>CM038051.1:203655727-206201891 GCA_021397845.1 Areca catechu | reverse complement strand
ACACTTCAGGTCATTTACCCACAAAATCAAATAGCCATAGAAAATGAGATGAGATTTTAAAACAAAGGAAATATAACTTGAGGTGACAAAATGATGCCCTGACCATATGCCTGGCTGTCACTAACTTGGAAAGTAATCCCAGGAAGTTTTTTATTTTAAAAACATTTCGAGCTCCCCCTTAGCTGAGATCTCATGATTTTCACATGATCATCACCATATAGCTTAAGATAAGTGTTGTAAAGAAGAGTCACCTCATTACAATATGAATTAAAGAAAGTCCATGTTTCATCCAATTGTCGAAACCGAGTGCCCCTTAAAGTATAACATTCATACAGTTGCTTTCCTGCTGATAAGCAAGTAACAAATGATACCCCATCAAAACTAAGATTACAAGGATTACTTGCAAGATTGCCCTCGGACTCGGAACATGAACAATGTTGTCCTACATAATTAAAACCATGTGCACAAGTGATACTGACTCTCGAACCCATCTCTGAGAGAGATACAAATTCAAGTAGCCAACAACCAAGAGGCTGGTTTAAGGTATGCATCCCAGAGCATAACCTGCTAAGCTGAAAACAGAATTGTCATTTGGCATAGCAACTAGGATCCAATGTAACCAAAACACAACTAAAATGGTGTGAAATCATCACTGTACATAACAGAAACAGCAGAGCTTGTCCCATTCGCTTGGAGAGAGCCCATTATTGAGTCTAATCTTGCCAATTGAGACTTCACCCATGGTGGGTTGTACTTTCCTTCAACCCATAGAGCTTCGCCAGTGTTCTTGTGCTTAAAATCTGGATATTTGGGATTTTTCTGTAAAAAACACATGTCACAGCCAAATCAGAACATCAGATAATTTAGCAAGGCTGATTTTCACAATGAAAATAATTATAGATGCTCCAAAACACAAAAATAAAACCTTATTACATGCCAATGACATTTTCCTCATAATTATAATATATAGGGGAAGGTTTTAAGGTTCCTGGGAAACAACTAAGCTGAGAAGGGAGTGGCTACCCACTGGAGCTTTGACCAACTAATGCAATATGCCTTGTACCAAAATACATGGTGGAGCATCCAAGTCAATTATCCATACTTGTTGTTGCATTCTACATATCTTTTGATACACATGTACCCAAATTTAAGTGGTTTAAATAGTTTCTAGAAGTAACAAAATTTTGGAGCGCTGGAAAGCTACTAGCATAGCGATCTCCTGATGCATAAGAGTAATGGGTCAAATAAACATTTCAGTTTTTTACAAGCAAGATGGACATTGAGACCCAGCACTAGGCCTTCTCATACAAATTAAGGAACGTAAAGCTTCATACCATGGCCAAAACAAATATGAACTAAATAAAGAAAATCTTGGCACATTGAAGACTTAAGTATGAAACCAAGTTGTGATTAATTGACTTCTTCCAGGTTAGCATACTGCTAGCATGCCTGTGAGTATGGATGTATGTGCATGTGCATGTGCATACAGATAACACAAACATGGGCTAATTGGAAATGCACCCTTTTGTAAGTGTATGTTGCACAAATATAAGTGAATGTTAACACATATGACATGCACATTGCTCAAATATTAAGCTTAAGGTAGCAGAAGGATAGGCACATGAGTACATAACACAAGAGTTCCTAAATATTCAAACAAGTTTATTCCTAAAGACTCCCGCTCATGTGTAGAGCCCGAGAGATGGAACCTGTAGAGGGCAACATATGGATTAGTAAGTGCGAGTCTAGAGGCATCAATAGAGAAGAGGGATAACCAACTCTGATACCATGTTAAAATATTCAACCAAAAAGTTTAAGCTAGTATGGATGGGCCTATTAAAGACCAGCAAGAGTCTCTAACTTATCCGATGTGGGAATATTCCTCAACGCACGAGTATTCATGTTTGTTTTGAGATATGATATATGCATACAAGACCTAGCACATATTAATAGCATATATGGCAATATGTATGAGCACATGCATGTGACTTAATCTGTTGATAGCTTAAAATAAAAGAATGTGGTTGGACCTTATTTTTCCTGTTATCCCACCAATCCATTGGATTAGCAAAGAATGCCTGCCATAGCTCTTCAGTTGAAGTAGAAGATTTACTCAAATAATTCCCAAGCCTTGCACCTTCAACACCACAAAAACCAACAGTAAAGAGCTTGAAACCTTAAACATAACCATCAAGACTTGCCTCATGTCTATGCAGTAAGCTTCATGGATGAAGGCATAGTCCATCCAGGTATAAAAAGGTACTACAACCTAATGCCAACCATCCATGCATTGTTTCCAGATTCCTGGTCTGAGAAACATAATGCAAGATAGAGCCTACCACAAAATCTAACGGCAGCTGATCCAAATGAAAACCAACCTTATGACTAAGTTTATGCAGTCATAGAGCAATCCCTCACGGCACATCAGACTTGTATTTGCAGAGGGGAAAAGATTACGGTCCGACACATGGTTCCCATATTGACAAAGAATTATATCTCAGCTGATATATGTCAATATATAAGCTGATATTCTAATCTTTCTTCCATTATCTTAAAACATGTTTATTAATAACTAGATAGTGAAATCAACAATTGAAATAGAAGTTAGTCTATAACATCAGAAATTATTTTGATCTTGCTCATTATATATCAGCTGAAATCTCAAAATATATTGGTTTTTTCAAAGATTTCGCTAGCCCATTATCTCGGCCAATATTAACCTAATAAATTGGTTCATCCAGGTACCGTTCATCTAACAAGATAGCCAACATGTCAGTCGTTAACGACCTAGTGTGTTGGCTCAAGGAACCCACCCACATGAATTTGGGAATTTACGAGCTCTACTCTCCTGGGTTATCTTAATACAAGTACCTGAGGCCCCAGATTTTGTCTCTGGTTCATACAACGACGATGGCGGTAAGCTTCTCTCAATAAAATTCAGCTGCTGAACCACCACCTGCCAGGAGACAAATGTCATTTTAAAAACACCGGATCCACTATCAATTAAATAAGAACATACACTGATTGGCAGAAACTTATGCAAAGGGTTACAGAAGGAATCAGAACAGAACCTTGTAATAAACCTGCCGCCTCTCATCGTCCCCTTCGACGACATCCGACACAAGCCGCCCGGAGACATACACTTGGTGACCCTTCTCCACATGCTGGAAGGATACATGGGCCAGCTCATCCCAGAATGTCAGGTTGATCCTGAGCACACCACAACACGTAAAAAGAATCAATTTTCGATAAAATTTCCAGAAAACTACCATCGAACACCTCGACTGCGAGCTCGAAGCCACCAAAAGATCCAACTTTGATTGTTTGGCAAAATAAACTCAGAGAATGGTGGAAGGAAGCGAGGTTTCTGGGGTATACCAGGTGGTCTCCGAGGCGGATTTCTTGACGCCGAGGCGGGTCCATGCGACGACCTTTCCGCTGCCGAGATGCTTGATTTGAATGGGCGCCCCTACGAGTCCGATCAGGTGGATGGAGTTGGCGTTCTCCTTGCTCCAGGGTATCTCCTGTGGCCTCGGGTGGAGCACACGCGCGTGCTCGTAGTCCGCATTGCCGGCGCATCGGATAGGTAACAGGGGAGAGGGGTCGCGAAATCCTTGAGATATGGAGAGCTTCTCTCTACGAGGCAAGGAGAAGAGAGAGACGGAGGGATTAGGGCTAGGGTTTTGGGAGGGGGAGAGGAAGAGACGGGACCTGAGAAGTTGGGTTTCGGGATGGCAGAGGGTGGGAAGAGCCATTTCTCGCTAAGAAATTCCCTCCGGCTCGTTCCGTAGTTTATCATTTTCTTTTCCTCTTCGTCCTGTTTCAGTCCGTATGACAAAAGACAAAGGACCTGTTTTTTCTTCTGGAAGCTTGAAGCTGCAGGACTAGAAATATGATGATATTGGTCAATATGTGCCAATCAAGATAATAAATTACAACGGCCACGGGTTTGAAGCATGATCCGAGCGATTCAAATTTTTATAAGGTTCATGATGATTGATATGAAGAAGAAGTGAGAATTTTTTTTTTATTTTCGTTCTATTGACGTATGATAATTGGTATAGATAAGAGATTTATGTCTTTTTTTTAGGAAGGGACTACGCAAATACGAACATCTCATAGATTTATCTTCCTATCTTATTTATTTATCAAAAAAAATAATTAATTATAAGGCACATCAATCTTTTTTTTAACAAAACTATAAAATATAAAAATAATTTATAAAATATCTAATTATTATAAAAAAAAACAAAAATAAATTGATAACCAGCACAAGTGAGTGATCCACGGAAATTCAATGCTAATTAGGTAATTAAATTTATTATTAATCATGTAGGTTGCGTATTAAGGTTTGAGTTTGCAATGACTTGCATAATTTTCAAAGTATAACCTCTATTCCGTGTTGTCATGGATGAAATGAATTGGTCCATCGTATTTTGAAAGTTATATAAAACACGAACCAATGATTGAGATGGTGAAAGAAGATCAATTATTTTTCGACATAAAAAATACAATCTGATCTATTATCAGCCTCTAATTTTTAAAAAAATGTAGAATTTTTTTTTTTTTTGTTTTTTTGGAAGATATGTTTACTTGAAACGAACCATGCAAGGATTATTAAAAATTAAAAAAAAAAAACCAATGAATTCTAGCTTTTCCGGTTTACTAGGTTCCTTGAGTTCGTGGCTTAATGAATTTCAGTGGCTTGACACTTAAATAGATTTTTTCCCCCTTTTTTATTGGTGGGCTTACTATTGTTCTTTCTAATTCTACTTATGTATGCATTTTATAGTTGTCAAAGGTGAATAGATTATATATAGAAAAATGCTTAAACAACACCAACACAAATAGATAATGCTGAAATATCCCCCTGTAATTTGCATTTGCTGGTGTTAATTTATCACTTCCAAAGAGGACATATAACCATGTTAATACCTTTGCCCATCCAAAATTGTTATAAATAATGCAAAAACTCTATGACACTGTCAGTTCTGAAACATCTGTGAAATGAACAATGTAGGGCACTTGGATAAATCCTATTTTCATGATGGTTGTAACCATGGTTTTTGATAGGTTTGCTTTGGAAGCAAAGCTTGACTGAACAGCGATAAGAAATCCAGGAACTAAAGAACACATCCAATGACACCATCCCATGCAACAACAAGATCTTTGCTGAATGCTGAGTTCCACATTCTGTAGCAAGTTCATAGATGAGCATCAAAAATACAGCAGCTAGAGTATCACAGGATCCAATTTACATACACACCATACACACAAAATCCTTTTTAACCACATACTTAATGTACTCAAAATTAGCAGAACAACAGCATCACAATTAACTAAATCATACATGCTACCTTTTAACTGACCAATAGCTCACCAAGCAGGTGGTAGGTTCATCCGCACAGAATGGGCACATATACCATCCCACATAAGGTGGCGATTTAGATCGGGCATGAATAAAACACTCCCAAATGCAAAATATGGTATCAACTTTTTAATTTGTTCAATTGCACATCTTCTTTCCAAAATGCCAAGCACACTGTGTTTATATCCATCATCTTAAAACTACAAGCTTCTGAATCCATGTCAAAGCTGTCGGGACAACATGTATAATTACAAGAAACTACTTATTTCCAGAAAAGAATAATTCACTCGATTCAGTGCTGATTAAAAAAAATTGGGATGAAAAAGAAGCAACATAACACCTCATAATGCAGCGTAACAAATGGAACCATTTTGGCCACCATTACAGTATGTAATTAGACGAACTCCATTGCAAGCTAGTAAAAGATCTTTCCATCCAAATATGCTAGAAAACTTTATAGCATCCGCAACCGCAACTGCAAATCCACTCAGCACTTTCAGTCCATCTCCCAGACAACACCACCATCCTCTGCATTTCAATATACTTTGGCTCAGACAAACTTGCAATAATACAAGGATTAAAAAGACAATCTCAGACTGCGGATGTATTTCTGCCTAATTATAGTTGTTTGTACCTAATCCTCTTCTTATAAATTCACATGCATCCAAAAACATGCAGACAATAGTAATTGATTAGAACAATAATCTTCCATGGTAGCCTACAAACTTCCACTCCCCCACCAGCAAGTGCAGGCAACCCATCCATGGATGGGTCCCCCAACCAGTCATATACCAGTTGGAAGTAATTCAGCATTTTAATTATTGAGAGTAAACAACTAAGCATACATCCGATACATTTCCAGCTGGTACATCAGCTCGAGTGTTTACCATCTAGGCTGATGACTTATACCGAGTGGCTGATGACAACTGGTGCAGGATATTTAAGATGAGTTGCTTCACCTAATATATATATTTAAATATTTAATGCAACTTAAAAGCAATTAGAATGCACCTTTGATCTTTTTGTTTATCCA
Organism: Areca catechu; assembly: GCA_021397845.1. Classification (NCBI taxonomy): domain Eukaryota; kingdom Viridiplantae; phylum Streptophyta; class Magnoliopsida; order Arecales; family Arecaceae; genus Areca; species Areca catechu. The sequence continues at coordinate 206,195,490 of CM038051.1, read as the reverse complement.
AACCTCCATTAGCATCCCGGCACCAACTCCAGCAGCACAGATAGCACCATAGATGGCAATAGCAGAAGGCAATGATCGCCGAGGAAGAAAATAGTAGTCAGGGACTTGTCTTATTTTCTTTGGAAGCCGCTTTTTTGTGATTGGCCCACTTGGTTCATTAGTTGCAGCACCACCTACTGTCTTCCAATCCATGTTCTTCAGTACATCTTTAGAGTCTTCGGTTCCCATGGCACCGTGTATGACCTAAATTAAAACTACTGCAAGATACATAAAAAAAAATAGATTGGTTAACTTATAACATTTTTAAGATTGACAATCTTGAATGAATTATGAAGAATTGGGATTATATCAAACTTTAGACTATCTAGTCATACCAGGATAACAAAACAGAACCATAATTCTAAAACATATTCTCACAATTTGCTTGTTAAATCTGATAAAGAAGGGATGATCTGGGATATTTTCACAATCAGTAGGTTATAACAAGGACAGAAGGGTGAGAAAGTTATGTTTCTTGTGTATAATACATAGTCACGGATAACTAAAATTTAAAATAAATATCTAGGACACTCCCTAAATTTTTGCTGACTTATAGGTGACGTTTGGTGACCCAAATGGGATTACCATGATGATCTAAGATCACCGGTGATCCGAGTCCTGTGGTGATCCAATCTCCAGTGATTCAAGATCACCATGTTTGGTAGGTCTTGGTTCAATGAGTAAAGATCTCCAAGTATCTACAAGTAACATGTTTGGTATTCCGTGAGAACCAAAATCACGAACCATATAATATCAAAAATATCTTTAATTTATTTCTTAAAAAATACCTATTCATATAAAATATATTATAATAAAATATTAATATATTAATAATTAATATATTCTATAAATATATATTTATTATTCCTATAAATTATTAATCCTATTAAAATATACTGATCATTATTATAGAATTAATATTTTATTTATACTTATAATATATTATTTATTAATATAAATATTTATTTTGATTATAAAAATAATGCAAAATATATTAAGTACTTTATTATATAAATATAAAGTATAATAAGATATTTTTACTCTAATTTAAATTTATCATTGAATTATAATATGATAATAATATGATTAATAATATAATATAATATATATTATTAATATAAGATATTAAAATCTAATATTAATATAATATAATATCAAATATATAATATTGATATAATATATTAACAGTATATTGATATATCAATTTTTTTGTTAGATTAAGGGGTATTGTTGTCCTTAAATTTTACTCAAAGATCATTGCTTGGGTAGAGTGGATGGCAGGGATAAGGTCGGCGATGAGGTTTGGATGGGGTTGGACTCCGATTGATGGAAATTTTCTTCCCCAAATGGTAAGGAGTTTTCATCGTTAAAAAAAAAAAAACCACCCCTCATCATCGTATCTCACCGATTTTGCTTCCCTCTCCGGTAGCCGCGCCGTCCCGACCTTCTCTTCCATTCAGCCGCATACCAGCGAACCATCCCCTCTTTCGGTCTTCGTCCATGGACGCCGGAGGCCTGTTCGATCGAGCCAAGTGAAAGAAAAAAAAATAGAGAGGGGAAGAAGCTTTGGATCCGTGGAGAAGAAGAAGAAGAAGAGAGAGAGAGAAGAAGATGGGAGGAAGGAGAGGAAGAAGGAAAGGAGAGGGAGAGGAGGAGAAGAGGAAAAGAAAAGAAAAACAAAAAATGATGAGGGGGGGGTTGTTCGGTGGAAACGGAGAAAAGGGAGCGTTAAAAAAAAAAAAAAAGAGAAGCCTCTGTTTCGTGAAAAAAAAAAAGAAAAGAAAAAATGAGGAAAGAGAGGAAGAGGAGAGAGAAAGAGAAGGAAAAATATATATAAATATTGGAATGGAGATCGAAAAGTCTTATTCTGGAAATTCGTAGGATTAGGATTTATGGGTGGATCGTAGAAGGATTTTGGGTAAAAGGTTTAGATTTATAATTATCCTAAAATTGTTGATTAAAAAAAAATGTTATTGTACCTGTAGGGGGGCAGCCTTCTGAGCAGGAAGGTGTTGAGCGAGCTCCGGATACAGATTGACACCGGGTATTTTGGATTGTCTCTAGTGAGGTAAGGATTCTGGACATGATCACCAATTCTACATATTGTTTTACATGGCATGGTTTTGATCCGAATACATGAGCATTGACATGCATGATTTGTTGTTGCATGATGTAGTTAAATTTTCATGATGGACGATATGACTATGATGGTTATTATTTATATTTTCGGATACTATGCCTATCAAAGAAAATTATTTTTGATGGTTTGGACCGTGAAACCAGTCATTGAAAGATTTGAAATTTCACGGCTTGACATCATGATGTGGTGTGACATCATGATATGATTTGACATGATAATGTGGAAGGATTAAGTGCAACATGATTTGACATCGGTTATTGAGTGGGTTGGACTATGATACCGGTTATTGAGTGGGTTGGACCACGATACCGGTTATTGAGTGGGTTGGACCACGATAACAGTTATTGAGTGGGTTGGACTATGACACCGGTTATTAAAAAATCATAAAAGATGTGTTTTGACTACATTGATGAAGTGTTCATAAAGTAAATATGGTATTTGAACTAGTCATGCTACGGTAGCACCGTGGTTGCACAGCCTGAGCCACGAGCTTTGTACGTGGAAGCCAGCCACGGACGGATAGTACGTGGGATAGCCAAGCCACGGGCTTTGTACGTGAGCAGGACCAACCACAGTATGCATGGTCGCTTTGCGGTTGCCAGTCATGGGCTGGTACATGACCGTGGCTAGTCTAGAACCCTAAAGATAAAGATTGATTAATGAAAGTTCAAAAGAAAAATATGGTTTCTTATGGTTTTGTTGTACATGATGTTGAATTGTGTAACTGCATGATATGATATTCTAGTATATTTTTGCTAATTCCAAATATATATATATTATTATTGGTGTGATCATATGGAAACCTTACTAAACTGTAAAGCTCACAACCTCTATTTATTTTTCCCTTCTCAGAGTTATGCAGATATTCAAGCTTGGTGGTGGATTGGGATTCGTGAAGAAATAAAGAATAGCTAGAGAGTTATTAATATCAGTCGGATGACTCAAGGATGACTGAGATTGTCACCATATGAATTGTGTTATTTTCTCTGTGTTAGGTAATTCCTTATGAATTGTGATCAATAATATTATAAAAGATTGAAGTTATAATGGAAAATGTTTTAGGCCTTGCATGAATTCTAGAGGGTATTCTAGGATTTGTGTGGCCGGTCGTGTAGCCGATTCCGGTAGTGGATTCGGGACGTGACAGAGTGGTATCAGAGCTTAGGTTATGATCATTTGGGATAGAGATACAAGTGGTTAAAATGATAATAACATGATGGTTATTAGGATATGTCAAGAATAATGTTAGAGCTTAGGTTGTAGTGATTTGGGACTATGGTATAAGTGATTATAATAGATACGAGTGATATTGAATACATGTCATGATTGTTTGAGACTATGACATAAGAGATTAAGAAATTAACATGATGATTAGTAAGATATGACAGAATGATATCAGAGTTTGACTTTTGATTATTTGGGACAGTGGTACAAATAGTTAGAAAATAACGTGATGATTATTAGGACATGGCAGAATCGTATCGAAACTTCGGTTATGATTTCTTGGAACTACGACATGAGTGATCGGGACATAACATGAGTAATATTGAAACTTAGCTCATGTTTATTAAGGATTGTAATATAAGTGATTTAGACATGGCATGAATGATGTTAAGCTTAAGTAGTTTGGACATGATATGAATCATATCGAAGCCAGAGTAGGATTCCGTAGGATTGTAACATAAGTAATTGGAATATGACGTGAATGATATCAAAATTTAAGTTACGATTACTTGGAATTGTGATATAAGTTCTTGGGATACAATTTGAATGATATTGAAATTTGAGTTATGATTAATATGGACTGTGATTTAAGAGGTACTTAAATTTAGTGTCATGACCAGTCGAAAAATGAAGTTGGAAAGAAAATTGATTCGAAGGTTGGATTCTAATCTTTAGATATATGTTTAAGATCCGGCATATGATTAGTGCCAAAGAGGAACACGATGTTTGGTCTGTAAAGTAAGTAATGGGATTGATCTAGGATAAATATAAAGAGCTGGATGATTGTTCTTTTAATCATGATAAGTAAGCATATTATGGGTATAGAAGAGTTGGATGGGGATGTATCCTCGCCTTTGATAAGTGGGTAGGCCCAAGCATCAAGAGTACTGGCCTGAAATTATAACATGTTATGTTCATGCTTAATAAGTAGGTTCAATTGTTAATTGGATGATTTTGGAATCTTGAACCTAGTGTGGATGTGGATGTTGATAATATGCTAGTTCTGCTGTTAATTGTCAGATTGTAAATTTTTTGGACTGTTGTGAGAGGATGTTTAGAGTATAAGTTATGAAAGAGTTCAATGATATTAGAAAAGATATGCCGTTGATAATCTGTATGTGGATTATGATTAAAAATATAAAAAGAAAAATGTGTTGGGATAATGTATAGCTTGTAACTCTATATTGGTGGATTAGATTATATCGTGATGACTTGGCATGTATTATTTTGATAGAATCTTGATAGCCTATATTTGCAATTTGGATTGGATTACTGAGTCTACCCTATAATCGTTGGGGATTCTTGCAAGAAGATATTTCGGATGTTAGTTATGAAAGAGTTTACGATATTAAGAAGAAAAATTTTCTTTCGATGAATTTGTACATGGATTATTAATGAAATTATGAAATGAAAAATGTGTTTGGCATAATGCATATATTTGCAATTAGTGGAGCCAATGATATTATGTGAGTATGCCATGCATATTTTGGTAGTATCTTTGATGGGTTAAGTTAGTAGTCTTGGATTGAACTACTTGATCATCCTGATAATTGTTGAGGATTATTGGGTGTGTCCAACTTAAGTTAAATTTAAGATATATGAAAAGATTTTAGTTACCCTACTGCTGATATTGTTTTGAGCGAAGAAATTGGTGTTGGATGACTTATGTGGATTATAGTAAATAAAGAATTTGGTATTGGAAGATCTATATGGGTTTAGCCTATAAGGATAATATTTTAGGTAGGTTGTTAATTGATGCTAAGAGTATGGTAAGATCGTTCTATGAATAATAAGATGATTGATTTTATTCATAAGAGCATCGATTGGAAGTCTTGATAACTTTTCAAGAAGAAAGTTGATCTAATCTTGTCTAATTGAATTGTCAAGAAAAGTATGATTAATTCGGACTCGAACTAGGGTTATTGGTGTCTTAAAAGGATGGTGAAATTTTGAAGGACTTTCAATATGAAAATTGGATCGGGATAAACCATGATATGATATGCTAGAGATGCGAATATGATAAAGAGTTTCAATAGCTATATTTTATCTTTTTGGTACCAAGTAAGATAAATTCTTGGAGGAATTCATCTAGTAAATTTAGATGGTTTAGTAGATTTTATCAAAGTGTGCAGTGAAAGCATAATGGTTTAAGCTATCCTTAAATCAATTATGAATGTTAACTCTAACTTTAGAAGTATTGTGATGGGAAGTACTGATTTGAATTTCAGTAACAAGATGAAAAAATAATGTTAATGATCCTTGGGCTAGTCTATAGGTGTTGCGAGATAATTTTTCTCAATGGGTTCCTTGGTATAGAGGACTATAGTAAACAAGAATTTTGGACATCACTAAATCTAGAATAATAAAGAAGTGATAGTCCTTTACCCGATTTGGATTGGGAATATTTGTGGCACCTGACATTATGATTTCTCCATTTAAGGAGGGCTCGAGGTTTCTATAAGATTAAAAATTAATTGTAAAGTCATGGAGATGTGTAAGAGAAGAAAGAATGTTATAGACCATAACAAGTGTCTAATGCTCAAGTCTTCTTCAAATTTTTGGTTAAGAATAGAGTAGACCGATTATGATTTTCATGTGGAGGTTAATCAAAAATAAATAAATTTCAGGAGCAAAGAATTTTAATTTGAGATTGAGGTGTTAATGTTCATTTGAAAAAAAATAAGAGAATTCTGTATGTATCGTAAAATCATAAGGAGCAAGAATTGAGATGTGATATAATGTTAGGGACATATGACGAAAATGATATAAGAAAGGAATCATACAGAAGCTTGAGGATGATGTTAAATTATGTATATCAAAGGTTAGTGTTATTTTGGAAGAGCTCAAGAGAACTCGACAAGCAGTCTGCATGGAAAGGATCAAGTTTTGAATATTATATAATTTTGTTATCTCAAGATTTAGAGAAACAAGTACCCTAATAGATAGGCTAATTGGAAGTTTGAGAATGAAATGAGGGTTGGATACTTTCGGGATGCAAAATCTCAATTAAGCTAATTTCGAGGACAAAATTATTTTAACGGGAGGAGAATGTGAAACCTGGACTTTGGGCCGAAGTTGGCAGGCCCAGCCGGCTTCAACCCAGTCGCAAGAAAAAAGAAGAAGAGGGGCTGGGAATCGGAATAGGGGATGCCGTTCCCCTCTTATCCATCCGGATTCCTCGCCGGAAAAGACGTCGGACCGTCATGGATGGCAGGGATAAGGTCGGCGACGAGGAGGTTTGGGTGGGGTTGGACTTCGATTGATGGGGTTTTTCTTCCCCAAATGGCAAGGAATTTCCATCGTTAAAAAAAAAAACACCCCTCATCATCGTATCTCACCGATTTTGCTTCCCTCTCCGGTAGCCGCGCTATCCCGACCTTCTCTTCCATTCAACCGCATGCCAGCAAACCATCCCCTCTTTCGGTCTTCGTCCATGGATGCCGGAGGCCTGTTCGGTCGAGCCAAGTGAAAGAAAGAAAAATAGAGAGGGGAAGAAGCTTTGGATCCGTGGAGAAGAAGAAGAGAGAAAGAGGGAAGAACAGGGGAGGAAGGAGATGAAGAAGGAAAGGAGAGGGAGAGGAGGAGAAGAGGAAAAGAAAAGGAAAAAAAAATGAATGATGAGAGGGGGGGCTGTTCGGCGGAAATGAAGGAGAAAAGGAAGCGTGAAAAAAAAAAGAGAAGCCTCTGTTTCGTGAAAAAAAAAAAAATGAGGATTGAGAGGAAGAGGAGAGAGAAAGAGGAAAATTATTGTAAATATTGGAAGGGAGATCGAAAAGTCTTATTCTGAAAATTCGTGGGATTAGAATTTACGGGTGGATCGTAGAAAGATTTTGGATAAAAGGTTTGGATTTATAATTATCCTAGAATTATTGATTAAAAAAAAATATTATTGTACCTGTAGGGGGACAGCCTTCTGAGCAGGAAGGTGTTGAGCGAGCTCCGGATACAGATTGACACCGAGTATTTTGGATTATCTCTAGTGAGGTAAGGATTCTGGACATAATCACCAGTTCTATATATTGTTTCACATTGCATGATTTTGATCCGAGTACATGAGCATTGACATACATGATTTGTTATTGCATGATGTAGTTAAGTTTTCATGATGGACGATATGACTATGATGGTTATTATTTATATTTTCGGATACTATGCTTATCAAAGATAATTATTTTTGATGGTTTGGACCGTGATACCAGTCATTGAAAGATTTGAGATTTCACGGCTTGACATCATGATGTGGTGTGACATCATGATATGATTTGACATGATAATGTAGAAGGATTAAGTGCAACATGATATGACACCGGTTATTGAGTGGGTTGGACCACGATACCGATTATTGAGTGGGTTGGACTATGACACCGGTTATTGAAAAATCAAAAAAGATATGTTTTGACTATATTGATGAAGTGTTCATAAAATAAATATGGTATTTGAACTAGCCATGCTACGGTAGCACCGTGGTTACACAGCCTGAGCCACGGACTTTGTACGTGGGAGCCGGCCACGGACGGATAGTACGTGGAACGGACGGATAGTACGTGGAACAGTCGAGCTACGAGCTTTGTATGTGGACAGGACCGACCACAGTATGCATGGTCGCTTTGCGGTTGCCAGTCATGGGCTGGTACATGACCGTGGCTAGTCCAGAACCCTAAAGATAAAGATTGATTAATGAAAGTTCAAAGAAAAAATATGATTTCTCATGGTTTTGTTGTACATGATGTTGAATTGTGTGACTGCATGATATGATATTTTAGTATATTTTTGCTAATTTCAAATATATATATATATAATTACTGGTGTGATCATATGGAAACCTTACTGGGCTGTAAAGCTCACAACCCCTATTTGTTTTTCCCTTCTCAGAGTTATGCAGATATTCAAGCTTGGTGGTGGATTGGGATTCACGAAGAAATAAGGAATAGCTAGAGAGTTATTAATATCAGTCGGATGACTAAAGGATGACTGAGATTGTCACCATATGAATTGTGTTATTTCCTTTGTGTTAGGTATTTCCTTATGAATTATGACCAATAATATTATGAAAGATTGAGATTATAATGGAAAATATTTTAGGCCCTGCATGAATTCTAGAGAGTATTCTAGGGTTTATGCGGCCGGTCGCGTAGTCGATTTCGGTACTGGATTCGGGGCATGACAATTCTACTGTATAGCTTTCCTATTTATCACTTCAGGAATCTACCGTATAGCCCATACAATTTACAAACTATGTAAAAGATGATACAAATTTTCTTTTAAAACCAATGATATAAAACAAAAGATATTATTTCACAATATTGAAAACTGAACCTATAAACTGGTAGACAAGAAAAGAAAAACGTTGAAATAATAATTGACTTCAATCTAGTAATATATTTTACGGCCTCATGATCCCGACATGCACAATCGAACAATTTCAAGGAAAGAATTACAATATTAGCAGAAGGAAAAATTAATGCTGTCATAATGTTATTTAAAACAACAATAAGATGTTATAAACTGGGTAGCAAATTAAAATATAACAAGAAAGGACTAAATAATTTTCTTCATGTAATACTTATGATAGAACTCTGATAACCATTTCCTGGAATATAGGCACAGTAAGCTCATCAGAAAAGGAAGGGCAATCCTCTTTAAATAAAAAAGAGACAAATCTAGTTTTACCACGTAAAGAAAATGAAATATTTTTATAACCATATAATTTTTCAACCAAAATCATTTTTTTAGGATACAAATGGAAATGAAAACGCCCCTCTATGAACTCCGTCCAACATAAAAGATTTGGAAGCAAGAAACAATGGAGGAATTTTACAAGGGTTTAGGGTTTTCCCACAGAAAAAAAAAGAGAGTTCTTTCTATTTCTAGATTCTTCCTATTGCTAGATTTCTATCCTCTAGAAAGCCAGCAAAAGCACAGAAGACATTAGAGAACATACCTCCGTCCCTTCTCTCGATCGCTTGGCGACGAATCGAAGTAGACAGCGAGAGAAGGATCCCCTTCCCCCAAAGCCTGGGTTCAAGGGACCGCGTGGGGTTTTAATTAGATAGGAGGTGGTGTGTGCAAACGGGTCCTACGAGTGGTCTTGCTTTATTTTTGCCACGTGGCGCGTTACGGTTGGTTTTTTTTTATGGTAAATTAAGTTTGGGCACGAGGTTGCCCCCACCCCCCCGCCCCCGCCCCCGCCCCCGCCTTCCAGCTTTTGCATTTCTCGGATCTGTGCGTCTAGCGTCGCCGTCTCCGCCCGATCGCCCCCACGATGTTCTCGCCGGTGGCCCGCCTTGCGGCCAAGCGCCTCCTCGATATCCGGCGATCTCTCTGGCCTGCTCCGCCGGTAGGTTTCTCTCCTCCGATTCCCCTTCGAATCCAACTATATATGCTCCGATTTCAGTCTATTCGTTGATCTTGTCCAATCTCTCTCTCTCTCTCTCTCTCTCTCTCTCTCTCTCTCTCTCTCTCTCTCTCTCTCTCTCTCTCTCTCTCTCTCTCTCTCTAATTGGGTTCTCTTCCAGGTTGTCTCCCCCGCCGCCGCCTCTAGATCCTTCTCGACCGCCTTAAACTATGTGAGTTCATGATAGATTTGGCTCCGTACCTGTTAATTTTGTCGGATTTGTCTTCAACTTACCAACTTCCCAGCCTCAAGTGGTTCTTTTTGTTATTTCTCAGCACATTGATACTCCGGATAACAATCCTGACATGACATGGGAATTCACGGAAGCAAATATGGAAAGGGTATGTGATTTCGTTTTTATTTGTTAGTCTTTTCTTCCCTTTCACCAGCTGTGAGAAATTTTGGACATTTGATGTTCTTCCCGGATAGATTTGAAATCTGAGCACTTTGTTTTTTGTTATCTTTTTTTTTTTTTTTGTTATTTGTTTGGTTTTGGAGTTGTAACTAAGTTAGCGGCATGTTTGGAGACGTCATGGTAGCTTAAAAATTATCAATGATTGAAAATGATGGCTGAATTGATCGTAGATTGATGAAGTGATTTATTTAATACTCTGAGGCTATCTGGAGAATTGGTTGGTAACCTAGTACTGATCATCTCGATGCAAGGATTGAGGAAACTGCTTTGGGCTGTATTATTTTCTTAAGCTATTCTTGGATAAGATGTTTATTTTTGGATGAAGCAAGAATCCATGCATCATGGCTGCTAAAAACCCGAGTCTAAGCTTTGGGTGATCCAGTCTCGATTTGGTCATTTTTAAGATTGTTCAGCCTCAGCTCCATGCGTTTAGGCTTTGCTTGTGAACAACTTAAGAAGCCAATTCTTGAGCCTAGCCCAAGCCATACTTGTTTCTGGAGGCAGCTAGTATTTGGGCTTTGCTCGTTTATGAGGAAAGTGGCAGCTTGAGGTGGCTTTTTTCTCATGAAAATTGAACAAGTTTGAAAAGCCATTCAGTGAGCAGTCTAAACTGTTTATGTGAATCATGATTTGTTCTAGCTCAAGTTACCACCCCCTCCAAGCCATCAATGTCACATTAATAGTGTCAATTGAAGAAAGCTATATTGCAAGTAACAGTAAAATAGGTTGATTGACTATTAAGGATTACTGGAGGATTCTCAGCTTCAAGCTTGAAGAGTGATAAGAATAATGAATTCAGGAATTCATTGAATCTCATTAAACTTAAGCATTTTCAAACAGAAGAGAGAGCTACAATTAGCCCAGTCTACAATAAAATCCAAGATAATTTATAAATGTTTTTTCTAATATAAAATCATGTATTGATCCTAACCATTGAGTAATGACTAAGGGTAGTTGTCACTACCTTTACAAGATGAATGTGCACATGTTGGGTAGTTGGAAGTCATACCTAAAGGTAAAAAAGTAAACTAAATGAGGATATACCTTCCTTTGAAATCTAAGGCTCTGGTTGGATGAATCTTATAATGATTTGTGCTTTTTGTATGCAACTATTAGCTGTGTCAATGGCAGTTCTCTAAGATAACCTTTGTTGGGAACAGCCAAAGCTTAGTTAACATGTTAATAGTTGTTGGATAACTCCAATGCTCAATCAAATATGGGAAGAAATATGCAAATAGTGGAAAACTTGGTGAACAAAAGAAGAGTAGGAAGAAAGAAGAACATGGAGAAGTGGAACGTAGGGTGGGGAGAAGGGGCTAAAGAAATGCTGCTTGTGTAGGGTGTCAAACATTGAGAAATGTGGTTGGAAAGCCTAGATGAAGTCAAGATTATCCACCAGCTTTGGATGGTCACAAGGTTAGTGATGGAGAGGAGAGCACAAAACTCCACTAAAAGAAAAGAAATTAAGTGCTTCAGGAGAGAAAAAGTGATACCAAAATTAGTGCTGCAGGAGAGAGAAGTGTTCTGGATGGTGAATAGACATATAACATATCCCCAAACTCACCCTCAATCCTTTGAATACCCTCATTTTTTTTGTCATAGTATGGTGAATGCTAATATTACCTATACCGATTATGCTTCAATAATAAAGCCTGGAAACAGCATGAGCATGAGGATGTCTAATGATTGGATCGCTAATTGGAGGCACGTCTCTGATAAGCAATATATAAAATTCTCAGAGATCTCCTGTATGTAATTTTAGGTTTTTATACCATTATAGAAGGACAGAAGGTTCGTGCAAAGCATATGTTACTATGACATCGGTCCAATATACAAAATCATGTTTAAGGGTGGAAGCCAGCCTGTTGAGAATGATGCTTTATGAGGTATACCATACTCAAGAATGCAATAAATGTGAAATAAGTCCAACACAAGTAGCTGTCAACTGAATATATTCACAAATATTGTAAAGGCAGAAAATGGTCTTTGAATGTAATTAATATCTAGAGAGTATATTGGAACAGCACTGAGGAAACACTTGAATTGGTTAAGTCATGGCTAACATTAGGCTGCAATATTTGGCCACTGTTGGTCCTTATTTGGTTTCTTTAGGGTGGATGGTAGGGGTATTTGCTTTCTGGCTTCGCCGTAAGGTAACCTTATTTTTTGTTTGTGTTCGGTGAGTTGGTCTCTCAAGTTGAGTTGTAGCAATTACTGTTTTTTTGACTACTTCATTAGAAGTTTTGGTTGACAGTTTTTCATGTTGGAGGAAGTCTGGATCTCCACCTTGATTATGCTGCCCTAAGCTTTACCAGTAAAATTATAGTCAAAATGCCCCACCATTGATAAGGAGAATTTGTACTTTTGGAGATCCATTTAAATATCTCAATCTCATCATCATCATTCAGAATATTTAGAATCTTAGGGGGAAAAGAAAAGATAGATCATCTGCCATCCTCCTTAAATATCATGAAATCAAGTAAACACAATGTTATATGCTGAAGTATTTTGTTGAATGCCGTTCAAATGGTCAACCATCCATTCTCATGCTACATCACAGTGTTGATTCAAAAGCCACTTGGAAGATTTCTTTTTGTGACATTTCCAGCAATGCCACATTGTAAAATAAAAAGAATTGTTGTGTTAATTTGATAGCAGATTGGAAAATACTCATTTATTCTTTACAATGACAACCAATACCACAAACACATGAAAATAGCCTTAAAATCTTGTTAACTTACCAGTATCTGGACAGTTTCAAAATAAGCACATACTTGATTCAGTAATAATTCACCAGCATGGGGCTTTATTTGTGGTTTCCTTATTTTATTTTGTCTTGCCTGTTTATGTACACATGTACCTGTAACATGTTAAGCTATTGGAAGGTTAATAATCTTCTGCATGTGTATCTTCAGGTCAAGGAGATATTATCCCACTATCCTTCCAACTATAAGCAATCTGCCGTTATTCCATTACTGGATCTTGCACAGCAACAGCATGGGGGATGGCTACCTGTTGCTGCAATGAATGCAGTATGTTTAGAATGAATGGTTAATTATGGTTTATTTCTTATTTTTTTGTCGATGAAGTTACTTAAATGCAATATATGTCATCTTTGAAAGGAAGAGCTGTTTATGCTCTAGCCTATTTATCATTTTACAGTTATCTGGAATCATTCTAGTAGGATAATCTGAAGAAAATGACCTGGAAAGTACTGGACGATTTTCTTTATTATTAACATGCATTTTCTTTAGGTTTTATTTTGGTGAATATATGGGAGGTGTGGGCCATTCACTTCTTTCATTCTATTCAACTTGGTCATCTCTTCCTTTCTTTTATTCTCCTCCCTCTTCTTTTTCAATGTATATCAGAATCGGAAAAATGGAAGGAACAAAGGCATCGACAAGTCAATTAAAGCATTCAAATGACTAAAACTAAATGATTTTTTACCTTTGATTGTAATTATTCACCTCAAGGGTGATAAGTAGAAACTGATAAACAAAGAGGGGTGTATCTGTGGCCAACTGTTAAACAAAAAGGGAAACGACCTTCCAACCAAGGGATAAAGGTAACCGATTAATTTATCATATGATTTCTTACTCAGACAGTCGAGGAAGTCAAATAATGCAAACCGCTATTGATTAAGATAGTTTTGTATTAAATATGGCTGAAATAGCCATGTTTAATTGGTAAGGGAGATCTTCTTTTCTTTCCCCTTTTTTCTTGGGTTTTGGGTGGGGTGTTAGCTCTTGAAGTTGATGCTGGAATGGGAATGATGCATCAGTGTGGATGCAAGAACCAAGGTAAAATATTATTCTAAATTCCAACTACCAAGCTGCATTGCTTAATGAGGAAATCATTTAATCAGGGTGACAGTAGTGGTGGCCCTTCCGTGTGGTCATGGTTTTGCTAAACCTCCATGCATTCATATTTTCACATGGCTAAAAACTTGACAGATGCAAGTCAGTTAAAACAACTATGCAAAATCTGGCATTTGTTCTTTTTCTCATCTCTCCTGTTATTAGGTACCAATATTCTTATATCTAAAGTTTTTGCATTTATTAATCTCATGTTCTGGTGTTTCAGGTGGCTAAGGTCATAGAAGTTGCTCCTATTCGTGTATATGAAGTTGCTACATTTTATACAATGTTCAATCGGACCAAGGTAAATATGTCAATAATCAATTAATATATTTTAATGATTCCTGCTGCTTCATTCCTGTCCAATATTGCTGTTTGTATATAATAGCATTTCCATGCATAAAGTGGCACTCATACACATATTCAGTATTTGCATGCATGTTGTTAACTTGTTCATGTTCTTCAGGTTGGTAAGTATCACCTTTTGGTTTGTGGAACAACACCTTGTATGATTCGTGGATCACGTGAAATTGAAGAAGCCTTGTTAAAACACTTGGGAGTAAAGCGTAATGGTGAGTATTTTCAAGGACCGCACCCTTTGGTTCCTCATTGTATAATGTGCATGCACGACATTATCTTGTTGTAGGACAATGGCAGGCATAGCTTGAACTCTTGGTATTGAAGTTTAAGCTTCTGTAGACCAACTATCTACATTTTTTCTGCAGAAGTGACAAAGGATGGCATGTTTTCTGTTGGGGAAATGGAGTGCATGGTAAGAGTTTTCTCAGCCAACAGTTTTGAAATTTTTATTCTTGTTATGAACTTACAGGCTTTTATACGAATACATTTAATGATGCCCATTGGGAATTTATGACGGTTATGGTGGAATTGTTTCACAAGTTGCTCACACCATAAAACCTGTTGGATTACAAATTGGTCAATTTGATTCATTCAAGACAAATGTAAACTTGAGAGCAAAAGGACCAAATTTTGTTTATTACTGCATTTAGTCTTGGAACTCACTATATTCATACATTCTGATAGCAATAATGGGCTCCCCCAGGGGTGTTGTGTGAATGCTCCAATGATTACTGTGGCTGACTATACCAAAGGTTCAGAAGGATACTCATACAATTACTATGTAAGATCACATTAAGCCTTTTCCTTTTCCTTTTTTTTTTTAATTGTTTTACATTCTAGTTAATTTTTCACGTTACAAGAAAGAACTTTAAATGCTTAATTCATTTCTTTTATTTATGTTTTTACTGTGACTCTGAAACCACCATTGTGATAGAAACGCTTGTGCTCATGCATGTTTGCAAAAAGGAGTCATGTTTATGTAAAGCTCAGTTTATGCAGGCCAGTCAAGTTGATTAGCCCATGAAGTATTTGCTTCAATGTCAAATGTGCTCGAATTGTTATTTCTATGGATAAAGGATTTTTTGTTGTTGGTTCTACATGTTGAATGGTATCTTGATTGTTTGTGTTGTGATACTCTAGTTGATAGTTTTGCAATCTAGCAAAATGAGAAATATAAGAGATGCATTCCTGTTAAATTCAGTTTGATTGTGTAGGTCATTTACCTGGTCAAGAGGATTGTAAGATGAATTTAAAGAGACTGGGTACTAGAGTAAATGGCTTATTTGATACAACCAGTTTTTCCCATATAAACTGGATATTTGGCACTATCCTTTTACTATTACAAAAAAGAGTTTTTTTTTTTAATTTTATTTTGTTTTTGTGTCAACAGTTTCATATATGTTGTGCTCGTTCTAGAGAACATTTTCTTGTAACCATATCTCCTTAAACCACAAGAGCATTGCCAATCAAGTTCAATTTCATAGAGATGATTTCTGGTCCTTAAGGTTATTATCTCCATCTCTTTAAAGTCAATCTCATTAAAAGCTTAATGGTTCAACATACCAAAGAAGTGGCCTTGTGTTGAATAGTTTGGTGCAACATTATATGTTTATTTTCGTAGCTTTAGTAGGAAACTGCATTCTCTACATTGAACTTGTTGCAAATAAGGTCTTCTTGTTGGAAATTGAAGTACTTATATACTGCATATTGAGAATAAAGCTTCCTTTCAAATATAATCATCAAATTTGTTTGAAAAGTACATCTTATTGTATCTGTATGGGGATTGGATTTGTGAATCGCACAGTTCTGGTGAGAGTAGCATGATGTGAAATGTGAATGATCAATTGGTAGAATTGACACAGTTTAAGCCCATGCATCTAGTGAGCAATGTTCCAAGAATACCCTGCTCTGGGAAATGGTCTAAATGAAGAGAGAAAAGACAAAATGACCATTTTAGGACCAAGTAGGCTATATGAAATCAAAGTGTGATACTTTGTTTTGGATAGTTTATGCAGCAATGAAACAGTTTAGTTTGGTACATTGGATACAGGACCTTTGCTAAAATATGTGAAGCTTATTTGAGCCAAATACAAATCAGAAGAGAAATAATCATAACAGGGGGGATTAACCAACTCAGCTCTACTTTTTGGAAAAAAGTTACAATTCAGTAAGGTATTTTGAGTTGTACCATGTTTATCCTTGATGCTTCTTGGATTATGATGCTAGATAGCAATCAGAATACCATTTCTGGATCAAATAGTATCATTAAAAGTGCCCAGAGGTTTCATTTCTCATCTCCTTATACCTTGTAAGTCATTGTGGTAGCTAGACTTGGTAGGGACCATGTCCTTCGTGTCTAACTCTATAAAGGTTGGGCTGTCGTGGTGATGAAGCCAAAATTGGACTGTCCAAGCTACCTTCTCAGTTACTTTACCAGAAGCCATTTTCAATGCTATTGTGGATTATTAAGTTTTGAAACGAAATGAGGTGAACTTTCTAGTAATTGATTGCTGTGCTGTTTATGGAGTGTCTACATCCTAATTGGTACAAATGTCAAGAAAGAACTAAGAGATACTTTTAGAAACTTGGTCATGAGTGACAGCATGAAATATGAAACTTCTGCAATTACTCTGACCCTCTTGCCTTCATGGTGGTTTTGTTTTGGAAATCTAAGGCAGGCATATACCATTATAGACAAGTTTTGCTTGTTTATCAGTTGGTCAACTGATGGTGATTCCATGATTGCCTTTTTTATGGAGTTTGTGAGGACACAAATTTTAAGCTATTTAGGGTTGAGAACGGATTGTAAATAGGGTTGTGCAACATTTTTAGAGATTAAAAACTAGATGCATCTATGGTGCAATCAACAAGAATGGATGTCTCAATTTTTGACTGTTCATGTGCATGTCCTCTCTCACTTGAGATCACAAGAGGTGGAAAGTTTTCCACTGTGGTGCAAGATGGATGGAGCTTAATAATAAACAACTGGAAGATTTTTTTTGGTAGGGCTTGTTTTAAAGGATATCTCAAAGATGCTTTATCAATGTCGTATCGTTGGGCACAAGGGAAATGAAAATTTAGTATTTCAGACTTCAGCAATTCTTCTCTTAATGGTGCAGAGGACATGGCTATTGTATTGAACTTGGTAGATGCTGCAGAACATCAATCTATGGGATGGTAAATTTTCTTCAATTTTGAAAGAAAGCCTGAACAGGATCTTACGGGCTGATTACCTGATCATTGAGGGAGACTCTGCCACCATTATCGCATGGATCCATCAGGCTAGGAGGACACCTGCAGCGCATCCTCTACTTCGAGATATTGCCCTCCTTCATGGGTCCTTTACCTGCATTGTTAAACATGTCTATAGGGAGGCTAACTCAGCGGCAGACTTGGTAGCCTTTTTTGTTGCGAATCATTCGGGTCCCGTGTTGTGGACGGACCTGGGGGATGCCCTAAAGCCCTTTCGGGATATCATTCTGACTTTTTGGGGTATATTCATTCTAGACTTTTTAATTGAATGCACTGGTTCAACAAAAAAAAAAGAAAAGAAAGAAAAAAAGCCTGAACCCATGAAATTAATGTTGATGTATAACATTTTGAAATTGAGTGCTAATGATCTTTTTTCACAATTTTGTAAGTGACCCATCAAACTGGTGTCAAAATCTTCAGATCCACGATTTGGATTGTAGATTGTACGGTCCACATCAAAATATCCCTAAACAATCTGGACCAGATCCTTGGGTTGGGATTGAGATTCTTGGATTGGAGTCAGGTTGGATCATAAAATCCTGATTATGGATTTCCAGTCATTTGATCGTGAATCCAGATATAATTCATATTGTTTACAAATCAAACAGCTGTAAATCATCCTTATCGTCCTAGACATTTTTTGACTTTAAGAATGAATAGTTTAACATATATAAGCCTCCGGCACATACAACTGATAATTTTCTTGGCTTTCTGAATATTTCAGAACAAAGTACAACAAATTTGAGAGTTTTGTTAGCTAAAAAATAATGGTGAATATTTATATCTCAAGATTTGATTTCTTTTTGTCTACAATCTTCTACCTTCAGGGAGAATTAGGTTCTTCACCAAAAGAAAAGGAGAATTAGGTTGAAGTATTCGGTGAGCTAATATGCTTTGTTGGGCATATATTACGATTTACCTTTTTATTTCCAGATGCAAGAATATGAGGCTGCCAACTGGACAAAAAAAATAAAAAAAATTCTGCTTCTTACTCAAGAAGGAAAAAGAAGTAAACTGAGGCAATTTTTATTTTTACCGGATCAAATGATAATGATGATGATGATGTAATGACAGCACATCATTTGCCTTTTTTGGTTTTTCACTCCATGCCTATATCTGCACAGATCCTTGTTGGTCAAAGTAAGATATCCTATGGACTTGTGTGGTCGGTACTTGACCATGTTGGATAATTGAACAGGTTATTTGTCTACTGGATATGATATGCGCTTACTATTGTTGAAAAGCATTCTTTATATCAAATATGATGAGTTTTTTACTTGAGATTCATTGAGTCAGCATTTAAGTCGTTTCTCACTTTTCATATAGTTTTGTTTTTATTTTTTTTAATTATTGAAAAAGGGTATTATTATCTATGAAATGACCCAATCTGATCCAATTCCGACAATTTAGGATAGGTAATATCCCTTGAACAATGAATTCTCATTATGATTAACTGAACAGTTCTCTGCAGTCACTTTAATGTACAAACCAGGAATTAATTTCTCCGGTGATATTTTCCTAAGTCATAATTGTTCTTGTGATTGTGCAGGAAGATGTCACTCCCAAGCGCGTGATTGAGATTATTGAGATGCTGAGAAAGGGAGAAAAACCGCCTGTAAGTTGGTCAAAAATGATAGGGTAGCAAGTCTTTTGCCAGTTCTGTTACAGTTCTTTGTTTGTGATATTGGATCTGTTGCAGGTAGGCACACAGAATCCAGATCGGATAATGAGTGGACCTGCTGGAGGCAATACCACTTTGCTTGGGGAGCCAAAATCTCCACCATGCAGGGATCTCGATGCCTGTTGAATTTCAACTGAACTGGTGTTGTCAATAATTGCAATCAAATTTCTTTACCGGTTTCATCTTTCGAAGCCCTGAGGATAAGATACCCAATGACGTCTAGATTCCATTGGCTTTCAGGATTTAATAGCCATTCGTATGTTTGTTTCCCTTGTAATTTAAGTGTGGGCTGGCCATCTTGATAACCATGAAACTCCTTGATGCAGAATTTTATCCAATGATGTATCAAATTGCACTCGTTACCTCTTAATAAGTCTTTTCCAGATGGTTTCTCCATGCTTCATTCTAAACAATTTGGGGTTCGTGCTTCCATGCCATTTTGAGGGAATGGGATAGCATGATTACTGCACAGAAACAATAAAATCTATTCATTTCAATTCTAAGTGGTGTCGTTTTTCTCATCAATCATGACTCAGGTTTTGGTAGCTTCAGTCCTGAGTGGCTTCTTCACTTCGATCTCCATTAGCAAAGCCTGGGTTTACCAAGCCTTGACTCGGTCCATCTGGGGTCCAGGCTCTGGCTTAGATGGGTTGAGGTGAGGCTCATCCTAACTTATATATATATTTACATTCATTGAACCATCATGTTATACATTAATCCACAAAAACAGGCTCCAGTAGATCTGGCTGGAATCATGATACCGTCCTTAGTCATTTCTTCCGTTTTATCTCGCCTCTATTTTTCTTGGCTTTCAAGGTAATTAAGTACTAGACCATGCCTTTAGAGAGCAGTTTGCTAGTCCTCTACAAGGTGAAAATTAGTTTCCGCTAAAAGATGTGCCTATCATACCTAGCAGACTTTGAGACTCTAAAGTGGCACCTTAATAGCTCTTTGATGAACCACTTGATACAAGATGTTGTTTCCAAGTATCAAAGTCCTCCGCTACATATCTCTACGGGGTAGTATGGCTGGTTAAGGCTTGGTTCCCCCGTTGTCTGGTCATGAATTCGATGAATGATTTCGTGGATGACTCGATTAAAATTTTAGAATTTCCTGATGTACGTGACTGGTGAGTGGGCCTGCTAAAACTCCGACATCGTAGAGGGACTAGGCTGAATCGATTGAAACTTCGACGTCGTAGATGGGCTAAGCTGACGTACTCACCGGTTCGGGTAAATCCCGGAAAGTAGTCGTAGATGGGCTAAGCTGACGTACTCACCGGTTCGGGTAAATCCCGGAAAGTAGCAAAGGTACGTAAAAAAATTATGACCTATATCGAATAAAGACCTAACATGCTGGGGGTCAAAACCTCCAAACATCCCCCCCCTCTCCCTCCTTCCCTTTTTGTTATATCAAAAAAAAAAAAAAAAAGTCCTCCGCTGCATGGACAAAGTTGAAACTTGTTTTCCACTTCCCAGCAAACATGGACTACATCATTGCCTTCAAAGACGTCTGCTGCACTTGATAATTATATTTTCTCGGAAAAACTTTCAATTGCCAGCCCTTGCGCGGTCCAAACGGCTCGGTGGATACTTTAGCGATCACTGGCGGTGGCGTAGGTCAGCCATGGTGGTGGGAACCACGGCAATCACAACAGCCACTTGAGCTAGCAAATGAATGGAGATGACACGCCTACCAACCCACCATCCCATGTTCGTGTACACTGTACAGACCCATTGCAACTTTTCTTCAGCCAACCCAATGGCATCGGCAGTAACAGCGAGCAACCCAGCTGAGCTTATCTCAGATAATAAAGCATGATGGGATCGATAACTGGACCAATAAGAGGAACAGGCTTAAACTTTTGGCAACGGTCTCTATCCATCCAATGACCTGAGAAAAATTAAAAGAACAACGCACAAAACAAAAAAGACAGGACTCCACTAAGAAACAAAATTGAGTGCATGATCAGCCATCCTTGACTCAACTCACCAATATCACTTTTAAAAGAAATAGTAGTAGTAGCACCAGCGTCATCATCATTATCCCCTTCATCTTTCTTTCCATTTCAATGAAACATGCGTATAAATATATAAAACCATCCATCCTTTTTTTTGATTAGTCTCAGTATGCACTACATAAAAGAGAAAAAAAGGAGTCCCCACCACAAAGTGTATGGTTAAGGCACTACAGCCCCCACAAGACAAAATAAGAGCGGGCAAGACCTTTAGCAACGTCTTTCTTCCACTCAAAAACATCCAAGGTTTGGAGACATGGGAAGACTCTTTGCTTACTATGTCCTTCCAATCACAGCACGTTTGACAAAAGGAGAGGGGGAAAATGAGAAAGTGACTTTTGGTAGTCGTGCAGCAAGGGAGATCCTTCAGGTCCTCCTATAAGTACTACTGAAGAAATTGGACTGTGGAAGTTTCATACATATGTATAGGGGCAAAATGTAGCAGCTGTTCATGGATTCTATAGATGATGGTCTTAGTCTATGAAGAGGTGTTGGGTTCAGGCTTGACTGTGTGGCCTTCAGGCTGGTTATGCGTGTCATAGATTGCCATGGCAAGTGAGACTGGCATCATGCAGAGGGCTTTGGACTGGAGGAATTGCATTGCTGCTCCGATGTCTTCTTCCATGAGCTTCGCTACTTGCCTTTCTGTGCCATCCGTTGACCATTTCTCCCAAACTTGCTGCTTGCTCCCGCTCTCACTTGCCTCCCCCTAATGACAATTGAACGAGCAAGACTGTCAGGTACATCGCATCGTACTGGGTTGCACATGCACAAAAAAGAGACCATGCAAATGCACATGCACATGGTTATTGACAACATAATGTGACTGCAGAGAAAGAACAGAACCACCATGATGCATAACATTATGCCATCTTGAATGTTATAGAAGCAAACATAATAAACAACTGTCAACCTATTCAGGTAGACCGGGTAAAAAAGAAAAGAAAAATGTCAAATGACCGGGAATTATTTTGGTACTTGCCAATAAGAATACAAGTGGTGTCCAGAGCATCACCAACTATCATAGAATAAGCCACGATCCACTATAAAGCCATAGATGAGAGTGATGGAACAAAGATTAAGAAAAGACAACCACCTCTCAAAACCTAGTTGGCTAATATGCCATAAAAGGAAACCAAAAAAACTACCTAACCTAAGCAACAGAAGGAAAAATGTAGATAAAAGAAAAAAAAAATACAATTATGCGATAATTGATAAAAAAGCTATGAGCTAATTTGGTGTGCATTGAAGCAAAAGTCAGAGAAATCATGATTTAATATGGACTTTAATTTGATTGCGCCTTGAATATGAACACAAATTCTTGTACTGAGCATAGCTTTTACCTCGTCTAGACCTAGTCCATGTCTAAAGAAACCTTGAACAGGTGATTCTCTGATTCCATGAAGTTAAAACCGCACAGAAAATGAAGTCATGCTATAACCAATCAGTTTTCCTGGTTCTGGTAGGTCCTTCATACTTACTACATGTGACTGAATCCATATACCAAAATTACATCTAGAATGCATATGATGGATCAATACCAATTGTTTGACCTAGCTCGGACAAGATAACTGAGTTTGCAAGACAAGAATAGTGTTGGATTCTTAACTGGCATTATTATTAAAAGCTTTAGGGTTTTGGAATTGAAGTACACGATTTCAGTCAATATATATAACAGAAAATGAGGTCATAGTCTTTAATGCAAGAGATCCATGTTCAGACCTACACTCTAACAAAGACTGAAGAGATCGCTGAAGACACAACAGAACAAGAGGTCAGAAACAGTGGATCAGTAATTACGAGTGCAGAGGTGACAATGTTGTGCAATTGCACCATAACTTCAAGACTAAAGCAGAAACCCAACGTGTTTGAGGAATAACAAGATTTAAATAGACAACAATGGTGACCACTCTTGGTTTGGATTGGAAAATTTGCAAACAAAGAGATTCCGAGCACATAAGCTGGGCAACACTGTGTTGAGAATGTGACATTGAATGCACCTTAAAACTTGGAAAACTAATGTTAAAAATGAATGTTAGAGGAAGCATAAAAATTGCACCTACTGAGAATAAGTACAGTAATTGCATCTATTGCGAGCAAAAAGTGATTGAGATTGGTTTCATCATCTTGTGCAACAAACAGTACCCATTAAAACAAATAAATTTCTGAGAAAGAATGTAAGAGTAATGAGAATTAAAACAAACAGTAATTGCATGGATGAAAATTATGAAGAAGAATTTCTGGATAAATAAGTAAAAAAAAAGAACGGATGAAAATGATAGATCACGTAACAAGAATAGATGATGAATAACTGGTGCAGCCAAACCCCAATAATTGGGAAAGGCTGCTTGGTTACACAGTGTATCATCATTGCCAATAGAATTAAAAATGATCATACACATGAATCTGAACAAAAATGAATGGTTTACTTGCACCAAGCACAAATATGAATATGCTCATATAGTAAAAAATTGGTTAATATATGTGCTTACAAAAACTCTTGTGCTCCATTTATCTTAGTATGCATGAACAGATGCACTTCATTAATATAAAATACAGATACCAAAATATGCATGTAGCAAACAAATATCAAATACAATGCATTTATCACTCAAACTAAAGAATTTTAGACCTGCATTCTTAAACATATGAAATTGTACATACATTGAAAATTTAAGGAAAAATAATTGCAGATAACATGAAGGCTTATTCCATGAATAAAGGGACTAAATGCATATAGTAGTTCAAAAATATTGGATATTCATACATGGTGATAAAAATGGCACTCGCTCCTTTTCTAACACATTACCTCAACTGATAGTGGGATATCAGCTACCAGCTGTGCCACAGCACCAGCACCACCCAGCCTACTCATGCTTAAAACCTGTCATTCAGTAGATGAAAATGTAGGTTTTAAGAGAAAAGGTAATAGGAAATCAATGAATCAGATGCACGAAGCAAACATTTAAAATGTAGCATGTCAAAAAATAATTCACTAATGGTAAATTTTTAGACAAAAGATTATCATCAGATCTTGCACTTGACGAGAGCATTATTCGGGTTGCAACTTATATGACCCTATTTGAAATATGGAGTAAGAAAAAAACAATCTTATAAAATGAAGGAACTGATTCGGCAACTTGCTGGATCAAGAGTAGCTCTTATGGTTGATATAATCCAGAGACGATTACACATCATAGGGTGCCATCTGTCACCTGATTTTGGTATTTCTTCCAAACCTGCCCTAAAACCCTCAGTGCTACAGATGGCCTACAGAAGGTCCTACATGAGGTCTATGTTCAACCATAATATTACTCCCATATTGCTACTTCAATTTAAATCAGTACTGCTTGATAAAATTTATGCTATTTCAGTTGCATTTATGTTGTGCACTAATTGAATTAGTGGAGTTGATGAGGACATGATACGCTAACATTTGAAAGCCACTTGTATGTAATGCTGGTGACAGTCTAAAGTGATCAGTTTCCTTCAGCATAGTGCTACCAATGCAATTATAAAATTAGTATGTCACGTGCCAGCAACATGATTATTATGTCAGACTTGTATGGTTCACTTGTGAGGTTAAATGGTGACAGTTTAGAGCATCAATATGAGGCAGGTATAGTGTTCAAATACTTAATTCTTGTCTGAAATGAAACTATAGCAAAATAAAATTTGCTTAAATAGTTAGTTCTTGGAATGAAACTATAGGGTAATAATAGCTCGCTACAAGCAATTCCAGCTGGGCCTGCAAGAAGCAGAAGGTTCATAGAGATAAGCTAATATAGTTAATGAATTCAGAAATACTGCTTCAACATCAGCACCATTTTATGTGCTCTTGGATCTGCCACTAAGTAGGTCAACTATTAAACAAGTTGAATGGCATAAACATACATCCTCTTTACAGTCCTTCCAAAGAACTAGCGTCTCAATAAAGAATACAAACTTATGCAAGAGATTTACAATCAGTGCTAATAGATATAACTATAAATGCATTCTAAAACAAGTAAAAAGGGAGACTGGATCAAAAATTATTGTCATAATAAAAGTAATAAACGTGATTGGTCAAAGTTGACCAACATCCATGCCTCCATGATTTTAGGAAAACAAGTAGTCAAGCTGTAACCAACACAAGGAAAAAAATAATTAGTAAATATGCAGTACTCTTTTAGAAATGAGTACGATTGTTGCTTCCAGAAAAGTAGTAACAGTGCTCACTAATACAAGATAGAAAAAGCATACCTTCACTTGAAGCCTCAAAAACTTCACATAATCTAAGATTTCATCAAGCATGGCTGCTTTGTCTGTCTGCACAGGTTAAAAAAAAAAGGGTATTAACATGGAATTATGAAAAGTGCTCTCTTAATCACTGTCAAAGAAGCTGTTCTAAAGCAAAAAAAAACAGAGAGAGAGAGAGAGTCAGAGAAACAGAAATCAACTCTAAGTCGAATAATTGCTCTTATTATTCTAAAGTAGTAACAAAATGAGCATTTCATCTAAGAAAACCTAGGTAGTACAGAAATCTAAGATAACCCAATATAAGAAGATGGAGATCACTATGCTATGACATTTAGATCTAGGTCGAATTGATGTGCAAATCAACCTCCTTTAAGAACTTTGTAGCTTTCCAAATTATTAGCTATCAATGCAATATGTAAACACTAAATTAAACCTCATCCAGATAAATCTACACTTAAATACCAGACAAATTCCTTCAACAAATTGACTCCTATCTGATGAGTTTGGAATACTTCCTTCATATAAATAGATTATGCCAGGTGAGATTTTAATGATGAAACATAGACTGTTCTGTCATTCATAAACATGGAAACACACAAGCATGTTGTATAGCTCTTGAGAACTCATGCAGCACCCAGGAAACTATCAGGGAAAAATGCACAGAGATAAAGAACTAGACTAATGGTTGTCTCTAGTCTGTAAATTTTTTTTCTTCAAAGGCTTTTGGAATTCAACTCAGGCTGTATAAGGGTCTCAAGCCGAGTTATTGTTTCAGACTAAATGTAGTCTTAAGCCATGGAGCCAACCCAAATTAAAGCATTAAAAAAAGATTAAGAACATGCGATTCTTAAGAAGATGCATTGACAAAAATATACTCACAAGAAAATAATCAAATGTTCAGATTATAGATTTTCAATTGGTTAATATGCACGCATATCTACAGTTTGATTCATAACATAACTCATATGCTGACCTTATTGGTGTTTGGAACCAACTCCTGTAAAGCCCTCATTCTTTCTGCTATTCTTTCTCTGCGTAGCTGCACCCAATTTTTTTTTAAAAAAATGATGTTAGAAATGCTGCTGTCAATAAGTTAAGATTACTGGAAATTTAGGATCAGGTCTGTAAAGCAAGCTCTGTAAACTTGGATATGTGGAATAGAATTAGAATAAAACAACAAATTTTGTGGATCTTATGATGCCTTAAGGAAATATTAGGAAAAAAGCAAAGTAACACTCAAATGAAGCATACGAAGGAATGATGAAGGTGAGAGATAAAACTTATGTAAGTGCTGAAAAGACTAATAGCAAATTAGTAATTAATGTAATTAACATGTGATAGAAATCCTTAAAAAGCAATTTTTTTCTCAGCATGTAAAGCAATCTTGATGGCCCTTGTCAAATACATATACCTTCACATAACAAAGATTTCTAAATTTGAATTTCCTTTGGCAGCAACCCCCAACCATCATAATTATCTATAGAGAAAAAAATTTCATACTAGACCCAAGTAGACATACATTATATGCTTTAATGAAAGTGTCTGACATTACCCTCTCAGCGATGCTATGAGGATCGGTGGCTTGACCCCGTCGTGCCCGCACCTTCGGTCGTGGGGCTGGTGGTTGTGGCCCTGCAGCAACCCCGCCATGCTTCACTTGCCCATGAAAGGTCTAGACAGAAATAAATGACATATGTTAATAAGAAAAATATGGTAAGATATGCCTGAGTCCTCCAATAACATCAGAAATGAAAGAAACATTCAAGGCCCCAAATGGCATGCACCACACGGGACATGATAGATGAGTGGTAAACATATTCCTGCTTTCTATCTATGTAAGTGATATCAAAGAAAATAATCGTGCAAATTCCAAAAATTAACAAGCACCAAATTAATAAGCAATCTACAAATTGTTTAAGTCCCTACATCGTGTGGCAGTTTCACAATGGTTGTAAGACATTGCTAGACCACGGTGGTTTATTTCTCATGCTGCTGAATCGGTTGTGGTGGTCAAACTCGATTTGGCACTATTGGCAGCCTATCGACTTTCTCAGTCCCTGGCACAAGTTTTAGATAAAGCTCTCAACTTGAAGTAATTCATCTCAAAGTCACCAGCACCAAAACAAAATTCAAAATTAGAAATTTGCAAAAAAGCACAAACTTGTAGAGTTGTGTGATTGCATCTGTTTCTTGCCTACATAAGTTAGACGAATCAGAAAAACAGTGTCAGACAAATGAAAACTCCTTTTTTTTCCAACGCATGCAACTCCAAACAACACCGAAGCAACAAAAAGCAATCTTATGATCACCTTCCTCTATTTAGCAATCAAAATGGGAAATTGAGCAAGGGTACCTCTTCAGTTCCAGGTGACAGGACCTCCAACAATTCTAGATGCCGATTAACACAAGAATAACTAATTACTGATAGCCGGGTTTTTTGAGAAGGTTACGGACCTGAGGAGGAGGAGCTGGAGGATTAGGCCGGATTTGATGAGACTGGAGGTGACCGAACCCCGGAGGAAACAATCCCGCTAACTGCACCGGATCCCTCTCCTGCCCAACAGCCAAGAGCCAGTGAGCTCCAAATTACCTCCCCCCCCCCCCCCCCCAACCATCGAAAAAGACGAAGACATCCTCTTATTTCCCGTAAACGCAGCCTCAGAACTCGAGGCGCACGCCATTAGGAAGAAAATGTAGGGGTAAAATGGTAAACCAACTGAGAGAAAAAAAAGGGGGGATCAGCTCACCGCCTTGGCCGCCGGTTCGTTCCGGAGCCTTTTGCCACTGCCGGACCCCCGCTCCAAGCTGAGCCCCAGCGGGAACCCCGACGGCCCGCCGGCGACTGCGCCGCCCACAGCGGAGCCATCCCCACGGGGGAGGACGATCCCCACGGGCACGCCCCCCTCGCCTCCCCCGGCGAGGCCGCCGCCGTCCTCCCCCCCGGCGTAGGGCGGAGGCATCGAGAAGATCTGCTCGAAGAAGTCGTCCCCTATGCCGTCCGGCGGAGGCGGCGGTGCGTTCGCCATGGCGCCCAAGCTCGAGAAACGAGCGCTAAGTAACCAACAAGAAGAAGCCGGGATTGTCCCCACGAAAGCTCAAAGTGCATCGAAGGGATAGGGTATTTGGGAGCGAGAGAAGACGGAAGCGCCTGGAGAGAGAGAGAGAGAGAGAGAGAGAGAGCGAGAGAGGCTGGAGCTTTCGCGGGAAATGGTGAATGGCGAGTAAGGGTGGGAGAGAAGAGGCGGTGAAGGGGATGGAGAAATTTATAACTGGAGGAACGGAAAGACCAAAAGTAGGATCGAAAAGGCGGGTCTTGCTTTTTCTTTTTGTAATTTATTTATTTATTATTATTACTAATTAGTATTGCCGTTAGCGTTGTTCTCCTGCTGTTCTCATCGTTCCTCTTGCCGCTATTTTCGTCGTCGTTATTATTATTTTAAATGGATTGCGTGTGGAAAAAAAAAAAAAAAAGAAGGGACGAAGGTACCTACTAGATGGTTGTATTTGCCCGTTAGCATTAAACAGAAGCTCAGATTTAATACAAATGTTAACTATAAAATTAAAAAGATTCCTCTGTTTCACCATAGAATCAGAATTAAAATAGATCAGGGTAAAATTTAAAATGATCGTACACTCCTTTACACATTTAATTCATGGATTAAAATCAGAATCATAATAAATTTTAAAAATTTTAAAAAATTATAATTTTTTAATTTTTTTTAAAAAAATAAATAAAAATAAAATGCCTTCCAATCAAATAAATGAAATAGGTGTTACTCGTCCTCGTTCCTATTCTAGCACCCCCAACTCCTTAGAAATTATTTACTAAATCTATATTAGGAGATTAAATATAAGGATGTATATACTATGTTTTTGAAGTATCAAGAAAATAACTGAAGTATGCAAGCATTCTTGGCTCAGCTCCCTAAAGGTGGTTGGTGTTGAAGGCAAGTTCACTATTTAAAATTTCCTTCCTATCTTCGTGATGCAGAGAAGCAAAGCATGTTCTTTATTTAAAAACATTCTTCCTCCTTATCTTCTTAATGGAGAGAGGCAGTGGAAGCAGATTGGCCAGAAGGAGCGCATCAAATTGCGACCGCTGATAAAGAAAACTTTATGGATTCAACCTGGCCTCCATGATTTTTTCTTATGTACAGGACTAGTTAAAAAAGATTTACTCTGTTAGATGCTAGATTCTTCCCATCCCACACCATGTTTTTTTGGAAACTAATGTGTTCATAAAACTGGCATTGGAAGAGCTTATTCTGCATCCCCCAAATCATGGCTCAAAACCTATCACATCTGATGCATGAAGTGCTTCTGCATAGGGTGAGCATTCAGGATTTCATGGATGAGCATTTTGCTCTAAGTTATTAAGGGGGTAAAATAGAAACCAATGCTTTCATTAATCTCCACCCTTTTTTTTTTTTTTTTTTTTTTTAAGAATTGAATTATGGAAACTTCAAAGAGTTGAGGAGCATGAGTAGAAGAAGAAGACAGAGAACACTGCCGAGTGGCAAAACGAAGAGCAAGGAAAGTGTTCGTCTGTTCCCTTTACACAACCATAAAAATAACAGAAACTAGAGGTCAATCTCCACCCTCATTTGCAGTTCTGTGGACACTGAACAACTCTGTACATTGAACTAACCATTAGTTAACCAGTATCTCCCATCCAATAGCCCATTTGATTGCAACAAATGGCATTGCTTATCTCTGGGGAAAAAATTGGTACGTGTTTCAATAGTCTGCAAAACTTCAGAATCACATGAGCAGGTTTTAATTATTCTCTTACTTCTAGGAATGAAGCAGAACTTCAGAGATCCTGAGCAATCTTTAGAGTATTTTCTATTGCAAATAGGTCCAATCCTGTTATAATTGCTGACTGATTCATTAAGATACACCAGCAAGATGGCACCACATCTTTGATCCGAAAAATAAGAACCTTGATGCATATGTCTCAGTAACTACAAGAAACTTGGTTCTTCACTTAATACAGCTCCGTATCTGCTGCATGAGTTTTTTTTTTTTTTTTTTTGAAAAAACAACTTAATACAACCTGCTGATACAGCATTGAAGCAACCTTCGGGAACTAATGGATCAGAGTCCCAATTCATAAGCTCTTTTTGGTGCCTGAAGCTTTCAGTTCTTTTTCCTCATCTTCATTGCTAACAGCTTTGGGACTCTCAGCTGGAGGAGTGGGTTTACTAGCATCTTCGTCATCCTTTTTTAACTCAGTTTCAAACTCCTTAGCAGCCTGAATACGAATACAAGACATGAAGGTCAACAAGGCAGAGACTGAAGAGAGTTGAGACTTCATTGAGAGATCCCTACTCACATACAGGACCTTTTATCAGGTAAAAAGGCCAGGCAGATAAATATATTTCTAGCATAGTAAAAATCCTGCGTAGATTGCATATGAACTATGGAAAATATATTTAGATAAGTAAAAATTCTGGTCAACAATATCTGGAAGAGCAATGGCCTTCATACAATGCAAAGACACGTGAATAACTTGGTTTTGCAATTGAGTGATTGTTGTAAAAAGATCGCTAAATAAAATGAACTCTTAAGCAAATTATGTAGAGCAGAAACAATTTTATAAAGCCCAGAGAAAATAAATGGAAATAAGACTTCCTGGTATTTGCTTCCTTTATAGTGTTGGTCACAGTCAATATGAGAGGAAGAAATTTGAAGCTCAAAACTCGAAGATGATGTCTCGATTATAGCAAGCAGTGAATTGAAGGATAGAACATTTAGAAAGCTAATTTATTCAGGATGATGAACTGGTATAGGAGAGATGGAAAACTGAATCTGACATAAAGATAAGCTCCAAATACGCTAAAATCATGCTTTATGTAGGCCATTTTGGCAAAAAGGAAACACATGCAGAAGCTTCAATTCCTTGTGGTGGTCCATCAATTTGCCTTTGAAGCAATGAGCGGTCCACACACATCAAGGAGGATTGAAGAATGTTCTAGAATTAAAACAGAAAGCCAGTGATGTCCCAGTACTGAATGGTGGGCAATAGAAAGGGGAACATTTCA
This sequence comes from Areca catechu, assembly GCA_021397845.1. Taxonomy (NCBI): domain Eukaryota; kingdom Viridiplantae; phylum Streptophyta; class Magnoliopsida; order Arecales; family Arecaceae; genus Areca; species Areca catechu. The sequence goes on along the minus strand of CM038051.1, from coordinate 206,163,825 downwards.
TATAGTGATGGTTCCTTCCGTGGAAAAAAGACAAAGGATATTGATGAAAGTTCTGTTAAAGTATCTTTTTCTTTGACAAAGAATTTAGCCTTTTCACATTGAGTAAATAAAAGTCCATGAAACAGTCAACTGTTGGAAATGCAAAATACAAGAGGAACAGTTGCAAAAACAGCAGCATCAAGATGAACCTCCAAGCCACCGCATATTCTCATGGCAAAGTTTCCCCACAAAACATCATAATTTTACCAATCTTTTTGAGCCGCCTTTGTGATTCCATAGCTCCGGATAAAAAGTTTTGGCATTTTATTCCATCAGCAAAAGCCAACACATTGCATAAGTATATACTTACATATAGAATTCATATAGGAATCTAACATGAGAATTTTATGTCAATGGAAACTATTCTTAATACCATCATCAAACACCAGAGAATAAGTTCGCATTCAACTTTTTCCGCTGTAAAAACCTACGCTCATGCCAAATTTAATACAACTCAATAAGCCCTATTAGGTGCCTTTGACCCATGAATGGGGACTTGTCCCAATAATCATACCCAACAGCCTAACAACCAGACGCTCTGGAGTAGGGACACCTCATTGTGTCCCTTGTATCTTGTATCACCATCTTCACCATCTTCAAGAAATTTAAGAAAATTGCTTTGAAAAAATATAAAATTAATCCACCTTCCTTTACATACACTTATCTCCCACTATCATGTTTATCTATCATTAAAGAGCATCCACGGGATGAGTAAATTGCTCAACATCTAGTCTTTGTAACCCACAAATGATCAAGGTTTCAGACCACTTCAAAGGCTTGACCTACATGTCATCTGCCATCACGGAATTAGCAGAAAGAGAAAACTAAAAGTATTTGGTAATATGTTCTGCATGGGGATATTATCACATGAACATTCCATAACATAGAAGTCTCTAAAATCAGACAGATGCTACTGATAAAAGCCTTCATTGTATATAAATCTTTCTCCAACTCAAAGACTTTTAAATCCTTAAGACAGGGCACAGGATTTGCCAGCTAAGGTCTATAATTAGAATAACATTAATTTGAAAGATAGTGTTGCTGCTGAATCTCCCGAACCGGGCTCTCTCGACCGAGCTTGTTGGAACGCGCGTCTTCCGATTTCTACAAAAAGGTCCTACGGGCCGGTGATGTTCCGGCAGGGAACACTTCAATGGCTAAGTCAGTGGGAGACTTAGAGCAACAGAATGGAAGGATCGCAAAAGGAAATAGCTCGTGGAGAAGGAAGAGCCTACTTATCTCGGGATCCCCTTTTTATCTTATATAGGCGTGGAACTTTACTAAAATCTGTTAGGGCCTAGGCTGAAAATTGCCGATTTGTCCTTAGAAAAATCTTGGTAGGGGCCAGGTGGCACCAGGAGAGAGTGGCGCCGTGGGATCTGTATAGTGATGGTGCTGAGATGTCAGGAATCTATTGTAACAAAATTCTGGTACCAGCTAGAAGGGATCTCTGGGACTTCCGAGCCATCCTTGGAGCGGCCCGTTTTGGACTGATATGGACCTGACTGAAATGGGTCGGTCGGACCTAGCTGAAGGGTCGATCGGACATTTGGCAAGTCGGTCGGACCTAACAGAAGGACCGTCATCTCCGATCTGATTCGGAGGGGCGCCGGTTGTGTATAACACAGAAATTCCACTAACATGCAGAAGCTTTGGCATTGCCATTCAGTTCTCAGAGGAGAGCTTCTTCTCATTGTCTTCATCCAGGTTTGGCACTATGAGCATGAAATGTATCCTTTGAGGAAATTGTATATTTCAAAGTTCAAACAATATATAACACGAAATCTGCAAGTCCTTTAGACCATATCTCATACTGATCCAAAGGAAGATAATGATATATTTGTTTCATATATGTAACCACTATTACATTTTTTATCTAATAATAATCTTAAATGACAAGTCTTTGCCATAAATAAATAGACAAATTTCAGGACTAAAGTACGACCAATCGTTGCCATTTGGATCTCAACCTCAAAATAATTCTTTGTAAACTGGTACCTTGAGCAATACATGGTTTACCGTGAAAATTAGAAGATTAGTTAGTACAGAGACAAATCAATTATATTGATCATGCTACTTAAGACCATACAATTGGGACGAAACATTGAAAGATTCTCTTGAACTTGGGAAGACTCTAAAGAAATACAGGATAAGGCAAGAAGAGGTGCAGGGAAATACATTGAAACGGAGGGGGAGGGGAGAGAGAGATTGAGTTTAACTACACCTAGCCTGGAATCTCCGGAACTTCAAATATAGCTCTTTCTGAGGGGATTCTTCATAAGTCTACCAAATTACAGTGGATAAACTACTAGTCGTTCACTATTCTCGATTATTGAACTTCGACGTCCAGACCTCCGGACCTTCATCATGAAATCCACAACACGTTGAAAAGCTCGAAAGATCAAATTTTGAGAACAAAAATCAGAAACTAAGCATGATAATCGGACCTGTTGGAAGCTCTTCACGGTCTTTCCGATGCTCCGGCCCATCTCGGGGAGCTTCTTGGTGCCGAAGAGCAACGCAGCGACGCCGGCTATCACGACGAGCTCGGGGACGCCGAGACCGAAGAGGCAGCGGCACCCCAGGCCACCACTGCTCCCCCTTCGCCGCCGGCCGGAAACGAGGGCGAGCCTCGTCCTGGCCAGGACCCGTCCGCCGCTGGTGAAGAAGACGGAGTTGGAGGCGGCCAATGAGGTGTAGGGCGGGAAGGGGAGCTTCGCCGGAAGCCGAGACGCCATTAGAGAAGTAGAGCAGCAAGCTATCTCCATCTCTCTCTCTTCCCACCTAACTCCTGCCCCGCTCTCGTTTGCAAGATTTTTTTTTTCCCTTCAATTTTGTTAGCATATGAAGGACGGTGGATTCGAATTTAGTATCAGTATGATCTGAACCGTTTATCTGGAGATGGGACGGTCGAGATGCCAAACGATTGTTTATCCGGAGATCTTCCAAAGTGGAAAATTATTATTTTCCACCACGTAGTATGTACGGTAAAAATGCACGTGAGATGCAGGTGCCAATGGGAAGGCGCCAACACCCAAAACGTTTACATTATTCCATCTTGTTAAATATAAATATAAATCTCAATTGTTGATAAACTCTTTTTTTTATTTTTGTTTTTATTTTTCTCGACGAGTATGGTCTCGTTAAAACAACCATTTGGGCCTCATCATTCTTTATAATCTTGCATAGTTTAATTCATAAAATAGTTTCTTTATGCATGATATTATAGGTGTTATTGTTTGTTATTCTATCATCAAACTCCAGTGATGACGAAGTAAGAATATACTGTTCTTTTTCGATAAAAACTAAGAATTTTTTATGATTGTTCCGCATCGATAACATGTAAAAGATTTCTAGACTGGAATTATTGATAAAAATATTTTAATATTTAAATCTGTGATAGAAAACGAGAGATTACAATGATCAAAATCAGAAGTTTATGATGGTCCAGTGAGTACGAGAACAAGAGTATATATAAACATCATAATACATACCTTACTCGGGATCCTTCTTATCTTTATGTATAGTGCAACAGAATGTTATTTGAATAAGTACCTATTCCTGATAGATGTAACAGATTCAGCTGAAGTGGAAGGTATTATTAAGATTTTTCGATTGCAATATCAGGAACCATTGGAATTTTGTCTGCCTCTATTTGCATTTGGACTAGTTGCAATAAGATGGGCCAAATGGTTACCCGGCCATCATACGACATGAATAGGAGATGAGTTCAACTATCTATCAAACTAGATTGGGCCATCAATTAGCTAATTGAGCATAATAGATAGCCGGCCAAGGAGCACAGAGTGAGATGTAGCAGGAAATGAAGTCGACATGTCTTCACCACCCATCTTAGAGGTAGCTAATCAGTCCAAACAAAAGTATCTAGTGGATGGGTTATACTTGTGACTCTTCTTAGATATGCAGCCAATCGGCTCTGGCCTCCTTGTCATGTAGAGAACTCTATTATTTTGTATAGGGGGCATAGATTTATCATCGCCGGTGATGCGCATAACGACCCAGGATGCTGTCAAGAGCAATGTCAACAATAACCATATCAATAAGTATAAAATATACAAATATATTTTTTTTATACTGAAATAAAATTGTGTATATCTAAACCTTCTTACATTCCATGACCGTGGTAGTCTCATGCATCCAAACTTTTTCTTTAAATCTTTACGAGAAAAATGTAACTCCAGACAAAGTATTTGAATGTAGCTTCTCATATATCAAGTAAGGAAATATATATGAAAAAAAAAAATTTAATTCATCTGTTATATTGAGAGGTGCTAAAACTTTGATTTTATATTATCTTTAAAATCTCCGGCCATAATGAAGATTTTAATTGTATTCTTTACCCAGAAAATAAGAGAGATGGAAGGTCCTTTGTGGAGGATACTGGATCCAGAGAGTGTCACCAATTTGTGCAGCATAATGCCTTGCTCGACCTGAATTTTGTTGGCCCTCGCTTTACCTGGTGCAACAATCGCTCAGGAAGGTCGAGGGTATGGGAGAGAATTGACAGAATACTGGTGTTACGGCATCAACTCCTGGACCGGGGACCGGGGCGGCTGGATGTGCTGGAGCGCTCCTCTCCCGGATGAACCTACAAGAAAGTCTCCAAGGGCACCGGTGGTGTTCCGGCGGGGGATCCTCCGATGCCTAAGTTAGCAGGAGATTGAAGGCAACAGAATGGAGGAATCAATGAATGAACAGCATATGGAGAGGGAAGAGTTCTTCTACCTTCAAACGGGGATCCCCTGAATACCTTATATAGGCGCAGAACAGTCCAAAATCTGTTAGGAGAGAGGCTGAGAAAGACCGATCTGTCCCTAGGAGAATCTGGAGAGTGGCCACGTGGCGCGCAGATACGGCGACATCATGGAAGTAGTGGAGCAGGGCTGTTGGGATAGCAGGATCTCACAGTAACATAAATGTGCTTCTGAAATTTCCTGGATGCAAAGGCATGCCTGTCGGACGTCGGCCGTGGGAAAGCCGGTCGGCCGCACCAAAGGCCAAACCTCCGAAGGAGAGCGACGAGCCGGACCCCAGCAGGAGAGGGTCGATCGGGCCTCAGCTCCGGTGGGTCAGACCTCTGAAGGAGAGCGACGGGTCGGACCCCAGCAGAGAGGGTCAGTCGGATCTCAGCTCCGGTGGGTCGGACTTCTAAAGGAGTGCGACGGGCCGGACCCCAGCAGGAGAGGGTCGTTCGGACCCCTACTCCAGTGGGTCGGACCTCCAGTGGTCGAAACCTTGAAGGGGTGGCCCGGTCGGAGTGCCAGAATGGGCCGGTTCTGGCTAAGGGTGAGCCGTCCAGGTACAACAACTGGCGACAACTAGCTGGATCCAATGCAATCCCAATTATGTGGTATGGCATCTCTCAAGGATTGGGTTGGATCACTGTCCGTTGCTTTTTTCAACCGATTTTGTAATCTCTTATCAATCCCCTTTTCGATTTGAAAAGTTCTAGCTGGCCTACCCTCCATCGTGGGAGATTATGAGGGAGGTTTGGAGAATGCCTGTGTGAGGGGATGCTAGATACCAGATCACCCGGAGACCGGAGCTTCTTAAAAGGTGTTTGAGATATTGGAACAGGGTGGAGGTGGGCAACATCTTCTCCAGGTTGGCGACAATGGGGAAGGGCATCCTTGATCTTCAGGAGTGAGAGGTCAGGGACGGTGGTCTTCAGGACCACGATTTGAGCACCTTGCATAGTCAGTTGTCTATTCATTACTCCCTGCTCCTACAACAGGAGACTTTGTGGAGGCAGAAATCTAGAATTTAGTAGATCGAGGAAAGTGATATGAATATCAAGTTCTTCCATCAAGCTACTGTTGTTAGGAGGTATATGAACCGTATTAGAACACTTCGGACAGCTGAAGGTCAGTGGGTGGAGGAGGATCAGGATATCTGATGGGAGTTTATCCATTTCTTCCGTTCCAGGTGGATGGCTCACATGGAAGACCTTCCCACCTTCTATTCTCCTTTTCCTTCGGTCGGGGTGTCGGACCTGGAGAATTATGGTCCTATCAGTGCTGTTTCTGAGGATAAGATTTAGGAAGCTTTATGGTCCATGGCCGAGGACAAAGCCCCTGGTCCAGACATATTTCCCCCTATTCTTCAGGAGGCATTGGAGTATTGTGCAGGTGGAGGTGGCTGCAGCTGTCCAGGAGTTCTTCCTCCTTGCCAAGATGCCAGACTTTTGGAAGGAAACTTTTGTCATTCTTATTTCTAAGCATCGGGATGCTTCGAAACCTAGCCATTTTAGGCCTATCAGCCTGTGCAACACTATGTACAAACTTTGTGCCAAACTCATGGTCAACAGGATGAAGCCGATTCTTTCCAAACTTATTAGCTTAGAGCATGGAGCTTTTATGGAGGGTCCGTCTATTTATGACAACTTTCTTATTGCACAAGAATTTATGTATGATCTCCGCAGGGTACCTATCCATCCGAGTATTATGGCCATTAAGGTGGACATGGAGTGGGCTTATGATCGCATGCATTGGTCTTTTCTTCAGAAGGTGCTGATGGATTTTGGATTTCGTTCTTGCTGGATTTCTCGGATTCTTGCATGTATACTCAACCCTTCATTCTCAATTCTAATCAATGGCACTCCTAAATTATGTCTCTAATGTCGGCCTGCGCCAAGGTTGCCCTCTATCTCTGTACCTATTCATTCTTTCTACTGATGCTCTTTCGCGAGCTTTGTGGGTGCCATCTCAGGGATTGGATCTCCAGCCTTATGTCCCGGACCCTGAGGCCAACCCCATCTTGCATCTTCTATTTGTAGATGATTGTCTGCTCCTAGGTCGGGCTTCTGTCCACTGCGCTCTGGCCTTCAGGAGGATTTTGATGGACTACTGTCTTGCTTCCAGGCATAGAGTAAATTACTAAAAATCAGAGATCCACTTCAGTCCGATGACCCCGACCCTTTTGTGGTGTTCAATCTAGGACATCCTCGGCATTGTTGATCATGACGATGCATTGCATTGCCTTGGAGTCCCAATCATGGGGGGCAGAGTGAGGAAGGCTGATTGCAATCTTCTATTAAGGAGGTCCAAAACAGGGTGCATGGATGGCAGTGCAGGACTCTCTCCCTTATGGGGTGGATTACCTTAATCAGGGATGTGCTTACATCATTACCGGTTTATTTGCTCTCTCATGCTGTCCTCCCGAAATATGTGGTTCTCATATTAGACCAATGTCTCCTGGCCTTCCTTTGGGGATCGACTTCTGCTTGGAGGTCTATCCATCTTATTAGCTGGCATGTGGTTTGCCAGCCTCGTCGAGACGGGGATCTGGGTATCAACTCCCTACTCTCCATGCGGGAAGCCCTGTTCGTGAGACATGTCACCAGATTTTTGCGATGCTCGGACAACCTATGGACGGGAATGATGAGATAGAGATATGGTCCCTTCTGGCCTGATGCGGATCATCGACCTACCTAGAGATATTTTGCCATTTGGAGAGCGATGATGACCACTGCCCCTGTTGTCACTCCCTATACCAGTTGGGTTCTAGAGAATAGTACATCTATCAGCTTCATGTCTGATCCTTGGATTACGGATGTTCCTCTATCTCGTTAGTCGACTTTCATTACTATGGACATTAGTGATTTTCTGTCCATTCCTGACTTCTTACTTGTCGATGGCTCGCAACGGAATTCGGCACTGGTTACCCGTGTGTTCGGTAATATTCTGGGAGCTCGGGTATTATCGATTCCATTGCCTGTTCATGCTTGTAATGATGTCAGGGTTTGGAGGACCTTAGTTATTCCTAAAGCATCCTGTTCTGAATTGCTTTCCCAGTTCAGTCAGGTACCTCGGTGGAGTCTTGATCTTGACTGGATTTGGAGGATTCGAGCACACCCTAGGGTGAGCATATTTCTTTGGAAAGTGGCCTGGGGCTGCCTCCCTACTAGAGCATTTCTCTCCTCTAAAGGTGTGCGCGTCTCCTCCCATTATCCTATTTGCGGGCTAGAGGATGAGACCTTGGTCCATATCCTTTTTCTATGTCAGCGAGCTACCCATATTTGGATAGTGGCTGGACTCTTTCCTTCTTTCATGTATGTTGCAGACTATGTTGATCATTTCCTAGAATTACTTTGCTCGGCCACTGCTCATCCTTCTGCCACCTTTATGGCCTATACAGCTTACCACATTTAGCTATCCAGGAATGACATAATCTTTAACTATGCTTCTTTTTCTGCTAGACATGTCGTCGAGATAGCTCGAACTCATGCGGATGATTATTTGATGTCAACTGTCATATCTTTGGAGACTTGGGGCTACCGTACCGCTCCTCGAGCATCTTGCCAGGTTTTTATCTCCTGGGAGCCCTAACATCCGAACTATGTTATGGTCAACTTCGACAAGAGTGTCTTGGATACTCTGGGAGAGCTAGCTTTGTCATTCATGGTCCGGGTCTTGAGGTTCTCGCTGCGGGGGCGCATCATCTCTTTGAGCCGACTGTCCTTGTTGCGGAATTGCAGGGTGCATGGGTTGGTATTGTATATACTCGGATGATTCTGCATGTTGATCACTTTATCGTGGAGGATGACTCTACTACTGTCATTGCTGGGATCCAGAAGGTCAGAGGAATAAGACCGGTGCATTCTCTTCTCAGTGACATTGCGCTTCTGCTTCAGGGGTGCACTTCGTGTCTTAGTCGGCATGACTATCGGGAGGCTAACTTTGCGGTAAACTGGATTGCCTTATATGTTCTTCATCATCCTGGTCCTATTTTGTGGATCAACCTCGGGCATATCCCGATGTCGTTCTGTAATTTTGTACTTTCATACTTTCTTGGTTGTAATCATGTTAGATCCTTAATTTGAATGCAATAATTTATCAAAAAAAAAAGAAGATGCAATTCTTTAAATTATTGCCCATGTAACAAATTATCTCAATAGAATCTCATTTGATCCACACCAAGAATGCCTAAATACCATTTGATATGGCCGTTATGCTGACGTGGCGTGTCACAGGTTCCGCAGGGAGTGGTCCGAACCACGTGAATTTTTTCGACGGAACGGGATCAGCGAGCGAGGTCGGATACGGGTCCACCTCGATCAAAGTCGAGCAGTCCTCTACCGCTCCGCCAGGTGTCCGCCCAGGAGGGGTCCACCTCGCCCGAAGCCGACTGCCCCTTGCTCCCTCGCCAGGTGGCGCCCGGAGATGGTTCCACCTTGGCCGAGGTCGAGCCGGGCCTTCCTGCTCCTTCGCCAGATGGCACCCGGATACGGGTCCACCTCGGCCGAAGTCTAGCACTCCTTTGCCGCTTCGCCAGGTGTCCGCCCAGGAGGGGTCCACCTCGGTCGAAGCAGGCTGCCCCTTGCTCCCTCGCCAGGTGGCGCCTGGATACGGTTCCACCTCGGCCGAGGTCGAGCCGGGCCTTCCTGCTCCTTCGCCAGATGGCACCCGGATACGGGTCCACCTCGATCGAAGTCGAGCACTCCTCTGCCGCTCCGCAAGGTGTCCGCCCAGGAGGGATCCACCTCGGCCGAAGCCGGCTGCCCCTTGCTCCCTCGCCAGGTGGCGCCCGGAGACGGTTCCACCTCAGTCGAGGTCAAGCCGGGCCTTCCTGCTCCTTCGCCAGATGGCACCCGGATACGGGTCCACCTCGGATGAAGTCGAGCACTCATCTGCCACTCCGCCAGGTGTCCGCCCAGGAGGGGTCCACCTCGGCCGAAGCCGGCTGCCCCTTGCTCCCTCGCCAGGTGGCGCCCGGAGACGGTTCCACCTCGGCCGAGGTCGAGCCGGGCCTTCCTGCTCCTTCGACAGATGGCACCCGAATACGGGTCCACATCGATCGAAGTCGAGCACTCCTCTGCCGCTCCGCCAGGTGTCCGCCCAAGAGGGGTCCACCTCAGCTGAAGCCGGCCGCCCCTTGCTCCCTCGCCAGGTGGTGCCCGGAGACGGTTCCACCTCGGTCGAGGTCGAGCCGGACCTTCCTGCTGCTTCACCAGATGGCACCCGGATACGGGTCCACCTCGGCCGAAGTCGAGCACTACTCTACCGCTTCGCCAGGTGTCCGTCCAGGAGGGGTCCACCTCGATCGAGGTCGAGCCGGACCTTCCTGCTGCTTCACCAGATGGCACCCGGATACGGGTCCACCTCGGCCGAAGTCGAGCACTACTCTGCCGCTTCGCCAGGTGTCCGCCCAGGAGGGGTCCACCTCGGCCGAAGCCGAGCCGGCTGCCCTTTGCTCCCTCGCCAGGTGGCGCCCGGAGACGGTTCCACCTCGGTCGAGGTCGAGCTGGGCCTTCCTGCTCCTTCGCCATATGGCACCCGGATACGGGTCCACCTCGATCGAGGTCGAGCACTCCTCTGCCACTCCACCAGGTGTCCGCCCAGGAGGGGTCCACCTCGGCCAAAGCCGGCTGCCCCTTGCTCCCTCGCCAGGTGGCGCCCGGAGACGGTTCCATCTCGGCCGAGGTCGAGCCGGGCCTTCCTGTTCCTTCGCCAGATGGCACCCGGATACGGGCCCACCTCGACCGAAGTCGAGCGCTCCTCTGCCGCTCCGCCAGGTGTCCGCCCAGGAGGGGTCCACCTCGGCCGAAGCTGGCCCTGCATGGTGAGGCCTCCAGGAAGCAGGGGCACGAGTTTCGAAACCACTACTCGGGCAGCGCATGCCGTACCTCACAAGGAGTACCGGTACGGTCGGCAGTGACGCGCGAAACCTCATTTACATCGGACCGACGGGTTCCGCAACCGAGAGGTGGAGTCCTGGCAGACAGGAGCCAGCAACGAACGTCGTTAACGCCTGGGAAGGAGAGCGCTCACGCTCGGCCCGAGGCCTGGCCAGTGTCTTCCCTCTCCCCTTTTCTCGTTGGGCTCAGCAAGCAATATCAGGAGGCCACCGGGTTCCCGGACCCGAAGGGGAAAGGGAAAAAAGAGAGAGAGGAAAAGGCGGAAGTGGAGAGGAAGCCTCCCGGGGGCGGGAGGCTGGAGGAAATGTGATGGGATAAAAGGATGGGAAGAGCGGATAACCAGGTAAGTGGAAAAAAGGTTGGGAGAAAGAAAGGCACCAAGAGTAGGATCCAAGGTCCCGAGAGGGGTCCCTCGGTGCAAGCTTGGTGAAGGAGCTCGCCCCAATTTCCACTCTTCCAAAGACCTCTTTTGCTAAGATCATCTCTAAGTCTGGGACTCCTTCGGGGACCCACCTTAGGGGTTCTGTTCCATCTTGCCGTTTTCTAACTTGACCGTCGGAGCTCCCTCGCCGGGACCCCTGGCCAGGGTTTCTGACCTTGTTTTGCAGGATCGGAAGCTTGGAGACCTCGAGGTGAGACGGTCCAAGTCCGGTACCAGCTCTGAAGCTACAGGCCACGGTGGTGAGATCGGCAACAGATTGGCGCGCCAGGTAGGGAGGCAGGACAACAACCCCAGCACGAGCTAGCTCTCCGTGGGACAAAATGCGCTCTGACCATGGTGGTCACACGTGGGCGCGAAGCATCCACCAGTCGAGTAGGGGAAGCCCCTTCCCCTCAGGGGCCGCGTAGCCCGGAGAGGGAGCTTCCTGCTCCACCTCCTTTTCCTCCACAGCCGACCTCGATGGATTGACCTTTCACAGCTGTCATCCAACAGCTGCAAACCCTGACCACAGCAGTTCAGCAGCTATAACACCAGCAGCGCTCCCTGGCCACACAGCCCCAGCCAGGGACCCCCGCGGCTCGGGCTGCGGGGCCCCGAGGAAGCCTGCGCTCCATCCAAGGCAGGCCCTCTCAATCGTGGGCAGTCTCCTTCCCCCGCGGGAGCCACCAAACCCCCGCGAAGAGGAATTACTCCAGTTCGGCAGATCACGAGAGTCGATCCCCGGCCAATGATGCCGAGACGGCGTGCTGCAACAGGCGATGTCGGGGCAAAGCCCCCCGCCGAGACTGATCGGCGCCCTCTTCGGCAGCGGCCTTGGTGGAAGATTCCACTGACGAGGCCATCAGGTGCCAGGCCAAGAGGTGCCTGGAGGAGCATGAGCGCAAGCTAGCGGAGTTCGCCCACCGGTCTGCTGACCTGCAGAACTCCTTGGCGGACCCGGCGGGCTACGACGCCCGACCGCCCTTCTCCCGGGAGATCCAAGAGGAGCCGATCCCGAGTCGGTTCCGCATGCCGCAGGTGGATCCTTACGATGGGACCACCGACCCCTTGGACCATCTAGAGAGTTACAAGGCTCTCATGAGGGTCCAGGGGGCCACGGACGCTCTTTTATGCGTCGCCTTCCCCACTATCCTCCGGAAGGCTGCTCGAGTCTGGTTCACCCGTCTCGAGCCGGAATCTATTTGCTCCTTCCATCAATTGGAAGGAAGGTTTGTGGCACACTTCGACGCTTGTCGGAAGGTGCCAAGAGAGGTGGACAGCCTCTTCTCCATCCGCCAGCAGGACCAGGAGCTGCTTCGGGACTATATTACCCACTTCAAGATCGCTGCCCGGGAAATCTACAGTCTGGACGAGCCCGTTGCAATGCTGGTATTAAAGCACGGGCTCAAGACGTCCTGCTTGACCTATTCCCTAGACAAGAAACCCTCCAAGACATACTCCGAACTCCTCCTCCGTGTCCACAAGTACATCCGAGCAGAGGAGGCCGATCGCACCCGGCAGGAGTTGGACTGGAGGTCCTTGAAGAAGCCGGCCCCGAGAGATGTCCCCGGGACCCGAAGGCCCGGGCCACCTGCTGACCCCCGTCCAGGCCCGAAGCCGAAGGACGGAGCCACCCCGGAGCGAAGTTTCACCCCCCTCCTTGCTCCTAGAACGAAGATCCTCATGGAGATTGAGGGTGAGCACTACCTTCGCCGACCTCTTCTTCGGAACCCAAGGAACACTCGCGACAAGTCAAAATACTGCCAGTTCCACCGTGAGCACGGCCATGACACGGAGGAGTGCCGCAATCTGAAGCGGGAAATCAAGGAGCTGATTAAAAGAGGCTACCTCAGGAAGTTCATGAGGAACGAAGCCCCGGCGGAGGGACAGCCGCTTGCAGCCCTTCCCCTGGTCCCTGCAATCGATAACCGCCCGACGGAGAAGCCGATGGACATGATCTCTTGGGAAATCAGGCGTGTAGCGAAGAGAGCCCGGGAGGTGGGAGACTCGGAGGATGTATCCCCCTTTGAGAAGGGGAATAAAAACAAGAATGTAAACAATGATGCAGTGGTGGTCGAGATGACCATCGCAAAGCATCCTGTACATTGCATTATGGTAGATAGTTGGAGCTCTGCTGACATGCTTTTTTATGATGCTTTCTCCCGAATGAACCTGTCTCATGATCAGTTAAGACCAGTGCACACCCCTCTTGTGGGCTTTACCGGGGACTCGGTGGGGGTCGAAGGGGAGATCACTCTCCCTGTCACCGCTGGATCCCCACCTCGGCAGACTACCATCATGTTGACGTTTACCGTCGTCATGCTCCCCTCACCTTATAATGCGATCCTTGGTCGTCCGGGGCTTAACCAGCTGGACGTCGTGATTTCCACGAAACGGTTGCTAGTACAGTTCCCCACAGCCTCTGGGACTAGGGTGATGAGGGGGATGACCCAGCCCGTCCAGCATTACCTTCAGGCGGTCCCGGGTGCCCGAGGCGCTGAGCTCGGCCCCGACGTCGACGACCTCGACTTAAGGGAGAAGGAACCCAGGGGAGGACCCGTGGAACACCTGTTGACGTATCCCCTCAGTTCGGACCCTCAAAAGACCGTGCATGTGGGGGCCCAGCTCCCGGAGGAAGAGCGTACCCGCATGCTGGATTTCCTCCGCGCGAATGCGGATGTGTTTGCCTGGTCCGTAGCTGACATGCCGGGCATCCCCTCTGAAGTCATCATCCACAGGCTAAATGTTGACCCGAGGTGCCACCTGGTCCGCCAGAAGAAGAGGAGCTTCGCTGCAGAAAGGCAGAAGGCCATAAACGAAGAAGTAGAGAAGCTCCTCACCGCCGGCTTCGTGCGGGAAGTACAATATCCCAGTTGGCTGGCGAATGTGGTCATGGTGAAGAAGAGTAGTGGCAAGTGGAGGATCTGCGTGGATTAGACCGACCTCAACCGAGCTTGCCCGAATGACAGCTTCCCTCTTCCAAAGATTGACCAGTTGGTGGACACCACTTCAGGGCATCGCCTCCTCTCTTTCATGGATGCCTTCTTCGGGTACAACCAGATTCGAATGCACCTGGAGGACGAAGAGCACACCGCTTTCGTCATCGACCGTGAAACTTATTGCTACAAGATGATGCTATTTGGCCTCAAGAATGCGGGGGCCACGTACCAGCGACTGGTCAACAAAGTCTTCAAGGATCAGATCGGCCGCAACATACAGGTGTACGTGGATGACATGCTGGTAATGAGCAAGCCCTTTTCAGATCATGTTGGCGACCTGGCGGAGACCTTCGACAACCTCCGACTTCACCAGATGAAGCTGAACCCGGCGAAGTGCGCCTTCGGCGTCTCCGCCGAGAAATTCCTGGGGTTCATGGTGACCCAAAGAGGGATAGAGGCCAACCCGGAAAAGGTCCAGGCCATTTTGGACATGGAGCAGCCCACCTCCAAGAAGCAAGTGCAGCGACTTACCGGCCGGGTAGCCGCCCTGAGTCGGTTTATCTCAAGGTCGGCCGATTGATGCCGGCCTTTCTTCAAAATGCTAAGGAAGATGAACAACTTCACCTGGACCGAAGAGTGCCAGGAGGCGTTTGACGAGCTGAAGAAGATGCTGGCATCATCGCCACTGCTCTCCAGGCCCGAAGAAGGAGAGGAGCTCATCCTGTACCTGGCGGTCACCTCGGAGGTCGTCAGTTCGGTCCTAGTTCGGACCGACGACCAGGGAGTTCAGAGGCCGGTGTACTACACGAGCAAACTCCTCCGCGATGCGGAGCTCAGGTATTCCCAGTCTGAAAAACTCATTTTTGCATTAATGGTGTCTGCCCAGCGTCTCAGGCCCTATTTCCAAGTACATCCCATTGCCGTCCTGACGGATCAGCCGCTGAAAGCGATGCTCAGCCGACCCGACACATCCGAGCGATTGGCGAAGTGGGCACTCAAGCTCAGCGAGTTTGACATCACTTATCGACCAAGGTCGGCCATGAAGGCGCAAGTACTCGCTGACTTCTTGGTCGAGTGCGCAGGCCTGGGCAAGGGGATAGAATAAGACCCTCTGGACCGGCAGTTGGAACCGGGACCCGAGGAGGATGTGTGGATCATTCATGTGGACGGAGCCTCGAACTCCAGTGGGAGCGGAGTCGGTCTCATCCTCGCCAACGGCGAGGGGGTCGTCGCCGAATGTGCACTCCATTTCCAGTTCGATGCAACTAACAACCAGACAGAGTACGAGGCGCTCCTCGCGGGGCTGAGAGTGTCCCGTAAGTTGGGCGTGGCCAACCTCAAGGCCTTCACTGATTCGCAGCTGGTGGCCGGACAGATCTCCGGAGAGTACGGCACGCGGGACCCTCAAATGGCGAAATACCTGAAGCTTGTGAGAACGAGTGCGGCCAGATTTCGGCGCTTCAGCATCTCCCACATACCCTGCGGGGAAAATGCTCGCGCGGACGCTCTCTCCCGATTGGCAACCCTGCCGGACTCGTTGTTGGGTCGCGCTTATGTTGAGCATCTCAAGGCCCCGAGCTACGAGACCCCTGTGGAGGTCCAACAGGTCAGCCAAGAGCCCAGCTGGATGGATAAGTACACCGAGTACATTACCAGCGGCATCTTGCTGGAGGACCGCGCAGTGGCCCGCCTTATCAAGAAGAAGGCCGCGCAGTTCGTCTTGATGGATGGACAACTGTATCGGAGGTCCTACTCCTACCCCCTCCTCAAGTGCCTGAGACCCGCGGAGGCCGCACTCGTACTCCAGGAAATCCATGAGGGCATTTACGGGATCCATGTGGGGGGCAGAACGCTGGCGTACAAGGCCCTCCGCCAAAGTTATTTCTAGGAGACAATGAAGGAGGATGCCGCCGACTTCGTGAAGAGGTGTGATCGATGCCAGCGGCATGCCGTGGTGCAGCGGCAGCCCTCCACTCCACTTTCCCAGCTCTCAGCTTCGTGGCCGTTCTCCCAGTGGGGGATGGATATCTTAGGACCCTTTCTCCCGGCGTCCGGGCAGCGGAAGTTCTTGATCGTGGCCATCGACTACTTTACAAAGTGGGTCGAGGCCGAACCCCTAGCCTGGATCACGGAGGCAAACGTCGCCAAGTTTCTCTAAAAGTCGATCATTTGCCATTTTGGCCTACCCCATACCATTATCATCGATAACGAACGTCAGTTCGACTGTCGAGAGTTTGAAAAATTCTGCAGCGACCTCGGCATCCACCATCGCTTCATCTCGGTGGCACATCCACAGACAAATGGAGAGGCCAAGGTAACGAATAGGACTATCTTACAGGGCCTCCGGATGAGGCTGGATCAGGCCAAGGTCAGGTGGGCGGAAGA
Source organism: Areca catechu (assembly GCA_021397845.1). Taxonomy (NCBI): domain Eukaryota; kingdom Viridiplantae; phylum Streptophyta; class Magnoliopsida; order Arecales; family Arecaceae; genus Areca; species Areca catechu. Next base: position 206,147,384 of record CM038051.1, on the reverse strand, counting down.
GCTCCCGAGCATCCTGTGGGCGTACCATACCACCCCGAGGACGGCCATCGACGAGACCCCGTTCAACCTCATATTCGGAGCCGAAGCGGTTATCTTGATAGAGCTCAGCCTACCCACATTGCGCGTGGAGCAGTACGATGAAGTGGAGAATCCCGCCAGGATGATGCTGAACCTGGACCTCCTTGAGGAGACGAGGGACAAGGCTTGAGTCCGGATGGCGGCGTACAGGCAGCGAGTGGCCAGATACTACAACTCCCGGGTGCGACCGAAGTCCTTTCGCCCAGGAGATCTGGTGCTCCGGCGTGCTGAAGCTTCCCAGCCACGGGAGTGCGGGAAGCTCTCCCCGAACTGGGAAGGCCCATACAGGGTGACAGAAGTTCTCCCTCACGGGCCTATTACCTGGAGGAGCCAGGAGGGTCCAGATTCTCTCGAACCTGGAATGCCTCAAACCTGAGGATGTATTACCAATAATGTAAGGTTCCTCGAACTCCCGCAATGAAATCCTTTTACTTCAAATGCTTCTTCTCACCTCGTAGGAAGAGAGCCACTTAACCCTAAGTTCGGCGAACATGGCTGTGGCCGAAGACCCAAGAAGGTGACAAGTCCCGGACTTCGGTCCGGAAGGCGGGGCAGAGCGAAACTCGCCCATGCAATCACGGAGAACAGCCCGGCAAGCCGTACAGGGCTCGGATAGAGCCTGCGGCCCAAGGGTTCAGTCCGGAAATCCCGAACTTCGGTCTGGAAGGTAGGGCAGAGCTAAACTCGCCCACGCAATCATGGAGAACAGCCCGTCAAGCCGCGCAGGGCTCGGATAGAGCCTGCGGCCCCGGGGTTTAGTCCGGAAGTCCCGGACTTCGGTCCAGAAGGCGGGGCTGAGCCAAACTCGCCCACGCAATCAGGGAGAATAGCCCGGCAAGCCGCGCAGGACTCAGATAAAGCCTGCGGCCCTGGGATTCAGTACGAAAGTCCCGGACTTCGGCCCGGAAGGCGGGGCAGAGCCAAGCTCACCCACGCAGTCCCAAAGGATAGGCCGGCAAGCCGCGCAGGCCTCGCACAAAGCCTCCTCCACCAGCGTCCAGCCCGGAAGTTCAGAACTTCGGTCTGAATGGCGGACAGGACTCAGTCTGCCTGCGAGCTCAGCTCGGAGCACACCATAGGACTTAGTCCCGGCACCCGAAACCAACATTCGGTTCCAAAAAAAAAAAGAAAGAAAAGAGAGAACAAAGCCGAGATCTGGCAAACAAGGGATTTCATTAACTTAGAAGTGGGATTACAGTGAAGGAGTCCCGACAGGCCGGGAGTCCTCAAAAAAAAAAAAAGGAGAAAAAGAGATACAAGAAGGAAGCATAAAAAAAAAGAAGGAAAAAGGAAGAAGTCCGCAGGGCCGGGGGAGCTACTTCGACGCGGTGGCACTATCCTCGAGCGGAGGTGCGCACTCTCCACCTGCACCGTCGACGGGTGGTTGCTCGGGAGGGCTGCTCTGGAGTTGCAGCCTCATCGCTTGTCGCGGCTGGAGCCTCTCCGCTAGGCTCCTACCTCCTGCCGCCGAGGACTACCCCGCTGAGGTCGATCTCGGGGTAGAAGGAGCTCACCTTCTCCCGGCATACCTGGAACCCCTTCAAAAAGGAGTCCACAGCAGCCTCCCGAACCTCTGTGATGTACTCCTCGGAGGCCCGGAACTTCAGGACGGCCTCCTGCGCCTCCCTTTTCGATGCTTCCAGCAGCCCGTTGATATAGGAGCTCTTCTCCTTGGCTGCGTTCAGCTCTTTCCGGACCTCCTCCATCCGGCGCTCCAGCGACCGAGACTAAGCTCGGAGTCGAGCCTTCTCCGCCGCGTCCTCCTCTGTGCAGCGCTGGCTCGAGATCCTCTCATTGGATAGGGAGGTCTCTAGGTCCTTGATGCGCCCCTCGGCGCATGCCAGGTCAGATCGGAGGACCTGGTTATTCCCCCGCAGCTCGACCCCTTTCTCCATGAGGTCCTTCACGTCGGTTGCGAGCTTGCCGAGCTTTTCCTCCTTCTCGGCATCCTTTTTGGCGTACCCTGCGAGGAAGTTCCTCGCAGCAGCACGTCGATCCTGATCTACGCCAGAAGAGGAGAAGTTAGTCAGAACCCAACTGGAACTTTAAAAAGGAAGGGCTTCGACCTCGGGACATACCGTGAAAAGCTGCGGAAGGATCCTAAGCAGGGCGTCGCTATAGTCCCGGCCACCCCTCAGTCGGCGGTCCCGGGAGGTGCAGGCGAACTCCAAGACCTTCTCCACGAGGCCCTGGTCATGGATCACGGAGCACCGGCTGGTGAGGTTTGGCGGTGGGACGGACGGGTCGACAGCAGCAGAGGCGACCGTCCCCTCGCCGGGCAGAACGGCCACCAACGGAGCAGCTGGAGCCACCGTGGGTGCAGTCGGGGCGGTGACTGAGGTAGACGCAGCCCTGGAGGGGACTGGCCCCCCTCTTCTACAACCCTGTCGAGGTCGACGACAGGGACGTCGGGCGCCCGGGCTCGAGGTGGCCTGGATGCGGGAGCCGCCATCACTGGACAGGAGGTGGAGATCGGCACGGCCTCCCGACTTGCCTCGGTACGAGCCCTCTTCGCCGTGGGCTCATTTTCCTCGGCGACGTCCCTCTGAGCGGCTCCCTCCAACAGGTTCTCCAAAGAAAACTTCATACCTGAAAAGAAGTGGAGGTCAGTCTGGCCAGTTAAAAATAAAAGAAGAGGGAGAAGGGGGGAGTATGAGGTAGAAAGGAATCCCGAGCCTCACCCAACTCCTGGATGGGACTGATTCCCGCCTTGAACAAGTTCTGCTCCGAGAGCAGAACATCAAGTGTCGGGACCGCATCGCTCAACAGTTGGGAGTAGACCTCTTGGTCCGCCGGGTCGACTTGGGAGTTCCGGTTCGGAGACCGATCCGGCTTGCTCCAGGCCCAGTCGACGTCCTCGACCGAGACAAAGAAGAACCGGTTCTTCCAGCCCTTGATAAAGGAAGGGAGGTCGAACCTGAGACACCTAGGCCGAGGTGAGATGTACCACCAGCCATCATCGGTGGAATAGTGCTTCAGGATGAAAAGAGCCCTGAAGAGATAGAAGCGGGCAATAAACCCGTGGAAGTGGCAGAAGACTATGAAGGCAAAAATGACCCGGATAGAGTTTGGAGCCAACTGGGCCGGGACCAAGCGGTAGTGATTGAGAAAGGAGAGGAAGAAAGGATGCAGGGGGAATCGAAGACCCCCAAGGAGGAAGTCCTCGTAGAAGGTTATTCGCCTGGGGCCGCTTAAGGTCACACGATCCCCGGGCCGCGGGAGAGAAAGACGGATCGACTCCGGGATACCATAGATTTCCCGGAGCAAAGAGAGGTCACCTTCGGTCATTGTTGAGACGTGACCGGAGGGACCAACAGAAGAGATGGCCGGAGGAGGAAGAGAAGAAATCGGACGGGCGGAAACTACAGGAAGAGACTTAGGACCCCTAGGGACCCCTATGGTTACACCCCCGGGCTGGAGCCGCCTACGGATCTCGTCCGGGATCACCTCCCCTTCCGAGGAAGAAGGTGATGGAGTCCTTGGCCGAGATGGATCAGCCTCGTCCAGATTAGAAGAAACATGACGACGACGCGCCATAGGGGAAGAAAGGGTGTGAAAAAAATCGCTAAGGCCGAGGGACGGAAGGAGGAAGAAGATGTGGGCACTCACCGAAATACTCTGTGCAAAAGGAGTGGCAACCCTGGAAGGTGAAGGATAGCCCACTGCAATCGCCGGCAGAGCGCGAGAAAGTAGAAGGACTTCGTTTTCAGAAAGTCCCCCTCATTTTCAAATTCGATCGACAGCGGCCGTACCCCTCATTCCGTTCTGGACCACCTAATGGATGCCGCGTGGACGCACGCCTGACATCGATGCTTCGGTTTGATGGAAACGGCCTCCTTTTCGAAACAGTGCATTAATGGCCGCCGGAAGCACGACGCGTGGCAACCTCTCATAGGACCTCGGGCACAACGAGGAGCAGCGACGAGGATCGTGGCAATTATGGCATGAGATTTTCGCCTTCCCCACGTCACCTCCATATTAAATCCCCACGTTCCGAACAGCGATGCCTTAGCGGAACGAGGGGATGGGGGGCAACTGATATGGCTGTTATGCTGACGTGGCGTGTCACAGGTTCCACCGAGCGTGGTCCGAACCACGTGGATTTTTTCGGTGGAACGGGATCAGTGAGCGAGATCGGATACGGATCCACCTCGGTCGAAGTCGAGCACTCCTTTGCCACTCCGCCAGGTGTCCGTCCAGGAGGGGTCCACCTCGGCCGAAGCCGGCTGCCCCTTGCTCCCTCGCCAGGTGGCGCCCAGAGACGGTTCCACCTCGGCCGAGGTCGAGCCGGGCCTTCCTGCTCCTTCACCAGATGGCACCCGGATACGGGTCCACCTCGGTCGAAGTCGAGCACTCCTTTGCCGCTCTGCCAGGTGTCCGCCTAGGAGGGGTCCACCTCAGTCGAAGCCGGCTGCCCCTTGCTCCCTCGCCAGGTGGCACCCGGAGACGGTTCCACCTCGGCCGAGGTCGAGCCGGGCCTTCCTGCTCCTTCGCCAGATGGGACCCGGATACGGGTCTACCTCGACCGAAGTTGAGCACTCCTCTGTTGCTCCGCCAGGTGTTCGCCCAGGAGGGGTCCACCTCGGCCGAAGTTGGCTGCCCCTTGCTCCCTCGCCAGGTGGCGCCCGGAGACGGTTCCACCTCAGCCGAGGTCGAGCTGGGCCTTCATGCTCCTTCGCCAGATTGCACCCGGATACGGGTCCACCTCGGCCGAAGTCGAGCACTCCTCTGCCGCTCCGCCAGGTGTCCGCCCAGGAGGGGTCCACCTCGGCCGAAGCCGGCTGCCCCTTGCTCCCTCGCCAGGTGGCACCCGGAGACGGTTCCACCTCGGCCGAGGTCGAGCTGGGCCTTCCTGCTTCTTCGCCAGATGGCACCCGAATACGGGTCCACCTCGGTCGAAGTTGAGCACTCCTCTGCCGCTCCACCAGGTATCCGCCCAGGAGGGGTCCACCTCGGCCGAAGCCGGCCGCTCCTTGCTCCCTCGTCAGGTGGCGCCCGGAGACGGTTCCACCTCGGCCGAGGTCGAGCCGGACCTTCCTTCTCCTTCGCCAGATGGCACTCGGATACGGGTCCACCTCGGCCCAAGTCGAGCACTCCTCTGCCACTCCTCCAGGTGTCCGCCCAGGAGGGGTCCACCACGGCCGAAGCCGGCTGCCCCTTGCTCCCTCGCCAGGTGGTGCCCGGAGATGGTTCCACCTCGGCCGAGGTCGAGCCGGGCCTTCCTTCTCCTTCGCCAGATGGCACCCGGATACGGGTCCACCTCGGCTGAAGTCGAGCACTCCTCTGCCGCTCCGCCAGGTGTTCGCCCAGGAGGGGTCCACCTCGGCCAAAGCCGGCGGCCCCTTGCTCCCTCGCCAGGTGGCACCCGGAGACGGTTCCACTTTGGCCGAGGTCGAGCCGGGCCTTCCTACTCCTTCGCCAGATGGTACCCGGATACGGGCCCACCTCGGCCGAAGTCGAGCGCTCCTCTGTCGCTCCGCCAGGTGTCCGCCTAGGAGGGGTCCACCTCGGTCGAAGCCGGCCCTGCGTGGTGACGCCTCCAGGAAGCAGGGGCACGAGTTTCGAAACCACCACTCGGGCAGTGCGCGCCGTACCTCGTAAGAAGCGCCGGTACGGTTGGCAGTGACGCGCGAAACCTCGTTTACATCGGTCCGACGGGTTCCGCAACCGAGTGGCGGAGTCCTAGCAGACAGTAGCCAGCAACGAACGTCGTCAACGCCTGGAAAGGAGAGCGCTCACGCTCGGCCCGAGGCCTGGCAGGTGTCTTCCCTCTGCCCTTTTCTCGCTGGGCTCAGCAAGCAAGACCAGGAGGCCACCGGGTTCCCGGACCCGAAGGGGAAAGAGAAAAAAGAGAGAGAGAGGAAAAGGCGGAAGCGGAGAGGAAGCCTCCCAGGGGCGGGAGGCCGGAGGCAATGTGATGGGATAAAAGGATGGGAAGAGCGGATAACCAGGTAAGTGGAAAAAAGTCTGGGAGAAAGAAAGGCACAAAGAGTAGGATCTAAGGTCCCGAGAGGGGTCCCTCGGCACAAGCTCGGTGAAGGAGCTCGGCCCAATTTCCACTCTTCCAAAGACCTCTTTTGCTAAGATCTTCTCTAAGTCTGGGACTCCTTCGGGGACCCACCTTAGGGGTTCTGTTCCATCTCGCCATTTTCTAACTTGACCGTCAGAGTTTCCTCGCCGGGACTCCCGGCCAGTATTTCTGACCATGTTTTGCAGGATCGGAAGCTCGGAGACCTCGAGGTGAGACGGTCCGAGTCCGGTACCAGCTCTGAAGCTACATGCCGCGGTGGTGATATCGGCAACACCATTATTCCAAGATAGTTTTAACAACATCAAAGGGTGATTCTAAGTTCTTCGTGAATCTAAAAATATTTTTTTTATTAAGAAAATGCATGTTGTTATATAAAATTAAGGGTTTATATTACGGCAGGACAAGGGATATTAATTTCAAGATCTATCATGTAGGGAAAAAAAAGAAAAAGAAAAAGAGAAGAAGGTAGTAAAGAAGAAAAAATAAAAATGAAAGAAAAATGAAGAAGTAGAAATAATAGGGAAAAAAAAAAAAAAAAAGGGAAGAGAAAAAAAGAATGAAAGGTGAGGATTTGGAAGGATTGGGAGGAAAAAAGGAAAAAACCGAAAAAAATAAATTAAAAAAATAAAAAAAAGGAAATAGAAATGAGAGATATCCATCGATAGATACTTATCATCGGACCCAAGGATGGAGGCGGATTTAAAATATTGCATACATACGAAAAGCCCGTACCGAGGTTTTAAGGCGTTTCTCGTCCACCGTTCGGAGTGTGATGGCCGCCGCTTTCAATGTCTCCTTCTCTTTACTCCCCTCGAGAAAATCTCTTCGCGTCTCTTTCCCTCGGCCCTCTTTCAAGCCTGTCTCTTCCTCCAAATCCCTCTCTCCCATGGCATCTCTCAGCGTCGCCTCGACGGTTGGGATCTCCGAGACCTTCTCACGATTGAGGGAGCAAGGAAAAGTAAGCGGCGGTGTTTCCCCTTTGAATGCTTTTGTATTTGTATCATTTTCTTCTTCTGTTTTGCGACTGGATTGCGTTTTCTTGACTATTTTCATGGTTTTATCATGGATTTCATTCCAGGTTCGGCATAATCTAGCTCTTTTGCTGTTTGACGGGTTAAAAATGAAATCTTGAAGAGTAAAAATCTGACCACCATTTGGTGTCCCTGAGTTTGTCGATTTCTAATGTCATATGGACGCTTCTTCCTTGTTTTTGTTTAATGGGTTTTTCTTTCCTTGCGTTTTATGTCTTCTTCCTGCATCTGTTCTTCTAATTCCAAAAAATCGCGCTTCTTTCAGCTGAACATGTGTTTTCTTTTGTTCTTTTTCTTCATTTCTTGGTGTATTCCTTTTTCCCTGATCATTTAAATGTTTTTACCCCTGAAATATTGGCTAGGGTAGTTTTGATCATTTAAATGTTTTTACCCCTGAAATATTGGCTAGGGTAGTTTTGATTCGTTCCTTTGCTGTTTGGATGGAGTAAAATTCAAATCTTGGTGAGGTCTGACACGCATTGTGCTTTATTTTCAGTTTTCATCTGGCATCTGCTTGCTGCTGCCTTTTTTTTCTATATATATACATTTCTTGGGATTTGCCGTAGTAAAAAAAAAAAAAATCTTCGATATGCTTGATTTGCATGCACACACACATGCACATCTATCTAATTGCTCTATCTATGCATTTAGTATAAGACCAGACTTGTCATAATAAAAACCTACCAAACAAGAAACTTGCGAGCACAATGCATGTTGGTAAATCATGCATAATTTGGGCTCCTATGCTGCCATACCCGCATATTATATCTTGGAACTAGATTGATCTGAAGTATACTTGTCCAATGCGTTTTAGTCACTAGTACAACCTTAATTTGATAGGGAGTCTGCTTGTCTTTTTGACTTGGCTTTTAACTGCTATTTGTCTCCAATTCGTTAGGTTGCATTTATACCTTTCATAACTGCTGGTGATCCTGATTTGTCAACAACCTCAAAAGCATTGAAAGTTCTTGATTCTTGTGGTTCAGACCTGATAGAATTGGGCATACCCTACTCTGATCCTTTAGCAGATGGACCTGTTATCCAGGTTTTGCTGTCAAACATTTTCTCCTTCATTTTCAATTTTACGGTTGAATGTGTATTGGTTATACATATTTATATGTAATTTTAGGCTGCTGCTACGCGTGCCCTAGCAAAAGGAACCAACTTTGATGCAGTTATATCCATGTTAAGGGAGGTATGACTATCCTAAGTGCTATTCTTTGTTAAAATTCCTCTTTCTGTCTCTCCCTATCACATTACATGCACACACATATGTGCACATGTGTATCTGAATGCAGAATCTGTGCATGCACGGATCAATACATGCATTCCCAATATCCCAACATGACTAATGCTTGAAAAAATAACAAATTGGTCTTTAATTAGTTCGTAAGAGGGGGGAAGTTGACATGTCACTGTTTCATTGGCAAGTGGTGATGCATTAAAATAATGTAAGCAATCAAACACAGCAAATATACAACATGAAATACCAAAGGGCCAATCCTGAGCTGGAGTCACATATCTGCAAGTAATTGAAACTTGCTTTCTAAAGAATTTTTGCTATAAAAGATTTGATAAGAGACAATATATTTGTTTCATTACGATGAACATGATAGAATGCCATTTGTTCAGTGGTTCTTTGACTTGACGTGTATGTATGTGCATATTAAACATTTAATAACGATATGTCAGGACTCTTATTGTTTTAATCATCTTTCCTAGGAGGTTATGGTTTCCAGTACCACCATCTTCACGATTGCTTGGGCACCATAGATGTGTAGTCAAAATTGGTCAAGCTACCACAATCATTATGTGCTTTGTAGCTTTGGAACTAGCAGACAGCTACAGGATACATTTCGGCACTAGAGATTTTGTAGAAACATTAACAGAAGTTTATGGATATAATAAATGTCAGTTAAAGATGGTGGCGAGGATAACCAATCTATTAGGCTATTAGCTGATTTTGGTGTACCTGGCTAAGATATCCACTATATGGCTTTTTGTCAGCTGTTCAAGTATGGTATGCTACAAAAGACGGTGATTGTGAATGGGTACTTCAGATAATGTCTGATTGCTTATTAATCTGAAAAAGAGGATTAACAAGAAAAGAAAAGAAAATAAAGAAGAAGAGACCAACCTTATGGGACTAAACTCTATGAAGTAATGGGAGTCCACCTAACAGGTAGCCTTGAAATCTACTAAGAAGAGTAATACAGTACAGATTCACCCTAAGCATGCCACTTCTTCAACGTGACATAGGCAACTAGAAAACATCCAAATTCAACTTAGCATGACTAGAACTTCATAAGCAAGCCATGATAACTTTTCACCCTTGACACTTGTTTGGCTCTCTTATTCTTAGAAGAATCTCTAATTTGTCACCTAGAATGTTGTCAAATTCTCCTTATTGACTCTGAACTCTGTTAATATATGTAATGGAGGAAAAAAAAAGGAAAAGAGGGAAAATTAAGAAAGGAAAAAAAAAAGCTAGAAAAGAGAAACTGAGTCTGACTAATCAAAGTCTCGAATTTGACTAGAATCAGGTACATGCCAATTATCTAGCTGTTCTTTGTTCCAAAGTTAATGGAGGTGTTGGTGTTTGTTACCAATGCTAAATAAGATCTTTTACCCATTTTCATTTTTTCCTATGGTGTCAGTTTTTACAGGCAATTGCTTTTGAGTTTCGATACATTTGCAGATTAACTTTTGAAATAGTGGAGCTCATTAATAATTCTAAGACAGGTTCTCATGTTATGCTATTGATACTGTCTAAGCAGGTAGCACCTCAACTGTCTTGTCCAATAGCTCTGTTTACATATTACAATCCAATACTAAAGCGTGGAGTCGAGAAGTTCATGTCTATGATAAAAAATGTTGGTATACATGGTAATTTGACATATCGTTTGACTGAATGCACTTAATAATGTTTTTCAATGTCAATTTTAAGCTGAGCAACTCTGTTAAGTTAGTATTCTTGTATTCATTGTAGATGCATTTGAACTTTTCCTTTCAACTACTTGTTTGTGCTCTCAGATTGCTGGTTTGTTATATGCTCCTGGTCAAGTTAATGGTGTGAAAATATGATAAATTGGTTATACATGATATTCAATGAATTATTTTTTTGAATCTAAATCCTTTTTTTTTATGTTAATCAGGGCTGTAAGACTGAAACTTTTATGCTACAGAACATCCACTTTAGGTCATTAAACAAAGTTATTATGCCTTTCACATAAAAGTAATTTAGTTGGGGAAAGTAAACTTAGTTCTGGCCTTGTTTGGTGTTACTTTGCTTTTTAAAATGTTCTTACAAAAGAAGAAACCAGGAGCTAGATTTCTAGCTTCTCCTAAAAGCAGTTCTTTTGACCTTTTCTTCTTGTAGAAGCATTTCTCATATTCTATCACCAAGAATTTTTTAAAAGCTTTTTTTTTTTTTGCTTTAAAGGTTGCAAAAGAACTTTTCTTAAGCAACACCAAACATGTCTTCGGCCTCCGTCTTTTTGCTTCTTTTGACTATCTTTAGACCATGCTCTTCAAACCTATTTAGCTTTAATAAACTATATGTTCGTTTTAAGTCAAGGCTTGACACAATGAACTCTTGAATCATGAAAACTTATGGTTTTGTTGTTTATCCTTTTCTCTTTATTGTGGAGAAAGAGGAAAAGCTGTAGCCATTTGCCGCATCATGAAGTCTTGATTTTTTATTTTTATTTTTAAATCAAACAATCGCACACGTTGCGGGCCTGGTTTCCTCCTGGGCTGGGTCTCCTCGTGGATTTCGTTCTAGTGGGCCAATTCGAGGCATTTTTTCTTAACAAGTTTCTCTCTCACATAGACTAGCTTTATACAAAATTAAAATTAGGGAAAATAAATTCCAAGAATTTCACTTGAAGCTGAGTGAGATGACCAAAACCTGTACACTGGAACTTCTTTAGTTTTTATCTGACTTGCGAATCTTCTATGCTGATGTACATGACAATTCCACATAATGATCTCCAAGTTCTTTTCCTAAAAGGTACCGATTTTTTTCTTTTTATCTTGCTGTTACTGTCTCTTAAGATTATAATATTTAATGCATATTTTCATTTAACAAATTTCAGTTCTTGATTATTTGTTTGTTCTGTGATTTTTTTTTTTTGTGTTTGCAATTTTTTGTTGATATTATTGTCAAAATAATTGCTGGATTACTACCTTCTGCCATCAACTTTTTTTGGTGATTCAGTAGTAACAGGTATCATTTTGTAGGACTTGTGGTGCCTGATGTTCCTTTAGAGGAGACTGAGATTTTAAGGAGTGAAGCTGTCAAACATAATGTTGAGTTGGTAGGCCCCTTTCTTTATCATATCATTTAACTGACTTCTGTATGTTTGGGTTTTGTCTGCCTATGTAATTTTATTTTAATTTAGAACTTGGAAAATAATTAGAGTCAAGCTAACTAGATACATCTTCCATAATAAATTGAAGTGTTATTAAGCAATGAAGTTGAAGTCTCATAATATTACTGTCAGTCATGCTGATCTCATTTATGTGAGATGGATGTGCTATTATTCAATTATGATCTTTTGTTGAGGAAATGATTTATATTCATCGTGATGAGCTTTGAAGGCAGCAGTTTTTGCAGCATATTATAGCTCCAGAATAAGAACTTTGCAATGATTATTTTACCATTTGATGATGTTTGGATAAAATCTCGCATTAGGTTTAGGTTTATACACAGTTTTCTTCTTCTGTCCTTTTCATGCCTCACTTCTATTTTGTAGGTTGGCTTTTGATTTTTTAGGATGATGCACTAAATCTTTGGCTATGCAGGTAAAAACTTATAAATCACCTTCTCCAAGAGTGCAGAATTTCGGAGGAAAGCTGTCATGCAATTAAGTTCCATTTGCATAGTGACGCAACAACATAAAATAGGCTGTTCTCTAGTTGATCTGAATATTAACTGCTATGTTCCAATAACACTTCATTTGCACTTAATTTTTTTGCCCCTGCCCCTCCCTTTTTCTTTATTTTTATTGGCATTTTAAGCTGTTCATTCTATAAGTAAGCTCATCTTGTCTCCAATTTCTCCTCCTTTATATCTATTTTGTATTTGCATGTTGTATATGTGCATTAAAATTGGATATTCCCAGTGAGAAAAGAGTGGTACATAGATACTAGAGAGAAATTTGGAGAACATTCTGACCAACAGCTCAAAAGGAGGAATCAAAGTATTATAATGTCAGTTTCCAAGTGCATATTGTTATTTTTAAAATTTATTATTCAGACCATATGTACTAGGGTAATCGTTGGGTTTTCAGTCTGTTTAATTTTATACTAAAATCATTTTGGGATGCTTGCAATGCAAGGTTAGATGCAAAACATTAGCATGCTGTCTTAGGGTATGTAGATAGCTAACCAGAATCTTAATCACATGAGGCAATTCTTACGCTAAATGTATGCTGCAATACTATTTAGTTATATGAATTTGGTGTGCACACATATTATGGGTGGAACAGAAAATGTTCTGTTAGGAAGAATAATGAGCAATACTCTGATATTTTTATCAATATTTGGAGGGATAACACTTCCCTGCATCGAATTGCAGGGAATTTAGGTTGATTTTTAATTCCTCAGGATTAATTGGCATCTTAGACCATGAGGATTTAGTTTAGAACTATAGCGGGTTATCAATTTGACTGATTTGTGTGAATAATCATGGGATTCAATAATTTTACTAGGTATATCAATCAAGATTTTAAATCCTGTGGGACGGGGCTGTCTCGGTTTTTCCGTGGAACGGGACGCATTGGCTTCTCTCTCGTCCCAACACTCGAGATAGGAGATGTCCCAAAATATCCCGATTGGGATGCTGGAACACTGACGGGACGTCCTATCCCAACACATGAGATAGTATCCCGTCCCGGTATCCCGTGGAACGTCCCGGGACGTTCCGCCAGGACCTGAATCCTTGATATCAATGATCCTTGATATTCTACTGCTGCTTTACTCTATCATGCAATATACTGTGATATTTCAGCATAAAAAAGTAAAGGGTTCTGGGAAATACAAAATGGTGATAGCAAAGCTTATCAGCATCACCCTGCATGATATGCATTACCACATCGAAGTATCTTTGCCCTCTCATACCTGAGTTCCAAGCACCCGTTCTACTATTTCAAATGAGTTCTTGCTTTTATTTCTTTGCTTTCTGAAGTTCATTGCATAAACAATTTATTTTGCAAATTTATTTGAGTCGCTTTTAAAGTGTTATATTCCTTCATGTTTTTGGACTGAATTTGATCAGTAATGATCTTTTCAGGAAGATACTACTAAATTATCTTTTAATATGATATTCCCAACTTTACTAACATCCTGTTCTAACAGTTTCAACATACTTTCAGGTCTTTGGTTCTCTGTTCTTGCACTTGAATTTTCACCTGTTCCCACTTTCATTTTCATGCTGCTATTATTATATCCAGTCAACATAAAGTACTGTTTAAGTCCAAGATCTTCTTAGTGACTTTGCTAGCTAGAATATGTGTTAAGGTTCAAAATCTTTTATTAACTTTGCCAACCATTGAGTATAGTGCACCACTTTGTTACATGCTTGGGTAATTATGTTGTCTCTTGTTCATTTGAGTATGTTATGCCTGCAGGCACCAAGTATTGTTAACTTAATATAGGTTTTTTGGAACTAAAAGTCCATGCTATTGTGTAAATTGATGATTCTTTATATTGGTAAATTGAAATTTCGTTTTGTTTAAAGAATTAATGTTGCTTTCTTTGTTCAAGTTGTTTTCTCTTTTCATTTTCTTTCACCGCACTACAGGTTCTGCTTACAACACCCACCACACCAACTGAAAGAATGAAAGCCATTGTAGAAGCATCAGAAGGTTTTGTATATCTTGTAAGTTGTTCTGTGAGACTAGTTCAAATCATTATGTAGTTCTGTTGGCCTGTTTAATGGACATTTTCGTGTGACATTGCACAAATCAGACCACACAAAACCACCATTCACCAGGTACAAGCACCACAGAAGAAAATCTAGAAAAGAAAATGCAATTTCTTCTACCTTCAAGTTGTTATTTATCTTTTGATATTTCAGGTTAATTGTTGCTGTATTATTAATAGATTTTCTTTTTTTTTCCCTCTCTTCTTTAGCCTTATTTTGCTGCAAGGAAACCCTTTAATTGTAATTTATTTGAACATTGGCTTATTTTATTTCAGTTTTAGATTGTTCAACTTAGGTTTTAGTTCATCACAAGATATCTGCTATAGTGCTCTCCATGCGAAGTCGTCTCAAATCCATTTGAGAAAAACAATTACAACTTGCATGAAGTTTCTAGCTGGATCAATAGACCGGTTCTTCTCTTGACAAGAATCAATTTCATGTTGTTTATTAGACTTATGGCTTTTGATATGGTGGTTTACCATGCATTTGATTTAAGTCAAACTAGGATTGCTTCACTTCTATACAAGAGGAACTCTATCAAGCCTTATAAGTCAGCACTCACAACCTCTGCTTTTGCATCGCTATCCTAACATATAATAGATCATTAACCTAGGTTTTAGTGGATCACTGGTTCTGTTTGAACTTGCTAATTAGCTAAGAAGTTGGTGAATATGCTTCATTCATTCTAAGTGCATATAACACTAGTGTGTTAGAATCCTTGTTTGGTAGGTAGAGCTATCAACGGACCGGGTCCAGACCCGAGACCTGTGGGTATTTATCCAATGGGTCCGGGTCTGGTACTAAGATTGGACCCATTTACTCGGATTTGGACCCGTTTAGCTATAGTTAAATGGGTCCAGGTCTAGATATTTAATATCCAGACCCGGTAGACCCGGGACCCGAATATATAATATAATATAATATATTTATATATATATTAAAATTATTGTGAACCATTGGATTTTTTGATTTAACGGCTTAAAATCATTGGTTGTTAGAAAGAAAAGGACCCTCTAGCTGGCCCTAATTCCTCTCTCCCTGTCTCCCTCCTTGCCTCGGTGGCTCCCCCCTCTCTCCACCCATCGACAAACCGGCATCATGCCGGTCATCTACTCCTCGTCTGCCCCTCCGCTCTTCTCCTCCCTCACCCTCGAACTCCTATGTGGCTTTCGCTCATCATCTTGTGCCAGTTTGCGATGCTTGAGGACCTCGATGCCCTCATTTGTCACCAACAACGAGGACCTCGACCACATGATGCTTAAGTATGACCGCCTCCACCACTCTACTGCCAAGCCCATTGCCCGCCTCTACATCTTCCTCTTCCCCCTCAACCCGTCGCCCCCTGCCGCCACCCTCCTTGACCTCAAGTCCGATCGCTAGTGGTTCGTTGATGCCCTCAACTCTGTCCCCATCCCCCCGCCCCTTGATATGGTTGCCACCGCTCCCTCACCCCTCGCGATCACGGTCAAGGTGGTGTCCTCGAGTCCTGATTTCTTCTTTGACCTCGAGAAGGGCTTGGTGTCGCCCCCAGCCATCAAGGTCAAAGATCCGGTCCCGGAATAGCTCCCAGTTCTTGAAAATGTCCAGGTGGAGGTCCCATCTAGGCCCGATCTCGAGGAGGATCAAAGACAGATCAGAGGTGGAGAGACGACGCCGATAGATATCCAGAGGCAGATCTAGGAGCTTTTCTAGATTGCAGACATATTGACCCGAGCAGCGTGGCGTTGCAGCGGCCTGCGATGCTTGAGGTATGTTTTTCCCTAATCCATTGCCTTCCTTGCATTTGGCTATGCTTTTTGTCCCGGCTCCGGATATCCACGATCCATTAGGGTCCGAGTATGGTACTTCAATTCTAGACCTGCCAAATATTTGGATCTGGGTCTAGATATCTTGGTTCTGATCCGAATCCGAACCCAATCTGTTGATAGCTTTATTGGTAGGAAGTCATATCTAAAACAGGAAATCTTTGGTCACAGGGCAACTATTGTGTGCTGGAGATCACTGAATGCAGTACAACACCTGAAATGTAAGAAGGCTTTTAGAATAATCATGAACACCTGGCGGGTGGCCTGACATAACCACTGGTAATGCATTGGAAAAATATGGAACATGACAAGCGTCGTCGATCTGTGTAAGTGTGCAACCTTGTGAATGAGAGAGAGAGAGAGAGAGAGAGAGAGAGAGAGAGAGAGAGAGAGAGAGAGAGAGAGAGAGAGAGAGAGAGAGAGCAACCAATTAGAACAGGTAGATAACAATAACATAGTAATTTTACATCCAAATGAGGGAGAAAGGTCTATAGGAGTCAAAAGTGATTATGAACCCAGCCGAAAGAAATATAGTATAAATGATTTAGGAGTATATTTAGAGCACCGATGTTGCATGCAAACCACATCAATTAGACATCTATGAAATTTGTTGGAAAAGTGATGAGATTTCAAGAGAAAATGGATAGTGTCAGTTGATCATTATGGATTAAAACCAATCCAAAAAGTTAAAAAAGCAGTTCTCAAATGTTGTACAAAAAACTTAAAAATCGTGAATTTACCAGTAGAATGATGTAAGCTGTTGTGACAAGTGGTGTAACAAAGGGTGTTGGTTTTTGAGGGTGGTCCTTTGCAATATATTCACTCACACATTTAAACATTTTAGAGAAACTGTTATCATGTGCTTGCACTGAACAGGACAGAGACTGGTTGAGTTGCCAGATTCCAATGTTAGGCAACTGCCCCAATCTCTCAACCAGACGATGCAACTCTGACCATCTATGCATACATATGTGTATGTAGATACATACACATGCATATGCACAAATGAAGAACATGTTGCATAAAGTCATGGACACAGACAAACATGTTTACAAACTAGTGGTAATGAACAAGTCTCACCAAAAAATTAGCATCAGCGTTATGAATCATTTTCTGTCCATTCATTTCAATGTATCAGGTCCTCTATCAGCATAATTCCCTTTTTTATGACATAGTTTGAACTTTTCCTTACCATCTGCCTAATGTGAGCCTCCACTCCACATTTTACAGAGTCATTTCATTGTCTCATTGCTGTGAAAGAATGAGGAAACAATCCTTGTTTGTTTTTCTTATGTCACTAAATGCCTAGGATTCTAAAATTATTTTATTTAAATGATTCATCTAAAAGCTGCAACCTGTGCATGCACATACAACCAACAAGCCTTGTCCTGACTATTTTAGGTCAGTTTTACAAACCCTTCTCCCAACATGGGAGACTAGTGTCCAGCAACCCTTTTTTACTGTTGCATGCTAAAATCTTACCTCCTTAAAGTGCATGTCAACTTGATGCCAAACCTTTTCCTTTTATACTCAAGTATGTGTGTCTATGGTTTTTGGGAATGTAAGTGGCTTTAATTGCAGAAGATGAAATAACTAGCGTGTTTTGGTCATCTCACATGGAAAGTGCAAACTAAGTCTGTGTTACAACCTTGATGCCAAGCCTTTTCCTTCTCAAATGTGTGGCTGTGTGTGCTTGTGGTTTATGGGACGTGTCCTTACTTGCACGAGATGAAATGAATAAAGTGTTTTGTCATCTCACATGGCAAGTACAAACTGTGTTACACAACATTGGCTACATGCCACTTTTCAAGTATTGATCTCTTGTACTAATTATCTTCAGTTAGCAGCTTTATGTGTCTTTATATCCATTCCTATCGAAGGCCACATGCCTAAGTCATCAACATAAAGCAACCATTTACATAATTTGAGCTTTTTTTTCTTTGTACTGAGAGTCAACATCCTGTCAACATGATGCTTCTAACTCATCTTGTATGTTTGTGCATGATCCATAGTGTGATACACTTAGAGCTGGCAAAATACAACCCGACCCACCAACCCAACCTGCATTTTACTTGCCTTAAATAGGTTCGTGTTGGATCAAATGGGTTTGGGTTGTAAATGGGTCAACCTATTTATTCCGTTTTATTATTTGGGTTGGGTTTGGATTTTTATTTTCTGAACTGTTTAACCCATTTATTAAATGGGTCAGGCCAGAATTTTAATTGGATATCTATTTAAAACCCGCCTAAACCCGTCTCTCGTTCTGAAAACCCAATGCATTTGAAATTTAAAATTATGCACATATCAATGTACTTTTAATCCATGATCGACCACTTACCATTGAAATCCATGACTGACCATGGCTAGCATGCGCGTGACTTTTTCTTTTTTTTGGATTCCATGTTCCCCACTTTCGTCTCTCTCTCTCTCTCTCTCTCTCTCTCTCTCTCTCTCTCTCTCTTTCCTTTTCTCTCATTCCCCACATCCGACTTTCTCTCATTCCCCATCTCTCTCATGTTGTCTCTTTCATTTCTCTCATTCTTTTTTTTTCCATTGGGGGAGGTTAGGGACGAGGGCCAATGGAGAGGTGTTGGTCGAGAACGGTGTGGGCAAAGAGGTGGTGAGGGCAGAAGGGTGGCAAGAGCAAGGTCGAGGTGGTAGAGAGGTTGGCAAGGATGCGGGGTCGAGGGTGGAGACATGGAGTTGCTGCCAGAGGTTGGCAAGAGTGGATAGCAGCTGAGAGCGGAGAGGTGACTGAGCCTGACTGCCTGGGAGCGGAGTTGAGGGCCGAGAGCGGTGTTGAGGGCGCAAACACGACCAAGAACAGGGTTGAGCCTACCAGAGAGGCTCAGCAACGACGCAGTCATTAGAGCTGAAGACTCCCTCTTTGGTCTATTTTTTTTAAAAAAAAAATTGGGTGGACTTGGGTAAATGGGTCGGGTCGAGTAAGCTGTTTGTTAAATAGGGCAGGTTCTGGTTTCAAAACCTGACCTATTTAATAAACATGTTGGGTTCAGATTTAGATTTTTTTGGATCAACCCATATTTGACCTGACTTGATTGCCATCCCTAAATACACTGCAGGCCCGTAGACCATACAGTGATTGTGTTTCATAAGCAGTCCACACAGGGCTTATTTTTTATATATGTGTATGTCTGTACATATATAATTGTACATAATTAGATAGATAAAGAGAAATCATTAGATAGAGGCAACTTGCAGTCATGCAATGGATTCCACCAAGGCTTCAAATCTCGAGGATTGATGCCATATCAATGGCTGACCGATATGGTGGATTTTTAATACAGTGGTGTTGTGGCTCAGTAAGCCTTAGTAAGCCATCACGCATGTGCAAAAAGAACAACAAAAAAGGTGTATTGAGCTGTATAGAGTTGATATGCCTTCATAAGGGGCAGTAAGGGCTTAGCCTGACTGATTTGGGGGGCCATGCTAGCCCTTCCCGTAATGGCTACGTACTGTCTGTATGTCCTGATTCCACGATGAACATGTATCACATTTGGTGGTGCTTTTTTTTCCTGACATTTAGAGCCAGTATTCTGATGCTGTAGGACCAATTCCCATGTAGATCACCAATGGTACAGTGATTGTGAAATATATGGACCACTCTAGTCTTCACGGTTATGATGAGTCTGAGGCAATTCTTCTACTCTAGTCTTCACGGTTATGATGAGTCTGAGGCAATTCTTCTAACAAGATCCTTTCAGCCTTAAGAAAGTTTCTTCATCCTTGTTATGGTGATGACACAGAGCCATCCATCTTTTTCATCTAAAAAACTTGAAATTATGTAAGCACAATGACCTATTTATTTGTGTGATTGGATCATGATCGTTCTCAATTTTTTGTATAATTATTGCTCAGTTATTTGTGCACTGCTGAAGCTTCCCATCTTTAACTTGCCACCCATGAGATTTCATCCATGGAAACATTAATTACTCAAAGTTGTTTGTTTTATGCTGGTGCAATGCCACTAGTAACTCATTACTTAGTTTTGCACTTTGTTTTGTTCTATTTCAAATCATGGTTTCAGTACTGGTCCATGTTGGTGTGCTGACTTGTACCAGCAAGGAAGAGAAACTCGGTATGCCCCCATACCGAGTGTTGTTACCCAGGACTGGACGTACCAACACTATTACTAGTTGGGCATTGATACAGTACTGAAATCGGCACTGAAAATTTTGATTCAAATAACTACTCCATTCATTTTAACTTTTGACTTGTCGGACTTGTTATACATTTTTTTGTATAGGTGAGCTCTGTTGGAGTTACAGGTGCCCGTTCATCTGTTAGTGCACGCGTTCAATCTCTCCTACGAGAACTTAAAGAGGTTTGTCACCCTCCTTTTTGTTTCCCTAATTATTGCAAAGCCAACCATCTATCACTGAAGTGGTCAAATTTAGCATGGACATTATAAAATATAGCATGTGATGTTGAGTATTCTGAGTGTGTAACTCAATATTATTAGCAAATGCTAGTACTAATGTGAGTACATTTTTTTTTGGTGGGAAGGATCATGATTTTGTTGCTTGCAAATTTATTTTACCTGACGTGTACCAACAGTTATTTCATTGATTCTTCTGGTAAAGCCACATGAATGATTTATGGTTGTTGGTTAGCTAGTAACTTTCCTGTCAGTTAACTGACTCTCTGATTTGATATAGTGGAATTGAACAGTTTATGGCAGGTCGCTGATTGAAGAGGAAAGTTTAATAGTTTCTTCTATCCTATTCTAGTAGAATGTTAATTGCCCTATTCTATTACCCTATGCCAAATTAATTGTGTTTTAAAGCAGTAAGCTCTCTATATAGAATTCTTATGACCTATTCAATCACCCATTTTCTTATTATGCATTAGCCACTCTTTTGTAATGCTTGATATTTGCTCCATAAATTATTGTACTGTATTGAAATATAATAATGGGGTTCAACTTTGTCCTAGTAAATCTTCTTTTTTTTTTTTCCTGTTACAAAAGGTTTTATTGTTTTAGTTTGTCAATGGCCCTTTAGGGTCATTTCTATGTGCTATTTTTGTTATATTATGGCTGTTCTTGCACTTTATGGTCTCAAAATGTTATATATGTGTTCATCTTCAGGATAATGCAACTTATATGCTAATTTTTTGGGACCCACTTGCATGCCTGGATCCCATGTTTGTGTATTATTCCCCACATGGGTGGGAAGGGATGAATAGAGTGCATGCATAGAGGGAGGAGAGAGAATGGGATCAAGGCCTGCCACCAGTTTTGCAATCATGAGAATTTTTGCTAGTAGAAATCAATTTTTTAGATGCATTCCTTCTGAAAATCTGAACATTGAAAAATCAGCAGCCTCACCTAAACTAGCCAACAAAGCACTTGGTCTCTTCCCTGACCTATTTCTCAGTTCTCACCTATTTGGCTTATAGCAAACAGCCTCTCAAGTTATACCAAAATTGTCTTAATGACATGTTAGGCAAGTATTTGCTCAAAAAAGTTGTGTTGATGAGGATCAAGCTGGTGACAATACGACTGATGATCTTGGATCTCTGTATGTTCTGGTGTTATTTCCTGAATATTGATCATCCATGGGATACCTGCAAAAGTTTTTCATTTCTACTGATCTGCTGGTTAACGATTATTGCAGAGAGTAAGAATCCAGGGTTGTTGCGATGGAGTTTTAAATCACTGCAGTTTACCAGAGTGAAGTACATTGAAGTCTTGATCCAAGTTTTAGGGACAGTCTGAACTTCATTTCATTAAATTTAATCCAACTGCTTTGCCTGCTTTTGAAAAGAGAGAAAGTAAGCTAAATCATAGAAGTCAATTATGATCAGACTGCTCACTGAAAGTTTAAGCAAAGTGTAAGTTAGGGATGGTTTGGACTTCATTTCATTAAATGTAATCCAACTACTTTGTCTGCTTTTGAAAAGAGAGAGAATAAGCTAAATCATAGAAGTCAATAATGATGAGATAGCTCGCTTAAAGTTTAAGCAAAGTGTAAGTGTTTCTGTTGCCTTTGGATAGCTTGGTGATACAGTTGTGCCATATAGTGAGGTCCTGATAGTATCTGCATTGTTTGATGTTCTTTGTGATTTAGCTCATTAAACTGGACAAACGTTTTGTTACTGTATACAGGCAACAACAAAACCTATTGCAGTTGGCTTTGGCATATCAAAACCGGAACATGTGAAGCAGGTCAGCTATTTGAGAGAAGAAACTTGATTCATGTCCAGTTCTTTGCTTTTCCGATTTTTAAGGAAATTTTTGACTACGCTAAGGTTTACGATATCATATGTACTACTATAGGTAGCTGGATGGGGAGCAGATGGCGTAATTGTTGGTAGTGCAATGGTGAAGCTTCTTGGGGAGGCAAAATCCCCTGAAGAAGGATTGAAGGAGCTAGAAGCCTTCACAAAGTCCTTGAAGGCTGCACTCCCTTCATAAATGGTTACCTCTCAGGAATGGTAACATGCAGAATGTGCCTGCTTTTGGTCTAGAATATTGTGGAAACATGATGCACGGATGCATCAAATTCCAGTGAAGGATATGAATGTTTCCATTGTGATGTTCCAAACTCTTGACAAATCCTTTCTCCAATGTTAATATTTACAGATACAGATAAAGGTGGTGCTGATGCTGTGTGTAAGAAGCTCCTGAATGAGATATTCCATAACCAAGGTTTTCATCTTCAACCTTTTTTGTCCATTGGAAAGTTAAATACCTAGTGCAAGATATCAAAGCGTTCTAACAAGATTAACTTAAGCTAATTTTCTATTGCAACTTTTTTTTTTTTTTTTGTTGGGGAGGGGGTGAGGGAATTCACCAGATAATTTAGTACAAAAAAAAATGCCATGTTTCCGGCACGAGTAAAGTGCACCTGCAAGGTTAAATGAGGAGTCTGTAAATATACATCTGAGTATGTAGAAGAGGTGCAGGTAATGGTAGAATATTTTGAATACCATTTATTCTGATCTTTGTGCACTTAAAAGCCATGTTAAAATGTGATAAATTGCATTACATGCGCCAGCTTCATTGAATATTGATAGTGTTGAATTTTTTATTCTATTGGTGTTTAGATGAAATTATCAGAACATCCTTGCTGTTGATTTAGTGTGAATGGCATTTATATTTACATTAATCTCTCTCTCTCTCTAAAAAAAAAACTCTCTATGGTCACATGAGTTTCATGATGTTGGTGCTCTCATGCACCTTAAGAACTCCAAAGGCTTCGCTGACTCAAACGGGTGGAGTGCATCTTTGTGCAGAGCATAGCATAGAAATTTCTCAATAATGCCAGGGGCTGTCCATATTTGGGCACAAGAAAAAGTTCCTTCTGCCATGTTGCACTACAAAATCGGTTGACTCAGTAGAGTTGATGTGATGCGATGATAGGTATGTGCAGCTGAATGCCATGTTGCTAGCCAGCATTTTAATGGCCTGAGAAGTTCTTTCTATGCACTTGGAGGCGCCCAAGGAATTTCCTTCTCAATTTTTGCTATAGATTCAATTTTATTATTCTATATAGAAGAAAACAATGGGAGCTGATCTGGTTTACACTCATCTGAAAGGGAGAACAACAATTTATCTTTTGTATTTTTGCTGTAGCAAGGTTGTTAGAAGTCAATGTCAAAAAAGGAAGGCTTTTAGAAGTCCACTGGCTCAACTTTATCCATATTAGATTCATCAAATTTACTTGTTTCCTAATCTTTCACTGTGAAATATGGATTGAATTAGATGATAACAGAGCAAATCTTACTGACTGGTGCTTAAAAATGATGATGATGATTTCATCTAGTCAATTAGGGACTGGTTTTAACTTGTCTACTACTATTTACTTTTGAGACTTCACTAACAAGCAAGAAAATTAATGGTAACAAGCTAATGAAGTTAACCATGAAATGTTTGGTATAAAACATGCTCAGTTTCTCTTGTTAGATTGACACAAACTGTTGCTCTCAACATGCAATCCAGTAGGGCCCAAGGAAGCATTTTGCAGAATCATACAGCACCTTGATGTGATGATGAGGCATGGGAGCTTTTGGATTCTAGCCTGGGCCTTTGTGTTGCCCATCTGAGACAAGCTAAATTGTTTCTTTGCTACTGGTGTATCATGAAGGGGGAAAGTTTGCTTTTTTTTCTCCACTATCTTTTATTTAATCAATTGAGTTCGTTCTAGGAAATGAAGGTCAGAAAAAAAAAGAAGTGGGGTGCCAGCTTTACCATTATAAAAAGAAACTCTTTTTTGGTTTTTTTTTTTGTGAAACACTGCAAGAAAGTGAGAATGTTACCTCTCCAGAAAGAAATCTCTAGCCCATGCACCCACTGAATGGTGGGTGCCAGCTTTATCATTTAAAAAGTGAGCGGTATACCAACCTGAAATCTGAAGTCTGGTTGGCTTGTGACACTCTACCAAAATGTATAAAAAAAAAAGGAAAAAACAAAAAACAAAAACAAAAAGAAAAGAAAAAATAGATGCCTTTGGTTTGTGACCCAACTTAGAATTGGAATGGAAAATAAAATGGATTGGAATTGGAATAGGAACTGAAACAGTCGTATTCTCTAATATATTTGGTTTGGTTAGTGAGTGGAATTGGAATGGAAATGTAATTTAAATACTAGAAAAGAACAGAACATGAATTTTGAATTATTTGGGTATTCCCTTTCCTTCTGAATTCAAAATGGAAAAGTAACTCGTCTCAACTAAATGGTTAGAGTGGAAATTACACATTCTCATTTATATTTCAATTCCTTTCAACCAAAGAAGCCGTTAAAATTTCAAATTAAAAAATCCCCTCCTATCCTATACCATGGATTGTCAAGTTTGGAAAGAAAAGAAATTTATAGCAGAGTGGATGGGTTGTGTAAAACTAGGACTTGAAGTCGCCTTCCGGATAAAACTAAGACTTACTTGAAGATGGTTGCAAAAGCCTTCATCCAGAAGAATGGGATTTTCTGTGAAGCACTGCTGTTGGCTTATAAGGCTTCAAAAGGACTAAGCAAATGTATTTTAAGTGGTAGATGAACATCAATTCATCAACCATCTTACATAATATACCATTCTTTTTTCTTTTTTTTTTAAATTTTTTTTTTTAACTGCAGTTGATCTAATCTAATAATAAAATATATCTCATACAAAAGTTCAGGTTGGAAGAACCCCGTACGACAAGTTCGATGGACCTTTCTCTTTCTTATATGGCTTTCTTTCTTCTCAACAATGGATACATTGCACTTGATCTGGATTCCATCATTCCAGAGATGGTCCTGCTTGTTGATTGCCTGTTTAGTTCATTACTGGAAATATCTTGTTGAGTCGTCCAGTACCTGACACGTACCTATTGCTTGAAAGCCAGTGGTTTCGTCACCCCATATCCATCCCCGGAGTTTGATGGACAAAAACAATGGGGTAGTCTTTAGAGCCATTGTTAAACCTTGCAACAAATCAAAGCTTTCCACCACCTTTCAGCATTTGTAACTCGGCCACTGGGGTTCTGTGGTTTACCATTAACATACGTTGGTATACTAAATCCCAAGATAAAATATCTGAAAAAAAAATAATCTTCTACAGATGCTTGCCTCCAACTTCCCTGATTAATTGGATGAATGCCCCTTTCACCTTGGTCAATTATAGTTAACTTTGATGGAGCCATCTCTACTTATGATTATAGGATTGGGTTACTTATTCGATGTCACAAAGGCCAGGTATTGTATGCAAAGTTGAGACATCTTCGACATTACACTATGCTTTAGGATGCTTGGAAGGGATTTATGGCTCGAGAGTTGGACTTTGCGAATGGATGACTTCTATTCCAACCATTTGTTCGGATGGAATCTCATTTCTATTTAAATTCCGAAAAAGAATGAGGATGAGTCGATTTTTCAAAATCTAGTCTCTATATTTTCTTTTTGATCATGAATCAAATGCATCAAAAGATTAGTCATTCAGATCTTCATTCCAATTTATTCCGATTTCGGACTCCTGCAGCAAATCAAACACACTTATTGTCTCTTCTTTGTTGACACAGAGTGTAAAAGGGGAAAGGATATTCCTTTGACCATTTTCTGTGCTGAATTGTGGTGGGCTCCCTCCCTGTCCCACTGGTATTTTGGCAGCGCATGATTGAACGTTGGCATCACGTATCTTCAAAATTTGGAGGTCAAAACAGTTGCTGCTGCTGATGTGCTGCCATGGCGGCGCTCAAAGAAAGATGGCATGGTTAGGATTTGGTTCTCAATGATTCAATTCAACTGTCCAAACTTTTTATGGATTATCATCTCGTAACAACTAATAGCTGACATATTAATTATGACCATGGTTAGAGATCATAACTAACAAGAAAAAGCCACCAAATTGCATCATTACTCGATCATATGTCATGATTAGATAATAAAGAATTTTTTTAACTAAACATGAGATATTTTGATTACATAACAAGAATAACTGCTAAATAAAGTTTTACATGTAAATATTTATTATGAAATATATTTGTGTACAATAACAAGGGTCTTTAAAAATTGTTATGATACTACCATGTTGGTTGTTTGAAACCATGACACCCACTTGTGTACTCATCTTAAACTTATGGTTATTTCTATGTGTTGGACCCGGAGTTAAAAGAATGTTAAAATTTAGCACGTGTTGGATTGATGTACTCATTTTTGGATGGAGAAATACTGTAAAAAACTAGCATATTGAATCGAACATTTTCCGGCATGATGGGAGCCTGCAGGGATAGTTATACTAGATATATCCATCATATTCCTTTTTTTTATCCAAAAAAAAAAGGCTAAAATTATAAAAAAAGAAAAGAAAAAAAATCTCATGACAAGAAGCCCGGTGACAACATTATTAGATGGATTGGATTTACCATGGATCTTGGATAAAATCATGTAACATGTTTGGCTATTACATTTGAAAAAAAAGAAAAAAAGATTTCATTTTAGGTCCATGATGAACAATGTTTTATCCTTTAATACAGAACAACCTTCCATTGCTTGTGAGATTCTTCCATTTTGTCTACATGTGTTATGTGCTGCAAGTTGCACCTGTTGCCACTCCTACTTCCTCTCAAACCCACCTCAAGTTGTATTCATTGTTTCTGAACAAGTGTCTAGCTCTTGTCCAGGTTCATTGAAAGGGAAAATATTCTGAGTGGATATGAGCAAGGATCATTGAACATACGTCGTTTCCCATTTGGATGTCCTCGAAAAAATATCAGTCTCCAATAAAATCTTATGTTGATGACTAGGACTAATATTAGCCTTCAAAAAGATATGGCTTTGGGCCCTCAAAAATATCCTTTTTATGTGACCCAAACCCCCTTGATACCTTTACTTGCAAAAGTTTAAATGAAAGAAATGAAAAAGAAATAAATCTTAGATAATAAATTATTTTTTTGGCAACACCTTAAATAATAATTTGATGTCCATGTATAACACATAACTTGAAGTTTAAAGATTTGGTTGCTTGTTGCTTATAAGTACAAATTTTTTTATTATGCCATCTTGTAGAATGTTTAAGAAGAAAATCTTATATATCCTAGAAATATAGTGTAA
Source organism: Areca catechu (assembly GCA_021397845.1). Lineage (NCBI taxonomy): Eukaryota > Viridiplantae > Streptophyta > Magnoliopsida > Arecales > Arecaceae > Areca > Areca catechu. Next base: position 206,119,963 of record CM038051.1, on the reverse strand, counting down.
TATAAAAATTTTACACAAAGTGATAAGGTTAATGTGTGGCTTTCTTATCAATACTTTTTATTGGGGTCTATACATTGCATGGTATAATTGTCAGTTTATTTTTTATAAAAAAATGTTATAATTATTAATGACAGTAACAAATAACATTGTTCCATCTCAAGTATGTAATTTTTACGTGCCAGATTTTTAGTGCAACAGAGTGCAAAAGTCATAAATAAAAGAAAAAAAAAAAATGTAAGAAAAAGTTCACAGCCTTAATCCAAATTATTGAAATAATAAATGAAACTACTATGATGATATCTTGGTAGAGGCTTAGCTTCACTTTTCATTGATCACGGATTTGAGGCATGGTTCTTGTGGATGGCTCGATTAAATCCGAAATTTTTTTGGGGACATAATTCTCGTGAACGACACGATTAAATCTGGAAATTTTTTTGGGACATGATCCTCGTCTTAGTGGTCGGTGTGGTGAGAGAGCGCACTATTTCGGTATCTTAGTGATGACGAGAAAGTGCTGACGTACTCATCAACGATGAAAAGGCATCAATGATGAAAAAGGTACATAAAAAAATACATTACTCCGGCGGTGACGAGAGAGCACTGACGTACTCATCAATGATGGAGAGGGTATGCAAAAATATTACGGTTCAAATCAAACATAGCTTGACGGTCCAGTGAGGATAGCTATACCGGAATTTATCTCCCTCTCTCTCTTTTTTTTTTTTTTTTTTTTTTAATAAAAAAAATAAATTAAATTATTAATATAGACACTAATGATTTTATCCATCGAAGATACCTTATTCCAGAATTCTACTTTACACTAAGTAGCGTAAAGGTGGGTCCCATCAAAAGGTAGGGCTGCCATCCTGCTAGCATCTCTTTCTCAGCCTCCATCCACGACCACTCCTTACCTAATTTTTTTATTCTGCAAGCCCGGACAAACCAAGGATAATACCCTGATTAGAGATATTCCGGCTCGCCCACAGTCCGCACACGCACGAGAAGCCCTGTACATAAAAACTGAATAAAATGCCTGAGAGAATGAAAAAAAAAAAAAGGAGAAAAAAAGACCAGAATGATTGGTAATTTAGCCGATACTAACCGTAATTTCATATTCTTCATGTTTAAAATTCTAAGTTAAGATAAAATTAATTAAATAAAAAAAATATTTTGAATATTTGAATATAATACATGAAATTAAATATTAGATGATTTTTTTTTTTTTTTTTTTTTTTTTTTTTTTTTTTTTTTTTTGGGTAACACGACTCTCGTCACCGTAGGCTATATTACGCACGCATCCTTCCTTCCTCCCCTACCTTCCGGAGGAAAAGCTCATTCCAATTCCCTTGCCTCCTCGGAGAGAGGGAGAGAGAGAGAGTAGGTGAGACATAATCGTGGATTAATTAATCCAGGATAAACTTAGAATAGGTGGGTTACAAGGAGAGGGAGAGCCGAAGGGGGGAGAAAAATAGAGGGGAAATGGAGAGGGTTTTCTCAGTGGACGAGATGTCGGACCCATTCTGGGCAGCCTATCCCGCCGCTGCGGGGCTTCCTTCGCCGGCCGCCGGCGGTGGGCCACGCGGTCTGATGAATCGGAGCCCCTCCGAGTGGTACTTCGAGAAGTTTCTGGAGGTGGCGGAGGAGGCCGCCATCCCCGGAACCACTCTCCCGCACCCTCCCAACCCTAACGTTAGCCCTGATTGCAACCCCAATCGTGCCCCTGCCTCTGCTGTTGCTTCGAATTCTTCTGGTAGGGGGAGCAAGGATGGGGGGAGAGGGGAAGATGACGAGCTGGTCGAGATCAAGGAGCCCCCGGTCGTTGCTGCTGCCACGTCCCAGGGTCCGCCGTCCGATCCGCCGGCGGATGTTGATCCCGAGGTGTATGCGTCGCTTCTGAAGAAGAGGCTTGACTTGTACTGCGCCGCAGTTGCCATGTGTCGGGTAAAGCTATATATTTTTGTTAGATCTTATGTTTTCTCCTCTGTTTGAAATATTTGCTTTTATTATTTATCTTCTACATTTGCTTGATTTTGGTATTATATTGAATTATTGGGCACTTCTCTTTACACTGGGAATTTTATCTTTGATCTTGCGTCTCTGTGAAATTTTCTTTTACTATCTGCTAAATTAGAATATTTTGGAGGGTATGGATGTTTCGAGAATTTTCCTTGTTGGGTTGGATTTGGTTTGTATAATCAAGGGATTGATTTTTTGTTTATATGTTCGCGGTTTCATTTTCTCTCGAATATCACTATAATGTGCAGTGTTGTTGTATGTTGTTCGATTTATAATATAATTGTTTGAATGATTTGGAAAGACTGTATAGAAATTGCAGCTTTTGCATCCCCTTGTGTTCAAAGATTGGAGTTGAACAAGGACTGAAATTTCAACCATGAGTTCAGATCTTGTTTCTGCCCTCGCTAAAGTTTAAAAGTTGCCACCTTTGATGAAGCTATTGATTGAGGAGCAATGTTCGTCTTAATAGTTAATTGTGAGCCTTAATGCGGCTGTTGAACAACTTAAGACAAAGCAAATCATTATAAGATAAACCCTCCTTTTGTTGAAATGTGAGGTTGCTGTGATTAGAATAAGATAGAATGTTAGGCCTTTAACAAGAGCTTTTAAGTATAAATGGGCTATTTTACTTCTTCGCTACCAATCATTTCTTGTAATGGTTGTATTGATGTGAGGCAGCAGATAACCTTGATAGTTGACACACAATTTGAAACCTCTTGAGTGATAAGCATCGAAAAAAGTGTTTTTCAAGGGAACTCATTTTTTTTGACTGGATAGTTGGGGAGTATAACAATGAATATCAAGGATCCACTTGATATCTCCATCTTTGGTTTCCACGAGATTGTTGTAAATAAAACCAAATTTATCTGAGGAGATGTTTCATCACAATTACCATACAATATACTGTTTCCTTAGCACACTGCATCAACTATTCTTTGCTGGTTTAGATTACTCTCTCCTTCCTGAATGCCCTTGTTAAAGAATTTCTGCTATATACTTAAAGAGCATATTATTTAGCAATGAATTCAGAATATGTAGTACATTGCTGTTGTGCATCCAAACAACACGACCAACATGAAGTTGGCTGTAAAAGGGCGTCTGCTCTCTTCTCATTTTTTGCTCTAGGCAGGTTTGTGCTCATGGAACTCCAAAATAATATGCTCCTAGATGAAGGGTCAAGTTGATGAGTGCATGGCCAGCATTATGTTCACATGCAACAGGCCTTGCACTGAGATGTGCTCGGCACACTCTGGAAGTATATGCTTCTAATGTACATTGGATGTTTTGAACCCTTGGAGTGGCCAAGGGCCAAATGTTCCACTCAGATGGTCTTCTGTTTATCTAAAATGGTTTTGTTTCTTTCTGCAGGGTTCTGGGGTAAATTCACCAGATTCTTCTTCATTGGACTCCAAATCTCAAGCTCCTGTTCAAGGTATTCATTTTCAAGATGTACTTTTGTAATAAACCAATTACGGAAGTTGCTGTATTATATTGGATTCAAAGTAGTGATTTGTTAAGTGTTTCTGAGAGCCCTTAATTCTTTACAGAATAACATCTGTGCTAGTACATGAGAACTGTCTGCGAAACTTGCAAAGAATTGTTGATCAATACAATGTATTTGGCCATGTTGCAGATAAAGGTTAAGGAAGAATAATGATTTATACAGGAAATGACTGATCAAAAGGATTTGGAGGAAAAAGAGATGGATATAATGGGAGCGTAGATGACAAGGTGCATAATGTAACGTTAACATGGTACAGGAGTTTCGAGAGAGTCTATTGGTACATGATGATGTTGTGCACGCATGTAGAGAAGTAGAATTCAAATATTAAAGGAGAAACCAGTGGGAAAGGAAGAAATGAAGAATTGCTTCAAGATATGTTACAAAGCTAGAGATGCATAGGATTTTGAAGATATGAGAATTCCAAAAGAGTTAGAAAGTAAATTGGAATTTGCATAGTTTGATGATTTTCATAATAAATTTCAAAATTCAAAAATAGTGCTAGTAATATTCTAATGTTAGCAAATATGCAAAAGGAAAAAAGTTAGAGATAAACCACATAGATTTTCTGGATAGTTGATGTGAAGATTTAAGAATTAAAAGGAGACAGATTAGGGGGCATTGCCAGTTAAGATTAAAAAAAGGCAAAGGAGGCAGTACTCATGAATTATAAGCACATAAATGCATGTATGATAATTTGAGATGTGCACCTAGAATCCTACCAAGAAGATTTGTGCTCGCTACTTATCAGAACAAATTGTTGGATGTGTTATTCAAATCGAGAATGCATATTATGATCAAACAATATTCTAAAAACCTATAATGCAACAATCAATTGCTTTTAGCTTGTTTCATCTGTCAATCAAGTGGTTATAAAATTAATGACATTGATTTGACCGTGTTAAAAAAAATGCATGATGGTTCACATAAACTAATGATCCACACCATACATCATAGCCCACATATCTTAACACATGAACCCAAAAATTTATGGTCTGGATTCTTCTAAATGACAATTGCAATTTGCTCTTTCTAGGTCCAGTCATTCAAAAATATAATTTATCGATCAATAATTGTGAATAGCGGCAAGTCTTTAAACTACAAGAGGAAGTTAGATTCTAAAATTCAGGCATTGCAGCCTTTTTGCAAACAGTGTACTTGTCTCTGTTGTGCACAACATGTTATCCCAAGTTTCACCCTTCCATTCACCTGATTGTGTTGTTTACCAATTGTTGGTCATTGATCTCATTACTTGTTATTGGAGCTTATCCATATTAACACCAACTTTTTAAATATTTTCTATACCATTTCTATTGGAAACCATCTTCCTTTCTAATATAAATATTCTGCATTTCTTCTTTTCTTTATCCTTATGACATTATTTTATGTTCTTATCTTTCTGTAGTCTTTATTATTCCTGGATTTATCCAAAAAGTAAGGGAAAACAAATCTTTACCTCTAATATCACCATTAAAAAATTCCTGTCATAGTCACCACTTGATAATAGAGATAAGAGCCCTCGAAATTAGGGCCACAGCATAGGTGAGTTGGGGGATGGATTACATTGGGTTGAAGTGTCACCCCTACCCAACCTAACCTAAGCCAACCTAATCCTATGTGGTTTGCAATTTTTCCAACCCAACCCCATCTTAAGCTAAATTTGGGTTGGTTTGCTCTAGTTTCTCGTTGGGCTAGATGTAGTCAATTAATCAGGATATGCTGGGTTGTGTGGGTAATTTAAGGTTGAGGAAATGTTTTGGACATTTTTATTAGGCCAATATTATATTGATTAAGGTCTTATTTAGATGCACTTAAACAAATATTATATTGATTAAGATCTTATTTAGATGTACTTATGCAATTTTGTAACTTGATGAAGGTTTTAAATCCCATGGAATGGAGGTGTTCCGGTTTTTCCATGGAATAGGATGCCTCGTCCCATCCCATCCCGGTAGCAGTTTTTAGTCATGCATCTTGATAGATATCCTTCATCTCTTTTCCCTTCTTCGTTCTTTTCTTTCTTTTTTTCTTTTTCTTTTGCCTTCTTTTTTCTTTCCTTTTTTTATCCCTTCCAATCTTTTTTTTTTCTTCTTCTTTCTCTTTCTTATCTTCCTTCTTTCCGTCCTTTGTTTTTCTTTGTCTTTCCTATCTTTCTTTCATTTTTCTTTTCCTTTCCTTTCACTTTTTCCTAATATTTATCTTTCCTTTCTTTTTTCTTCTCTTTCCACATTAATGGATTTTGGAGTTTTGACCCCATCCCGGTCTTGTTTTCTCAGAGAAACTGGATAGGATGGTTGGGATACCCCTTGTCCCGCTGGAACATAAGACCTCGAACTTGATAGGGCTAAAATTTAATTACAAAAAAATATTTATTTTATGTGAAGTACGAATATTAGTTTGTTTATATATTGAGTTGGGTTGGGTTAATGCTTAACCCTAACCCGACCCAGCTTAGGGTAGAGCTGGGATTTCTAAGCTTGAGCCTATCCTCAGTTCATAAAACTTCAGCCCAGCTTGACCTAATAAGTGGGTTGGGCTAATCAGGTTTGGTTGGGTTTTGCTTATAAATTTTGTGAATCATGATGAATGATTTGGATTATGAATTTGAATGGCTCATGTGTATTGAAAAACAAAAATGGTCGAAAATATGCTAGGATGGCCCATTGTCAAGTCTAGGATGTTATATGATGTTATATGATTGGTCAAAGAGATAAGGATCAAAAAATGGATATTCTAGAGAAAAAAATTATATCATCACCGATGAATGGAGGTATCATAACCTTCGATATTAATTGCTTTAAAAATGTTTTATGCAGAAGCATTGGCAAGTTTGGAAACTGCTTACACAAAGCTAGGATCATGAGCTATTTATATTATTGTGTAGCAATACTAAAGCTGCATCATATTACAAGGCTGCTCTTTGTATATGTTGGTGGTAGGACATACATATTCATGGTGGTTGATGAGACTAGGCAAAGGAGATGGTTTAGTTATGGAGCTCTTGATAGAAATATTAAATGATAAATGTTGAAATAATACTCAAGGGTGTAATATATTACATGAAGTGTAATTTCTATCGGCATGTGTCTTAAAAGGTTTACTAGTGATGCTTATATATTCTATGATTAACTCTTTTAAAGATACCATTTATAAGCTCCCCCTAATTCAGAAAAAAAGAAAAAGAAGAAAGAAAAAAAGTATTACATACCTACTTCTTTCTTCATTAATACCTACCTAATCCCCACCTTATTACACCCCCATATGCTGCCAGGCACCAGTTGCGCATGCCTACAGGCATTATACCTTGACATTTGTTTGAGTCTTTTTCTGTGTTAATGTGTTGCAGAAGTAGTTATGCATCTAAATTAGTTTGGTAAATTAAATATGTTTTCTATAAGATTCATTGAGTTGGTCCATATCTTTGAAATGGTACCTTTTTCTTTTCCTTTTTCCAATTCAGTTATTGTTTTGTTAATGGCATATATTTGTTTTATCTCATATCTTTAGTTATTGGTGTATTGCCACTTTGTATGAACAAGTTGGGGTGCATGAATCTGTCTTTTCATCATGAGATATTTCTGTTCGTTATTTCTTTCTATTAGTTCCTTCTGTTCCCTTTTTCATTTACCCATGCACGGCAGCAAATGGTTCTAAGATGCAACAAAAAGCAGGTTGTGGACCAACTGGAGATCCAGCCCCTCCTGTCATGCAGAACTTAGGTGTCCAAGGGAGGCCAGCTACCAGTGGATCATCAAGAGAGCAGTCAGATGAGGAGGAACTTGAGGGAGATGCAGAAACAACAGAAAATATGGACCCTGCTGATGTTAAGCGTGTAAGGAGGTAAACATGAATATATAGTTATCTAGTTGCTATCTCTGTCCCATAGCATCAAACTTGGTAGGGTTTTTGTCAGCTTAGGTAGTACAGGTATTTCAAATTGCATGCCATGTCTGCATCTGATATATAGCAGATACCAATACTTGTTGGATTTTTTTTTTTTCTTCGAGGAAGTTATATACTTCCTGGACATAGCTTCCCAATATCTTCGAGCATGGGGGAGAGCTGATTTTTTTCGATAATATGCATCCTGTATCTGTTACCATGCTTTATGGTTGTTGATTATTACTTGCTATTTTAGGATGTTATATTATATAAATGATTTTGAGTTTACTGATCTCTAAAATCGCCTAAAATAATATTCAGTATTTTCTATTTCTTTCTTTTTTTTTTTTTTAGAATTCAGTCTTTGATCATTGAAAATGGCAATAGAATATTGTCAATAACGTTCCATTCCACTTTAAACAATCAGGGTCACATTATGCTTTAAAAGCATAGTTTTTGAAAGTGGCAGCATAACCAGTCATTGGATAGGACCTTATGCATTTTTCAGATCTCAGAGTTAACCCATTCTTGCAGTGTGGACGTCTAGTAATCTTATTGAACTCTAGGGAACAATCTTTATTGATTTTGAATTGTTAATGGAGGAAGTCGGGCTGTGCAGGAATAGTAATTTGTGAAATTTGTTGACATATGGTTCTAAGAGTGTTTATCATCGCTATTTATTATTGTTGGCTTGCAAAATGTCCTTACCCTTGCATGTGAAACAGAACAAGAGAAGAATGTGCCATCAGCTTGTTTGATTGGATGCACTAAATGAATAAGCCAATTGTACAGACAATTCATGTTTTCTTGTTGGTGAGAAACCAAACCTACAATTTTTCTATCAAATGCATAAGACTAATTGCATAGCAGTGATTGACACTTGATAAGTCATGTGTGAGTGTTTCCTAGAGCCAGCTGATTTAATTGAGGCTTTAGACAAGTTAGCTAAGCTCCTGTTTGGCATCATTTCCAGGTTCCCTTTTTTCTCAAAAGCATATAAACTGGTGCAAGAATGGTGTTCAGTAACCTGATTTCTGATTTTAGTTTTCTAAGAATTTTATCCCAGTTTCTAGAAGTTGTGGAAGCTGAAAAATATGGTTTCTAAAATTTTGAAACCAAAACCGCCCATGACCACCACCACAGCCTTTGTTGCCACCGGCATCCATTGCCAAACACAATCCAAGTGATTACCAAACAGGTTTGAGGTTTTCATTTTTCAGAAAGAACAAAAAAACAGAAAATGGTTTTAGTTTTTAGAGAACTGAAAACTAGAAGTTATCCCAAACTATACCTAAGATGAAAATTGCATTCATGCAGTAATACCTAGTAACTTTGCACGAGGACACTTATTTGCACGAGGACACTTTTATACAACACTGATATTTCTGACTCACAAATGTATCAACATAAATCAGCTACTAGGCCATGTTAACTATTTGTAGTTCTTGTCGTCAATTTGCATTTCATGCTATATTACATTAAAAGGATAGAAGTACGAGGATGCATAACACTAACTGAAAGCAACTAAGACACTCGAAGCAACTACACATAGACACTTGACATCATGGTTTTTATCTACCAGGCCATCCTGATCTGTACTGGCTATCACTTGGAACCCCCTTATTTGGACACCAGGGACCTGTGTCATACTGACATTTGATAGATATGTACCACTTGGGTGCCGGAATGGGGACCGGTACTGGTACTTAGAACCTTGCTTGACATGGTCAAAGAGTGCATACCATAAATCATAAGTTATTCCCTTATGACAGGACACTTTAGAAAGCTGTTCCCAAGTGGGAACTTTTCTATTTTCTCAAAAAAATGCACACACTTCTGGACCATGTAAAGCATAAATACTGCAACTCTTCGGTGTCTAGGATTGGTGCATTCTCTTGGATCTCTAAAAAATGAATGTTCATATGGAAAAACGCTTCTGTGTATAGGAAATAGAAGTGATGATAATCGTGCATTTAGGTCCAACCAATAAGAACACTATAGGGAGAAAAGAAAGTTCACTAGATGCCAACTTCTGTTCCATGTAAAGTGACCAAACTGATCCCTATTTAAAACCAAGCACATGATATGTTGCATTTTAGTTAACATATCTGCATGCGTAATTTGAAATTAGTTATTGTTATTACTATTGGCCTCCTGTTATGTTGGATCTCTTAGTAGCAGTTATTCATAAATGGAATATCTACATGCTTTATTGCATTATCAACAGGGAACATTATGTCTGCTTCGGTAATATCTTTTACATCTTTAAATTGATGCAGGTATTTGCCTACTGTTGATGGTTAAACTATTTGCTCGGAAGGCATCTATAAGTTCAGCTTTTGTAATGCTTTATATTGATTTGATTGTGGAAATCAATTTGATTTTTTCGTCACCAGGATGCTTTCAAACCGAGAGTCAGCAAGGCGCTCAAGGAGAAGGAAGCAAGCACATTTGAGCGAGCTTGAGGCACAGGTCTTGTTTCATCAACCTGTTTCTTATAATTTGCAAACAGTATTCTCATTTTGTTTAGACTTAATGACATATTTGTTACATAGGTTTCACAATTAAGAGTTGAAAACTCATCATTATTAAAGCGTTTCACCGATATCAACCAAAAGTACAATGAAGCTGCTGTGGATAATCGGGTACTGAAAGCAGATGTGGAGACTCTGAGAGCTAAGGTAAGCTGAATATATACGAGACTCCGTGTTTAGAATAACTATTTTTCAGTTCCCTTCTGTTCAGGTTCATATAGCTGTCATGCTTATACCAGGCTTGTGGAATTTGTGGTCGGGGAGTTGGCTCTCTCATTAGATTGGTTAAATGTAGTAATGGATTTTATTACCCGTAGAACTTGCTAGCTTATAGCATGGTTCACTTTAATCATTCTGCCTAGTTACCCATCCAGTCTAGCTATCACGCATATCTTGAACTGCATGGATGATGCAGGCATTTTCAATCATGAAGATCAACCAGTTGATAGTCTTGATTCATGGTGACTGTGAACAATGAACGGCTAGTGTTTTATTAGATGCTTTTGTTGATGAAAATTCCAACCAATACTAAGTTTTTATGGAAATTGTCTTCAACTCTAGGCCCATCTGGTTAAATGTTTGTAAACAAGCTAGTATGTGTACATACAGGTGAAGATGGCGGAGGAATCTGTAAAGAGGGTAACTGGTGTTAATCTTATATACCCGAACATCCCCGACATGTCAACAATTGGCATGCCTTTCAGTGGGAGTCCGTCGGATGCAACTGCTGATGCTGCTGTCCCTATCCTAGACAACCCAAACCATTTTTTCCAGCCCCCATCACATGACCAAAGAATCAATACCTGCCTCCCTGAGATTGCCTCTGCTCCTCCAGTTGAGGATGTTGTGCATGGTGCTGTGGCTGGTGGGAAGATGGGTCGCACTGCTTCCATGCAGCGGGTGGCTAGTCTCGAGCACCTTCAGAAAAGGATGTGCGGGGGACCGAGCTCATGTGAGCCTGTGCAATGGGATGCTGCTGCTTGGGATCTTGAGACCTCTGTCAACAAGCAAAATCAGGTATAAAGAAATCCTGAAACTTCCTATTGTTGATGTCGTCAACTATCATTGCATTGTGAAGGAAATCTATCTCATTCTTAATTTGGATGCTGAGTATGACACCATCTATTGTTTCTTTATCTAATGAATGGTTGTTTACTTCTGTCCATCTCTCTTCCATCTTTTATGCTTGTGTTGAATGCCAGGCAGCAATTTGTGCTATTTTCATATTCGGGAATTCATAGTAATTTCCATTTATTGATGCGTACAAGCTGTTCAAACTTGGTGCCAAGTTTTTTGTTGTGGTAATATATGGACTCCCTCAGTTTTGTCTTTCTTCTTAAGTGTTTGAAACATTGAATGAAAAATATGCTTTACTGCATTTTGGATGCAAAATAACAGGAGAAATAAAAAAACAAAAAAACAAGGGGCTGTCACCTGTTTGGTCAATACCTGTCATTCTAAAGTTGGTGCGGAGAAATGTCATGCTTAAAATTGGTCTTAACCCGCTTTTTAGATGTATTAAAAGTTACATTTTCTAATGAACCCATGGAAATTTGGTAAATACTCTTAACTTTGGTTTATTTGCACATTTGGTGAAAATCATGGATTCTTGAAGTTCAAATACTGCTAGTTAGACCAGCATTTGCAATCATTAATGTTGAAGAATGAACAACGTTAGACACTGGCATTTATACTTGTCTATTGAGAAAATTGTTTAGAATCTCATAGAGTTCGCTATTAGGACGCAATTTGAAAGTAACTGAAAGAGGCAAAAACTGCTGCAAACGGTGAATGCTTTTTGCGTAGCTTTATGATGGATTGTTATGTTAATATGCGCTATAATCAGAACTAAAAATCTATATGCCAAGTTATCTACATCAACTGCGAACATGGTTTTAAGCTTGGTCCGGGTGCAAGAACAATTCAGGGTCCCTCTTGATGCACACAAATTATGCCAGAAATCCTATTTTTTTTCAAAGGCCCCTCTCGAGTAACTTGCCCACTTTATTTGCCTTTCTTTGTTTGCTATTTATTATACTTCCCTCTTTTTTACGTTATTTTATTCTAAGTCAAAATGTCATGGTGCACCGGAAATTTAGCTTCTAAACAGAGACTTGCCTGACTGACTATATGTTTGGAGTGTTGCAAATAATAGCCGGTTGACGGTGAAATCAGTTATATCGAGGCGAGGATCTTAGGTTTTATTAAAGATTTGCATGTTTCCTATGGTCAGCTGCCTTCAGCTTAAAAGAGAATCTCTTTATTTGGAAGAACTGTTGAGGGTGAACTGAAGCTTTTAGGTCTCGAGGATTGCAAACTTTCTGGGAAGATGTAGTCTAAATATATAACTGAAACCTGGTGGTGCTGCCTGGTCCTTCCCTTCCTAGGTTGCTCCTTCTCTACGTCCAGGTGCATGGTGCGTGCCGTCTTCTAAAATATGGCATGCACCTCCTTTCTCCTCGTCCTCTCAGATGGAATCACAGCAATCTTTCGTATGCTTTTTTTTGTTTTCATCCATGCATCTAAAACTTAAACCTTGCTCATGATCTGAACTCTTCTTTCTCTTCTCCATTATTTCAGCATTAGATGTGATGGCTGTCATCCCCGACCAGGTCCCTCCATCCCTTTTTTTTTTTTTTTGATAAAATGGTGTATTCATTACACAAAACGATCATGAATACAACATAAAGAATCAGATAATATAATATTCCTAAGCTGCACAGGGGCAGAACGCCAATTCGACCATAATATAAAATCTAGGTGCTGAGCCACAAAGGAGGCCATCCAATCCGTAGCTGAGTTGGCCTCCCTATAAATATACCTAATAAACAGGGAGTAAAAACCCTGCAACATGAACCTAATGTCACAGACGATAGGATGAGTTGCCTGACGAGGGTTGCATAAGCCAGGATATGACCGTAGTAGAATCATCCTTAATGATCAGACGGTCAAGATGAAGAACCCGTCGAGCATATCTAATCCCTGCCCAAGCCGCATATAACTCGGCAACAAGAATCGAGGAATCCATGAGGGGGATACCACCTGCAGCCAAGAAACCAAGGTGGGAGTCCCGAATAATGAATCCCGCTCCTCCCAACTTGCGGTGAAGGTTCCTATCAAAACTCACTGTAACGAAAGGCGGGGGTGGGGGTTCTCAGGAAATAAAAATCCTTCGGGACGTTCGTCGAGCGAAGGGGGAACCCCATGTCTCCGTCGACTTCATCGTCGACCTCCAGTACTCTACAGCAGTACTTCTAGCTCTTTCAAGCACCATCCTAGGAGAAGACCTCGCGGATGCAAAAATCCTCTCATTCCTAGAAATCCAAATATGATAAGCTAGGTAAGCAGTAAAGGAAACCTGGATCGTTGGTGTCGTCCTCAGCAGAATATAAAAGGAGTCAACTATGCACTCAGGCTGGGAATCAGTGTCATACAGGCCAGCCAATCTCCATATCATTAAAGCGTGAGTATAGAGAAAGATGGCGTGAGCCTGTGACTCGCCCGGAGTCCTACAAAAAGGACAATCAGAAGTAATGTGAATACCTCTGGATATAAGAAACTTACGAGTAGGAATGCGATGCCAGGCGAGTTTCCAAATAAACAACGATACCCGGGGGTGAACCGGTAGTGTCCAGATTCAGTGATAGCTCCTCGACACTTGATGTCGATAGTGGGCTATCCACTAAGGTCAGAAATCGGCACCTGGGTAGATGTCGTATGTCGCCACACTCTGATATTTGAGCACGGGTGAACAGGTAGGGCTATGGACAGAACCCTGAAGCCAAGAATATCCTCGAAGGTGGATAGAACAGCATCCCTATCCCAACAGGCATGCCCCGGTCACAAAAGATCAGCAATGGTGATGGAGGGGAGCGTAAGCATAGAGATGAAAGTAGGCCATCGAATCAAAGGAATGTCCGAAATCCAAGGATCATGCATAAATCTGATTGATTGGCCATCCCCTAACACCCAACATAGGTGAGGGATAATGAGCGGGGCCCTGGATACCATCTCACGTCAAAGAATCGATGACTTCCTTGTGGAACGAGGGTAGTCTCCGGGTTCCGTCGGAATGTCACCATATTTGGCCCTCATGAATGTGGCCCTCATGTTATTCGGACATAGGAAAAACCTGGCTGCATGTCTGGACAGAAAAGCCTCTCTCCTATCCATGAGAGAGGGAATACCCAAGCCGCTATTCTGAGTTGGACGATAGATTATATCCCATCTCATCATTTGAATCCTCCTCCGAGTAGAAGAGGAATCCCATATGAATGAGCAAATCATCTGCTCTAGCTTGATAATGACACCCTTAAGGATAAATGCATTGGATAGCATATAAACAAGGAGAGAGGCTAGGACTGAACGAATAAGAGTAAGCCTACCTATGGCCGAAAGAGATCTAGCCTGCCATCCCGAAATCCTGTCATTCACCGAAGCCATTAAAGGGGCACATTCATCCCTAGATAGCCTAGTTCCAGATATCGGTATTCCCAAATAATGGAGAGATCCCTGTCGCTCCTGAATGCCTAGCACATGAATAATCCTGGTACGGAGAGTAGAAGATATCTTGGGACTGAAATAGACTCCATATTTCTGAAAATTGACCCTCTGGCCTGAAGCATAGCAGTAGTGTTCTACCACTCTCCTAAAGCCCCTTGCATTAGTCTGGGAAGCCCGACCAAGTAAAAGACAGTCATCCGCGAAGAAGAGATGAGAGATCGGCACGATTCCCGGAGTAGAGATATAAGGGTTGATTTACGAATGCTGCATTGCCGCAGTAAGAGATATGGAAAGGAAATCAGTACAAATTATAAATAAATAAGGAGACAAGGGACAACCTTGCCGAAGACCATGAGTGGATTGAAAGAATTCCGTGTAGGATCCGTTGATCATAATAGAGAAGGATGGAGCTTTTATGCAAGCCATAATTTTAGAAATCCATGCATGCTGAAATCCAAACTCTTCCAGAGCCTTAAGAAGAAAGGTCCAATCGACATAGTCATAAGCCCTCTCCATGTCCAGCTTGATTGCCACGAGACTGTGCCTCTTAGAAGCTCGGTGAAGATCATGCATAAATTCCTAAGCGATAATAATATTGTCAGTAATATTGAGGCCCCCAATAAACGCACCCTACTCAGGGCTAATCAACTACGGAAGAATGGGTTTCATCCTGTTCGCCAACAGCTTGGCACACACTTTATAGAGAGTATTGCAGAGGCTGATGGGCCGAAAGTGAGAAGGCTGAGAAGGATCATGACGCTTTGGAATGAGGGCGATATAAGTTTGCTTCCAGTTAGGAGCCATAGTAGCAGTATTAAAGAAGAGTTGAACTACAGCAACCATTCAGCCCTCAGAATATCCTACAAAGATTGAAAGAAAAACGGTGGAAAGCCGTCAGGACCCGGAGCTTTATCTTTCGCCAAGGACCATAAAGTAGATTTTACTTCTTCCTCAGTGACCTGGTTCAGAAGTAAAGAATTTTGGATAGCAGAAACTGAATTCTGGAGAGGAACAGAAGAAGTAGAAGGGGAAGTAGGAGTAGGAGTAGTCCACCTAGCTACAAAATACTGGAGAAATTCCTTTCTAATATCTGCTTCATCCTTAATCCAGCCCGCCTGACTAGAGTATAGAGCCCGGATTCTATTGGTGTGTCTCTGGATGATAGTAGCATGATGGAAGTACCGGGTGTTCCTTTCCCCCTCCCGCAGCCATTGTACCCTGGATTTTTGTCTCCAGAGCACTTCTTGGTTCCGAAGGCGGGTATGATGGCGAGCAAGGGAACTCCGAAGGGCTTCAAGATCCTCATCTGCTAAGTAACCATCCGTATCCTCCTTGACCTGCAAAGAATGAATGGAGACCTCTACTGCCTTGATTTGGTTCATTAGATTACCCACCTCCACCTTATTCCACCATAGCAGACGTCTCTTGAGAAGGTCCAATCTCCTGGATATCCTGTAAGCCGCATCACCCCAGACCGGCGTTCTCCAGACCTCCTTGGCAATAACTTTTGCCTTTGGATAAGATAGCCAGAACTTCTCAAATCTGAAAGGCACTGGTCTGGTAGGAGGAGTATTCATGGATAAAAGAATGAGAGCATGATTAGATGCAATTCGGCTTAGATGGCGCACTATGTGATTCGGAAAGAGAGACAGCTAGGAAGGAGTAGCATGATATCTGTCTAATCTCTCCCACACTCTAGCCTAACCAGAGCGGTTATTACACCAAGTGTACCGAGGACCCAGGAAACCCAAATCCATCGGGCCATTCTCCTGGATGAACTTGGAAGATTTCCTGGTGCTGACATCCTGAGCGAAGGGTTTACCACCTCGTTTATCCTCAGATTTATCAATGGAGTTGAAGTCCCCTGCAACCACTGTAGGGATCCCCTGATCAATTAAAACCGAGGCTTCTTCCCAGACTGTTCTCCTCTCTCTGTACGACGTACTTGCATAAATACCACAAAGGAGCCAAGAGGGTCGGTCTGGTTCCGAGACCATAATTGCTACTAGTTTAGAGGATCTATGAAACATATCAACCCTGGCGATACTTGAATCCCAAGTAATAATGATTCCACCAGCCATTCCTTGGGATGGCACCGAGTAAAATCCCCAGTCCCTGGGGAGGCGACACCTTAGGTCATCAAGACTAAGACCAGAAAGCTTGGTCTCCGGTAAAACATAAATTTGAGGATGATTCAACTGTAGATATCTGTAGTAAATAGATAAAAAGGAGGGTTTTTTTAGCCCCCCTTATATTCCATACAAAAGTTTTCATTTATACAAAAGTCAAACATGAGGATTGGATCCCTGTCCGACCTCAAACCTTTTCACAACAGCCAAGGATTTCTTTTTTCCAGCAGGCTTTCCCCCTGCTTTTACAGGAGTATTGATTAGGTTCTTCCCCTCGCTATTTCCCCCAACCAAACCAAGGGCCATTTTGACCCTATCACAAACCGGCACATGTTCTCCCTATCTCGAAAGGCCCTCAGTGGGCATTTTTTGATCTGAGTCAGCAGGGCTAGGAACATACAAACAGTCCCCTACTGGCTTCAGTGTTCCCCCAACAACATCATTTGGTGACAAAGTTCCCCCTTGGTCCCCTGCACCCAGCCTGCCTTTGGTAATAGAAAGCTTCTGTTGCTTGGTACCAGTCACCCCCACATGAGCCATGGACTGGAGAATCTTCCCTGATCCCCCCTTATCTCCCATTCCCTGTACTTCCTCCTGAGATTCCTCCCTATCCTCCTGAGATTCCTCCCTATTCCCCCTTGGTCCCCTGCACCCAGAGTCCCCCACCTCTCCCCCTGCACCCGACAAGACCCCAGAGGACCCTCCTCCCACAACCAGGCTGCGCTCCCCCACTGACCCTCCCTCCCCTATCTGTCTCACCCCCAGGAAAGCCGAAGGGACCACTACCACAGCCGTAGCTCTCTTCCCCTCCTCCTTCCTTTCTGACCCAGAAGAAGATGCGGACCCAAAATGGTCCCCCTCACCTAAACTCCCCAAAAGCTTCCCGGAACCCTCCCCTGTCTGCATAGACCTCTCCCTATCCAACCCAGTTTTCCCCTCCACCTTGTGCCATTTCTTTTTCCCCTCCCTCTTCCTACCCTCCGGGGACCCGGGAAGAGTTGTGACAGGCCCACCTGCTTTCCCTCCTAACACATTCACAGAAGGGTTGGGAAGGCTTACCTGTTGAGTAGGGCCAGAGCTGGTCTTGATAGAAGATGGAGAGGATGATCTGGAGTGACTCCTGCTCCTCTTTAGAGATACCGTGCCATATTCGACCATGTGGAGATCCTTGTGGCCCTCTTCTGAAGGAACAACTTGCATGCAGTCCGCCAGACTGCAAAGAAACTGGCTCCAATCTCTTTTTGAGCTCCTCCTCCCTCAGAATGGTTAGAGCCCGAAGCTTCCGGCGATCTCCTCCGAGCAACCTTGGTGGGTTTTTGCCACCCCTTCGCATCAGGTGGCGAGCTTGGTGTTGATGACTGCTGGTTGGGAGAAGACCGGGTGGGGGAAGAAGACAGAGGTTTGGAAGAAGATACCGAGTCCTTTCCACTATGTGAAGCAGCAGGAACCTTCCCAGCAACCCCCGGCATGCGAGGTTGACGTACCCTCGCCGTCGTCAACCAGGGACCAAATGTGAACCCCTCCTCAGCCAGCGTGCTAGGCCCCTGAAGAGTAGAGTCCTGAGCCTGGCCTGCTTCGACCCCCTGCTCTCTGACGAAATTAGCAAAGTACAACCCTGGAATTGTAGCTTCCATCCTCCTTTGTTCCTCCCGGAAGATGCATACCTCCACCAGGTGCCCAATTCTCCCACAGCGGAAGCACACAGGTGGCAAGCTTTCGTAGATGAATTGCTGCCAGAATACTGTGTGCCTCCCTTGGATTGACACCCCCGGCAATAGTGGCTTCGAAGCATCGAGCTCCATGCGAGCCCGAGCAAACCCCTTCTTTTGCATAAGATCTGTGAAATTATCCAGCGACAGTGGGTTACCTGCCTCCCTTGTGACTGCCATGATGGCCGAGGGTTCCCAGTACTCCAGCGGCAACTTCGGTAGCCTCATCCACACGACCGTCTGTTGATGGGGCTTCTCCCCGGAATGAAGTCCGACTGCCATGGCGCCAAAGCCATCAACTGGCCGGCAACATACCATGGCCCTGCCTTTAGAACCCTCTCACACTCCTTCGTCCCCACGCGAACCACGACATGGTCCTCCCCCACCGGAAAGACCTCCAGTTCGGCCGGCAGCTACAGCTTTAAGCTGATCTCCTTCGCCAGCCTAGTCGCAGGAACACGATGACCGAGGCTTCTGAAGATCACGGCCAAACCCTCCCATTTCCTCCGTGCCTCTTCGATCATCATTTCTGGCATGATCAGAACCTTGGAAAAACTGAGCTGGAGGCGATCAACCTCCTCCTCTGTTAGTTTGTATGACGTCCATACCGGTGCATGGGGTGGTCCATGCACAACATCTGCCCACGATCACTCTCTCCCTTCATTCCCCTCGGAGCCAGCACCTCCGGCATGCCTATCATCGCCCTCCTCCGCCATCCAGTGGCCCTTCGAACTCTTCTCTCAAACCCTAACCCACAAAACCCAGAAATCCAAACAAAAATCAAGGGAAGACGATGGCACGAAAATCAAGAGACTCTGACCGCCTTACGCGAAACCGTCAGTTTGTAACTCGACCCTCCATCCCTTTTACCAGCGAGTCATATTAGAAGCAAGAACTGCCATTATCATATTTGGTTGAGTTGGCCCGTCATTCGTGAAGGATTTCGTTACCACGCATCTCGGTCCATCAGTAGACACAAGGCTCATTCTCGTGGTGTGACCTCATATGTTTCTGTTTTCATGGTGATCTTGGATGGTTTCCAAACCCATGACAAAGAGACTATAGTTTCTCCCTTGGAAAATAGGTACATGAAAAGTATTATAATACCACCTGCACTAATATCATTTATTAAAGAATTCTTTACATGGAATATAAATTTTGATTTCCGAGATTACGATGCCATTCTTAATGCGGCAAGAAAAGGAAAAAGAGAAAATAAAATAAAAGATATAATCAATAGGGCATGCAAAGTTTTACTATGAAAAAAATTATAAAAAAGATATTACACTTTCATCCTGTAAAAAAAATTCAACAAGAAATCCAAAAACCTTTCTCACAGACTTTCCTACTGCTACCACACCTCCTGAAAGTTCTCTGAATTTTCGTTCCAGTTCTTAGCCATCTGCTCTTCTTTTATAGCCTTTCTATCGAAGAGCAATTCGATAGAAATCCAAAGGTTCAAACCATGTTAAAAAATGACTCCAAAATCTCATGCAACTCCTATTTGACCCCTAAAGCCTTTTGGCTATTCGATCAGCATCGAACATGCTGCAAATCATGTTGGATCAAGCCCAATCGGTGCCTGAACCAATGCTAGCCATTGGATCGAGGCTCAGGGTGGTTCCTGGCCCTTGGATCGTGCAAAATTCTTGTTGGATCAACTTCATCAAATTGGAATCTCTTCTTTGCTATTGGATCGCGTGCATCATGCATTTTAGCCACACGATCGTGCAAGAGAACCAACCCATCTCTATGAGTTGCAATCAAAGATCGGAGGAAAAATTTTAGTGGACCGCATCAAGTCCCTTGGTGGACCACATGGTGGTCCACGGTGCACCGCGACATCCCCTAGGTAGTGCAGAGGCCTGAGTCTATGAAATCCAACCCAAATGGCCCATTTTGGATCAAAGTCGGCAGTCCCAACCAACTTCAATCTACAAAAAAAGGGACCAAAATAGGGAAGGCATGATCCCCTGCCCGACCCATCTTTGTAAAGGATTGGATCGCCTAATGGTGGCCAGTGCGAGCGAGTCGGGCTAGTGTAATCTACCGGTAGCCATTAAAAGCTGTTTACCGGTCTTTATCCTTCCATTAAGCCATCATTTTGATTTTTTTTTTTTAAAATTTTCCTCTTCCTTCTACCGATTTTCATTGAGCTCTTTCCCCTCCCCTCTCCCTTCTTCCTTCTCTTTGTAGCCATCGAGCCAAGCCCAGCTACCATGCTAGCTGCATCCCTATCATCACCACCTCTCGCCGGTAAGCCCTTCTCCCACTGTATCTTCCTTTGTCCTTTGATGTTGCTGCCATGGCAGTGAGGGGCAACGCATGTTCCATCTTTTTTTCTTTCCTTTTTGGCTCCTCTGTTGGTAGCTGGACTATCGCTGGATGCACTGCCTGACCCCAACCCCATCCTGACTGTGGCCATTGAGCCACCCCTACCCCTCCCTTTTTTTGGCCTCCCTCGTAGGGAGGGCATTGTTCGGCTAAGCAGAAAGAGGGAAAAAAAAAAAAGAGAGAAGAAAGCAAAGAAAGAAGAAAAGAAAAGAGAAGAGAGGGAAGAGAGAAGATAGAATAGAAGAGAGAGAACAGAAGAGAAGGAGAGATAAATAAATAAATAAATAAAAAAACTGGATGGGAGATCAATCTTGAATCCATTTGGTTTATTTGATTTAATATAGATCGATCTTTTTTAATCAAACTAGATTCTCATAAATTGGATCCAATGACTACCTAGATCAAATCTTTAATCAGATAGACCTATACTTGGCCAAAGTCACTCTCCTCATTCTAATTCTTCTTCTTTTTTTTTTCAAATTGAAGGTTAATTATGTAATTAACTTATTTTACCAGAGCCTTCATTATCTTTGTCGGTAGAGGAGTGTCGGATTTAGGATTTGAATCATGTATCATTGATAGAATCAATTTTTGGTAAGTTATCTCTATTTTTAGTATATTTTATTATGTTATTCAAAGTATTTTATGTGCTTTAAATAAACATGATTTGTGAAATGTGGAATTAAACGTGCATGAATATTTGAAAATAGATGGCATTTTATTGCACTGAAAATTATGTTATTTATTAATTATAGTGCTTTCTAGTCCAACTATGATCACATGAGTTGGATCTAGTTTCTTTCTAGACTTCCAGTGGGGTGATCACTGGCACATAAGTGATGGATGATATGTTGCAGTCAGGAGCTAGTTTCCTTCTGGACTTAGTCAAGCAGGGCGATCACTGGTACATGCTGAAAAAGCATATTTTTTTATGTGATATCAGAGCTAGTATCCTTTTGGACCTCCAATGAGGTGATCACTGGTACATGACTGATGAGTAGTATGTGCAGTCAATATTTAGTTTTTTTGGGGGCTAGTCATATACCGATCGTGGCCATAGTCAGAGAACTAAAAAAGTGGGAGTGGATAGCTATCCTTAGTTATTTATAAAAATATATTGTAGTCAAATAATATAATTAAAAATTTATTTTGTTTGATCTAACATATTTCATTGGCTTATATTTTATGAAGCATCATTCAATTTTATATTTCATGAATTAAAGATTGTGATAATTTATTGGACTCGTGTAGCTCATTATATCTTTTCTTTTCTTCAGATGCTATGGAGCAGTCGAGGATTGGGATAATGCTACGAGGAACTTAGGAATTGAATGAATTATTGATTTGTTCCTTGAAAAGAAAATTTATTTAGATTTATTCATTATTATCTAGTAGTTAGAAAGTTTGATTAATTATTATTTTATCATTATTTATGTTTTGAATGATTGGGAAATAAAAAGATATACCTTGCATGTCAATCAAACTAGATTCTCATAAATTAGATCTAATGGCTATCTAGATCAAACCCATAACTAGACTTAGACTTGATGAGAGTCTTTCCTCATTCCAATTCTTCTTTTTCTTAAATTAAAGGTTAATTGTATAATTAACCTATTTTACTAAAACCTTCATTACCTTTATTGGTAGAGGAGTGTTGGATCTAGGATTTGAGTCACGTGTCACTAGTAAAATCAATTTCGATAAGTTATCTCGATCCCTAGTATATTTTATTATATTATTCAAAGTATCTTATGTGCTTTAAATAAATATGATTTGTAAAATGTTAAATTAAATATGCATGAATATTTAAAAATATATGGTATTTCATTGCATCAAAAAATATATTATTTGTTGATTATAATGCTCTCTAGTCTGACTATAATCACATGAGTTAGAATCTAGTTTCCTTCTAGGCTTCCAATGGGGCGATTACTGGTAGATGATCGATAGACGGTATGTTTTAGTCAAGAACTAGTTTCCTTCTGGGCCTAGCTAGGCGGGACGATAACTAGCACATGCTAAGAAAATATATTTTTTAATATGATATCAGAGCTAGTATCTTTCTAGGCCTTCAATAGAGCAATCACTGGTATGTGACTGATGAGCAATATATGTAGTCAAGATTTAGTTTCTTTTAGAACTAGTTATATGCCGATCGTGGCCATAGTTAGAAGGACTAGGAGAGTGGGAGTAGATAGCTATTCTT
The DNA here is from genome assembly GCA_021397845.1 of Areca catechu. Taxonomy (NCBI): domain Eukaryota; kingdom Viridiplantae; phylum Streptophyta; class Magnoliopsida; order Arecales; family Arecaceae; genus Areca; species Areca catechu. The sequence continues at coordinate 206,097,149 of CM038051.1, read as the reverse complement.
AGTTATTTATGGAAATATATTGTAGTCAAATGTGCATAATTAAAAATTTATGCTGATTGGTCTAATATATTTCATTGGCTTATGTTTTATGGAGAATCATTAAATTTTATATTTCATGAATTAGAGGTTGTGATAACTTATTGGGCTTGTGTTGCTCATTATATATATATATATTTTCAAATGCTATGAAGTAGTCAGGGCTTGGGCTCATGCTATGAGAAGCATAGGAATTGGATGAATTATTGATTTATTTATTGAAAAGAAAAATTGATTAGACTTATTTATTATTATTTAGTAGTTAAAAAGTTGGATTAATTTTTATTTTATCATTATTTATATTTTGAATGATTTTGACATAAAAAGGTAGGTCTTGCATATTCAATGGGATTAAAAGAATATGTGGCCATCTGTCTTATGCCCGGCTTGGACCTCGGGCTGGGATGTGATAGGGCCACATGCATGCTCTCTCATGCTGGGCTGTGCACCTGTCTAGGCCACGCATCTAGCTAGGCTGGGCCCCCTTTTGTACTCTGGTTAGGTTTGGGTGTAGTCTAGATCTTGTTATTGGTTGGGCTCGAGGCATACCCCAACAACAAGTAATCTAGTTGGTGGTTAGAATTATTGGTTGCCAACATGAGAACATGGAGTAATAAATGATTTCATGGTATTATTAGTAGTTGTTGGGATATCCTAGTTCAGCTACGAACCAAGCTCCAGTTCGACTTATCGAAGCCCCGGTTCTCCAGACTACGGACTTCGGACTAAGCGAAGGCCAACCGCAAGCAACTCAAGGCTTCATAACCGAACTACAACATCCGAAGGCCAGTCCTTCGGGTAGCACCTTCGGCCCTGGCCGAAGTCTGAACTACTCATCGACTTCCGAAGACACGAACTTCGGTCCTCGCCGTAGTCATGATCTCCGGCCTCGGGGAGATACCAAGCCTTCGGCCCATGCAAGGGGAAACCCGAAGCTTGAACCATAATCTATTCCAAAAAGGAAATTGTAACCAACGGTTACAATCGACACTCATCATGCCATGATCATGGCACGCAATTCTTGCAGCCACACCTCCGATATGGCCGAAACCGCTCATTGACAACCCACGATCGCCAATCATGGGAGAGATTGGCTCCCCATGATCTCCGGGAAAAGAGCGGGCACAGACCGGAGGCCATCTTTTAAATATGGGTAAGAAGGATGGCTCGAGAGGTACGCGTGAATAATCTCGCACACATACACTTTCAATCTTCAAGAACTCTTTTTCTCTTCTACTCTCGACATCTTCCCCATTCTGTGGCTGGAATCCGCCACTGACTTAGGCATCGGAGTGTCCTCCGCCGGAACAACTCCTGCAAGGGACCTTTTTGCAGGTGAACCAGGAAGCGGTCCTGCGATGTAGCGGCTCCGACCGGTCGATCCAGGGACTCCACGCCAATAGATTGGCGTGCCAGGAAGGGGGGCGTATTATTAATATTTGTTAAGCTCCCTCCCAAACAAGGGAAAGAAACAAAGAATTTTTTTGATGGCAAGAGGAAAAGCTCAAAATGCTTCTACAAGCCGGAGTCGTGCTCCGTCTCAGGGGAGGTGCACCCCCGGAGGAGAACGATGTTCCACCTCCCACGGTTGTTGTGGGAGCACAGCAGTTCGAAGCTCTTATGAACCAGGTCGCCAACCTGATGGCCATGGTTCAAGAGTTCTAAGACAGAGCCTTTCCGGTGGTAAACCCACCGACTGTTTCTAGACATAGCTCTCTATCCCAAAGAAGGAGAGCACAATGGAAGGATTCAGCGCATCCCTCCCCCCGTTCTCGACCCTCTCCCGAAGGCCGAACTTCGAGACTGCCTAGGTCTGCCGATTCTCCACAAAAAGGGAAAAGGCCTAGGCAAACTTCCTCCTCCTCCTACGAAGACTCCACTCCAGTGGAGAGAGCGCCCAAGCAGACTCTCGATTATGACGGGAGGTTCAGAGCCATCAAATCAGAGATGGCAAGGGCGCGAGAACAGAGAATGCAGGATCAGAGAGATCCCGATGACTTGATTGTGGGTGATCTACGCCCACCCTACAACGACCGCATCATGGCTGAGGATATTCCTCGACACTTCAGGGTTCTTCAGATGGAACCCTACGACGGCACCTCCGACCCCCTCCGTCATTTGGGCAGCTTCAAAGCCCATATGATGATCCAAGGAACTTCGGACATAATGTACTGTTTGGCGTTCTCGACTACCTTGAAGAAGTCTACTCGGATGTGGTACTCGAGCTTGCGCCCAGGTACCATCGATTCCTTTTTCGAGTTAGAAAAATCATTTGTCTTGCATTTCAGGACCTGCCGCAAGACTTCTCGAAATACGGACACACTATTCCTCCTTCACCAGAATGAAGGAGAGAGCCTGAGAGATTACATCTCCAGGTTCAATACGGCCATGCTTGAGATCCCCGATCTCAACTAGCACGTGGCCATGTCAGCACTGAAGAAGGGTCTTCGAACCCCAGGCTTACTTTTTCCTGGACAAGAAGTTCCCTAAAAGCTACGCTGAGCTCCTATCAAGGGCTCAGAAATATGCCGATGCCAAAGAGCAGGCGGCGAATCCACGGTTGATTGAAGGGAAACCCCCTTCAAAGAAGAAGAATAACAGGGGCAAGGCCCCCAAACTCCCAACAACAATGGCGGCAGATATGCAGACCGCCGAAGAAGCCCTCCCAAGCCCAGAGCATTGGGAGGAAGATTTGACTCCTACACCTCCCTCGAGAGAAGATCCTCATGGAGATAGAAAAAGAAAACTATCTCCAATGGCCCCATCCCATGAAGACCTCCTCTTCCGCAAGGAACAGGAACAAATTATACCGATTCCACCGGGACCACGGCCACAACATAGAAGAATGCATCCAGCTGAGGGATGCGATCGAGGATCTCATCAAGAGAGGATACCTGGGACGGCACATCAGTCGCCAGGGACCCCGGTCGGAAGCAACTGTTCCCCAGCCACCTCCCGAAGATGCCGAATTGCCGAATCAAAGGCCCACCAACTGAAGAAGGGATGAAGATGAAGCCTCAAAGCTCCTCAACCCTATTCAACTTAGAATGGCTAGTTGCATCGACTGAACGACAACAGCCCGAATGACCCGATCTGAAAAATCGGTCAACTATGCAAAGGAGAGTCTGATCCACTCACCTTATCGGTATTCCCGACGAGCGCAATGGATGGTCTAACTAGGCCATCAAAAAGATCAAAGGCACAGGGATGGTTTTCGTAACCTACCCTACAGTGAATCCGAACACGCGCCGAGGCTGGCCTGAATAGCCTACCTTAATCACGACAGAAAGTGCACAGGGATGGTGTAAACACCCTACCCTACAAAAAATCCGAACACGTACCTAAAAGGACCACTGTTGTCCTCTCTGTCGGTCGACAAAGGCTCTAGGGCAGCCCACTTCCGAAAGTCCGACTCCGGTCAGCAAAGGCTCTAGGGCAGCCTGCTTTCGAAAGTCCGACTCCGGTCGGCAAAGGCTCTAGGGCAGCCCGCTTTCGAAAGTTCGACTCCGGTCGGCAAAGGCTCTAGGGCAGCCCGCTTCCGAAAGTCCAACTTCGGTCAGTAAAGGCTCTAGGGTAGCCCGCTTCCGAAAGTCCGACTCCGGTCGGCAAAGGCTCTAGGACAGCTCGCTTCCGAAAGTCCGACTCCGGTTGGAAAAGGCTCTAGGACAGTCTGCCTCCGAAAGTCCGACTCCGGTCGGTAAAGACTCTTGGACAGCCCACTTTCGAAAGTCCGACTCCAGTCGGCCAAGGCTCTAGGGCAGCCCACTTTCGAAAGTCCGCTTTCGAAAGTCCGACTCCGGTCGGTTAAGGCTCTAGGGCAGTCCGCTTCCGAAAGTCCGACTCCGGTCGACAAAGGTTCTAGGACAGCCTGCTTTCGAAAGTCCGAATCCGATTGGCAAAGGCTCTAGGGCAGCCCGCTTCCGAAAGTCCGACTCCGGTCGGCAAAGGCTCTAGGGTAGCCCGCTTCCGAAAGTCCGACTCCGGTCGGCAAAGGCTCTAGGGCAGTTTGCTTCCGAAAGTCTGACTCCGGTCAGCAAAGGCTCTAGGGCAGCCCGCTTCCGAAAGTCCGACTCCGGTCGGTAAAGGCTCTAGGGTAGCCCGCTTCCAAAAGTCCGACTCCGGTCGGCAAAGGTTCTAGGACAGCCCGCTTTCGAAAGTCCGACTCCGGTCGGCAAAGGCTTTAAGGCAGCCCGCTGCCGAAAGTCCGACTCCGATCGGCAAAGGCTTTAAGGCAGCCCACTTCTGAAAGTCTGACTCCGGTCGGCAAAGGCTCTAGGGCAGCCCACTTCCGAAAGTCCGACTCTGGTCGGCAAAGGCTCTAAGGCAGCCCGCTTCCGAAAGTCCGACTCTGGTCGGTAAAGGCTCTAAGGCAGCCCGCTTCCGAAAGTCCGACTTCGGTCGACAAAGGCTCTAGGGTAGCTCACTTCCAAAAGTCCGACTCCGGTCGGCAAAGGCTCTAGGGCATCCCGCTTCCGAAAGTCTGACTCCGGTCGGCAGAGGCTCTAGGGCAGCCCACTTGCGACTGACCGCCAGGATAAGATCTATCCTTCATCCAACGGGACAAGAAGAGATAGCCTTAGGGCCACCTACTTTTTTCCAATCCGGGAATGGCACCTGTCCACCATCTGATTCTCAGATCGTGATGGACAGCCCAATAGAGGTCCCGTAATCATTCACTGCGCCGTCTCTCAGGAGCAAAACGACAAGGCCATAATTCTCTCACTTCTCGAGGCAGATCTTCGCTTCGACAACTGAGAGTAGGGGGGCAACTGTTGGGATATCCTGGTTCAGCTACGAACCAAGCTCCGGTTCGACTTATCGAAGCCCCGGTTCTCTGGACTACGGACTTCGAACTAAGCGAAGGCCAACTGCAAGCAACTCAAGGCTTTACAACCGAACTACAACATCCGAAGGCCAGTCCTTCGGGTAGCACCTTCAGCCCCGGCCGAAGTCTGAACTATTCATCAACTTTCGAAGACACGAACTTCGGTCCCCACCGTAGACATGATCTTCGGCCCATGCCGTAGACATGATCTTCGGCCCCCGCCGTAGACATGATCTTCGGCCTCGAGGAGATACTAAGCCTTCGGCCCATGCAAGGGGAAACCCGAAGCTTGAACCATAATCTGTTCCAAAAAGGAAACTGTAACCAATGGTTACAATCGACACTCATCATGCCATGATCATGGCGTGCAATTCCTGCAGCCACGCCTCCGATCTGGCCGGAATTGCTCATTGACAACCCACGATCACCAATCATGGAAGAGATTGGCTTCCCATGATTTCCGGGAAAAGAACGGGCCACATACCGGAGGCCATCTTTTAAATATGGGTAAGAAGGATGGCTCGAGAGGTACACGTGAATAATCTCGCACGCATACTCTTTCAATCTCCAAGAACTCTTTTTCTCTTCCACTCTCGACATCTTCTCCATTCCGTGGCTGGAATCCGTCACTGACTTAAGCATCGAAGTGTCCTCCGCCGGAATAACTCCGGCAAGGAACCTATTTTGCAGGTGAACCAGGAAGCAGTCCTGTGATGCAGCGGCTCCGATCGACCGATCTAGGAACTCCATGCCAACATTAGTATTAAAATGAAAATTGCTTGGACAATATGCTCGAGGCATTGCCCAACGACAAGGAATCTGGTTGGTGGTTGGAATTATTAGTTGCCAACATGAGAACATGGAGTAATAAATGATCTCTTAGGGTTATTAGTTGTATTAAAATGAAAATTGCTTCGACAATATTAGATGGGAAATCGCTACAAGGGAAATTGCTACAGAAAACTTTAGGGAGTTTACTATAATTTTAAGATTTTTTTTTGGAGTAGAGAGATGAGAAGGAAATGCTATCATCTATGCCATTCACAAGTCCACTTGGGTTTAGGGTTGGCCAATTTTACTCCAGCTCTACATTTTCTTGTTCAGCTATTTCCTTATCTGTTAAGGTGCATTTGGTTTGCAATCAAAATTGAAATAAGAATTAGAATAGATTCGAATAGAACTTTGAATGATCATATTTTTTCATGTATTTGATTTATGATTAAAATTGAAATTATAATTAGAATGAAATTTGAATCTAAGGATGTAGTATGGATTGGAATATTTAGAGAGATTAGTATTTTCTTAGTAATGGAATCTTTGTAACCATATAACCATAATCAAATCAGAGTTCAACTGCTCCAACTAAATATTCTTTTAGTATGTAGGAGTAAGTTTCAACAACCTTTCTAATGTATATGTCTATATTTAAAATATGTTAATGCTAGTAGAATTTTGAATGTTTGGTTATAATCAAAAAATTAATTTTAGATATAATATTTGTAACAAACAAAACATGTTGCCCGATCATTAATCTTATCTATATTATTTTTTTTAATATCCACTTGTCCAACTTCTAATAACTTTTTCTTTTTTAAAATTAATTAGTTTAATTTCTATTAAATTTTTTTTCAGATTGATGTTGTGGGACTGATGATATCTTTCCACCATAACATATCCTCCTTCATAGGCTTGAGACATCTCCATAATTATGGACAAGGACTCGTAGCTTAGCATGTGAGGTATTGTCTTAGGAGTCTCATGGTTTTACTTTGAAGTATTATCTTAAAATATGTTAATGATAATAGAATTTTGAATATTTGATTATAATCAAAAAATTAATTTTAGATATAATATTTGTAACAAAAAAACATGTTGCCCTATTATTAATCTTATTTCTATTAATTTTTTTCATATCCACTTGTCCAACTTCTCATAACTTTTTTTTTAAAAATTTATTACTTTAATTTCTATCAAATTTTTTTTCAGATTGATGTTGTGGGACTAATGATATCTTTCCGCCATAACATACCTCCTCCATAGGCTCGAGACATCTCCATCATTACGGACAAGGACTCAAAACTTAGCATGTGAGGTATTGTCTTGGGAGTCTCATGGTTTTACTTCGAGGCACTGTCTTAAAATATGTTAATGACAATAGAATTTTGAATGTTTGGTTATAATCAAAAAATTAATTTTAGATATAATATTTGTAACAAAAAAAACATGTTGCCCTGTCATTAATCTTATTTCTATTAATTTTTTTCATATCCACTTGTCCAACTTCTCATAACTTTTTCTTTTTTTAAATTAATTACTTTAATTTCTATCAATTTTTTTTTCAGATTGATGTTGTGGGACTAATGATATCTTTCCACCATAACATATATAGCCTCCTCCATAGGCTCTGAGACATCTCCGGACAAGGACTCATAGCTTAGCATGTGAGGTATTGTCTTGGGAGTCTCATGATTTTACTTTGAGGTATTGTCTTAAAATATGTTATTGATAATAGAATTTTGAATGTTTGGTTATAATAAAAAAAAAAAATTTAGATATAATATTTGTAACAAAAAAAACATGTTGCCCTGTCATTAATCTTATTTCTATTAATTTTTTTCATATCCACTTGTCCAACTTCTCATCACCTTTTCTTTTTTTAAATTAATTACTTTAATTTCTATCAAAACTCATAGCCTCCTCCATGGTATTATCTTGAAAGTCTCGTGATTTTACTTTTTGGTTTAGAATCCAAAAAAGGTATTTCACATGAAACTCATAATTAATGACAAGCTAATGATCCACTCCCATTCCTTTATCTCCATCAGATTAATTTTTTCTTCTTTTCATCGTTGCTTTTGAACTTATCAACCGAACATCCAGTGAATTTTCTTTTTATATAATTTTAAATATCGACAGCTAAAATAAAGCAATTCTTGATATTAAAATATTTCAAGAATGTTTAAACAAAATAAAAAACTTTTATAGAAGTTAAAAGTATTTTAACACGGCTCTCCCATGCAAATGTTTATTTATACATCTGAAAACGGTGTCAATGGTTTCACGAAAAATCGCCTGCGGGTCCGCTGCGACTGTTGAGATTCGCCCGCCCCACCGGCATTCCCGATTGCCGACATTCCTCTTCGATTACGCCAAGAATCACCTTTCCGATCCAATCCATCGTCTATTCCATCGTACCACGAGAAAAAGAACAGCAAACCAAATAATAATAATAATAATAATTATTATTATTATAATTATAATTTTTTTTTTAAAAAAAAAAAAAACTATAACTAGTTCCGGTAAATTAAAGGAAACTCTTCCGATCCCTAAATGTTGGGATTGTTGGCTTTATCAATCCTCTCTACCGTGCCAGGCAAAAACGATGTCACCCAGCTCCGCTCTCAAATTTCCCCACGCAAATCCCTCGCCATCGCCTCCGCTGTCATCCTCCACCTTGAGCTCCACTAGAAGCAGCGGCGCCGCCAATTCCGCCACCTCCACCCCCAACACGACCGACCCCCACCTCCCCGACGTCCCGACGCCACCTCCATTCCTGCTCCTCCTCTCGACCGAGCAGCCCAATTTCATGGCGATCTCTTCGATCCTTCGCATGATCCTCTCCACCGACGCCGTCGACGTGAACCTCTTCTCCCTCTTCTTCCGATCGACGAAGAGTCCCGACAAATCCAATGCCGACGACAGAGATATTATGTCGAAAGCATTCATGGCGGTAGTCGATGCGGTGGTATCATCTGGCCGTGGCGAGTGCGCCAGGGTTAGCTGGGAATCGAGACTTATTGACCTCCTGATCCAAGGGTCATTCGCCAGATCCCCGATTGTCATCCTCGTCTCGGGGTTCGGGTCCAGCAGCCTCGCCACCAGCCGCCGCGCCTGCCGGGAGACCCACTCCGGGAACTCGTACTCCCGCTTGTAGATTTTTCTGTACATGAGGGCAAGGTTGGCGTCGTCGAACGGCAGCGATCCGGCCAGGAAGTTGAAGAGGACCACGCCGCACGACCACACGTCGGCCTTGGCGCCGTCGTAGCCCTTCCGCCGGACCACCTCCGGCGCCGTGTAGGCCGGGGTGCCGCAGGCCGTGTGGAGGCGGCCGTCCTCGCGGAGCTGGTCGGGGAGCGCCGAGAGGCCGAAGTCGGAGACCTTGAGGTTGCCGTCGCGGTCGAGGAGGAGGTTCTGCGGCTTGACGTCCCGGTGGGCGATGCCGCGGGCGTGGCAGTAGCGCAGGGCGGCGACGAGCTGATGGAAGTAGATGTGGGCGGCGGCCTCCTGGAGGCGGCCTCTACGGACCAACAGGGAGAGGAGATCGCCACCGGCGGCGTACTCCATGATGAGATATATCTTGGACTTGGTCGCCATGACTTCGTGTAGCTCGACAATATTTGGATGAGAGAGGCGGCGCATGGCGGAGACTTCGCCGAGGACTCGCGGCGCCATGCCGGTGCCGAGGACTTTGGCCTTGTCGAGGACCTTGACGGCGACGCTGGTGCCGTCGGCGAGGGAGCGGGCATAGTAGACCTTGGCGAAGGTGCCACGGCCGAGGAGGCGGCCGAGCTGGTATTTGCCGAGAAGAACCTCCGACTTGTCGTGGCGTTTGGGCGGCGCGGGGACGGACTTGGAGCTTTTGAGGTCCATGTGGCCGCCTCTACTTCTCCCTCCCTCCCCCACTTTTTCTTTTCATTGGTTGGGGAGAGAGTGGTCGTTATAGGCTGGCAAGAGAGGCTCTCGCGGGCTTGTACTTCGTTGGATGTTATTTCGTTAAGGAGCCAGGGAGAGGAAGAATTTGTGTTTGGTTATGTCATGATTTTTAAGATCAAACTTTGATATTTGTTTATATTTCGAAATAAGATAGAGTTTGTTGGGTTTAATTAGAAGATGAGTCCACTTTGTTTCGAATCACGCCTCCTTGCAAGAGTTTCGTACGTATTAGCACGTGCTTCTAAGTTTTGTTTTTTTTTTTTTTTTTTCCTTTTTTTTTTTTTCTTCGTTTTCTCCAACCTCAAGAACCATCAATTATTTTTCAATAAATTTTTTTATTAAAACAAAAAACTTAAGAAAAAATTATATATATATATATATATATATATATATATATATATATTGGAAATTTAAAGAAAGAAAAGAATACAATTTGGCTCATGCATGTTTGGAAGTAAAAAAAAAGAAAAAAGAAAAATTGTTATAATTTTTTTATTCTCATACTCTTAAAAGGAAATATTGTGGATATAATCGAGTAGAATTTGACGAAAATGACAGGTCTTTATACACTCCTTTTCCATGAAATTCTCGCATAGTAAAAAGAATAAAATGCAAACAAGATATAAAAAAAATAATTAATCTAGGTGGAAAAAAACTTTATATCTTTTAATCTTTTTTGTTTTTCTTTGATTTTTCTTGGATTTTCCTTCATTATATATATATATATATTGGAAATTTAAAGAAAGAAAAGAATACAATTTGGCTCATGCATGTTTGGAAGTAAAAAAAAAGAAAAAAGAAAAATTGTTATAATTTTTTTATTCTCATACTCTTAAAAAGGAAATATTGTGGACATAACGGAGTAGAATTTGACGAAAATGACAGGTCTTTATACACTCCTTTTCCATGAAATTCCCGCATAGTAAAAAGAATAAAATGCAAACAAGATATAAAAAAAATAATTAATCTAGGTGGAAAAAAACTTTATATCTTTTAATCTTTTTTGTTTTTCTTTGATTTTTCTTTGATTTTCCTTCATTTTCCCCTCATTTTTCTCCTATTTTGTTCTCAAGAACATAAATCGGTGGAAGGATTGGAGTGGTGAATAAGAAAGTTTTCTTATTCTGAAATGGATATAAATCATAGCATTCAAATATAATATAAATTTGATTTTTTATTATTAGAGAGGTAAGATGGGAATTATAAATGGTTTATTTATTTTTAATTTTTTTTCTTTCTATATAAATATGCTTGATTTGGAAGAGAAAAAATTATAAATTTTAGAAAATTTATTCTCTCCACTTCCTCATTCCTCTTCCCATTTCTTTCATGAAAAAACTTTCAAATAAGGAAAAGTTAATACTTCCTTTTTCTATTCTTTTTTTTTCTTCTCTTCTTTTTCCTTCTCCAAACTAAGGTATTAAGGAGTAGAGGAGGAAGAATTGGTGTTTGATTATGTTAGAGTGTTTTTAGGTAAAACTAACTTTGGTTTTGTTTATATTTTGAAATAAGATAGAATCGGTTGGGGTTCCACTTTTTTTCAAATTAGCATCCTTGCTAGAGTTGAGCTCGCATTAGTGCATACTTCAAGGCTTTTCTTGTTTCCTTTACATGATTTTTATTTTTCTTAGCCATGTAAACACTATCAATTACTTGGTGGATACAATAAAATCTCTTCTCCAAATATGTATCTTTTAATGATAGTTTTTTCTTTATTAAAATAAAAAGTACAATAATTGGACTAGTTAGTTGAGCTCGCATTGGTACATACTTCCATGTTTTTTTTGTTTCTTTTAGTGCTTTTTGTTTTTTCTAACCATGTAAGCACTATCAATTACTTCATGGATATGATAAAATCTCTTCTTCAAATATGTATCTTTCAATGATAGTTTTTTTTATTAAAATAAATAGTGCAACAACAGGACTAGTTAGTTGAGCTTGCGTTGGTGCATACTTTCAGGCTTTTTTTGTTTTCTTTACGTGCTTTTTATTTTTTCCAACCATGTAAGTACTATTAATCATTTCATGGATATGATAAAATCTTTTCTTCAAATATGTATCTTTCAATAATAATTTTTTTTATTAAAACAAAGAGTGCAACAACCGAACTAGTTAGTTGAGTTTGCATTGGTACATACTTCCAGGCTTTTTTTTATTTCCTTTACATGCTTTTTATTTTTTCCAACCATGTAAGCACTATCAATCACTTCGTGAATATGATAAAATCTTTTCTTCAAATATGTATCTTTCAATAATAGTTTTTTTATTAAAATAAAGAGTGCAATAACCAGACTAGCTAATTGAGCTTGTATTGGTGCATGCTTCTAGGCTTTTCTTTTTCTTTGCATGCTTTTTGTTTTTCCTAGCCATGTAAGCACTATCAATCGCTTCGTGGATACGATAAAATCTCTTCTTCAAATATATATCTTTCAATGATAGTTTTTTCTTTATTAAAACAAAGAGTGTAACAACCAGACTAGTTAGTTGAGCTCGTATTGGTGCATGCTTTAAGTTTTTTTTTAATTTATTTTACGTGCTTTTAATTTTTTTCATGTAAGCATTATCAATCACTTTTTGGATATGATAAAATCTTTTCTTCAAATATGTATATTTCAATAATATTTTTTTATTAAAACAAAGAGTGCAACAACCGAACAAGTTAGTTGAGCTCGCATTGATGCATGTTTCCAGGTTTTTTTATGTTTCCTTTACATACTTTTTATTTTTTTCAACCATGTAAGTATTATCAATTTCTTCGTGAATATGATAAAACTTCTTCTTCAAATATGTATCTTTCAATAATATTTATTTATTAAAATAAAGAGTGCAACAACTAGACTAGCTAGTTGAGCTTGTATTGGTGCATACTTCCAGGCTTTTTTTTTTCTTTATGTGCTTTTTATTTTTTTAAATTATGTAAGCACTATAAATTATTTCATGGATGCGATAAAATCTCTTTTTATGTATCTTTCAATAATAATTTTTTCTTTATTAAAATAAAGAGTGCAACAACTAAACTAGTTAGTTGATCTCGCATTGGTGCATGCTTCCAGGCTTTTTTTTGTTTCCTTTACGTGCATTTTGTTTTTCCTAACCATGCAAGCACTATTAATCACTTCATGAATACGATAAAATCACTTCTTCAAATATATATTTTCAATGATAATTTTTTTTTTTATTAAAACAAAAAGTACAACAACCGGACTAGTTAGTTGAGCTCGCAATGGTGCATGCTTTCAGGCTTTTTTGTTTCCTTTACATGCTTTTTATGTTTTCCAACCATGTAAGCGTTGTCAATCATTTCATGGATATAATAATTTTTTTTTTCAAATATATATCTTTCAATGATAGTTTTTTTTATTAAAATAAAAAGTACAACAACCAAACTAGTTAGTTGAGCTCGTATTGGTGCATGCTTTCAGGCTTTTTTTTTATTTCATTTATATGCTTTTTATTTTTTCCAATCATGTAAGCACTATCAATCACTTCGTGAATATGATAAATTATCTTCTTCAAATTTGTATCTTTCAATAATAAATTTTTTATTAAAACAAAGAGTGCAACAACTAGACTAGCTAGTTGAGCTTGGTGCATGCTTCCAGCCTTTTTTTTTCCTTTGCATGCTCTTTGTTTTTCCTAACCATGAAAGCACTATCAATCACTTCGTGGATGCGATAAAACTTATTCTTCAAATATATATCTTTCAATGATAGTTTTTTTATTAAAATAAAGAGTGCAAAAACCGGACTAGTTAGTTGAGCTCGCATTGGTGTATATATGCTTTCAGGGTTTTTTTGTTTTCTTTATGTGTTTTTTATTTTTTCCAACTAGTTAAGCACTATTAATCACTTAGTGGATATGATAAAATATTTTCTTCAAATATGTATCTTTCAATGATATTTTTTTTATTAAAACAAAGAGTGCAATAACCAAACTAGTTAGTTGAGCTCGCATTGGTGCATGCTTTCAGGCTTTTTTTTGTTTCCTTTACATGCCTTTTATTTTTTCCAACCATATAAGTACTATCTACTATCAATCATTTCGTGAATATGATAAAATCTCTTCTTCAAATATGTATCTGTCAATAATAATTTTTTTATTAAAATAAAGAGTGCAACAACCGGACTAGTTAGTTGAGCTCATATTGGTGCATGCTTCCAGGCTTTTTTTATTTCCTTTGCATGCATTTTATTTTTCCTAACAATATAAGCACTATTAATTACTTCATGGATACGATAAAACCTCTTCATGGATATGATAAAACCTCTTCTTCAAATATGTATTTTTCAATGATAGCTTTTTCTTTATTAAAATAAAAAGTACAACAATCGGACTAGTTAGTTGAGCTCGCATTGGTGCATGCTTTCAGGCTTTTTTTGTTTCCTTTACATGCTTTTTATTTTTTCCAATCATGTAAGCACTATCAATTATTTTGATAAAATCTTTTCTTCAAATATGTATCTTTCAATGATAGTTTTTTTTATTAAAACAAAGAGTGCAACAGCCGAACTAGTTAGTTGAGCTCGCATTGGTGCATGCTTTTAGATTATTTTTTTTTTTGTTTCCTTTGCATGCCTTTTATTTTTTCCAACCATGTAAGCACTATCAATCACTTCATGAACATGATAAAATCTCTCCTTCAAATATGTATCTTTCAATAATAGTTTTTTTATTAAAACAAAGAGTGTAACAACCAGACTAGCTAGTTGAGCTTGTATTGGTGCATGCTTCCAGGCTTTTTTTTTTCTTTTGTGTGCTCATTGTTTTTCCTAACCATGTAAGCACTATCATTCACTTCGTGGATACGATAAAATCTCTTCTTTAAATATATATCTTTAAATGATAATTTTTTTTATTAAAACAAAGAGTGCAATAACCAGACTAGTTAGTTGAGCTCGTATTGGTGCATGCTTTCAGGTTTTTTTTTGTTTTCTTTACATACTTTTTATTTTTTTCAACCATGTAAGCACTATCAGTCATTTCGTGGATATGATAAGATCTTTTCTCCAAATATATATCTTTCAATGATATTTTTTTTATTAAAACAAAGAGTGCAACAATCAAACTAGTTAGTTGAGCTTGCATTAGTGCATGCTTCCAGGCTTTTTTTGTTTCCTTTACATGCTTTTTATTTTTTTCAACCATGTAAGCACTATCAATCACTTCATGAATATGATAAAATCTCTTCTTCAAATATGTATCTTTTAATAATAGTTTTTTTTATTAAAATAAAGAGTTCAACAACCAGACTAGCTAGTTGAGCTTGTATTGGTGTATGCTTCCATGTTTTTTTTCCTTTGCATGCTCTTTGTTTTTCCTAACCATGTAAGTACTATCAATAACTTCGTGGATGTGATAAAATCTCTTCTTTAAATATGTATCTTTCAATGATAGTTTTTTCTTCATTAAAATAAAGAGTGCAACAACCAGATTAGTTAGTTGAGCTCACATTGGTGCATGCTTCCAGGCTTTTTTTTGTTTCCTTTACATGCATTTTGTTTTTTATAACCATGTAAGCACTATTAATCACTTCATGGATATGATAAAATCTCTTCTTCAAATATGTATTTTTCAATGATTGTTTTTTCTTTATTAAAATAAAGAGTACAATAACTGGACTAGTTAGTTGAGCTCGCATTGGTGCATACTTTTAGACTTTTTTTGTTTTCTTTACATGCTTTTTATTTTTTTCAACCATGTAAGTACTATCAATCATTTTGTGGATATGATAAAATCTTTTCTTGAAATATGTATCTTTCAATGATAGTTTTTTTATTAAAACAAAGAGTGCAACAACCAAACTAGTTAGTTGAGCTCGCATTGGTGCATGCTTCCAGGCTTTTTCTTGTTTCTTTTACATACTTTTTATCTTTTCTAACCATGTAAACACTATCAATTACTTCATGAATATGATAAAATCCCTTCTTCAAATATGTATCTTTCAATAATAATTTTTTTTTATTAAAACAAAGAGTGCAACAACCAGACTAGCTTGTTGAGCTTGTATTGGTGCAGGCTTTTTTTTTTCTTTGCATGCTCTTTGTTTTTCTTAACCATGTAATCACTATCAATCACTTCGTGGATCTAATAAAATCTCTTATTTCAATATATATCTTTCAATGATAGTTTTTTCTTTATTAAAACAAAGAGTGCAATAATCAGACGGTTAGTTGAACTCGCATTGGTGCATGCTTTCAGGTTTTTTTTTGTTTCATTTATGTGCTTTCTATTTTTTTCAACCATGTAAGCACTATCAATCACTTCGTAGATATGATAAAATCAATTCTTCAAATATGTATCTTTTAATGATATTATTTTTATTAAAACAGAAAGTGCAACAACCGAACTAGTTAGTTGAGCTCTTATTGGTGCATGCTTGCTGGCTTTTTTATTTCCTTTATATGCTTTTATTTTTTCCAACCATGTAAGTACTATCAATCATTTCATGAATATGATAAAATCTCTCCTTCAAATATGTATCTTTCAATAATAATTTTTTTTATTAAAATAAAGAGTGCAACAATTAGACTAGCTAGTTGGGCTTGTATTGGTGCATGCTTCCAGGCTTTTTTTTTCCTTTGCAAGCTCTTTGCATTTCCTAGCCATGTAAGCACTATCAATTACTTCATGGATGCGATAAAATCTCTTCTTCAAATTTATATCTTTCAATGATAGTTTTTTATTTATTAAAACAAAGAGTGCAACAACCGAACTAGTTAGTTGAGCTCACATTGGTGCATGCTTCCAGGCTTTTTTTTATTTCCTTTGCATGCATTTTGTTTTTCCTAACCATATAAGTACTATTAATCACTTCATGGATATGATAAAATCTCTTCTTCAAATATATATTTTTCAATAATAGTTTTTTTTTATTAAAACAAAGAGTACAACAATCGGTCTAGTTAGTTGAGTTTACATTGGTGCATGCTTTCAGGTTTTTTTTGTTTCATTTACATGCTTTTTATTTTTTCTAACCATGTAAGCACTATCAATCATTTTATGGATATGATAAAATCTTTTCTTCAAATATGTATCTTTCAATGATAGTTTTTTTTATTAAAACAAAGAGCGCAACAACCGTACTAGTTAGTTGAGCCCGCATTGGTGCATGCTTCTAGGCTTTTTTTGTTTCCTTTACATGCTTTTTATTTTTTCAAACCATGTAAGCACTATCAATCACTTCGTGAATATGATAAAATCTATTCTTCAAATATATATATTTAAATAATATTTATTTATTAAAACAAAGTGTGCAACAACCAGACTAGCTAGTTGAGCTTTTATTGGTGCATGCTTCCAGGCTTTTTTTTTTCTTTGCATGCTCTTTGTTTTTCCTAACCATGTAAGCACTATCAATTACTTTATGAATGCGATAAAATCTCTTCTTCAAATATATATCTTTCAATAATAATTTTTTGTATTAAAACAAAGAGTGCAACAACCGGACTAGTTAGTTGAGCTCATATTGGTGCATGCTTGTAGGTTTTTTTTGCTTCCTTTACGTGCTTTTTATTTTTTTCAACCATGTAAGCACCATCAATCACTTCGTGGATATGATAAAATCTTTTCTTCAAATATATATCTTTCAATGATATTTTTTTTATTAAAACAAAGAGTGCAACAACCGAACTAGTTAGTTGAGCTCGCATTGGTGCATGCTTTCAGGCTTTTTTCTGTTTCCTTTACATGCATTTTATTTTTTTCAATCATGTAAGCACTATCTATCACTTCCTGAATATGATAAAATCTCTTTTTCAAATATGTATCTTTCAATAATAGTTTTTTATTAAAATAAAGAGTGCACCAACAAGACTAGCTAGCTAGCTTGTATTGGTGCATGCTTCCAAGCTTTTTTTTTCCTTTGTATGCTCTTTATTTTTCTAACTATATAAGCACTATTGTTGCCACCTAGATCGCCGTGTTCTGCAGCTTCTTACGTGGCCCGAGTGAGTGACTCCCTGTCAACGTCACCGGGCTCGTCGGTCGGAGACGATCAAGGAGAACATAGTCATAGTCGTGGGGATGAAGGGGCTTGATACTGCATCGTGGTCTTCCTGTGGGCCTCTCCGGTGGGAGAAATCTTCACCGTATCATCCCTCTGTCGGGTGGACCTGCAAAACAGGGAAGACCTACACCGGGAATTCCGGCTAAGGCACTCCGACGATCAAGTTAGTGGGACGATCAAAGAAAATAATAGACCTCTGAGGTCGAGAGCTTGGGGGACTCTCTGCTGCCAGAGGTTGATAATGAAGAGTGTGTTGTTTCTTACTTACCTCCCCTTACCTCTGTGCTAGTTTTTGTGTAGACGAATGGCTCCTAGGGAGGCGTGCTGGTCTTGATGTAGACTGGTCATGCTGGGATAGCCCGTGAGGCCATGATGGGTTGGTAAACCTTTTCTTCTAGGTGGTTCAGGAAGTTGGTGCAGGGGTACAGTACATTGGGCCTGGCACCATTCACTAGTTAGCGTAAACAGTAGTTTATGAAACTTAAATGCAAACATTTCTTGCAGGCGGCGTGTCAGGCGGCTTGCCATAGGACCAACGTGGAGGGGGATCCTTGGAAAGAGCGTCAGGGCCATGTGGATAGGCCCCTTGGGAAACGTGCCGGGCCCATATAAGTGAGACCGAACTGCGTGGTGCTCCCAGTGACCGAGCTGGGCTGTGATGCCAAAGTGCTAGACTAGCCGGGACGCCGCTTCAAGTTGCCATGCGGGCATGCAGACCGAGAGAAGGCCCGCTGGGGCCTTCATGCATGCTGATCGAGGCGATGTGTGAGGCCCCATGCACGTAGGCACGGACCCATGCGTGCACAAGTGTAGAGTCGGTGCAAGACCGTGGAGATTCACCGTTCCCCAGTGGCAGAGACGGGATTGGGCACTGCCAAGGTGCCAACCTGGACGAGGCCGCGCCGGACTGGAGCCAGAGATGGGCCCTGCTACCCATCGTATCTGGAGGAGCAGGGTCAAGGGCACGGGAGCGTGCCACGCTTCTGCGGGTGAGGCCGTGTCGGACCGGAGCCGGGGGAACCGGGCCGCAGGAGCCGGATCGCTGCGGGCGTGCCACGAGCGCACCGCGAGCATGCCGAGCTGGGCCGGAACCGAAGGAGCCGGGGCTCGGGGGCCCACTGCCCTGGGCGTGCTGCGATGCCGAGCTTGGAGGTGCCGAGCCGGGGTGCACCGACGAGGTCGGTGGAGCCACGCGGGGCGTCGCCGGGGTGCCGGTGCAGGGCCAGAGCCGGACCGGGCGAAGTCAGGGGAACCGAACCCCTGCGGGCGTGCTGGACGGGAGCACGCAGAGCCGGAGCTGGAGCTTGGGCGGTGCAGAGGTCGGCTGGAAGCCGGAGGAGCCGGGGGACCGTCACCGGGCTCGGAGGCGCCAGGGTACTCGCTCCGGGTCCGGAGGCGCCGGGCTCGGATGATCTGGGGTACCTGTCTCGGGGCTCGGAGGTGCCTGGGTTGGAGACGCCGGGCGTGCTATGCCGGGCTCGGAGACGCCAGGACCACGCCATGCCTGGCACAGGGGCGCCGGGCGGTGCTCGGGCGGTGCGAAGCCGGAGCTGGAGTTCGGGTTCGTCCCCCTTGCACGTGGATAGAGGAGAGGTCCAAAGCTGGGTTGGCGCGGTCTTGGGCGGTGCAAAGCCAGGTGACTGTTTCCTAGGCACGGACATGCACGGGTGTGACTGGCGGAGTGACCTGGATGCGCGTACCTCCGGTGCACGCGGATCGAGGCACAGAGATGGTGCCGATCTTGGGTGACTGGAACCGACCTGGATCTGACCGAGGTGGGCTGGCCAAATTGCCGACCTAAGTCGGGGTGCCAGCCCGGCCGAATTGGGCTCTAGGCATGGTCGGGCTGGGCTGACCGAGGTGCCAACCTGACCCGGTCGGAGTAGGCTGGTCGAGCTGCCGACCTGACCTCCACAGGGACTGATTTCTTTAAGGGGTCCCACCATTGTGCCAGGGCTGAATGGGTCGATTACTACTGTAACAACTATCAATCACTTCGTGGATGCCATAAAATCTCTTCTTTAAATATGTATCTTTCAATGATAGTATTTTTTTTATTAAAACAAAGAGTGCAACAACCAGACTTGTTCATTGAGCTCGCATTGGTGCGTGCTTCCATGCTTTTTTTATTTTCTTTGTATGCATTTTATTTTTCCCAATAATATAAGCACTATTAATCACTTCATAGATACAATAAAATCTCTTCTTCAAATATGTATCTTTTAATGATATATTTTTTTATTAAAATAAAGAGTACAACAACTGGGCTAGTTAGTTGAGCTCGCATTAGTGCATGCTTACAGGTTTTTTTTTGTTTCCTTTACAAGTTTTTTATTTTTTCTAACTATGTAAGCATCATCAATCATTTCGTGGATACCATAAAATCTCTTTTTCAAATATGTATCTTTTAATGATAGTTTTTTTTATTAAAATAAAGAGTACAATAACCAGACTAATTAGCCTTTTTTTTCAACTTTAATCATACGATCATAACAGTAAAAATGAAAAGATTGAAAATAAAGAGGAAGATTATAGGATTATCTTTTTTGTATGGGATTGGCAAAGTGGGCCTGGTTTGGTGCGCAATGAGCTATTCTAGCTATTGGAATGGGTTGAGCGGGATTAGATTGTATTAAGGATGAACCAATTGTGTCCAAATAGGCGATAATAAAAAAATAAAAGGATTGTAATCTTTTTCCTATATCAGGTCTGACTAGAGATTATTTTGTTATTAAAAAAGTGTGGTCTAATTATATAGGTTGAAACAATTTAGGACCTGATTCAAAAAATTATTAGTAGAAGTAAGACTAGAAATAGGCTCGGGCAGACTCAAAGCCTAGTCCAATCCTGTTGGGCTCAAACAATATCTGATTGGGTTTAGATTTAGAAATCAAGCTCTTTTTTTTTTAGGTTGGGTTGTGGGGGGGGCGCAGATTCGGGTGTATCATTAGTGCAACCAAGGCCCATCCCAAGCTTGAGCCTAAATACAGGCCCAAACCTATCTTGTAATTTCTGGCCCAATCATCGGTCTTTTAGGTATCCACATATGGTCATATTTTTTGCATAGGCCGATTCAATTCTATTCCTCCCTTATTTTGCTTCGGTGAAACTATTTGTATACCTCCCCCGATGAAGAAAAATGCACTACCCTAACTAATTGGGCCGTATAAATCATCTATTTCCAGCACGCATTTAATACCTGCAAGTTTGCTCCTTTTAAAATTTTGAATGATGAAAATATCCCATCTTTTCTAAAAAAATTATGATAATCTCTGATAATATTAACATCTTATGGTTAAATTATAACTTCCTAGGAACACGATGTCATAAGGAGAGAAGATATTTTCATTATTAAAATTTTTTATTAGAAATTTTAAAATGAAAATGGCCCTCATCTTCTAAAAAAATATGATATTATGTAGCCATATTATCATATCCCGTAGATAAATTATGACTCGGGAGGGACATTTTTATCATTTAAAAATTTTAAAAATTTTCAATGATAAAAATATCCTTTCTTTGTTATAACTTTTTATTTTTAAAAAAATATAATTTGGCCACAATATATTATAATATGATCATAGAATATCATAATTTTTCATGGAGAAAGGAAAATATTTTCATCATTCAATATCTTAAATAAAAAAATAGAACAAAAATTTTTAATGATAAAAATATGTTTTTCTTCTTATAACTTCTTGTTTTCAGGAAGTCATAATTTTGTCCTAGAATGTCATAATATTGTTACAAATTATCATAATTTTTCAGAAGGGAATGTCATTTTCATCATTCAAAATTTTAAACAGAAAAATAAGCTATATAGATTAAATGCATATTAAAAAGCTAGGGCTTATGTAACCCAATCAGGTGAAGCGGTACATTTTTTCTCCATCAGGCATGGTGCACAAAGAATTTCTCTCTCGTTTCCTACAACTCCATCGTAGACCCATCTCTCTTGCTTTATAGAGGTTGCTCCCCTCCCTCTCTCGTGTCTTTGTCTTTTATTATTGCCCCCAGGAGTGCAATCGAGCCGAGTTGAGTCAAGTAGTTGGAAGCTCGATCTCTACTCGATTCAAAATATTCAGATTCGAAATTAATCTCAAGATCGATCGAGTCTTCATATTTTAAGTTTGAGCTCGGTTTAATGAAAAATAGGAAAAACTTAAGATAAATTCGGCTCGAATACCAATCGAACAAGACTTGAGCACGAAATCGAGCCTTGAATGATATACTAATAATATATATATATATTATAAATAAAAATAATAATATTAAAAAAAAATATAAATTCAAGTAGGTTCACGAGCTTTCAAGTAAAATATCATCCTACTTGAACTTCACTTGAAAAACTATTCCAGCTACTTGAGCTTGACTCGAATTCAATAATAAATCGGATCAAGCTTGGACTCGAGTGGAGCTCCGGTAACACGCAAACAGCTTAACTCATTTGTATCCATAATTACCTCTTCTCCTATCAGTCCACCGCCCCCTCTCCTCCCTCCATCATCCAAAACCCTCTCTTTTATGTCCGCACTGCCTCCTTGCCGGAGAGAATCCCGGACCCTACCTCCTCTCATCGCTCACGCGAGATCCAGTAGCTGGGTGCTAGGATTAGGCCCACGGGGTGGGGCGTGACCTCATCGAGATTGAGTCTACGTTTCGTTGATCCAGATCCATGGGATTCCTGATCCTACGGTTGAGATCGGTCATCGCAAGAGTTGGCGAGCCCGGTGTTGTTGCACGATCACTGAAGCATGGGGGGTGCGGGTGGGGGGCATTCTAGTCATTCTCAATAAGGATGATGGGGGAGGAGTAGGTGAGGAAACCACCAGTGGTGATGCTGTTGAGATCAAGCTCAGTCGAAGTGGTGGCTTATGCGGATTTTGGCAGTGACGAATAGCGTGCTAGCCACGGTAGCACGGTCGGTAAAAAAACGGTTTCATTTTTATAAATAATTTTTGATCGTCCTTCGGGTGACTCGATTAAATTTTAAAAATTTTTGAAAGACGGAGCGGCTGTTACTCCGGTACCGTAGTGGGATTAGATTGACATACTCATAAAAAAAGTACGCGAAAAAATATGGCCTGAATCGAACAATCGCGTAACGTGCTGGGGACCAGAATGAAGAGTTACACCGGGATTTATCCCATACCCTTTTATTTTATCAAAAAAATAGAGTGCTAGTCCAATCGAGTTCTAGCTAGACTTGAGTCTAGATTTTTCTAAAAAAATTAAGCCTAAACCCAGCCTGAAATCTAAATAAACTTTGATATCAGGCACATATAGAGATGTCGCCGGTTCATTTCTAGTCCTAATAGGAAGGTATTATCTACATTCCTTGATCTTGTATATATCAAGGTCTATGTAGCACATAATTTTTTTTTTTTTTTGGTAAATAAAAGAGTAGGGGGTAAATCCTGGTATAGCTCCTTGTTCTGATTTTCAGCCTGTTAAGTGATTGTTCAATTCGGGCCGCAATTTTTCGCGTACCGTTTTCATCAATCGGTGAGTACATCAACATAATCGCACTACGATGCTGAAGTTATAGCCGCTACGTCTCTCAGTTATATGCATTCAGAATTTTTGAAATTTAATCGAGTCAGCCGAGAGATTAGAACTATATGATTGTAGCACATAATTAATATGGGACTGAACACTGACCTGCACGGATTTGTGTACAGGCCATTTGGGCCTTTCAACTAATTTAAAAGCAAGAATAATGATAAAGTTATGGCACTGTTTTAGATTCAGGATATAGTATTATCACACTGAGATTTTGAAATGCTGTATTTTTGAACAATCAATCACTAATGAACTAATTATTGTGATTTATGACGACAAGTATACTCCAAGTACACGTTGTCATGAAATTTTTTTTTTACGGATTGCAGGTTGGGATTTGGAGGAATTTTTTTTTTCTTTTTTTTATAAAAAAAAATAGTAGATGAAGATATAGCTCAAATATACCAAGTATAAATATGTATACGTATATGTCTAAATGGAAAGCGGTTAGAACTCCAAGAGACCAGCAATAATAGAAGTCTATAGGTAGCAGTGCTTTGATAAGCCAGAGCCGCATAAGATATTACCCAATCCGGTAGAACCGTTCCCCTTCATATAATGAATCAACTAGGTTTGAAATCTCGATTACAACTATTTGTAGATACACCGACATGATATCCCATTTGATGTCAACATGAAGTTTGATGAATGAATCAAACATATAGGCTAAGATTGTATTTGATAGCTGGTAATTTTAAATTGGACCCATCAGATAACTATATTTAATATTTTAGAAAAGTGGTAACATATTTTATAATGGTAATTAGGATTACCTCTCATGTGATAATTCAGATTATCTTATAAAAGGAGTGATTATTCAAATTACCAGGGATGTGATAATGTGTTTTTTTTTTTACAAAATTATTATGTTCCTTTCGCTTCGGTGAAAACGAAACCGTCTCCTTCTCCCTCTCATCGCCCCCGCTCGATCCCCAGACGCGGCCGATCCTAATCTCTCCTTGGTCGCGTTATCGTAGCATAGATGGATTTTTTTAGCGATTATTCCATGTTTTCTCATAAAATTTTTTTTTTTGTTTTTTCCTCAAATTAATCAATGCAACGCGGTGTTATCTATTAATATATGAATTTTAATAAATTTGATTAAGGAGTATTTTAGAAATTTGAGCTTAAATTTTTGATGATCTATTTGTCATACCAAACAGTAATCAATCTTACCGATAGATTATTTGTGTATACCAAGCACAGTAATCAGCATTACGGGCAATCTATCTAATGATAATTTATCTTATAGATAATCCAGATTATGATTCAGAATTTTCTGGCGATCCATGAAATGCAACCTAAAAATAATACTAAGGTCAGCAAATCAGGTTGAATTCTTAAAGGTTCACAAGTTATTTTTTTTTCCTTTTTTTTGATGTAAATGGATGATGACATTAATCTTGAATGAGTATAATCCAAACGATCAAAATATAAAATAATTTTAATCTCGGGTGATCACGTACACCATTCTTTTGCATGGTGAATGTTCATTGAGTCAAAGCTCAGCCCATATTAAAAGCATGGAAGCCTATATGCTTTTATGCCGTTATATATTTAGTTAGTTAAAAAAAAAAATCTTTGATTAATTAATCACAATTGCAAACCTGTTCACTATGTCAAAAGTTTATAGGAAAATACTGTAAAAGCTCATTAATGATCACTTGTACCATAACGGAGCTATTGTTCCAACACAACCCAAAATCTGTTTATAAGAAGGATTTTTTTTTTTAAAAAAAAAAAAAAACTAACGCATACTTATATGGTACTTGAGAAAATAATTTTTATATATTTGATTAATTTAAAAAATACATTCTTAAAAAACTTATATTTACTTGAGTACTTTTTTAAATATATATATATATATATATATATATATATATATAAATTAATTATTTAGATACCTTTGTACCAAAGACAAGATATGCTTAACAAGAAAAAACCTAAATTACATTCCAAGCAAGGAGAGGCGAAATCGCGGGTTTCGTTAGGGTGCTTCTTCCCCGATGCATAAGGGCGTGATCTACACCGTTCTTGGATGATCGGATGACCACGAAGTACCGGTTCTGAATGTGTGGTTTTTTGTGTAATTAAGTAAAAAGTCATGTCGTATTAACATACTTCGTTCTTCTCTCCTTCTTCCCCATAGCACGGGGTTCCCTTCTAGACATTTTTGCCGGCAAGGACGATCTCTCCCCGCTGCCGCTGCCGTCGACGCCTTTCTCCTCCTCCTCCTTGCCTATCTCCCTCCGCCACCACCTGCGCCTCCACCACGATGGCCGGTGGTGGCGCTGCTGGTCAGAGGTCACCACTCACCCGTGATCTGATGAGAAGCACTCATGGCGAGCATCATGGCCGTAAGGGCTAACTCGCTGTGGAGTTCGTGCTCTCCGTGGAGGAAACCGGAGTCCATGATTTTGACGGCGATCTCCTGGCCGAAGGGGGCGGAACCTGCCCTGTCTGAACTTTTGGCACGGGGAGGATACGTGGCGTCTCGGAGCACAGCGACGGTGAGGGCAAGGGCCACCACAGGAGGAGGGTGGGATGATGCGGTGGTGGGTCGGGGAAGGAAGCCAGATCCATCGATTAAAGAGGCCGCTGGCACTGGATAGCGAACCGGTTGCCATTTTTGCTGCCATTTTGGCCTTTAATACCCGGGTTTTTATAGAAAAATTATACAAAAGTATTGTAGCAGAACCCTAAGAACCCATATTAGCGGCGACCAAAACCAGACAACCGTTTTGGCTTGCACGAGGAATAGCGGAATAGCGAGCGAGGAATTGGGAGGAGGCGGAGGAGATGTCGTCGTTCGGGATGTCAAAAGGGTTGCTGGAGATCGGCAAGTTTGCGGCGTGGGTGATCGTCCCGATCGCTCTACTTACGCCGTGGCCACCAAGTCCAAGACTCACCAATAGATCATGGGCTTCGTAAGTAAGCAACCCTTCTCTCTCTCTACCATCTCTCTTCATAACTATACTTCTATTCCTGTCTATTCCAATTTTATCCGAGGTTGGTTGGTGGTATACTAACGCAGCTCTGTGTTGAACGAGATGCAGCTTTGGTTGGGACCGGGGTTTTGGAAGAATGCTCCATAGATGTAGGGGTTCGAAAAAACTATGAAGAACTAATTGTGGTTTGGTGGTGTACATTTATAGTGGACCAATTCAGTTTACATTCTTAGGGTTCAATTTGCTTCTTGTTAAACTAATCACCGGTCAGATTGTGATCCCAGGCTTCTACTCGCATTCTGGGTGTTTGTGAAAAGGTCTGTTTGAATATGAGCTGATTTAGCTTGATAACTGGGGACTTGAGGACTGCACTGTCATTTGTGGTAAGGAGGGAAATGTTGAAGGAATGCGAAAGCAAGGTTTTTGTTAAGGTTGAACGATTGGTTGGGGTTTATTGACCTAGAGGGAAAGAGACTTGATGAGATGGGGTTTATTGACCTTGAGAGTCATTTTGAGGAGAATAACGAGGAGGTAGTTTTGGAATGAAGGGAGATAAGAACCTTAGAGGCTTAGGCCTGATTACTTCTTCATGAAGTTTGATAATTTGAACATTCCATCAGAAAGAATGATATCTTTCTGGTGTTTTGTTTTGTTCACAAGATATCGTCATAGCAATTTAAATGCATAGGTTTTACACCTGATACCCTCTTGCAAATAAGAAGGGACAGAATTTTACTGTTAATTAGCTTATCATCCTTTTGGGCGAGGTGTATAAATCATTACGTGTACAATTTCCCTCCACATAAGTGAGTTTCATTAAACTTATACCATATCATCATCCTACATCTAAATATGGGTCTTGATTTTCTTGATAAGGTTCTTTACAAAGTGGAAAGAAAAATGCTTGGGGGTTGTCTTCCAATGAAAATATCTTAAGGGCCATTTTGGATGTTTGGGCTCAAAATCCTATGGGATTTGTGGGTTGGGCCAAAATAACTAGCTAAATCTAGCTAAGCTAGGGCTATCT
Organism: Areca catechu; assembly: GCA_021397845.1. Lineage (NCBI taxonomy): Eukaryota > Viridiplantae > Streptophyta > Magnoliopsida > Arecales > Arecaceae > Areca > Areca catechu. The sequence continues at coordinate 206,070,033 of CM038051.1, read as the reverse complement.
TTATAAATATGCAAAGAGCCATTAGAGTGGGCCAGCTTGAATTTCACCGGGGGAAGAAAAAGACTTGCTGAGGTCCTTTTCTTCATCTTATGGGATTTGGGCTAGCCCAGTCCAATAATTCTTTAGATTCTTATAAATATAGGCCTAGTCTAACTTGACTTGGTTGTCTTGGCCCAACCCACGAATCCTATAGGATTTTGGGCATAGACATCTAAATAGGCTCTAAATGAAAAATGATGGTGGCCAGGCTTTTTAGAAGTAAGATAACATGAGATGCTATAACCTGTACGCCTAGCCTAACTTGACTTGGTTGTCTTGGCCCAACCCACGAATCCTATAGGATTTTGGGCCTAGACATCCAAACAGGCTCTAAATGAAAAATGACGGTGGCGAGGCTCTTTAGAAGAAAGATAATAGGAGATGCTCTAATCTTTGAAAATCCTTCCCATTTAGGATATTGTTGCTGGATTCTCCTTAATCCTCCATTTATCTCCAATGATCTATTGTGGACTTGAAGTCAACTGTGCTCATCAATCCCTTGTCTTCTTCCAATATGTACCAGGATCCCTCTTTTATAGTTTGATTCCTATGTGGACTAATCGACTTCTTTCTTTTCTACTTTCCTTGTATCCCTCCTTTTGCAGGTTACATTAACTCCATTAGATAACAGATTAAGAAGCCATAAAATAGAGCTCATATCTTTCCATGAGGGAGGAGATTGTAGTCACGTGGTATATATGCCAACAAGGAAGAAGCACCTTTATGAGATAGCATAAGATGTTCTAGGACAATGGTTTTTGATATGCAAATAGCTAATTATATTTATAGGGCAACTAAACAAAGATTAAGAAAAATAACAATTGTTCCTGAAAACCAATTTGGATTTGTATCTGAAAGATTGATAGAGGCTATATTTTTACCCAGATAATTAATTGAAAAATGTAGAGAAAAAGGGAAGGTATACATATGGTCTTCATTGACTTAGAGAAAAAGCTTTCGGTAGGGTACCAAGAAAAGTTATTTGGCCAACTTTATGAAGGGTGGGTGTACAATAAGTCTATATTTAAATTACTAAGGGCTTGCATACTGGAGCAATGATAAGTGTCAGAAATTGTTGCGGTGCCACAAGTGTATGTCCAGTAGTTACCATGTGCTTATATCAAGGATCAGAACTAAGCCCATATCTTTTTGAGCTAATTATGAATAAATTCACTGCTAATATTCAGGAAGATGTACCATGATGTATGTTATTTGCGGATGCCTTAGTATTGATTGATGAAAAGAGAATTAGATTAAATATTAAATTAGATTAATGAAGGAAAACTTTAGAGAATAAGAGTTTAAATATTAGTAGAAGAAAGATAGAATACATGGAAGGTAAATTTAGTGAGAATAGAAATAAAGAGGTAATACTAAGTAAATTGATGGCCAAGAGATACCACAAAAATAAACTGATTTTACTACTTAGAATATATTATACAAATTAATGAGGAAGATAATGATATATGTAATAAATTAGAGTTGGTTGGATGAAGTGGAGAGGTGTATCAGAAATAATATGTAATAGGTGCATATCTTGAAGACTTAAAGAAAAAAAATTACTGAATTGCAATAAGGCCTGCTGTATTTTAATCATGATGAAATCAATGTAAATATTTTACTCCCTTGAATCCACTACAGAACTCATGAGTTTCATGACATATTCCTTCAAATATTCTAAATTTTATGTTTTTATTTTACTTTGATGCACAATGGACCTCATAATTCATTGTATTTTAAAAAAACATGGACTTTCCATGTCTTGATCCAGTAATTTGAAGAAGAAAAAGAAATGAAGAAACTTGAATTTTGAGTGCCTTATAATTTGGACAATTTCTCTTTTTTTGAAGTTAAAAAGAGAAACTATCATCTTGCTATTATTTAAGCATAAGAATTTACTTTGCTCTATAATTTCTTGGCAAGTGCTGATGATGTTCTGTATGCAGTGTCAATATGTGGTGTATCCTCCTAAGGGACCTTGCCCCCCATCACCAGAGGAACTCTGAGAGATGGGTCATGATGACAACAATCATTGAGCTTGCTGTTTAACCATGATGGTAGTGATATTTCATATTATCATGTTGTTTGCAACTTGTGGAGTTTTAATAAATTACTGAAACTTGCTGAAGTTATAATGGGCCTTTCCATTCAAAAGCATGAGGGTCATTGTAACGACCCGGAAAAGGAAAAAAAAAAAAAAAAAGATTGGAAGCCCTGCCGGCCCACCTGCTGGACCGGCCCAGACCAGTGCGCGGCCCATGCGAGCGGGGGCGAGCTGGCGAATGGGCGCGCGGGGGCGAGCTGGCGGACGTGCGGAGGCGAGCCGCGGGCATGTGACGCGAGCGCGAGTGAGTGCGCGGCACGGGCGACGTGGCGCGAGCGGGTGACGCGGGTGACGCGCGTGGGCGGGTGCGCGAGGCGTGGCCCGGTCCATTGCGCGGGCGCGCTGAGCTCGGCCCAGCCGGAGGCGGGCAACGCTGAGGCGTTTCCCTGTCATTTCTTGGGCATTTTCCAGGGGTTTCTCGCGGTCCACCGTCCACCGCAGTCTACGCCCTTTCTGCTTGATCTGGACCATCTGATCGTTCGATCGAACGGCTAGGATGAGTTCGACTGAGTTTAGGCTTGATCATAGGCTTTTGTATTCGGATTTTGATGCGGTTTGAGACGTTGATCTTAGATCTGACAGCCCGGAGAGATTTTTAATGGTTTTGGATTTCTGAGATGACCTTTGAGGTTGTTTTGGATTGGTTTTGTTCATCTTTTTAACCAGGGACGTCGACAGAAAGCAGGGAAGAGCCAGAAGAGAGAGAAAGAGAAAGGAAAAAGAGGAGAGAAGAGGAAGGAGAGAGAAGATGATGGAAGAGAAAATCAGGATGAACTTAATTTCCCAAAATTTGTGAAACTAGGATTTGGTTTGAATGAATTTATTTATTATTGTAGGAGATCAATCTTTTGAGCAGGAAGGATTTGGACAAATTTCAGATATAGATTGATACCGGATATCTGGGATTAGCGATTGAAGGTAAGGATTCTGGACATGATCACCAGTATTATTTAACATGGCATGGTTTTGATCCAAGTATTTTGGTTTAACGCTTGAATGTAAGGAATTCTATATTGATCACCCATTTATGCATTTATGCATGTATTTTACGTGGCTTGACTTGATTCGAGCATATATATATATATATATACAATTGCACGCATGGTGTTATTTCGCATGGTTGATTCTTGTGATGTATATTATGGTTATTATTATTATCGTTTGTATTTTATACACCATGTTTTAAAGAAAAGTAACACCGGTTATCGAGTGGGTTGGACCACGATACCGGTTATTGAATGAGTTGGACCATGACACTGGTTATCGAGTGGGTTGGACTACGATACCGGTTATTGAATGAGTTGGACCATGACACTGGTTATCGAGTGGGTTGGATCATGATACTAGTTATTGAATGGTTTGGATCATGACACTGGTTATCGAGTGTGTTGGACCACGATACCAGTTATTGAGTGGATTGGACCATGACACCGGTTATCGAGTGGGTTGGACCCCGATATCGATTATCGAGTGAGTTGGACCACGATACCGATTATTGAATGGACCATGACATCGATTATCGAGTGGGTTGGACCACGATACCGGTTATGGAATGGATTGGACTACATAATATTTGAGTTGTTTGACTGCATGATATGATATTGTAGTATGTTCATGCTATTTTCAGAATTATATTATTACTGGTGTGATCATATGGAAATCTTACTAGGCTGTAAAGCTCACAACCCTACTTTCTTCTTCTACAGAATTGTGCAGATCTTTAGGATAAAACTTAGGGTTTGTGCGGCCGGTCGTGTAGCCGATTCCAGTACTGAATTCGGGACGTGACAGTCATTTAATCGGTTTCTGGCCTTGAATGTATGACTTATCAGAGAAGGAATTCCTAAAACATCTAAGATTTTTTTCTTGAGTCGCTGCATGTATGTAATATCAATGACCATTAAAAAGACTGCTGATTTCTTCTTTTTTTGTTTTTTGGGTAGAAAGACTACTGCAAATTTTCAGATTAATAATCTTATGAATAGCTGGCAGATGGCGAAGTCATTGTCACAATGTTGGCTGGCTTCTGAGTAAGTTGGTTTGGTAAATTCTGAAAGAATGCAAAAGTTAACCAATGTAGGAGAACTTAAAAAATAATATTAAGTAAAAAAATGCAAAATATGCAATTTTATTGATATATGGTGAATAACTAAACAATTATGCGAGAGGCAATACTGACATATATAGACATCACTGCAGTAGAAGATAATGCTATTAATATGTGATTTATGTGACTTTAATGAATCAATTGTGAATAAGAATTGGTGAACTATTAGGATATTTCAAGTATAATTTGTAAACTGCTCTGCTTGAAATGATTCAAAGAATCATTGAGCCAATAAAAAATTCAAAAATAGTTCATAAACCTTTTTTGTACTTGAAGAGCTATTATGGCTATCCTATCTTCTCCAAGTTTCACAACATTTAAGACCAACCAAGTATATCGATCAAATTAGATCCAGTCTAAATATATCAAATGGTTCTAGAAATTTGGCCAGTTGTTTATTTGGAAGCTGGTGAAGTTATTAAGCTTGAAGCAGATATAATGATGCTGATCTGGTCTAAAACATTCAGAAATGCACTCAAAATCGCCAATAGCTACAAGCAAAATTGCATGTGGAGTTTGCAAATTTCTTTTATGTTTTATAGATTTTACCTGTCAACATGTCCAGTTATTTATGCTATTCAGAATATTTTAAGTATATTTATTGACAAGATCCTTGAGTGACTCGGCTAACTGATAGGAAAGTGATAGGTACATGTAATGAACTTGCTGGACGTTTTAGGATATTTACATTCAGCAGAACATGTAATAATTATGTGCATGTGATACCATAGCTTGCTTCCATTAGAATGATTATGATTTGTACTATATTTACGTCTTTATACAAGTGATGAGTGTAGAGATGCATTCCTGTTTCCTTCAAATAGACCTTGCACCAATTGTCTGGGTAAGCTCTTATTCTATGAGTGAAGACTCTAATGTGCTCATATTCCAACATCAATTGAATCTCAACCTAACCCTAAGATATAAATTTGTAGGATCCAAAATTAAATGAGCAAGAAGAAGAGCTAACCATATTGCCTGGAAATTTTTGTCCTAATCAGTGGCTTGGACAAATCTTATTCAATAAAGCTGTTGCAGTTAGATTGGCTGAGAGATTTCATTAGCCTACATGCAAGAAGGGAAACGCATGTCTATACATGAGAGGCCAAGGCTCAATTAAGGCATGGTTATATTTCTAGAAGGTTTGCTCCGGCCGAAAGCTTCTTCCAGGTGGACACAGCTTAAGCTGCGTCAAGGCTGACACATGATAAGGCAGTGCAGCAAATGTGGAATTCTAGGACTATCAAGTCCTTTAGTTATGGAGAGATCAAGAATTGGAATCGGAGAAAGGCTTGGATAGATGAAAAGTCATATGGATGAAAATTTTTTTTTTGGAAGAAGTCAAATAGACGAAATTGCTCTCTCTTTTTTTTTTTTGAAGAAGTCAACAAATAGATGAAATTTCATGGTCTTGTTTGTGAGCTAGATTTCAAATGGATTTGTTTAGGAAAGTAGAAATCATAAAAGAAATTGTTAGAAGCTTTCATTTGCTCATGCATTCAGCTTCTGAATGGAAGGTTCATGCTTGGAAGACTGTCATCTCCCACTTTCTTCAAGAAAAAGAGAAAAAAAAATACAAGGGTGGAAACCAACCAAGAGGTTATTATAAGAAATTGAACATGTTTCTTTTCCTTTTTTTTTTTTTCCCTCAGCATCATTTCTTGGTCCTATATGGGCTTGTCCATTCTGCTGGCATTATATGGTGAAATCTTCTTATTTGGACCACCCGCTTGTTTTTCTTAGAGTGCTTAGTCACATGGGCGGCTGTGGCTTCTTAGAAAGTCCAAGAAACGCACAAAGTCGCGTGCAAGTTTTGGGAGAGAACGTTGACACCCTCAATCTCTCATTATCTAATGATTTGTTTCATTTATTTCATGCACACGGTTGATGCCCCCAATCTCCCTTTATCATAATCATTTGTTTCGTTTATTTCATGCACATAAATATTTATTTTGTGCAACATGGCATAAAAAAAATTATGTTGCAACTCATATGAAATTAGCATGATACTTGAGTGGTTGATTATTTTGTGGTGCAGGTTGTTGGAAATTGTAGTATTTCAACAATATAAAAGGTTTCCTTTTCCCTCCAAAACAAATTCCTTTTCCCTCCTCTTGAATTGGTACAAATGAAACATCTTTAGTCCCACATCGGATAATTTGTTTTCCATACTCCTCTTTATATAGAATGTCATTCCTTTGAGTTTTTGAGTGATTCTAAGAGACTCTCTCGCACGCGCGAGCCGAGTCAAAATCAGTGCAATCTGATTCAGCCCGATTTCGGAACCCTTTAACCGGGCGCGTCGCACATGCGCGCGCGCAGGGGGGGTGCAAATCCATCCGAGACGTACCCTCGCGTACGTTTTTTTTGGATGCCGTGATACGTCGTCTCTTTTTCTTTTGCACCGTTGATTCCGTATCATTGTTTGATACGTCGTTTCTTTTCTTTACCGTTGATCGATACGTCGTATCATTGTTTTGATACGTCTCTTTCTTTCTTTTTGCACCGTTGATTGATACGGTGGCATTGGGACTGTATACGACGTTCCAATACGTCGCGTCCGCATCCCTTTATATTTTATAAAGACTTCCGAAGACGCGGTGGAAAAGATATACATTCCTCTTCCTTCTTCTCTCTCGCTACTCTTTCAGAAACGGACAGATCTCTCTCGGTTGTTCATCGGGCTTCTACATTGATGTGTGCACATCGGATTGAAGCCTTCTTGCTGTTGAATCCTGGAGGGTAGCCGTGTTGGGATCTTCTGCACCGAGACATTGTCTCAGAGAGGCACGGATCTACTCTTAAGGACAGTGCTGCGATCGTCTGCACGCCTCAGCAACGTATCTGTCCAAGTTTTCCACATCAAATCCCTAAATCGGGTACTATCTAATCCAAATTTTTTCTATACAGGTTTCTTGAAATACTTGATAGTTTTGCTTTCGGAACTATCTCCCTTCTTGATCTAACCCAATTTGCAGTTTACATGTCTGCCATGTAAACAATTTGCAATATAATATGTGCTGGAATAATATATTTTTAGAGTTTGATTCTTGTAGGAATGGAGTCGATAGAATACGACACTGCCACAATTCCAAAACTTCATCAGTTTTGCCAACTTCATTTGCTAGTCCTCTTCCCTTCATGGTTATTCTCTAATATAGACTATTCAATAAAAGGCTACCAGGAGATAAAGACAACTCAATAAAAGTCTACCAGGAGATACAGACAACTCAATAAAAGGCTACCAGGAATCGTTACCCAGAAGACAGGCTACTAGATGTGTAGGGAAGAAACTATCCGATCTAGAATTGCGTCGGTCAACACATTTTTTTCGCATGCCCCCTCCACACCTATTCCAATTCCAATTGCCCCCAATCCTTGACCCATATACCCCAACTCAAAAAGTCTATAAAATGGAACGGTTCTCAACGGCCCTTTACTTCACACCAAGGAAACTAACAGAATTATCATCAAATGGCTTCCTCAAACCTCCTCTCTTCTTCCCTTCTTCTTCTTCTTCTCCAAGCCCTCCTCATCCTTCTCTCACCCGCATCCGCTGCTAACTCCAATCTTTTCACCGAGTACATTGGTGCCGAGTTCAAAGGCGTCCGGTTCTCTGATGTCCCCATCAACCCCGGCGTCGACTTCCACTTTATCCTCTCCTTTGCCATAGACTACACCACCTCTAACCCCTACACTCCTACCAACGGTCAGTTCAACATCTTCTGGGACTCTAACAACCTCTCCCCCTCGCAGGTAGTTGCCATTAAGCAGGAACATGACAATGTTAAGGTTGCGCTCAGCCTTGGCGGAGCCACCGTCGGCAGTGAGATGGTATACTTCCAACCTTCTTCTATAGATTCTTGGGTCAATAACGCCGTCAATTCGCTCACAAAAATCATCCAACAATACCACTTGGATGGTATCGATATCGACTATGAGCAATTCCACGCCGATCCCGACACCTTCACGGAGTGCATCGGGCAGCTGTTGACGAGGCTAAAGAACGATGGAGTCATCTCCTTTGCTTCGATAGCTCCTTTCGATGACCCGCAAGTCCAGAGCCATTACTTGGCATTGTGGAGGAAATATGGGCATCTCATAGACTATGTCAACTTCCAATTCTATGCCTACGATTCAAGCACGACGGTATCTCAATTCCTGGGCTATTTTGCGAAACAGAGCTCCAACTATAACGGAGGGAAATTATTGGTGAGCTTTACCACCGGTGGAAGCGGAGGGTTATCGCCACAAAACGGCTTCTTCCGTGCATGCCAGACTCTCAAGGAGGAAGGGAAGCTTCAAGGCATCTTTGTCTGGTCTGCGGATGACTCCAAGAGCAATGGTTTCCGCTACGAGAAGCAAGCGCAATCTTTGTTAGCGAACGCCCGCTAATCTTGGTCAGAAGTACCAAAATTTCAACCTTGGTAAATGAGTTAGTCCCGTTATTTGTACTGTGCTTGTAGAAGATGTTGACGTGAAAATAATTGAATTAAATAAATGAAGTATCGGTTACTTCGATTTTATTAGCTCTTTGGGAATACATCCACGAGTGTTTTGAAGATAAAAAAATCTTTGTTCGATTTTAGCCCCTCATTAAGATCTTTGATTTTAACGGTTTATATTTTCTGTTGACAAATTAAATCTTTAATGAGGGGAACCTCGGATGACAAGTAATTCCTTAGCATTCAACTATAAAACGGTACATGAATGCAAGAGAATGGCATAAAACCTAAAGCGTATAGCCAACTTGTTGCAATACACTACGGAAACAAATTAAGGGGATAAATAAGCGATGGACTGCGGCCGGAAAGAATACCTCTTTCCATGCACGAGCATCCAACTCCTCGTTACGATTTGATTCGAACCCATCTTTGATAGTCGTGTCAAAAGACTTCAACAGCTTGGTAAGCAAGAACCTTTGTGTCTAAAATTTTATAATTTGGGTACATACCCAAAAAATAAAAAGCTTTGATAGACAACATCAAGCTACTTCGATCAAATTGATCCTGAACAGGCTTGAAGCATCTGCCATGAAAAAATTCTGACATTAAATATAATGATATAAGCACACCAGGATAGGCATAGAGCACATAACCTTCGTAAGAGAGAAGGTTGATATTCAACTGGTTGGCAATCTAAGATTAACTTCAGCAACATGTGGCAACTTTGGAGTTAAGGCAACCCAAAGGAACCACGGGAGCTCGCTATAAAATTCTAGCACGTTGTTCTGCTAGGTTCTTTCATTGAGCATTTGGAGCCTATGCTACTTAACAAAGTGGCATGGTAGGTTTCAGGCTTAGCAAAGCATATACAAATAGCAAATATGAGAAGCCATAGCTAATTAATGTAGAAAAAATCTTCATTAATTTTCATGGATCATGAACAAAAAATTGGAATACATAAAATATTTAGATTTGATCTATTTGATAACAGATCTAAAACTATTTATCATATCTATTATTAAGATTTGTTAAAAAGGATTTTGCGATACCTATTTGTATTCGCCATTAATCCCAAATATAAAAGAGCTGCTCACGTGAATATAGTTTTAATTTCAATAAAGACCACTGCTCTATTTATTTTGGAAATAATTTGATTGCTCATGGCTTTATGATTGATAGTCTCTACCATTTTCATACCAATCATGCTGATGAGTTAGTTAATGTAAATGAGCAATTGATGAGTGCCATATGTTGGAAGAGACCTAGAGATGACCTGAATCATAAGTACATGTGGCATTTTAGATTTAGTCATATTGGTGAGGACAAGATAAACAAACTGGAGAAGGACGATGTCCTTCACCAATTGAATTCAGATTTATTTTTAGTTTGTGAATTTTGCCTTCAAGGCAAGATGGCCAGGTTACTTTTTGTAGGATATAAGAAGAGGGCCACCGAGATACTTATCCTAGTACACACTGATGTATATGGGCCATTTGTTATACAGGTTAAGGGTGGTTATCGATACTTCATAACCTTTATTAATGATTATTCATGGTATAGGTATCTATTTTTTATGAGACACAAGTCTAAAATATTTGAAAAGTTTAAAGAGTTCAAACATGAAGTAGAGAAGCAAATAGGAAAACCCCTTAAGATTCTTCGATCAGATTAGGGAGGTGAATACATTAGTAGAGAATTTTTAGATTATCTAAAAGATAATATCATAGTCTCACAATGGACTCCACCTGATACACTTCAGCTCAACAAGATATCGAAAAGAAGAAATAGGACCCTATTCGATATGATTCGGTCCATGATACGCTTCACTTATTTATCCCTATATTTTTAGGGACACCCCCTACTTACTATAGCCTATATTCTGAATAGGTTTCCCTCTAAATCCATTTCTACCATAGTATATGAGATGTAATACGGTAAGAAACTAAATCTTGGTCATATCAAGATTTGGAGATGTCCAGCTCATATCAAAATATAGCAGGCAAACAAATTAGAGACTAGATCACTACAAGAAAACACAATTTTAGCAACCGAAAAAATGGTTGCTAATAATTGAAAATCGGTTGCAAATTTAATTTGCAACCGATTTTGCAACCAAAATCAATCGGTTGCAAAAACCCAAGTTGCAAAATTTTATGACCAATTTTTTTCGGTTGCAAAAATTTAGCAACCGATTTTGGTGTATTTATTAAAATTATTTTTTTAATGAAAAAATCGGTTACAAATTCGGTTGGTAAGTAATAATTTTATTTTTAAATATTTAAAAAAATCATTTGAAAATTAATAAAAATCGATTGCAAAATCGTTTGCAAATAAATAAAAATATATAAAAAATTAAAAACGATTGCAAATAATAAAAATCTGAAAAAAAAAAAATCGGTTGCAAAATCGGTTGCAAATAAATAAAAATCTGAAAAAAATTAAAATCGATTGCAAAATCAGTTGCAAATAATAAAAATCTAAATAAAAAATAAAAATCGGTTGCAAAATAGGTTGCAAATAAATAAAATTTTGAAAAAAATAAAAATTGGTTGTAAAATCAGTTGCAAATAAATAAAATTTCAAAAAAAATTAAAAATCGGTTGCAAATAAATAAAATTCTGAAAAAAAATAAAAATCAGTTGCAAAATCGGTTACAAATAAATAAAATTCTAGAAAAAAAATTAAAAATCGGTTACAAAATCAGTTGCAAATAAATAAAAATCCAAAAAAAATAAAAATCGACTGCAAAATCAGTTGCAAATAAATAAAATTCTGAAAAAAAATTAAAAATCGGTTGCAAATAAATAAAATTCTGAAAAAAAATTAAAAATCAATTGCAAATAAATAAAATTCTGAAAAAATTTAAAAATCGGTTGCAAATAAATAAAGTTCTAAAAAAAATTAAAAATCGATTGCAAAATCGGTTGCAAATAAATAAAAATCTGGAATAAAAATAAAAATTGATTGCAAAATCGATTGCAAATAAACAAAATTCTAAAAAAAATTAAAAATCGGTTGCAAAATCAATTGCAAATAAATAATTTTTTTTAAAAAAAATAAAAATCGGTTGTAAAATCGGTTGCTAAAATTGAATAATTTAAAAAATATATATGAAAAACTGAATTTTTTTCTGTATTTTATAACATTGCCGCATATAAAGCAGCCAAAATAGGAACAAAAGATAAAGCATCCAATACAGAGACCAAGGGTGGCAGTGGAGCAGCCAGTAAGGATCACAATACCGCATCTGCTTCACAAATCACAGTAAGAAAGTCAAAGGATAGTATTGTCAATGGACATCAAGAAACAAAATCCACAAGTCAAAGGATAGTATTGTCATCAACTAAGGTTGCCCACTCAAACTATAAATTAAAGCAAGTATTCATTAGGGAGACCATGACAAATGACAGTTTTCAATAAAAGGTAGTTCTACATTCTTAAAATTTTATAACAAACAATATGGCAAGCATAACATTAACAAAAATTAGCCAAAAGTTGAATGAAAATGAAACTAATAAGTTCCACCAATCAGCATCATACTGCATCATATTACGCCACCAATTATAGTTACTAGTTTAATCCTTCAATAAAGCGAAGCTTAAGAATATTAAAAGAAAAAGAAACCACTATATATTTCATTCCACTAAAATAAGTACCCAGGTATTAACCATCAATGATAATGAGAAATATCCAGAATGATGTAGCATTTTGCTAAAGGTAAATGTAATCAAAGACAAAATTTTTAAGAACTAATAAATATTCAGTTTTCACAGACTGCAACTACCCGATGCCAGGTTTCAATATCAATATTGTACCTCGCCAAGAATAAGAGGTGTTTTTCCAGGAACAGAAGGATACAACAACACAAGAGATACATGCTCAGGTTGGCAGTAACATAGAAAACTGATTGCCATCAGCTCTATGGCACTCTTTTCATGATAGACAACATTCATAAAAATAACTGATTCACTTCCAATGAAAAAGGAGAAAGGTAATAGATACTAGAACAAATTGGAGCCTGGAAAAATCTCAACCATGTATAAAATGTCTTAGTGATAAATAATAATAATTGTCATAATGAAACATTTTGGTTTCAGCCACAAACAATCTAAAATCTAAGTTGGCTTAAATTTTCAGACAAGACTAACTGTAGGGGCAAAAATTGTCATATATAGGCAAAATCTATGCAAACACTTGCTATTTTTTCTTTCTTATGGATCAAAAGCAGCATTTAGCAAGACTAAACTCGAATATTTATCTTGCAAAGATTAAAATCTGCGGCATTACATTCCCAAAAAAACAAACATTATAGCAAAAGCAAATTTTTGACATAAGCTTGGATCAGACAGGCATACATTAGGTTGCCATCAAACAGTAAAACGATACATTACAGTTTTAAAACATAAATCAAGTTTCACCTTCATTTGAAAAGATTATACATTTCAAATTATTTTAGCATGAAAAAATTTCAGGAACAGCACATCAAAACAATTCCAAATAATCTATAGTTTCTGCATGTTTTCTGCCTTTTACTAACTTCTGATTCTGTTTAAAATTTTTGGATGGAACTGCTAAAATTAGAGGCAATATCACTGAAACCATCAAATTTGCCAGATCAAATTAACTTGCTGAGGATTTATGGTCATGGCATTGCATCTCAGATGCAAAGGGATAGACAGCCGAGCTCACTCTATAGGAGGATTGGAACTTGCAAGCTGCAAGATGCAATGAATGATAAAATGGATACTCAGGTAATATAGCCATTCACAAAAAAGATCAAAGAGGCTCTATAAAGACTTGCATAGCAGTGATAGCCATGCAAGTCCGGAACACGATCAAGAGGAGTCCCATAAGCCCCCCCAGGCCAGTGATCGATGGGCTAACTCACAGTTGGAGACCACCTGCTCCACTACCACCACCACCCACCCAAAGGAAAAGAAAAATAAAGGAGAGATAGGTGGTACCCGGCGGTGATACCCGGATCCGGCGGGGCTCGGAGCTGAGGAAGGGAGAGCCGGAGGGCTAGGCGGTACCCAGTGGTCGGCGGGGCTCGGAGCTAAGGAAGGGAGAGCCGGTACCCGGCGACCGGCGGGGCTCGGAGCTGAGGAAGGGAGAGCCGGTGACGTAGGCGATACTCAGAGCCGGCGGGGCTCGGAGCTGAGGAAGGGAGAGCCGGTGGGGTAAGCGGTACCCGGAGCCGGCCGTCGAGGGGAGCGAGGCGTCGGCCGTCGAGGGAAGCGTCCGGCGTCGGCCGTCGAGGGAGATTTAGGATTAAGGGAATCGGTGGATGGGAGAGCGAGAGAAAAAGAAGGGGCCAGGGCATCGTCGAAAAAAAAAGTAATTTAATACCCGCAAATTTCTAAAAAAATTTTTTTAAAAAAAAATTCGGCAACCGAAAATTCAATTACAAAATTTTAAAAAAGATAAATTTAAATAAATATTTTTAAATTTTCATTTTTTTCATCCGATTTTTTGGTTACAAATTTTTTTTTAAAAAATTTAAATAAAATTTTGCAACCAAAAAATCAGTCGCAAGATTAAGAAATAAACTTAAAAAAATTAAAAAATCATTTTTTTTGCAACCAAATTTTCAATTGTAAAATTCATAAAAAAATTATTTTAAATGAAATTTTGCAACCGAAATATCGGTTGCAAAATCAAAAAATAAACTTTTAAAAAAAATTTAAAAATCATTTTTTTTGCAACCGAATTTTCGGTTGCAAAATTCTAAAAAAAATAAAATTTATTTTAAATGAAAATTTTCAACTGAAAAATCGGTTGCAAAATCAAAAAAATAAAATTAAAAAAAAATTAAAAATCATTTTTTTTTGCAACCGAATTTTTGGTTGCAAAATTAAAAAAAAATTAAAAAAAATTAAATTAAGTTTTACAACCAAAAATTTGGTTGCAAAATTTTAAAAAATATATATATTTTTTTTTTGCAACCGGTTGCAAAATTTTATTTAAAATTAATTTTAATTTGTTTATAATTTTGCAACCGAATTTTCGGTTGCAAAGTTTTTAAAAAAACTTTAAAAAATATTTTTAAATGAATTTCGATTTTGATTGCAAAATCGGTTGCAAAATGGAAATCTTGCAACTGAATTTGTAACAGATTTAAATCGGTTGCTAAATTATTAAGAAAATAAATCGGTTGCAAAATCGGTCACAAATGTAACCAAAAAAATCGGTTGTAAAATCGGTTGCTAAAACACTGTTTTCTTATAGTGATCTACAAGAATCCATTTTGTAGGATATTTTAAACAATCATTAGGATACTATTTTTACTTCGTGAACAATCATAATGTAATTGTAAGTCGAAATGTCATATTCTTGAAAAAGTAGTTTATCCAATATGATGGTAGTGGGAGATAAATTGAGCTCAAAGAAAAAGTCTCTGTTGAGGAGTGGCCTATAGTACCTATTCTGGCTAAGCTAGTTAATGTAGCTCTTCCACCTCATAAGTGAAGCAGAATTTCTCGTCCTCTTAAAAGATACATAGCTATGCGTGCAGAGGTATAGAAGAAATGTTTCTCATGGAAGATAGAGATCAAATAGTTGATTCGAAGTTCTATGACGAGACAATGTCAGATATTGACTCCAAGAAATGGTTAAGTGCTATGAAATCAAAAATTAACTCGACGTATTCAAACTAAGTTTGGACCTTAGTGGATCCATTGAGGGTATATTGTATCCATTGGATGTAAATGGATCTACAAAAAAAAGATAGGTATAGATGGTAAGGTGAGACTTACAAAGCTAGACTAGTGGCAAAGGGTATAGTCAGTGCGAAGGCATTGACTATAATGATATATTTTTACCAGTAGCCATGCTAAAACCTATCTGTATATTACTTGCCGTTACAATATTTCGTGACCATGAAATTTGGCAGATGGATATAAAAATAACATTCCTTAATAGATATCTTGAAGAAGATATTTGTATGGAGCAATCCTTGGATTTCACTTCTAATGATGGAGATCACAAAGTTTGCAAGTTGTATAGGTCCATTTATGAACTAAAGTTCTCGGAGTAGGAACACTCATTTCAATGATGTGATCAAATCATTTGATTTTATCAAGAATGAAGAAGAGCCTTATATATACAAAAAGGTTAGTGAGAGGGTAGTGACATTTCTCATATTGTACATAGATGACATCCTCCTAATTGGAAACGATATTTTTCATGTTAACCTCGATCAAGAGTTGGTTATGCAAAAAATTTTCTATGAAAGATCTAGGTGAAGTATTATACATTCCGAGAATTAAAGTCTATGGAGATAAACTAAATAGGATGCTTGGCCCATCATAAAAAATATATATAGAGGAAGTGCTGAAAAGATTCAGCATGAAGAACTTTAAGAGGGGACTTCTATCCTGCAAGCATGGTATTAGTCTCTTTAAGAAGATATATCTTAGCACACCAGAAGAGATACAGAGAATGAGCAAGTCCCTTATGCTTCAGCAATTGAAAGCCTCATATATGCCATATTATATACATAACCTGATATGGCCCTTGCTGTAAGTGTTACGAGCAGATATCAGGTGAATCCAGGCAATTAGCACTGGACTGCTGGTAAGAACATCCTTAAATACTTATGAATGACTAAGGATTTGTTCTTGGTCTTTGAAGAAAATTTAGAGTTATAGATTGAGGGTTATACTGATTCAAATTTTATATCTGATTCTGATAATAGACAGTCTATATCATGTTGTGTATTTCTTTGCAATGGTGGTTCAACTAACTAGAAGAGTTTCAAGCAGTCCATCATTACAGATTTAATAATGGAAGCTGAGTATATTACTGTCTCGAAAGCTATGAAGGATGCATTCTGGTACAAGAAGTTCGTTGCAGAGCTCAAAATGGTGCTATCAAATGCCATCCCCTTATACTATGATAATAATGGTGCCACAACCTTCGCTAAGGAGCCCAGGTCTTACCAGAAGTCAAAGCACATTGAGCGGTGGTTCCATATCATATACGACTATCTCAAGAAAAAGTATGTCAAGGTGAAAAGAGTTGACTCTATGGATAATATGGTAGACTCACTAACAAAGCAGTTGAGCCAGCAGAAGACTGAAGCCCATCTTGAATAGATGGGACTTAGGTATATGGCCAATTGGTTTTAATGCAAATGGAAGATTAATAGATATGCATGCCTTAGAAGTCAAGTTGGCTAATACATCCTAATTTCTAGGACATTGTATTGTACTTAATCAAATTTTTATCAATAAAATTGGATATTTTTTATTCATATTTTTGTATATTTATGAATCATTCATGGAATTAATGGACAATAACACATATTTTGAAAAGTTAAGAATTTGATATATATGTCATTAAGGTTAACTCCTAAATGCTCCTGATCATTAGATCATCATAGGAACAGTAATCAATCTGCCAAGATTGGTGTATAGATTACTTTTCTTTAGGATAGATGAGTCTTGAGTCTATAGTATAGAGATACTAGAGCAAAAGTGTAAGTGATTGTTAGAGAACAACGGTACTGAGCATGACCAAAGAAAGAAAAGTTACATGGATATCTTCCCACTCATTAGTGATTTCTCAAGCTGTAGTTATGTGAATAGTTCATAGACATGCGGTTTCTTAGTCATTCACAACGGGGTTGTTATAGTTTGACAAATACATAAACATAGTCCCTAGCCATATGAGGCCTTGTAGTATACGTTGGCTGCAATAGATTTACTGTAGGAGTTGGGAGTATATTTATAGGGGATTTATTGATCTCGGTAGTAAAGGAATAGTCCTATGCAATATAAAAGACTGAGTTCTTCAGTTTGTGGCCACAACAACATGATTATGGAAAAGAGTTTTTATGAAAATCAAGATTGGGCTTGAGTCGATTAAGTCTAGCATATGATGGATGCTTAGGATTTGACAAGAATCCATGACCTGCATCATATTGGAACTTTCAATAGAGAAACTTGATCATACGGGAACTACACCTGGGGGATCACTTTTCTATTCTGCTGGATTGCTACTATATACTACTAGGTGTCATTAGTGAATTATGAAAACTTACTTGGATTATTTTTGGATCAACGTTCTATATCAAGATTGAGCTGGAAAAGTTCCGATCCATCAAAAGGATTTCTAAGATACTATGATAGAGATCATAGTATATCTCATTACCAGATAGAATGGAATTTAAGGAATTATACACAATAAGGAATTGACAAGATCAAGGCTTGGATTGAATTTAATAACTACTATTTTTGTAAAGTTTATAAATTTAGTAGCTGCTATTTTTGATACCTACTGCTTTTGATATTTGTTATTTTTGGCACTTGTTAATTTTCATACTAGGAATGTTATTATAAAAGTTTTAATTTGATTTAATTTTATTGGATTTGATCTAAATGGGTTTAAGAATTCTAGTTGGACTAGAATTTTAGAATCCTAATTGCACTAGGATTGATAGCCTTTTCGAATTCAGTTTGAATCTGGTTTGAATTCGATTCGATTTAATCCAAATTTAAATCCAATTAAAGGGGACATCTAACCTAATCAGATTGGACTTAAAATTTATTTTTTGGGATGTGGAATATGTATTTTTTGTGGCAAGGAAGTTCAATTAAAAAAATTATGTGCATATGTTCACTTTCTCATCCTAGTTTTTCTCTACACATTCCAGGAATTTTTTATAAATTCTCTATGAAAAATTTAGTTTTTTCATCCTTTCTCATTCCCTTTTGGATAAGGATAAGGTTGTTTAAATTTGTTTTAAATCTGAATTGATGTGGATTTAAATTGGAAGAGTTTCAGCAGGATTGAAAGACCTAGCCTTATTCTTATCTTATCATCTTTATCTCCTCCTATCCTCATCCAAACTCCATGGCTAATTTAATTGGATTTTTTTAAGATTGTGTAAGAATGAGAAATCTTCTTTACCGTGAGAATGGTAAGGAATTACCGAGTTTCTTAGAGAAATAAGATGGCGAGCATATATCTCTTCCCATCATAATTTACTCTATGCCGAGACTCCTTTTTGGTCAGCCTCCTTTTATATCAGTTTAATTATGATTAGGATTAGATCCCAACTAAAATTAAGCCTCTTCTAATTGGTATAGGCATGGAGAGGGCTGAGAGTTGTGCAATAATCTTAAAAAGAAAAAGGGAAGAGGAACCGTGTACTACTTTTGTAAGAAATCCTTCAAGCCGCTCATCCTTCTTTCTACTGCCCCCTCCTTGCTTCTTCTTCTTAATTTCACATCCTAAAAAGCATCCTAAACACTTTCGAGAGAGGAGAGATCAAAGAGAAGAAGGGGAGAAGAAAATGTATTCTTTTCCTCTCGTGTCCAAGTTGAAGTCTCGTTCGATTGTGCAAAAGTTTTGCATGAAGGCTGCAAGAGATGCAACCTTGTCCTTCGATTTGACTTGTACAGCTCTGACTGTAACTTCGAGCATCCATCGATCCGACTAGATTCAAGAAGAAGGATAGCAATCAAGATAAGTTGATCTATCCTATTCCAATTTATTTCATTTTTCAGATCTAAATTTCATGTGATGAATGCTTAATTAATATGTTAGATAGGTTCTTGGGTATTATTTTAAATAATTTTGCATGCTTGTTCAAATTTGTTTTGAAAAATTGCTTCTACTAAAATTTTAGAAATCCAGTTTTCAGCATGCTTACTAGAATAATTCTTTCAAAGGTAGTGCAGCAAATGTGGAATTCTAAGACTATAAAGTCCTTTAGTTGCAGGGAGAGGAAGATTGGATAGATGAAAAAGTAATATAGATAAAATTTCGTGCTCTTGTTTGCGATCAAGATTTCGAATTGATTGGTTTAGGAGAGTAGAAATCATCAAAGAAATTCTTAGCAGCTTTTGTTTGCTCATGCATTCAGCTTCTGAATACAAGCTCCATTACTAGAAGACTGTCATCTCCTACATTATTTAAGAAAAGAAATATATATATATACAAGGGTGGAGACCAACCAAGAGGTTATTATAAGATATCCAGATGTGTTTCTGATTCTCTTTTATTTTTTTATTTTCTAAGTATCACTTCGATCTTAACCTTATATAGACTATCCCATTCTACCGGTGTTATATGGTGAAATCTTATTTGGCCCACCAACTTGCTTTCCTAAACGATCAGTGACATGGGAGGCTGTGGTTGACTAGAAAGTCCAAGGAGAGAGATAGACACATGGAAGATTTGA
The DNA here is from genome assembly GCA_021397845.1 of Areca catechu. Classification (NCBI taxonomy): domain Eukaryota; kingdom Viridiplantae; phylum Streptophyta; class Magnoliopsida; order Arecales; family Arecaceae; genus Areca; species Areca catechu. Next base: position 206,050,150 of record CM038051.1, on the reverse strand, counting down.
GAGCAGAAGTTGATACCTTCAACCTCTCTCTATGTTTATAATAACAATATGTTGCATATTTATTTCATGCACATAAATATTTTTAGCAAAACATGGCATTAAAAAATTATACTGCAACTCATAAGAAATTTATATGATACTTGAGGAGTGAACATTAAATTTCTTGTTTACCAAAACAAAAAAAAAAACCTTTAAACATCCAAGCTTGTGGCTATTAATAATCAACCTGAAGGCAACCAGGCGGCAGATTGTTTAGCAGGCCAGGCATTGAACGGAGACTTCCTTTACAAATGGAGACAAGATCCATCATTCACTCGCCCGGATTCCAAGCTTGGATGGTTGTGGTGAAGGTTTAAGTTTTGTTTTCAGAACTTTCTCCCTTCTTGTACGAAGGGGGATAAAAAATCCTGGACTGTCTAAAAGTGATTTCCATTATCGTAAGTTTATCTGATCATGCCCTCTTGTAACCCCAGCATAGTCCCAGATCCCTTGTTTATCCTTCTAAGTATGGAAGTGGGCATATTAGACTCAGAAGATATTAAATAAGAAATTAAGTTTTAATTTATTAAATTTAAATAATTGAATCCAAAATTGGATATAACCCAATTTGCAATTCAGATGTTTTCCCTATAACAAACCATAGACTAAACACCATCTCCTGCTGCAATTTGACATCGAATATGTGCCGAAATTATATATTTTTGGAGTTGGATTAATTCTTGTAGGGTTGGAGTCGATGGTATACGAGACTTCTGCAAACCAAAAGCTTCCCTAGTGCCTGTTAGGAAAAATAGAGTAAGAAGAAAATAAACAGGGCTTGAGCTCGGCATGCATTAAATACTTTTCTTGAGTTTTTTGCATGTATATAGATGGATTTTCAAACAATTCTCTATCCAGGATATAACAAACCTCGGCAGAACAATCTAAGTTAACCGTCTCAAAATTATTAAAAATTTCATTTTTAAGTATTTTTATAGACAATGAAGCAGTTTTAAAATGAATATATAGTTGTGTTTCTTTACAAAACTAAAATAATCATTTAAAGCCTTTAAAACAGCATTCAAATTTTACTAATTAAGATCCAAGCCCAAGTAAGTCATATATATATATATATATATTTGTATATAGTTTAATTAATGGATAAAAGATAATTTTTAAAAGTAAGGACTTGAAACATTTTTAAACTTTTCAAGATGAGGCTATTTACCCGCACACTATTAAAAACTATCCAACAGTGTCGTCCAACCTCGTTTGCCAGCCCTCTTCCCTTCCCTACTTATTCCATGGTATAGACTATTCAATATAAAAGGATACCCGAGCTTGAATTGCATTATATCTTGAGCACATGCATCCAACTTCGCATGCCCCATATTCCACTGTTCTCTTCCCAAGTTATTCCGTGGAATAGACTACTCATTTAGCAGGCTAGACTTGAAAGAGTCGCTACCATTTTCCTTGCCGACAACTTCACATCCCCATGCATACCTTTTCCATTCCCAATCCCCAGTTCTTCCAACCTTCCTCGGCCTCGACCCATCCATCCCCACTCAAAAGTCTATAAAATGAAACAATTCTCAAGTCCGTTCCTCACCAAGCAAAAGAACGTACACCGGTAACATCAAATGGCTTCCTCAAACCTCCTCTCTTCCCTTCTGCTTCTTCTCCAAGCCCTCCTCATCCTTCTCTCACCAGCATCAGCTGCCAACTCCAATCATTTCAGTGAATACATCGGGGCCGACTTCAAAGGCATCCGGTTCTCTGATGTCCCCGTCGATCCCGGCGTCGACTTCCACTTTATCCTTTCATTTGCCATAGACTACACCACCTCCTCTAACTCCCCCACTCCTACCAACGGTCAGTTCAACGTCTTCTGGGACACTGTCAACCTCTCGCCCTCGCAGGTAGCTGCCATTAAGCGGAGACACGGCAATGTTAAGGTTGCACTCAGCCTTGGTGGAGCCACCGTCGGCAATAAGCCAGCATACTTCCAACCTTCTTCTATAGATTCTTGGGTCAATAACGCCGTCAATTCGCTCACAAGAATCATCAAAGAATACCACTTGGATGGTATCGATATCGACTACGAGCAATTCCATGCCGATTCCAATACCTTCACGGAGTGCATCGGGTAGTTGTTGACGAGGCTAAAGAACGATGGAGTTATCTCCTTTGCTTCGATAGCCCCTTTCGATGACTCGCAAGTCCAGAGCCATTACTTGGCATTGTGGAGGAAATATGGGCATCTTATAGACTATGTCAACTTCCAATTCTATGCCTACGATTCAAGCATGACGGTATCTCAATTTCTGGGCTATTTTGCGAAATAGAGTTCCAACTACAACGGAGGGAAAGTATCGGTGAGTTTCACCACCGGTGGAAGTGGAGGGTTATCGCCACAAAATGGCTTCTTCCGTGCATGCGAGACTCTCAAGAAGGAGGGGAAGCTTCAAGGCATCTTTGTCTGGTCTGCGGATGACTCCAAGAGCAATGGTTTCCGCTACGAGAAGCAAGCGCAGTCTTTGTTGGCTAACGCCCGCTAATCTTGGTTAAAACTGCAAAATTTCAGCCTTGGTAAATGAACGTAGAAGATGTTGACGTGAGAAGAATTGAATTAAATAAATGAAGTATCGGATACTTCGATTTTAGCTCTTTGGGAATGTATCTCGTGTCTTGAAGAAAAAATCTTCGTTCGATTTTAGTCCCTCATAAAGATCTTTGATCTTAACATTTTCTGTTCATATTTTCTGTGGTTAAATAAATCCTTTAATTACTGGAAACATTCAACTATAAAACAGTACACTACATAAACAAAAACTATAAAACAGTACATGAACGTAAGAGAATGGCATATAACCTAAAGCGCATGGCCAACTTTTGTTGCAGTACACTACAGAGACAAATTAAGGGGAAAAAAATTGATCAGCTTTTTTAACCCTCATTATCAAAATTATTTGAGATCAAAGATAATTTGTAACATATTTTGTACTATGATCAAGTGATTTTATAAGTTCATTGAAAGCTCCTTGCCAATGTAAATTATAGGAATGACCAAGCCTTCTCTTAATATAACATTTTCTTGGATCAGAGAAAACTAGAGTATAATTTCCATAGGGCCTGGAGAGAAGAACACTGTCAAAGGAGTGACAACGCAATGCTTAGTTGTACTTGCTAGAGCCATCTATTGACAAATAAATGATCTTATATATATTTCTTCATGTCGGTGGGATTGTAATGTTCTGTTGATGCTCAAGGCTAAAATTTACGAGCGGTATATGTGAGGCCCAGTTCTTATTGGACAGGATTTGGGCTGAAGCCGGCGGCCCTTGCCGACTTCAGTTCAAATTCCTTCGGGTTCGGAAGTTCGGATTTTCCGGCGAGAAATACGGAGAAATTCGACGACGCCGCCGGAGGTGAGGGGGATAAGGCTCTTCCTCGGGTTTTTTAGGGGCTTAGGTTGCCTCTGTTGATCCGGGAATACCTCCCTGTGGGTGGAGCGTCGACGGCTTCTTCGAGTGTCCCTGCCCTCGCCGGAGCGCTCTCCACCGGTGGTCGCTGCGATCGGAGCCAGCCTCGCCGGTAAGTCCCTCTTCCTCGGAAAGGGTAGTGTGTGTTGTTTGGCTGGACGGGAGGGAGAATCCGGTTGATTCTTCCTCTCCGTTGAAGCCGTGAGTTGTGGCCGGCGACGAGAAAGTCACCGCCGGATTCCTCCTCTCCGGCAACCGTCCTGGGCGGCCGATCACAGGGATCGCCGCCGTCCCTTCGCTTGCTTGGGGGGGAAGAGAGAGAGGGAGAGAAGGATTTTTGATCGACCGGGAGGTTCTGTTGCAGGCGGCAGTCTCCGGCTCGATGCTCACCGGCTGGCGGTCGGACGACCGCCGTAGGGGTCGTCGGACCCTCTTCTCCCTCCGGCGAGTACTCCGTGTTGGTCGGACGGGAGGATCGCCGCCGATCCTCCCTGGTTCTTTCGTGGAATCGGGGAGGGGGTGCTGTGGCCGGAATGGGATTTCTTTTGGCTGGGCTCGGTTTGATCAGATCTGGGCCGAGCTGACTGGGCCGAGTTGACTGGGCCGGGCTTGGCTGGGTCGGGCTGGGCTGGGCTGGGCTTGGCTGGGCCGGGCCTTGTAGGGCCAGACTCGTTTGAGCCATGCCCTGTTGGGCTAGACCTATTATCTTGGATGGGCCGACCCAGTAACGACAGGAAGGAAAGAGTTGTCTGGGGTTATCCCAAGGGATTTATTTTATATTTTTTTTTTAGAAATTAATGATATTAAATCATAAACAAAATGATTTGTGATGCAGGGTCGTCATCATCCTTGGAAAATTGGGTTTAGTACTGAGTTAGTAAATTGTAAGTTATCACTCACCGATAAAATTTTGCCATGCATGTTGTGAACCCCTTCATTTGATTTGTTATTGAATTTTATTGTTTATGTTCATGCTACATACATATATCTTGATGCGTTATGAAATTTAACCATAGACTAAGATGTAATGAGTCATGGGGTGAGTTGGTTGTAATTGCTCTCTAGTCCGACTATGATCACACGAGGATCTAGACTCATTTTGGGCCTCCAGCGGGGCTATCGCTGGCACATGACCGATGTGCGGTATGTGACACAGGAGTTGTTGTTTTATTCTAGCACATGCTGGGAAGCATGTTCCTCGTGTGATACTCAGAGCTAGACTCCTTTTGGGCCTCCAGCGGGGCTATCGCTGGCACATGACCGATGTGCGGCATGTGACACAGGGTCTAGACTCTTTTGGGGCGAGCCACGGGCCGATCGTGGCCATAGTATGAGGGACTAAGTGAGTGTGTTTGGATGGCCATCCTAAAAATTTGTATGATGTCAGAAAAATAAATAAGAAGGTTAATAATGGAAAATGGTTTATATTTTATGATTACTCACATGTGTGGAGTTACTCTAGATTCATGGTAAATTTTTATTCGTGACATATGATGACTTATTGAGTTTAAGGGAAACTCATTTCATTCCCTTGCATTTTTTTTTCAGGATCAGAGGAACACGTGGGCCAGGGATTCAATCAGTGAGGTTTAGGATGTAGTGGACACTATCATGTTTTTTTTTTTTTTTAATTTATTTATTGTCTGAAATTAGATTATGATAAATGTATGATGGTTGGCTTTACGACATTTGAATCTACTTGCCTATTTTTGCTTTTATTGATATATTGCCATGTTACTCATTTTATATAAGAAATGGTTGGAACAGGCCTGGTATGTCCCTGGGAAGATTGAATTCCCAGAACATACGGCCATCTGTCGCACTTCTGGCCCAGGTCTTGGGTTTGGGGCACGACAGATTTAGTGGTATCAGAGCCAGGCTTGTCTCAGAAATTAAGATGTTTTAGATAGTGAGAGCGGGGTAGAGATAATTAGGGCAAGTTTAAACTAATAAAGTACAAGTAAGGTTATATTATTTAACTAACTAACTTTTGTGGCATAGGTTTAATGGCTCGAACCCGATCCATGAGGACATCGAATCAAAATGATCATGCTTCTCGAGCTCATGATACTTCGCAGGCAGCGGGTCCATCTCGGGTGGCCGGCGCTTTCATGACTCGTAGCCCATCACCTGATCAGGGCGAGAGCCGAGCAGTTAGTCCTCCTCCTCTGCAGCATGATATGAGGACAGCCAATTTTGATGGTCAGGTGGTAGGTCTTATCCAGGCTCTAACTGGACTTGTGCAGGAAATGAGGCAGCAGGGGAGTAGGGATGGTCAGTCTTCTAAAATGGATCGGGGGATCACTGAATTTAAGAAGTTGGCGCCTCCTATTTTTGAGGGTTCTACTGAACCTACTGAATCTTTGAAATGGCTGAAAGAAATGGAGAAGGTCTTTGCCAGCATGGACTGTACAGATCGGGAAAAGGTTCGCTTTGCAGCTTTTCAATTGCAAGGCGAAGCTTCGGAATGGTGGGATGCTGTCAAGAGACAATATGGTAATGAAGAGCCAATAACTTGGGATATTTTTCGCCAAGAGTTTTTGGATATGTATTTTCCCGAAAGTCTCAGATTTGAGAAGGAAAGTGAATTTACCAGATTAATTCAAGGAAGCTTGTCAGTGGCACAATATGAGGCCAAGTTTATTGAACTGTCCCGCTTCGCTCCGGAGTTGGTGGCCACGGACTATATCAAGGCTCGGAGATTTGAGAAAGGGCTTAAACCCAGGATTCGTGCTGGAGTAAGACCCATGCAGCTGACCTCGTACCGGGACGTCATTAGTAAAGCAAAAATTATGGAGCAGGAGGTTGATAATATGCAGCAGGAGAGGGAACGGCAGCTGAGGAAAAGATCCAGACCTGATGGGCAGCGAGGGAACCAACACTCTGGCAAACAACCTAGACAGAGGGGAAATCAAAGGCAAGATCCAGGTCCTCAGCAGGGTAATGGTCCTCGTTGCAGGAGATGTCAAGGTTTTCACCTAGAGCAGGATTGTCGTTGGTTTTCTAGGGCTTGTTTTAATTGTGGTCAGCAGGGCTACAAAGCTATGGATTGCCCACGTCCTCAGAATCCTGGGAATCAGTATACCTTCCAGAATGCACCGCGACCGCCAGCACCTCCTCCTTCAAATGTACCAGCTTTTATCCAAGGACAACCTATAGTTTATGGATCTGGTGAGCGCCAGAAGCAGAAGACCCAGGCTCGTGTGTATGCTCTAACTCAGCAAGATGCTTAGGCATCGAATGCTGTGGTGACAGGTAATTTCGCAAAAAAAATTTTTAAAAAAAAAGTTGATTTAATTGAGTGCATATAATCATAAGTTAGAATTATCTGGTAGGTACCATCAAAGTAGTCTCTTCTTATGCCCGTATTTTATTTGATTCCGGAGCAACACACTCTTTTATCTCAACCGGATTTACTTAGAAGGCTGGTATGAAACCAGTACCTCTAAATTTTGAGATCGGAGTGTCCATTCCAAATGGGGGCATTATCATGGTCAACATGATTTGTCCATCCTGCACTCTAAGCATTGAAAACCATGAATTTTCATCCGATCTAATGGTATTGGAAATGGAGGAGTTTGATATTATTTTGGGAATAGATTGGCTAGCTTCTTATCATGCCATAGTAGATTGTTTCGGGAAGAGAGTAGTTTTCTACCCTCTAGGTCAGGAACCTTTTGGTCTCTTTGGCAGTGAAGGGAAGACCCCTACTAGAATGATTACAGCTATGCAAGCTAATCGGATGCTAAGGCAAGGCTGTACAGGATATTTAGCCAATGTTATGGATCTCCAGTAAGAAGAAAAAAGGTTGGAAAATATTCCTATTGTGAAAGAATTTTCGGATGTATTTCCAGATAAATTGCCGGGATTGCCTCCTGATAGAGAGATGGAATTTTCTATTGATCTCTTACCCAGTGCAGAACCTATGTCTAAAGTTCCCTATAGAATGGCACCAGCTGAATTGAAAGAACTCAAGGAACAACTCCAGGATCTGCTTGATAAGGGATTTATCAGGCCGAGTGTTTCACCGTGGGGTGCTCCGGTACTATTTGTCAGGAAGAAGGATGGAAGTTTGAGGTTGTGTATTGATTATCGAGAATTGAACAAGTTGACAATTCGAAATAAGTATCCCCTTCCCAGAATTGATGACCTTTTTGACCAGTTGCAAGGCGCTCAGGTGTTCTCAAAAATTGACTTGCGGTCCGGATATTATCAGTTGAAAATTAAGAATGAGGACATATCCAAAACAGCCTTTCGGACTAGATATGGGCATTATGAATTTTTGGTGATGCCTTTCGGACTGATGAATGCTCCGGCAGCTTTCATGGACATGATGAATAGGATATTCAAATCATATTTGGATCAGTGTGTAGTAGTTTTTATTGATGATATTTTAGTATATTCCAAGAACCCGGAGGAGCATGAAGAACATTTAAGGAGAATCTTACAGATACTAAAGGAGCAGAAGTTGTATGCAAAGCTGAAGAAATGTCAATTCTGGCTTGATAATATTTCTTTTCTTGGCCACACAGTCTCTAAAGAAGGAATATCTGTTGATCCAGCAAAGATTGAAGCAATTGTTGAATGGAATAGACCAACTAATGTGACAGAAGTCCGTAGTTTTCTGGGTCTAGCTGGTTATTATCGAAGGTTTGTGGAGGGATTTTCCCGTATAGCCTTGCCACTGACCCAGCTAACTCATAAAGGGATTAAATTTGTTTGGTCTGATGATTGTGAGAAAAGCTTCCAAGAGTTGAAGAAGTGCTTGGTGTCAGCTCCTATTCTCACCCTACTATCTGGAAGTGAGGGATTTACTATTTATAGTGATGCCTCCAGAAAAGGGTTAGGATGTGTTCTTATGCAAAAGGAGAAGGTGGTGGCCTACGCATCTAGGCAGCTTAAAACACATGAATTGAACTACCCTACTCATGATTTGGAGCTAGCTGTTGTAGTCTTTGCTTTGAAAATTTGGAGACATTACCTGTATGGAGTATCTTGTGAAATTTTTACTGATCATAAAAGTCTTAAGTATTTATTTACTTAGAATGAGTTAAACTTGAGGCAAAGGAGATGGTTGGAGCTGATCAAAGACTATGATTTGAAAATAAGTTATCATCCGGGAAAAGCAAATGTAGTGGCTGATGCATTGAGCAGGAAGGTCGGAGGTAGCTTGGCAACCTTAATCACTTCTCAGGGAGAAATTCTTCAAGATTTTGGAAAGCTGAATTTGGAAATCCAGTTGCATAACTCTAAATTCTCACTTGCTACTCTTAAGATACAATCTACCCTGATTGATAGAATTAAGGCATCACAGACGAGTGATTTAGAATTTCAAAAGATTAGAGAGAAGATACAATCTGGGATAATCTCAGAATTTTGAATTCATGAGGATGGATCCTTAAGGTTTGGAAACAGATTGTGTGTTCCAAGGGATGCAAGTCTAAAGAAGGAAATCTTGATCGATGCCCACAATGCTATTTATACTATTCACCCTGGGAGCACAAAAATGTATAGAGATCTTAAAGAGAACTTCTGGTGGAAAGGTATGAAAAGGGAAATAGCCATGTTTGTGGCTCAATGCTTAACTTGTCAACAAATAAAGGCTGAGCATCAGAGACCAGCGGGACCACTACAACCCCTAGCTATTCCTATATAGAAATGGGAAAATGTCATAATGGACTTTGTTTCTGGATTGCCGAGGACTCTCAGAGGTTTTGATGCTATTTGGGTTGTTGTAGATCGATTGACAAAGTCAGCTCATTTCCTACCTATCAAGGTCAATTTCTCCTTGGAAAGGCTAGCAAAATTATATATCAATGAGATTGTTAGATTGCATGGTATTCCTGTATCAATTGTATCTGATAGGGACACTAGGTTTGTTTCTCAATTTTGGAGGAGTTTGCATCAAGCTATGAAAACCAAGCTGGAGTTTAGTACAGCCTTTCATCCTCAAACAGATGGGCAGTCAGAGAGGACGATTCAGACATTAGAAGATATGTTGAGAGCATGTGTTCTTGATTTGAAAGGATCTTGGGATGATCATCTGTCACTGATAGAATTTGCATATAACAATAGTTATCAAGCAACCATTAAGATGGCACATTTTGAAGCTCTATATGGGAGGAGATGTAGGACCTCAGTATATTGGGATGATGTTGGCGAGAGGAAACTTTTGGGACCGGATATTGTGCTGCAAACCACAGATAAAATCCAACTTATTAGGAAGCGACTGCTTACAGCTCAGAGTCGACAAAAGAGTTATGCAGATAATCGAAGAAGAGAACTGAATTTTCAGGTGGGGGATCATATGCTTCTTAAAGTGTCCCCTACTAAAGGAGTTATGAGATTTGGGGTGCGAGGAAAGTTAAGCCCTCGGTTTGTGGGTCCTTTTGAGATCTTAGAGAAAATTGGAGCTGTGGCTTATCGGCTTGCTTTGCCGCCTTCTCTTGCTGGTGTACATAATATTTTTCATGTTTCTATGCTGAGGAAGTATGTACCTGATCCAAATCATGTAGTTGAATTAGGACCACTTCAATTCAAGGAAAATTTGTCTTATGAGGAACAACCAGTGAAGGTGGTGGATAGAAAGGAACAAGTCTTGAGACGATGCATTATTCCTTATGTTAAAGTCCAGTGGAGTAATCATTCAGAACGAGAAGCCACTTGGGAGTTAGAAGAAATCATGAAAGTTAAATATCCTCAACTTTTCCAGGACCCAGGTATGTAATTTCGAGGGCAAAATTTTTTTTTTAGGTGGGGAGAATGTGAGGCCCAGTTCTTATTGGGCAGGATTTGGGCTGAAGTCGGCGGCCCTTGCCGACTTCAGTTCAAATTCCTTCGGGTTCGAAAGTTCGGATTTTCCGGCGGGAAATCCGGAGAAATCCGACGACGCCGCCGGAGGTGGGGGGGATAAGGCTCTTCCTCGGGTTTTTTAGGGGCTTAGGTTGCCTCTGTTGATCCGGGAATACCTCCCTGTGGGTGGAGCGTCGACGGCTTCTTCGAGTGTCCCTGCCCTCGCCGGAGCGCTCTCCACCGGTGGTCGCTGCGATCGGAGCCAGCCTCGCCGGTAAGTCCCTCCTCCTCAGAAAGGGTAGTGTGTGTTATTTGGCTGGACAGGAGGGAGAATCCGGTTGATTCTTCCTCTCCGTTGAAGCCGTGAGTTGTGGTCGGCGACGAGAAAGTCACCGCCGGATTCCTCCTCTCCGGCAACCGTCCTGGGCGGCCGATCACAGGGATCGCCGTCGTCCCTTCGCTTGCTTGGGGGGGAAGAGAGAGAGAGGGAGAGAAGGATTTTTGATCGACCAGGAGGTTCTGTTGCAGGCGGTAGTCTCCGGCTTGATGCTCACCGGCTGGCGGTCGGACGACCGCCGTAGGGGTCGTCGGACCCTCTTCTCCCTCCGGCGAGTACTCCGTGTTGGTCGGACGGGAGGATCGCCGTCGATCCTCCCTGGTTCTTCCATGGAATCGGGGAGGGGGTGCTGTGGCCGGAATGGGATTTCTTTTGGCTGGGCTCGGTTTGATCAGAGCTGGGCCGAGCTGACTGGGCCGAATTGACTGGGCCGGGCTTGGCTGGGTCGGGCTGGGCTGGGCTGGGCCGGGCCTTGTAGGGCCAGACTCGTTTGAGCCATGCCCTGTTGGGCTAGGCCTATTATCTTGGATGGACCGACCCAGTAACGACAGGAAGGAAAGAGTTATCTGGGGTTGTCCCAAGGGATTTATTTTATGTTTTTTTTTTAGAAATTAATGATATTAAATCATAAACAAAATGATTTGTGATGCAGGGTCGTCATCATCCTTGGAAAATTGGGTTTAGTACTGAGTTAGTAAATTGTAAGTTATCACTCACCGATAAAATTTTGCCATGCATGTTGTGAACCCCTTCATTTGATTTGTTATTGAATTTTATTGTTTATGTTCATGCTACATACATATATCTTGATGCGTTATGAAATTTAACCATAGACTAAGATGTAATGAGTCATGGGGTGAGTTGGTTGTAATTGCTCTCTAGTCCGACTATGATCATACGAGGATCTAGACTCCTTTTGGGCCTCCAGCGGGGCTATCGCTGGCACATGACCGATGTGCGGTATGTGACATAGGAGTTGTTGTTTTATTCTAGCACATGCTGGGAAGCATGTTCCTCGTGTGATACTCAGAGCTAGACTCCTTTTGGGCCTCCAGCGGGGCTATCGCTGGCACATGACCGATGTGCGGCATGTGACACAGGGTCTAGACTCTTTTGGGGCGAGCCACGGGCCGATCGTGGCCATAGTATGAGGGACTAAGTGAGTGTGTTTGGATGGCCATCCTAAAAATTTGTATGATGTCAGAAAAATAAATAAGAAGGTTAATAATGGGAAATGGCTTCTATTTTATGATTACTCACATGTGTGGAGTTACTCTAGATTCATGGTAAATTTTTATTCGTGACATATGATGACTTACTAAGTTTAAGGGAAACTCATTCCATTCCCTTGCATTTTTTTTTCAGGATCAGAGGAACACGTGGGCCAGGGATTCAATCAGTGAGGTTTAGGATCTAGTGGACACTATCATGTTTTTTTTTTTTTTTTTTTTTTTATTGTCTGAAATTAGATTATGATAAATGTATGACGGTTGGCTTTACGACATTTGAATCTACTTGCCTATTTTTGCTTTAATTGATATATTGCCAGGTTACTCATTTTATATAAGAAATGGTTGGAACAGGCCTGGTATGTCCCTGGGAAGATTGAATTCCCAGAACATACGGCCGTCTGTCGCACTTCTGGCCCAGGTCTTGGGTTTGGGGTGTGACAGTATATCTAATATAAGAGTAACGTACATGTGTCAGGAGAAAAACATTTTATTTTTTGATGAACATGTAATAATTGAAGTTTTCTTCCATTATTATTTTAGAAGATTATAAGCACTGGACTATGCAAAGAATACTTCTTTCCATGCACCGCCATCCAACTCCTGGTCAAGATTTCAAACCCATCTTTGGTAGTCCTACCAAAAGACTTCACCAGCTTGGTAAGCTAGCACCTTTGTGTTTAAAATTTTATAATTTAGCTACCAAAAAAAGCTTTGATAGACAACATCAAGCTACTTTAATCAAATTGATCCTGAACAGGCTTGAAGCATTTGCCATGAAAAATTTTGGCATTAAATATGATGATTTAATCACACCAGGATATGCATAGAGCACAACATTCATAAGAGAGAAGGTTGATATTCAACTGGTTGGTATTGTGACAACCACCTACTTGGTCCCGAGACACCTGCCAGACCATCAATTAAGGCAAAGCACTCAAAGCTAGTGATGATCGATTTTGGTTACCCAGCTATTCCAGTCATTCCACATGTCCCTATAGGATTGTGGTAGACAAGTTCGTGGATAGCAGCATCTCAATAGAATCAGCTACCTTAACAGAAAAGATACTAATAGAATGGATCTTAGGGAATAAGATCCTAATAACTTGTCAGAATCCATTACACCTGTCAGAGAAGGCCACCTCCCTGGCAGTACTCTGTTACTCTGTGTAAAGCTATAAATAGGTAAGAGAGATCCCGACGAAGTACATTAACACACACGACTATGCTGGTGCTCATATAGTCATCACTAGACTCTCAGCTCTGACTGTTATTGCCCATCTCATCCTCCTATTTCTGACTTGAGCATCAGAGTATCCCCATTAGAAATTCTAGCTCAGGAACTTCTTATAGATCTCCATTAGAAAGCCACCAAGAGTAGCATCCGTCTGATCAAAGAAGGCCGGATGACTCTTGGTGTCGTCGCGACCTACCGGAGGGTGACTTGGTAGCAATAGATTAGTGCACTAGAAAGGGGACACAGCATGCTTTTCAAGCAAGCAACCCCAAGTTTTTGGAGTTTGAGGCCATGGTGACTACCAGTGCATAAGACTTCACCATGAGCCACATCAGGCATTCTCCATGTCGCAGGGAGCAATCTGGCCAGGCATCGAAACCTGTTGCTCCATCTCCTCAACCATCTACAACCCAACAAAGCTTACTAGCCATCTTGGATAGCAAGTTGAGGCCCTCACCATGGCAGTGTGAGGACTATAATAGTAGCAACCCCCCGAGGCAGGACAGCCACCGCTTGAAGTCCTGGCTATCCGCATTGTTGTTGCCCACCTTAGCCATTGATCTCCAAGGGGAGATCCCATCACTAATGGACTTTCCACTGATTGCGGTCCTCTTCATCCTATCGTGGAAGCCACTAGTCCTCCTAGAAAAAGTTCTCTCATCATCGGATCATTCCACAATCACGGTCTCCTTGGCCACATTGAAAAAGCCCCAGGTGGGAGAAGCGACGATATGAAAAAAAGCTAAGGCTGGAGAAGTGCTCCCAGCCCCCTCCGAGTCATCATCCAAGTATTCGTAGGGGGATCCATCGAAGAGGTTATTCAGCGATGAGCCGAATGATGCCTTGACAAGTATGACTACAAGCTACCTGAGATCAATCATTGACTTGCCAATCTTCAAGGAGAGAGTCGGGACTCAGCTGAGTTCAAACTCATCCATCTTTTACCTACGAATTCTAGAGGAATCAAACCTGAGTCAGTTCAAGATGCCCCAGCTAGAGCCTTATGATAACACCATCGACCTACTGGATCTTCTAGAGAGCTACAAGGCTCTCACGAGAATTCAAGGTACCTCTAATGCCCTGCTTTGCATTGCCTTTCTAGCTATTCTTTGAAAAGTAGCTCAAGCATGATACTCCCGACTCGAGCTTAGGAGCATCAACTCCTTCTACCAGCTGGAGAAGAGTATGTGGCATACTTCAGCACTTGCAAAAGATGCCGTGAGAGGCTAATAGCCTCTTCTCTATCTGTCAGTAGGATAGAGAGCCCTTGAAGGACTATATGACCTAATTCAAGGTGGCCACGATGGAAGTCTACCACATGGATAAGTCGACAGCCATACTGGCAGACAGAGAGCCCTTGAAGGACTATGTAGCCTGATTCAAGGTGGCAACGATGGAAGTCTACCACCTGAACAAGTTGGTGGCCATGCTAACCTTGAAGAGAGGACTTCACCCCTCCCATCTCATTTATTCCTTGGATAAGACTCTCCCGAAGTCTTATTAATTCAGAAATACTGGCCTGCACACAGAAGTATATCCACATGGATGAGGCAACTTTTACTCGAAGCGATGTGACAGCCAAGGAATAAGAAAGCTCGGGCAGAGCCTAATGGAGCCCAGTCCAACAAGCCCAACTTGTCACGCCGACAGAGCCCTATGCCAAGGAACTTTGATGGTAGATCTGATAATTACACTCCTCTCTTCATTACTAGATTCAAATCCTGATAAAAATCTAAGGAGAACAGTATCTATGAAGGCCAAATCTGATGAAGTCTTCCATTTTTCATAACAAAAATAAGTATTGCCACTTTCACATAGACCATGGCCATGACATAGATGATTGCCATAAGTTAAAGAGAGAGATTGAAGAACACATCCGACATGTCTACCTCAGAAAGTATGTTCACAGAGGTGCTCAGCCTAGCACCCAGAGTTTGAGCCAACAGTCGATCCAGGTCGAGATCGATAACCAAGTGATTGAGGAGCAGGTCGGTATGATCTCCTAGAGGGCAGAGCACTCCTCAAAGAGGTCAAGAGGGGAGGGGTGAAGTAAGAATATAATTTTCTTTTTTAATAAGGACTTAGTCAGGGTCCACAATCTCAATTATAATGCTATTGTCATGTTTATAATAATAACGAAATATGATGTAAAAGGAATCTTAGTTGATAGTGAAAGTTAAACCAATATTCTTTTTTATAATGCTTTTGTTTAGATTAACTTGTCTCTGAATCAACTCAAGTCGATCTCTGTACCCTTAATCGACTTTATTGGAGACTCAATTAGGTCGAAAGAAAAATTATCCTTCCTATCATGGCAGGGACTTCATCCTGATAGAGCACTATCTTCATGACCTTCATAGTGGTCCACATGCTTTCGATCTATAATGTCATCCTCGGATGATTAGGTTTTAACTAGTTAGATGCTATTATCTCAACTAAATACCTTCTCATCCGCTTTCCAACAAAACATGAAGTCAACAAGATGCATGGGGACTAGTAGCTTGCCTGACAATGCTTTTTGATGGTGCCAAAAGTACAAAAGGTCAGTGAAGTGCTGTCTACTGAGTAGCTAGTCCAAAGGGAGCCAAAGAAAAGAGACAAATCGGTCAAGCAACTACTTTCCTTCCTACTGAAGGATGACCCGATAAAGATGGTGTAGATTAGAGCTTCTCTGCCCAAGCTTGATCAAGATTGACTATTGGACTCCTGTGCCAAAACATGGATATCTTCACTTGGTTGGCATCAAACATGCCAGAGATTCCCCCCGAGATAATTATCCATAAGCTAAATATCGACCCGAAGTTCAATCAGATTCAACAAAAGAAAAAAAATTTTGTCCCCAAAAGACAGAAAGCCATTGATGAAGAAGTAGGCAAGTTTCTAGGAGCTAGATTTTTCAGGAAGCCCACTATCCTGACTAGCTGGCAAACATGATTATAGTTAAGAAAGTAAATGAAAAGTGATGGATCTGCATCAACTGTACTAATTTGAATAAGATATATCTTAAAAATAGCTTCTATTATCAAAAATTGGTCAACTAGTCGATACCACCGCCAAACATAAGCTACGCAACTTTATGGATACCTTCTCAGGCTATAACTAGATAATGATGGCTTTCAAACATGAAGAGAATACATTCTTCATGATTAACAAAGGTATTTATTTTCATAAAGTAATGCCTTTTGATCTAAAAATATATATATAAGCCACATATCAGTAATTAGTCAATAAGATCTTCGAAGACCAAATTGGTTGGAACATAAAGGTCTATATCGATAACATACTCATCTAGAGTATTGAAGAGATTGACTATATTAAAGACCTAAAGGAAGCCTTCAATACTCCTTATCAGTATCAGATGAAGTTGAATTCGAGCAAGTAGATGTTTGGCATTATAACTGGTAAGTTTCTTGGATTCATGGTTACCTAGTGAGGCATTGAAACAAATCCAGAGAAAATTTAAGCCATCCTTGACATGCAACATCTGGCCTCCAAGAAAGAAGTGCAGTAGCTCATTGGATGCTAAGCGCTGGTCATCCTTCTTCAAGGACCTTTATCGGATACACAACTTCAATTTGACAAAAGAATACCAGCAAGCATTTGAGAAACTCGAGAAGTTTCTTTCATCTCCACCCCTACTTTATAAATTAGAAGTTGGAGAGGAGCTGCACCTATACCTTGTTGCATCTCCAGAAGAAGCCATCAACTTTGTACTTGTCCGAGTGGATGACAAAAGGATTTAGAAATCTATCTATTATATAAGCTGAGTACTCCACAACATAAAGATTAGGTATTCCAAACCTAAAAAAATAGTTATGTACTAATTATCTCTATGCAGCATCTCAAGCCCTACTTCTAAGCGCACTTGATCATCGTCCTGATTGACTAACCACTTAGAGCCATACTACAATGACTAGATACATCCAAGAGGATGGCCAAATTGATGATCAAGCTCAATGAATTTGATATCTTTTATCACCTACGGTCATTTATGAAGGTGCAGGTCTTGGCTAACTTTCTTGTTGAGTGCCCATAGTTGGATGATAAGCCTAAGGAGCCACTCGCCAAGCAACTCATTGATCAACCCAATCCAAGGATAGCCTGGATCCTATATATAGATGGAGCCTCAAACTTCTAAGGGAATGGAGCTAGGCTCATCCTCACAAACTCAAAAGAAATGGTCATCAAGTATTTCTTGTGCTTCTAATTCAGAGCGATCAACAATCAAGCTCATATGAAGTTATCCTGGCCGGCCTAAAGCTCGCCAACTAGTTAAAGGTGGAGTGCCTAAAGGTCTTCACCGACTTTCAGCTGGTAGCCGGCCAAGTAACCAATAAATATGAGGCTCGAGATCCAACAATGGCCAATTATCTGGACAAAGTATAGACCCTGACATCAACACTCAAGTACTTCAATATCTTTCACATCTCTCAGTGCGAGAATGCTTAGACCGATACCCTCTCTCGGGTGGTGACTTTAGTGGACAACTTCCTCAGTAGAACATGCATCGAGTACCTAGACACTCCCAGCACCAATGAAATAGAAGAAATCCAACAAGTTGACCACGAGCCAAGCTAGATGGATTCCTTCATCAAATACTTGACTAAAGGCACCATCCCTGACAATCCTCCCGAAGGCAAAGAAATTCAAGTAGAAAGCTTCTTAGTTCATACTGCTGGACAGAAAACGTCACAAAAAATCTTTCTCTTTCTTGCTACTCAAATATCTCCTACCTACCAAAGCCGACTACGTATTTTGGAAGATCTATGAAAGAATCTATAAAAATCATCTAGGAGCCAAGTCCCTAGCTTACAAAGCTTTAAGGCAAGGATACTATTAGCCGACTATGCATGAAGATGCAAAGAAGTTTATTTGGAAATACTAATAGTGCAGTGCTTTGCCAACATCCAGCAGTATTTAGCAAGCCAATTGGCCTAGCTCTCTTCTCCATGGTCATTCACCTAGTGGGGGATGGGCATGCTTTATTTGTTCTCCAGCATCCAATCAGCGAAAGTTCTTTATTATCACCATCAACTACTTTACCAAGTGGATCGAGGCAAAACTATTGGTGCACATCATCGAGAGTAAAATCAAGAGCTTCTTTTGAAAATTAGTTATCCGTTGATTTAGACTTTCCCACACCATTGTCATCAATAATGGTCGATAATTCAATAACCAAACATTCAAAAATTTTTGCATCGAACTTCATATTTGGTACCAATTTATGTTGGTCAGGTATCCTCAATTAAATGGCGAGGTAGAAGTCACAAATTGGATTATCCTTCAAGGGCTTAGGACCAAGCTGGACAAATCCAAAGACAGGTAGGCAGACGAGATACCTAGGGTATTATGGACTTACCACATAATTCCCCAAACTTTGATAAACGAGACTCCTTTCAACTTGACCTTCAACGATAAAATGGTAATCCATGTCAAGATCGAACTTTCGATTATGTGGATTGAGCATTTCGATAAGTCAAGTAACTCAGAATGGCTGAGGGCCAACCTCGACCTGCTAAAGGAGACTCAGAACCAAGCTTGCTTATGGATGGCTACATACCAGTAAAGAATTTCTTGGTACCACAACTCCCGAGTCAGGTCGAAGACTTTCCATCCAGGAGACTTTATGGTACAACATGCTGAAGTCTCAAGGCTCATGGAGTAATGCAAGCTGTCTTCCAACTAGGAAAGATCTTACTAGATAACTGAAATACTTGAGCGAGGAGCTTATCGGATTGAAGATCCCAGTAGAATCTCAATTCATTGAACCTGGAATTCCAAAAATATCCGAATATACTATCAATTATATAACAATTTTCATTCAAAAATTAAAAAATTCTCTGGCAATGTTCCTAGAGAACTATTAATTCTCCAATCATCTGATGCCAAGCTCATCGAAGCTCGCTAGAGTTTCAATCGGCTCACACCTTGCTAAAGAAGATGGCTGACTCATCATCTTCATCTTGGAAACTCCCATCAGGATAACTCCTATCTAGGTAACCCTATCAAGATAACTCCTATCCAGATAACTCTCATCAAGGTAACACCCATCTAGTCAACTAACATTCCATCGAAGAAGATAGCTCGTCACCTCCATCTTGGATAACTTCTATCAGGGTAACTCCTATCTGGCTGACTAACACTATATCAAAGAAGATGGCTAGCTCGTCGCTAGGGATGGCAACAAAATCTAAATCCATGGGTACCTAATTTAGCCCGACTCAATTGGGCCGGGTAGTCAACGCTTTGACTAGGTTTGGGTAAAATCTGATTGCTTAACTTTGGGTTTGGGCCAGGACTAGGTAGATATACACCCGACCCGAACCTAGCCTGAATTATTTTAATATTTAAATATATATAATTAATATATATTATATTTTTATTTACTTCAAAAGTATTGAATTAAGTTTTGTTAAATTTTATTTGTTTAAGATAATTTAAATTTTATTTTGAATATGAAACTAAATGCTGTTGAACTAAAAGTGTAGTTAAGTTTTATTTGTTTAATATATATATGATTTACAAAATGATAGATGATTTTAAAGTTGATAAAAATAAAAAAATATTTAATATGACTCAATTGGGTTCGAACTGGATAAACCCGAATTACCCGATACCCTATTGAGATGGATTTGGATAAAAAAACCCAATCCCGATAGTGTTTGAACCGGGTTTGGGTAGTTTATTGAGTATTCGGATTTGGATAGTTATGCACCTAGCCCAAATCGGTCCATTGCCATCCCTACTCGTTGCCTTCATCTTGAATAACTTCAATTGGGATAACTTTCATCAGGATAACTTGTATCAGGATAACTCCCATCCAGTTAACTGGCACTCCATTGAAGAAGATGGCTGGCTCATCACCTCCATCTTGGATAACTCCCATCAGGATAACTCCTATCCGGTCAAGTAATACTCCATCGAAAAAGATGGCTGACTCGTCATCTTCATCTTGAATAACTCCCATTAATGTAACTCCCATCTGGATAACTTTCATTAAGATAACTCCTATATAGGCAACTCCTTTCTGAATAACTTCCATCAAGAAAACTCTTATCAAGATAACTCCCATCCAGGTAACTCCCTTCCAGGTAAGTCACATCCATATAATGTCCAAATATCTGCAATCAAACTCCAAGTGATGACCAACTAACATACTTGGAAAAACATCATACTCAAAATGTAAGGCATACATTCAATACAGAGTCATCAAAATGTAGTTAATTTTCATTAATTTAGAAAGACTCTTACAAAGTTCGATCAAGTTCGAGATATACAAAGTTAGAGTTGAACTTTTTTAAGGTCGGACAAGTCTAAGAAAATAAAAAATAATTATAAAGGTGTCTTCTTCATCATTGACGGCCTTATGACTCCTATGCTCATAACTCAGTCAAAAATATTTGTCGTTTGATGCCGACTTACGAAGAAGATGACTTTGGTGCATAGGATGCTCTTTCAGAGCCAATGATTAGTACGTAACCAATGGATGATAGAATTTTATCCAAAGCCAATGATCAGTATCTGGCCAATGGGTAATAGAACTTTAACAACATAGTTCTACCAAAAACAATCATGCCAAGCAAGGTCACCAGCAGGGTGGCTGTTCTAGGTAGAATTATCTCCAAGAATACCTTTGGTTCTTTTTCCATCTATCTCCAAGGATACCTTCGGCCCTCCAGCCTCCTTATGCCATTCATCTCATCCTCACTAGACTCCACATCATCTTCAAGCACTCTAGTAATCGACGGCATCTCCTTTCTTGGCTAAAGATAGCCGGTGCTTTGCTCTACTCGAGAACCTTCTATTTAAAATGGGGGTGTAGTAGAAAAGCTAAGTAGAGGCATCCTATTTATAACCAAGGCTAACTCATTAGACGTCGACACATGGCATCACCAAACTAACTTGGCCAGGCAATCAATTCGATTTTTGGCTTCATTTATTCCTGTCTTCGAATTTGATATAGCTAACCAGAAGTCGAACTACACCTGCCACATGGTGCATCCCGATTAGCTGATTACAACGATTGTCAAAGGAATAATCAATGCAATAAATGCACCACATTCTTGAAGATGGTTTGCTTCCCTACCCATCATCGAGTTAAGAGATGCTAGTCAGCATGGAGTGTAATTAATTTTGCTTTGTCAGCCTTTGAAAGGCGGCCAACTTTCAATCACTGAAAGTCTGTACCGAGTAATTCAAGGATACTTAGTAGTCAATTCTTCCAGTTGAAGGACATAGAAATTTGCTTGCCTTAGAAGGGCAACATTGGGCGGAGCACAATTAGCACCTTCTTGTCCCGACGAACACCCTGACTTATTCAGTCACCAACAAAGACAAATGGCAAGAAGGAAAAATCCTAAGTCCCAAAATTGGAAGTTCCATTTCTAAGTCTGGCGACCAAGTTAGTCCAACAAATTTCCTTGTTGGCTAAAAGGCTCAACTTCGTTACTGGTAAATGGCTTGTTCAACTATGGTGGTTTTGCTGACTAAAAAACTTAGCAGAATCTACAAAGTAGAAACACCCATTCAACATATCATCATTGAAAAGGAACAAACTTTTCATCGATAGTTGATAAAGTCCTTACAGAATTGGACCGGAGTCCAAGGAAGAAGTATCAAAATGCACATAAGTAAAGAAAGAAAAGTCTTCCTAAATTTATGTTTTTGGAAGTAGCAGCCATTTCATGAGCTTTGGTCGGAGCAGCTACTTCCTCGAGAGCTTCAGTCGAAATGGCCACTTCCATAGGAGCCTTAGTCATCGCTGCCTGGGGTGCCAGTGCCTCGATGACCTCTTCATCAGCACCAGCTCCCTCAATAGCTTGCTCCATGATTGCTCATCAAGACTTCTCCTTCTTCTTCAGCTATGCCTTCTTCTCCTGATATTGAAATGCTGTGCAAGTCCAAGGTCAGAAAGTTTTCAGCAACCATTTTCTTGCATTCTTTGAATTCGAAGATAAATGCGCCCTTCCCAGCTATGGTGGCATCGATTACAAAATCATCGGAGTCTTTATATTCCTCGACCACCTGGATGGCAGGGGACATAGCCAGCTCCTCGATAACCTTGGCCCATTTCTCAGTGGCCTTGGTAGATTGGTTGGCAGCCTTGGCTCGGTCCTCAACAGCCTTTGCTTGTTCTTCGACTGCTCTTACCAGGTTCTTAGCCACTTGAGCCTTATCATCAGCCAGCTACTGCAGGACCTCATCTGGTCCAGCTTGGCCACTGCATCGACTAGCCGACCATGCTCCCGAGCAAGCACCTTTTCCTTCTTCATGACCTAAGAGTCACAGGATTGGTGAAGAGCAACCATCTACTCCTTCATGTTTGACTCCCTCTCGGTAGCCTTGCGCAACGATGGTCGAAGCCTGCTACTCAATCCTTTGTTTCATATATCTTGGACTCCAAGAAAGTGGCAAGGTCAGCATACTCGAGGATCGCTGCTCACATGGTCATCAGATCATGAAGAAACTGCACAGAGATGATGAATGGAGTTAATCATTCAATTTGACTACTCCTAGTTAATGCACAGTGAGGCTGTGAAAGGCTTACCCTGACTACAGTTGGGAAGACCCTGTTCATCACCTCGCTAATGGTCAAGGGCTTCAGCTCATCCACACCAGACCATCAGCTCATCCACATCCTGGGGTAGTATCATCAACTTTGTCAGTTCTTGGGTGATCGAAGGATCATGCATGCCGAGTCCCCCTCGTCGATGCAGACCCAATGGACCCATCCATCTTTGTCTCTAGTCGAGAGACAATAGTATTATGCCCAGAGGACCTTTGTGAAGACTCGACCCCTCTTGGGGTCGAGGAAGATTGAGCACCTCTGAGGACCAAGAAAGTCTCAGCACCCTTAGTGCCGAAAAAGTGGAATGAACTAGAGCTGTCAATGGGTCGGGTCTGGACCCAATGGATCCGGATCTGGATCTCAATCTGGACCCGTTTACCCGGACCCGGATCCAAACCCGATTAGTCATAGTTAAATGGATCAAGGTCTGGATATTACATATCTAGACCCGATAGACCCAAGACCCTATTAAATAAAATAAAATAAAATATATTTATATATTCATATAAACGTGGGATGTTGGATTATAATCGGAAGGTTAAAAATCATTCAAGATTATATTAAATCCTCCTTCAAATCACTCGTGCCCTAACCTTTCCCTTTTCCCTTCCAGCCGCCAGCGCCCACGGCCGGCGCCTCCCCCCAGTGCTCCGCCTCCACGCCCCCGGTGCTCCGCCACGCCCATGGCGCTCCGCCTCCATGCCCCCGATGCTTTGCCACGCCCCTGGCGCTCCGTCTCCATGCCTCCGGCGCTCTGCCATGCCCCCGGTGCTCCGCCTCCATGTCCCCGATGCTCCGCCTCCCCCCCGATGGCTTCCTCAGCTCCGAGCCCCACCAGCCGACGCCTCTTTCGACAGTAGATCCCCTCACAGCTGAAGGTCGTCGGATAACAAAGCTTGATCAGATACTACTGAACAGCAACAGTATTGCCATTGTAAGTTAGCAGAACTATTTTATGACATTAAATTTGATGTCAAAATCTAAAAAGCCATGGCCGAAGTCTTCTGAAACAAAAAATCCTGATCTATCTATCAAATAAAAATGGATCCACGTAAGTTTCTGATGCATTTTCTAAAACAAACTTGCAGTATCAGGTATTAAGCTAATTCTGTTACAATATGTAAGTGGCAGATGATTTGTTAAAAGAACCCATCATCTTTACTCTTTGAAACTTTGTTAAAAGAAAATCTTTGGATTAATGATCAATATTTCATATAGGTAAGTTGTACCATATGTTAGATCCCCTCTAGTCGATGCCTTCCTCAGATCCGACCCCTGCTAGTAAGTTTTTTTTTTTTTTTTATGGTAATGCTTGTTCTGGTTCGGGTCCGGATACCCGGGATTCATTCAGGTCCGGGTCTAGTACTTTAAAATTAGACCCGTCGGGTATTCGGGTCCGGGTCCAGTAACTAATGTCGGGTCCGGGTCTGGATATCTGGGTTCCGACCCGAACCCGACCCGTTGACTGATCTAGAATGAACCACAACTATTGCAAACATAGCCGATGCTTTTCCCAATGCACCCGTCAAGGCAGTGCAAGTCAAGATCCCTAAAGGTGCAACTTGAGTAGTAGAGGCGAGGGCAGCAACATCTACTTTGTCATCACTATAGGAAGGCTCCCTTGGGATAATAAAAGTCACCTAAGGTATCAGCACCTATGCTACAACAAAAGGAGCCTCGATAAATAGCCCTAGGTGCTATTTCTTGGTGACTTCATTCTTCTTCTTTTTGTGGTCATCATTGGGTTTCAGCCTTTTCTCGACAACGAGGTCTCGAAACCTCTCTATCAGGACCATCCACATGACTGCAAAATATACAAGTTAGTCAAAGTACAGGCAATACTAGAAGTACCACAAAGTTCTTACCAAACGAGTTGGCAGGGCTCAACTCAGCATCATACAAATTTTACTCAGTGAGAAGCTCCTTTTGTAGGGAAACTCCATGTGGAGGAGTCTATTAATATCCTCTATGCTGGACTCAATCACTCGGTCTTTTTTGTTTGGTGAGAAATACGACTCTCCCCAACTCCATCGGGTTCTCCAGGGTTGGTCAAAAGAAACAAAGAAAAATCAGTGCTTCCAATGGTGAATGGCACTAGGAAGGTTACAAATGATAGCTCTCCTATGTCAAAGGTCGAAGAACCACCAGCCCCTCTGCCCACGAGTTTTTTTAATAAGAAGAAAGCCTTGAATAATGATAGTTGGGGCCAGGTTCAAAGAAAATGACAAAATCACAAAGACGTCAAGGATATAAAAGAAATTTAGAATGAATTGTATAGGGATGACTTGATATCGGTCAAGGACATTTTGAATCAAGACATGCAAAGGGAAGTGAAGGTCGGCACGAAGATCTTTCTCGTACAAGACTAGAAAGTTGGTCAGACTAGAAGTTACTCGGTCTTCCAATCTTGGCGCATGGAGATAGAATATATCCAGGATTTGATACTTTTCACAAATCCCAAAAATATCATTCTCGGTCATTATTGAGATCTCAAATATTGACCCCACTGAGGGTTTGGTCGGGCCATGGGAAGGTCCAACCTTACTTTTCTTTTAGGGGCAAGGATTTCCTTTACAACCAAACTCTCTCTCTCAGCTGAACTCTCCTCAACCAAACTCTCCTCAAAAGAACTCTTAGAAGTCTAATTCTCTTGAGAAAAAGAGTCCTTAAACTCCTGTGCCCTCGAAAAGTTGCTCACTGAGTGACTCTCATCACTAGAAGGCATCTCTTGAGAGCACAAGGCCGATCGAGAAAGTGGAGAGATTGAAGGAGAACCAAAAAAAGATACCTCCATCTAAGAAGTGGATGGAGGCGAGAAGAAGAGACTTCAAGCAATAGAAAAGAGGGGAATACCTACACATACCAGACCCCTACAAACCTATCGAACTGGAAGGATGATGCAGGAAGGGAGCAAGGGACCAACCCGGAGGAGCCTAGAAGAGTTCAAGCACGGACTTCTTCTTCTTCCTCTCTCTATTCTCCCCTTCCTTCTCTGCTAGCAAGAGTCCCTACAATTATGACAGGGGTCTCATATTTATGCAAGCCTCAAACGGCTATGATCGAAGCCTCAATTTTACCAAAGTAACCATATTTTGACATGTAGCACACTTTCATTTGGATACAGTTGTATCATGTCGAAACTTCGATTGGTCGATCGACTCCTGTCTCAGGCTTCGCATAAATTATTTAAAGCCTACAGCTGGTGGGCTACATGGCATAACATGATTGGCTAGAAATGATCGAGCGAATTGTCAAAGGTTATGGTATAGCCTTTCAAGCACTACATCAATGATTCACCTGCACACTGCATACGAGATAACAAAATGGCAAGTGATGGTTCCCAAAGCGCCAATCAATGCTTGAAGAGCAAAGGACACATCTGACCCTCGATGCTAATAAAGCAATGACTCCCCTTATCCAGAGACAACAAACTCTGATGATTTATTTGATAGCACTCTAGACTAGGAAGTGGGGGGTATCTATTATAACAACCACCTACTTGGCTCCTAGATACCTGCCAAACTATCGATTAAGGTTGAGCCACTCACCAAACAACTAAGGGCTGACTACAACACTGACTACATCACTAAGCAAGTGGGGGACAATAATCAGACCGCTAGTCACAGAAAAGATGATCATCACCACTGGCCTAAGTAGTGACTGACCGAGTAGAAGATGGTCAAGCAAGATACCATGCCAACTATTCCAGTACCTATATTGAGACCACACAATCGGGCCTGACTCACGTATCCACCAGGTGCTTACTTAGACCTGGCTAAGACCCATGCTTAGTCAGGTGCACTATGGAGTCAAGGCCCCTCTCTCGGCCAGGACCCTCTCTCGGCTAGGTCTTCCCTCGACCAAGCCCCTCCCTCTGCACTAGATAGGCTACCTCAGCACTCAAAGCCAGTGATGATCGATTCCGACTATCCTAGCTATCCTGGTCATTCCAGGTATTCCTGTAGGATCATGGTGGACAAGTTCATCTCAATCTCAATCTCAATCTCAATCTTATTTTCAAACTCTGCGCTATCTCCTTATCTGATATATTTTTTTACGATCATCCCCATCTCAAAAATCAAACTCAAAAATTCTATCGCACAATCCCGCATCCATCCAGCGTCGTCCGACATCTCTTCTCGTTCCGATGCTTCCTTGGACATCCCGGTCTGAATAGCAGGGACGGTGACAAGTAGCTTCAGGAGCTTGGAAACGGAGGTGACGGCTGGGCGAAGATGGCTTCGGAGGCAACAGGCCGTGGAAGGGCTGGGCGGCGTGGCCGTGGGCGGTGATGCGGAAGAGGAGGCTGCAGCGGGTTGACGAAAGCGGACGGCGGCTGCAGGTTGGGCGGAGACAGCTGGTCAGACGGTGGCTCCATGGTGGCTCGCGGTGAAGCCGGAACGGCAGCAGATAGCGATAGGGGCGGACACGGCATTCCGGCCATTTTTCCGGCCGAACGGGGGCTTCTCCGACTGGCAACGAGGTCGGCGGTAGCTTGGGCGGTGCCGGGGGAAGCTCTCCGTCAAGTTTCGGAGTAAACGGAGCTCGGTGGTCCATGGCTCTGCCCGTGGACCGGCAGCAATGGCTGTCGTGGACCAGCGGTTCGTGCGGTGGACCATTGAGCCGGTCCACCGTGAGCCATTAAAAGGTTTTAAGGTAATGCTCCAAAAATCGTGCGGCTCTGAAATCCATGTTAAAATCTTCTAAAATCCATTTCAGGCCCCTTCAAAGTCCGAATTACATTCCGTTTGCGATGTTGGACTCCTAAAATCACCTAAAATCAAGATCTACACGTTTATAGAGTCAATTCCTGCAAAGTATCACAAAAAGTATTAATTTTAATCAAATAAAGTTGGGTTAATTTTTATTATTCTAATATCTAACAACTACCACTAGCGTCAGCCGAGTGAACGGAATTTATTATATATATCCCTAAGCCGAGTGAACGGAATTTATTATATATATCCCTAACTTTTTCACTATCACCAGCCAACAGGAGCTCCAGGATTGTTTTATTAATTTTTTTCTTTTTCTTATTTTACCCTCGAACTTTTTGATCGAAATATGCTCAAAACGGGGCTCGAACCCCTGCCAGCTGGTTATGAAGAAAGTCTCACAACCAGCTATGCCACGCACCAGTGGCCACGGTTAATGAATATAAGAGCATGGCATATAACCAGATGCGTCAAACCAACTTGTTGCAATTCGCTAAAGAAACAAAGGTGGAAAAAAATTGAACAGCTTTTTTTGCTATCCTTTCAAAATTATCCGTGATCAAACATAATTTGTAGCATATTTCATACTAGGATCAAGTTATTTTACAAGTTCATTGAAAGCTCTATGCCAATGCAGATTTTAAGAATGACCAAGTTGATATTCTCCTGATATAATATTTTGTTGGATCCACATTTTAAGAATAATTTTAAGAATGATCCAAGAATAATTTTCTTGGATCATGTCGGTGAGATCGTAATGTTTTGATGATGCCCAAGGCTAAAACATCATAACAGTATGCCTGATAAAAGAGTTACAGGTGTCAGGAGAAACACTAGATTTTTTTTTTTAATGAACATGTAATAATCGAAGTTTTCTTCCATTATTATTTTAGAAGAAGTTTATAAGCAATGGACTACACAAGGGATGCCTCTTCCCATGCACAACCATCCAAATCCTCCTAAAGACTTGATTTGAACCTGTCTATGGTAGTTGTAGTAAAAGATTTTACCAGCTTGGTAAGCTAGCCCCATCATGTCTGAAGTTGCATCATTCCATCCCATGCACAACCATCCAAATCCTCCTGAAGATTTGATTTGAACCTGTCTTTGATAGTTATGCCAAAAAGACTTTACCAGGTTGGTAAGCTGGCACCAGTGTCCAAAGTTACACATTATTCCACTGCCAGAAAAAAGCTTTGATAGACAAACTTAAAGCTGTTTATATTGAATTGATCCAGGACAGGCTTCAAGCATTTGCCATGAAAAATTCGCCATTGAACAGGATGATAGAATCACACCATGACAGGCATAGAGTGCATAACCTTCATAAAATAGAAGGTTGCTATTCAACTGGCTAGCAATCAAGACCAACTTCAATATCATGTGGCAGCCTTGGAGGGAAGACCACCCAAAGGAATCATAAGAGATCGCCACAAAATTCTGGCACATTGTTCTGCTAGGTTCTTTGATAGAGCATTCTGAGCCTATGCTGCATAACAAAAAAGATATGGTGGATTTCAGACCTGGTATAGCACATACAAAGAGCAAGTATGAAAAGCCATAGCTAACAAATGCTTTTGCCCTCCTAAGTTTCTCTGGTTTGAGCCTCTTATTTTGAGATCAGCTGTCAACCAAACAGCAAGTACCCATCCTTTGCATTGATGTCCAGACAAACATAAGTGATTTTTGAGAGCAATAAACAAAAAGCTGCCCACGCAACTCTGAAAGACCTCGCAGCAAATTTGAGATATTTGATGAATAGAGAACGTAAAATAAAGACCACTATAATATTGATAAATATTGACAGTTTCAGAAAGTTGAACTGTAACAAAGAATATGAAATGAAGTATACAAGATATTTGTAAAGCAATATGTATTTCTGATAAAAAGAAACATAACAAATGCTTGCAGCTATTTGTCCAATGCTTGATCCTCTCATCTCTGTCATAATAGTTGAATGATCTGAACCAATTGGCAGGCCACAAAAATAAGGCCCATCCAACAATATGGATGATCATCATATGGCAGGTCTGCTGGGCAAGGAAGCTGAATGATGCAAACTTTCTTCAGGCATTGTCTTCAGTCTGATCTTGGTCGATTGCGGCCACCTTTACGAGGGTTATTATACAGCGGTAATAGGGAACGAGCACCATGTCTCCTCCCACAACACCGCCAGTACAGAAGCAGAATAATTAGCAGAATTCCAATGGGAATGGCCCATCTGTCCCAGTCAAGACAGCATCAGAGAAGGTTGAATCGTAAGTACACTTAATTGAATCATGAGAAACTTATCTTAGTAAAATAAAAAAAGCATTATGATGCACATTTCTGTGTGTGAAATAAATTAGAATAAAAGAATATTTATGGAGAAGAATTCCTACCTATCGAGATCAAGAAGAGGGCTATAAACTATAGTTTCCCAAGTAGCCACAATAAAATGCCAAGCAGGATTATAGTACAACGACTCTGCTGACCAGAACATTCTTGTGTACGTCTCCAAGAAAATAAACATCATCCATGCACCAATCTCTAGCAAAATGAACTTGATGACAAACCGACCCACTACAACCATGACGAGGGAGAAAGCCACCAACCAATTGAAAAGTCTGTTATTGTAATCCTTGATGAAAAGAGAACGAGACTTCCCAAGCATCTGAAAGCATGCATAATTTCACAATTAGACGTAAGTATGTAACCCATGCAATGCAATGGATGCTAAGAGACTCAAACCATCAAGGACATGCATAGGCAGTTAGATATTCAGATGCAGCTCAGGCACTGGACAAGATATACTGATCGTCTCAAACATTTCCATTAATACATTGAGCTTGATATCTTAAATTACATCGCAACACATTTCACAAAAATCAGAAGCCACATTGGGATGCTGCACGGGATTGGTCTAGCAAAAGGTTGAGCCCGTGACATGGCATGAAAAAGACTGTTCTGGTGTATTTGAAGATCTCATTTCATGCACTTTATGCAATTTTTAAGGCCAAGAAGACAAAACCATATGATTTTTTTGTTGGGGAAAAAGCACACAATATCTAGTTGGCTATATAAATTCTTATTCTGGTTTAATTTTTCAATTTCCATTAGATATCTGATAGATAGGTTCGTCTATATGCTTTCTAAACCTTAAGAATAGTTTCCCCTTTTTTTCTGTTAAAAAGAACAGTTGCCCTTGAGTTGTCTTACATCACCTTGATGCATACCATTGGTACAAACCATACTTCTGTTCTGCTTGCCTAACAGCTGTTTATAGGAAAAATGACAGGAGATGGTGAGAACATAGGAAATCGAGAGGGGGAAATCCAACCTTCACAATCCTCTTCTCATAAGATTCCTTGGAAGGCCCAACACAGTCTTTTTCGAAACTTTGATTGCATTGAAGGAAACCAGCATTAAATTTTGCCATAGAAGGAAGTCTCAAGACTTGAAGCTCATCCATTAGATCCTCACATTTTGTGTACAAAGCCTCACACAATTTTGATGACTGATATTCATTTGCCAAAAGAAAATTTTGATAAACCTGCATGTGAGATTACCACAAGCATAAGCTTTCATGAGTAACAAATTACAAACAGATGCAAGCCAATGGTTCAAATAAAATCAGAAATAAAGACACTGAGACCCAATATCAAATAGTTCCATACACATCTAAGATTTTGGAGATTTAGATATAGAGCAATTATATTTGCAAATTAAATACTCAAGATTTATCAAGCTATTAAAAATTGGGGTGTGAAGCTTTCCAAAAATATAGAAGCAAAAGTGACCTCTATGTGCTACCCTAGGCTTATGCAGGAAATGAAACTACTGATTTGTCTCATATAAAAATCTGCTAGTAACTATACTATGCTTGACATAAAGTACCCGAGTACACCTTCTCAATCTCATCTTCAAGTTGTAGGACAGATTGTTGAGCATGATAGCGACCGAAATGCTGTTCGTCAAAGAGTTTTCTTGCTTCCTTATCTGACTCATCATGAGCCTGCTGTAATTTGTCTCCTGCTACTGGTAAACCAAACCTCTCCATCCGTTGGATGTACAGCTTCAAGCACCGTTCAAGAATCTTCTTATTAAAAACCTCAACAAGAGAACCTGTTGATGGGATTTCTCCTTTGTTCAAGGCTTCCAGAATCTGAAATGATAACATAAGCAATTGCAGAATAAGACGACAATTTTAAGCTAGATTTTAGTTTGAGCCTATATTTTGCCATTATGGAAGTTTATTATTATATATATTTAATCATAATTGTTATATAAACAGAAGATTTAGTAAGAAGAAAACAATACCTGTTCCAGAAAAGACACAAACTCCTTTCCACTCAGAGTTTTACCCTGCACAATTTTTGGACGTATAATGGATGTGACAAGTTGTTTCAACTGCTCCCTCTTCTTTACATACATTGGATCAAGTTCACCGTCTTTCAATTCACAAAGCTTTGTTCTTTGAAGATGAGGCTGCCACAAATTTCAACCACTTAGTTATAAGAAATTTGAGATGTGACATGAGTGCCATGGGATATCAATGTACATAAATGTGGCAGAATATCAATTACTAGCAACTAATGTAATGGATAACACCTATATGCATTTCATGATACAGACATTTTTCCAGTTATATACTAATCACGGATCATGTATTAGAGGTTTGGTTCCACATCTCAGTAACCACAGCCGAGAAAGTGTCTTATCGCATGTTTACATGCTTCTATTCTTTTGTTTTAATTTTTTATTGGGGAGGGCATGGATGGGATGTTCGGTGAGGTGCATCCATGAACTACTTTACCTTGGCTTTGCATATCATTTTTCACCACCAATCCAATTAACATCCACTGCTG
Source organism: Areca catechu (assembly GCA_021397845.1). Taxonomy (NCBI): domain Eukaryota; kingdom Viridiplantae; phylum Streptophyta; class Magnoliopsida; order Arecales; family Arecaceae; genus Areca; species Areca catechu. The sequence goes on along the minus strand of CM038051.1, from coordinate 206,017,961 downwards.
AAGTAAACTGTTTTTTTTTTCCTCCAAATCCCTTATCCAAATCTCTATTTAAAGTCCTAAGAAATCAGTCCTTATAAAAGATATCCTATACTTGTGCACACCTGGAGTCCCAAGATCTCGTAAATCAGTCCTTTACATATTTTGTCCAAACAGATAATGCAATGACTATCTACATGCCAAAATAATTCAGTTAGAATGTAAAGTTAATTACAAATATCTAAAAATGGAGAAAAGGTCATGTCACCTTACCAGTTACTGGATTTAGGCATGTCTTTTGCATACAGAACCAAGAACAGATAAGGCATGCAGAACATTGGGAGGCCTGTACAAATTATTGGATTTTTATGAATACATCATGCAATAGGTTAATGATGTAGGACCTAGTAGGGTTTAAGAGCAGACTAAATCCTCTAAGTTGCAGGAATTTTAGGGACCAGACCTGAGTTTGATCAAAACTGAACTGTTAAAGCTGGAATTTCAACACAGAACTGATAGTACATGCAGCAACAAACAGAGATTACGGAACTAGGGTTTAACTAATGGACAGAAATCTAAATAAGCAAACAAAGGATTTAAAGGGATGTTGAATGATTGATCTGAGAAGCGAGGTTTATAAGTGGGTGATAGGATGTTTAGATATAAATAGAAAAAAATTGGGATTGATACAAGGAAAAGGACTAGATGTAAAGGAAATAAATAAAAAGTAAAAAATATAGATTCTTATGAAAAGAATGAAAAGAAAGGTAAAATACAGCACTAGGCGCTCTCCCAAACCTAGGAATCATTCCTAGAGACTAGTTGCCCACCAGAGCCAAGCCTCATGCAACAGTGATAATTTTCCCCCAAGAAGACTTCATACTTATTTAATCATCAAAACATAAAGCCCGTAGAACCCTTGGACTTTTTATATAATAGAAAAACCCTAACCAGACTTGGACTCCTTGAGATACCAACATACTGCACGGTTAGTGTTCATATTTACCGTAGCATGAGCAATGCCATGAACTGTTCTACAGTAACTTATTTCCTAAAGTTATCAAATAAAATATGAGACAGTTAATCACAGTCCTTGATTTTAAATGACCAGAAAAAAAAACTAAAATCAAATAGAAATGAAGGAAAATACAATGGATTGATGACAAAACTACTCTAGGAGAAACCTACAAGTCCTCCAGCTCTTTGATGCATAGTGACATGATCTCCAATCTCCATCACATGCTTCTGCTGCATAGGAACTGCCTCAAGTTCTTTAAGTCAAAGATCCATTGATTAATCTTTAATCTGATGCTTAACTGATGATGACTGCTTACCAATGGATGCTGTATTATATTTGAACAAGTTTTGAAAAACACTTGATGTGTGATCCCATCAAACATGACTGTGCTTGAGTAAAATCAATCTTGCTTTGAATCTGCCCAAATTTCAGCAGTTTCCAAGTCAGCTTTGCCCATCACAATGTTGCCTCCCATCACAATGTTGCCTTGCACAACAAAAGCATTATCAACATGTATTTCTTCTAATGGGAGACTTCCTTTACAGTTCAATGGATCTTGTCCACCAACTGGTTCTTTGAATTTTGGGGTATCTTAAGGGCAAAGTTCCAACTTCTTTAGGAATTTAGCATCTGAATAAACTGTTTGTGATTGATCAGCATTAGGCATCACTTCTGTCAGCATAATTCTCAAGACATTAGAACTGTCCACTAGAGCAGCAACTTTGTCAACCTTTGATAGATCTTGCCATGGTTGCCTCAACTTCAAGCGCAATTTCAGGTCATTAACCCTTGCATTGTTTCTCCTTGCTCCAATCTTATTTCACTGGAACAAATGTGAGATTCTTCTTGATGACCTTTGCTTCAACCTGGTGCAAATAAGATATGGTGGAGGATGAAGATGATGCTGTTTTCCTCCTTGTGACTTCACCATGTGCTCAAGAATTCCCTTGGGCTGTATGTGATGTGATACTTTGACTTTTATATCTTCAAGTTGTCAGTATCACAATGCTTTGCCTGTGATATGCAGAACTCTATCTTCCATAACTATAATTACAACCTTCTACGGACTCAACCATCATATCATGCTTGTTGCATATATTAATCAGTAAGTCTTCACTTTGTTTTGGTGCACTTAATATCAAGACTGTCCTTGACAAGCAAACGTGGTGGGTAACCTAAACTTGTACGAAACTGATGTAGGACAGTCAAGAAAAGAGGACCTATTAGGGTTAAGGAGAGGAATAAAACCTATAGATTGCTGAAACTTTTGGGACCAGACCTGACTTTTCTGATCACAACTGAACAGTTAACACAAAACTAATAATGGATGTGGCAACGAACCTAGAGATGATGACACTGGGGTTTAACTAATGGACAGAAATCTGAAAAGGCACAAAAGGATTTAAAGAGCTGTTGAATGCTTGATATAAGTAGTGAGGTTTCTACCTAGCCATTAGGATGTTTAAATATAAATAAAAAAACTTGGGTTCAATTCAAGGAAGAAAACAAGGGAAAAAAAAAGAACCAGATGTTTATCATGAAAAGAATGAAAAGAAAGGCAAAAGACTATACCAGATTCTCTCCAGAGCCTAGGAATCACATCAACGGACTTGGCTTGTACCAGATTCATGTCTCATGCAGGGGTTGAATTGCAACAAAGATAGTTTTCCCACAAGCAGACCATCCTAATTTAATCATCAAAACATAAAGCTCATACAACTCCTCAAGACCTTTTATACAATAGAAAAAACCTAACTAGATTTTGGCTCCTTAAGATACCCCCACATTGCATGTTTACCATTCACAGTACTGTAGCATGAATAATATCATCAACAGCATCATTACAGTAACTTGGTTCCTAAAGCTATCAAATAAAATAGGAGATTATTTAATCTCAATCCTTGATTTTAAATGATCCACTAAAAACTTAAATTAAACAGAAATAAAGGAAATACAATGAACTCACAACAAAACTACTCTAGGAGAACCTCCAAGTCCTGCAGCCCTCTGATGCATCATGGCATGGTCTCCAATCTCCATCAGTTAATAAATTCATTGGAAGCTGAGTAAGGGTTGTAGGTAAAAATATTTCTTAAAAGGGGATTTACTATGGTACTATTTTATTATATTTTAATAATTTGGAAAAAAAGACTTCAACTTTGGTGGATGAGGGGTGTTATGGGAAATCTACAGGCAACTGGTTGCTTTTTTAAAAATTTTCTAGAAAACATGAAAACTGTGCGGTAGAACCCCTCTCAAGTCTCCATCTCATCAGACACCTCTTCCTTTTTTTTTTTTGACAGCAGCAACAATCTTTTGGTGATGTTTCTCATGCCTCACCCTCCCCCACCCCTCTCTCCCTCAGTTCCCCACTTCTAGGCCTACCTTCATCCATTCCTCTACCTGGTACCAGCTTTACCTCCTCCAGAAAAGCAGCGGCCCTGACTCCTCCACTGCCACCTTCACCCCCTCCCAAACTTAACCCACTGCCCAAGGCCTTTATAAACATTGGGACCACTTCTAGCACCAGCCTCCACCAGCAAAGGCAATGCGGGGCAGCAAAACGTGGTAGGTTCGAGGGACAGTGGTGAAACGGTAAAGGAGCTACAAGTCATGGCCATGGACTTAGAGGACCATAGAATGGGGAAAGAGGGGAACTCATCTAACCCCATTAACTCATATTGAGGCATGATTTCTGTGTTATTTATGAGTGAAACCACACCCTTTGACCTGGTCTTTGGCAAGCTAAATTTTTTTGCCCTCAGAACTCCAAAACATTGTTTACTTGCCAATGTATGCTAGGAACGAAACCAGCTACCACCTGTCATTATACGGACTGGATGTTCATCTTGGGATGGTCGGATGAAAATATTGCACAGATTTTCTTGGAGACCATGGCAAAACCCTCTTAGCAATGTTGACAGCTTGCTTATACATTATAATCAAAGAACTCATATGCAAAAACTATATTTGTCAGTGGGGAATTTAGATATTAGAAAGTGAATCTTGTGATATTTGTTTGGGGCTAATGTAGACTACCATCCAATGTAGTAGCAATCTCATAAGGCATGTAAATTACATGTCAGAATTGATTGAAAATTTGAAAGATTCTTAGTGGCCATACATCAAAATTTTCCAGCATAATTTCAAAAACCAACATGGTGTACCCATCCATTCTAAAATGAAGATATATCAGCATGAAAATGTACAACAATTGTCAGAATATCAAAAGAAGCTAGTTATTAGGGAAGTCGAAAAAGAACAAGGATTTACAGCATCATCACATAACTGAAGTATGCAATTTTTTTATACATAGTATAAAGTATAAGCAATATTTATGAACTTCATAACATTTCAAACAACCTGCATCATACCTGCAAACTAGGAAAAACTTTTATGAAAATTTATGAATCTTAAAATGCATAAGACACTGAACACAGCATTAGAAAAATAGAAATAAGAAAAGCATACCTGTGGTAAGCTAAAGGCTGTACTATTATTACCCATAATTGCCAGTGACTCTCGAATTTGATTTACCTAATTTAACAGAAAAATGAAAAATATAAGATTTGAATATTGTTCAGTCAATGACAAAACTGTTTGGGGTAATAGGATACCTGATCAATGTTTTTGTCTCCTGCAATTACAGATTAAATGAAAAATCAATAATTGACATAAGTTCGTAATATATACACAGAAATAAAATGCTCGCAAAGCAGGAGAAATCTAAAACTAACCATTATCATTAGGGACCTGTTGAAGAGCTTCATTCACCATTTCTTGAACAGATTTCCCTTCTGTATCATCAAAAGCCAGAATTCGCTGAATGAGTTAACTTTAACAATAAAAGGTACATGCCATTGCATTGAAACAAAATTAATAAGAGCAACAGAGAAATTCATGCAATAAGGACCAGAGGGGTGTAAAAACATCTCAAAATTAAACCAGAAAGAACTCCATTTAATAGGAAGCCTGATTTTCTGAATCTTACATATAGCAACCATATTTCTACCATGTACTTTCCACTGGATGGCTTCAAAATGATATTTAAATAAGTCAAGTATTCAAACATATCCAGAAAAATGTAATGAGTGTAATATGATTTTGAAAGCAAATCATCATTTTGATCAGCAATTTTAAGATATGAGATAAATAGATTTTGTCTACTGGTTGGTTAGATTTATGGAGCTTGCTAAAAATTATACAACACAATTATATTATACTGCTATGTGGTTGAATATGTAGATACACTGACCTCAATCATTAATGTGGTGTATTAAGTTTGTATGGCCCTCATTAGTTGTTTCCTTCCAAATAAAGGGGACCAGACAGCATGGACCGTTTATTTTGTTTGACAGCCTAAAATCCCCTTCTCAAACCCTCCCCAATTCCCTTTCATTTTTTCTCTTTATAGTGTATTATTCATCGTCCATCTTATCTCTATTCCATACATTTTTTGTTCTCTATATAAATGTTTTTTCCCCCTCCTTTACATTTAAAAAGTTTATCAGGTGCAGCAGTTCATAAATCAATATATTCTTGTCCTTTAAGGATCATATATCCAATACCTTTTTCTGACTTTGGAGATCTTTAATCTCTAAATTGCATGAATACGCCTAATATTGTATAAATTTCTCCAATACCTTTTTCTGACTTTGGAGATCAATATATTCTTGTCCTTTAAGGATCATATATCCAATACCTTTTTCTGACTTTGGAGATCTTTAATCTCTAAATTGCATGAATACGCCTAATATTGTATAAATTTCTCTGACAAAGGCTGATTCTTGTCAGCTGGTTCACCTCCTTTTGATCATACAAGTGGTGCATTTGATTTCATGGGTACATGGAGCAATATATATGCTATTCAGATTATGAGCTTCTACAACATTCATGAGGATTTCTGCTAAGCTAATGTTGTTTTCATGATTGAAGAATGAAGTATAAGGAATTAACAAAGAATAACCCAGCCACTCTGTTTCCCCTTGTGAAAAGATGAAAATTGTGAGCAAGTTTGTCCTTTGGTTCCTATCAATCTCGGTAATATATCTTAATGGGTAAAAATCATGGGTGAGGCAGGTCAAATTGTACAACATCCTCCATTAAGAAGGATGGGTGGGATTGAATTTTTTGTGATAACCAATGAGAGAAAAATATCTCAAGGACTGATGAAACTATCTCTGTTGGTCTACAGATTTACAAGTTTTTTTTTTTAATATAATAACTGACAAGAAAGAAAAAATGTCTACTTCTCATGCTTTTGAAAAAGGATTTATGGAATTTGACAAGTGGAGTTGCAAGAAAATGCATGGATAATGGCATTGCTTTGCAAGAGCAAGGAAACATAGATAAGTGCCGATATTGTGTCTATGAGGTTGAAAAATACAAGGGATACCTTGCCCAAAAAATGTATTTAATCAACAAAAAAATGACTATTTAAAAAAATTCTTCAATACTTCTTACTATTCAACATAAGTGGATAAATACAACAAAAATCATATAAGTTTGCTGACTATGTAAACTCCTATCAACCTCTCAATTATAACACCTAGATCTATGCAAACTAGACATGCCCTTAAATTGTTGTTTTAACTTTTCCCACCATACCAAATTTTCTGAAGACCTAAAAATTGTTTAAGATTTTAATAATTTTCCTGAGCTTGAAGCACAAAAAAATGTAAGATAAAAGACATTGAAGATATTGGCAACAAGTTGCATAAGAAATGAAGGGCTTAAAAGCACTCTGATAACACTAAAAATGTAAATCAAGATAAGTTTGTCTAGGCGGAAAGTGCCTTCAAGCACCATAAAAATATGGGCAAGAATCAACGAAAGAAGGAAAAGTCACCAACTCCCCTATGTTGAATTTTGTTAAAACTTGAATAATCAAAATTATTATGATAATTTCCATCATAATAAGTTGCTTTCTTACTTATTTTTGTTTAGATACTAAAACCTCCAAGGATGATGCCAGAACTTGCAATGAATAGAGCAAATTTGATGTCAATATTGGATATGAGGGGTGGGAGGGGGATGCCTTCCTGATACAGGAAGCTCACAAAGCAAGTCACAGACACTGAAAGTTTTATCTTCTCTTTTTCTTTCTTCTTTATCTTCTTTTATTTCTTTAAGGTAGGGGTTGACAGTTGGCGTGGGTAGCCTCAAGGTCTTTTATGAGGACTGTAGAAACTCACACCATATTGAAGAAAGAATAGATGAAGTCAAACCAATACAGATTGGTTGACTTACAAATAAGCATCAGCTACTAGGAATTCCAGAAAAGAGAATCATTAATGAATCTATTACAATGTGTGATCCTCCCCTTTACAGTGACCTGAATCAGATTAAACTCTAAAAGTAGTACAAATCATTGACTCAGATATAACAGATTCTACTATATCAAAGATATGCAGACCTAAATTTGAAAATAAGAAAGTAATTTGGTAGAAAGAATCACTTCCATAGAAAAGAAACCATCAACTTACGGAGGAAATCACGCTGGATAAGCCATAAGAGCTTAGCAGGCTCAAATGCAACATCCTGTCCCTACACAAACAACCAAGTGTTTCAAATATATAATTATTCATACATAATATGCACTTAACTATTAGTGAGTTTGGTAGGTTACCTTAACCCTGTCAAAATTTGAAGGTGGCACAAAGTCAGGAAACTGGTTAGAACAAAATAATGAAACAAAAAGTTGTAACTAAACTCTTCTGAAAAGAAATCACAGTAGACCTTCCATAGAATTCTTCTGCAATTTCAACAGCAAATGACAGACGAGCTATATCAGCCTCACGAATCTACAACATAAATCAACAACAAAAAAGGAGCCTGAGAGCTAAGTATAACTAACTTTGAAACTAAAATTAAAATTTTTAAAGTTACTAAAAGCCCATTATAGGCCAACAAAATTTGGCCAGTTAGAGAACAAACTGTCTCAGGCAGATTGTAGATAAGCACAGAACTCATAACTGTTGCCAGAGCAAAGATCCTTCAATGCACAGAACACAAATTGGATTAACTGCATGCACCTACACAAAATCCACATAACCAGTATCAACAAAGAGCTAATACCAGAGTATCACCTATCATCATATACATTCGATTTCCCAACACTTTCAAATCCTTCAGTATCAAGGTACAGCACTGACACCCTTGTTCCATCGATAACCAATTCAACTGGGGTACCCCAAATCCATATGCCTGCATCACAAATAAAAAAAATAATTTATGCTTGTCAGAAAACAAGAAACATTGACAAAAAATAATTTTCATGAATGCTCCAATAAATAGCTTCGAATATCTGGAAATCATTGAATATTGTAAATATCATTTAACCTTTTGTCTTTGTATCACGCATATGTCCAACACCAAAACCTGCATGTAAAAATCTATTAGCAGGTTAAAAGATGAATGATTAAACATTCTTACTAGTCATTTAAGGTTCATTAAGGGAGAGTATAAAGACAGCAAGTGCACCTTCATCACATTGCAGCGAGAGAAGTTGATTGAGAAGAAAGGATTTTCCAGATCGATATGGACCAATTACCTGAGATGGCAATTGCAGTAAGTGAATGTTAAAATATTTGATACAATAAAACTAATGAAAGGTCCATATAGAAGGAAAAAAACATACCAAATTGAAATGCAAAGATTAGGAACTCATCAAGACAGTGTTACAGCAGAACCAAACCATTAATGGAAAATATGCTATTCCATGATTCCATCTAATAACTTTAGAGTAAAGTCATCAATATTTCAAGACAAAAAAACTACAATCTGAAAACAGCAGATGGCTCATGGAATTGTGGCACATCCAAGAGTTGAGATTACCCATTCTCTTGTAAGGAAACCAGTTAATATAACTAGAGTGGTAAGGGAAACAACTTTCTGAAACAAAGACTTCCAAAAAAATTACTAAGGAATTGCTGTGCCTTGTTAAGATGGATAACCCGGTGAATATCTTAGTGACAATGTAAAACAAGGCATTTACATCCCGAAACCATAAGAATTAAGCCACGACTGCTCGGTTGGATCAGCTTCACAAATCCAGCTTCAAAAAAAAAAGTTCCTATAATTGGACATGTTCTCTGGTCATGTTGGTACATGGGTGACTTAGTGAAAACGTCAACTTTGGAAGAAGAGGCATTGTGGTAAATAGGTACCCGAGCTTGAAGTCTGTTGGGCCTCACAGCCACCCCAATAGCCCCTAATTTATTAGGACCTAAACAGGTTAAACTAGAATGTGGTTTGACTGGGTTCCTTCTAAGCCCTTGTTGACTATTTTATGCTGGATGAGAATATTTTACATAGTTATTGGAGCAGATATAGGAGTACGGGTCATGGTATCTAACTGGAAGAGAACTCCTAGTAAGTTTGTTATTAACAAAAAAATTTCAAATAATGCAAGCCCTTGTAATGGTCGAAATTGTGTCTGGGAACTCAGACAGCTTATATTGGCTGTTTTTGAACTTGATTATCAAATTTCAAATCAAAACACAGCCAAGTTTCATGTGTTTCCTCTGAAAACAAAATAAGTCACCATTAATAGGAAGAAGAATCCAGATGCCCTACTCTCTAATTCCATAATGCTCTAAAGAGGAGACTGTCTTCTGACATCATCTTCTTGCCAGCCACTCATTTGGGTATTTCAGAAGCATGGCAATTGATGTTGGCCAATAACCATGCATGAGGAAGTCACAATAGTGTACAAAAAACAACTCAAACCAGGTAAAATGGTAAATACTGGAACTTAGGGGACATATATTTGATATCCTGGGAAATCTAACCTCCCAAGCAGAATGCATGAAAAGAGAAACCTGATGACATTGATGACATTTAAGAGACGATTCAGAGTAAATTAAAGAGATGATTCAGAGAGAACATTTTCCTTGCAAATTCATCCTTATGGATCTAATATTTAAAATGCAATGCCAAGCATGACCAATTTTTGGTTCCTAGGTTTTGCTTTCTCCTATGATCAGCAATGGAAAATATCGGAATAAGGACATAAATGCAACCATTAGCATATCCCACGAGCCCTATCCTGTCTATCCGGGACTGACTTTTACAATGTCAAGAGATCTGCCAAAAGTAATAAAGCTGCAATATATGATTCCTTTCATTCTCATTTTGAAAGGATGATAGGTTCTCCCATCTTTACAGGGAAAAAGGGTACAAGAAATGATAAACAGATTATGGCATGAGAAAAGTGCAATAAATTATGAGATTTCTATTTAAAATTATTCAAATGTTCTCACATTGTTAACTAATCTAAACAATGTGTTGTTAAAAACCAACGCCTAACAGAAAGCCTGTTCTAAGATATAATAACAAAAGAACTTAATCTAAAGTTACAACTTACAGCAACAGCCGCTATAGGGGTTGTAATTCTTTCAATTGCTTCCAATCCCTCTCTTGCAAGACGAAGTTTAGTATGGCCAGGATCTGGCTCCAAAATTGGAAACCTATAAAAGCTTATAGTCAATACACATGGCCACAAAAAGTGGTTCTAGTTCAGCATTTAACCAAAAGAGTTCTTGACTTCAAAATTCAGCAGCAACGGTTATCAGCAATGAGGTACCAAGGTGTAATATGAAATTTTGTTCTTTATAAATGAATTGACATAAGTGACAACAACAACAAAATTAATCAATCATATAGTTGAGGGATATGCAGGTTTCTAGCAATGTTAGTCGACAATGAGAGTCACAATCAGAGTGTGTCATATTCTCTTAAAAGCACAAGCATATCAAGACAAGTGTCTTAGAGATGCTCAGAATCTGAGAAGATAGTGAATAAATCTTAGGTTACCAATGGACACAATGGCGCAAAAAGGGGCATCATCTGCACAATTTTGCTCATTACAGAAAGCATTCAGCTTATTGAGGAGTCAGTTGATGCAAAGAGTTAGTCCGATAGATGATTCAACATTGGTGACACAATTGGAAAAACATGGCACAGAATTTGGTTCTCATTTGCAGAGATAGCACAATGCATGGAAAGAAGATAACATTATTGCAAATCATTTTTTTAGAGATGCAGTGCATATTGCTTTTCATCAATCACAGCTTGTCTTGAGGGGGAGGAAATATTCAAATTTCAAACAGTGACAAATTTGAAATTTGGATCGTCTTTGCATTTCTTTTGGACTTTATGAGTTTCGAAAGTGAAGATGATATGCAGTCCAGTCATGGGACTACTTCCAAATTCTTATAAACTTCCAAGTGAGAGCTTTTTAAGATCCATGGTTATCTAGTAAATATATATAGTAGTACAATATTTTCATATCACAAATCACCCTAGCCAATGACCACCAATCCAAAAGCAAGAAACATCAGGCATTCAATTTTATGAACTTTAATTCTATAACTCTCCAAGTGATTAGTACAATATTCTGCTTTCGTCATATTAAATAGATCACTTAATTGTCTAATTCTTTTGCTTTTTGACTCGTTTGATAATGAATAAAGGAACCCAAAAAAGCAACACAGGAAAAGACAAATGCAAAATTTGCGCAAATATAAATTCACGGTCAGATAGCACGAAAACTAGCAGATTTTGATCATCCCTGCACTCACTTCAGCATACAAGAAAAAAGGTTAGGAGATAAAGACAAAAAAAAAAATATTAATTAAGCTATAAAAAAAAAAAAAAAAAAAAACTAAACTCTCTGACAGCAAAAACTAATATTTCCAGCCAAAAAAATATCGCAAGAAAAGCAAACCGTAAAAACAAAAAAGAATGGCTAATAAAACTAATAAACTCCAATCCAAATTTCAATAAAATCCAACTTACGCCCGCCGGAAATCCGCCGGTTCCGAAGACCCATGTACCAAGAACCAACTAACGATCACCCAGATCGACAGAACCCAGCGCAGGACTCCCATCTCCGCCCCTCCACTCCCGATCCCAGAACAGACGCAACAAAGCCGCAACGCTCCGAGCTAGGGCGGAGGAAATGGGACGTCGGAGAGCGTAAGAAAGCCGCTTTCTCGGAGATGCACGGGCCAAGAGATCTCCCAGCCAAGAAATCGAACCAGAGAGCAAGTTAGGAATCGAGAAACCCAAGTTCTCGTGCGAGGGAGAAGGGATCTTGTGGTTTCTTCGAAGAAGGGGAGAGGAGTGTGGACTCTCGTCGATGGGGGAGGGAGGGAGAAAGAGGAGGGAGAGTCGGGGGACCTCGAGAGACCTTTCCTTCCGCCTCGGACATCTCTGCACTGAATGGTGTTAACGCTTCGAAAGCTTGGTACCCAGGCCCTAAGATTCGGGAATTTTATGATGATAGGACTAAAAAAACGCGTCCTTTATGCCAATTTGTTTGCGAGGAAAGAAAGAAAGAAACAAACTCCGTAATTCGCACTCGCCTGAGACCGTGTTTTTTAAAAGTCCACGCTCTTTATGTAAAATTCCGTTTATACATCTATGATCATGATCAATGATAGTCAGATTGATATATTCATTTTTAAATATAAAATAATTAAAAAAAATAATACATACAGTATATCGAAAAAAAAAAGTCTATGCTTTACAGATATATTAGATTACGCTCTACGGATATATTAGATAAGAAAAAAAAAATTATTACAAATATTAAATTTATTTTTGATGAAGTATATTGGGATCTCTCTCCAAGAAAAAATATTAGATAAGAGATTCGCTAATAGTTCTTGCATCTCTTTTTCTTTCCATTTAACAATAAAAATATTTTTTTAAAAAATTTTTTTTGACCAAAAAAAAAAAACATTTACATATAAGGGATGGTGTGAGATATAGTTAGTCGGATGTTTAATAGGAGATGCATTATGCTAGGATTGATGCTACTTCTAATTTTCATAAAGAAAAAAAAAATTATTTTTAGTTGACCATAACAAGAGAAGGATATATTATAAATTATAAAATATGTTAATTTTTTCTTCCAATTATCATTTTTTTTTGTTCAAAAATAATTCTTGTTAACTTCTCAGTTTTTGAAAATTAGAATGCGAGAAGCTTATCAATGTTTGATGAGGACGTGACTCAAATATAGATTATTAATATTAGCGTTAATAATTTTATCGATACTACTATTTGACATCTTCTTTATAAGTCTTAAACTTTATTTAATTTTTTTTTATGTCTTGATTTTTATTTAGAAGGATATGTTAAGATACATTTTTTATCGTGTATTCCTAATAAATTTTATATTATTACCATCAATCGCTACCTCCACTTGGAGTAAAATAAATAAATGAAGAAAAGGAAAATTATTTTTGGGGTGGAAGGGAGGGGGTGATAATTTTCTAGACAATTGGCTGGATGCATTGGAGATTAATCCCTCTAATTAAACAAATGATATATTGTACGGTGTGATATTAAACTAGTTGGAGACTAATTGCCCTAGCTAAAAAATATTTTTTATTTGATAAAAGAAAGCAACTGTGTCCAACTAGAATAACAAGATGGCATGTAAATCAAAATACTCATTTTATTAAAGAATTGTGATATATCCAATCATCTTGGAGGCTAATTGCTTTAACCGAAAATATCATTTTTTTTTAATCTTATTTAATAAAAAAATTAATCATATAGATTCAAATCTTAATTTGATTAAAAATAAAATATTCTAAGATACCTTTTATGAGAGTTTTGGAAAGAGTGAAGTCAATCCTTGAAACTCACGGATAGAGCCATGATCACCAAGGTAGGAGGTTGGCATAGTTTAATGCAATTAAAAATACTTATCATGAGTAAAATGGCCACAATAATCAAATTAGGCCTAAGAACAAGCTATTGTTAATCAATCATTTTGTGTCAATGGTCAAGGTGCCAGTATACCAAGGAATTTTGGCTTAAAAGATCTGGCCATTTAACTTTAATGCCTTGCTTATATTAGGCTAGCAATGGCTAGCAAACGGAGACAAAATGTTACTGATAAGATGGTAGCCCGGTTGGTAGAGGTCTTGCCTTACTACTAATCGATTATGGATTCGAGGCATGATCCCGTAGATGATTCGATTAAATCTAAAAATTTTCTAGAGCTCATGACCGTTGGTGTGAATGAGAGGTCTGGACTGACCCATTCTATCAGCCAGCATCTTAGTGGTGTCAAGTTGACATATTCACCGTTTGATGAGGAAAGACAGTTCAAAGGTCTTGTATCGAACATTATCTGACAGGACGGAGATCCGAATGGGATAGCTATACCGAAATTTATCCTTCCTCATCCATTTTCTTTTATCAAAAAAAAAATGGAGACAAAATGTTCAGCCAACCATAACTCTTTTTTCAAATGCATAACAAAACAAAACTTGTAGCATAAAAAAGATTTTTGTGACACTTAAACTCCTGGTTTGTAAACATAAGACTACTATAGTCATATTTTTGTTGCTCTAAATGGAGTGTTAAATAGGATTATTAGCTATCAAACTGACAATGTTAAAGGTTAGGAGTGTTTTTGGCTATTGGGTTAAACTCAATCCCTTGGTGTCAAGCCATAAAACTGACAATGCTAAAGGTTAGGAGTGTTTTTGGCTATTGGGTTAAACTCAATCCCTTTGTGTCAAGCCATATTCAATTTATTATAACAGAACCCCTCAAAGCCCAATCACATAACGAACGGACAGAACTTCCCGGTTCTATAATGTTTTTTTAGTAGACATATAATGCTATAATTATTTAGGCATGTTCTTTTATAGATAAATATTATAAAAAAATTGATTAACTTTTCTACTGATCAACTTATCCATCTTCTTGCACTTTTTAAAATAGATAAGTTATTTTTTTGGATATCATTTATCCATAAATTAATAAAAAATCTTATCCATATGGAATATGGCTAAATTATTTTTTCACTAGCCAGTAAAGTAAGTATTTAATTTTATTCTTAAAATGCCCTTCTTCTAATTTTTAATGTCTCTTGTCTAATAACTTAGGTCTTGTTTTGGATTGCTGTTAGTAGCGGAGCTTTTAGAAGTAGCGGTTTTCAAAAGTATAAATTTTATAGAAGGTTATTTGCTATTTGATAATTACATTTATAAAATATTTTGAAATTTTGATATATATTTAGTAAATAAAATAAAAAAAATACTTTTGATATAACAAAATAACAGTAATATTATATAATAAAAAATAAAATATTTTAATATTATATAGATTATTATATATTAAGATATTATTATATTATATTAAATAATATTATATTAAATAATAAATATTATTATAATCATGGTGTAATATATAATGTAATATAATATAATGAATAAAAGATTATAATATACTTGATGTGGCAGAACGCTGACGTGTAATCCCTGTCAGATGCCATGCCAGAGAAAGCTGCCACGACGGACACTCCTCCTCGGACTCCTTCGCTGGGCCAATTCCTTCAGAATGTCGGAGCTGTCTGTTGAAGCTGAGTTCCGTCCTCCGCCAGGTCGGCTCCCGCAAGATCGGGACGCCTAGGCCAGAGCCGAGCGATCTCCACCGGATTAAGCCCCTCCGAGGTCGAGCCCCTTGGTCCGGAGTCAAGCCCTGCCCTCCTCCACCAGGTCGAGCCCCTCCAAGGTCGAGCCCTCTGGGCTGGAGTTGCACTCTGCCCTCCTCCGCCAGGTCGAGCCCCTTAGTCCGGAGTCGAGCCCAGCCCTCCTTCGCTAGGTGGAGCCCCTTCGAGGTCGAACCCCTTTGAGTCGAGCCCTGCCCTCCTCCGCCAGGTCGAGCCCCCTCGAAGTCGAGCCCTTTTGGTCCAGAGTCAAGCCCAGCCCTCCTCTGCCAGGTGGAGCCCCTTCGAGGTCGAGCCTCTCGGAGTCGAGGCCTGCCTCTCTAGTTTGGCCTCCACCTCGGGCGAAGGTGCCAGCAACCAAATGGGCGACGTCGTCCTCCTTGAACGCCGACAAGCCGCCCGAGGACTACATGGAAGCACCCACCAGGCCATGATGATCGTCCCCAGCTGCCACTTACACCAGAAAAGGAGGAAGCCCCTTTATCGAGGCGCCGCGCTCTCCACCAACCGTCTGTACCACCCAAAAGAGAAAGTCAACCAAGAGATTCGAATCCCTGGGGTGGCTGCCCCCCGATCGAGGCCCTGCCAAGTTTCCCGGAATGGAACGACCGGAAGGAATGTCAAGGCGCATGACAGGTTTCCTTATCACGAACCAGGAAAGATGCCCCGTCCATAGCATGGAACACCACCGCATGTGCCTGCTAGCATGGGGGAGATCCCAAGGTAGGCGTTCAGTAACCACCTGGACTTAAAAGAGCCATCGACAGTCCCAACGGGAAGGTAAGCAAGTAAGCAAAAAAGCAAAACACTCAAGCAAGCAAGAAAACACTGAGATGGAGGAGAACCACCAAGGAGACTGAGAATCCAAGGCTACCGGAGATCCACGGAAAGGGTCACCCGGACACAGCCATCCAGCTCCAGTTCATTTCGGCCACTATTCTCCTTGACTCACTTACACCCTTCTTACACATTATTCACTCCTCCTAACGTGGAGTCCATCTCAGGGGCTCGACCAGGAAGATTTGTTTTCCTGAATCGCCACTGACTTGACCGTTGGAGTGCCCCCGCCAGAATCCTCGATCCAGATCTCTAATCTTGTTTTGCAGGTCCAGAAGAGCAGGTCGATCTCGAAGATACGAAGGACGATTCGACGCCGACAGCAGCTACGGGCCACGACGATCTTGACGGCAACAATACTAATATTATATTATTATTAAATATCATTATATTATATTACTATTATAATATAAATATTATTATATTTTAAAATATAAATATTATAATATTATCTTGTATTTTTATCATATAATAATACTAAAATAGATTATACTATATATTTATAATATATCATAATAGTAATTTATATTATATTATATTATATTTATAGTACAAGAATATAATATAATATAATATAAGATGTAATTATGAGATTTTATTTGTGAATATTTTGATTATCCAAAAATTTTATTCAAATCAAAACAGTATCCTGGGATTGGCTAACAAGCATTTAAAAAAAAAAAAAAAGCTCTAAAATAAAATTTTTATTAAATAGATCTTTTCAACTTTCTAGTAAAATCAAAATAACTTTCTAATTTTTTATTAAATATTATTATATTATTTAAAAATATTTTTAGAGAATCAAAAAATCCTGTACATAGGTATGTTATATAATAGTAATCTGCCCCGAGCTCTAATGAGCTCTTACCAGGTCTATTGCCTGAACCGTGGAAGGAGGCCCATGGTAAGGGAATGACCCCATTCATTTATTTATTTATTTTAATGTAAAAGAGGTTGGTGCCTACTGGAATATGCGCCAATCTCTTCTTTAGTTCTTACACAGGATGCTCCCTCTAGTTTTGGAACCGGCTCCCATTTGGAGACGAGCACCGTAGCATCATCCAAGCATCCCACCATAGCACCATCCAAGAGGGGTTGACATGGCACCAGCCTCATCTTAATAGTGGCACCCAGCTTGCAGGAATTCGAACACCTCGGCTCTGATACCAACTTTATGATCGATGTCCCAACCAATTATTCAAAATGAACGTCCCTATTTAAAAGTGACCATTTATCTTTCTTAAAGCAGGCAATACAGCAACCTCGAGATGCACGAGTTGACATCTCCACTGAGCACCGCAGCATCAACTGTCACGCCCCGAATCCAGCACCGGAATCGGCACGCGACCGGCCGCACAAACCCTAGGTTTTATCATAGAGATCATGCAAGGCCTGGGTACACAAGAGTCATTTACTTCAAGGAAATCTCACTCATCACCAAGCCAACTATCTGCACGACTCTGTAAAAGAAAAAAGTAGGGTTGTGAGCTCTACAGCCCAGTAAGGTTTTCATATGATCACACCAGTAATAATATACATTTCTAAAATAGCAAAATACCAGTATAACATATCATGCAGTCAAACAACTCAAATATCATGTAGTCCAATCCATTCCATAACCGGTATCGTGGTCCAACCCACTCGATAACCGGTGCCATGGTCCATTCAATAATCGGTATCGTGGTCCAACCCACTCGACATCCGGTGTCATGGTCCAATCCACTCAATAACTGGTATCGTGGTCCAATCCACTCGATAACCAGTGTCATGGTTCAACTCATTCAGTAGCCGATATCGTAGTCCAACCCACTCGATATCCGGTGTCATAGTCTAAACCAGTCAATAACTGGTATCGTGGTCCAACCCACTCGATAACCAGTATCATAGTCCAACTCATTCAATAAGCGATATCGTGGTCCAACCCACTCGATATCCGGTGTCATAGACCAAACCATTCAAATATAATTTTCTTTGATAAGCATACTATCCGAAAATATAAATAATAACCATCATGGTCATACGTCCATCATGAAAACTCAACTACATCATGCAACAACAAATCATGCATGCCAATGCTCATATACTCGGATCAAAACCATGCCATGTAAAACAATACTGGTGATCATGCCCAGAATCCTTACCTTCAACCGCTAACCCAAAATATTCGGTATCAATTTATACCCGAAATTCGTCCAAATCCTTCCTGCTCAAAAGATTGATCTTCTACAATAATAAATAAATTCATCAAATCGGTTCCCCCCCCCCGATTTTCTCTTTCCTCATCTTCCAAACCAAAATTCCTTTCCCTCTCCCCTTCTCTCTCTTCTCCTCTTTCTCTTTCTTCCTTCTTCTCTCCTCTTTTCCCTACTCTTTCTCTCTCTTCTCCTCTCTTTTATGGCTCTCTGCAGGCTCTTTCCTGCTTCCTATCGACGTCCTGTTTAAAAAGAGGAGAAAAACCCATCCAAAATCACCTCAAACGTAACCTAGGAAGTTCAAAACCATTAAAATATCCCTCCAGCCGTCAGATCTTAGATCGACGCCTCAAACCACGTCCAAATCCGAATCCAAAAGCACCTAATCAAGCCTAAACTCCTTCGGACCAATCTCAGCCATTCGATCGGATGGTCCAGATCGCTCAGAAACCCCATGGACTGCCATACACCGCGAGATACGGCTAGGAAACGCCTGAAAAATGCGTGGAAAACGCCCACGCGACAGCCGGCTCGGGCTGGGCCGAGCCCACGCGCCCGCGCGTCGCGCGCTCGCGCGTCGGCCACCCGCCACGCGTCATCTCTCTCTCCCGCATCCCCGCGCTCCTCGCGCCGCACGAGCTCACGCGCTTACCCGCCCGCGCGCCTGCGCATCCCGCGAGCTGGGCTGCGGCATCGTTGGGCCGGTTCGGCAGCGGGCCGGCAAGCCATTTTTTTTTTCGTGGGTGTTACATTCTCCCACCGTTAAAATAATTTCGTCCTCGAAATTAGATTGATTGAGATCTAAATCAGTGCTCACATTATAACACTTTAAAAATCACTACATTTCTACTGCGCACTCTGATATAATTTACTAAACCATCTAGGTTCACTAATAAATCCTTCTAAAAATTTCTGTCATGTCTTACTAATCATCATGTTGATTCCTTAATCTCTTATATCACGATTTCAAACAATCATGAATTGAATTCAATATCACTTTGCCACGGTCCTCAAATCATCATAACTAAGATCTGTAACAATTCTTATCATATCCTAATAACCATCATATCATTATTATTATTATCCACTTGTATCACCATCCCAAGTGATCATAACCTAAGCTCTGATACCATTCTGTCATGCCCCGAATCCAGCACCGGAATCGGCACACGACCGGCCGCACAAACCCTAGGTTTTATCCTAAAGATCATGCAAGGCCTGGATACACAAGAGTCACTTACTTCAAGAAAATCTCACTCATCACCAAGCCAAGTATCTGCACGACTCTATAAAAGAAGAAAGTAGGGTTGTGAGCTCTACAGCCCAGTAAGGTTTTCATATGATCACACCAGTAATAATATACATTTCTAAAATAGCAAAATACCAGTATAACATATCATGCAGTCAAACAACTCAAATATCATGTAGTCCAATCCATTCCATAACCGGTATCGTGGTCCAACCCACTCGATAACCGGTGCCATGGTCCATTCAATAACCGGTATCGTGGTCCAACCCACTCGACATCCGGTGTCATGGTCCAATCCACTCAATAACTCGTATCGTGGTCCAACACACTCGATAACCAGTATCATGGTTTAACTCATTCAGTAGCCGATATCATGGTCCAACCCACTCGATATCCGGTGTCATAGTCTAAACCAGTCAATAACTGGTATCGTGGTCCAACCCACTCGATAACCAGTATCATAGTCCAACTCATTCAATAAGCGATATCGTGGTCCAACCCACTCGATATCCGGTGTCATAGACCAAACCATTCAAATACAATTTTCTTTGATAAGCATAGTATCCGAAAATATAAATAATAACCATCATGATCATACGTCCATCATGAAAACTCAACTACATCATGCAACAACAAATCATGCATGCCAATGCTCATATACTCGGATCAAAACCATGCCATGTAAAACAATACTGGTGATCATGCCCAGAATCCTTACCTTCAACCGCTAACCCAAAATATCCGGTATCAATCTATACCCGAAATTCGTCCAAATCCTTCCTGCTCAAAAGATTGATCTTCTACAATAATAAATAAATTCATCAAATCGGTTCCCCCCCAGATTTTCTCTTTCCTCATCTTCCAAACCAAAATTCCTTTCTCTCTCCCCTTCTCTCTCTTCCTCTTTCTTCCTTCTTCTCTCCTCTTTTCCCTTCTCTTTCTCTCTCTTCTCCTCTCTTTTATGGCTCTCTGCAGGCTCTTTCCTTCTTCCTATCGACGTCCTGTTTAAAAAGAGGAGAAAAACCCATCCAAAATCATCTCAAACGTAACCTAGGAAGTTCAAAACCATTAAAATATCCCTCCAGCCGTCAGATCTGAGATCGACGCCTCAAACCACGTCCAAATCCGAATCCAAAAGCACCTAATCAAGCCTAAACTCCTTCGGACCAATCTCAGCCGTTCGATCGGACGGTCCAGATCGCTCAGAAATCCCATGGACCGCCATACACCGCGAGATACGGCTGGGAAACGCCTGGAAAACGCGTGGGAAACGCCCACGCGACAGCCGGCTCGGGCTGGGCCGAGCCCACGCGCCCGCGCGCGCCGCGCTCGTGGGCCTGGGCCGTGCCTCGCGCGCCCGCCGCGATGGGCCGGGCCGCGCACCGTGCGCCTGCGCGTCGCGAGCTCGCGCGTCGCGCGCTCGCGCGTCACCCGCCCGCCACGCATCGTCTCTCTCTCCCGCATCCCCGCGCTCCTCATGCCGCACGAGCTCACGCGCTTACCCGCCCGCGCGCCTGCGCATCCCGCGAGATGGGCCGCGGCGTCGTTGGGCCGGTTCGGCAGCGGGCCGGCAAGCCTTTTTTTTTTTTTTTCGTGGGTGTTACACCAACCCAGCATACTATCACCAAGCCAGCTCCCACCTGAGGACGAGCACCGTAGCACCATCTCAAGGAGCGTTGACGTGGCACCAACTTCATCTTAACAGTGGCACCCACATTTTATAGGCCCAGATCTCCATCCAGACGAACCAAGAGGGTGTGAGTTGGCCCACCCAACATAGTCCTTTTGATTCTATAATTTTAGATAATTATATATTTTTAAAAATTATATAATAAATCTTTTTTTGTTATTAATATGATCTCATTATAATTTTTTGTTAATATTATTTTGTATTATTTTTATTTATTAGTATTGTTATATATTAGCTATTTTTTTAATGAAAATTATATACTAATATATATATTATATTATATATTTTTTATCTTTTTTAATAAATATTTTAATGAATTTGACTATGCAATAATGAAAGAATTTTTTTTTTCTTTTTTTTCAATTTTTTGGAATATATATGTTTTCCCAAATTGGTGTAACAAGAGTTAGAGAAACTTTTTTTAGACTCTTTTAGTGAGTGAAAAGGATATGAGCAAGATTTAGCATGGAAACAAATATTTGGAGGTCATGCCTTGACATTTATCAAAAATTATGACTACGAGATCCATACATGGATTCGTTTGCTCAAACCATCCACAAAAGGTAGAATTTTATATCTTTCATGGTTAATTAAAAAAAAAAATATTGGCCATTAGATCTATCTTCATTGTATATTTTTTAATATATCACGCTTTCATATTGTAGCATAATAATAAAAAAAATTAAAACATAAAGCAGTTTAGACTTTCCGAAGAACTTGAGATATTTTGAGCCTTGAAAACTTAGTTGCTTTAGAATTACTTGGCAACCATAACTAGCAAAAACTAATTATACATATCAATTAATTAAATAGAAAACAAACAAAAAAAAAATTTTCTCGCCTTCCCTCCTTTCCTTCTTATTTTGTTTTAAAGTAAGAAGGTGGGGATAAACTGGTAACTACATTCAAAGGTCCCCATCCCATCAAAAAATATTTGATACGAGATACTAAATTTATACAACTTCTTTCTATCTAAAGATGAATACATTAATTCGATATTATTAAGATGCCAGCTGACAGTACTAAAAATAAAAAATATCCTAATTGCTCGTTTATCCCATCTGAAATAGATTTTAAAAATTAGTTTTAAATTTAATCAAATCGACCATGATACCATAAATAAGCTCCAAATTATTAAGTGAGCTACCTCCTTAACGGTCTTCTCTCCCTTCCAAGTTTCATCCCATTCACATGGTGTGATGCCTAACGGGACATGTTCCAACTTCAACATAACAGGATGTCCGTGTCAGCCTCGGGATTCCTCCAACGTTCCCGGAAAATTATCCGTTGACAGCGGAATATGGGAATCACGTGGACCTCTTTGGTTAATATATATATTTTATTTTAATTGATGCATTCTTTCAAAAATAATAATTGAATAATATTTCTCAAATAATATATTTATTTGTTAAAGAGGAATATCTCTGCAATGGTTTCACCGACTCCCACGAGCGATCGTAATGGCACTGTAAAGTCGGCATTTAATTCACGAGGGACCAACGGATCCACGACTCGACCAGCCGTCCCCACCCTCCCAACAACAAAGGAAAAAAAAAACGATCGAATCTTTATTTTTTCTCCTATAAAGGAGGCGCCGAGTCTGGGGATCTTTTCGGGCTTTCTTCTTTGCTTCGCGCCTTCGCGCTCTCAGATTCCGTTTTCGAGGTAAAATTATATTGCAACCTAGCTGTTAATATGTGATTTTACTAGTCTTCGGTTTCTATAATCTGTGTCTTTTTCCCAATTACTCGTATAACTTTTGATTTATTTAGAGTTTTTTTTTTTTTTTTCCTGTCATTGCACGGCCATTTTGTTTGTGAATGATTTGGTTTTCTGAGAAATTCTTTGGTTATTTATTTATTTATTTTGCATGGGTACTACTCCGGGATCGGCGTTTTGAGACTTAAATTGAACATATATTATTGGTTTTATGCTCCCAAAAGGTTAAAAAGAATACATTGTTGGGTTGCGCTTCTATAAAAATGACAAGGGAAAAAAAAAAAAAGCTAACATTTTTTATGTTTGTTTCTCATCCTGTTCTTTTCCTTTTCCATTCGTTTTTATCTCAATGCTAGGGAGTTTTTCTTTCTGCCATATGTGTCCAAATGATGATGCGAAATTACGATGAAGGCCGGCCCATGAGCCTGATAAAGGACTGGTCCAAATTTTATGACACGGTGCGGGCTCTGTCCCGTGGCCTGGTGTTGAACGAGGCCCATATCTCCTGTCTCCCTGGTCGAGTCGGGGAAGGAATCCCGATCTAAGACGGAGACGAAGCCCGTCTCCTTCTCAAACTCCGGCAGCTTCGCTGCCTATGTAGTCCACCGACCACCCCTTGGAGAGGCATCCCGAGTCTCTTTCTCTCTTGGTTTGATTTCGGGGGTTTGGCTGCCATCACCGTGCCCTGTTCGAAGTTCGTTGTGGCCGCCACCAATCTCGCCGGAGACGAGGTAAGCTCCGCCTCTATTTCGATGGCATTCCTCTCTCCATGATTTCTATGGGAGAGGAACTTTGATCGGACCGATACCGGCGAGAAATCGCCGGATTATTCCGTGGGTTAGAACTTCTCCGCTTAAGTTCATCCATGTAAGATGTAACCGCCCTTCCCAAGTTTAGTTCTCTGAGTTTTTTTTTTTGCCCCTTTCGTTTGAACGATGCCGTGGTCGCGGACGCCCCCGTCACCAGCCGTCGACTTTCCAGCCATGAAAGGCCGCTGCTATAGCCGTCCTCCCCGGTCTTCGTTCTCCGTCTATCTCTTTGTCGCGCCCCAAACCCAAGACCTGGGCCAGAATTGCGACAGACAGCCGTACATTATGGGGTTCAATCTTTCCAGGGACATACCAGCCTGTACCGACCATTTCTTATAAAAAATGAGTAACCAGGCAATATACCAATAAAAACAAAAGTAGGCAAGTAAATTCAAATGTCATAAAGCCGACCGTCATACATTTATCATAATCTAATTTCAGACAATAATTAAAAAAAAATATGATAGTGTCTACTAGATCCTAAGCCTTACTGATTGAATCCCTGGTCCACGTGTTTCTCTGATCCTAAAAAAAAAAAAATGCAAGGAAAAGGAATGAGTTTCCCTTAAACTCAGTAAGTCATCATATGTCACAAATATAAATTTACCATGAATCTAGAATAATTCCATGCATGCATATGAGCAACCATAATATATAAGACATTTCCCATTATTAATCTTCTTATTTATTGTTCTGACATCATACAAGTTTTTAGGATTTAAAGGATGGCCATCCGTACTCACTCACTTAGTCTCTCATACTATGGCCATGATCGGCCCGTTGCTCATCCCAAAAGAGTCTAGATCCTGTGTCACGTACCGCACATCGGTCATGTACCAGCGATAGCCCCGCTGGAGGCCCAAGAGGAGTCTAGTTCTGAATATCACACGAGAAACATGCTTGCCAGCATGTGCTAGTAATAAACAACTAACTCTTGTATCACATACCGCACATCGGTCATGTGCCAGCGATAGCCCCGCTGGAGATCCAAAAGGAGTCTAGATCCTCGTGTGATCATAGTCGATCTAGAGAGCAACTAAAACCAACTCAACCCATGACTCTTGACATCTTAGTCTATGGTTAAATTTCATAGCACATCAAGATATATGTATGCAGTATGAACATAAGCAATAAAATTCAATAACAAGTCAAATAATAGGTTCACATCATGCATGGAAACATTATATCGGTGAGTGATAACTTACTATTTCACCAACTCAGCACTATTCCTGACTTTCCAAGGATGATGACGATCCTGCATCACAAATTATTTTGTTTATGATTTAACATCATTAATTCCTAAAAAAATATAAAATAAATCCCTTGGGACAACCCCAGACAACTCTTTCCTTCCTTCCTGTCGTTACTGGGTCGGCCCATCCAAGATAATAGGCCTAGCCCAACAGGGCATGGCTCAACCGAGTCTGGCCTAACAAGGCCCAGCCAAGCCAAGCCCGGCCCAGCCAAGCCTGGCCCAGCCAAACTCGGCCCAGCCAAGCTCTGATCAAATCGAGCCCAGCCAAAAAAAATTCCATTCCGGCCACAGCACCCCCCCCCCCCCCGATTCCACGGAAGAACCAGGGAGGATCGACGGCGATCCTCCCGTCCGACCAACACGGTGTACTCGCCGGAGGGAGAAGAGGGTCCGGCGACCCCTACGGCGGTCGTCCAACCGTCAGCCTGTGAGCATCGAGCCGAAGACTGCCGCTCAACAGAACCTCCCGTCGATCAAAAATCCCTCTCTCCCTCTCTCTCTCCTCCCCCAAGCAAGCGAAGGGACGGCGGCGATCCCTGTGATCGGCCGCCCAGGGCGGTTGCCGGAGAGGAGGAATCCGGCGGTGACTTTTTCGTCGCCGGCCACAACACACGGCTTCAACGGAGAGGAAGAATCAACTGGATTCTCCCTTCCTCCCAGCCAAACAATCACACACTACCCTTTCCGAGGAGGAAAGACTTACCGGCGAGGCTGGCTCCGACCGCAACGACCACCGATGGAGAGCGCTCCGGCGAGGGCAGGGATACTCGAAGAAGCCATCGGCGTCCACTGATAGGGGGGGTATTCCGGATCAACTGAGGCACCCGATGCCCCTAAAATACCCGAGGAAGAGCCTTATCCCCCCCACCTCCGGCGGCGTCGTCGGATTTCTCCGGATTTCCCGCCGGAAAATCCGAACTTCCAAACCCGAAAGAATTTGAACTGAAGTCGGCAGGGGCCGCCGACTTCAGCCCAAATCCTGCCCAATAAGAACTGGGCCTCACATTCTCCCCACCTAAAAAAAAATTTCGCCCTCGAAATTTACATACCTGGGTCCTGGAAAAGTTGAGGATATTTAACTTTCATGATTTCTTCTAACTCCCAAGTGGCTTCTCGTTCTGAATGATTACTCCACTGGACTTTAACATAAGGGATGATGCGTCGTCTCAAGACTTGTTCCTTTCTATCCACCACCTTCACTGGTTGTTCCTCATCAGATAAATCTTCCCTGAACTGAAGTGGTCCCAATTTAACTACATTCTCCCCACCTAAGAACTGGGCCTCACATTCTCCGGCGGCGTCGTCGGATTTCTCCGGATTTCCTGCCGGAAAATCCGAACTTCCGAACCCGAAAGAATTTGAACTGAAGTCGGCAGGGGCCGCCGACTTCAGCCCAAATCCTGCCCAATAAGAACTGGGCCTCACATTCTCCCCACCTAAAAAAAAATTTCGCCCTCGAAATTTACATACCTGGGTCCTGGAAAAGTTGAGGATATTTAACTTTCATGATTTCTTCTAACTCCCAAGTGGCTTCTCGTTCTGAATGATTACTCCACTGGACTTTAACATAAGGGATGATGCGTCGTCTCAAGACTTGTTCCTTTCTATCCACCACCTTCACTGGTTGTTCCTCATCAGATAAATCTTCCCTGAACTGAAGTGGTCCCAATTTAACTACATGATTTGGATCAGGTACATACTTTCTCAGCATAGAAACATGAAAAACATTATGTACACCAGCAAGAGAAGGTGGCTAAGCAAGCCGATAAGCCACAGCTCCAATTTTCTCTAAGATCTCGAAATGACCCACAAACCGAGGGCTTAGCTTCCCTCGCACCCCAAATCTCATAACTCCTTTAGTAGGGGACACTTTAAGAAGCACATGATCCCCCACCTGAAAATTCAGTTCTCTTCTTCGATTATCTGCATAACTCTTTTGTCGACTCTGAGCTGTAAGCAGTCGCTTCCTAATAAGTTGAATTTTATCTGTGGTTTGCAGCACAATATCCGGTCCCAAAAGTTTCCTCTCGCCAACATCATCCCAACATATCGGGATCCTACATCTCCTCCCATACAGAGCTTCAAAAGGTGCCATCTTAATGGTTGCTTGATAACTGTTGTTATATGCAAATTCTATCAGTGACAGATGTTCATCCCAAGACCCTTTCAAATCAAGAACACATGCTCTCAACATATCTTCTAATGTCTGAATCGTTCTCTCTGACTGCCCATCTGTTTGAGGATGAAAGGCTGTACTAAACTCCAGCTTGGTTTTCATAGCTTGATGCAAACTCCTCCAAAATTGAGAAACAAACCTAGTGTCCATATCAGATACAATTGATACAGGAATACCATGCAATCTAACAATCTCATCGATATATAATTTTGCTAGCCTTTCCATGGAGAAATTGACCTTGATAGGTAGGAAATGAGCTGACTTTGTCAATCGATCTACAACAACCCAAATAGCATCAAATCCTCTGAGAGTCCTCGGCAATCCAGAAACAAAGTCCATTGTGACATTTTCCCATTTCCTTACAGGAATAGCTAGGGGTTGTAGTGGTCCCGTTGGTCTCTGATGCTCAGCCTTTATTTGTTGACAAGTTAAGCATTGAGCCACAAACATGGTTATTTCCCTTTTCATACTTTTCCACCAGAAGTTCTCTTTAAGATCTCTATACATTTTTGTGCTCCCAGGGTGAATAGTATAAATAGCATTGTGGGCATCGATCAAGATTTCCTTCTTTAGACTTGCATCCCTTGGAACACACAATCTGTTTCCAAACCTTAAGGATCCATCCTCATGAATTCGAAACTCTGAGATTATCCCAGATTGTATCTTCTCTCTGATCTTTTGAAATTCTGAATCACTCGTCTGTGATGCCTTAATTCTATCAATCAGGGTAGATTGTATCTTAAGAGTAGCAAGTGAGAATTTAGAGTTATGCATCTGGATCTCTAAATTCAGCTTTCCAAAATCTTGAAGAATTTCTCCTTGAGAAGTGATTAAGGTTGCTAAGCTACCTCCGGCTTTTCTGCTCAATGCATCAGCCACTACATTTGCTTTTCCCGGATGATAACTTATTTTCAAATCATTGTCTTTGATCAGCTCCAACCATCTCCTTTGCCTCAAGTTTAACTCTTTCTGAGTAAATAAATACTTAAGACTTTTATGATCAGTAAAAATTTCACAAGATACTCCATACAGGTAATGTCTCCAAATTTTCAGGGCAAAGACTACAGCAGCTAGCTCCAAATCATGTGTAGGGTAGTTCAATTCATGTGTTTTAAGCTGCCTAGATGCGTAGGCCACCACCTTCTCCTTTTGCATAAGAACACATCCTAACCCTTTTCTGGAGGCATCACTGTAAATAGTAAAACCCTCACTTCCAGATGGTAGGGTAAGAATAGGAGCTGACACCAAGCACTTCTTCAACTCTTGGAAGCTTTTCTCACAATCATCAGACCAAACAAATTTAATCCCTTTATGAGTTAGCTGGGTCAGTGGCAAGGCTATACGGGAAAATCCCTCCACAAACCTTCGGTAATAACCAGCTAGACCCAGAAAACTACGGACTTCTGTCACATTAGTTGGTCTATTTCATTCAACAATTGCTTCAATCTTTGCTGGATCAACAGATATTCCTTCTTTAGAGACTGTGTGGCCAAGAAAAGAAATATTATCAAGCCAGAATTGACATTTCTTTCAGCTTTGCATACAACCTCTGCTCCTTTAGTATCTGTAAGATTCTCCTTAAATGTTCTTCATGCTCCTCCGGGTTCTTGGAATATACTAAAATGTCATCAATAAAAACTACTACACACTGATCCAAATATGATTTGAATATCCTATTCATCATGTCCATGAAAGCTGCCGGAGCATTCATCAGTCCGAAAGGCATCACCAGAAATTCATAATGCCCATATCTAGTCCGAAAGGCTGTTTTGGATATGTCCTCATTCTTAATTTTCAACTGATAATATCCGGACCGTAAATCGATTTTTGAGAACACCTGAGCACCCTGCAACTGGTCAAAAAGATCATCAATTCTGGGAAGGGAGTACTTATTTCGGATTGTCAACTTGTTCAATTCTCGATAATCAATACACAACCTCAAACTTCCATCCTTCTTCCTGACAAAAAGTACCGGAGCACCCCACGGTGAAACACTCGGCCTGATAAATCCCTTATCAAGCAGATCCTGGAGTTGTTCTCTGAGTTCTTTCAATTCAGATGGTGCCATCCTATAGGGAGCTTTAGACACAGGTTCTGCACTGGGTATGAGATCAATAGAAAATTCCATCTCTCTATCCGAAGGCAATCCCGGCAATTCATCTGGAAATACATCCGGAAATTCTTTCACAATAGGAATGTTTTCCAACCTTTTTTCTTCTTGCTGGAGATCCATAACATTGGCCAAATATCCTGTACAGCCTTGCCTCAGCATCCGATTAGCTTGCATAGCTGTAATCATTCTAGTAGGGGCCTTCCCTTCACTGCCAGAGAAACCAAAAGGTTCCTGACCTGGAGGGTAGAAAACTACTCTCTTCCCGAAGCAATCTACTGTGGCATGATAAGAAGCTAGCCAATCCATTCCCAAAATAATATCAAACTCCTCCATTTCCAATACCATTAGATCGGATGAAAATTCATGGTTTCCAATGCTTAGAGTGCAGGATGGACAAATCATGTTGACCATGATAATGCCCCCATTTGGAGTGGACACACCGATCTCAAAATTTAGAGGTACTGGTTTCATACCAGCCTTCTTAGTAAATCCGGTTGAGATAAAAGAGTGTGTTGCTCCGGAATCAAATAAAACACGGGCATAAGAAGAGACTACTTTGATGGTACCTACCAGATAATTCTAACTTATGATTATATGCACTCAATTAAATCAACTTTAAAAAAATTTTTGCGAAATTACCTGTCACCACAGCATTCGATGCCTGAGCATCTTGCCGAGCTAGAGCATACACACGAGCCTGGGTCTTCTGCTTCTGGCGCTCACCAGATCCATAAGCTATAGGTTGTCCTTGGATAAAAGCTGGTACATTTGAAGGAGGAGGTGCTGGCGGTTGCGGTGCATTCTGGAAGGTATGTTGATTCCCAGGATTCTGAGGACGTGGGCAATTCATAGCTTTGTGGCCCTGCTGACCACAATTAAAACAAGTCCCAGAAAACCAACGACAATCCTGCTCCAGGTGAAAACCTTGACATCTCCTGCAACGAGGACCATTACCCTGCTGAGGACCTGGATCTTGCCTTTGATTTCCCCTCTGCCTAGGTTGTTTGCCAGAGTGTTGATTCCCTCGCTGCCCATCAGGTCTGGATCTCTTCCTCAGCTGCCGTTCCCTCTCCTGCTGCATATTATCAACCTCTTGCTCCACAATTTTTGCTTTACTAACGACGTCCCGGTACGAGGCCAGCTGCATGGGTCTTACTCCAGCACGAATCCTGGGTTTAAGCCCTTTCTCAAATCTCCGAGCCTTGATATAGTCCGTGGCCACCAACTCCGGAGCGAAGCGGGACAGTTCAATAAACTTGGCCTCATATTGTGCCACTGACAAGCTTCCTTGAATTAATCTGGTAAATTCACTCTCCTTCTCAAATCTGAGACTTTCGGGAAAATACATATCCAAAAACTCTTGGTGAAAAATATCCCAAGTTATTGGCTCTTCATTACCATATTGTCTCATGACAGCATCCCACCATTCCGAAGCTTCGCCTTGCAATTGATAAGCTGCAAAGCGAACCATTTCCCGATCTGTACAGTCCATGCTGGCAAAGACCTTCTCCATTTCTTTCAGCCATTTCAAAGATTCAGTAGGTCAGTAGAACCCTCAAAAGTAGGAGGCGCCAACTTCTTAAATTCAGTGATCCCCCGATCCATTTTAGAAGACTGACCACCCCTATTCCCCTGCTACCTCATTTCCTGCATAAGTCCAGTTAGAGCCTGGATAAGACCTACCACCTGACCATCAGAATTGGCTGTCCTCATATCATGCTGCAGAGGAGGAGGACTAACTGCTCGGCTCTCGCCCTGATCAGGTGATGGGCTACGAGTCATGAAAGCGCCGGCCGCCCGAGATGGACCCGCTGCCTGTGAAGTATCATGAGCTCGAGAAGCATGATCATTTTGATTCAATGTCCTCATGGATCGGGTCCGAGCCATTAAACCTATGCCACAAAAGTTAGTTAGTTAAATAATATAACCTTACTTGTACTTTATTAATTTAAACTTGCCCTAATTATCTCAACCCCGCTCTCACTATCTAAAACATTTTAGTTTCTGAGACAAGCCTGGCTCTGATACCACTAAATCTGTCGCGCCCCAAACCCAAGACCTGGGCCAGAAGTGCGACAGACGGCCGTATGTTCTTGGGATTCAATCTTCCCAGGGACATAGCAGGCCTGTACCAACCATTTCTTATAAAAAATGAGTAACCAGGCAATATACCAATAAAAGCAAAAGTAGGCAAGTAGATTCAAATGTCATAAAGCCAACCGTCATACATTTATCATAATCTAATTTCAGACAATAATTAAAAAAAAATATGATAGTGTCCACTAGATCCTAAGCCTCACTGATTGAATCCCTGGCCCACGTGTTCCTCTGATCCTGAAAAAAAAATGCAAGGAAAAGGAATGAGTTTCCCTTAAACTCAGTAAGTCATCATATGTCACAAATATAAATTTACCATGAATCTAGAGTAACTCCATGCATATGAGCAACCATAATATATAAGCCATTTCCCATTATTAACCTTCTTATTTATTGTTCTGACATCATACAAATTTTTAGGATTTAAAGGATGGCCATCCGTACTCACTCACTTAGTCTCTCATACTATGGCCACGATCGGCCCGTGGCTCGTCCCAAAAGAGTGTAGATCCTGTGTCACATACCGCACATCGGTCATGTGCCAGCGATAGCCCCGCTGGAGGCCCAAGAGGAGTCTAGCTCTGAATATCACACGAGAAACATGCTTGCCAGCATGTGCCAGTAATAAACAACTAACTCCTGTCACATACCGCACATCGGTCATGTGCCAGCGATAGCCCCGCTGGAGGTCCAAAAGGAGTCTAGATCCTCGTGTGATCATAGTCGGACTAGAGAGCAACTAAAACCAACTCAACCCATGACTCTTTACATCTTAGTCTATGGTTAAATTTCATAGCACATCAAGATATATGTATGCAGTATGAACATAAGCAATAAAATTCAATAACAAGTCAAATAATAGGTTCACATCATGCATGGAAACATTATATCGGTGAGTGATAACTTACTATTTCACCAACTCAGCACTAATCCTGACTTTCCAAGGATGATGACGATCCTGCATCACAAATTATTTTGTTTATGATTTAACATCATTAATTCATAAAAAAACATAAAATAAATCCCTTGGGACAACCCCAGACAACTCTTTCCTTCCTTCCTGTCGTTACTGGGTCGGCCCATCCAAGATAATAGGCCTAGCCCAACAGGGCATGGTTCAACCGAGTCTGGCCCAACAAGGCCCGGCCCAGCCAAGCCCCCAGCCCGGCCCAGCCAAACTCGGCCCAGCCAAGCTCTGATCAAATCGAGCCCAGCCAAAAAAAATTCCATTCCGGCCACAGCACCCCCCCCCCCGATTCCACGGAAGAACCAGGGAGGATCGACGGCGATCCTCCCGTCCGACCAACACGGTGTACTCGCCGGAGGGAGAAGAGGGTCCGGCGACCCCTACGGCGGTCGTCCGACCGTCAGCCGGTGAGCATCGAGCCGAAGACTGCCGCTCAACAGAACCTCCCGTCGATCAAAAATCCCTCTCTCCCTCTCTCCCCCCCCAAGCAAGCGAAGGGACGGCGGCGATCCCTGTGATCAGCCGCCCAGGGCGGTTGCCGGAGAGGAGGAATCCGGCGGTGACTTTTTCGTCGCCGGCCACAACACATGGCTTCAACAGAGAGGAAGAATCAACTGAATTCTCCCTTCCTCCCAGCCAAACAATCACACACTACCCTTTCCGAGGAGGAAAGACTTACCGGCGAGGCTGGCTTCGACCGCAACGACCACCGGTGGAGAGCGCTCCGGCGAGGGCAGGGATACTCGAAGAAGCCGTCGGCGTCCACTGATAGGGGGGGTATTCCGGATCAACTGAGGCACCCGACGCCCCTAAATAACCCGAGGAAGAGCCTTATCCCCCCCACCTCCGGCGGCGTCGTCGGATTTCTCCGGATTTCCCGCCGGAAAATCCGAACTTCCGAACCCGAAAGAATTTGAACTGAAGTCGGCAGGGGCCGCCGACTTCAGCCCAAATCCTGCCCAATAAGAACTGGACCTCACACTCTTGCTAAGAACATGGCACGACCCCCGCCATGGTCCGCCACCACTTATTTAATCGTTGATCAATTCTAATGTAATCTTTTTTCTACATTTATCAATAAATTATAAAATTTTTATGCTAATAAATTCTGAAGTCGTATTATTTGTGATTTATGAACTTGATGCATAGTATTTTATTATTGAATATGTCTTCCTAATGAAATATTTCGTGATGCTTGATTGAAAATATTGATTTTATGGTTTATTTTCGATTTTTAAATAATGAAAATATTCGATTCGAGTTAGTTTTGAACTCTTAGCATGAAGGACTTGCACTGTAAAAGGGATGGCATGCCACAAGAAGAGGTGGGGCACAAGGACCTCACCAATAGGGGTTAAATGTTGGCAAAGGACTGAAGGTTTAACGCTGGTACAAGATTATTCTCAAGGACTTTCGCTGTACGAAGATGTGCAGCACATCACAAGAAGATGCGCAGTATTATAAAAGAGGTCCTGATAATATGGTCATAGTTTATAGCTAACAAGATGAATATGATGTTTTGCAAAAATTGGATTCATGAATGCTAACTTAAATTTTATGAAAGATTGGAATCAATTAATGATGTTTTCATAATACAGCAAATCTCTGATTGGTTTGTAAACTAATGTATTCTATATGCTTATATTCAATAAAATTATTATTTATCTTATTATCTGATTTATCTAGTTAAAGTTTTCATTGTTTACCGGTTTGTCTCTCATTGTTCAATATTTTACTAATTTACATATTTAGAGTACTAGTTTTGTGTGGGATTTTGCTATGGGAGAGTGAGTAGATGTGGAGTTTTGACTTTTTTATGTTATATTTGGTTTCTTGAAATTTGATACATGATCTTTGAATATTGTTGGATTTTATGAAATATTAAAATTTGAATTTTGATTATCTAAATTTATTCTGCTCAATTGTGTATGAGCATGGAATGCTTCTCATGCATATGAGAAGAGTTCCATAAGTATGCAGCGGGTTGCCATGTTCCTAGCTCACGAGCGTGGATCGCGAGTGTGACGACCAGCAAGTGCTTTCTTGGATGGTATTACACCTTCTCACTCGAGCAAGGAAATGGATGTTCATTTTTTTTTTTTTTTTTTTTTGAAGTCTGTCCTCAAGGTTACAGGGTAGAAGGTGGGGACTAGCCCCTTCTAAGGTCATGCAAACATGCTATATTTTATATTAAAAACTTTTCTGTTGGTAATAATTGATTTATGAATTATGTGAGGGTCATAGGACCTCTTGGGATGATAATTGATAAGGCTTGTTGTTTTATGATTATGTCATTTTGTTTGATTCAAATCAATATTTTGGCTTGACCAGTAGGAATGTTGCCAATTGTTTTTGTTCTTTCTATTAGTGGCCTGTGATCATGAATCTCCTACTGCTTCTTCCAATTATGAAACTGGGACTGGATTTTGTGTCCCTAAAACTTCTCAGATTCTATGCTTTGTTTTAAGGATGTACTTGTCATATCTGCCCATCACTCAGCTATTTAATTCATTTATGCAGCTCATGGGTGCAGCATGTCTGGTGTGTCCTATTTTACTCCTAAATTTCTGCTATAGTTTGGACCATGGATGCTGGGTTTGGTGTTGGATTGGTTGCATTTGCATTGCAGTTTTATTGCCTCTTGCTGCTTTTACCCTAGTAATTCATTGCACAATTGCCTTCTCTTTTTTTTTTCAATTTTTCACTAAAAGATTTCTGTGACCTTATATTGTATTATTGTTCCTTCTCATAATTCCCGACACAAACATATAAGAAAACTCAATGATTTTATTAATCTCACAGAATGGCTGGCACCGAGAATAAAGGAACCAATTATGGAGCATACACTTATGAAAATTTGGAGAGGGAGCCATATTGGCCATCCAAGAAGCTTCGCATTTCCATCACTGGTGCTGGTGGTTTCATTGCCTCCCACATTGCGAGACGATAGAAGAGTGAGGGCCACCACATCATCGCCTCTGATTGGAAGAAGAATGAACATATGGCTGACGATATGTTCTGCCACGAGTTCCACCTTGTTGATCTTAGGGTTATGGACAACTGCCTAAAGGTCACTTGTGGTGTGGACCATGTGTTCAATCTTGCTGCGGATGTGGGAGGAATGGGATTCATCCGGTCCAATCATTCTGTGATCTTGTACAATAACACTATGATCAGTTTTAACATGCTTGAAGCTGCAAGGATTAACAGCATCAAAAGGTTTGTGGTGTTCAATTTTGTTATATCATCTTTGTAGATTCTAGGTTCAAGTATATCTTGTCAGTGTTTCTTTCCTGACTTAGGTTGAACTGTGGCTAGATTTTCAGTTTATATTGTCCTACTCCTAATGACTGTTAGTTTGTTGTTATGTTGCCTATAGCCAACCTAGTACATCAAATAAGATGACTCCAGTCTTGCTGGCATTCATAATCTAAAATATTACTGCAAGGCATCTAATGAAACAAACCGTTTGCCTTCCATGTTTATATTCTTTAAAGCTTGTTCAAATGCTCATATGGAGTAATGTCTGCATATCATGGTGCAAGGCAAAATTTTTAACAATAATAAGTTAAGTTTGTAATAATAATTGATTGTGGAGAGGTTTAAAATTTTAATAGCATAAATTGGTAAAGATATAATTTTACGAATGATTGGTTCATTTGCTTCCCTTTACATATTCTTGGCTCTACTATTTCATTAGTTTGCCTTCATGCAACTAAATCGATGATAAATTTTGGGAGGACTAGTTACTTAACCCTGCCCAGATTTTCTTCTTTTTCATCTTTTCCTCATTTAACTATTCAAGGTGCATTATAGGCAAAACCATTACCATGTCCATCCAACACTGTGAACTATTTGTTTTGCAACCTATCGAAAGGCCTTTTCTTTTCCCCCTGTAGATTACAGTTTCACATTTTTTTGGGTCAGTTGTTGGATGCTACTTTGGCTACTCTTTTTTCCTCTTCATTTCTGATGGCTAATTTGGGTTTGATCCATATTTTAGAGATTGCAATAACCAAGATAGGAGACAAGCCATGACATTACTTGTTTGGGTCTCCAAAACAAGAAAGTAGCTTTACATTTATGCATCTACACCGCATGTGTATAAAAATCCTATATAAATTTAAGGTAGCGGAGTTAAGCTATGAGACTTTAATACACTTGTTTCACATGGCTCAAGATAGAATTTATTTTATGTATAGTTTCAAGATGCAAACTGTATGTCCATTCATAAGAACGGGGTGACAAAGGGATGTTCTGACTTCATTTTCATAAAAGATCCCATGTTTAGAGAGCAAGTCTGTACGAAGAAAGTATCGCTAATTATGTCTTGTGAGTTGCACCTCATACTAGCAATATTTTTATCTCCATATTATGTGATGAGATTTTTCTATCATTTAAAAGAATTTTGAAATTATGGAGCATGGTTTAAAATGGGTATAGAATGGTTTTCCAGGAAGTATATATTGTCCATCAGGAAAACTTTCCTAGGGTTTGCAGTCATTCAATGAATTCAAGATCACAAGTGTTGCTATAAGTGAACTTAACTGGGGACTCTAATGTTTCTTAGAACAGTAAGAAATCTACTGAGCTATATATCGAGTCTTTTCTTTTTCTTTCCAGAAAATTTGCTTCAGTTAACACACCTTTATCTCTAACCGGTGATAATTCTTTATTTTTTTTAAAAAATATTTTCTGTTTCTTTAAATAAATTTGTATTTCAGATTTGAGATTGTGTCTGTTGTGTTTTGTCTTATTTTAAGTTGGAGGATTTGCTTTTCTCTTTGCTTTGCACCAATATGCCAAAGCCAGTGATACACTGGAAAGCGAGCTCTTAGAGATCATTGTTCTTGGATGCATATCCCGTACATCCTTGGTTAGCCCATCATGTATTTAAAGAAATCTGTTAATTCACAAATTTTGTGTGCGCCCCAACCCCCCCCCCACCCCCCACGTTTCTTGCCCTGTCAACTCTGTATTGATAGCTTTTGTATTCTCCTGGGAATTGGCTACGTTTCATGTCTTTGCATATTCTTTTTTGCCACTTCTCATATCAAAGATGGTAAAGAACTTCCATCATGATTGCTTGCAGGTTCTTTTATGCATCCAGTGCTTGTATCTACCCAGAATTCAAGCAGTTGGAAACAAATGTTAGTTTGAAAGAATCTGATGCTTGGCCTGCAGAGGTTTGTTGGTTTTGAAATGCCAATATTCTTTGTTTTATACTAGGCCAATGCTTCTTGAGATGCACACAATCTGAACACATGTTATTCTGAATATTGTTTCTCATGTAGCCTTAAGATGCTTATGGCTTGGAGAAGCTTGCAACAGAGGAGTTGTGCAAGCATTATACTAAGGATTTTGGTATTGAATGTCGCATTGGACGGTTCCATAACATATATGGTCCATTTGGAATATGGAAAGGTAATATGTGAGTTGTTACTCTATTTTTCAAGTTGATTATTAAATGATTGCATGATGGTCTACTTTTTCTATTAACATCTTGATACTTTTCTAAACTCCACTTTAGGTGGAAGGGAGAAGGCCCCTGCTGCCTTCTGTAGAAAGGCAATTACGTCCATAGATAAATTTGAGATGTGGGGTGATGGAAAGCAAACACGATCCTTCACTTTTATTGATGAATGCATGGAAGGTGTATTGAGGTAATAAGTTGATACCGCACCATTTGTGCGCTCAGGTGCTCTATTTTTAATATTTAAATTGTAATGTTGAGCCTTTTTTCTTGAACTAGCAAGGCAAGTGACAAGTGGTACTAGTTATTCTAATTGCTTTTTTAATTGCATTATATAAATTTCAGTTGGTGGCAAATGTTTGCTAAATAAATAAAAAAACGAGGATAAATTATTTGAACAGCAACACTTTTTGTTCGGTTCCTAATTATTTCCTTAAACAAAGGGCATTCAATTCCTGATTTCTATTTACAAATCTATTGTCATGCTTTAGATTGACAAAGTTGGACTTTAGAGAGCCAGTGAACATTGGAAGTGATGAAATGGTGAGCATGAATGAGATGGCTGAGATTGTACTTAGCTTTGAGAACAAGAAGCGCTTCCTATTCATCATATTCCTGGTCCCGAGGGTGTCCGTGGTCGAAACTCTGACAACACTCTAATTAAGGAGAAACTAGGTTGGGCTCCTACCATGAAATTGAAGGTACCCATGGAATTCGTTTTTTTCTACTGATCCAGCTTGATTGGTTTTAGCGGTTTATCAATTTATTCAAGTCCATGCATTGCTGAATTTTGCATTTTTTGATTTTTTTCCCCGTTACAGGATGGATTGAGGATCACATACTACTGGATTAAAGAACAAATTGAGAAAGAGAAAGCACAAGGTGTCGACTTGTCTTTATATGGGTCTTCCTAAGTGGTAGGAACTCAAGCGCCTGTCCTGTTGGGCTCGCTTCGTGCAGCAGATGGAAAAGAATGAAGTTGTTTAGCTTGTGTTTTGCTTCTAGCACCGAGTCGATGAATGCTATAGCTATCTAGTTTGAAAATAGAAGTTCTGGATATGGATCTTGGTACTCAGTCTGGAATTTGGTGCGTTATTTATTCATGTTTTAGAGTATATTTACGGTATAATTTTGTTCCTGATATGTGAAAAGTCTTTCTAGGCTATACTTGGTAGGAACTCAAGCGCCTGTCCAGTTGGGCTCGCTTCGTGCAGCAGATGGAAAAGAATGAAGTTGTCTAGCTTGTGTTTTGCTTCTAGCACCGAGGTGATGAATGCTATAGCTATCTACTTTGAAAATATAAGTTCTGGATATGGATCTTGGTACTCAGTCTGGAATTTAGTGCATTATTTATTCATGTTTTAGAGTATATTTACGGTATAATTTTGTTCCTGATATGTTAAAAGTCTCTCTAGGCTATACTTTATATATCATTTAGGATGTTACTGTCTGGTACTTTCCTTCATGTCTCTTTGATAGTCTTCAGGAAAATCATTGTCCAAGGAAATCATCCATGCAGTTATCATGTTAAATTAAAGTAGTTTTATTTCTCTTGCTCTGAAAGCTATAAGTTGAAGTTTTATTTCTCTTGCTCTGAAAGCTATAAGTTGAGCTAAATGATGATAGAGTGACGAAGCGTGGTGCTCTTTGCTGTTATCTACCTCTTTGTATTATATAGGTTTGGAATATTAATACTTGATTACATATGGGTTTATGGATGCTATTCCTGCAGGTCATGACAGTTGTTTGGCGTTTCTATGGAAGCTATTTTTCCAAAAACTGGTTCGAGTCATAAAACTTAAAAGATGAGTTTTATGAAAAACGCCAGTGAGTTAAGGTGGCTTTAGATGGAGGATATAGGTGTTGGCCAGTGCAGCACTGGATATGGCCATGGCATGAGTCAAGTGGTTTTCCAATTTGGCTTTGTTGAATTTGGTTTACATGTTGTGATAAATTAACCAAACTTTAACAACAAAGAATTATCTTGTGATCCTTGAAGAACATATTGTAGATTTTGAAGGGACCTCCCAATACATCAAACAATATAAGAAGCAGCAGCCAGCGAGGACAAAGTGATGACTGCTGTTTGACCCAAGTGAGCTCCGATTGAAACCACTGGCCCATTTTTCAAAGAATAAGGATGGCTGAGGCCATGCAAGATTTTATAAATACATGAATACTTTTACAAAGAGAGGAAACAAGTGAAAGCGAAGAAATAGATGATACGAAGTCTGTGAAGAAAAAAAGCACAAGGCTGAAAACATTTATTATAGAAGGGAGGAATATTTTATGCTGCTTTCTTTCGTTTAGTTTGATTTGTCTAAAGTTGAAACCTTTGAACCACGGGAATGAAATAAATGGGCTGTTGTGCGAAAGCAGGCCAAACCTAAATAGCTAACGG
Source organism: Areca catechu (assembly GCA_021397845.1). NCBI lineage: Eukaryota > Viridiplantae > Streptophyta > Magnoliopsida > Arecales > Arecaceae > Areca > Areca catechu. Next base: position 205,977,510 of record CM038051.1, on the reverse strand, counting down.
GCAGTCAAACTGGCCCATTCACAAGCTTCAAGAGAATCGGCCTGCACATTGGCAGCAAAAAGAGACCAGCATGAAGCTCATGCCATCACTTCAACTCTCTCAGCTTCTTCTCCTTCTTCTTCTTCTAATTGTAAATGAATTTGCAGGCAACAATTACAGATATATAATAGATTTTTTAAATTTATAATCGATATGGGACTAAAAATATACTTGCATCAACTCTCCTATGCTTCCCTCATTCAAGCCACATCATTTTTACTATGGTAAAGGTCAAAATGTCATCAAATCTAATCACAATGAACCTGTATTCATGGCCCAGCATATCTCACAAGGCATGATCTAATGAAATATGCAAGGCCAGACAAAAGCTTATAATATTGGAGATAATATTAACATTTTCTGTAAACATTATAAAATGGATTATAATTTTAATTTTAAAATACTAAGCCCTCAACTCTAATAACATATGATAATCTTACATAATATCTAGGAGGTTACGAATCAAGTAAGGAGCTTGTTATTGTGACTTGGATTTGGTTTGATAATGGAGTTCAATTCAAAATGTTTTCAATTTCAAACCTTGATGCCTTGGGCTCTCTAGAGGGTGGTTTATACTTATTTGTTCAAACTAGGAATTAAAATTATATTGAGAGTGTATCTTTCGCTGCAAGGGAGATTTACTTTTTTTTCATACCAATTTATTATCCAATCATCTACTAATTGATTTGAGATGATGAATGGCAAAGTTAGGAGTGATTTGAGATGGGTGTATTGGGTGATCTAACTATGGGCTCGCACGAAGAAAAGTAGATCCTTCTTTCATACCAAAGATGCAATCCTCATCCTTGTTGTTCAGCTTGGTAGCAGCTGGTTTTGCACCTCATCCAAACGTAAGGTAGGGGGTTGGAGGAGTTAAAGACGCTTTTCTTACCCCGAAACCTTTTTTTTTTTAAGTACAGTACGCCGTGACAGGGAATCATGGAGCGTTGGGTTCCAGAGAGAAAAAAATATTGGAATAAAGCAAGGACAGATGCGCCTCCTTCGAAGAGCTCTCGTCCTTTTCTTTTTCTTTTTATTTCTTTTTTACCGTCACGGTATTTAATCCTTTTTTTTTTCTTTCTATTTTTTTTATTATAAAAAATTTATTATTATTTTTTAAATAAATATTTTAAATCATTAAGATGGTAGTCTGATTGATAGAGATCTTGTCTCACTACTAGTTAGCGTGAATGAAAGATCAGAATCTTTCCCTACCTAGCGGGATGAAAATCTGCGGAGATAACTATATCAGAATTTATCCTTCATATTTTTTTTATTTATAAAAAAATAAATTTATTCTTTCTATTTTTTTGTTTACCAAAAAAAAATAAATGCTTTAATAAGATAGTTTTGCACACTAAAAAATTATACAACCGACTCACACCTTAGTTTATATGATGTCAATTCCGAATCTCCAACTTTTTTTTTTTAAAAGAAATGACTTTGGATGTTATATTTGCATCATTTTTTTTTTTTCCTATTTAATGTGAAAAATTGAAAGAATTGGGGTTAAGAAAGGATGGTGGGGTTGGCTTGCCCCCACCCCCCCCCCCCCACCCCCCACAAGAGTCCAGGGAATGATTGCTTCAGAAGGTGGGGGAGGGGAGTTGGTGGGAGGTTGCTTTCTGAAAAGCCAGGCATTAGTACTGGTAATTTGGCATCATTATTAGAAGGGATTTCGAAGGCTCACTCATGGGAAAAGATATATTTGTTATCATGTCTTCCGTGGTAGAAAGTGAAAATTAAAGTTTCTCCATATGTTATCTTTTAGACGCATTGGGCGGAGGAGAACAAGCCGTGTGGTGCCAAGAGAAAGAAGATGGGCATGGACGGAAGTTAGGATACAACGTAGGTGATGTGCACCCCGTAGTTTGATACCACGTTACATCGGGTTCAGAGTTTTTTTTGTAATTGTTTTACGTATAGTTTGTATCGCAGCTTATTCTTTACCGCATTCTCGCCGCTATATCATCCAATTATGAAAATGGACAGCATATGATATATTATATGAAATACGTGAAATGTTGCCATTGATACGTGCCCATTTTTTTTTATGATGGTTGATATGGGGGCTAACGTCGGTGTTAGCATAGAATCCCTGTTTTGATCGGACGAAGCTTCCGGATCACAGGTTCGCTCCTTGATTTACCTGTAAAACAGATTCTTAACCGGATGTTCTCCAGCGGGGACACTCCGATGTCTAAGTCAAAGATGGGCTCCAGCAACAAAATGGAAAAGATTCTGAGGATGAAGGATGGCAAGGGAAAGGAGCTCTGAATTTTTCAGGATTTCGTTGTGCCTACTTGGGGTATCATCTCTTACCAGTATTTATATCGGCTGGCCCGACCTGTGGCTCCATCCTCCTTCCTGCAGTTATGATGTGGGGAGTTAATTGATTCCCCTCTATCTGTAACCGTGGGCGGTTATTGAACGGTTCTGGCCAGGCCGGAGTCGTTATAGTTGGAGTTAGTAACCACGTGGCCGTTTCGATGTAGTTGTGCTTTGGAGGTGATAGTTAGACAGCCGATTGTAACTGTTATCCCCCACGTTCGTGTGGGTTTGAGACAGGTCGAAGATCTGCCTTCGGGCTTCTTCTCCTTTTGCCAGATCGAAGGGATGCCTTCGCTCCGAGACATCTTCGTCTTGAGACGCCTTTGGATCGGCACCTGTGGCGGAGGCCGAAGATCGTGTCTTCGGTTGAGGCCGAAGACCGTGTTTTCAAACAGGGGCGAAGGTCATGTCCTCGGCCGGGGTCGAGGGCCATGTCTTCGGCTGAGGGTTGTCTTCAGCTGAAGCCGTTAATCCTTCGACTTCTTCAGGGTGCTTTGGTTCGACATGCCTGGTTCAGGAATGAGTGCACGAGCGATCGAACCGGCGGCTGATTTATGCCTGAACTGACATATCACAATAGTTACCCCCTACTCTCAGTTTTCGAAGCGATGATCTGCCTCGAAGAGTGAGAGTATCACTGGATTATCATTTTTCTCTGGAGAGTGGTGCGGCTGATGATTGCAAAATTTCTGATTTGATCGTTCGCCATAACTGCCGGTCGATTCGGGGATCAGGTGGTGGACAGCTATCATCTTCTGATTGGAGTGTGAAAAAGGAATGGGCGGACCAGGGGGTCGCCTCTCCCTTTTCTGTTTCATGGCGGTTCAGCCGATCTTTTCATTAGGATTTGGATGGATGTTGTGGCCTCTTCCTGTCCCTTGGAAAAGACACGAGCTCCATCTTCGCCGTTGATTGGTGTCACGCGGATCATGACCTTCGATCCTTTCTGCGTCAAATTAGCTTAGGGCTGTTTGGGATTTCGCATCCATCTTCAGCATCCGTGGCGGACTCAGAGAGATGGTCCCCTCTATCGAGGTGGCATCTTGGAGTCTTCCTATCCTTTTATGAGGGGAAAGGGAGGACTGGCTGAGGAAGCTTCTCTACCTTTGTTCACTTCCGCCTTTGGCTCAGCTTTTTCTACTCTGGCTACCAGTCTCTTCCACAGGTAGGACCTTTTTCCCGCTTCCTTGTTTCTTTTTCCTATTATGGCTGAGACTGTGGGAACTCGAGGGGGAGAGGTTGGGCCTTCTAGTACCGATGATGTGGTGAGCCCGGAGCTAGTTCCTAGCTCCGTTTTGTTGGGAAAAATAGCTCACCTTCGGGAGTGCTACCATGTCCCCGAAGGGTTTCCTTTGATACTGCCAACGTCAGAAGAGCGGGTGCATAAACCTCTCGCCGGGTGCTTTGTTATGTATGAAGATCATCTGAAGGCTGGTCTTCATTTTTCGTTGCACCCTTTCTTCATCAAAGTCTTCCACATGTATCAGATCGTGCCCGCATAGTTGACTCCGAATAGTATTCAGAATATCTGCGGGTTCTTGGTCCGGTGCCACATAGCTAATGTGAGGCCTGAGACCAACTTATTCACTTTCCTCTTTGTTCTCAAGAGGGATTTTCACGGTCACGGATGGTGGGTTATTGGCACCTGGCCTGGTCGCAAAATCATAAAGGACATGCCCAGCACCATCCACGGGTGGAAGCCCAACTTTGTTTTTGTTTCTTCCACCGAACCATGGGGTTTCAGTAGTGAGTGGAGGGAGCCACATCTAGATGCTAATGGTGGGAAAAAGATTTTGGCAGCCAATCAATCTGATTACGCCTTGCTGTCTGGTTTAGAGACCATTTCCATCCATGAACTATTGGAGGAAAGGAATCTCTATCTTGCGGGGATCAGCGGGTCCCCAGTGTTAGGTATAAGTGGTAGAGGTTTTCGACTCTCCTCTTTTAGTTTCTTCGTGGCCCAGTTGATTCAAAAGGACGTTTTTGTTTGCAGGTGGTGGAATGAGGCCTGACTTGGGCTGGCTTCGTCAGTCTTCCAAGAGGAAGGCAGCTCAAGCTCCCCCTTCGGGATCAGAAGTCCGAAAGAAGGTCCGGGGGGATGATCCTAAGAGAAGTAGAAGCGCTTTGTCCTCTACAGTAATGTCTGGAGGGAGCGAGGTGCCGATGATGGAGGTTCCAGAAGGACCTCTGCCAGATGAGTTTCTACCGGTAGCTAACTCTCCGGTGCGGATTGGGGAGAGCCCGTCTCTAGCGGTCGATGCCCCATCGCCTTGCCCCCTCGCAGCGGATAGGGGCGAGGCGCTGCAAGCCGATGAGGAGTCTGTCTGGGAGGCTCCTGCGGGTGGAACTTGTCCTGCGGATCTTTCAGAGCTCTCCACCATGGGGTGTCTTTCGGTCCCTGCCGTTGCTAGGCGGGTATTGAAAGACATTTTGCTGCCACACGATTTGGCAATTATCAAGGGTCGAAGCCTCGCCAAGGTGTCCGATTCCGTTTTTTTCTTTCTGTTGTAGGTGGGGTTTTTATCACTCCTTCCATATCCGATGGGTCATTTAGTTTATGACTAACCTCACTCCTTGTTTTGTTGGTACAGCTGCTCTACGACATCACCTTTCTGGAAGAGGGTTTGGGGAGCGTTGATAGCCTCATTCATGGCTTGAAGGAGGAGCTCCAAGTGGCCAGAGCCGAAAGGGAGGTGGCCGAGGAGCTGAAGCTGTCCATGGAGAATCAGTTCACCCTTATCCACTGCGGGGGGCAACTTCGGCCATGATGCGAGTGGTGTATGGAGGGCGCAGCTCGTATGCCACGAGGTCGTCGTGGTTCCTCTGCTCCTGAAGTTTCATAACCTCCGATTCGAGGGCCTTAAGCTTTTCCTCGTAATCGGGGTGGACTTCCTTTTGCAGGTCCCTTTCAGGAGTGGAGTCTTCGAAGGAAGCAGAGAGAGATTGCCTAGGCCTTTTTCCTTTTCGTAGCGAATTGGTGGGTCTTGGCATTCTGAAGCTTCAGCCCTCAGGAGGGGATCGGTGATGGAGGGAAAGATGGGTGAACCTATCTCGAGGGGTTCTTTTCCTCCGAGATCGAGAGCTATGTCTGGAGGTGGCAGGCGGATGCCCCACCTGGAAGGCTTTATCTTGGAAGTTCTGAACCATAGCCGTGAGAGCGTTGACCTAGTTCAGGAGAGTCTTAAACTACTGCTATCCCACGACAAGCATGAGAGGCAGAATGTTGTTCCCTACTGGGGGTTCACCCCTTGGGAGGGAACGCAACTTCTACTTGCTGAGGTGTTTTGAGTCTTTTCTCTTGCCATTGGAAACTCCTTACACTTCTCCTTTTTTAAGGAAGGGAGCTGACAGTAGATGGTTGGTGTGCTCTTGTACATTGGCCCCCCTTCCTGGCGCACCAATCTGTTGGCATAGAATCCCTATTCCGACCGGGCAGAGCTTCTGGATCACAGGTTCGTTTCCTGGTTTACCTGCAAAACAGACCCCTGGCTAGATGTTCTCTAGCGGGGGACACTCCGATGCCTAAGTCAGAGGCGGCTCCAGCAACAAAATGGGGAAGATTCTGAGGAGAGGGAAGATGGTGAGGGAAAGGAGCTCTGTATTTTTCAGGATTTCATTATGCCTACCTGGGGTGTCCCCTCTTATCAGTATTTATATCGGCTGGTCCGGCCTGTGGCTCCATCCTCTTTCCTGCGGTTACGATGGGGTGAGTTAATTGATTCCCCTCTATCCGTAATCGTGGACAGTTATTGAACGGTTCCGGCCAGGCCGGAGGCATTATAGTTGGAGTTAGTGACTACGTGGCCGTTTCGACGTAGTTGTGCTTTGGAAGTGATAGTTAGGCAGCCGATTGTAACCGTTATTCCCCACGTTCATGTGGGTTTGAGACAGGTCACTGATATGCCTTTGGGCTTCTTCTCCATTTGCCAGATCGGAGGGATGCCTTCGTTTCGAGACATCTTCGTCTTGAGACGCCTTCGGATTGGCACCTGCGATGGAGGCCGAAGATCGTGTCTTCGGTTGAGGTCGAAGACCGTGTCTTCAAGATACTATAGCAATATACTTCCAGACAATCTTAGAAAAAATCAACCAATATTCATTCCCATGCACTTAGTGACATGATCAGGAAGCCATATCAGCAAATCATCTCAATTAAGAGCAAAGTGACCCGTTCCCGGCTATATTCCCTATCACCATTAAAAAAATGCGACTGGCAACAAGAAAGAAACAATGTTTGAATTAATGGAAGGTAGACATTTCAAGTAAATAGAATATCTATTGATAGATCTACTGACAAGACCTACTGTCTGGTCACATCTCACCAAACCTACTGAGGATTTTGGTGTCTCAAAAATGTTCCTGCCTCTTGCCTATATAAAGAGGCCCCAAGGTATGCAATCAACACATACTCTTTCCCTCTTCTCTTTGCTCCACTTTCTTCCTCTATTGCCTGCCACCTAACTTGAACATCAGAGGGCCCTCGCTAGAGCATTAGGGTTGGAACTAGGCCAGACCGGGCTAGGCCACATCCCTTCCCGAGCCCAGTTTAAAAAAAATCTCAAGCTTCAAGCTGGGCTTAGGCCCAAGTTTTTTTTAAAAACATCAGGCCTGAGCCCGGCCCGAGCCTAATGGGTCGACCTGAACCAAAGTTGGCCCATGATCATCAGAACGACAAAACCCGAAAAAAGGGCTCTGGGCATGACAGGGCATCGGTTGCAGTCACCAGAGCCGAGAGAAGGAGATCGAAGCCGGGAAGGGGCATCCTGCGTTCGGTGTGGGCACCGGGACTGGGGAGGGAGATCGGAGCTGAGGGGGGGCTATGGGGTCACGCGGGGGCAAAGGGGGTATCGGGTGTGTGTCGGGGCCAGAGAGGGAGATTGGAGCCAACAAGGGCTGCAGCGTCGTGCCAGGGGGAGGGGAGGGGGTGTTAGGTGTGTGCGCCATTGTCAGGGAGGGAGATCGAAGCCGATGGGCTACGAGGTCACGGGGCAAAGGGGGTGTCAGGCCCGTGCGCCAAGGACAAGGGAGGGAGATCGGAGCTCGGGGTGGCAATGGGGTCGCACGGATTCGGGGGTGGCTGTGGGGTCGCACGAAGCCAGGGATGGTGGTGGGGTGACCGAGAGCAGAGATGCTGGAGAGCCTAAGATGATGAGAGGTTAGGTAAGACTTTTAAATACCATTGGATTCGGGCTAAATGGACAGGCCTATTTCGGGCTGTTATAAGGCATGAAGCCCGTCTCAAATTACTGAAAGCCTGGCCCGAAGCTCGACTTGAATTCAGGCCGATTTGAAGCCCATCGAGCTTGCCCAACCCAATTTCAGCCCTATAGAGCAACCTCCGGTCAAGACTTTCTTGTAGGTACATCCCTTGAGCGCCACCTCTCCAATGACTTTTGACGAATGAGCGGGGAGCAGCATCAATAGATTAGCACAGAAGGAGGGCCACTAATTGTTCTTGGGAGAAATATCGAGGGGAGTCTCCATGCCGCCTAAAGGCATCTCCACTAGGTGCTCTGGCACATTGCATCATGGCAAGATAGCCAGCCAGCTGGTAGTCACCCTTTTGAGTTTCAACCTGATACTACTCAGTCAGAGGGCCATGCAGGTCTTGACTATCTAGAGTGGCTTTCTCAGTAGATTCTGACCTTGGCGGTCATGGTCTGAACAATCCAATGCCACCCTGCACCGCTACCCTTATTGCTGAGTACTAGTCCGGTAGTGCTTCATCAGGGTTAGGTGGTGCTAGAAATGTTTTAGCTAGAATTATGGCCACCATCCATCCAACAGGGTCCCAAATGGGAGGGATGTACTCATCAGAGTATGCTTAAGTCCCTTATGCGAGCAAGGAGACATTCTCCCTCGCCTTAATCGAATGAGGGATCGACACTGATCTGATTGCCTCCCCAACCCTCCGAGGCGTATACTATGAGGGAAGCAAAAGTAGACCACAAGCTTCAAGAGCTCCACCATCGCATCGATGTCATGAAAGGTTTAGCTCTAGACTGGAGTAGACTCAGTTATAATACTGACCCACCTTTTGGAGCCCATATCATGCGAGAGCAACTACTGAAGCATTTTAAGATGCCACGGCTGGAAACTTATAATGGGTTAACTGACCTAATTGATCACTTAGAGAGTTTCAAGGCTTTAATGCTCCTTTATAGAGCTACTGATAGAATTTTATGCCGAGTCTTTCCATCTACTCTTAGGAAGGTGGCTAGATACTGTATTCTGGCCTGAAGCCGAATTTTGTGCACTCTTTCGACTAGTTGGTTGATCTTTTATCATCCATTTTATTAGCAGTAGGAGGCTACGTCGAAGTTTTGACTCCTTGATCAACATCAAGCAAGGAGAGAGAATTTTGTAGGGCATACATGAGCCAGTTCAATGCAGTGACTCTGAAAGTATATAATCTGGACCATACGGTCGCAATGACCACCATGAAGTATGGACTACAATAGTGTCCTTTCTACTTCTCGCATGAAAAGAGAGACTGGCTAACTTTTCTGAGATGTTAGCCAGGGTAGAGAAGTATGCGTGAGCTGAGGAGGCTTACGAAGTGCATGGCCTGTCCCCCAGCTCGGCGATCAAGGAGCAACCCTCAGCCCAGGAGTTCTAATCGAGAGAAGAGGATCAAGGGAAAGGAAGGCAGAGAAGCCGATCTTTCCCATGACACCAAAGATTACCGCCCGGATCCAACACTACCGAGTTCCTCAAGGCTAATAGGACATCCTACCACCAAGAAGGTTTAACCAATATACTTCTTTGAATGCTCCCCGAGCTCAAGTTTTGATACAGATTAGGGGGCAGCTACCTGAAGCAAGGAGGTTGTGGATGAGGCTAGACAAGCATAAAGTATAATCTCTATCACCATGATCATGGCCATGATACCGAGGAATACATCCAGCTCCAAGATGAGATTGAAGAACTCATCCACCATGGCCGACTCGACAGGTTCCTCTGAGACCGAAGGGAGAAGCGCAATGCCTTGAAGCTTTGTTACACCTACCAGAACCACCACCAAGATTGGTGGAGCCAGCTGATCATATCACTTCGGCAAGGTCAATACTATCATTGATGGGTTAGTAGTAGAAAGTAGTCCAGTTAAGAAATTGAAGAGTGAAGAAGCTAACAAAACTATTACCTTCACCTAGGCCGATGTCGAAAAGGTGCAGTATCCTCATAATGATACCGTGGTTGTAACCATGAACATAGCTAATTATGATGTACACCATGTGCTTATTAATAATAGTAGTTATGTAAATATCTTGTTATATAAGGCCCTCCTAAAAATGAATATCTCTCCAAAATAGTTAGAAGGGATGTACGCACCCATAACAAGGTTCTCTAGGGAGCCGATCCTTGTCGAAGGAACTATTATGTTGCCCGTAATAGTAGGACAAGCTCCTCGACATCCCTGGTGTGCTTGACCTTCATGGTCATAAAGACCTCTTCGGCATATGATGCCATCCTCGCTTAATCCGAGCTAAACACCCTCCATGCGATAGTCTCAATATATTATCTACTCATGAAATTCCCTGATGCATGAAATTCCCAATTGCATAAGGGGTCGGGAAGGTCCACCTAATGTAATCCCAATCGAAGGGCTGGATGCCCAAGATGAGCTGATCGAAGAACGGAGGGAACCTGCCAAAGATCTCCCAATCATCCCCCTGTATGATGAAAATCCCCAACACAACATCCACATTGGCTCCAAGCTAGACGAGAGTACAAAGCAACAACTCGTGAACTTTTTATGAAAAATTTTAATGTTTTTGCTTGGTCTCTTGCAAATATGCTAAGCATCGATGCAGAAGTAATGGTGCATCGCTTAGAGATGAACCCTACCCTCCGGCCTGTAAAGCAAAAGAAAAAAGTTTCACCTCCAAGTGATAAAAGGTTATCACTGAGGAAGTAGACAAATTGACCAGCATTGGATTTATTTAAGAAGTCAACTATCCTGATTAGCTGGCCAACATCGTGCTTGTGAAGAAGGCTAACGGGAAGTAGTAAATGTGCATTGACTTCACCGACTTAAATAAAGCATGTCCATAGGATAGCTATCCATTCGCCCCAATGCTATACCAAAGGGCTACAAGTGAACGTGAACTCCGGCACCAGGAACCTACCAGAAACATGTTGAAAATTGTCTAGCTCACTGAAAATCGCTTCCTAGTGGTGTAGAGGAAACATGTTGAAAATTGCCTAGCTCACTGAAAATCGCTTCCTAGTGGTGTAGAGACTCCCCCCACTATAGCTAGAATGGTGACCAAAAAGGATGGCTTTTCCCCCTTTTTTAATGGAAGAAGCCCTCATAAATTCTTCTTTTTTCCAAGAAATGCCATAAATATGCCACGTGGCAACCCTTCATTTGCTAGTCTATCATAACTCTAGGTCGGCACTGAGATCCCTTAGATGTGCTTTCAAGTCTACTTCTCAAATCGAGATCCTTTGCACTAAGGCCGAGAAGTGGGGGACAATTGATATGGGGGCTAACCCCCCATCCTCAGCATCCCGAAGGTCTAGCGCCAATAGATTCATCTTCGGCATCGGAAGCGACCATTCCCCAGACGGGATAGAGTCATGCCACCATGCTCCATCGGCCCAATCAACCCTCGGCCCTAGCAAGGGTTCACCTCGCCTTCAACGGTTAAGCTCCAGCAACCCTTGGGTGGACCAGAGTAGTGCCCCAAGACCCTCGACCTTGTCGACCCTCTACCTCGGCTAAAGGATCAAGTCCAATCCAAGACCCTTGCACCTAGCAAAAGACAAGATCCCATAGCAACATACTTCTGGGCACTGTAAGAATGAATCAACCGACATTCATTTCCTTGCACTTGGTGGCATGACTAGGAAGCCATATCCCATAATCTCTAACAAATCCTCTCAATTAAAGATAACGTGACATGTTCCAAGCCATAGTCTCTATCACCATTAAGAAGTACGGCTGGCAATGCAAAAGAGATAAGGTTTCGATCAATGGGAGGTAGACATTCCAGGTAAATGAAATGATCCACTGACAGATCCATTAATAGGACTTGCTACCCTTCACATCTCTCCAAATCCGCTAAAAATTTTTGTATCTCAAAAATGCCCCTACCTCTTGCCAAAATAAAGAGGCTCCCTGTGAGCCTCCAAGGTATACAACATAATACGTACTCTTTCTCTTTTCTCTCCACTCCACTTTCTTCCTTCTATTACCTACCCACCTAATTTGAACATCAAAGGCCCTCGTTGAAGCATCCTTTGGCCAAGACTTTCTTACAGGTATATCTCGAGAGTACAACCTCTCCAATGACCTCTGGTGATCGAGCGGGGAGTAGCCTCAACAATGGTTATTGGGTATTGTAGTATTTTATAGTGCAAACTTTAGTGTCTTGGTTCTGTTACACTGGTAATCTCAGTGTACCATTATTAAAACATGTATAGCTACCATTTATTCACTACGATTTATAGGATTCTTTAAAATTGAAATATAATTGTTATAATAACTATAGTTACATATTATATATAGTAAAAAGAAAGATTAATCAAATGCTCATGATAAGAGAATATAACAACAAAACAACATCCCCTCTCCCCTCCCCAAAAAAAAAAAAATATAATTATAACTTGAAACTAAATAATTCAAGACTTTGCAGTAACTAATAAAAAATTTTTGTTATGGTTCTGGTTGAGATTTACTGATATGATTGGAGATGGCTGTTATATCGGATGACTTTGAATTTCCCTCCAATACATGTGGGTATTTCAGAACTTGTAAAACAATAAAGACAAACGTTTGGCCACGATGGAGATTCCCGGTGGTGGACCCTCCAACGAAAACAAATAAAAGAGAGAAATCTGTAGCTTTTAGATGGATGATGTGAAGGTGAAATAGTATGAAAGTGGAATGAAAGTGGGCAAGATGATGAAAATGGTAGATGAATGTGGTGGAATATAGACGAGGCACAAAAAAGAGTGAGCAAGACTTAAACGAGGCAAGGTAGCTCTCGGTCTCCACCTAGGTAGCGATCTAGAGCTTCAGGTGGCTCTAAGATAATTGTTGAGACTCTCAAAAAGTATGATCTTCCGGAAAGAACTCGTGGCGAGATTTTCTTAAGAAGAGCTTTAGAGCGATTTCCAAAGGAGTTATCTAGAGGGTCCCAGAGAACGGTTTTTATATGTGAGGTATATAAAGTACCTGATATCTATAGACCGTTATGTAGTGCAAGGAATGGTGGCTAGTACATCTCTGTAGAGTGCATATTTTTGGAAAAATAGCTTCGAGGGATTGGGGATGGCACAAATTTGACCGGCATCGAAGGACAGGTGCTGGATTACTTGCTTCCTTATGGAGAAGGTGCGTTAAACTTTCTAGCATGACTACCGATGATCACTATCCAAATTCAAAGGCCTACCTTTGATACTGAACTGGTAGATGATGTGACAGGTCACACGGAAGTTCATAAATTATCATTATTTTCTAGTACCATTATTAGAACATGTATAGCCTCAGCAAAACAATGGCCAAATAATATACGATTATAATCTAAATATTCACCTAAATAATAAAATACAATTATAACATTACGAAGACAGATTAAACTGGAACAAACAGCCAATTCACCATGGTAAATCTTGGTAGAAATGGCAGTCAAACTCGCAGATTAATAACGCGGAGCACGGGAATGGTGCCGGTGCACGGAATCCGGCGCCTGGATCACAGAGAACAGCAGGGCTTGAAATACTTAGAAGCATATTAATGTGCAACAAGCTCCGAGATGCTCAAACCCAGCTTTATCGTTTGCCTCAAAGTTGGGGCAACCCCACTTTACCAAACGCCTTTCATTTTTACCCCACCTTCAAAAGCCAGGGGAAAAGCGTGATCATTGCTCCCAAGATTTCCAAAGCAAGTGCCGTAAAAAAAATAAGGGCGTACGACTCTAGACTTTTCCGGTCTAGACCCGAAAATGCCTCCTAGCCGGCCGAATCGGACCGGTCCGGTTTAAATGTATTTGGAAAAGAAAAAAAAAAAAAACGGGGATAAATTTACTCTTACACCGTATTATAAATATAAAAATATCTCAATCATCAAATTAAATAAATATAAGAAATGGGGAAGGAAAGGTCACGAGATTGGCATGTGACACAGGAATCGAGAGTGCCCGAGCCTGGTTGCTTCCAATCCCCGCATATTTTTATTTTTATAAATTTAAAATTACTTAAAATATTGGATAGGGATAAAAAGAGGGAGAAATTTTGTTCTATCTTATCCTCTCTTTTTCCTTGTTCTGTTTCCCGTCTAGAGACCATCACTGTCACTTTAAAAACCAAGGACATCATAAAATATTATTTATTGTAATAAAATAATAAATAAAACAAGGACATCATTTTAAAAAATATATCAGAAGCTGGACTCGCGCGAAAGATATAATTTTATATTTATATTTTATATTTATATCAACTATTAGATTATATTTATACCAGTAGGTAGGAAAACCTCCTCTTACAGTTCCTTATATAGGACAAGAAACGCTGAGAGAATTTGTACTATATGTCTCTCTCTTCTCTCAGCAAAACCAGGAAAAAGAAAAAGAAAAAAAAAAAAAACCGAATTTTTGAACAAAAACTCCAAAATTCGGACTCAAAGGACGGAAGCCAGGCCGGTGACGACTTTGGTCCCCGGCTTGAGAGTCTTCGGTTTCACCTCCGGCGGCTGCCACGGCGACACTACGACGGTGATCTTCTTCTCCGCCGACACGCCAGCGTTGGCGGCCGGGAAGCGGCTGGAATCCTCGAAAAGCAGCTCGAACTCGCCGGAAAAATTGACGGCAGAGATGGAACAGGGCGCTCTGCTCTCACCACCTGACTCCACCTTCCCGGCGTCCGACTCGTCCTCCGGTTGGGATTTGGCAAGGGCGGCGGTTCGCTGGTAGGGGGAGAGCCACTTGGCCTTCATGTACTCCGGTTTCCTCCACGGCGGAAAGCTGAGACCTTTCTTCTTCATGCTCTGCCTCGCTGCCTCCGAGACGACGGTGACGATCTGCTGGAGACGGTCGGGCTTGCCGACGAAGACGGACGGCAGGGATTGGAGGACGGCGCGATAGGTGTTGGTGGACCGCGCGATCTCAAACTCCGACCGGAAGTCGACATCCACCAGCAGCCGCTCGCCGGTGACGATCACGTCCACGTACTCGTACTCCCCTGCCGTGAAATGGTCGATCTGTAACTCTGATTGCCGGATAAAAGAGAGGAGAAGGGTTTTGAGAGATGGATACCGGCCGGAAAAGAAGGGGTTTTCTCCCATCGGGACTTGCAGATGGACGAGTCGTAGCCGAGGGATTGGAGACCGTCGGTGACGATTCTCCTGCAATCGTCCTTGTTCTTCCAGTTCTTGTTCTTCTCCAATATCTTTGAGGCGTCTGCCAAGAGATTTCTCTCAGCGATGCTCGCGCATGGCACTAGGCCCTATCGAAACAGGGGTTAGATGTATTAATTCGAGTTGCTATCGATCAAAAATGGAAACTTTAAGAAATAATCAAGTAACGGATCGATCGTGTTGAATAGGTAAAATTATAACCACCTTGATAATCTCTGCCGCGTCGCCGGCAGCGGGAGCATCGCCGGCGCGGACGTCGAATTCGTCGTCGGAGCTGTCGTCGCAGTTGCCGTTGAAGCAGTTGCAGCGGCTCCGCGGCGGTTTCTCATTGCCCTCTTCTATGAAGCTCAGCACCATTCCATCCAGGCACAGCGAGCTTGGATCCACCAAGTCGCCCTCGTCCCTCTCTCTGTCCTTGCCATCACCGGCGACGGCGAGCTTCTCCGCAGAGGAGATCCTCAGCACGCTCGGGAACTGCCGCTCAAAGAGCCGCTTCAGCCGCGACTTGCCAGCAGGCTTCGCCGGATCGTTCCGCACCGCTACCTTCGGCCCGATCGGCTGGATCTTCATCTGAAATGGCATCGCTTTCGGAGATCAAGACACCCGTTCTTCTACCACCGTTCCATTTCCGAACTCCCCAGACTCTAAAACCCTAACCAAATTCGACGCCTGGAACGCGAAATCACGGTACCAAATTGGCGAGATTGGCGAAAAATGCGAAGATCCGACGCCGATTGCTCCCTTTACTCCCTTATCACGAGATCACGCAAAGAAACTATAACTATAAATTTCTGACAACGCTTAGAACGGACCAAGCACCCATTAAAGTCAACCAAAAAAGACGCAACAAAAAAAGATCGCAATCACAGGATCATTTATAAAATCGAAGGCGCCATTAATGCATCAATCTCGCTGCAGTTTCCCTCGACGAAACAAGAACCCCAGCGATAGAAATGGCTTCCGATCTCCATAAAGGTGCCACTTTTCCTCCTTAGGGTTCGCCGAATCGGCTAATAGAGAAGGGTTCTCGAGGAGAGAGAAATATCCGGCGAGAATCCGGCGATCGGAACGGAAGTCCAGCCCGCCGGAGAGAAGATTTCTTCCATCAATTCCGGCGACGGTAATCGAGGATAGAGCTCACGTTTTGGCTTTGCAGAGAGCGAAGTGAGAGGGGTGGGAGGGGTTTAAAACGACGTCCGGAAGCGGGCCCAGGTCCGACGTGGCATGGATAAAGCCCAACCGCAGCTCCGCTACGTCGAGCGGTTTATGGGGCGGTTTTAAATCCACTCCATGATCTCTCCACGTGTCCCCCCCACCCCGTCCCGGAGCCCGACGCGCCACCCCAGGTTTTTAGATCCGTGGGCCGCCAATCTCCAAATATACCCCTGTAAAATTTATGATACTACGGGAATACCGCGGCTCACCTGGAACTAAGAGTAACCGACCCCTCTGAAGCGAGAGGGGCACATCGGGAGGACTAATTTTAGTCGGTTCTCGATTTCCCATGCCAAAGCCACCCCTAGAGAAAATCGGTATTCACGATATCGGTTACCCCCTCGCTTACGGATTGCATTGCGAGGGCTCGGGAACATGGCATTTGAGTAAATAAGTGGCAGGTTGTGGGTTTACTTCCTTCGACGAGGCGGTTTAATGGGTCCACGGCTGCAAATCTGTACGCCCCGACACGAGCCCTCGTCGCCATCGGCACACCCGTCCGGACAAAACTGTTAGCTTTTTATGCGGACGCCCGCTTGAACTCTATGATCGTGCGGGCTTTTTGGGGCCGTCTGATGGCAGATTCTGATAGGGACGGGCGCGGAGGAAAACAGCACTGCAGGTATGATTCGTTTCGTGTACTGTAGGGAAGCGAGAAAAGAGAACCGTGGAAAAGAGAATAAGAGGATTTTTTTAAAATTTTTTTTGGTAAAGTAATAAGAGGATTTATTCTAACTACATTAATTGCATGAAAGCTTGCACCTAATATTTTGTCTGTACCGCCCACCCCCCGCCCCCCCCCCCCAAAAAAAAAAAATAATAATAATAATAATAATTTGTTTGCACCACAAAAGCATTATATGGGCCACAGTGGTTTCCAACTCTGCAAGAAAAGGTCTTGATCAATGCAAACCCAAGGGGCTTGGATTAGGACTGGTTGGAAGCATTTTGTCACTAGAATAGTATGTAGAGAAGTGTTAACAAGAGTGTAGGCTTTGTAGAGTCTTGTTTTCATAATGTCATCATTCTCTCCAATAACATAGAAAGAAAGATCATTTGGCATCTAGGATGCTTAAAATATGTGGATAGGAAACTATGTGATTGATATTTCGATAAGTTGGTTGATGGAGGGATTTCGTTGATAGGTGAACCTCCATTGGATAAATTGAATAGATTGGATACCATGTATAATAATTGAGTGTCAATAAGTCAGCAAAAAGTAGGTGTGGAGGCTATCCAAATTGTGAAAAAGAATTTTATAATTTCTTTTGGAAAGAGATATAAAGATGCTTGTTGGGTGAATTAGAATTAGGGATGTTATATGAGATAATTTTGGTTAAAGTTGGTCTCAAAATGGGCAATCTGTGAAGCATCTCAAAAGTTCGATATGGAATTGTACAATATTATCAACAAGACTTGCAATAATGGTCAGCCTTTATGAATGAAGAAAAAGTTTCAAGTTTGGATTCGATAGGTAATATTCTAAATTTGACCATATTTCTTAAAAGAAAAGAAAAGAACATAGAACATGAATTTCCTGAAATACATGGATTGAATTATAAAATGTTGTGAATGCCTCGTGGCCATCATCAGGAGATAAATGGTAGCACTCGAGGAATGTTTTATTTGATGATCGTCCATCTTTTAATGATGGTCATCGATGGCTGCACAATATTATGTGATGAGGTATGCACATCATAGAAGATATGGTTGAAAAGAACATGCAGGCATATAAATTCTAATTGATCTATGGACTTGTTTTTAGTTTTTTTTCCATATAAAAGCAATAGTGGACGGCGCCATCCATCATTCCGTAAGTTTAATGGAAAAGACCACTTATATCAAACAAGGAACACAATACTTCCTCCCATGGAAAGTGTAGTGTGGCAATTGGACTTCAGCCCTATCAGCAAGACAACTGGATCATTTTTTTAAATGCATACCGAACAAATGGAACTATAAATACTCTTTAATTAGCAACTTAACAAGTCCAAAATGGAATAATATAAATTTTCAATTGAAAGTGAGGCATCTCATTGAAATCTTTGAAGCCAAAAGTTTGTTTAAACCAAATGGCAAGAAAACACCTTGCAAGCTTATGGCACACTGGATGCCTTGCTTAATTGATCTTCTAGCATTATCATTGATAGCCTACCTCCATCTTCTCATCCATGCATTTCCTATTAAATAAATACTAGTTGTGACCTGTGATAGCTACAAATGAATGTAATTGTGTCACCATCCATGATTGCCTCCATGATTACATGTAGAAACTAATTCCAATCTTGTTCATCACTTGGCTTTTTCTGGTCCGGTAGAGTATCATAGAACATCACTGAGGAACTTATATTATAAGAGAACCTATTAAAGATTGTAGTAGTTATTCCACCCCCCCCCCCCCAAAAAAAAAAACCAAGATTGTAGTAGTTAGAGATTCTTATCTCCCCATACATTGTGATCTCTATGTAGATAATTCGATACAATAAGAGTTTGAGATGCGACGTGCTCATACGTAGGAGCGATCATGCTCTAAACACAAATCTCTAAGCTTGCTATGCATCACACCTGGCTCTAAAACGAAAATAACTTTTTTTTTCTTAGCAGAAGAGGATTAAAATTGAAATGGTTAAGTCATGGCAAGCAAGAGAACCAAACAAAATTTGGGCAAATACCAGACCTTGGATTGCTACTGGCTGGCTAAATTTCCATCCAAGGAGGTGAACCCTCAACTCCTAGTAAACACTGGCTACTTGAAATTTATAGTCCAAGGTCTGGGTTTAATTTAAAATAACAAGAGAGGGTGACATGTCTAAAACAATACTTGAATCAGCAATGATTATTCCAGCTACCCAATCATGGATATGACCTCGTCAAGGGGACCCAACAAAGCATAGTCTCAGAGATCTTTGAATTTATAATTATGATGTAGGAATCCTATCATGGAGGCAATAGTTTATGGTAGGTGAGAATTGCCTGTCTCTAATGGGAGAAGTTACAGGTGAGGACTTCCATCATTGGATGTTGTATGTATTGTTTGTGTCCTAATTCTTTGTCTAGGACTGTTGTTTTAATGGAAAGCTGTCCAGAATCCTTCAGGTTATTAATTGATAAGCATCAAGAACCAATGAAATTTTGAATGCTTTTATTTTCTCTTCCTCCCATCTCAACATAGGAGTAGCAAAATTTTTGGAAATCAAAGGAGATGAATTTTCTTTCATAACCAATTGTTTAAGAAGCAATTCTAGGTTCGGTCAATCACAAGCTTTGGTTTGTCATATTATCATTGATGTGGTAGCTTTACACTACTGAGAAAGGTTGAAAGGACCATAAAACCAGGACAATAGCAAGAAAGAGAGAGAGCCAATGATAAGAAACTTTACTTGTCATATACTATGATCTATAATTATGTACATTGGTGTTATTTCTAGAAGACGAGATTCACTCTGCCCTCTACCTTGATTGAGTTACCACCACCCTAACCTAAGATTTGTTACATCCCAATTTATTAGGAAGACTATCTCCAATTTTATTATAATCCTTGATTAAGTACCATGGATTACTAATTAAGCCATTTAGGAGCCAGTGATGATTTTTATCATCATAGTTCCATTGTGAACAGTTTGTCCATTTTGGCAGTCGGTACACAATCGGATCCGACCAACATCAAACCTAACCCACTCCACTCTGTAAGAGATTGAAAACATAATTACTAGTCCTCAGAGATCACAGAGGTTGTGCTTGACATTCCTTAATCTTGTTCTTGGTGTTCTCATGCATATCTCAGGGTATAGAATCCAAATTGTCTCTCAAAGTCAGTGAGGGAGACCCACTTGGAACTGGTACAAATAACACTAGACCATTGAATATTAGAAAAGGACCAATGAAGGCTAGAATTCCACTAGATGCTCATCCATAACTGCATTTCTTGTCAAGATTTATAGAGGGTATATGTTGAATGGTTGAACATGGGTTTGCCAGATATTCATAGAAGGCAAGGGCTTAATTAAGAGAGAACCTAAATTAATCTGCCAACAAAGGGCCCTGAAGGGGGTCCCACATGATGTCATCATTACATTGGTTGCAAATAATGAGTCTACTGCACCAGTGATCTCACAGCCAGGGGTATTAAACAATTCCCCTTTTGAACTAGCTTGAACAAGTGCAAATCAAGTTTTAATTCAAACTCGAACCGAGCTTGGTTCAAGCTTGAATTGATTTCCAAGCTTACTAAAGGATTTACAAACTGTTTGTTTAGACTAGAATCGAGCTCGGATGAAAATTAGGCTAGAATTGAGCCCGAAATAGTAGTAAGAAAACAAAGCTTGAACAAGCATTTCAAGCTCGAAATTAGTTCTAAACCAAGTTTGATGAGACCAAGGTCCCAAGGAGCTCGGCTCATTTACACCTGTTGCCACCCGATCGTTGTGGCCTGTAGCTGGAAACGACCTCGGAACGCACTCTCGTCGCTCGGGAACCTGCTCGCGCGCTCGGAGCTGCAAAATAGAGGAGGCCCGAGCCGGTGATCCCAGCAGGGCACTCCGACACTCAAGTCAGTGACGATCCAGGAAAACAAATCCTCCTGGTCGAGTCCCGTAGATGGACTTCACGCTATGAGGAGAAACTTATGTACTGAAGAATATGAACTGGTTGAGAGTAGAGCGAGAGAAGTGGTAGCGGATGAGAGCTCAGACTAAATGGCTATGTCCATCAAGGCCTTTCCGGTAGGTCTCCAATAGCCAAAGCACTTGGTCTTCCGGATGCTTTCCTGTATGCCGCCCCTTTCGTCCCTTTGTGACTTACCTTCCTCTTGAAACCTTGGAGAACTCCTTTTAGCCAGGATGGCTGCCAGCTGCTTGCCTTGGGATCCCCCCTCGCTTGCAGGCGTGTGCGGTGACGTTCCTGTCATGCGCGAGGTGCCTTTCCCCATTCGTGATAGGGAACAACACCGTGTACTCTGACCCTCCTTCTGGTCGCTCCATTTTGGGAAACCTGGCAGAGCCTTGATCTGGGGGCAGCCGTCCACTGGATTCGAATATCTTGGGTTGACTTCCTCTTTTGGATGGCACAGACGGTTGGTCAAGAGTGTAGCGCCTCGATCAGGGGACCCCTTCCCTTTCGATGTAAGTGGTAGCTAGGGAGTTCCTCTGCCCACCTACCCTTGGTTTGGTCTAGCCTAGTTCGGAGTCCCTGAAGGATTGTTCGGTTGGTCACATCGACCTCTCCATCGGTCTGGGGGTGCACCACCAAGGTGAAGCGATGTTGAATGCCTACGTTGGCGTAGAACTCTTTGAACTTTCAATTAGCGAACTGCCGCCATTATCGGTGATGATGTAGTGGGAGAGTCCGAAACGGTAGATGATCGACTTCCAAAAGAACTGGCAGACCTTGGCTTCGGTAATCCGTGCTAGCAGCTCCGCCTCCATCCATTTGGTGAAGTAATCAATAGCCACTATCGAGAACTTGTGTTGTCCGGATGTAGGAGGGAATGGACCAAGGATGTCCATCCCCCACTGGACGAAAGGCCAGGGCGAGGAGAGTTAGGAGAGTGGCGTCGCTAATTGATGCTGTATGTGGGCGTGGCGCTGGCAGCGGTCGCACTTCTTCGTGAAGTCGGCAGCGTCCATCCTCATGGTTTCCCAGTAGTACCCCTGATGGAGGGCCTTGTACGCCAGCGTCCTTCCTCCGACATGATTCCCACAGAGGCCTTTGTATATTTCTTGGAGCACGAAGGCTGCCTCTGTGGGTCTCAAGCACTTCAGGAGCGGATAGGAGTAGGATATGTGGTAGAGCTACCCGTCTATCAGGATGAATCGCGCGGCCTTCTTCTTGACAAGGCCGACCTCCATTCGATCTTTTGGTAGGGTGCTGTCGTGATGTATCTAATGTACTGGTCCATCCAGCTGGCTCTGGGATGACCTGCCGGACTTCTCCCTGGAGTTTCGTAGCTTGGACTTTCCAGGTACTCAATGTGGGCATGCCCTAATGATGAGTCTGGCAAGGTAGTGAGCCTTGACAGGGCATCGATGTGAGCATTCTCTCCACGAGAGATGTGGGAGATGCTGAAGCGCCGAAAACCCATCGCGCTAGAATGGACCCGCTCCAAGTATTTCATCATTTGAGAATCTCGGGTCTCATACTCTCTTGATACATGTCCGGCCACCAACTAGGAGTCGGTGAAGACCTTCAAGTTGGGTACACCCAGTTTGCGGGAGACTCTCATCCCTGCGAGGAGTCCCCGTACTCTGCCTGGTTGTTGGTCACCGTAAATCGGAAGCGGAGCACACACTCGGCTACAATCCTGTCGCTGTTAGCGAGGATGAGGCCTGCCTCTCTCCCGTTTGCATTGGATGCGCTGTCCACATGGAGGACCCAAGACTCCTCCTCGACCTTGGGCTCGACTTGATGCTCCGAGATGATCTGCTCTGGCTCTTCGGCAAGTCCCGCGCACTCGACCAGGAAGTCGGCCAACACCTGGGCCTTCTGAGATGACCTCGGCTGGTACGCGATGTCGAATTCATCGAGCTTCAACACCCACTTGGCCAAGCATCCGGATGTGTCGGGGCGACTAAGCATGGCCCTTAGTGGTTGGTCCGTCAAGACCACGATCGAGTGTACTTGGAAGTACGGCCTGAGACGCTAGGCAAACATTATAAGAGTAAAAATTAACTTTTCTGAGCGGGTGTACCTGATCTCTGCATCTCGAAGGATTTTGCTGGTGTAGTACACCGATTTCTAGGATCCATCCTCATCTATGCAGACAAGAACCAAGCTGACTACCCCCGGGGTAACCGCCAGATACAGCAGGAGCTCCTCTCCTTCCTTCGACCTGGAGAGCAGGGGCGGTGATGCCAAGAAATTCTTCAATTTCTCAAATGCTGCTTTGCATTCTTTGGTCTAATCGAAGTCGTGAACTTTGTGCAGCACCTTAAAGAAAGGTAAGCAACGGTCAGCCGACCTCGAGATGAACCAGCTCAAGACCGCAATTCGGCCCGTCCGGCACTGGACCTACTTCTTCGAGGTGGGGTGCTTCATGTCGATGATTGCTTGGACCTTCTCCAGGTTTGCTTCAATTCCCCTCTGGGTGACCATGAAGCCAAGGAACTTCCCTACCGCTACGTCGAAGGTGCACTTCACCGGATTCAGCTTCATCTTGTACATTCAGAGATTGTGGAAAGCCTTCGTCAGGTCGGCGACATTGTCTGACTTTGGCTTGCTCACAACTAGCATGTCGTCCACGTATACTTGCATGTTTCGTCCAATCTGGTCCTTAAAGACCCAGTTGACCAGCCACTGGTACGTAGCACCAGCATTTTTCAAGCCGAAAGGCATCATTCGATAGCAGTACATCCCCCACTCGGTGATGAAGGCAGTGTGCTCCTCGTCTTCTGGATGCATCCGGATTTAATTGTATCCTGTGAATGCATCCATAAAGGAGAGCAAGCAGTTTCCTGAGATGGCGTCCACCAATCGGTCGATCTTCGGCAGACGGAACAATCCTTTGGACATGCTCGATTAAGGTCGGTGTAGTCCACACAGATCCTCCACTTTCCATTATTTTTCTTGACTATGACTATATTTGCCAGCCAGCTGGGGTATTGTATTTCACAGACAAAGCCGATCGCAAGGAGCTTGTCCACCTCCTCATTGATCGCCCATTGCCTCTCTGGGGCAAAGCTTTTCTTCTTCTGTCGAATAGGATGGCACTTCGGGTCGATGCTCAACTTGTGTATAATGATGTCAAGAGGAATCCCGGGCATATCGGCTGCTGTCCAGGCAAACACGTCTATGTTCGCTCAAAGGAATTCCAGCAGGTGGGCCCGTTCCTCCTCTTGCAGCTGGGCCCCAATTTGCAACGTCTTCGCTGGGTTGGCTCCAAGTGGATACAACAGCAGGCACTCAACTGGGCCACCTATGGGGTCCTGCACCCTTTGGTCGAGGTCATCGGCACTGGGGTCTTCCTCGGAGGTTTTGGCCCCAGGAATGGCTTGGAGACAGTGTTGGATCGGCTGAGGTACCCCCCTCATTTCTCCAACACCATAAGGAGTGGAAAATTGCACCAATAGCCACTTGGTGGAAATGACTGCGTCGAGCAGATTGAGCCCGGGGTAGCCAAGGATCATGTTGTAGGCCGAGGAAAGCCTAACAACCATGAAGGTCATCATGATGATGCTCTGTCGATGTGGCATCCCGGCAGTAACAGGGAGAGTGATCTCTCCCTCGGCTCCCATAGAGTCCCCTGTAAAATCGATGAGGGAGGTGTGCACAAGCCTAAGTTGAGCAGAGGACATATTCATTCTAAAGAAAGTATCGTAAAAAAGGATATCAGTCAAACTTCCACTATCGACCATAATTTATTTTACAAGATGCTTGGCGATCGTCATCTCGACGACCAAGGACTCATTATTTATATTTTTATTCCCGGATCTCCTCTCCCTCACAAAGGGAAGTGCATTTTCCAAATTTTCTTCTCCCTGAGCCCTCTTGGGGGTGTGCTCGATTCCCCAACAGATCATCCCCACAGGCTTCTCGGTGGGCCGGTTGTCGACTGCAGGGACCAAAGGGAGAGCAGCGAGCACCTGAGGTTCCGCCAAGGTCTTGCCCCCCACGAACTTTCTGAGGTAGCCCTTACTTATGAGGTCTTCAATCTTTCTCTTGAGGTGGCGGCACTCCTCGATGTCATGGCAATGGTCGCAATGGAATTGGCAATACTTCATCTTGTCTTGACTGTTAGACGGCTTTAGTGGGGGTAGGTGATACAGGTAGCACTCGCCCTCAATCTCCATGAGGATCTTCGTCCTCGAGGCTAGGAGAGGAGTGTATCTTTCTTCGAGAATGGGGCCGCTCTTCGGCTTCGACCCCCGGCGGAAGTTCGGTATGGTCGGTCCGGGCTTTCGCACCCCGGACATCTCCCCGGGAGATGGCTTCTTCAGCAGCTTCCTGTCCAGTTCCCTCCTGTACGGTCTGCCTCCTCGGTGTGGGTGTACTTGTGAATACGGAGGAAGAGTTTAAAGTACATCTTCGAGGGCTTCTTGTCCAGGGAGTAGGTCAGGCGGGAAGTCCTGAGCCCTCTCTTCAGCACCAGCATGGCAACTGGCTCATCCAGGTTGTAAATCTCTAGTGCAGCAATCTTGAAGCGGGCCATGTAGTCCCACAGAAGCTCGTGGTCTTGCTGCCTGATGGAGAAGAGGTTGTCCGCCTCCCGTGGTACTTTTCGACATGCATCAAAGTAGGCCACAAACTTTCGCTCTAACTGAGCGAAAGAGCTGATGCTTTCAAGCTCGAGACGGTGAACCAGACTTGAGCTACCTTCCGGAGGGTGGCTGGAAAAGTGATGCAGAGGAGAGCGTCGATTGCCCCTTGGACCCTCATGAGGGCTTTATAGCTCTCAAGGTGATTTAGGAGATCAGTGGTCCCGTCGTAGGGATCCACCTGCGGCATGCGGAACTGACCCGGGATCGGTTCCTCTTGGATCTCTCGAAAGAAAGGGGGACGAGCATCGTAGCCTGCAGGCTCGCCGTAGGAGCCCTGCAAATTTGCAAACTAGCAGGATAGCTTTGCTAGCTTGCGCTCCTGTTCTTCCATGCACCTTCCTGCCATGCGCCTGATGGCCTTGTCGGTTGAACCCTCCGTTAAGATTGACGGAGGAGGTGAAGGTGGCAGTTGAGGGGGGTTGCGACAGGGGGCCTTGCCCCTATGACCTCGACGGTGCTTGATAGCAGCCTGCTCGAAGGTCGGGGACTGACTCACCCGGTCGACTGACCCGGTCCACTGTCTTTTTGCTAGGGTATGGTGTTTTCCCATGCGATATGTTGTGGCTCGCGACAGCAAAGGCCTTCCTTAGAAGGACCGCAGGCTATCGTGGGGTGTGGCGGCATGAGCCACGGGAGTCCCTGGCTATTGGTGGGTGGCCAGGGATCGGTGCTGATGCTGTAACTGGCACACCGCTGCAATTAAGAGCTATATTTGCTGGGCGAGTGCGGCCAACTGAGCGTCATACCTGTCAAAATGAGCCAAAGCCCATGGGCCAGCCCATTTGGCCCTATATATGGACCGAGCTAGGTTGAAAAAATTTGGTCCATTTATGTAAGTGGGCTTTTTGGCCTGGCCCTTGTAGCCCATGGGCTCGACAGGGTTAGGGCTGGGCCAGCTCATGGGCCAAGAAATTTTTTTTAAAAATATATTAAATTTAAAATATTCAAAACAGAAAATGGCAAACAGGTTATGGGTTACCAGGTCTACTTACCAGAGTGAACCACAGTCCACGTTAAATAAAAAGTTTAAAATTTTAAACTTAAAATGGAAAGATATTTTGATTTTTTTTTTCCAATCTTCCACGTCATTCCTACTTCCCTTCTCTGTTCACAGTGTTCGGCTATTCCCATTCCCATTTCCACTTTGATACGACGATACTCGATAGTTTCGTGCTTCCGACAATTCAAACTTCTTTCGAATTTTTGATTCATCGAGAGTTCGGGACCGGCTGACCGGGGCTTTGCTGCTGCTCTGCTCTCCTATTTTGGTGGAGAAAGGAACAACCGGTGACATTGGCAATGACGCCAACTCTTTCATGACATCAATAGCCATCATCGTGCTGCTATTGGTGAACCAGAGAGGGCTATATACTTATATGATTTCAATGCCCACGGTCATAGCTCACGGCTCTAATGCTAACCCACGGCCCTAGCCCACGGCTCTAGTCCATGGCCCTAGCCTACAACCCATATAGGGGGCTGGCCCGGTCCTAGCCCACGACCCATATAGGGCCGAGCCGGGTTGAATTTTTTAAGCACATATGGGTTAGGACCGGGCAGGCCCATATTGACAACTCTACTGAGCGTCCGCTGGAGGTGGTTATGGTGGAGTGGGGAGCTCCCTTTCTAGACTGTGCGGATTTCCATGGAAAGGGGGATCCCCGCACGGCTAGTGGAAACCTCTCTCGCACCGGTCATCACCATGCTCCCGGTGGGGTTGCTCGCAAGGGGATTGGCTTGGATCAAAATGTGTCCTGCCCCCTCTACCTAGTGCACCAATCTGTTACCGTCCGATCACCGTGGCCTGTAGCTGGAGATGACCTCGGAACGTGCCTTTATCGCTCGGGAACCTGCTCGCGCGCCCGGACCTACAAAACAGAGGCCCGGGCTGGTGATCCTGGCGGGGGCACTTCGATGCTCAAGTCAGTGACGATCCAGGAGAACAGATCCTCCTGGTCGAGCCCCATAGATGGACTCCATGCTAGGAGGAGAAACTTATGTACTGGAGAGTATGAACTGGTTGAGAGTAGAGCGAGATAAGTGGCAGCGGAGGAGAGCTCAGACTGAATGACTGTGTCTGTCGAAACCTTTCCAATGGGTCTCCGGTAGCCAAAGCACTTGGTCTTCCGAATGCTCTCCTGTATGCCACCCCTTTCGCCCCTTTGTGACTTACCTTCCTCTTGGAACCTTGGAGAACTCCTTTTAGCCAGGATGGCTGCCACCCGCCTGTCTTGGGATCCCCCTCGCTTGCAGGCGCATGCGGTGACGTTCCTTGCCATGCGTGAGGTGCATTTCCCCATTCGTGATAGGGAACAGCATCATGCGCTCTGACCCTCCTTCTGGTCGCTCCGTTTTGAAAAATCCGGTAGAGCCTCGATCGGGGGGCTGCCGCCCTCTAGATTCGAATCTCCTGGATTGACTTCCTCTTTTGGGTGGCACACACGGTTGGTCGGGAGCGCAGCGCCTTGATCGGGGACCCCTTCCCTTTCGATGTAAGTGGTAGCTGGGACAATTATTGCGGCTTGGTGGGTGCCTTTCCATGGTCCTTGGGCAACTTGGTGGCGTCCTTCAGCTGTTGGTCCCTTCGTCCGAAGTGGGGCCGGCTCAGGGAAGAAGACCTCGACTTCGACCACGACATCTCGACCTTGAGGGAGCCGCTTGGCGAAGGAGTCCGGAGAGAGGCGGAGCTCGACTTCGGCCATGGTGTCTCGACCTCGAGGGAGCCACCCTCGAGGGAGCCGCCTGGGGAAGGTGTCCGGAGAGAGGTGGAGTTCGACTTCGGCCACGACGTCTCGACCTCGAGGGAGCCGCCTGGCGAAGGAGTCGCCTGGCGAAGGAGTCCAGAGAGAAGCGGAGCTCGACTTCAGCCATGGCGTCTCAACCTCAAGGGAGCCGCATGGCGAAGGAGTCCGGAGAGAGGCGGAGCTCGACTTTGGCCACGAGAGCTCGACTTTGGCCACGTCTCGACCTCGAGGGAGCCGCCTGGCAAAGGAGTCCGGAGAGAGGTGGAGCTCGACTTCGGCCACAGCATCTCGACCTCAAGAGAACCGCTTGGCGAAGGAGTCCGAAGAGAAACGTCCGACATGGCAGCTTCCTCCAACGTGATATCTGACTGGATCTGACATGTGTTCCATGTCAACGATCCTGCCACCTCAACACCCATTCTCACATCACCAGCATGATAATGTCTTGAATACCGCACACAATTCGATAAATATGAAAATGGACCCCATTCTCAAGTGATCACTCTAAAGCTCAACACTTAAGCTTTATTATTCATGTTTGATTAAGCTATGGTCATTGAAAGTCTTTCTTGTGGACCTCACACCTATAATATACTTCAAGAACTCACATCGAATGTTGTTTTCATGAAAAAATATAAAAATGCCTTAAAATCCTCTCTCAGTTCTCATCCAGATCGGCACAACATTAAGAAAAATGGGTTATAAAAAACACCACAGGTTATATATCATTTCTTGAGTTCAATAGAAAAACTATGAATCCTCCTGTGCCCTGGTCCTTGAATTAACCAAGAAAAAGGGCATTCCAATGAATGAAGAGGACTGTCCCTTCATAATGGCTGTACTTGTTGGTCCACCAGTCCTATATATGCTTTCTTTCAAAGTAGTCCATGAGAAAATGATACACATTTCCTATGGCTTCTTGTACGAGTCATGGTCTGCTTTACTACTACAGGCTCATCACCTACTTAGTTTAAAATGCTGAAGGAGGATGACAGCAAGACCCACCCACTCCCTCTCTTTTTTTTCTCCTCAAGAGAAAGCTGCATCCTTTTGTAAGCTTCGATTGCAACAAAGTTGGTGTAACATCTATTGCGCCAAGTGCTGATGATTAGGAGTGATTTGAAATGGATTTGTTTGCTGTAATGTTGACAACAATATAATGCTATGTCATTGCTGCAAACTATTTAGCATTGATGATAAAATCAGTGGTGACATGTTATTTGTTCCTTGCAACAAGCATAAAGATTGTTCAGATTAGAAACAGACTTTTGCCATTTTTTTTCTTGGAGAGGAATTAGTTTTTTCTATTTATATTTAGGCCAACTATACTATCTTAATAGATGACTATAGCTCAGGTTTTTAATTTGTTGTTCGACCCTTCAAGCATGTCATATTTATATTTAGGCCAACCATACTACCTTAACCATTAAGGCATTAGATGACAGAAGCTCATTTTTAATTTATCCTTCAACCCTTCAAACGTGTCATAGGGGTGGAATGAGCAAAAGCAAGTAGCGGAGATGTCTATGCTGTCTTTTCAAGCTAAATCAATAATCTTGCTAAAATTTTATATTTGCCTCGTAGTGAAATCAAAAAGAAAATCGGATATTGTAGAATATTTTTGATTTCTGATTTTGTTGGATATATTTATATTAGACGGCCATAAATGATCATCATAGTAAAAAAAAAGGAAAAAAAAAAAAGGGAGAATACCAGTCTTGAGTAAAAGTACAGTTAAATCAAAGGAGAAAAAATAGAGATTTTTTATTATTTTTCATACATAATAAGATGGGGGTCGTTCCCATTTTATACAGGATTCATATCCTTCTTCAAAGGAAGGTGATGACCTATTTTGGTCATAATCTTAACAAGGAATGGCTTAATAAGGAATGGCTTAACAAGGAAGGATCATAACAGGAAATTAGGCCATGCTAGGTTGTCAACACTACCCCTCAAGATGAGACGAAGATATCACGAAGCTTCATCTTACTACAAATTGAAAAAACATAGAACCACCAAGACCCTTTGTCAATATGTCTACCAATTATTCTGTAGATTTAATAAATGATAGATGTATAACTTTCTGATCAAGTTTCTTCTTGATGAAATGGCGGTCAATCTCTATGTGCTTAGTTATGTCATGTTGAACAGGATTATTTGCAATATTAACGGCCGCACGGTTATCACAGAACAGAGTGACGGGAGAAGATTGGAGAAGGTGTAATTAAACAAGCAACCTTTTCAACCATAAAATCTCATAAATGCCTTGAGCCATAGCTCGGTATTCAGCTTCTGCACTTGATCGAGCGACAACATCTTGTTTCTTACTGCACCAAGTCACAAGATTTCCACCAACAAAAATATAATAGCCTGAAGTGGATCGCCGATCATCTATAGAACCTGCACAGTCAGCATCTGAATAGGCTTCAACTTTAAGATGTTCATGACGAGAGAAAAGAAGACCTCATCCAGGGTAGCTCTTAAGATACCAAAGGATCCTATACACAGCTTCCTGATGGCGCTCACGGGGATCATGCATGTATTGACTTACAACACTGACTGCAAAGGCTATATCAGGTCTTGTATGGGAGAGATAGATCAATCTGCCAACAAGATGCTGATATCGCTCATGATCTACTGGCTTACCACCGTCAATAGTAAGACGATGATTCTACTCGATAGGGGTAGTAGTAGGTCGACATCCCAACATTCCTGTTTCGGTTAATAAATCTAGGACGTATTTTTGCTGTGAAAGAAATATGCCATGGGATGACCTAGCCACTTCGATTCCAAGGAAGTATCGTAAATTTTCCAAATCCTTGACTTCAAAAGATTGTGCCAATTGAGTCTTCAAATGAGCCAGCTCTGGGAGATCATCTCCAGTAAGGATGATATTATCTACATAGACAATTAGGATAGCAACCTCGCCTTTGTTATGACAGAAGAACATGGAATGATTAGCATTACTTTGGTGGTAACCTATTTCCAGCATGGCATGATGAAAGCGATCAAACCATGCTCTAAGTGGCTGATTTAATCCATAGAGTGATCGGCACAGACTGCAAACCTTGCCAGCAGTTTCTGCACTAGTAAATTCAAGAGGAATTTTCATATACACCTCTTCTTGAAGATCACCATGTAAGAAGGCATTTTTTACATCTAATTGGAATAAACTCCAGTTAAGATTCGCTGCACAAGATATGAGGGTTTGAATAGTGTTGATCTTTGCTACAGGGGCAAAGGTCTCTTCGTAGTCAATGCCATATATTTGTGCATAACCTTTGGCAGTAAGGCATGCTTTATAACGATCAACCTTGCCTTCAGGGGTCTGCTTCACAGTATAAACTCATTTGCAACCTACTACATGTTTTCCAGCAGGTAAGGGAACCAGTTCCCAAGTCTGACTTTTTTTCAAGGCTTGCATTTCTTTAAGCATCGCTCCTTTCCACTTAGGATCTGACATAGCATCCTTCTAGTGTGATGGTATAGAGGTAGATTCTAAAGATGCAATAAATATCCTATATATAGGTAAAATAGACTCATAGGAAACAAAATTAGCAATATCATAACAATATCGAGAAGGAATAATATAAGGACGAGAAGCTTTTCTATAAGCAATAGGTAGATTCAAAGTAGGGTCAGAGAAAATATTATCATTGTCAAATGGAGATGCTGGAGCTGAGTCAGAAGAAGACCGTTGGGTAGTAATAGAATGCACAATGGGCTCAGATGCAAACTCTCCTTGTCGATTAGAGTCATGACCATTGGGTAGTAATAGAATGCACAATGGGCTCAGATGCAAACTCTCCTTGTCGATTAGAGTCATTGTCTGACTTCTCACCAGTGTATTCTTGCTCCTCAGACACTGTAATCTCTCCCTCTCGACCAGTAGCTCTAGAAAGGATACTGGGGGAGTAAATAAATTATTGGGCTAAGGACAGAGGAGCAGGAGGTGGAGGTATTGGAACAGCATCATAATAAGATTCAGTCTCTCGAAAAGTCACATCCATACTGACAAAGATGGGCTTCTCAGGAGGGTAATAGCACTTATAGCCCTTCTGTGTAGCAGAATAGTCCACAAAGACATATTTCAGAGATTTGGGATCAAGCTTGCCAACAGTAGGATGATGGTCCTGGACAAAACATGTACATCTGAAGACTCGGGGGGGTATAATAAAAGAAGACTCCCCTTGAAGATATGCAAGTGGTGCCTGGTACTCCAAAGTGTGAAGAGGCATGCGGTTGATCAGATAAGCTGATGCGAAACTAATATGCATGCGATTATTTTTGTGTATTTTATATGTGGGGTGAGGTGGTTAAATCCTGAATATTAGATCAAAATAAGATGTAGAGAATTCTATATGAATTTTAGAAGCTATGCATGCAGATCAGGACCTAAGAAAGCAGTAAAAAGGGATCGGCAGGACTGAGAAACCTCGGTTAGGGCCAGTTCATCTATATTAAAACTACTGAAAAATATAGGGATGTACCTGGCAACGTCTGATGCACCTGGTGAAGATCAGAGCGAAGAGATCACTCATTCTTTGATGGATGCGGTTTGGAAAATCAAGCCGGAGACCCGTGGATACCTGGCTTTCTGCTCGGTGATCCAATTGCGGCCCAGCTAAAGTCGTTGGATTTATCGGAGTTGAGGGACCTGCAAACAACTTATCAGGGGTTAGAGAACTCAAAGGGGAAGAAGAAATAAGGGGAAAACAGCAAAGGGAAGAGAGTGTTTGGAGTGGGCGGCCAGGGCTTTGGAGAGCAGGCTAGTGGCAGGAGGCTGTTGCAAGACACCGGGAAGAAGAAGGCTCACACAAGATCCCTTAATGCACACAGCATGGAGGTACACAGCAATTGGAGAATCACGAGTATTTCATATATCAAAATTAATTCTCATACAAGAGACTAGGGTCCTTTAAATAGACTCTTAGTCTTGGGCCCCAAGTAAGGGTACAATAGACTTTACCTAGGATTTCTATTCCCACCCAAACCCTAGCTAGAAAAAAAAGGAAACATAGGTAGAAAAACTAGAATTTCTCACCCTCTCCTTGCCTTGGTCGGCCAAGAGGGGTGACTCTAAGTGGCCAACCAAGAGGAGGGTTACCCTAAGCACTTGGTGCCCTAGCTCTTCTCCTGGGCCTGGGCTGGCCCAATTTGCTTCCAACTGCAGTTTAGGGCTTCAGGATTTCTGATTTCTCCTCCTAGAGTCTTCAAATCTTCAGACTGGGTTGTACTTAGGCTTCACTTCCATGTCTTCAAACTGGTTGGACTTGGTCTTCACTTGTATGATGCGGTCTTGAATCTTCAGTGTACTTAGACATGACTCGAAAAAATAAAATTAGCTCAACATGAGCTAACTAGCAGTAGACTGAACTAGCTCAACATGAGCTGACTAATACAGGACTCAAGTAAAGACAACTAAGCTTTATTACAAATGGACTTGAATGTAACTAAGTGATCCACAGAGGGTTAAGAAGCCTCTGTCTTATTCTAGTGCCTCTGGTGTCCCCACCAATTCTTCCTGAGTGGTTGGAACTCGACCCTGTCAAGTGAAGATCAAGCTGGCTCACATATCTCTCGAAGAGGTCTGGGCTAAGGCGCTGTAAGTCCTCTTGAGAAATCCACGAATCATCCGACTCTGGCCGGCCTTGCCATCGGACCAGGTAACGTTGATAGCCACGGCCCCGGGTTGTTAAGGCTTGATCATCCTAGATACGCTCGATCTGTTCTCCTCTCTCATGTCTGTAATATTGAAGGTAGAACTAATGCCCAGATCCAAAGGCAAATCTAACACATAGGCATTTGGTCCAACCTTCTTTATCACCTTAAAAGGTCTGGCTCTGCGAGCATGAAGCTTCTTGTAGGCCTATGCCTAACCAAGATAGAATCCACTACATCAAATTCCTTGGCCTTTCTTTAGGAATTAGCCAGTTTCTTTCAAAATTAGTACAGGTGGTGAACATGCTGGGCACATGCAGACTCCTAACAGGTGATGCGAAGGACTTATACTAACACCTAACAGACTTGACTATGCATTCCTATCGAAGGAATTTTATTAAACTCTTTGGACCTAAACCTAACAGATCATAGGTTCTCTAGGTTTGGTCCTAGCTTGACATGCACATGAAAATTTACAATGGGCTCCTAGCAAATTCCATAGGGTATGCCAGAAGTATAATGCAAACCTAACATGCGTAATGAATGTATGCAGCATGCTAATCTCAACTAAATGCAATCTAATGATCCTAGAAATGCTGGAGGTGTCAAAAAAGGGCAGAAAATAGGAACTGGATTCAGAATTAATCTGGTAGGGTGGAGAAAAAGGTTATGGGTTAGTTGGATAAAGTACGATATAAGAAGGCATGTCAGGGACTAATCCTAGACTAATGAGGTTAACCTTACGAGGTTGAGGTTTATCTATAGGGTTTGCATAATGGAAGGATGGGTTACTAATCTCAGGGAAGAGGTCCTTAATGGAAACTATAGGAGGAGGCTCATCCTGAGGGTACTGATTCAAAGAGATCAGGTCCTTAATAAATTCTTCAGGTTCTTGTATTTTAGGACTAGACTCTATAATTTGGCTCCCCTCTATGGTTTCCTCAGACAAGGTTCTAGCAGCAATATCTAGGTTCTCTTCCTCTAATTGTTCTTCCACTACAGCTTTAGGCTAGATGTGGTTAGGGTCAACTACCTCTAGGTTGGCTTCTACCTGGTTATCTATTGGGTTAGCTAATTCTAGGTCATCTATAAGTATCTCCTCTTCTCCCTCATGCTCATCCGCTAAGTTCACATCAGCTTCATACACTTCTGCATTAATGTAAGCCTTGTCAATCAAAGGGATGGTAGGGAAAGGCTGGCTAAGAAAAAATTGGCTAGGTCCTGATTTCTGATTATGGGCACTACTCTTAGTAGGTTCAGGTTGCCTAAGGGGTAGTGGCTTACTACTGGACTCATATTTAGGGGTACTAATCCTATGGGATTCAAGTTGACTAGGAAAAACCTGACTAGTACTAGGCTGATACCTAGGGGTTATGGGCTCCCTGGGCTTATAGGACAAGGGCGCAGATCTATGGGTCATGGGATTATAGGATCTGGGGTCATAGGATTTGGATTCAGCTGTATGGGTCTTGGGTCTACTGGACTCACGGGATATGGACTCATAGGTTCTAGGTTCATAGGATTTGGAGTCATAAGATCTAGAGGTTGTGGGTCTCTTGGACTGATAGGACCTGGGTAAGTACTTTCTCCTTAGTTTAAGTTTCATGTCACTCCAAGTAGTTATGGGTTCGTGGCCTTCTAGCCTAAGTATTCTCTCAATATTATCCCAGTCTAACCTGGCCTGGTGAACTAACTTAGCTTTAACAAACTTGAACTGACATCTTTCAGAATCGAAACCCATATTTTGTTCAAAATACAGGTCCATATCTCTTTCCCAAGCAAGATAATCCTCACACTCAGGATCACAAAATTTAGGTGCTACCAACATAACATACCTAGTTGCTCTCCTAGGGTTGGGCTCCAAATAGGGGTCATGGTAATAGGTTCTCCTAGGGTTGGGCTCCCTATATGGGTCAGGGTATTGGGTTCTCCTAGGATTGGACTCCCTATGTGGGTCGGAGTATTGGATTCTCCTATGGTTGGACTCCCGGGTCGGAGTATTGGGTTCTCCTAGGATTGGACTCCCTATATGGGTCAAAGTATTGGGTTCTCCTAGGGTTGGGCTCCATGGTTTCACTAGGTTGAGTTGGGTTGAGGCTATCAGTCTGGGTCAACTGAGTCATCTAGGTAGTTAACTGGGTGGTCATCTAGGCCATTTGGTCAGTAAGGGCTTTAATCTGGGCTTCAAGATTATCTATGGATTCAGACAAAAGTAGAGATGGTGGATGATATGATGCTTCTGATCTAGTGCTCCTACAAAACTCGATCAAACCAACTACACTCCCTAGACCTAGAGTCCAAAACTAGGTGCTCAATCAAGGTGGCAAACTAGCCTACAGTAACCCTGTACTCAGCCAGGCAGGTGTAAGGGGAGTGTTAGGTCCCTGATTGCCAATCCTAGACACCAATCAAAGATTAGCCAGGTAGGCAGACCAGCACATAAGCCCTTCGGGACTGAATCCTTGAACCACCGTTCTAGATACTAAGCACAAGGCACACACATGTTAGCTTGACACAGTGACCTGACACTTAGCCCGGACCCGACCAGTTGATGTCCCTAGCCCACTAGGACAAATTAAGTCTAATAGATTTTAAGTTAGGCTTGGGACTGAATGCAGGGGATGTGATTTTGGGCTAAGGAGAGGTGATCAAATCCTTCCCCCATCTGACATAGCAAAAGTGCCCTTAAAGGTAGTTTATGCAATGATGGCAGGCAGATGATGCAAAATTAGGGTTCAAGTATTTTAGGTAGCTTTTATATATGTATTTTTTTTTATTTTTTTGTAGAAATATAATTTGTAGCCAAT
This sequence comes from Areca catechu, assembly GCA_021397845.1. Lineage (NCBI taxonomy): Eukaryota > Viridiplantae > Streptophyta > Magnoliopsida > Arecales > Arecaceae > Areca > Areca catechu. Next base: position 205,941,101 of record CM038051.1, on the reverse strand, counting down.
GACCTAATATGCTAGAAACATACTAAAAATAAAAGATATGCAAAAGAGATGCCAAACAAAACCCTAAACCTTTCAAAGTTGTCTTGCTGAAAAAATAGAGCCAAAAATTTATAGGCTATATTTCAGCTTGCAGAGACTGCACAAACTGAAATAAAATCTGAAAAAATTTTATAAAACACTTTGAATTAATATAAATCCAGAAAAATAAAAATTGGAACTTTTGGAGTTTTGATCAGGAAGAAACAACTAAAAGAATAGTGCATATACAGACTGTGAAGGGTGCAGAGAACGAGCCCTGATCTAAGCTCTGATACCAGATGATGTAGAACTAATATGCATGCGATTATTTTTGTGTGTTTTACATGTGGGGTGAGGTAGTTAAATCCCGAATATCTGATCAAAATAAAATGTAGAAAATTTTATATGAATTTTAGAAGCTATGCATGCAGATCAGGACCTAAGAAAGCAGTAAAAAAGGATCGCCGGGACTGAGAAGCTTCGGTTAGGGCCAGTTCATCTACAGTAAAACTACTAGAGAATATAGGGGGTGTACCTAGTAATGTCTAATGCGCTTGGTGAAGATCGCAGTGAAGAGATCACTCATTCCTCGATGGATGCGGCCTGGAAAATCAAGCTGGAGACCCGCAGATACCCGGCTTTCTGCTCAGTGATCCGATTGCGGCCCGGCTGGAGTTGTTGGATTCGTCAGAGTCGAGGGACCTACAAGCGACCTGTCAGGGGTTAGAAAACTCAAAGGGAAAGAAGAAATAAGGAGAAAATAGCAAAGAAAAGAGAGTGTTTGGAGTGGGCGGCCAGGGCTTTGGAGAGCAGGCTGGTGGCAGGAGGCTGTTGCAAGACACCAGGAAGAAGAAGGCTCACACAAGATCCCTTCATGCACACAGCAGGGAGGCACACAGTAATTGAAGAATCACGAGTATTTCATTTAACAAAATTAATTCTCATACAAGAGACTAGGGTCCTTTAAATAGACTTTTAGTCTTGGGCCCCAAGTAAGGGTACAATAGACTTTACCTAGGAATTCTATTCCTACCCAAACCCTAGCTAGAAAAAAAAGGAAACATAGGTAGAAAATTTCCTAGTATTTCTCACCCTCTCTTTGCCTTGGTCGGCCAAGAGGGATGACTCTAAGTGGCCGACCAAGAGGAGGGTTACCCTAAGCACTTGGTGCCTTAGCTCTTCTCCTGGGCTTGGGCTGGCCCAATTTGCTTCCAGCTGCAGTCCAGGGCTTCAGGGTTTCTGATTTCTCCTCCTGGGATCTTCAAATCTTCAGGCTGGGTTGTACTTGGGCTTCACTTCTATGTCTTCAAACTGGTTGGACGTGGTCTTCACTTGTATGATGTAGTCTTGAATCTTCAATGTACTTGGACAGGACTCGAAAAAATAAAATTAGCTCAACATGAGCTGACTAGCACTGGACTGAACTAACTCAACATGAGCTGACTAATACAGGACTCAAGTAAAGACAACTAAGCTTTATTACAAATGGACTTGAATATAACTAAGTGATCCATAGAGGGTTGAGAAGCCTGTCTTATTCTGGTGCCTCTGGTGTCCCCACCATAAGCTGCAGTGAGAACAGCTTCATTCCATAAAGATTTTGGAACTCGCATAACAAATAATAAGGATCGAGCAACTTCTAAAAGATGTCGATTCTTTCGTTCAGCAATATCGTTCTGGGGAGGGGTATCAACACAAGTAGTATGATGGACAATGCCATGAGTAGTGAGGTATTCATGAAACTCTTTATGCATATATTTGGTGCCATTACCAGATCTCAGTATTTTAATCTTAGCACCGAATTGGGTATCCACGTATTTTTGAAATTCTCTAAAGCAATGGATCACTTCATCTTTAGACCGCAGAAGATATACCCAAGTTACTCTACTGTAACAATCAATAAAAGTAACAAAATAACGATGCCCAGAAACAGAAATAGGACAATAGGGTCCCCACACATCAGAATGAATAATTTCAAAAAACTTCTTACTACGAGTTCCTAAAACCGGATAAGTACTGCGCATGTGCTTAGCATACTCACATGCATCACAAACTAATTGTTCTTTAGCACACAAATGATATAAAATGGGAAATGAGCATGATAATATAGAAAAGGAGATATGGCCGAGCCTACGGTGCTGTAACTAAAAGTCCTGCAGGGCATTATCAGATGATGAAGCAACCATACCAGCTTGCTGAGAATGAGTCTTGAGTTCTCCTTCATCTAAGTAGTAGAGTCCGTTGTGCATTTTACCATACCCAATCGTCTTCCCCATTGTCAGCTTCTAGAAAATACAATAAGTAGGAAAAAATGTGACTGTACAATTCAGATCATTGGTAATTGAATGGATGGAGAAAAGATTAGTAGAAAAACTAGGAACATGTAAAGCCGTAGAGAGCTGTGTGGTTAGTGTACAGTTGATAGAACCTTTTCCAGACACAGGCCAGAAAGAGCCATCAGCTATACAAACTCTGTCCGAACATAATGAGTAAGACTGAAAAATATCAGAATTACCCGTTATATGCATAGTGGCACCAGAATCAATAATGCACATCTTAGAGGTATTAAAGTTATGTATTGTGCTAGACTTGATATGAGAGATGTGGGATTATGCAAAATGAGAATGAGAAATGGAAGGAGAAAAACTGGAAGAACTGTTTGGCAAACCGTTAGCCGAAGATGGGGCACTGTTGGAAGAAATGTTGAGCCAGTCCATAATATGGTGGAGCATTTCATTAGTAGAGAGTGAGCGTCCAGTATCAGCAGGAGGCAAGGCCTTGGCAGATGAGGCACCCCCTTTAGGGTGCTCAGAAAGATGTGCCTGAGGATGACTAGTGGATCCACCAGAACGTCCTCCTCCTCGACGACCACCCCTACCACGTCCAGAGGGACGACCATGCAGCTACCAACAGGCATCACGTACGTGTCCTGTTTTGTGACAATGTGAGCAGACTTGCATATCTCGGCTACCACGAGAATTTGATCGAGACTGAATGACCAGTGCAGATCGGACTGTATCTGGAGGAGTAATCATCACTCGGCGATGAGTTTCCTCACTCAAAATAAGGGAGAAGACCTGTTCAAGAGAGGACAGATCCGTACTTCGACCTAAAATTTGAACTCTGATTAGGTCAAAGTCATCATTAAGTCCAGCAAGAAAATCAAAGATTCGTTCTTTATCAGTGTATTTCTTGAACTCAAGGGCATCTTACGAGCAACAGGCCTTGAAAGGGCGATAAAAATCCAGCTCAGACCACATCCGCTGGAGTTCAGTCATATAGGTAGTAATAGAGAGTTTGCCCTGTTGTAGTGCACATACCCGGTGTTTAATCTCAAAAGCTTGAGCAGTGTTGCCCTGTTGGGAAAAAGTTCGAGTAGCAGCCTCCCAAATTTCTCGGGTGGTGTCAAGAAAAGATATATCTTGAGCAACTGAAGGTACCATAGAGTTAAGAAGCCAAGCCATCACAAGAGAGTACTCTGATTCCCATTTTGATAGTGCATTGTTTTCTAATTACGGCTTTTCAGTAGCCCTGGTGAAAAATCCCTCAAATCCACGAGCTTTAATGTACAACCGCACATTTCGAGACCACAGAAGATAAGTAAGAGGTCCATCTAACCAGACCGAAGAAATCAGAACAGACGGATTATTCATTACCGTCCGAGAGTCGGGTACAGTTCACCACAGAAAATAGCTGCTCAAGGATGCTCAAAGTAGGACTAGAAAAGGTAAGGCTTTTAAAGAGGAGGTGTACCTAAAAACAAGCCATCGAAAGTGCCTGTGGTCTGCTGTCTTCTGCCATGAAGATCCGATAGTAAGGACTACAGAGCAAAGATTGCATATAGAGGCGAGGGCTGCGGAGGTCACCGGAGCCAGAAGTAAGGAGGTAGCGCAGGGTGCAGTCGGCGGCGTTGGGCGGCGGCGTTGGGCGATAGATCTGGAAGAGGCGGCGTGGGCGCTGGTAGCAGGGCGGTGGCGTGGGCACCGGGTGCAGGGCGGCAGTCGGCGACAACGCTGGGCGACAGATCTGGAAGAGGCCAGTAGCAGGGCGGCGGTGTGGGCACCAGGTGCAGGGCGGCGGCATGTTAGCCGGGCGCAGGTTGGTGGGTGCAGATCGGTGGATCTAGATGAAACGACGACTCGTAGGATAGAATAGGGGAATGGGAATAAAATGGGAATAAAAAAGGAATAAGTTAGGGATAAGATTGGAATAGGTGAGAATAGGAGGGAATAGGTCGGTGGCTCTGATACCAAGTTGAATCAGAGGAGAAAAAATAGATATTTTTTATTATTTTTCATACATAATAAGATGGGGGTCATTCCCATTTTATACAGGATTCATATCCTTCTTCAAAGGAAGGTGATGACCTATTTTGGTCATAATTTTAACAAGGAATGGCTCAATAAGGAATGGCTTAACAAGGAAGGATCATAATAGGAAATTAGGCCATGCTAGGTTGTTAATAAGTATCTCTATAATATTTATTTTTTTTTTAATTTATAGCAAAGGAGGCTAGAGAGGACTAGCCACATGTCATTCATTAAAAGAAAGATAGGTAATTATGCAGAGCAGAAGAGGTAGTCACAGAATCAAGAGAAAGGAATTGGTACAAAGAGGTTGGTTGTAGCACCAAAAAGGCACAAGAAACAGAAATCCATGAACACGATCAGTGGAAAGAGGAGGCAAGAGCTGCTCAATAGCCAACAAAGATTAAGAAAGATATCTCAAACCAACGGGAAAGATTGCCAACTGTTGGCGTGGAGTCTCTGTATCGACCAGTCGGAGCTGCTGCACCACAGGACCGCTTCCTGGTTCACCTGCAAAATAAGTCCCTTGCCAGAGTTGTTCTGGCGGGGGACACTCCGATGCCGAAGTCAGTGGCGGATCCCAGCCACAGAATGGGGAAGAGCGTCGAGAGTATAAGGGAAAGGCTCTTAGAGTATGTGTGAGTGTATGAATATGTGTGTCTGCGCGTACCTCCCCCGAGCCATTCTTCTTACCACTATTTAAGAGGAGGCCTCCGGCCTGCAGCCCGCCCTTTTTTCGGTGATCATGGGGAGTTAATTTCTTCCCATGATTGGCGATCGTGGGTTATTATTGAGCGATTCCGGCCAGTCCGGAGGCGTGGCAGCTGGAGTTGCGTGACATGATCGTGGCATAGAGATTGTCGTTTTTAACCGTTGGTTACAGTTACCTATATGGGCCAGATTATGGTCCCATCTTTGGATTTTTTCTATTTAGGGAGATTCTCAGTCGGAGACTTAGTCCTCTGCGTGGGTCGGAGACTTGGAGTCTATCCAGGGCTGGAGATCATGTCTTTGGCAGAAGCCGAAGAGTGTGTCTTTGGAAGTTGATGAGGAGCCTTGTCTTCGGTTAGGACCGAAGACGTCATCCGAAGCTCTGACCTTCGAATGTTGTGGATCGGTGAGAAGCCTTGGGTCGCCTGCAGTTGGCCTGACCTTTCCTTGGTCCGAAGTCCGTGGTCTAGAGAAAAGGGCCTCGGCCAGCCGAACCAGTGTTCGGTTAGTAGCTGAACCGGGATATCCCAACAGTTGCCCTCCTACTCTCAGTTTTCGAAGCGGAGGTTTGCCTCAAGAAGTGAGAGTACTATTTCTTCGTCGTTTTCCTCCCAAGAGATAGTGTAGTGGATGATTATGGGATCTCTGATTGGACTATCCATCATGACTGCTAGTTGATCTGGGAATCAGGTGGTGGACAGCTGTCACTCCCAGGTTAGGGGAGAAGGGAAAAGCAGGCGGCCCTAGGATCGTCTTTCTTTTTCTCATTGCACGATGGTTCATCCAATCTTTTGGTTGAGATTTGGATGATTGTGGTGGCTTTCTTCCATCCGTTGGATAATGGATGCACCTCATCCTGGCGGTTAGTTGAAGGCGAGTTACCTCCCTGGGTAACCTTGGGTCAAATCAACCTGGTAGGGCTTCAGAGACCCCTGTTTTTCTCTTGGAAAAGGGAGAAGGTCCGGCTAAGGAAGCTTCTTCAACCTCGTCTCATCCTTCGTCCAGCTTTCCTTGTTCTGGACTACCAGTCTATTTTGCAGGTAGAATCTTCCTTCTACCCCCTTGCTACATTCTTTTATCATGGAAGAAAACGTAGAAAGTCAGGGGGAAAAAGTTGGGCCCTCGGGGGTCGGCGATGTAGTAGGTCCAGAGTCGATCTCCAGTTCAGTTCCTCAGGGAAACGCGGCCCTTCTTTGGGAACACTATCGCATTCCCGAGGAGTTCCCTTTTGTTCTCCTCGCACTCGAGGAACGGGTGAACAAACCTCCTCCGGGGTGTCTAGATGTGCATAAAGATCATCTGAAAGCTGGTCTTCGATTTTTCCTGCACCCCTTCTACATCAAGATCTCTCGCCTGTACCAAGTGGTGCCGACGCAGTTGACCCCGAACAGCATCCGAAACATCTGCGGGTTTCTAGTCTTGTGCAACATTGCAAACATAAAACCTAGGACCAATTTATTCATGGCCCTCTTCGTACTCAAGAGGGATTTCCACAGTAATGGATGGTGGGTAATTGGCCCTTGATCAGGTCGCAAGGTTATCAAGGACATGCCCAGCACCATCTACGGGTGGAAACCCATTTTTGTGTTTGTATTGTCTTTTGATCCATTGGGCTTCGACACTATTTGGAAGAAGCCTCGTTTAACCGCCAATGATGAGAAGGTCTTGGCAGCTGATCAGTCAGATTACGATCTCTTGGTCGATTCGGAAGTTGCCCCTATCCGGGAGTTGTTGGAGGAGAAAAATCTCTATCTCGCGGGAATTAGCATATTCCCCATATTATGTATAGTGATGGAAATTTCTGCTCCCCTTCCCTCGATTTTGCTGTAGCTCAGTCGATTGAAATAAACTCTTTTGCTTGTAGGTGGCGGAATGAAGCCCGGTGTGAGCTGGCTCCATCAAACCTCTGAGAAGAGGGTAGCACAAGCCCCTTTCACAAGGTCGCAGTTCAGAAGAAGGCTCGAAGGGACGGTCCTGAGGGGGACCGGAGCACTTCGTCTTCCCGGGAAACCCCAGGGGAAGATGTGGCACCCGCAGAAGGGGCCCCGTCGAGACCTTGTCCAGTCGAAACTCCACTGGCGGCTACTTTCCCGGTTTGCACAACGGAGAGTCCACCTCAGGCGATGGATGTGCCGCCATTTTTCCCTCCTACGATTGATAGGGGCAAAGCGTAGCAAGTCAAGAGAGAGTTTGCTCGCGAGGCCTCCCCAGCTAGAAGCCGTTCGGCGAACTCTTTGGAGCTTTCACCTATGGGGGGACTGCTGGTCCCCGCCGTAGCCAGGCAGGCATTGAAGGGTACGCTGATGCCTCATGACTTGGCAGTTCTTCGAAATCGGAACCTTCCCAGGGTGTCCGATTCTGCCTTTTCTGCCCTGCAACAGGTATGATCCTTGTCGTCTCCTTTGTTTTGAGAACTGTTCGATCCGTAACTCCACATCCTTGATGTAGTTGGTCTATGACCTTACCTTTATGGAGGAGGTCCTGGGAAATGTTGATGGCCTCATCCATGGCCTCAAGGAGGAGCTCCATACTACCAGGGCCGCAAAGGAAGTAGCAAAAGAGTTGAGGCGGTCTATGGGGGACCGCCTTGTCCGGGTGAACGATGAAGTTTGCGAACTGAAGGGCAAACTAAAAAGTGCTCATCTGACAATGGCAGAGTAAGGGGCAGGGTGGAGGAAGAGCAGAAAACAAGTTGACTCCTTGGAGCAAGCTGCCAGAGAGAATCAGGAGAAGATAGAAATCTTGACCAAGGCAGTGGAGGGGCTTCAAGGAGGGTCGAAGAGGCGATTTTGGAGTCCAAAGGGGCCAAGAGGGAGTCCGTATCCCTGAGAAAGCGGGTGGACGATGATGCAGTAGACTTCAAGAAGTCTTTACAATTCCAAGAGGAAATGGATGAAGCATCTTTGTATGGGTACCAGCATTGCTTTAATGGACTTTCCAAGGTAAAAGAGATCTTTCCTCACCTTGATCTTTCCGGCATCCCACCCTTCAACATAGCCGAAGAAGAAGAGGAGGAGGTAGAGGAGGCCAAAGCCGCAGCAGAGGTCGAAGAGGCGCCATGCCCGGGTGGTGAGGCCTCTGCCTCAATCAAAAATCTGGGGGTGACCCCAACTCCGATTCCGGTTCAGGAGGAGGTTCGGGCTAGGGGAGTCCAAGCCGAAGGTTCTCCGATCCCGACCCAGATTGATGAGATCCTTTCAGCACAGGTTGACAAGTTACTTCAGTCATGTGGTGTGGGGTCTCCTCCTATTGATATTGAGTGATTCAAGTTGCTTTGGATGTATTTTCTTCTTTTTCCCTTTGTATTGTCAATGGACTTTGTATGACAACTCTTCCAGATCTTGAAATAACCTTTTTTTTTTCCAGCATATGCAATGTTGCATTTCGTATGTAACTTGAACTAGTTTTACCGTTCTTTTTTTTGCTTAGTCGAACAGCCATGGCCGAAGGCCATTTAATTGGTAGTTGACGAAGATGAACTCCGTTGCCGAAGATCGTCTACAATAAATTAGGCCGGTGTCACCCTCCTTTGGATACTAAATCTATCCGTTGGGGTAGACAGGCATCAACTCCCTGTTAACCGGTGATTAGGAAAGTTTGATCACGTTTATCGTTGTCCACGTGGCATATCGATACTCGTACAATCATGATTTCTTGCACCTTGTGTGCCACCGGGTCCCCTTTTTCCAAAAAGGAGCCATTAATGTTGCAGTCACACGATGGAGATTTTTCCGGATTCAAAGCGCCAGCAATTGTTGTCTTGGGAATGACCCCCAAGCGGCCTTCTGGTTCTCGAAGCGTCGCTCGGACATGTGGCGCTCTCTGATGCAGCTGGGAAAAGACGTGGAGCACGCCTCCCTGCAGTCGGTCGTGGGTGCAGGATCTCTATAAATAGGACCTTGCCTTCTGCCGTCAAGGGCCATTATTCTCGTAGACTCCTTCTTCCAATTAAAAATGAGCTTCAGCACTTCCGAGCTTCGTCGGGCCGCGAAATGAAGGGCTGTCGATCCAAAGAGGAAGAGGAGTCCGGAGTTCTTTGAGTCGGAGAATGACGAGGAGCCTCTCGTGGACCGTTTGGAGAAAAAGGTCCGCCTGTTGGAGGCCCAACTGAGGGAAGCCAGGGCCCAAGTCGCGATGGCAGCCGCGGAGGTAGAGGAGGCCAAGAAGGAGGCAGCGAAGGCTATCTCAGACTTCAGGACGTCCGCTCCCTTCAAGGAGGAGGTCACCGAGGCGGCTCTGGACTCCTACCATCAGGGGTTCCGGGAATGTAGAGGGAAGGCCTTCAAGTTTTATGACTTGAAGGGCCTGGACAACATCAAGCCCTCCGTTCCCTTTCCTGGGCATGAATTTGATTTTCACTCCGATGAGGGGTCAGATTCTGGTTCGGATGGAAACCCCGGGGCCCCCTCGTCGTCTCTTCTGAGCTCCCCCCGTCGGTACAGAAAAAATCCGGCGGGAGGTTATTAAAAATTTCTCGCGCCTTTTCAATGTCACTCCTTTTTCTTTTCTTTTTTTGTGGCCTCTCTTTTTTGAGAGTCTCTTTTTTTTGTTCTCTCTTTATGAGAGTTTCTTTTTCTCTCTTTTTTTTTTGTAAAAATCGAAAAGGAAATAAAATATCTTTTTCTTACCTCTTTCCTTGTACTTTCTGCGATATGTTGTATCATATTTTGTCTGGAATGTAAATTTCTCAGACCATTTTCGATCTTTAGGGAAGAAGTGAGGTCAATTGGACCGTTCTCGGAATATCTGTTATCGACAGAAAGGATGATAGTGGTCCTTTTAGGCACATTTTCAGATTTACCGTAAGGTAGGGTGCTTACACCGTCCCTATGCACTTCTGTCGTGATCAAGGTAGGCTGTTCAGGCCCGCCCCGGTGCATCTTCGAGTTTACCATAGGGTAGGTTACAAAAACCATCCCTATGCCTTTGATCTTCTTGGTAGCCTGGTTGGGCCATCCGTTGCACTCGTCGGGCATACCGATAAGGTGAGTGGATCAGACTCCCCTTTGCACAGTTGACCGATTTTTCAGATCAGGTCACTTAGGCTGTTGTTGTTCAATCGATGCAACTAGCCGTTCCGAGTTGAGTAGGGTTGAGCAATCTTGCACAGAAAATTTAGGAACTAGTTTATTGATAATAATTGCAAAGATTTTGTACATTCCATGGCCGGGATAGAGTCTTCCCATCTAGGGTCTTAAGTCGATATGCTCCCGGTTGAATGACTTCTTCGACTTGATATGGACCTTCCCAGTTGGGGGAGAGTTTATCCTATTTCGTTGGCCTGGATACTTCTGCCCTTCGTAATACCATATCCCCTGTGCGGAAAACTTGTTCTTTCATCCTTGAGTTGTAGTATTTGGCGACCTTTTGTTGGTATGCCGCCATTCTTATCTAGGCCTGAAGTCTGGCGCTTGGCAGCAGATCCAGGTCGATCCTTCTACGATCGGAGTTCCCAGGCTCTTTATAGTTGTCAATTCTCAGGGACTGCAGGGAGACTTCAATAGGTAGTACAGCTTCGGTACCGTATGCCAGGTTGAACGGAGACTCGCCGGTGGCCGTTCTCGGGGTAATTCGGTATGCCCAGAGAACGGAGGTCAGTTCTTCGGCCCAAAGCCCCTTGGCGGCGTTCAACCTCATCTTCAGACCATGGAGGATGGTCCGATTAGTGACTTCGGCTTCTCCATTGGACTGTGGATGAGCAACGGAAGTCAACCGATGTTGAACATGATATCGAGCGCAGAAGTCTCTGAACTTCGAATTGTCGAACTGTCTCCCGTTGTCCGTGATTATGACATGTGGGATGCCGAACCAAAATATAATGGAATTTTTTATAAAATTCTCCACCTTGCCTTCTGTGATCTGGGCCAATGGTTCGGCTTCTACCCACTTTATAAAGTAGTCGATGGCCACAAGAAGGAACTTCCTTTGCCCTGATACCGGCAGGAATGGGCCGAGAATGTCCATTCCCCACTGGGCAAAATGCCATGGGGCTGCAAGTTGGGTCAGGTGACTCGCAGGCTGTCTCTGAACATTGGCGTACCTCTGACACTGGTCGCACTTTCGTACAAAGTCAGCCGAATCCTTCTAAATGGAGGGCCAGTAATATCCTTGTCGAATGATCTTGTATGCCAGTGATCTTTCTCCCAAGTGATCACCGCATATGCCCTCGTGGACCTCTCTCAGGGCATAATCTGCATCTGTCGGTCCCAAGCATTTTAGTAGTGGCTGAGAGAACGATCTCTTATAGAGGGTCCCGTCTAAGATGACATACTAAGATGCCATCTAACGGATCTTCTTGGCCTCTGTCTTGTCCTCTGGCAGTACACCTTCATTTAGAAATTTAATAATAAAATCCATCCAGCTTGGCTCGGTGTTGATCTGGCGCACCTCCATAGCCTCTTCGGCTATACTTGGAGTTTCCAGATGTTCAACAAAGGTGCGCCCAAGAGATTCTGGCGCTGTAGTTGCCAGTTGAGATAACGCATCCGCCCGGGAATTCTCTGATCGTGGGACATTGATGATCTCAAAATGTTCCAGTTAAGAGGATAAGGCCCGTACCTTCTCTAGGTACTGCGCCATGGTTGGATTCTTGGCTGCATATTCTTCGTTGACTTGATTTACAACCAGCTGGAAGTCTGAGAAGGTTCGGAGTTGCTGAACTCCCAAATTCTTGGCAATCCGAAGTCCGGCAAGCAAGGCTTCATATTCGGCCGGTTGTTAAAAGCATGGAAGGAGAACCGAAGTGCGTACTTTATGGTGTGACCGTCAGGTTCGACCAGCATAAGTCCAGCTCCGCATCCAGTAGCATTGGAAGCTCCATCCACATGAAGCACCCAGACGGACTTCGTCTCCTTCGGGACTTCGTCATCAACCGAAGATGCTTCATCTTCAGACTTCCAGGTGCATTCAGCCAAGAATTCGGAGAGCACTTGGGCCTTCATAGTCGCTCGGGGCTGGAAACTAATATCAAATTCACTTAACTTCATAGCCCACTTGGCTATCCTTCCAGAGGTGTCTGGAGATCAGAGAACGGCCTTGAGGGACTGATCGGTCAGCACCATAATGGCATGGGCGTGGAAGTACGGTCGCAGTCGCTTCGTCGCAATCACCAGAGAGTAGATCAGCTTCTGCATCCTCGCATATCGCGTTTCGGCATCATGTAGGACCTTGCTGATATAGTAGATCGGCTTATGGGATCCGTCTTCATCTCTCCGGACAAGGACCGAACTAATGGCTTCATCTGAAGCAAAGAGGTATAGGTAGAGAACCTCGCCTTCTTATGGTTTAGAGAGTAGTGGCAGGGTTTCCAGGTACTTCTTCAACTCCTCAAAGGTGGTGCGACAGTCTTCGGACCATTCAAAGCTCTTTGACTGCCGGAGTACCTTGAAAAATGGGATGCATTTCTCGGCGGACCGAGAAATGAATCTTCTTAGGAAGGCAATTCTTCCTGTTAACTGCTAGACTTTCTTTTTGCAGGAGGGATGTCTCATATCTTTTAGAGCTTGGATCTTCTCAGGATTTGCCTCAATCCCTCGTTTGGTGACAACAAAGCCCAAGAACTTACCCGAAGTGACCCCAAAGGCGCGCTTTGCCGGGTTTAGCTTCATGCGGTAGCGCCGTAGAGCACTGAATGACTCTTCTAAGTCATGGATGTGATCTTTCCGGAGGAGGCTTTTGACGATCATGTCGTCAACGTAGGCCTCCATGTTTCTTTCCAGTTGCTTTTCGAATACCTTGTTGATCAGTCTTTGAAATGTTGCTCCGGCGTTCTTGAGACCGAACGGCATCATCTTGTAGCAGTAGAGACCTTTGTCGGTGACGAAGGTCATCTTCTCCTCATCTTGCGGATCCATTCTAATCTGGTTATAGCCGAAAAAAGCATCCATGAAGCTCAGCAACTGGTGGCCGACAGTAGTGTCGACCAACTGATCAATCTTCGAGAGAGGGAAGCTATCTTTTGGGCAAGCCTTATTGAGATCTGTATAATCGATGCAGATCCTCCACTTGCCGCTGGCTTTCTTCACCATTACCATATTGGCCAACCACTCGGGGTAGTGGGCATCTCGGATGAACCCTGCTTTAAGAAGCTTGCTGACTTCTTCATCCACGGCTTGCTATCTTTCAGGAGCGAAGCTCCTTTTCTTCTGCCGCACTGGCTTATACCCAGGGATAACTTCCAGTCGATGAGTGATTACTTCAGCAGGAATTCCCGGCATATCCGAAGCTGACCAGGCGAAGATGTCGGTGTTGTCTCTGAGGAAACGGATCAACTCCGTTCTGGTTTCCTCATCGAGTGCACTCCCGATCTGCACAACTCTGGAGAGGTCTTCCTTTGTCAAAGGTACTGAGACAGTCCTCTCCATGGGTTCACCAAGGCTTGTGGTTGTATCTCTCAGATCCAGCTGATCCGGAGTTGCTGAATCATTGAAATGCCTTTCTTGGATCATCAGGGACTGCCGCGCTGTCCTCTAGTCTCCTCTAACTTCTCTGACACTGTTCCTGGTGGGGAAGCGCACCAAGAGGTAGTAAGAGGAGATCACAGTTCGGAACCTGTTCAAGGCAGGCTGCCCTAGAATGATGTTGTATGCTGAGAGGATTCGGACCACCGTGAAGTTGATCGGCAATGGCTTTTGCCGAGATTCAGTGCCAAGGGTTACAGGCAACACTATCTCTCCCTCGGCATGAACTTGATTGCCCCCAAAATCGGTGAGCGATATGGGGGATCTTCGTAGTTGATGTCTAGGCAAACACATTTTAGAGAATGCATCATAAATCAAGACATCAATCGAACTTTCATTATCAATAAGAATTCACTGTACATCATAATTGGCCACTACGGTCGAGATTACAAGAAGATCATCATGTGGGAGCCGAACTCCCACAAGGTCATCATCAGAGAAGAGGATAACGTTGTTGTCCTTGAGTCGCTTTGGGACATCGTCCTCTTTCCTTCTCCAGTTGGTGGGTCGGTGTATCATCCCTATACTTCCATTGGTGGGCCTTTGATTTGGCAGTTCGGTCTCTTTGGGAGGTGGTTGGGGAATAGTTGCTTCTGACCAAGGTCCTTGGCGACCAATGTACCGCCCCAAATACCCTCTTCTCTTGATAAGATCCTCAATCGCATCCTTCAGCTGGATGCACTCTTCAGTGTTGTGGCCGTGGTCCCGGTGGAATCGACAGTATTTGTTCCTATTCCTTACGGAAGAGGAGACCTTCATGGGATGGGGTCGTTGGAGACAATTTTGTTTCTCTATCTCCATGAGGATCTTCTCTCAAGGGAGGTTGAGGGGGGTGTAGGAGTCGAATCTTCCTCCCAATGCTCTAGGCCTGGGAGGACTTCTTCGGCGGTCGGTATATTTGCCGCCATTATTATTGAAAATTAGGGGACCTTGTCCCATATTGTTCTTCTTTTTTGAAGGGGGCTTTCCTTCAATCAGTCATCGGTTAACCACCTGCTCTTCAGCATCGACGTATTTCTGAGCCCTTGACAAGAGCTCAACATAGCTTTTGGGAAACTTCTTATCCAGGAAAAAGGTAAGCCTGGACGTATGAAGTCCCTTCTTCAATGCAGACATGGCCACATACTCGTTGAGGTCGGGGATCTCAAGCGTTGCAGCATTAAACCTGGAGATGTAGTCTCGCAGGCTTTCTCCTTCATTCTGATGAAGGAGGAATGGTGTATCCGTATTCCGAGAAGTCTTGTGGCAGGTCCTGAAATGCAAGACAAACAGTTTTTCTAACTCGAAAAAAGAGTCAATGGTACATGGGCGCAAGCTCGAGTACCACATCCGAGCGGCTTTCTTCAAGGTAGCTGGGAACACGATGCAGTACATCGCGTCCAAAGCTTCTTGGATCATCATATGGGCCTTGAAACTACCCAAGTGGTCGAGGAGATCGGAGGTGCCATCGTAAGATTCCATCTGGGAAACCCTGAAGTGCCGAGGAATAACTTCGGCCATGATACGGTCGGTGTAGGGTGGGCGTAGATCACCCACAATCAAATCGTCAGGATCCTTCAGATCCTGCATTCTCTGTTCCCGCGCCTTCGCCATCTTCGATTCGATGGCTCTGAATCTCCCATCGTAATCGGGAGTCTGCTTCGGCGCCCTCTCCACGAAGGTGGAGTCTTCGGAGGAGGGTGAGGGAGTTTGCCTAGGCCTTTTTCCTTTATGCGGGGAATCGACGGACCTAGGCAGTCTTGAAGTTCGGCCTTCAGGAGAGGGCCGAGAACGGGGGGAGAGATGTGTGGGATCCTCCCGTGGAGCTCTCTTCCTTCGGGATCGAGAGCTATGTCTGGAGGCGGCCGGTGGGTTTCCTACAGGAAAAGCTCTGTTCTAGAAGTCCTGAACCATGGCCATGAGATTGGTGACTTGGTTCACAAGGGCTTCAAACCATTGTAGTCCCACAACAACTGTAGAAGGTGGGACGTCGTTCTCCCCCGGGGGCGCACCCCCTTGGGATGGAGCACGACTTCGACTTGTAGAAGCTATCTGAGTCTTTCCTCTCGCCATTTCCCCTTGTCTAGGAGGGAGCCTAAAGAGTGCTGTGTTGCCCCCCTACCTGGCACGCCAATCTGTTGGCGTGGAGTCCCTGTATCGATCGGTCGGAGCTGCTGCATCACAGGATCGCTCCCTGGTTCACCTGCAAAACAGGTCCCTTGTCGGAGTTGTTCTGGTGGTGGACACTCCGATGCCTAAGTCAGTGGCGGATCCCAGCCACAGAATGAGAAAGAGCATCAAGAGTATAAGGGAAAGGCTCTTAGAGTATGTGTGAGTATATGAATATGTGTGTCTGCGCGTACCTCTCTCGAGCCATTCTTCTTACCACTATTTAAGAGGAGGCCTCCGGCCTGTGGCCCGCTCTTTTTTCGATGATCATGGGGAGTCAATTTCTCCCCATGATTGGCGATCGTGGGTTATCATTGAGCGGTTCTGGCCAGTTCGGAGGTGTGGCAGCTGGAGTTACGCGCCATAATCGTGGCATGGAGATCGTCGATTGTAACAGTTGGTTACAGTTGCCTATCTGGGCCAGATTATGGTTCCATCTTCGGATTTTCCCTGTTTAGGAAGATTCTCGGTTGGAGACTTAGTCCTCTGCGTGGGCCAGAGACTTGGAGTCTATCCAGGGTCAGAGATCATATCTCTGGCAGAAGCCGAAGAGTGTGTCTTTGGAAGTTGATGAGGAACCTGGTATTCGGTTAGGACCGAAGACGTCATCCGAAGCTCTGACCTTCGGATGTTGTGGATCCGTGAGAAGCCTTGGGTCGTCTGCAGTTGGCCTGACCTTTTCTTGGTCCGAAATCCATGGTCCGGAAAAAATGACCTCGGCCAGCTAAATCAGTGTTCGGTTTATAGCTGAACCGGGATATCCCAACACCAACCATCTGAAGACTATCCATAATAGCTGTCTAAAGACAATCCAACTCCTAGAGTCATACATCCATCTTTCAGCTTGATAGGAATATTTCGAATGAGGTGCCATAATTTTGCACGCTAACCAAGCATTTTCTATGGGTAAAGATGAGACCAAAACGAGAATGGATGATGGATGGATACCTCCTGCTGCCACAGAACTCATGGAACATCTCTTATTCAAGAAAATGTGGTTGTTTTGCTCCTTTCAACATGATTAAGTAATCTACTTTAACCTTACAAGAACAACAACACTTGGCTCTCCAAATCGAAGATACTACATAAAACCAAAAATCTAAAGATTTCTTACAAATCTCTCCCGATTCCTTATTGGCATCTCTTTAATCTCTTACTACATTGCAATGACCCAGGTTTGCATCCTTCGTAGCCCAATGCTTTCAAAGTCCAAACTTGTTTGCGTTTTATTTTTTTTTGGCTAAGCAAACAATTAATAGCTTGCTTTATATATGTAGAAAGTTGAAGTTCTGATTTAAAGTTCAGTACTCTATGGTTTCTTATTTGGTGGAGTGGACCAAAGGATTGACATAGATAAATTACTTAAAAGTCCTGATTTTTTGGGGGGTATAAAAGAATGTGATGGGGGGGGGGGGGGGGGGGGGCGGAAATCATTATAATTTTATCAAAGCAACTTTTTGAGCATCTGCTCTAATCAAAAAAGGCAAAATCAATGAAAAGCTATCATTAGAAACTACTTCAAAGTGTTCCCTGCTTGCATAATTTGCCAAGAAACTGGCAACATTGTTTGCTTCCCATGTAATTATACGGTGATAGGAGAAGTTGGGCACCTAGAGACCTGATGTTTAGAAATTCAACTAGTAGAAATAGTTGCAATAGATATCACAATTTCCTTCATAAAATTAGTGAGTCCATCTAGAACGCATGGCATCAATCATATGATCATCTTAATCAAAAGAATCATCTAGGTTATCCGCCTAGTTATTTTTTTCATTCACAAAAAATTTACGGGCATGACACGTTGACTGGGACTTCACCGCGCAGCGCCACGTGGGCGTGTCCATATCCTAACGGTCGAGCAGAAGGCGACGGTTAAGATGATGATGTCACGGTACAGACTTTAACGTTAAAACTGTGGGTCCCGCTCGGGTTCCTCCCTGGACCACGCTATCTAAGAGCCGGGAGAGAGACACGGTATTTTCTTTTTTGTTTCCATTTTTTTTTTTTTTAAAACTTTTTAACTTTTTCTTTTTCTGATACACTGTTTTCACTTTCTGACTTTGGAATGCTTTTTCTGAAGCTGCTGTTACTGAAGCTTTTACGGTTTCTGTCCGCTTTCATTTGAGGCTTTTCCCCTTTGGGATCTACTCTGAAATGTGCGTACTTCTTAGTTTCTTAGTGGAAGCAAGAATCCGATGCATCAAGGGGAAATTTTTATGGACATCATAGGCATGTGTAGCCATGATCATACAGCATAAACAGTGTTCAGATACTTGGTTTTTAAAATGAACGTTTACACTAAGATCATAAAACCTGAACATATGGTGCAAAAAAAAAAAAATTCTTCTTAAATTTCGTGATAGATAAGATAGATCATACAAGAAGTGCACGACGTATCGATAAATTGCAAAGTCGTGCCAGTTAAAGTGGGATAGAGAATATGTGGGGTTTATCCTCATTTACCCCCACTCAAACATGTTGAAGAATTAGAGATGATAAGCTAGCTCGAATATCCAATTGGGATACAGAATATGTGGGGTTTATCCTCGTGTCAGCTGCTACCGGTCTCATATGCTTGGTAAATAATATATGGCCAGCAAATTATAACATCATGTACCAAATAACATGTTAGCCCTCCAAAAATATTATTTTTGGTGGGATTTATCCTCGTGTCACCTGCTACCTGTTTCATATGCTTGGTAAACAATATATGGCCAGCAAATTATAACATCATGAGACAAATAACATCTTAGCCCTCCCAAAATATTATTTTCTGTGAACCATGCTTATGGTATGATAAGATAAAAAAGTAAATATCTATAAATTCTTAACATGATTTGTCCTCGTCCAAATCTACACACCTTCCCACCACCCTAACCTAGGGTTAGAGTATTAGGACTCCACTTTCCTGCGTCAAAAGGATCATCATTCCTTTGATGAATCTTTTCATCCCTTTCCCCCATTACAAAAAAAAAAAAAAAAAAAAAAAAAAAAAAAAAAAAAAAAAAAAAAAAAAAAAAAAAAAACGCCACATACATGTGACCCGAAAACAATTGCAAGCCTAAAAATTTTGAGGAGCACGGTGACAAAAGCCTCTCACCTTAAAAAATAGAGAACATAACGTAGTGTAAGGCCCGTGAAGAAAGAAATGGAAACCAATAAATTATTCTTAGTACAAAAAGATTAAATTTTATGAGAGTTTTTTTTTTGCCAATGCCAAGTAAATATGCATGCATCTGGATCAGCTCGGCTCGGCCACATGAGACTACGAGGCTACCTAGTCCTCTACCAATAGAATCCAGCGCTGGAGACTCGAACCTGCCATGTCCTGCTCAAGGTAGAGAACAGAGATTATTTCAGAAGAGGCTAAGATTTTGTAAAGAAAAAAATCAAATACTTATTAAATAGCGATAGGCGACACCAATCAATCATAGGCCAACATTTCACCAGCTTTGGGGCCCACGAGAGGTGAAGTGACTTGCACGATCGAAAGATATTTCATCATACAGTACTCCAAATACATTGAACAACGCTAGGATGACAGAACTCTCACAACCACATTCTGTTATGACAAAGAAACATCATGTCCCTGGTGGTCCAACCTACCGTAGTGAACTACCATTCACTAACCTACAAGACATCCCAAGCAAGGAAACAAATGGACTGGAGTGACACAGGAAACTTGAGATAGAAAATATCCAAATATGCCAAGATCTCCGTACCGTTCATTGCACCAGAAGGTTTCTCAAGTTGGTTAAATATTAGGATGTAAAACATCGCAAGGCCCTCATCACACCTTAACATTTGGACAGGTCAGGAGCTAGCAGATTTTTAGCACGACAATGACTTTACAACCCCATCATTGTACCAAATTTCAACATCTCTTGCCAACTAAATCTCAGGAATTTCATAATTGATGATGTTGTGAAGATCTTTATAAACATATGTTTAACTCCATATCAGTTATTCACTAAAATGATTTTAGATAAACAAGACTAAGAAATTCAAATAATACATTCAAAGTTATTGCAAACAGTATCAAAGCCAATCCAGCCCACAGCCCATATGAATAAAAGAACACAACAACACAAATTCATTAATAGATCAATTGTAATGTTTATGAATGAATTTGCAGAGATTTGGATCCTTAGCCTTGAATACATATGCGCTGACAGGAGGCGAGGCGGCAAGGGAGGGTGGGATTTGTTCAAACCTGTGAATATATATTTAGTCTCATATCGGTTATTCATTAGAAAGATCTTGGATACTTATATAAGACTAAAAAAATCCAAATAATATTTTCCAACTAATCTTTTTATATGAGATCCTTGATTCTAACAGATGTCTCTGAACAAATTTGAGCAAATAAATACTATAATGATTTAAGTAACATTCAGTATTGTTAAAAAAACTCATCTACAGTACACACACACCCCAAGTTAAGCCAGCAGATATTTTTCATAATAAAATGAAGCTTCGCATATTTTGAGATGTTCATACATGTTGATTTTAAGAAACAGTAATAAGAATATAGAAGCAGAAGCTTGCAAATGAGATGCAACTATGATCAGAAATCGATCTTCATAGATCATTGGCTACAGTTGAGAATGACAAACAAATGTAGTTTGATACAACAACTTCTTAACTCTTCAAAAGTTGGGGCTAAGCTTTAGACAGCTAAAAATGAAGGGAAAACAATGCAACAAAGTGACAAACAGTAGTAAACTTACCCCTATGGGACATTCATCACTTGAATCGACTGCAGCATATCAGAGAGAGCAATGACAAGGTCGCCAGATTGGATCATTCCCCTTGCCTTGAGCAAAGAGAAAGTGCGATTGAGATTGCTTTCCATGTCATCAGAAAAACTGAGACGGAAGGGAATCAGACCCCACTGCAGGTTCAGCCGTCTCCTTACAAATGTTGAAGTCGTGAATGCAAAAATTGGACAGTCAGGGCGGCAGCGTGAAAGAAGAGAGGCCATGTCACCTGTCTTTGTGTAGACAAAGAGTGCATCTACTCCCAAATTGTTAGCTGAAAAGCATAACAAACATGATCACCAATAAGACATTCCAGGAAGATGCTATTGGCAGCTTGTGAGCTACAGCATAGAGAATATTCATCACTGCGTGCAAAGATAGCAGATAGAATGCTACAGCAAGCTTATCATCATCATCAAAATAGAAAGAACCAACATATAAAAGTATAATCTGACAGGCGGCAAGCCTATGGCTTATGGGATAGGTCATGCTGCAGCAAATGGTAGTTGAATATGAAAGCAAATGTAATCACAATATGTAAAAAAGGTACCTGGTAATATTACCATATTTTGTACTTTCAGCTATCAAGAAAAAGACTATACATCTTATATCTTTAGAACCTTTTGCAAAGATGGGCTGCTCACTGGACATTCATGGCACACAACTGACCGGAACATTGCTTGTGCCATGCTTGCCATGAACTAAACAGGCTCATCAGCAAAACCATCAAAAGAATTACAGTATCATCAACAAGACAGGAGGTTCTTACACACATTTCAAGGGTATAAATAGTAAAATCAAAGTAGAATGATGCCATTTTAGTTATCAAAGATACTTAATATCTGAATGATGAAGAAAACCAGTTTTAAACATGATTAATTGAAAAAAAAGAGGCAGGTAGATGGCACAAAGTTCGAATTAAGTGTTGTTGTCTTGGAAAGAACTTCATCATTCAGCTTCTTGAAAAATTTGAGTGAACATGATATATTGAGATTGTAAAATGCCTTGAAGTTAAAAGGAACGATAAGTTTCAGAAAATACATAAAACTTCGCAAGTCATTTTCAAAAAGACAAACTTCATTGCCGAAAGAGAGAAAATATTGGGTGAAAACCCGTTATGAGAATTTGAGAATAATACAGAATACAGCATCATTGGACGTTTTTGTGCCTAGGGACCAAGGTGTGGATGCTATTGTGGACATACTGCACTGGAAAACAGCCAACAAGAAAAAATAAAGGACAAGTGACTCCATGAAGTTCAGTCCACACTGCAAATGAAAAATCATATCCTTGACCTATGAGGCCAAATTATCACTGTTTTCAATGAGAACAATGCAACTGTTGACTTCTGAAAATGACAAAACTTCAGAATGCTCATCAAATAATCAACACAATTCAGGGCTTCAGGAGTCAGCATGATGAGATTGCTTACCCATTTGGCCAGCTGAATTGCATATCTCCTCTGAGATTTTGCCAGAGAAAGAAGATGCAACATCTGGGAGCTCCATTGCTTCAAAACGCTTCTCTTCTCTCCACCACCTTTCAATCCTCAGACTTACACTTCTAAGGACGGTCAGTGCCTTCTCTGGATATTGACCCATGGCTGACTCACCAGAAAGCATCAGAGCATCAGCCCGCTGCCGGACTGCTTCAGATACATCAGCAACTTCAGCTCTAGTTGGTGTAGGATACTCAATCATAGACTCAAGAAGCTGAGAAGCCACAATGACAGGTTTGTTGAGCTGCCTGCACAGTTTAACAACCTTCTGCTGTGCCGATGGGACTTGTTCTAGAGGAATTTGAGCACCAAAGTCTCCTCTGGCCACCATCGCTCCATCTGATGCACGGATGATCTCTTCCAAATTTTTCAAAGAATCAATACTCTCTATCTTTGCAATCACCGCAATATCACTGTCCAAAATATATTGTCATTCATGTTAGGAATGCGGAACCAGTACAAAGGAAAACAGTTCATAGGAATGAGGAACCAGGAGGGGGGTGTGAAATATTCATCTTTCTTTCATTTTATAATTTGCTTTACTGTTACACTTGATGGTAAACTAGTGAACCATAAAAGATTTGCAAATTCAAAATGTGCAGATCTCCTTTCAACTTTCAAGGGGTTACAATCATATAGAATCTGTCTGAAATACAAAATAAAAAATCATATCTCAAGAAATGCTTAAGGCCTAGGTGGAGAATTATGACAAGCATGGTCATTTTAATATCAGAGAACACAACCAAAAAAAAGCATATCAATGGCTGGTTCTGGTAAATAAATTATTGTTTCTCAGTGAGTACAGAGAGGCAGTTTCCTTGTTGCACTGGAAATGCCAACCTCAATACTGGCAGGAAATGGATGCAGACAAGCTGCTTTCAAATTGGCACTATAGTTGCCAGGCCTTCCAAAACAATGATGGAATAATGGAGACCATCAGCCCAACACACGGCAAAAGGACAGGATAAGGTCTTAATTATAGTTCCTACCAGCTATCTGATCAGAGGTTGAGAAGGATGCTAAAGAATAAGACAACATATATCAATGCTAATGAGTGGAAAATGTAAAAAAACCAAGCTAATTAATGACCGTAAGGGAAATGCATATTTGTGAGTTAATTATGAGCAACTGAACTGATAACCATACAGATATACTTACTGAAAAGATTCTGATAAGCCCGATATTCCTACAATCACCCGATATACAGAAAGAACAAAGCCCTTATAACCTATAATACAATATCTGCATCTGTAGAAATATTCCCACCCCTAACAATCTGTATTTCATCCCAACCTACCACAAAAAAATTAAGGTTGGATCATCATCACAATTCTCACGTAGGATGTGAAATATTTGGGATATGCATCTTTTTTGATAAACTGCATCATGACTTTTGCTATTAAGACAAGCAAACAGCACCAAAACTGAACAAATTGAACTAGAATAAAAGAGCACTTTTGGTATAAAAAATACAGACAGTTCATGTCAGTAATGCATTTTAGCTTTTCTTAAACTGATTAATGCACTGAAATGATCATTTTTCTGACCAAAATGTATCTAAATCTGTACGCACGTTTAACTGCTTGCATACCTTATCTTTTTTCTGACCAAGACCAATGTATAAAACCTCATGTTTGCCCATTATTTTTGGTCAATTAAAATTTTGGCCCTAAGTTGATTTATGAAGAAGCACAGAAATCAATGATATGATGCACTTGTAAAGTGCTTGACGATGCTGCTAAAAATAGATAATGCACAAACTTAGGCCATAGAAAAATGGAGGAACCACATTACAATATGAACAGGTGCATTAGAAAATGGTAGCCAATGTTGTTGCAAAGAATTAAGTTGGTGAGGACAATGCAAACTCCAGACCCATACATTGATGCACATTTCCATCCACAAATATTTAGGGCCTTTTTGCATTTTCCTATAGGATTGGGTTGAAAATTCTATAGGATTTCTGGATTGGTTCAGTACAACCAACAAGATCACAAGCTACAAGTCGGGCTAGGCTTGTATTCAAAAAATACCTAAAAAGAGCTTTGGAATGGGCCAGTTTCTAAGTATGTTATGAATACAAGCCTAACCCAGACTATAGCCTGTGACCTTGCTGGTTGTACTGGCCCAATACACAAATCCCATAGGATTTTCAAAACAATGATGTGGGAAAATTCAAACAGGCCCTTAAATTGCAGAACATCCTATAGAATTTTTCCCCTGGACATATTCTATTACCATATTCAACAAGCCCAATCTCTATAATCCTGCATATAGTTATTTAGCACATGATTAGTTATATGTCATGGATCTATGGATCATTACCAAATCCATAGAGACTCTCGTATTTTTCATTCTATTGTAATGAAAATTTTATGGTTAAAGGAGTTCTGTTTCAATTTGGATAGTAAGTTATGTCTTAGCAATAAATGCAATTCTAAATCATCAAAGATAGAAGAACCTTAAAGCCCAAAAACCATGTACAGAAATGATTGCATGATGGTAATATACATTACATAATATGTTTATAGTCCAAAATAGAACATCAAGTGCCCCAACAAGAGATAATAATATAGCAAGGCATCTATAACATCAAGTAGTATATACCCAAGGCATCTATAACATCAAGTAGTATATACCCAGAAAAGGTCTGGGGGAAAGGAGGCAACACAGACGTGATAAGGCATGCAGCAAGTTTGTGCTTTTGGAATTTTATTTAAAGCAACGGTAAAGCACAGATGAAGAAGCTTGACCACCACTTCATTACATTTTGCAGCAACTATTTCCTCTGAATGTGAAAAGCCTGGATAAATTGATGAGATAAGCTCTTCCTGTTCTTAATCTCTATTTAAAATATATTATAAAAATCTGGAGAAAAGAGGTACACAGTAATTAGGAACCTATGTTTGTTCAAATTAGTCATTATGGAACACAAAGTCCTAATGGTTGGAAAAGAAAGGAGTAATTTCATAATTTTTTCAGAAACATCAGTGTACATAAAATAACTCCATCTAACCATAATATCCGAACAATTCTGCATACTTCTATGACATAGAAATAAAGCATCATTATGAGCACTAGTTTGAAACCATTTCTTAAACCCAATGCAGAGTTTATGTGATATTGTTGATAATTTGTGAGTCAGTGACGACTAAAAGAATCAGAAGTAATTTGTGGAGATCTCTTTGCTTATAAAGATTTTTGAAGACTGACAGCCCAATTTCTTGGTTTCTTTTATAACATTTGTGGTTAACATAATGCTGCTCTAGTTTCCAGCATACTAGAAAAAAAACCTCAATGCATTTTGTGAAAGAAAGGAATAGCATTTTACCTAAATTACATACTGGCTAAACACCAGAATAAAATGGCAGTTGTGAGACACTTGGATTTAAAAATCCAACTGAAATTTGCAAGAGAGAAACATTAGAACAAGAGAGGACCTTATCTTATCACCATAGTTAAGATGGAATAGAACTTATTAACTTCTTGTATTACCATATTATCAAATGCAATCACTAAAGCCAGGTTGAATTCATTAGCATATTGTAAATAAGGCATCCAGCGCATGGTAAAGTAAAAAAATGAGTGCATAAGTAGAGAAGTATGTACCAACAACATAAGATGATTAGGGACACAATCATTATGGTTCCTATCACCATCCAATGGCACATTAGTAAGAGACTATTTTCTTGTCCAAGTTTTGGATCAGTTCAGGAAGATGATAGACTACAGAAAGCTAATCAGTTAAATTGTCTGTGACTACTAATTTTTCATCCAAATCTGTGCTAAAAGTGCTTGTGACTTCAACTTCGTACGCAGTAAATTCCGACAGTGCATCCCCCACTACCCTTCCAATAAACAAGATAATTAAACAAAGGGGAAAAACATAAAGAAAGCCTTTTCCAGTTACCTGTCACAACTCCGCGCAGCTATGTAGCTTTTGAGATGATTAATGACTTCTGCAGACTTGACAAATGAAACTGAAATAAAATCCACGCCCTCAGCAATCCCAAAGTCTATGTCCAGCCAGTCCTGTGCAGATTTAAAAGCAGGAGGTGTGAAATGCAAAGTTTTCCTAGCATGTAGTAATCTACACATATTAACTCGTCTTTCCATCCTCTTTTTTTCTTCTTATTCAATCAGTTAATCAGCTTGTCATGCTGGTAATATAGGGTGGACCTGTACCAGCATCAATCTTCTTTTTGTTATCAACAACATTTGTTAGTCTGAACATGTCATGAATTCAAAATATATAGAATTCAATAAATCAAACAAAAATATTGGTTTATGCCAAAATTTTCGTAGTTATTTCTTGGGATAGAGAACTCAACCTAAAACTGTTTATAGGCCATTTTCCAGAAGCTATTAACACGTCATCCCATAGCATGCACATCAAGAGTAAAAAACCAATGAATATATCTACCAGAATGAAGTTGCGGTATAGATACTTTCCCATCTTTGGCCAATCAGTGATCTTCATTTTTCCAATGCTCACTTGATATTTTCCCACCATATAGATGCATAGCTTTGTAATTTCAAGACCACAATCTTCACCTTCTTGCTATTATGGATGCCTGTATTTCAAAGAACCTCTTGACGATGATGATCCCATCGAGGAAGTTCTCTGAATCGAGCCTCTTGTGAAACTCAAGAAGTTTGTATTTGATGCTAAAGTCCATCACAATCTTGCAACACTCTAATCAAGTTGGGGAGGATGAACTTAGTCCTTGCTTTAGAGCACAGAGGTGCAAAGGATTGATGAGGTGCTCGAAAGATGCATCCAATGATATATCATCCTTTTGATATGATCTTCTAAGAGGACAATCACAGCTGACCGCACAATCATGCTCCACCTATAATTATGCTATCTATTCTAGCAACTGTTAGATAGCCATGTCTCTTGGATCAGTCGTCAGTACTGTGGAGTTGGGGTTCTTAGGCGAACCGTTGCTTCATTGTCTATGTAAAACATCACAAGAAATCAAACTTGCTCTAATACCAAAATGGTGCACATGGTGAGCTTTTCCTTGATAAAGAAGATCTACCCAACAATGAAGTAGCAAGATAGGGAAGAAACAACAATATAGAAAATTTCACAGATATTGGATAACAGAACCAAAAATTCCATTTAATTCAAGATGTCCTTTACAATGGCTTGAGACTCCTATTTACAAGGAAAAAAAGAATATTCTTTTATGATATGCTAGGATTTGGTTTGATGAAAATATGGAAAGTTGTTGTAGGAATAAAGAATATTTCTTATAATATGCCTATTGATGGGATAAGATCTTTGATTGATCTTGATGTCAGGTCATTTCAAATTTGTTTTGACTTTTTTGATACAAGTCTTGCTTAATTAGATCTCCAAGATTATTTCCTATTGTAGTGGCCTTTGAGAACTGACATAGAACCAATCTTGATGTCGAACCTCTTTGATCCTTTGGTCAACTTTTGACATGCATTGGTTAATGTACATGCCAGCAAAGCCCATGATATGTGCATTAGTTTCTTTTCTTATTACATATAATGCAGGTTGCCCTCTCTTAAACATTATCTTGTCAACCTTTATGCAATAACATCCACTAAGGTAACTCGTGGCTGTTCCTTTACTGTATTTTCTGGATCAGGTTCAAACCTGTCATAATTTGTTGCTATTATCAAGCCATCTCAACTTGGTAGATATCTTTGATTCCTTCTGCCAATTGCTTGCTGTTTATCCATGTCATTGGGCATTTTCATCCTTATCAAGTTTAACCAATGAAACAAACTCTCTCGCAGCTTGATATCTGATCTGTTGTGCATTAAGAAAACTTGATCTCGGCTATTCTATTTTACTTGTTATGCTCTTTGTTCACTCAATCTTAAATGAATGTAAGATAGGACAAAAAAAGCATCATTAACTACGTACAGAAGATTTTCAAACTCTCTACTTTGGCATGCCCTCACGAGGATAAAGGAACTCGTTTAGCTCATTATTTTAATGGTTGCAAGTTTTGATCTATGATGACATTGCTGACCATGCCATGTGGCACAAAGCTGCTACAGATTAAAAAATAATCCTAGAGATCTAATTAAATAAGTCTGGTACACTAAAATATAGATAAGTTTGGAAGGACATAACATCAAGATTAATCAAAGACCTTATCCAATCAAGAAGTATGCTATAAGAAATATTCTTTATTCCTGTAACTGCTTTCCATATTTTCACCAAATCAAAACCTAGCATATCATGGAGAATTTTTTTTTTTTTTAATTGTAAATTTTTTTTTATCTTTTCAACAAGAAATGAATGTGAACACATTTGTGAGTAGGTTTAAGGACCTACAACTATAGGAGTGTGTATCCATCATAAAGGACATCTTGAATTGAATAAAATTTTTGGTTTTATTCTCCATTGTTCTATGAAAGTTC
Organism: Areca catechu; assembly: GCA_021397845.1. NCBI lineage: Eukaryota > Viridiplantae > Streptophyta > Magnoliopsida > Arecales > Arecaceae > Areca > Areca catechu. Next base: position 205,912,789 of record CM038051.1, on the reverse strand, counting down.
TTTATTATTGCTTTTTCCTCCTAGCTTGCTACTCCATTGTTGGGTAGATCTTTCTCAAGGAAAAAGATCACCGTGTGTACTAGAAACTCACAACAATATAAGAGAGGAATTTTTAACATCCTGACATTCCAAAAATAATCATCACTGGAAAAATCTTTCATGCATGTTCTTGTGCAAGCCTATGGCCATTTCAATTATATCCATTATATTCAAGATGAAGAGGGAGAATTCTTAAATAAAGAGGCCATAATACAAATAATGATCAATATGTTGACAAGGAAACAAAAATGAGATCCATGGAATTAGTATTGACAAAAGTCAGGCAATTTCAACATTAAAGCACAACATGATATTTGATAAATAGTTTGACAGATTCTCCCGCTTAACTTACATTTTAATAATTTTCAAAGATTTTTAGCCAGTTCGTAAGGATGTGCGCACCTTAGAAGAAATTGTAGGGAGCATGGCATTACGTTCCCTAACTACACTACCATCTCGCCAAAAGGTCAGATTAGCCCGTGGTAACAACAGCCCAGGATCGGTACAGCGGCATTTCACATCTGGGCCAATCTTCTCAATCACCTCAAATCGAACCATTCCTCCATCCACAAGAAGTTCATCACCCACCCTCACATCTGAAATAAATCTGAACAGCTTAAATATATAAAAATCTGGCAGTGATAGAAAAGGTAACCAATGCCATCTCTAAGCAAAAAATAATTCAGACTTCAGACCATAACCTTCAGCAAAGCCATCATAGTTCACGTGAATGGTTCGGTCTGGAAGAGGTGAATTAAAAGCTCTAACACTGAACGTCCAAATCTCACCATCCTGCATAGCATTGAATAACATATAACAGAGTGCATGATAAACATGCAAAAATATATCCAGCATTCAAATCATATGTTTCATAATTTAGTGAATGCAACAGATGCACAAGGGACAGAAGTTACAAGTAATTTTAGTTTGATAAGTCTAGCTTCTAAAAGCAAGAGCATGAAGTGTGACTTAGATAGAGTTAGAAAAATAAACGGCCATAAAAACTTAAAAAATAAAATCAAGGTGATGCGCCCCTTGCAAAAATGAAGTCATGTCTTAGAATGGAAATGAATGAACTGCACTTGTAATGAAAAATGAACTAATATACTTTAATCTATTGAAAATGAAAGGCTATATAAAAAAAATGATATTTCCAGGTCTAAGCCCTCTTTAGGTTTCCACTTGCATTACACAGGACACCCCATTTATAAACTTTCCTGAGCCGTGCTCTAGTATGTCACCGGAACTATGCTCCAGAACCATTATAATTTATGTCAATTGTAACAAAAGACATCATGATAATAAACTTTTTAGTGTTCACAACTTTCTCTTGTTTTTAATTTGTAAACTTAATTTCTGAATAATTTATATCAATACAAGTTGTTGCTGCCAGATCCCTCTCCGAGGGTCATGGTGGTGCCGAGATTCTCCGATCCTTTCCAACAAGTTTGGACACCGCTCTCGGTGGTTCATCGATGAGTCCTGCAAAAAGTCCTGGGACCGGGGTTACTGGCGGAGACACTCCAACATTCAAGTTAGAAAGGAAGGGTGGAATGGACAACAGCCACCGGAGCTGAGCCGTGATGATTGTGAGGGCATAAGTGAGATGAGCCCTTAGAATGGCCTTACCTTGCCGAGTATCCCGTTATCTATTTATAATGTTGTGCAAGGCCATGAAGAGGTTACCAAGGAGATGACCTCTAGCGGGCGTAATGGATCCCGACAGGTTGTTAGGATCTTGTATCCTGGAATTCCTTCTACTGGCATCCTTTCTATTGGAGCCACCAATTCTGTTGAAATAATGTCTCCCACGAACTCGCTTGTTAGTCGTGTCGGCCATATTCATTATAGCGAACACGTAAAAAGATTGGCATATATGAAGTAAGCGGGATCAACTATATCGGTTTTGGCACCGTGAGTGGTCTGCTAAGAGGGGGCTAGGCGCCGAGGATGGGTCAGGCACTGAAAGAGGGTACTGGGTACCAACTCTCGGGTGTACCCGACTGAGCAAAGACCCAGGTCGAGGCTGATTAAACATCCGATAGACATAGGAGTCGACCTTGGTCACGAAATCCTCTGGAGCTTCTACAGGAGGTGGCCGGTACTGAAAAAGCTATCTAATCGCTCGGCAACTACCGATACCATAGTTGACAATCCAGTGAACATCTCGGGAATGAGTAGTCGCCATAACAGATGCCCCCCACTCCCGAGTCTAGAACGGTATCAAGTTGGTCCATCAGGGCTTGCCGCTTTAGTGAGTCGGGAGTAGCAACTTAGCTGAAGCCAAAAGTCAGGTTTGTCGTTTCACCTTATAGTTTCGAATTTACTGTCCAAAAGTTATTAAGCACCGTCTTGTGGCTTCAGGAGAGGCGCTCTACAGTTTCGAGGGGAGCGACGAAGTGGCAAAGAGGAGTTATTATCTCAGAACCCGAAGGGTCGCACCTTGATCCCCGAAAGTATGTGTGATCGCCATCGGCCATTTGGGTGGTACCACATGACCCACTAGCTATGAGTCTTAAATACCGTGCACTAAGCCCAGGGCAAAGAGGCGATCGGACGGTTAGGCTTTCGAAGCGTCGCGCCCATGCCTGGACGAGAGTGGTCCACATGGCGCGATCCAGGTGCCTCGAGAATGCCGAGCTCCCAATCTGACCGGTCGAGGGCTCTATAAATAGGAGCCCCTTAGGCAGTTTAGGGAATCCTGGCCATTTCATTCAAGAGGGGATTGGTGGAGAAAGAGTTCTATGCTCTCTTCCCCCGAAATCTCTTTCAGGTTAGTCTCCATCCTCCTTGCTCCTCTAGGTACTCTTGTAGCGCTTTAGGTGTTCCAGGGGTTCCAGGGTGATCATCCTAGTCCCCATTTTCATCTTTGTAGTCCTTTTCATCTTCCATCTATCTTTCGGGCGAAAGTGTTTTCTTTTCTCGCTTTTTATTTGAGTCAGCCTTTGCACTCTTGGAAGATGTCTTACGACAACGAGAGTCACTCAGTGAGTCATCTTTCGGAGGCGACCGAGTCATCTTTCAGAGACGCTGAGCTCAGACAGATCTCTTTATCGACAAGATGAATCTCTCGAGGGTCCCTCCGAAAACATGAGTCTGGCAAAGGAGCGTCCTAGTCGAAAAGGAGCCTTTGTTGAGAAAAGGCTTGGGAGCCAGGCCGAGAAGGCTCTTGTCCTCCGGAAGAAAGGCCGAGCAGGAACTTCCTGAAGCTCGACCAGACCTTTCACGAGGCCGATGTTCGAGGTCTCGAATATGACCGAGGACGACATCGCCGCGTTCCAGGAGATGTATGCGATCCCGGACGAGTTTTTTCTCATGTGCCGAGACCAGAGGACCGAGTTGCCTCTAGTCCGGCCGGCTTCCTTGCTGTATACGAGGAAAACCTTCACATTAACCTCCGCTTTCCTTTGTACCCGTTGATTCGGGACGTTCTGAATCAATATGATATCATACCTGCACAGCTCGGCCCAAATTCCTTCTGAGTCCTGACTAGCTTCGTAATTCTCTATTATTTCCATGGCATCCGCCTTCGATTATCATTGTTTAGGGCTTTCTTCAAACTGAATACACTCTCCGGGTCGAAGGGTTGGTACTTCTTCGACCCAAGAAAGGGGAGGACTATAAAACTTCCTAGTTCTATTCACCTATGGAAGGCCCGATTCTTCTGTCTCGTCCGACCAACGTTGGGGATTCCGGACATCTTAGGGAGAGCCGGACATCTCTCCTAACCAGAACGATGGAGTAATCAATTCCAACAAGAAGGATTTCAAGTTGCTTTCCGACATAAAAGTCCCTCCACTGAAGGAGCTCTTGACTGAGCAAAACCTATATGATACCGAGTTGAGTCTGATCAACTCTCTCGATAAGATTTCTAAGTCTTTCATTGGATTGTTGCTTGAATCGGGAGCTAATTTTTGTTCTGTTGCAGCAACGAGGCAGGTGTCGAACGATGCAATTCGGGCGGTCGCGCTAAAGAGGCATGCTCCTGAGGGGCGGCAAGAAGAAGAAAGCCATTAGCAAAAGGCCTAAGACCTCGGGGCCATCGATCAAGGCTCCGTAGCAGTGGCGAGGTCGGGCGCACTTCGAGTCAGTATCGCTCCTCCAAGGGATGCTGACCCTGGTGATGAGGAGGTCGAGATCGTACCGGCCCCCTCCACCATCTCGCCCCCCTCATCCATCATCCTGACATCCTGAGTGACTGCAATGGTGGTATCTAGCTTGGGCCGTCCATCGAGCATGCCAGGATGGGCGTCGACTGCTCTGAAAGCGGTTGTGGCCCCTTCATTGTCCTTGAGGCCAAGAGCATCCGGGGTCGTTAGCCCGAGACAGGACCGGCACGTCTTTGGCTCAACGAGAAACCAAGACTTCGGAGAAGTCTTTCAAGCACCAGACTTCCGTGTCCTGGAGCAAAACTGACAGCAAGTGGATTTACCAGATCCGCATCAACGAGGGCGACTCGGCGCTGCACAACTCTATGGTCACCCAAAAGCTATCTCGAGTCAGGCAGCACCCCCAAGATACAGAAGAGTTGGACTCCTAGACCGTTAGCGAGATGGTCAACGGAACATTTCTGACGATTGTTAAGATAAGCCTTATTTTGTTTCTTTTTCTTTTTCGAATATTAGCTATCACTCGACTAACTTTCTGTGTTGTTTCGGTACAACTGCTTCATGACTTGACGACCATGTGCGCCTTAGTTCTCAAGTACGCCAAGATCGCCGGCAACTAAGACGCTCGGGTCAAGACGATGGAGGACCGGGTAGTGAAGGTCGAGCGTGAGTGCGATGAGGCCACTAGGAAGAAGGTCAAGCTGAAGGAACAAACGACCTCCCGACTGAAGGACAAGGATGATGCACTCATCAAGGAGTGCACTCGGGCAGCGAACATGGCAACCTGGCTGGACCATTCTGAGGTCCAGTGCCAACTCGCCACCGCCAAGGCCTTGGCGGGTGAGGAGCGGGCTAAAGCTGCCAAGGAGCGCTCCAAGGTCGAGAGCAATCGGGCCAGGGCTGCCGAGGACCAGGTCAGGGCGGCGGAAGCTTGGGCCAATGCTGCAGAAAGATGAGCTGCACAGGCGAAGGAATACAAGAACTCTGATGCCTTCGAGACCGATGCTGCAGCAGTTACTGCCGGAGCTTCCAACCTCGGGTTCGACGACTGCAAGGTCACTGATGCTTTCCCGAGTCTCGACTTCTATCGAATCACTCCGATGAGTAAGCCAAAGGAGGACGAAGAGGAGGACGAGGAGGATAAGGGGAAGGAGCCCACACAAGTCACTAGTGGGGATAATTCTGGCAAGGAGGTTGTTAAAATCCCCGCACCCGAGATTCCTGAGGCAGTGAAGGTTTCAATTGGAGTTTCATCGACTATGACACTCCAGGAGGCCGCTGCTGCGACCGAGTCCACGGAGGAGTTCGGCACCACTTCGAGAGAGTAATATTGGGAGTGGCTTATCTTCTTTTTTGTTTTCCTTGTATTTTTTATTTCTTTTCTCGGAATCCTTCGGCCCGAATTTTGTCTTGTCGGGCATCTAGTTTTCCATTATAAATATTTGATCAAATTTGAAAATGAAATGCTATCTTCTTTTGTAAAGACAACGTCTCTTTTGTGCGTCCCATTTCTTCTAAGTACCCCGTCAGGGGCATGATCGAGGTAGAGAGAGCCGATTTCGTTTGTTATCCAAGTGACTATATCCAATTATCGAATCGGGGGATACTTCCTGCTGAACACCAGTGCTTAGGAAAACTCCACTGTCATGCAAACTGCATGTTACTCCTGTCTCGAATTTTTTCAAGTATTCAATCAACGATAGAGTCGGGTGGTTCGGAGTTGTCTTTGCAGGAGTTGCCTGAGTGGAAGGATTACTTTGGCGGGAGTTATCCGAGTTGAAAGTTACTCTGACGGAAGTTACCTGAGTTGGGAGTTATCCAAGTTGGAAGTTACCCAATTTGGGAGTTATCCTAGCAGGAATTACCCGAGTTGGGAGTTATCCTAACGAAAGTTACCCGAGTTGGGGGTTACCCGATTTGGGAGTCATCCTGGAGGGAGTTACCCAAGATAAGGATGGTTAACCGGTTGTTTCCTTCGACCAATTGTAAATCGGTTAGGATTTCAGCAAGCTCGTGTGATTCCACCGTCGAGTGAGTGTGAACTGAGCAGTCCTAAAAGACATTGCCGGAGGAAGTTCTCTTGTATTCATCAATGTCAAAGATTACGTTATTGGTAATACATCCAAAGATTGCTGGCATTTCACGTCCGAGAAATAGGAATTCCGCCGAGATTTTCAATCCGGTAAGCTTCTCGGTGGAGGGCTCCTATTATCCGATAAGGGCCTTCCTAATTGGGGGTTGCTTACCATGCTCCGCGAGTCTTGAAATTTTGGCTCGCTGCAATACGAGATCCCCCGGATGAAAGGTCTTGGGCCTCGCACGTGAGTCAAAGTATTGGACGACCCTTTGCCGGTAGGCAACCAATTTCAGGTGGGCTTGATCCCGAGTTTTCTCTAGAAGGTCGACGTTGGCTCTCAATCGGTCCGAGTTAGTTGCTTCATCGAAGTTTCCTGTTCACACGGTCGGGAGCCCAACTTCGATGAAAATTACTGCCTCGAAGCCGAAAGCCAAATTGAAGGAGATTTCATTTATAAAAGTCTGTGGGATCGTATGGTACGCCCACAGCATCCCAGGTAATTCGTCAACCCACCTACCCTTCAATTCGTCCAATTTAGTCCTGAATCCTTAAAGGATGGTTCGATTCGTGATCTCTGTTGCATCGTTAGCCTATGGATAACTGACGGACGTGAATCAGTGCTGAACGTGGAGCTCGGTGCAAAGATCTCTGAAAGTTTGGTTGTTAAATTACCAGCCATTGTCGGTGACGATGATATGCGGGAGCCCGTACTGACAGATTACCGACTTCCAGAAAAAACTCTTGATCTTGCTTTCGGTAATATATACGAGGGACTCAGCCTTCACCCATTTAATGAAGTAGTCGATGGCAATGATAAGAAACTTTTGCAGCTCGGATACCGGGAGGAAGGGACCAAGTATGTCCATTTTTCATTGGACGAACAGCCAGGAAGAAAAGAGCTGGCTCGGTCGACTTGCTGGTAGGTGCTATATATTGGCGAAGTGCTAACAGCGATCGCACTTCTGGACAAGCTTCATTGCATCTTCGTGCATGGTCGACCAGTAATACTCCCACCTCAGAGCTTTGTAAGCTAAAGACCTGACTCCAAGATGATTTTCATAGATTCCCTCATGGATTTTCCTGAGCACGTAATCAGCTTCATCAGGCCATACGCACTTGAGGAGCATGAGAGAAAAGAACTTTCTGTGGAGTCGTCCGTCCAGCAGCACGAACCGGGAGGCCTTCTGTTGACTCATGTCTTGATTTTGATTAATAACAAAATACTTAAGTATATTTGAGTACTAACTATATGTTAAAAGTATGTTTAGCAGATCAAAGTACTCATCAAATTTGTAGTATATTGAAAATTAAGAATGCTTGTCATCTTGTTGAAGAAGTTACTAATATTGATGGAATTTTAAGTTAAATGGACATTGGCACATAAGAATGATCTTGAAGAACTCAAATCTTAAATTTGGAAAAGTTTCGACAAAGTTTCAGGAGAGTTTCGCCAAGTATCGACTCATGAAAGTAAAATGTCGACTGACAGAAGCTTGAGCTGATACGCAGAAGAAGTTTCAGATGGCATGCATGAAATGTCGACTCATGAAGCTCAAGTGTCGACTCATGTGTCGACTCAAAGCTTGAAACCAGAAATGATACAAAACATGCTGAATTCAAGTTTTTTCTCAAGTGTCGACTCATGAAGATGAATTGTCGACTCAAGTGTTGACTCACCAGAAAAAGTATCGACGTGCCAGAGAACTCTAGAAAGCTTCAGAAGACATTTTTGACCTAGTGTCGACTCATAACATGAAGTATCGATACTTGCAGGTCTGGATGAACAGTAACAGCTAGTTTTTTGAAGAGCAGAATTTGTCCTTTTTGCTCCTAACGGCTATTTTCTCCTCTCTAACGGTCAAAAACGGCCATTTAAGATTTGGAAAAATATTTAAAGTGGACTACACTCAAGAGGGAAGTAACTAATGAGCAACTAATAAGAGTTCATTGAATATTCATTAAGAGATCATTACTTTTGAATGAAGTTAAGCCTTCAAGCATTCAAGAGCATTCAAGAAGCATTCAAGTCCAATCTTCAAGCATCCATTAAGGCTTCAACAACTTGGGGACAAGCTTCTCAACTATAATTAAAGAGCTTCAAAGAGATATTTGCTTTATTTTTGAAAGCTTATTATATTCTTACTTTGTACTTGAATTTATTGTTGTTCCCAATTTCAAGTGGATTGAAATTAGTGATTTGGTTGTTGGTGAGCCTTGTAAAACCAACTTAAATTATTGGTGAGCCTTATGAAAACCAACTAGGTTGTCGGTGAGCCTTGTAAAAACCAAGAAGAATTTTGATTAGTGAGCTTGGAAAAACTAATCTACTGTAATCAAGTTGAGATTATAATGAAACACCTAAGTGGACCTTGGAGAGTGGACGTAGGTGCTTTGGTGTGTACCGAACCACTATAAAATATTGTGTGTTTGTGATTGCTTCCACTCTTCTTCCATTTACTTCTTTATTTCTGCTGTATTTTATTATCAAGCACGCATACTCTTGAATTCACTAGCACCTTCATTATTTTTGAATTGGCATTTATATTTAATCTTTGCAAAAACTTTTTAAAAACCCAATTCACCCCCTCTCTTAGGTTGCTTCGTTGGGCAACACCTTCCACTTGAACCTTTTACCTTTAGAAGGGTTGTCAGGAATGGTACCATCGGTCAAGTATTTGACAAAGCGATCCATCCAGCTTGACTTGTGGTCAACTTGGTAGACTTCTTGGGGCTTCTCGATACTTGGGGCTTCCAGATACTCTATGTAAACTTGACCGAGCGAGCTATTTGTTGTCATTGCCAGCCGAGAAAGAGTATCGACATGGGCATTCTCACGTCAGGGGATGTGAAAGATCCCGAAGCATTTAAGCACTGCTGCCAAGGTCTGCACCTTATCCAAATACTTGACCATCGTCAGGTCCTGACCTTTGTACTCACCCGTCACCTGCCCGACCACTAACTGCAAGTCGATAAAAAGTGTTCCACTCTGAGACACTTTGCAAGCTTCAAGCCAGTCAAGAAGGCTTTATATTCAGCCCGATTGTTAGTTGCCTTGAATAAGAGATGTAGGACGTACTTGATGACCACATCTTCAGGATTGGCGAGAATCAATCCAGTTTCACTTTCCTGGAAATTTGAAGCTCTGTCTACATGGAGGACCCAGGTTGTTACCAGGTTGGGTTGCTCGGTGGGAGATTCAGTGGATGCCTCTCCGGGCAAGTCATCTGGCCAGGTACATTCTACGAAAAAAATGGTCAAAACTTGTGCCTTTATAGATAAGTGTGGACAATATGAGATGTCGAATTTTTTCAAGCTTGATTGCCCACTTTGCCATCCATTCAGAGATGTCCAGGCATTGCAGGATGGCATGGAGCAGTTAGTCGGTGAGGACGGCTATTAGGTGCACTTGAAAATATGGCATGAGACATCGTGCATATGTAATTAGTGCGAAAACTATCTTTACGGATTTAAAATACCTCATTTCCACACCGTGCAGTACTCGACTTGTGTAATATATAGATCTCTAAACCCCTTTATCGTCTAGCCGAACAAGTATGGAGTTAACCGCCTCCTGGGAGGCAGCGAGGTACAAGTATAATTCCTCCCCAAGCTCGGGTTTAAAGAGTAAGGGAGGAGAGGCAAGGAACTTCTTCAAATTATCGAACGCCTGCCGACATTCCTCTATCCAATCGAAGCTATTCATCTTCCACGGAGTTTTGAAGAATAGCGAGCATCGCTCACTGATCTTGAGATGAACCGACTCAGAGCAGCCACGCGGCTACTGAGCTACTACACCTCCTTCTTGGACATCGGATGCCGCACATCCAGGAGGGCCTAAATCTTCTCTAGATTCGTTTCAATGCCTTAGTGGATAACGATGAATCCGAGAAACCTTCCGACAATGACACCAAATGCGCATTTAGCTGGATTCAACTTCATGCGATATTAGCGAAAGGCATTGAAGGCTTTCTCTAGGTCTTTGATATGGTCAGCTTCCTCAGTGCTCTTGACAAATATGTTGTCAACGTAAAATTCCATATTTCGATTGATCTAGCTTTTGAAGACCTTATTGACGAGTCTTTGGCATGTGACCCCTCTATTTTTAAGACCGAAAGGCATTATTTTATAACAATACGTATCTTCATCGATTATAAAGGTCATGTTTTCTTCATTCTCGGGATTTTATTTAGTTGTAACCCGAAAAAGCATCCATGAAGCTGAGTAGTCTATAGCCTGAAGTGGCATCGATTAACTGATCAATCCTTGGTAAGAAAAAATTATCCTTTGGGCAGGCCCTGTTTAGATCGATGGTCCATGCAAATGTGCCACTTCCCGCTCGCTTTCTTTACCATGACGATGTTGGCCAATCAGTTAGGATAATGAACTTTCCGAATAAACCCAGCGACCAGGAGTTTATCGACTTCTTCGTCGATGGCTTTCTGTCTCTCGGGGACAAAGCTCTTCTTCTATCAGACAGGTTTAAAACTTGGGTCGATATTCAGCTTATGGATGATTATTTCAAGAAAAATTCCTGACATGTCCGATGCTGACCAAGCGAAGACATCTGTGTTTCGATGCAGGAATTCCAAAAATCATTTTTTTGGGGCTCGAGCAAGGATGCCCCAATATGTACAGTCTTCACGGGGTCATCATCTAAGAGAAAAGAGAGAAGACTCTCGATAGGCTCATCCCTTTTCTCAAGTTGAAGGCTCTCGATGGGCTCGTTCATTTTCTCGAGTTCTCTTTGGTCCAACAGCTCAGTAAGCAAATGCTCGTTGCGCCTTGGTTATTTGAGTGCCATCTGGAAGCACTGTTGGATGAGTTACTAGTCTCCTCGCATTTCGCCAACACCATTGCCCGTGAGGAAACAAACGAGAAGATGCTTGGTAGATATGGCAGCGTTTAGTTGATTCAACCTGGGGCATCCTAGAATGGCATTGTACACTGAAGAGACTTGAACCACAGTGAAGGTGGCAAAAACCATCTTCAACTGGGATGAAGTTCTTGCTATGACAGCAAAAGTTATCTCCCCTTCGACATCGACTAATTCTCTGTTAAAAGCGACCAAAGGTATAGAAATAGATTCAAGGCAATTCAATAATAAATTCATCCGAACAAAGGCATCGTAAATAAGGACGTTGACCAAACTTTCACTATTAACAAGAATTCCTTTTACATAATATTTTACTACCGTCATTAAAACGCTAAAAAGATCGTTATTGGGGTTATGAACCTCAATCAAGTCCTTGTTAGAATTATTTTCTCTCCCCTCTTCTCTCGGCCTCTTTGAAGATCATCCTGCCCTCCAGGATATCATGTCGACTTCATTTTCGGTCGATCAATTATCGATCTTTGGTAAGGATGGCTGCCCCCCGAGATTTGGGGCATCGGGATGAGTAACACCTCCACAGACATACTTGTCAAGATAGCCGCGTCAGATGAGATTTTCAATCTCCTTCAGCTAATGGCACTCATCTATATCATGGCCATGGTCACAGTGAAAGCGGCATACTTACCTTGTTTCGAGAGATGGAAGGCTTCAAGGGATTGAGCCTTCACAGGTACTGTTCTTCTTCAATCTCCATCAAGATCTTTGAGCAGGGATAAGAAGAGGGGTGTAGTTGGTCAATCGATCGGCAGGATTTCTTATCTTCAGGCTCCACTAGCGAGAGGAGCCAGGTTTGCCAGACGAAGCACCAGAAGGCTCTTCCCAAGCTTTCTTATGGCTCGACTTTCCTTCTGCGTCACACCGAGAGAGAGCTCCACCTACGCGAATGTATTTCTTTGCACGAGCAAGCACCTCCAAATAAGACTTTGCTAGGATCTTATCTAGAGAGTAAGTCGGTCGAAAGGGACAGAGTCCCCATTTCCGAGCCAACATGGCCAAGAAGTCATTGAGATGATAGACTTCCAGCGTGGCCACCTTAAATCATACCACATAGTCCTTCAACGACTTCTTGTCCTGTTGTCGGATGGAGAAGAAACTATCGGCCTTACACAGCATCTTCCTACAACCACTGAAGTATGCCACAAACTTTTTTCCAGTTGAGAAAAAGAATTGATACTCTTCAGCTCGAGCCAAGAGTAGCATGCCCAGGCCGCCTTCCAAAGGGTAGCCGGGAAGACAATAAACAATAGGGTATTGGTGGTGCCCTAAATCCTCATGAAAGCCTTAGAAATCTCAAGATGGTCCAACATATCAATGGTGCCGTCATATGGCTCCAGCTGCAACATTTTAAACTGATTCGGGACTGGCTCTTCCATGATGCTTCAAGAGAGGAGGCCAGGTATCCATTTCAACAGGACCCCAATCCTTCCCCCGGATGCTTGCAAACCAGCGGTTGATATCACGCAGCTCACAATCATGTTCCTCGAGATGTCGCTCAGCCATCGCCGACTAGCCTCCTCAGTAGACCTCTCCTGGAAATATTCCAAAGGATACTCATTGGAAAGAGTTGGAGAAGGATCGGGAGCTCTTCTCCCGCCTTGGTCCCTTCTCGGATTGCCGATGGTCCAGATCAAGGCTATGCAGGCGCGGTGAGGGCGATCGCATTGGTGAGGCGATCTGTCGATAATGAGATTGTTCCCGAGAAGATCGGCGACTTCTATGCCGCGATGGAGACCATGAGCAATGTCGTCTGTGTGAGGGTCCTACGATGGGAAGGCGGTGACTGCGACGAGCTACGGGAGCTACGACCAGGGCTTTCATTGATAGTTGCCCCGCAGTCGGAGATTGCAATTGCTGTAACCCCCATACCGCCAAGGCGAGGGCTTCAACTTGCTGGACTAAGATGGCCAACAAACTTTGCTCTGACACAAGCGGTGGAGAAGGTGGAGCAACCGGGACCAGTACTTGACCGAACGATTCTCCATCACACAAGTGCTACCCGATGTAACCTATGGTGAAATCTTGAACACTGATGGTCATAATGGTTTCTAGCTCTAGAGATCTGGAGGTGCTAAGTAATTAATCTGACCCTTACCTGGCGTGCCAATTTGTTGCTACCAGATCATCCTCCAGAAGATCGTGGTGGTACCGGGAGTCCTCCAGTCCTTTCTGATAAGTTCGGACGCTACTCTCGATGGTTTGCTGATAAGTCCTGCAAAAAGTTTCAAGGCCGGGGTTACTATCGGGAACACTATGATGATCAAGTTAGAAAGGGAGGGTGGTATGAGCAATAGTCACCGGAGCTGTAAACCGTGATGATGATGAGGACGTAAGTATAATGAGCCCTTAGAATGGTCTTACCTTGCCGGATATCCTCCTTACCTATTTAAAGTATTGCACGGGCCATAAAGTGGTTGCTAAGGAGGTGGTCTCTGATGAGAGTAATGGATCCTAACAGGTTATTAGGATCTTGCCTCCTACGATTCTTTTCGCTAGCATCCTTTCTGTTGGGGCCATCAATTCTGTTAAGATGTCGTCTTCCATAAACTTTCCTGTTGGTCATATCGACTATATTCGTTATAGCAGACACATGAAAATATCGGTATATCTGGAATAGGTAAGATCAATCGTATAGATCTCAGCACCAAAAAGTGGCTAAGCACCATGAGCGGTCTCGCTAAGAGGGGAGAGAGGATACCACGTACCGACTCTTAGATATGCCTGACTGAATAGAGATCTAGATCGAGACCGATTAAATATCCAACAGACATGGAAATCGGTCTTGGTCATGAAGTCTTCCGAAGCTTCTATAAGAGATGGCCGGTGATGAAAGAGCTATCCGATTACTTGGCAGCCATAGATACCATAATTAACGGTCCAGCGAGTAGTCGCCATAACACAAGTAGTCATCTCTGGTATGGTGAAAACAGGTGATGGTATCAGTAATACTTGAAGTATTTGGCACATTATTAGATTTCCAACTCCAGATTCCAAGCTATCGCATACAATGTGGGAACACAATTACTTATCGGAAAAAAATACAGATGAAACAAAAGTTAGTGCATATTATCAGCATTTTAATTCATGCCATCTAAACCAACTATGAAGTATCATGATATCAAATTAGAATATAGAACTTATGTAAAAAAAAAAATAGTTGAGCTATTATAAGTAACTAGTGAACATAAATGGATCAAGTACGCCAAAATTGGATATAAACAAAGCAACCAAATTTATGTGTTAAAAAAAACCACCAAGAATCCTCACCTCGGCCTTGGCTGAGGCGGCGCCGCCAAGATCACCCATACGGATCTCACTCCCCTCGGTGTCCATCATCACGGCAACGGCGAAACCCTTCTCCTCGTTGAGGCGGCGGACCTGGCGGATGACGCGGCGATGCCAGTCATGAGTGCCGTGGCACATGTTGACCCGGGCGACGTTCATCCCTCCAACGGCGAGCGCCTCCAGCTGCTCCGCCCCGCATGTCGCCGGCCCGATGGTGCACACCAGCTTTGTCCGCCGTGTGCTCCGAAAACCGTTCTCCTTCAGCTCCGCCTCCGTCACCGAGTCCACGTCGATCGCCGCCACGGCGAAGGAGGAGGCGCTGATGCCATTGTCGGCGGCAAGGACCGCCGGGCCGAGATCTGGCGCCGGGGGCGGGGAGGCGGAGGCGCGGCAGATCTGGCGGCGGAGGAGGCGGTGGTGGTGGGGGAGGGAGGGCAGCCGGGGGCGGAGGAGGCGAGGCGAGGAGGACGGGGAGGGAGGGGCGAAGACGTGGAGGGATTGGACCATATCTTGGTTCCTGGGCGAAACCCAAGAGGCGAAGCTCGCCGGCGGTCGTTGGTGAAGAAACAGAAGGGCTGGCCGGAAGATGGAGAGTAGTATTTGTAGGGGGTCGGGCAGCGCGCGCGCGAGAGAGAGGGGGAGAGAGAGAGAGAGAGAGAAAGCGACGGAGATTACGATGGGGCGAAGGGCTGGGGCTTTTGGAGCTAAACTTCTAAGACGTCGCCAGTGAGGGAGACGGATAGGGAAATGCATGAAATAATGTCGGCACGTTGTTCAACGACTTTCCTTTGGGAGGTGCCCGATCATTGCGGACTCGTTTGGTTCGCGCGAAAGAACTTTTCTACCTTACCTACTCGAAATAGAATTTTAAGTATATTTAATTAATCATAAAAAAATAATTTATTAGATAATAATTAATATTTAATCAGGCATTTTTTGAATAATTATATAAAATATTTATTACACTCTTAATGTATATAAAATCACACTTTTCTCTCCTAAATTTTATATAAATAATAATATTATATTTATATTAATATAAATAGAATATAAATATATTATAATATAGTATTAAGTCATAATAATTTATCATATTATTATCAATAAAATATTATAGTGGTATAAATATATAACCTTGACATATATCACTATTAAAATATTAAAATATTATATTATAAAATATTATATAAATATAAATATATTTAAATATTATATGATCTTAATATATACTGCTATTCACTATTTATTGTAATCATCCATCTATATTTTATAAAATCTTGGTCATTAATCTTAAAAAGATATTTTTAGAAATAAAAAAATACTATCAATTTCTATTACTTACGAAGTCCTGAAATCCATAATTCCCATAAATTTTTACTTCCTATAAAATATAAGAAATATCTTTTACATTTTTTCTATTATTTATTTTTTAAAAAATTTCAACTAAATAAGAGGCTTCTCTTTTACTTTTCAAGAATTGCTATTTTCTCTTTCACTTTCCATAAACCAAATGAGTTCTAAATGTTAAAACTAGTATCAAGTATATGCTTATAATTTATTACCCAGAGACCCTCCAAAAAGGCCAAGATAAGCTAAGAGAGATTATGGTAAGCAGGCCAATAGAGAACGGAGAGGTGAAGCAAAACGGAATCGAGAACTCCCATCTCTTGAAATAGCCATCATTTTAAGAGCACACCTCGAAGCTCTCTGATTCCACGAGCATCCATTTGAGATTCCGTTATACCTAATCAGCTTTACTTTAAACCATACCAAAAACCCGACCGGCTCAAGATCCGTCTGACCCACTTCAGCAAAGGTCCGAACGACCCGCTGTAGCAGAGGTCCGTCCGACCCACTTCAATAGAGGTCCGAATGACCCACTGTAGTAGAGGTTCGTCCGACCCACTTCAGCAGAGGTCCGTCCGACCCACTTCAGCAAATGTCCGTCCGACCCACTTCAGCAGAGGTCCGAACGACCTGTTATAGCAGAGGTCCATCCGATCCACTTCAGTAGAGGTCCGAATGACCCGCTATAGTAGAGGTCAGTCCGACCCACTTCAACAGAGATCCGAACGACCTGCTGTGGCAGTGGTCCATCTGACCCACTTCAGTAGAGGTCCGAATGACCCGCTACAGTAGAGGTCAGTCCGATCCACTTCAGTAGAGGTCCGTCCGACCCTCTCCATCAGAACTCTGACTAATCTATTTCAGCCTAGTTCATATCAATCAGAAAGCTCCAAAAGCCCTTTTCAGCTGGTACCACAGTTCTATTACAATAGATCCAATGACGTGGCCACGTCCTGGTGCACCTGGCCACCACCCTAATTCTCCTAGGGGCAGATCGGACATTTCCAACCTAGTCCTTAATAGAATCTGGTAGTGTTCCGCACCTATATAAGGTAAAACGGGGAACTCCGGGAGTAAGGTCTCTTTCACTCTCCACAAGCTCATCTTCTTCTTCGATTCCTCCATTCTGTTGTCCATAAACTCCCGCTAACTTAAGCATCGGAGTGTCCCCCGCCGGAACACCACCGGCTCTTAGGACCTTTTTGCAGGAACCGGGAGAGGAGCGCTCCAGCTAAGCTGATTGAACCCGATTCGGGAGAATCTACAGTAACAGATTGGCACTAAAGGAAGGGCCTGGACTTTCGTTCTTATTTTCCCTTCTCTAAAAGGAGGAATCCGCTGTCCAGTTAGAGCGATAGTGAAGGGAAGAGCCCAAAACACCTCCACCAGGAAAGGCCACTCCCTGTCAAGATCGGAAGGCCTTCTCAGGGAGAATGACGCCATAGAGCCTACTATTACTCTAGGACAACAACAGTTCCAGATCCTTCTGAACCGCATTGACACCCTTGCTGCCGCGGTTTAGAATCTCCAAGATGCAGCCAACAATAGGCAGCAATCCCTTGCGGCGTCACAAATCAACTATCAACCTGCTGCTGGGAAAAGCCGACAACAAGGAGTCCCTCAGTCCCGCTCCTACGCTGTACTGGGGCCCAGAAGATCTCAGGGGGCTCGTGCTGACGGGAAGAGAGTGAGGTCCGTCTCACCCTCCTCTGCTGACTCAATCCCTGACGACGACCATATCGCAGCGAGGCCCAGAGAGACTACACCAGTCAGCTCCAGTGCATGGAAGAGCAGATCGCTATGCTGGTTGATCAGCAAAAAGCCGGCAGAGCACAGGCGTACGACTCTCGTCCACCTTTCTTCGCCACGATCATGGAGGAACCTATCCCCCATCACTTCAAAATCTCTCAGGTGGATGCCTACGATGGCACCACCGACTCACTTGACCATCTGGGCACTTACAAGGCCCACATGATGGTGCAGGGCGCCTCCGACACCCTCCACTGCATCGCCTTCCCTGCGATGCTTAAGAAGGTGGCTCGGATGTGGTTCTCCGCTATCCGACCAGGTACGATTCACTCCTTCTCCCAGTTGGAAAAACTTTTTCTTTTCCATTTCAGGACTTGCAGCCGAACGTCGAAGAACAAAGACTGCCTCTTCCTCATGCTGCAAAAGGAAGGAGAGACCCTCCGGGACTAGATGGCCTGATTCAACTCAGCAGCCATGAAGATCCCGGACCTCAATGAAGACGTAGCTATGTCGGCCTTCAAAAAAGGGCTGCACTCGTCCAGGCTCACCTTCTCCCTGTACAGGAAATTTTTGACAAGCTACTTCGAGCTGCTGGCTCGGACGCAGAAGTATGCCCTGGCAGAAGAACAGGCGGCGAGCCGATGCCATGCTGAAGGGAGATCGGCTTCTAAGAAGCGGAGCGACAAGGCTCCCAAAGTTCGAAGTCCCAGCGATGGTATCAACTCGGCCCGATGCCGCAACCCCATGCCGAAGGACTTCCCTAGGAGGTTCGAGACCTATGCGCCCCTCTTCCTTCCGAGTGAGAAGATTCTCATGGAGATAGAGAACAAGACCTTCTTGCAAAGGCCTCGTCTGATGAGGAGTCCCTCCACATCAAGGAATAGGGATAAGTACTACTGGTTCCACCGTGACCACGGGCACAGTACTGAAGACTGCCTCCAGCTGAAAGACACGTCGAGGACTTGATCAGGCGGGGGTACCTGCACAAGTATGTCCAACCCCAGAGGAGTCGGGCTGAAACCTCCACCGCGAGAGACCCTCCAGAGGAAATAGAGCTATCCAATCAACGTCCGACCAATGGAAATGTTGGCATGCTCCACCGTCGATCCAACTAGAGGTACGAAGAAGACCAGGATATTGTGAAAAGGTCTAGGAGTTATAATGTAATTAGTTTCTCCGATGAAGATCTCCTGGAATCCCATAACTCTGGGAATGACCCTGTGGTTGTATCGACAGTAATTGCCAACTATGATATAAAAAGGATCTTCATAGATAATGAAAGCTCCACGGAGGTTTTGTTGTATGACGCTTTTGTCAGGATGAACCTGTCTAGAGCCAGACTGCAAGAATCTCCAATACCGTTAACGTGGTTCGGAGGAAACTCCATCGGGATAGAAGGAGAGATAACTCTACCCGTTACAATCGGGTCAGAGCCTTATCAAAAAACTCTCCCCATTAACTTTGTGGTCGTACGTACGATTTCGGCCTACAACATCATCTTGGAATATCCAGCACTTAACAAATTTCAAGCCATTGTATCCACTTATCGCATGCTAGCGAAGTTTTCGACCAGGAATGGGGTCGGAGTGATGAGGGGAGACCGTAGGATGGCCAGGCAATGTCTGACCATCTAGGATAAGCAATCATGGGACCATTCCACCTTGCAACAGCTTGACCCCAGAGCCGAAGCCGACTGAACCTGGTCCGAGAGAATCTGCAGCAACAGATTCCATCAAAATATCTGTAGACCTCCAAAAATACTTTCCACCTCTTATAAAGTATCATGGCCTCCACAACTGCACTCACCGGTTTGCCATCTTCCTAGAAGCGGGCCTTATATGTATTGGGAGCCCCTTCTCACATAGACCTCATTCCGTCTCATTCCTCTATTCCTTCTTCAGCTCCTTCCTTTGCTCTACTTTAAATTTTAGAGGGAACTCCAAGCCTCCTCTGCTTGTCTGATCGAGAGACTGACTTAGACATTGGCGGGTCCATCACCGAGGAACTCTCGGGTGTGGACTTTCTGACCCTTTTTTATCTTGTAAGATTGATTCCTAGTGATAGGCCACTATGAGACATGATTTTCCAGTCAGCAGCAACCTCAGTTCCAGCCATCCATAAGTCAAGCCTGAGTCATCACCACCTTCCAGCATGGCAAACGGTATATTTATAAATTTAAACAATTTCTATATAGAATTATCTCCAACCAAATATAATAATCTTTTTTTAGTATCTTTTTAAAAAAAAAATCGACCAACCAAACATGATAAAACTTATGTTTTAATAATTATTTTTAAATTAATTATTAAATTATTTTATAATTTGACATGCTTTAATCAAATGGAGTCTACGAGACTCAAGTCAACAGCCACTTAGTATCTAGATATCTTCCTGCATTTTCATCAAATATAAAATGCATGCAAAATGAGAAATCTTGGTTATTTACAAGTGCATATCGACATGACCACTTCCTTTGTCATCTTTCAGATTAATTTGCTTAAAACGCAAGTTTGATGTGCATCTCCCAATTGCCCTCCACTTACACCATCACCTCCATGGCTTTATTAATGTTTATTAAGACCTGCATCTCCGCCTGCTCTTTCGCTTTGAGTTCCCAAGCCCTTGCCAGTGATAGTTCTGACACAAACCTCTTTATGCATAACATTCCGGTCTCCATGTTACATGGAATGCTTCAACCTAGCATACACTTATAATGTGTTCCACATAATGTTAATTAAAAATATCTTCTCTTTTTCTAAATTATCTTTCAAATATAAAAAATGTGCTATACTATAATTCTACTATCGCAGTTTTTGTAATATAACTTGAGCTCCAGCATACCTTTAACTTCATAGACTCGGCCTCCATAAATAATCGGACCATCGACTATGATACCAAGTAAGGAGGAGATAGACATCGAATGAGTGGAAGTCGACTAAGTCAGCCATTGTACCAAATAAACTACAAAACTCTACACCGAGAGATCACAAGTAACTGGACTTGACTGTCAATATCCCTTCATATACACCTATCGAATAAATATTCAATTATAACTAATTGTCTAGCTATACTTAGTTGAAAATGACTGGATGCAATATCTAGGCTCCCTCTCTTTCGGTACCAAACAAACCACCTTAATATTTGGAGTATAATACTTGAGTGAGGTGGCAAAGGTAGACAAATTCTTGCTATCCATGTGAAGATTATGACCAACAAGTTACAACCATCCCAATGAAAGTAGGGCATGCATGATCACCATATCAGCTACCATGATCTCAACAGAAAAGATTCTATGGGACAGGATTTCATATCCTATCCCAAATTTGTTATACTTGTCAAAAGATACCACCTTTCTAATAGTATTCAATTATCCCGCATAACTCTATAAGTAGGTAAGAGGGGATTTGCGGTGAGGTACGTCATATAATGCATCTTTGCACTGCTCTCATGCTCATTCAATCACCATTACTCTTAGCTCCGACTACTATAGCCTACTTTACTTTTTTCTGACTTGAATATTGGAGGGTCCCGACCAAAAATCTCAATCCAGGGGCTATTTTTATAGGTCTCCATTCAAGAGTCACTACGAGTGGCACCTCTTTTTTGTTAGAGTAACCTACGAGACCCTCAGGCACCACTCAAGTTTTGGTAAAAAGTGATTTGACAGAAATAGATTGATGCACTAGATAGGGGGTACTCTCATCATCTTCAAGAAGATCTCGGAGCTTGGAGTCTAATGGTAATCACTCAAGTGAAAGATGCCTCCACCAGCTGTACCAGATGCTCTCCATATCACGATGAGCAATCTAGTCAAGCACTGAAACCTTTTACTCCGTCACCTCCCCCACTGCCTATTACCTAGCATGACTTCCTTGCCACCTTGGCACAATAAATTCAAGCCCTAACCAAGGTGGTGTAGGGGCTACAGCAGTAGTAACCTTCTATGGTGAAATAGTAGTAGCCGAAGGTTCCAGCTGCCCCGATTGCTGCTTTCACCTGGCCAAGTCATTGGTCTCCAGGAGGGAGATCTCGTCATCGATGGACTTTTCATAGGTCCTGGTCTCACTCACCTCGCTGAGCAAGTCATCGATCCCCTTATGAGAGCTCCTTTTACCGACATACTGTCCACTGGTCACGGTCTCTCTCTCCGCTCTGAGTAGCTTTCCAGCATGATGATCAGTAATTAAAAAGGGAGTTGAAAAGGAAAAAGCACCCTTGTGCCTTGTTTGAATCCAAATATTTGCAATAAGGATCTACCTACGAGGCTATTCAATGACTAGCCAAATAATGTCTCGATGACTATGAGTGCAGATTGAGCAAAGTCAACCACCGCCTTGCTAATTTACAGGGTAGGAGTCATGATCCAACCAAGTTTGACTCTCGCCCACCTCTTTCCCGATAAATTATGGAGAAATCGATCCCGAGTCGATTCCAGTGCTCCAGAAAGATCTTTAGCTATGATTGTACCATGGATCCACTGGATTACTTGGAGAGCTACAAGGCTCTCATGTAGGTTCAAGGCGCTATTGATGCCCTGCTTTACCTTGCCTTTCAAGCCACTCTTCACAAAGCAGCCCAAGTATGGTACTATGGACTCGAGCCAAGGAGTGTTCACTCCATCGGGTAGCCAAAGAGACAATTCGTGGCATACTTCAATATTAGCCGAAGGATGCTATGAGAGTCTGAAAGTCTTTTCTCTATCTAGCAACAAGATGGAGAGTCAATGAAAGAGTACGTAGCTTGATTCAAGATGGCCATATTAGATATCTACAACCTGGATAAGTCTGTGGCCACACTGGCCATGAAGAAAGGACTCCACTTCTCCTGATTTACCTAATCTTTGAATAAGACTTATCCTAAGTCTTACTATAAACTACTAGTCCATACTTAGAAGTACATTTGCACGAAGGAAGATGCTATTACTCGACAAGAAGATAATGGCAAGCTGAGGAAGAAGTAAGCCAAGAGGGAGTTAAGCAAGGGCCAAACTTGTCTGGGGGCTCTGCTGCTTCAAGAGAAAGTTGTGGCTAGGCATAGGTGTCTTAGCAGGTTTGGCCTTCTCCATCTCAAACTTTCTAAAACTTTTTGAAAATAAGTTTCCTGTGATAAATGGAGAATACCTTTTGGTGGGGACACCATGATCAGACACAAATCACTGGATCCTATATGGTTTACTGATTAGGATTTTTAGAACCTTAGTCATGTATCACAATTTTGTAAGCAAGTAAGATTGAGTCCTGTAATAAATCGAGACTAGTTGATTATGTCTCAACCTTAGTCCAGTATTGAGTCCCGTATTTCAGTATGAGTCCAGTATTATTCCAGTTCATGTATGAGAGAGGAGGATACCCTATTCTGGAGTCCCACCAGGCCTTATCTAGAAGTCAGAGGCCACTACATCAACTTATTGGATTTTGTATGACATCCCAGGATCCAAGATGCCTTCAGGACCACCTAGATCAGCCTTCTATTTCAAGGAAACTAAAGCTTCATCATTCATGCTCCAATCTGAGTGTCGAGTGATCTCTTCAATGGATAGTTCTTCAATCTCTGAGTGGTACAAACTTTCATACTCTTAATTTCTATTTTGATTGAAGGTTGGCTATCCTAAGCTGGGAGTTTCTCAATTCTTGGATCCTGGCTTTATTATTCTGCATGAGTTATTTTATGGGTATGATAGTTTCTTGCATTACTAGTCTTCATGCTGATTCTTTATTTATTTTTGGGTATTTAGCCACTAAATTAAAATCCAAAAAAAATTAGTTTTCTATTTTTTATCAGTCCTAGGATTGTCCCACATCAGTTTGGTATCAGAGCAGGTTTAGGATAGCATTCATCTATATTAGCATCACAAACCCTAATTTTTGCATCCTGCTAGCTGCATTAGGTATCTATTTTTCTTTTAATTTCGACCACCTAAAAATTTTAAAAAAATAAATGTCCTAAAATTCAGCATATTAGAAACCCTAACTAAAATCCTGATAATTCTTCATTAGTCCAAAAATCCTAAATTTGCATCATCATATGATTTTAGTTTTGCATCAAATTTGGTAGAGGTTATCACTACCATCCATCCTCTATCCTGGATTTTTTTTGAATTTTTTTTGCATCAAAATCCATGTCAAACACTACATTAATCTGAATCATAAATCTCAGAATTCTGTGAACTCTGCATACTTGACTCAACGAAACCTAACCAACTTCCACACACTCCAATCCCAAGTCCAATTTGTTTGCTAACCTAATCAACCTAAACCTAATTTCCCCCCTCATAAAATACACATAAAATATTTTATTTTTTTGATTATTATTAGTTGCATTAGGACTCATTGAATGTGCATCATTGGATTAACCTAATCTTAAGGGCAATTCTCTATCTTAGATCAGGGCAGGATTTCATCACCTGTCCTGGGTCCAAAACAACCATCATCATACTGACCCAAGCCTAATTAAAATTAATTAGACCTAATTTGTCCTAGAGGGCTAGGTGACACTCACAGGTCGGGTCCGAGCTATGTGGGCCAACTAGTGCATTTAATCCTTTAGCTATTACTAGAAGCTGCTGTATAAGTCTGGGGGTCCAGAGTCAAACGACCTAAGTGGTGCTGTGGTTACTTAATTGGGTCTTTGCATTAAGCAAGGGGACCTCCCACACTCCCACCCCCTACCTGGCCAGTGGAAGGATCAGTTGCTGGGTTAAGTGTAAGTTGAGCTGACCCATTCAGTTTTGACTCTAGGTCTAGTAAGCCCTAGATTGTACTAACCCTTGCATGTTTGGTTACATCATTCCACTTTGATTGATTGAATGTTTGCATGACCACTAGGATAGGAACCCAATACTATGACCCATACTTAGAGCCCAACCCTATGAGAACCTCATACCATGACCCATACCAAGAACCCAGACCCTATTATCCTTCCAGTCCCTATTACCCTATTCCCTATTTACCCAGATGCACTGACTCCAGATTCTAGGATCGCAAACTTTTAGTATAGTGATGGGATTTGAGACAGGATAACAAAACCGTGTATGAGTACATTGACTAATTTGATGAGTTTTATAGGACATGTTACGCAGTTGAACCCGAGTATAAAATCATATATAGGTTTAAAGCTAGCCTACGTAGAGTTATCCAATGAAAACTATTTAGATGGCAAATTCAAGACCTAGATGACGCCTATCACATAGCTTTGGAATTCGAGTCAACCCATAGGATTGAACCCATAACCTATGAACCCATAACCTTTAGTCAGCCTGAGCCCAATAGAATTAGTACCCCTAGATATGAATCCAGTGTTAGTCCACTTTCCCTTAGTCCTTAGTCAACCTAAATCTACTAGGATCAGTGCCCATAGTCATAACCCTATTATTAATCAGGAACCCCTTAGTCAACCCATCCCTACTGCTACCCCAATTAATAGCCAGATTTTCTTCAGCCAAACCCCTCATACTATCCTATTGGTTCACCAAGATGACTTAGAAGAGAAGGTATATGAGGCTGATCCAAGTTTGGTGGATGAGTATGAAGATGATGAGTCTATTGAAGATTTAGAGGAAGATACGCCTATAGAAGACCCAGAATTAGTTGACTATGACCAAACCCAGATAGAAACCAACCCAAAATTAGTTGAGTCAGAAGTCTAGTGCAACCAACCCAGTTCAACCATGGAGTCCAATCTAGAAACCCTCCTTAAGGCCATGATTGAACAATTGACCCAGATGAACAACCAAAATCAAGCCTAGCTTGACCAGATGATCACCCAATCCTAAAGTCAGTTTACCCCATCAACCATCCAAACCAACCAAATGACCCAAACCAACAACCAAGCAACCAATAGGCTTGACCCATTAACCAATAAGTTGGACCAGGTAGAAGCCAATCCAGAGTTAGCTGATCCTGACCATACCCAATCCGTAGTGGAAGAATCATTAGAGGAAGAAACCCATGACCCTATGACTGCAACTCTACATGTGGAGACTTTAAAAGAAAGCCCAATTATAGAGCCTAGTCATGAATTTCATAAGCCAGAAGAGTTTATTAAGGACTTGATATTTTTAAATCAGTACCCTCAGGATGAAGTCACCTCTTCGACTCCACTTGATCTCTTCCCTAAAATCAACGACCATTTCTTCCATTATGCAGACCCTTTAGATATACCTCAACCCCCTAAGGTCAACTTTATTAGTCCAGGATTAATCCCTAACACCCCTTCTTATATCCTACTCTTTCCAAATAACCCTGAACCATTTTCTTACTTTCTATCCCATCAGACTAACCCCGAGTCCACCTCATATTTTCTATCTTTTATTGGGTCTTCTTATGATTCTTTAACCATTCACCTGCATCATGTAAAGGTTTGCATGTTGCATTCATTCATTGCACATGTTAGGTTTGCATATTACTTTTGATATACTTTGTGTCATTTGCTAGAAGTCCATTGTAAGTTTTCATGTACACACCAAAGCAAGGTTAAACCTAGAGAGCCTATAGTCTATTAAAGTTTAGGCCCATAGAGTCCAATAGGAATGCATAGTCGAGTCTGCATGTCATGAGTCCCCTGCATCGTCAGTTTGCATGTGTTAGCATGTTTGCATCTGCATCAGAAAAGATTAATCTAAGTAATGAAACATATAAGAACTTGGCTAATTCCCGAAAGTAAGCCAAAGGATTATGTGGGAGATTATGTGATAGTTAAGAATTTTATGCTCGCAAAGCTGGCCCATTCAAAATAATGAAAAGAGTTGGACCCGATGCCTATGTGCTTGAGATGCTACCTGATTTAGGTATTAGTCCCACCTTCATCATTTCAGACCTTATGGAGCACAAGGAGCCAGCAGTGATACCTAGCGAGCCCTTTGAGCCATTCCCTTTATTTGAGAGAGAACCCACTCCAGAGTGTCCACATACAATCTGGCTAATAAGTGAGGAAAGGAGTTAGCGAATCCTAGATGATCAAGCCATCAGTACCCGAGATGAAGGTTATCAAAGTTATTTGGTCAGATGGCAAGGTCAACCAGAATCTGAGGACTTGTGAAGCATTGGTGAGGATCTGCCGTGCCTTAACTCAGACCCTCCTTGAGTAGTATGAGAGCCAAATTGATCCTTACTCGACGGGATCGAGTTTCTCCCACCCCAGAAGAATTGGTGGGGACACCAGGATCAGACACAGATCACTATATCCGATATGGTTTACTGATTAGGGTTTTTAGAACCTTAGTCATGTGTTGCAATTTTGTAAGCAAGTAAGATTGAGTCCTATAATAAGTTGAGACTAGTTGATTGTGTCTCAACCCTAGTCCAGTATTGAGTCATGTATTTCAGTATGAGTCCAATATCAGTCCAGTTCATATATGAGAGAGAAGGATACCCTATTTTGGAGTCCCACCAGGTCTCATTCAGGAGTCAGAGGCCACTACATCAGCTTATTAGATTTTTTGTGACATCTCAGGATCCAAGATGCCTTCAGGACCGCCCAGATCAGCTTTATATTTCAAGGGAACTAAAGCTTCATCATCCAAGCTCCAATCTGAGTGTTGAGTGATCTTTTCAACGGCTAGTTTTTCAATCTCTGACTGGTACAAACTTTCATACTCTTAATTTCTGTTTTGATTGAAGGCTAGCTATCTTAAGCCGGGAGTTTCTGAATTCTCGGGTCCTGGCTTTATTATTCTGCATGAGTTATTTTACGGGTATGATAGTTTCTTGCATTACTAGTCTTTCTGCTGATTCTTTACTTATTTTTGCATATTTAGCCACTAAATTAAAATATAAAAAAATCATAAAAAAATTAGTTTTTTGTTTTTCATCAGTCCTAGGATTGTCCCGCATCACTTTTACTTCTATTCCTGCAAATCTCCATTCTAATGATCTTTCTAGTAAGACCCAAATCCTTTATATCAAACTCAGATGACAAAGCTTTCTTCAACCCATTCACAACCTCAATACTCCTGCTGGCTATAAGCATATCATCACATACAAAAGCAAGTATAAGGTCTCATCTATATCCATGTCCTTCATATATACATGGGTGTTAGGATCACATTTGTAAAAACCAAGGCTTAATACATAGGCATTCATCTCTGATACCACTATTGAGGTGACTGCTTTACACCATCCAGAGACCTCTTGAATAGATACACCTTCTTTTCCTGTCCAATCTACATGAAACCCTTAAGCTGCCTCGTGTAGATTTTATGTTCTAGACTTGTATGTAGGAAAGCTATCTTCACATCCATTTACTCCAATTTTATACCATGCTTCGCCACCACAGATAGAAGCACCCAAATTGAAGTATGTTGTACCACAAGAGAGATACCTCAATGTAGTCTATCCTTCCCTCTGTGAGTATTTCTTTGTTATTAATATTGCCTTGAACCTCACTCTACCTTGCTCTGAAGGTGCTTCCTTCCCTGTGAATACCTATTTTGGGGCAATGGGCCTAGCATCTCTAGGAAGATCCACCAAAAGCCATGTCTTATTCTTCTCCAAGGATTCCATCTGTTGCATCATTACCTGCATCCATGATCCATTATCAGAATTCTCTATGATCTCTACATAATTTTCTGGATCTTCACTTATAGTAACGAGAGCATAAGAGATGATCTCATCAATACCATACCGAACCAGCTTATGGATGGTATAGTTGGGCTTGTGCAATGCCACTCCCATTGGTACATGTCCATCACCTAATGTTTGTGGCTACTCCTGCACCTTCGCCTGAACTGCTGGCTCACCCCACTGGGCCTCCACATGTGTGAAAAATCTCGTATAAGTCCATCTCAGCTGGAACATCCTTGTAAGTGGAAGTAGAAGATACATCACCAGCTTGTAACTACTATAAACCACTATCTAGTCTAGCCTTTGTAGCTCTATCTAAACTTCCTGGTCTTTTTAAGATACTCTTTTCATCAAACATCACATTCTTACCAATCATTGTCTTCTAAAACTGTGAATCCCATAGCAGGTACCTCTTGACTCTCAGTAGATACCCAATGAATATCATATTTTAAGATTTTGGATCTAACTTGCTTCTTTCAGTTGCCGCCATAGAACATAGGCCTAGCAATTGAAAACTTCGGTGGCCAAGCTCCACCTTCTTCCCACTTAGACCTCCTTTGGAATATTTTTATTTAGCTTATAATGAGAGAACCTATTAACAAGAAAATATGCAAAAGTTATTGCATCACCCTAAAAGGACTTTGGAAATAATGTCTGCAGCCTCATACTTATTACTTTCTTAGTCAGTGTCTGGTCCATTTTTTCACGATACCATTTTGCATAAGAGTCATTCTCATTGTATAATAGTGTTTGATGCAATTCTCCTAACATTAGCTACTGAACTTATGGCTCGTGTACTCCCCTACATTGTCAGATCTTTGGTACTTAACTAGTCTTCCTGTCTCATTCACAACTTCAGCTCTCCAAGCTTTGAACTATCCAAATATTTTTGATTTTTTCCTTATCAGATAAATCTAGAGCTTCCTTGAGAAGTCATTAATAAATATAACAAAGTACCTCGCCCCACATCTAGTAAAAACAGGGGCTAGTCTCTAAATATCTAAGTATACCAGATCGAGTACTACACCCTTGCTATGCTTGGTATTACATTTACTGGTAAATTTTATTCTTTGCCAAAGATATAAGGCTACAAATCATTTTCTTCTGTTTTTAGAGCTGGAATCAGACTTTTCCTACTCAACTCTATGAGTCCCCTATCACTCATGACATTCATTCAATTATGCTACAGCAGATATGCCAACTATTTTTCTAGCATCACTGTAAGTACCTTTATATTATCAGAAATTATTAAATCATCCATCCTATAGAGCTGCTTGATTAGCCTTCTTTCTTTCATCACCATTAAAGTTTTGTTGAAAATTTTTTATTTTTATTTTTTCTGATTATGGAAAGTATTTTTTTTTTTTTTGATGAATAAAAAGGAGGGGGAGGTAAATCTCGCTGTAGCTGCCTCCACTGGGCCCCCAACCCACCTAAGTCATGTTTGATTCGGGCAACAATTTTTTCGTATACCCTTCTTATTTGAAGGTGAGTACGTCAGTCCGGCATCACTAAAACGTCAGTGAAGCACGAGAAGGAGCCTCAAATCCGTAATCAAGGGACGAAGAGTAAAGCGCCTATCAATTGCACTATCATTATAGTGGCCGAAAGTACTTTATATTAGACAAAATTTTAATAACTCCATCATGAATCTCTCATCGTAATTATATCAACTCTGTTCATTATATAAAGATGGTCATTTTCTAAGTTTACCATATCTTCATCGGATTTATTATATATGTCAAATCACTTCAATATACGCATTATCCCAGCGATCAATATACCAAACTGCCAGAACGCTGTAGCTGTACTCCCAAATGTCTGGCAAGATAAAAATGGACGATCGCGATCACATCCCTGGCTAACCCTTTCACTATAAAAAAGCTCAACGCCGGCCTCCGCGCTTCTGCCCCATTCCAAAACCCTAGCCTCCCAACCCTAAGGTCACCGTCCCTTCCCCCTCCCCTCGCCGCGATGACCTCCGCCGTCGCCGCTGTGCGCCCTCTCGTCAGCGTCCACCCCCTCGAGGGTGACATGGCCACCGACGGATCCAACTCCGTCCCCCTCCCCGACGTCCTCAAGGCCTCGATCCGCCCCGACATCGTCCGCTTCGTTCACGCAAACCTCTCCAAGAACCGCCGCCAGCCCTACGCCGTCTCCAAGCGCGCCGGCCATCAGACCTCCGCCGAGTCCTGGGGCACCGGCCGCGCCGTGTCCCGTATCCCCCGCGTCCCCGGTGGCGGCACCCACCGCGCCGGCCAGGGAGCCTTCGGCAACATGGTTCGCGGCGGGCGCATGTTTGCCCCCACCAAGATCTGGCGCCGCTGGCATCGCCGCGTCAACATCAACCAGCGCCGCTTTGCTGTTGTCTCCGCCCTCGCCGCCTCCGCTGTCCCCTCCCTCGTCATGGCCCGCGGCCACCGCATTGAGTCCGTCCCCGAGCTCCCCCTCGTCATCTCTGACTCCGCCGAGGCCGTCGAGAAGACCTCCGCCGCCATCAAGATCCTCAAGCACATCGGAGCCTACCCCGACGCCGAGAAGGCAAAAGACTCCCGCCAGATCCGCTCCGGCAAGGGTAAGATGCGTAATCGCCGCTATATCTGCCGCAAGGGCCCCCTCATCGTGTACGGCACTGAGGGGTCCAAGCTTGTCAAGGCCTTTCGCAACATTCCCGGCATCGACGTCGCTAACGTCGAGCGCCTCAACCTCCTGAAGCTCGCCCCCGGAGGGCACCTCGGGAGGTTCGTCATCTGGACCAAGTCTGCGTTCGAGAAGCTCGACTCAGTGTTTGGGACCTTTGAGAAGCCCTCCGAGAAGAAGCATGGCTACGTCCTGCCCAGGTCCAAGATGATTAATGCCGATCTGGCCAGGATCATCAACTCCGACGAGGTACAGTCAGTGGTGAGGCCAATCAAGAAGGAGGTCAAGCGCCGCTCCCTGAAGAAGAACCCGCTGAAGAATCTGAACACTCTGCTGAAGCTGAACCCATATGCCAAGACTGCCAGGAGGATGGCTCTTCTAGCCGAGGCACAACGTGTCAAGGCCAAGAAGGACAAGCTCGAGCAAAAGAGGACCCAACTCCCTAAGGTATATCTATTGCTCATGTTGTTATATAAATGCAATACCTTACTTACATTTGTTTTGGTATTTCTATTGCTCATGCTATTGGTATTTCTATTGCTCATGTTGTTATATAAATGCAATACCCTAATTACATTTGTTTTGGATTACAATTTAACACTGCGATGCTCTTTTTTAATCTGGTTAACATGTGTGTTGCTTTTTATAATGTGTAGTTAACATAAGCATGTGCTTGACTATTGCATTTCTGATTTATTTTCGGTGGCTATTAAGAATTGATTATTCATCACAAAGATTATTACTTACGGAACTTTAGAGCCTTTTCCTTTATTTCTTGCTCTGTTTTCCTATTACCGAGTTTTGGAGTTAAAATTATATAATGTTGGACTTATTGTCCAATTTTTCCAAATGTCAATGATGGTTGCACATCCTCTTGCTCTAGAGGTCTTTGTGTTTGGTTGTGCATGCGGATGCATAAAACAAATAGTAAAACACTGCTGAGGACCCATTTGGTATGGCTAAAATTTGGATGAATGACTATATTGGTATATTGCGTGTTTTTCTAGAATAGTTGTCCTGCAGCTTGTGCCAGACATATAATTGTATTGCACCATTTGATGTTCTGTGTTCTTGTTTGTTGTTATACCTATCATTAATTTGAGGCAAATCTTGTGGGTTAATCGTCACTATTAGGTGCTTTTGCTTATTCACTGCTAAGGTTTTTCAGTTGTTCTTTTAGGTTGCATGCAAATATTGTTGAAATATATATTAGCTTAGAAGATATCATTTTGTAGGTTGAGTTTAAGTCAGTACGTGGACATAAATTTTTTGTCTTTAATTTATATCACATTGATGCTTAAATTTGAACGAATAGAAGCTATAGGTTTCTTATTGGTTAAGATAGGAAACCCCATGACCAATATGTTGTCTTTTTTGGATTATATTCATGTTATTTTACCATGCTAAAGTATTGTTAAAAATGATATTCACCGCATGATCTTAGATCATGCAAATTGCTGGTCTGTCTCTTATTGGGAGAAACTGTTTTTATTTTGTTTGACGTATTTTCTCTCTCAATCTTGTCAATAGCAGATGATGTAAATTGATAAATGATTTTTTTGTTTTGTTTTGTTGTGTTGGATAAATATAAAGCTCAACATAGTCTGCTGCCTTTTCTTAATAGGGCTGGAATTGGACCGGCCTAAAGCCTATCGCCTGGAACTGGGCTGGCCCAAAGCCCATTGCTTGTAACTGGGTCGGGCTAGTCCAATGTGCTTCAAGTCGGCTCGAAATCGAGTCGGACTTTGGGCCATATTTTAAGCATATCGGGCTAGACTTCGGCCTTTAAAATAGAACTCATCCAATTTTCAGGCCAAAGGGGTTCTCGGGCTTTGCCTGAAAATTCTTAAAATTTGGTCCAAATCCCGATCCAATTTCGGGCCGGTTCAAAGCCCATTGTGCTGGTCCGATCCAATTCCAGTCGATGGGCTTTGGGCCGGCCCAGTTCCAGCCCTATTTCTTAATAAACAAAATTAGCTACTTGTGAATGTACTTTCTTTTTTCCTTATTAAAACTTTTTATTGAACTTGTATGGTATTCAAGTTGTAACGTCTTACTTGGACACTATTTTTCCGGGAGCATATGGTTTTGATACTGTTGGATGTTTAGGCACGGCATGAAATTCGGGGATTCTTTCGGTAGGTCTTGAGGTGTCTAGCTTTAAGGATATATTAATGAAGGGGTTTTGCTTCAGCTTGCCAATTTTAAGTGTTTAGTATAAGATATTCTGAAATTTTGTACACCTTGGATATCACAACTTTTTGGTGATGTTTTGAATAAAAAAACTAGACTTTTTTTAATAAAACACACCATGTTTTGAATAATACAACTTTTTTTTTATAAATATAGTAAAGGTCACGTTTTTTTAATTATATGTGTATTGATATAATTCTGTATTATGCTCTTGGGATGCTTTAGGTTGCGTTTGGTAGATCGCCAGGAAATTTTGAATGGTAATCTGAATTACCTGCAAGATAGATTATCAATGGATAGATTGCTAGTAATGTTGATTAGTGTGTTTGGTATACAGGTAATCTATCAGTAAGATTGATTATTGTGTTTGGTATGACAAATAGATTATCAGTAATCTAAGCTAAAATTTTCAAAATACTCATAAGCCATAAATGTTACGAAAGGATCTTTAACATAAAGACTTAAAAAAAAACCCGATTGAAAGGATGCTGCTAGGTGAGGGAAGGGGGGAGAGAGGGAGTTGGAGGGAGAAATATCGAGAGTGGGTGAGAGAGTGGCCATACCTTGGGTGGAGGAACCGGAGTGCGGGCGAGATGGGTGTGCCTAGGGGACGACGACGAGGAAAAGAAAGAAAAAGGGCATCGCAGAGGACCTAGATGAAAGGTAGGAGGGGAATGTTTCATTCTCACCGAAGCGAAAGGGACGAAACAATTTTGTAAAAATAAAAAATACCATATTACCACATCTTCGGTAATCTGGATAGCCAC
Organism: Areca catechu; assembly: GCA_021397845.1. Classification (NCBI taxonomy): domain Eukaryota; kingdom Viridiplantae; phylum Streptophyta; class Magnoliopsida; order Arecales; family Arecaceae; genus Areca; species Areca catechu. The sequence continues at coordinate 205,879,136 of CM038051.1, read as the reverse complement.
CTCTCCCTTAGATAATTTGGATTGCCACATGAGAGGTAATCCAGATTATCACTATAACATAGATTACCGAACATAGATTACCGGTTTAAAAAAATACCAAACAGGATTATCTGGTGGGTTTAGTTTAAAATTACCGGTAATCTATTCAGATTACCGTCTACCAAATGCAATCTTAGAATTTAATATTTTGGTGCACTGGGCAGTAAGTGTTTAAGTTACAGCTGAAATAAGTCAACTCATGCTTGAATCATTTAAGTTTCCTTAGGAAGCTGTTCAAGCAAGCATTACATGTTTGTGATCTGGAAAGCAGATGTTGGAAAAATGTCTGATGTTGCTTGGAAGCATAACTAGTAGAAGAATGCATGGATATCCATAGTCGAACCTCCGAGAATCAGTTTGCAATAGTTTCCCGTTGATTTTACGAGTATTTAGCATATTGTTTTGCAGTGTTATCTTATTTTCCATGAGTTTTTTCAATGCGTGTTTCTGTTTTTTTTTTTTATAAATTATTTCCAGTTTAGGAGAAGTGAGTGAAATCTGTTTCTAATATGTTTCAAGGGGGAAAAACAAAAAGTTTCACGGGAAACACTTCTGTACACTACATAGTTTTTGCATGCTTGATGGTGTTGTACTTTCATTATCTTATGTGGCTTTGGTTAAATCGATCCTTCTAGCCTCTTGTATGTGCATTTATTTTTTTTATGTTTTATTTGAACAGTCTTATGTTGCTATTGATAACTTCAGTAAACCAACACAATGTGTTATATTTAGTTCTTTTGGAAAATCAAATCTTTGTTCCAGAATTGCTCACAAAGTATTAACCTGAAGATATTAATTCGATTTTCCTGGTTGAAATAGTTGGATCCAATCTTTAACCCCAGAGACCTTTACCGTATATGTATTTTTGTTTTGTTTCCAGTGGATATGGATGCGGTATGATGGGTTAGTTTTGCATGTGCAGGAAGAAGCTGCTAAAATCAAGGCTGCTGGGAGGGCGTGGTACAAGACTATGATCTCGGACAGTGATTATACTGAATTTGAGAACTTCTCTAAGTGGCTAGGTGTTACTCAGTGAGCAGTGCTAGTCGTAATTAGTTTTCTAGTAAAAACCTTGTCGGAATTTTCCATCGGATTTTGTTCTTTTAATTTGTGGTTTGCGTTTGAGAAAAAGTAGTTTGCCAAGAACACTATTAAGACTTGTGGGGAGGTCTTGTGACCTTGCACTATTTTGGCACTGCTTTCTCTTTTTCGAATTCTTTAAGGAGATGTCCTGGTTATGATTCATGGTTTGCTAACATGACTGCATCCCTCTGCCCCCCCTCCCTCTCCCTCTCCCTCCCCCAAAGAAAAATAAGAATAACCTGTTTGCAGCTAATATATACTTGGATCTATGTGCAGCGTTAGGTGTGTTTATTATTGCCATATATTTAATGGTGAAGTGTGTTTATTATTGCCATATATTTAATGACTTGCAAAGGTTTTTTAATTTGGATTTTTTTGCATGTAAACTTTTTTAAATATTTAAATTTATGTAAATATCATTCAAAATTTATAGCTACATATATATTCTCATAAAATATTTATCTTTGTATATATATATATATACATACATACATATATATGTATATAGATTTGGCTAGAGTAATTATGTAAATTTAAATTTTTAAAGGAATATACATTTAAAAATAATTTTTATATATTTTTTTTATGTATACTCTTTTAAGTATTCATTTGTGAAGTTGGTTTCTTTTTTGGAAATTATGGATAGTTTTATAGGAGAAAAGTATATTGGCTATTAATTTCTATTAATCCTTTATTATTAGTAGTCTAGGGTTTATAATTTTTGTAATTCTTTTTCTTGTTCACTTCATTTTCTTATTTTTTTTTAATTTTAGAGATTTTTTATACTTATTTATTGAATAAAAGAAATTTTGATAAGTCATCATATTTTTATCAAAAATATAATATAATATAATATATAATATAATATTATTATATTATGTAATGTGGTATTATATTATAGAGTGAGAGGATCTGAATTTATCTAGATAAAATAGGTAAAAATTATATTTTTAAGATATATATATTTTTAAATATGAATGAATATCTTTATAAAATTTTGCATGTATTCATGAATATTTTTTTGATATTTATTTATTAGAGTATTTCAATCATTAATTTTTTTAATGGTATTAGATGATGTGTATATATATATATATATGTAAGGAAAAGAAAAAGAAAGGTATGCATGAAAAATAAGTACTTTATGAAAGTATATATATAAATATTAATTTAGAAAGGATATACAAGGATGATATGAATAATTTTTTTTTTTTGGTTTAAATTTGTTTTTCTCGTTTGTTGGTTCTACGCTTCTATTCATTAGTTTCCTGCTGGTTCTATTTTATAAAAATTTATCTATAAATATTAATTTTAAAAGGATATACCAGGATGATATATATATAAAAAAATCTTTTTAGTTTAAATTTGCTTTTCTTGTTTGCCGGTTATTCTATTCATTAGTTTCCTGCTGGTTCTGATAATTATCCCTTGCCAAGTGCTAGTTCTTTTTGTCACAAGTTCTCTTGGATTTGGCTGATAGATTAATGGAAGTCAAATAAAAAAATATTATATAGCATAATTTTTAACTCCATAGATTAGTGGATACGAAACTGTTTTCAATTCTAAATAACAGTGCTAGAAAGAATGTGACTGCCTTTACTGTGTCTATGTGCTACATCTCTAATCCATTGGCCATACTTGCCTTTACTATTCTTCTATCGTCCAGACTCGGTTAATTTTATAAATCTTCTATTTTGGAGTGTTATGATTTCTGGATATTAGTTCAAGTTTTTCCGTGCCTTTCGTGTGTCTTCCGTCTATGTTATGTGTTGTCCTTCTTTCAATCTTTAATTGTTCGGTACTGGCTCTTTCAGATCTCTTTCATATTTTCCAAGGACATTCTTATGTCTTTTTTAAGAGATTTGATGGCTTCACAAGTTGAGAATTGGCATGATTATCAGGGCTTGGGATTGCTTGTACCAGGCATCCTTTATTTTGCCTGTCAGGACTGTTATATTTGCTGGGGAAGAGTAATCGATGACTGGGCATGTCCATAGCCCTGCGCTTGATTTTGTATCAACTCCATGGTGAATCCAATTAAGGCTAAACCTGTTGCAGCGATCAGATCTCAATCGCGTTTGAATTGAATTTAGCTTTAGGTCTTTCTCTGTGAATGATTACAAGGAACGGGGAAAGGTGAGAAGATATCTATTTCATAGTTCAGTCTAGATCAAGAAGTACTTGTTGTGAGCTCTCGCTGTTTTTGATTGTCACCATCTCATCCATGAACGTATTTTTATGCATACATGTATACCCAATACGTATACGTGCGAGAGGCTAGCGTATACTTTGTCATGTTTTGATTTTTTGTAATATATAAAAGTACTGTTTGTAGTTCAAGGCTAATTTTGGGAGTTTAATCCCCAAAAAATCCCAACCGCTAATAATGCCATGAAATTTCTACGGAATAAAACCATGTCATCATTGTTTTTTTATTCTTTCCTGAAAATTGGGCCATCTAATTATTGGTTGATGACTTGAAATTGATGTGTTTTCCCGATCTTTCTGCAACCACATGCAAATATATTTGTATTGCCACATCTCCGATATTATTGATGAACCTATCTTTGTATGCATTGCTTGAAATGTCTTTCAACCTGGTATGGTTTTATCTCTCACGAGACCTTATTTTAGAGATTAAACATCATGCAAAATTTAAGTTGGATCCAACACATCAATCTAATCGGTTAATAATTTTATACTAAAGTCCATCATGTCTTGATTTTGATCCATTACTTGATGTCAATGTCATAAATCAAAATCTAATAGATGTCGGTCAATCCAAAAATATTGTCCAAGTGGTTCTAATAGCCGTGCAATGCACCGCTCATTCATCATCACATGCTGATCTGCAATACCGCTTCCGAAACCTCTCTCGTCACAAGCGCGTGCACTCTGTACATTTCACCCTACCGCGCGTGCTCCGGTACCTGCCCGTGTCTCACTGTCTCTCTAGTCTGTACTTGTACCCTATCGTGCGTGTGGGAAGGGCTTCGTGCATCCCTTGTTTGAGCGTGTCCTCAACCGGTTCTCTGCGGGCCGCCAACGCCAGGGGTTGAACGGGCAATAAAAGCCCTTCAAATGAACCCACCCATAAGCGCAATAGACCGAGTACCTTTCGGTATCCCCCCCCCCCCCCTCCCCTTCCCCTTCCTTTCCGCTCTATCTCCCTTCGGAAACCTAGAGGTCCCTCCCGTCCCAATGGCTCCCAAGAGACGAGTCGTCAAAACCGTCCGCAGAGCCACCCCCAAATCCAAAACCCCCGCCGCCGGAACGCCCGTCTCCGAAGCCTCCCTTCCCTCCTCCGTGGCCGCTGAGACGCCCGCCTCCCAATCTACCCCCTCAGCCACTCCCCTGCTGGCTGACTCCCCCACCGCCTCTCCGGTGGTCACCGAAACCCCTTTAACGAAGCCCACCACCACTACGGAACCGGCCTCCACTGAAACTCCTGCCTCGGAGCCGGCCACCGCCCTCGAGGCCACTCCGGGGGCCTCCGGACCGTCTGTCGATGAAACCCCCACGGCGGAACCCTCTGTCTCTCCGGCGAATGTCGCTATGGAGGCCTCTGAATCTGCCGCCACTCCGGAGGCCTCCGACCCGGCTGCCTCTGAAAACCCCTCGGCCATCGCGCAGGAGAATGTCACTATGGAGGCCTCGGGACTCCTGGAAACTGCTGCGAAGCCCACCAAAAAGACCACCCGGGTAGTAAAGGTGGTGAAGAAGAAGATCATCAGGAAAAGAGTTCCAAAGGCATCGCCTGCCTCCAAAGAGGAGGAGAAAACTCAGGAAGCAGCAGGAGATTTAACGGTGGCGGCGGCCCAGCAGCCGGAACCCGAAAATCTTAGCGAGCCTCCTCTTCGGCAGGAGGATGCAATGGAGACGGAGAATAGAGAGGAGAACAAGGATCTTCCAGAAGAACACGATGGGGAAGAGGAAGTGGAGGCGGCAACAGCATCTGCTCCAAGAGACGAGGAAGCAGGGATATCAGAGCGGCAACGGCGGAGGAAGACGGAGATCTTCATTGGAGGGCTGGATAGGGATGCGAAGGAGGAAGACATAAGAAAGGTGTTTGGGAAGGTTGGAGAGATCGTGGAGGTGCGGATGATGATGGATGGGCAAACAGGAAAGAATAAAGGATATTGTTTCTTGAGATATAGGGAGGCTGCTCAAGCTAAGAAGGCTGTCACAGAGTTTGCCAAAGTGGAGGTATGTGCTGTCCTCTTTCTTTTCCGCCGTGATTTGTTTGTAGGCTTAGATTCTGGTTGCTTTCTGCTCTCAGTTTTGCCCCCTCCATCTAAACTATTTTAGAGTTTATATAATAAGTTAGGAACGCCGTATTGTGAAATTATGTGTCTATTTACTTTTTTACAGCTAATATGCTGATGTTCAAACTTCAAATTGCTTGCTTGCTTTTGTTCCTGTTAATATATTTGAGTTTTAGAACAACTTATTAATTTCAAAGGAACTTGAACTGTTAAATTGATACGTGATTGATGAATGCTGTAAAGCAATTGCTCTAATATCCAATATCATGACTAAAGTAGTTTTTCTTGAATTGATTTTAATGTCACTTGAAAGAACACTTCTGGAAAACTATTGTCATATAGATGAACACGCCTTTCAAGTTTTGTCCATATACCCTAAGCAGCACGGCTTCTTAAGACCCGCCTTTATGGTTAGAAAATAAATTTGAGTATAAAATTTGTGATTCCTGCCATGATAGCCAGACATATCAAAGGTTAAATGGTTGTCCAAGTCGACTTTAAATGAGTTATACTACCTACCATCATGACACAAACAAAAAAGATTAACGGTCTGTTCTTTATGTGAATGGACAAAGACATATGAACTCCAAGCATATATAGTTAAATCTTTAGAGCATGCCACACTGGTAATAAGCCAAAAGAAGCATGAGGAGATTAGTTAAGTCCATAAATGTGCTTGCACAATTTGCTGGACTTTATGTGAAGTTGGAGACCAATGAATATGATCATAATATATAGCTCTTTATTAAGTTATTCATGGAGTACCTAGTTTTTAATTTTTGAGCAAGCGAGTATTGGAGTAAATTTAGGTATGGGAGCAGGGAAGTAGAGCTCTCTCTCTCTCTTTCTCTCTCAAAAGAAAGAGAGAGAGCGGATATGGGTACAATATTCCAAAGAGATTTCAAAGCAGTTGCATCAAGGATTGGAGTACAATATTTGTACTAATGTGGATTGGCTGTACTATATTAGTAAGGTATGAGGTCTATCACACACCTTGGTTCATTATTATACCAACACACGGCATGTGCCTAATAGACCTATTCAATGGGCGGGCTAGGATGAGTTTATGGTAGACTCAATCCAAGATATAACTAAAATAAGTTAGGTCTTGGTCTTGTGTAGTCTGGTCTTTGGACCTACTTCTGAGGCTTGAGCCCAATACTTACTCAGGCTTTGTGTAAGGTCTTGGGCTTCCATTGTCTTGTCTGGGCATAAAGTCTCTAGGAGGTCTTCATGGTCTCGGATCAAAGCTTGTTGCCAGTCTCAGAGAGCCATCAGATTTCATCCTCGACAATGAAGATGCTGGTGAGGCCGTGCTTCTTGTAGAGGAGCTTGATCTCACCATCACATCGGCATCCTTGGCGAGGTTGAGGCGGTCGATAGGGCGGGACATGAGGTTATGGAGCTTGCTAGAGGGGTGGAGGTGGGTAGAGGATTGGAGGAGGTTGGGGTGGCATGGAGATGGAGAGCTAGAGGGCGATGGGGGTCGACAATCTCTTGGTAGGCATGGTAGAGGAAGGACTGGAGGGCAATGGCACCAAAGCGGATGATGGCAAGGGAGGATCCTCCATTGCGGAGGGAGGAGAGTTGGGAGAGGAGGGAGGGGTGGTGTGTGAGGACCTTGGGCTTCACACTCTTCTCAAGATCCGATGCCATGGGATTCTACCGTAAGTCTATGCCTTCCCGAGGTGCCAGTGTTCTGCACCTCCTTGCTGCAGACCCCACCAAGCCATCAATCCTTCATTTTTGATCTGGCTGTAAGTGGGAAGCCATTGAAACAGGATCGATCTTAGCACCCGGACCACTACGACCTCAAGCACAGCAACTATGGACTTTGATGAGATTAAGAGACTGCTGGACGATGCTTGATGGGAGCTATTGTGGTGAGGAGATGCCCTCAATCGATGTTGAACACCTAAATTTATAACCTAATGGTGGGCTAGGGCATCTATATGTGATGTATATTATATTTTTTTTTATATTCAGGCTGGATTAATCAAAACTTGAGGCCGACCTATCGAACAGTCATGCTCATATTTCTAGCCTGGCCTACCCTGCCGGTCTTAGAATTCAAGTCTAGACCTTCTGAAACGTTTCAGGCCTGAGCAGGCTTGGCGGGCCGTCTAACTTGTGAACTTTAGTGCCTAATTTTTGCTGTGCTAACATGAATAGTCATGCTATGTTTTAGTATTTTCGTATACTAATTTGTACTATACTATTACCTGCCGGTATAGGTATTGAGTCCTAGTACTTCAACCACTGAGTTGTGTCATCCTTGTTAGAAGATTCTGGTTGCTAGCATCTAATTAATATATTGGTTAATTTTTGTTTGTACTAAGGCCTTGTTTGGATGGAGGGATCAGGAGGGAAAGGGAAGGAAAGGGTTACCTTTCCCTTGTTTGGATATTAATTTTTAGAAAAAGTAAGGGAAGGAAAATGATACCCCTTTCCCTCCCCTCCCCTCTGTTAAGCTAAATTTTCAATTCTTTCAATTTGGGGGGATTAGGAAGGAAAGAAATATAAACAAACCAAAGAACAAAAATATTCTTTCAATTATTCCTATTTTGGGTCTTCTATAAAACATGTAAAAAGGATAAAATAGTCTTTTTCTTTTCCTTTCCTTTTCCTTATGAGGACTATCCAAATAAGGATAATGTTTTCTTTCCCTTCCCTTCCCTTTCCTTCCCTTTTCTTCCCTTCCCTTCCCTTCCCTTAATGAGGGCTATCCAAACAAAGCCTAAGTGAACTGTAGTTATGGTCACTTGTTTGGGTAGTCTAATGCACCCTGAAGTGGTGTAATGATTAACATTTGCTTTGTTAAACTGTATGATCCCACATGTAGATATGTTTGCATGACTCATTTCTGAATTGCCATTTCTCATTAACCTAATAAGTTGGTTGATAATTGCTTATACTTGTAAAGGTGATTAATATCTTCTATACTTTAATTACTTTTAACATCAACTAGTATTTGTGCTTCATGTAATGCTATCATCATTATTGCTTAATTATTTTAATACTGTTAGGTGGTTTAATTGTTTTAAATTAGTGATGCCTTATATCATCAAATTTGTTATTTTATGGTTCCTATGCACTTTGATTGGGTGAATCATTTTGATGTGTTTGATTTTGTAATCTAGACTCTTCATATTGCCATGAATCTTGGTGACATTCTGACTCTGATATTCTGATATGAATTTAAAGATTTGTGGGAAGATTTGTGGAGCTGCAGCTCTTGAAGGGAATGATACAATATTTCTTGGGAACATTGACAAAAAGTGGAAAAAAGAAGATGTGAGTATATTTCTTATTTTTGCTTAGCAATTTCTTTATAGTTGTAAATAATACAAATAAAAGCTAGAATATACTGCTATTTAATGGCATGTTTTCAAAGGTCCGTTCTCAGGCTGAGTTATTTTCTTAAATGTTATTTGACGAGCAGGTCATCAAGCTGTTGCAGGAAATTGGAGTTGAGAAGATTGACACTGTTACGGTGATGGCTGATCCTAATAATGCAGATTCCAATCGTGGATTTGCATTTCTTGAACTTGAAACTAATAGAGATGCACAAATTGCTTACAAAAAACTTCAGAAGAAAGATGCTTTTGGCAAGGGTCGGAATATTAAGGTCGCTTGGGCTGAACCATTGAATGATCCAGATGAAGAGGAGATGCAGAAGGTCTCCCCCCCTTTCTCCCACTTTCCCTCCTTCTCTAACTTCTACATCTCTCCTTCTCTTCCCCTATCCCTTGTGATGGCTTTGATAATTTTAGGCCATAAATTATGATGTGTTAAAGGTTTTGATTTGCTCATCAGATCAAAATGCATATCACTCATTATGCTCTACTTCAAAACATCAAAAATCTGTTTGATGATTTTTGCACCTAGAGCTTACAAAATGGCATTTTTCATGTACCAAGTGATTCTGTTAATTTGGTACGTGGTTTTAAAAAGTACAAGTATTTAAAACTTTTTTTTTTGTGTGTTTGTGTTACGAGGTTATACTTTATATAGTAATCGAAGACTATGATTTTTTTGTCTGAATAATGCACAGTACTTTTTTACTTATTGCTTCTGACTTGGGATTTAGAGCCATGGCCACACAATCACTCATGCACACTCTAAAGCACAGGCATGTTGAAATTTCTGCTATAAATTATGCTTAACAGTTATAAAAACTGTAATGTGGAAGTCATTTTCGGGTTATTGTTAACTTTTGAATTATGTATCCAATTATTATGGCCTAATTATCACAATTTTCCTTCCATCTTTGCATTATGCTTAGGATGGTGAAGAGTGTTCATATAATGTAATGTATATTAGTTTGTTTGGTTGTTTGATAATATAAAGTGATGTGGTCTACCTTAAGCATGCACAGAATATGTTCTCACCCATAACTTTTTTTCTTTTTCCAACTTCTATTTTTCATTATCAGCAATTTGGCTGATATCCATTTTCATGTTGGGGTCTTATGTACATGAAATAACCTTTCAAAAGAGACCCATTAGTTCCACAGAAGAATTATATTTTTTATGGTTGTTATATCTTTTATTGTTGACTGAATTTTTTGTCATATCTTTACTATATTGATACGGTGATCCACATGTCTTGCCTTTGTTCAGGTAAAATCAGTTTATGTTGAAGGTATACCACTATCTTGGAATGAAGACAAAATGAGAGAATCCTTCAAAAAATTTGGGGAGATTGAGCGTATCGTCCTTGCACGTAATATCCCATCAGCTAAGAGAAAAGATTTTGCCTTTGTTAACTACGCAATGCGGGAGGCTGCTGTTACATGCATCGAGTCATTTGATAAGGAGGAAATAACTGAGGGTGGCTCAAAGGTTTGGTGTTGATCTATTGAATGATAACACATTATACCTCTTTTTGATTGATTTTAGTGGTCACTTTGTGTTTTGCTTGTCCAGGTAAATCTTAAAGTATCACTAGCTAAGCCTGTGCAAAAGGGTAAACAGAACAAAGGAGGGTCAAAATCTAGTAACAAGGATAGAGAGAAACCCAAGGCAGTCCATCGTGAGTTAAAATTTCTTCAAGTCTCTGTGCATCTATTTGTATCAATGAATTGTTTTTTAATGTTTATTTATTGAGCGGTTTTGTTCTTCAAAACAATGCACTTGAATCTTGCTCATCACCTAAAAAAATTAATACTACAAGTTAGTTCTTTGTGGTTATAAGGTTCGATATTGGCATTGTTGTATCTTTTTGATTCATGGTATCCCTCTTATTGTGATTGAAGAATTTCTAAGAACTGCTGACACTGTCATTCTAGCAGAATAGCCACAATGGACCAACATTATCCCATAAATATGCGGTTGTCTATTTAACCCTGTGTTTGGTTGGAATAATGAGAGGATGGATGGATGGGATTGGAAGGATAGAAAGGAGGGATTGCCCATCCACCTGGTCCACCAATTTGTATCATTTCAAATTAGAGAAATTATTGGTTAGAACCATTTTATCATGTGTACCTTGGACCACCCAATAAAAAAACAACACATCATCCAAGGTTGAAAAAAAGGTGCACTTTTATCCAAGCTTTATTGACAATTTTGAATGAGAAAAGTTTTCATTGTTAATCATGGTTGGCAAAATGACAACTTTTGCTATTTTGAATAGAAAAAAAGTTTATTTTCTTGGATGATGTTATGGTTTTTTATTGGGTGGTTCAAGGTATATATGGTAGAATTGTTCTAACTAATAATTTCTCTTCAAATTGGGAGGATGTAAGGATCAATGGAGCATGCAAGGGATGGATTTCTGCATTGACAAAATTACTTATTAATTTTTTTTTGACAAAACTATAATACTTTTTCACTTTTTTATTCATATTATTTATACATATTTTTACTTCTCTATACTATTAATCCTCTACTATTAAGTTTTATTACTAATTATTTTAATTTTAGAACATAATTTTCATAATTATAATTAAATAATTAGAATTGTCTTCTATTTTTTACTTATATTTATTATTTTTAATTAACTATTTGTATAAAATTAATTAACTATTTGTATAAAATTAATTAAATATTTAAATTAAATTATAAATTAATTTATTATTTATATAATTAATATATAAATAAATTAATTTATCAATAATTAATTTATAAAATCTTTTATTAAATTAAATTAACTTAAAATTAAGTATTTATATACTTTTTTTATATATTTATAAATCATAAAGATTATAAGTTTATGAATTACTTACTTCTTTAGTATAAATAAGTATTATAAATTGATAATAATAATATTTTTTTGTCAAAGGATAGTTTAGTAAAAATGTTATACAAATATCATCTATTCTTCCTTTCATCCCTCCTAGATTAAATTGAGGAGAATTATTCATATCCATCATTGCATGTTTCTCCAAACATATGAGAGGATGGATGGAAGATCCCATCCACCCTCTCCCTTATCCATCCTTCTTCCTTTACCCATTTTTCCTCCAATCCATCCTTCGTACCAAACAAGGGTAAATTTGTTCCATTTGTTTATTTATTCATTGTTGCAATGAGTTGTCCCTTTTCCAAAATATCCACCCAAATCTCTTTAATTTTTCTGCTTGTCCTTTCATATTTGAACCCTAGGTTTTAGTTTCTTCTTGTTGAGACCCTTTTCCATCATATTTCAATCACTTAACATTTAGTGTTGATCCGTGCACCTAGACATCATTGTTTTATTTTCTTTACCTTATGTGCAAGAGGTCTCCATATTGTGCAGTCTTTAACTTATAAGTATCTGGTCTTGTTAATCTTGAAATTTTACTATCATATGACAACTTTATGATGGCCTTATTTACTCATAAGGAATGTAATAGTTTGTTACATGTATGGTTGTTAATGTGATCTGGGTTGTTGGATGCAATATAGGTGTCCATCATAATGCCACGTACTTGTAGGGGTGTAATTTTGTCGCACACAAGCGAGCTGACCCCAGTTCAAGGTAGGATCAACAATGCCCTAGGGCTAGCTTGGTCTTGAATCTTGATAAGAGTTAAGTCAGCCAAGCTCAGGCCTGACTCATCTATAGGGGTGAAAATAGATCAGATCGGGTCCATGGCCAAAAAGTTCAATCCAATGGATCATTCGGATTGAATCGGGTCCAAGTATAACCTAGATCCCATCTAAAAATTTGATCTAAATCAAGTCTAGATCAGATATAGACAACTATATTTTAATTATCACATAACTAACTACTATTAACCACACAAGATAGACAACAAATAATATTGCTTTCAAAACAAATTAGGATATAAAATAATTATAAATCTATCTTTATGTTAAAACATGATCTATACAAGTATTAAATCACAACTTAGAGGTTTCAATAGGTTTGGATGATAATGGTATTACCAGGTTTTGGTCGGGTCGGGTTGGGTTGGGTCTAAATTTAAAAAATCCAGACTCGACATAGAAAATGGAACGGGTCTAATTTTAGAATCCAATCCAGATCCACAGGTCCTTGGAAATGGATCAGACCGGGTCTAAGCGGGTTTGGTCGGGTTGGGTTATGGGACAACTTGACCCGTTTGCAGCCTTACACATCTATTATCAGGCTAGCTTGTGTTTAGCTCGGTTGGGCTCACTCCAAGGTGAGTGGGAGGAACTAAATGGCAGTGAGAGGAGAGGCGAATGATGTAGGTGGAGAGGAGGGGTAAAGGTATTGAACATCTCAGGTTTGATCATCTTGTCATTGTAGTCGTGGATCTCAACTCCGTTATGCTGATGATGAGTGATTGAGAAGAAGAAGAGGAAGGGGAACGGCCCTGGTTCAGATACCATTGCCATGGGCTATGAAGGAGAAGATTGTGGAAGTGGAAGAGTTAAGGTTGAGAGATTAAAGACTTTGGTATGTTGGGCTTAAAGATGGTGGATTAGGGGCTTAGGGTTTGTTGGGAAGAGAGACATGTTGAGAGGAAGAGGGCTTATGCCATTGTGGCTTCTGAGATTGAAGAGAAGGTCTACCAGGTTAGGGTTTCCTTTATAAAGCTGAATTGACCAAGCATTAGATCACAGTCCAATATCTTATACTAATTCTTATTTAGGAATTGTTTATTTCAGAAAGAAAGAGAACTATGCCTTTAACTGATAACTGAATTATTTGTATATATTGATTTATTTGCATGTTAAACTTTATTGAGCTAATCATAAGTGAGCTGATCGTATTCGGCTCATTCATATTCTGAGTTAAAAGTTTTGGCTCGTATTAGGGTCGTTTATTAATTGAGTTAGCAGAAGTCAAGCTAAATCTTGAGCAGAAAACCAGCTGCTCTTGAGCAGCTGGTTCATTTAGACATTACCTGGACTATATCATTTATCTGGAAAATAAGTTGGCATATATCTTGGAGTTGCAAAGTGTCTGCATGCCATATTCATGGAAACCCCATAAAATAGACCAATCACTATTTTTTGTTGGTAAGGAAGATGGTCATTTTAAATGTAGTCCTGAAAGTCATAAAGAAGATAATGTTCAAACAAGTTGGTTAATTTCTTCTTATTGCACACAGAAATTACTTCTTAAAACTATGTATACAATTTGTTTATATGAGGTGTATTGTATGGATGAGTCCCTAAATCATACTACTTTACTCTTGTCTAGTTGAACCCTTGAAATGCATTTTCTGATTCTTGCATTGTTTGTCTTTGAGTAGTCCTTGAAAGCAAGGTTTGCCATCTTGATAAAGACCCTGTACCGGTACCATGCTCGTACAGTGTTGCTAAGCTTGGTATGGGGGTTGGTTTGGTCTATCAAAGCTCGGTCTGCTTCCTGCTATAAGTTTTGGTTCAATACCAATCTGGTATAGTATGCTTGGTATGGGGCAATATGCACTAGTATGGCGAACCATGCTTGATAGTGTTGTTCTAGTTGTTTATTACAAACCCACCATCGAAGTGGCCTTTTGAAGTTCATTTCAATTTGTGAGAATAGGGGTTTATGAACCAACTTTCGTTGAAACTTATCCAAATTAGTTCTACCCCCTTTAGGTATTACTATTTTTGCACATGACCCAAAATCTTCTATCTTGATCCTAAATCATCTATTTTGATTGTGATTGGCCAAAAATTGTGATTGGCCAAAAGCTCTTTATTTAGGGCTTAATTAGTTCTTGGAGCCTTTTTTTGATATAGACGGGCGATCACAGCACTCTGGTGCGATTCAAACCTGTAATATCAGAGTACAAAATATCCCGTAGGCCTTGCAGGCATGATCCTTTAGCTTCCAAGATCATTCATTCGAATGTTGAGCAATAAAAGAAGCAACCCAGTCAACCGCGCTATTCGCTTCTGGTAGACATGTCGGATGGACACCGCAGCTACAAGACAAAGTGTGGACTAGATATTATGGAGCAGAGGGTTAATTAGGAGTTGGTGCGGTTCCCCTTGCAGTATCCAGTCAATCACGGTTGCAAAGTCACCCTCATTGAAGATCTTTTAAGCTTCTAGAACTTGCGAAGCACAAAAAATACCCATTCAAGTGGCCTGAAGCTCAGCGCACGGAACAAAAGTCTCAATAAGGCTCAATCCGCCCACCGCCAGTAATCTGGCATCAAGATCCTGAATCATAAACCAAGCACCACCCCTAGCATCGTTGAAACTGTCGTTAAAGTTGACCTTAACAAATCCCGAGGGAAGGGGCTCCCAAAAAATAAAGACCATCTTGCGGGTTGCTGTCCTAGCAGCAAGGGAGTCCTAGTGGTTGGGGTCATCAAGAGGTCGATCGGCAATATCGAAATGATGGTACTCTGTAGCAGAAAAAGGGTTTTTTTCAGCACATGGTGAATAGGCACCACCTCAGCATCAAAGACGATACTGTTCTTGGAAAGCCAGATCTAATAGGCAATGTAAGCTAGGGTGGCCCTTCAGGTGCCAGCTTTCCTCTCCACACTACTTTGATGGATAATATCCAAGAAAGACTCCCACCAAAGATCATTGCTCAACTCTCATGGATGACCACCAGCAAACCTCCAAATCAACCTCGCTCTTGGGCAACTCATAATAGCATGCTATGTTATCTCGTCCTCCAAATCATAGACTGGGCAGGAAGTGAAAATTTCCATGCCTCTATCCCTGAAAAGACTGTGTATTGGTAGTCGATCCCAGGCCGCCTTCTAGATGAACAGTCTCACCTTGGGATGAATAGCTATCTTTCAAACCCAAGCAGCATCTATCTTCCTATCCAGCGAGGCCTATACATCTTGATAAGATCTCTCATGGGGACTTTGAGGTGACAAGAGCACCTCCACATTCTCATATCCTGACTCTGATGGACCGGAATAGGAACAGCAAGGATCTGATCAGCAAGCGACCCACCAAAAAGGCGGATGATATCGGGAGCTCTCCAGCAGTCGTTGACATGTAGATGGCAATCCAGATCACTACTAATGAAGGTAAGCCATCTAGATAGCGGCAAACT
This sequence comes from Areca catechu, assembly GCA_021397845.1. Taxonomy (NCBI): domain Eukaryota; kingdom Viridiplantae; phylum Streptophyta; class Magnoliopsida; order Arecales; family Arecaceae; genus Areca; species Areca catechu. The sequence continues at coordinate 205,863,315 of CM038051.1, read as the reverse complement.
GAAGATCCAAATATCATGAAACACATCCACTGAGATCCCATTCCCAATAATCATTTGACCCCAAACAAAATTACAAGAGCCCAACTGCAAACTTCCTTGTAGAAGGAGCATCCACGAGTAATCTGAATCTCAGTCTCCTAGTTCCATGCTTTGCACCGAGCCCTTATCACTCTGCTCCACAAGCAATCTGGTTGAAGAAGGAATCGAGCAACATGCTTGGCAATCATTGCCTCCTTACTAGTTGGAAGGGACTGGATCCCAAGTAGGGGTGGCAAAATATGACTTGACTCGCCAATCCGACCTGCGTTCGACCTGTCTTAAACAGGTTTGGATTGAACTTATATCGGTTCGGATTGTAAACGGCTCAACCCGTTTAATCCATTTAATATACGGGTCAGGTTCAGGTTTCAGATCCTTTGACTTGTTTAACCCGTTTAATATATAGGTCTAAACAGGTCGTGTCGGGTTGTATAACCTGTTTAAGATAGTAGTCCATAGGTCCACAGCTCATATTGCCATAGATCTTTATCGCTTGGTGTTGGGCCTAGCCTAGCAATAGGGCACCCGGGGGGGGGGGGGGGGGATTCTTTCTTGGGAAATGGCCAAATGGGCTTTGCCAATTGCCGGGCCGAGCATCCCATTCCAAAATATCCATCCATGTTCAAAATGAAACTAGGGTTTCTGGTCCGCTAATTTTTTCCCTTATTCCATTCTTCGGCCTCCCTGCTATCTCATGGCGGTGCTCCTTTCCCCGCCCTTCTCTCATCCTCGATATGTATTCAAGTCTGTGTCTCTATTGATGAGCTTGGTAAACTCTGGACTGTCTCCTATTTGGCAATTGAGTTCTAGCCTTTGTTCCATGGCTTTTCTTTTCCCTCCCCCTCCTATATCTTTATCTTTCGAAATAGTGCTTTGGATACAAAGGATCAGCAGCAGTGCTCTATTTTTAAAGAGGCTATGATGACTTCCAGTTTGAGATGCATTTAAAGAGGCTTTTTCATTTAGTCGGGAAGAGAGAGAGATGGAGGTGAAGCCTTTTTGTTCTTGTAGTGGCAGGGCAAGCCTGGACAGTCTGCTACACCGCAGGCAACTGCTTGCAGCCACCTCGTGGTTAAGGTGCAGAGGAACTTGCAATGCCTTATTTTCCAATGGCAGATATGAGCCTTCTTTCCTCTTTCCTCCTTCCCATGTTTATTTTGTTTGGTCTCTGATTTAAGTATTGTTTTTAATTTTTAATTTTATTTTATTTTTAATATTTTCTTCGCTTAGTGACCTTTGAAAGATTTGATTTGTTCCTGAAGTCCCTTGTTAACCAAAATGGTATGGTGATGAATGAAGGATTGGAGAAATTTCTTGAATTATGAGCAGCTAGGTTTTCAGAATCCCTAATGCATACTTTCAGCTCCACCAATCTGATAGTCCATATCAACTAAAGCATGAAGCTATCATGTCCTTTTAAGCATTTACTTAGCATCAACTGAAGGACGATCTAGAATTGAAGGAACTTTTATCAGGTTCTGATGCTTCTGAATGATAGCATCAGAAGGTACTTCACACCCTGAGAATCAGGTTTGGGAACTGGGCCTTACCTTCTTCCTCCATATATCTATTGCGGATGATGATTTCTTGCTTCCCCTGGACTTCACTAATATATGAGCACAAGTGGGTTTTAAACAGGTCGTAAATAGGTTGTTGCCTTTTTTTTTTTTTTAAATTAAATTATAAATGGTTCATAAACAGGTCGAGTTAGGTAGCCTGTTTAACAAACAGGTTGGGCTTTGGTTCTAAAACTTGACCTGTTTAATAAATAGGTCGGATTTGGATTGAGTCTTTTTTGACCCAACCTGAATTTGACCTGACCTGTTTATACCCGATCCGATCCGATTGCCACCCCTAATCCCGAGGCTGCCTTCCCTGACGGCAGGCAAATTGTCTCATAAGACAAAAGGGGGGGGCCATCACCATCCTATCCAGAATCTCACAAGAAGTCATGAAATCGCTGCTCAATCTCCCTTAAGCATGAGATCGGCACAATCGTATTCGCTAGAAGGTATATCAGGATGGAGCTAAGAACTGATCTGACCAGAGTGACCCTACCCATTATGGAAAGAGCATTAGCATGCCAACCCTCGAGGCGATCCTGCCCTTTGCCATTTTCTTGCCATGACTTGTAAGAATTTGTAATCTGAATCCTACTTTTGAGATCAGTACTTGTTTGAGGATGTAGCTTTTTGGGTGTTCATTTATAATGCTGTTCTTTTGTGCTGTCTATGTTTGAACCCTTTGGAATCTCTAGTTTTAATGATGTTTTAAGCATCTTCGAGCTTGATTAATCCATTTGTGGTTTTTTTGCCCTTTTAATGCCTTTTTCAAGCCATGGAATTCGTTTGGAACTCATCCTATTTATTAAGACCCTGTTTGGAATTGATGTTGGCAGTAGATAGAGCTTTTGGAAATAAAGTTTTTGAGAAGTAGAGCTTTTGAAAGGATTTTTACAAAAGCTATTTGCTGTTTGTTAACTATATTTATAAAATGCTTTGTAACTTTAATATATGTTTGGTAACTAAAATAAAAAAGTGCTTTGGTATGATAAAATGATAATAAAAAATATTGCATAATATTGTATAATGAAGAATAATATATAATATAATAATATATATTAAAATATTATTATAATATATAATATTATTATCATATAATATAATATTATTATAATTATGATTAATATAGAATATAATATAATGGATTATAATCTAATCTAATAAAAGGCTATAATATAATAGATTATATTATAGCCATTTATTAGATTAGATTATAATCCATTATATTATATTCTATATTACATTATAATATAATAATATAATATTATTATTATTTAAAAAATATTTTTATATTGTGTAGTATTATTATTATATAATGTAATGTAATATTGTAATATGATATAATATAATATAATGGATTATAATCTAGCTAGTCTAATAATAAATTATAATATAATAGATTATATTATAATATAATAATATAGTTAAATATTATTATATTAGTTTTTTAATAATATAATAATACTATAATATATTATACTATGTATTTATAATATATCATAATATTAATTTATTATTATATTATATTTATAGTGTAATAATATACTATGATATCATATAAGATGTAATTATGAGATTTATTGATGGTATTTTAATCATCTAAAAGATTTCATTTAAAACAAAACAGCTTCTCGACGTTAGCCTGAAAATACCTTTTGTTTTAAAATGGAGCTTTCAACTTTCTGGCAAAATAAAATAGCTTTTGGATTTTTTTACTAACATCATTGTATCATTCAAAAGTGCTTTTAGAGGACCAAAAAGTTGTTTTTGGCATTCAAAAAGCTTAGTCAAACAAGGCCTAAGTGATATTTGCATATGTTCTTTGGCTGTTTGATTGTTCCTTCCCATCTGCAGCCTTTCTTGAATTGTCGTGTTCTATACTTTGGGTTGACTTACTATTTTCATTTGCTTTTTTTTGTTTCATCTCCCATAATGCATGTTTTACATGTTGTATTTCTAACTTTTTTAGTCACCTCTAATTTGCACTTTATCAGCCTCTTATACTATTTCTTAGCTTGTATTATCAGTGTTAAAATATTTACGTGATCAACTCCCCCTTGGCAAATTTCTCTATCCCTGCAGAATCTCTAGCTTTGATTGCATTCCTTGCCTGGGAAGGGTATGCAGCTTCTAGATACTGTTGAAGAAGAACATATTGGTTTGCCTTAATTATTTGGACTGTCTTGTTGGTTATGGTCATGGCCATGTCCTTTCTTCAGTCAACAGTGTTCTTGGCATATAACTTGTACCATTGGCATCTTTCTAAAGTTAGTCTATCTATGACTAGTGTAATGAAACTTGGTTTCAAGTTCACTTTTGGTATGTCCATCACCACAGTAAACTTGTCAGCCTGATGATAATTTTATCAGATTAGTTGTTTCTCTCATACATGCCTTCCAGGATTGCTTATAATCCTTTAATTTATCATAGAACCATTGTAGTTTTTGATGTGTTGTATCACATGTTATATCCAAGTCAATTAGAACTATGTGCAGATTTTTCTGTTTAATACTTGCATTACTTGCCTGAGAAAGAATTAGATGGTAATGTACTGGTTCTAACTGAATCTTGGTTCCTGAAACCTTATCCATTACTTTGTGGCATAGTTAATTGTTTTAATTCATTTGTGGCTTCTGCAAGATCACCTATTTAATAGACATTTAGATGAAGTAATGGCCAGTAAACTTTCTAGCTATGAGTGGAATGTGTCACAGAGGTAGTTTGTATTTAATTAAGAATAGAATGTGTCTCACAGGTAGTTCTTCTTCTTGTTTTTTTATGGACACAGGTAATTCTTATTTAGCTAACAGGCTGTAATAGTATGTTGTCCAAGTATAAAGAGTTCTCCTCTAGGAGAAACTTAATCTGATGTATTCATAAGCCACCGTTTTAGGAGATGTTTTGCTTTATAAAGTTTTCTCACACAGTCATTTTTAATCATATCAGCACTAATAGTTCTAAAGAAATCTTTTCTAATAATTTTACTAGGTGAAACAAATGTCACTGCTTCTTCCAACAAGGGAAAGCCTTTCAAGGGTGCTCATACTACTAGTGGTGGGGATAAGAAATCTGCTACAACTAATGAACTTCTGAATGTTTTGAGGGAGCAGGCCACTTGGAAACAGGGACAAGTGGGTTATGCTGGAGGTAAGCTTTGTGGTGAATGAGCTCTACATATCTTTATAAAGGCATTTCCTTTCCATTTAATGGGGATCTTACTCAATGATCTTCTTATGTTGGATGGTTCGTGGAGCGATTTCAAGTGTATTAATCACCCTCCATTTTACTTTGGTCATGATTTGCTTGTTGGCAATCATGTTTCTGTCTTGTTTCATGCCTTATTAGTTTCCACCTGATCCTAATTCTGGTTGTTTATGGTTGATAGGAAGAAATTTTATGGTGTTGAAACCAATGTCAGAAAATTGTACACAATTTTGTCTGTTGGGTGGGTTTATAGTGCAAAAGAGGTTGATAACCATGAGTTTCTTTTTAATATATGTTTTTACTCTTTAGGAATTCTGTGCTCATAAGTGCGATCTCTTGGGAAGCTTGCCTCAACCTTTTCTTGTGGTGCTCAATTTTTATGATTAATGCATACTTCGTGCTTAAATGTAGATCACTATTTTTTTAATATTATCTTGCTTCAACTACTTTGTTTTCTTTCTATTTGTCATCTGTATATTTTCTTTATATGTTTATTTCATGCTGTTTTCTTTCTCATCTTTCTAGATCCACTTTTTTAAATTATTCTTTTTTTTCTTTTCTATTTTTGGGGTGAGCCCTTCCTTGTTTGGAGGTTTTCTGTACCATTGACATTTTAGGGTACTCGAATATGACATGATGCAACACAACATGACACTTCTGCAATTTGGAATTTGAATCAGCTGTTTGTCTATCTGAATTGTTGACACTTTGATGCAAATTTTCGAATGTCTTGTTTCATGAATTCAAGTTTTAGATAAACATAAATTTTTAAGTTTCTATGTAATTTATTTGTAGTTTTATCTCTGGTCTAATATTAAGTTCTGAACTAACCAAAGGTTCCATTCTTAATTTGCTCTCTCTCTAATATTTTTATTGCAGTTGTTTATTTACATTGTCATGCAGTAGGTAACAAAATTGTTGCTAAACAATTAAATGATATGTTTCTCTTTGATGTGCGTCATGATTTTTTGAACATTTTTATTGTTATTTACAGAAGTTTATGACTTTTGATTGTTTCAGGCTTTCAGCTTGAAGACACTGATGTCATATATCCAAAGATTACAAACAATACACAATTCCTAAAAATTATGTAACATGATATATTGTTTCTTGATTTGTTTTGTTTTTTGATTTGATTTGATTTGTTTTTCCTTTTTTTTGCCGTAACTTTTCTTGACTAATTTTTTTCAAAATCCTGAAACTGAGCTAGAACTGTTGAATCTGCTGACCTACAGGAACCAAAACTTGACATGCTATACCCGGACTGAAATAGAAAACAAGTTTCTCAACCTCGTATTTTAGGTTGATTAGTTTCATATGTTCTTTCTAGATGATCAACAAAGGCAATTGGTAAATTATCTATAGGTGCTGTGCTAATGGTAAGCTCATCTGTCTTTTAATGTCATGAGAAATTATGACCATTGCTGGTGGAGTAAAGATCAGCCATGACCTTAGTAAAGGACAGTCAGAACTGTTTTATGAACGTGAACACACTAGTTCCATGAGAAATTTTACACATGGCTGTTGGTTCACCAGCTCTTTTAATGCTTCATTAAAATAAATGGCGACTTAAAAAGCTTGTTCACTGTGTTGGATTGTTCTATTATACACAAGGCATCCTCCTCTCGAAGTTTTTAGTGGTGTCTACGGAAATTTAGTAACACATTCTATATTCTTTCTTGGGATCTTTATTACAATGACTCTCTTTTTACTCTCATGGTGGATTTGAACAAAATGCTCGATCCTTTTCATGAAGAAGGTTCCCAATTCTAACCTGCTTATCATTAGCATTTTCTGTTCATTGGCAATTCGGCATTGAATTAGAAATTCCCATTTATAATGCTTTTTCGCTCCAATCGGAGTTATTGACTTCAAAAGTAACGACCTTGTGTACTTTGGAAGGATTCCCTATTGTATCAGAATTGTTGGCCTTATCTGAGACCTGGTTTAGCATTGAGCAGCATTTGGTTAATAATGTTTGTGATTCTTTGATGAACATTGATGTCTAATTCAGGACTCAGTGATCATAGCTGTGATTTGTAATTTTTCTTCGAGTTTCTGGCATCCCCATGGACAAGTTTCTTGAAGTTCATTTGTTTTTTTTGTGTTTATGGTGCCAGGTCCTGCTGTCCAAGAATATCCGCATGTGCTACCTGGTGGAAAGCGTGCTTTTTCTGCAATGGTAAGTCCTGGAAGCTTGTAAACGTATGTTTCCTTAAGATATCATCACACCATGCCTTCAACTATATGCCTGATTGTGCAGGGAGATGATGCACTGTATTCTGATTTGAGAGGGTATCCTCGTCCCCGATTTGAGGGTTCTTTCCCAATTGCCGGCTCAAGGTCTCTCTTTAAAAACTTTCTACAACTTATTTCACATGAAAATTGCAATCATGATGATTCATTGTTTCCCCTTCATTTCCTTTTGTCGCATCAATTCACACTCTTAGTTAATCTTCTGCTGCTTTAGCTATGGTGCACCACCCCACGGCACAACTGGATCCTCTCAGCCATACTATCAGCGTCCTGCAGCTCCTGGGTATGCCAGTGGTATGTTCCAGATTCATGCTGACATTTTTCCCCTTATTTTGGTATTTGTTTATTGTAATCATATACTGTTCTTTTGTGGATTATCAGGTTCTGTTTATGGGACCACGGAGTACCCAAGCACCATTCAGGTAATGGCCTCAAAATTTGTGAAGGAAACTTCATTTGTTTGATTTGTATTGTTCACAAAAAGAGAGATGAGAAAACCTAGCAGGCTCACACATTTTACCACATACGTAGTTCTAAGAGTGCTTATGAGTGGTGACATCTTTTTAAAATCTTCCAATTTCATGTTGCGTGTTCATCCTTTATCCGTTTTCATACAATGATTTTTTATTTTTGTTTCTCCAGATGAGGCAAGGAGGTCCTCCATATGGCAGCAGCCTGTATCCCAGATGTACGTTCTATTTGCATAGTCCTGACCTATTTGGATTGGTATAGGGCTTTTCCTCTTATGTTCATCGAATATTTCCTTTATCCTTGTTGAACCTATTTTATGTTCATGTTGCAGATTGATTGAAATACTGGAATATATATGTTCTCTCTATTCAACCTTGCAGCAATCATTTGGGGATACTCTGGTGCGGTGCCCCCTCAGAACTTCAAACATATATATTTTTGCTGATAGAATGCAGAAGTTTCTGACACAACCGTTGATCAGATTAGCCATTTTGTCTCTAAAGCTTTGAAGCTGCATCTATCAATGAATCAAAATTACTCTATTTTATTAGCACCCAGATTTTTGTGCTCCAGTGAAATTGCTATGCCTTTCTTTTGTTCCTTTCCTTGAGATGGATACATTAACCATGCTGAGTAGTTGATATTTGCGCCTGTTTCATGCTTTTTGTGCTTATGATTATTATTGCATAGGCGATGACTGAACAATCATACACTAGTAGGTCGAGACTTGGTATGCTGACTTATATAATATAATGACTTAAAGTAAATGGTAGGTTGGTTATATTTGACTTGTTACTGCCAAGCTGATTGGTTCCAAAGCCTCAGTAAGAATAAAAGTTTTGTATGGAATGGATGGTATTTGGTGCAGAACAGTTTGGCTGGGTTAAAACCATGTTTTCTGAGTGATTTCCAATGTCTATGTACATCATGATTTGGGGCATTTATGAAGCAAATTTAGGTGTAAGATTTTAGAATAGATTACCGTTCATGAATGGGGGAAGTATTCAACAATTCTTTTTTAACTTTAATTTTAATTTTAATTTTAATTTTTTGGCATATGATAAATTTCTCAGGTGTTTTTATGTGAAGCTAAATATGCATGGACTTTATGGTCATGCTCAAACATTTCTATATATTATATTTATTGAAAATTTATAAATATTGGAATTTAATTCTTTGCATTTATTGTTAATTGGTCATTGTAATTGTGCCTGTCAAAGAAACTAAAAAAAATATGGAAATGAATTCGAACGGAACATAAAAATCGGTTGATGAAGGAATCTTAATTTGCTGAATGTTTCTTATTAGATCCTGTTATATAATCTGATTTGAACTTGAAGTCCAAATAATTCCAAGCCGTGACGTATATGGGATAATCATGATTAGTGAAAAAAATAGAATAGTTGTACAGGATGCGGGAACAAGGATGCGTATTTTACGTGTAATTTCCTCCGGCATGACATGGTTACAATTGAAAAGCTTATCAGGGCCATTTGCTGTACATGGTTTTTGTGACCAGCATGATCTGACTACGGCGGGAACGTTCTGGAATTGTTCATTTAGACATATCTGCATTATAGATTCCACTATGTCGTTTGCTTAGGATCCTAAGGGTGCTTTCTTTGGGCCATCATCGGTGCAACTTTCGAGGCCAATGGTGGACGACTGTTTGATAACTTTAATTTGGCTGGTAAGGGAGCCAACTTGAATGGAAAACTTGGACGATCCTTACCCAACGGTCGCAACTCCTCTCCACAAGGAACATGATGCATGTCATGGGCTCTTAATACCGGAAAACACTCATGAGAAGTTGGGTTTGTACGAACCTTTTATTAAAAAGAGACACCCCTCTAGATTGGAGGTTTAGATGTTTTTGTTTTTTGAGAGAAACTAAAAACTATACCAAGGTACCGTGCGTGTGTGCAAGTGTTAATTTAATAATAAATTTAAAATTTAGGTGGTTGATGATCCAGTCCTCATACTAGGACAGAAGCTTTAGCTTTCATGCGGTAGACAAATTTTTCTCAAGCCAAAAAAAAAAAAAGGAAAAAAAAAGAAAAAAAAGAAATATTTGTTAAATAAATATATAATCGTTTATTTATAAAATTAAAAAAAAAAAATCCCAGGGACATGTGAATATGTGATTCAAATGTCAGTCATTCAAAACTCAAATATGCAGCAAGACTCGTTATGGTGTTAGTAGAAAATCAAATGATTTTCTATCTTCGTTTATGTTTTACCGGGCACAATCCAGGCTGAACCATATCTCAATCCATCGTCAGGAGAGATATTGTATAATTTAAGTCACAGAAATTTAACCAAAATTTTTTCCTAGGCGAGAGCTATTGTTACAAGTAAAGCGTCTTCATGTTGCGTGAGAGACGTCGATTTCCTTCAAAATCGTTGTTGATGATACAAGTTTTCTGCATTCACAGCCATCCTCGCACCCTAAGCTGATCTCAACCACCCCACCAGCTCTATCTTTTTGTTAGATTTCTCTACAGTATTTTTACCTGCATATTCTCTACAGTAAAAAAAATAAATAAAAATATATAAGTCATAGTTGTTGTTATCCATTGTCAAGAGATGGGCCCTGCCAGATTACTACGGTTTGTTGATCCTGATTCCGCTACCAACAAAACCTGGCTGTGTCTATCTCTTTCCGACTCCTTTATTTAGGTACTTCCGGGGTGACGCGACTAATTTAAGGATATTTTTCTTTATATAAAGTTATATAGGATAAAATTAGGAAAATAAAAAAAAGATGGCCGTTTTTGGTGATCTAAAAAAGCTGGGAAGCTAATTATGCAACGATGCATATTTAAAAGCAAAAAAAAAAAAAAAAAAAAAAAGAAAAAAAAGAAAAAAGAAAAAAAGAAAAGAAACTCTCGTTTTTTTATTTGTATTTATTTTTCACAAGCCGTTCCCAATACCAGCAGATCTCCAGAGCAAACCAGCACGCCGTTTTCCCGTTTTGTGCGGCCCCGGCACCGAAATTAAGCATCGGAATCGGCTCCGAACCACCTCTCCAGTCTGCCAATCCGCCCCAGGTCAGTTCCCAATCGGTTTCTTGGATTCTTCGCATGTTCTGTTTTTGTTTTCAAGCAGTTTGGGGGGTCAAAGATCGATTTTTTTTTTTTTTTTTGTTTGTTGTGTTTCTCGCTTGTAATCGAGCCGTTCTTTTTGTTTTTTTAGTACGAATCTTTGATCTCTGTGTATTGTTTTGGTGGAAAGTCTCTGTTTTTAGGTGATTCTTGTGATATTTCGATCAAGAATGTTATGGTTTGTGTTAGAAGCTCCGAAGGATCCCTCTTTTTTTTTTTGGCCGAATGGTTCTTATTAGTTCGAGTCTAAGGATTCGTTACGTTTTTATGTCCTGTTGTTTTCTTTTTTCTTTTTCTTTTTTAAAATTTTGGATCAGTATATACTTTAGTAGTTTGACTTTATTATATGGAAATTGGTTGGCGGGCTCAAACCCAATTTCTTTTCTCAGTGGTTTCTAGTTGATGTTTTGGAGAATGGTCTTTGGGATTTGTATTATTTAGTGTCGATGTGTCAGTTTAACTATTTTTAATTCCAATTTTGTTTTGTATTCCATCTTTGTACTTGCTTTGATTTCAGCTTTCTAAGTATGACTTTGTTTTTTGCAAATTTCTAATCGTTGGTTTATTGTTAAGAAGGTTTTTTTTTTTTTGGGGTCCAGGGGAAAGAAATCTCAGTATATCAATTGTCTTTTGTTTAGATTAGCAACCAAACTTGTTGCCAACTCTATGTATTTGTTTTCTGAACAGAAGGAAATAAAGGGTAAAATCTGATACATATACAAACTGTTCATCAGGATGACGGGAATTCTCTTTGATCACAAGATCTGAAGACCTTGGGTTTTCTTCTGATGCATGCGGCTGGGTTTGTTCAGGTATCAACTTGAACTGTTGACTTTGTTGCTTTTCCGTTTCTGCTGAGTCCATCTATTGCTGGATCTATGGTTTAGCAATACTAGTAACAATTTCAAACATAATTACTTTCTACAGAGTTACACTCGTTTCATTAGTTACTGTGGATTCTGTAGGGTTAGGCTAACAGTATATTGTAAGGATGGGGTTCCAAGAAGGGAACAAGGTGGAGGTTATGAGACGAAATGAGGATGGTTACTGCTCTTGGATTCCTGCTAAAATTTCATCAGTACATGGAGATAAATATGGTGTCAGATATGACCTATTTGTGACAGCCAAAGGAAAGCCGGTAGTAGAAAGGGTGCACAAGGAAGATGTTAGGCCTTGTCCACCTCCTGTTCATGGAAAGGAGAGATGGATTGTTGGTGACGTAGCTGAGGTGTTTGACCTCGATTCATGGAGGGTTGGAAAGGTTGCAAAAGTTCTGAACAGCAATTATGTTGTCATCAGACTCTTCGGCTCAATCCAGCTTAGAGAATTTCATGTCTCTAGTCTAAGGGTTCAACAAGCTTGGCATAACAATCAATGGGCTGTGATTGGAAAGGTAGAGACAAATTTCCACAGTTCTTGAAATCTCTTTTCACTCATCTGTTAATCTGTTATCTGTTCTATCCTTCTGACCTTTTTTGTTGTGATTTTGTGATTAAATATTGTTGTGTGTTCTGAATAAAGCTACTTCTGCTTCATCGTGTTTTGTGATTGGTTGCTATTATGTGTTGTTGATCCTTAAAAGCTGTATTCAGAAGTATGATTTATGGTGTATATCTTCAAATTCCATTAATTCTCATGGATTTTGAAAGGCATTTTCGTGCTTCACTTTTACTTGTTAGTGTGAAGTCCCAAATTTGTCACAAAAAAAGAACTTGTACCACACATTTAGCTTATGATCTCTGTCTTTGTCAGACCATCATGAGTTTTCTTTCTTGTGTTCTGCACATTGGCATTTTTGGCTTTAACTGATAATTGTACAACTGCATGCTATCTACATTTGGACTGCATTGCTTTTCAACCTTTTGCTTTTCTGTGAGTTTCTTTGACTCTGTCCTACTATTTTGTAATGTGCTCTATCATAGCCATTAAGCTTTAGGTCAATGGTAATGTATATGTTGCTAGGAATTTAACATGGCTTGTAGTAAGCAGCATTTCTTTATAAGTTTGTCACCTATCCAATGTTTTGAAAGCCATTACATGGTGGGAAGTTCATTTTCAAACACAGAGTAACATAACCTCTTAAGTATCTTAAACATTTCATATAATTATGGAACTTTTATGTACCTAGTTCCTGCTCAGAAATTTCTCATACGCACATGAAGCTCTTACATATTTGATGGAATAAATTTTTTATTTTCAGCTTCAATGTGGTAGCAGTTGATAAAAACAAGGGACATGGTTGGACATGTAATCATGTATACATGGACATCTTCATGCTAAATCCTTCAGATGGTTTTACTGACACAATTTGATAATGGGATCTTGAGAGTCCAGTTAACAAAGTCCTAATTAGCTGACCTATATGTTTACACCCTAGTTCTGGCATTCTAATAATGATTCTTGGTGGATGGAAGATGCTGACCAGTTCTTGTTCTCATTTTTCATTTACTTTGTCCAGTGTAAATTCTTGTTTCCCAGGACGTCATATAAGAAAGACATTCAATCCAGAAAAAGAAATACGTCCACTAAGGCTGATGCACAAGATTGTAACAAAAATATATTGGAGATGGGGATGATTAAGATGCAAACCTGATGTTGAGAGGAGACGATTCTAACTTTTTTCAATCGAAACTTAGGAAATGATTTTGAGTTAGATGAATTCTAATTTAGCATATTTTGAACTACCTGCTTTTTGTCAGACATTGGCCAGGTTGGGATCCACCCATTTAATACAGCCAAATCTCAATTGATGACTGAAAACTTAAAATAGTGCCATTTAAATCTTAGAGTTTACAATTCAAATATCGGGACTTGATTTGATAGATACAAAAAATTTCTTGTATAGAATATTATCATTGGATGAAAAAGAGTAATGGAAATTGATTTCTGAAGATTGTAAGCAAGACCTGGAAACAGCCAGTCCTTCTATTGCTTCCATTTTGCAACTTTATGCACTCATAAATTCTCAATTGGTAATCTAATTTGTCTGGTTATTGATCTTCTTGCTTTCAGGTTAGTGGAAAGAAGCAATTCATTAATGGCTACAACTGTTCTAGCCCCAAATATAACATAGGCTTAGATTGTGAAGCACATGGAGGTATATCTGAAGATGCTTGCACTGGACAGAGATATGAAGAAGAAGATGATCATTTTTGCTCATTTTCTCCTGCAAGAACTGGAAAGAAGAATCTCAATTCCCACTGTATCTTATTGCCAGATGTTGTGGTTCAAGGTACTGGAAGGAAAAGGAAGGCAAGCCCAACAGTGGATGGATCTTATCAGCTAACAAAAAGAGCACTTCCTAGAAAGGTAGATGCTGTTCCTTTATCCAAAGACATGACGGATGAGAACTGCCAGCATTTATCCACTAAAGGCAGAATAATTAAATTTTCTGAGATGGTTGTTAATAAGGAGACCAATAATCATGCCATGCATCCATCTTCCATACCTTTGCAAATTATTGAAGAGAATAATGCATGCTCCGTTGCTAGTTGTAGTGATAATAACTTACCAGAATATACTAATGGGAATACGAGAAAATATCCTAGAGATATTGCCTGTAGCTTTTTTGATGATGCCATGTCTTCATGTCCAACTGAAGCTGAGAAAAAGTACCGATGTGTTTCTGAAGATGAATTAGCTGCCAACATCCATGAATTAGAACTACATGCATACCAATCTACTGTGAAGGCCTTTTATGCTTTGGGTCCTTTAAGTTGGGAGCAGGAATCACTTTTAACAAATCTTCGCCTCTCTCTTCATATTTCAAGTGAAGAACATTTACATCAACTGAGGCACCTGTTATCTGCTTAAACTTTTTGATTCCCACCTAATGATCCTTATCTTTCAACAAGGTCAGGTTATTTTAGAGATATCTCTAACCTTCTTTAAGGATCATTTCCTGTTGTACTTTGTAAATCATTCTGCTTTGTAGTTCGTGTAGGAGTGGTTATCATTGTTAGAAATTCTCACTGTACTGTTGTTAGTCTTTTTATGTAATGTATGTAACTGTTCCTAGAGTAGTCAAGTACTGCTTGCAATCTTTCAGAACTACGTGCTTCTAACGTAGCTTGATGGCTGATTATAATACAAAAATAATTTGTCTCATCATTGATGTAACTTTTCTGTTGATTATGGCATTATGCTAAAGTTGCTTCTGCCAACAACCTTCTTACCACTCCACATTATGAATAAATGGCATCAGATTGGGTTAAGCAATTGCATTAATGAGAGCTCAACTATTTAAGCTGCTTAAGCATCAGAAGCAAGGCTGTTCTCTTGCATTGCTTAAAGTTATCAGGAGTACGAGAATTTCATATATTTTTAAAGTGTGTGCAAGGCTTATTTTTTGTTATCGAAATAGAGTTTCATCTATTTATCACACAAAATAAAAGTTGTTTTTTCCTTGATTCATCGGCAGATTTAATGTCATTGCAAGTTTTTTATTTTGTTATATTTAGAGGGTAAGCCTTGGTGCAACAGTAAGGTTGCTCTTTTGTGAGTTGGAGGTCATGGGTTTGATATTTGAAAATAGCCTTTTCGTATGCAGGGGTAAGGCTCTGGAATCTGATCTTTCCCAAATCCTACAATTGCAAGAGCCTTGTGCATTGGGCCACCTTATGTTATTTATTTAGTTATATTATAATTGTGCTTTTGCATGTTTTCAAGAAGGGGAATTATTATAACTGATCATCAATTAACAGTTATTTATATTTGTGATATCACATTTTAATATGTTGAAGTGCTGGTTGGAACCTGTGCAAAATGAACAGAACCAGGCTTTTGAGAGGAAGTGTAGTCGTAAGAAGAGGATAATTCTCTTTCTGAAAAAAATTGAGTTCCTTTAATCTGGTTGGATGATGAAAATAAAGAGCAAATCCTCTGGGAGATTTCGTGAATAATGCTTCAGACAATTACTCACTTATCATTCTTCTCCATTAAAAGCTATATCGCATTGCTCTCTATATGTATTTTTTTGCATTCTTTTGTGTGAGCGCTGACACTATTCTGGTTGTCTATAACTCTGCAATCATATATGCAGATGTTTACTGAATGTTTTTTGGTGAAAATCTCAACTAAATATGTGGTTTAAGAGAAGTCTGAGACAAGTAAGAAATGCTCACATGATTTAGTTTGACATTTGTAAGAAAGTTTGTTCAGGCTGCTCTATTACTCAGGCAGTCGATTGAAAGATATTTAAGTATGGAGGATCTATATGGTTCAAATTACTTGGAGTACACAAAATACCAAGAACCATGGAAGGCACTTGATGTTCTTGATTGTGAGATAGGCTGCAAACCATGGGATCAAATGTATCATACCTCAGGATGTAACCCTCTCTCAACCGTCCCTTTCATCTCTTGCATGCTCCCTCAAGTGCTAGAAAACTGCAAGAATGCTGAAGAATTTAATAATGATTATGCAAGAACAAAAGACTTGTTAGAAGAAGCAACAAAAATGAAAAATGGGGCATATTCAGGATTCCCAACAGCAGTAGATATAATGCTTTTCCAGAACTAGATAGTGTCAAATTGCAATAAAATCTCTTTCGTTCAGTTAGCATCAAAGAACTTTCAAAAGCAGTTGGAATTTCTCAAATCAGAGTTTAGATGACAACAGGCTGGTGGTGCTGAACGCTGCATTATGACCCAACTCTTGCAGTAGCTTTGTCCAAGATAGCTAGGCTTATGGCCAAGGTTGATGTTTCAAGCTGTTTGATTAGTGCATGCCTTCAACCCATTTTTCAATGGCATGGAAGGGTCCATATTGTTCTGAAAATATTTTTTTTTTTCCTCATTAGCCTCAGGTTTTGGATTATATTGAATGAAGGTTTTTAGATAATTGAAGTTGATTCTTATTTCTCTTTCAATAATAGAGGTGTTGATTAGTCCGCTCATCAATCTCTAACGAGGTTCAAGAAAATAAGGTTATATTTCATTTTCATCATTAATGGGGTTTGGTGCTTTATTTATGTTCTGAGTGCAAGATTGCAAGAACCTTTCGGAGTGGGCTATCTCCTACTTGGTGGTATTGAAGAATAGGTGAATAATTTTTGGTTGTAAAAAAGGGAGCAGCTGCGTTTATGAAAAGTACTTAATTCGTTATTTCTAAAGGCAATTTACAGTCTTGCAAGTAAACAAACCAATTGTAATACTGTCCAAGAAACTGATTAGTTTAAGGGTTCACCGAGTTACGTGAGGTTGAATGACCTGTCTATAAGATAATTGTTGAGGAGGCATCATGTAAGGTAAATGTTGTACGTGTTCAAAAGGAGTGAGCTAGATGCCAATTAAATTTCTTGTTCATGCTGTTGTAGGAGGCAGTAATGTTTGCCTTTTCCATCATCCAGTTCTTTACTGTTTCATCGTACAAGCTCATCTTTGACTTAGGACTTGTCCAGAATTTCCTAGCACAAGATTTGTTATCATCATTGTATTCTGCTGTATGTTTGGATCCATGTAAGCACTCCAGGTTTTGATAACAGAGTTTTAATGGTTACATGGTGGAATCATGCCTTCATGCCCTAAGTATAGAGCTGCACCTTAAATTTGTATGTGTAATTACAGCTACAATCTGACAAGAAAACTACCATGCTTATCGTTGTGTAGTGTCTGAGCTCTTTCTTCCATGTCATTATCTGAGTTTTTATCACTAATGCGTACTACCTTCTGGTTCAACATTTCACATCTTTTACATATATTATGCCTGAGTTATCATATGCTGAAACCAAACGTGGTTTGGAAGATATAATATTTCTTTGGAGAATGAACAAGAGAAGGGTTTATCCTTGACTCTATTTTTCAAGATGTCATATTTCTCTTCAGTCTCTGAAGTTTGTCATACTCCAACATTTATTTGTTCTTTTTGAAAGTTGAAATAAGTCGAAGCTCACTGTGTATTACTGATGAAGTGCCTAAAGGCTTGAATAGGTGCACTAGAACTTCTTTTGGAAGCTTGATTTGTCAGAAAACTCAAAATGGCTGCAAGGTTATTTTGTTGGTCATGATGACTACAAGCCTACATATTATTTGATGCATCACTAGTGCTGCAGAGAGTTTAATGAAGAATCTTTACCCATATTAATCTGTTTTATATGATTGGTAATGGTTTTCTTGGACATGAAGTATTAGGGTATGCCAATGGGATTAGGATCAGTCATACCTAGAATGACAAATTGCAAATTTTGGAGCGTCCATTTTCATTTCTCATCTCCAATTCATCAGCATACAAACAAACACTGTTGTACAAAATTTTACAGATGTGGGCCTCTGGAGAAGCTTTTGTACATTAAACATTGGGGCTGGTAGGAGTAATTCTTTGTGCACCGCGTGTAGTGCAGCAAATCCAGCATGGCCCGCACTGCACGCAGCTATTGGTCCATGCTGGTATGACGGATGGGACGGATCTCTACGATACGTAAGCTGCAGACGCCGTCTTGCAGTCTTTTCAACAGTGCAAAATGACCATTCTGTCCTCATCGTTTTCGGTATAGGAAAAATGATTCTTGTTCTGTAAATAGGGAAAAAAAAACTCATTTGCACTACGAAGCCCCATCCCAGAGTTCGTCCATTATTTTTGGATATCTCAGATACCTTCATTTTGTGTTTTTGCTCCTCTTTGGTGGTCGAGAAAGTGTTGGTGATCTTCCTTCAACATTTGATACGCCTTCGAAATCTTGAAAAAATGGAAACAAGTGGTTTCGTCTTTCAACGCAGACGACGAACACGAAAACAACGCAAGAAGGAAATGCAGATGGAGGAAGGAAGTAGGAAATGCAGATGGAGGAAGGAAGTACTGCGATCGTTGTTTATTCAGGAGATGATGATATCCCCTTAAGTTCCGTCTCCAAGAATGCTATAGAAGCAGAAACAGGTAAGGAAAATTTTTGATTTATGCTTGGAGTTGACATTTGGCATGTGAACTTTTTTTTTATAATTTTTGCATGAGTATCGGAGTTTTTTAACTAGGGTGCCTCATGTTTTGAATAAGGGTGTCGTAGGTTTTGAACAACGGTGTTATAGATTTTGAACTAGGGTGTCGTAATTTATGTTTTACTATTTTAATGGCAATTTTTGAAATTTATCCCTACATAGGGATGCCACGATAATTTTTAAAAAAATATTAAGTTTTCGTAGTATAAAATCATGACACCGTAGTTCAGATATTACGACATCCTAATTCAAAACCTATGATATCCTAGTTCAAAACCAACGACATCCATGCAGAAATTATTAAAAATAAGTTTTTAACCCCTCTACCTCTAATACATGACAACCGTAGTTTGTTTTATGACTTCCAAGGTATTATAAAATTGCCACGGATACTGTAACATTAATCAAAATGGCCAAAACAATATTACGACACCCTAGTTCAAAACCTATGACATCCTAATTCAAAACCAACAACATCCACGTAGAAATTATGAAAAAGAAGTTTTTAACCCCTCTACCTCTAATACATGGCAACCATGGCTTATTTTATGACTCCTAGGGTGTTATAAAATTGCCACGGATGCTGTACCATTAATCAAAATGGCCAAAATAATATTACGACACCCTAGTTCAAAACCTACAACATCCTAGTTCAAAATCTATGACACTCTAGTTCAAAATCTACGATACCGATGCAGAAATTATGAAAAAGAAGTTTTAAACCCCTTTACCTCTAATACATGGCAACCGTGGCTTGTTTTATGACTCCCAGGGTATTATAAAATTGCCAAGGATGCTGTGACATTAATCAAAATGGCCAAAACAGTATTACGACATTCTAGTTCAAAATCTACGGCATCCTAGTTCAAAACCTACGATACCCATGCATAAATTATGAAAAAGAAGTTTTTAACTCCTCTACTTCTAATATATGGCAACCGTGGCTTGTTTTATGAATCACAGGATGTTATAAAATTGCCACGGATGCTGTAACATTAATTAAAATGGTCAAAAACAGTATTACGACATCCTAGTTCAAAACCTACGACATCCTAGTTCAAAACCTACGACATCCATGCAGAAATTATGAAAAAAAAGTTTTTAACCCCTCTATCTCTAATACATGGCAATCGTGTCTTGTTTTATGACTCCCAAGGTATTATAAAATTGTCACGGATGCTGTAACATTAATCAAAATGGCCAAAATAGTATTACGACACTCTAGTTCAAAACCTACGATATCCTAGTTTAAAACCTACGACACCAATGCAGAAATTATGAAAAAGAAGTTTTAACCCCTCTACCTCTAATACATGGCAACAATGACTTGTTTTATGACTCCTAGGATATTATAAAATTGTCACGGATGCTGTAACATTAATCAAAATGGCCAAAACAGTATTACGACACCCTAGTTCAAAATCTACGATACCCTAGTTCAAAACCTACGATACCCATACAGAAATTATGAAAAAGAAGTTTTAAACCGCTCTATCTCTAATGCATGGTAATCGTGGCTTGTTTTATGACTCCCAGGGTATTATAAAATTGCCATGGATGCTGTAACATTAATCAAAATGGCCAAAACAGTATTACGACATCCTAGTTCAAAATCTACGATACTCTAGTTCAAGAACTACGATACCCATACAGTAATTATGAAAAAGAAGTTTTTAACCTCTCTACCTCTATGAACTTGATGTGGTTTTTGTAAGACATGCCAAAAACGTTGGCCTAGACTGGATAGAGCATCAGGGTAAAAGCTCAAATTTGACATTTGGGTAACAAAAGTTTAGCCATCTACGTGCCATCCCTACATCAAATAACTCTGATGCTGCATGAGTATTAGTTCTGCATTAACAAAAAAAAAACAAAGAAGCTTGAGTAGTATTTTTTTTTTGCAGGAAAGAATGATTCACTTTTCTTTATAATATTAATCGGTGGATCATAAAATGAAAAAGAAAGTTTTGAATATTTTGAGAGCTATGCAATGCATGACTTAACAATTCAACAATACTATTTCGAAGATTCTTAGGATGCCTGAGCATTGCAATACTTTATACTACCCGGGTGTGCCAATAACTGGAGGGAGACTTTTTAAGGTCGATCGTGGAAGGCTGGTTATGACTATCCGTGACAGGGTGGAGGGATGGCAGGGGAGAGCCCTTTTCTCGATGGGCAGGATTACTTTGATCTGGTCTATCTTTACTTCTATTCCGGTCTACTTGCTTTCCAATGCCATTATTTCCAAGTTTGTGATCCTGAAGGTGGAGCAATTCATTCATGCATTCCTGTGGGGCGACTCTCCGGCTGCTTGCTGTATTCATCTGCTGGGTTGGCATGAGGTCTGCCAGCCAAGGAGCACTGGGGATCTCGGTATTCAGTCTCTAGTTGCGAGATGAGAGGCGCTTCTGATCGGTCATGCTGCTAGATATCTTCTGTGTCCCAACAGCATGTGGGTGAGGATGATGTATGCTAAGTATGGCCCTCTTACCTCTGAGGGGTATACTGGTAGTACGAAGAGATATTCTGCTTTATGGAGGGAGATATCGGTTAGAGCTGATGTTTCTCCCAGCCTATGGCCTATCACACTTGGCTTACCAAGAATGAACTGGTCTTCAATTCCAAAACTAGTTCGATTAGATTTATTATGGAGAGAGGCCGTCTTCATGCTTCCGAGTACCTCATGACGATGGTGACGACCTTCGAGACCTAGAGCTTCATCTTGATTCCTCGAGCGCCTTGTTAGGCTTTCATCTCTTGGAAATCCCCTCCTCCAAGGTTTGCCACCGTCAGTTTTGATGGAAGTATCAGGGGCACTCGGGGCGATGCGGGTTTTGTCATTCATGGCCCTGGTCTTCGCCTTTTGGCGGCTGGGGGGGTGCCACCTGGTTGAGCTTACTGTCCCTGCTACGGAGCTCCGGGGTGCTTGGACGGGTGTGCGCTATGCTAGAAGGTGTCTTCATCTGGATCATTTGATTATTAAGGGAGACTCGACTGCTATTATCTCATGGATCCAGGAGGCTCGGCATTCGGTACCAGCTCACCTTCTTCTTCGGGATATTATTGCTTTCTTATTGCATGGCTGCTCCATTTATTTTGTGCGGCATGTCTATCGGGAGGCTAACTCGATTGCGGATTGGGTGGCTTTCTATATGACAAACCATTCTGGTAAAATCTTGTGGAATGACCTAGGGGACGCCCCGAGCTCCTTGCAGGATATGTGCTTTCAGACTTTCTTGAACGTGTTCACCATAGAACTATTTGATGAACGTCATGTATGATTAAAAAAAAAATTAATAATTAATGTTATCAAAAAAAATATTCTTTCATATAAATATAAAAGTATACAGACATAACCCAAACTTTAAATTGATATACACCATTTAGTGTAGCTCATGATAACACTTAACCAATGAACACTAGGAAAAAAAAAAAAAAAAAAAAAAAAAAAAAAAAAGAAAAAAGAAAAAAAAAGAAGACCAACAACGCATCCATTAAAATCTCTGACTCATGTTTACATATGCCTTTATAACGTTGACTTTAAATGGCCATTATATCAACCGGTACATGATTTATCATTATTTAATTTTTTTTAAAAAATAAATTTTTGTGTAGCTATCCTCATCGACTCTTGATACCGGAACATGTTTGATGTGGACCGTAATTTTTACATTCTTCGTTTGTAGTTGAGTTCATCAGCATAATTTATTATTAATTATTATAGAATAAAATTATGAAGCTGATAGGTGACCCCAGCTTTTCTAGATCAGTGAAATTTAAAAAAATCCACGTCAGCATGCCACGGTCGTACCATGGATTTGAGCCTTAGGTTTGGCTCCCTGATTTAATTTCTTTTCTTCTTTATTTGGAGGCTATAAATATATAATCGCCTCTCAAACGGGAGGAGGCGGCAATTCCCGTTTTTTTGGCTCTTTTTCTCTCATGTTCTCTCTCTCTCATTTCGAATTAGGGTTTTCTCTGGTTGCCCCCTTGTAATCATTTGCTATCTCTTGGACCAGGGAAACCCTCCGATCTCTGCCATTAGAGGGCCTTCGCCCTTCTCCGATCTGCTCGTCCCTGCCGCTCGTTAGCCTCTCTTCCAGGTGACATCCGCCGTCCCCTTTTAACCCTTTTCCGCACCTTGAAGCTTTGGTTTTATATGTCATCAGTTTCTTTTTCAAGATCCCAACTTTTCTAATAGAACGAGATCGCAAAGAAGCTCCTTTCTTTCAGAATTTTCTTTCCCTCACCTCCTCACGTCCCTTTTTCCCTCCATTTTTCCATGTTCCTTTGATGTTTCTTATGTTTCATGTAGCCCTGCAGATTGTTAACTCTCAGAAATTTTCTTGTCTGTTGTCATCCCTCGATCTTGTCTTCAAATTTGTACAAATTGAGTTTTTTTCCCTTTTCTTTTTGATTTGTTTCATATGTTGAAGTTGTTTAAGGGAAGGAAAAAAAAAAGAAGTAAATTTTGCTTCTGCTGTCTCTCAGATTGAAGGGCGGTGGCTGTCTACTACTGGGTTCCGTAGAAGATGGGGGCATTTATATCTAGATTCTGGTTCGTGTTGTTCCCTGCTAAGGAGTACAAGATTGTGGTAGTGGGATTGGATAATGCTGGAAAAACCACGACGCTCTATAAACTACACCTTGGAGAGGCTGTAACCACGACTCCTACAGTTGGGAGCAATGTTGAAGAAGTGGTTTACAAGAACATACGGTTCGAGGTGAGCACTTGCCATTTTATTTTCTTTTCAATGATATTTGCAGTGGTATGATTGGCCTTATGACATCGAGGATGGTATCTTATTTAGCTATCCGTGTTTCTTTGTTAGCATGTATTATGATATCCCGATTTTATTTCAAAAATTTAATTATTTATTCTTTTATTTTATCATTTGCATCAGCTGGCAAAAGGGATCTTCGGTTTCGTGTTACTGTCTTCTCATTGTTAACTCACTTTACTCCGAAGACTATGCCTAGATCTACGGTTTCGTATCTATGATCCATGATGTTTCTCTATGTTTTCGACTTCATATTATTAAATTGGTCCGGAGATCGTGCTCTATTTATAGCTTTAACTGTCCCAAA
The DNA here is from genome assembly GCA_021397845.1 of Areca catechu. Classification (NCBI taxonomy): domain Eukaryota; kingdom Viridiplantae; phylum Streptophyta; class Magnoliopsida; order Arecales; family Arecaceae; genus Areca; species Areca catechu. Next base: position 205,839,657 of record CM038051.1, on the reverse strand, counting down.
GGATGTTATTCATCTTAAATCTTCGGCTTCGTACACTCACTTTACTCCGAAGACTATGCCTAGTATTTATGGTTTTATGTTCATTCCGAAAGGTGTCAACTCCGGATCTTCGGCTTCGTATTATTATCTCGATCCGAATACCGTACCTAACTTTCTGGGAAGCAAGTTATGTTTACTGTCTTCAGCTTCGTTCATCCATCTTGATCCAAAGACTTGACCTCCTAGGCAGATATCTTCGGCTTTACTTTCTCAATATATTCCAAAGACTGTAAGTATTTATCTTTGCTGTATCTAAAAGAATTCGAAGTGCTAACATTCCCTTCAGGAGTGTTACTAAAGAGAATGTAAAGTTCACTTCGGATTCATCCTTAAAAGAAAGAGGGTTCTGGAGCATGTGGATTTCTTGGACAAACAGTTAATCTATTTGGGTCGTTACAACCACCCACATGGTCCGAAGCTTCAGGTTGAACAAACCCCGAGTGTAACGGCTTTTCTGACAGCCACTACTTACAGTTATGAAGTGGTTACATCCGTCAATCTCCATAACCGTAAGCAGTTGCGTTGGAGCCTATAAATATTGGTAAGATGGGACGCTCAGGGGATCTTTTTTGGACTGGCATTTTCTTGATTATTTCCTTTTTTTTCTTCTCGCTCTTGAAACTCTCCATTCTGCTGTTGCCTGGGTTCTCTTTGACTTAGGCATTGGAGTGTCCCCCGCCAGAAAACCTTCGGTCAGGGACTTCTTGCAGATACCGGTCGACGGCGATTCGGTGGAAGAACTACTCCATCTGGTCTATTTGGTCCAGCATCAACAATTGGCGTGCCAGGTAGGGGAAGCAATTTGATTCTTCTATTTTGAAGGAGATTTCTACTAGGCAAGAATGGTGAAAGGGAAAGGTAAGAATATTTTCACGAGCCAGGAGCAACAGGCTCCTTCGTCAAATGGACCTCCGGTCAATTCTTATCCAGCGATTCAGGGATCACCGCCTCCCATGATCTTGGTGGAGAAACAACAGTTTGAGAGTCTGGTGAATAAGGTAGAAGCCTCGACAGCGCTGGTACAGCACTTGCACGAAGTCGCAGCTCAGAAACAATGCCCTCCCTCTGTTCCACAAGCTGATTGTCCACCTGAGAGGGAGCGAGATCAACATCGAGAGATCACCCCCAGCTTCTCACAGATTTGGTCATCTCGTGGCTGCTACATCTCTCCACCAGATCGACAAGCAGAAGGTCAGGCTAAAAAAAAGAGGGTCCGGTGGTCTCCCTCTATTTTTTCTAGAAGTCATGTGCCAGAAAATTCAAGGCAGAAGGAGATTAATCATGAAGTGCAGGAGAAATTCAAGGCTATGCAAGCGCAGATAGCGAGAATTTCAGAATTGAGAAGAAATGATGAGGTTGTGACCTTTAATTCTCAACCCCCTTTTTCTGATCCCGCAATTGGAGGCCTATGATGGGACTTTGGACCCCCTTAATCATCTGGGGAGTTACAAGGTACATATGATGGTGCAGGGAGCAACTGACGCTCTCTACTACATTGCATTTCCTGCTACCTTGAAGAAATCCGCCTGAATGTGGTATTTGAGCCTGCCTCCAAGCTCAATTCGTTCTTTTGCTGAGTTAGAGCGGCAATTCGTCTCGTACTTCAGGACATGCCAGAAGATGCCGCGCAACACCGATAGTTTATTTCTTCTTCAGCAACAAGAAGGGGAAAGTTTGAAAGGTTTTGTCCACCATTTCAATTCAGCCACTTTGGAAATTCCTAACTTGAATGAGCATGTGGCCATGTCTGCCCTGAAAAAAGGCTTAAAATCGTCTAGGTTCACTTTTTCCCTGGACAAAAGATTCCCAACGAGCTATGCCGAACTGCTGGCAATAGCTTAGAAGTATGCTGCCGCTGAAGAGCAAGCGGTAAGCCGAAGACTAGCGGAGGGGAGACTTCCTCCCAAAAAGAAGGGTGCCAGAGAACCGAATGCGCCAGCATCCTCCAGCAACACTTCGGGTTCTAGGCATAGCCCCAGGCCTCGACAACAGAACAGCCGGTTCGACGCCTATACACCTCTCAATTTACCCAGGAAAAAGATTCTACTGGAGATAGAAAAAGAGAAATACTTTCAAAGGCCACGTCCCCTGAAGACATCGGTAAAAGCAAGGGACAAAAGCAAGTACTGCCGGTATCATCGAGACCATGGCCATAACACTGAAGAATGCTTCCAGCTTCGGGATGCCATCGAGGATTTAATAAAAAAATGATATCTGGGAAAATATGTCAACCGCCCAGAGTCTCATTCCGAAGCAACTGCCCTTCCAAGAATATCCGAAGAAGTTGATTTGCCTCACCAGAAACCAACCAGTGGAGATGTCGGGATGCTTCATCGGTCTTCGGCATGGGATGAAGCTGAAGAGAATGTACCGAAGAGGTTTAAAGGAAAAAACTATCACTTTTACTGATGAAGACATTCAAGATGTACAGCTTCTGCATGATGACCCTGTAGTGGTCTCGGCAGTAGTTGCCAAATTCGATGTAAAAAGAATATTGATTGATAATGGAAGCTCAGTTGATGTGTTGCTGTATGATGCTTTTCTTCGGATGAGATTGCCTGGACATGAATTACGAAGATCCCTCATTCCAATAACTGGTTTTGGTGGAAATCAGGTTGAAGGCGAAATGGTCTTGCCCGTGACCTTTGGGTCCGAACCATTTTAAAGGACCCTTCCAATCAATTTTATTGTGGCAAGAACGTCTTCAGCTTATAATGCAATTTTGGGACGTCCGGCATTGAATAAATTCAGGGCCATAGTTTCAACATACCATCTGTTGGTTCGGTTTCCTACCAGGATAGGCACAGGAGAAGTGAGGGGGGATCAAAGAATCGCTCGTCAATGTCTCATAATTCAAAACAAACAAACATCCAAATCTTTGGCGCTTGACCAGCTAGATCCCAGAGATGGATTCGAAGACTCTGGAGAACCAGTGGAAAAGACACTTTCCATACCATTATCTGAAGATGAGCCAATCTGTAAATTGGCAGATTGCTCGATTAGGAGTCAAAGGTAAAGTTGATTTCCTTTCTTCGTGATAATGCTGACATTTTTGCTTGGACAACTTCAGACATGCCTGGAATTTCGCTTGAAGTGATTACTCATCGCTTGGAAGTATCTCCCAATTATAAGCCAGTACGGCAGAAGAAGAGAAATTTTGCTCCAGAAAGGCAAAAGGCAATTGATGAAGAGGTTAACAAACTCGTTGAAGCAAACTTCATAAGGGAGGTCCAGTATCCGAAGTGGCTAGCAAATGTAGTCATGGTGAAGAAATCAAATGGCAAGTGGAGGATTTGTATAGATTATACGGATCTCAACAAAGCATGCCCAAAGAACATTTTCTTTTGCCGAAGATCGATCAGCTGGTTGACGCTACGGCTGGTCATCAAATGCTGAGTTTTATGGATGCCTTTTCAGGCTATAATCAGATTCGAATGAATCCTAAAGATGAAGAGAAGACTGCTTTTATTACGGAAAAAGGGCTCTATTGTTACAAGATGATGCCGTTTGGATTAAAGAATGCTGGGGCGACTTTTCAAAGGCTTATCAACAAAGTTTTCAAAAACCAGATTGGAAGAAATATGGAAGCTTACATTGATGATATGATTATGAAGAGTCTGCATAAGTCTGATCACATCACAGATTTAAATGAATCTTTTGATGCTCTCAGACACCATCAGATGAGACTGAACCTAACCAAATGCGTCTTTGGCGTAACTTATGTGAAATTTCTGGGATACTTAGTTACCAAGCGGGGAATATAGACTAATCCGAAAAAAATATAAGCTCTTCGGACCATGAGACAACCTACTTGCAAGAAAGAAGTACAAAAGCTAACTAGGAGAATAGCCTCTTTAAGCCGCTTCATCTCTCGTTCTGCAGAAAGGTGTTTACCCTTTTTCAAGGTTCTCCGTCAGACTCAAAATTTTGAATGGACGGAAGATTGTCGAATTGCTTTCGACAAGTTAAAGGAATATTTGAAAAACCCACCATTACTTTCTAAACCCTATGAAGGAGAAACGTTTTATCTATATTTGTCAGCTACAGATGAAGCGGTCAGTTCGGTTCTGGTACGAAGAGATGCCAGTCATTCACAGAAACCTATTTATTACACTAGCAAGGTATTGCATGAAGCTGAAGTTCGATATCCTAGAGTGCAAAAAATCATCTTCTCTCTAATGGTTGCGGCGAAGCAGCTTCGTCCTTATTTCCAAGCCCATCATATTGTGGTTCTAACGGATCAACCCCTAAAGGCCATACTTCGATGTCCTGACACTTCCGGAAGAATAGCTAAGTGGGCTGTTAAATTGGGGGAATTTGATATTGAATATCAGCCCAGATCATTTATGAAAGCGCAAGTTTTGACTGATTTTATAGCTGAGTGCATATGAGGATCTGAAGAGGATCAATCAAGGGCTGAAGAGGAAAAAGCCAAAGACGATTCAGGATCTATCTGGATGTTGCATGTTGATGGTGCTTCTAACGCCAATGGCTGTGGTACAGGTTTAATTCTTGCTGGACCCAGTAGGCAAGTTATCGAATATGCTCTTCGGTTTACTTTTCAAGCATCCAATAATCAGGCAGAATATGAAGTATTCATTGCTGGACTTAGAATCTCCCAGAAGCTGAAGATTAAAAGGATCAAAGTTTTTTCTGATTCACAGCTGGTGGTAAACCAAGTTAAAGGTGATTTCGAAGCTCGAAATCCAAATATAATCCAGTACCTAGGAAAGGTCCAAAGCCTAGCAGCTGGGTTGGAACACTTTGAACTTGTTCATGTACCAAGAACAGAGAACTCTCGGACAGATGCTCTTTCAAGACTTGCAACTACCGTGCTGGATTCTCTTGGAAGGACATATGAAGACCCCAGCATATCGTAGTCCCCGGCTGAAATTTGTCAAGTTGAACATGAACCTTCATGGATGGATCCGATTCTTAAGTTCTTGGAAGAGGGTACCTTGTCCGAAGACAAGTTGGAGGCTAAACGGCTTCGGTGGACGGCTTCTCAATATGTTATCTTGGATGGAACATTGTATAAGAGATCTTTCACACAACCTTTGCTGAAATACCTAGGCCCATCCGATGCGGATTATGCGCTCAGAAAAGTGCATGAAGGGATATGCGGAGACCATCTGGGAGGCAGATCTTTGGTATATAAAATAATCCGTCAAGGTTACTATTGGCCAACCATCCAAAAAGACTGCAGAATTTGTTCGAAAATGTGATCATTGTCAGAGATATGCCAACGTGCAAAGATGACCTGCTAATCAGTTAACTCCGCTAACAGCTCCCTGGCCTTTTGCACAATGGGGAATGGATATTCTTGGTCCCTTTCCTCCAGCTTCCGGACAACGAAAATTTCTCATTGTGGCCATTGATTATTTCACTAAGTGGGTCGAAGCTGAAATATTAGCATAGATCACTGAGGCCAAGGTTGAAAATTTTGTGAAAAATTTCATCATCTTCCATTTCGGAATTCTCTATTCTATTATAACTGACGATGGGAGACAATTTGACAATCCGAAGTTCAAAAACTTCTGCACCCGGTATCATATTCTGCATAAACTTACTTCGGTAGGGCATCCTTAGTATAACGGAGAGGCCGAAGTGACCAACAGGACTATTCTTCATGGTTTAAAAACCAGGTTAAATGATGCTAAGGGATCATGGGCTGATAAGTTGAATTCGGTTCTTTGGGCATATCGAACTACCCCCAGAACAGCCACTGGTGAATCTTCATTTCACTTTTCTTATGGTACTGAAGCGGTCCTTCCGGTAGAGGTATCTTTGCACTCTCTTTGGATTGATCACTATGAGGAACCTGAAAACTCTGAACGTCGAAGAATTGACCAGGACTTATTACAAAACACACGGCTCCAGGCACAGTTGAAGATGGCTATGTATCAGCAAAATGTTGCAGGATATTACAATGCTCGTGTAAAAGAATGGGTCTTTCTCCCTGGGGATCTAGTTCTACGAAAGTCCGAAGTGTCAAAGCCAACAGAACAAGGTAAACTTTTCTCTACATGGAAAGAACCATACCGGGTCAAAGAGGTCGTTCGACCTGGAACTTATCGGCTGGAAACTCTAGAAGGGGTTCTATTACCTCGATCGTGGAATGTACAAAACCTCCGAAAATATTATCAATAAAGGTTTCATTCAATGTCATTGATACAGATTCGATCTATTTCTCTTCATTTTATTTTTTAAAAGGTATTGTGGTAATATCCGTGATCTACTATATGAACTGCCGAGGTAAGCATACAGAGCCTATCTTATTTCTTTTAAAGGCATGAGAATGATCTCCGGATCTACCTCACGAATTACCAAGTTGGGCTTAAAATAGTCCATCTTAATCCAAAAGACATGAGGATGATCTCTGGATCTACCTCGCAAAGTGCCGAGTTGGGTTCAAAACAGTCCATCTTAATTCTAAAGGCATGAGGATGATCTCCTGATCTATCTCACGAAGTGCTGAGATAGGCATGATCAGCCTGTCTTAATCCCAATGCAAAAAGGCATGAGGATGATCTCCTAATCTACCTCACGAAGTGCCGAGGTAGGCATGATCAGCCTGTCTTAATCCCAATGCAAAAAGGCATGAGGATGATCTCCAGATCTACCTCACGAAGTGCCGAGGTAGGCCCGATCAGCCTATCTTAATTCCTGAATGATTCAAGGATTTCTTTTATCGCTCGATCAGCCTATCTTAATTCCTGAATGATTCAAGGATTTCTTTTATCCTAAGTCCGAAGACTTAGCATAAATTCGAGTCCAAGAGACTTGATTATTATTTGGATTTCTCATATCCTAAGTCCGAAGACTTAGCATAAATTCGAGTCCAAGAGACTTGATTATTATTTGGATTTCTTTTATCCTAAGTCCGAAGACTTTGCGTAAATTCGAGTCCAAGAGACTTGACTATTATTTGGATTTCTCATATCCTAAGTCCGAAGACTTAGCATAAATTCGAGTCCAAGATACTTGATTATTATTTGGATTTCTTTTATCCTAAGTCCGAAGACTTAGCATAAATTCGAGTCCAAGAGTCCAAGAGACTTAATTATTATTTGGATTTCTTTTATCCTAAGTTCGAAGACTTAGCGTAAATTCGAGTCCAAGAGACTTGATTATTATTTGGATTTCTCATATCCTAAGTCTGAAGACTTAGCGTAAATTCGAGTCCAAGAGACTTGATTATTAATTGGATTTCTTTTATCCTATGTCCGAAGACTTAGCGTAAATTTGAGTCCAAGAGATTTAATTATTAATTGGATTTCTTTTATCCTATGTCCGAAGACTTAGCGTAAATTCGAGTCCAAGAGACTTGATTATTAATTGGATTTCTTTTATCCTAAGTCCGAAGACTTAGCGTAAATTCGAGTCCAAGAGACTTGATTATTATTTGGATTTCTTTTATCCTAAATCCGAAAACTTAGCGTAAATTCGAGTCAAAGAGACTTGATTATTATTTGGATTTCTTTTATCCTAAGTCCGAAGACTTTGCGTAAATTCAAATCCGAAGACTTGATCTTTGTCTCCGGATTTCTTCTATCCTAAGTTCAAGAATATGATTTCTTGCATTATGTGCTTCAGAATTCTTACTCGTCCGAAGACTTCATACTTAAGAAAATTTTTATCCTATCACATGCAATTGGAAATTCCAAAAGGAGTTCTTTCATTGACAACGATTTTCTTACATTCCAAAAAGTAGAAAAGGAAAAGTTACAAATTTTCTATGGAAGCCTCATCGGTTAGATCAATTGGACCCGCCGCTTTTTCAGTCATCGTCGGTGATTGGGGATCCGTTTGGAGTTCAGGCGTAGTTGGACTCTCAAGATCAAACAGTTGGATGCTTGAAATGTCCAAGTCTGGATAAAGCTTTTGCACCTCCTCTACGCCGTCGTTGAAGCATCCTCGATAGCTATAAGTCCCGGCTTCAACCATTTCAGCTTCGAAGGCCTGAGATGCTTTATAGTTTTCTATTGCCTTCTCCAATCGATCTTTTAAAGATCGGTTCTCTTCGATGGCCTCTTCCTTTCTTTTGGAAGCTTCTTCGGAACGTTTGTTCGCTTTCTTAAGTGAGGCCTCCACGGATCGGATCTTGGCCTCCTCTTCTTAAATCTCGCCTCCTGTTCAGCATGTTCTGATCGGACTTTGTCTACTTCGGCTTTCAGATTTTGAACCAAAGTATCACTTTGGGTGAGCTTCTCCTCCATAGCTTGTTTTTGCTCTTCAGCTATAGCCTTCTCGGCTTTGGCCGCTTTTATTTCTTCTTTCATCTTTTTGTAAGTTATTCTGAAGTCGAAAATACTCTCCTTGTGAGTAATGTCGTGCATCATCTGCAACAGCAAGTGGAAAACTTAGTAATTATAAACCTAAGTTCAACACGGCAAATGATTATTTACCTTCAAAGCTGAGGAGAACACCGAGTCCGAGATTTCTTCGATACACCGGGACTTGACGTTGTCCCAGTCCTTTGGGAGAAGAGTGCGTTTCAACAACTCTCTCGCTAGTTCAGGATTTTTTAAGCCCTCTCGATCCGAGAAGGTAGTAAAATCTACGTTGCACCCTCCCTCCGAAGTGGTGTTCCATCTGGGACCCTCTTCGGATCGATACTTCGACCTTTCCTGACTTCCCTCTTCCGGAGGGGCAATCACAGATTCCTTATTAAAGTTTGTATCTCGTTGACCTATAGATGGTGCATGTTGAGGGCTCAGAGGGGATATCCTCGGGGATGAGCTTCTAGCAGAATCAGCCAAAACCGGAGAAGCAGAGGGAATGCCTTCATCTGGTACGGGCCTCATCGGAGGTGCGCTAGAACTCTCCTCCGCCCTTCTTTTCTTTCGGACTTCGGTTGTTGCAGGAGCGGCTACCGCCCTTTTTCTAGAAGCCTGCCGAACCTTTTCAAGTTGGGGCTTCATTTTCTTACCTGCAGTTGGAAATAAGAAATTTGTTATGCATGTACATATACAAAAAGAAAGCAAAAAGAATCCGAAGACCACTTATTCTATACCTAACGTCGGGACTTCGCTGATATGAGCACGGTGAAGATTCTCTTCCCTCAGCAGCTCCTTAAGGGAAGGGATCTCCGGTTCCGACAAGGTCTCAAAATCTTTGGCATCGGCCTTCAATATCCTCTTGCCGGCGTTTGCATCCAAACGCGGAGCCGACCACTCAGTGTTGAAACCCCAGTGGATATAATATACGAAGAAGAAGCAAGGCTTCCATCCATGTATCGCACTGGGAGTTCCTTTTAGTAGTCTTCGGCCTGGCCGAGGACCTATGACCCACCATCCTTTGCCGTGAAAATCCTTTTTCAGCATGAATAAGGAAGTAAACAGGGATATCTTCGGCTCTACGTTCATAAATTTGCAAAGTACTAAGAACCCGCAGATGTTCCTAAAACTATTGGGGGTCAGCTGAGCTGGGACTATCTGATAAAGGTTAAAAATCTTCGTAAAAAAAGGATGAAGAGGAAGCCGAAGACCCGCTTTGAAGTGGTCTTCGTATATGGCTATGGATTGAATGAGAGGCTTATCTACCCTTTCTTCGGGTTGTGGAAGAATCATGTGGAAGGTACGTGGAATGTGGTAACACTGTTTAGTTTCTTCTATTTTGGCAAGGGTGAAGGAACTTTGAACAGAATCCGGTGATCGTTCCGGACTCCGCTTCCTACCAGAACTCCTTCCCCTACTGGTTTCACCCTGAGGGTTCCTACTAATCCTACCTCCCAGCGGGATCCTAGCAGTCTCTCTTTCGGGCAATACTCTACCCGCTTCACCTACCGGTGAATCGCTGCTAGAATCGGAGGAAGGGCTCCTAGAAGACCCCGACATTGAAAGGAATGAGGAAATGAAAGGAGGGAGGAAGGACCTCTAACCTGTGAAAGAATAAAAATGGTGGACCAGACCACCGGGGAAGACAACAGACTGCAGGAAAATTGAAAATCCAAGAGCACGGGCGCGAAGAAAAATCTCTCTTTCAAGTTCCCTCCCCTTTTATAGGTGAAGGAGATGGGTCTTCGAGGCGGTTTGGAGAACCAAGCGATCGTGCACCGTATCGACGGTTTCGATCGTGGGTACGGCCCTTTAGAAAGATCATTAATGAGACAAGTCAGGGCTATCCGCGTGAAATTTCATTACCGGCTGGGATCGCATTAGCAAAACATTCATGTTCCGGATGATTGCCACATGTTCGGTCCCCACCAATTAAGAGTTTCTCTCTTGAAAATTTTCCAAGGCCTTTCCGGAATCGAGGCGTTTCTTTTGACGTCGCTCGTGATGGGGCGACACGTATCTTCGCCACGTTCTATCGCTCCACTAGGCAGTTATGGCGAAAAGACGTGTCAGGGTTCTGCCATCATTATTCGACGGTTATTGCTAGAAGACAAAATTAAAGTACTCCCATTTTTCGAAACATAATCATTTCGAAACTGGGAGTGGGGGACAGCTGTTATGATATCCCTATTTTATTCCGAAAATTTAATTATTTGTTCTTTTATTTTATCGTTTGCATCAGCTGGCAAAAGGGGTCTTCGGTTTCGTGTTACTGTCTTCTCATTGTTAACTCACTTTACTCCGAAGACTATGCCTAGATCTACGGTTTTGTATCTATGATCCAGGATGTTTCTCTATGTCTTCGGCTTCATATTATTAAATTGGTCCGAAGACTGTGCTCTATTTATAGCTTTAACTGTCCCAAAGGATGTTATTCACCTTAAGTCTTCGGCTTCGTACACTCACTTTACTCCGAAGACTATGCCTAGTATTTATGGCTTTATGTTCATTCCGAAAGGTATCAACTCCGGGTCTTCGGCTTCGTATTATTATCTCGATCCGAAGACCGTACCTAACTTTCTGGGAAGCAAGTTTTGTTTACTGTCTTTAGCTTCGTACATCCACCTTGATCCGAAGACTTGACCTCCTAGGCAGATATCTTCGGCTTTACTTCCTCAATATATTCCAAAGACTGTAAGTATTTATCTTTGCTGTATCTAAAAGAACTCGAAGTGCTAACATTCCCTTCAGGAGTGTTACTAAAGAGAATGTAAAGTTCACTTCGGATTCATCCTTAAAAGAAAGAGGGTTCCGGAGCATGTGGGTTTCTTGGACAAACAGTTACAACCACTCACATGGTCCGAAGCTTCAGGTTGGACAAACCCCGAGTGTAACGGCTTTTCCGACAGCCTCTACTTACAGTTATGAAGTGGTTACATCCGTCAACCTCTATAACCGTAAGCAGTTGCGTTGGAGCCTATAAATACTGGTAAGAGGGGACACTCAGGAGATCTTGTTTGGACTAACATTTTCTTGATTCTTTCCTTTTTTTTCTTCTCGCTCTTGAAACTCTCCATTCTGCTGTTGCCTCGGCTCTCTCTGACTTAGGCATCGGAGTGTCCCGCGCCGGAAAATCTCCGGTCAGGGACTTCTTGCAGGTACCGGTCGACGGCGATTCGACGGAAGAACCACTCCATCCGGTCTATTTGGTCCAGCATCAACAGCATGTTTTGGCCGTTATCTATAACTAGTTACATCCATTTCAATTTGCAGGAGGAAATTACCATAGGTTAGACAAAACCAAGAGTATGTCGTTAATTACCTCATATAATTGGGAAAACTCGCATTAGGTGACATTAATAAAAGTAAGTTCCATTAATTTCTTGATCATTACATGCCTTAACCAGGGGGAGATGCACATAAATTTCATATCCCAAATGAAAAGGACAATAAATAGGATGTAGAAAAGATAAAGGACAACAGATAGATGATAAGTAATAATGGATGGAGGTGGAAGAAAGAAGGCAGAAGTATGTGTTAGATGTTAGAAGAAAATCTGTTGAAACATTGAGCAGCCTGAGTATTTTCATCGACCTCATTTTGATGGGCAGAGAAAAATGTAGGCAATCCCTGACCCCCAATTATGTATGCACACAGATACAAATCCTTAAGCAACACAAATTTTTTTATGGGCTATGTTTTCGAAATCTGCGAGCAAAATATGTATTGTGTTGGCTAAATCGAAGACTTGTGTGGACACAGGTTCCAAAAATGTAGATGGGGCGGTTCTCTTCATAATGTATATTTATCAACCATGTTCTTAGGTCTCATTCCATGAGAGAATTTTATGATATATTGAAGTGAAAGATGTAATAATTTTCAAGGATTTGAGTTTCCAGTTACTCGTGTCTTAAGTAATTTTTCACATATGATTTTGTGAAGTAGATCTTTATTTGTAGGTGACATTAATGCCATTTTCTGAGTGCAAGGCGAGAGTGATGGAAGACTTGCTTGTATATATGACATGGTTCTATGTTCATTATGTCCAAAGACATACAACTACGGATGACCCTGAAAATTTTGTTTATAGTCTTGTCCATAAACTTACTGTATAACGAGAGACTATTTGCTTTGGCAAATCTTTACGTGTTGTAGTTAATAGATAGGGCCGAATTCTCGAACCCCTTTGACTATTAAATTATTTTATACAACCCCTTTTTATTGACATACTGAAACAGATTATAGATTTGCAAATTAACTCTGTAGAAAGGCCATTTGAAATCTGGTACCTTTTCATAGCTGAAGTTTCATAGATCCCAATTTTTGATGTATACCTCCCTTCATGTCTCTTTCACTTCCCCAGATCTGTGGAAAGAAGCAATGGATTGTCTTAAAAATAATAATAATAAAAAATAGGGCTGTGCCTTTTAGAATTTTCAAAATACAATAAGGCTGATTCTACTATTTTGAAATACATGCACCTATACTGTATAAAGGTAAGCAAAAGGTGTATTTGGATTTGGATTTTGTAAGACTGGCCCTCCCCTGTCCGTATCTGGACTGGAGAGATCTGAATCCCTGGATCTTCCCTCCAAAGAGGAGAGGATCTGTTTGTATGTGATTTAGTCATGAGAAAATATGCACATTTGATATTCTGCTTTTTTTGGGCTTGCATGGTGTTCCTAAACTCGATGCTTTATGTCCCCTCACCATCACTTCCAAAATTCCCAACCTTCTCAGAATTATTTTCAGATTACATGTAATACTAAATACATCATGTCAATACATGCCAAGTACATTATGGACTGAACTAATATTTCATGACTTATAATAATTAATGCACTTCAATTACAACATTGTACATGAAAATCTAAAAACAAGCATGTGATATAAATAAATGATTTAATTACTGAAAATAGTTTTAGACTTTCCAAGTGACTTGGAGTCACTGTGCTCAAAGTAAAGGGGGAACACAGTACTTTATAACGTTATAATAATGGTCAATTGGTATAATGTTACAGTGTGAAGGGGGAACACTGAGGATATTGCAGTGCACCAAAACAACCAGTGGTTAAGTATAGTGCTATAATGGTTACTAGGAAAAGCGATGATTCATAAAATGATTAATAAAAAATGTTCTTTTGTAGCTGTAACAAGCTTTCAGTGTGCTGGTGCTTCTTGGTGTATGTTCATGAAGTTGAATAATGTCTACGATGCAGTTACAGGGGGGGGAAACTCTTTTCTCTCAGTATTACACCATCCATATTAGTATAATCCACTTTTCTTAAGCGTCTAATAATTTGTCTATCCAGGTTTGGGATCTGGGAGGACAAGAAAGATTGAGAGCCTCATGGGCTACATACTATCGAGGTACTCACGCTGTCATCGTGGTGATAGACAGCACTGATAAAGCCCGGATCTCCATTATGAAAGATGAGCTCTTCAGGTTACTCCAGCATGGGGACCTTGAGCATTCTGTAGTGCTGGTCTTTGCAAACAAACAGGACCTTAAGAATGCCATGTCCGCAGCCGAGATAACTGATGCCCTCGCCCTCCATAGCATAAAGAACCATGACTGGCACATCCAGGCCTGCTGTGCTCTCAAGGGTGAAGGGCTATATGATGGCCTGGGATGGATAGCTCAGCGAGTTGGTGGCAGCCCTGCCGCAAGTTAAAGTTGGGAGGTTCTTCTCATGTGCCATTCCACAGGAGACTAGGTTGAAAGTTTGAGAGGAACTTTCTGCATAACCATATAAATCAGCATTTCTTGTTCCTTCTCATTTCAATTCTACAAATCAAATTATTATGTATAAAATATGTACTTGATTAGCTTCAGAAGAATTTGCACTGTTGCATGAAAAAACAAATTCTCTTTCAGTAATTTTCTGCTCAAAACCATGAAGACAAATAGTCTGAAATAACATCAACTAAAAAAAGCCGAGGGATGAGTATCTTTGGATCTCTGGTTCAATTAGAATTACAGTATCCAGCATTTGCAGCCATGCAGATCTTGAGGTCCTTCGAACCACCGGTCCCAAAATGGGTTTGCAGGGCCATTTGTTCTGCCATGCCAGAAAAAGAACAGCATCATCAGAGCTCAAAGAACGGAAAATATACATTTTATTTTTTTTCAGTATGGACAATAGCAAGGCTGACGCTTTGATGATTACACTGGGAGCAGAGGATCTGGCCTACTTTCCACTTTGAGCAGCAATCTGGTTAAACACCAAACCAAATCAGTTCCCTGAAACACTTGTCATTGTTATAGGCATTAGGGTCATTTGAAACTCTGTTGTGATCGTTTTACATACTCTTGCAATGCAGCTGATACTCTCTCTGTTCTCTCAAGCTCTTCTGACTCTTCCTGTTTGAAACAATTTTTATTGAAAAGGTTAGTAAGCAGAGTCACAATAGTGCCTTCCAAAGAAACAAGGCTTTTCTCACCATGCATGATCGTCTGCAGCATGTTTGTTAATTCTACTTGTACAGAATAACTTTTATTTCTTATCATTTTGCTAACATAAATGACAAGCCTTGTTCTATCTATGAATAATTCAAGTGTAGCTCCATGCACTATAAAGTGCAGTTTGCCAGAGTGACTGAACTATGAGACTCAAACAACAGAAATCTTTGAGGTTCTTTGTCTGCTTGAAAGAGAGATTGCTGTTAATCTTGTCCATTGAAGAAAATTTGATTGTCAGGATCATGGTAGGCATTTATGTGGAATGTCAATTGAATGCACCCTTCAAGTCAACCATCAATCAGCACTAAACAAATCCACTGGATACATTGAGCATTTAGCATGTCTTATCACTTAATTTAAATGATGTTCTTGGAACTTGGATTGTTTAGTACCACCATAAAAATTGTCTATATCCAGGTGATGGAACAGCATTATCCTAGGAGTATTTGCACAACTCAGTAATATATTTGAATCATAATTTACACATGGTAGCACTAGCATAAAGGCACATTATTATTTGCATGCATATTCTGTTACAAACCAAAACTTTAAAAAATTTGAGAAAATTGTCTTTTAGATAGCACATGTAATGCATGTTACATGGTTGATTTAAACAGAACAATAATTCCTGCCCCAACAATTAATAAACACATGCTATGCAAGTTTAGGGACTGGATATAGGTGCAACTACGATCATTCTGACCTTGTCACACATTTGGGGCATATGCAAGCAATGCAGGATGTGTCAGCAGTTTAAGATGCTATTGGCATTATTGGAATCTGATCCTGACAATATCATCCACTATAGAATGGGTAATAACATGGACTTGCAATGCCGTACCATTAATCACAAACCCTATGAACCTAGAAAAGACTTTTTCCCTCCAAATGATGAAGTTATCTACCATTTGATTTATACAAAATGGTCCTCTAATGGATCTAAATTTCACTGAATGCCACATTTCCCAAACAACAGGATGGTGGATAAGAATGGATTTTTCACAACTTGAAGGAAAGGAAAGGTATTTAGAGTGGATGACACAGTATACAAGTTCGTCTATATGTTTGATTACCTATTCTAAGACGTATCTATAGAATATTGAAAATGGATAGATGGTTTCAAAATTTAGGAATTCCATCTGTCAAAAGTGTTTCCAAACAGCCATTAAATTCAGTTCAGTTAATCTTGTAACGTTTTAATAGCATATAAAAGGAAGCACTCCCTTATTGATATCCACCTCCTTAGCCTTTCTTTTTCTGCCGACTTCCCCAACAAGGGACTTATCACCCCCTTCTTGAACTTGTTGCCAAGCCTCCTAACTTTTCAAAATCTCATCTCTCTCTCTCTCTCTCTCTCTCTCTCTCTCTCTCTCTCTCTCTCTCTGCCTTGTCCTAAACATGGCCTCCTGATTTCTCCATGTCTTTTATTCAATTGATCTAGAGAATGTTTTCGACTTAATTTATCATTTTCTTCCATTTCAATTGGTTTTTCTTTGTCTAATTGGTTCTCTCTACATTTACAGTGTGTAATCACTTAACATAAATTAAGGCAACTAACAATATATTTTGTCTTTTATTTCCTCAGTTTTCTCTTTTTTGTCTTCTTAATTTTTATACTACATTGTATAATGGTAAAGAAGACAAACTGAAGCCTGATTCTCTCTCTATCTCTCTCTTCTTAGTATTTGAAAACCTCATACTAAGTCATTTTGCATGATATAACTGGTTTGATTACAATCAATTTGGAAGTGATATAAATAGCGAAGATATAGAACAAAATGAAAATGGACGGCATTGCATATGAGAATGCTCCTAATGGCAAAAATCACAGGAATTGTCAACAAGATGTGACCCATAGCGATAACAACTTTATTAGAATTTCACCGACCAGCTTGGTTATTCTACATGCTTCAGTAAATCAACTGTGGCATGCCTATGTCTGCTTGTCGTGGTAAGACTTAAAAATATTCATTTGCATGTGGCCAATCATAAGACAGCAAGGAGGTAACCTAGCCATCCATATACAATTGGGGATGCAACTTGGGTTGGGCTCAACCCGAGCCCTCCAGCCCAAACTGCTCATTAGCTAGACTTGGGTAGAGATTTATAAATTTGGGTTGGGCTTGAACTCAAAAATCCTAGCCTGATCTTAAGTAGGACTGGGTTAGGATTAACCCTCCACCCAACCTGAACTTGACCTGACCCAATACATAAATAAATGAATAATTCATATTTATGTTTCATATAGGTTTATATGTTTATACAATTATAACTTTAATACTTTTAAATCATGTGTAAGCGTACTATTGAAGTTTATGAATAATTGAGTCCTTAGTTCAACAGATATCAATCCAACAAAGATGTCCCAAATCTTTCTCCTGTCTTAAATTAAATACGATTTAACCCTATTAACGTGGCACAACCCAACCCAATAGAATTTAGCTTAACATTTGGTTAGGTTGGATTTGCTTAGGGTTTACCCTCGATTTGACCCAACCTACCTGAGTTGCAGCCCTATATACAATCATGGTTAACACCTCTCAAGCCACCCCGTAACTGGATAAATTAACTTTCTCCATTTTATTCAAAAAATATGAATAGCATGGCAGTTACTAGTCTTTTGCAGTCCCTTGCCACTGCAGAAACTGGAGAAGAATCCAATCTGTAAAATATCATTCGTTCAGAATTTAGATTCTCTCCACACAGCCATTAAAAGTGATATATTCCTCCTCTCTAGGCCTGACAAGGATTAATAAAGATATGACATAAGACTTTGCAAAATGTTGGTATCCTATATACAACTTCAATGTGGAATCTATGGATCTTGTCAGCAACTAGATAAGATTTATACTGCAGCCTCAAATATAAGTTTAAAGAAAAGCATATAAATCTCGTCAGAATATCAGTACCTAAATGCCAAAAGCTTCCCCTAACTTGTTGATAGATTCATTAATCATTACTCCTGACCATGAAAAGAGGAGACATGAAAGTGGTGAATGAGGGTACAACAGCTGACATAGTCCTGCACTGTTTTCATGCAGATAAGGTTTGGACAGAGCATCAAGTGGTAGGACTTGTCATCGCATAACGACGAAGACCGTGTTTCTGCAAATCATAGAACCATACTTCTCCCCTTCAAAAGAGTTCCCTTTGTATATTCAAATAAATATCAACTTCATCAAATTTAATTTTATTTATTTATGATGCATACCAGTGATAGAGTAGTTGATTATACGGAAAAAAGGGGGGAATTCATTTCTTCATGTTTCAAAGACAATTTCAAAACTATTTAGTTTTCTTTTTTTTTCTTTTAAAGTGTATCATCCTACATGCCTTCTGCTTTATCCCTGCTATCAATATCTATAATGCCAAATTAGTGTCATCAACAAAAAAACAAAGCCAAGTTAGTACCATGTTTAGAAAACCTTAATATTTGAAGTTATAGCACTTGAAGCAACCTCAAACTATATGGTATGGCAGTATGACATTGAAATATTAATATGTTGATTTAGGTAATTTCTAACTGACATGAAAGTCAAATAAAATTAATTTATTTTTACATACTAATATATTGTGATTTGTGATTTCCAAATTGAGGTGTTAGAAACATGCCTCAATTTGAATTTTCCTTCTCCTTTTTTGAAGTCTGATTTAATATGCTTTCCACAATAAGAATCATAAGGGGCATCTGAGGGACTAGAAACTTGGTAGTAAATTATAAAAATGCTGGTACTCTACAATATGTAAGTTGGATTATTTTCGGAGAGCTTCGCTCCTCTTCCTCATCAATCCACTTAACAAAACATCCAACAACCATTTCCCTCGCCTTTGTAGCCAATATTGAACAGTTATGAGCATGCCCCCCATCAACTACTTTTTCTCAATAATCTATTTCCTCACAATGCATGCTTGCTCCACCAAGTTCTCTGCTTCAGAAGATTACAAATCCACCCAAGGACTGATCATAGCACACTTTCATAATAATAAAGAAGCTCATTAATCTCACTCCATTTTCAAAGATTTGTTGCATAGAAACCCATGAGTTCAAGAACCAAATTGAGACGCCAAGATCAAAATTTTATTTTAGCCTTGTATGAAAACAAATAAAAAACAAATTACGAATTAGAAAAATGCGAAATCCATGCTCAAGAAAGAAGATTTTTAATCTAAAAAAGCAAGGAAAAACAGATCCTTTATTCTCCTAAACTCGATCAAATCATTTCAAAAAGGAGAAAGATTCCAACTTTTTTACTTGTTTTTGTCTATTCTCCTCCTCATCGATTAGGGCACCGATCAATACAAACAGATAGAAAAGAGAAGAAGAAGAGAGAGAGAAAGAGAGAGAGGTGTGCGACCAACCTCTAGAAATCGCGCTTCCTGGTCCAGTCGCTTCAGCTCGGCTACGATACGGTGCTTTCCCCTGGTGTCGGCCGCCGGCGGAGGCTTGTGATCGATGGACGAGGCCTCCAACCCATTGGCCTGCATCCCTGCGGTCCGATTGATTGCTCCCCTTCTCCCCTCGCGAATCCGGAGGCGACGGCAGAGGAACAGCCGTAGAGATCTCTAGGGGTCCACCACCAGCACCTCAGCAGCCGGCCAGGTCCCCTCTCCTTGTCCTTTGGGTACAAATCTGGCGAACCTCCATTAAAGCACCACAGGTCGAAACAAAGATCCGAGCTCAGACCTGAGAGAGATTACTATCGGGTTTAGAACGGGGAAGCGGCCAAAAGGAATAATGAAAAGGGCAGAAAGGTGCCCATGTAAAAATAATAAAAAAAAGCTCTCTTTATCGGCATTTTTTAAAAAACTTTTTTTGGATTCTTTCCGATCCCCGTATGGTGGGTAGGTAAGTGGTTTTGGCAGGAGGGGGGATGAGTACATGAGTAGGCCAAGATTCCAGCAACATCATCCCATGACAACAAACCCCATTTAACATTATTATTATTATTATTATTTTATTAAAAAAAATATTTTTTTGATGAAATAAAAGGAGAGGGGGTAAATCCTTCGGTGCAGCTCTTTTACTGGACCCCATCTCGTTAGACAATATTTGCTAAGCCGTAGGAGTAGATGCTCTCTCATCCTTTCCCCATCTCGTTAGACAATATTTGCTAAGCCGTAGGAGTAGATGCTCTCTCGTCCTTCCTCCATCTCGTTAGACAATATTTGCTAAGCCGTAGGAGTAGATGCTCTCTCGTCCTTCCAGGCACGTATCCCGCTAAGCCATAGAAGCATCATCCACGAGATCATGCTTCGAACTTGTGATCGGAGAGAGGCAAGCTAAATCTTTATCAACTGAACTACCGCCTTAGCGATTATTAAAATATTATTAATTATTATCTTGTGTCATGCATCCAAAACAAATATATATATATATATATATTCAATAATTAAGAAAATAGCTACAAAGATGAGAACATTGTTAGAATATATGCTTGGTTTCTCAAATTTATATTTACATACACCCAAAAAAAAAAAAAAAAAAAAAAAAAAAAGGACATCATGTCATATTGGATTCAAATGCTTTCATATTAATAAGTATATTTTGCCTTCTCCAACTTGATTGGTCTTGTTACAAATAAAATGACTATTGTTAATGGTCCTTGTTATTATTTGGTTTTGTGTTAGAATGCAGTAAACAATGTCCATGAAATAAAGAATTATATCTCTTGACAAATAATAAATTATCATCAGCATCTTTATTTGAACAAATAGCAATATGAAAACAACAATCCTTTTATAATTAAGTTAATCCACCCAAATTTTCTGCACCCACTATATTGTCTTTTAATCCTAATGTTGCTTGTTTAATCCTCTTATATTATCCTCACTGTACCTTCTCATTATGCAAAAAAAAAAACACTCTTTACATCAAAGCATCATACATGCTTACTACATGAACATGCATGCCAGTGTTGGGTAGGTGCAAAGCATTAATTTATCATCAGATGGATGCTATTCCACTAATCATGAATGCCTGAGAGTTTGCCCGGATGATCAAATGTGCTTTCGATGTGCAACACAGGTTGCACCCAACCTCTGCTCTGCATCTGGGTGGTCTAAACCGAGTTAAAGACTTGTTCCACCACAAAAAAAAAAAAAAAAAAAAAAACAAAAAACAAAAAACAAAAAAGAAAGAAAAAAGAAGTTTTGGATACCGGAGACATTTCGGACACTCCGAGGCCGGGGTGGTTTAGGGATTTCATCGTCCATCAGCACTGTTTATAAGAAAAGTGGATATTCTCAGATCGGAGAATATAACAACTTGGCAAGTAGCTGTCGGCCTGTCCCACGGCAGCGACCGGTTGGTATGGAATAATTTTAGGACTTCAGATGGTATAATTATCTACATGAATCTGACTCTTTGGCAATGATTTCATTGCTAACTGCTATCATTCTAATCTGATAAAAGATGAGTAGTTTTTTTTAAAAAAACTTAAGAGGTTTTTATTATTGAATTTTCATTGAAAGTAAAAAATTTAAGTTTTCTTATCCTAAATTTTAGTTATTTAATTTTTTAAATTATTTTTTTTAAAAAAATATTTTTTTGAAAAAAAATAATGGTGATGAAAAAATATAATATTTATTTTCTTGAAATTATGGCATCTTATCGGTAACCTAGATAAAATCTATAAATAGGTTTTCAATCTAATTTTTTAAATCAATCTCGATTAATTGTTTTTATGGTTATAAAATTTTTCTTTCTAATTTCCGTATTTTTTATTTTTCTTTTTTTATTTATGTGGAAGTTTTTTTATCAGTTTCTCAGTTACCGTGCTTGTTAGAGGAGGATCGGATAGAATTGGATTATTGTACCTTGAAAAATGGTTTAAAAAATTCCATATATAAAAAGGTGCATCGTGATGATAGGATGGTGTTTCACGTACCCCTATTCATATAAATTATATTCAATCTTTACTTCTTTTATTATTTTTTTATAGTACTATCTTAAAATTATATAACTAATGTAAAATTTCCAGCTTTTTTTATCATTTTTTCCAACGTTTCCCATGCAAACAAATATAAACAAGCTCAGGTGCTTAACATTTTATGCTTTGCATGCAGCTAAAACTCGTGATATATCCTCCAAAGCTAACAATCAATGGATCGTCGAGGTTATGGATTCGAGAGACGATCCATACGGATAACGTACTCACCAGCGATGTCTTAATGATACATGCTGATATACTCATCGGTGATACGGAAGGTATGCAACAAAATTATGATAAATATAGTCTAAAGGGGTTGAGGTCCGGTAGAGATAGCTGTACCGGAATTTATCTCCCTCTTTTTTTGTTCTATAAAAAAAAAAAAAAAAAAATCAATTGAAAAATGACCGGTGGTCGTGAAATTGTCCTCTTTGGGAAGACATGATAAAAAAACACAAGTTAAAGAACGACCTCGTTCAAAGCTCTATTTGCATTGAGAAATAGATGAATAATCTCTATTATCTTAAGAATAAGAGTTGTTCTTTTACTTGGTTTAAATTGTGGCCGAAACAAAAGATCAAGCTGATATGTGACTCTTTTATCTGCTCCATTTTACTTGAGCCATGCTATCCGCTGGATAAGGACAACAAAAAGCTCGCCTTTGAGCAGCGTGGCCCTTTGGTGCACTAGTTTTATACTAACAAATCTTAGGGTGGGCCCATGCATTTTAGCTGAGGACCTCACCCGGTCCACCACTTATCCCCTGGCAATGGCTGGTTACTTTGCTTGTTCTGTGGCAGCTTTTGGTTTGAGCAAGGGCCTATCCCTTTTACTACAGAACAAGCAAAGTCACCAGCCATTGCCAGGGACAGGTCCTGGGCTCATGCCTTCTGCTACCTTAAGCCCTTCTGGCTGGAGTTTGTCGAGCTTTGTTCTGATTTCTACTGCCCTTGACCCCATCTTCAATTATGATAAAAAAACAACAGGTGACCTTTTTCAAGCACCCGAACTAGATCATTTACAATTTTTACGATGCGATCTTTTTTGGATTCAAGAATATTAACCTTATATAGATATCTCATATTTTGAAAAAATTTAAATTAGAAGTCCTTCATTTTCAAAACTCATAATAAATCTTGCCATTATCCTTAATAGGTATCATATTTAGGATGAAATAAAATGATAAAAAAGCTTCCTTCGATAAGTTCTCAGGTAAGCTGAAATTGACAAGCATAGTATTTACCATATCTATGAAAGTATGGTTTTTACACTTAGCTACACCGTTGGACTCTGGAGAGTAAGGAACAATCATTTGATGAGTTATATCATGTTCTTGACAAAATTAGAAAAACTTATTCGACATATACTTTCCTTCTCTATCATACCTAAGAATTTTGATCTTCTTTTCTTATTGATTTTCTATTTCACTCTTTTAAATTTTTAACTTATTAAAGGTTTCATTTTTAGATTTAATAAGGTAATAATAGTAGTATCCCAAAAAAATATCTACAAAGATCACATGTACCTGTTGCCACCTAGGTTGCCGCGGACTGCAGCTCTGGTGAGGCCCAGATAAGCCAGCCTTTTCGGGCTCGTCAGATTCTTCTTCGTCTCGTCATTGTGGCCGATCGATCCTGCAAAAAAGAGGAGACCCGGATCGGGGATCCCGATGGGGACACTCCAACAGTCAAGTCAGTAGGATGACCAAGGGGAACAGATCCTTAGTGACGGGAGCTTATGGTGCCTTCACATAGAGAAAAAGTAAAATAGAAAGAGAAAATAGGAAACTAGAGCCTGGGGAGTTCTCGCTATTTGTCCATTGCCCTTGCTCTCTTACCATCGTCTCCTTTTTTGGAAGTCCCTCGTGCATTATATAGGAGTTGTTTCTCCCCGACCGAGCTTAGAGCTTTGGCCGGTAGCCCCTTCCCAGGTGTCCCCCATGGAAGGGGCACAAACTTGCTAGGATCTCCCCTCGGACCAGTCCCTCCTGGGGGGATCCTCGTGCATGGGGTGCAGTCGGCAAGTTGCAAGACCTGTCTCCCTAGCGGAGTGACCCCCTGCAGAGAGTATAGGTAGCATGCTATAGGAGCATGTACTGTGATTGAGCACTTTCGCTTTCAGGGGGTACAGGCGACGTGCTACAGGGTTTGGGGTCATGACAGAGCACTCTTATTGTGGGGAATGCAGGTGGCATGCTACAGGGTCTGGAGCCCCGGTGGAGCATTCGTCTGCTAGAGTGTACAGGCGGCATGCTTTGGGACCTGGAGCCTCGACAGAGCATAAGTTATGCAGGAGGCGCAGGCGGTGTGCGATAGGGCCTGTGCCTCCAGCGGAGCACACGTCTCCACATGATCGATGGCTTGGCCGGCGGGACGTCGCACCTTCATGTCGTAATCCAAGGCTTCTCCATTCTTTTATTCTCTTGAGATCGTATCCCACTTCTTGCTACCCTCTTACCTGCGGAGATTGGGTTCGAATGGTAGCCCGACCTCCACTAGGAGCTCGACATCGGACGGGGACTTGACCTCAGCTGGGAGTTCGACCTCGGATGGGAGCTCGACCTTGGATGAGAGAATGACCTTAGTTGGGAGCTCAACCTCGGATGGGAGCTCGACCTCAGCTGTGTCACGGGATGAGTGTTTTCTTGCTCAAACACCCGTGTGGCACCCTGGCATGCCACACACCAAGGCCAGCCCTCTTGAGTCCTTCCCTCGGACATATAGATAAACGCGCAGCAATCCAGCCACATAACCAAGCATGCACTTTAATACCCCTGCCTAGCAACACTGTCGAACTGAATCCATGCGACACCCTCAAGTGCCTGCAAGCAACCTAACCCTCAGGTCAACTACAACGCTCATACGCACCTCCGTACCATAACATTCAACCCTTTCCAAGAGTGCTCCACAACTCAGCACCTCTGTGCCGACCTGATGGCTTTGTCCCTGAAGCTAAGTACTGCTCACCCAAGATGTCCTGATCTCTGAGTACTTTCATGTCATGACATAACCAATGTGCCACTAATCTGTAAGCTACCATGTTGCCCTTCAGGAATACACAGACCAAACTCATATGACACGATCATGCAATGCCTTCACTCTGCATAAGGCTCAGGTAAACCATTTCCAGTGTCGCTTAGTCGACCTGCCAAGCCAACATGCCACATACTCTGTAGAGCCATGAATGATCGGACACATTCCAAAGCTCTCCAGGGTTCAGCCTTTCCCAGCTCCCCCACAAGCTCTTGTGCTTCGATCCCAGTCTAGCATCCCCAGCATGCCTTCCCATCAATGGCCATACTGCTCGACAATGTTCACGGCCTGCTCGCACATCACTGTGTGTTGGCTCCACCCAGTGATTTTGATGAATAACAAAACATTGAGTACATATTGTATTCTAATGAAGATTTCAAGTTATGAGTTTTCAGGAAGAAAGCACCTCAAAATCTCAAAAACGTATGGTTTATGGCACGAAATGGCATGGAGCAATTCTCACAAATCCGGGCATCCTCTTCATTGAAAAAGGGTATAAAAATGTTTAAATATTATGTGTTTATATTTTGTAGAATTATATTTATGTTTTCGAGGCATTTACACTTGAATCTGAAAGTTTTCAGTCTCAAGTGTCGACACCTGGATAGTCAAGTGTCGACACTTCAGCATTTGGCACAGACAAAAAATCCTTGGCATGCCAAGTGTCGACACCTATATTCAAGTGTCGACACTTGGTGTCGACACTTAGGTTCCAAGTGTCGACTTAAGGCCTGAGATTTTTGAAAATACAGAACTTTGTAATATTAAGGATTTTTGTGTCAAGTGTCGACACCTATGCATCAAGTGTCGACACTTGAATGTTCAAGTGTCGACACCCAGAGATCAAGTGTCGACACCTGACAGCCAAGTGTCGACACCTGACAGCCAAGTGTCGATACCTGACAGCCAAGTGTCGACACTTGCAGCCTGACAGCTCTAACGGATCTATTTTTCTGGCTTGCAGAACTTGCTTTTCAATCTCCAAACGGCTATTTCCGAGGTACCAATGGTCACAAACCATTTTTTGGAAGGTTCTTGGTGTATTTAACCTCTACCAACCTCATTTCAAAGAAAGAGAAGTGTATTCAAGTGCATTCAATCTACTCAAAAGCCAAAAAGCCAATATTCTCTCCATACTTCACATCAAAAGCCTCTTCTATCTTGATTCCATTAAAAAGCCTACAAGCTCATCCTTACTTCATTCCAAAAAGAGGCACATTGAAGGAGACTCCAAGGAAGAGTGAAGACAAAGCATCCTCTTGAGCTTCAAAGATTCCAATCTACTCTTGAAGAGAGTTTATTGTAGTTTTAATTTGTATATCTGTTTTTATTGTGATTTGACCTTGCTTTCAAGGGTGTCTTGAAAGAAGGTTATTGTGGTTTGTTGGTGAGCCAAAGGGATAAAACCAACTAGGGTTAACTTGTGAGCCCGAAGACAAAACAAGTATTAAGGTTTGTTGGTAAGCCTAAGTGACAAAACCAACTTAGGTTTTGACTTGTGAGCCTTGTGAAAAACAAGTCGACTGTAATCTAGTGTGGATTATAGTGAAATTCCCAAGGGTGGCTTGGGGAGTGGATGTAGGTGCTAGGTTTGCACCGAACCACTATAAACCTTGTGTTTGTGTGTGATTACTCTCTTCCTTTCTTGCTCTTTAATTATTGCTAATATCTTGCATTGAATTTTTCATTATTCACAAGCACCACTTGTCCCTCACATTATTGTCTTAAATTTTTTAAAAGATCCAATTCACCCCCCCTCTCGGGCTCCATTTCTGGGCAACACTGTGCATTGCCACGGTTCTAAAGACCCACGACCATACCGCCCAACATCCTATGTCCTTGGCCTGTTTGCAACTTGTGCATTGCCATGATATTGGCATCCAAGTCTGCCTATCAAATAAATATCTTCGACCGGCTAGTCCTTGTATCCCGCTATCCTCTCATCGGCATGACCTACTTGGTCACCCTTGATCCTTGGCCCATCTCCAAGGCATATATCCGATCGAACTTCTATAAGCCACACTTTAACTTCATGGCTGACCGACTCCCATGGATCCCCACAAGACATCATCTAGCAAATGCTCACGAGACTTTCCTGTTCAGGTAGGCTAGACCCTTGCCCGACTGATCCTCTATCACCTCTTTGCTCCACCACAGAAATCAAGAATGCATAGAATAACCCGGACATTTCCTCGAGGCTCAACCTCTCGGAAATCCCTATCCTCATATAATGTGGCCAACTCATCTGACCAACATTGCCCCGAATGTCTCCACTCGAGACCATCCGGGCGTGGCTCCACTTTGCCCTGCAACTATGCCATGACGGACCTGTATCCTACAGGCATGGGGGAGTCGGGAACACGGTCAAAGCCGCTCATCCCTCCTCAAAACCAAGAGGATTCCTTAAGTCACAACATGTCTTGGCAAACCATCGTCATGCCGAAATCAAGCTTCTCGAGTCCCCCGATATCATGCCACGACTATGCCATTCCATGGCGAACCATTACTCCTCTCACTTCCTCAACAAGGCATCCAGCTAAACTCCACCCCTGGGGTTCCAAGGTATCGAGGAGCATTGCAAATTCTTTGCCATGCCAACCCTTTGTAGCACCATGCCATGCCCATGCTGGCATCCCTTGCGATGAGTTAATGGTAAACCATTACTCCCCTCACTATCCCAACAAGGCATCCAGCTAAACCCCACCCCTTGGGTTCCAAGGTATCGAGGAGCATTACAAATTCTTTGCCAAGCCAGCCTTTTGCAGCACCATGCCATGCCCATGCTGGCACCCCCTACGATGAGCCAATGGCTAAGCCCATGATAATTCTCCCCCACTGAAGCTGTCGACGTCCTCGTCGATGTCCAAACCACTGCTTGGAATATTGGTCGCCATGACCAAAATCTACTGTAGCCACTGCAAATATGGTTCTTCAAGTTAGAGCCCCATGACCTTGGTGTCCATGATCATTTCTCCACCGCTGAGAATTCATCATCCACACCACACTGACTCTGCCATAGAACCCATAAATTGATGTCGGCCTCTACCCTTGACATCCCCACGGTCCTCTGACCTTCTAAACTGCATGGCACTCCTCGGACTCCTCCAAGGCTTGACTCTCGATTGCTCCAATCTAAGAGCGGCCACTGCATCTTCTAAGCTCTTTACGGCCCTCTGACCATCCAATTGCTTGGCACTCCTTGGACCCTTCCAAGGCTTAACTCTTGATTGTCCCAATCTGAGAGCGACCACTACATCCACTAAGCTCTTTTGATGGTCATCTTGCCATCAACTTTGGCTAAAAATCCTTGTGGCACTCCTCCAAGGCTTAACTCCCAATTATCCCAATCTGAGAGCTGCCACTACTTCTGCCAAAGCATCCATCTTATGCTCACTTCTAGCAATACAAAATGGCATACCTTGGACTACCTCCAAGTCTTAACTCATGTCCAACTGGATCTAGAAGTAGCCAACCCCATGAGTCACCCCTAGCAACTCATCCTCAAGCACTTGGTTTTGCTTCATACCCACCTTGCGATCCTGTGGTAGTTCTAACCTTTTGTTCAGCACCATGCTTTCGGACCTTCCACACCGCACCGATGCCAAGTACTAACAAGTCGCCCCCATTTTTTTGCACTGTCCCATACCAATGCAAATCCATAGCTGCTACCAAGCGAGACCCTGATATCCGATCAAGGTACCACCTTGCTCGAGTCCCTCGACATAACAGTCTTCACTCTGAGCACCAAGTATCTACCTTTGTAGAACTACTGTACATGATGCTTCCCAATCTACTCAGCATGTCTTGACTGCCTCTCGTGTCTTCACCTCGAGTCTAAAGTACCAGCATAAGGCTACCCCACCAGCCTGCCTCACTCCTCTGACTCTAGTACCTCGACACCCTCTTGCATCTGACATTTGAGCTTAATAGTGCCTTACAGCATGTCCAATACCAGTGCCTTCACCTTGCAAATAATTTCACTGCCTTTAGCACCTCGGCTTTCCATGCCTTCACCCTAAGAGCAGATCTATTGAAGTTCAATTCAAATTTTCCATTCAAGTGCTTCCGTACCATAGTCGCCCACACAAGAGATGGCTCTTTTTTAAATGTCCCATATTTTTATATACTTGGGGCTCTCGACTCTCCAAGTCTTCACCTCAGCCTGCACATATAAAATTCGGATGCTATATCTTCCTTTGCACTACAGACTCACCCTAGTATCTCAGTCCATATTCCTAGCTTTTGTTTCTATGAAAATTCTAGTCCTTCGAGATGCTCTGCCTTGCACTTTGCATATAGCCCAGTTACATCAGCATTCACAAGCACTCTTCACCCTGAATTTCATCTTGTAGCCATAACTGTTGGACTTTCACATTCATGGGCTTCCATCCACACATGCAATTGATGCGCAACCTTGAGCATTCAATATCGAGCACATTGCTACTACAACATGCTCCCCCACTCTGAGTCATTGACACCCACAATAGACTCAAACATCTAGCTCCTCTGACACTAGACTTCCAGCTCTCTCTAGATTTTCTCTTGCTTTGGATACCCCCGTATCAGCAGCTACAATTAGCACAATGTCGACCATCGACCGAGCAACCTCTGCTTTGATACCACTTGTCACGGGATGAGTATTTTTTGAAGGACGAAAAAGGAAAGCATACCAATATGCAATAGCAAGGCAAAAACATGCATTTTAAAACTATTTTAAAATAAGCACAGCAGAAGACTTGGTAGATCGATCAAATGATCTACCAATCTGCCTGCAACAGGATCTAGTATAATGATATAGCATGCAATAAATATCAAAAACAAGATAAAACTCAAAGATATAAAGATACCTTACTGTTATACTTTTGATGGTTGCAGTGGTGGTGCTCCAAGGATAGTGCTCTTGAGCCACACATGTGTCTAGCCTCTACAGGTAGTTCACACTAGGGCTCGACTCTGATCAACTTCCTCGGAGTGCTAGCTCCTTGGGATCCTTGAGACTGATCTGCTTCTTCCTGGAAGACGAGGAGGAGAGGTGGACCCTTCCTAACTAGCTCTCTTCCCAAGACCTAGCTTAAGTGCTAGGTAGCTCACACCCAATGCCCAAATCCTTACAAGCCCGTTTCTTCCCTCTCAGAATCTCAGCAACAAGGAGATTCAGAGACCAAGAACCAATTTTCATCATCCAGCAGCCTAGAAATAACTCTTATTTAAAGAGGAAGCCATGGAAGGAAGAAAGAGGAAGGAGGAGAGATTGGGAGAGAAGATGGGGAGGCATTCCAAAATGGTTCCAAGCACAAAAGGCAAGTATGACCATCATACTATTACACTTGGAGCCAAAACCGGTCAGATTTCGAATTTCAAACTTGAAATTCGAAGTCAAAATCTTTCCAGAATTCTTCTCATCACATCAAGTGTCGACTTATGCAAAATCACCAAGTGTCGACACTTTCCAAGTGTCGACTCAAGTAGGTATCGACACTTGAAACATGGTCAATCATATTGACCTCCGGTGATGGCAAACGATTCTCAATCATCGATTAGCCTTAAGATCAGATAGAAACCTCTATGGTGTGTGACCCCATAGGTTCGAACACTAAGCCAGTAGCATTGGAATACTTCTAGTACCAGTCAAAGTCCTCATCCAGCAATGATACCCGACGTCCGGATAGGTCAAAGATGCAGAGCACCTCTCTAGAATCGTTGGCATATGGTTACCGCATAATTTATCTCTTTGACCTCATAATGCTTAGGATGACCTAGGGTTCAATTGCAAACCCTAATTTGGTTTATCCAGATCTTGTCTCAACTTTACAAGTTCTGTGACTCCTCATAAGAACTACCCTGCCTAAGGATTTGCTAAATTGAGACACAATGAGTCATTCACTTCAAACTATTTGGAGGGATCAATTCCATCTTGATCCACCACCACTCCACAAGTACTTGACTGCACCCAAAAACCTTCCGTCACTGGATTAGAAATCCAGGTGATCCGGTATCAAAGTATAGTGAGTTTTTTGCAAGCTATCATGGTGATCTCAGGTCTGATGGACACATATACCTATATCCCTTCACGAGCAACCCTTTGGCAGAAGGGAGCTCCGTAGATGGTTACGTTCAGTGAGATGTCATACATTTTACTTGCATGTCATACCAGTGTCTCCACCCTCCTTAGTTAAGAGGACAACCAACAAATGTGACATACAACAACCTATACTTGATACATTATCGTCCTATAACAATGTATCATTTGGTTGTGAACCAGTTTAAGAACTACTTGATATATCCTCTCTATATCAAATAATGTAGTTCTAAGGATTTCATCATACAAGAGTTTATTTCAGAAAAATATAAATATGATGAATAGCCAAAAGAATAACATTTATTCATCAAAAATTCATATACAATTATAAAATGGCACAACTATCTACAGCCTAGATGATTGGCTTTAGAACACAATTTCAACATTTTCTTGCTCAAAAACCCATACGACGCCTCAACATGGCATATACCAAGGCCAGCCTTCTTGAGTCCTTTCCTCGAACATACAGATAAACGCGCAGCAATCCAACCACACAGCCAAGCATGCACCTCAATGCCCCTGCCCGGCAACACTATCGAACTGAATCCATGCAATACCCTCGAGTGCCCGCAAGCAACTTGACCCTCAGGTCAACTACAACACTCATGCGCACCTCCGTGCCATACATTAGATTCTTCTCAAGAGTGCTCCGCAACTCAGCACCTCTATGCCGACCTGATGGCTTTGCCCCTGAAGCCAAGTACTACTCATCCAAGATGTCCTAATCTCTGAGTACTTTCATGTCATGACATAACCACTATGCTATTGATCCATAAGCCACCATGCTGTCCTTTAAGAATATACAAACCAAACTCACATGACACGATCATGCAATGCCTTCACTCTGCATGAGGCTTAGGTAAACCATTTCTAGTGTCGCCTAGCCTACCCGCCTAGCTAACATGCCACATACTCCGTAGAGCCATGAATGATCGAACACATTCCAAAGCTCTCCCGGGTTTAGCCTTTCCCAGCTCTCCCATAAGCTTTTATGCTCCGATCCTGGTCTAGCATCCCTAGCATGCCTTCCCATCAATGGTCATACTGCTCGACAATGTTCACGGCCTACTCGTACATCACTGTGCATTGCCATAATTCTAAAGATCCATGACCATATCGCCCAACATCCTATGTCCTCGGCCTATTTGCAACCTATGCACTGTCATGATATTGGCATCCAAGTCTGCCCATCAAGTAAATATCTTTGAGTGGCTGGTCCTTGCATCTCACTGTCCTCTCCTCGGCATGACCCAATTGGTCATCCTTGATCCTTGGCCCAACTCCAAGGCATATATCTGATCGAACTTTGATAAGCCATACTTTAACTCCATAGCCAACCGGCTCCTATGGATCCTCGCGAGACATCATCTAGCAAATGCTTATGAGACTTGCCTGTTCATGTAGGCTAGACTCTTGCCCGACTGATCCTCTATCGCCTCTTTGCTCTACCACAAAGATCAAGAATGCATAGAGTAGCTCGGATAATTCCTCAAGGCTCAACCTCTCATAAATCCCCATCCCCGTACAATGTGGCCAACTCGTCCAACCAATATTGCCCCGAATGTCTTCACTCGAGACCATCCGAGCATGGCACCACCTTGCCTTGCAACCATGCCATGGTGGACCCGTATCCTACAAGCCTGGGGGAGTCAGGAATACGGCTAAAGCCCTGCATCCCTCCTTAAAACCAAGAGGATTCCTCGAGTCACAACATGTTTTGGTGAACCACTGCCATGCCGAATATCAAGCTTCCCAAGTCCCCCGATATCATGCCACGACTATGCCATTTCATGGCGAACCATTACTCCCCTCACTATCCCAACGAGGAATCCAGCTAAACTCCACCCCTGGGATTCTAAAGTATCGAGGAGCATTACAAATTCTTTGCCATGCCAATCCTTTGCAGCACCATGCCATGCCCATGCCGGCATCCCCTGCGATGAGTCAATGGTAAACCATTACTCCCCTCACCACCTCAATAAGGCATCCAACTAAACTCTACCCCTGAGGTTCCAAGGTATCGAGGAGCATTGCAAATTCTTTGCCAAGCCAACTCTTCGTGGTACCATGCCATGCCCATGCTGGCACCCCCTACGATGAGCCAATGGCTAAGCCTGTGATAGCTGGGAGCTCGACTTCGGATAGGAGCTCGACCTCGGACGGGAGCTCGACCTCAGTCAGGAGCTTGACCTCAGATGGGAGATTGACCTCAAACGGGAGCTCGACCTTAACTAGGAGCTCAACCTCGAATGGGAGCTCGACCCCAGCTGGGAGCTTGATCTTGGATGGGAGCTCGACCTTGACTGGGCCAAGTAGCGCTCTTCGCCGTCTCATCGCCTAGCCGGATCCTATGTGGACACCATGTTAGTGACTTGCCACATCAAATGCCCCCCACTCTCGATCCTCGAAGTGCATAATGGCCTGATGGGATTCGGGATGAAGGGAGTAATGACGTCGCTGACGTGGAGGGCCACCACACCCAAGTCATTAAGGGCCACATTTCTTGATGAATCACGGATCATGCCTGGGCCAACCAGGGAGCACCATGTCAGCAAAAATGTCAATTTGAAATGATGTCCTTTCATCTTCTGGCATGGCATCCTATGAATTGAAGTGTCCGGGCTAGTGGAGGGTCGGCACGTGTCCAAACCCCATTGGCCAGGGGACCGCGATGCTACCGCCCAACGCGTCGATGACTCACAATGCAAGGTTAGTGGAGACGATTCTAGGATTCATCCTATAGCCTCGGGATCGGCGAGAGAGGGCCGACCTCACTCTAGGGGACACCATCGATGGGGTCATCCCCCAGCTGCTCACACTAGGTATTTTTTTCTTCTTCTTTCTCTATTTTTTTTTAATCTTCCTTTATGCTGCAAGTTGTTCAGGATGCATTCCTGATCAAGGACGTGTACCAAGCATTGCTCCGACGAAATGATGAGTCCCATAATAGAGCAGACATCGCCGAGGCCCGAGTCAGAGTTCTAGCAAAGCAGTTACCAAATATGGAGGCTCATGTGAGGAGTTTGGAGGTCAACCTTCGGGAGTCTTTAGACATCATGGGAGACTTGGAGATGCACGTGGAGGATCATGAAGCCATGATGGCAGAGAGGGATAAGTACACCGCTGACCTGGAGGAGCAGCTTGCTAAGGCCACCTCCAATGTGCTTTGCTTGGAAGGATGGGTACAGGGACTTCAAGTATGGATGGATGCCATGGAGGAGCGGGCCATGATGGTGGAAGAGAAAGTTGTCGCTACCGCTGCCGTCATGGTGATGGAGGCCATGAAGAAGGAGGCGGTCGACTTCGTCCAGTGGTACAAGGCTTCAGTGGAGTTCGAGGATGAAGTTTGGGAGGCAGTCTGTGATGCCTTCGTCAAGGGCTTCGAGGAATGCAAAAAGAATATGGTACAGCTTTTCCACCTCCCCGACCTCCAAGACATCATCCTTGTTGAGCCTAAGGAGGATTCAGGCGATGCAGGGTTGCCAACTAAAGCCATCCCGACCGGGTTCCAGGTCTAGAGTGGGCAAAAATCACTGATGCCACCTTGCCTACCCTGCCTTTGGCATCTCAGCCAGCCGCACCTGGCTTAATGCCAGTGAGGTGGAGCTCCGTGAGGGAGGCTGTGAAGCAGACCATGGTGGAGACCGGGGCACTGATAAAGGCCACCATGAAGGCCATGGGATCAAGCGGCGCATCATCTTCACAGTAGCCTTAGGGTCCTTCTTATTGTTTCTTTCTCTCTCTTTTTTTTATATGGAAAAATTTTGTCGAACCCCTGGCCTGTCGAGAGGTTCATGTGTAAGTAAACCCAATTTTTCGATGAAATAAAGTATGTTACCTTTTCAATTCTGGACTCCTATCTTTTCTATCTCTTTATATGTATTTCCTCTTTCAGTTTGCGTATGCGCTTGTTTTCTAGTCCATCGACTGAGTGCCAAGAGAGTTGGGCAAATCACTGGAAGCATCAGGGCCCAGTAGTATTCGACTGCACTTTTCTCGAGGTTCAATAGATGACAGCTGGGCCTTTGGCTTCTTTTGCCAGCAGGAAGGTGCATGGAATTGGTGTTTCCTACCTCATTCGCCTAGCCCGGGGATCGATGGGTGAGCACGGGGTGCTGAGGCTCCCAGCCTGAGTGCGTACTGAGGCTCCCAGCTTTTCTTCGTCAGACCTAGGGATCAATGGGTTAGTGCGGGGTATTGAGGCTCTCAGCTTGAGTGTGGGGCACCGAGGCTCCTGGCTTTCTACGTCGGACTTAGGGACTGATGGGTGAGTGCAGGATGCTGAGGCTCTCGGCTTGAGTGTGGGGTGCTGAGGCTCCCGGCTTGAGTGCGGGGCGCTGAGGCTTCTGGCTTTCTTCGCTGGACCTGGGGACTGACAGGTGAGTCTATTATTGATAGATAGGGCCGAACTGCATTATCGAAGATGTACTTCATTTCATTTTTGGACATAGGGCATACATCATTGATAGTATATCCTCAAGTTTGATGCATTCCAGGTTTGAGGGAATGCATCTTCGTCTAGGCCAGCGATTCGATATGCTCTTTGGGATAGGGCTTCGACCACCCTGTAGGGGCCCTCCCAGTTCGGGGACAGCTTGCCACATTGGCTAGGTTGGGAAGCTTTCGCATGCCTGAGTACGAGGTCACCCGGATGGAAGGCCTTAGGCCTCACATGGGAGTTGTAGTAGCGGGCCACTCACTACCAGTACGCTACCATGCGGAGCCGTACTTTATCTCTTATTTCATCCAATAGGTCAAGGTCGAGGAGGAGGCGCATAGGGTTGGTAGCCTCGTCATACTGTTGGACCCATTGCGTAGGCATGCCCACCTCGATCGGGATTATGGCTTCTGTGTTGAAGACCAGACTGAAGGGCATCTTGCCTATCACCATTTGAGGTGTGGTGTGGTAGGCCAATAGTATGCTGGGGAGCTCGTTGGCCCACCATCCCTTCACCTTATCCAGATGGATATGGAGTCCTTGGAGGATGGTCTGATTTATCACCTCGATTTCTTTGTTGGTCTGGGGGTGAGCTATCGATGTGAAGCAGTGATAGATGTTCAGGTTGGTGTAGAATTCCTTAAAAGTCTAGTTGTTGAACTGCTATCCATCGTTTGTGATGATGGTATAGGGAAGCCTGAAATGGTAGATAATTGACCTCCAGAGAAAGGACCTCGCCTTTCCTTCGATGATCCAGGCTAAGGGTTCCGCTTCCACCCACTTGGTGAAGTAGTCGATGATGATGATCAGGTACTTTAGTTGACTGGACGCTAGGAAAAAAGATCCCAGGATGTCTATCCCTCACTGGGCAAATGGCCATGGAGAAGAGAGTTGGGATAGCGAGAAGGCTAGGTGTCATTGGATGTGGGCGTGCCTCTAGCAGCGATCACACTTTCGCACAAACCCGATGGTGTCTTCCTGAATGGTCTCCCAGTAGTACCCTTGTCGAAGGGCTTTGTAGGTCAATGTCTTTCCCCCTATATGGTTCCCGTAGATGCCCTTATGTATCTCCTGGAGGACATAGAGAGCCTTTAAAGGTCTCAAGCATTTCAGCAGGTATGAGTAGGACCTTTGATAGAGCTGTCCGTCCATGCGGACAAAGCGAGCAGCCTTCTGTCTCAGAAGGTTGGCCTTTACACGATCTTCTGGCAGGGTGCCGTCAGCTATATACCTAATATAGGGATCCATCCAACTTGCCTTGGGGGCAACCTGTTGGACCTCGCTCGTGACCTCATAACTGGGGACCTCCAGGTATTCGATGAAGGTACACTCCAATAATGAGTCCGGCAGGGTTGTAAGCTTGGAGAGTACATCGACGTAGGCGTTGTCCCTGCGAGGGATGTGAAAAATTTTGAAGTACCGGAGGTTCACCATGTATGAACGTACTTGGTCCAGGTACTTCATCATCATGGGATCCCGGGCTTCATATTTACATGAGACTTGGCTTGCTACTAGTTGGGAGTCCGTGAAGACTCTCAGGTTCATCACGCCCAGCTCACGGGATACCTTCAGGCCCATGAGGAGTGCCTTGTACTCGGCCTGGTTGTTGGTTGCCTTGAAGAAGAAGCGCAGTGCGTACTCGGTGACTACCCCATTAGAGTTGGCAAGAATGAGTCCGGCCCTACTTCCTCCAGTGTTGGATGTTCCATCGACATGGAGATTCCACATCATTTCTCTCGGGGTTGGGTCCTTCTCGGGCTTGGCTGGTTCACCTGCCTTCTCCGAATCCTCGCTCGTCCAGGCGTATTCCACCAGGAAGTCAGCCAAAACTTAGGCCTTTTGAGATGGCCTCGGACGATAGATGTCGAATTTGCTAAGCTTCATCACCCATTTAGCCAGGCACCCCGAGATATTTGGGTGGCTCAGGATGACCCTCAAGGGTTGGTCAGTGAGGATTGCAATTGGGTGAGCTTAGAAATAGGGCCTGAGATACTATGCAGACACGATAAGTGTAAAGATAATTTTTTCAGATCAAGTATACCTGGTTTCTGCATCATGGAGAAGCTTACTGGAGTAATAGACACGCTGCTAGAGGCCATCCTCGTCGGTGCGAACCAGCATTGAGCTGATTGCTTTCGAGGAGACCGCCAGGTACAAGAGGAGCTCCTCTTCGGGCTTCGACCTATATAGTAACGGGGGAGAGGCAAGGAGCTTCTTCAGCCCTTCAAATGCCTCTCGACACTCCTCCTCCAGGTGAAGTCATGCATCTTGTATAGGGCCTTGCAGAATGGCTAGTAGCGCTCGACGGAGATCGAGATAAATCAGCTTAGGGTGGCGATGCATCCGATCAAGCGCTGGATTCCTTCTTGGAGGTGGGATGCTTTATGTCTGTGATCGTCTGGATCTTTTCTTAATTGGCCTCAATCCCCCACTGGATGATCATTAAACCCAGGAACTTTTCCCCTGCGATGCCAAATGTGCACTTGGTCGAATTCAGGTTCATTCGGTAGAGATGGAGGTTATCGAAAGCTTTCATTTGGTCGACGATGTGGTCCGACTCCCGGTCACTCATGATGAGCATGTCGTCCACGTAGACCTGCATGTTATGACCTATCTGGTCCTTGAAGA
The DNA here is from genome assembly GCA_021397845.1 of Areca catechu. Lineage (NCBI taxonomy): Eukaryota > Viridiplantae > Streptophyta > Magnoliopsida > Arecales > Arecaceae > Areca > Areca catechu. Next base: position 205,801,770 of record CM038051.1, on the reverse strand, counting down.
CCTTATTGACCAAGCATTGGTATGTCGCCCCAGCATTCTTGAGGTCGAAGGGTATCACCTTGTAGCATAACAAATCTTTGTCGGTCATGAATGCCATATGCTCTTCGTTCTCTAGGTGCATGCAGATCTGATTATACTTGAAAAATGCATTCATGAAACTGAACATCTTGTGCCCTGAGATTGTATCCACAAGCTGGTCGATCTTGGAAAGCGGGAAGCTATCCTTCGGACATGGTACGATACCTTAGCTGGCTGGCAAACGTGGTAATGGTCAAGAAGGCCAGCAAAAAGTGAAGGATCTGCATGGACTGCACCAACCTTAATCGGCATGGCCGATTAAGGTTGGTGCAGTCCATGCAGATCCTTCACTTTTTGCTGGCCTTCTTGACCATTACCACGTTTGCCAGCCAGCTAAGGTATCGTACCTCGCGGATGAAGCCTACGGCGAGAAGTTTCCTGACCTCCTCGGTGATCGCTTTCTACATTTTTGAGATGAAGCTTTTCTTCTTTTGCTAGATCGGATGGCTATTGAGATCGATGTTTAGCCTATAGGTGATCACTTTCGGGAGAATCCTGGGCATATTCGCTATGGTCCAGGTGAAGACATCAGCGTTAGCCCGCAAGAAGCTAAGCAACCGAGCTCTCTCCTCTTCGGTCAGTAGGGCTCCCACTTGCACTGTCTTCAGGGGGTCTTTAGGGGAATGATAGCAATGGCTCAACCGGCCCACCCTTCAACTTCGGCTCCATCTGGCTTGGCTGATCAATGGCTAGGCCTTGCTCGGCCTCCTGGACTCCTGGGATGGCCTGCAAGTAGTGCTAGACCGGCTGTCGGGATCCTCTCATCTCTTCGACGTATAAATTTCACTTAATGATTTGTGAATATGAGATTATTTGGGTGTTTGTGCAGCTTGGTCCAAGGGCTGAGGATGTGAAGAAGCCTGTGAATCCATTTGCCTTTCTCTTGCACTTCATCTTAGGTTCCATTGCAGCGTCATACTTTGTGTTGGTGCCTGTTTATATGTGGATTAAAGATCGGATAGTTCCCAAGGGAATGCCAATATGAATGTGTGTGTGTGAGCGAGAGAGGACAGCATGGTTTGTGGTAATCAAATATGGCATTATGTCTCCCAATAGGCCTTCTTTATTGTCTTTATTACTTTGACTACTTTTTTATATCAATCAGGATCAGGAAGGCATATTGTTTCAACAGAATCATATTCCAAGGATGCTTTTATGCCTCAATGTGCTATGCAGAGATAGGTTGTTGCACAAATACATCATAAGATTATAAACCTCAAAGTAAAAGTCTTACATGCACGCATCATAAAATAAAATGCTTGCAAAACTTAGTTAAAAAAAAAGAGAAACAATGACGAAGGTATTGCAGCCAGAGTCAATTTCTAGGTTCTCTCCAAATTCTCACCAGATTCCTAAATTTGTGAAACCCAAGCAATTCAGATCTTATTACACCCTCTTCACATCCACTCAATAAATTCATAAACTGTAACTCAAACGAACAGATAAGAAAGAATGATAGAAGAAAATAAAACACAGCTTCAATTTATTGCTGTTGTGCAGCACATGCAGTTGCTGAAAAGGGATGATTTAGCCTTGTGCTTCACTCTCCCTCTGGGAGACGTAGCCTCGAATTTCTTGGCAGGAGATTGCCATACTTCATCTACATCCTTTTTCAGGACTACTACCTTTCTCTCCAGCGACTTCACAACACAAGCTTCTTCTTTCATCAGGCTGAGAAGTGGTGTTTTCAGCTTCCCGGAGTCACTTCTTTCCAGTGTTGGAAGTTTGCATTCCACGGGCTTTTTATGGAGTAGAAGTGGGCTCTTATCAGATTCTTCGCTGCTTGCTTCAAGTATTGAAACTTGAGTTCCTTCACCAATCTTGCTGGTAATTTCTTGACTTGCAGTAGTTTGGTTTTTTGTAATGTTCTCATCAGTTTCAGTAACACTTCTTTCAAACCCCAAAACAACACCTGCAGCAGGCTTATCAGGATATAGAAAATAATTTTTCTTTGATACTTCAGTCTTGACTCCTAGTTCACTGATGTTATTCACAGAGTTCCCTGGGCCTTCATATTCACAACTTTCAGATAAATCAATGAGACACTTCATGCTCTGTGTTGAAGGAAGTAGTGGGATTTCCTCACTGCCTACTTTCTGTGACTGTGGTGCTGAAATTTCACTTTCTACAATTGATTTTTCAAGACAGTAGACAGCTTCTGTAGTTTCAACAGTCCATCCATTGAGCTTTTCTTGATTTGATTCTGTGGCAGATCTCCCACTGCTTTCTAGTACTTCAAGATCGGTAGCTAAAACAAGGACAGAAGCATGGTTCATTGAAGTACATTCCTGTTCCTCATTCCAAGGTTGCATTGAAAAATTCACAACTGATTCACTGCTTTCAGATTTTGAAACTTCATTTGCTTGAGTCCTCATCTGGCTTGCAGATGGATTTGTCTTGTATGGAATTTGCTCTTTACTTTCTAGCTCAAATACCTTGACAGTAGTTTTATCAGTTTGACTTGGGAGCCCTGAACAGATGTTGGGGTATTCACTAACATTGTTCAAGGAGTCGATCTTAATATCTGTGTCAGATTCATCTGTAGTTTGCTTGCATTCAAATTCTTGAAAGCAGCCTGCTGAAACAAGATGTGGCAGGCTTAAGTTATTTTTCACATCAGATGGTTCTGTTAGATATGCAGGTGGTGCTCTTGTTTCTACTAAATTTATCTCATATACATGTTCCTCCTCAGATATGGTTGCATCTGATACATGTTTGATTTGATCATCAACAAGAAGTTCATTTTTCTCTCCTGCACTTTTTCTTGTTTCTGTTTCCTTCATCATTTCTTCACTAGCTGTGTCAATGGGATCCCATAAATTTGAAGACAGTATGAAAAATCTTTTATCATTGATGTCATTATCCTTCAATATATTGGCTTCATTGTCTGAGTCTTCACATTCGACAATTATCTCTTCTTCACCTTTTGGTGTTTCATCTAGATCTTCTGATTTCATTACCATCTCTTTACTCAAAGTTGCAGCAGCATCTGACAAAGATGAGGAAAATTCAGAAAGACCCTTCTCATACATTTTGTTGTCCTCAAGCTTGTTTTCCTTGTATGAACCCCCATTGCTGTGTCCTATATTTTCTTCATATTTGTTATCTGTAACTGAATTATCGATAACTGAAAGGTCCGAAACAATGGTTCCCATTTCCACTGTCTTCATCTCTCCTTCTGAGTGTTTATTTTGCTCCTCAGACATCAAATTTGATGTGTAATCTTGTTGCTTTTCTTGTGTGCTCTTAATTTTTTTTGTCTCATCAATTTGAGCTACCTGCTCAATCACTAAATCTTCTGATCCGCCATCCTTGCTTTCCTGCTTTTCTTCTTGACTGGGATCTATGATTCTAAGTTGGGAAGCAACACTCTCACCTTTGATGTCATCCTTCATTGTTTCCTTTTCTAATGTCCCTTTATAATCATCATTGTCAATTAGATTTAGGCTCATGTCGTTCTTGTTTGGGCTTATCTCGGGTGATTTTTCAACCTCTTCTGTATCATGTTCTATAATCAAACTTTTAATTTCAGAATCAACAGCATGCAAATAAACACTGTTCACTGTTTCATTTGACAAACTATTTTTCTGCTGCACTGGTATGGATTCATTTGCTACTATATCAAATTCAGAAAGTTCTTGCTCTCTATTTTCTTCAATTTTTTGTTCAACTACATTACTATTTATCAAAGCTCCCTCTCCACAAGATCCACTCTCATCTGCTGGAATTTCTTGCATATAATTATCTAATATTGGGTTGGTGACAGTGCCTCCGTTCATTTTTTCACCCCTTTCATTTCCCAACCCATCACACCTTCCACCAGATCCTGCACTGTCCTCCTTGCTAGCCCTCTGTTCCATCATGTTTTCAGCAAAGGATTCATTACAAGTCATACTGGTGGGTTCCTCCTGTTTATTGTTCTTTAGATCTACTGATGGGGTTGCTAATGTTTCTCCATTTCTAGACAAAGTGTCAAGTGATGACTTGATCTCTTCTTCTTCTGTTGCAATCAAATTCCGCACATAAAAAGGGTGCACAGAAACACATATATCATTGAATAATGTGTTAATTTACTTCTACTGTAAACTTCTTTTCTATGTAACCACACATTTTATTGGTTGTTTGTCAATTCTATGCATGACAATCCAACATTCTGAGCATCCTTTTTAGATCCTGACTTCCTATATGATCTGTCCTTTTGTTTCTCAACTACATGTACATAATCCTATAGCATATCTTGGTAAAAGAAGTCCAATCAAGCAATTAATTATATGTACCTATATATGCACAAATGTGAGCAAGAAGTAAACAAACTTACAAATTAACATCATTACAAGCTAGTAGTATTTCATTCATCCAGCAACAGTACTAATTCTAGTTAAGCATTTCATCATGAAAAGAAATCACTAAGGAATGATGGTTGAATCACAATGAGCACTAACCTCTTCCTTCAGACATCTGTTTCTGAATCATATTATCATCAGTTGCTGATGGGTCATCATAAGCCGACGCCGTGTGTTTTTCATGTAAATTGTTAAATTCTATGGAGATGTTTGATTGATTCTCACACTTCGAATCATTGACATTATTTGATATGATCAAATCTTTTGGAGTTTTGCTAGTTGCTACATCCTCGGAATCATGTTGCTTGGTAGCTTAAAAGAAAAGAAAAGAAGAATTAGAATTAATCAACATTTAAGACATCGAAGCTAATCACTTTTAGATGCAATAGAAACTTAGCTTGCTTACCATCTGAAAGATCATCAGTTTCCCCTTTCAGGCCATCTACATTATTCGACATAACCAAAGAGTTTGAAGATTCCTTCATAGCTTCGGTATTGTCTTGTGCTGTTGCTGAAGCTACAAAACATAAAATAAGTAACCACACACAACTTGATGCTAATCAGTATAGAAGCCAACAGAAAACATACCTTGCAGACCTGTTACATTTGAGTTTCCCATCTCATTACCCATAGTACCTATGGATACAAACTCTGCAATTTTAAGCACTGTGGTCAGTGACTATGGCCCTAATGTGCTTAAGAGAGGTTCCCAAGATTGAACATTATAATGAAATAGAAAAGGGCAATGAACTCCATACCATGATGATGGTCTGCACCCTTAAATTAGCTATAAAGACTGAGCAGCCAGCGGAGTTCTGGGCAAAAGCCAGGGTGCTATACTTGATACTAAACCAAGACCATTGCTTGAAGCACAAGTGACAAGCACCTTAGAAGTCATCAATTTGGTGGGCATTAACAAAAGGTTTATATACCGACCAGATAACAGCTAAGGTAGCTTTATCTGTTAATATCTGTAATGAGTACTTCAAGCCAGTGGTTCTTGCCGACAGCAAGGTCCATCTTGACTGTGATTTGGAAAGAATCCAAGGTGGGACCCAATTTAACTCTGGTTGGTTCCATGGAGCTCAACAGTTTGATCATGTAATCCAACAGCTGGCAATGCTGAGCAACTTTCGGCGCCAGCAATGGAGCTGATCCCAAGAGGAGAAGGCTTGGGTCTTTAGAAAACCATACTTCCATTCTTTCAAGGTTTCTTGGCGAAAAAGCTACTGCTAGGTGCATTGAAGAGGCCTATAAACTTTGCTTCTTTGCTTCTAATCTAATCATGGCTCTGATTTCTCTGTATGGAGTTCAACATTCTTGTGCGTTATAAAGTGACTAAGAAGGGGTCCCTCTGTTCTTTCTCTCTCTTTCCCCCAGGGTGGCAGTGGATTTCCACCACAACCACTCTTTTTTTTTTTTGGTAAGTAAAAATAAAATACTAGACGTTGGCATGATGACTATCACTTTGCATCTTTCTCTTGCTTCTTCTCTACTATGCAGCCAGTTTTTTCTGCCGACCAGTAATAAAATACTGTGATCTACCACCATTCAAGTCTTACAAATCCATTTGGTTGAAATCAAAAATGACTTTTTTTTTTAATAGTATGCATATAATTCAGGAAAATAAAATTTACACCAAGGATTTATTGCTTGTTACAAGCATGAATGAGCTATTGTTGTGTAGTTGTCAAATAAGATTGACATATTTCTGCACCTAACTATTTGTTTAGGTTGCAAACTTGCAATCCTATTTTTGTTAATATATATATATATATATATTATATATATATATATTGGTTTTACTAAAGAGACATAAGCAAACTATCAGTGGCATGGTTAAACCTAGAAGTATGAGAACCTGTATAAGATTTATGTATACATGTTTTTAGTTCTACATTGATTATTGAAAGATCTTGGATACTTGTTGTTATACCCTGACAGCTCATCCTCAGCTAGAACCGGCCCATTCTTGCGGTCTGATCGGGTCACTCTTTCAAGGCTCCTACTGCTACTCCTTCCGAGGTCCGACCCACTGGAGCAGAGCTTCAAACGACCCTCTCCTGCTGGGGTCCGGCCCGTCGCTCTCCTTCTGAGATCCGACCCACCGGAATAGAGGTTCGAACGACCCTCTCCTGCTGGGGTCTGGCCTGTCGCTCTCTTTTAAAGGTTTGGCCTTTGGTCTGGCCGACCAGTTTTCCCTCGGCCGACGTCCGACAAGCATGCTTAGCATCCAGAGAATTCCAGAAGCACCTTTCTATTACTGCGGGATCCTGCCATCCCAACAGCCCTGCTCCACTACTTCCACGATGTCGCCATATCTGCGCGCCACGTGGCCACTCTCCAGATTCTCCTAAGAACAGATCGGTCTTTTTCAGCCTATTCTCTAACGGATTTTGGACTGTTTCGCGCCTATCTAAGGTATTCGGGGGACCCCGTTTGAAGGTAGAAGTGCTCTCCCCTCTCAATATGCTGTTCTTTCGTTGATTCCTCCATTCTGTTGTCTTCAACCTCCTGCTAACTTAGACATCAGAGGGTCCCCCGCCGGAACACCACTGGCGCTCTTGGAGACTTTATTGCAGGTTCACCCAGGAGAGAAGCACTCCAGCACATCCAGCCAACCCCGGTCCAGGAGTTGACGCAGCAACAGATTGGCGCTAGAAGAAGGACTTTTTTCTTCTCTAAAAGGATGAATCCATTGCTCCTGCTATAAAATGGCTAAGGAAAGAGCTCCAAATGCCACTGCCAGAAGAAGTGCTCTCGCCTCTCCATATGCTGTTCTTTCGTTGATTCCTCAATTATGTTGCCTTCAACCTCCTGCTAACTTAAGCATCGTAGGGTCCCCCGCCGGAACACCACCAGAACACCATCGGCGCCCTTGGAGACTTTGTTGGAGGTTCACCCGGGAGAGGAGCGCTCCAGCACATCCAGCCAATCCCGGTCCAGGAGTTGACGCAGCAACACTTGTATAGACCAAGAAATCCTAACCTTCAAACTAGATGTTTTTGTCAAAGTTTTGGATTGTGACACATGATATAAAGCCAATCTAATCCATGGCATACATAGACAAGGGGGAACTGTAGCATGAATTCATTAAAGCTGACCATGATCTGATTGTAATGTTTATGAATGAATTTTATAGATTTAGACTCTTAACCTGGCAAAAATGCTGGGGCTTAAATGGGGGTATATGATGATTCTACGAGCATGTCTTTTGGAAAGATCTTAGATATTTATACATGCCAAGAAATTTAAATAATTTCTTCCTAGCCTACTTGGGTGAGGTGAGATCCTGGAAGTGCATATTGGGTGGTGGATTGGGACTTGCTTCTTGTATACAAGGGCAGAACTTGATGTTGATATTTTATACAGGATGAGGCATTTTTAAAAAAAAACCGAATCTCATAAGCTACCAACTTAATCCAAGGTTTGAAAATTGCATCATGATCAATATTTAAAAGGTTTAAAGTTATTGATCATATCGTATTGACAAAAAATTATAGACTCTTTTTTTTTTTTTGTTGATGACAAGAGGAGGAGAGTATCCATCCATTTGATTTATTCATGAATGGCGTTAATAGTGGATTACAGAAAGGCCTTGCCATCTATAAGATCACTTAAAATATTACATTGTGGGCTGTGCTGTCCCCTGTCTTGAGTAACACACAATACTCAAAAGCAGCAAGAGAGAGCTGATCGACGATTTTAACACCAATCTATCCAGCATTTTCCTCTCTAACATGTATTTCTAAAAACACAAAAGAAGGGACTGAATATCGCCCTTCTTCCACTTCCTGTAATAGGCTTGAAATATGAGGCTTATGCTTTCCATTATACTCTGAAACCCAGCTCTCAAATAATATGATTAGCTGTTTAACCTCTTCAGCTGTTGTACATAGTGCTGCGAATTGGAAAATCCTGCTATTCCTCTCTTTCCATATTTCCCAACATACCATCGCCAGTAAGTAAGTAGTGTAATGCCATTTTGATCCCTTAATCTTTCTGATGTATTCCCCATGAGGTCCATATTTCGTGTAGATGATTAGGAAGCGATGGGATGTCTACCTTTGAAGAGATCTCTCACCAAACCTCCTGAGTGTAGTTGCAATGAATGAGTAGATGGTCAGTTGTTTGGATTTGATTTTAATAGGCCAGCCAGTTAAAGATCTTTAGCTCTGGTATCTTCCAAAAATTCTGTTTCAAGGCTGATAATACTCGATGCACTTCTTCTGGTGATGAACCGAAGGAGGTACGGAACAAGGAGGTTGTCTCCCCCAATCTGGACCCCCTACCCCAAGTTGCTGATCTTGGTTAGCGTCTTAGGCTCCCCATCGGCACCGGACATTGGGCCCATTGAACCCGGTTCAGGTGATTCTTCCCCTGTCTGAACCTGGTTCAACACTGGTTGTGGCTGAAAATTCAAATTTCCTAGTTTTGATTACTCAAGTGTCAACACTTGGATCTCAAGTGTCAACACTTGAGATGATTCAAGATGTCGATTCCAAGATCAACTCATGGCTGTCGATGTTATCGGATGATTCTAGAAAGTAGTATTTTTAAGAACAAACTAATTATCGATACATAGACTTCAAGTATCGATTCAAGATGTCGATTCATAGATTGAAGTATCAATATTTACAGGTCCGACGGCACAGTAACAGTTATATTGCCAAAACTGCAAAAAGTTGGATATTGTGTTAAATGGCTAGTTCTTGCTCTTCAATGGTTATAAACAGGATTTTGAGTATATTTATTCCTCACCAAATTTATTAAAGAAGCAAGAAAATCCTAGAGAAAGTTAAGAGCTTTCAAGAGAATCTTCCAAAAGCTAACTTTCAAAAAGAAAATCTTTTATTTTTAAAGAATATGCTTTCGATTCTCAACAACCAGTAATCATTGCAGTCATAAACAATTTTCATTAAAGAAAATAACAAAAAGATTTCACTAGCATGCTTCATCGACTTTTCTTTGCTCTTTTAGAAAGCTTTTTGGCTTTCATTTTTTTGTACTTTGATTTTTGACCGTAACTAGTTTCAAGATAATTAAAACTAGGGGATAGATCCTTCCAAGCCTTTTAATTATATTGCAAGCCTAGGGTTAGCTTGTTGTAAGGTTATATTGGTGAGCCCGAGAAAGAAAATCAGTATGGGTTTAATTTGTGAGTCCAAAAAATAAATCGGCTATAATCTTAAGAGATTATAGTGAAATTCTCAATGGATTTTGGATAGTGGATGTAGGTGCTAGGAGTGCATTGAACCATTAAAGACCTTTGTGTGCTTTGCTCTTCTCTTTCTTTTTTCATTTCAAGCATTGCATATAGCTATGATCTGCACACATACATCACAATATAATCACTTTACTGCTTTTTAAATTCAACACATACTTACTAGAAGTTTTGAAAAATCCAATTCACCCATCTCTTGGGTTGCTTTGCTAGGCAACAATGCTCTAATTCATCACACTGATAGCACTTGCTAGTATCCTTCGACTTGGACTGGTCATCTCACATTTTTCAATTGCTCTGCCTTCTACCGCTAGTTCCTCCAGAGACTGCCAATATTGAGTTCTTGCTTAAATCAAAGTTTAGTTTTTTCACTTAAGAACCTCATTCTAGAGTAGCACTAAAGTGATCTACTCCATCTTGATGGTGCTCTTCTTTACTAAAAGGGTAGTCACAAAGGATTCAAAGAAGTACAAAAGTGATGATAGTAAAACCAATGCCCTTATCTTCTCTTCAACCTTCTCATCTATACTGAGTAGATCGGTGAGAATCCTTTGAAAGTTGCTTAAAGACTCTTGTATGCTCTATCCTTTGTTCATCAATAATTAATAAAACTACTTTCAAAAAAAGTATATTGGTGAGGGACTTTGCCATGTACAACTTTTCGAGTGAGTGGATTGTGCTCACTACCTGCATCTAAAGCCGCGTCCAATTCTTGTTCTCTATGATGGCCAATCTCTCATTGCATATGAGAACATTGATCATCCTTACTAGATGAGTATGTCTTTCACCCTTACTTGCCAGAGGGAGAAATTTTTCTTTCCATCAAACTGGTTGATGTCGACTTTAATTGTACTTACCATCTTTTTCAATTTCGATCAATACGATAATCTAAGACTTTGATACCAGTTATTATAGTACTAATTGTATCGATACCATTTATTAAAAATTTTTGTGCATAATACAATTTCCATTTCCAGGATCACGATATTATTGTTGATGATGAAAGAGAAGGAAAAAAAAAATAAAATAAAAGACATAATTAATAAGGAATGCAAGACTTCATTATGAAAAAATTAATTAATTATAAGATAAAAACTCACATTTTCAATTCTATATAATTTTTCTTAACAAGAAGTCCCAAGTCTTTTACAAAGCTGTCAACTTTTAAAGAGATCCTCTAATCCCTATAGACTTTCTCTATCATTATCATACCTCCTGAAAGTTCTCTAAATTCTCACACCTTGGTCTTGGCTTGTCTGTCCCCTTTTCTAGCCTCTAAGATGTCTCCCTATCGAAAATTACTTCGACAAGAGTCTGATGGTTCAAACCGTATTAGAAAAGGACTTCAATTTTTTTTCCAACTCTTGTTTTACCCCATAACACCTCTTGACTGGTTGATAGATATCGAATATACTGCAAATCATGCTAGATCAAGCCAAATCAAAGTCGGACTCATCTTGGACCATCGAACCTTGCTTAGGAACATGCTTAATAGTTCGATCATGTAAATTGCACACCTACTTTCTTGTAGATCGCGACAAAGATCAAAGCTTCACCCCTAGACCATGCTATAGCCTCCATGGACTACGTCAATGCCATGGACCATGCCAAAAATGGATGATTCGTGCACTTGGGCCATGCATGCACTTGCATGCACTGGGCTACATACTGATGGGGATCCAAGATAGGTTCAGGTTTTTTTTTTTCCATTTTTCTTAATTTTCTTGCATTTTTTTATTTTTCTATTCCTGCTATTCCACATATTCCCACTATTCCAGCTTTATCCAAAACTTATCCCCACATTATTCCAGCCTTATTCCATCTTCATCCCGTGTTTTTTAAAAAGCTTCCCAAAACCTAGTCGCCGCCCCGCCGGCCCCAGATCCGGGCTGCCCGACCCTTGGCCGCCCCTGCCTGCCCCGCCCTTGTCAGAAACCCGGTGTCTGCCGCCCCCGCCCGTGGAAGACGAAGGAACGGCCATGGGAAGTCCAACCGCCGCCCCCACGGTCGTCGCTGCCGCCCGCCCATCCCGTTGCTCGCCGTCGTTCAGCCGCCCGCCGGCTCTCGCCCGACTGCCGGGGGGGCCCTCACCGGTGCCCAGGGCCCCACAGCCCGTGGGAAGGTGAACGGATGCGTCCGTCCGTGTGACGCCGCCGCTGCCGCCCGCCGTCGTCGGCGCTCGCCCGCCGTTCTCTGGCCGCCAGCTCGCCGTCCGCCGGCCGCCCGCCTGCCGTCCACAGCCCACGCCCGGTCGTCCGAGTCCTCTCAGGCACCCTTGGGCCCCACGCCCGCGGGAAGACCGAATAGCATGCTCATGCGTGTCGTGCGGCCGTGCCGCCCCTGCGCCGTTGCCCGCCGCCGTCCCATCGGAGCCACCGCCGTCCCATCGGAGCCGCCGCCGTCCCTCCGAAGCCACCGTCCTGCCGTCCGCCATCTCGTCGGAGCCTCGCCGGTGCCCAGGGGTCTCCCACGCCTGTGGGAGACCAAACAGCATGCCCTGGGCATGCCATGCCATCTCTGTGCCGCCGCTCCGCCTGCAGCAACCGCTGGCCGTCCACCGCTCACCGTCTGCCGGCCTCGTTCGTAGCCCACTTCCCGGTCGCCGCCCGTTCACTGGTTGCCACCGGAGATGATTTCCTTCCCCTGTGCACGGCCACGAGTAGAGATCGCACGAATTTTGGAGCATCCCAGTATTCAGAGCAGCACGCTTTTCAGAGCAGATCATCAAGTCGACACGCTTCCCAGATCAGATCAGCACTAATATTGATGTAGCATGGATTTTGATGGAATTTATTTTTTCTTTTTTGGGTTTCTTGTAGGCTAAGTAAGTGAAGGGTTTGGTTTTCTATGTAAAGACTCCCTCTCCCCCTGTAATGAATAAGTTTAATATGAAATTTTTGGGTTTTCCATTGGTTCTGGTTCTGGGCTGAGGCCCATCTTTTTTTCACCTACGGGTGTCGAGGGGTGTGAGACCCCACTTCCTTCACTCCATGCGAGCGTTAAGGAGTGCGAGACCCTAGTTATCCCCCTTTTCCATCGAGTCCCACTCTAGGTCCTAGGGATTTTTCTTTACAGCTCCATGTAGCGATTTGGATGGGACGTCCTATGCTTCGCATGTAGTGAGATGGGTGGGACACCCTAGATTACACGTAGTGGGGTGGGTGAGATGCCCTAGAGGTGCGACGTCTCTCCGTGAAGGTGAGTCCTCAGTCCTAGAGTGTCCATGTTTCCTATCCTCCATCCCATTATTCCTCTACCAAGAAAATTGAAAACCAAAAGAGTTCAACTATTTTTGGATTTAGTGTCAATTCGCCCTAGTCCCGGGAGACTTCTTAGCCCTCCCACGGTCCTAGTTTGTTTAGGTGTTTTTCTCTTTTCAAAATAAACCAGGTTACGTCTCATCCGTCCCTCACCAGTTTGGTATCAAAGCGAGTTGTGGATTAGGGTGTGCTCCATTTTTCGAACTCGAGCGATCGAGGAGAATGATGGGGATCTAGGGCATGTCCAGGTTTTTTTTTTCCATTTTTCTTAATTTTCTCACATTTTTTTATTTTTTTATTCCCGCTATTCCACCTATTCCTACTATTCCAGCTTTATCCCAAACTTATCCCCACCTTATTCCAGCCTTATTCCATCTTCATCCCGTGTTTTTTAAAAAGCTTCCCAAACCCTAGCCGCCGCCCCGCCGGCCCCATATCCAGGCTGCCCGACCCCTGGCCGCCCCCACCGACCCGCCGGCCCTGCCCTTGCCGGAAACCTGGCATCCGCTGCCCCGCCCATGGAAGACGAAGGGACGGCCATGGGAAGTCCAACCGCCGTCGCTGCTGCCCGCCGCCGTCTCGCCGCCCGTCGTCGTCCTGCCGCCCGCCGGCTCTCGCCCAACCACCGGGGGGGCCCTCGTCGGCGCCCAAGGCCCCTGCACCGCTGCCCGTCACTGCCGCCGTCCCGTCGGAGCCACCGTCCGACCGTCCGCCATCTCGCTGGAGCCTCACCGGCGCCCAGGGGTCCCCCACGCCCGTGGGAGACCAAACGGCACGCCCTGGGCGTGCCGTGCCATCTCTGTGTCACCGCCCCGCCTGCAGCCGCCGCCGGCCATCCGCCGCTTGCCGTCCGCCGGCCTTGTCCACCGCCCGCTTCCCGGTTGCCGCCCGTCCACCGGTTGTCACTGGAGATGATTTTTTTCCCCTATGCACGGCCACGAGTATAGTCCGCATGGATTTTGGAGCATCCCAATATTCAGAGCAGCAGCTTTTCAGAGTAGATCATCAAGTCGACACGCTTCCCAGAGTAGATCAACATCAATATTGATGTAGCACAGATTTTGATATAATTTATTTTTCCTTTTTTTGGGTTTCTTGTAGGCTAAGTAAGTGAGGCGTTTGGTTTTTCTATATAAAAGCCCCCTCTCCCCCTGTAATGAATAAGTTTGATATGAAATTTTTGGGTTTTCTATTGGTTCTGGTTTTGGGCTGAGGCCCATCTTTCCTTCACCTACGGGTGTCGAGGGATGTGAGACCCCACTTCTTTCACTCCATACGAGCGTCGAGGGGCGCGAGGCCCTAGTTATCCCCCTCCCCCTTTTCCATCGAGTCCCCCTCTAGGTCTTAGGGATTTTTCTTTACGACCCCAGGTAGCGATTTGGGTGGGATGCCCTACGCTCCGCGTGTAGTGAGATGGGTGGGATGCCCTAGATTACACGTAATGAGGTGGGTGAGATGTCCTAGAGGTGCGACGTCTCTCCGTGAAGGTGAGTCCCCAGTCTTGGAGTGTCCATGTTTCCTATCCTCCATCCCATTATTCATCCACCAAGAAAATTGAAAACCAAAAGAGTTCAGCTATTTTAGGGTTTAGTGTCAGTTCACCCTAGTCCCGGGTGGCTTCTTAGCCCTCCCACGGTCCTAGTTTGTTTAGATATTTTTCCCTTTTCCAAATAAACCAGGTTACGTCTCATCCGTTCCTCATCACATACTTAGGCCAACCATGCGGGCTGGCCTACGGCCTACCTCCGTGCAGGCCTAAGTTTGCTATGATTGGGCTTCTCATGGGTAAGGCTCGAGGCATAGCCCAACAGAAGCCAATATGAAGGGGGAGGACTTTTGGATGTGCTTGGAGAAGGAGGATGACGAGGAGAGGTGAGTGGGGAGGAAGGAGAGGGGTTGTTAGCAACAAGGGGTGGAAGTGGAGGGAGTCATCGTGGAGGACTCATAGGTGGGCTTGGAGGAGGAGGATGGGGTGAAAAAGTGGGTGGGGATGAAGGAGAGGAGAGGGAAAGAGGGGTCATGAGGAATTAAATGGGTGGAGATGGAGAGAGCTATTGACCTATTGTAGAGTGGGAAGGCTTATAGGCGAGCTTGGAGGATGAGGACAATAAGGAGGAAAAATGGAAGAGGAGGAAGGGGAAGAAGAGTAGGAGGGATGTTAGTGATGAAGGATAGGGAGACAATTAGAGAGAAGGGAAAGGTGAGGATAAGGATAATTTGATATGTTGCTGTCGAATCGTCACTCCTGGAACTCCGATGGTGCCTAAATATCTCTCGATCTTTTTCGATAGGATGATGACCAACTCTTGGGCATCTTTGAGGTGGAAACTTAAGAACAGTCCCGTTTGACTAGTGGTTATTAGCAAGGGACCCTACAACACTCATGTTAGTAGAAGAAATGGATTACAATAGTAGAGCTAAGAGCAATAACAAGAGAAATTGAATGAGCATTTAGGAGTGGTGAGAATGTATTATCTCATCGGGATCATCTTTTATAGAGTTATTCAAGGTAACTGAATTTCGTTGGAAAGTGACATTTCTTTATATGGATAACAAAATTTTGTTGAATGTTGAGATTCTGTCCCCTGAATCTTTTCGTTGATATCTTTTTATTAGGACAGTAGCTTTTATAGAGATCCTGTCTATCATGATCTTTACTGGAACTCGATTGTTAGTCTCTATCTACTGCTTGCTTAGGTGTTAAGAACTCCAAGCATTAGGATAGCTTGCTCGTTGCTGACAGAAGGAGCCTTGATATTGCATCTCGGCATACCTGACTAAATTTGCTTTGGTGTTTAGATCCGAGTGGTTACTTGGTGAACGCTTATAGAGGAATGTAATGCCAGTTGGACTTAGTTGCTTATAACTTCATAGTCTAAGGTGTTATAGTTAATTGGTGTCACTAATGGCTTAGTCGTCTTTTCCTCAGTTGGTGGCTCGGTTGATCTTCGAGGTTGAGAAGTAGTTGCCATAACATGATCATTTTATAAAATGTTAGTATTACATGATGGTAACATGACGTCATTTTATTAACAAAAATAAATAGTAGGATCATTTTAGAATATCTCAAAAATTTGATAAGTTAATTAGATATTTTTTTTAAAATCAAGATGGCATAAATAAAATAAGACTAAAGTTGAGACAGTGTTTTATAATTTATCTTTTTTTTAAAAAATGTGATCTAACATATTAATTGTAATGTCTACGATGTCATTGTTTACTGAGATAATCCAAGGTGGTTGATGAAATTGGACGAGCACCTTCAAAAAAATTGCAATAAGTGGACTTTTGAGTTACGTACCAGAGTTATGCACATATTAACGTTGGCCTCGTCAGAAAATAAAACTCCAAGTAGATAAAGCCAATTACTTAGGCATATCCTCCAAAGACTAGGAGTCAATATTGTAGACTTATGGTAGAGTTTCCATATACCAAATTCAATTAATTAGGCATGTTCTCCAAAAGACTAGGAGTCAACATTGTAGATTTGTAGTAGAGTTTCCATATACCAAATTGTGACCAAGAAGAAACTTCGTGGCAAGAAGTGATCGTGCTGGACCATTTCATGACGTCCATATTGAAATATTTGGATGAGCTGCTGCCGTCCTTTATTATTATTATTATTATTATTATTATTATTATTATTATTATTATTATTATTATTATTATTATTATTATTTTGATAAATAAAAGAAGAGGGTGATAAATTTTAATATAATTATCTTTCATCATCGATGGATACATCAATATAATATAACTAAGATATTTTGATCATGTATTTTAAATAATTTTTAAATTTAACCAAATAATTTATATCTCGAACTCGTGATTCATTATAAAAAAAAAAAGAGATTAAGTCTATGTCGACTAAGTCTCTCTCGACCGGATTACCGTCAGCGGTGCTGCTACCGCGCTTTACCAGTTAGTTCTTCAGTGAAATTTCCTCGTGATACCTCTTCCAGTGGAGGAAGATATTCTTAGGTAAACGTGAAGACCGAGTCCTTGCTTCTTTTATTTTGTTGATATCTCACGATATCAAATCATTCTATTTTCCGTGCGGAGCCTGGCGACGTGCTATCCGAAATTGACAAAGACTTGGAGACTAAAAAATGAGAAGCAGATCGGATCAAACATTTGGGCCACCAAACATACACGCTCGACATCGCCAAGGCCATTTGTGTAACAAAAATCAAATTGGAAAATGTTTTATTGTTGTTTCTGCTGACATGGTCTCTCCCTATTGGTCAGATTTGGTGTGTGGATTTGTGCCGTTCTCACACCGAAAGCTTTAGGTTGCTGGGAAGAATTGGCTCCAACTTTCGCTATTTCTTGTCAACGTCTAAAACAAGGTGATGCAAGGCTGGTGTGTCATGCAAATAATGTCATCCAAATCCCACTAGTTTTATCCAAAAATAAAAAAAATAAAAAAAATCCCACTTTAATATCAATTTTTTTTTTTTTTTTTGATAAACCAAATAAATTAATTAATACGAGAAGAAATATATCTGTGAAATGAAAAAAATAAAATATTTAACAATTTAAAAAGAAAACTTGATGAACTGTTTTAGAATGTAGTTCCGATATGATTGGTTATATAGCTCACAGTCAAATTTATATCATTATTAGTTTATTTATAAACATGTTATATCAAAGAAATTTCATCTATTTTATTTATATGAGGTTTGGCTTTTTTTTTTTTGATGAACTGGTGTATTCATTACGCAGAACAAGTATGAATACAACCTAAAAAGTTAATCAAAATAAGGTTCTTATGCTGTACAGGGACCGAATGCCAATCCAATCATAGTACAAACCTTGAATGCTGAGTCATATAGAAAGCCATCTGGTTAGCAGCTGAGTTGGTATCTCTATAGATATGCCTAATGAGGTTTAACATTTTTGGATGCATGTGTTTACATGGTCTTTGAACATTTCTAACACAAACTCATTTGTTATGATATTATGGTTCAATTTTAAAATAATTATCGGTTCATTCTTCGAACCAATCTCGATTTCTTGGTTTATTTGACAAATCAGCATACCAAGAAAAATATCTCCATGGTTTAATAAAAATTCTGATCCACAAAAAGGATATATTGTTCCTTCGGCTTCGTATCTTCAGTTTAGTCCGAAGAGTAAGCCTACATATTATTATTCCTTCGGCTTCGTATCTTCAGCATAGTCCGAAGAGTAAACCTACAAATTATTATTCCTTCGGCTTTGTATCTTCAGTTTAGTCCGAAGAGTAAGCCTACAGATTATTATTCGTTCGGCTTCATATCTTCAGTTTGGTCCGAAGAACTTTGTCCGAAGAAGTAAACCTATTGATTATATTCTTTCAGCTTCATATCTTCAGCCTGATACGAAGAGTATGCTTATTATTCTTTCTTCGACTTCGTGTCTTCAGCTTGATCCGAAGACTATATCTTTGGAATATTTTCATCTCCTTGACATTACAGTAAGTAGTTACTTATTTTCATTATTCATTCCTAAGAGAGATGTCCGAAGCATACAGCTAACATTCCCTCAGGCCCTTCCAAGAAAGGCCATCCGAAGAGGTTGATAGCTTCACTTCGGACTTTCCCTAAATGCATTTGCAGCTTCAGAGCAATCCTTCGACCTGAAACGGTTAAAGGTTGTTCTGATTGTTGTAACCACCCACATGGTCAAATAACTAATTTTCTGACCGCCACTACTTACTATTATGAGAAGGTTTTCCTAACTAACTCCCATAACCGTAAGTAGTTACACTTATACCTATAAATACTGGTAAGAGAGGACACTCAAGTAAGCTGGGCTCACTTCCAGAAATTCGAATTCTTCTCCTTTTCCTCTCTGCTTTGAAGCTCTCCATTCTGCTGCCTGAATTCTTGCTGACTTTGGCATCGGAGTATCCCCCGCCGGAAGATTTCCAGTCAGGGAATCTATTTTGCAGGTTCCGGGTGACGGTGAACTAGCGGGCGAGCCACTCCATCGGCCAGCAGGAATTCAGCATCAACAGATTGGCGCGCCAGGTAGGGGAAGATCTGTTTTTTCTGGTTAAAGGAGAACTTCGCCAAAGCAGAAATGGTGAAGAGGAAGATCTGTTTCCTCTAGTTGAAAGAGAATTTCTGTAAAGCAAAAATGGTGAAGAGGAAGATTTGTTTGCTCTAGTTGAAAGAGAATTTCTGCAAAGCAAAAATGGTGAAGAGGAAGATTTGTTTCCTCTAGTTGAAAGAGAATTTCTGCAAAACAAAAATGATGAAAAGGAAGATCCAGAATGCTTCTACAAGTAAGGATCAACCTATTTCTCAGCCAAATAATCCACCGGTGAATGATAGCATGCCACCTTCAATGTTGATGGAGACTGCTGTTCAAAGGTAGTGCCCTCCACCCATCTCACAACCCAGCCATCAAACTGAAAGAAGAAAGGATCGACGTTGAGAACTAACTCCAAGTTCTTCACAGATCCAGTCATCTCAAAGTCAAAATGCTTCACTGCCAGAATAATGCATGGATGATCACAACAGGAAGAAGAGAACCAAGCATTCTCCCTCTATTTTTTCCAGAGATTTTGCACCTGGATCGAGCAAATTGATCCAAGGACTATCAGACTTGCCATTTAGCTAGAATCTTGGCCTACCTTATCCAACAAATCTGTAAGTATTTGCTGGTATCAAGAAATCTGATGACTGAACAACCTTGAGAAAAGGTAAGAGGAGACCTCCGAGGATTTTTGTTTTAAAGAAACTCTATTGGCTGATGACTTCTTAAAGTCCGATGTACTCTTGAAGGCCGATGACTTCTTAAAGGCCGATATGCTCTTGAAGGCTGATGACTTCTTAAAGGCCTATATACTCTTAAAGGCCGATGTATTCTTGAAGGCCGATGACTTCTTAAAGGTCGAAGTATTCTTGAAGATCGATATCTTCTTCAAACCTGATGACTTTTTAAAGGTCGATCAAATGCCTAAGAAGCACAAAGCCAATCTTATTAAGGCCCACTGAAGTTCAAGGGAAGGCTCACTGAAGCCTATCTTATTTTAAAAGACATGAGGATGATCTCCGTGATCTACCTTACGAAGTATCGAGTTGGGTCTAATTAGCCTATATTAACCAAAAAGGCATAGGGATGATCTTCGTGATCTACCCCACGAAGTGCCAAGGTGGATTTAACCAACCTATCTTAATTTTTTTTTTTTAAGGTATAAGAGTGATCTCCGTGATCTACCTTATGAAGTACCGAGTTGGGATTAACCAGTCCACCTTAATCAAAAGGGCATGAGGATGATCTCCGTGATCTATCTCATGAAGTACCGAGGTGGGCATGATCAGCCTGTCTTAATTTTATTTCTAAAAGGCATGAGAATGATCTTCATGATCCATTCTACGAAATGCCAAGGTAGGCCCGATCAGCCTATTTTAATCCTTAATTAAGAAGCATAAGGGTGATTCAAGTGATCTATCCTATAAAAATGCCAAAGGTTAATCAACCTCTCATTTATGATGAAGATGCGGGTGACCCACATGGTTTGTTTTATCCTAAGTCCGAAGACTTAGTGTATTTTTAAGTCCGAAGACTTGACTTTCTTATTCGGAGACTTGGTATTATTATCTGAAGACTTGGTATTTCTTCAGTCTCAGTTATTCTCAACTATCCTAAGTCCGAAGACTTAGTATTACTTTCAAGTCCGAAGACTTGGTATTATTATGTGGAAACTTGATTTCTTAAGATTAAGATTATTCATCTATCCTAAGTCCGAAGACTTAATATATTTTCAAGTCCGAAGACTTGATATATTCTTTTCAAGATCTCAGAATTATTCTAAGTCCGAAGACTTAGTGTATTTTCAAGTCCGAAGACTTGATATATTCTTTTCAAGATCTCATAATTATTTTAAGTCCGAAGACTTAGTATATTTAAAATCTGAAGACTTGATATATTCTTCTCAATATCTCAAAATTATTCATAATTATTCTAAGTCTGAAAACTTAGTATATTTTCATGTTCGAAGATTTGATATATTCTTCTAAAGATCTCAGGATCATTCATAATCATCCTAAGCCCGAAGACTTAGTGATATTTTAAATATGAAATCTCAAGATCTCAGAATCATTCAGAATTATTCTAAGTTCGAGGACTTAGTGTTACTTTAAGTCTGAAGTATATTATTATTTCCTTCAACTTCACATCTTCGGCCTGATCCGAAGAATATGCCTTTGAAGTATATTATTCTTTCTTTCGGCTTTATATCTTTGGCCTAAAGGTTTGAAATATGCCTTTGAAAAATTTGAAATATGTCTTTGGAGTATAAACGACAAATTCTGGTACTCCCATTTTCGAAATAAAATTATTTTGAACTTGAGAGTTGGGGGCATCTGTTATGATATTCTGGTTCAATTTTAAAACAATTATCGGTTCATTCTTCGAACCAATCTCGATTTCTTGGTTTATTTGACAAATCAGCATACCAAGGGAAATATCTCCATGGTTTAATAAAAATTTCAATCCACAAAAAGGATATATTGTTCCTTCGGCTTCGTATCTTCAATTTAGTCTGAAGAGTAAGCCTACAAATTATTATTCCTTTGGCTTCGTATCTTCAGCCTAGTCTGAAGAGTAAGCCTACAGATTATTATTCCTTCGGCTTCGTATCTTCAGTTTAGTCCGAAGAATAAGCCTACATATTATTATTCGTTCGGCTTCGTATCTTTAGCTTGGTCCGAAGAACTTGGTCCAAAGAAGTAAACCTATTGATTATATTCTTTCGACTTCTATCTTCAGCTTGATACGAAGAGTATGCCTATTATTCTTTCTTCGGCTTCGTGTCTTCAGCTTAATCCGAAGACTGTGCTTTTGGAATATTTTCATCTCCTTGACACTACAGTAAGTAGTTACTTGTTTTCATTATTCATTCCTAAGAGAGAAGTCCGAAGCACACAGCTAACATTCCCTCAAGCCCTTCCAAGGAAGGCCATCTAAAAAGGTTGATAGTTTCACTTCGGACTTTCCTTAAACGCATTTATAGCTTCAAAGCAATCCTTCGACTTGAAATGGTTAAAGGTTGTTCTGGTTGTTGTAACCACCCACATGGTCAAATAACTAATTTTCTGACCGCCACTACTTATTGTTATGAGGAGATTTTCCTAACTAACTCCCATAACCGTAAGTAGTTACACTTATGCCTATAAATACTGGTAAGAGGGGATACTTAGGTAAGCTGGGCTCACTCCCAGAAATTCGAATTCTTTTCCTTTCCCTCTCTGCTTTGAAGCTCTCCATTCTGTTGCCTGAGTTCTTGCTGACTTTGGCATCGGAGTGTTCCCTACCGGAAGATTTCCGGTCAGAGAATCTGTTTTGCAGGTTCCGGATGATGGTGAACCAACGGGCAAGCCACTCTATCCGGCCGATAGGGATTCAACGTCAACATCTTTAATTAGTATTTATCAAAATTGCTTGTTGACCAACCAGCTGCATTTTTTTTTGATGGTTACATATGATAGTGTCTTCATTTACATCCCATTTTTTATCGGGAGTTGAGATGTTGTACTCTCTATTTCGAACCACTTTTATAGAAAAAAAAGGAAAAAAAAAAAAAAAACAAATAGCGCTCCTGGATTTATGTTGATTATATATTTATATTTCGCTTCTTCCTAGAAAACAAGGGTCAAACAATTTTGAATGAGTATACGTACATATAGAATTTTTTTTTATAAACTTCATATTCCTTGTTGGCCACTGCATGCTCACCAAAGTTCACCACAATTCGCTTGTAAAATGCTCATGGATGCAAATTGACTTGCAATTGGCATGCTATATGTTTTTGTCCGCTTCAATTCACAAATAAGGTGCATGTAAAAAAAAATCAAATTCTTTTTGTCTCGTGCATAGAAATTTTCATGTAAACTCAAATTTGCTTGGCTCTGCAATCACTATAGCTTATATAGAACTTTTCATGCATAAGTGCTCAATTCAATTACAATTTTCTGGGATGCATCAGTCACATATCTTAAAAACAGCCACGCTTAGAAATATTAGATGGGTTTTAATGACCATTTTAAATACTAATTGTAATATTTGGTCACTACATAATAGTTTTAAAGACAACCAAGAGTGGCTGCTATATAAAAAACTTTTTAGTGATAGCCAAAATATATTTATCACGAAATAAAAACGTCTAGTGATGGCCATAATTGATGGCTATATATAAGTTATATATTTAAAGGTGACTAATATCATGTTGCCATTAAATATCATGATTTGGTGATGTTCAACTATAGCCCACACAAAAATTAAGAGGTTTAGTGTTGACAATAACATATAGACACTAAAAGTATCACTTTTATAGTGGCTATAAAGGAAGTTATCACTAAATGATATCATTTAATAGTGGCCATATTTAGCTATCATAAAAACTTTAATATTTAGAAGCTGTCGCTAAATAGTCATTGTTGAAAAAACTCCAGGCACTGATCCCACTTGTTGGGAGATCCGGACCAGTACCTATATGTAGCGGATGCAGCGGAAGCAACATAGAAGGATACGGTCCAACAACCTATTTTTGGATTCAATATCATGCAACAATAGAGATATAAATGTAGGAGAAAAACAGAGATTGCTTTATTCCTTTGGAGAAGAATCTTGTTACAACAAACAAGATAACACTCGACAACACTCCTTCTGAAATCCCAGAAACTTCTCGCTGTCCTGTATATTTTCTCTCTTGCAGGCCTCATGCCCCAAGAACCCATGTACGCTATGCACAGACAATACCTCACATGCATCCCTTCTCCAAAGCCTTGTGGAACACCCCACGGCACCAAGCCCTCCATATGAAAGACCCTCCATGTGCGCCTCTCTATAGCTCTTCATCGTGGCCTCCTTGAAACCCAGGAGGCTCTCCACAGTCCATGCCCCCAAAGGCATCCTCAAGTCCTCCCCCTCACGGTCTTCCTCATGACTGTGAGAAATCCTTGCGTGCTCCTCTTGGACCGTGAGCCAAGCCTCATGGTTACAAGCCTCAAATCGTGGACGCCCCCTAGAGGGGAGGCGCTTCTCCCACGACCTTCTTTCTTCACGCAAACTGGAGTTTGCCTTTCCCATCGCAGGCCCCATTTCTTAAATAGAGTGGGTGGTGAAATCATCTTGGTCTTAGGCGTCTTGACTCCTTCTTGAATTCTTGGACTTAACCATTTCTTGGTTTGGTAGGACTCAATCATATGGGTGATTAGGACTTGGATTCTTGGGCCAACAACAAACTGGTTAGAACTCCCTAGGTAGTTAAGCATCCAATTGGTTATAACCAACCAATTCGGTTAGGATCCTGAGTGGTTGGGCTAACCAACTAACTAACCATCTAACCAACTAAGCTAACCTCCTAATCAATTTAACAAACCTGGTGATACAGCGGAAGGCTGATGTGTGATCCCTATCAGATGCCATGTCAGAAAAGTTGCCACGGTGGACACTCCATCTCGGATTCCTTTGCCGAGTTGAGCTCTCCTGGTCCGTCGAAGCCAAGCTCTGTCCTCCGCCAGGTTGACGCCCGCGAGCTCGGGTCGCCTAGGCCAGAGCCGAGCGACCCCCTTCCTCAGAGTGATCCCCTTCGAGGTCAGGCCCTCTGGGTAGGGGTCGTGTGCCACCTCCTCCACCGGATCAAGCCCCTCCTAGGTCGGGCCCCCTGTGCCGGGGTCGAGCTCGACCCTCCTCCGCCGGGCTGAGCCCCTCTGAGGTCGAGCTCTTTGAGCAGGAGTCGAGCCCTCCTCCATCGGTTCAAGCTTCTCCGAAGTCGAAGTCAGGCCCCCTCCGGGCCGGAGCCGAGTCCCAGCTCTCCAGCTCGGCAACCACCTGGGACAATGCCGTCGGCCACCAAAAGAGCGGAGCCACCTCTCCGGGGCACCGGCGGGCCACCCAAAGGCCATGAAGAAGCACCCGTCAAATCATAATAACTGCCTGTGGGTGCCGCTTACACCAGGAGAGGGAGAAGTTCCCCCCAATTAAGACATTGCCAGGCTTCCCAGAATGGAACGACCGGAAGGAATGTCAGAATGCACAACAGTTTCCTCACCACAAACCAGGAAAGATGTTCCGTCCATGGTACGAAACGCCGACACACACTCGTGATAGTACGTATCGGAAGAGACGTCCCATCCACAGCATGGAATGCCGCTGCACGTGCCTGACAGCACAGGGGAGATCCCGAGGTATGCGTTCAACGATCGTCCAGACTTAAAAAAACCTTCGACACGCTCGGGGAAGAGGTAACAAATGAAAAAAACAAAAACAACAACCAACACAACAGCAACAGGAGCTAAACAGAAAAAAGCTCCAAGCAAAGGAAAAAGGGGAAGGAGGCCACATAGGAGGACCCATCCACCTTGGCCATCACCTTTCCTGGCATACCTGCACCCCCACTCTTACTCTACTCACATCATTTCCACTCCTCCTAGCATGGAGTCCATCACGAGGGGCTCGACCAGGAGGATCTGTTCCCCTGGATCGTCACTGACTTGAACGTCTAAGTGCCCTCGCCAGAATCTCCGGTCCGGGTCACTAACCTCTATTTTGCAGGTCCTGAAGCGCCGGCCAACCCGGAGAGGATGAGGGATGATCCGACGTCGACAGCAACTACGAGCCACGATGATCTTGGCGGCAACACCTGGACCCAACCCCATAATCCAATTGGGTTATGTTATAATCTCTCAAAAAACTCTCCCCTAAGTCCCATAAGAAAATAGTTAAACTTAGAGCATCCCTGGAACATCTCCAAGAATCCGCTTGGAACACGCCCCCAAGCTCTAGAAATTGCCTCCAGCATCACTACCATGACCTTCCAAGTCTCTCCAAGGCTTAGGAGCACCACACAAAACCCTACAATCTCTATCTTGGTGCCCCAAAGCCTTGGCAAACCTGGCAATATCCTCCTACACAACCCCGCTATAATTGCGTGTCCTGACAGCCTCTTGTATGGACCTCCTTGCCTCTACCAACATCCTTCAGCTACTGCATGCCCTTGGAGGCCTTTGGGATGACCATCTCCATAGTTGAAGATCTTTGCTTATATTCTTGCACCACGATTATAGCCTTCTTTCTGCCTAGTAGCTGCATCAGACTTTTTCTTGGACTTCCCTGGAGAGACCACAGCGAACCTGAACCGGCACTCGCTATAACTGGAGCTCTACCAGACAGCATCTCCACAGAGCCACGCCAATCTCTGCACACTCTGCTCCACCTGACTAAGTGCACTCTTAGTGCTCGTGCTAGGACCTGGCCAGTACCCTTGCCTCTCCTGCTCTGAACTTGTGTCGAATCCTGCTCCACCTGTGAAGCCACCTCTCACCGGTGCTCCACCTGAGACTGAAGTCCCACTGATACCACAAAAGGAAACCCCGATGCCAAACACTCAATGCTGCCCTGTTGAGCCTGCCGCTGCACCTCGAACACCATCGCTGCCTCTTCAGACCCTCTACATCACACAGACCCCTCCGAGATCGTTTCGGATACACTGCATATCGTAGGCTCCTCCGAAATCAAGAGCTCATCCCAACTCTTTTGCTAACCCAGCAACTGAACCCAGCAACCATCTCTACCTGGCTGCTCCATCATGTCCCAGCCTATCTCCTAGCTGCATGAAGTCCTTGGCGCTCCCTGAAACCTGTCCCCGGTCTCCCTGAGCTGCCATCTCCATTAGCTCTAGTCTCCGTCCCTAGGCCAATACCACCATATCGAGATACTCCTGACTGCCCGATACCCCCGGTGCTTCCTGAGACCGTCTCTTGTCTTCCTGAGCTGTCCCTGGTATCGTCTCTGCTGATGTACTCCGGTGAACTTGAAAAATTTGGGCTTTTTTTTTCTCCATCCATGCAGGATACCATACCCATGTACAACTCCACCTACCTTGATGCACTCCATGAATCCATCTTTTCCATCTTCAAACCAATGGCTCTGAAACCGCTCCACTTCTACTTGAATAGTGGCTCAAACCAAGCTTTGATACTAGTTGTTAAAGAATTCCTAGGCACTAATCCCACTTGTTGGGAGATCCGAACTAGCGCCTATACGCAGTAGATGCAGCGAAAGCAACATGGAAGGATATAGTCCAACAACCTATTCTTGGATTCAATATCATACAATAATAGAGATATAAATATAGGAGAAAAAGAGAGATTACTTTATTTTTTTGAAGAAGAACCTTGTTACAACAAACAAGACAATACTTGACAGCACCCCTTCTGAAATCCCAAAAGCTTCTCGCTGTCTCGCACGTCTTCTCTCTTGCAGGATTCATGCCCCAAGAACCCACGTACGCCACGCATGGATAATACCTCACATGCATCCATTTTCTAAAGTCCCATGGAACACCCCACGGTACCAAGCCCTCCATATGAAACACCCTCCATGTGTGCCTCTCTACAGCCCTTCATCGTGGCCTCCTTGAAACCCAGGAGGCTTTCCATGGTCCACACCTCTAAGGGCATGCTCAAGTCCTCCCCCTCACGGTCTTCCTCATGACCGCGGAGTAATCCTTGCATGCTCCTCTTAGACCGTGAGCCAAGCCTCACGGTCACAAGCCTCAAACCGTGGATGCCCCCCAGAGGTGAGGCGCTCCCTCCATGACCTTCTTTCTTCATGCAAACTGGAGTTTACCTTTCCTATCGCATGCCCCATTTCTTAAATAGAGTGGGTGGTGAAGTCCTCTTGGTCTTGGGCATCTTGACTCCTTGAATTCTTGGGCTCAACCACTTCTTGGTTTGTCAGGACTCAATCATATGGGCGATCAGGACTTGGATTCTTGGGCCAACAATAAACTTGTTAGAACTTCCTAGGTAGTTAGTCTTCCAATTGGTTACAACCAACCAATTCGGTTAGGATCCTGAGTGGTTGGGCTAACCAATCAACCAACTAACTATCTAACCAACTAAGCTAACCTCCTAACCAATTTAACAAACCTAGATCCAATACCATAACCCAATTGGATTATGTTATAATCTCTCAAAAAAACTCCCTCCTAAGTCACATGAGAAAACACTCAAACTTAAAGCATCCCTGGAATACCTCCAGGAATCTACTTGGAACATGCCCCCAAGCTCCAGGGATTGCCTCCAGCATCCCTGCCATGGCTTTCCAAGTCTCTTCAAGGCTTGGGAGCACCACGCAAAATCCTATAGTCATTACTAATTATTCTCTCCGGTAGTAGTCATTGTCAACTCCCATAAAATATGGTACTTTTAGTAGTGACTCTAAAATGGTGTATATTAAATCATAGGTTATTACTAGCAGCCAAAGAATGGTAGCCATTGAATGGTTTTTTTTAGTGGTGGCTACTATAAACCCTTGAAAAAAGTCAAACATTTAGTGGTAGCCATAAAAGGGTAGCTGCTAAATGGAAACTTTAGTAATGATCATGAATAATTGGTTATTAAATATTAGCTTTTTAGTAGCAACCATAAGTAGTGGTTGAAATAGTAGCACTCTCAATGGTGGTCATAAAAATGCAATTACTAAATGATAATTTTTGAGTGACCCGATCATTACAAAGTAGTCACCAAATTATAATAAATTTTAAGATCCCTAAATTATTTACATAGGATTTAAGTTTGTTGTTTTTTAAAAAAAATATAGTTTCTATTTATAATAGTGAGATCCACTCTTATATAATTAATGTTAGATTTCTCTTTCTAATTCTAATAGGATTTGATTTGTATCCTTCATGTGAAAAAATGATTGATCTTTTTCATGACCTTAATCATTGGATACTGCCTTGCATAACTTTTAAAGCACGACCTCAACTTTGTGATCTATGCTGTGGTGGAAGTGGTTTATCAAGCTTTGAAAGCTATGCAAAGAGGAATCTAATGGTTGAGGTCATTAAAAAAAGATCATCATTCTTTTGCATGAAAGATATAATCTATCTCTATTTTAATATATTCTCTTTCCTAAAATAGATGTGACTATTAATAATAAACTCAAAAAAGCTTAAATTTTTTAGGAGATAAATTTGGACTTGTATATCAATTTTGCTCTTTATTGCTCAAACTTATTTTTCTTGTATTAGAAGATATGCCTGGCAAATTCTTACTACAATGGAAACTTTCGATTTGATTAGTCCATTTCAAGTCCCATATAATAGAATTTAGGTTTGATCACTAAGGATATGGCTCATTAAAGGGTGTAGCATCACACGTTATAGATATTCAAAAATTGTTCAATTTCAAAAAAAACCATCTCAATTGAATATTAAATGATCAAGTTATTACCTTGTAAATTTTGGCCTACAACTCGATTTTTTTTTAATGTAGTGGATTTCAATCCTAAACTCAGTCAATCCTATATGTAGTCATCAAAGTGGTTTAAAGTAATCCACATCGAGTCTAATAATATTTTTGAATTATAAAGCTTAACTAGTCCTTAAATGTGACATACTTGAATCAACCTAATTTAGAACATTATCTTGATAAACTCGATAGAGTTAGCTTTTCTATAGGCATGACAGCAGCTATATTAGATTATATTCATTTTGATCTATGGGGACCTGTCCCAGTTATATACAAGGATGGATCTAAATATTTACTTTCATTTATTGATGACTACTCTCGCAAAGTCTAGGTTTATACTATTAAGAATAAGAGTGATGTATTTAATACATTCAAGAAGTGGAAGGCTATGATCAAAAGGTAGACTGAGAGAAAGGTGAAAACCTTCTGCACTGACAATGGATTGAAATTTTGCTTTACAGAATTTAATAATTTTTACAAATCAGAAGGCATTGTCAGACATAGGACCACAGTTGGTACACCTCAGCAAAATAGTATGGTGGAATGTATTAACCGTACACTATTAGAGAGAGTCAGATCTATGCTATCAAATTCTGGATCGAGTAGAGATTTTTGAATAGAGGCCATATACATAGCTTGCTATATTATAAACTGATCTCCAACATTATTATTGAGCATGAAGACTCCGAAAGAAATATGGACAAGAAGGCCTACAGACTATTCGGTACTTAGAGTCTTTGGGTGTCCAGTATATGCATATATTAGAGATGGAAAGTTGGATCCCAGGGATAAGAAGTGTGTATTTCTTGGATATGCATATGAGATGAAGGGCTACAAACTATGATGCACGAAGCCTGGATCCTAAGGATTTCTAGTCAGCAGGGATGTGATTTTTCATGAGACAGTCACTTTTCCATGATAGATATAGCCTAGTACTTCACAGGGAGATCAAGTTTAGGTTCAATACGATTAGACTGTTGTTGATATTGATCAAACTATTAGATCACAATAATAACAGCCAATTATAGATGTTTAGAATAATCGGGATCAGCAAATAGATACAGAGATACAGATTCAGGAGGAGGTTACCATGCAAGGTCAAGTTTAGGATAATAGTATTGCCACTTGCAGACTCAGGTACCAATTCAGAGCACCTCAAAGATATGATTTTGAGGATTCTACTTATGCTGAGTTTGTTTATTATGCTCTAAGTATTGCAATACCATTGCTGACGAGTCAATCACATATCAGGAGGCTATTGGTAGCCCACAAACTGAGTAGTGGACCATTCTATGGTTGAGGAGCTTCAATCTCTGAAAAAGAATCAGACTTGAAAATTAGTCAAGTTACTGAAAGGTAAGAAAGTCATTAGTTGCAAATGAATCTTCAAGAAGAAGGAAAGAGCTAGTCATCAGGATTTTAAATACAAGACCAGGTTGGTGGCTAAGGGCTATAATCAACAGGAGGGTATTAACAATAAGAAGATATTTTCTTTCGTAGTTAAATACTTTTATTCACGTATTGCTTGCTTTGGTTGCTTCTCAGGATTTGGAGCTATAATAGTTTAATGAAAGATAACTTTTCTACATGATAACTTAGAGAAGCAGATTTATATGCAACGCCACCTGGTTTCGAGGCTTTAGATAAAGAAGATCATGCATGCTTGCTCGAGAGATCGTTGTATGGTTTCAAGTAGTCTCCAAGATAATAGTACCATAAATTTGATAGGTTTATGATCGATCATGGATTTAATAAATCTCCATATGACAGTTACGTGTATCATCAATAATTTTCAAATGGATACTTTTATTATTTATTACTATATGTGGATGATATGATGATGGTAGCTAAGGATATGTTAGTCATCTAGAGCTGAAAGCTGAGCTTAGTACTGCATTTGAGATGAAAAATCTTCGACCAGTAAAGAAGATATTGGGATGAAAATTATACGTGATAAGCAATTAGATAGACTTTTTCTTACTCAGCATAGTTATGTTGAGAAAGTCTTGGAAAGATATGGTATGTCTATAGTTAAACTAATCACTACTCCCTTTACCAGTCGTTTCAGATTATTTGCTATACTCTCTCCTTAAATTATGGATATGGAGAAATATATATCTAGAGTGCCTTATGCGAGTGTAGTTGGTAGCTTATGTACACGATGGTCTGCACTCGATAGATATGTCACAGGTAATAAGTGTTGTGAGTAGATACATGGACAAGCCTGGAAAAGCTTACTGGTCAGCTATGAAATGGACACTGAGATATTTGAAAGATACTTCTAATTTGGGTTTGTTATTCTTCGGACAGAGTAGTTGCATTATTACAAGATTTTGTGATTCTGATTTATGCTTGTGACTTGGATAGGAGAAGATCTTTGACCATATATATATTCACTTTCTCTAATTGTACAATCAGTTGGAAGGCTACTTTACAGTTTACAGTTGCTTTATCTACTACAGAAGCAGAGTATATGGCATTGACAGAGACCGTGAAGGAAGCTATCTGGCTAAGAGAGTTAGTACAAGATTTGGATCTCAAGCAGAACTATTTGGATATTCACCATAACAGTCAGAGTGCCTTACATCTCGCCAGAGACCAGATATATCATGAATGCACTAAGCATGTGGATATTAGGTATCACTTCATCAAAGATTTAGTAGAGGATGTGATATCTGGTTTCAGAAGATTGGTACTAATAATCTAGCTGATATGCTCACTAAACCAATTCCAGTAGGTAAGTTCAAAACTTTCCTGAACTTGATCAGTATGAGTGCTTGGTGATGCCCTTTGGGATTTATAGTGAGAAGGTTTTTTATCCACATTTAATAGAGGCACATTATTTATCGCAAGGAGGAGAATTGTTATTGTTTGCTCAAAATAAAACTTCTTTTGGTTGGGATTCCATTATCGTTTGACTTCTTCTCCGAAGAGTTTTAGGATGGAAGAATCTCTTTTTGATTGCACTTCTTCTCTGATGAGCAACGTAAGACTTTGAGACTCTTCTTCGTTGTTTTCTTTTAAAAAGAGTATAAGATCCTCGATCCTACGAAGCCGCCAAGTCTTGATTGCTCTCTACTTATCACAGCCCTTTGGTCTCACTTTTTTTTGTCCTCACTTAGAAAAATATTTTTTTCTTGATTGATTGCTGCGGTCGAGAAGGTATTGATCCATCTCTCAGATAATCTTCTTTTGATTTGTAGCTAAGGCTAAGAAAGGCATTGTCCATTTGATTTATTATTATGATTTATTTATCTCTTGTTTGTTATTATTTCGAGACCCTATAATTTGGATATTTGTGTCACTTTTATCTCCAATTTTGGGATGATTACATAGTAGATTGCTTCTCTGTTATGGATGTAGGCAATTTTACCGAACCATATAAATTTCTTGTCTTTCTTATGTTTATTATTTATGCCTATGAAGTAGTTGATAAATTACCTGAGTGAGAGGAAATAATTAATTAGAAGCTTAAAGCGATCTGATCTACTATGTGCATCCCTAACAATTATCAACTCATTAACTAAGATCTCAGAAGATAATAGACTCTCACATTCTTAATGACAAGAACTTGTTCGATTGTGCTAATATATAATGAATCATGAATTCAATTATTTAATGGATCCTTACTAAAAATTTTTCCTTTCATATACTTGTTTTTCACTCCATGCTTGTTTATTTAAACTATTGTGACCATGAGGCATATAAAATTTACTCTTTGATCTTAGATATTCTCATGTGAACTTTAAATTTTTTATACTCTTAGTGTATTCATTAATCATTCTTTTGTTTGTTAGTAGAGCCCAACTAGGTGTGGATATGAGGCCCTTAGGCCATTACCCCAAACCAAAAATATATAAATTGACCATTTGCTAACTAGGCCTTGTCAGCCAGACATTAATTACAAGTCCTTGATGGTGTGGACACCAGGGCTCGAAAATATTGACAGGTTGAACCTGCATCCCTGTGGATCACTTGTGAATAAAGCCCTGGACCCAATCCTTTTATCCATGTAAATATTTTATTTTTAATTTATATTATTTTGGGTTAGTTAGGGTTAGCCCATTTACCAACTGAAACTAGGGTTTTATTTATTTAGTCTTCTTGGGTAAACCCCTTTTACCAATTTATCAGTTGTGTCAACCCCTGTTGGGCCAAGCCCTATTTACCAGATTATAGTCATTTTATTTTGAGTTTGTGCCTCTTGATCAATTGATCAATTGGGCTTTAGTTATTTATTGAGTCCTGTAAAAATTAGTTATTGAGTCTTGTATTACAAGGGAGACCTAATTGTAAGACCCATGTGACTCTAATTAAGACCCATGTGCTAGCTCAAAACAAGCCCATGTGACTCCATGTGCTAGCACAAGTTCTTGCCATATGCCATCCTATTTGGTGCCACCTTTGCATGATTTCAGGATAACTACTGCCACATCACCAGGGGGACAATAACACATGGTCTATCACTTGTATTTGGACATGCTACATGTTGCCGATCTCGCTGCCATGCCCGTGGCCTCAGAATCGCCGATCCGATTAGACCGTCCTGCTCCTGGGGCCTCCTGGCTGGACCGGACCTGTAAGGCAAGGTCAGAAGACCCTAGCCGGGTCGTCGGAGCTCCCTCACCGGGATCCCGGCGAGGGAGCTCCGACGATCAAGTTAGTAGACAGCGAGAGGGAACAGACTCTCTGGGACGGGCCCCCGAAGGAGTCCCAGACTCGGAGAATTTACTAGCAAGAAAGATGCCAGAGAGACCAGAAACCCGGCTGGATTCCTTTGCCGAGCTCACACCAAGCGATCCCCTCTCGGGACCTTGGATCTTGCTCTGGGAGCAGAGCTTCCAGCCCCTGTTTACTACTTGTCTCACCTCACCTGGTCGTCTCTTCTCTCCTTCCTTTTATCTCCTCCCGCTGCCTGCTCGTTTTCCGCTCCCAGGAGGCTTCCCTTGTCGCTCTCGTCACCCTCCCTCCATCCTTTTCTCTTTTCCCTTCTGGTTCAGAGGGCCAGACGGCTTTCCGACCTCGTTTGCCGAGCCTAGTGGGGAAAGAGTAAGGGAGGGGGGCGCTGGCCGGGCGGCCGACCAGACCTCGGGCCGAGTGTGGGCGCTCTCCTTTCCAGGTGCTGGCGCTTTTCGTTAACGGACCCTGTTTTGTCAGAACCGCATCTCTCGACTGCGAAACCTGTCGGGCCGACATAAGTGATGTTTCGCGTACCGCCGCCATCCGTACGGGGTACCTTCCTCGGGGTGCGGCGCACACGGCTCGAGGGTCAACCTCGGAGCCTGTGACCCCGCCCTTTGGGACCTTCTCTGTACGAGCTGCCTGACCTCGACCGAGGTGGACCGCTCCCGGGTGGACACCTGGCGGGGAGGCAGAAGGACGCTCGGCTTCGACCGAGGTGGTCCCATCTCCGGGGGCCACCCGGTGAAGGAGCGAAGGGGCCTGGCTTGACCTCGGCCGAGGTGGGACCGTCTCAGGGTGCCACCTGGCGAGGGAGCGGGGGAGCAGCCGACCTTGGCCGAGGTGGACCCCTCCTAGGTGGACACCTGGCGGGGCGGCAGAAGGATGCTCGGCTTTCGGCCGAGGTGGTCCCGTCTCCGGGGGCCGCCTGGCGAAGGAGCGAAGGGGCCCGGCTCGACCTCGACCGAGGTGGGACCGTCTCAGGGTGCCACCTGGCAAGGGAGCAGGGGAGCAGCCGACCTTGGCCGAGGTGGACCCCTCCTGGGCGGACACCTGGCGGGGCGGCAGAAGGACGCTCGGCTTCGACCGAGGTGGTCCCGTCTCCGGGGGCCACCTGGCGAAGGAGCGAAGGGGCCCGGCTCGACCTCGGCCGAGGTGGGACCGTCTTAGGGTGCCACCTGGCGAGGGAGCGGGGGAGCCCGGGCCGAGCTCGACTTCGGACATGTGGGAGCCGCAGCTGACTCGGCCGAAAACCTCCACGTGGCTCGAATCATGCCTGACGGGATCTGAGACCGACCACGTCATCATTACGGCCGTAACAGTTGCCCCCCAATCCAACGTTCCGTTGGGGCATCGTGGAACGGAACGTTGGGATTAAATACGGATATGACGTGGGGAGGCGAAGATCTTGCGTCATAATTGCCACGATCCTCATCGCCGTTTCTCGGTGCGCCCGAAGCCCTATAAGAGGCCACCACGCGTCGCCTATTCGCCCACAATAAATGCGTCGCTTCGTAGCAGAGGCCATTTCCCTGCTAACGAGGCGTCGGTGTCGGGCGTGCGTCCACGCGGCGATCATCCAATGGCCCGGAGCGGAATGACGGGTACGGTGGCTGTCGATTGAGTTTAAAAAGGATGGGACTTTCCGGAATGAGGCCTTTTCCCTTGCTCCGTGGGCGGTTTGCTGCAGGCTAATTTCCATTGCCCAGCGTTCGCATAGTGCATTTTCGGTGAGTGCCCTCATTTTCTTCTTTGTCCTCCTCTTCTCTTCCGATGAATTTTTCTCGCTTTCTTCTTTGTCATGGCGCGCCGTCGCCATGTTTCGTCCAATCCGGACGAGGTCGGTCCGTCCCGGTCGAGGACTCCATCTTCTTCCTCCTCGGAGGAGGAAGTGATCCCGAAGGAGACCCGCAGGCGACTGCAACCTGGGGGTATCACTATTGGCATCCCCAGGGGTGTCAGGTCTCCTCCCGTCGCTTCTGCTCTTCCACTTTCTTCCCTTCCTCCTCCGACACTTCTTTCTGCCGGTCCCTCCGGTCATACTTCCACAATGACTGAAGGCGACCTTTCTTTGCTCCGGGAGGTCTATGGCATCCCGGGGTCAATTCATTTGTTTGTTCCACAGCCCGGGGATCGCGTCACCATGAGTGGCCTCGGCCGCATAGCCTTCTACGAGGACTTCCTTCTCGGGGGTCTTCGGTTTTCTCTGCATCCCTTTTTCCTTTCCTTCCTTAGCCACTTCTGTCTCGTCCTGGCCCAGTTGGCTCCCAATGCCATCCGGGTCATCTTCTCTTTCATTATTTTTTGTCACTTCCATGGGTTTGTTGCCCGTTTCTCCCTCTTCAGGACTCTGTTTACCCTGAAGAGGTACTTCACTGATGACGGCTGGTGGTACATCTCGCCCCGGCCCAGGTGTCTCCGGTTCGACCTCCCTTCTTCCATCAAGGGCTGGAAGAACCGGTTCTTTTTTGTCTCGGTCGAGGACGTTGACTGGGCCTGGAGCGAATCGGATCGGTCTCCGAACCGGTACTCCCAAGTCGAGTCGGCGGACCAAGAGGCCTACTCCCAGCTCCCGAGCGATGTGGTCCCGGCGCTCGAGGTTCTGCTCTCGGAGCAGAACTTGTTTGAGGCTGGGATCAGTCCTATCCGCGAGCCGGGTGAGATTCAGTCTTCCCATGACCTCTGTATTCTTCCTCTTTTTTAGCCGAGCTGACTGACCTCTTTTTTCTTTGTGTTGCAGGCATGAAATTCTCGTTGGAGAACCTCCTAGAGGGCGCGGCCCAGAGGGACGTCGTCGAGGTGGATGAACCTGTGGCGAAGAGGGCTCGCACCGAGGTGAGCCAGGAGGTCGTGCCGGTGACCGTACCCGGCCCGGTGGCTGCTGCTCCCCCGCCTAGGCTACCTCAGGGCGGGGCCGTCGATGCTCCAGCCGTCAGACTCGACGGTGCTACCGACGAGGGGGCCCCACCATCAGCAGTTCCGCCCCGCGCCGGCCCCATCATTGCCGCAGAGCTGACGGCGCCACCCGCAACCTCAGCCGCCCCATCGACGGCGGTTCCTCCTGGAGGGTCAGTCGCTGTCGTAGCTGACCTCACGGCTCCGCCGCCGGTGATCACCAACCGGTGCTTGATAATCCGCGATAAGGGGCTCGCGGAGAAAGTGATGGAGTACGCCTCCACCTCCCGGGACCGCTGATCTCGAGGCAGTAGGGACTACGTCGATGCCCTGCTCGGGATCCTCCTGTAGCTCTTCATGGTAAGTCCGAACTCATAATTTCCTGTCCTTTGTGACTTCGGTTAGCCTTTCTACTGACCCGATCCTTTTTGCTGTGCATATTGGGAACGACGTGCTCCTGCTGAGGAACTTCCTCGCAGGGTACGCGAAGAAGGATGCCGAGAAGGAGGAGAAGCTCGGCAAGCTCACGGCCGACATCAAAGACCTCATGGAGAAGGGGGTCCAGCTGCGAGCGAACAACCAGGCCCTCCAGGTGGACCTAGCACGCACCGAGGAGCGTGTCAAGGACCTGGAGTCCTCTCTGTTCGAGGAGAGGATCTCCCACCAATGTCGCACGGAGGAGGACGTGGCCGAGAGGGCTCGCCTCCAGGCCCATTCTCAGTGGCTGGAGCGCCAGCTGGAGGAGGCCAAGTGGGAGGCGAGTGTGGCGAAGGAGCGGAGCGCCTACGTCAACGGGCTCCTGGAAGCCGTGAAGCGGGAGGCACTGGAAGCCGTCCCGAGGTTCCGGGTCTCCGACGAGTACATCTCGGAGGTCCGGGAGTTCGCTGTGGACTCCTTCCTGAAGGGGTTCCAAGTGTGCCGGGAGAAGGTGGGATCCTTCTACCCTGAGCTCGACCTCAGTGGGTTGGTGCTCGGAGGTAGGAGGCAAGGACCCGACAGCAGGGCTTCCGGCGCGGCCGACGTCACAGCTGCGGCCCCGACGAGCGACACGGCCGTAGCTCTGGAGCGGCCCCCTGAGCCAGCAGCCACCGACAGCGAGGATGTGGAGCGCGCGACCCAGTCTAAGGACCTCGCCACCGTGCCAAACTGAAATGTGTATTTTTTTTTTTTTTTTTTTTTTTTTTTGGGACTCCCGGCCTGTCGGGACTCCTTGTTTATACTTCCCTTTCTTGAATCAATGAAGATCTAGTTTGGCCATGTCTCGACCTCGCCTTCCTTTTTCATTTTTTCTTCTTCTCTCTTTTTTTTTTTTTTTTTTTTTTTTTTTTTTTTTTTGAGATGTTGATGTGGAGTGCCGAGACGAGGGTGGACCTGGTCCCATCCGGCATTCAGATCAAAGTTCGGGGCATTCCGGACTGGATGGCAGCAGAGTAGGCCTTGAGCGGGCCCTTCTTTGGGCTTGCCTTCGTGCTCGCGTGGGCGAACTAGGTTCTGCCCCGCCTTCCAGACCGAAGTCTGGGAGTTCCGGACTGAACCCCGGGGCCGCAGGCTTTTTCAAGCCTTGCACGGCTTGCCGAGCTGTTCTCCGTGCTTGCGTGGGCGAACTGGGTTCTGCCCCGCCTTCCAGACCGAAGTCCGGGACTTCCGGACTGAACCCCGGGGTCGCAGGCTTTTTCAAGCCTTGCACGGCTTGCCGAGCTGTTCTCCGTGCTTGCATTGGTGAACTGGGTTCTGCCCCACCTTCCAGACCGAAGTCCGGGACTTTCGGACTGAACCCCGGGGTCGCAGGCTTTTTCAAGCCTTGCACGGCTTGCCGAGCTGTTCTCCGTGCTTGCATGGGCGAACTGGGTTCTGCCCCGCCTTCCAGACCGAAGTCCGGGACTTCTCGCTTTCTCTGGCCTTCGGCCACAGTCGTGTATGCCAAACTCAGAGCCATGCACCGGTTTCCCTACGAGATGAGAAAGAGCGTTTGAAGCAAAGAAACTTTATTGCAGGAGTGGGGAACCTTACATTACTGATAATACATCCTTAGATTCGAGGCGTTCCACGTCCGGGGGAACCTGGCCCCTCCCAATTCCTCCAAGTGGTAGGCGCCGTGGGGGAGGGCTTCTGCTACCCGGTACGGGCCTTCCCAGTTCGGTGAGAGCTTCCCGCACTCCCGTGGCTGAGAAGCTTCAGCACGCCGGAGGACCAGATCTCCGGGACGAAAGGACTTTGGCCGTACTCGGGAGTTGTAATACCTGGCCACTCGCTGCCTATACACCGCCATCCAAACTCGGGCCTTGTCCCTCGTCTCTTCAAGAAGGTCAAGGTTGAGCATCATTCTGGCGGGGTTCTCCGTCTCGTCATATTGCTCCACACGCAGTGTGGGTAGGCTGAGCTCAATCGGGATGACCGCTTCGACTCCGAAGACGAGGTTGAACGGGGTCTCGTCGGTCGCCATCCTCGGGGTGGTATGGTATGCCCAAAGGACACTAGGGAGCTCCTCCACCCACCTGCCCTTGGCCTGGTCCAGCCGCGTGCGGAGGCCCTGCAAAATGGTCCTGTTCGTGACCTCGGCTTCTCCATTGGTCTGAGGATGCACCACCGAGGTGAAGCGATGCCGGATGCCGAGGTCGCCGCAGAACTCTTCAAACTCCCGGCAATCGAACTGGCGCCCGTTATCAGTGATCACGGTGTGGGGGAGGCCGAAGCGGCAAATGATTGACTTCCAGAAGAACTTGGCGACGTTTGCTTCGGTGATCCGCGCCAAGGGTTCGGCCTAGACCCACTTCGTGAAGTAGTCGATGGCCACGATCAGGAATTTTCGCTGTCCAAACGCTGGTGGGAATGGGCCCAGAAGGTCCATTCCCCATTGGACGAATGGCCATGGAGCTGAGAGCTGGGAGATTGGATTGGAGGGCTGCCGTTGCACCACGGCGTGCCGCTGGCACCGATCGCACCTCTTCACGAAATCGACGGCGTCCTCCTTCATCGTCTCCCAAAAGTAGCCCTGACGGAGGGCTTTGTAGGCTAACGCTCTGCCCCCCACGTTGTTCCCACAGATGCCCTCGTGAATCTCCTGAAGCACGAGTCTGGCTTCCGCGGGTCCCAGGCATTTAAGGAGGGGGTAGGAGTAGGATCCTCGATATAGTTGCCCATCCATCAGGACGAACCGCGTGGCCTTCTTTCTGATAAGGCGGGCCGCTGCACGGTCCTCTGGCAGGGTACCGCTGGTTATGTATTCGGCATACTTGTCCATCCAGCTGGGCTCACGGCTGACCTGATGGACCTCCACTGGGGTCTCATAGCTTGGGACCTTGAGGTGATCCACATGAGCGCGGCCCAGCATTGAGTCCGGTAGGGTCGCCAGCCGTGAAAGAGTGTCCACACGGGCGTTCTCCCTGCGGGGGATGTGGAAGATGTTGAAGCACTGGAAACCGGCCGTGCCCGCCTTGACGAGCTCCAAGTACTTCGCCATTTGAGGGTCGTGCGCGGCATATTCTCCGGAGACCTGTCCCGCCACGAGCTGGGAGTCAGTGAAGGCTTTGAGGTTAGCCATGCCCAGCTCGCGAGAGACCCTCTGCCCGGCGAGGAGCGCCTCGTACTCTGCCTGATTGTTTGTCGCGGCGAACTGGAAATGGAGCGCGCATTCGGTGACGACCCCACCGCTGTTGGCGAGAATGAGTCCGGCTCCGCTCCCACCAGAGTTCGAGGCTCCATCTACGTGGAGGATCCACGCATCTTCTCCGGGCTCCTCGGGGCCCGCTTTCAGCTGCTGGTGCGAGGGGCCCTCCTCGGGCTCCTTGCCTAAGCTTGCACACTCGACCAAGAAGTCGACTAGCACCTGCGCTTTTATGGCCGACCTTGGCCTGTACGCGATGTCGAACTCGCTGAGCTTCAGTGCCCACTTCGCCGATCGCCCCGATGTGTCGGGTCGGCTGAGCACCGCTTTCAGCGACTGATCCGTCAAGATGGTGATGGGATGTGCTTGGAAATAGAGCCTGAGACGCTGAGCAGACACTATTAACGCAAAAATGAGCTTCTCAGGCCGAGAATACCTGAGCTCTGCATCACGGAGAAGTTTGCTGGTATATTACACGGGCCGCTGGACTCCCTGGTCGTCGGTCCGAACCAGGACTGAACTGACGGCCTCCGGGGTGACCACCAGATAGAGGATGAGCTCCTCCCCCTCCTCGGGCCGGGAAAGCATTGGCGACGATGCGAGCATCTTCTTCAGCTCTTCAAAGGCCTCCTGGCACTCCTCGGTCCAAGCAAAGTCGTTCATCTTCCTCAGCACCTTGAAAAATGGTCGGCAGCGATCGGCCGATCTGGAGATGAAACGGCTAAGGGCCGCAACCCGGCCGGTGAGTTGCTGCACTTGCTTCTTGGAGGCAGGCTGCTCTATGTCCAGGATGGCCTGGACCTTCTCCAGGTTGGCTTCAATTCCTCTCTCGGTCATCATGAATCCTAGGAACTTCCCGGCGGAGATGCCGAAGGCGCACTTCACCGGGTTCAGCTTTATCTGATGACGTCAGAGGTTGCCGAATGTCTCTGCCAGGTCAGCCACGTGGTCCAAATCGGGCTTTCTCATTACCAGCATATCGTCCACGTACACCTGCATGTTGCGGTCGATCTGGTCTTTGAAGATCCTGTTGACCAGACGCTGGTACGTGGCCCCGGTGTTCTTGAGGCCAAATGGCATCATCCTGTAGCAGAAAGTTCCACGGTCGATGATGAAGGCGGTGTGCTCTTCGTCCTCCGGGTTCATTCGGATCTGGTTGTATCTGGAGAAGGCATCCATGAAGGACAGGAGGCGATGCCCCGAGGTGGTGTCGACCAGTTGGTCAATCTTTGGAAGGGGGAAGCTGTCCTTCGGGCAAGCTCGGTTGAGGTCGGTGTAGTCTACACAGATCCTCCACTTACCACTGCTCTTCCTTACCATGACCACGTTCGCCACCAGCTGGGATATTGGACTTCTCGCACAAAGCCGGCGGCGAGGAGTTTCTCCACCTCCTCGTTGATGGCCCTCTGTCTCTCCATAGCGAAGCTCCTCTTCTTTTGGTGGACCGGGCGGCAGCTCGGATCCACTTTCAGCATGTGCGTAATGACCTCGGGGGGAATGCCCGGCATGTCGGCCGCTGACCAAGCGAACACGTCCGCGTTTGCACGGAGAAACTCCAGCAGGCGGGTCCGTTCTTCTTCTGGGAGTTGTGCCCTGACCTGCACTGTCTTCAGCGGGTCCGAACCAAGGGGATAAGTCAACAGGCATTCTACGGGGCCTCCCCTGGGTTCCTTCTCCCTTAGGTCGAGGTCGTTAACGTCGGGGCCGAGCTCCGCGCCCCGGGCGCCCGGGACCGTTTGGAGGTAATACGGGACTGGCTGGGTCGTCCCCCTCATCACCCTGAGCCCGGAAGTCGTGGGGAACTGCACCAACAACCTTTTCGTGGAAATCATGGCGTCCAGTTGGTTGAGCCCGGGATGCCCGAGAATCGCGTTGTAAGGCGAAGGGAGCTTGACGACGGTAAACGTCATCAGGACGGTCGTCTGCCGAGGTGGGGATCCAGCGGTGACTGGGAGAGTGATCTCCCCTTCGACCCCCACCGAGTCCCCGGTAAAGCCTACCAGGGGGGTGTGCACCAGCCTCAGCTGATCATGGGACAAATTCATTCGAGAGAAAGCATCGTAAAAAAGCACGTCAGTCGAGCTTCCACTATCTACCATAATTCGGTGTACAGGATGCTTCGCGATGGTCATCTCGACCACCACGGCATCATTGTTTACATTCTCATTTTCATTCCCCTTCTCAGAAGGGGATACATTCTCCGGGTTTCCGATCTCCCGGGCTCTCTTTGCCGCCCGCCCGACCCCAAGTGAGATAATGCCCACCGGCTTCTCCGTCGGGCGGTTATCGATTGCAGGAACTGGGGGTAAGGCCGCGAGCGGCTGTCCCTCCACCGGGACCTCGTTCCTGATGAACTTCCTGAGGTAGTCCCTCTTGATCAACTCCTCGATCTCCCGCTTCAGGTTGCGACACTCTGTGTCGTGGCCATGTTCGCGGTGGAACTGGCAGTACTTTATTTTATCCTGGGTACCTCTTGGGTTCTGAGGAGGAGGTCGGCGGAGGTAGTGCTCACCCTCAATTTTTATGAGGATTTTTGTTCGGGGGGCGAGGAGAGGGGTGAACCTCCGCTCCGGAATGGCCTCGCCCTTTGACCTCGGATTCGGGCGAGGGTCGGCAGATGGCTCGGGCTTCCGA
Organism: Areca catechu; assembly: GCA_021397845.1. Lineage (NCBI taxonomy): Eukaryota > Viridiplantae > Streptophyta > Magnoliopsida > Arecales > Arecaceae > Areca > Areca catechu. The sequence goes on along the minus strand of CM038051.1, from coordinate 205,758,799 downwards.
GCTCCTGGAATATCCCTCAGGGATGGCCTCTTCAGAGTCTTCCCGTCTAGCTCTCGACGGGTGCGGTCGGCCTCCTCCGCTTGGATGTACTTGTGGGTGCAGAGGAGGAGCTCGGAGTACGTCCTGGGGGGCTTTTTGTCCAGGGAGTAGGTCAGGCGGGACGTCTTGAGCCCGCTCTTCAAGGCCAGCATGGCGACGGGCTCGTCCAGACTGTAGATTTCTAGGGCTGCGGTCTTGAACCAGGTGATGTAGTCCCGGAGCAGCTCCTGGTCCTGCTGGCGGATGGAGAAGAGGCTATCCACCTCCCTCGGCACCTTCCGACAAGCGTCGAAGTGTGCCACAAACTTTCCTTCCAACTGGTGGAAGGGGCAAATAGATCCGGGCTCGAGGCCGGTGAACCAGACTCGAGCGGCCTTCCGGAGGGTAGCGGGGAAGGCGATGCACAAAAGGGCGTCAGTGGCCCCCTGGATCCTCATGAGAGCCTTGTAGCTCTCCAGATGGTCTAGAGGGTCAGTGGTCCCGTTATAGGGATCCACCTGCGGCATGTGGAACCAATTCGGAATCGGCTCCGCCTGGATTTCTTCAGAGAAGGGGGGACGAGAGTCGTAGCCCGCCGGGTCCGTGGATGAGTTCTGCAAGTCGGCAAATCGGCGGGCGAACTCCGCCAACTTGCGCTCGTGCTCCTCCAGGCGCCTGTCGGCATGGCGCCTAATGGCTTCGTCGGTGGAATCTTCCATCGAGGCCGCTGGTGAAGGGGGCGTCGATCGGTCTCGGCGCAGAGTCATGCCTCGACGTCGCTTGCTGCGATGCGCCGTCTTGGCTTCATCGGCCGGGGATCGACTCTCGTGATCCGCCGAACCGGAGTAGTTTCTTTTCGCGGGAGTTTGATGGCTCCCGCGGGGGTTGGAGACTGCCCTCGGGTGGGATGGCCTGCCCTGAATGGAGCGCAGGCTCCCACGCGGCCCGAGCCACGGGGGTCCCTGGCTGCGGCTGCGTGGCTAGAGAGCGCTGCTGGTGTTGTAGCTGCCGGACCGCCGAGGTCAAGGTCTGCAGCTGTTGGATGACGGCCGCGAGGGGCCCGTCCGCCGAGGTCGGCTGTGGTGGAAGAGGAGGGGGAGCTGGGAGCTCCCTCTCCGGGCTGTGGGCCCCTTGAGGGGAGGAAACCTCCCCCACATGGCTGGTGGATGCCTCGTGCCCACGAGTGACCACCTTTGTCGGAGAGCGCTTTGTCTGCAGAAAGCTAGCTCCCACTAGGGGTGTTGTCCTGCCCCCCTACCTAGCGCGCCAATCTGTTGTCGATCTCGCCGCCGCGCCCGTGGCCTCGGAATCGCCAATCCGACTAGACCGTCCTGCTCCTGGGGCCTCCTGGCTGGACCGGACCTGCAAGGCAAGGTCAGAAGACCCTGGCCGGGGATCCCGACGAGGGAGCTCCGACGATCAAGTTAGTAGACGGTGAGAGGGAATAGACTCTCTGGGACGGGCCCCCGAAGGAGTCCCAGATTCAGAGAATTTACTGGCAAAAAAGATGCCAGAGAGACCAGAAACCCGGCTGGATTCCTTTGCCGAGCTCACGCCAAGCGATCCCCTCTCGGGACCTTGGATCTTGCTTTGGGAGCGGAGCTTCCAGCCCCTGTTTCCTACTTGTCTCACCTTACCTGGTCGTCTCTTCTCTCCTTCCTTTTATCTCCTCCCGCTGCCTGCTCGTTTTCCGCTCCCGGGAGGCTCCCCTTGTCGCTCTCGTCGCCCTCCCTCCGTCCTTTTCTCTTTTCCCTTCTGGTTCAGAGGGCCAGACGGCTTTCCGGCCTCGTTTGCCGAGCCTAGCGGGGAAAGAGTAAGGAAGGGGGGCGCTGGCCGGGCGGCCGACCAGACCTCGGGCCGAGTGTGGGCGCTCTCCTTCCCAGGTACCGGCGCTGTCCATTAACGGGCCCTGTTTTGTCAGAACCGCGTCTCTCGACTGCGGAACCTGTCGGGCCGACATAAGTGATGTTTCGCGTACCGCCGCCATCCGTACGGGGCACCTTCCTCGGGGTGCGGCGCGCACGGCTCGAGGGTCAACCTCGGAGCCTGCGCCCCCGCCCTTTGGGACCTTCTCTGTACGAGCTACTTGACCTCGGCCGTAGTGGACCCCTCCCAGGTGGACACCTGGCGGGGTGGCAGAAGGATGCTCAGCTTCGGCCGAGGTGGTCCCGTCTCCGGGGGCCACCTGGCGAAGGAGCGAAGGGGCCCGGCTCGACCTCGACCGAGGTGGGACCGTCTCAGGGTGCCACCTGGCGAGGGAGCGGGGGAGCAGCCGACCTTGGCCGAGGTGGACCCCTCCTGGGTGGACACTTGGCGGGACGGCAGAAGGACGCTCGGCTTCGGCCGAGGTGGTCCCGTCTCCGGGGGTCGCCTGGCGAAGGAGCAAAGGGGCCCGGCTCGATCTCGATCGAGGTAGGACCGTCTCAGGATGCCACTTGGCGAGGAAGCGGGGGAGCAGCCGACCATGGCCAAGGTGGACCCCTCCTGGGCAGACACCTGGCGGGGCGGCAGAAGGATGCTCGGCTTCGGCCGAGGTGGTCCCGTCTCCGGGGGCCACCTGGCGAAGGAGCGAAGGGGCCCGGCTCGACCTCGGCCGAGGTGGGACCGTCTCAGGGTGCCACCTGGCGAGGGAGCGGGGGAGCCCGGGCCGAGCTCGACTTCGGACATGTGGGAGCCGCAGCTGACTCGGCCGAAAACCTCCACGTGGCTCGAATCATGCCCGACGGGATCTGAGACCGACCACGTCATCATTACGGCCGTAACACTACAAAATTATGACAACACCACATGGTCGGCCCATGAGAAGAAAGATATTTGGTACCTTATATTTTTAAGAGAAGTAAATGTGAAGGACTCTCATCTTGGCGCCCCTCCATCCAAGTTAATTCACGCCAAATGAGGAGTTCGGCCAAGCAAGGTTCAACGCCCACTTCAAAGGAGTTTTGAGTTATTTGCTCACCTAGTATTGGAGGTCCAAGGGTTCCTATCATTTCATTCAAACAAGTTGCTAGCTGCTCAAGCTTCAAGGACTCAAGAGTTTCATCAAGACTCTAGAGTTTTCTCCAATCTAAACTGAAGAGTCCATGCATCTGCAGAAGGTTACATTATCAAGATACCTGAGTCCATCCATCATGATCAATCAAGGAAGAAATCATAGTCCTTCATCAAAGATCCTCACCCCATCTCCATATTGGTGCCAACCATGGATGGGAGTCCATGTTATTTCATCCAGCAGGAGTTCAGGCTATGTAAACATGAAGTCTAGAGTTGTAATGCAAATGGAACAAAAGTCTTGTATCTGAGTCCCTTACTTCTCTGGTTAGGGATCTATAAATATCCCTACAACCCCCCTTGTAATTCATGAATTATTATGGAAATATAACCAAATTCTGCTGAATTTTTTCTTTACTATGTGCATTGTGGGGTGTGAGGCCCTTTCTTTATTCCTTTGGAGCATCTCGGGGTGTGAGGCCCTACTTATCCGGCCGAAGAAGAAAACCCAACCATCACTTTGAACCCTTTGTTTTCCTACTTTCCTTTTCATTGTTGATTTATAACTTGAATTCCTTTACTGAGTGTTTTGCAGGTGATCAAGGATCTAGATCTGGTGTTCTTGCCTCAGAACTGGCATCATGTAGAAAATCGGAGCCTGGAAGCAAGATCTTGAAGTCCCAACTCTACGATATTGAGAGTCTTGCCGGATCTACATCAAGATAGCGATCTACGTTGGTAACATTAAACCTTTTCCTTCTCATAAATTCTGAATCGTTAAAAAAAATCCTAGTTTACAATGGTTTCTCAACCACCAGGTCCTACTTTTTAATTGCTTTTTAGGTTTACTTATGCGGGTAATAGACCTATTAGTTTTCTTTACTATCTCATTTGAGTTCTCTTTTAAAATATGAAAATATAAAAAAAATATTAATTACTAATTTTCTTATTTACTTAATTGTCCTGCATCAGTTTTGGTATCAGAGCAGGTTAAATTAGGATTTAATCTCTCTTGTACTGACTTAGTTCTTTTTAAGTACTCGGATCGGGTGCTTCACCATAGCCGTCTGGTCATAGAAAGAAGTAGGGCAGCAAAACCCTTACAACCTATTCAAATGGAATTTCCTATAGCATGTAGGGGTGCCGTTATGAATTGACCCTTGAAGAAGAAAACGAAGAGATAGATAATTTTTTTAGGTTTTTAATTTCTGCATCTTGGCTATCTTAGTATATGTTTTGTTATTTTAATTATTTCTACATATAGAAAACTTAGAATTGCCTGATTCTTGATTCGTTGAATCAAAATAATTGAAAGTATTTTTCAGAATTTTCTCATAAATTATTGCTGACTGTAGATTTTCTGCTCGCTAGAATAGTATCTGAGAACATTTTGTTATGAATTTCAGTAATTCTAGTTTAGTTTTTTTTTTTGTTATTTTAATCATTTTAGTTTGATTGCATCTAGGGTTTCATCTTGTGTGTGCATCATCTAAAGCTAATCTTAAGGGCACTCAATATCTATATAAGGGAGGGATTTTATTACCCTTCCTTAGCCCACAATCACCACCTTTGCATCGGTCCTAGCCCTAATTAAAATTGATTAGACTTAATTGCTCTAGTGAGCTAGGGACACCAACAGGTTGGGTTCTAAGTATTGTGTGTAAGCTAGTGCACCCAATCCTCTTAGTATCACTTGAATATGGTGTCTAAGGCTAGAGGTCTAGAGGCAAATGCTCTAAACGGTTTCGTGATTTTTAATTAGGATCCTGCGAGAGTAGGGGGAGCCTCCTATGACCCCACCTCTTACCTGGCCAGTGGATAGGATAATTATTGAATTGGCTGTAAGTTGAGTTGACCCATTCTACTTGAACTCTAGGTTTAGGAGATCCTAGTTCGAGTTGAGTTCTGTGTAATTGCATTATATGGCAACTAGATCAGGCACATCCTATCAGCCTGCTCAAACCCAACCCAATCTACCCATGGACCCTACTATGAAAAACTTTTTGAGGACAATAACTGATCAACTTGGTCAGCTTACTATAAGGTTTGACTAAGTGGAAGAGAGGCCAGGTAATCTGGAAGAATCCCATGCGACTAGATTAGATCCTGAAACACCTAGACCCATTCACCCAGGTCAAAGTTCTGAAACACCTAGACCCATTCCTCCAGGTCAAAGCTCTGAGACACCTAGGCCCATTCCCCAAATTCCTTGAGCCCAACTCACTCCCCCAGATCTAGGAGGTCATTGTAGAGAACCTGCCTATTCAGGTCCAAGAGCCCAACATAGGAAAATTACTCTTAACCCAATTCCTAGGTGCCATACCCCTGATGTAAATGACCAAGAAGAAAGGATTCTTAGGAGCATTCGATTAGATGTACCCACATTTGAGGGTAGTTTAGATCCTAAGGTCTATACAGATTGGAAAAGTGATATGGACCAGTACTTTGAATGGTATGAAATATTAGAGGAAAGAAAATTTAAATTTGTCAAGCTTAGGCTAGTCCGACAGGCTAGATTGTACTGGAGAAATGTAGAACGACTGAACCGACAGAGAGGTGACCTACCTATAGGTACATGGCAAGCCATAAAGGTTAAGCTTAGGGAGAAGTACTTACCATTCTCATATGAACAAAAATTATTAGATCAATGGCAAAATTGACTCAAGGAAATAAATCAGTAGCTGATTATATTGCCAAATTCGATGAGTTCATTATGAGGTATAGTGTAGTCGAGTCCGAAGCTGTCACCCTATCAAGGTTTAGAGTTGGTTTACATGAGGAAATCTAGAAGGAGTTATTCTTAACGGAAGTCAATGATTTGGAACATGCTTACTAGATTGCTAGGGATTGTGAACAATTCTAGAGGAGACCTATCACGTATAGACCTGAGCCCAATAGGTTTAATACCCCTAGACTAGACCTAGCCCTAATTGATTTCCACCTAGCCGACCAAATCCTAGTTCTTAAACAGTTCGTAAGGAAGATAAAGGAAAGGCACCTATGGTCCCTAGAGATTGAAATAAAAATGCATTATGTTTTAAGTGCCATAAAACGGCTCATTTTGCTATTGACTGTCCTGTACGAGCATTGCATATAGGTGAATGCGAGAAAGAAAATGTCGAGGATGAAGAAGAATTTGAGGAAGAAATTTATGAAATGGAAGAAGACTTGGTAGAAGAGTATGAAGGAGATGAAGAGCCTATAGAGTCATCTGACCTACTAGGTGTAGTTAGGTGTATTCTAGCTCAAACCAAGAAGAATGAGGACTGGCGTTAGACGAATATCCTTCAAATCTTTATTAAGCTAGGAGATAAAGTGTGTAAAATCATTATTGACTGTGGAAGTTGTGTGAATGCAATATCTACTAATGCTGTTAAGAGTTTAGGCTTACCCACAGTGCCACTTCCTAGCCCATATAAGGTATCTTGGATTGACGCTATATCAATTCCTATTAAGTTACAATGCCAGGTCCCGGTCCAAATTCAATCCTACCAAGAGAAGGTATGGTGTGATGTGATTCTAGTGGGGGTTAGTAGTATCATACTAGGTAGATCGTGGTTATATGATTATGATGCAACCCTCTTTGGTCGATCTAACTTGTGTGCATTCAAATACCATGAAAAGAGAATTGTGATCAACTCGACCCAACCCAAAGATAATATTAAAAGAGGGTCTAGTCATTTGAAGCAGAAAGAATCCAGATTGAACCTAATTACTGCTAAGGAATTAGAACATGAATCACTGAAGGTTCAATAGTTTGGATGCTGACTGCAAAAGAAGTTTGGATGCTGCCTTACGGAGGATGTTAGGGCTAGGGTTTAAGATCATGATGCAGTGGGTTTTGGTTTGAGATCTCAGTGGCTTTCAGGCTTTTGGGTTGAAAGGAGGAACACCCTATCCTTCTGTGACGTTGCCTTACCGTTTGTATCAAAAACCCTATTTTTGTCTAGAATGCCATTGCTTGCAGGTCCATGGCTAATATTGGTTGTTTGCCATTCATCAAATTGGTTTTCTAAATAGAAATAATGTCAATTTCTGATCTTGATTACACTACTGCTCTGATTCATTGACACTGCTGCTCTGATTCTTACCTATGGTCAGCTGACCCTATTTCATATTGTGCATAAAACATGACAGCCTCTTAACTATGCTCCCAATTGCATATATAGTTTATTATGGGTTCAGAAAGTTGGGTACTTTCCTGTTGATATCCTCTGTGGTACAACAATGGTTCCAAAATATTTGACAGCCCTCGATGATGGTTAAGTTTCTTATTATTTTCTTTTTTTTAAGCTTCCAGCATGTAGTCATAGACTTCTTTCTCAGCCTAGTCATATGTTTTGTACCTGTTGTTAAGAAATATGTCATTTTTTATTATCTAGTTTCATATTTAATTACTTTAAGTTGACATGAATATTCATTACCTTTCCGACGTATGATTATTTTGTTAAAGTTATAGTTGTTTGTAAAATGTCTAAATCACGTGATAAGCATGATCAAGATGTGGAAGGTTCTTCGTGTCATAGGGCACCTAATTGGATGGATTCCCTTGATATGATCATGATTGCCTTAATGAGGCAAGAATATGATGAAGGTAACTGTATAAATGAAACCTTCACAAAGGAAACTTGGAAAAAGATGACCTTAGCTTTTAATCAACAAACAAAGAAGAGCTTCACGTACCCCAACCTGAAGAACAGGCTGAAGGTCCTTAAAAAAAGCTTCAATCTATATTTCAACCTGGCTAATCGATCGGGTTAGGGCTGGGATCCTGTACTGAAGGTGCCTGCCCCCGGTGATGAACAGATATGGGAGGAGATCATTACGGTGAGTGCTTTGTAGCTATTAACATTCTTGCTATGAAGCATATCAATTTATTTAGTTAACACGTACACCTATATGACATACAGGTGAACAAAGCTTATGCCCGTATTAAGGATAAGCATTTCCCTACCTATGAAGATTTAGAGATCTTTTCTCTAGAAGCATAGCCACTGGTAGGCGTAGGGCCATATCTGTTTTACCGGAAGGTGCATTGGATAATTCAACATCCGATGATGAAGGACAAATGATAAACTTTGATGCCTTGAATATCAGGCAGTCCTCACAAAATACTGACCGCGTTCTGCTACTTCATTTTACTGTTTAGAAGATTCCGATGAAAGTAGGTCAGATGAAGTACCCAATAGCCCACTCACATATACCTCAACACCCGTAATTGAACCAATTTCTAAAGGACGACCTTTCTCTGCTAGCAAAAAGAGTAGGAGGTCAATTTCCCAGATCGGTAGGTCATGTTGATCTCGGATTAGTAGTGATGCCAGTGATGCACTACAAGAGATCGCAGAACAAGGAAAAAGAAGATTGAAAATTACAAACGAGCTTCTACGTAGGGAGAAGCTTGGTAGGCCAAATGTTTATTCTATTACTCAATGCATGGCTAAGTTAGAGAGTTTACTTGGAATTATACTTGAATGCATAATAGGTGCATTCAAAATTTTCAAAAATGAGGATAATCGATGGTTCTTTATGAACTATGATGAGCATGTTTTGGGTGCATGGCTTCGAAAACAACTATCAGAATTTAATCAAGGCCCTAGATTGATGCAAGCTCTTCTGGATCAAATGTCTATGTCCCAAATGTTTACACTCCCAATCCCATGCATGATGTCCACAGAGCTGCCCCAAATTTTTTTTATGAATCAGTCTGTGATTCCAAACATTCAATCTACTCCAAATATGTTTACTTCCACTCCTATGCAATCAGGAGTTCAAGGTGGTACACCATCATTCATGGACCAAGTTTTTAGGGCTACCACTAGAGGTAGCCCATGTGCAGGTCATTCAACATCTCCTGAACACAGCTCACATTTTGTAGGTACAAGCTCTTCTGCATCATGAAATCAGTTCGATGACACTTACAGACATGATTGAGGGATGACATAATGTGTTTGTAGGTCTGCTGAAGTCATGATGCACGCTTTTGTCATCCCCTAGTTTAGTGAAGTTAACATTTTGCTTAACTATATTTGTTACATATGCTTGAATGATGTATTATTATAAGTGTTTTTTGTTCATATTGCTATGTTTATGTTACATTAAATGTTCTAAAATTCTGTATGCTGTTATATCATCTTCATAGGATATATGTATGTGCATCTTTTTGGCCTTAATATCAATGAAATAGTACTTAAATCTCTCATATTGTAGTAAATTATTTCTTTACAATTTTTTTTTTCGGCAATCCAAATTGTTCTATCAGCTTTAATGCTTATTGATTGATGATAGGCATTATACACGAAGTACATTTTATATTTGTATTTCTAATTTAAATTTTATTTAGATGTCTCTCCCGAATCAACTATTGCAATTCATTATTGATGAGGAAGATTTTTGGGATGATGTAGTTATGACATTGTTAAGTACTGGAATTATTCAATTGGAGGATTATAACATACATTACAAGAGACCTTGTCGAACCCGTTCATTTTCAGGTCACAATCTGATTACAAACATTATGCATGGGCATCCTGACAGGGGTTACTCCCATTTTCGAATGACAAATAATATGTTCCAACAACTAGAACAGTTGCTTGTCTCACAAGGAGTTATAAGTGCCACTCGAAATGTATCCTCTACTGAACAATTGGCTTTCTTTTTGTACTGCGTAGGGCATGGGGTCAGCAATAGAGTTTTGGCCAAAACTTTTCAATATTCAGGTGAGATGATATCAAGATACTTTAACAAAGTATTTAAAGGAATTTGTTCCCTAAAGCATGATTTCATAGTTCAACCAACTGATGATGTGGGTGTGCATCCACGAATCCATGAGAACATTTTCTTCTATCCATACTTCATGGTATAATTCAAATCTTTATCTAATTAGTGAACTATGTTATATTCATGATTTGATTTACTTTGGGTATGTGTCATCAAAGAATGCTGTAGGTGTTGTTGATGGTACACACATACCTGCTCTAATGAAGAAGAGCAAACAATCTCGATTTAGGAATCGCAAGGGAACACTTTCTCAAAATGTTTTGGCAGCTGCTTCATTTGATCACACTTTTCTTTTTATCTGTACTAGCTAGGAGGGCTCTGTAGCTAACATGTGTATTTTGCATTAGTGTGTGGAGTCCGGTGGTTTCATAGTTCTAGAAGGTATCGAATGCCTTACTAATAATTAATTTCATAAGTTATCGTTGACACTGTCATTGAGTTTATATCAATAAATTATACGTTTCAGGAAAATATTACCTTGTTGACTCTGGATATGTGAATACCGATAAGTTCCTGGCTCCTTATCGGAAAAATAGGTACCACCTGGTATATTCAATAATCCTCGATCTCGTCAATATTCAAACAATCGAGATCTATACAACCATAGACATGCACAATTATGCAATTGTATAGAGAAGGTCTTTGGAATTTTGAAGAAACGTTTTAAGATTTTGAGAACTGCTATACCGTTTCCATTCAAGGTACAGAAGCGGTAGTAATGGCTTGTTGCATTATTCATAATTTCATAAGATGCAACCAGTGTAATGACAAGTACTTCAACATGTCATTAGCACCATTGCCTCTTGACCATGATGAGGATGACAGAGATCCTTTGGTACTTGTCGATGATGATGAATGTCGTAGAGGGGAAGATCTATGAAATTTCATATCGAATAGGCTATGGGTTGATCATCTACATCGGGATATGTGCAAATGAATAGAAAGAAAATGACATACCTTTTTATCCCTTTACATAGGGATTTATTTCATAAATTGTTTGGTAAATTTGTTGTTAATTTATATTACTACATATAAAGTTATGTTATTTTTTTGTTATACAGGAAGCGAGGTCCTCGTTAACTATCTCCAGTAATGTCATCTGGAAAGTACTATGTGGTTTTTGAGGATCGTCGAAGGGGAGTTTATGACTCATGGGCTGATTGTCAACGTGAAGTATCTGGTTACAACCATGCGTTATATAAAAAGTTTAGGACACAATCAGAGGCATTTGATGCATTTGACAGATATGTACGAGGTTTCAACAATCCTACTCTACATGAATATGCTATCAATAAGATTGAGGCAGACAACATTATTCATGACAGGGGCAATAATGGTCACTCGCGATTTGCCCTAATGTTTGTTGTAGTACTTGCCATCCTCATAGGCTATGTGCTGGGCTTGCTGACATGTAGTGCTAAATGAAACTAGGATGTTAGGATTTATTTCTACTGTATTATTAAGATGTGTTACTGTACGTCGTATGTTGCATTTTTTTGTGTGCATAAAGTATTGCTATGTTTCTCTTGTGTGCCAATCATGTTTGAATGGTTCCAAATGAGTCCGATACATTATTTTGAAGTTTCCGATTTTATGAAAGGAAAAGATGTAGGGCTGTCCATTGATAAAGCATAGCTTGGAGACAATAGTTGACCCTAATATTGGTCATTTGTAAATACTATTGTGGTCGTGATGCTCTAATGATGTCAATTTTGAATGTACTGAGCCATCTTTTCCAATCTACATACTTCTTGATTTTTACTATTTATATTTTGTTATTTTATATTCATGCGACTTTTGGAATATGGCAATGATAATGGGCTATCTATGGACGGAGCAATGCCAGGAGACAATAGTGATACCATGTATTGAGATTTGTTACTATTGTAGCTACAATGCTCGATTGACATTAATTCCGCATTTGCTGAGCCACAAATTAAATTTGCCAATATAAGGCATTACTATTAAAGTGGCAGCCCTTAAAGTCTCAGTATATTGAGCTTCCTTGTATTGTTTGATTGTAAATATGCACATGCTTTTTTAAATAAGGCAATGATGATGGGCTGCTTATTGATTGATTGAGCATTGCTAGGAGGCAGGAGTGGAATTACATATTTGTTGTTTTCCTCTTATAGCCGTGATGCTCGATTGAGATTACATTCGCTATCTTGAGCCATTATTCTTAAATTTATATTTGTACTAGTAATAATAATAGCAGCTATTTTATGTTATACTTATATTCGTGGCAGCCCATATTGTTTCAGGATTTTGGAGTTTTATATGGATTATAGATTTGTTTGGAGTTTTATACCTTTTCTTCATGCTTTCTTGTGGATTTTGGAATGCTTGTGGTTATTTTCTTTCTTTGATTCTTAATATCTTGATGAAGTATCTGTTTCTTTCTTCTTCCAGATCCTGTTTTAATATTGTAACAGGCCTTAATGGATGGTGACATTATTATAGTTTGCATTCATACGTGATTACAAGGAAAATTTAATTTTCTATTTGGAGGAAATTATACGTGACATTGTTATTAATAACTTGGCTGTATCAATTAATCTATACCATATGATAAATTCTTGTGACATATGTTTGATAAATTCTTCTTGAATAAAATTATTTTGTTGACATGCTATATATCTTCTCTTTCCATCGGCATCAAAAATTTTATGACCTAATGCTCATTTGGAATTCAGTTCATGCTGTAAAAAAATGTACGTTCTATCCATGTTTATTTGTTTGATCGATTTGGGTTTCATTGATGCTGTAAAACCGTAGCTGGTAGTTTCGATTTTGATGTGGTAGTGGGCTGATTTCTATTTCTGGATTTGGGGTTTTGATATTGAAAGCTGATGATTTATATAATACGTATGCTTACTGATTCATGTGGAATGGTCATTGATATCATGTAGACATGGCATATGACTTGGCCTTTGGATATTTATCTTTGGGAGTCATTGATAACGAAACTGTTCACACGATTTCTCTTTTATAGAGGACCATGAAGAGTCTGATATATTTGATTGAGGATGATGCATGCTTGTAAAAAATATAACTTTTACTTTCAATTTCTTGTTGGTAGTAGATAAGCTTAATTCATGGAGTTTGGTGGTAGCTGGTGGGTCAAGTTCTATTGGTTTTAGGGTCTGACTTCCATGGATACACATGTATACATGCTAATTACTCTTCACTAATTTATTGGAACCTTGCTTCAGTTTCACATGTGACTATATAAAGGAATATATAAGAGGTTAAAATTCGATGCATTTTGGTTGTGGTTGCTCTATTCCTGTTTAACATGCTATAACTGGGACTATCTTACTTATATCACATGCTGCCCATACTTGTATCAGATGCTGCCAACGGTGCTGTGTTGATTTCCATCTCGATGATTGTTTTTTGTCTAAGCTTGTAATATATTACCAACGTTTACTTATAATAAGTGCTTATAAAATGTTTCCGTCTGTATTTTCAGCTCTTGTAAATGTTTTCCAAGTTTTTCTAACATAGCTTCTTCATGTTGTGTGACGAGGTATGTTTATATGCATGATTTGGGATGTTCTGCATTGGTTTTGGCAATGATGATGGGCTGCCTGTTGATTGAGCATTGCTAGGAGGCAGGAGTGGAACTTCACATTTGTTGTTTTCCTCTTGTAGCCGTGATGCTCAAGTGAATACTTCCGCTTCCCTGAGCCAAGATTTGTAACTATATATTGTAACAACTACTTAAGACAGCTACAAAGTGCTTTGTTTATACTGTTTGCAGCCCTTATTGTTTCAGTATGTTGACCATCGTATGTTTCAGGATGGTTTAGGATGTTTGAGGTGTTAGTGCATTGTATGGCTTGTTGATACAATGGTTTATGATGATGTTCTTGATGTTCCAGGATGTTTCAATGGTTAGTGCATTGCATCGCTCGTTGGTATTATGGTTTATGATGATCTTCTTGATGTTGCAGGATGTTTTATATGTTAGTGTATTGTATGGCTTTCTGTTATTATGGTTTATGATGATGTTCTTGATGTTCTAGGATATTTTAGTTGTTAGTGCATTGTATCGCTTGTTGATATTATGGTTTACGATGATCTTATTGATATTGCAAGATATTTCATATGTTAGTAAATTGTATGGCTTCCTGTTATTATGGTTTATGATGATGTTCTTGATGTTCCATGATGTTTCAGTTGTTAGTGCATTGTATCGCTTATTGGTATTATGGTTTATGATGATGTTCTTAATGTTGTAAGATGTTTCAAATGTTAGTGCATTGTATGGCTTCTTATTATTATGGTTTATGATGATGTTCTTGATGTTCCAGGATGTTTCAGTTGTTAGTGCATTGTATTGCTTGTTGGTATTATGGTTTATGATGATGTTCTTGATGTTGCAGGATGTTTCAAATGTTAGTGCATTGTATGACTTCCTGCTATTATGGTTTATGATATGTTGGGCATATAGGGCACAGATGAAGTTACAATGTGCCAAATTTGTTATTTAATTTTGTAAGTTATAAATTGGTTGTGTGACGATGATGATATGCAGGAGTACATGCTCAGTTCTTGCCATATCAAATCTCAGGTTACTTTTATCCATTGTCATAATAAACTATAATTGCACAGATTTGGTATTCCACATACTTGAATTCAGCTAGTTTATTTATTTTCTATTTATTTTTATCTACTAACATCTATTTATTATTAAAGGAAACTGTTTATATTTTGTTACAGGTGATATAATGCTTAGAAATGGTCTGGAAAGGCGTTCCCAAATCCATATAGTCTTACAAGTTGGTGCTGATGATTAAGGACTGAACTGCAACTTGCGAAACATAAATTTCTTGAAGTCAATACTATACATTTTTTGTTTTATAACTCATGGATGTATCAGTTCAGGTCATATATTCACTAGGCATGTATATCACATTCGTGTTATTGTAACAAGTACTCATCTTGTATAGATTTCTTATGATGATTCTAATTAATAATAAAATATCTACTGTTCTTGGGATATTACAGAGTTTCGTCGTGTTATAGAATAATTTCTGCTTGTGTTGTAAGATAGATTTGTTATGACAGGGATTCATGTAGGTCATTTATTTGTGCTGTCCTTAATGAATCTATTTTTTAATAATGTCCCCTGCTAAATTGTCTAATTAATCTGATTTAAATAGATTTACTAGTACTTTTTATAGATATAAAAAATAATTCAAATATGATAATGAATGTTTACTCGATCATACTAATAAATTAAATAATATTTGTTGTTGTAGCGATATTAATTTAATATGTTGTAATAATCAATTAATTTGTATAACATCATTTTATTATATCATAATTTAAAATTAATGTTAATAAATTTATTTTTAATTTTATATTTACATACACCATACTAATAAATTATTTAATATAACATGTTTTTAATAGATCATATTAATAAATTATTATTAATATAATAATATATTTATTTAAATATAAAATTAAAAATGAATTTTATAAATTATTTTATTTAAATTTCAGTAGGGATATTTTTGGAATTTCAAAAAATATCTTCCCTATTCTTAATGAAATACAGGCTTATTTCCATATCATCTAAACATCATTTAGAATAATACCGTATTAATTATATTAAAATAAGATGAAATACCAAATTTTGATCCAAATAAAAATTAAAAATAATAATAATAATAATTTATTTTTAAAAAATATTTATTTTTATTTTAAAAATAACTTTTTCCCATCCAAATACTTAGTGACGGCTTCAGCCACAGATGAAATATTTATGAAGTCGGATAAGGGAGTTCAACGGCCCAACAAACCATGCAATTTCCCCGTGGCTTCTCATCATTACTAAATTTCGTCACGGTCGTGGACGTCAGCATGGCAGCGTCGGGTTTCCAGCTAATCCCTTTAAAAAAGTTTTCTATTTATTTTAGCCCACGTCCAGAGAACATCACGCAACACCACCCCGAGAAATCCCTACGCCCACTTCCAAACTACTACATCAAACACCACCTAGCTCCATGGATCCCATTGCTTCCCTCCTCAATGTTCCGCGCCCTGACGCTGCCCTTCGCAAGAGATGGCGCATCGCCTGCGTCGTCATCCTCTCTTGCCGGGCAATGCGAGCTCTCCCGCGGAGGGATCTCGCCGGCGTTCTCCGAAGACGGCTGTCCTTCACTGCAATCAATATGCAATCCTTCCATGATGAAAATGGAATCAGAGAGGAGGAGTCACCATTCTCTCACTTAGACATGGAATGCTTGATGAATCTAGTGAAGGAGAAGAGCCTCGATGATCTCCGACTTCTCGGTGGCGTCGAGGGTCTTGCCGCCATGCTGGCTTCTGATGGATTCGCCGGAATTCAGGGCAGCCATGATGATCTCCAACTCAGGCGCGAAACCTTCGGATCGAACACCTACATAAAGCCAATACCGAAAGGTTTCCTTCTGTTCATCCTCGATGCCATGAACGATGCTTTCCTTCTCATTCTTGCTGCTTGTGCCGTGCTCTCTCTCGCCTTCGGTATCAAAATAAATGGCATCAAGGATGGATGGTACGATGGCATGAGTATATTTCTTGCCATATTTTTAGTTGTCATCGTGTCGGCCTTCAGCAACTTCAACCAAGACCGGAGGTTCCGCAAGCTCTCAGCCGAATCATACGTCATCGAGGCTACTGTTATTAGAGGTGGCCGTCGCAAAGATGTATCCATCTTCGATGTTGTAGTCGGGGACGTCGTCTGCCTCAAGATCGGCGATCAAGTCCCGGCCGACGGGCTGTTCTTGGATGGCTATTCGTTGCGAGTTGACGAGTCGAGCATGACAGGGGAGAGCAACCATGTGGAAATCGATGGTGGTCGAAACCCCTTCCTCACTTCTGGAGTCAAGGTGGTCGATGGTTACGCTCGCATTCTCATCACGTCCGTCGGCATGAACACTAGTTGGGGTGAAATGATGAGCTCGATCAACCGCGACACCAACGAGAGAACCCCATTGCAAGAAAGACTCCAGAAGCTAACCTCAAGCATCGGGAAGATGGGCGTGATAATTGCCTGCATCGTTCTTGCCGTGCTCTCCATCCGTTACTTCACCGGGAGCACCAAGAATGATAACGGGCAGAAAGAATTCAACAGAAGAACAGCGAAATTTGACGATGTGATGAACGATATGGTCAATAATATATCGGCTGCGGTTACCATCATAGTTGTGGCAATCCCAGAAGGATTGCCGCTGGCAGTGACACTCACTCTAGCTTACTCCATGAAAAGTATGATGAAAGATCATGCTATGGTTCGCAAGCTTTCTGCTTGCGAGACCATGGGCTCGACCACCACCATTTGCACCGACAAGACGGGAACCTTAACATTAAATCAGATGAAGGTTGTCGAGTTTTGGGTTGGAGAACAAGAAGTTGTAAGCGGTGTCAGGTTTGTGGCAACAAGTATTGTTGAGTTGCTTCACCAAGGAGTGGCCTTCAACACGACAGGGTCTGTCTATGAGTCAAACCAGGCGTCAGAGGCGGAGTTTACTGGTAGCCCAACCGAGAAGGCCATTCTTTCTTGGGCCGTGATGGAGTTGGGATTAGAATTTGATGAATCGAAGCAGAGCTGCCGCATCCTTCGTGTCGAGGCTTTCAATTCGGAGAAGAAGTGCAGTGGAGTTCTTGTTATCAGGAAGGAAGATGAAGTGAAGATTACCATATCGCATTGGAAAGGAGCAGCCGAGATGATTCTGGCCAGGTGTTCGAATTATTATGAGAGTGGTGGTACGGTCAAAGCAATCGACGCAGAGAAAAGATCAAAGCTTGAACGAATCATAGAAGGTATGGCTGCATGTAGTCTTAGATGCATCGCTTTTGCTTGCAAACAAGTGATAAGAGAAGATAACAATATTAATTCCGAAGAAAATAATATCCATAAACTTGAAGAAAATGGATTAACATTATTAGGATTAGTTGGTCTAAAGGATCCATGCCGTCCGAGGGTGAGATCAGCAGTCAAAGCTTGCAAATTTGCCGGTGTAGATGTTAAAATGATAACCGGTGACAATATCTTCACAGCAAAAGCCATTGCTTTTGAATGTGGAATACTCGCACCCGATGATGCTAGCATTGAAGGAACGGTAGTAGAAGGACAAGAATTTCGAAATTATTCGATGCAGGAAAGGTTAGAAAAGGTCGGTAGGATTCGTGTGATGGCGAGGTCATCACCTTTCGATAAACTCCTAATGGTGCAGTGCTTAAAACAAAAGGGTCATGTTGTTGCGGTCACTGGTGATGGCACCAATGATGCCCCTGCACTGAAGGAAGCTGATGTTGGATTAGCCATGGGTATCCAAGGAACCACCGTAGCAAAGGAGAGCTCGGACATTGTTATCTTGGATGATAACTTCCATTCAATCGTGACAGTTTTGAGATGGGGAAGGAGTGTTTATAATAACATTCAAAAGTTCATCCAATTCCAGCTAACGGTTAACGTCGTCGCGCTTGTGATCAATTGTATTGCGGCGATTTCCTCCGGCAAGGTTCCTCTAACAACCGTGCAACTTCTGTGGGTGAACTTAATCATGGACACGTTGGGAGCCTTGGCATTGGCCACCGAAAGACCGACGCAGGAGTTGATGAAGAAAGCTCCTGTAGGTCGGATCGAGCCACTTATAACAAGGGTTATGTGGAGGAATCTCATTGCCCAGGCTCTGTTTCAGATCATTGTTTTGCTGGTGCTTCAGATGAAGGGAAGGTCAATTTTTGGAGTCAGTGAGAGGGTCAAGAACACACTGATATTTAATACTTTTGTTCTTTGCCAAATATTTAATGAGTTTAATGCAAGAAAGCTGGAGAAGAAGAATGTGTTTGAGGGGATACACAAGAATTGGCTCTTCTTAGGGATAGTGGCATTTACTCTGATCCTTCAGGTGGTGATGGTGGAGGTTTTAAATAGATTTGCAAGCACAACAAGGTTAAATTGGGGCCAGTGGAACTTTTGCTATGGAATTGCAATGCTCTCATGGCCGATTGGTTGGGTTGCCAAATGCATACCTGTTTCCAGTTAGAAGTTGATTTGTGGGGTTCTTGATTGTTAATTAGGATTTCTCTCTCAAAGATGTTATGGTGTTGTTTTAATTTATATGGTAGATGTATTGGGGTCATCTCTGTCTTGGTGTATCTATCAATAATTTATGAAACTTGTATTATTCCAAATTTGATGGATTTGCTGAGAAGTTGTAGTTTTTTGCTGTAATGCTGGTGATTCATGACTTCCATATAAAGGCTATATATATGGTAGAGGAAATATTTAACTGGTGGGATTTGATGCTAGATTTCTGCACTCTAGCAGGCATGGTTGGTGAACTTTTTGGTGCTGGCAACTAGGTGAAGAAGAATTTGTATTATTTTTGAGAGAAAAAGGAGAGCTCTTGTTAATAACTAAAAGAAAACAAAAGAAAACTAGAGTTTGTAGGAAAGTTACTGTTTAGCTTGCGTGCATGGAAGATGAAATAAAAGGATATATATATATATATATTTATATATGTGCAAAAATAGCTAAAAAGGTTAATGTTTAGCTTGTGTGCATGGAAGATGAAATATATGTGCAAACATAGCTAACAAAATTTCAGAATATTGTTTCTTACTTGGAATGGATGAGTGAGTTGAAGAAAGACCAGCATAAGAAATTCGATTGATCTCGTACTTGGTGGACAAATTGAATTTTTTTTTTTTTTAAATGATGGAAAAAAGAAATAAAAGCTAGATAGGAATTGAAAATGGATGGAACAAGTCAAAGTCAGGCATGCATGCATGATTTAAACTAGAGTTGGTGGATAATAGAACATAGATTATGATTTTGATGCGGGTTTGACCCAGTGGCAAATGAGTTGGATAACATTTGATTATATTCTTGTTCGATTTGGTTTTGGTTTTTGTTAATTAAATATATACGCTTTGTGTATGGTGTCCCCTAGTGTCAACAGTGATACTTTGTTGGCAACCTGGAAGCAAAAGCTTGCTACCAACTCCCCACCGGAAAGACAAGCCTCCAAATCCCTTGATAGAGACTCTATATATGTATTGCAAAATCTAAACAGATGAATGCGAGTAGTTTGAAACTTAGGCTAGGGCATTATTCATCTGACGTCGATAAAGAATACATAAGTTCTCAGATAATCTCGAATATTGTTTGTGACATACATAAGAAGTCAAGGTCATCTTGGATATCTAATTAATCAAGCAAGTGGTATAAGAATCATAAAAAGTAGAAGTAATCCATTGGTGTAAGTTTCTCGGAAATGAATTGGGGACCTTTCTGGTCTATGAAGCGTGTAATCTTGTTCTTTTGAAAAGATAAACTTGCCCATGATAGCCAAGAATAAGTTTAGATCGTTTAGAATGTATGATGACTTCCCCATCAGTTACACTGAAGCAGGTGGAAATGAAAAGGAATAACAAGTTCAAAGCACGGGGTTATCTGAAAATAAACACCAGGACGGACTTTGTCCAATGACCTGACCCAACCTACCAAAGTTGCAACCACTTTTCCGATCAAAATGATGGGGAAACCCCATCAACATCCAAATTGCAACCCTATGCACGGCACTTTTGTGGGATAGTCTTAATTTCAAGCTCAAATATGTCTATTTAGTCTTGGACTGACTCAACCTAGCTCGATCCATTCTGCGTAATTTCGAGACCAGGGACAACCTAAGTTGGCTCAGGTGTCGATTTGAAATTTTCAGTCCGATCTCATATCATGTTTGAGTTCCGGTTGAAGGCTCGAGCAACTCAACAAATCTCAAATTTATACAGTACTAGAGCTTCAACCTAACCTAACCCTCCTTGAAGCTAATTTGTACCTGTACAAATGGTTCTCAATGCAACCTAAATCGAACTTGGTCCGATTTCAAGTGTTAGCACGCAATATTTTGTTCGAACAACCCTAATCCGGTTCAAGCCATCCGAGATGCATGAAGCCCACGACTAGATGTCGGCCCATTAACCTTTTATGCCATAGCATAAGTTACATAACATTCCCGCTGCACGCTTCTAATTTTGAACCACCCCCTTGACCTGACTCCGGAGTCATCTTTAGAGAGAGAATTTATAGCTTATTAATGCTATCACAGTATATGGAACCTCTTGTCATTTAAAAGAAAAAAAATAGTTGTGGATCATAACGTACAGGTTGTGGGTTGGTGGTTTCCTGGAAGTTTTTGAAGCCTTTGATCCCGGCAACCATTGACTCGTATACACGTGACGATATATTATGAGCAGCAAATAAACAACCTGGATGTTTTTGAAGTCTTTGATCCCGGCATCCATTGACCGGTATTCACGTGACGATATATTATGAGCAGCAAATAAACGCGGTGAATATATCGTCAAGCTTTTATATATATATATATATATATATATATATATATATATATATATACTTAAAAGTTAGATAGTGAGGATAAACCTAGTATAGCTACTCCCGCAGGCCCCATCCACACCATCAAGATACTAGTTTAGCTATTCCTACTGGTCTCCACTCATACCATCAAGATACCAGCTGGACTCTCACTTAACCCAACCATCACAAGTCCTCGGGAATAAATCACGAATTTAATTGAGTTATCCGCATACTCATGCCTCGAATTCATAATCAGTTGGGGTAGGTTGCAAGGTCCTAAATAACTGGGTTACTACCTTGATGGTTGTTGTACCCTAACGGCTCATCCTCAAGCAAAATCGGTCCATTCTTGCGGTCCGACCGGGCCACCCCTTCAGAGCTCCGACTATTATCTCGTCAGCGGTCCGACCCACCGGAGCTGAGGTTCGAACAACCCCCTCATACTGGGGTCTGGCCCGTTGCTTTCCTTCAGCGGTCCGACCCACCGGAGTTGAGGTCCGAACGACCCTCTCCTGCTGAGGTCCGACTCGCGATTCTCTTGCTGGGGTCCGGCCTGTAGCTCTCCTTCGGAGGGTTGGCCTGTAGCCGGCTTTCCTACGGCCAACGTCCGACAGGCGAGCCTTAGCATCCAGGGAATTCCAGAAGTACCTTTCTGTCACTGCGGGATCCTACTATCCCAACAGCCCTGCTCCATTACTTCCACGATGCCGCCATATCTGCGCGTCACGTGACCACTCTCCAGATTCTTCTAGGGGCAGATCGATCTTTCTCAGCATCTCCCTTAATGGATTTTGGACTGTTCCGCGTTTATATAAGGTACCCGGGGGATCCCGCTCGAATGTAGGAGAACTCTTCCCTCTCCATTCGCTGTTCTTTTCATGGTTCTTCCATTCTGTTGCCTTCAACCTCTTGCTAACTTAGGCATCGGAGGGTCCCCCGCCGGAACATCACCGGCGTCCTTGGAGACTTTGTTGTAGGTTCATCCGGAAGAGAAGCATTCCAGCATATCCAATCCTGATCCAGGAGTTGATGCCGCAACAATGGTTAAAACACTGATTATAGCGGGAGTTGCTTTTCTTATCATAACCTTAGAAACTCAACACCATATGCATTGGTATTTAACAAATTCAAAGCTCCCAGCTAACTGTCTACCCATAAAAAGAATAGTAAAGTCTTCTTCCAAAGCTCTTCCTGCCGGCTAATGGGCCATAGCGGTGGCGGTTAAAACCTTCAGGAAAGTAGAGAAATATGACAACATTATTATTATTTTTTATTTTGTTCAATCGTTTTTCATTATAATAATATTGTTATGATTATAACTATAATTATAATTATTAGTTTATTAATTGATAATTTCAATTCTTGTAGATTGGAATAAATAATGATGGATATTGATATAAATTATACATTGATTCTCTTGATATTAGATTAGGTAGTTATGGACAGCTACGAAAAAAATTATATGTTTGATTATCTTGATACCAAATTAGGCAGATATGATTAGTAATGATATGGCTAAATATGTAATCAAGATATATTCCATTCCTCAATTCTCTCGGTATCAAATTAGGCGACTATGAGTAGGTATGATGAGAATCATATCTTGATTCTTTTAATACCAAATTAGGTAGATATAACCAACTATAATATAGCCGGATATGCAATCAAAATATAGTCTATTCCTTAATCAAATTTTACCACATACTTCATTTCAATATTGTAAATATTTATGCAGATTTTATTTATGCCAAATCCTGTATAATCCCGATAATGTAGGGATATCAATTTCATATAATGCATATATAAACTCATTGTCATTTTTTTGGATGCAAATTTCTTTCTTAACACTTTTTTGCTTCAAATTTCTTTCTTAATTTGGTATCAAAGTAGAAAATTACTCTCTTCCTTCTTCCTCTCATATTCTTCTTACATCCATAATTATTTTTTCTTTTATTTTTTTTCTAAAGTTCATCAA
The DNA here is from genome assembly GCA_021397845.1 of Areca catechu. Classification (NCBI taxonomy): domain Eukaryota; kingdom Viridiplantae; phylum Streptophyta; class Magnoliopsida; order Arecales; family Arecaceae; genus Areca; species Areca catechu. The sequence goes on along the minus strand of CM038051.1, from coordinate 205,735,649 downwards.
ATTTTTTTATTTTTTTTACAACAATACACTCTTACTTAGTTAATCTTTATCTTCCACCATCATGGCAAAAAGTTCTACACCTCCAACTATCTTTTATTTTTCTATTCTCACATAAGTTGATTAAAATGTCTTTCATGGAACTCCCACCATCGCTGCTCCAGTCTTTACACCTAAGCAATATACCAAGCTACTTGCGTTGATTTCTTCAGGCACTCCAACATCAACGTCCAATGTTACAGAAAGTTTATTACCTTCTACTATTTTTAACTTTTCTACTTCCACACAAGTTTATCGAAATGGCTTTTATGATGCTTCCATTATCATTGTTTCAATCTTTACATTTGAGCAATATGCTAAGCTACTTGCATTGATTTCTCCCGGTATTTTAACACCAACAACCAATGTCACAGGTATGCTTCTAGCTTGTTATTTATCCTTTTTAAATTGTAGGTGATTGATAGTGGAAGCAACTAATTATATGGTGTATGATTCCTCTCTTCTAACCTCTTTTTCTATCTTAAATTCTTCTAAAAAGGTGGCCCTCCGTACCAGCAAAGAAGTCGATATTCCATGAATAGGAATAGCAATCCTTAAATCTTTTTTGTCTATAAATGATGTCATTTATATTCCACCATTTCAATATAAATTCTCCTTATTAATAGGCTCACAAAATCTCCAAATTGTGCTATTATTTTCTATCATAATAAACGTATTTTGTAGGACTTATCAACGAAGATGAAGATTGATTTGGATAAAGAGCAATGATGCCTCTATATTCTTCAACTCGATTTTAGTTATATTCCTGCTTTTTTGGTATTTTTCCGGTTCTTTAACCTTTAGCATTATCATTTAGGCCATCCATTTTCATCCTGACTACTTCATTCATCTAAAACTACTTTTAATATTTTATTTCAATAAAATATTTATGTCAGGTTTGCTCTATAAATAAACAAAGTTATTTTTTCCTTTAAATTTAATTTTATTTATTATTTTTTGAAATAATCCATATTAATATTTATGAATTTTTTAGTATTAAATTTCATTGTGGTTAGGACTGGAACGGGGTCGGGTCGGGATGACCCAAAATCGGGTCAGGCTTCGGGCCTTAAAATAGAGATCATTCAATTTTCGGGCCAGGCTCGGGCACCCTTTGACCCGGCTCGGATCGGCTCGAACCCAGTCTAGAATAGGCCCGATCCAGGTTCCTAATACTAGATATTTTTCCCTCCGGTCTCCCTCTCTCTGTTCTCTCTCTCTTTCTCTCGTTTCCATCTCCCTCCCCAGTCAGCCCTCGACGGCCGACACCCCCTCGACCCGATGGTCGATGCCCCCTTGACCCGACGACCGACGCCCCCTCGCACCCGCTGGCCGACACCCCCTTGACCCGATGACCAATGCCCCCTTGCACCCGACGGCCGACACCCCCATCCCCTATGCGATTATACAACCCCGCGAACCCCCTATGGCTCCACCGTTTTGATCCCCCTCCCTCGGCCCTGTCCCCATATCAAACGACAGTCAATCACCCTTAGGCTTTGATCTCCCCCTCTGGCTCTAATCTCTCTCCCCGTGCGATCCCGTGGCCCCCCTTGAGCTCCGATCTCTCTCTCGGTCCCGGTGCCCCACCCGATGTCCCCTGCCCCCCGCATGACATCACGGCCTCCCTCCCCGGCACAATGATTCCGATCTCTCCCCCGGTTCCAATGCCCTCAAGCCCTCCGGGGCTCCAGCCCGACCTTTATTTTTTTGGGGGTCATTTGGGCTTTTGTTCGGGCTGGCCCAATCAGGCTTGGGCCTGCTGTTTTTAAAAAGTTTCGGGCCTAAGCCCGGCCAGAAGCCTGAAACTTTTTTCGGGCCTAGCTTGAGTAGGGGTGTTGCTCGGTCTGGCCTGGCCCACTTCCAGCCTTAATTGTGGTGCATTTTTTTCTAACTTTAATTAATGACTATTCTCATGCTATATTAGGAGTGACAAAATATGACCCGATCTACCAACTTGACCTACGTTCGACCTGCCTTAAACAGGTTTGGGTTAAGCATAAACAGGTTTGGATCATAAACGGGTTAATACATTTAATCTATTTAATATACGGATCGGGTTTAGGTTTGAGGTTCTTGACCTGTTTAACTGGTTTAACCCATTTAATATATGGATCTAAACGGGTCAGGTCCGGTTGAATTATATATACACTATTTAACTATTTAAGGTAACCCAGAAGCCATAGCCCATAAGTAATGGATCTTGTCGCTTCGCATTGGGCCTAGCCTACCAACCAAACAGGTTGGGACTCCCAAGCGCTGTCTATTGAGGCCAAATATTTTTTCCATTGGGTTTATGGATTCTTCTCCTTTCTTCTTTACTCTTCAGCAACGGCTAAGGGCTAACCCTAAGGCCTTGTTTGGATGGAGGGATCAAGAGGGAAAAGAAAGGAAGGGTTTACTTTTCCTTTGTTTGGATATTAATTTTTAGAAAAAATAAGGGAAGGGAAAGTAGCATCCTTTCCCTCCCATCCCCTCCCATCCCTTTCCCTTGATTAAGCTAAGTTTTTAATCCCCCTGATTTGCGAGAATTAGGAAGGAAGGAAAAGTTTCTAATAACTAAGCTTTCCTTTCCTTTCCCTTATGAGGACTATCCAAACAAGAATAATATTTCACTTCCCTTCCTTTTCCTTTCCTTTCCTTTCATTCCTTTCCCTTCATTCCTTTCCCTTCCCTTCCCTTCCCTTAATAAGGGCTATCCAAACAAAGCCTAATAATAAGGTTCCAACTCCCAAATCCCTTTCCCTTACTCCTTCATCAAACAAGCTCTTTGGCCATCCATCTTATCGAAGAGGGTGACTACCTTCGGTGATCATCGCCGAATGTCGAGGAGCAAGGCCTATGAGTGAAGGATCGGGGCACGACGTGGAATGGAGGAGCGGAGGAGAGGCGACTCAAGTGAGGGAGATTACTCCTTTGGTTTTCTTGATGGTAGAGGGGAGTGGAGCGGGCCCAGTGGAGGAGGGGATCTTGGAGGCAGGCAAGGGCATGGGGTAGGTCCATGGAGTTCTCGAGGCCCAGGGGAAGGGTTAGGTAGTTGGGGAAGGGGAGGACAAGGAGAGCGACGGAGGAGGGCATCTTGGAGGCTGGCAAGGGCATGGATGAGGAGGTAGAAGAAGGCATGGGGTAGGTCCATGGAGTTCTCAAGGCTCGGGGGAAGGGCCGGGTAGTCGGGGAAGGGGAGGTCAAGGGGAGCAACAGAGGGGGAGAGGGAGAGGAGGGACCGGTTCTTGGTGGCGGCGGCGATGGTAATAGCAAGGCCGGCACAAGAGGATAGGAGGTGAGCAAGGTCCATAAGGGGGAGCATGTGGCCCTGGGACCTTCCTCTTCTATTTTATTTTTATTGATTTCTTTTTTTCTCATAGGATTCTAAGAAAATGAATTGAATCGATCTTAGTTCTTGCATCTTGCTTTTTTTTGCATGGTTGTTCCTTACCTTCCCCTCCGCCTCCCATAAATTTTTTTCCCTTTCTCTAACCCCCTCGTGTTTGGTGCAGTTGGAGTGGAGGTAGGTCTGAAGATAATTTTCTGATCTCGTTTTTGATATTAACCTTGTTGTTGGCTTTGGCTCCTTAGTTTTGATGATTAACAAAAGGTTGAGTATATGTTTGGACTAATGTTTCATTTCAAGATAAAGTTTCAGGATTTAGGTTATTCAAAAAGAGTATCAAGAGTACAATGATGAAACCAAGCTTGCCTGATTTGGGAAAGAGCTCTTCTACCTTGAACAAAATCTAATTTCTCATATTGGACCTTCTTATTAAGAAGAAATTGACAAAAGAAACAAAGGCTTAGAGAAACTCAAGCATGGCACGCACCTCTCCAGAGTTTCAGAAAATTTCAGACCAAAGGTCGACCCCCAGAGGTCGACACCTTGCCAAAGGTCGACCACCAGAGGTCGATTCATGAAGAAAAGAAAAGTTCAGCGAGGCCGGCACGGCAAAATTTCAGTGGCACGCTCCAGAGGTCGACCACCAGAGGTCGACACCTGTCCAGAGGTCGATACCAGAGGTCGACTCATCGCCTGAGAATTCAAACTGGGCAAAACTATGGTTTTCTGGATTTTTGCCTAAGATAAACTGGAGGTCGACTCATGAGATCGACTCATGGCATAACGACTAGTTTTTCTAAACTTTTGATTTGATTTCTAACGGCCATAAACGGTCATTTTTTTGATTCTAACGGTCTTGTGGAGTTGTTTCAGCTTGAATGAAGTATTTAACCTCCACCTAACTTCAAAAAAGACAAGGAGACAAAGTGAAAAAGAAGAGAGTGAAAGTACAAAGCCTTCAATCAATTCTAAGCCAAAAATAGTGAGAAAACCAAGAGATTCCTTAGCCAAAAGCTTTCCATCTTTGAGGAATCCAACTTTCAAGTGTTTGGCATTTAGTGAGGTCCAAGATTCCAAGAGAAAGGCTTGAAGAGTCTCCATCAAGAGCTACATCGAATTACTTTTTGCTCAAAAGGAGTTTGTCTTGTTTTATTCATTGTATTCATATTCTTTTTGTCCTAGGCTAGTTTCAAGGGAATTTGAAACTAGTGTGAGGTTTGTTGGTGAGCCAATTGATAAAACCAACTAGGGTTGCTTGTAAGCCCGAAGCCAAAACAAGTGAGTGAGGTTTGTTGGTGAGCCAATTGATTAAACCAACTAGGGTTGCTTGTAAGCCCGAAGCCAAAACAAGTGTGTAAGGTTTTGACTTATGAGCCTTGTAAAATAAGTCGACTGTAATCTAGAGTAGATTATAGTGAAAATTTCCAAGTGGAGCTTGGGAAGTGGATGTAGGTGCTAGGTGCACCGAACTACTATACTTCTTGTGTGTTTGCATTGCTTTACTCTCTATCTTCTTTTGCTCTTTAATTGTTGCTATCTTTCATTGCTTCCGTCGAACAAATTACTTGAGCACTATCGCACTTCACTTTTGAACTTGATAGCACATATATTGCTTTAATTTTTAAAATACCCAATTCACCCCCCTCTTGGGCACCTTTTCTGGGCAACACTTGTGGCCTGATCTGATTTTTGGATGATTTCTTTTGTTGCTCACGATCTATGATTCATGATCTTGTTGGTATTTCTTTCATCATATAGATCTATTGTTTTGTTGTTTATTTCATTTGGATTTGAGTTGTGGTTGGAAGATCCAATCCACAAATGCATAGATCTGTTGATTTTTAGCTTAAAATATTTGTCAATTAGATGTATTTTTCAATTATGCTGCTTTTGATTTCATTATATGAGGCTAGTTAGTATAATAGATAATTGTCGTTGGTCCAAGTTTTGTATAAATACTTCATAGACAATATTATTAAGTTTTTTAGAGTTTTTTTTATTTACAAAATTATACAAGAACATTTTATTCAAAAGTTATTTAGGTCCACTCATTTGGACTGTGGACATCTTGCTTTTATTAGCAAAGTTATGCCAGTCATAGTCTTCAGTGAGATATATTGTTGGTCACAAGTTTCATGGCATATTATGTCTTCAGTGAGATTATTTATCCTTGTTTTCCTCTAGGGCTGTTATTTTCTTTATAGTTCAATTTTTTTGCAGTTCTTGTTTGATGTAGTCTGGTTGCATAGAGAATAATCTTTATTTTTATTTGCTTCAATAAATGATCCTATATAGTAAATGCTCTCTTTGTATTTCTTCTACTCTTAGATCCTATATGGCTGCTGCATTAAACTCTTTCTTATGAGATACTTGGAGGGTAAAGAAGCTTTCTTGCTGAGATTCTAAGCAATTTTGAAATTGCTTTAAGATTTGTACATAGAGGCTATGATGATTTTGAGATGTCTTTTTTGCTGATTCAACTATTTCTGATGGTTGCAATCTTGGATGGCGTACTTTTATAGACAATTGATTGTAGTCATTTTGATTTAGTTATAGATTAAATGCTAGATCCGAGCCTCCTCTTCCTCTTCCCTTATTTGTTATTCTAACCTTTTGATGATTAAATATTAGATTTGATCTTCTAATATAATTTAAATTATATGATATAGATGGATAAGGAGCTTGTTGTCAAAGTGGATTTGGGAAGTAATGATGATAGGGCCAATGAATCGGTACCTATAGATTTTAATATAGCTATGGTAGGTAATTCCACGCATGGCAAACGTAAAAGAAAGCTAACTTCAGCTGTTTATCAATTCTTTCACATAAATGAAGCAACCAAAAAATGTAAATGTATAAAGTATGGTATGGAATATCAATTTGGGGACAAGGTTAGGACTGAAAATTTGAAATGACATTTAGAAAGTTGTAATCATGATGTAGGATAAATAATTTTATCTCAATCTTATGGTTCTATATCTATGCATTGTAGTAAATTTAATCTCGAGAAATTTGATGAATTGCTAACCTATGCAATTATCAAGCATGATCTACCATTTCAATTTATTGAGTATGAAGGTATTAGATCTTTGTTTGTTTATATTTGTGAGGATGTCAAGTTGATATCATGAAATACTATAAAGATAGATTTATTGAATATATATATATAAAAAAAAATAGAATTATGGTTATAGTCAATTCCTTCTAGGATAAGCTTGACTTCAAATTTATGGATCTCTATTGCTATTGATAGGTATTTGTGCTTGACTGCTCATTTCATTGATGAAGAATGGGTGTTGCAAAAGAAATTTCTCAACTTTCATTTCATGTCTCCTCTACATAATGGCATATCTTTGTGTGAATTGATTTATTATTTATTAATTGATTGGAAAACTAAAAAAATATATTGTATCATTTTGGATGATGCATCGGTAAATGATGTTTTTGTTAACATGCTAAAGATTCAACTTAATTTGAAGGATGCACTTTATTCAAATGGTGATTTTTTTCATATTTGGTGTTGTGCTCATATCCTTAATTATGCAAGTGAGATTGAAAGAGTTAGATAAACCTATTTTCAAGATTTGTGAAAGTATTAAATATGTGAGAGGATTACAAGTTCGGAAATAAAAGTTTTTGGAATGTGTTAAACAAGTATCTTTGGAAAGTAAAAAAGTTTAAGGCAAGATGTTCCTACAAGAGGAATTCAATTTTTTTGATGTTAGAGAGTTCTTTTACTTATCAATATGCTTTTCTTCATATGAAATTAAGTGATTCTTATTACAAGCATTATACCTTTGAAGAAGAGTGGGGTAAGGTTGAAAAGATTAGCAAGTTATTGAGCATATTCTATGATGCTACTCTTGAATTTTCTGGTATTAAATATCCTGCAATAAACTTATATTTTTTTTGCTTTTTTGATTGAGTTTACTTTAAAGTAAGAGATTAAGAGTGTAGATATTTTTACTCAAAGAATGGAATAATAAATGAATGGAAAATTTGAAAAGTATTAGTTAGATTATTGTTTAATCTTGGCTATGGCAATTATTTTGGATCCTCGGTATAAATTTTAATTTGTTGAGTATTGTTATAAGAAGTTATATGGATATGGTTGTACCGAGAGTGTGCACATCCGTGATTTTATTTTTCTCTCTTTCATCAGTATGTGGTTTTATTTTTTAAAGCTCCAAATATTAGCACATCAACTCATGGAGACATGGATAGTGGTATTTCTTGTAAGACTTTTGAGCCATATAGAAAAGCAGATGAGCCATGTAGAAAAGTAGATGCCTTTATGATAATTTAAATTTTTTTATCAAAATAAAATTACTCTTTTTTTTATGGTATTATTTTTGATAAATAACATATTTTATTTTTGTAATAATGTAGGATTTTGATATGTTTGAAAGCTTTGATTTTGTTACTACTATACAAAAATCTCAATTAGAATTATATTTAGATGAGCCTAGAGTTGATAGGAAGTTCAATTTGGATATCCTTGAATTTTAGAAAGTCAATTAGTTTCGATATCCTCAACTTTTTATAATGGCTCGGGATATTTTAACTATTCCAATATCTATAGTTACCTCTGAATCAGCTTTTAGTATTGGTGGGCGAGTGCTTGATAAGCACCGTAGCGTACTTAAACCAAATATTGCTGAAGCCTTGATTTGCACTCAAGATTGGATGTTTGGAAAGAAATGTATATATTTCATTAATTTCATTGCTATTATATTTTAAATGTTTCATTATTAACCATTATCATATTTTAATGTAAATATTTTGGAACTTGTATTAGATGAAATTATGGAAGATGTGATGGACTCAAGTTCCATTAATGAAGCCCAATCAACTCATGGCTAGGCCAATATTGATGCAAACCCGTACTAAGATAAATCATGGTCATGGATACATTTTTGATTGTGATATTTATATTATTTGGATATATTACCTTGTTTGTACGTTCTTTTTTATTCTTATTTAAATACGGATGTTGTTATATTGCATTTTCTTTGAAAATCATTTCAGGTGCTCGTTTCATGTTAGAATTATTTCAAGATTTGTATATGGAGGTTATGATGATTTTGGTATATGATTTTTCTGATTTGGCAATTTTTAACAGCAACAATCTTGGATGGCCTTCTTTCATAGGTAACCAATTGTACTCATTTTGATTTAGCTATAGATTAAATGTTGGATTTGACTTTTGAGCCTTCTCTTTATCTTCATGTATGGCTTATTTGTTGATGACTTGATATTGATTATGGACTTCTTTATTAGATGATCTTGTCTTATATTTTGTATCATTGCATTTAAGCTACTAGAGCGGGATCTTTTCTTCACATTCTAGTATAATGTTTAGTTAAGATTTCTTTTATATGAATTATTACTTTCTTAGCCATTTTATTTTGTAATGATTTTTATATTCAGATTTTTTTTTTATATGTGGAAGCTATGATGATTTTGCGATGTCTTTAAGCAACTTTAAATTTTCTTTAGGATATCTTTAAGGTTTGTATATGGAGGTTATGATAATTTTGGGATGTCTTTTTTCTGATTCAACTATTTTTGATGGCAACACTCTTGGATAGCATTTTTCTCTCTTCTCTTCTATTTGGTTCAAACAAGTAACCTTGCTATTCTATTTCTTGCTATTATTTGTCTCTATTTTAATGGTTTTATTCATTCATCTAGGTTGTGGAACTTAATTCAATGGCTTTCTTGTGTGGTCTATTGTTGGATGCTAATTTTGGACTTCTTTGTTCGATATTCTTAGGATCCTTATGTTTATGTTGGTATGGTTTATCATAGTTGGGAGTAGTGAAGATTGAATCCAAGATGCCTCATTTTTTTTAGAATGTTGTTTGTTTTAGTCTCTATAGTTTTTTTTTTTTTTGTATATTTTCATAATGTTTTGAGTTGTTTGTCAACTATGTTTTCTCTTCTTGTTATTGTATCTTTATTGGCTTTATCTATAAGTTGCGATCTGTTGGAATTTAAGGAAGTTTGAAATTACATTAATGTTTATATGTGGAGGCTATGATGATTTTGGATATCTTTTTTGCTGATTCAACTATTTTTGATGGCAACAATCTTGGATGGCCTTTTTTTTTATAAGCAACCTATTGTATTCATTTTGATTTAGTTGCAGATTAAATACAAATCTGAGCCTCCTCTTTTTCTTCCCTTCTTTTTTTGTTCTAGCAAATGACTTTCTTTTCTATATAGCTTGATATATATATTCTTGATATATATATTTTAGTCAATCCTTGAATTTCTTTTGCTATTCATTTTTCATGAAAATGTCCTTGCAAGGTTAAAGGAGAGATTCTCTTGTGCCACCCGAGCTTAAGTGCCCTATTGCCTGTAGATGGCAATTGTGGTGTCCTAGGTGACTTCTGCATGACGATAGCTCATAGAATCTTTGCAACAAAGTATTGTTAGATCTAGAATCTCTGGTATTAATTGGTTTTCATTTTATGCATTGAGTGAAACAAAGATAAAAAAATGTATTGAGTTATTCTGTTATCGATTTTTCTTTGTCCATGTATGCAAGTGAATGGAGTCCCATACTCCAATTGTTATCTCATCCTACCTGGCATTCTCAAACTTCATCATGGTCTCTCTCCTTGAAGGCTCCCCAGTTAGTTCTTCATGCTGGCAAGTGATCCAAGATTTCAGACAATCATCATCTGAAGCATGGAGTGAGGTCACAATTCCACACTAAGATTGTGGTGAAGGATCACCAAATTAATGTAGTGGTGAGGGTGCACCTAGTATCATTTGTTCATTTAGGGACAGTTCTAATGATGTATGCTCGTTGAACTATTTTAGCTGTGACTTAGAAGATCTTCGATGATTCTTCTGTAGTAGGTATGGTCGCATTTATAATATATCACATCAATTTATCTTTGAAGAAAGCACAAATATCCAGAACTAGTGAACTTCAAAACTTTCAAGTGTTTATAATGTCATTCAATCTATGTGCATCCCAAATGCTTTCATTCTCTCACAAAGGTCATTCAAGAGCTTAGCAAACTAATTCTCACATGAGGCCCAAAGCTATGCAATTTTGTTGGGCAGAAATGATACAAAGTTGTATGTAGAAGGTAATATTATGTTACAGAAATTAATATCAACATGCTACTTTCAAGTACTGATTTTGTGCTACTTGTTGGGGCTACCAAATAATATTTTTGTTTCATCTTTTTAGATATACCAGCCTCTACTTTTCCATGGGCATTGATGTTGATGACAATGAGCTGGAAATTATGGACTTCTCTTTTATCTGATTTAGCCTTTAGCTTTTCATACGGTTCTCTTCTGTATTTGTCAAATCTTTTAAGTTTTGTATCATTATATTTAAGCTATTAATACATGATATTTCATTCACATTATGGTATAATAGTTGGTTAAGAATTCTTTTATATGAATTATTACTTTGTTAGTCATTTTTATTTTGTGATGGCTTATATCTAGATTTTTGATTTTTGTTGTTTTAAGTAAGTTGGGTTGGGTTGGACTGGGCAGGTTCTATTTTAAATAGGTTAAAAGGGTTGGGTCTGGTTGAGTTATGTTAATAACTTATCTAATATCCATATATTAAACATATTAAATGGATTGGATCGGGTTAGGTTATATTAATAGCTTACTTATTTATTAAACATGTTAAACGGATCGAGTCGGGTCGGATTAGTAGGTTATCCATTTAATAAATGGATTAAGCAGGTCAGGTCGGATTACCTATTTAATAAACATATCAAGTTCAGGTTTAAAATTATAACCAATTTAATAAATAGGTCGGATCAAGTTGAGGTTTTTCTGACTTGACCCGAATTAGACCCGACTCATATATATCTGACCCGATCCAATTGCAACCCCTATGCAATATAGTTTTATCTAATGTAACATAAATTTCAAACTTAGCATTTTATCCCAAATTTTGTCTCACTTATTAAAACCTAGTACAACTCCCATATTAAAAGAATAATGATCGATATTGGTCTCGAGTTTTTTCATCATGAAGTCCAACATCTTTTACACCTTAAAGGTATTATTTATTAACATAGTTGTATTCAGACTCCCTAACAAAATAGGGTTGTAAAGTACATGCACAAGCATGTGATTGATGTTGCTCATGCTTTTCAATTTTAGGCTCATTTTTCTTTTGATTTTTGGGATGAATTTGTTCTTACATGAACTTACTTGAATAATTGCATTCCCTCTCTAATATTGTCTAACTGTTCTCCATGTGTGATTTTGTTTAATGCTCAACTTACTTATAATCATTTTAGAATTTTTGGTTGTTTATGTTTTGCATCTAATATTCATAAGAAACATGAATTTGATGCTCGTGGTATTCCTTATATTTTTGTAGGTTATCCCTTTGGATAGAAAGACTATCGTGTATATGATATACAAACAAAACAAATATTCATAAGTAGGCATGTCCAATCTTTTGGAGATATATTTTCTTTTTAATGCATTCCATCTAATTTCCTTATTCCTAGCTCAGTCTTATCCAGTCTTGCAAATGATCTTGCTCTTGACTCTACTTTTTCTACATCACCTCCTATATAATCTATCATTTCAAATGATAGCATGACTTCATTCATTAATCATGAGTTTTTCTTTACCACATCTATGTCCCCATCCCTATCCTCATCAACCTCAAATTTTCACTTACTCTTAGGAACTTATTTATATCAGCTCAACCAATCCCCTTGCATTGCTCTACTCGGCCTACCAAATGACCAACCTATCTAAATGATTATTATTGCTCCATAGTTAATGTCTCCAAGCTTTCACATCAATAGTCCTCATCTCTAATGATTTTATCATTAAATACATTTTCACTCTCCAACTATTTAACTTATGATAAATTTTCTCTCTCATCATGCTTTTCTCATTGTCTTTACTTTTATTCCCAAGCCTAGAGCCTTTTTGCAGGCTATCAAATCCTTATAGTGGCGGGAGGCAATGGAGAAAGAAAGTCAAGCCTTTGAAGTATATCATACCTGGAACACTTTACCTCCTGGAAGATAATTCATTGGTTGCAAATGGATGTATAAGGTCAAATACAAATCTAAGGGTGCTGTTGAGCGATATAAAGCTAGAAGGCATCGACTACTATTAGACTTTTGTCCCAGTTACCAAACTTGTAACAATTTAGTACTTATTTATTATTTCTGCAATTCATGGTTAGGATCCATATCAAATTGATGTCAATAATACATTTTTCTATAGAAAAATTGTTGACCCCTAAAGTGATTTTGATGATAACAAAACATTGGAGCATACATTTGGTTATCTAACAACTCTTCAAATGATAGACAAGTTTTTGTAGGATAACTACTTTGACATACTTTCTAAATCCTACAATCTTTATTGCTTTATGTTGAGTTGTAAAGTGTTTAGAATCTTGTAAAGAAGAACCCTACAAAAATTTCCAACTTAAATCAAGTTAAAGGGTTACTTCAAGTAGTTTTCAAGCTTCAATTTTTTCTTGAATTTGTAAGAAGACCTTGAAGAAGTCTTCAAAGCTTGGGACAAGTATTTTGGAAGATTGAGTTTGATCTGGCTGAAGAACAAATCTTGAGCCGACTGGATGGAGGAACCAGCCGACTTTGGCACTGGCACAGGAAAGAAGTTCTCCGGCACACAGATCCAGCCGACTGGCACCAAGGCCCAGCTGACTCATCCAGAACTTAGTTGAAAGTGTTCTGAGATTCTCAGGGATCTGAGCCGACTGGAATTCAGCCCAGCCGACTCGTCCAGAACTTGGTTGAGATTGCTCTGAGAGCCTCTGAGATCTAAGCCAATTGGAATTCAGTCTAGCCAACTCGACCAGAGTGACACATTTTCTCAACTGTGGAAGCTAGCTGACTGGCATTTAGCCCAGTCAACCCGAACTTGATCCGAGCCGACTCAAAGATTGTCCGAGCCGACTGGAATGATGGGGTCACCTCCAACAGCTAGTTCCAGTTTTTAGTTTTTGAATTCCAAAAGTGCTCCAACGGTAACCTATCACCTCCCAACGGTCTATAACGTTCAAAATCAAGGGAAGGCAGTTGAAGTCTCTATAAATAAGGTATGAGAACATCTTTGGAGAGACTAATGAGTTAATGGACATTTATTGAAAATTTATTGAAGTTAGAAGTGAGAGCACTTGAGCTTTGAAGTCAGCCTTCAAGCCTTCACCAACTCTTACCAGAAGCTTGAAGCACCTTTTAAAGAAAGCAAGGAAGCCATTGAAGTGCATTGAAGAGCATTCAATAGAGCTTCACTCGAGCTGTATTGGCAACCACCCGACAACAGAGTTTGTCATTTTATTGCTTCTTTATTCTATTCTTAGAATATTTGGGTTATTGGTGAGCCCAGTTGTAAAAATCAAATAGGTTTTTTTGGTGAGCATTTTTTAAAAACCAAAGTGTAGAGGTTCTAGGTGAGCCTGTAAAAACCTAGTGTGGGTTTCTTTGGTGAGCCTGGTTCAAAAACCAAAGTGTAGAGTTTGGGATTGTGAGCCTGTAAAACAATCCGACTGTATTCTGGTTTAGGAGATATAGTGGAAATCCTGAGTGGTGAACTTGGGTAGTGGACGTATGATGCAGGGCGGTTGTCAAACGCATGCAGCGACCAAAACCCCGAATCAGCGAGAACGGGTTCTGGGAATTCTTGGATGCTAGGATTGAGCAAGATGGGGAAGATCCTTTGAAACCTGCAACGATCAAGCTCTGGAAGGGCAGCATGATTTCTCACGTTGCCAGCCCTCTACCGGATTTCAATCCGGGTCTTCAAGATTGGAAGGGACGAATGATGGGTTTCTCACCGTGAGTCCCTGTTTCTTCTTCTTTTTTTTTTATCAGGAACTTAGAACAGAAGGAAGAGATTCCTCACGGAATCGTCTTCTCCCAATCGGGCTTTTGGCCTGGTGTGCGCAAGGGGGAAAACAAGGTGGCCGGCGGCTTTCCACAGAATCACCCAAAAGACCGTCCAAAAAACTCACCGTGTAATTTTCCAAAACCAAAACAAAATTGTTGCTGTACAATATCTTATTCCAAAACAATTAACACGCTGCCTTTTGTTTCCTTGGTACGGGTTTAAAAAAAAAAAAAAAAACCAAGCATTAATGTCCCCCACGTGACTACAAGGGAGGGAGAAAACAATTGTAACACAATCCAACACGTTGACTCTTGCATGAAAACTCCAAACGGATTTTTTTTTTATAAAAAAAAATCAAGAGATCACGCCACTAATAAAATAATAATAATAATAATAATAATAATAATAATAATAATAATAATAATAATAATAATAATAATAATAATAATAATAAGACTAAAGACTTCGGTATTTTTTTTCCGGATCCGAAACTTCATGGACGCAATTAGTGTATTGGGCCTTCGGCCCAATTCTCAATTAATTGTTTTCATCCCAAAAACGGGTCAGATTAGAAACTTATTTCCCTTGAAGGCGTCTGGACCTGCGCACGTTTCCTGCTGGCGAGGCTGGCTGTCCCAAATCGTCATGGGCCGGAAGCTGAACCGAAACGTCTGGGTTGGGCTTCGCCGAACTATCACCGGGCTATCCTGATATATGAGTCAGTTGATCAGGTTCAATATTCATCTCAATGTCCGCATCACTCTCCCCTTCCTCTGAAAAGCTTGTCCTCAAGCTTGAATTATCACCTGCATAAGGGGTTAGATGTCGAATATTGAATACATCAGAAATAAGGACATCGTCTAGTAATTCAACTCGGTAGGCATTGTCACTAAATTTCTCCAACACCTGACAAGGACCAATTTTCTTTGGCTTGAGTTTGGTGTAGGCCCCCTATGGATATCGTTCTCTTGGCAAGAAGACCCATACCAAATCACCAACCTCAAAAGTCTGCCGTCGACGCGTCTGATCAGCCTTAGCCTTATACTTGGCATAATTTTGCTCTAGATTGGCTTTAACAGTTGCGTGCACCTCACGGAGATCAGCCACTCGATCTTCTATCTTCTTACTTGATTTGTTTGGCACATCAACAGGTAAAATATCAAGTGGTCCTCTTGGCAGAAATCCATACAATACCTGAAAGGGTGCAAAACCAGTAGAACGGTTCACTAAAGAATTGAACTCAAACTCAATCTTCGACAAACATACATCCCAGTTTTTAAATTCTTGCACATTGGCTCTTAACAAGTTACCAAGACTTCGGTTGACAGTCTCGATTTGCCCATCGGTCTAAGGATGATAGGGACTACTGAATTTTAATTTTGTACCCACTTTTTTTCATAATTCATGCCAGAAATGCCCCATAAACTTGCTATCTCGATCCAAAACTATCGACGATGGTAACCCATAATGTCGAACAACTGCAGAAAAATAAAGATCAGCTACTTTCGACGCTTCAAATATCGTTTTGCATGGCAAGAAACAAGCCATCTTGCTGAACCGATCTACGACTACCATAATTGAGTCTAGACCTCTCACTGTCCGCGGTAAACCTACAACTAAATCCATAGATACCTCTCACCATGGCTCATCTGGAATCGGTAAAGGGGTATATAAACCTTGATTTGTATATGATCCTTTGGATTCCTGACACAAACGACATCTCTTCACAAAGGTTTTGACATCTCGGTCAAGCCCAGGCCAATAAAATCGTTGATGAATTAACCATGCAGTTTTGTCTCTTCCAAAATGTCCTTGATTATGCAGCTCCTGAATAATCAATACATGCAGTGAAGTGTTAGGAATACAGAGACAATTACCATGGAACAAATATCCATCATGTAGGACGAAGTCAGATCGACCTCCAGCTTCCAATTCAGTCACAATGCTCTGGAAATGCTCATCTGCATGGATATCATCTTTTATGCTTTCAAACCCAAGGGTATATACTTGCATAGCACCAATCAATAAACTCCGTCTACTTAAAGCATCTGCCACTTTGTTCAAAGTGCCTGACTTATGCTTGATGCTGAAAGTATACTCCTGTAGAGTACTTATCCATTTTGCATGTTTGGAGCTCAACTTATGCTGTCCCTGTAGAAATTTTAATGCTTGATGATCTGAGTAAAGCACAAATTCTTGCTGGATCAAGTAATGTCGCCAATGTTGCAATGACCTCACAATGGCGTATAGCTCCAAATCATAAACCGAATACAACAGTTTGGCACCTCCAAGCTTCTCACTGTAGAAAGCAACGGGTCTCCCATCTTGGCTGAGTACTGCGCCAATCCCAGTCTTCGAAGCATCACAATCCACTTCGAATACCTTATCAAAATCTGGAAGAACCAACAGTGGTGCTTGGGTCAACTTGACTTTCATCTCATCAAATGCTGCCTGAGCAGTGTCATTCCATCCAAACTGATTTAATTTCAACAAATCTGTTAAGGGTGCAGCAATCTCACTATACCTCTTCACAAACCTTCTGTAAAAACCCGCAAGACCCAAAAAGGATCTCAATTCAGTCAAAGTAGTAGGTGCTGGCCAGTCCACTATCGCTCGCACCTTACTTTCATCTGGAAGAATTCCATCACCAGTAACAACATATCCCAGAAAAATTAATTTGTCTACCATCCAAATACACTTCTCTGGGTTAGCAAAAACCTGGTTTTCACGTAATACTGTTAGAACTTGTGAAACATGCTCAACATGCTCTTGTGCTATCTTACTGTATATCAATATATCATCAAAGTATGCAACAACAAAAGAACTAAGGAATGGACGCAAAACCTGGTTCATTACTCGCATGAATGTACTAGGCGCATTAGATAGCCCGAATGGCATCACGAACCATTCATACAGGCCTTCCTTTGTCTTGAAGGCTGTCTTCCATTCATCACCTGGCTTCATTCTGATATGATGGTACCCACTTTTCAAATCAATCTTAGTAAAGAACACGGCACCACTCAACTGATCTAGCATATCATCTAGCCTCGGTATTGGAAATCTATATTTCACAGTAATTCTGTTTATTGCCCGACTGTCAACACACATACGCCATGAACCATCCTTTTTTGGCACCAAAAGTGCTGGTACCGCACATGGGCTAATGCTTTCCCGTACAAAGCCTTTGTCTAAAAGATCTTGAACCTGCCTCTTCAGCTCCACATGCTGCTGTGGGGTCATTCGATAATGAGCCTTATTCGGTAACACAAAAGCCAGAATCAGATCAATCTCATGCTGAATATCTCGAAGTGGTGGCAAACCCGTAGGAAGC
This sequence comes from Areca catechu, assembly GCA_021397845.1. NCBI lineage: Eukaryota > Viridiplantae > Streptophyta > Magnoliopsida > Arecales > Arecaceae > Areca > Areca catechu. Next base: position 205,718,070 of record CM038051.1, on the reverse strand, counting down.
TCACTTCGTACAACGTCCCGAAATTCCTCCAAAACTGACACCAACTCCTGAGGAAGATCATGTAGCTCCTGCTCCCCATTCTGGCCAAACTCATCTGGCTTACTAATTAGGGCAAAACAGAAATATTCTCCCTCTAAACTCGTCTCAAACTCCCTGCTTGGCAAACAAATTACTACCTTCTGTTCAGCCATATCCTGTAGTGGTTTCAAGATCACTTTTCTTCCATCTGGTCGCAGCATATAAGTATGAGTGTAACCATTATACACTGCTTTATTATCAAACTGCCAAAGTCATTCCAAAATGATGTGTGTCGCATCCATCGGTACAACATCAGCTACTATTGATGTCTCAAGCTGAGGACCAAAAGACAAGGCCAACCTACAATGCCGACTGACCTGAATGTCTGCATCCCAATTCACCCAGCCGAGCTTATATGGCTGAGGATGGGGCTCTATCATCAATCCCAATTTATTCACAACTTCCTCAGCAATCACATTCTCCCAACTTCCAGAATCAATAATTACCTTGCAAGTTTTACCAGCTACAGTGCACTTTGTTGAGAAAATATCGTGCCGACGCCAATCTCCACTAGCTCTTGGTGCAAGACACATCCTCCTAATAATCAGACTCTCTCCCTGGATGTGGTATGGGTCAATCACATACATCTCATCCTTGAACTCCTCATCCTCGAGAAATTCAACTTCCTGCTCCTCCTCCTTAAGTAACTGGGTACGCGCCTTGGGGCACTCATTAGCATAATGTCCTAAGTCATGACACCGATGGCAGCGAACATTGGCTTGATTGCTGCCCACCCTCTGCTGGGTACCTGAAGCCCCACTCGGCACTGTAGGTCTCGGAGGAACTGCCGAAGTTTGTTGCCTCACCACAGGAGGTGCTCTCCTACTACCAGAACCCTGCCCCGAAAACTGACTAGATAATTTTCCTCTACTCTGGAACCCTCTATTCCGCATCAGGCTCCGCTCCACTGCTTGTGCCCGCATGTGCGCATCACCAACACTGTCAATTCGATGCAGAGCCAACGCATCCTGGATCGTGAATCGCAGTCCAAGCAAATACATAGCTACCAACCTCGGTTCTGACTCCATCAATCGGTTTCGAGCCACCAGTCGGTAGAACTCTGTAGTATAATCTTCCACGCTTCGATTTGCTTGTGTTAAACCATGCAATTTAGAATAAAGGACTTGTTCATGGTTCTGAGGAAGGAACTCCCGATTCATCTCTTGCTTCAAGGCTGCCCATGATGCAATTGGTGGCCTCCCATCCATATACCTCCGGTAGTGCTGTGCATGCCACCAAGTCGCTGCTCGATCTCAGAATCAGATTGTGATAAGCGGCACTTGCTTATCCAAAGGCACTTCTTTCAGCCGGAAAATATCATCAACCTGCAGGGTCCAATCCACATACTCATCAGGATTCAAACCACCTCTGAACTCCGGTATTTCAATCCGAAACCCGGACTCCCAACGAGTCTGATTGTCATGCACAGGCGACGGTTCGAAATCCCTGGGAAGCGCTACATCACGCCGCGATTGCTGCCCTCTTTGCAATGATGGAGGATCTTCAATATTCTATAAAGGGTCGGCATCACCTTCTCGATGTTCATCAGGTACATTGCGATCTTGATGAGGTATAGCATGATCTTGCACCTCCAACCGTGCCATCATTGCTTGCAAAACAGCCATCATCTGTTCCTGGGTCTCCACAACGTCACGAAGAGAAGGCTCCCCATTGTTCCGCTCCATGGTTGCCGGCAGAATTTTTTTTTTTTTTTAAATCAAGAACGGATCAAGGCTCTGATACCAAGCTGGTGCAGGGCGGTTGTCAAACGCCTGCAGTGACCAAAACCCCGAATCAGCGAGAACGGGTTCTGGAAATTCTTGGATGCTAGGATTGAGCAAGATGGGGAAGATCCTTTGAAACCTGCAATGATCAAGCTCTGGAAGGGCAGTGTGATTCCTCATGTTGCCAGCCCTTTACCTGATTTCAATCCGGGTCTTCAAGATTGGAAGGGACGAACGATGGGTTTCTCACCGTGAGTCCCTGTTTCTTCTTTTTTTTTTTATCAGGAACTTGGAACGGAAGGAAGAGATTCCTCACGGAATCGTCTTCTCCCAACCGGGCTTTTGGCTTGGTGTGCGCAAGGGGGAAAACAAGGTGGCCGGCAGCCTTCCATGGAATCACCCAAAAGACCATCCAAAAAACTCACCGTGTAATTTTCCAAAACCAAAACAAAATCGTTGCTATGCAATATCTTTTTCCAAAACAATCAACACGCTGCCTTTTATTTCCTTGGTACGGGTTTTTTTTTTTAAAAAAAAACCAAGCATTAATGTCCCCCACGTGACTACAAGGGAGGGAGAAAACAATTGTAACACAATCCAACACGTTGACTCTTGCATGAAAACTCCAAACGGATTTTTTTTTTTATAAAAAAAATCAAGAGATCACGCCACTAATAAAATTATAATAATAATAATAATAATAAGACTAAAGACTCCGATGTTTTTTTCCCGGATCCGAAACTTCACGGACGTAATTAGTGTATTGGGCCTTCGGTCCAATTTCTAATTAATTATTTTCATCCCAAAAACGGGTCAGATTAGAAACTTGTTTCCCTTGAAGACGTCTGGACCTGCGCACGTTTCCTGCTGGCGAGGCTGGCTACCCCAAATCATCATGGGCCGGAAGCTGAACCGAAACGTCTAGGTTGGACTTCGCCGAACTATCACCGGGCTGTCCTGATATATGAGTCAGTTGATCAGGTTCAATATTCATCTCAATGTCCGCATCAACATAGGAGCTGGGTTGCTCCGAACCACTATAAACCTGCCTTGTTTGTGTTGTGTTTGATTTACCTTTCAGCTTCTGCATTTAATCTCTGATTGACATAGCACCTAACCACTAAAAGGAATTACTTGTGCACATACTTGCAAAAATTTTGTAATTCCCAATTCACCCCCCTCTTGGAAAAAGACACCTAGGCAACAACTGGTATCAGAGTAGTGTCTCTGATTACTTGAGTAAAGATTGATGGCTCATCCTTGGCCGAAGGCCAGTCAACAAATAGACTTCCACTATTCACAGGCACTAATTATTCATATTGGAAAGCACGAATGAAGATTTATATACAAGCTATAGAATTTTAATTATGGAAGGTCATCTTGAAAGGGCCACACATTCCCACAATTAAAGTTGATGGCGTGGGCATCCCTAAACCTGAAGAGGACTGGGATGATCATGACATGAAGATAGGGAAATTGAACGCCAAAGCAATGAATTTATTATATTGTGCTTTGGATGTTAACGAGTTCAACCAAATTTCCACTTGCTCTTCAGCAAATAAAATCTAGGATAAACTCGAAGTGACCCATGAGGGAACATCCCAAGTGAAAACCTCTAAGATAAATCTTTAAGTTCATAATTATGAATTATTTAAAATGGAACCTTCTGAAATAATTTCTGTCATGTTCTCCATATTTACAGATATTATTAATGGTTTAAAGAGTCTTGGCAAAGTATACTCGAATGCAGATCTAGTTCAGAAGATCCTTCATTCTTTGCCCGATAAATGGGATTCCAAAGTAACTGCAATTCAGGAAGCCAAAGATCTAAACACATTGCTGCTGGATGAACTGCTGGGATCACTCATCACCCATGAGCTGACAATGCGGCATAGAACGGAAGATGAACAAAAGAAAAAGAAGATAATAGCCTTCAAAGCTGCTTCCGAATCAAAGAGGGATGATAAAGAATCTGAAGAAGAAAGCACCTCCTCCAATGATGACCTAGAAGATGATGACATCGCTATGGTTGTGAGGAGATTCAGAAAATTTATGGGAATAAAGAAAGGAAGGTACAATCGAAAATTTCATAGGAAGGATTATGCAAAGGAAAATAAAAAGGATAGAGAGAAAGATAAAGAGGTAGTCCCCACATGCTATGAATGCAAAAGCCGGGGCACATATGTCCAGACTGTCCACTATTAAAGAAATCCTTCAGACAGAAGAAGAAAAAGAAAGCCATGTTGCCACATGGTTCGATAGTGAAGACTCATCTTCATCGGAAGAATAAGAGACCACCAAGACTGCAAATCTATGCTTAATGGGTCTCGAAGACGAGGTAACATCCCCTAATAATTGCACTGAATTTACTTTCGATGAATTAAATTCTGCTTTTCATAATTTACTTTCTGAATTTAAGAAAGCTGGAGTAAAGATAAAATCATTAAAAAATATGAATGATTCTTTACTCAAACAAAAAGGATGAAATTTCAGAAAAAAAAAATTTATTACAAAAAGAACTGCATGACTTTTCTAAAAGATTTGAAAAGCTGAAAAATGAAAATCTTTCATGTGAAAAGAAAAACAATGATTTACTTGCTGAAAATACTGATTTGAAAAAGGAGGTTACAAAACTCAAGCCTTTAGTTGAAAAACTCACTTTATCTTCAAATAAGCTTGAGTTAATTTTAAAAGAACAATGAATTTCAAGAAATAAAGCTAGAATTGGCTTTAAAACTTCTTTTGTGAATGAAATTTCAGCAACTACTTTTGTGAAATCCAAAACACCTGATCAAAATGGTTTATCTCAAAAAGTTTCAGCCACACCAAAAACTGTTTCTACTTCAAAGTTTTTATTATATGTTCCTAAGAATTTGAGCAAAAATGTATATATATCAAAAAGTTTAAAATCTACATCAAGTGCATCAACTGTTAGAACTTCAAATTCTGCTTCTATTAAAAATTCTAAAGTTGCATGCTATGTTTATAAAAGAATAGGACATAAAGCTTTTGAATGCAATAATTCTAGAAATATCCTTAAGAAAGTAAGAAAGATTTGGGTTCCCAAAGGAACCGCCTCTGCGGACCAGCAAGGACCCAAGGTAGCTTGGGTACCTAAAAGAATTTATTGACTGTTTTGTAGGAATGTCTTGCAGCCCAAAAATTGAAGAAAATGTGATACTTAGACGGTGGCTACTCAAGACATATAACAGATGACAAGGACCAATTTATCACCCTTAAAATGAAAGAAGGAGGCTTGGTCACCTTTGGAGGCAATGGGAAAGGGAGAATAATCGGTATTGGTAAGATCAAAATAACTTCCTTCACCTTTATTGAAAATGTTTTGCTAGTAGACAAATTGAAACATAATCTTTTAAGTATAAGTCAATTGTGTGATAAAGGCTTCAAGGTTGTCTTTGAATCTTCTATGTATATAGTAACTAACTCTTTAGATTCTAGCAATAAGTTTATTAGACATAGACTCGGGAATATCTATGTGGTAGATCTTAATGATTTTGCCATGTCAAGTAGCCCTAGTCTAATTGCAATGAATTCTAAGATCAAAGAGTCGGGTTTACTATGGCATAGATGATTAGGTCATGCTAGCATGCATACTATTACCAAATTAATTTTTAAAGATCTTGTTAGAGGCATGCCTAAGTTTAAAGTTGATTTAAATCATGTTTGTGATGCATGCCAAATGGGTAAACAAACTAGGGAGAGTTTTAAATCAAAGAATATAGTTTCTACAATAAGACCACTTGAACTACTTCACATGGATCTTTTTGGACCTACTAGGACCACAAGCCTAGGAGGTATGAAATATGCTCTTGTGATAGTAGATGATTTTTCGAGATTTACTTGGATTTTATTTATTGCTTCGAAAGATGAAACTTTTCATGTTTTCAGAAAATTTCATAAAAAGGTTTCAAATCAAAAGAACTTATATTTGATTTCAATTAGAAGTGATCATGGAACTGAATTTGAAAATCAATTTTTTGAAGATTATTGTACTGAATTTGGCATTGATCACAACTTCTCCACTCCTAGAACACCTCAACAAAATGATGTTGTAGAGAGAAAAAATCAGACATCGGAAGAAATGGCTCGCACAATGTTGTGTGAAGGCAATCTTCCAAAGTACTTTTGGACAGAAGCGGTGAACACTGCATGTTATATTTTAAATCGTATTTTGATCCGTCCTATCTTAAAGAAAATTCCTTATGAGATTTGGAATGATAGAAAATCCAATATTAGTTATTTTCATGTGTTTGGTTGCAAATGCTTTGTGCATAACAATGGAAAAGATAATTTAGGAAAATTTGATTCTAAAGCTCATGATGCAATTTTCTAAGATTATTCATTACATAGCAAAGCATATAGGGTTTTTAATAAAAGAACTCTTACTGTTGAAGAGTCAATTCATGTTGTATTTATTGAAACTAACCCTATACCTTCTAGACAAGAAGAGTGCATAGACAATGATGCAGGTACATTGCAAAAAGGAATGGATGACTTGAGCATTCAAGACAAAGACACTCAAAATGGAGAAGAAACGGTAAGTAAGGATCACACCGATCTACCAAGGGACTAGAGGTATGTTACATCTCATCCTAAAGAATTAATAATAGGAGATCCTTCATATGGTGTTAGGACTAGGTCCGCACATAAGGATGCACATGATTACCTAGCCTTTGTAACACAAATAGAACCCCATAGCTTAGAAGAGGCTGAGACTGACCCAAACTGGATGATGGCAATGCTTGAAGAATTAAACCAGTTTGAAAGAAATAAGGTATGAACACTTGTAGATAGACCTACTGACCATCCAATAATAGGAACCAAATGGGTCTATAAGAACAAATTAGATGAGCAAGAAAATATTATAAGAAACAAAGCTAGATTAGTGGCTAAGGGATATAACAAAGAAGAAGGTATTGATTTTGATGAAACTTATGCATCCGTAGCAAGACTAGAAGCCATTAGATTACTACTTGCATTTGCTTGCTACATAAACTTTAAACTCTTTCAAATGGATGTAAAAAGTACATTTCTTAATGGTTTTATCTCTGAACAAGTTTTTGTGGAACAACCACCAGGTTTTGAAAATCACACTTTTCCAAACCATGTATTTAAATTAAACAAAGCGTTGTATGGTTTGAAACAAGCACCTAGAGCCTGGTATGATAGACTTAGCACTTTCTTAATTGAAAATAATTTTTCAAGAGGTAATGTAGACAAAACTCTATTTATTAAAAAGAAAAATAATGACATCTTAGTTATACAAATATATGTGGATGACATCATTTTTGGTGCAACTAACGAAACTCTATTTAAAGAATTTGCTAAGCTTATGCAGGGAGAATTTGAAATGAGCTTAATAGGCGAGCTGAACTACTTCCTTGGACTTCAAGTAAAACAAACAAAGGAAGGCATCTTGATCAACCAAGCCAAATACATCAAGGATATCATCAAAAAGTTTGGTATGGAGAGTAGCAAATCAATGAGCACACCCATGAGCCCAGCATGCAGATTGGACAAAGATGAGAATGGATCCAATGTTGACCAAAAGCTATATAGAGGTATGATCGAATCCTTATTGTATTTGACTGCAAGTAGACCTGACATATTATATAGTGTATGTGTATGTGCTAGATTTCAGTCATCACCAAAAGAAACACATATGCTTGCTGTAAAAAGAATAATTAAATATTTGAAAGGAACAAGTAATTTAGGAATTTGGTATTCTAAATATTCTACTTTGAATTTGAATGGATTCTCTGATGCTGATTATGCTGGTTGTAAAATAGATAGAAAAAGCACAGCGGTACATGCCAATTTCTAGGGTTGAATTTAATTTCATGGCACTGTAAGAAGCAAAACTCCATAGCCTTGTTTATAGCTGAGGCTGAGTACGTGGCTACTGGTAGTTGTTGTACTCAAGTGTTATGAATTAAACAACAACTAGAAGACTTTGGTGTATCATAATCTAAAACTCCAATTAAATGTGATAACACAAGTGCTATCAATTTGACAAAGAATCCAATTCAACACTCTAGAACCAAGCACATTGAAATTAGACATCATTTTATTAGAGACCATGTTTCAAATGGTGATATTGTGCTTGATTTTGTTCATACTGATGATCAATTAGCTGATATATTCACTAAGCCACTCAATCAAGATAGATTTGAGCTAATTAGGAGTGAATTAGGACTTTGTGATCCTTTTGAAATTCTCTAACCTAATTCCTTCAAGTTTAAGGAAATATTATCTAGAGAACCTCCTGAATTTATTCTATTTTATTGAACCTTAATTTCCTCTAAAACTCTCTTCAAAATCTTTCTGATTTATGATCAAATTTTCAAAAACTCTATTTTCTCTGTTCGAGTCGACTGGATCTTAATCCGAGTCGACTGGATTCTCTGAGAGTTTTGAGCGAGTTCTAGCCTAGCCGACTCGAGCAGTTTCGAGTCGACTAGATCTTCTGATGGTTTTAGGAGAGCTCTGGCCGAGCCGACTCGAGCCTTTTTAGGGCTACTCGAGTCGACTGGAATTTCGCGCCTATGTATTTTGCCTTGGGTTATAAACCCTTCTCTGAATCGTTTAACCCCAATTTTGTCTTCTCTAACAGTTCGTACCTCTCCAAAACCTGCTCCAAAAATCTCTATCTCCCTTCCAAATACTCCAATCTCTCAATTTTCAATCTTTCCTAGCAATGGCACCCAAGCGTGCAACAGGTAAATGCTCCGTTAGGGTTGCTCCATCGGTTGAAAAGGAAAGAAGGTCAAAAAGGCATCAAGAAGAGCCAAGAAGCTTAGTTCATAGTGAAGAACCTGTAGAAGAGGTCGCAAGGGATGCTCCAACCGTTCCTAGCCAAGTGCCCTCGATGTCTACTCATCCGCTAACCTCTGGCCGACGCATTAATTTTGAGTTTATTAAGGAGATTGGAATGAAAACAGGAGACTTAATTGAAGATCAAGGGTGGAGAAAATTTTGTTCTTTGAATGAAAAGACCTATCCCTCTCTAGTTAGAAGTTTTTATGAAAATTTAAGATTGAAAACTAATCATGTGGAGTCCACTGTTAAAGGAAAGAGGATTATAGTCAATGAGGAATTTCTACAAGGTGTATTGGACTTACCTTCAGAGGGAGTGAAGTTTCTAGTAATTGATAATAGAGAGAAGACTCTAAGAACAATACTGAACAAAGAAGATGTTGGAGAAATTGGTACAGTTTTTGCTAACACCCCGTCACTGGAAATGAGATTGCTTCACAATTTTATTTATAGAATTTTCTTGCAAAGAACTGGAAGATTTGACTGGGTGAGTGAAAAAGATTTATGCCTCATGAAACATGTTTTAGAGAAAACTCCTATCAATATGTCATACATTATAATTATACAAATGAAGGAGACAGTTAGAGAGGCTAAATCATGTCTACCCTATGGAATGATGCTTACCCTATTGTTTAAATCTCATAGAGTAAGTTTGGAGGGTGAAGATGGATTATAATTGCATCATACAGATGTATACACTTCCAAAACTCTAGAGAGGATGGGGTACTTCCAAGTGGAAGGAGCATGGAGAAAGAAAGGCACAAATGTAAGGGCTATAGGCAGCTCAAGTAGTAGTGAAGAGGAAGAAGAGGAATAGAATATAGAAGCAGCTGGAACTTCTTCTACACCAGCACCTGAGCCTGAGTCACATATTTCTGAGCCTGCTGCTACTGTTGAGAAGACTAGAGCACCTTCTCCTATGTTTGATATGCCTGCAGTGGAGTTTGATTTGCCTGCACCGGAGTTTGACTTGCCTACAGCTGATGTTCCTTTACCTGACTACCCCTCTGCAGCACCACAACCTCCAATCATTCAAGTTCAGATTGAAGAACAGATGAGAAGCTTGACAGATACACTGACAGGTACAATAACTTCTTTATTTAGTGATTTGAAAAAGTCAGTAGACAGCAGATTAGACAGACTGGAAGAGCATGTGTCAAATCTACAAGGAAAGGTTGAAGCTATGGAAGCTTCAAGATCAACTCCTCATATAGAACTTCAACCAATCCTGAATTGTATCTCTTCAAGTTCTGAAGCAATTTTGAAATCTGTGGATGCTACATTAAATGAATACCAAACTGAGTTGAGGGAGCTTAGATGCAAGATGGGCATAGTTACAGAGACAAGGAGTATGGCTGATGATTACACTAGAGGCATTGGGATCATCAGGTCGGAGCTTGGAAGACTTCGAGGATCAGCTGAGGCATTCGCCAATGTCCAAGCTTCTGAGCTTATATCAATGCAGAAAGAAATAGGTGAGATGAAGGAGGCAGTGAACAAAGTGCCAGCAAGCCTCAAAGATATGGAGCAACAGCTAGGAGCAATTTGGATGGAGATGGTGTCTATCTGTGGCACTGTCAGATCCTTGGAGGTCACTGCTAGGACCAGACCCTTGTATGATCCATCTCCCATTTCCACTAGGGCTCCTAGTGAAAGGAAAACTAGTAGTGAGCATACTTTCTATTTTAAAACTTTTTTAAAATAACATGCAGCGGAAGCATGATCGAGAAGATTAACATTTAATCTAAGCATGCTTTTAGAATTATTCTATGCTACTTAGTCCAAGATCTTGCATGAATGATTAATATAAACTATGAAATCATAAACTCATGCTATGAACATTTCAAAGCAACATATCTATATATATAAAACCATACATCGTATGAATTGGAGACACTCTCCACTACGGAAGATCCAGGAGGAGGAAGAAGAAACTCTGCTTAGCCGCACACGTGTCCGGCCTCTACAGGTGGTTCACACCAGGGCTCTTTCAAAATCTACTTCCACTCCAAGTGCTAGCTTGTCGTGGAACGATTTGATCGGAACTCCTTTTCTTCTTTCGATACCGACTCTCCGAATGAATGAAGAAACTCAGGAGATGGAGAATGAGTGGTTGAAACCCTTTCCAAATACTCAATCCCAAGACCTAGATCACTAGGTACAAATATTTATGCTTTTCCAAAATCTTCACACCCATACAAAAACTAGAACCTTTCCTAGTTTCTTCCCTTTCTTCCCTTTTGATTTTTCCAGCATTTCTTTGCTGAATTCTTTCTTATTTTCGTCCTCCCATTTCAGCCCATTATGTAGGTGGAGAGGGAGAGGGAGAGTGGGGAGTTATGGGTGATAATGGAGGGGTTATGGATAGTTATGGGGAGTTATGGTCATGGGAAGTTACATAACTCCCCAAAACTGAATTTAAACTTATTTAAATTCAGATTAATGTCTTAATTAATTTCAGTTCATAACTGAAATCAATTGGGTCAAGTGTGCATACATTGGGTTCAACCCAATTGGATCCAAACCTATTTTGAACCAAATCCCATTTGATTCATTCCAGATTTTTATAGCTCAATCAAATTGGGCCATCAAGTAATCACATTACTTAATTCACCTCCATGCATCACTAATTATTAGTGAAAAATTTTATGTCACAACCTTTTGTGACATCAAGTGTCTACACTTGCGAAATCAACAAGTGTCAACACCTACACAAGTGTCGACACTTTTAAGAATATCAAGTGTCGACACTTGGGTAAAGAAAAATACTTTTCCTTTGCGAGTCCACGAACGATTCCCAATCGTTCTCCGATCACTAGATCAAGTAGAAACCCCTATGATGTGTGACCCCATAGGTTCAAACACTAAGCCGGTAGCACTGGAACATTTCCAATACCAGTCAAAGTTGCCATCTAGCAATGACACCCGATGTCCGGATAGGTCGAAGTTGCAGAGCAACAATCAAGAACCAAGAGATACGGAAACCCTGTAATTAGTCCCTTTGACCTCAATGCTCAGGAAGACTTAGGGTTAAACTGCCCAACCCATAAAGTCTATCAACAATGTGTCTCAACCTCACAAGTCCTGTAACACATTACAGAGACTACCCTGGCCAAGGTTTTGCTAAATTGAAACACAGTAAGTATCTGCTCCAAACACTTTGGAGGGGTCAATCCCATCTTGATCCAATCACTGCTACACGAGTACTTAATTGTACCCAGAAACCTTCCATCCATGGATTAGAAATCCAGATAGTCCAGCACCAAAGTACAGTGAGTTGCCCGCAAGCTACCATGACGATCTCATGTCGGAGGGATAACTACGTCCATATCAAAACTCTAGGCAGAAAAAGTATAAACGGGTCACGTTCGATGAAATGTCAAACACAAAATCTGCATGCCATACTAGTGTCTCTACACTCCTTGGTTAAGAGGACAACCAACAACTTTGGCACACAACGACCTATACTTGATATACTATCATCCTAAAATAAGTGTATCATTTGGTCGCGAACAATTTTAGGACTATATGATATATCCTCTCTATATCACATACAAATAGTCCTAAGGACTTCATCACTCAAGAACTCATTACAGAAAGATGAAATAGTGATGAACTGCCAGAATAAATATTTTATTCAATAATATAATTCATATACAATTACATCAAATGTATAACTGTCTACAGTAGAAATTGGTTTTGGGACATATTTCCCAACAACTTCCACTTGGACTAAAGCCAATCAGAACAGTATCGTATACCCATCTTCCATTTACAATCATTGAGTTCTTGAATTCCAACGACTTTAGTGAAGGGGTCAACCAGGTTCTCCTTTCCGTCGATCTTCAGAAGGTCGATATCACCTCGTTCCACGATTTCTCGCACAAGATGAAAACGACGCAGAATATGCTTGGTACGCAGTTGGAACTTCGGCTCTTTGGCTTGAGCAATGGCTCCAGTGCTGTCACAATACACTGGAACAGGACCATCCAGGGAAGGTGCCTCTCCCAGCTCGCCAAGAAATTTTTGCAACCAAACTGCTTCCTTTGTTGCATCAGATGCTGCAATATATTTCGCTTCGCATACAGAGTCTGCTATAGTGTGCTGCTTGGAACTCTTTCAGCAGATAGCTCCACCATTCAGGGTAAAAATAAAACCAGACACACTCTTGCTATCATCCCTATCTGACTGGAAACTAGAGTCAGTATACCCCACAAGTTTCAAGTCAGGTCCTCCAAAAAGAAGCCACTGGTCCTTGGTATTTCACAAATACTTCAGGATGGTCTTTGCAACCTTCCAGTGTGCTTCACCTGGGTCAGACTGGTATCGACTCACTACTCCTAATGAGTATGTCACGTCTGGTCTAGTACATGTCATGGCGTACATGATGAACCCTACTACCGAAGCATAAGGAATCCTACTCATATGCTCTCTTTCCTCAGGAGTTGTTGGACAATCCTTCTTGGAAAGAGAAATTCCATGGCCTATCGGAAGATAGCCTTTCTTGGAATTCTCCATGCTAAACCTTTTCAGCACGGTATCAATGTACGTAGACTGGGACAAACCCAGAAGCTTCCTTGATCTATCCTTATAGATCTTCATACCTAGTATGAAAGAAGCTTCACCCATGTCTTTCATAGAAAACTGGGATGACAACCAGACCTTTATTCCCTGTAATGCAGGGATGTCATTCCCGATTAAGAGAATGTCATCCACATACAGTATAAGAAATACAACTACAGAACCATTTGCCCACTTATATATGCAGGGTTCTTCTTTGTTCCTGACAAAACCATACGTCTTGATACACTTATCAAAATGCATGTTCCAACTCCGAGATGCCTGCTTCAGTCCATAGATGGACCTACTAAGCTTACATACCTTAGATTCATCTGTGGATGTGAACCCTTCAGGTTGCATCATATACACCTCCTCATCTAGCTCACCATTTAGGAAAGCTGTTCGGACATCCATTTGCCAGATTTCATAGTCCAGATATGCAGCTAAGGCAAGCATAATCCGAATAGACTTGAGCATTGCCACATGGGAAAACGTCTCGTCATAGTCAATACCATAATGTTGACGATAATCCTTGGCAACCAGACGGGCTTTATAGGTCTCTACCTTCCCATCTATGCCCCGTTTCCTTTTGAAGACCCATTTGCACCCAATGGGTTTTACCCCTTCAGGTGGATCAACCAAAGTCCATACTTTGTTGATTTCCATGGACTCCATTTCAGATTTCATGGCTCCCAGCCACAACTCAAAATCAGACCTCTGCATCGCTTCCATATAGGTGATTGGATTCTCGTTATTCTCATCGAGCTCAACGGGATCACCGTCTCGGACTAGAAAACCGTAGTATCTGTCCGGTTGATGCGGTACTCTACCGAATCTCCTTAATGACTGGTCAATAGGCTCAAGGTTTGATCTTATCATAACGGGTTCTATAGCAGTCCTTGAATGATTTGGTTCTTCTATCTATTGAACTTTAGTAAGCTCAACATTGGCAGCTTGAGCACCTTCAGTAAGGTACTCCCTTTCCAAAAAGGTAGCTCTAAGACTGACGAACAACTTTTGTTTTCCAGGCATATAGAAGAAATAACCCTTAAGCTCTTTAGGATACCCAACAAAGAGGCACCTGTCAGACCTAGGTCCAAGTTTATCTGTCTCCAAATGCTTGACATAAGCCGGACATCCCCAAACCCGAAGGTGTGAAAGACTCGGTTTACGCCCATTCCATATCTCATATGGAGTTTTGTTAACAGACTTACTCGGAACTCTATTTAGAAGATAGCACGCTGACTCCAAAGCATACCCCCAAAAGAAAGTTGACAGAGTTGCAAATCCCATCATGGATCTAACCATGTCCAACAGAGTCCGATTCCTCCTTTCAGATACACCATTTAACTGGGGTGTCCCAGGAGGTGTCCATTGAGAGAGAATCCCATTCTCTTCAAGATAAGTCAGAAACTTCCCAGAAAGATATTCTCCATCTTGATCTGATCGAAGGATTTTAATAAGCTTCCCGGTTTGTTTTTCAACTTCATTACGATACCGTTTGAACATTTCAAACGATTCAGATTTATGTCTCATAAAAAAGATATAACCGTACCTTGAGAGGTCGTCCGTAAACGTAATGAAATATTTATATCCACCCTTGGCATCGACATTCATTGGTCCATATACATCAGTATGTACTAGACACAAAATGTCATCGGCTCGTACACCTTTTCCAGTAAAAGGTGACTTGGTCATCTTACCAAGTAAACAAGATTCATAGGTTGGCAGTGATTCACAATCATTAACGTTTAGGAGACCTTCTCCCACTAACCTGTTGATTCTATTCTTGTTTATATGACCTAGCCTACAGTGCCAGAGATAAACATCATTGACATTATCTAATCTAGGGTGTTTGCATGAAATGCACATTACACCAACAAGCTGTGATAAAATATAAATGCCATTCTTAATATGTCCAGTCATAACTACAATATCATTCATAATGACTTTGCAAAAATCACTCTTGATTAATAGTTCATAACTATTACTGGCCAACTGGCCTACAGAGATGATATTTACAAGGAATGATGGACAATAGTAATAATCACTAAGAACAACTTTACAAGACTCGAAAAACAGATTGACAATTTCCAATGCCAGGACTGGAGCTTGACTTCCATTCCCCACATTCAGAAATCTCTCGCCATTCTCGAATCTTCTACTAACTTGTAGTCCCTGCAACGTATTGCAAATGTGATAAGGACTACCAGTATCTAATATCCAGTTAGTAGTATCACAAATAGAAAAACAACAAGGATTTATCATATAAATACCTTTTCCAGCAACCTTTTGCTGCTTCTTCTTCTTCGGCCTGTTTGGGTCAAGTGTAGCTAGGTAAGCAGAACAATTCCTCTTCCAATGACCTGGCTTCTTGCAGTAGAAGCATTCTGCTTGACTCTGGTCAGCCTTCTTCTTAGTCTGACTGGGCCCAGCACTTTGCACCATTTTACTTTTATTCTTTTTCTTTTTCCCTTTCTTAAAGGGACGATGCCTTGCCGCACTGCCTCCCACTAAATTCACCAAGCTCTTTTGGAGCTGGTGATCCTTTTCATAAGTCTGTAGTAACCCCATCAACCCATGATAGTTGACTACAGGCCTTGTTAATCTATAGTGATCTAGAAAAGATAAAGAATTCAAAATCGCATCATTCCCAAGCTGCTCGTGGAAAGGATATCCGAGTTTGGCCAGGCGCTCGATCATCTCGATCATGTACAATACATGATCAGTGATCGAAGACCCTTCAGTCATTCGAGTGTTGAAGATGGTAGAGGAAATCCTGTACCTCTCAACGTCGTCTGGGGAACCAAAAGACTCCTTCAACTTTTGAAGGATTTTCTCTAGTTGGGCCTCCTTGAATCTGCGATTGAACTCGTCATTCATAGCCGCCAACATAATGCACTGCACCGCAGTACAGTCAGAGACCCACTTTTGATAAGCATCCCTGACTGCAGTATGTGCGGTGGGGGCAGGCCCCTCAGGTGCCGGATCCGTTAATACATAAAGGATCCGTTAGTGCTCGAGAACAATTCTCAATCTTCGATACCAGCTATCGAAGTTGGGTCCCATGAGCTTGTCATTATCTAATAATGACCGGAGTGACAGATTAGTAAACATTATCTAAAAAAGAGAAAACCAAGACTATTTAGTATATGAATTATTTAAAACTTAAAAACATGGACTTTTGTCTAAAAGCTCCTCCCACTATTTTATTCAAACTAGTAGCCTCTACCTCCAATCCGAAGAATAACACTTATCCCTTAGTGGGTACCAGAATCCAATAGACAATGCATGAGCCCGACTATGGTCGGCCAACCCATGCTCATCTAAAGGTAGGTTCATAACCAGTTGTTTCTCCAAACAACTCCTAGTAATTTATTTTGTCCCAGGAACACTTCAATCGGCCTTTGGGCTACTTGCTAAAGAAGGTCCCAGTTAGGTCCAACCATTAACATGACTGATCTTAATGCTTCTATCTAACAAATGATCAAGCCCGACTTTGGTTGGCTAACCTGACCACCTGTTTAAGAAAGTTGCACTATGTCATCATATAATGAATTGCAATTCCAATAGTATGATGACCACCCGATCTATGGATCTGTCGATGATCACCCTATTACTGGACTCATTACCAAACACCTTAATGGAAGGCTAAGACAAAAATTATCATATAATCTCCATCTTTTAAGGACCTAATAATTTAGAGGTTTTATACATTTTGTGACGGAAGAAAAAAGATAAGTCATGGATTATCTTTCACCAACTTCATATGTTAATGAAAGGGTTACATGAACCACAAAATCCATGGGCACCTAAATCAGTCAAGCTGATTAACCTTATTGGCATGGGCTAACTCGAATCAATGAGCTAACTAATCGAAACTGGTTGACCATATTAGCCAGGTAAGTGAGATCAAGGTTATGAGTTAAGCCATTAACCATCTTTTCTTAGACACCAATATCATTGGCCAGGAAAGAGATAGCCCCAAAAACCATAAATCAAAAGCCATACTTACCTTAGACACCAATTGGTTCACCAATTTTGATTAGGCTAGCCTAAGGAATCGGGTCCTACCACGAAGCCAAGATTAAGTCCATTTAGATATATGGACCAATCAATCTAACTATTAGATAGATACTAGAGAAGAACCTTAACTCAACATTTGATTAAGTTAATTCTCTATTAAGTCCAATTCATCTAAACTTAGGTCTAACCCAATTAGGACCTAATTCAAGATAACCCATTTAATCCAAAGTTATGAATATGACTTAGATCTTAGAATCATATCCCTAGATCATTTAGTCACTTAGATTTACTTAATTCATAATTAAGTTAATCATACAACAGATTGAAACATTTTCAGTAAACTTAATAAAACATTTTTACAAGAAAATCCAACTTTTGAATTTCTGTTCACTGTGAAGTGTCGACACTTCAGTAGCAAGTGTCGACACCAAGGTGTCGACACTACTCTGAGACAGGTCGACACACAGTGAAAAATAGTGAACCAATTTCTGTGTTTTTGTTCGTGAGTCGACATCCAGAAGCCCAAGTGTCGATACATAGACTCCCAAGTGTCGACACTAGGTAAGCTAAGTGTCCACACTTGATCCAACCCGAGCACAGAAATGCAGGAATCCAAACTTTGTCTTTTCTAAACTTGAATTTTATGTTAAACTATTTAACATAACAATCATAAACTAACTTTAGAACATTTCTAAAATATTTTATGACTTCAAATTTAGAACATAATAAAGATCAAAATATTTTAATCTTTACTTTTTCTTCTTCATGAGTCCTTCACAATGGCACCTCGACATGCCATAGGAGATCCCTTTGAATGGGAAGTGAGGGTCTTGCAGCCCTACTTCTCTTCTATGACCGGACGGCCTGGTGAGGCACTCAATCCGAGTACTTGCAAGATATTAAACTAATTTCATAATGTTTATACTAAACATTCATGCTAGAGTAACCTGGGTGCTCTGATACCAATTGAAAGGAAAACTAGTAGCGAGTATACTTTCTATTTTAAAACTTTTTCAAAATAACATGCAGCGGAAGCATGATCGAGAAGATTAACCTTTAATCTAAGCATGCTTTTAAAATTATTCTATGCTACTTAGTCCAAGATCTTGCATGAATGATTAATATAAACTATGAAATCATGAACTCATGCTATGAACATTTCAAAGCAACATATCTATATATGTAAAACCATACCTCGTATAAAGTGGAGACACTCTCCACTGTGGAAGATCCAGGAGGAGGAAGAAGAAACTCTGCTTAGCCGCACACGTGTCCGACCTCTACAGGTGGTTCACACCAGGGCTCTTTCAAAATCTACTTTTACTCCAAGTGCTAGCTTGTTGTGGAACGATTTGATCGGAACTCCTTTTCTTCTTTCGATGCCGGATTCTTCGAATGAATGAAGAAACTCAAGAGGTGGAGAATGAGTGGTTGAAACCCTTCCCAAACACTCAATCACAAGACCTAGATCACTAGGTACAAATATGCACACTTTTCCAAAATCTTCACACCCATACAAAAACTAGAACCTTTCCTAGTTTCTTCCCTTTCTTCCCTTTTGATTTTTCTAGCATTTCTTTGCTGAATTCTTTCTTATTTTCGTCCTCCCATTTCAGCCCATTATGTAGGTGGAGAGGGAGAGGGAGAGTGGAGAGTTATGGGTGATAATGGAGGGGTTATGGATAGTTATGGGGAGTTATGGTCATGGGAAGTTACATAACTCCCCAAAACTGAATTTAAACTTATTTAAATTCAGATTAATATCTTAATTAATTTCAGTTCATAACTGAAATCAATTGGATCAAGTGTGCATACATTGGGTTCAACCCAATTGGATCCAAACCTATTTTGAACCAAATCCCATTTGATTCATTCCAGATTTTTATAGCTCAATCAAATTGGGCCATCAAGTAATCACATTATTTAATTCACCTCCATGCATCACTAATTATTAGTGAAAAATTTTATGTCACAACCTTTTATGACATCAAGTGTCTACACTTGCGAAATCAACAAGTGTCGACACTTTCAAGAATATCAAGTGTCGACACTTGGATAAAGAAAAATACTTTTCCTTTGTGAGTCCACGAACGATTCCCAATCGTTCTCCGATCACTAGATCAAGTAGAAACCCCTATGGTGTGTGACCCCATAGGTTCAAACACTAAGCCGGTAGCACTGGAACATTTCCAATACCAGTCAAAGTCGCCATCTAGCAATGACACCCGACATCCGGATAGGTCAAAGTTGCAGAGCAACAATCAAGAACCAGGAGATACGGAAACCCTGTAATTAGTCCCTTTGACCTCAATGCTCAGGAAGACTTAGGGTTAAACTGCCCAATCCATAAAGTCCATCAACAATGTGTCTCAACCTCACAAGTCCTGTAACACATTACAGAGACTACCCTAGCCAAGGTTTTGCTAAATTGAAACACAGTAAGATATCTGCTCCAAACACTTTGGAGGGGTTAATCCCATCTTGATCCAATCACTGCTACACGAGTACTTAACTGTACCCAGAAACTTTCCATCCCTGGATTAGAAATCCAGATACTTCAGCATCAAAGTACGGTGAGTTGCTCGCAAGCTACCATGATGATCTCATGTCAGAGGGATAACTATGTCCATATCAAAACTCTAGGCAGAAAAAGTACAAACGGGTCACGTTCGATGAAATGTCAAGCACAACATCTGCATGCCATACCAGTGTCTCCACACTCCTTGGTTAAGAGGACAACCAACGACAATGGCACACAACGACCTATACTTGATATACTATCATCCTAAAGTGTATCATTTGGTCGCGAACAATTTTAGGACTATATGATATATCATCTCTATATCACATACAAATAGTTCTAAGGACTTCATCACTTAAGAACTCATTACAGAAAGATGAAATAGTGATGAACTGCCAGAATAAATATTTTATTCAATAATATAATTCATATACAATTATATCAAATGTACAACTGTCTACAGTAGAAATTGGCTTTGGGACACATTTTCCAACACCTAGTACTTCTCATCATCCTAAGGCTCCTCCTCCATGTGCTTCCTCTAGCAGACATCCTAGACCTACTTCTTGGCATGGTGCCAATGTTCCTAAGGATGATTCTGAGTAGAACTTTTGTAGTTTCAGTACTTTTTGGATGCTTTTTGAAACTCTTGTAATGGTTGATGTACTGAAATTTTTTTGATAGAAATGAGATGAACATCGTTTTGACATTATTGTGCATTTGTATTATTCTGTTTACACTCTCTATTTTCTTAAATAGAATTCTTTCTCTAAGTTGAGAAAGTGAAATTATCTCAAACAAATCTTGAAACATTCTCAATCTATTTAAAATTCTGAGCTTATATGTTTAACCTTTTTGAATTGATGACAAAAAGGGGGAGAACTATAGAGTGCATGAAAGAAAAGGCTAATTGAATTGGAATAGAACTGATAAAGTGAATTAGACAGGGGGAGCTTAATGATTTTTCGCATACTTTTCCTGCTAAGATGTTCAAATGAATGTTAAAGGGGGAGAAACTTAGAGAAATTTCTTATTGTTTAGAAATTTTATAAAAAGAGGGAGACATACATGTTTATTTTACATGCTTCAATGACTACTATGATGCTCTCTACTTATTACATATATCTATCAATACTTAATGCTGCTTGATACATGCAAGCAATCATTCTCTGATACTTTCAGTTTATGAATTTGACCTTGTGCATAACTGTATAGCATATATTGATATACATTTGAGATTACAGTTGATTCTATGAATTGTCAAACAAGTGTAAATGCTTATTACGATACACATCCATACTTGTGAATAGAATAGATTCTTTTCATGTCTAGTATTTTGTCATCATCAAAAAGGGAAAAATTGTTGACCCATAAAGTGATTTTGATGATAACAAAATATTGGAGCATACATTTGGTTATCTAACAACTCTTCAAATAATTAACAAGTTTTTGTAGAACAACTACTTTGACATACTTTCTAAATCTTACAATCTTTATTGCTTTGTGTTGAGTTGTAAAGTGTTTAGAATCTTGTAAAGAAGAACTCTACAAAAATTTCCTACTTAAATCAAGTTAAAGGGTTACTTCTAGTAGTTTTCAAGCTTCAATTTTTTCTTGAATTTATTGTAAGAAGACCTTGAAGAAGTCTTCAAAGCTTAGGACAAGTGTTCTGGAATATTGAGTTTGATCTTGCTGAAGAACAAATCTCGAGCTGACTGGATGGAGGAACCAGCCGACTCTGACACTGGCACAGGAAAGAAGTTCTCCGACACACAGATCCAGCCGACTGGCACCTAGGCCCAGCTGACTCATCTAGAACTTAGTTGAAAGTATTCTTAGATTCTCAGGAATCCAAGCCGACTGGAATTCAGCCCAGCCGACTCGTCCAGAACTTGGTTGAGACTACTCTGAGAGCCTCTGAGATCCTAGCCGACTAGAATTCAGTCTAACCAACTTGACTAGAGTGACACATTTTCTCAACTGTGGAAGCTAGCCGACTGGCATTCAGCCCAGTCGACCCGAACTTGATTCGAGCCGACTCGAAGATTGTCCGAGCCGACTAGAATTCAGTCTAGCCAACTCAACCAGAGTGACACATTTTCTCAACTGTGGAAGCTAGCCGACTGGCATTCAGCCCAGTCGACCCGAACTTGATCCGAGCCGACTCGAAGATTGTCCGAGCTGACTGGAATGACAGGGTCACCTCCAACAGCTAGTTTCAGTTTTCAGTTTTTGAATTCCAAAAGTGCTCCAACGGTAACCTGTCACCTCCCAACGGTCTACAATGTTCAAAATCAAGGGAAGGCAGTTGAAGTCTCTATAAATAAGGTATGAGAACATCTTTGGAGAGACTAATGAGTTAATAAACATTTATTGAAGATTTATTGAAGTTAGAAGTGAGAGCACTTGAGCTTTGAAGTCAGCCTTCAAGCCTTCACCAACTCTTACCAGAAGCTTAAAGCACCTTTTGAAGAAAGCAAGGAAGCCATTGAAGTGCATTGAAGAGCATTCAATAGAGCTTCACTCGAGCTGTATTGGCAACCACTCGATAACAGAGTTTGTCATTTTTGTTGCTTCTTTATTCTATTCTTAGAATATTTGGGTTATTGGTGAGCCCAGTTGTAAAAACCAAATAGGTTTCTTTGGTGAGCCTTTTTTAAAAATCAAAGTGTAGAGGTTCTAGGTGAGCCTGTAAAAACCTAGTGTGGGTTTCTTTGGTGAGCCCAGTTCAAAAACCAAAGTGTAGAGGTTGGGATTGTGAGCCTGTAAAATAATCCGACTGTATTCCGATTTGGGGGATATAGTGGAAATCCCGAGTGGTGAACTTGGGTAGTGGACGTAGGAGCTGGATTGCTTCGAACCACTATAAACCTGCCTTGTTTGTGTTGTATTTGATTTACCTTTCAACTTCTACATTTAATCTCTGATTGACACAGCACCTAACCACTAAAAGGAATTACTTGTGCACATACTTGCAAAAATTTTGTAATTCCCAATTCACCCCCTCTTGGGAAAAGCCACCTGGGCAACAAAAACTTTTTGAACAAAAATCTCATCAAGTTATTCTCGTCAAAGGGAGAATCAAGTTTACATATTTAGCAAGTTATTATATGGCCTCAAAATAAGCCAGTAGAAAATTATTTTAGAAGTTCTCTCAAGCATTATTTGATGGCTTTTATTAGCTTCATGCTGATTATTCCTTTTTTCTTTTGCATTTATGGTATATCTTAACTTTTCATTTTAGTTTATGCTAATGATATCATCCTAACAGGTAATGATATTCTAGCTATTGATGCACTCAAGTCCTCTCTTCACTTCAAATTTCATATTAAGTTTGCAAATTGGACATGTTATTATATGGCCTCAAATTTGGACAAGTTATTATATGTTCTTAAAACAAGCTAATAAAAATTCCTTTTGGAAGTTCTCTTAAGCCCTATTTGATGTTGGCTTTTATTAGTCTTGTGTTGATTATTCCCTTTTTTCGTATTCAAGGCATATCTTAACTTTTCATCTTAGTTTATATTGACGATATCATCCTATCAGGTAATGATATTCTTGCTATTGATGCACTGCAGTCCTATCTTCACTTCAAATTTCATGTTAAAGATTTGGGACTATTGAAATTTTTTTTGGGCATTAAGGTTGCTCAATTTTTCAAAGTCATCTTTCTTTCATAATGAAAATATACATTAAAAATTTTAGAAGACATGGATATCGTGGGAGCTAGAATTATTGAGACACCTATGGAATAATATTTAAAATTCATAGACTTCGATGGTCTATTGCTTGGTGATCATTTTTCTTATTATATCTTTGTTGGCTGACTCATTTATCTTATAGTTATTTAGTCTGATATTATTTTCTCAGTTCACATTCTAATCAATTTTTATGCATCAACCTCATGAATTTCACTTTGATATTACTCTTCGC
Organism: Areca catechu; assembly: GCA_021397845.1. Taxonomy (NCBI): domain Eukaryota; kingdom Viridiplantae; phylum Streptophyta; class Magnoliopsida; order Arecales; family Arecaceae; genus Areca; species Areca catechu. The sequence continues at coordinate 205,694,391 of CM038051.1, read as the reverse complement.
TTACTTCGCTATCTCAAAGATATCCCTGGGCAAGGTATTCTTCTTTACTCTTCTAGCTTTTTCATCTCACAACTTATTGTGACTCAAATTGGGACAGCTACTATATGACTCAACGCTTTACTACTGATTCTTGCATTTTTCTCGATTCTTCTTCTATTTCTTGAAAGACTAAGAAATAAGTATTGTCTCATGCTCCTTGTAGAAGTCGAGTCTTGCATTATGACTATAATGAACTGTGAGATACAATGGTTAAAATACTTGCTCCATGATCTAGATAGTACTCATTCTATACTTATAACATTGTATTGGGATAATAAAGCTGCTTTTTATATTGCTGCAAATTCTATATGCCATTAATGCATGAGCACATCAAATTGGATTACTATTTTATTTATGAGAACATTCAGTCCGGCCTACTCCATACCAAGTTTGTTTCCTTTACTTATCAATTAGCTGATGTTTTCATCAAAACCTTAAATAAAGATACATTCCATTTTTGTAACACCCAGGAAATAAAAAAAAAAAATGGGCGCGAGAAACACGGGCGGGCGAGCGAACGCGCGGAGCGCGGGCGATGCGCGGGCGCGCGGTGCCAGCCCGGCCCGTCGCGGGCGCGCGCAAGGCGCGGCCCAGGCCCACGCGCGCGGCGCGCGCGGGCGCGTGGGCTCGGCCCAGCTCGTGCCGGCTGTCGCGTGGGCGTTTCCCACGCGTTTCCCAGGTGTTTCCCAACCGTTTCTCGCGGTGTATGGCGGTCCATGGGATTTCTGAGCGATCTGGACCGTCCGATCGTCTGATCGAACGGCTGAGATTGGTCCGAAGGAGTTTAGGCTTGATTAGGGGCTTTTGGATTCGGATTTGGACGTGGTTTGAGATGTCGATCTCAGATCTGACGGCTGGGGAGATATTTTAATGGTTTTGAACTTCCTATGTTATGTTTGAGATGATTTTAGATGGGTTTTTCTCCTCTTTTTAAACAGGACGTCGATGGAAAGCAGGGAGGAGCCTGCTGAGAGCCATAAAAGAGAGGAGAAGAGAGAGAAAGAGAAGGGAAAAGAGAAGAGAAGAAGAAAGAAAGAGAAAGAGGAGAAGAGAGAGAGAAAGGGAGAGGGAAGGGATTTTGGTTTGGAAGATGATGGAAGAGAAAATCGGGGGGGGAACCGACTTGATGAATTTATTTATTATTGTAGGAGATCAATCTTTTGAGCAGGAAGGATTTGGACGAATTTTGGGTAAAGATTGATATCGGATATTTTGGATTAGCGGTTGAAAGTAAGGAATTCTAACCTAATCACCGTATTTATTAATATATTTTACATGATCTGATATATTTCGAGCATAAATAAATATTTTTCATGCATAGTGATTTTCGGATAGCATGATTTGATTTCCGGGTTACGGATCAAGTTTGTGGTTAGTATTGTTTGTATTTGCCATGTGACCTTGAAATGTATTTGATCGTGATAGCGATCGCTGGAAAGTGACATGATTCGATTATGTGAAGAGAAATGATAATGTGTTAAGAGAACTGGTGTTTGGACTAGCCATGCCACGGCGGTACCGTGGTTTCTCAGTGTGCCCGTCACAGGCTGGAGTGTGACAATTTGTGTGCCCGTCACAGGCTGGAGTGTGACAACAGTGTGCCCGTCACAGGCTGAAGTGTGACAACAGTGTGCCCGTCACAGGCTGGAGTGTGACAATAGTGTGCCAGTCACAGGCTGGAGTGTGACCGTGGTTAGTCCAGAACCCTAAAGATAATGGTTAAATAATTGGAAATTCTATAAGAAGAAAATAATAAAGTTTCCAAAGTTTTGTTAAACATGAAATCGGAATTGTTGATTTCGACATGGTAATGTTTACTGCTTTCATATACATGTAAATTATTATTGGTGATTATTTTGGAACCCTTACTGGGCTATGTAGCTCACTCCCTACCATCTGTTTTCTTTCAGAGACTCAGGAAACTTAAGGAGAATCTGGGCTGGGCGTGAGACGGAGCATCATGTTTGTTGAGATATATAGTTAGTTTGTCCGGTTACTGACGTTTGAGTCAGTGGACCATTTTAAGATCTCGAGTTAATTATGAACTATACATTGTTAATGATTTGTTTATACAATATTCATTTACTTTGGATACATTTGAATTGTTGTGTACCTAGGCCTTGCATAATCTCTAGGGTAAAACCTAGGGTTTGTGCGGCCGGTCACGTAGCCATTTCCGGTATTGGATTCGGGGCGTGACAATTTTATTGTTAGCAAGTTAGATACATACCAACTTGATAGGGAGTGATGTAAATAATACATTAATTCTCCTTAATTCTCTTGAAAATTAGATTAGGCAGGTATGTGTAGTTATGATGAAAATCATATCTTAATTCTCTTGATACCAAATTAGATAGATATGACTAGGTATGATATGATTAGATATGCAATCAAGACATTTTCTATTTTTTAATCAAATTTTACTCCATGCTTCATGATTGTAAATATTTATGTAGAATTTCTTTGTATCAAATCCTGTATAATCCCTTCGATATAAGGATATTGATCTCATATAAGGTGTATATAAACTCATTGTTATAGCTAATGAAAACAAATCTTTTGCATGAAAATTTCTTTCTTAATATCTTTTTGCTATAATTCTTTTCATTAATAGATATAATGGTCAATAAAGGGAATGAGTGAAATTAACTAGGGGGAAGGGAGGATAGGAAATTTTAATAAGAAAAACAAGGGATTATGTGGCTATAAGAAGAAAGCATTTTTATTTATTCACATGGATCCAAGTTTAAAATTTATCCACCATATTTCTCTTAGAAAAAAAATGTTAGCAATTCAAGCAAGCTTATTCACTTAAATGGAAGAGATATATTTCATGATAGATTCCATTTGACAAATTTTCTGATAAGATTATCCTTAATCCTCCTCTTTTGAATGTTTGAGAAAAAATGCGATCAAGAGGTAATATATATAATATGCTTACACCTATTTACTTTTGGGCTTCTATCTTTCATTTACATTTCTCTCTTTTTTTTTTTAACCTTAATGCTAAGGGAGGCTTGAAGCCACCTGAATTTTATTGCAAATCAGAAAAATAATTACAGGATAGACATGGCAGAAATAGAAAGGGTGGTACACATGAGTGGACGGAAGATAAGAGAAACAAAAAAGAGCAAACATGATAGAGAAATAGCTTAAAACAATCTGAGATTAGTGATAGGTTCTGCTTGATTGTCAAACAGAGTTTTCTAAGATTTAATTTGCTCTAGGAACCAACTTCAAATTTGAGGCTTCATTCAATAAAAGATAGGTGGCTAAGCCCTTAGCCTCCTTTTTCATTTAAAAAAAAGGTTTCATAGGCCCTCCTTAACATTGCCTCTAATTCCACTCTGATTGGAATATAATCTCCTCTCCTCTGCCCATGACCACAGAAGTCTGGGTTGTTCTTTAAAGTCATCATCTAAAAGTGTAACATCAAGGCACCCTGTAAGCTTTTTGGGAGATGCTTCACCTTGTTCTATATCTTAACAAATTCAAGTAGAAGCTTTTGATAGTTAAGGGAAGTTCAGTTGTTGAAGAGTGCAAGACCTCTTGATGTAGTGGAAGAAATTGAAGCTTGCTTTTTAAGAAAGATGCAAGCATTCCTTTCCAGCCACCATGCCCAATAGGTAGCTGCAAATAATATGAGGATATATATAAGCTCTCAAAGAAAGTTTGAGGATGCATAACACCTAATGTTAGATAGACTTCCATGTTGTTGCCCAGTGTAGCAACCTAAGATGGGGGGTAAATTGGATTTTTAAAATTTTAAACTAAAGCAAGTATGTGCTGAACTAAAGTATTTATGAAACAAGTGAATGTGCTAAATATAATCTAGATGCTATGCTTTAAGGAATAAATATCAATGGAACAGAAGTAAATGAGAAAATAAAGCACACACAGAAATACAAGAAATTTATAGTGGTTCGATGCATACCAAGCACCTACATCCACTCTCCAAGATATTCCTTGAAAATTCTCACTATAATCATCAAGATTACAACAAACTTGTTTTCCGGGCTCACAAGTTAAAACCTCTTGTTGGTTTTGTTACTTAGGCTCACCAACAACCTTTCCCTCAAGATAATCCTAGGCTTGAATTCCAATTCATGGCTTGGAAGGGCCTAACCCTAGTTTTAATAGCCTTAAAACTAGTTACAACAATTAAAATCTAAGTACAGATTTAAGCACAAGAATAAAACTCTCAAAAGAGTAGAAATAAAATCGTTGAAGCTCTTCTTGAATGCTTGAGTTGTCTTCTTTCTCTTGAATACTATCAATGGATACTTTTGAATAATGATTTGAAAGTACAGCAGCAAGATTGAAGGTTTTTTTAGGTGGAATCTTCTTTATGGCTCACTCTTATCTTTTCAAAAGCTTTTTCAAAAGATAGGATTTATCTATAGTGTTTCTTCTCTTTCTCTTATGTCTTCAATGAGTTTGGTGAGTGATAAATAGTCCAAAAACCTTTAAAAAATCGTTTGTGACTGTTGGAGTGAAGAAACTAGCCATTTAGGATCGTTTGAAATAAATCTGGATCTTTAAAAATGTAGTCGTTACTGTTGTTAGAACCTATGAGTTGACTTGTGAGTCGATACTTAGGTCGACACTTGAGTCTTCATGAGTTGACACTTGGATCGACACTAGGTATAATTCTTTGAAAAATATAGTTCTACTTCATTTTTGTTCTTAGGCTATGAGTCGACCAGTGAGTCGACACTTGAACTTGTGAGTCGATACTTGAGTAGACACTTGAGTCAGCACTAGGCAAAAGTCCATGGAATGACACTATTATGTTCATTTCTTGTCTCAGGCCATGAGTCGATCTATGAGTCGACTTGTGAGTCGACACCTGAGTCGACACTTCACTGAAGTCCAAAAATGATGTTCTGTCCATTTCCATTCTCAAGCCTTGAGTTGATCTATGAGTCGACACTTAGGTCAATATTTGAGTCGACACTTGGTGTGCCAGCTGAAACTCTATATGCCAGTCTTCAGAGGTGTCGACACTTGCTTCATGAGTCGATACTTTGGTCGACACTTGAGCTGTGCAATTTCCAAAATATGTGCCAAACTCCGAAATTCTCAAATTTTATCCAATAGACTTCCAGTTTCTTCTTCATAAAGGCTAAAGTGATCATTTTCATGGCATTTTAAGGTGAGAAGACTTCTTAAACTTTGAAATTTATCTTGCATTCAAGTGAATGACTTTGATACTTTTGTATAAAAAATTTGATGTACCTGTAACCTGAATCATAACTCTAATTGAAACATTAGTACCAAAACATATACTCAACGTTTTGTTATTCATCAAAATCAAGGGCTAAAGCTAACACATGTTTTGGAGAAAAAAGGGTGGTTGGAAAAAATATGATCCATAACCTTAGAAGCTTGATTACAAGGAACACATCCTCTCAAGTTCCTTAGAGATCTTTTCCTCATTTTTCTTCTAATATCTTCTTTGTAGAAAATAAGCATAGCACATCCTCTCATCTACATGGTTAGTCCTTGACATCATAAACTAGTTGAATTATTTAAAAAGATCTCTATCCATCTTTCATCAGTTAGAACAAGACTTTAAAAATTATGGATGTAATTAAAAAATTAACAAAAGATTTAATTATAGAAAAGTTGTAAAATACTTACAAGAAATCATAGAATCAAAATCAAATCCAGATTTATATAAGATATTGTCCTAAGGTATATTTTCATTTCTCATGCAGAAATAGTCAGAAATACTATCTTAGGATACAATCAAGATTTTTTCGCCTGCAAGCACGATCATGAAAAAGGTTAATAAAGACTTTTCAGCATCCAACAAAAAAACTTTAAAAACAAGAAAAAACTTAGAAGAGAAAATATTAGGGGAGAAGAAAAGAGAGTACCAAAATACAAAACAAAACCTATCTCTTTAGGCTTTCAAGATGGCCTTTTTATAGTTATACAAAATTTGACCATTTGAACTTTTATTGGTCTATTAAAATCTAATTAGGTGTCAAATGATCAAAAAATTAAAAACCCAATAATTAAAAATATAACAGTCAAATAATTAAAAAGTCCAATGATCAAATAATTAAAATATGGTAATAAAGCTTAACGATCAAATAATTTAAAATAAAAAGGTCAAATAATTAAAAGATTAGGAATAATTTTTAAAGAAAATTTTAGATTTTTTTAACAATTCCTTTCAATTCAAAATTTCTAAAAAGAGTAAAACATAAATTTCTGGGTATTTATACTATACAATCGATCGGTGAGATGATTTTAACCTTACTTAGTATGAATAGTTTCAATATAAAGGAATTGGAGTGAATCAGGTCTTGAACTATATTCTTTTGATCCAAACATCAACTACCATATATATAGTATAGAAGTTTTTTGAATCAGGTATTGATTTTTCATAAGAACTTCTAAAGATTGCTAATGTCTCTAGCCGTGGCCATATATGGATACTCTCATATAGGTGAGCCTCTCCTAAGATGTATATAATATTACATCTCGAGAAATACCTCTCGGATCTTATTCAGAGATAAACTCTTCCTAACTATTATAGGAGTATTGATCACTATAGGAATGGGATGGAGTCTATAACTCTTATATTAAATAAATAACATGTACTCTTTAACCAACCAATCAACTTGTTATTATCACATTGAACCTCCTTCAAGGGATCTCCTATCACGGAGATTGGGTTTCTACTACTGGAAGGTCTTTTATAGCCTAAGCCCCTTTTCTCTCGATGATTTTAGGATTTTAATCATATTTAAGCCTTTAGTAAGGCAAATTGATAAAAACTTTTTTTCAACAAATGTTTCGGGTATATTAGAATTAAGCTCTTATAACAAATTTGATTTCAAATGCCATTAACAGATTTGAGTTGTAGCAAATGCAAGTATAGCTATTTATATATATGCATGATCATCATACAAAAGCAATATTATGTGTGCATTCAATATATTGTATCAAATGATCATCCATAAAGTTTGTATGATATAAAACTTGCATGCATGTTGAATATATAAATTCATATAAATACAGGCATGTATGCACATGAAATATGAGTCAATATTCAATTTTGCTTAGTTTATTTTATAGCTTAAGCTCAATAACTAGCCATTGTAAAAAATAGATTACTAATATGAACATGAAATGAATATAAAATATAGAAGGATCTCATCACTAATGCATGAGTCATGTATATCAACAAATCAAGAATATTCATAAACTTAAAAAAAAATGTATTCATTTATTTACCTGCACTTTCATGAATAGTTTTTACTCTATCTAATAAGTTGAATGATATAGCAATATGTCATTCTAATATAATAGTTTTGACAAAAATGTTTTATCTTTTTACACTAGATGTATACAAATACATCTTCTAGCAGAGGATTGATCAATCTCATATCTAAGTTCAAGGAGGTGAAGGCAAGAGTTATCAATATAATATATCTAATATATCTAAAGCATGGTAAAAAAATTGTAATACAAGGAGAATATATTCATTATATGCAAGATAAAGCACCAAAATTAATAAGGCATTTATCATGGTTCAATTTTCAATGTTAAATTTGAATATCCTTTCCTGTCTTTTGGAACAAAGAAAATTATAATATCAAATTTTGCATCATATTGCTTGACCAAATTATTTTAGAAAAGATAATAAACATGCTAATAGAATTAATTTTATGGTAAATAATTTGTTTTATAAAAAAGAATGATATATGCACGACATATAACATGGTTGGGTTTTTTTAATAATATCAAGCATGCAATTGTAGGTTTGGTCCATTAGAAGATAAACTTGGTCTAATTAATAAATAAATGTTCAAGGCATCCCCTTGTCATCATTCATTTAAACAACCTCTCAAAATTTAATTAATTTCTAAAATATAATTTAATGAACTAATTAAAAAACTTGTATATAGTTTTATTCAAAAAGTAGGGCTTCAACAGTGTTGCAACCTACAGGCAAACTATTGAAAGTTTGGAAAGAATGAAGGAGAATGTCAAGTACATACAATATAACATGAGTTATAGGATAGAACTAGAATCATCATAAGAAAGGTTATCATTTATTATTATTATTATTATTATTATTATTATTATTATTATTATCATTATTATTATTATTATTTTAGAGTATTCAAATGTCACAATCTGATATATGAAGTATGGACAATTCTCACAAAGGAGCATAAAAAGTATTGCATAAGCAGGTAGTTAGTCTTATCACTTTAAAACATCATGGTAGAAGAGATTATATAATAGTAGCAACAAAGTTCTATGCCACACAATTAGGAAATGTAATACCCAAAAAGGAAAAAATAGAAGAAAGGAAAGAGGGAGAGAAAGACTGCCATCGAGAGTCTTCTTCTTCTTCGATTCCACCAAGGAGAAGGAGGGACCAACCAAACCCTACTCTTCTAAAACTATAAAAGGGCCCCTCCTCTCTCTTTTCGTCCCACTCCCAAACCTCCTACCGCTGGCGAGGAAGAACGGTGGTCTTCACAAGTTCAGTGATGGATCCGTAGGAGTTTTTGATGATTGGCCAGGGGGAGACCTCACCAAGACCTAGGTGAGTAAGATTTTTTGATTTCCCTCTCCCTTCTCTTCAATTTCTGGCATGGTGGGTTGCTGTCGATGGACGACGGACCGGGATGGAGGCCGAGCCACCGTGGAATGCCATCGGCCCCATTCGATCGAGCAAAGGAAGAGGAGAGGGGGAGGAATGAGAGGAAGAAGGGAGAAGGAGAAAAGAGAGGAAGAAGAAGAGGAGAGGAAGAGAAGGAAAAAAATGGGAGGGAGACCCTTTGTTCGGCAGAGAAGAAAGAGAGGAGAGGGGAAGGGAAAAAAAATGAAGAAGAAGAGGAGAGAAGAAAAGAAAAGGAAAGAAAAAAAAAGAGAAAAAGAAAGGAAAAAGAGAAGGAAAAAAAGGGAAAAACAAAAGAAAAAAAGAAAAAAAAGAAGAAGAGAGAGAAGAGGAGGAAGATGAAAGAGGAGAGAGAAAGAAGAGAGAGAAAGAGGAGAAAGAAAGAAAAGAGAGAAAGAAAAAAAGGAAAGAAAATAATAATAATAAATAAATAAATATTGAAAAGGGAAGATCGAAAAGCTTCTCTCTCTTGAAATTCATGCAGTAAGGATATCAGCGAGTGGATCATTGATAAAATTCGGATAAAAAATTTTAGATTTATAATTATTCTAGGATTATTTATTTATATTAAAAATTATTATTATAGGAGAATAGCCTTATGAGTAGAAGGGCGTTGAGCGAGCTTCGAGTACAAACGATATCAGGTACATTTGGATTGACTCTAGGAAGGTCAAAATTTTGGACATGATTACCGATTTTATAAATATATCTTATATGGCATGATTTGATCCCTAATTATGAGCATTGGCATGCATGATTATCTATGCATGATGTATTTTGACTCTTTTTAACGGACAGTGTGATGGCTATTATTATTACTTATATTTATGTATACCATGTTGCATCAAGCAAAATTATTTTTGGGATGATTTGGATCATGATGTCGGTCATTGGAAAACTTAAAATGACATGACTTGAAAGCATGACATAAATTGATAAAGTGTTATTAAGAAAATGAGGTGTTTCGACTAGTCATGTCACGAGTAGGACCGTAGTTACTGAAATTGCCAGTCACAAGCTGGAGTATGACACCGAAATTGCCAGTCACAATTTGGAGTGTGACAATGAAATTACTTGTCACAGGCTAGAGTGTGACAATGAGATTGCTTGTCATAGACTAAAGTGTGATAATGAGATTGCCCATCATAGGCTGGAATGTGACAACAAGTTTGCCAGTCACGAGCTAAAATGTAATATTGAGATTGCCAGTCATGGACTGGAGCATGACCGTGGTTAGTCTAGAACCCTAAAGAAGAAAGATAACTAAATGGAAATATAAAAAGAAAAGATAATTTTATCAAAGATTTTATTATATATGGCATTGAGTTATTTTGATTGCATGACATGATATTCTATTATTTTTTTATTATTTTTAAATTATATTATTATTGGTATGACTGTATAGAGTCCTTATTGGACTGTGAAGTTCACTCCCTACTTTTTTATTTTTTTTAGAGATGCAGAATGTATAGCAAGGGTCAGGCCGGATGTGAGATTAAGTACCAGAATTTTAGATTGTTTAGTTAGTTCTATTTCAGATACCCATGTAATAAATAAGTTGACCATTTAGTTGTCTTGACTTGAACGAGTGGATTATTCAGTTATTATTAAATTATTTAATGATGTTTGGTTGATTAATATGATTTTTAGAAATGAAGAGAATCTTGTGTACTTAGACCTGGCATGATCTCTAAGGTGATACATAGGGTTGTGCGGCTAGTCAAGTAGTCGATTCCAGTGCTAGATTTGGGGCATGATAGAGTGGTATCAGAGCTTAGGTTGTAGGATTCTAGGATGTAAGTTCACAAAGAGAGAGAGTGGATCGCTCATTGGGTTGGGACAGGATAACATAATATATTCATATATAGGTGATATGTGAATACTAACGATGATGGTTATAGGATCCCAGGTGTGTGGAGGCGGACGTGGATGTGCTAGGAGGCCTACAAGATTTGCAGATGGTTCAAATGCTTGGAAGCCCTTGGATCAGCAAGAGGATGTTGGGATCTTACCACACATGGATGTGCACCGGCAGGAACCATTGCACAATCTTATGGACAACACCTCGAAGACAGGGACAATAGAAACGAAAACCTTGGGTGGACCTGAAATTCAGCTTGGGGATCAAGTGGTTCTCTTGCGGCTTATACAATTATTGGTGTAACAACAAGCCACTATTAGAACCGATATGATAAGGATAGTGATGGCGTAACAACAGCAACAGCAACTCATGCAACAACAATAATAGTTTATACAACAACTACTATAACATCAATAATAACAAGGATCTACTCAACGATAGCCAGGAGTTAAGGGCCCAACAAGAATGCCAAATAACCTTGATAGATTTTAAGAAGTATGCTTCACCAGTATTTAAGAGAACTTCTGATCCTATGGAGGCTGAGGGTTGGCTGAAGATAATAGAGAAAGTGTTCCAAGTCTTAGGATGCCCAATAGAAGAAAGAGTAAATCTTACTACCTTCATGCTATAAGATGAGGTAGCCGATTGGTGGGATATGGAGCTTGAGAAGCTAGGACCAAATGATGTACCTTTCACTTAGAGAGGTTCCAGGAGGGCTTGCTATGAGAGATACTTCCTTCAGAGTGTTCAAATTCAAAAATCTTGAGAACTCGATTATCTGGAGTAGGGTAATATGATAAATGCCCACTATGCCACAAAATTTGAAGAGTTATCCAGGTACGCTTCGACACTGCTAGCGGATGAAGGGGTTTAGGCTAGCAAATTTAAAAATGGACTTAGAGGTCGAATCCAGCAATAGGTAACTGCCTTTGAGCTGTCTACTTATAAAGAGATTGTCAACAAAGCATTGATAATAAAGAGGGGTTTGGACATTGCTCAAGCAAAATGAGAAAAAGCCTTGAAGAAGAGGTCTAGATCAGGAGGACACCAAGGTCAACATAATAAGAACACTGGTACAAAGACTAAGAAGTTTGATAATGTTACTCCAAATGACAAGACTCAACAAAAGGATGATGTCAAGTATTACAAGTACGGTGGGCCTCACTATCAACGATATTTCATATGGCCAGGATGAAAATGTTACAACTATGGAAAAGAGGGTCACAAGGCTATTATGTATCGCAGTGGAAAGGAATCACAGCACCAAGCATCTCAAGGTGGACATTAACAAGGAGGAGGGCAGCAGAAGTTGAGCACCCAAGGATAGGTATATGCACTCACACAGTAGGATGCCAATGCTTCTAATTCGGTGGTGATAGGTATGATTAGTTATCATCTAGTAGTATTTATGTTTTGTTTAATATTGGTGCTACACATTCTTTTATATCAGCTAGTATAGTTAGGAAAAATAAAGAGTTATCTCTGGTACCTCTAGGAACCAACCTCTGTGTTTCCACACCAAGTGGAGATGTCATTCTAGTTAACCTAATCTGTAAGGATTGCAAATTGGACATCGAAGGTAGGGAGATGAAGATAGATTTAATAATCCTAGAGATGAAGGATTTTGATATAATCCTTGGGATGGATTGGTTAATGGCATATCATGCTTCCATTGATTGCTTTAAGAAGATAGTAAGATTTTGGATCCCCGACCAGCCGAAGTTTGACTTTGTGGGTAATAAGTCAACCTCTTAGTAGGGGGTGATCTTAGCTTTTAATGCTAACCGACTCCTCAGGAAATGTTGTGAAAGATTCCTAGCAGTAGTGATAGATACATAATAAAAAGAGCTCAAATTAAAAGATATTTTTATTATGAAAGAATTTTTAGAGATCTTCCCAGATGACCTGCCAGGTTATCTCCTGATAGAGAAATCGAGTTCTCCATTAACCTCATACCTAGCACTAGGCTCCAAAGCTCCATACAGGATGGCTCTGGTTGAATTGAGATAGCTTAAGAAGTAATTGCAAGAGTTACTAGATAAAGATTTATTAGACCGAGTGTGTCTCTCTGGGATGCTCTGGTATTATTTGTGAAGAAGAAGGATGGTAGTTTCAGTTTTGTATAGACTATCAGGAGTTAAACAAGGTGACAGTACAGAATGAATATCCTTTATCGAGGATTGATGATTTATTCGATCAATTATAGGAGGCACAAGTATTTTCAAAAGTTGATCTTCATTTCGATTACCATCAATTTAAGATAAAGGATGAGGATGTGTATAAGACAGTCTTTCATACCAGATATAGACATTATGAGTTCCTGGTCATGTCCTTCGGTTTGATGAATGCACTTGTAGCTTTCATGGATCTCATGAATCAGGTGTTCAAGCCCTACCTAGATTAGTTTACAGTGGTGTTCATTGATAACATACTAATTTATTTAAAAAGCTACAAGCACATGAAGAACGCCTAAGAATAGTATTGCAAACACTTAAGGAGGAGAAGCTGTATACCAAGCTACAAAAATATAAGTTTTGGTTGGACAAAGTCTCTTTTCTTGGACATGTTATCTCTAAGAAAGGTATTTTCATGGATCCAAAAAAAGTGGAGGTGGTAGTAAATTAGGAGAGACCTACTAATGTATCTGAAGTTCGCAGTTTCCTGGAAATGGCAGATTATTATCAAAGATTTGTAGAAGAATTCTCTCTTATTTCCATGCCTCTAATCCACCTAATCCAAAAATGAATGAAATTTGAATGGACAGATGAATGTGAGCAAAGTTTCCAAGAGTTGAAAAGATGATCGGTGACAGCTCCAGTACTGACTGTTCCTACTGAAACAAGAGATTTTACCATATATAGTGATCCATCTCATAAGGGTCTTGGCTGTATCCTAATGCAAAATGGGAAGGTAATAGATTATACCTCTAGATAGTTAAAATCGTATGAGTCTAACTATCCTATATATGATTTGGAACTAGCAGTGTTGCCGATCTTACCGCGATGGCCTATAGCTTACGAGCCGGCACCGCTTCTTGGACTCTCCCGCCTCGAGATCTCCAAGCCTTCGATCCTGCAAAATAAGGTCAGAGACCCAGGCCGGGGATTCCGGCGAGATCACTCCGACGGTCAAGTCAGAGAGCGGCAAGATGGAACAGGTCCCCTAAGATGGGTTTCCCGTGGATTCCCGTGCTTAGAGAAGGTTTTTATGAAAAAGGCACGAGGAAGAGAAGGGTTGAAGCCTAGCCTCCTGAACCGGGTCTACCGAGCTTACACCTGAGGACTTCCGGGGGTCCTAGGATCGTTCTCTCGGTATCCTTCTCTCTTTTTTGGCTTACCTTTCCGTCTGCTTTTACCATCCCTTTTATACCACCGGACCGCCTTTGGCCTCTGTCTCCTCCTCGGAGGCTCCCAGAGATCTCTGGATCCTTTTTTTCGCTTCTCATTCGAGTTCAGGAGTTAAGTGGCCGGCACGCCTCGTCCGCCGTGTTGTCACGAAAGGAGGAATCTGGCGAGACCTCGAGCCAACCGCGGGAGCCCTCCTTTCAGGGCATTGACTGTGGGTTTCCAGTGTTCCAGGCCCCTGCCCATAAGAATTTTATTCCTCGATCATGGGGCCCTGCTTAACCGATGTAAACGAGGTTTCGCGCACCGTTGTGGGCCGTACTGGCGCCCTGTACGAGATGTGGCATATGTCGATTCTAGTGTCGACCTCATGACCCGTGCCTCTGCCTTCCCAAGGCTTTGTAGAGTAAGGCTAACTTCGGTCGAGGTGGACCCATCAGGGGGTGCCACCTGGGGAAGTGGCGGAGGAAGGCTCGACTTCAACCGAGGTAGACCTGTCTTGGGGTGCCACCTGGCGAAGGAGCAGGAGCGCCAGGCTTGACCTCGACCGAGGTGGACCCGTCTTGGGGTGCCACCTGGTGAGGGAGCAGGGGTTGCCAGCTTTGACCGAGGTGGACCCATCCTGGGTGGACACCTGGCGAAGTGGTGGAGAAAGGCTCGACTTCGGCCGAGGTGGACCCGTCTTGGGGTGCCACCTGGCGAAGGAGCAGGAGCGCCAGGCTCGACCTCGGCAGAGATGGACCCATCTTGGGGTACCACCTGGCGAGGGAGCAGGGGCTACCAGCTTCGACCGAGGTGGACCCTCCTGGGTGGACACCTGGCGAAGTGGCGGAGGAAGGCATGACTTCGGCCGAGGTGGACCCGTCTTGGGGTGCCACTTGGCGAAGGAGCAGGAGCGCTAGGCTCGACCTTGGTAGAGGTGGAGCCATCTTGGGGTGCCACTTGGCGAGGGAGCAAGGGCTGCCAGCTTCGACCGAGGTGGACCCCTCTTGGGAGGACACCTGGCGAAGTGGCGGAGGAAGGCTCGACTTCGGCCGAGGTGGACCCATCTTGGGGTGCCACCTGGCGAAGGAGCAGGAGCACCAGGCTCGACCTCGGCAGAGGTGGACCCATCTTGGGGTGCCACCTAGCGAGGGACAAGGGGCTGCCAGCTTCAACCGAGGTGGACCCCTCCTTGGTAGACACCTGGCGAAGTGGAGGAGGAAGGGGACTTTCCGGAAACAAGGTCATTAATATACCATTTTGAACCCGAGGTAGTTTCCATCGGACCAAAGCATCGATGTTGGGCGTGCCTCCACGTGGCGGTCATCTGGTTGCCCGGGCTGGAAAGAGGCGTACGGCTGCTGTTGATTGAGTTTGAAAAGGAAGGGGACTTTCCGGAAACAAGGTCTCTCTGCTTTCTCACACATCGCCGGCAGTTGCAGCGATTTCCCTTCATCTCCGAGGGGTCGCCAATCCTTCAGTGCAAAACATCCCGGTAAGTGCCCGCGATGTCTTTCCTTCCCCTTCTGCCTCCCGATTTTATGTTACTCCGAACCTATCTCCTTCTTGTTCCTTCTTCCCCAATGGCACGCCGCCGTCACATTTCTTCCAACCCGAACGAGGCCGGCCCTTCCCAGCTGAGGACTCCATCGTCTTCCTCCTCGGAGGGGGAAGAGATTCCAGTCAAGGTTTGGAGGCAACTGCAGCCAGGGACCGTGACCATAGGCATTTTTAGGGGTCCTAGGTCTCCCCCTATAGTTTCCGCACACCCCATTTCCTCTCTTCCTCCTCCGATGGTGGAGGTCTCTTCCTCTGGCCCCTCCGGTTATGCCTCGATGATGAACGAAGGCGATCTTTCCTGGATCCGGGATACATTTGGGGTCCCGGAGTCAATCCGTCTTTCGCTCTCAGGACCTAGGGACCGAGTAACCTCGAGTGGCCCTGGGAGGGTTGCTTTCTACGAGGACTTCCTTGTCGGGGGTCTTCATTTTCACCTTCATCCCTTCTTTCTTTCCTTTTTCAGTCACTTCCGTCTTGTCTCGGCCTAGTTGGCTCCCAATGCCATCCGGGTCATCTTTGCCTTCATCGTCTTCTGTCATTTTCATGGGTTTGTTGCCCGTTTCTCACTATTCAGGGCCCTCTTCATCCTGAAGCACTATTCTACAGACAATGGCTGGTGGTATCTTTCATCCCGGCCTAGGTGCCTTAGTTTCGACCTCCCCTCATCAATCAAGGGTTGGAAGAACCACTTTTTCTTTGCCTCAGTTGAGGATGTCGACTGGGCCTAGAGTGAGCCAGACCGGTCCCTGAACCAGAACTCCCAGGTCGAGCCGGCGGACCAAGTGGTCTACACGATGTTGGGTGACGTGGTCCCAACTCTCAATGTTCTGCTTTCGGAGCAGAATTTATTCAAGGCAAGAATCAGTCCCATCCGGGAGTTGGGTGAGACCCCGGATCTCCTTCTTTCACCTTCACTTTCTGCTTTGCACTTCTTTCCTTTCAAACTGGCCTAACCGTCTCTTTCCTCCAGGTATGAAGTTCTCCGTCGAAAGCTTGATGGAGGGTGCCCGAAAGAGGGACGCCACTGAAGGGACCCAGGAGGCTCCACCAAAGAGGGCTCGCACTGAGGCGAGCCAGGGGCCTGTGTCCACCCCTGCTTCTACTTGCCCCAAGGTGACGGGTCCTGCTCCCAGGCTGCCTCAGTATTGTGCATCCGACATCCTCGTCATCGAGCTCGACGGGGTCAGGGGAGAGGGGAGGCCGGAACCCCCCCGGTCGACGCCCACTCCAGCGCTATGCCGATCATCTCTGCGGTTGTGACCAGGACGACAACAGCCCCACCGGCGGCTGCATTGCCCAGCGGAGGGACAGTCGCCCAGCCTGTTGCCGATGCTCACCTTCCACCTTCGGGACTCAATGCCAGCTCCTCCGTCATCCACGATCAAGGGCTCGCAGAGAAGATAATGGAGTTCACGAGCATGCCCCGAGACCGCCGTCTGAGGGGCGGCCGGGATTACACCGATGCGCTGCTTGGGATCATCTCGCTGCTTTTCACGGTAAGCTCCGAACTCTTATCTTTTAATGTTCCAGTTGGATCTTTTTAACATCTCGTCTCTTCTCTGATGCAGATCAAGATCGATGTGTTGCTGCTGAGGAACTTCCTCTCCAGCTATGCAAAGAAAGATGCCGAGAAGGAGAAAAGGCTCGGCAAGCTTGCAGCTGACGTGAAGGACCTCATGGAGAAGGGGGTCGAACTGTGGGAGAACAACCAGGCCCTTCGAGCGGACTTGGGTCACATCGAGAGGCGCATGAGGGAGCTCGAGACCTCTCTATCGGAGGAGAGGATCTCGAACCAGCACCGTGCTGAGGACGACGCGGCAGAGGTGTCATGCCTCAGGGCTCAATCCCGGTCACTGGAGCGCCGGATTGAGGAGGTCCTCAAGAAGCTTAGCGCAGCCAAGGAAAAGAACTCCTACATCAACGGGCTACTGGAGGCATCCAAGAGGGAGGCACAGGAGGCCGTGCTGAGGTTCTGGGCGTCTGAGGAGTTCAGGGCAGAGCTGCACGAGGCGGCCATCGACTCTTTCCTGAAGGGCTTCGAGGTGTGCCGGAAAAAGGTGGGTTCCTTCTTCCCCGAGCTTGATCTCAGCGGAGTCGTCCTAGGCGACCGGAGGGAGGAGCCCGTTGAGGGAACTTCAGCAGCAGAGGGCGCCGAGGCGGTGGCCCCCGGACGGCCTTCTGACGATGCCGCCGGCGAGGAGGGTGCCCCCCAGCCAGAGGAGGATGCGACTGCAGCAAAGTAGCCCTGTGGCTTCCTTGTTTCTTGTATGATTTCATTTCTTGCTCGTTTGGGTCACCCGACCTGTCGGGGCCCTTCTTTTGTAAGAAAACTTTTAACAGAAATGAAAATCCTTTTATATTACTTCACTTCTTCTTCTCTTTCTTTTTTTTTTCTTTTTTTTTTATGCATCTTCCAGACTGAACCCTGGTGCTAGTTACCGGGACTGAGTCCCGTGGTGCGTTCCGGGCTGAACTCCGAGATTTTATGGGCGAACTGGATTCTGCTCCACCTTCCAGACCGAGATCCGGGGCTTTGCTTTGGAACTGGTTCCGCACGAACTTCCGGACTGAACCCCAGGGTCGCAGGCTGGAGTTGAGCCTTGCGCGACTTACCGAGCTGATCTCCGTGATTTGTAGGACCGGGACCTAAGTCTCCGGGACCTCCTCCGGACTGAACTCCGGGGCCGCATATCAGAATTTAATTTCATGCGACATTCCGGACTGAACTCCGGGGTTTTTGCGAAAAGGGACTTCACGCCTTCGTGGATCTTTCGGCGTGCCCATGCTCGCCGAACGTAGAGCTGGATGGCGATTGCCCTACGAGACGAGAATAGGCAATTTATGAAAAGGATTTTATTGTTGAAGTTTAAGGAGTCTTACACTATTGGTAATACATCCTCAAGTTTGAGGCATTCCAAGTCCGTGGGAACCGGGATCCACCTAGCTCCTCCAAGTAATATGCCTCGTGGGGAAGTGCCTCCGCCACTCTATAAGGGCCTTCCCAATTTGGGGAGAGCTTACCGCATTCTCGTGGCTGGGAAGCCTCAACGCGGCGCAGTATTAAGTCTCCCTGGTGGAAGGACTTTGGTCGCGCCCTGGAGTTGTAGTATCTGGCCACTTGTTGCCGATAAGCCGCCATTCGAACTCGGGCCCTGTCCCTCGTTTCTTCAAGGAGGTCTAGGTTCAGCAGCAGCCGTGCCAGGTTCTCCGCCTCGTCGTACTGCTCCACGCGCAAGGTCGGCACGCTGAGCTCTACCGGAATAATCGCTTCCGCTTCGAAGATGAGGTTGAAGGGAGTCTCATCCGTGGCCATTTTTGGGATAGTATGGTATGCCCACAGGATGCTTGGGAGCTCTTCTGCCCACCTTCCCTTGGCTTGGTCCAATCTTGTCCGAAGGCCTTGTAGGATGGTTCTGTTTATTACCTCGGCTTCTCCATTTGTCTGAGGATGCACCACCGAGGTGAAACAATGATGGATTCCGAGGTTGTCGCAAAACTCCTCGAACTCCCGACAGTCAAACTAGCATCCGTTGTCGGTGATGATGGTGTGGGGCAAACCGAAGCGGCAGATAATCAACTTCCAAAAAAACTTGGTGACATTTGCCTCCGTAATCCGAGCCAAGGGCTCGGCCTTGACCCACTTCATGAAGTAGTCGATGGTCACAATCAGGAACTTCTTTTGCCCGGACGTCGGGGAAAAAGGTCCGAGGAAATCCATGCCCCACTGAGTGAATAGCCACGGGGCAGAGAGCTGGGAGAGTGGAGCGGCAGGTTGACGTTGCACTATAGCATGTCGCTGACATCGGTCACACCTTTTTATGAAGTTAGCTGCATCTTCTCTCATCGTCTCCTAGAAATAACCTTGACTGAGGGCCTTATACGCCAGCGTTCTTCCCCCCACATGGTTCTCACAGATGCCCTTATGGATCTCCTGGAGCACGAGTGCGGCTTCGGTGGGTCTCAGACACTTGAGGAGTGGGTAGGAGTAGGACCTCCGATACAATAGCCCGTCAATCAACACGAACCGTGTGGCCTTCCTCTTAATGAGGCCGGTCGCCACGCGATCCTCTAGCAAGGTGCCGTTGGTGATGTACTCGAAATACTTGTCCATCTAGCTGGGCTCTGGATTGACTTGCTGGACCTCCATGGGTGTCTCGTAGCTCGGGACTTTGAGATGCTCAATATAAGCACGACCCAGCGATGAGTTCGGCAGGGTTGCCAGGCGAGAGAGGGTGTCTGCGCGAGCATTTTCCCCACGCAGAATATGGGAGATGCTGAAGTCCTTAAAACCTGCTGTGCTCATTCGTACCATCTCCAGGTACCTTGCCATTTAGGGGTCCCGTGCCTCATACTCCCCCGAGACCTGCCCGACCACCAGCTGCGAGATGGTGAAGACCTTGAGGTAGGCCACGCCTAGCTCATGGGAAACTCTTAGCCCTGCGAGGAGCGCTTCGTACTCCACCTTGTTATTGGTGGCGGTGAACTGGAAGCGGAGCGCACACTCGGTGACAACCCCTTCATCGTTGGCGAGGATTAGTCCGGCTCCACTCCCGCCGGAGTTTGAGGCTCCGTCCACATGAAGGATCCATACATCATCCTCTGGTTCAGGCTCTGGCTGTCGATCTTGGGGGCTTTATTCCGGTCCCTCGGCCAGGCCTGCACACTCAACCAAGAAATCAGCGAGTACCTGTACCTTCATGGCCGACCTCGGCCGGTAGGTGATGTCGAACTCGCTGAGCTTGAGCGCCCACTTTGCCAGGCATCCAGACGTGTTAGGTCGGCCGAGCACCGCTTTCAGTGGTTGATCCATCAGGACCACAATGGGGTGCACTTGGAAATAAGGCCTGAGACGCTGGGAGGACACGATTAGTGCAAAAATTAGTTTCTCAGACCGAGAATACCTGAGCTCCGCATCGCGGAGGAGTTTGATCATGTAATACATCAGCCTCTGTATCCCTTTGTCATCTGTCCAAACCATGATCGAGCTGACAGCCTCCGATGTGACCGCCAGGTATAGGAGGAGCTCCTCTCCCTCTTCTGGTCGAGAAAGCAATGGCGACGATGCCAATGTCTTCTTCAGCTCTTCAAATGCATCCTGGCACTCCTTCGTCCAAGTGAAGTCGTGCATCTTCCTTAGCACCTTGAAGAAGGGCTGGCAGCGATCAGCGTACCTTGAGATAAATCAGCTCAGGGCGGCTATCCGGTCGGTAAGTCACTGCACTTGCTTCTTGGAGGTGGGCTGCTCCATGTCTAGGATCGCCTGAACCTTCTCCGGGTTGGCCTCTATCCCTCTTTGGGTCACCATGAAGCCCAGGAACTTTCCTGTGGATACGTCGAAAGCGCACTTCGCTAGGTTCAACTTCATTTGGTGGAGACGGAGGTTGTTGAAGGTCTCCGCCAGGTCGCCTATGTGGTCCGAAGTCGGTTTGCTCATCACCAGCATGTCGTCTACGTACACCTTCATGTTGCGACCAATTTGGTCTTTGAAGATCTTGTTGACCAGACGTTGGTACATGGCACCTGCATTTTTGAGGCCGAACGTTATCATCTTATAGTAGTAGGTCCCATGATCGATGATAAAGGCGGTGTGCTCCCTCCGGGTGCATTTGGATCTGGTTGGACCCAGAGAAAGCATCCATAAAAGAGAGGAGGCGATGCCCCGAGGTAGTGTCCATGAGCTGGTCGATCTTAGGAAGGGGAAAACTGTCCTTTGGGCAAGCTCAGTTGAGGTTGGTGTAGTCCACACAGATCCTCCACTTGTCATTGCTCTTCTTCACCATTACTACGTTCGCCAGCCAACTAAGATATTGTACTTCTCGCATAAAACCGGCGGTGAGAAGCTTTTCCACTTCCTCATCGATGGCCTTCTGTCTTTCTGTGGCAAACCTTCTCTTCTTCTGGTGGACTGGGTGGTACCTTGGATCAATCTTCAGTTGGTGGGTGATAACCTCCGAGGGGATACCTGGCATGTCTGCAACAGACCAGGCGAATACATCAGCATTCGTCCGGAGAAAATCTAGCAAGCAAGCTCGCTCATCTTCCGGGAGCTGGGCTCCTATCTGCACCATTTTCTGAGGGTCCAAGCCGAGGGAGTACATCAATAAGCACTCCACGGGACCTCCCCTAAGGTCTTGCACTCCTAGATCAAGGTTGTCGACGTTAGAGCCGAGCTCGGCACCCCGGACCCCCGGGACCATCTGCAAGCAATGCGGGACAGGCTGGACCGTCCCTCTCATCACTCCCATCCCAGAGACGGTAGGGAACTGCACCAGCAACCTTTTGGTGGAAATGACAGCGTCCAGCTGGTTGAGCCCTGGATGGCCCAAGATAGCATTGTAGGGTGATGGGAGCCTGATGACGGTAAACATCATCATGATCGTACTCTGCCGGGATGGGGATCCAGTGGTAACAGGGAGAGTGATCTCCCCTTCGACCCCCACAGAATCTCCGGTGAAGCCCACAAGAGGGGTGTGCACTGGCTTTAGCCGATCATGAGACAAATTCATTCGGGAGAAAGCATCATAAAAAAGTACATCAGTAGAGCTCCCACTATCCATCATAATACGATGTACAGGATGCTTAGCGATGATCATCTCAACCACCACTGCATCATTGTTTACATTTTTGCTTTCATTTCCCTTTTCAAAGGGGAGTACATTCTCCATGTTTCCCATCTCCCGGGCTCTCTTCGACGCGCACCCTATTCCCCAAGAGATCATGCCCACCAGCTTCTCCATAGGACGGTTGTCAACTGCAGGGACAGGGGGAAGGGCCATGAGTGGCTAGCCCTCCATCGGGGCCTCACTCCTCACGAACTTCCTGAGGTAGCCTCTCTTGATCAGCTCCTCAATCTCTCATTTTAGATTACGGCACTCCTCCGTGTCATGGCCGTGCTCGTGGTGAAACTGGCAATACTTCGTCTTGTCGTGGATGTTCCTTGGATTCTGAGAAGGAGGTCGGCGGAGGTAGTGCTCACCCTCAATCTCCATGATGATCTTCATTCTAGGAGCAAGGAGAGGGGTGAAGGCTCGCTCCGGGGCAGCACCATTCTTCAGCTTCGGACCCGGACGGAAGTCTACAGGTGGTCCAGGCCTCCGGGTCCCAGGGACATCCCTTGGGGCAGGCTTCTTCGAAGGCTTTCCGTCCAGCTCTCGCCTGGTACGGTCGGCCTCCTCAGCATGGATGTACTTGTGGACACGGAGGAGGAGCTTGGAATACATCTTGGGGGGCTTCTCATCCCTTTTTCAATGAAGAGGATGTCCGGATTTGTGAGAATTGCTCCATGCCATTACGTGCCATAAATCATAAGTTTTTGAGATTTTGAGGTGCTCTCTTCCTGAAAACTCATAACTTGAAATCCTCATTAGAATACAATATGCACTCAATGTTTTGTTATTCATCAAAATCACTGGGTGGAGCCAACAATCTCCCCCTTTTTAATGATGACAAAACCTTAAGTAAAAAGGCAATATATTTCAAACTTCAACCATTATAATTTATGAATATGAATTTAAATCCATAAGAGAGGCAAAAACTTCATAGATAGGAAGAATCAATCTCCCCCTTAATTAGATACTTCTTATTAAGGTAAACTTCAAAGATTCTTACAAGGTGAAAAATCAACACAATCAATACAATTTCTCAACAAATTTATGAATTAACACTTTATGAATTAACACCTTTTTCTCAACAAATTTATACATCTAAATAATCAATAAAATCAATACACTTTCTCCCCCTTTTTGTCAATCATTAGAAAGGGGAATAACCTCCCCCTCACAATGAGCATGGAGACAAAAAGATAGTAGAGAATCAAATAACATAGATATCAGAGCCAAAATTATACTAATATCAAAGAGTATCAGAGCTAAAATATACCAAGATAAAAGAGTATCAGAGCCAAAAAATAGTAAATTGATTCATTGAAACACAAATAATGAGTACTGAACTGAAATATATATAATAGATAAGCTTTCAGTAAAAAATTTGTTGAGTCATCAGCAAGAGCTGAAACATACAGATATCATCAAAGTCAAATAAGTATCAAATATATAATATATGAGCTATAACAGACATCTGTGAGGCTAATCCTCATCAGATGGAACATCAAGACTGAATGGAGCACTGATCCTAGATCTAGTGGCTAATGCCCTAGGAGGTGCTAAAGCTCGACGACTCCTAGTGCGGCCGGAAGGACCAAAGGTGGGTACAATCCTAGAAGATCTAGTGGAAGGGGGTGAAAGAAGATCAGCTGGCATAACAAGGTCCGGTGTGGAATCAACCAAGGTAGTAGTAGGAGCTGGTGTAGTGGGAGGATCTCGACTGACCACCTCATAACCATCAGCACTGCCATCACTGTCACTGTCACTGCCCACAACCTCTGTAGCTCGGTCGCCATCCTAATCACCACCCTCAACAGAATCAGCATGGTCGCTCTGGTGATCGCCGCCATCATCATCATCGTCATCATCATCTGATCATGCAACTGCAGGGGCTGCAGGAGGTATAAGGGATCTCAACATATCCTCAATGCGAGAGAAACCCTCCTCCATAGATCTACGAATCTCAGCATACTCCGAGGTAGTATGTGCTCGTAGAAGCTCAACCTCGCTACGTAGCTGAGTCATCTCACCCCTGATCTCTGTGAACTGCTCTCTGGTATGCTCCTCAAAAGATAGTCCTGTAGAAGGTGGCGGAGGAGCTGAAGTGTCAGGAGACAAATGCTCTGCCTGTATCGATGGGATATCTACTGGAGGAAAAACTGCTGGCTCAGATGGTCCAGCCTCTGCCTCTCGAATCTCGTCCTCCTCATCTGGCTCCTGGCCAGACTCTCTGCGAACCCATCGACCTCCAACTAACCTGTATCCCATGCGGTGCAAAGACCTCTCGTCGTACACATCTGTGTGTAGTATCTCCTTGGGGATCTCCCCGTCCAATGATACTCCACACGCTCTGAATAGTCTGGTCAGTGCCATGCCGTACGATAAATAGTGTCGGCGCTGTGTCGCAGCATCATGCATCTGAGTGAGCATCAGGGACGGAAGATCAATCTATCTCCTCTCAATCAGGCTCGTCATCACCATCAACTCCCTCTCGGTGTGAAGTCAAATCTCCCAGTCTTCGGTAGTAGAATCCGTCCTGTGATGTGGTGCAGTAGGCGCATCTCCAATGACAACTGGTTCGCGGTAACTACGGATATACTGCGAACGTCCTCTCTCTCAAGAATGTACCTAAACGCAGCCTCTCTATCATCCACAGAAAAGACACAGACTCCCCTCCAGGGGATCTCCCATACTTTGCTCAGAAGCTCATCTGTTAGTGAAATCTGGATACCCCTGACTGAAGTAGTCCACAAAAGTCGTCGATAGTCTAATGCACCATAAAACTCTCTCACTAGGTGAGGATAGTACCTCTCCTGCATGGTACAGAATGGTACTAATCCGGCATCAGTGAGTACCTGTCGAATACCAAAATGGTGCCTATCAAAACATGCCAAGTCGACTCTCCTCCCTGAGGCTACTAACTTCCCTGCCATCCTCTCTGTAGGGGGGAGCTCAGTGTGGTTGTACTGCTAGGCTGTGCTGTATCAAATCTGGCCTTCGACCTCCTCTCAACACCACGACAGGACCTCTCCCTAACTGCAAGTCTCTTCCTAGGACCCATTATAGCAAACTGACCAGGGAAGAAGGAAGATAGGTTTAGAACATTGGCTACAGGCTGAGATAAGGAGAGTTTCGTTTCTTAAAAAAATGTTCATATAGGTTTAGAAAACCAGAGTTTAAACCAATTTTGGGTTGCAAAATACCTTAACAATCGTTTGGAAAAAACTGTAAATCAGTTTAAAGTGGGATTTTTACAACTTATATTTTGATTAACTGACAATATTCCGAACATATATTTATAGAAAATATTTTTGTTTGTTAGAACACATTTGAATCTTTGAAAAAATAATTTTTGTAAGGTCTAAAAATCAAAAACCATGGGATTTGGGTCTAAACACTTAGGATTTTAGCAAATAGACGAAAATGTCGCAAATATATCACGAGAAACCTTTCTAAATCAATAATAAATGGATTTAGCATACTTATTTGAGATGAAAACCCAAATTATTTCGGCCAAAAATTAATAGAATAGTATTTTTGCGAAAAGTGGGTGAAAAGGGCATGAAAATGACCAAAAGACGAGGGAAATCCAAGAAAAATACGTTTAAATCACTATTTCCTCAAATGGAGTTTTAGAAATCCACTAAAACACGTAGAAATCTGATTAGATTCATGAAAAACACTCGGAAAACCCCATTCACAGTTGTTTGGTTCAAAAATGTCAAAACCAAAAATGAGGAAAAATAAAATAAAATTGAAAGGGAGAAATACCTGATTTGTGATGGATTAAAGAGTGAAAGGATGGATTTGGACAGAGAGGACCACTGTTGCAAGAAATCGACGGGGGAAAGAAAATTACAAAACCCTCGGTCGGCCTTTTTAAAAACAAATTCTGTTTCGCAAGTGTCGACACTTCGAATGTGTCAAGTGTCGACACTTGGTCAGGTGTCGACACTTGACAATTTCCAAGTGTCGACACTTGGCCAAAAAATCGAGAAAATCCAAAAATTTTTTTGAAAAATAGGAATTATTTTGATAAGGTTTTTGGGGCTTTAAACAAGAGGTTTTGAGCTCTAGGATTTAGGTATAATTAATACTAAGAGAGTTCTAGGATAATGGATCAATGACACCTAACTCTCTTCTAATCAGACAGAACCTATCCTCACTCAAAGGCTTGGTAAACACATCTGCTAACTGATCATCAGTACATACAAAATCAAGAATAACATTAGAGTTTTGTACATGATCTCTTATGAAATGATGTCTTATTTTAATGTGTTTACTTCTTGAATGTTGTACAGGATTTTTAGATAGGTTGATTGCACTAGTATTGTCACATCTTATGGGTGTCTTAGTTAGTTTAATGGCAAAATCTTCGAGTTGCTGTTTGATCCAGAGGATTTGAGCACAACAGCTTCTAGCTGCTATATATTCGGCTTCCGTCGTAGATAAAGCAATTGAGTTCTGTTTCTTGCTACTCCAAGAGATCAAATTTACTCCAAGAAACTGACAGGTTCCACTAGTACTTTTACGATCAAGTTTACACCCAGCAAAGTCAGCATCAGAATAAGCAATAAATTCAAATGAAGAATCTCTAGAGTACCATAAACCAATTTCAATTAAGCCAGATAGATATCTAAGTATGCGTTTAACAGCCAAAAGATGAGACTCTTTAGGATTAGACTGATATCTAGCACACATACAGACACTAAACATAATATCTGGCCTACTGGCAGTAAGATATAACAATGAACCGATCATGCCATGATATAATTTTTGGTCTATAGACTTACCTGATTCATCCTTGTCAAGTTTACATGTAGAGCTCATATGGGTACCTAAAGGCTTAGTATTCTCCATCCCAAACTTCTTGAGTATTTCTTTTGTGTATTTTATTTGGTTGATGAAGATCTCCTCTTTGGTTTGCCTTATTTGGAGTTCGAGAAAGAAATTCAGTTCTCCCATCATGCTCATCTCGAACTCACCCTGCATTAACTTTGCAAAATCTTGACAAAGAGATTCATTAGTAGCACCAAATATTATATCATCTACATAGATTTGTACTACTAAAAGATCATCATTCTTTTTCTTTAAAAACAAAGTTTTATCTACATTACCTCTAGTAAAATCATTTTTCAGCAAAAAGGAGCTTAAACGATCATACCAAGCTCTTGGAGCTTGTTTCAATCCATATAAAGCTTTATGAAGTTTATAAACATGATTTGGAAATTCAGAATTTTCAAAACCAGGGGGTTACTCAACGTAAACTTCTTCTTCAATTAAACCATTTAAAAAGGCACTTTTAACATCCATTTGATATAGTTTAAAATTCATGAAGTAAGCAAAAGCCAACAATAGCCTAATTGCCTCAAGTCTAGCCACAGGAGCAAAGGTTTCATCAAAATCTATCCCTTCCTCCTGATTGTATCCTTTGGCAACTAGTCTAGCCTTATTTCTAGTTACTGCTCTATTTTTATCAAGTTTATTTTGAAAAACCCATTTTGTACCAATAATTGAAGTGCTTGAAGGCCTATCTACTAATCTCCAAACATTATTCCTTTTAAATTGATTAAGTTCATCTTGCATAGCATTTACCCAATTACTATCTCATTCAGCTTCCTCAATAGTTTTAGGTTCAATTTGAGATACAAAAGCTAAGTAATCACAGATATTTCTAAGGGATGATCGAGTATTTACACCTTTAGATGGATCACCTATAATTAGTTCTTTTGGGTGTCCATGAGCATACCTCCATTCTTTTGGTAATGGATCAACAGTTGATGTATTTTCATCACCTTGTGCTTGATCTCCTTCAGTGTTTTGATCATCGTTCTGTTCCTTGGTAAGCCCTTCATTGTTGTTTATTTCTTCAGTTTTCTTGCTACCTGTTTTATCAGAAAATACATCTTCTTTTCATGAAGATTTTTGGTTAGTTTCATCAAATACCACATGTATGGATTCTTCAACAACAAGTGTTCTTCTGTTGAAGATCCTGTATGCCTTACTAGATGTGGAGTAGCCTAGAAAGACTCCCTCATCTGATTTGGTATCAAATTTATTCAAATTATCTTTACCATTGTTTAAGATGAAACAATGGCAACCAAAAACATGAAAATAATGAATTGAGGGTTTTCTACCCTTTCAAAGCTCATAAGGTGTTTTCTTTAAAATCGGTCAAATTAAAACTCGATTTAAAATATAGCATGCAGTGTTTATGGCTTTCGTCCAAAAATATCTAGGTAAATCATTTTCACAAAGCATTGTGCGTGCTATTTCTTCAAGAGTTCTATTTTTTCTTTCTACTATCCCATTTTGTTGAGGTGTCCTAGGTACAAAAAAATTGTGATGAATTTCATTTTCAATACAAAATTTATCAAAATCGGCATTTTCAAATTCGGTTCCATGATCACTTCTCAAAGATACTACTGAAACACCTTTTTCATTCAAAACTCTTTTATGAAATCTAATAAATTCAGAAAAAGTTTCATCTTTATATGCTAAAAACATGACCCATGTAAATCATGAGAAATCATCTACAATGACTAGACCATACTTTTTACCTCCCAAACTAGATGTTCTAGTTGGCCCAAAGAGGTCCATGTGAAGCAATTCCAAAGGTCTAGATGTAGAGATTACTCCTTTTGGTTTGAAAGAGGATTTTGTTTGTTTTCCAAGTTGACATGTACCACAAATCTTATCTTTTTCAAAATTGAGTTTAGGCAAATCCTTTACCAAATTCTTTTTGCTAAGTTTTGAAATTAGATGCATGCTTGCATGTCCTAGTCTACGATGCTAAAGCTAACTAGTTTCATCGATCTTGGCTTCCATTGCCACTAGACATTGACCTTTCTGAATAGGGAGATCATCAAGATCAACCATATAAATGTTGCCATGCCTATGACCAATGAACTTAATGCCATTGTCATCTAGACTAGAAACAATGCACAAAGAAGATTCAAAAACAACTTTAAAATTTTTGTCACAAAACTGACTAATGCTAAGCAAGTTATGTTTTAAACCATCAACATATAATACATTATCAATATAAGAGGTAGGGGTGATATGGATTTTACCAATACCGATAATTTTGTCCTTTCCATTATCACTAAAAGTTACATTGCCACTATTTTGATATGTGAGTGATGAGAACTGCTCCATATCTCCTATCATATGCCTTGAGCAACCGCTATCAAGGTACCACATCCTTTTCTTATTGGTTGCAAGGCATACCTGCAATAAAGATCAAGTGGAGACTTTCGGTACCCAAGCCATCTTGGATCCTTTTTGGTTAGTGGCATTGGTTCCTTTCGGAACCCAAACTTTTTTAGTGTTATTTAACTTTCTTTTGTTGCACATATAAGATTTGTGTCCTTTGATACCACAAGTATAGCAAGTAATGGATGAAGATGCAGGCACAAAGAAATTTTTAAAGAGTTTTTGTTTCTTATGAGTTCTGAATCCTAAACCTGCTTTGTCAAATACTGCTCTTTGGTTATTTAAGAGTAAGTTCAATTTTTCAGAACTGTAAGTAAATTTTTCTACAAAAGGTTTTAGTTTTTCAATTTCTTCTTTGTATCTTTTATTTTTATTTAAAATTTCTTTGCTTTGTTTTGACAAATTTTTATTTGAAAGTAAGTCACTTTTCTTTTTAAAGATATCCTTTTCTTTTTCAAGTGATATAATCTTATCATTTAATTTTTTATTTTGTATAAGAAGGTATTCATTTTTATTTGAAAGGTTGTTATTTGTTTTGGCTAGATCCAATTTTTGCTTCTTTAAATCTTTATGTTTCGATTTTAACTTTTGAAATTCTATGACTAGTTCGTCAAAAACTTCATGAAGCTCATCAAAAGTAAATTCATTTTCGGTTTCAGAACATACCTCATCATGATCAGCCATCAAACAGAAGTTTGCTACCTCCTGCTGTTCTTCCTCAGAATTGGAGTCTTCACTTTCACTCCAGGTTGCCATCATGGCTTTCTTTCTCAGCTTTCTTCTACTTTTCTTTAACAAGGGGCAGTCTACCTTGAAATGCCCGGGTTTTTTGCACTCAAAATATGTAGGCTGCTCCTTCTCCTTTTCTTTGTCCTTCTCTTTGCTCGGCTCACCTTTCAGAGGTTTCTTTTTGTAGTTAAACTTTTTCTTCCTCATGAACCTCCTGAATTTTCTTGCTAACAGAGCCGTCTCATCTTCTTCATCATCTTCTTCGGAGTCTTCACTTGAGTCCTCTCTAGCAGTAGATTTGAACGCGATCGACTTCTTCTTTTTATTGACCTCTCCATTTTTTTGTTTGAGGAAAAGCTCATAAGTCATTAGAGAACCCAACAGTTGTTCCAGCGGGAGAGTGTTGATATCCTTAGCTTCTTCAATAGCAGTGACCTTTGCATCCCATGAAGCTGGTAGAGACCTGAGAAGTTTATTCACAAGTTCACCGTTAGAAATAATTTTTTCTAGGCTTCTCATGCCATTCACAATATTTGTGAACCTAGTGTACATCTCACTAATAGACTCAGTAGGTTCCATTTTAAATATTTCGTATGTGTGAATAAGCATGTTGACCTTGGTGGTTTTCACTTGGTGTGTATCCTCATGGATAACCTCAAGTGTATCCCAAATCTCCTTGGCGGAGAGATAATTTAATATTCTATTAAATTCACTTGGATCAAGAGAACAAAATAAAAGGTTCTTAGCCTTAGCATTAAGCTCGATTTGCTTAATGTCATTCTCATCCCAATTATCTTCCATCTTTGGAGTGAGAATGCCATTAATCAACATTGTAGGCTGATGAGGACCTTTTACAATTGTCCTCCACAAATTATAATCAAGAGCTTGAATAAATATGTGCATGCGTGTCTTCCAGTATGTGTAATTTGTGCCATTAAAAAGTGAGGGATGATTTGAAGCTTGACCTTCAACAATACCCATTCCTATTGGGGCTGCCATGATCTTTTACTCAAGATCCTTGGACCTACAAGAGAGTACTGGCGCTCTGATACCACTAGTTGCCCAGAAATGGAGCCCAAGAGGGGCGGTGAATTGGATCTTTTAAAAAATTTAAGACAAAAATGAGAGGGACTAGTGGTGCTTGTGAACAATGATGAATTCAATGCAAGATGTTAGCAATAATTAAAGAGCAAGAGAGGAAGAGAGTAATCACACACAAATACAAGGTTTATAGTGGTTCGGTGCAAACCTAGCACCTACATCCACTCTCCAAGCCATCCTTGGGAATTTCACTATAATCCAAACTAGATTATAGTTGACTTGTTTTTCACAAGGCTCACAAGTCAAAACCTAAGTTGGTTTTATCACTTAGGCTTACCAACAAACCTTAACACTTGTTTTGTCTTCGGGCTCACAAGTTAACCCTAGTTGGTTTTATCCCTTTGGCTCACCAACAAACCACAATAACCTTCTTTCAAGACACCCTTGAAAGCAAGGTCAAATCACAATAAAACAGATATACAATTTAAAACTAAAACAAACTCTCTTCAAGAGTAGATTGGAATCTTTGAAGCTCAAGTGGATGCTTTGTCTTCTCTCTTCCTTGGAATCTCCTTCAAAGTGCCTCTTTTGGAATGAAATAAGGATGAGCTTGTAGGTTTTTCAAGAAATCAAACTATAAGAGACTTTTGATGTGAAGTATTTGAGAGAATATTGACTTTTTGGCTTTTGAGTAGACTTGAATACACTTCAATACCCTTCTCTTTCTTTAAAATGAGGTTGGTGGAGGTTAAATACACCAAGAACCTTCCAAAAAATGGTTTGTGATCGTTGGTACCTCGGAAATAGCCGTTTGGAGCTTGAAAAGCAAGCTCTGCAAGCCAGAAAAATAGATCCGTTAGAGTTGTCAGGCTGCAAGTGTCGACACTTGGCTGTCAGGTGTCGACACTTGGCTGTCAAGTGTCGACATTTGATCTCTGGGTGTCGACACTTGAACATTCAAGTGTCGACACTTGATGCACAGGTGTCGACACTCGACACAAAAATTCTCAAATTACAAAGTTCTGTATTTTCAAAATTCTCAGGCCTTGAGTCGACACTTGGAACCTGAGTGTTGACACTTGGTGTCGACACTTGGATATATGTGTCGATACTTGGCGTGCCAAGGATTTTTGTCTATGCAAAATGCTGAAGTGTCGACACTTGACTGTCCAGGTGTCGACACTTGAGACTGAAAAATCTCAGATTCAAGTGTAAATGCCTCGAAAACATAAATATAATTCTACAAAACATAAATACATAATATTTAAATATTTTTTAAGCTCTTTTTCAATGAAGAGGATGTTCGGATTTGTGAGAATTGCTCCGTGCCATTACATGCCATAAACCATAAGTTTTTGAGATTTTGAGGTGCTCTCTTCTTGAAAACTCACAACTTGAAATCCTCATTAGAATACAATATGCACTCAATGTTTTGTTATTCATCAAAATCACCGGGTGGAGCCAACAGAACCTTCCACCGAGGCCGCCGGAGAGGGAGGTGCCAATCGATCATGGTGAGGGGCCTTGCCTCGATGGTGCCTGCTGCGCCGTACTGCTTCAGCATCGTCAGTCGGGGATCAACTCTCGTGATCCGCCGAACCAGTATGGTTTCTCTTCACGAGAGTTTGATGGCTCCTGCGGGGATTGGTTACTGCCCATGGATGGGAAGGCCTGCCTTGGATGTAGCGCAGGCTTTCGTGGGGGCCCGCAGCTCGGGCCACGAGGGTCCTCGACTGGGGCTGAGTGGCCAAGGAGCGCTACTAGTGCTGCAGCTGTCGCACGGCTATAGTCAGTGTTTGCAACTGCTAGACGACGGTTGTGAAAGGACCATCCATCGAGGATAGCTGAGGTGGAGGAGACGGAGCGAGAAGTTCCCTCTCCGGGCTGCGCGAGCCCGGGGGAGAGGGAACCTCTCCTGCTCGGCTGGTGGATGCTTCGCGCCCACGTGTCACCATCATGGTCGAGGTACTCTCTCGTTCACGGAGAGCTTGCTTATGCAGGGGTTGCTATTCTGCCCCCCTTCCTGGCATGCCAATCTGTTGCCGATCTTATCGTGATGGCCTTACGAGCCGGCGTCGCTTCTTGGACTCTTCCTCCTCGAGATCTCCAAGTCTTTGGTCCTATAAAACAAGGTCAAAGACCCAGGCCGGGGATTCCGGCGAGGGCACTCCGATGGTCAAGTCAGAGAGAGGCAATATGGAACAGGTCCCCTAAGATGGGTTTCCCGTGGATTCCCGTGCTTAGAGGAGGTTTTTATGAAAGAGGTACGAGGAAGAGAGGAGTTGAAGCCCAGCCTCCTGCGCCGGGTCTACCGAGCTTATGCTTGAGGACTTCCGGGGGTCCTAGGATCGTTCTCTCGGTATCCTTCCCCCTTTTTCGGCTTACCTTTCTGTCTACTTTTACCGTCCCTTTTATACCACCGGATCGTCTTTGGCCTCCGTCTCCTCCCCGGAGGCTCCCGGAGATTTCTGGATCCTTTTTTCCGCTTCTTCTTCGAGTCCAGGAGTTAAGTGGCCGGCACGCCTCGTCCACCGTGTTGTCACGAAAGGAAAAATCTGGCGCGACCTTGAGCCAAGCATAGGAGTCCTCCTTTTGGGGCATTGACAGTGGGTTTCCAGTGTTCCAGGCCCCTGCCCACAAGGATTTTATTCCTCGATCGTGGGGCCATGCTTAACTGATGTAAATGAGGTTCCGTGCACTGCTGCGAGCCATGCTTAACTGATGCAAATGAGGTTCCGTGCACTGCTGCGGGCCATACTGGCACCCTGTACGGGATGCGGTGCATGCCGATTCTAGTGGCGACCTCATGACCCGTGCCTCTACCTTCCCGAGGCTTTGTAGAGTAAGGTTAGCTTCGACCGAGGTGGACCCATCAAGGGGTGCCACCTAGAGAAGTGGCGGAGGAAGGCTCGACTTCGATCGAGGTGGACCCGTCTTGGGGTGCCACCTGGCGAAGGAGCAAGAGCGCCAAGCTTGACCTCGATCAAGGTAGACCCATCTTGGGGTGCCACTTGGCGAGGGAGCAGGGGCTGCCAGCTTCGACTGAGGTGGACCCCTCCTGGGTGGACACCTGGCAAAGTGGCGGAGGAAGGCTCGACTTCGGTCGTGGTGGACCCATCTTGGGGTGTCACCTGGTGAGGGAGCAGGGGCTGCCAGCTTTGACCGAGGTGGACCCCTCCTGGGTGGACACCTGGCAAAGTGGCGGAGGAAGGCTTGACTTCGACGGAGATGGACCCATCTTAGGGTGCCACCTGGTGAAGGAGCAGGAGCGCCAGGCTTGATCTCGGTCGAGGTGGACCTGTCTTGGGGTGCCACCTGAAGAGGGAGCAGGGGCTGCCAGCTCTGTCGAGGTGGACCCCTCCTGGGTGGACACTTGACGAAGTGGCGGAGGAAGGCTCGACTTCGACTGAGGTGGACCCATCTTGGGATGCCACCTGGCGAAGGAGCAGGAGCACCAGGCTCGATCTCGGTAGAGGTGGACCAGTCTTGGGATGCCACTTGGCGAGGGAGCAAGGGTTGCTAGCTTCGGCCGAGGTGGACCCCTCCTGGGTGGATACCTGGCGAAGTGGCGGAGGAAGACTTGACTTCGGTCGAGGTAAACCCATCTTGGGGTGCCACCTGGCGAAGGAGCATGAGTGCCAGGCTTGACCTCAGTAGAGGTGGACCCGTCTTGGGGTGCCACCTGGCGAGGGAGCTGGGCTGCCAGCTTCGGCCGAGATGGACCCCTCCTAGGTGGAGAGCTGGCGAAGTGGCGGAGGAAGGCTCGACTTCGGTCGAGGTGGACCCGTCTTGGGGTGCTACCTAGCGAAGGAGCAAGAGCGCCAGGCTCGACCTCGGCAGAGGTGGACCCGTCTTGGGGTGCCACCTCGCGAAGGAGCAGGAACGCTAGGCTCGACCTCAGCATAGGTGGACCTGTCTTGGGGTGCCGCCTGGCGAGGGAGCAGGGGCTACCAGCTTGGCCTAGGTGGACCCCTCCTGGGTAGACACCTGGCGAAGCGATGAAGGAAGGCTCGACTTTGGCCGAGGTGGACCCATCTTGGGGTGCCACATGGCGAAGGAGCAGGAATGCCAGGCTCGACCTCGGCAGAGGTGGACCCTCTTGGGGTGC
Source organism: Areca catechu (assembly GCA_021397845.1). NCBI lineage: Eukaryota > Viridiplantae > Streptophyta > Magnoliopsida > Arecales > Arecaceae > Areca > Areca catechu. The sequence goes on along the minus strand of CM038051.1, from coordinate 205,659,260 downwards.
CACCTGGCGTGGGAGCAGGGGCTACCAGCTTCGGCCGAGGTGGACCCCTCCTGGGTGGACACCTGGCAAAGTGGCGGAGGAAGGCTCGACTTCGATCGAGGTGGACCCGTCTTGGGATTCCACCTGGTGAAGGAGCAGGAGCGCCAGGCTTAACCTCGACAGAGGTGGACACGTCTTCGGGTGCCACCTGGCGAGGGAGCAGGGACTGCCAGCTTCGGTTGAGGTGGACCCCTCCTGGGTGGACACCTGGCGAAGTGGCGGAGGAAGGCTCGACTTCGGCCGAGGTGGACCCATCTTGGGGTGCCACTTGGCGAAGGATCAAGAATGCCAGGCTCGACTTCGGTAGAGGTGGACCTGTCTTGGGGTGCTACCTAGCGAGGGAGTAGGGGCTGCCAGCTTCGACCGAGGTGGACCCCTCCTGGGTGGACACCTGGTGAAGTGGCGGAGGAAGGCTCGACTTCGACCGAGATGGACCCGTCTTGGGGTGCCACCTAGTGAAGGAGCAGGAGCTCCAGGCTCAACCTCGACAGAGGTGGACCCGTCTTGGGGTGCCACCTGGCGAGGGAGCATGGGCTGCCAGCTTCGACCGAGATGGACCCCTCCTGGGTGGACACCTGGCGAAGTGGCGGAGGAAGGCTCGACTTCGTCCGAGGTGGATCCGTCTTGGGGTGCCACCTGGTGAAGGAGTTGGAGCACCAGGCTTGACCTCGATAGAGGTGAACTCGTCTTGGGGTGTCACCTGGCGAGGGAGCAGGGGCTGCCAGCTTCGGTCGAGGTGGACCCCTCCTAGATGGACACCTGGCCAAGTGGCGGAGGAAGGCTCGACTTCGACTGAGGTGGACCTATCTTGGGGTGCCACCTGGCAAAGGAGCAAGAACGCTAGGCTCGACCTCGATAGAGGTGGACCTATCTTGGGGTGCCACCTTGCGAGGGAGCAGGAACACTTCGTCCAGAGCAAGAAATTTTGAAAGAAAAACCCACGTGGCACCGACGGCATCCAACTGGATCTGACACACATTCTACGTCAGCGATGTAGCCATATCAAGCAGCTATAGTTTTTGCTCTAAAAATATGGAGGCATTATTTATATGGTAGCCATTGCGAGATTTTCATAGATTATAAAAGCTTATAATATATCTTTACTCAGAAGGAGTTGAACTTAAGATAAAGAAAATGGTTGGAGTTACTAAAGGATTATGATCTGACCATCAATTATTATCCAGGAAAGGCAAATGTTGTAGCAAATGCTGTTGAAAATGCTTTAAATAGGAAATTTTCGAGTAAGTTGGTAGCTTTACTTACTAATCAGAAACATATCATGTTAGATTTGGAGAGATCTAAGATTAAAGTACGGTTACATGATCCTGAAATTCAACTAGCTAATTTTATGATACAACCTATCTTGATTGGAAGAATTAAATTAGCTCAAAGGGAGGATCTAGAGCTATAAAGGATTAGGAAAATAGTAGAGTCTGGTGCCCAGTCTGAATTCTATATATATGCAGATGATACCTTGAGGTTTGGTAATAGATTGTGTGTTTCTAAAGTTCTAGAATCAAAGAATAAGATCCTGGAAGAGGCACATAATTCAACTTATGTGATACATCCAGGAGGTACAAAGATGTACCAAGATTTTAAAAAAAAACTTTTGGTGGCCTGGTATGAAGAATGATATAGCACAGTATATGGCTCAATGCCGGTGTGTCAATAGATAAAAGTTGAGCATCAGAGACCCATCAGACCACTACAATCTCTCATGATCCCTCAGTAAAAATGAGAACATATTATTATGGACTTTGTGACAGGCTTGCCCAAAACCCCTAAGATAATAATGTAGTGTGGATGATTGTGGATCAACCGACAAAATCACCCAATTTCTTATCCTTTCGGGTCAGTCTCTCCTTGGAAAGATTAGCAGGATTGTACATAGAATAGATCATGAGATTGCATGGAATTCCAGCTACCATAGTGTCAGATCGAGATAGCAGATTTGTTTCACAATTTTGGAAGAACCTTCCAAAGTTCTTGGAACTAAATTAAATTTTAGTATAGCATTTCATCCCCAAACTAATGTATAATCAGAATGAACCATCCAAATTTTGGGAGATATGCTAAGGGCTTGTGTCATGGACTTGGATGGTGCTTGGGATAGTCATTTATCATTGATAGAATTTGCTTATAATAATAGTTATCAAACCAGCATCTAGATGTCATATTTTGAAACATTGTATGGTAGAAAGTGTAGATCTTCCATTTACAGGGATGTTGTAGGAGAAAGAAAGTTATTGGGTCTAGAGATAGTGTGCATCAAACAGTAGCTAAGGTACAAGTGATCAAAGAATGGCTATGTATAGCTCAGAACAGACAAAAAAGCTATGTTGATAAGAGGAGGGAGCTAGAATTTTAGGTAGGCGATCATGTTTTTCTAATGGTTTCTCCCATTAAAGGCGTGATGAGGTTCGGAATGGGAGGCAAGTTGAGTCCAAGATATGTGGGTCTATTTGAAATTCTGGATAGGATCGAGGAGGTAGCCTACTGATTAGCACTACTACCAGCCTTATTAGGTATGCATAATGTATTTCATATGTCAATGCTACGAAAGTATATTTCAGACCTTAGCTATGTAGTAGAGTACGGGCCATTATAGCTTCATGAGGATTTGACCTATGAGGAGGCTCCCACACGAATCATCGACAAGAAGGACCAAGCATGATGATACTAGACCATATCATATATGAAGGTACAATGGAGCAACCACAGTGAGAGAGAGGCTACCTGGGAGCTTGAGGCAGAAATGAGAGATAAATATCCATAACTCTTTGAACCTTAGGAACATGAATTTCGATGATGAAATTATTTTAAGAGAAAAGAATGTAATACCCAAAAAGGAAAAAAAGAAGAAGAAGGGAAAGAGGGGGAGTCTTCCTCTTCTCCAATTCCATCAGGGAGAAGGAGAAATCGGCCAAACCCTACTCTTCTAAAACTATAAAGGGGCCCCTCCTCTCTCTTTTCGTCCCATTCCCAAACCTCCTACCATCGGCGAGGAAGAACGGTGGTCTTCACAAGTTCGGTGACAAATCCATAGGAGCTTTCGACGATCGGCTAGGGGGGGACCTCACTAGGACCTAGGTGAGTAAGATTTCTCGATTTTCCTCTCCCTTCTCTTCGATTTCCGATGAGGTGGGTTACCGCCGATGGATGCCAGATCAGGATGGAGGCCGAGCCACCATGGAATGCCACCGATCTCGTTCGACAAAGTAGAGGAAGAGGAGAGGGGGAGGAAGGAGAAGAAGAGAAGGAGAAAAAAGGGGGGAGACCCCCTGTTCGGTAGAGAAGAAAGAGAGGAGAGGGGAAGGAAAAAAAAGGAAGTAGAAGAGGAGAGAAGAAAAAAAAAGAATAGAAAAAAAGAGAAAAAGAAAGGAAAAGGAGAAGGAAAGAAAAAAAGTGGAAAAGAAATGCAAAAAAAGAAGAAAAACAAGAAGAGAGAGAAGAGGAGAGAGAAGAGAAGAGAGGAGAGAGAAAGAAGAGAAAGAAAGAGGGGAGAGAAAGAAGAGAGAGAAAGAGAAAAAAGAAAGAACATAAACAAATATTGAAAAGGAGAGATTGAAAAGCTCCTCTCTCTTGGAATCGTGAAGTAAGGGTATTAGCAGGTGGACCACTGATAAAATTCGGATAAAAGGTTTTAAGTTTATAATTATCCTAGGATTATTTATTTATATTAAAATTATTATTATAGGGGAATAGCTTTCTGAGCAGAAGGGCGTTGAGCGAGCTCCGGGTACAGATTGATATCCGGTACATTTGGATTGACTCTAGGAAAGTAAGGATTTCTAGGCATGATCATCAATTTTATAAATATATCTTATATGGTATGATTTGATCCCTGATTATGAGCATTAGCATTCATGATTATTTATGCATGATGTATTTTGACTTTTTTTGATGAACGGTGTAGAAACTATTATTATTATTTATGTTCATGTATATTATATTTCATCAAACAAAATTATTTTTGGATGATTTGGATCGCAATGCCAGTCATTGGAAAACTTAAAATGACATACTTGAAAGCATTATATGATATGAAAATATGTTAATCAAGAACATGAGGTGTTTGGACTAGCCATGCCACGGGCAAGATTGTGGTTACTGAGATTGCCAGTCACAGGCTGGAGTATGATACTAAGATTGTTAGTCACAAGCTAGATTGTGACAATGAGATTGCCAGTCACAGGTTGGAGCGTGACAATGAGATTGTCCGTTACAGGTTGGAGTGTGACAATGAGCTTGCCAGTCATAGGCTAAAATGTAATACGGAGATTGCTAGTCATGGACTAGAGTATGACCGTGGTTAGTTTAGAACCCTAAAGAAGAAGAATAACTAAATGGAAACATAAAAAGAAAATATAATTTTATCAAAGGTTTTGTTATATATGGCATTGAGTTATTTTGGTTGCATGACATGATATTCTATCATTTTCTTGTTATTTTCAAATTATATTATTATTGGTGTGACTGTATGGAGTCCTTATTGGGCTATGAAGCTCACTCCTCACTTCTCTATTTTTTTTCCAGAGATGTAGGATGCATAGTAAGGGTCGAGCCGGGCGTGAGATCGAGTACCAGAATTTTAGATTATTTAGTTAGTTATGTTTCTGATATCCATGTAATAAACAAGTTGACCATTTAGTGGTCTTGACTTGAACAAGTAGATTATTCAGTTATTATTAAATCATTTAATGATGTTTGGTTAATTAATATGATTTTCGGAAATGAAGAGAATCTTGTGTACTTAGGCCTGGCATGATCTCTAGGATGATACTTAGAGTTGTGCAGCTGGTCGCGTAGCCAATCCCGATGCTGGGTTCGGGGCATGATAGGAAACTTCTAGGAAAATAAATTTAGTCATGTTCTCCAAAGTTTATGGACCGTGTGAAGAAGGCCTATAAAACTAAAGGAAGCCAATGTGTCATCAATTTTAGTTTTTCTAGTAGTTTTCTGATTACTTCATCAAAATTTTTCTATAAGTAATATATAAAAATGATAGAAATAATTTGTATGATTGTAATCTGTCATTGATTGTATTGTAATAAATTATTTTAACAACTAGTTCAAAATATTTAACACATAGAAAAGTATAGCTATTTCTACGTGCAATGACTATCAGGACACCAAATATATATATATATTTCTAGACTAAGACATTATATTCTACAATAGCTATAATAGAATTCTTAGAATTTAAAGTGCATTTACAAACTCCTCATAGCATGAGTCTTCATCTTCGCACATTTTAAACACAAATTATGTCCATGAATTGATGCAAAAACATGTCACATAAAACAAAATCCAACATTCGAAAGTGCATGTACAGATATGAAATCAAACCAGCCCCTTCCCTTTCATTTGCTTGAGACATTGTAATACTACTATTTGGATGACAAAACTGTCAAGGTAAGACTTGACAGTTTCAATCACCACGGCATTTCTCAATCTATACTTTGAAAACATGGGTAATATAGTAAGCCTTGAACTCTCTAGTCCACCACGGTGGAAAGGTGCCCAAATGATATGACTGCCCAATTGACTTAACCCCAAACAAGAAGTCAATAGTAATTGCAAAAATATGACAGCATGATCACAACATCAACAATATGAAATTAAACGAATCATGGAATATGGATAATTACTCTAGTAAAATCTATAATACTATGAGCTTTACAAGGGCTAATTATCATGTGTAAAAGGAAAAATTTTTTACTAATGAATCTCCATAAAAATATCAAGTTGCATAATACCAACAAAGGAATGACCGTTCAAGATTAACAAAAAGAAATTATCCCTATTATTGTGGAGAACAAGAACGAGATGTTAACTTTGGTATAGGAAAGCGAACCCTTTGTCGATGAATAAAGAAATTAGACTTTAATAAGTCTAAAAAGTGTTCAAGGTTTTTTTTGTTTAATAATAAAAAACAACTTCGAGGGCATATTGAATTATATAGCATGAAAATAATATATAACATTGGAAGTGCTTACATGGCTACATGTCTAATACACAATTCAAAGCTTGAATGAAGCTTCCACTTACAAGTGCAGAATAATGAGCAACAGATTACTTACTTTTCGATGGTAAAAAAAAAAAACTCCCTATCAACAAGTCTAAAATTTATTTTTTTACATATTTTTGGTAGGATCTAGTTTACAATCTTGTCATGTTTATTTAATCACATTCTAAAAATATGCCATAGATTGTTAAAACAAGGCTTTAAAAACTATGGATGTGATTAAAAAAAATTAATAAAAAAATTAATTATAGAAAAATGGTAAAATATTTACAGGAAATTATAGAATCAAAGTCAAACTTGGAAAAGTGTAAGACATTATCATGGGGCATATTTCCGTCTCTCGTACAGGAATAGTCGAAAATACTATTACAAGATATGATCGAGATTCCTCTACCTGTGAGCACGGTCGTAAAAGTGGTTGATGGAGACTCTTTTAGCACCCAACAAAGAAACTTTAAAAACAAGAAAAACTTTGAAAGAGAAAAAACTAAGAGAAAAAGAAAAGCGAGTATCAAATACAAAATAAAACCTAGCTATCTCTTTAGGCCTCCGGATGGCCTTTTTATGGCTATCCAAAATTTGATTATTTAGATTTTTATTGGCCTATCAAAGTCTAATTAGGTGTCTAACGGTTAAAAAATTAAAAGTCCAATAATTAAAAGCATAATGTCAATTAATTAAAAAGTCCAATGATGAAATAATTAAAATATGTTAATAAAATTCAATGATCAAATAATTAAAAACTAAATAGTCAAATAATTAAAAACAAAACAATCAAATAATTAAAAGATTATGAATGATTATTAAAAGAAGTTTTGGATTTTCCCAACATCATCCACATTCCTAGCTAGCCCATTGAATTCTATTTGAAATTTAAAAACAAACAAAAGCGAAAATGCCTTTCTCTATCCTTGTGTTTTATTTTGCTCATTCCCCAATTCTTTATTTTTATTAATTTATTTTTGTTAAACATGCATTACACATGTAACATTTTTAATTGCTAGTTTTATATAAGAAGGTAGACTACAGTTAGATGCACGAGATTTGCAACTCGATTTAGTTAGGTAAAATTTAATATGTAGGGATTCCAAAACAAGATCCACCTTGAGTATGATTTGTTATTTTGTAAGGTAGATTAAATAAGACTAACAGTAGATTTGTGATCAAATCCAGTTAGGTGAAATGTCATGAAGATGTGCATGTCAAAACACAGTTGAATGCGAGATCTGGATCTGTTATTTGTAAGCTGCCTATAAATCAAAACCTATTTATTTTGGAGACCTTTTACCTATACATCAAGTAGTGTGACTATTATATTATATATTTTATTTTAAATTGCTTGTTTGTAGTAATTAACTTGATATAGCCAAACAAGTCTCCTCAACTAAATAAATTTTAGTTTATAGGTAGTAGATCATATTCAAAATTTTGGATTTTCCCATAGCAAGCCAACTGAAAATATCACATATTTTTCTCTCTCCTTAAATCTGATTGAAGTACCATGAAAAGCGTGTCTTTTGGTCTGCTAGTAAAGTCTTCTATTGGCCCAACCAAAGTCTAAAACATCGAATAATCTGACCTTCATGGAGGTTGGGAGGTCTTTACTGGTCTTGTCTTAAGGTCACCTCGGCATGTTATACATTGCTCTTGGGCTTCTTTCTAGCAAAAATTAAAAGAAAAAAAAACAAAAAAAAAACAAAACAAAACAAAAAGAAGAAAGAAATAAAAGCAAGAAAGATCGAACAATCGACCTCAAGCATAACAATAGGGACCCCAGTGTATATATTACTCATGTACAGGACTCTCTATCTATTATATATATATATATATATATATATATATATATATATATATGTTTCATGATCAAGAAAAGATGACCCGTTTGTCATCTCCATTAGGTCACAAAGATAAGATACAGTTTTTTCTGTCTCGTTTATCATGTCCTTGAGAACTTGGACGTGGTTGCGCCATTGCTATCAACCAACCAACCCTAGACCTGCCATCCTTTAATAAAGAGTGGTCGATGCCCGTCAGCCCCCTTGCAATCAATCTCATCCTTGTCGAGAGAGTTTCCTTCCTCTCACTAGCAACTTCACCAACTTAATAATGGCGATACCAGATCACCTCACGTATTTCTATATATTTTGACAAGTCAAGTGATTAGAAAGCTTCAGTAGTTAAGCCAATAAGGATGGTAGCTAGCCTTTTTTATTTACCAAAAAAAAAGAGGATGGTATCCTTTCTTCTGGATGTGGGAGGATGGATGATGGGTATGTATATATATATATATATGCATGCATGCATTCGTACGTGCATGCATGAATGTGTATGTATATTCATATAAGATTTGACATGCAACTAACAATTTATTTGGACTAGCTTGTAAGGAGAAGCAATATATATGATCTTTGTCTTGAGAAGGATCTGGGAGAACTATTTTCTTGCAGGGAAGATTATTAGACTTAATCTACGGATATCATATGCTTAGACGTCATTCATTATCATATGCATAAAAAAAATAAATTAAAAAGTTTTGGTTTACCACAAAGTTACAACAACTAATTAACATGTTTGGAATGAGAATACACAATGAGCTAGCATGCAAGTCTTTGAGAAAAATATAGAATTTAACGGATTGATTTGCAGCAGTTTTTGGTCGTTTATTATATATTTGGAAGATTTAAATGTTATCTGTTCAAAGTCTTAGGTTATCCAACAGTTTAAGAGAGGATTGTTGATGCCAAGTATGGAGTTTTCTATTCAACTAGCAAGCAGAAATTATTCCACATTAATTTTCTCTTTGAAATTGGTATTTTCATATTTTATATATTCTGAAAATATTTTCCGTTTCAAAACAATTGGACTTGTGCTGCCTAAGGTAAGGCTTTTTCTATGTTTATACTGACGTACGTGTATAAAGACAAATTAACCATTACAATGTTGTAGATTGGTCAGAGTTCAAAATTTCATACAGGAAAAAATGGACAAGTAATCTTAGTAAAATTTGGACAATTTAATTAATTCACTCAGTAAGTGATTATACAAATACCCAAACCTGAATGAATCACACCATTGTTCTCTCTCTCTTGGAAGCAATCATATAGCACTGTTCTTATGCACAAATACACAGGCTACACAGTCTTGATGTGAAAGGAAAAATCATACGCCTATAAAACTTAAGAGAGCTCATATTAATTTACTAATTTCAACTTGTTCATGGCAGAGGATCTTAAGTTATATCATAATTCATGGAAAGAAACGAGATGCCAAAAATTAGTCTCATACAACTCATGCCATTATAATCCCAAGTTCTTTTTGTAGGTCAGAGTGAAACTGGCCAACATTTAACATTTTCTTTGAATTTGAGATGTTTAACATCTGAAACAGTAATGGAAGAATTAATATGGAAAGATATCTGTATTTTTTGAAGAGGTCTAAAGCTTCTGCTATAGTTTATTTTTCTCACTGAACCAGGTGGTTGCTCCCTCCCATTTTCAAGAAAAACTTATGTTATAGCTTAACCCAAAGTCTGCATGGCTTTGTTACTATTTGTTCTAGTATACAAATGGTTCTGAATTGCTAGTTGAGACAATTAGAGCCAACGAGGTGATGATTTTAGACCACTCCTGCAGCTGGTTCCATTAAGCAACACATGCAGATTAGAGATGTTAACCTGATTCTAGCAAGCCCTTCAATAATCCCTTCAGGGCCCTTTTGTTCAATGCATCATCACATATATATTATGAAATCCTCATATCAGATACAGATGAACCTCACCAAAAATTTTTAAAAAATGCAAATAATGGTGGCAGAGAGGAACTACTTTGGTCAAGGAGAAATCTTATCTTTGTCAGGAATTATATGACAATTACGTAAGCTCAATTAGCTTTCTTGTTCTCCTGGTTTTCCATTTTTCCATTTTTCTTTTTCACTTTTGTTTGAGATGGATTTTAGCAACTCAATTACTTTGGAAGCATTACACTTAATGTGTTAAAAATAATTGCAGGAAAAAAAAAGGAAAACGGGAGAGAAAGAGGGAAAGAGGAAAATGAGTTTATTATATCTCTATTTCAATTTTATTTGATACATTGTAGGAGTTATTTATAATGATGTATAAATACCATACAAGAAAAATAATAACCGATGCCAAATCAGGCTAATAAAGAAAAATAATAATAACCAATATAGAATCATGTTAATAAGAAAAAATGATACAAAATTAAACTAATAAAAGAAAATATCATGGGATCAATTTTATACAATACCAAGAATTATGATAATATAATGCAAATAACATTTAATTATGAAGTCTATTAGTAGTTCCCCTATTTGTAGTTCATCCCCTCTAACCATTTTATATTTATCTTTTTTAATAAAGGTTTCTCCAATGTACTTAACATGAATCTACTCCACTTTCAATCTTTGACACATATATGAAATTTTAATTATGCTGAATTCATTCTTCTTTTAATTTCTTCTCTTTTTTTTTAATTCTCTTTGGTTGTGTGTATGTGGTGGTCCCTAGGGCCAATTATTTTCTCTTAGCTAAATTATTTTGTGCTGTCCGATATATAATCTGCCTTTTCTTTTCCCTCTTTTTTTTAATGAATGTTTGTTATGTCATTATCACCAAATCTGTCCCTCCATGAAATAATTTGAAGAGGACCCTGAAATATTTGTGATGTCAGTGTCCATTAGCTATAAAGCAGCTCATTGCATAGGGAGTGGATAACTAGCTTCTAGTCAATCATTCATTTGATATTCCCTTAAGAAATATAAACTTACTCAATTTAATTTACTTGTTACATAATTCGATAACTATCGTGAATTATGTTTATGCATAGTTATATGCTTGTTTCTCTATAGATACATAAGATAATAACTTGTAACATCATCATCAATGAGTTAAGCAGCCGAACCTTTTGGCAAGAAATTAATGTCCGCAGGAGTCCAACTGGAGTCATGGTTGTTCCTGTTACTTCCCTGTGCATGTCAATGTCTAGACTTGTTCAAATAAAGTAGGTATAAGTCATCAGGGCTTGGGTCCCAAATAAAGCCTATATCAACTTGATTCTAGCTATGGTTGCAACTCTAATAGAACCATCAGTAGTGCACTATGGAGAATGGCTGGGTCATTTTAAGTCAGAATCTTTGAAATTGTTATACTTCTGACAAACCTCAACATTCTAGCTTTCTTCCTAATCAACACCTAAGTAAATGCAAAATTCTGAGATCATACTTACTTTTTTATGTGCTCTCTTTAAAGCCTGTTTTATTGTCAGCTTCAATTAATCCTTTTTTTATACTGACAACATGATGCACCCAGTTACATTTCATGAATAATAGAGGTCTCCAATCATTGAACACATATGGGATGATATCTTACAATAAGTTCACTTAGCTTGAACTAACTGACAAGTCTTGGGTACTGTTATATATTACAACAATATAGATACATGACATAATCAAGTTTTTAAAAGAATCCCCAGAGGATAGCATGAGACACATTTTCCATATCCTTCAACTAAAAAGGAGTGCCCTATATATGTCCCTGATCAAGTTGTTTAAGCCCATACACTCTCACAACCATGCAACTAGAATTCCTACAATACATAATTTTAGTAAGATAATAGATGATCGAGTAACTTTTGATACTATGAAAGGCATGAAATATGCTTGAAGATAAGTTGTATTGTAATGTAACACAGTGATATATAATGTGCTGCACATTAGCTAATGATAAGATTATTCCATATGTGGAACACTAATGAATCATTGAAATCATCTTGGTTAAATATCTGTAATGACAACAGGAGAGAGAAATTTTTCTTAGTACCTTGTGTCCTCGGATTTGGACATTCATGATCTTATTATTCGATATGTTCACAAAACAAAATCTTGTGATCTTATACTTAACTAAATAAGGACTACTCATAGGAGTTGAAACTATTTGGTAAAGTCATCTGCATTATATAATCATAAGATATGGTGCTCTTGCTGATGCTATACAGAACCTAGCCTTGTATGAAGGTTTTCTATGACATGGAGCAAATGCAAAGCATGTTGAGTTAATAGGACTTTGCTAAGTCTTATGAGTGGTGCTTCTATGAAAATCCTAATAGAAATTCTTTCAGGTTGTTAGCCGATCGATTAAATCTACAAAAAAAAATTGGATGGGCTGTTAGCTAGGTGCCACAGATATTAATAAAGATATCAAAGTTTTGACAAATCCAATAAAAGGGGAAAAAAAGAAATTACTCCTTTCAATAGTCCTTGTACTCCAAAAGAGATTCCTTACCTTAATTAGAAGAACTCCCTTCCCCCCGTACTCTTCTCGTGTCTGCCTATCAACTTTCCAATGTTGCCTAGCTGCCGAAGACACCCAGTACACAAGGCCTTCAGTGAAACAAGTGCCATGCGGGGCAACTTTTGGAGTCATACAAAGATAGGCATGCCACTTCGATGCTCGGGTCAAGCAAGGCTGCAAGGGTTTTGGACTTCATGTGAACGAGACTCAAACTGCATGGAAGCAAACACTAAATGGAGTCAGACAGTTTCCATGTGTCTTCCCATTAAGGGTTATATGGGTACTAGGAACCAAATCATAAAAGATATTTATGACTCTTTCCCCTTTGGCTTCCAAGAAACTTACGAGGTGACAAAGTACCACAAGAACCAAGAGAGAGGAGGGTGATTAGAGATGCCAACAGCCCAACATCAACGAGGAGCACTAGAGCGAGGAATGGAGCTTCTTCTAATATGCCTATTGATTAAGGGAGAGGGAGAGCTAGCAAGAGAGAGGCGCTGGAAAGGAATTTCTTTGCAAGGCCTCAAAAAGATAAAAAAGCAAATGTACTGAACAAGAAGCCAAAAAGAAAACAACAAACTTTGATGCAATCTCTCTCTCTCTCTCCTTTCTTTCACGTATCTAACCTTGGAAGGACATAACAAGAAAAGAAAAAAGAGCAGACATTTGTTTCAAGGTTTAGTGTCTTAAATGTCCACACCAGCACTTCACAAATTCAAAGATCTCCTCTCGTACAAGTAGATGTAACTTTCTACGGCCACACATATATATCTTCTATGTAATCTTCGGCTCTTTTGAAGCCCTAATAGAGAATGTAAGGAAACCAGATTTATCAAATCTTAGATTTAGGTTACATGTATGACAGAGAGAGATGAGCCATATATATTCTAAGCCATATTTTCCTTGATTGATGCAAGGAATATTGTAGAAAAATGCACGCATGCATGTGAAGATTTAGTGAATAGGTTATAGATGCATCCATGCTGTCCACCCAGTCATACATGAATAAAGAGATAGAAGTTGAGCTCAAAAAGTTGAGAAGATGACAAAATCCATGAAATAGATAAAACCACTACATGTACATGCCAAGTGCCACTAATTTTTCTTTCTTAATAAATGTCACTTCAAGGTTGAAAGCCCCCTTGAAATGGTTAAAAGAGAAGTATAATACAAGTTATGAGAACAACAATATATGTAAAGATGGAAAGCAAGAGAAACTTCAAGAGAGTGGAATTCAATAAAAATTCACAGGGAAGGATGTCAAGGTTCAGCTCCAAAAGCACCAACCGTATGTGATCAGAGACCAAAGCCATATCTCCTCCACTTTAAAACCTAGCTAAGAAATACCTCTTCTGTCTTCTCTTCTGTCCCACATCTTCTCTCAATTGCCGAAGAGCAGCACTCATGTCTTCACAGAGAGAGATTAGCATCAGTACCAGCATCGCAAACTAAAACTTGCAAGAATTATGGGCATATCGGAGATAAAACTAATCAGTAAAAGCCTAACCAATTTACAGTCGAAAAACAAAAAGGACTGACCATTTAATTCTCTCTCCCTCTCTGTCTAGGGTTCCTTAAGAAGTCTGAGCATGGATTTAGGGGATGAAAGGACTTGGGGATCTTAGGATTTTCTGGTGCTCCCATCAGCAGATGAAACTGCAACATGATCTGATATGAATATTCACCCAAGATATGGAAGAAAGTAAAGGAGAGATCAGATCATGCTGGCAGCTTCAGCTGCTTGTGGTGCACCATGCACGTACGTACCATCAAGGCTGCAGCCTCGAGAGAGAGAGAAGAGGCAAGAAGAGAGAGGACAAAAGTGAGAAGAGAGGAAACTGTTGGCCTCAAAGGATGCTATGGTAGGCAGGAGGGGGTGGGGAGAGGAGATATATAGAGGGAGAAGGGGTTGGGGGATTGTTCTCTTTTTCTTGGTCTCTGGTATTTGTTCCAATGCCAAGGCTGAAAGGAGACTAAAAATGATGGAAAATTATCGTGGTCCCCGGAACGAAAGAAAATATTGAATATTGTCATGCCCAGGCCACCACCATGCAACCATGGTTTCCAAATTTACTGCATGCCTTTAATTGCCTTTGGAGGGAGTGTTTCTTATATCCACACGTTCCATTCAACTAGATGCCATGAGGGAGAGGAGAGAATTGCCCAATCATGGTACCAAAAGAAGCTCCATGCCATATGGCATAAGTGGATTGGCACAAATTTTTGTAGGACCGGTTCGACAAATGATGGGGCTATGTTGCGAAGCACTAATTTCCACACGACACATTTTCTTTTATACCAAAGTCGATAAGCACTTGCATAGCTCATTCTTTGATCAAATCTTATTATATATTGCACGAATCTTGTGAGTTGCATCATGATATACCGTACCCAACCATATCGGTCGGTATCAAGCTTATCATATTATATTGGTAGTAAACCGATGGTACAAGACTTATCAAAAAATATTCTCGCATTGCATTTGTACCATCATTGTAGTAGCATGGTACTAATATGAATAGCAAAACCTATATACCTAACCCCGAGTCATACCAATTCTCTCGTACCTTATTTTTATGATGAGCTGGTATTAAAATTGAGTAGACCCTATGATATAATTTTTTTATTGGTAAGACAAAAGAGATGGGAAGGGATAAATCCCGACATAACTAACCCATAGGCTCCCGTCCCATTAGATAATATCCGATTCAAGACGTTCAAATTTTCACCATCTTTTCCCACCTAAAGGTAAGGGATAAAAAGAGAGACCCTAACCTCTCACTCACATCAGGTTGTGGGCTCCAGAAAATTTTCTTGATTTAATCGAGTCATCCATGGGATGATGCCTCGAACTCGTGACCAGTTCGTCTGAGACAAGGCCTCTACCAACCGGACTACCATCTTAGCGATCGATCCATGATATGATTTTTGATCAAATCCTTTGCACTAATCCCCTCTTGCCATGTCGGCACAAGGAGCTGATGAGGTAATCTAGTGATGCCCCACAACATTACTAGCTAGAGAGAGAGAGAGAGAGAGAGAGAGAGAGAGAGAGAGAGAGAGAGAGAGAGAGAGAGAGAGAGTAATCCCCTCTTGCCATGTCGGCATGAGGAGCTGATGAGGTAATCCAGTGATGCCCCACAACATTACTAGCTAGAAAGAGAGAGAGAGAGTGAGTGAGTGAGTCACATGCATTTGTTAGGTTAAGATTCTCTTCTCATCCATTTTTGTGCACCTTCTGCAACAATGCATAAGAGTCCATGAAAGATGGTCCCCCTCACTAGCTAGTGGTCTTTTGTACCATTTTAGCTTTGTTTATACTTGGCATCTCTCTCTCTCTCTCTCTCTCTCTCTCTCTCTCTCTCTCTCTCTCTCTCTCTCATCCTTTGGTGGCATTGGCATTGGAAATTAGCTTATTACGCATGGGCATCTTTCTTTGTTAGGAGATGACTGCTTTTCTTTGTTAGCCTTGGTCCGCCATCCCTGGGGAGCATGCTGCTGATCTCTGTGGGTGGTGGTGTCAGTTGAACATAAGTAGCTGCTTAATTAAGACAGCAGCTTCCATATGGTAAACATTGTAAGTTTAGCCTGCATCACCAACAACCTAATACAAGCAACAAAGAAAATGATATGCCTACTTTTGGATCATGGGCACCGTCCTAAGTTACCTCCTCAATATAGAATATATGTGTCTTTAATCATGCTTAACCTAATAAAGCTTACAACCACACCTATTTAGATAAACTAAGCTTTGAGTTATATATATTGTCTTTGTTGTTCTAGTTAAATTCTACCATTAATTCTTTGATTGTACAACCACCATAGGATTCATGTCTCAATAATGATGAAGAATATATAGAATGGGGTAGTCACATACGTGCCCAATATGATGGTAGACATGTTCTTATACCATGATCATTCACTCGATATATATAAAATTTCTCAATATTTTTAGTTCTACTGATTTATTACCCAACAACTGGGAGACTAGGCTTCTATTGGAGAATTTTGAATTTTGAGAGGGACAAAATCTGCAATTACCTCTCGAATTGCCTTCCTATTTGTTTGTTCAATTGAAAATGCTAATTAAATGGGATGCCATCTTGTGACCTTGTGAAATTTCTTTTTAAAAGCAAATCTAATCTTATGTATCTACAAAATGCGTTTTGAATAAATTGTTGATATGTTAAATGACATTTGATAGGGAACAAAATTTCATATATATGTAGCTTTTTGAGACCATGAAGCCCCCATGCATTTTTGACCAAGGCTAGAATATGGTTAAATTCTAAGTGGCATATGTTCATCTTATAGTTTTCTATTTTCTTCGGGGCCTTGGCCCCAAGTTCCCCCATCATTTGGTGCAAGTACTCTAGCTATTGACATGACATTAATATTGAATAAGTTTCCATCGACCTGTTATCATATGGACTAATAACACATCAAAAATCTTTTCAAGATTTTATAAATCTGCAGCTAGGTATAGTTAAACATATGAAAGATTAGAAAAAATATACCAAATAAAAGCTTCTTTTGACTTGGATTGAAAGAATGGAGCAGGCATTCTCATCAGCACCGAATCTTGTAGTATGCCAAAGTGGCAAAGTATATGGAAGGAGAATCATGCACATCAATTTCTCAACTGTATTAGATATTAGGGGTAGTGTTAGCATCTAGCTTTTTAATTATGGTTGTGATCTTTACATTTCAATTCTGATTAAGGTCAAGGGATGACAGATCGATGAAGACTAAGATCGAGGATTTTCATTTTGATGGTAAAGATTTATGGGAGAATAAAATGCCAGCTAGAAGCTAGATGCTAGTCATTGATCTAGACTATAATGGTGCAAACCATAGAAATTACGTTGGCATGAGTCTCACAGAATTTCAAGGAAAATTAACTCTTTAGTACTTAGGTTAGAGAAGCAACAACTAAAGTGCACAAAAAATTAATATTGAATAGCCGGACACATTCTTTTCTTAATAATCAGTGAAGTTTCATAACTAGGTCATAATTAACAACAAAACAGGGATTTAAGTAATCAGTGATGGTGATTACATGAGAAAAAAAGTAAATGCTGGATTCCGCATCCCTTGCATTCATGTGTAAATAATGTAATTATAATTATAAGCACATTATTATTCAAATAACTTATTTTATTTTGAATAAATAAGGTTCACATAATGGATAGATACACATACAAGCATGTGCAAAGGAAAGGAAGCCTTGCAAATGTAAATGTAATTGCAAGAAGTAAGATATTCGGTTACTAACCAAAATTTTGCAAAGTTGTCTATGTTAGTAGGATTTTAGGGATCATATATCAATTTATAATTATTTTCTTTGTTAATATGATTCCATAATATTTTTCATTATTAATATTATTGTATATCATTTTCTTTTATTAGCATGATTCTATATTAGTTATTATTATTTTCTTCTATAGAGTCTATACACTAGTATAAATAACTTTTGAGATATATGAAATGAAATTAAGATAGAGATAATAAAATTTTTTCTCTCTCTTTCTCTCTTGTTTTCTCTACTTTGATAAATATTTTTAATATAATATCGGAGCTACTGATCATCTAATATAACGAAATCATCTCTTCCATCTTTATTGTAGTCTTCATTATCAATATTTACAAGCCTTGAAGATCCTTGTTGCCAATTTATCGTTTCTTTATAGATCATCTATTTTTCAATAGATTTGTAGGTCATCTATTTTTTAATAGATTAAGATCCAAAAATCCTTTTTTAGATGAATCTATGCCTTTTTGCTTTCTTGGATGTTTTCCCACTTTTGGCTTTTTTACGATCCCGTTTGATATATTTTCATTGTTTTTTACCACTTTTATGTCTTTAACTTCTTCATCATCTAGTTTGAATTTTTTTCTTATTTTAAGCATTTTTCTATCTCTGACTTTTTTATCACCTAATTTAAAATATTTTTTTCTTTCTTTAGCTCTTTCACTATCCAATTTGAGATCTTTTTTGTCTCTTTAAAATTTTTTCTATTGACTCTTTTATTGTCTAGTTTGAGATTTTTCTCTCTTTTATTTTTTTGCCTCTAGCTCCTTTATCATTCAATTTGAGATTTTTTTCTTCTCTATGGATGTGTTTTTGTGTTTGACTCCTTTATTGTCCACTTTAAGACATTTTCCTTCTCTTTGGATGTTTTTCAACCTGTTGCCACTAATTTAAAATATTTTTCTTCTATTTAAACATATTTCTATTTCTGAGTTCTTTACTATCTAGTTTAAAATATTTTCCTTCTTTTCTATGGTATTTTTACTTGCGATGATCATCAATATCTTCGATGGCTATCTCTTCTATGACATTTTTATCTATGAAAATCATTGATTTTTTTCTTTTATAATATTTTTATTTATATATTAAAAAAATTTAATTCGAGTTGGCATCCGCGATACTACCTTAAGTTTGAAAGGAAGTATTAATATGATTTTAAGGCTCACATAACAATCTATAATAATTTTCTTTATCAATGTAATCCCACAATAGTTTTCATTATTAGTATAATTTTTTTTTTTTGTTAGCATGATTCTGTATCAATTGTTATTATTATTTTTTATATGAAATCTATATACCAATATAAATACTTTCTAAGATATATCGAATGAAATTAAAATAAAGATAATAAAGTCTTTTTTTGTTTCTATTTTCCTCTTATTTTCATATTCTTCCACAAATATTTTTATCAGGTTGGCCTTGTTGACAATAAAATTAATATACTAATATGCTCATTGAATGCATGGCATAAAGATTTTCATTCGCATTATTATTTATCAAGGGGTTTCTATGCAAGTAAAGGTGAAAAGATCATCCCAACAAAATGCATGACCTTAACATAATTTCATTGCTATGATGCAAAAGAAAAAATAATAATAATAATTTCCGGATAGTTTTCCACCACCATGACTAAATCAACACACATGCTTAGACTTTAAGGCATGCATGCTTGCATGAAACATATACCTCTATTTTTTGGTGGGCCCTACAGGCATGTTGTCCAACGTAGAATAGAAATCCATGTGGTCCACCCAATACGAAGATCGTTTCCATCTACGCAAGCGTGATGTTCATCATTCCCTATTCTTGTTATGTTCTTCTTTTAAGATCTAACGTGAATCCACCAATGTCCAAGAACTTTTACCTCAGTAATCGATGGTGATTTTTGACCAAAAGCCATAGAAAAGGAATGAAATATGTGACAAGCAAAGCAAGTTTAGTCTTATTGCTACCACAGTACTCGAGGATAAGTTTTGAAAGGATATCTAAAAAGGATAGGTCATTCCATAAGATAAGTTGTGCTTAATTGAAAGAATAATAAACAGAATAAATAAATGTATCAATTTTTTTTCACATCATTTAAATTTTATCATAAAAATAAAATTATCTTCTCACTTTTTGATGTGTTTAAAAAAATGAATAAGAATGAAATACTGATTGAAAATGATAATTTCTTCTGTTCTGCAGGATAACTCTACTCCACCAAAAATAATGGAATAAATTTACTCTTACTCCATTGCTTTTTACACTTATCGGAATAGTGTTTGGCAAGATACCCCATTTAAAAGAATATCTCTGCGTTTATCCCATCTAACAAAGGAAGCCTCTGTAGACCTTGAAAGGAAATTAACTAGCTAACATTAACGACAGCATAGAACCAATACTGACATTGGTTTAGAGTACATACAAAAGTCTGAATTCTCTATTCTGTCTCGATCAACTAATATGTGAGTAATCGTCTATTCCTTCACAAATTTCAAACTTGCGTCGCATGGAACCAATATTGCCATTGACTATAGCATTTATACACAAAGGCTTCAATTCTCTATTTCATCTCAATCAACTCCATGGACTTTAATTAAGACAGCAAAAGGAGGGCTTTTAGCACAATTTCCAAGGTTACATAGATACATGTGCCTGCAATGCATGTTTATAAAATCTGAAACAAAGATTTGACATTCATCAACAATCTGAAGGAGTCCAGTGGGGTAATCAATTAGCCACCACTGATTTTCCTTTTTTTCTTTTACATGAATTTTTCTTAAAAAACTAATAACGATTTTGGTAAAAAATTGTTCAGAAGACTAGTAGACTTAACAGCTTTGTTTGATGGTGCTTGACTAGTTCATAGAATTCTCTTTTTCTTGCAGAATGGTGTTCTTGTTCTCCATTCCTTCAAATTTTGCTAAACGGATGGTTCATTGCAAACTATAGTATCTTGTTTGCCCTTCTCTTTGAAGGAATTACTTGGGCTTTTGATGGTAGTGAAAGGGATAATGTCTAGCAAGTGAAAGATATCAATGGAAATTTTGCTTTTAGTGAAAAAGAAAGAAAAGAGAAACCATATATAGTGCTCTGTGTGATAATACCTCTTAAGTGCAGAAATTCTGATGAGATATTTCAGTAGTGTACAAATGGACAGACAGAACTGGATTGAAATTAATAGCTTCCTTCACAAAGACAGTCCACACATTAATTGAACGATCAAGGTTGGCACTTGATACAAGTATATCACATCAATCCATCCATCTGTTAGCATGATAGGATTGACAGCATGATTGCAATATTGATAGCTACTTTGCTGTTAAGTGCAAAACAGCAATAATACAGATAAAAGACATGTTCTCAATGCTGAAAATCTGGAAAAAGGTACAAAACCAAGGATCTCGATCCCCAGATTATGATCCATTGATCTGTTACTGTGATGTATCCAGCCAAAAATAAAAGAGTGCCTTTGGTTTATGAGGACCACCTGTACTCATCTATGACACCCAGGCAAACTGTACCTCCAGATAGATATACCACAGGATCAATCCAAATACTAACTGAAACCAAAAAAAAAAAAGGAGAAAAAAGACAAAACCACAACATAAAAGTAGAACTTCTCTTTGTTGCAGACTAACAGGTTGTGGTAACTCTCATTTCCTGATGCTTGGAAAAAGATATTAAAAAAAAAAAACAAGAATTGTCAGCAGGCATGGTGATGATATGTAACATAAGTAGGAGGAATATACTTACCTTGTTGCTTACCCTTATTCTATTTGGTTAAGGGAGCGTGCCATATATGCCCGATAATGGGAAGAAGTGAGGCTGTCACAGCATGACCTAGCAAATATTGGCTTACTTAATATTTTCCATACATACACAAGTCTTTTTAGTCATTCAAAGCTAGATCATGCTGGCAGCTTCACTCATTCCCCCGGGCACTACTTGGAAACCTGAAGCATCACATTGGAAATGTTTGTGTTGGTGTGTATAATAGAGAGAGAGAGAGAGCTAAGCACTAGATGAGAGGGAAAACTAAAGATCACATAGGATGGTCCAGTATATAGAAAACTAAAGGAGGGAGGAAAAGGCTCCCACAATAACAGGACTAAATGATTTGAAAGATAGCATGCAAATAGCCAGGCATTATTGAATGTTTTTAGATAAAAGAAAAGAAAAGAAAAACCAGGTCACCTCCTGGTAGGACATGAAAGGAGAAGCAAAACTTCTACCCTGTGAATCTTGAAATACCTCCAAGCATGCAAAGAAAACTTAAGCTCGACACATGGGCCGGCTTTCTCCATTCTAAGCTATTTAACAAACTAGAAGAGAAGCTCTACATGCATAGCTTGCAACCTTGCCCTTCTGCAAGAAAGAAACTGCTTGGACTGCAAAACAAACTTGAGAACAATACAAAGAAGACATCCCTTCAAGGAAGGCCCACTGCAAGTTGGTCTAAACCCATGAAAAGGGGAACAAATGAAAATAAAAAGAACGGAGGATGGGAGATAAAGATCATTCAACAACTTCCAGGACAAAATAGAGGAAGAAAGTGGGTGCAACTACCAAGCTCAAAAGGAAAGTAGACTAGATGAAGGAGGAAGGAAGCTAAGAAACAATAATAAAAAGGGAAAAAAAAAAAACAATATAGAAGTCAGGCATGTAAAGAGAGATGAGATGGGAGACATGAGAATGGAATAAAGAGGAAAGCAAGACTACCATAAAACCCTAGTCGAGCAAGTTGATGGGAATATCTCACAAACCCACCCCACTTGGGATGTGGGATTTATAGAGGAAAGAGCCGGTGGAGAGGTGGCTAAGGATCCCAAGTTCATCGAATAAGGTGGGTGAGCCATAAAGTAGAAAGAGAGAGAGAGAGAGAGAGAGAGAGAGAGGAAGAAAGACAAGGATCCAGATAGAGACTAGGGTTAGGATTAGGGTTAGGGTTAGGGTTTCAGTTTCACAGGGTATAGGGTTGAGATAGGTGTGGAAGGAGGGTTAGGGTTGCAGGGTGTAGGGCGGCATAGTGCAGCACCGAAGGATTGGTGCAAGTCATAGGGGCCGTACCCCCATGCGGGCTCGGATAGCGATTATTGGGTCTTAAAGCTTTTATCAGATCGAGGAGGAAGAGGAAGAAAGGCTTGCACCCTAATTTAATACAAATATATAACCGTTGAAGCATCCGGGGGATCCTTAACTTTACAAGCCAAGCCTCTATTATTTTATGCTTTCCAAGGATCCAGTTGGGGTGCTCCTCGTGAAGCTTTTTCTGAGTCCTCGCCTGGCCTTAAAGAAAGGGCACGCTGGTGAGTCCAAATTGTGAGTCATGTACTTGAAACATTGTGATGAGGAAATTAAAATATGGCACCCATCTAGACTAGCAGACACGTATCGATCAATGAACATCTTGATATATATCAAGTAATCTACCACCTTCTTGAAGTTATTATATATTCGATCCCTATCCATAACATTGTGTCTGAAGACATAGATGATAAGGTGATATCGTCACACGACAGGTCAGTATGAACTACGTAAGAATGTAGGCTAAAGTTTCATTGCTGGTGAAAGATTGATAACATGAGCATGCTGGTTGCCATCGCAATGCGACAAAGTGGATAAAATGAGCGCAAGAAAGAGAACTGCGATGACGCTTGGTCTCTTGGAAAAAAAAAAACAAGGTATAACATCTCAAAATTTGATGATATGAATATAGGGATGGCAAAACATGACCCGCATTCAACCTCCCAATTTGATTCATGTTTGACCTGCCATAAATAGAATTAGACTTAGATTTAGATTAAATGGGTTCGAGTCGTAAATTGGTCAACCTGTTTAACCCGTTTAATATTCGAATTGGGTTCATATTTCAGACATCTGACTTACTTAACTAGTTTAATCTATTTAAAATCTAGGTTAGGTTGTTGGACCGGATAATATAATGGGATGTTTAAATGGGCTAGGTCATAACAGGTTGACATGAATTCATGATAGAAAGTTAAAATTTTAAATTCTTTGTGAGTCGCAACTCTCCGAGACCGAATACCCCTTTCAACTTTCTCGATCCCAAATCCATAGCAATTAGGGTTTTGTTGTTTGTACCGCTTTACCCCTCTAAGCCCTCTCCCTCTCCCCAATCATCCTCTACCTCCTGATGATGCTCCTCATCGCTGCATTCCTTGGGATAATAGTCTTCTGATTCACTATTGCTGCTAACAAGATACATGGTTGGGTGTATCGAGAATGCCACCAAGAGGACTACTCTAGGTGGCTCCGACTCCACCTCTACCTTGCCAAACACAATGGTGACTGTTGCCAATCTTACCGCAGTAGCCTGTAGCTCATGAGCTGGTACCGGTTCTCGGACTCTCTCACTCCGAGATCTCCAAGCTTCTGGACATGCAAAACAAAGTCAGAGACCCGGGCCAGGGATTCCGGCGGGGGCACTCCGACGGTCAAGTTAGAGAGCGGCAAGATGGAACAGGATCTCTAAGACAGGTTCCCGAAGGATTCCCATGCTTAGAGGAGAAGTAGATGAAAGAAGTGTAGGGAAGAGAGGGGTTGAAGCCCGGCTTCCTGCGCTGGGTTCATCGAGCTCGCGCCTGAGGACTTCTTGGAGGTCCTCGGATCGTTCTCTCGATGTTCTCTCCACCTTCCCTACTTACCTTTCCGTCCACTTTCTCTGTCCCTTTTATACCACCGGACCACCTTCAGTACACGTCCCCTCCTAGGGGCTTCCCGAGATCTCTGGATCCTCCCCCCTCCTTCTCCTTCAAGCTCGAGAGTTAAGTGGCCGGCACGCCTCGTCCGTCGTGTGTCACGAAAGGAAAAAAGACCGGCGAGACCTTGGGCCAAGTATGGGAGCTTTCCTTTCGGGGCATTGATGGTGGGCTTCTAGCCGTTTCAAGCTCCTGCCCGCAAGGATTTCATTCCTCGGTTGCGGGGTCTTGTTTAACTGATGTAAACGAGATTTCGCGTATCACTGCAGGTCGTACTGGCGCTCGGTACGGGGCACGGCGCGCGTCAGCTCTAGTGGCGACCTCATGGCCCGTGTCTCTGCCTCCCCGAGGCTTTGCAGAGTAGGGCTGATTCGACCGAGGTAGACCCGTCAGGGAGTGCCACCTGGCAGAGGAGCAGGGGCTGCCAGCATCGGCCGAGGTGGACCCCTCCTAGGTGGACACCTGGTGGAGTGGCAGAGAGGTGCTCGACTTCGGTCGAGGTGGACCCGTCTTGGGGTGCCACCTGGCGAAGGAGCAGGAGGGCCTGGCTCGACCTCGGCAGAGGTGACCCGTCTAGGGGTGCCACCTGGTGAGGGAGCAAGGGGCCGCCAGCTCCGACCAAGGTGGACCCCTCCTGGATGGACACCTGGCGGAGCGGTAGAGAGGTGCTCGACTTCGGGCGAGGTGAACCCGTCTTGGGACAGCACCTGGCGGAGGAGCGGGAGGGCCCGGCTTGACCTTGGTAGAGGTGGACCCGTCTTGGGGTACCACCTGGCGAGGGAGCAAGGGGC
The DNA here is from genome assembly GCA_021397845.1 of Areca catechu. Classification (NCBI taxonomy): domain Eukaryota; kingdom Viridiplantae; phylum Streptophyta; class Magnoliopsida; order Arecales; family Arecaceae; genus Areca; species Areca catechu. Next base: position 205,634,080 of record CM038051.1, on the reverse strand, counting down.
CGCCAGCTTCGGTCGAGGTGGACCCCTCCTCGGTGGATACCTGGCAGAGTGGCAGAGAGGTGCTCGACTTCGGCCGAGGTGGACCCGTCTTGGGACGCCACCTGGCGGAGGAGCAAGAGGGCCCGGCTCTACCTCGATAGAGGTGGACCCGTCTTGGGGTGCCACCTGGAGAGGGAGCAAGTGGCCGCCAGCTCTGGCCGAGGTGGGCCCCCCCTGGGTGGACACCTGGTGGAGTGGCAAAGAGGTGCTCGACTTCGACCGAGGTGGACTCGTCTTGGAACGCCACCTGGAGAACGAGCAAAAGGGTCCGGCTCGACCTCGACAGTGCTGGACTCGTCTTGGGGTGCCACCTGGCGAGGGAGCAGGGGGCTGCCAGCTTCGACCGAGGTGGACCCCTCTTGGGTGGATACATGGCGGAGCGGCAGAGAGGTGCTCGACTTCGACCGAGGTGCACCCGTCTTGGGGCGCCACCTAGCGGAGGAGCAGGAGGGCCCGGCTCGACCTCGGCAGTGGTGGACCTGTCTTGGGGTGCTACCTGGCGAGAGAGCAGGGGGCCGCCAACTTCGACCGAGGTGGATCCCTCCTGGGTGGACACCTGGTGGAGAGGCAGAGAGGTGCTCGACTCGATCGAGGTGGATCCATCTTGGGACGCCACCTGGCGGAGGAGCGGGAGGGCCTGGCTCGACCTCGGCAGAGGTGACCCGTCTTGGGGTGCCACCTGGCGAGGGAGCAAGGGGCCACCATCTCCAGCCGAGGTGGACCCCTCCGGGGTGGACACTTGGCGGAGTGACAGAGAGGTGCTCGACTTTGATCGAGGTGGACCCATCTTGGGGCGCCACCTGGCGGAGGAGCAGGAGGGCCCGCATCGTTCTCGACAGAGGTGGACCCATCTTGGGATGCCACCTGGCGAGGGAGCAAGGGGCCGCCAGCTTTGGGCGAGGTGGACCCCTCTTGGGTGGACACCTGGCGGAGCGGCAGAGAGGTGTTCGACTTCGACCGAGGGGGACCCGTCTTGGGGCGCCACCTGGCGGAGGAGTAGGAGGGCCCGGCTTGACCTTGGCAGAGATGGACCCATCTTGGGGTGCCACCTAGCGAGGGAGCAAAGGACCGCCAGCTTCGGCCAAGGTGGACCCCTCCTGGGTGGATACCTGGCGGAGTGGCAGAGCGGTGCTCGACTTCGACCGAGGTGGACCCGTCTTGGGATGCCAACTGGCGAAGGAGCGGGAGGGCCCGGCTCGACCTTGGCAGAGGTGGACCCGTCTTGGGGTGCCACCTGGCGAGGGAGCAAGGGGTCGCCAGCTTCGGCCAAGGTGGACCCCTCCTGGGTGGACACCTGGCGGAGCGGCATAGCGGTGCTCGACTTCGGCCGAGGTGGACCCGTCTTGGGACGCCACCTGGCGGAGGAGCGGGAGGGCCCAGCTCGACCTTGGTAGAGGTGGACCCGTCTTGGGGTGCCACCTGGCGAGGGAGCAAGGGGTCGCCAGCTACGGCCGAGGTGGACCCCTCCTGGGTGGACACCTAGCGTAGTGGCAGAGAGGTGCTCGACTTCGACCAAGGTGGACCCGTCTTTGGGGACCACCTGGCGGAGGAGCAGGAGGGCCCGGCTTGACCTCGGCAGAGGTGGACCTGTCTTGGAGTGCCACCTGGCAAGGGAGCAAGGGGTCGCCAGCTTCGACCGAGGTGGACCCCTCCTGGGTGGACACCTGACGGAGTGGCAGAGAGGTGCTCGACTTCGACTGAGGTGGACCCGTCTTGGGCCGCCACCTGGCGGAGGAGCAGGAGGGCCCGACTCGACCTCGGTAGAGGTGGACCCGTCTTGGGGTTCCACCTGGCGAAGGAGCAAGGGGGCGCTAGCTCCGGCCGAGGTGGATCTCTCCTGGGTAGACACCTGGCGGAGTGGCAGAGAGGTGCTCGACTTCGATCGAGGTGGACCCATCTTGGGGCGCCACCTTGCGGAGGAGCAGGAGGGCCCGGCTCGACCTCGGTAGAGGTAGACCCGTCTTGGGATGCCACCTGGCGAGGGAGCAAGGGGCCACCAGCTTTGGTCGATGTGGACCCCTCCTGGGTGGACACCTGGCGGAGTGGTTGAAAGGTGCTCGACTTTGGCCGAGGTGGACCTGTCTTGGGGCGCCACCTGGCGGAGGAGCGGGAGGGCCCATCTCAACCTTGGCAGAGGTGGACCCGTTTTGGAGTGCCACCTGGCGAGGGAGCAAGGGGCCGCCAGCTTCGACCGAGGTGGACCCCACCTGGGTGGACACCTGGCGAAGTGGCAGAGATGTGCTTGACTTAGGTCGAGGTGGATCCGTCTTGGGCCGCCACCTGGCGGAGGAGCGGGAGGGCCAGGCTTGACCTCGGCAGAGATGGACCCGTCTTGGGGTGCCTCCTGGCGAGGGAGAAAGGGATCGCCAGCTACGGCCGAGGTGGACCCCTCCTGGGTGGACACCTAGCAGAGTGGCAAAGAGGTGCTCGACTTCAACCGAGGTGGACCCGTCTTGGGGCGCCACCTGGCGGAGGAGCAGGAGGGCCCGGTTCATCCTCGGCAGAGGTGGACCCATCTTGGGGTGCCACCTGGCGAGGGAGCAAGGGGCCGCCAGCTTCAGCCGAGGTGGACCCCTCCTGGGTGGACACCTGGCGGAGTGGCAGAGAGGTGCTCAACTTCGATCGAGGTGGATCCATCTTGGGGCGCCACCTGGAGGAGGAGCGGGAGGGCCCAGCTCGACCTTGGCAGAGGTGGACCCGTCTTGGGGTGCCACCTGGCGAGGGAGCAAGGGGCCGCCAGCTTCAGCCGAGGTGGACCCCTCCTGGGTGGACACCTATCGAAGCGGCAGAGAGGTGCTCGACTTTGGCCGAGGTGGACCCGTCTTGGGGCGCCGCCTGGCGGAGGAGCAGGAGGGCCCGGCTTGACCTCGGCAAAGGTGGACCCGTCTTGGGGTGCCACCTGGCGAGAAAGCAAGGGGCCGCCAGCTTCGACCAAGGTGGACCCCTCCTAGGTGGACACCTGGCGGAGTGGTAGAGAGGTGCTCGACTTTGACCGAGGTGGACCCGTCTTGGGGCGCCACCTGGCGGAGGAGCGGGAGGGCCCGGCTCGACCTCGACAGAGGTGGACCCGTCTTGGGGTGCCACCTGGCGAGGAAGCAAGGGGCTGCCAGCTCTGGCCGAGGTGGACCCCTCCTAGGTGGACACCTGGCGGACTGGTATAGAGGTGCTCGACTTCAACCGAGGTGGACCCATCTTGGGGCGCCACCTGGTGGAGCAGCGGGGGGCCCGACTCGACCTCGGCAGAGGTGGACCCGTCTTGGGGTGCCACCTGGCGAGGGAGCAAGCAGCCGCCATCTTCGGCCAAGGTGGACCCCTCCTGGGTGGATACCTTGCGGAGCGGCAGAGAGGTGCTCGACTTCGATCGAGGTGGACCCGTCTTGGCATGCCACCTGGAGAAGGAGCAAGAATTTTGAAAGAAAAATCCACATGGTACCGACGGCATCCAGCTGGACTTGACACACGTTCCACGTTAGCGATTTAGCCATATCAGTGGCGACGGTGACTCCCATGATCGTCGCAACTTTAAACCTCACAAATATCTTTGGAACGATGACTCCACCACTAGCGAAAACCCTAACCGTAATAATCCCCTGGCTCTCACCCTCTCTGCACTACCCCCTTTGCCCCCTGGCTCCAATAATGGACCCCTCCCCTTACCCCCTAGCCTTGTCGCCTCTCTCAAAGAGGAGTCCGGCCACTAGGGATGGCAATAAAATCCAAACCCATGGGTACCCGACCCAACCCAACCCGATTGGGCCGGGTAGTCAACGCTTTGACTGGGTTTGGACTAGGTTTGGGTAAAATCCGAATGCTTAACTTTGGATTTGGGCCGGGACTGGATAGATATATACCCGATCCGAACCCGGCCTGAATTATTTTAAATATATATATATATAATTAAAATATATTTTATTAATTATAATTATTAGTTATTAAATTTTAAAATATTTGAACCCTATAACCTAATCATTATATATATATATAATGATTTTTTTTTTCATCCTATTCTATTCAGGGTGAATTCAAAACAAGATCATAATTAATAGTTTACCAACTTTATAATATAAATTTTGATTGAATATGAAATTAAATGCTGTTAAACTAAAAATGTAGTTAAATTTTATTTATTTAATGTATGTATAATTTATAAAATTATAGATGATTTTAAAGTTGATAAAAATGAAAAAATATTTAATATGACTCATTTGGGTTCGGGCCAGGTAAACCCGATTACCCGATATCCAATTGAGATGGGTTTGGATAAAAAAAATCAGTCCCGATAGTGTTTGGACCGGGTTTGGGTAGTGTATTTAATATTTGGGTTTAGATTTGGATAGTTATGCACCCGGCTCGAACCCGGCCCATTGCCATCCCTACCGGCCACTATTCGAAGCCTCTCTTAAACCAACATCGACCATGACTTGATCAAGAGGATTATGCACTATCTGCGGAATTTAAGGCTAAGTCTCAAGTCTCGACAAGGATAATGTTGAAGAGGTGGGAAGCTCGAAGGAGGCGTAGCCACTGGATGGGAGTGAAGTAGAGGCCGGGGAGGCTTAGAGGCAGTAACGACAAGTTTCTCTCTCTCTTTTCTTTAAAAAATAGGATTGTAAATGGGTTATAAATAGGTTAAATTTTTATTTTTTAAACTGGATCATAAATGAATCATAAACGGGTCGGTTCGAATAACATGTTAAATAAATAGATCAGATTTGAATTCAGATTAAACATGTCAGGTTCGGATCCAGATATTTTTCACCCAAACCGTATTTGACACAATATGTTCATACCCAACTTGATTGCCACCCCTACATGAATAGTGAAAGAACAATTATATGGAGAATCTTCAATTTAATCTGCAATCTGTATCATCCAGTGATTATAAGATATATATTAGAAATTCCAATGTTTTTCCTTTCTTAGAAACATTCAAGAGGAATTAATTGTTTGAAAAGTTGTGCCATTGTAAATACATAATAACTTCAGGTGACTCTCTTGAATCAAATGAATGGAATGAAGTTAAGATAAACTGAATTCCCGAATGTATGTTGATAGAGTGTCATCGACCAAGGGCGGTCCGATCGTAAGGCTTTGTTTGGATAGCCCTCATTAAGGGAATGAAAGGAAAGGGAAAGGAATGGAAGGGAAGGGAAGGGAATGGAAATATTATTCTTGTTTGGATAGTCCTCATAAGGGAAAGGAAAGGAAAGCTTAGCTATTAGAAAATTTTCCTTCCTTCCTAATTCTTCCAAATCGGGGGATTAAAAACTTAGCTTAATCAAGAGAAGGGGAGGGATGGGGAGGGAAAGGAGCATCCTTTCCCTTCCCTTATTTTTTCTAAAAATTAATATCAAAACAAGGGAAAGGTAAATCCTTCCATTCCTTTCCCTCTTGATCCCTCCATCCAAACAAGGCCTAAGTGGGAGAATTCTTTGATAGCGAAAAGCTTAGTATATCCATAATATATTTTGGCAACATAATTAATCACCAAAAATAACATGAATCCGAGAAGCTGTAAGCATAGTTGTTTCAAGATATTAAGAGATAAATTCTAATTAAAGTTATAAATGATTCACATAGCTGTTTCAAGAAATTAAAAGAGAAATTCTAATTGAAGTTATAAATGAGGCAAATCAATATAATTACACGCATAGACATACACTAACATGCTTTAACTTTAACTATTGTTTCTAGAAAAGATCATGCATGCCTTTCAAGAAATTTTGTTAGTTAGAGAAGATAAAAAGACTCAGAAGTTCAAAACTCATAAATCATTACCAGGTGGCTAATTTTAATATATCATTGTCATAAATCCTTTTTATGCCATCAGACAAAAGGTTTGTTTTTTTGCAACATTGTATAGTAATAACTACTTGTTATACACAACCGGCCTCCCATCGAACTAGACTGGAGCCGACTGCCCTTCAGCTAGGTCCGACCGACCCGTCAGAGATCCGACTGACCCACCAGAGATCCAACTGATCTTTTAGCTAGGTCCGACCAACCCACTTCAGCCAAGCTCATATCGATTCGAAATGGGCCGCTCCAAGGACAGCCTGGAGGTCCCAAAGGCCCCTTCCAATTGGTACCAGAATTCTGTTACAACAGATTCCTGACATCTCAGCGCCACTACTCTGCAGATCTCATGGCGCCACTCCCTCATGGTGCTACCTAGCCACTACCAAAATTTTTCTAAGGGCAAATCAACTATTTCCAGCCTAGCCCCTAACAGATTTCGATAAAGTTTCGCGCTTATATAAGATAAAAGGAGGATCCCGAGGTAAGCAGGCTCTTCCTTCCCCACGAGCTATCTCTTTTGCGATCCCTCTATTCTATTGCTCCGAGTCTCCCGCCGACTTAGCCATCGGAGTGTCCCGCCGGAACACCACCGACCCGTGGGACCTTTTTTGCAGGAACCGAGAGACGCGCACTCTAGCAAGCCCGGTCCAGGAGATTCAGCGGCAACACTACTATTGTTGAATGTCTCCCTATGGGTCTGACCAATGCTTATCACAGAGAGTTTGGATGATATATGTAGCAATTTCTTTGACGTATAAATATATATTTGCATATGAGTTGTCCAATTTGAGCTTCTTCAAGCTAGTAGGTGAAGGTTTTAAGTGCCAAACCACTATGACATGATTTGAATTGGTTGGTGCTCAAATGCTAGCATACCCCTATTTAATTATAATGGTTGAAAATACTCAAATAGCTATCTGAAAAAGGCAAAGTAACCATGTCAAGTTGGAGAACAAACAATGGTATGCAAGTGACAACGATGGGCCATAAGGAAAAGTACATAGTCCACATGAAGCATAAAGCTACTCGCACGTTGCTAACATGGCTTAGGATCATAACGTTTGTAGTAGGTACACGCATTGCTGCAATAAAGAAGACAATTGTTGAAAGAAACAACGGTCATGGGGTTGCCACTCAAAAGAAAAAAAAAAAAAAAAAAAGGGTCATGGAGATGGGGGCAATGGAATAGAGTGGAGATGACAATAGAGAAATTAAAGATTTGGATCAACCAACATGAAGGCATGAGAATTTATAAAAGAAAAAAAAGGGCTACTGAAAGAGACGAGAGAGAGAGAGCGGTGAAAGACTCCAAAAGTCTATGATGAATGAAAGGAATAATATTTTCACAAAAAGCAACTTTATACAGGCTACAAATGCAATGACCCACTAACATCGTAATTGCTAAAATGGCTTGAATGATGATAAGAAGGAAAAGCAAAGGGAGGGCAATAATAATTAAATAATATATTTATAACTATTTAAGTTCTCATTCAAAAGGATTAATTAATCGGAAGTTATTATTTGAATTCCTTGATCTTTATACAAGAACTCATTTATACTTAGTGTATATCTAATGCGAGAATAATTATAATAGATCCTTACACATTTTCTTCATTTAAACCTTAACATCTTTACCATGTTAAGAGTCTAAATCCATTTAAATCTAATTATAAGTATTATAAATCTAATTACAAATATGATAAATCTAAATGGGTCTAATATCCTTTTTAAATATGTAAAAAAAGGTGGAGTGGAATGAGAGGCACACTCATAGCTCTCTCTGTTATAGTGTATTTATAATATATATAGCTTGTTATGTGAGGAAACAAATCTCAGAAAGTAAGGGAAAAGTTGCAATAGAATACAATGGATGAGCATATACATAGTACATGAGGTTCAGATAATGGTGCCACGTAGTTCTCCTGAAGGGAATCTATTATCATCCCCCCTCAAATTGAGCTCCCAGAGGCTCAGTTTGCGTTGCAGCATCTATAGACAGCATGAATGTAAACCCTTGGTGAATATATCAGCAATTTGGTCCAAGAAGGAGATATATCAAATATCAATAAATTGACAAATAACTTTTTTTGGATATAATGATAGTCAACCTCAACATATTTTGTACCAGCATGGAAAATTGGATTATGTGTAAGGACAATGGCTAAAATATTATCACAGAGGATGACAGTTCATGTGGAGAGAGATTTCAAGTTCTACAAATAGGGAACACAACTAGAAGATTTCGATCGTGGTGTGAACAAGACAACAATACTCGATTTCTATAGAGGAACGGCAATTATGGACTGTTTCTTAGTACACCACAAGATTGGATTCCTATCAAAGATACAACATATCCATTGGAGGATCGCTGATCAACTAGGCTATGAGCCCAATCCACATCACAAAATGTATGTAATTGTAGCAGACTTACTTTGAGAAACAACCATTTCTTGAGAGTGCCTTTAAGAAATCGAAGGATTCATTTCATTGCCTGGATGTAAACTTCAGTGGGGGCGTGCATAAATTGATATACTTGGATGACTGAAAAGGCAATATCTGTCCTGCTGAGAGTAATATAATATAAGGCCTAGCCCCTACTATGCTGCGATAAAGGTAAGGGTCTTCCAATGAAGTGCCGGTATGATCAAGTCTTTTTGTGGACATAGGTGAGGCCATTTGTTTTCAACTTAAGAAATCAGTCCATTTGAGTAGGTTGACAACATATTTGCTCTGATTGAGATAAATTCCATCTACTATGCAATGCACTAGAAGATCCAAGAAGTAAGAGGGCCCATGTCTTCCATGTGGAACCGTTGTTGCAGATCTTGAATGAAGTGGCAGAGCATAAGCGGGCTAGTACTGGTGAGTATGATATCATCAACATATAGAAGTAAATAGGCAGTGCAGTGGTCGTCATGATAGATGAATAAAGAAGGGTCAAAGCTGGAGGTGGTGAAGCCCATGTCACAGAGAGACAAGCTCAACTTTTTGTACAAGGCTTGCGGACATAGACCATAGATGGATTTTCATATTTTGCAAACATGTGCGGGAAGGTTGGGATCAACATATCCTAGCAATTGAGATATAAAAGTAGTTTCCTAAGAGACACCATGGAGAAATGCACATTCCATATCAAGCTAATGAAGCAGCCAATTATGGGTGTAGCAAGAGATAAGATGACTCGAATGGTGGTATGCTTCACAACCAAACTAAAGGTTTCCAAAAAGTCAACACCAAGTTGCTGATGGAAGCCCTTCACGACCAAACAAGCATTGTACTTGAAGGACATAGTTATCTGGGTTCCGTTTCACTTTGTAAACCTACTTGCAACCAATAATATTCATGTGAGGTGTGGAAGGAACCAATGTCTAGGTACCTTGTTTTTGGAGGGCTGTGAGTTCCTCATCCATGGTGTGCCACCACTCAGGAACTTTGAATACCTACATGAAGCCAAAAGGCTCATGGACACCTGCAGCTAATATAGCAATTAGCGAAGTTGTCTTGTCAAATAGAAGCTCTTTTTTGTAAAGATGTTGGACTGGGATTTGTTTTTGAATGGGATGGGTGTGTGTGATAGTGGTGGGAATGGGTTTGGATGATTGCATAGGGGCAGTTTAGGAATTGGAGTTGGAAGGAGTAGAGGAGGGGGGTGGCTGTAGTTGGTGTTGGGGAGGACTTGTGGCCGAGAAGTGCAAGGAGAAGTAATAACTATGGGAGATGGTGAAGACAAGCCATGATCCCGAGTGGATGGTACATCATGGACCCAGACTATGTCAGAGGGTTGCCAAGGGAGGAGGCCAAACCAGGTAGTTCAATCTGTAGCATTATCAGTAGGCGTGACAGGTGGAATAGGGGAAGTAAGCAAAGCAAGGAGGGAGGAATATGGGAACATAGTTTCATCAAAGACAACATGTTAAGATATGTAAACATATTCGGAGATAGGATCTAAGCACTTGTAGCCTACATAGGATGAACAATAGCCAATAAATATACATGCGGTGTGTTGATCGAAAGTCTAACTTAGTAGAAGAATAAGGATGAAGCCATGCAAAGCATAGGCATCCAAATGTCTTCAGCTAGAGGTAGTGAAGAGGCTTTCTAAATAGATACTAAAAAGATAAGATATGTGGGAGAGAAGAGAGGGGCATTCGATTAATGAGGTACACAGCTATGAAAAAAGTATTGAGCCAATGTGTAACAGGTTAAGGATGAGTGGGATAGTTTAGAAAGCCCAGTCTCCACTATGTATCTATGTTTATGTTTAGCAACACCATTTTGCTCTGGGGTGTATGGGCAAGATAGTTTGTGTGTTATACCATATCGAGAAAGGAAGTAAATTGGTGATTAGTGTATTCATCACCAACATCGGAGTGAGATTTTTATTTTATTATTAATGATATTTTCAACCTTTGATTTAAATGCAACAAAAATATTGAAAAATCTAGATTTCAATCGCATTGGAAATAGCCATGAATAGTGAGAAAAGTCATCCACAAATAGAATGTAGTATTTAAAATTAGAAACTAAGAGAACTGGAGATGGACCCCAGATATCATAATGAATGAGGGACAATAGTTGCTTAGTCTGAACTGTGGATAATTGAAAAGAAAGTTTTCGACTTTTAACAAATTGATATGAGGAACAGACTTTAGATAGTCCTTTATTGGACATAGACATTCTAGAGAGGATGAGAGACTGGATGTCACGAGATAGGTGTCCAAGGCGATGATGCCAGACATTATTGGAAGTACAAGATAGTGCAGCAGGGGAGAGGTGCTAGGTGCATGAAGTTAGAATGGATAAAAGCCATCTTTAATTTTTACTTTGTATAGGATCGCTCTTGTTGTGTTATCTTTCATAGAAAAATCGATGTCATCAAAGAGAAAATAACAATAATTGTCTTTAAAAAAAATGAGAGATAGAAAGAAGATTAGAAATAGCACGAGGATAATGTAAAATTAAATTAAAGATAAAATTGGATTGCCCGATATGTAAAATAGTAAGGCTAATATTTGAGATAAACAAACCTTGGCTATTGCCAGTGGACTGAGTCAGAACCATTATATTTAGATAAGAGAGAGAGGTTGCCAAGGTTTGCGGTAATATGATTAGATGCTCCGGTATTAGAGTACTAGGCAAAGTCATCCATGGAGGTGGAGGTAGCCATGGCAGTGACCTTCTCTAAAGGGTGACACCCTTGATAGGTGTAGTTCATGCGCTAGTAGTAGTTAATGGCCTCCACGATGCTTGCAAATTTAGTAGAGTACTGTGGTTAAGGATTGACTAGAGGCAGTAGAGTTCTGAGGTTGGTCTCAATTTATGGAGCCATGATACGGATTAGCAAGGTGAGATCTATTGTTGAGGGACTACTATTGCCAGGCAGATGGGTAGTGACCCGAACAACCTTAGCCTCAGGCATTGCTCTGCCATACTGAGAAAAGAGTGCAGTGTAATCCTCATGCTATTAGCTATGCTGGGTGAGTATCAATTCTTTGCCGAGGTAAAGGTTTTCAACTACCTCATGAGTAATAAAAGATGTTTGGGCTCTATATCAAATGGTGCTAGAGATAATATTGTATGTAGGCAGTAGACCATCAAGCATAGCAAAGTACAGTTCATCATAAAAGACTTTAGAATCATGGCTCCCAGTTGATCTACAATGAATTTGAACTACTAAAAGTAGTCTTACATGGACAAATTTTCTTTTGTAATATTATGAAGCTCGTGTCACAGGTTCATGATATGAGAGAGAAATGCCTTATTTTTTTAACTAGATTTTAAACGGGTTAGATTTTTATTTTTTTAATTGAGTTATAAATGGGTTATAAATAGATCGGGACGAATAACTTGTTTAATAAACATGCTAGGTTCGGGTTCTAAAACCTGACCTGTTTAATAAACATATTGGATTTGAGTTGAGTCTTTTTTTATCTGACTTAAATTTGACCCGACTCGTTGATGCCCACCCCGACCCAATTGCCACCACTATATTTAGATAAACCTAAGACTACCTCCAAAAAGGTTAATCAAAAAATATTATTTGGATTCATTAATCCTACATAAGTATTCCAAAATTATCTATTGCATAACGATTGTGGGATTCACTACTAGAAAAGGGTGATTTATCGAGGGATTTTACCGAGAAAAAAAATCCCTCGTAATTTCAAGGGATCTTCCGACAAAAGAAAATAACTGTAAAATTTTCCAAGAAAAAAAGTTTTCTCGAAAAATCCCTCATAAATTATTTTTGTGAGAGATTTTTTGAGAAATCTTTTCGTCATAATTTGGTTCTTAAAAAAAAAATTTTCAATAAAAAAATTCCTTGCAAAATCCCTCATAATCTTTTTTGTAAGGGATTTTTCGAGGGATTTATTCTTTATAAATGAGCTCTTAGTGAAAATTTTCTGAGAAAAAAAGTTTTCTTAGAAAATCTCTCGTAAATTATTTTTGCGATAGATTTTTCAAGAAATTTTTTCATCATAATTTGGTTCTTAGTAAAAAAAGTTTTAATAAAAAAATTCATCGTAAAATCCCTCAAAAATTATTTTTGTGAGAGATTTTTTGAGAGATCTTTTCATAAAAACTTGGTTCTTAGTTAAAAAAAAAATTCCTCAAAAATCTCTTAGAAATTAATTTGGTGAGGGAGTTTTCGAAGAATTTATTCCTTATAAATGAGCTCTTAGTAAAAATTTTTCGAGAAAAAATGTTTTCTCGAAAGATCCCTCGCACATTATTTTTGCGAGAGATTTTTCGAAGGATCTTTTCATCATAATTTGGTTCTTAGTAAAAAAATTCCTCGTAAAATTTCTTAAAAATTAATTTTGTGATGGATTTTCCGAGAAATTTATTTTTTATAAATGAGCTCTTAGTAGAAATTTTTCGAGAAAAAAAAGTTTTTTCAAAAAATCCCTCGCACATTATTTTTGCGAGAGATTTTCCGAGGGATCTTTTCAGCATAATTTGGTTCTTAGTAAAAAAACTTCAAATAAAAAAATTCATCACAAAATTCCTCCAAAATTTTTTTATGAGAGATTTTCCGAGAGATTTATTCCTTTTAAATGAGCTCTTAGTAGAAATTTTCCAAGAAAAACAATTTTCTCAGAAAATCTCTCACAAATTATTTGTGCGATAGATTTTTCGAGGGATATTAATGCATGCTCATATAGGTACATGGATATTATTTAATCATAGACAATTAAGTAAAAAATATGGAATGTTTAAAATAAGCCTTGAGGACCGAAAAATAGGATTTAGTTTTAATTTTAAATTGAAGAATATGAAAATTTTGATATCTTCTTTGCTCTCTCATGTAATCACTTGAATTTGACTCCTATAACTTCAACTACTCTCTATCATTGTTGCTTGACAACATAACATAAAATATAATATATTTTGATAGGTATTCCCCATTTTTTTTATTTTTATTTTTTTTTTTTTTTGGTGGGGGGGAGAACCATCTGTTGCATGCCTCAAGAAAGAAGAGGAATCATGGGAATCTTCATTTCTTTCAAAACTTGTTTAGAGATGCAACTTTCCATCGCTTGCAAAATGAGTGCCCGTCCTAGTTTCTAGATATTAAAGCACAAAAAATAATAAACATGTTTACATCAAAACGAACTACAAACTTCTCTGAAACCTATAGCTTACATATAGTCAATATGTTTGTGCCTTCGGGATTCAAAATTTCCCCATTCCTTTGCTAGAAAATGAACCATACTTGTGAAATATTCAAGAATCTGTATGCAACATGAAACTATATAAACACTAGTCAAAAAAAAAAAAAAAAAAAAGAAAAAAAAAAAGAACTTCATGAATTAATTAGTAGATTTTGAATAACCTAATATTGTCAAATAGAAATGAAATAATGTAGCTAGCTTTGCTAAAAGGAATAGGTCCTAAGGAATTAAAGAAACTAAACAATGAAAGCATAGACTATAAAAATATGATCCGACACTCTTTGCTAAAAGAATAGATGATGTATCTGCCCTTCTCAACTTGTACAGATGTGGGCTATACATTGGACATCAAAATAAGCATGCTTATCCATGTACTTGAATGTTGTATATTTATGCTTGATATGGATTATAGAGGGAGTATAGAATTCGCCATTTTGACTCAAAAAAAAAAACAAGAAATAAATAAAATTTCAAATTTGCCAGCACTTATTAGCACAATTGGTTCGCATTTTACTCCTATATAAACTTTAACATTTAGAAGGTCGAAGATTCAAATTTTAGATATTATTTTTTTTAAAAAAAGCTCAAATTCATGCCAAATGCATCTAACTTTTGTTATCAGTGTTGTTGTTGCCGTCGTCATCATCATCATCACCATTGTTATCTTCTTTTTCTTTTCTTTTTTTTTTTGGTCTCCCGTGAGATAACTTTATCTTATTCAAATGTAAAATTAGCACACTGATCTATATTGCACTCTCGAGGCAAAGTTTGTGGCATGAAATGAGTTAGTAGGGGACCAATGGTAGAGGTGCGAAAGAAGATGCAAACCCAAATTAAAGACAATGCAACAAAATTAGACAATGGAGATACTCAATGAAGTGGCAAGAGGGTGAAGGAGACTAGAGGTGCTGAGGGAAGACCAACAATGTAAATAGGTAATGCATCACAATTGAAACTAACAGTGTCATACCATTCTACATTTTTTGTGAAGGGATGATCAATCCCTTGAATGATCTGTAAACTAGCCGAAGACTGAATTTTTGTAAGTAAAGAAATAATTAACTAATATATACAATATTTTTCTGAAAACATATAATAGATATGCTTTTAATTAAGGTTCCATTTATTTTTTACAAAAGGCTCCTGGAAAAGCATATATCTCCGGGTTGCTAACTTATTATATCCATTGATTAGATGGATGGTGAATGGGTGGAAAATTTCTCTCATGCATGAGCTATAGCATGCCTCTGGCCTGCACAAGATTGCTCTCTTTTTTGTACCAAGATTTTCTTTTCCTGGCAATCTTCACACCAAAATTAAGAAAAGAAAGTACAACGGACAAAGGGGTTAAAGTAATCCACGCGCAGGAGGCATGGCATTAACTGCAGATATCATCCGGCATGGGATTTTTCGTAGGAAGCAAAGATGCCTTGTACCCTTCAAAAAGAAGTGGCCACAAAACTATAACAAAACTTATCCCTCTCGGCAATGTCAGTCTCCAATTTTCCGCCACCAATTCCAGACTACTTTCAGTCATGTCATTCACACATATACATGCATATGGTTAAATTACGAGCAGGCATGGCTTACTTCAGAATATAGAGATCAGGACCTTTTGGGGGACCAAATTCAGAAATGGTTCATTTGGTGATGCTGCATATTCCATCCAAGTCTTCACATCCACTAAGTGATGCCTTCAGCGTTGCATTTCATCCGAGTTGGAAGCAAATGCCTTTATGATCACTACTTGTAGGGTTCCCATACTACCATCACTGGGGATAATATATGCATGAATAATAGAGTTAACTGGCCATTGAACACTCTTGAAGAATATGCACTCAAAAATGGGGAAAAGGAGCTAGGAAAAGAAGGTATAGTTTGTTAGGTTCACAGTATCCAAAGAAGCTGACAAGAACTGTAGTGACAGTAGTTGAGAACCAAGATGAGCACTATCACTTAATCCATTTGTTCATTGCTGAGTAATTTAAGTGATTTAATCAACTGCCACTTCAGAGTTTAATAGACTTTCTAGAAAGATTATTTTTCCATATATAATTTGCCGAATAAATATGTTCAACAAAGTTCATGCCCAAGAGTTCATTATCTGCCATTCTTCAACCCTCTCTACTGATTGACTTTGATGAATTCAAACGTATATTTGCATTATCCTAACAGTCAGAAAGTAGCAATCACGGAGAAAAGAGAGGTTACACTAATAGGAGAATTGATGGACTAAGGATGTTTAGTTACGTCTGGGAAATATACCACAATTATTTCAATAAAACAAAACCAAATATACTTTGTTCACTAGATAATTTCTGAAGAATCTTTAACTAAAGATTTGCATTTCACTAATTTTGGTCCTCATGCATGTCATTCTCATATAGAGAAGCCTATATGCAAGCATTGGGGGCAAGTCTAGTCAGGACCAATATATCACACTTCATCATAAAGATGCTCTTGCTGCAGTTGACATAATCAAAGACGACAACTGCTGTCATTCTTCCCAAAGGTCAGGTCCAATCAGGTAACAATATACTTATAAATATACATATATACATATACATATACATATGTATGTATGTATGTATGCATGTATATTTAGGACTGCCGACTACCTTAACATAACATCAAGGTTCCACTATCAAAGGGAGGGAAAAAGCACCATGGAGTCCCAAATCTTGTCACTAAAGAAGGCTTCTCTATTGATATAGAAGAACATGACTAGAAATGACAAATTATCCCAATTTTGTCATCTATATCTCTTTACTTCCATCAACGCAAATAAAGCAGCACAGTCAGTCGGGTTAGAGATGGGAGTTCTGATCTTCTGCTATCTTCCACTTGCCCACCTGGAAAAATTACTAGTACAAACTTGGTATGGTGTCTTTGTTAGTAGAACAACATATTTGTCGGGACCTATGAAATGGACAGGGAATCAAAGTACCATGCACAATATTTGCTATCAAATGGATCAAAAATAGATTATGTGGTGAATAGGCCATCCGATATGCTTTCCAAGCTGTCTTCTAGAGTCATTAATGGCAACATTGTGGCCAGATACTGGATCATGATGATGCAGTGGTCCCTGTTGAACATGTGCAACATGGATGATAGTAGCAGGCTAGCATGAAACAATTTGGAAAGATGCTCATGTACCCATGCCATTAAAACTCACAGTTCATCCATCACTGTCCTTGCCAATTCAGTTGTGAACCAATTCCAAGGTGATGCCAGTTTTACAAGTTCCATGCAACGCTTGCAGACAGTGAAGCCACTCCACATGTTGCCCTAATAAAGCTCTTTAAAAACCCTAGAACCAGAAACTCTGAGTGAGTGGTCCATTGATGGCCTTCACTTTCCCTGTAGCTACTGTTTCATAGAATGTGGTCCAGCATGCCCTCATCTCCCCATTCAATAATACTCCCCGACAAACAAAGAACACAGCCTGTGCAACTGAAACAGACCTTTAAATATCCCATGTATCATCATCAGAGAGTGCTATAAATATTGTCTTTTCATTTATTTAAATTTTCATGGCACATCGATATAGCCATCGGACAGAATGGTATGGGACCATCAGCACATGATCGGTGCTCAATTACATCAGGGCAGTCATAGGGCCTTTATCACACCATGGCTTGCACATGCCACCATAAAATCCAATGTGATGCATGAATGAATGCTACAACCATTGTTAAAATGAATAGTCTCAAGAAGCAAATTGCCATTTATAAGAGCTAAATGCGATTTATAAAGCCTGCAGTCTGCAGTTTGGTTGTTTTTTCCTATTCTTGATCAGTAAGTAGTAGGTAAAGGCACCACAGCATGCAATAAGACTACATTAGTTGAAAGGCACAACACTCGGGCAAAATAATATTTGTATGAATATTAAACTGTATCTTAGCAAAATATTGTATTAACAGTATTGTATGTATGTATGTATGTATATATATATATATATATATATATATATATATATAGGTAGGATAAACTGAAACATGCAAATATGGTTTAGCTATAAATCTAAGCAAATAAATGTACATGCAGCCTCACTAATAACCTTTTTTCTTGAGGAAATTTATTTATGACATATATATTACTGCATGGCGATTGTTAAAATATGTTTTAGATATAGATTATATTGAGGATTAAAATAAGTGGGTGCAAAAGCTTAATAAACAGGCAGATGGTAAAGAACAATCAGTAGATTTCATAACAAGCAGTGCTGTCACAGAAGAAGACTGGGTTCTTTGAATTGCTTGATCAGGCTGATCGAGCAGGATATGTAGAGAAGAAAGCGGTCAGAATGGACTGCAGTGGATTGCTAACATCAAGGATATAGCAGTTGTGGATCTCAAGTAACTGGTCAAGCAGCAGACACGGTGATAAATCCTGTCAGTTGGATGATTAGAAGATGGATCACTCTTCCTAGGCTTCTGGATCTTGCCTAGAAAGCATCACCCTCTGTTGGAATTAGCAATGGAGGGGAGCAAGTTGTTATAAAGAGCATTGCTTGCTCTGGTCCCAGCCAAGACCAATCCATGGAAGCATCCCTCTCATGAACACCAGTGCCTGGCTTTGTGTTCACTGTGCTCTGATTCCTGGACTGTTTTGCTGTCAACATATATTCTCTGATACTAAATACATCTCCCTTCTTACAGTGCTGACATCATATATATGTTTTGAAGGAGACAACATTCTTTGAATGTGAACTCATGCTGCCCATGAAAGATTAGAAATTAAGACTGCTTCTTATAAGGCTGGGGGATTGGAAAAAGGAAAAGGTTTGGTGCCCCACTGCACTCCATCGCTTTTCGGCAATGATGAGGTTCTGGTCTAGGCCTGGTCAGGGCTGGGCTGGGCCTCTTTGCCTAGTATAACTTCAACAATGTTGTTGGTCCGTTGAACTTGTAACATAGCATAAATGAGGACTTAGTTATCTTGATACCAGGGTCTGGAAAAGAGGATGAGAGAGGTTGCAGTTAAATTCATAATAGAGTTATTTAGCTTTGATTAGGGAGTTTATCCTGCATTGTTAACTCATGGTCATCCTCTAATCCAGACTTAGGAGGTCATTTTAGACATGCGAGTCAAGCAACAGATCTGTAGAGGAAAATTAAGAAGAATCCCCTTCTTGAATCCTACATTGGAAGGATGAACTACTATATGTGGTTTCCAAGCATCGGATGATTAAATCATCGCAATATTATTGCACCATTTGGACAAAGCATTCTCCTTATGCACCCTATATGTGGCCTTCTCCCTGGAAGAATAGTTGATCTAATCATCATTTGAGGCTATGGTGATTGAATGTAGGTGGATACAGCAAATTGGTGTTCAAAATCTTACTGTGATCGAATAATATTGGACTAGCAAAGAGAGCCCATCTCCTTGGTTAACCCTTGCAAGCCTGCCTACAAACTTTGTACACTCACACCACTTATACTGCAACTGCCATGCCACTGAACCATGCCTTCAGTGATAGTTACCATTTGAATGTAGAAGAAGCCACAACCACCAGTTCTGGTGATGTAATTGCTATTCTGATGATATCTTTTCTCTCTCCAAGTTATTGTTTTAATTGACATGTTGATAGCCCTTCCATACATAAAAACATCTTTCTTTTACATTTCCTTTTTTTCATACTTCAACTATATCTAATCATTTTCAACTTTTGTTTCATTCTGTAGAATGCAGGTTTAGGGTTTTGTGCAAAAACTTGTGTAAGTGCACTCAATCAAGGTAGGCTAGTCATGTTCGAAATCAGGTCTCATTCAGCATGCACATGGACTTGGTTGGAATTCAAGATCTCAGGAATGAAGTTCAAAGATTATTCTTTGTAATATTATTTCTTTCAGATTTTTTCCTTTCATCATTAAAAGAACCTATGATTGTGAAGCAATTGAATAAGTGGCTAGAATGTTCATAATTGTAATATCACTTTCATGTTTATGAGTCTAAGTGAGTTTAATCTAGAAAATGATATTTAAAATATTTGAACCAAACATCGGGTGATGATACGAGTTTTGTATAAAAACATAACAGACAAGCATCTACAAATTATTTAACAAAAAAAAAAAAAAAACTACGTTAAAATTGAACTCTTTTATCAGGTCACCAAAGTGATATCCATATTGGATCTATTTTTTTCCGGAGGTTGAGTGGATCAGCAGGCTGTAAGCCCCCATTGCCACCCTACTTGTGGTTGGTACCCTGTAGACCTTAGATTATACAAAGCAGGAAGCACATCAACAAATCAACAAGGTGAGAGCAAACAAGAAACAAAGCCACTGCACTGGTTCTATGTGCCATAGTGCAAAACACTTGGATTGTTTTTGCCAACACATGCCAGAGAGTCTAGCACTCTTCAAGAACAAAAATAAAAATGAAATAGATAGAAATATAATAAAAATAAACTTTTTTCCCCTTCTTCTTGATCTTAAGAAAATACAAGATCAGAAGCAAAATAGAAAAGCAAGAATTATGTAAGAGAAGAAAACCAAAATAACGATTGAAATTTGTTTGATCTCCTTCAACAGTTAAAACGATATACAAAAACCTGCAAAACATATAATAGAAACAATCTCCTAAAAGAATAGCAACGAACAACAAAGAATGCAAACATATATCAATCACCTCCCCATTCAAATCGACAGTAATAACAACCACATCTTGCATGCATGAGTGAAAAATTAACCACTATCATAAAAGATGATAACATGACCAAAGGAGAGAGATGATCAGGATAAAAAATTATAAAGAAATTTGCACTCACAAAAAAGAATTAAAAATTATAAAAAAAACTAGAAAAGAAACTATATAAAAAAACAAAGAAAAGGCAAAGAGACATAATCACAATAAAAACAAATTTAATTAGAAAAGAACCTTTCTAGTCTTTTCCTTTCTGCTGAAATCCAAACAGAACTTTGTTACCACTAACATCAAATTAAACAAAATCACTGCATTCAGTCATCACTACTCATTCTTCTATTGATCAGAAAGAGCCACGAAATATGGATTCTCTGCATGCCCCATGCATACTGACATACAAGCCATGCATGCAGGATTTTTTTTTTTTTTGGATGAAATACACATGCAAAAATGCAGACGTGTACACTTGAGCACACGCAAAATGATAATTGAGATTGTAGCACATCATCATTCTCAAGTAAAAAGGATACAGGAGTGCAAAAGAAACTAGCAGCAACCCTGATAATATTTAGTTTATACCGATTACCAAAACAAACTGGAATACATGGCAAGGAAGACCTGGTTGTCCCAAAAGTCCAATGATCGTGCAATCAGTGAAAATTTTTTTCTACTATAACTGTCACAGCTTAAATGTCTTGTCTTCCCCCATCAGCACTTGCTTACATCACTGACTCCAGATAAGACTTCATTTTTTATGGGTTCTTGGGTTCCCCACAATAATGCCAATACCAGTTCCCTCTTAACAGAACACCATCAAAAAATAGCAATAACAAGTCATAAGACATGAAAACACTATAAATCGCACACATCAAGCTGCAAAATGTCACCTAGGTTGGTACAACACTAGCTGGATGGTAACTCCATTTCCTCAATTCCCATCAGGCATCCACCAGCAGGCATCTTCATCATGCACATAAGTATCGATGTGAGCATCAGCTTGGCAACCCTCCACCAAAACAACACATACAAGTGAAGCTAGTTTATACTGCTGAAGTTTTGCTTTACACCTTTCACACTTTATTTTGGTTTATGGGATGAAATTTATAAAATAAAATTAAGCTAGGCAATCTGTTTCTGAAGATCATATTCAACAACCTAAAAAGCTTTTCTTAGTCCTATAGAATCTGCATTATTCAATTAGTAATACTACAAACTACAACGTATGGTTGTAAGAATCTTTGATAAACACCAAGTTTCATTTCATGCATGGATATGGGAGAATTATAGGTGGTCCAAAGGATAGAGCGGACTCACATAAACCTCAACTCTTTGCACAATAAAGTTCCCCATTATGCATAAAACATTACATAAAAGATCCAGAAGGTCAAAGCATAGGTAAACCATTACCAAAGGCAAAAGCATGAAAAGCCCAATAGACAGTACTTGGTAGATTAGTAGTGAGAAGACCAGTTTGCGGCACTGCCAACCCTTGGCATGCCTGATTCCTTCTTAGCATCGATCTCAACTTAGCACCGCACACCTTCCCTTGTCTGTCAACCCTCGGCATGAGCTTCACCTCATTCAGAAGATGTTCAAAACTCTGCAATCCCCCAGAGGTCGTGAAAAAGTATCCTGGTTGAAACATCTCAAAATTACCAAGGGCCATAAATGGAATAGGAAATGAAGCTCACCATAGGACTTGATAACTTTATTATCTGTAATTGTTTTCTGTATTATTCCTTTTGGGAGTGGTGCAAATGATTTCGATAGCCCTTTTATATCCACATCATCAGAAAGAACAAGATAGCCTCCTGGATCAATTCCCTAGTAAAAAGGAAAACTACCATCAGTATCCTGTATAAAAACAAAACAAAATTCATGTAGAGGTTTAGCATGGATTCAAATTAACTGAATCAAGTCACAAAAAAAAAAAAAACCAGACAAGTGGCATGTGAAAAATATAAAAGTTCTAAATATGAAGCCTTTTTTCCTGCTCAAGTGTGTTCCATATGGTGATCCTTTCTACAATGTCCAATATGTCTTAAAATGATAAGATGCTACAGTAAACATGACTGATCTGTAATGTATGTCCAAAGAGTATCAGCAACTTACACCTGGCTATTGGATACTGAACTGTAGGACCATACTCCATGAATAATTCTTAGCCATACTTTCTTTTTTTATTATTCACCTTTCAGGAAATATATCACATATAACAATTATGCATGTACACCCTTTATTCTTGCACCACTTATAGAAGAATGAAGAAGGATTGTAAAACTATTTGGTTCTTCAGTCTTTTAATCCAACTGTTATCAAGTATTAGGATAACAAAAATTTACCAGACATAGAATTTCCACAATTTTTACCATGGACAACACTGACATAACTGTTTTTATTGGAATATCACCACACACTACAAAAGCAGATATGCATAATATACATAGCCTATGAAATTAAAAGACCATCAAGACATGGATAGAAACTCATACTTATCTATACTCCTAAGCCAAGATGTAAGAGAAATAGCATTCCTTGATTCAAATCTAGAAAGTTAGGATTCTTAAATTCTCAAAGAAGAAATTTTCTTTACCTGTAATTGTTAACATACTAATCCACATCCTGGTAACCTCTTATCTCTCTAGTCTCTAGTTATTTTCCCTCCCCTGTGAATTCCAAAAACTTTGCTTGGGATTTACAAGATTAGTAACTTCCAGAAAGAAGTCGAAATGATTAACCAGACGGAACTTGAAAGAGACCCCAATGCAGCACTGTATGATAAAAAAGAGAATAGCAGCAAACACTAGAGTATAAGATAATGAAGGGAAAAAATGGGTGTTTGATCCCCTGGTGTTCTGGTGAAATATTTGATACAAGGATGAACTTAAAAACTCTCTATTAGCTACAAGGAAGTAATCAAAGTTCAAATGTTCATTTGGAAACTTACAGAGTCCAGTTTATAGGGTGAAGGGGATGTCAAATAAGCCAAGGGGAATCATATCTGGAATTTGAAAAGCTCCTGAATTAGTTTATCATCTTCCATTTCTCTCTTGAATTCTTCTATCAACAGTCCCCATGGCTTGTCTCTCCAATACTTACATGGAATCAAATTACTTGACTTCCATACTGCTTGGCTTTATGACCCTTTTTTTGTGTGGGATAGAGAACTTAATTTTACATTAAGAAAAGGAAAGGTAGTAAAAAGGATGCTGGTTACAAGTTCTACTTACAGCAGCAGTAAAGGTGGATTTTGCTGAGCAATCAAACAAAATTAATGCAAATTTTCCATTAAGATCTCTCACAACTTGGTCTGCAGGATAAGGTCCTCTGTCCCTTAAACTACAATGTTAACTTCATTAACAGTGTTGTTCAATCCATACAGTTGCTTCAAATGAGCGATATTCCCTATGTGTCCTTGAAACAAGCAATAAATATCATCCACAGAAGCAAATAATCTACAGTGAAAGAACAAAGCAAATGAAAAGGTAAAAAGAATTTCTAATATGTTAATAGGTGAGAATTGAGTGAAGCAAGAAATTACAAAGTAAGTGGACATTGCCTCTAAAGATCACCAACAAAGTTAAAATGAATAAAATAGAGATTAAAAAAACAAGGTTTGCCATCTTGGTACCAGACCCTGTACCACTACCATCCTATTATAATATTGGTATGCACTTGGTATGGTTCGGCAATATTGGTACACCTCGAAACAGCATACTAGTACGAGACTGATACGGTACGAGATGGTATGACATTCCATGCTAAAAAAGGATATTTTAAGAAAAAAGGCAGAGGACAAACATGAATCTTAGAACATCACATTCACTAAAGGTTCCAATTAAGAGAAAGCAAAATAATAGTGAGACATAATAAGAATAAAAAGAACATGAGTCCTCATTTGCCAAAAGTTGGTATAAGATTTACCACTTATTTGTCCTTTGTATCCATTCACTCAAAATTTAATGGTGGACATTTATTTGTAGTAATGTACATGTATCTTCAGAAATAGAAAACAATTACGTGAATTTTGCAGAAAAAATATTTTTATTCTTGAGTGCAGAGCACCACTGGCATAATAAGAACCACCTCTTATATTCCCAATACCACTAGAAATGACACAATAAGGTAAGTCATTATACTAAGCACTAGTTGAGCAAGTTCAGTTTTTCCAAGATTAATACCTCAATTCTCAACGATCATATAGTATTAGATATCCATTAAAAGTGATGAATTTTCAGGCCACCCTTGATAATTCTCATAACACAGATCAGCATAGCACTAAAAATAAGTAATATGAGATATCAAGACTACCCTAGAAGAATGAATTCAGATACTCAGCTCATAACAGATAATCCATATTCTTGAGAATATTCAAAAGACTAGATTTGAGCATCAGGCAAAAACCATAAGATGCTTGACTTAGATGGTCACAGGTCAACTCAAGCAACAAAGGACTTGGATTAATAAAAGACCTGCAAAAGGAAACCATCAAGAAATAATACATGCTTCACTTGATGGTGCAAGACAGACCAACTAGCAATTGGTTAGGTAAACAATAACCAAAAATTGCAATAATGTGTCTTCCACTGCTATATGTATCTACTAGGTCAACTGTTAAAACATATTACCTGCTATTTATTAGCTGGTAAAAAGCAGAACATCATAACTAGGAAGCTCAGTAGAGGTGCAGGATAGAACTTGGAATAATATTTAACCAGTAAAATAAAGAACGGTTTGCTTGGCCGGTGTCACCTAATGAATTAATGAGGTACAACTCCTCAGCTAAAGTATACACAATATTGACAAGACAATTATTATGAGAAGTTCTCAGTTTTAGGGCTGAAAGCTTAATTCTAGAGCAGGAGGTATTGAAAAGTTAATTTCTAAAGTTTAAAATTACTGGTCTGCCAAGCTAGCATTGCCATGAAATGGTCAATTCAAGTTAAATACCTTGCTCCATTCCATCATGAACGATCCAAGACTCATGTATGGGACAGTCAATAGTTTCAAACCAAGTGTTCTTGGTGGAAATAACAAGCCACAAGCTTCAATAATTAATCTGCTTTGAATGTTGTGCAAAACTCGGTACTCCATCCATAGACGATCCACCTATCAACCTTAAATTCGCTAACTATGTTTTGCCATTTATGTTTGAATTGGATGCCATCTTTCTTAAATACTTCATTCAGACATAAATATACTCACCAATAGCACAAGAAGATACCTGACACAGTAACTTATACAATGGACGCAAATATGCCATCTAATTATAAGCAGAACTGTGGCAACTTCGAATCAAATTTCAGAGTAACCTAGGTTACTGATATGTAGCCAAAATAAAATAAATAAATATCAAGATAATGTTTCAACATAAAGAGTGATGATGCATATAACATTTAAGTTTATATGGAAAATCATTTCACATTTCATCCTATCTGCTTTTCATATGCCACCAAGAGATTCAAAACAACCCTTCATAACTCGAACCCTATGTAAAGCGATCGCATGGTGATTAACAATGTCTACGAATTACTCATAACAGATGATCAACGTCGTTTTTTATCCAGTCCAAACCCAATTTTTTCTTGAAAAAAAATACAAATACTACTTTAAAAAAAGTTCTAGATTTTGCTTTCAACTTGCACCGTACACAAGAAACTGCGATGAAGACACTTATTCATAACTATTTCATGGCAGAAAAATAAGAAAAATTTGATCTTTGATCAATTCCAGGGTACTTTATACATTTCTTCAATTTTAATAATTACCTGCGGAGAAGGGGGTTCTGCTTCTCCGCGGTATACACCATGGCACCGGAAGAGCCGAGACTTTTGGTCACCGCCCCTTCGCGAGTGGCTGGGCCGACGCCATTCTTCCCCGGCCACAACTCCATGTTCCGCAGACCCTGGGGCTCTTCGCCACCGTCCGATCGAACACCGCCAGCATCCTCCACCGTCGATCCGATGCACCCAAACTCGGAATCCTTTCGCTCTATGTAATTCTGATCTAGTTCCGGAGGGATATACAAACTGGCCGGTTTGGGTTCGAAGGGAAGGTGATTTTTGCTTCTTTCGTCTCCTCTAAAAATTTATGCTCTTGAGCCCGGGTACAGCTTTCTGTGTCTCCTTCATGGTTTATCATTTTTGAATATTTAGGAACGAACTTATGTTTAGCTTTGCAAGATGTTCATCCAGGATATTACATGAAAGAGTCATGATTGTCGCTCTCGATTATCAGAGTGCTATGGTGAGGTCTTCGAAGACCTGAAGTTTCTCTACTGTTCTTCGAGTATTTCATTGGATCTTTATCTTCTGGAAACCCCCACCTCCGCAGTTCTTCACTATTAGCTTTGATGGGAGTCCTCGGAACAGGCGGGGTGGGGCTACTTTTGTTATTCGTGATTCTCATCTTGGCTTCCTTGCTGTCGGACCTGGAGTTCCTCTACTGTTCTTCGAGTATTCCATTGGATCTTTATCTTCTAGAAACCCCCACCTCCGCAGTTCTTCACTATTAGCTTTGATGGGAGTCTTCGGAACAGGCGGGGTGGGACTACTTTTGTTATTCGTGATTCTCATCTTGGCTTCCTTGCTGCCAGGGTATGCCTTTACTTGACTCCTTCGTACCTGCTGTGAAATTGTATGCGGCCTGGACAGGGATCAGATATGCTCGTCATATTTTTCATTTGGACCGACTATTCATTAAGAGAGACTTGATCAGCGACTGTTGTATCATGGATTAGACAGATGCTGAGATGTTCGTCTGTTCATCCCATCATCAAGGATATCGATTTGCTTTTGCAGGGTTGTGTCTTTGTTACATGTTTTCATGGAGGCTAATTTCGCTGCGGATTGGATAGCTTTCTATGTTGCATATCATTCTGATTCTGTGTTATGGACTGAGTGGCATTCTGTTACTGTATAGTTTAGGAATATTTTCTTGTTGGACTTTTTTTATGATTGGTTATATTCACTCTCGTTCGGTGAAATAAATGCAATGTTTTTTTAATTAAAAAATTATCTTAAATAAAAAGAAAAACGTGATGATCCATTGTTCACTTGAAAGGATTCGTTTGTTGATTAAAAAAATCAAAAATTTAAATCCATGTACGGTATAAATCTAGTTTTCGAATGATAGCATGGCGTGGTTGCGCTTGGGAGTGGAATAAATGGAAGCGATAGTGGTAAAAGTGAAAAGTGGGTGGCTAGATTTTGTTTGCTATTTTAATGCAGCGTTACATAAATAATAATCACAAAATGAAAAGATTTTTTTAAAATAATATTTTTATAAAAATCAAAATAGGATAACTTTAAATTATTTTATTGATTTGGGATAGTCTGATAAGGTGGATGCCACATTTGAAAACACAGGTTCAACCTGTATTTTCAACTGAAAATGAAGGTAAGTCAGAAATTTAAAAAAATCATAAAATCCATATTTTAAAAAATTAAAAAATAATTAAAATAAATAAAAATTATCAAAAAATATTGTAAAAATTATTTAAATAAATATATCTCAAAAATTAAAAATACAATATAAACTAAAAACATTTGTAATTATATGAAAAATATTAATATATTTTAAGATATTTATGATTAAATAATAATATAGTATGTTATTACTTTGTTATATGTATTATAAAAATTATTAAAAGAAATGATTAACATTAAAAAATGTTATAATATGTTAAGTTAGATTTTAATTTATTATTTTTTATGTTGGTAGGAATACAATAATTAAAAATTATTATTATAAAATCTAATATCCACATTAAAAAATTAATCATGGAGAAATATATCATAAAATTAAAATAATGACAAAAATATAAGAAATCTTGAAATTAAGTAATCACATGAATTTTTAAAATTTAATATTTTAGAAATCTTTATAAAATATAATATTTATCTTAAATTTTGTATAAGTAATCACATGAATTTTTTAAATTTAATATATCAAATTTTTTAAAAGAGTTGATGACAATATCAGAAAAATTTATAAATTTTAAGGTGAGCATGATTAAGTAATAGTATAATATAAAATCACTTAGTTATATTGTCTATAAAAATTATTTAAATTAATACTAACATTTAGAAATTTAAAATTATAAAATTTTATTAAAAAATTATAATAAATGTTGCCCAGGTGGCTTCCCAAGAGGGGGGTGAATTGGGATTAAAAAAACTTTTCACAATAATGTGCACTTTCAAAGTCTTTTGGTGTTGTGGTGCAATATGCTATGCGGAAGTAATCAAGTAAAAGCAATAACGTAATAAGAACACAATCACAAACACAAAGAGATTTAAAGTAGTTCGGAGCAACCGGCTCCTACGTCCATTATCCAAGCACCACTTGGGATTTCCACTATATCCCTCAAATCGGAATACAGTCAGATTGTTTTACTAGGCTCACAATCCAAACCTATATACTTTGGTTTTATCGGGATTACAAAAGAAAACCCAAACACTTGGTTTTATACCGAGATTACCAAAAAACCCAACTTAGGTTTTATAAGGTTTACCTAAGAACCTTCAACCATCTCTTAAGATACAGTCCCTTGCTGTTCTTAGAGAGAACAAAGATAAAGAAATGATGTACAAGCAACTACAACAAATCAAGTTTGTTTAAGTGTTGCCGATGTAGATCAAGATGAAGTCAAGCCTTGAATGCCTTTTAATGCTCTTCAAGCTACTTCTTTCCTTCTTCGATGAGTGGATTCAATGATGTAGTAGAGTTGTTGAAGCTTTGAATCCAACTTGAAAGCTCTTTGAGGTAGGTAGGTGAATGACTTGAAAACTCTTCAATATCTCAAGATAATTCCACAATAAAACTCTAATTATTTTTTTAATCATTCAAAAATAATTCCTTTTATAGTTTTCCAAGAGATATGGCCGTTGTAGGGCCTAGGGATTCGAGAAATAGTTGTTGGAGATGAATTGGAGTTCAAATTTCAACTTCAGTAACTAGCCGTTGGAGTACAGAAAATGGCTCCATGAGTCGGCTCGAGGTCCACGAGTCGGCTCGAAGTCTCAGACAGCCCAAAATGAAATTCTATAAGAGTCGGCTCTTCTGGCTAGAGTCGGCTCTTGCATTCAGTCAAGTCAAAACCATGAATACCTAGAGTCGGCTCTTCAGGACCGAGTCAGCTCGAGTTCTTAGACCTTCAAAATACACAACTCTGGATGAGTCGGCTCTTAGGGCAGGAGTCGGCTCTTGATCTTAGGATTCAGAAAACTATTTTCTTCCATGAGTCGGCTCTTGGGATAGGAGTTGGCTCTTGATGCTGAAACACTGAAACTTTCTCCGTGCCGTGCCATAAAGAGTCAGCTCTTGATCCAAGAGTCAGCTATTGCAAATCTTTAAAAAATACTTCAAGCTTCTCCAAAACTCTTCAACATTGAATCAAATAGAAGCTAATCTACATACTTTTAATTTTTACAATTTTTAGCCCATTTTACAAGATTACAAGATTAATAAAACTAGGGCTTTTACAAGTTCAAGTTCATAAAACTTTATACACAATTGAATTACCTTTCAATCAGTTTGTAAACTATTTTAAACTAAAGGTAACCAATTTCCTGCAAAACTTCTTAAACAACTTGAAGGAGTTAGTATCAAATACATGTTCCAATATTTTGTGATCATCAAAATCATTCCAGGGGTCAACAATAAATATATTTAAAGATGTTTATAATTAAATAATAATGTAATGTAGTACATAAATACTTAGTCGCATGTACCTGAATGTATACCCAACATTTAAATAAAAACCTAATAATTAAATTTATAATAATACATAAACTTAGTATTTAATATTCATTGATAAATATAATACATAAATACAAAATTCATTATAATACAAGAGCCCTAAAATAATATGGTCTACACATAAATATAATATATAAATGAAACTAAAAAAATATATCCTAAGTCCTACAAGGCGGTCGTCTCCTCCTATACGGAGGTTGCTTCTGACGATGTGAAAATTCTAGTTCACTCGGACCTTGATACCCCGTCGAAAGCTCTACCTCAGTGTGAACTTGCTCCTATGTAGCACCCTCATGTGTTAAACCCTCACCGATAAATTCTTTCCTATGGTCTAAGTATCCCTGATTTATCATGTACTATGGGTAACAGTATAGTCGAAATGCGCTGCATCATCCTCCACAGATGTGAATTGTCTGATATCCTCGTATAGATAACTACTCTTAGATAAGTAGGGAGTGAACTCAGGCATTGGATACAAAGAAGTACTACATCGGCGAGTACATCATGAATGCTGAGGTACAGGAGCTGCTCGTGATGCTGATATGTAAGAGAAATATGTAGGAGTCTCGTCCTCTCTATCATCGCATAAGCAAATCCTCATAACTGGATATGAGCCTGCTCATGGACAGTATGAAGGATGATATCATATATGTCCATGATGGACTACGATGACGTGGATATAGAACTTAGTTGAGCAAGCTATCAAATCATGACCATCCCATCGCTTTGAAATATATATGTAATTAGTTATTGTTGCCGCCTGGATCGTCGTGGCCCGTAGCTGCTGATGGTATCGGGTGGTCTGCGTCCATCCATGGGGGATGCCTCCGGTCCTCGTGACCTGCAAGACAGCCAGCATCAGTGACTCGGGCTGGGGATTCCGGTAGGGGTACTCCGACGGTCAAGTCAGTAACGATCCAGGGGAACAGATCCTCCTGGTCGAGCCCCTTGGGATGAGCTCCATGCTAGGAGGAGTGAGTGGAGTGTATGAGAGTATGAGTGAGCTGGGAGATGTGGTGGCCGAGGTGGTTTTGCCCTCCTCTCTGGCCTCTCCCCCCTTCTCCTCTTTCTCTTTGTGGTGGATGTGTTGTTAGAAAATTGAGTGCTCTCCTGTGTTGAGAGTGCCGTTCTTGCCTCTTTAGAAAAAATGTGTGTTACCTCTCTTTTGCTTATCCTGGCTGGGTCCTTTCTTGCGGCTTGCCTCGGGGTTCTCCCATGCTGTCAGACTGGTATGATGGGCTATCGTGCCATGAATGGTACGCCTTCTTTATTGGGTATCTGGAGAAGCTTCCACAAGCCTCTGACATTCCATCGATTTGCCCTTCTTGGAAGCCTGGCAGGGCCTCGACTGTTGTGCCGCTGCTCTCGGGAATCACGCTCCTTAGTGGGGTCTTTTTCCCAGTCGTATGGCAAGTCGGTAGGGGGCATAGTCCCCTGATGTGAGATCCCTTTCTTCTTGGTGTGAATGGCGGTCGTGGGCATTAATGGTGACGTGGCGGGTGCTGTCGTACGGTCCCCGGGGGGGCCCGCCACTGTCTTCGGATGGGAGGTGCTGCTTCCTTGGTGGTTAATATCTTGATTTGCATTGGGGGCTGAGCTGGAAAGATGGGGCCCTCTCGCAGGGGGCCCACCTTGCGACGGCTTGGTTGTGCGGAGAGGAGCCGAGCTCGGCACCATGCCAGAGGGGCCCAGCTTTGATCGAGCTCGGGCTGGTTGAGGTGGCTGAGATGCGCCCAGGCTAGGGGACCCGGCCTCGAAGGGGTCCCACATGGCGGAGGAGGCTTGAGCTCGACTCCGGACCATGAGGTCCGACCTCAGGCTCAAAAGGTCTGCCTCTAGTGGGGTTTGAGCTCGGCTCCGACCTAGGCACCCCGACCTGGCGGGTATCGACCTGGCGGAGGATGGAGCCCAGCTTCGACGGGCGGCCCCGTCGGCATCGAGGAGCTCAGCCCGGCGAAGGGGCCGATAGTGGGGATCCGGCGTGGTGTCAATGAAGGCTCCACGTTAGGCTCCTTGCTCCACGCCAGCGATCCGGTCACATCATTTGCCCCCCACTCTCGAGGCCCATTGTCGTGCGGCGTTCGGGTCGAAGGGAGTAGGTGCATGCTGACATGGAAAGATAGGGAGATCTAGTGCAATAATTACCGATATCGGCGGTGCCTCGCTTGGCGATCCTTCGTGCCTGTGCAGGTGCACCGCGTGGCCACGTCTTGGGAGCAGTTATGATGGGCACGGAAGCTGAAGCGGCCATGGTCGGATGGGGGTGCTGTCCCTGTTGATTGGCGACACGTGGCCTACTTTTTGGGGAAGCCATAACGGTACGGTTGGACGCAGGTTGTCTCGAATGGATGGGTGAGTCCTTTCGAAATAGGCCCTCCTTTTTTCAAACCCTTCGTGCCCGAAGTCGCACAGGAGTCCTCCTCTCCTTCTTCACCGACCGTCGACATCTTCTTTGAGCTTCAGCAGGTTAGCTCTCCCTTCTCGCCTGTTAGGAGTCGCCGTAGACCTTCCTCCGTTCGCCCCCTCCTTCTCGTTATCTAGGAGTTGTTCTGTTCTCTCCCTTTCTCTTCCATGGACCGCTTCGGCTCCAACTTCCATCCCTCGTGCCAAGCTGAGGCCGGACCTTCCCGGCCGAAAACTCCTTCCGACGAGGAGAGGGAGGCGTGAGGTACGAGTTCAGTAGAAGGCCTTACCATGGTCCGGTGTCCATTAGGGAACCCGGGTCTTCTCCTCCTCCCTGTTTGGCTCTCCCTCCTGCTCCTGCTTCTACTTCTGCTTCCCTTCCTGAGCCTGAGCCTTCTCGGTCGACAGGTCCCAGAGGGATCACTTCGGTGATTACCACCGAGGACCTTGTGTTCATCTGGGGAACTTATGGCATCCTCGAATCCATCCGGCTTTTCGTCCCTCATCCCGGGGAGCGAGCTACCTCCAGTGGTCCTCGGCGGATCGCCTTCTACGAGGAGGTCTTTGCCGGGGGCCTTTGGTTTCATGTCCATCCCTTCTTCCTTTCTTTCTTGGCCAACTACCGGCTTGTTCCTACCCAGTTGGTCCCTAAAGCCATCAGAACGATATTTTGTTTCATCGTTCTGTGCCACTTCCATGGGATCGTTGCCCGTTTTTCCTTGTTCAGGGCATTCTTCACCCTAAAACGCCACCCTACCGAGGACGAGTGGTGGTCCCTTTCTTCCCGCCCTCGGGGCATTAAGTTTATACTCCCCTCTTCCATCAAAGGATGGAAGAGCAGGTTCTTCTTTGCCTCGGTAGAGGGGATCGACTGGGTTTGGAGTGACCCAGATCGATCCCCGAATAGGAACTCCTCTGTCGAAGCCACCGACCTCGATCTGTACGACCTGCTCAGATCGGCTGAGGTCCCTCCCCTCGAGGTCTTGCTGTCAGAGCAGAATCTTCGCGAGGCCGGGGTCAGCTCGGCGCGGGAGCCTGGTGAGTTCGACTTGGCCACCCCCCTCTCGTTTCTTATTTATTTTTCTTTCTTTTCTTCTTCTCTCTCTTCTTTTTTTTTTTTTTGTTGTTTCTGTTGGGCTGACCTCGTTCCCTTCGGTGCAGAAATGAAGTTTTCGATGGATGAGCTGCTCTCATTTTATGAGGAATGTGAGCAGGCTGCCGAGGCCGGCAGGCCCACTCTGAAGCGGGCTCGCATTGATGAAGGCCCACTACCGGTGCAGGCCATGGTAGATGCACCAGTCACCGAGCGGAGGCGGGAGAGGGCACCGAGCCCGCCTAGGCGACCTCGGGTCAGCGGGATCAAGGTCCCGTGCCTGAGTCCGGAATTGTCACCAGGGCCAGGTCGGCGACTGCTGTCACCAGGCCAGAGGTTCCTCCCCCTGAAGTCGTCATGCTCGAGGAGGAAGAGGGGCTGAGGGAAGCAAGGCCGGTGCCCCCGTCGTAGCCCGAGGCGGTGTCGAGCTTGCAGACGGCCATAAACATGTCCTCTACTGTCACTGCCGAAGGGTCCGAGCAGGCGGGGACGAGAGATAGAGACTACCGGAGGGTCCCATTCAAGCTGGGGCCGAACGTCTCTTCAGTGAAGGATTCCCGCCTTGCTGAGCAGATGATGGACTTCTCTGTCCAGTCCTGCGACAGGCGAGATGGGAGCGGGAGGCTTCTGGATGATGTCGTCTGCTCAACATTCGCCAATCTCTATGCTGTATGTTCCTTCTCCCCCACCTTTTTGCCTTTCCCGAGCTCTTTTTTCACTTGATAATTAACACGCTTCCTTCAATACAGCAAGGTAGGGATCTGCTCCTCATCCGGGACTTCTATCGGAACTAGGCGAAGGGGGAGAAGGAGCAGCAGTTGACCGAGCTCAAGTCCCTGCGGGCCGAGGCGAGCCAGAAGAACAGGGAGGCACAGGAGGCCAACCTCAAAATCAAGAGCCTTGCGGCTGAGGCCGCCGACCTCATCAGGATGAAAAATGAGCTCGAAGACGAGCTCGAATTAAAGAGGGCCCGGTTGAAGGAGCTTTGGGCCGAATCGGAGAGGAAGGTGACGGTGGCGGAAAAGAGGGCCGCTGAGGCTGAGGGAAGGGCCGCCGAGGCCAAGAAGAGGGCCGCTGCCACCAACCATGCCACCGAAACCGCCGAGAAGGGAATGGCGGCGGTGATCCGCCAGGCCGAGCACGCTAAAAACTCGGCGACCGAAGCGAGGAGCAAAGTGGAGGGCGCGAGGAGGGATGTTGCGAGCACGGTGGCCGCCTTCAACGCCTCCCCAGCGTACCTTAAGGACTTCAAAGAAGCAGCGACGGACTCCTTTGCAAAGGGGTATTCATACTACGTCTCCCAGCTATGGGGAATGTTGTCCGAGGAGCGGTTGGCCGCACTCCGAGCTCCCGAAAAGAAGGCCCATGTTCCGAAGGCAGTCACAGGAGGCCAAGGGTCTACTCCGATCGGGGCATCTCCGCTAGTGGCCCCAGATGCTGCCGGGCCGACCTTGGTGGTGGCAGTAGCTGAGGCAGCACCGCAGGAGGAGGCTGCCGAGCCGATCTTTGCGGTAGCTGCAGCTGAGTCTCAGTCGTGCACCGCCCAGGGGATTTGGCTTCTTTCCTTCAGTGATGTGAATGCCACTTTTCCTCCCCCCTCCTCTTTTCTCTTTTTCGTTGGTATGAGGAGGTTGTAGGGAGGAATTTTAGACCCGGGTGACTAAGGGCGGTCCACATCTTGAACACCTCGGAGCTAGGCTCAGGGCTTGATCTTCGAAAGTTGGGTCTACGGAACATCGCCTCAAGGCAGAGCTCGGGGATGTCGCCTCAGAGCTGGGCTCGGGGATGTCGCCTCAGAGCTGGGCTCAGGGATGTTGAGTGCCTGGGGGCTTCCCAGGTCCTTCGTCGGGGAGCTAGGCTCGTCGGTGCCTGGGGGCTTCCCAGGTCTTCGTGCCAGAGGACTCTTCTCTGGGCTTTGATGCCGGGGAGCTAGGCTCGCCGGTGCCTGGGGGCTTCCCAGGTCTTCGTGCCAGAGGACTTTTCTCCAGGCTTTGTTACCGAGGAGCTAGGCTCGTCGATGCCTGGGGGCTTCCCAGGTCTTTGGTACCGGAGGGTCATCCGGTCTTTGGTGCCGGAGGGTCGTCCGGTCTTTGATGTCGGAGGGTCGTCCGGTCTTTGATGCCAGGGAGCTGGGCTCGCCGGTGTTGGAGGGTCGTCCAGTCTTTGGTGCCGGAGGGTTGTCCGGTCTTTAATGCCGGAGGGTCGTCCGGTCTTTGATACCGGGGAGCTGAGCTCGCGGCTATGGTTTCCTGCAAGGCAGATATATCGTGTTGCAGAAAGAAATCTTTATTTCTCATGGAGGGAATACTTACATTACTGATAGTATCTCCTCAAATTACAAGCATTCAAGGTCCGGGGGAACCTGGCGCCGTCCAAGTCTTCTAGGTAGTAAGCCCCCTGGGAGAGGGCCTCGGACACTTTGTAAGGGCCCTCC
This sequence comes from Areca catechu, assembly GCA_021397845.1. Lineage (NCBI taxonomy): Eukaryota > Viridiplantae > Streptophyta > Magnoliopsida > Arecales > Arecaceae > Areca > Areca catechu. The sequence goes on along the minus strand of CM038051.1, from coordinate 205,598,220 downwards.
TAGTTCGGTGAGAGTTTGCCACACTCCTGGGGCTGAGATGCTTCTGCTCGGTGCAACACCAGGTCGCCAGGTCAGAAATTATTCTGCTTCACCCGTGCATTGTAGTACCGGGCGACCCATTGCCGGTATGCTGCCATCCGGAGCCGAGCTTTGTCCCTTGTTTCTTCGAGGAGGTCTAGGTTGAGGAGAAGGTATGCCAAGTTTTGTGCTTCGTCGTACCGCTGTACGCGGAGCGTGGGCACACCGAGCTCAACCTGAATTACCGCTTCTGACCCGAAGACCAGGTTGAAGGGTGTTTCGCCCGTCGCTGTTCTGGGCATTGTGTGGTAGGCCCACAGGACACTGGAAAGTTCTTCTGCCCATCTACCCTTCGACTGATCCAACCTAGTGCGGAGTCCTTGAAGAATGGTTCGGTTGGTGACCTCAGCTTCCCTATTCATCTGGGGATGGGCGACCGAGGTGAACCGATGCCGGATCCCGTGCTCGGCGCAGAATCCCTCGAACTCTCGGTTGTCGAACTGTCGCCCATTATCGATGATGACGTAATTGGGGAGTCCGAAATGGCAGATGATAGACTTCTAGAAGAATTGGCGGACATTGGCCTCTGTGATCTGGGCTAGCGGCTCTGCTTCGACCCATTTGGTGAAGTAGTCGATCGCCACCAGCAGAAACTTTCACTGCCCAGGCACGGTGGAGAACGGTCCCAGGATATCCATCCCCCATTGGACGAAAGGCCAGGGAGACGACAATTGGGAGATCGATGTAGCCGGCAGGCGCTGGATATGGGAATGGTGCTGGCACTTGTCACACTTCTTGACGAAGTCGGTGGTGTCCTCCTTCATCGTTTCCCAGAAGTATCCCTAACAGAGTGCCTCGTACGCCAGAGTCCTCCCTCCTACATGATTCCCACAGAGGCCTTCGTGTATCTCCTGGAGCATGAAGGTTGCTCTGTGGGCCTAAGGCACTTCAGGAGAGGGTAGGAAAAAGATCAGCGGTAGAGCTGGCCATCCATCAAAATGAAGCGGGCAGCTTTCCTTCTGATGAGACCAGCTTCTTTGTGGTCTTCCGATAGTAGGCCATCTCGGATGTACTTGACATACTTGTCCATCCAGCTTGGCTCGGGGGCTACTTGTTGCACCTCCTCGGGGCTTTCGTAGCTCGGACTCTTGAGATATTTGATGTAGGTGCGCCCTAGGGATGAGTCTGATAGGGTCGCGAGCCTTGACAGTGCATCTACACGAGCATTCTCTCCACGAAGAATGTGGGAAATGCGGAAGTAACGAAAGCCTGCTGCGCTCGAACAGACCCTCTCCAGGTACTTCATCATCTGGGGATCTCGGGCCTCGTACTCTCCTGAGACTTGTCCGGCAACCAGCAGGGAGTCGGTGAAGACCTTGAGGTTTTGTATGCCCAGCTCACGATACACCTTCAGGCCCACGAGGAGCGCCTCGTACTATGCTTGGTTGTTTGTGGCGGGGAATTTGAAGTGAAGTGCACACTCCATCACCACTCCATCAGGATTGGCGAGGATGAGGCCTTCTCCGCTCCCGCAAGAATTGGAGGCGCCGTCCACGTGGAGGATCCAAGGGTCCTCCAGCAGGCCGAGCTCAGCTTTTCTCTCTGGGACCATCCGCTCTGGTTTCTCGAGAAGCCCTGTACATTCGACCACGAAGTCAGCTAGGACTTGGGCTTTCTGCGATGATCTCGACCGATATGCGATGTCGTACTCGCTCAGCATCAGGGACTATTTGGCTAACCTTCCGGAAGTCTCCGAGTGGCTTAGCATGGTCCTCAGCGGCTGATCAGTCACAACCACGATGGGGTGCGCTTGGAATTAGGGCCTGAGATGCTTAGCAGACATTATTAGTGCAAAAATGAGTTTTTCAGAGCGGGTATACCTGATCTCCGCATCATGGAGTATTTTGCTGGTGTAGTACATTGGCTTCTGTGACTCGTCCCGGTCTATACGGACAAGGACCGAGCTGACAACCCCTGGTGTGACCGCCAGGTAGAGCAGGAGCTCTTCCCCACCTTCGGGTCTGGATAGCAAAGGTGGGGAGGTCAGGAACTTCTTCAACTCTTCGAAAGCCGTCCGGCACTCTTCGATCCAGGTGAAGTCATGCATCTTGCGTAGTGCCTTGAAGAAAGGGAGGTAGCGGTCAGCCAACCTCGAGATGAACTGGCTTAGGGCTGCGACTCTCCCTGTCAGGCGCTGGACCTGCTTCTTGGATGTTGGGTGCTCCATGTCCTTGATCGCTTGGACCTTCTCTGGATTCACCTCGATGCCCCTCTGGATGACCATGAAACCGAGGAATTTCCCGGCCGCCACCCTAAAGGCGCACTTCACTGGGTTAAGCTTCATCTGGTGCTTCCGGAGACTGTGAAAGGCTTCAGCGAGGTTGGCAATGTGGTCCACGCTCGGTTTGCTCATGACGAGCATGCCATCTACGTACACTTGTACATTCCTGCCGATATGGTCTTTAAAGACTTTATTGAATAGATGTTGGTACGTGGCCCCAGCATTCTTCAGGCCAAAGGGCATCATTCTGTAGCAGTGTGTCCCCCGGTCAGTGATGAAGGCGGTATGCTCCTCGTCCTCCAGGTGCATCCGGATCTGATTGTACCCGAAGAATGCATCCATGAAGGAGAGCAGCCTGTGTCCTGAAGTGGCATCCACCAGTTGGTCTATCCTTGGCAGAGGGAAGCTGTCCTTCGGGCATGCTTTGTTGAGGTCGGTGTACTCTACACAGATCCTCCACTTGCCATTATTCTTCTTCACCATCACCACATTCGCCAGCCAGCTCGGATACTGCACCTCTCGGACGAAGTCGGCGGCGAGGAGTTTCTTAACTTCTTCATTGATTGTCGCCTGCCTCTCTAGGGCGAAGCTTCTCTTCTTCTGTCGAACTGGCCTACACTTTGGATCAATATTAAGTTTGTGGGTGATGACTTCAGGGAAAATACCTAGCATATCGGTCGCCGTCCAGGCGAACACATCGATGAAAAGGGCATCCCAGCCGTTCAGAATTCTGCGCCCACATTAACTGCTCCTCGGACGTGGCCACGCGGCACCTCCGCACTGGCCGGCAGGGCTATCCCTCGAAGCGTCGACAACCGCGGCCATCATCGTACCGAATTTCGGCCTTTCCACGTCAGCACCACCATTACTCCCTTCGGCCCGAGTGACGCAGACCAACGAGCCTCGGGAGTGGGGGGCAAATGATATGGCGAGACCGCTAATGTGGGTAGCTGACAGGTGCCACATCAAAGGAGACCGCCGCGTCAGACGCCAAGGCGATACCTCAGCCCGGACTGCTCTGCCAAGCTGAGCTAAGCTCTCTCAAGGCAACGAGTCGAGCTCCGTCCTCCTCCAGGTCGGGCCCGCAAAATCGGGATGCCTAGGCCGGACTCTTCCCTCTTCCATCAAGGTGGCCACACGAGCTCGGAGCATCCAGACCGGAGCAAGCCCTGTCATCCCGGAACACCGGCGAGCCACCCGAGGACTACGGAACGGCGCCCCCCATACCGCCACAACTACTTGTCCGGCCATACTTTCAGGAGGATGGGCCAGCCAGAAAGCACGAACCCCTAGGACACCGACCCCCGGATCGAGGCTCTGCCAAGCTTCCTGGAATGGGACGATCGGAAGGGATATCAGAATGAATGGAAGCTTCCCCTACCACCTGTTAGGAAAGACGTCTTGTCCACGGCACGGAACCCTGCCGCACGCGCCTGCCAGCCCAACGAAGATCCCGAGGCGAGCGCCCAACGACCAATTTTCAACTACAAAGAACAATCGACACCCCCGAGAGGGGGGAGGTAACAATAGCAATCGACCACCAACACAAGCGTAAGCTCAACCAAAAGGGCGAAGCACCACTACCACTACCACAGTTGAAGGAAAACCAGGGATACAAGGAGAGGCGGAGGAACAGGGAACCCCTCTATCCCCGCTATCGTTCTCCCCTACAACGTTTTCGTCTTCTTACACATCTTTTACTCCTAGTGCAGAGTCTATCAAAAGGGGCCCGACCAGGAGGATCTGTTCTCCTGGATCGTCACTGACTTGACCGTCGGAGTGTCCCCGTCGGAAACCCCAGCTCGGGTCACCAACATCTGTTTCACAGGTCCATGAGCAGAGAACCGCCAGGCAGCGAAGGGAGCGCACTCCGATACCGGCAGCAGCTACAGGCCACTGCGATCTTGGCGGCAATAATATTCATTCAAAAATTTAAGATAAGTTTTAACTTAATTTCAAAATATTAAAACTATATTTTATATTTTAGAATTAAATTAAAATTTTAAAAATTAATTTTGATTTCCTTATAAAAAAAATAAAATAAAATTTTTCATCCTCCTCATCAAAATTTTTTTATAAAATCAAAACCCGATATGTCGTCGTTATACAATTAAAGAAGAAAAGAAAGATAGAAATCGCTGGATTCAATAATCAACAATTTCTTCTCTCAAGCCGAGAAACCGACAGTAAATACCACGAACAGGCAGACTCAAATCGGAGAATCCACCAGGTTCCGAGTCATAAAAGTATTTCCATCGATCGATAGCTCACCAGCAAACTGATAATAGATCAAGAGAGGGGAGAAGTAATAAAAAATCAATGGAACCGGGTCTCCCTCTCCGTCAGCCATTCGTCCGTTCGATCTCCTGAAGCCAGTGCTCCATTAAAAGGAACAACAGATCTTAGGAAGAAGGGTTGTGGTCTATCATTAAATTTTTTGATGGCCGTCAGACAAGGTTTTGTGGGAGGAACCCAGATTCGAGCCTTTCCTTCTTTGCTATTCTGCCATGGGTGATCAGCAAAAGGAATAGAGGATTTGGCTTTTGGTTTGGGCTCGCTGGTGGTCGGGAGAAGGCCACCGGTAGTCGGGATGGATCGAATTTGGTCTTTTCTTTCCCGGTGGCTCTTAGCCATTGTGTGACTAGTGGGAAGCTCACCGATGGCTGGGAAATGGCTGCCGAACTCTTGGGTCAACCGGTGATGTACCAGCAGAGAAGATCCCAAGCATGGGAAGCCATTAATGGAGTTTTGGAGCTTTTGGTTTTTGAAAAAGAAGAAACAGGAAGGGGAAGGAATAATGGATTAATAGATTTCGGTTTCGGGTATCAACTCATTTAAAATTTAAATTTATTAATTAATTTAGTTAAGTTTAATTTTTAAATAAATCAAATCGAATTACATATGATCAATTTTAATTTGGATTAAGAAATTTTTTACATTAGTTCCTAAAAAAACTTAAATCATATATAAATCTAAATTAAAATTATATTCACGTGGATTTTAAATTCTATTTTACAAAGAGCCCCGTATATTATCTGATATTTATAGTTTAGTCCTTTCTTATTGAATTTTATTAAAATCTCTATAATTTGTTCATTTTATATCTGATTTGAAAGCCATTGGACTCGTAATAGTTTAAAAATTATTTTGGTTAAGTTCTTCAAGTATGGTAAAATATTTAAATATTTTTAAAATTATTTAAACATAATTCTATTCATTATTATATTATTCAAATATATTTTCTTGTAGTTCCAAAGGACCCGGAGCATCCTACGAATTTTGAGTAGCTAAGTCATTGAAAGCTAATGACTTTCTCTCTCAATATATTTTAGAATTATATAAAAGTATATCTATTGCAATTGATCCAAAAATGACTATAATAAGATATAAAATTAACAGTTATAGGTTGACCAACTTAAATTACATAAAGATGGGGAGTTCTACACCCAAAGATAAGAATAATCTTAGATTTTTGTAATCATAGTTAATTAAACCACTGAAAGTGTAACTAATATAATAGATCATAATTTAAATATATATTATATATTTATATCATAATTACTGTTCTTGTTTACATATTTCATATTATTATTAATTATAAAAAAATATATATTTATGATTTATGTAATGCATATTTTGGCATTATTATGTTTAAATTTGTGATTAAATTAGTTATAACATGTATTATACACTATAATTCTTGTCCAAAGATATTTTATAATTATATAATAAGTATTATTAGTAGAATTATTATTTTTAAAATCTGCATCATGAAAGTAACTATGTAGATATTCTTCTATTTACAGCTTGACCCCTACTTCACTTTCATTGTATCTAACTAATATTGCCATACTAAATGGATCAAATTATTTTGATTGGCACGAGCAGCTTCTTATTATTCTAGGAGTTTAGACTTAGATTTGGCTCTTCGTAAACCTCAACCCGATCCACTAACTCCCATTAGTTCTCCTGATTAAAAGAAATTATATGAAAAGTATGAATATTCTAATAGATTGTCCCTCATGATCATTAAGAGCTTTATAGCGAGAGACATAAGGAGATCTATTCCTGATAATGAATTGACTTTGGGGTACCTTTCCTCTGTAGAGTAACATTTATCAAATCAAATAAAGTCCTAGCTGGTATCCTTATGAACAAGTTAATCTCTATGAAATATGATAGAATTTCTAGAGTGCGAGAAATGCATGATATAGTTGGAAAACTGAATGACTTGGAAATGATAGTCTGAAAAATTTTTTGTCCAATTTGTTCTCAACTCTCATCTATCACAGTCTACTTAATTTAAAATTTACTATAACACATATAAAGAATCATGGTCAATAAATGGACTCATCTCCCAATGTGTGCAAAAGGAAGAGAGATTGAGACAGGAAGGGATTTTGATTGTTCATATGATTTCGAAAAAGCGATTTAAAAGAAAGAAGGCAAAAAAAGAAAATAACGGACCAAGCAATCCATCAAAGAAAGGTTCACATAAATTGAAATATTTTTTCTACAATAAGGAAGGGCATATCAAGAAAGATTATGAAAAAGAAGAAAATGATTCGAAAAGAATGGTATTTCCTTATCACTTGTTTGTTGTGAAAACCAATTTTATTGATGTTCTTTCTAATATTTGGTGGATTGATTCGAATGCTATAACTCATATTTCTAATTCATTGCAAGGATTCATTTCAAGCCGAAAACCAAATGATAGAGAGCAGTGGATCTTTATGAAAAACTGAATAAAGTCCAAGATTATTTTAGTTAAGATTTACAGACTTGTTACAGATATCGATTTTCAATTACATCTACATAATATCCTTTATGTTCCTTCAGTACTAAAAATTTAATGTTATTAGCAAAACTTGATTTAAAATATTTTTTATTTACTTTTGTAAATTTAAATTTTAAATTAATAAAAAATTTATTTTAGTTAATTCTGAAATATTATGCAATAGATTATATAAAATAAATGTGTATTCTTCTTTTGCACAATCTTTACTTATTTTAAAAGTCAATGTCGGAATGAAATACGATATTATAAATAAGAGTTCTTCGATGTTATGTAATGGACGATTAGGTACATATCAAAAGAAAAAATAACTAGATTGGTTAAAGAAAGTATTTCACCAAATCTAGATTTTAGTGATTTTAATATATCCATCGATTGCATTGAAGGAAAATAAATTGAAAGTAATAAAAGACATGCCACGGAAGTCAAGGACTCTTAAAATTGATATATATCGATATTTATGGCTATTTTTCATCTTATTTATCGGGCAAAGATTTTTATCATATTTATTGATGACTTTTCATAATATAGTTATGTTTTCCTATCACATGAAAAGTCAGAAGTTTTGAAAGTCTTTAAGATATACAAAACTGAAGTAGAAAATTAATTGGATAGAAAAATTAAGGTTGTAAGATCTAATAAGAATGGTAAATACTATGGTAGAAATGATAAATCTGGCTGTAATCCTTGACCTTTTATGAAATTACTAGAATAGTATGACATTGTAGCATAGTATACTATGCCAAAAAATCTCCAACAAAATAGTGTGGCTAAAAAGCGTAATCGCATCTTGATGGATATGATGAGAAGTATAATTAGTAATTCATCATTATTTTTATATTTATAAAAAAATCTTGAAAATTGCTATTTATATCCTAAATTACGTTTCTAGTAAAGCAGTTCCTAAAACTCCTTTTAAGTTATAGACACATAGGAAACTGCATTTAGCATGTTTACATATTTGGAATTGTTCTATAGAAGCTCGATTACATAACCTACAAGAAAAGAAATTAGATCCCAAAACTATTAATTATTATTTTATTGGATATCTAGAAAGGTCAACAGATTTTAAATTTTATTATCATTCACACATCATAAGAATTGTTGAAACTAGAACAGCTAGGTTCATTAAGGATGGTGATAACAGTGGAAGTGATGGACCACGTGATATGGTATTAAAAAAATAAAAGAATTTTTTCTATTACAGTAACACCTATAAATGTTTTACATGAAATTATTTATCCTGAGACTGTGGAACATCAACAAAAAGTTGATATACCACATTTCAAATAACCGGTTAATGAACCTGACCCAATTGAAAATAATCATAATAACACTAAATCTGAAATATTATGGAGATATACTAGAATTAAGAGATCAACTATTCAAGATGATTATATTGTTTGCTTACAAGAATGTGATTATGATATTGGAATTAAGGATAATCTAGTTTCATTTAAAGATACTATGAATAGTAATAATTTAGAACTTTGGTTAGATGTCATGAAAGATCATAAGGAATCTATGAGTAAAAATCAAGTCTAGAAACTTGTCAAATTATATTAAAAGTTTAAACCTATTGGTTATAAGTAAATTTTTGAAACCAAATGAGACTTTAAAGATAATATCAAAAGATATAAGGCTATATTTGTAGCAAAGAGATTTATTCAAAAAGAGGGTATCAATTATTTTGAAATATTTTTACCTATTTCTAGAAAGAATTCATTCAGAATTATTATGGCATTGGTAGCATATTTTAATTTAGAGATATATCAAATAGATGTCACGACTATATTCTTGAATGGAGATTTACAAGAAGAAGTGTATATAGAATAGCCAAAGGGTTTTCAATACAAGAAAATAAAAGATTGGTATGTGAATTAAAGAAATTCATATATAGTCTTAAACAAGCTTCCAAGCAATGATATTTAAAATTTAGTGATATCGTTGCTTCCTTCGAATTTAAGAAAAACATTGCTAATCAATATATATATCTGAAGATGAATGGGAGTAAATTTATATTTTTTATTCTATATGTTGATGATATATTACTAGCCAGTAGTGATTTGGATCTCTTGTATGAAACTTAAAAAAAAAATTGAATATTTTGATATAAAAGATATGAACAATGCTTCTTATGTTCTTGGTATAGAAATCCATTGTAATAGAAGTAAGAGCTTGCTTAATTTATCCTAGAAAAATTATATTACTAGGATCCTAAAAAAGTTTAGAATATCAAGCTGCTTATCAAGTAAAGTATCAATTATTAAATGTAATAAATTTAGTAAATTTTAGTATCCTAGAAATGATATTAAGAAAAATCATATGAAAGATATACCCTATGCATCTGTAGTGGGTAGTCTGATATATACTTAATTATATACTCGTCCTAATATTAGTTTTGCTCTGGGAATACTTGGTAGATATCAAAGTGATCTAGGTATGGACCACTGGAAGGCTACCAAGAAAGTGATGTGTTATCATCAGGGGATTAAAGACCACATGCTAACTTATAGAATGATCGATCAATTAAAGATGATCGATTATTCAAATGCAGATTATGCAATTAAAGATGATCGATTATTCAAATGCAGATTATGCTGGTTGCCTTGATAATAGAAAATCTATAACAAACTATATTTTTTTGTTGGCTGATGGAGCAATCTCATGGAAGAATGTAAAACAGTGCATTACTACTTGCTCTATTATGGAAGCTGAATATATAAGCTGCTATGAGACTTTCTCATGCTTTATGATTGAGAAAATTTATCTCAGGACTAGGAGTTATAGATTCTATTTCCAAGCCACTGAGAGTTTATTGTAACAATTCTACTACAGTATCATTCTCCAATAATAATAAGATTATCAATACAAACAAGCACATTGATGTTAAATATCTTCCAGTAAGCAGAATATATAAGCTGCTATGAGACTTCCTCATGCTTTATGATTGAGAAAATTTATCTTAGGACTATGAGTTATAGATTCTATTTCCAAGCCACTGAGAGTTTATTGTAACTGATGTGGCAAGACTGCTGACGCGGAGAAGCGTGCAGGCACCACGTCAAGAGAGGACGCCACGTTAACCCCCCGGCTCGGATCCCCCTATCGAGCTGAGCTGAGCTCCCTCAGGGCAGCAGATCGAGCTCAGTCCTCTGCCAGATCGAGCTCATGAGCTCGACATCTAGGTCGGAGCCGCCTTCCGCCCTCCAGAGGAGACCCTCGAAGGTTAGTGCCCTGCGATCGAGGTCGAGCCAAGAGCTCACCCACCGATGTGGAGCCTCTCCGGGCGCACGCCCTCTGGACCAGGTCCGCTTTCCGCCCTCCAGAGGAGACCCTCGGAGGTTAGCACCTTGCAGTCGAAGTCGAGCCAAGAGCTCACCCGCCGATGTGGAGCCTCTCCGAGCGCGCGCCCTTTGGATCGGGTCCACCTTCCGCCCTCCAGAGGAGACCCTTGGAGGTTAGTGCCCTGCGGTCGAGGTCGAGCCAAGAGCTCACCCGCTGATGTGGAGCCTCTCCGAGCGCGCGCCCTCTGGATCGAGTCCGCCTTCCGCCCTCCAGAGAAGACCCTCGGAGGTTAGTGCCTTGCGGTCGAGGTCGAGCCAAGAGCTCACCCACCGATGTGGAGACTCTCCGAGTGCGCGCCCTCTGGACCGGGTTCGCCTTCCGCCCTCCAGAGGAGACCCTCGGAGGTTACCGCCCTGCGGTCGAGGTCGAGCCAAGAGCTCACCCGTCGATGTGGAGCCTCTCCGAGCACGCACCCTTTGGACCGGGTCCACCTTCCGCCCTCCAGAGGAGACCCTCGGAGGTTAGTGCCCTGCGGTCGAGGTCGAGCCAAGAGCTCACTCACCGATGTGGAGCCTCTCCGAGCGCGCGCCCTCTGGAACGGGTCCGGCTTTCGCCCTCCAGAGGAGACCCTCGGAGGTTAGTGCCCTGCGATCGAGGTCGAGCCAAGAGCTCACCCGCCGATGTGGAGCCTCTCCGAGCGCGCGCCCTCTGGACCGGGTCCACCTTCCGCCCTCCAGAGGAGACCCTCGGAGGTTAGTGCCCTGCGGTCGAGATCGAGCCAAGAGCTCACCCACCGATGTGGAGCCTCTCCGAGCGCGCGCCCTCTGGACTGGGTCTGCCTTCCGCCCTCCAGAGGAGACCCTCGGAGGTTAGTGACTTGCGGTCGAGGTCGAGCCAAGAGCTCACCCGCCGATGTGGAGCCTCTCCGAGCGCGTGCCCTCTGGACCGATTCCGGCTTCCACCCCACTCCACCTAGGCATCCCCGCGAGTTCGGAGAGCCTAGGCTGGAGCGAGCCTGGCCGTCCCAGCTTGGCCCCGGCTCAAACAAGGTCCTCACCGGCTGAGGACGCCGGCAAGCCACCCGAGGACCGTACCGAAGCGCCTCCCAGACCGTACTGACCGTCTGACACCGCCAGTTATACCAGAAGGGAAGGCAGCGCGTTGATCAAGATGCTACATTCCTCACCAACCACTCAGATCACCCAGGAAAGAAGGCCAACCAGGAGATTCGAATCCCGCGGGCGGTGGCCCGCCATTCGAGGCATCCCCAAATTTTCCGGAATGAGGCGACCAAGAAGAGTGTCGGAGCGCCTGACAACGCACCTTATCATGAATCAGGAAAGGCCCCCTGGGACACCACCACGTGCGCCTGACAACCTGGCGGGAATCCCGAGGCAGGCTCCCAACGGCCAGTTTTCAACTACAAAGAACGATCGGCACCCCCAGAAGGGGGGAGGTAACAAACAAAAAACAACTAAAACACAAAAAAAAAGGGCGAAGCGCCATGACCACCAAAGGAGGGAACCGAGGGGTACAGGGAGAGGCGGAAGAATAGAGCATCCCTCTGTTCCAGCCATTACTCTCCCCCTACGGCGTTCATACCTCCACCCACATCATCTTTTGCTCCTCCTAGTACGGAGTCCATCAAGAGGGGCCCGACCAGGAGAATCTATTCCCCTAGATCGTCACTGACTTGATCATTGGAGTGTCCCCGCCGGAAACCCGGGCCCAGGTCTCTAACCATTGTCTCGCAGGTCCAGGAGAGGAGGACCACCGGATGGCGAGGAGGGGCGCACCCAGCACGGAGATCTGGGAGCCGAGAGCGGCGGGAGGCGGGGGGAGCGCACTCCGACGCTGGTAGGAGCTACGGGCCACGACGGTCTTGGCGACAACAGATTGGTGCGCCAGGTAGGGGGCGAGACGGGCATGACGGACCAACACACCGTAGAAGAATGGTGACGGCATAGGTTGGAAAGGTCAACAGATAGGCGATCTTTTCCAGGACTCTCCAGTACGTCACTCCCCCCGTCCCCTTCGGCGGGAAATCTTCATACGAAACCATCAGGCACACAACAAAAGCATGCCCGGAGAAGCATGAGCACCAACTGGTGGGATCCCCCCCCCACCGGTCCATCAGTACGTGAGACCCAGCTGTCGAGCCTCCGGACTGCAGCGTCCACCGTCGGTGGAATCCTTCACCGGCCATAGTGCGGCGAAGTGTCATCACCTTCACCATGATCACGGCCACGACATTGAAAGGCATCGCGACTTTGAGCAGGAGATCGAGAAGCTCATCAAGGAGATCCACCTCCCAAGATTTGTGGGGGGCAGACTCCAAGCGGAGATCCCAAATGCTTGCCGGTCCCCCGTAGGCTTCAAACACCAACAGCTGCACCATTGCGAAAGCAGCGAGTACGATCGCCCGGAGAATCGTGCATGGACCCAAGAAGACTCAGGGGGCAAGGAGCCCCGAGGGTAATCTCCCCACCACGCGGCAAGGAGAAAGCGAAAGAAGAAAGCTAAATAAAGACGCCACGATCGTCAGCACGACGGTGGCGAACCACCATGGGAAGGCTCCTATGAGGCTCCCTAAGTCCCGTCGCGAGAGGCCCATTACCTCGAAGAACTTGACGGCGCCAGGATCCCCAAGAGGGGAGGGCCTATAGCCCACAAAGACGCTCTCGATGAGGTAAGTCCCCTCACCAACAATTATGGTGATGATTTTTTTCCTTGCATGGGTGTCTGCATGTTTTGCAGGAAAGGGTCAACAACGTCCCCGAGCCCAGCTCCAGGACGTCAAAAAAATTTTGAGCCACGTAGCTCCCACTTCCCAGCGCCCCCGAGCCTAGCTCCAGGATACCAGAGGAAATTCGAGCCACATAACTCCCACTTTCAAGCATCCCCGAGCCTAGCTCCAGGACGCTAGAGGAACTTCGAGCCACGTAGCTCTCCAACTCAAAGCATCCCTGAGCCCAGCTCCAGGACGTCAAAGAAACTTCGAGCCACGTAGCTCTCCAACTCCAAGCGTCCCCGAGCCCAGCTCCAGGACGTCAAAGAAATTTCGAGCCACGTACCTCCAACTCCCAGTGCCCCCGAGCCTAACTCCAGGACGCTAGAGGAACTTCGAGCCACGTAGCTCTCCAACTCCAAGAGTCCCCTAGCCTAGCTCCAGGATGCCTTCTCAAGACCGGAGCTTAGATCTCCGGCCAAAAGAACCTCGAGCCAAGCAGCTCTCTATCTCAAACGTCTCCGAGCCCAGCTCCGAGATGCCAAGGGATCATGGGACCACGCAGCTCCCGTCAACGCCTCGAGCCTAGCTCCAAGGCGCCAAAAGACCTGAGCCAAGATCTCAGGCAATCCTTGAGCCCGAGCCTAGCTCCACGTCCAGGAAAGCCTCAAGCCTAGCTCCAAGGCAATCAAGACTGGTAACCCCCCTTACCCTGATCTCCCCACTCGCAAAGAAGACGGGAGGGGAAGGAAAGAAAGGGAACAAAAGGGGGAAGCCCGACAGCCCCCTTCTCTGTTCTCCCCACTCGAAAAGAAGACGAGAGGGGAAGGAAAGAAAGAGAACAAAACGGGGGTCCAGCCAACATCCTCTCCTCTGATCTCCCCACTCTAAGAAAAAAAAGAAGAGAAAAAGAAAAAGAAAAATGCATGAAGGAAGAGTGGGGAAGGAAAGAAAGAGGGGACAAGAAAAAATACAGCATCATCAAAGCTACCACTTTCAGCAGCTCTCAGCAATCTGCATCCCCGAGCCCAGCTCCAGGACACCTCCTCAAGATCGGAGCTCAGATCTCCGGCCAAGAGAACTTCGAGCCCAGCAGCTCTCAGCAATTTGCATCCCCGAGCCCAGCTCCAGGACACCTCCTCAAGACCGGAGCTCAGATCTCCGACCAAGAGAACTTCGAGCCCAGCAACTCTCAGCAACTTGCATCCCCGAGCCCAACTCCAGGACACCTCCTCAAGACCGGAGCTCAAATCTTCAGCCAATAGAACTTCGAGCCCAGCAGCTCTCAGCAATTTGCATCCCTGAGCCCAGCTCCAGGACACCTCCTCAAGACCGGAGCTCAGATCTCCGGCCAAGAGAACTTCGAGCCCAGTAGCTCTCAGCAATTTGCGTCCCCGAGCCCAACTCCAGGACACCTCCTCAAGACCGGAGCTCAGATCTCCGGCCAAGAGAACTTCGAGCTGCCTGGCCCTCAGCCAACGACATCGTCGGGCCTAACAGCCCATGAGTGTCCCAACCTCAAACAAGGTGAAGCCCCTCTCTCTGATGTCCTCAAACAAGAACAGTAAAGCAAAAAAAAAAAAGAAAAAAAGAAAGAGAAGAGAAGAAGAGAGGAGGGGAGAGAGCATCTCACAAAGCAATCCAAGTTTCATTGACTAAACACAAACTACAAGTGTCTTCCGCCCCCCCCTCCCCCCCCCCCCCCCCCGACATGCCGGGAGACCCCGAACAAGTACAAGAAATAAAGAGTACAAAATAAAGCAAGGAGGAAAAGAGAGGTCATTCCATGCCAGCCGGCTTTTCTGCTGGGTCCTGAGGCCAAGAGCCCCCGCCCTCAGAAGTCTCCGGCTCAGTCGCCCTGGCCTCAGGAGGACCACCCTCGACTGGTGTCGAAGGCTTTGACCCGACGACCTCCTCGTCAACCTCCTCCTCTGAAGCCGAGGGGTATCTGAGGTAACTGCGATTCTTGTCGAGAACAAGTGCCTCGACCCGGCTGCGCAGGTACATGAACCCCTTGTAAAAGGAGTCTGACGCCATCTGCTGGATGTCGGCGACGAACTCCTCCGAAGCCTTAAAGGTGGCGACGGCGTCCTCGGCGTTCTTCTCGGTCGCAGCGGCCACCCTCTCCAGCTCGACAGCCCTCAGCCTGGCTGCCTCCGCCGAGCTAGTCGCCATCTCTACCGCTTTCTCAGCAGTGGCAAGCTTCTCCTTCACGCCCGCCAGCTCCGCCTGGGCGACCTCCTTGTGCCGATCGGCCTTGGCACTATACCAGTTCATTTTTTCTCGACGACGGAGAGGTCGTCGATCACCTTCTTCGAACGGCTCCGCTCCAGATTGCAAGCCGTCGAGAGTCCTCTCACTCGCCCTTCAGCATCGACGAGCTCTTTTTCGAGATCCTTGACCTTCAACTCAAGGGCCCCACTCGCACCAGCCTTCTCCTTCAGGTCGGCCTTCAAAGACTCGATCTCGGCGGCCTGCTACCGCTCGAGACGCTCCCCGCTCTGAAAGTGGCTCCTGATATAGAGGGCCTCAGCACCAATCTATACAAAGAAAGAGAGAGGTCAGCAAAAAAAAAATGATGAGAAGATGAAGAACAAATGAGAAAGGTGAAGAAACCCACCGAATACAGCTGGGAGAAGATCGTGAAGACATCGACCACATGCATCCCCACCATGTCTTGCCGGTCACATGCTTGGATGGAGAAGTCCATCGAGCGTTCAGCAAGCTCGAGACTCCGGAGGACCGAGTTCTTCGGCCCCATTCTGAAGGGGAGGTAGCGTCGTCCCTCCTCCCTCTGACTCTCTCCATGGGTGGGCGACCGTGCACCGCTGACCGAAGGACCACGGGGGGCAGGCTGGGAGGCCGGTGCTGGCGCAGGCGGCACGTCTGCCGTGGCCTCGGGAGTGGCCCAGGTCTCCTCATCCCTGGCGTCGGCGACGGACGGACCTGGAGGGGGGCAGGGTGCAGCAGCAGCGGTGGCGGCTCTCGCCCGGACCACCACCTCGGGCTCTGTAGTAGGGGCCTGCTGGGCAGGCCTCGAAGCCGCGGGAGCCACCCTCTCCACCGGAGCTGGAGCAGCGTGGGGCTCCTTCGAGCTCGAGCCAACAGCCGCGGTCGAGGCCAGACCTATCACTACCGTGGGGGCGGCAGCAGAGGCGCTCTCACCCCGGGGCCGCCTGGGAGCAGGCTCCCAGGCCAATCCAGTCGATCGCCTCTTCTTAGTTATGGCCACGAGATCACTCTCGGAGAAAATCATGCCTGCGTGCAAGTTACACAGTGGTCAGAACCAGTGGAAAATTACACAAGAATTACATGAAGGAAGAAAAAGAGAAGAGTTCAAGTCGAACTCACCCGACCCATTCCCTGGGTCGATTCTGGAATCGGTGAGGTTCTGCTCAGACAACAGGACCTCGAGAGGAGGAATCTGCGTGCCGCGGAGCTGCCGTAATCATCTCGGTCGACTGCATCGATAGCAGAGTTTCGGTTGGGGGACTTGTCCGGATCACTCCAGACCCAGTCAACCCCCTCGACCTCGATAAAGAAGAACTTACTCTTCCATCCCTTGAAGGAAGAGGGGAGCTCAAACTTGATGCCCTTCGAGCGAGAGGATAAGGACCACCAACCATTCTCGGTTGGGTGGCGCTTCAGGGTAAAGAAAGTCCTGAACAAAGAGAATCGGGCTATGAACCCGTGAAGATGACAAAGCACAACAAAGGAGAAAATAACCCTAATAGCGTTTGGCACCAGCTGTGCCGACACCAAACGGTAATTGTCCAAGACAGACAAAAAGAAAGGGTGGAATGGGAAGCGGAGACCTCCAGCGAAAGTTCCCTCATAGAAGGCAAGACGGCCCGGGCCACTCGAAGTGACCCGTTCCCCCGGACGAGGGATCAAGAGCCGGACAGAGGGTGGGATGCCGTAGGTATCCCGAACAGTCCTGAGTTCCCCGGCGGTGATTGTGGAGGTGACCCCACCAGGACCCGCAGGCCGGACAGACTCAGGGACAAGAGCAGAAGGAGGAAGAGGAGGATCAGATCCCGGTTCCCTAATGAGAATCGGGCCAGGAGGATGCCTCCTACTGAGCTCGAAGCGAGCTACGCCTCCCTCCTCATTAGAAGAAGAGGAAGAAGACGCCGGTCACCGTTCGGAGGGACCGGCCTCGCCCTGATCAGTGGAGGGACAGAAGCCCGGACCAAAACGGGACATCCTCAAAGACAAAGGAGAAGGAAAAACTCAAAGTTGAAGAAAGAAAAGGAGCTTGCAGACCCCGGGAAGGAACCCTATTTTAGTGGGGAAGGAAGAAGAAGAAGCTAACCTGTTGCCTTGGAAAGATTCGGGACGACTGGAAAGAAGAAGAAGCTTGGACGCGGCAGCAGCAAGCATAGAGAATTCAAAAAGAATAGATAGTTCGGGTAAGGCCTTCCTTTCATTTCGAAATGACCCAGGGGACCCGTACCGATTCAACCGCTCCACCAACGGATCAGCGCCACGTGCCTCCCATCGGTGAGAATGGCATCCCAGCCGCTCTACATTCTGCGCCAGCATTAACTGCTCCTCGGACGTGGCCAGGTGGCATCCCTGCATTGGCCCGCAGGGACGATCCCCGAAGCGCCAACAATCATGGCCATCATCGCACCAGATCTTTGCCTTTCCACGTAAGCACCGCAATTACTCCCTTCGACCCGAGCGCTGCGCACTAACGAGCCTCGGGAGTTGGAGGCAAATGATGTGGCAAGACTGCTGACGCGGAGAAGCGTGCAGGCGCCACGTCAAGAGAGGATGCCACATCGACCCCCCGGCTCGGATCCCCCTATCGAGCTGAGCTGAGCTCCCTCAAGGCAGCAGATCGAGCTCAGTCCTCCGCCACGTCAAGCTCATGAGCTCGACGTCTAGGTCGAAACCGCCTTCCGCCCTCCAGAGGAGACCCTCGGAGGTTAGTGCCCTACGGTCGAGGTCGAGCCAAGAGCTCACACGCCAATTTGGAGCCTCTCCGAGCGCGCGCCCTCTGGACCGGGTCCGCCTTCCACCCTCCAGAGGAGACCCTCGGAGGTTAGCGCCCTGCGGTCGAGGTCGAGCCAAGAGCTCACCCACCGATGTGAAACCTCTCCGAGCGCACGCCCTCTGGACCGGGTCCGCCTTCCACCCTCCAGATGAGACCCTCAGAGGTTAGTGCCTTGCGGTCGAGGTCGAGCTAAGAGCTCACCCGTCGATGTGGAGCCTCTCCGAGCGCGCGCCCTCTGGACCGGGTCCGCCTTTCGCCCTCCAGAGGAGACCCTCGGAGGTTAGTGCCCTGCGGTCGAGGTCGAGCCAAGAGCTCACCCGCCGATGTGGAGCCTCTCCGAGCGCGTGCCCTCTGGACCGGGTCCGCCTTCCGCCCTCCAGAGGAGACCCTCGGAGGTTAGTGCCCTGCGATCGAGATCGAGCCAAGAGCTCACCCACCGATGTGGAGCCTCTCCGAGCGCGCGCCCTCTGGACCGGGTCCGCCTTCCGCCCTCCAGAGGAGACCCTCGGAGGTTAGCGCCCTGCGGTCGAGGTCGAGCCAAGAGCTCACCCGTCGATGTGGAGCCTCTCCGAGCGCGCGCCCTCTAGACTGGGTTCGCCTTCCACCCTCCAAAAAAGACCCTCGGAGGTTAGTGCCATGCGGTCGAGGTCGAGCAAAGAGCTCACCCGCCGATGTGGAGCCTCTCCGAGTGTGCGCCCTCTGGACCGGGTCCGCCTTCCGCCCTCTAGAGGAGACCCTCGAAGGTTAGTGCCCTGCGGTCGAGGTCGAGCCAAGAGCTCACTCGTCGATGTGGAGCCTCTCCGAGCGTGCGCCCTCTGACCGGGTCCGCCTTCCGCCCTCCAGAGGAAACCCTCGGAGGTTAGTGCCCTGCGGTCGAGGTCGAGCCAAGAGCTCACCCGCCGATGTGGAGCCTCTCCGAGCGCGCGCCCTCTGGACCCGGTCCGCCTTCCGCCCTCCAGAGGAGACCCTCGGAGGTTAGTGCCCTGCGGTCGAGGTCGAGCCAAGAGCTCACCCACCGATGTAGAGCCTCTCTAAGCGCGCGCCCTCTGGACCGGGTCCGCCTTCCACCCCACTGCACCTAGACATCCCCGCGAGTTCGGAGCGCCTAGGCTGGAACGAGCCTGGCCGTCCCAGCTCGGCCCCGACTCAGACGAGGTCCTCACCGGCTGAGGACGCCGGCAAGCCACCCGATGACCGTACCGGAGCGCCTTCCAGACCGTACTGACCGTCTGACACCGCCGGTTACACCAGAAGGGAAGGTAGTGCATTGATCGAGACGCTACATTCCTCACCAACCACTCAGATAACCCAGGAAAGAAGGCCAATCAGGAGATTCGAATCGCGCGGACGACGGCCCGCCATTCGAGGCACCCCCAAATTTCCTGGAATGAGACGACTAAGAAGAGTGTCGGAGCACCTGACAACGTACTTTATCATGAATCAGGAAATGCCTCCTGGGACACCACCGCGTGCGCCTGACAACCCGGCGAAAATCCCGAGGCAGGCTTCCAACGGCCAGTTTTCAACTACAAAGAACGATTGGCACCCCCGGAAGGGGGGAGGTAACAAACAAAAAACAACTAAAACACAAAAAGAAAAGGGCGAAGCGCCATGACCACCAAAGGAGGGAACCGAGGGGTACAAGGAGAGGTGGAAGAACAGAGCATCCCTTTGTTCCAGCCATTACTCTCCCCCTACGACGTTCACACCTCCATCCACATCATCTTTTGCTCCTCCTAGTACGGAGTCCATCAAGAGGGACCCAACCAGGAGGATATGTTCTCCTAGATTGTCTGACTTAATCATCGGAGTGCCCCCGCCGGAAATCCCAGCCCGGGTCGCTAATCGTTGTCTCGCAGGTCCAGGAGAAGAGGACCACCGGATGGCGAGACGGGGCGCACCCAGCACAAAGATCTGGGAGCCGAGAGCGGCGGGAGGCGGGGGGAGCACACTCCAGCGCCGTTAGGAGCTACGGGCCACGACGGTCTTGGCGACAACAGTAACAATTCTATTACAGTATCATTCTCCAATAATAATAAGATTATCAATGCAAACAAGCATATTAATGTTAAATACCTTACAGTAAATGAGAAAATTAATAATCATCAAGTATCTATTAATTTTATTGGTACTGCTTGTATGTTAGCAGATCCATTAACTAAAGGATTAATGTCCAAAATTTTTAAAGAACATGTAAAACTTATGGATATTTATCATTAAAATGGTTAATTTATAATAGATATTTATTTGAAATATCTTAATAGTTTGTTGGCCACTTTTACTTCTATTTAATTATTATTTATATATATTATATTTGACTTTTATCAAAATTAAAGTAAACAGAAAGTTCATTTATACAACGTTACAGTGGGACAATAATGATAGGCATTATGATTTTGATAGATTATATACTCTAGTATATAAGACTAGATTAAGAATTATTAATATCATGATACATAGAAGGAAGTATGTTAATCAAGATATATGACCGTCATGATCTACATCAATGATTTTCTATTTAATTAAAGTATCAAGAATTTATTAAATAATATATAATTAAATAAATTTTTAAAATAAATACACTCATCAAATTAATTTTAAAATTTGATTCAATATAATTATTTTATTTTAAAAATTAAAATATTTTACTTTTATAAAATAAAAATATTTTGATAGAATCAAAAATTGGTTTTAAATAATAATATAAACCAAGTGAAAGAATATTAAATTTAATATATAATATGTGATCTAATTATCACCTTATCTTATTCAACTTTTGAATCGACTATATACACTGGATCAGAGTCCAATTGATTAAAGAAAACTATTCCTGATGAAATTAACAAATAGAACTGGAATGAAACTCTGACTAAGATTTTAATCTTCTGATGAGAGAGACATATCCAGCCATAAATATAGAGATTATCTAGTCTCTTTTCTTCAACTCTCATAACGGCGATGAATAAATTTTCATCGATCATCCACATAAAGAAAAGAGAGTAAGAAAAAAGAAGACAAGTCACCTCGCAATAAAGGACATATGCAAAATCTAAGCCAAGTTTGAATTGCATTACCTTTTAACCTCTTTGTTTTATATTCATTTGTACAACCCTACAATTTTTTAGTCATAAAAATAAACATCAGGAACCATTGAGTTTCCACTACTAGTGACACGATGCACTACAAACTCTAAGAGTTGTGTTCAATTACTTCAGTGGAAGATCATTTTCTTATGAGCCCAGAAAAAGCACGCATCGTTTGCTGAACGTGAATTTATAAGTTTTCATGCAAAATTTCTGACTGAAGGTGCAACAATGAAAGTCATACATCAGCTAATCATAAATCTCGTAAAAATCATGCACAAATAAATTAACATTTTTTTCTAATTTTAGAGCTGGCATTCATTTCGCCAGGCATTTACAAGCATACGTTCTCAAGACCCTATCCTAATCCTGTTGATAAATGGAATGGGTCCGAAACAAACTAATGGATCGAAAATTGATCTTAACCGTGTCTTTGCACGGACTAATTTCAGATTGGTTACCACAAACCACTTCCTTTTGTTATTTTACCCTTTCTGGCATTTTTTTCCTTTTTTTTTTCATGTTTCAGATACAATTGCTCGTGTCAAACAAAATAAATCTCACTTCCAAGAAATTCCTGGACTTGGATTCTCGTAACTAGTCATAAGTAAGGGTTCCAATATCCTCAAATGCTATTAAGATTATTCATCACTTGGGAACATATATCTTGGTGCCATATACAAGTACCAGGCCAACCGATATGTTACAAATACACTTCAAAGCTTACATTAATTATGGCTTCAGAAAGGAATATCTAGAATCAGTCTGCATTTACTCACTTCATGAACACAAGGTCAGCCACTTTTCTTCCCCTTTCTTGTCTCACAACATATAACTAAATCATCAGAACAAATATAATCCTTGTGATTGCAAGACTGGAGAATTCTAACCAAAACTCAAACTCAGGTCAGCTGCTGAACGAAGCTAGTGAAGATATAAAAGATGACCAAAAAATCTGTTTTATTTAAATTAAGAAACTACGGAGGATTAAAAAAAACATTAAATTGCAGAGTAGATAACATCTCAAGCATTAAACTCTGTTATATGCCACTGATTTGTTGAACAGGCGACGGATGTAGACTACCTGAAGTCCGCTAGCACATGCTAGCACCAAGTACTCCGTCATTGTATAGAAGATAAGGCGCCTTCTAGTACTCTCATTTGCTGTGTGCATACAAAACAACCGGTGAAGGTAAAAGATGCTTTCCAATTTTCCAACTAAATGCTTCAGCAAAGGATGAACAGTGAACACAACAAAATGCTGTTTGCAATACTGTCAATACACAATACTCATCAACAAGTTCTGTTTGCAAGAAATAAAAGAAAAAAAAGAAATGGTGTTTTTGTAAACAATACTTGCAAAATTTTCCATCTCAGTTAGAGACTTGTTCTCAGTAAAACTCTGAAAGCTTTCATCTCTCAAAGATTTTAAACAGCATTATTATTTGACATCATACGATCCATCATTTTGTCTATAGGAGGAAAACAACCAAAATTAACATGTTCTATAGAATCCTGATTAAAAAAGCTAAAGTTTTCAAGGGAAGTGAGAGCTGATCTAAAACTGAAAATGCCTGTAGCTTTTCTGTTTACTCCAGAGATAACTACCTTCCCCAAATCTTTTTTTTTAAAAAAAAAAAAATCATGATCAAATCAATCAGGCTTGAAATCAGCACCATATAATAACCTAAGCAAGGTGAATCTGATTAGTATGTTGATGCCATGGTGTTTAAGGCAGTGAAACAAAAACAAGATTTTCATTTTTTTTTCCTTTTTATGTGGAGGATGAGTGGAACAATGTTTTATTTGCAGTGAGGAGACAAGCAGCAGAACTGAATAATGTACGGGCCCTATTGGCATCAAGAAGCACCATCATGAGCTTTTCTCAGTTCAAAAGTTGGTATTATCGATTAATAGTTATTATTTATTTTTACCATCCACATCTCCACAATTTTTTATTTTCAAGTTTAATAATTTTTTCAAGTGAACACTTAATATATTTGGAAAAATCTTACCTTAGTTCACAAAAACATATAATGGATATATGTCAAGATATGCCATTATACAGAACCAATACATAATTAATACTCATATATTTCTTAATTGTCTCTGAAGTTATTTTTTAAATATAACATTTTTAATGCAGCTTCAGTTTTTTTTCCAATTATTTTCTGCTTGAAAATGTCTTTAAGTTCAAACCAACCGTTTATAAAAACTACTAAAGAAACAACCAACCAACCATTTGGTGTGATACATATTTTCAGAATAGCACTTGGAAAAGTGTGAAGGCTAAACGTTGATTTCACCAGAATGCTTTGATATAGATTAACACAAGGAAATTGTAAAAGTGAACAATTTCTGAGCAGTGTTAGAATGTGTTTCCTTCCACTGTCTAGCTAACATGATAATATATAAAGTTAATGTAATTCAACGTACTAGTTTGGGATTAAAGCTTAGTTGAGTTGAGTTATGTAATTTAACTTACTATGGCGGTGGCGAGCTTCACGTGCTTTCAGGTACTGCTGCTCTGCTGTAACAGACTCCAATGCTTCCCTAAGCTGTGCGATCTTTACATTTATGGGATCCAAATGCTCTGCAAGATTGAAAAAACAAAGAAAAATTGTGAAAATATATGAAATAGCAAACTGCACCAGTGCATTGCAACATCCCAGTGTCATTTTAACATGAAAAAGATGTTTGTATTGGATAAAGAATGGAAGTAAGATACAATGGGAGGAAACCTGAATGGTGCCAATTATCTTAAAAAATGAACCTTCAGCATAGATAGATTAAATTAGAAATATCCATCTTAGCCACCTATAAGACCATTGTCATTCAACCAACAGATAAAAATAGACAAGTTCCTGACCCTATCATACTTTATATATATATATATATATGTGCGCGTATACGTATATGTATGTGTATATATATACGTATACGTATATGTATGTGTGTATATATATACGTATACGTATATGTATGTGTGTATATATATACGTATACGTATGTGTGTATATATATACGTATACGTATATGTATGTGTGTATATATATACGTATACGTATGTGTGTATATATATACGTATACGTATATGTATGTGTGTATATATATACGTATATGTATGTGTGTATATATATACGTATATGTATGTGTGTATATATATACGTATATGTATGTGTGTATATATATACGTATATGTATGTGTGTATATATATACGTATATGTATGTGTGTATATATATACGTATATGTATGTGTGTATATATATACGTATATGTATGTGTGTATATATATAAGTATATGTATGTGTATATGGCATATTTTAGAAAAGCGAAAAGAATGCACAAAAGCCCTCAAAAGGCAAACCTTTGTAGTATATAGGCATATAGCAAATATTTTATGGGACTCACCATCTTTGGCCAGGTCATGCTCGTTGGGTATATGACCAACATGTATGTAGAAAGACACAGTCTCTGGTGTTCTGTTTGGGTTATGAAAACAAAATTTGTACATTCCAGCTTTTGGAGCCTTAAACTCAAATTTGTCACCCGAAGTTCCCTTCAAAGAGTGCACAGTGTTTCCCCCTGGAGATGTCACCTGCATATTATTTGAAGGAATTTCAGCAATATGCCACAGAATTCAATATAAATTGTCAGGTTATGATACCAACAACTACGCTATGGATTGAGATGCAGGAAGACATTAGACATGCCCACAAAATTAGGCACAGCAAAACAGAACTAATGGGAATATCTCAAAGTGCAGTTTAAAGTTAAAGGTATGTCTGGCAACATAAGCTCCAGATTTCTCCTTCATCCATTTAAGCAACTTAGCAATCACAGAGCTAAAAGAAAAAATTGGAACATTTAAAACTCTGAATGCATCCATAAGTGGATTGCATATAAAATCTATACATGTCATGGCCCGATCACCATACTGCATGATGATGGGATATTGCGAATAAACTGAGGTGTGCATCCATAAACATAGCATGAGAGCATACCTTAAGAAATCAAAATTGATTTAAAAGCAATATGTAAAAGGGAAGAGAATACATATAACCGATACAAACAGCCCAATATAACAGACATTCTTCTTTTTTCCTCTTCAGATGGTTAAATGTAAGAATTGTCTTATAGAAAAAGAGAGAAAAAGAGTAAACCTTCCTGCATAAAGACTTGAGAGAAGTTCATGCTACATTAGGTGAAAGCGACACCTTAGAGCAGTAATTTCTATGCAATTGTGACCTTGAGAAGACCATTCATTTTGTTAACAATATTCCACATGAATAAAAATCACCCTCTAGAAGGCAAGGCAACTAAAACAAGATAATGCTTAGATCTACTAAAAAGGCCTAAACCACTTTAGTTTTGCATATCATGTTTAAGCTTATACTCCGCTCCACTCGATTGCTTCAACAAACATGGTTAATAAAGACAACACAACCCATTAGCATCAAATCATCCATGCAAAAATTGAAACAAGATTTATTGCACCATAATAGTACCATATTGATATGGGATGGGTTGATAATGGTACACCCCCATACCAACACATGGTATGCTATTGAAGGTGAGACAAATATATCATGTTAGTAAAGCATCAATCAAGCCCTCATACCACTGTGGTACTTCATCTGGTATAATACACTAGGTACCAAGTAGCATGGGACCATGGCTAGGTACAACAAACTTCAAGTTGTTGAAGGGATGGAATTCAAAAGAAAAAAAGGATTTGATGATGAGAACTTTCATGGGCTAGATGTCTATGTTCAAGGTTATGATCTTCATGAAATATATTACTAGTGATTAGGGTAAAGGTATTTCAATAACAAAAGGTGCATGCATGTGGTTAATTTAGTTACAGCATGCTCATTTAAGAAATAAGTTTACATGCTGAATTGGAGCTTGTTCCATAGTTGTCAAATTGGGATTCGACTTGTGAATTGCCTATGACTTTGACTTGAATCGTGACTCGAATCATAACTCGACTCATAAGATTCATTCACAAATTTAATTTATTTATAAAATAATAAAAATTAGCATAAAATTAAAATTTACATTATACAAATGATAAAAATGTAATGAATTTGATAATTACATCATCTAAACAAAAAGAGTAAAAGATGCTTACATCCATGGCAAGAGATATGGGTCTGAATCTTATCAATATTGAATAATTTGTATAACAAAATAAGTAAAGAAACATTAAAATAAAAGCATAATGAAAATGTATATCCATCTATTAATCAATGAGCACTCAAAGAGCATAGATAAGTTTAACTTTAAAATAGTAAGTATAAATCAAAAACATATGCAAATATCCATGTATAATGTACCCTTCAAAATATATTACTAATTCAATACTATTCACTCAAAGTCTCAAATAATTAACTAGAATCTTCAATCAACATAATCATTTCCAGGGCTAATGTAATCGCCGCCATCGTTGTTATCATTATCTTCTTCAAGCATAATCATCTCTTGATTCTCTTCCTCTTCCTCCTCTTCTTCCTCATCACTTTCATCAGCTTCTATCATTTCAATATCTTCCTCAACACCCTTTTCTTTTCCTTTACCTTTACTATCAAGATATAAGTTCCTTGGTCTTACAAAAATATTTTAAGAATCAACAAAACAAATAAGAAAATAATGCAAATATTTAAAAAATAAAAAATAATTAGAAAAAATTTGCATAGCTCTCTTCCTTGTCCTATTATTAGGTCCCTCATCAATATTAAAACATTCATTTACATCTAACCAAGACACATCATCCGATAAACATGGCTCTTCTTGTTTGGTTATCCACTCATCATCCGATTCCATATCTAATAAGCATATCGGATCATATGTCTCTCCCTTTTCTTGTCATTTTTATTATCTCTTCTCAAATTAAATATTATACTTGACAAATACTAAGGCATTCAATCTTTGTTGCTCCAAACGATTCCTTTTTTTGGAATGAATATGTTCAAATGTGCTACAATTTCTTTTACACACAGTAGCACTACAAGTAAGACTTAGTACTCGAATTGCTAGCCTTTGAAGTTCTTTGCAATGTTCTCCAAAACTCTCCCACTATAAAGCTAAACAAATAAATTAAGATAAATTAAATTTTATAAAGTTAAAATAAAAATTATACAATCAAAAATGAATTCCTAAAATTTAAAGGTTAATTACCCAGTTGATTTTTATTTCTTGCTGATACCGCCATGTCGTCCTAAATAAACCCTTGGCTTTCCTAAATTTGTCAAGTTGTGAATCAATGATGACCCTTGTCTCAACATCTGGATACATCCTCGCAATTATCTTGAACAATTCAATTTTTACTTCGACGTCGGCATTAAAATTAGAATCATATTAAAACCTAATAATTAAAAAGTCAAAATAAATTAATTTTTGAAAAAAAATTGAATAGTATAATAGAAATTAAAAATAAAAAAATTAAATATGACTTACCTGGAATTAAGATAATATGT
The DNA here is from genome assembly GCA_021397845.1 of Areca catechu. NCBI lineage: Eukaryota > Viridiplantae > Streptophyta > Magnoliopsida > Arecales > Arecaceae > Areca > Areca catechu. The sequence continues at coordinate 205,570,545 of CM038051.1, read as the reverse complement.
CGTCGCATGGAGTGGTCTATAGAGTTGCAAATCCCAACGAGTATCAATTATCTCCCAAATCCTTTCATACCTCTTGTTCACATTATTAAATTTTTTGTCAATTTATTCCTTTTCTCTATCCATTGCTTCATAAATATAATCCATAACCGGTTTTGCATCTCCATCAACAAGTCTCAACACTTTTACCAGAGAAAGGACACATTTCAAAAAATATTTTGTAGCTTTCCAAAATCTATTATCACTTAAATACAATTTCTTGAACTTTTCTAGCTTCAAATTTACATGCATAAGCACTTCTTGCCCATTCTTCTGAAGCAAACATAGCTCATAAAGCAATCTTTCTATCTAATATGCTTCTCAAATTGAGATAGGATGTGGCAAATCTAGTAACCACTGGTCTTGTTAATTCCTTGTTCTTAAAATATTTTCTAAATAAACTAAAAACCAAAGCGTAACAGTAAATGTAAACTGTAATTTGCCTTGCCTTGCCAAGTGCATTAAAAAAATTAGAATGTTTCCAATATCACTAAGTATTAAATCCAAACAATGTGCTGCACATGGAGACTAAAAAAGATGATTTCTCTTTTCTTCTAAGAGTTTACCTGCACCAACATAAGCAGAGGCACTATCTGTCACCACTTGAACTACATTGTCCTCTCCAATCTCCTCTATTAAGCTATCAAGCAATTCATATAACTTATTTGAATCCTTACTAACATAAAAAAAATCCAATGATTTGAGAAACATAGTTTCACTTGAACTATTCACAAGAAAAATGGCGATAGATCAGCTCTTTCCATCAGTCCAACCATCAGACATGATTGAACATCCTGTTTTCTTCCACTCATTTTTATATTTCACCAAATCTTCATTAACATATTCAACTTCTTTCTTCAAGCAAGTAACTCTAGCTTCATGATACGATGAAAGTTTTAATCCCCTTTCATACTCACCGATAGATATTATCATTTGAGCAAATAAAAGAATTTTAACCAAATTGAAGGCCAATGCATGTCCATATAAAAATCTACAAATATTCCTAACCACTAGTTTCCTTTTTTTAACCATTTCATTAATTATCCATTGTTTAAGTGTATTTCCCCTTCCTTTAATTACAAATGAGTTCATAGTGTCATTCCTTATTTTTGCATTAGGCTCTTCTACTTCAAAATACTCAACATCATCGCCAAATTTTTTTTCAATTTCTTTCTGCCCCAGCAAATTTTTGAAAAAAAATTGAATTTCTTCTTGAACTTGAGCACAAAAAAAAACATTGTTATGAGTACCCGCAAGATAATTTTTCATTCTATTAACTCCTCTCTAAAAACTTTTTTTGCAAAAATTGCATACAAGATGTAATCAATTTCCATCACCCCTTTACCGTTATCTAATTTTTTGCAATGATCCCAAGTTGGATCCACAATCTTAATTCTTCTTTTAGGTGGCATGATTCAATAAAAAAGTATCATTAAAAATTTGAAAAAATAAAATAAAAAATTATTATAAAAATAATAAATAAATAAATAAAAGAATTATTAAATATTTAAATAATTAAATGATTTAAAACTTACCTTAAACCATAGGATTTTAGAGATTGTGGACCACCCACTTCTCTTGATCAAATTGAGAGGATCTCAGAGAGATCTTAAAACCCCGTGGCCCATCCAGTCTCTTAAATCCCTTCTAGCCCCCACTCATGCCTCTATCTCTCTCTCGGAGTCGGCAAACAGGGCTTCGGATGGCAAATACGGATTTCGACCACACCTCTTGGGGAAGACAACAACAACGACGGGACTTCAGGGGCCTCCTCCACCGGCGAAGACAAAGACGACAAAGCTCAGAGAGGGCTGAGGGACTTCAAGGGCCTCCTCTACCGGTGAAAACGAAGACGACAAAGCTCAAAGAGGGCCAAGGAGCTTCAGGGCATCAAGTTGAACAGGAAAAGAGAGACGAAGAGAGAAGGGGCCTCCTCCGCTGGCCGTTTAAACTCAGAAAAGCCATAAATAGAGAAATCGAAGAAACAGGAGAAAAAAAGTCAAGATTATGGTTTGAAAATTGAAATACCTCCGATTTCCTTCAACGAGTGGATTTTCCAAGGATTTTGAGGGATTTCGATGCCTTAGCTTCCAAAATCACCGACCAGAAACCTACCTTTTTCGAATCGAGGGACTCAAACAATCCTCCTCCAAGGATTCATCTCAGGAGTCGTTGATACAGGCACAATCCCTTTTGATTTTTGATTTTCCCACTCGGTTTGACTCGGCCACAGACTGAATCATCTCGAATTGGACGAGTCGAATCATGACTTGTACGATTCTAACAACAGAGACTTATTCCAGTGGTCATACCCCTCTAGCTAGCAACAAGAGATCCTAGGTTCATGTTTTGGGTGTTGTATCTCCAAGTATTCGGACTTAGATAGTTATAGTACCAATGAGTCTCTGTTGTTTTGTCTCTCCCAAAAAAGCAAAAGTGTAGCTATATGGATTGATGAAGACGGTACAAGGATGCCACTACAAATATTATAAAACAAAAAGGGTTTGATTGCCACTAATGGTGAGTGCAGCAACAAAAGCAAATAGGATGCATAGATCAGCCCCCCCCCCCCCCCCCCCCCCCCCCCCCCAAAAAAAAAGAGAGAGAGAGAAAAAAAAGAGGGGGCATGGGGCACACCGACACCACTCTTGGTATATTCAATCCCCACTTGGGAACAGTGAAATACATTGGGTTGTCAAATCTTATCCATTCCCCAAGCATCAACTATAGACTTGAGGTTGTGCACACCACTAATGGCAATGCAAACAACTTCCTTTAAAGTGAGGATGGGCTTTGCAGAAAGATATCAAAGATCAAAGATTATGTAGCAAGAAACTTAGTGGTTTTGAGAGATTGCTCACTCACATATATAGTTTGGCCTAGGCATGCCAAAGAAAATGCAGGAACAGAGTTATTGTACTTTGGAAGGATTTTTGTCCCACCAATAATGCAATTTTAATATGTTTGCTAGACTAGCCCAATATAACTTTTTAAACTTAATGTATTACTTAAAAGAGGTAATGGATGAGATGAGGACCAACCTTATTGATGATTAAGTATATGATCTAAGGAACATCCATTAAATTAGCAAAAGAAATGACTACAATTAACAATCTAATAATTGCTTAAAATCACAAGTTATTACATCTATATCAATTATCTAATGTCAATTTTATTCTTATAAAAATTGAATAAGGTATCTAGTACTAATAAGAATGGTTGTATAAAGTATAAAGGACTCCATTATTATTGTATTTGACATGCTTATGCAACAAATGCGTCCAGCCATATTGATACTTAGAAAAAATCCCAAAATTTTGACATGCTTTGCAAAAAATGAAAAGGTGTCTTTCTTAATTCTTCTGCATAGTTTGTTCCTCAAATTGGACATTTCATAGATGTAATAGGATCTTTCTTGTTTACATGGAAATATAAGGAATTCACAATTTTTGGATTTTAATAAGCCAAAGCATGCAATACCATACAGCAAAGTTGAATGGAGTTAAGCATATAAGGAAGAGTCAGATTCAAGAAGCAAACAAGATCAGAAGCAGACTTATAGTGATAATGTTGGGTGATAAACACTCTTAAAAAAGAAGGATTTCCCCATGGATAACCATCATAGCTTGCTTATCAAGTTCCATCAAGCTCGAGAAGAAGAAATACTATGCATGTATATAGAGAGATTCTTTAAGTTATCAAATTCAAGCTAGATTTAAAGATAATGAAAATGTTAGCTACAAAGCATAGATTGGGACTCCTAAGACTCGTACAAGATGAGATAGCTGGTTTCATGCTCTTGTATGGTGGAGGAAGCATGTAGCTATACAAATTAAAGATAAGTCAAAACAGCAAGTGAAAACTTGAAAACCAATTTAAGGTACAAAAATAATTACATAGCCAAAGCCTCACAACCAGGATGTCTACCACAAAACAACTCTAAGTAACTAAAGGGGTGTTTGGTTTATGACCATAATCGAAATCGGAATAGATTGGAATGGGAATCGCGATGGCCATCCCATCTGAGATATTTGGTTTGTGACTAAAATCGGAATCAGAATTGAATTTGAATCCTACAGCAAAACAGAGACTGGGTTTTAGAAGATTGGGGCATTTCCATTTTCCTTGGAACTGGAATGGGATTTCTACCAACCAAAAGGATGGCATGGAAGTCATTCATTCCCATTCCCATTCCCATTCTAGAGTCCAACTCCCCCCAACCAAATATGCCATAAGATGATTGACCCAAGAGAGGGATTGCCATATGTTATTTATAAAGGATTAGGACATATTTCGAGTACGTGTCCTAAAATGCGGGTAACACTAGCAAAATTAACTCCAGAAAAAGAACTCAGGTGAATGATGATGAAATTAAAGAACCACCTAAGCTATGCCTCATTTAATCATCATGTAACACTTTGCTTTAATGTGATGCTCAGCACCTATCAGTGAAAAACCAGTATTTCTACAACTCAAGACACCTGCCCAGCCGAATTATTAGTCTTATTATTGATGAAGGTGCTTCAGAAAAATGTATTGCTATCTGAGTTGGTGGAGAAGTTAAATTTTCTGAGCTAGTTAAGAAGTTAAATTAAAAGATGGAAAGAAATGAACAATCCTATTAACTAGCTTGGCTGAATCACATAGAGAAAGTTGGGATTAAGCATCAATTTCTAGTGAGATATTCCATGGGTCATACCAACACAAATCAGGTTTTAAGATAAGTCATTCCTAGGTTTGCAGCTCATAATTTATTCGGACATCCATGACCTTAGGGAAGAAGAGTCAAGCATGATGCATTCCACAACACATGGTCCTTTCTCTAATAACAACAAATTATTAGTCTTGCAGCCGGACAAGTCAAAAATGCAACCAGCAATGTCCAAGCAGTTAGTAGACTATTATAACTTGCAACCACATATCATTCAGGACTTGCTTCAAAAGTGACACCAAGGACACATGTATTTAGAAACACCATTTGTGATGAAGGAAGGTTATTAACTCTCTTCATGCAAGCCAGCCAATCTTCAAGCAACATATGATTAACACTTTTTTATGGTGAAGGAATGTGATTAACTCTTTTTAGGCAACATATGATTAACTCTTTTATGGTGACACTAAAGATATATGATTTATAAACACATGTATTTAGAAACATTGTTTATGCTGAAGGAAGGTCATTAACACTATTTATGCAAGCCAGCTGATCTTCAGGCAACATAAGACATATAGTAACTCGTTTCATTTCCTATCTCAAGGCATTATCACAATGGAAAATGCTATCAACTTCTTTTATAACTCAGAAATACGTTTAAAAGGCAGTACCAAAATTTTATCTTTACCATCTTACAATCAAACCGAGCCATATTGGAGTTCCCATAAACAAAAACAACAACAACAACAACAACAAAGCATACGCAATATGAACTCCATATTTCCCAAAAAAATTAAGAGAGATTCAGTTTTAATTAACAGACAGGACGAATTCAATTTGACTTCAACCAAATAATAAAAAAACAATAGTTCATTAAACTCTATGAGTTCGATTCTGTAGGGAATTGAAGGCCATGGAGGCCGATCCCATGCCCAAATCACCAGATCTGGCGCTCCACTCGACACAACCTCAGAAGAAACTAAACCTAGGAAGAAACAAGCGCAAGATCAACGGGTTCGAATCACTCACCACCAGATCGATGCCGGGGTGATCGGAGCTCCAGAAGAGATCATGATCGACGACAACGAAGTTACCTGAGATGGTATCGCCGTCGTAGACTACGTACTCGTAGACGCACTCCACGTCGTTCACGGTGACGGAGAGAGCGGAGACACGTTGAGGGCAGATGAGGAGAAGCCCTAGAATCAATAAGACCTCCACAAATTGGATCGCTCTCTCCCTTCTCTCCATCGTTCTTTCTTCTCGATAACTTCTCGAAGAACTAGGGTTTCGAAGATTAGGGAAAAGTGGAGGTTTGGGGGCGCCCGATCGATCGAGAACGAGGACCGCTTCCATTCCCTGCGTTCTTTCCCGACAGCCAGAGCTCAGGATTGTAATAAGACGGCTTCAATCGTTGTTGCGTTCTAGCTTATAAATCCGAATCGGGAGATACGCCTACACATGTGATGCTTTGATGAAGGGCATGGACGGTGCGGATTGATTTGATGGAAAATGCCGTTTTCACATTATGCTAGACGAACCTAACGCCTGAGGAACACTAGATTGGGTACGGAGTCGGGTGCATGAACCAACCATCGGTAAATCAACAAAACTCATATCGGGCGGGCACCATGATATTAGAGCTATCAACGGATCGGATCCGGATCTGAATCTTTATCTAAATTCATTTATTCGGACTCGGATCTGGATATTACATATCCAAGACCCGATTAAATAAAATAATATTATATATATTTATATATTTATATATATTTATATAAATGTGGAACGTTGGATCATAATCCAACGGTTAAGAATCGATTAAGTCTTTAATATAAAGGCTTTCTTCAAATCGTGCCCTAATCCCTTTTTTCTTTAGCCCTTTCTCCCTTCCAGCCGCCAAACGCCCCAACCGCCGATGAATCCCCGTTCCCCCTCGTGCTCCAGCGCTCCACCTCCATGCCCATGGCCGATGCCTCCCTCGACGGCCGATGCCTCCCCACCCCCCCTCGACGGTCTAGCCCCCCGACGGCGGACGCCTCCCCCCCCCCCCGACGGCCAACGCCTCCTCCCGCTTGACGGCCGACGCCTCCCCCCGCTCGACGGCCGACGCATCCCTCGACGGCCGATCCCCCCCTAGTCGACACCTTTCTCAGCTCCAAGCCTCGCCGGCCGACACCTCCCCCCCCTCGATGGCCGATGCCTCCCCCCGCTCGACGACCGACCCTCGACGGCCGATCCCCCTCTAGTCGACGCCTCCCTCGATGCCTTTCTAAGCTCTGAGCCTTGCCGGCCGACGCCTCCCCCCCCCCCCGATGGCCAATGCCTCCTCCCGCTCGACGGCCGACCCTCGACGACCGATCCCCCTCCAGTCAACGCCTTCCTCAGCTCCGAGCCCCGTCGACCAACGCCTCCCCCTCTCGACGGCTGATGCCTCCCCCTCTCGATCGTCCCCCACCGGCTGGCGCTGCCCCTGTTCCGATGTCGTTCCCATTTTGGCTTCATCTTCCTCGGATCTGAGCCCCTGCTACAGTGCCACGAAACCGTTAATTTTTTTTTTTTGGATAATGCTTGTTTGGGTCCGAGTTCGGGTCTGGATACCCGGGACCCATTCAGGTCCAAATCTGGTACTTTAAAATTAGACCCGTCGAGTATTCGGATCCGGATCTGGATCTAGTAACTAAGGTCGGGTTCAGGTCTGGATATCTGGGTTTCGACCCGAACCCGACCTATTAACAGCTCTACATGACATACCATATGGAATGGGTATGTCTCTTAATATCAATAATATTAATTTTAAAAATTAAAAATTTATTTTATTTAAGAGGTCATAATTTAGTGATTAAAAATATAATATTTTTCTTTCTTATTTTTAACACATACGTTTCAGTGCTACATACTACATAGCCGTACAATACATATTAAATAAATTAAATATTAAGTAATTCCATACATACTTTTAAATAAATTAATGCATAGTTTTCAAAATATGAAAATTACTAATACATATTAGGTGATATACACATAATAAACTAATTATTTAGCAATCCAATCACACCTCCAAGCAAATTAATATGCCGAATGGTCTTATGATACACATTCTTCAACTTTCTGATACATACTGCGAGTATTTTTGATATACACCTAGTAGTATTCTAATATATATTACCAGTAAAAAAGTATCCTGGAAATATGTATCGATTTACTTGAAAATATGTATTAGATCATTACTAGGTATGTATCAAAGAAATTTACAATATGTATCAGAAAGTTGATAAATATATATCATCGTACCATATAGTATATAATGGTAACCATAATCCTTTAAAAACTATGTTACAATTTACTTATAAGATGTATTTTGGGTTACTAGATAACTAATTTGCTAAATATATATCACCTGGCTATATACTATATATTGGTGAATACCATATTTTAAAAATTATATATCAATTTAGGTGTGCATTAGATTATTATTATGTGTGAATTTAAATAAACTTGCAGTATTTATCAGGAAGCCAATAAGTGTGCATCACCATACTATATAATGTATATTGATGAATATAATATTGTGAAAAATATATGTCAATTGCTTAGAGATGTGTAATGGATTATTAGATGATTAATTAATTAAGTACATATTATTTGATCGTATATTATATATTAATGAACTTCATTTTTCTAAAACTGTGTATTAATTTATTTATAGATGTGTATCGACTTATTTGATGATTAATTTCTCTAGTATGGATCATATAGTTATATAATATATATTGATAAAAAAGTATATACTAAAAACGATCGAGAAAAAAAGAGAATGGCATTTTTTTAATCACGTGACTAATAATATCATTAATAAAAAAAAAAATTGATTTTTAGACTTATTCTTTAAAATTAATATTAAGAAAAATGTGACAAACTATAAATCCCGCTCTATATGATATTTTATAGTGCCCGCTTCATATAATTTTTGTTCATGATAAATATGCTTAACATTTTCTCTTTTTTTTGGTAAAGAAAAGGGATAACGGAGATAAATCCGGTATAGCTATCCCCGCAGGCCCTCACCTCGTCAGAAAATGTTCGATTTAAGATGCTGGATTTTTGCAGCCTTTTCCCACCTGATACCAAGATGCCAGCTGGTCTAAACGGGGAAGAAGAAGGATCCTAGCCTCTCACTCATCCAATCATCACGAGCCTCAAAAGATAACCCCTGAATTTAATTGAGTCTTACGTAGAGTCACGCTTCGAATCCATGACCAGTTGGTTATAAGGCAAGATCCCAACTAACTGGGCTACCGTCTTGGCAGTTTTCTTTTTTTTTTTTCACCGGCCTAAGATCAAAGGTTTATTGCACCTACTTTAAAATAGAAAAGAACGTGATATCTATTAATATTCATAATACCTAGTTATAACTTTGATGTTCTCTTACCCTTTACAACAATATCAGTTCAACGTTTAAATTTGAAAGGATTCACAAAGTTGAATAGCACCGCAATATGGTAAGAATACTCCTAATGCTGCATTAATAAGCTAATGAATATCATTAATTCTCATAAAAATTAGAGACTTGTGTATCCAATCTAAGCAAAATGTTCAACATTGAGGTCATATATTGGGTGTGTATGCCAACTTCTTGATCACGTGATTGATTTCAGTTTTTTTAGGAATGGCCAGGATCAAGAACCTAGATGCCAATATAGAATCTTTGAAAGTGAACCTAAAAGAGGATTTGAAAGAAATATCTGTGCCGAACTGCCTTTAAAGAATTAAAGAAGTACTTGAAAATCCTGCCTCTACTTTCCAAACCTCAAGAGGGGGAGGTGCTCTACTTATACCTCTCCACTTCGGACGAAGCCGTCAGTTCAGTCCTTGTCCAAAGAGAAGAGGACGGCTCTCACAAGCCGATCAATTACATCAGCAAAGTTCTGCATGATGCTGAAACAAGATACTCAAAGATGCAGAAGCTGATCTACTCTCTGGTAATTGTGGCAAAGCGACTACGGCCTTACTTCCATGCCCACGCCATCGTGGTACTAACAGATCAGCCTCTCAAGGCCGTTCTCCGATACCTTGATACTTCGGGGAGGATAGCCAAGTGGGCTGTGAAACTAAGCGAGTTTGACATTAGTTTTCAGCCCCGATTGGCTATGAAGGCCCAAGTGCTTTCGGATTTTCTGGCTGAATGCACCTAGAAGATCGAAGATGAAGCATCTCCATCCGAAGAAGGAGATCCGAAGAGTACGGAGTCTGTCTGGGTGCTTCATGTAGACGGGGCTTCCAACTCTATTGGATGTGGAGCCGGTCTCATACTAGCCAAACCCGCCGGAACCCCCCTGTAATCACCCACGATCCCTGATTAAGGGAAAGAAAATAACTCCCCGGTCGTAACTGCTGGGGGAAGAAGGAAAATCGTAAGCGGGACAACTCCTTATAAATAATGGTAAGAGGGAATACTGGAGATAAGAGGCTGGACACCCTTGATTATATTAGAGCTTTTCCCTTCTCCATCTTCCCCATTCTGTGGCTAGAGCCCGCCATTGACTTAGGCATCAAAGTGTCCCTCACCAGAGCATCTCCGGTAAGGGATCTATTTTGCAGGTGAACCAGGGAGCGGTCTAGCAAACCGGTAGCTCCACTCGGTCGGAAGTAGGGGTTCGACGCCAACAATTTGATTATTTGAATGAAAAAGAGGTGGCAGATTCTTTTCTAGAATGATATAGCTATGCCTGCTAAAAATTACAGTACCTTAACTTAAGAGTTTCTTATCATGTGTAGTTTCTGTTGCTATATTATGAAAGCTGAGTGAGGACAAGATTGAGTAAAATCCCTTTTGAAACATACCTAGATTGCAAGCTTAATGCTGTATTTATGGATGATATGTGTAAGAGCGCTAGTTGATCCATGATATGAAAAAAACTTTGCCATCTCTTAGATATTATAAGGTTCTCTCTCTACATATATATGTGTTAAATACCAGAGGGAGAGATCGAAGAGAGAGAGAGAGAGGAATTTGCCTCCCAAAGTGCACAAAGATTCTCTTTTATTAATTTTCAGGTCCTCTATTTTAGAAGATTATAACCCTCTTCTTCTAAAATTAGGAAGATTATAATCTCTTTAATTAGGGAGATTAAAACTCATTCCAACACTCCCCTTGAGATAGTACATATATATTATCCAAACCCATCTTGCCAATAATTTCATGGAACACACTACTCTTCTCCTTGATGAAATGTCGATAAACCTCAATATGTTTGGTGCAATCATATTGTACTGGATTATTTGCTATATTGATGGTAGCCTTGTTATCACAGTATAGCACCAAAGGATGTTTCTACATGAATTCCAACTCAATTAGTAGCCTTCTCAGCTAGAATACTTTGCATACTCAATATGCCATAGCTCTATATTCTACCTCTGTACTAGACTTGGCCACCACATTCTGTTTCTTACAATGCCAAGTTACGAGATTGCCTCCAACAAAAGTGCAGTATTCAGAAGTATACCTTCTATTATCAGGAGAGCCAGTCCAATCTGCATCTGTATAAACTTCAATCCTTAGATAATTATTATGGGTAAAGAATAGACTTTTCCTAGGACAATTTTTCAGATACTGTAGAATTCTATTAGCTACCTCCAAATAAATAGTTTTAAAATCATGCATATACTAACTAACCATATTCACAGCAATATCTGGGCATGTATGTGATAGGTAAATCAGACATTCCATAAGTTGATGATACTGCTCCCTATCCACCTAGTCTCCTCCATCTAATAGGATGCCATGGTTCTGATCAATAGGTGTGCTAGCTGGTTTGCATCCAAGCATCCCCAATATCTTTCAGTAAATCTAGGACATACTTTTATTGAGATAGAATAATATCCTTGGATGATCACACTACTTTGATACCAAGAAAATACCATAAATCTCTAAGATCTTTAATCTTGAATTCATAGGCAAGGTATTGCTTAAGGCACAACATCTTATCATTTTCAGTTAATATAATATTATCGACGTAGATGATTAGCACAGTTAGTCTATTATCATGATGGCACATAAACATAGCATGGTCAGCATTGCTTTGCTTATAGCCCTAGCCTAACATAGCTTTTTCGGACCTATCAAATCATGCATGAGGAGACTGCTTTAGCCCATACAGAGATCTCTTAAGTTTGCACAATTTGTTAGAGGTCTTTTCATTTTCAAAACCTAGAGGTATATCCATGTATGCTTCTTCCTTTAGATTATCATGTAAGAAGGCGTTCTTCGTATCAAGCTGCCATAGGTCCCACTCCAAATTAGTTATACATGAGATCAAAGTTTGGACTATGTTCATCTTTGCAACTAGGACAAAGATCTCATCATAGTCAATACCATAGATCTAGGTGTACCATTTTGCCACTAGCCTTGCCTTCAAATGCTCAACCACGCCTTCAGGGGTATGTTTAATAGTGAACACCCACTTGCATCCAACAGTGTGGAAGTGATACCAGTTCCTATGTAGCATTCTTCACAAGAGTCTGCATCTCTTCAACCATGGCTTTTTTCCATTTCGGGTTTTGTATAGCTTCCTTCTAGTCATGGGAAATAACTATAAAAGCCAAGGACATAGAAAATGCTCAAAATGGAGGAAATAAAAATTTAAAGAAAACAAAATTAGCTATAGAATGGTGAGTACTACTCGGATTATTTCTGTATCGAGATTTGCAAGTATGACTATTTTTTCTAAGTACAATGGAAGATTAGGATTATAGTTAGGAACATATAGAGACGAAGGAGGAAATATTATACCTAAAGGTTTAGCCGAAGAAACGGAGCTGTTGTTAAGATCCGATGCTTGGATATAGGTAGGATGGAAAGCAATCTCACTAGTACCTGTATCAGTATTTCAGTAGCTCCCCCTTCTCCCTTATCATCTCCTTCTCCCTTATCATCTCTACTAGTATCACTAGTAACCTCACTCTCCCCTCTTAACCAATGCCACCTATGAAAAGTGACATAGGAGAGAAAGAATTAGCATCTGGATTCACACAATATGACCGGCCTAAGATCGAAGAGTAATATGGCTCGGACTCTCGAAAAGTAACATCTATACTGATATACATCTTCTGATTAGTTGGACAGTAGCACTTATACCCTTTTTTCATAATTGAGTATCATACAAAAAATATACTTCTTCGCCTAAGGATCCAACTTTCCTATGCTAGCACTGCTATAGTAAACAAAATACACATAGCCAAACATCTTTAGTGGAACCACATAAGAGTTGAATCCCCGAAGGGTTTCTAAGGATGTTTGAAAGTTTAGGACCCAAATTGGCATGCAATTAATTAGGCAGGTAGATGTTAATACTACCTCTTCCCATAGAAATTTGGGTACATTCATACTAAAAAGCAAGGAATGAGCTACCTCTAAGATATGCCAATTTTTTCTCTCAGAAATACCATTCTAAGCTAGTATATTGATGCATATGGTTTGATGGAGTATGCCCTAATTATTTAAATACTGCTAAAAGTCACCATTGATATATTCAATCCCATTGTCTAATTATAGCACCTTGATCTTCACCTCGAACTATATCTCGATCATCTTATGAAAATGCTGAAAGCAGGAGAGAACTTCATTTTTGGCCTACATTAGAAATATCCAAGTGACCCTACTAAAATAATCAATGAAGGTCATAGACCAACAGCACCCTGAAATATAAGTCATTCAAGTAGGATTCCATACATCTGAATGAACAACAGAGAAAGGACTAGAATTTTTATGTCCAATACTAGGATAAATAGTTTTAGTGTGTTTTGCCAATTAAAATGCATCACACACTAACAACTCTTTATTGCACTTTGAATTAAAAAAGGGAATAGTTCTTAAAAATTATAAAAGCAGGATGCCCTAGTTGGCAATGCCACCTGATTAGCACTTGTTCCATAAAAACACTCACACTAGCTTGATTCTTTGCTGTCAAAACCCCTTTCTTTCCAACTAGTGAAACCATCAAGCATGCTACTATACCCAATCATCTTTCCTATCTTCAGCTTCTGGAAAATATAATAAGCAGGAAAGAAGGTAACCTTGCATTGTAAGTCATGGATAAGAATACCAATAGAAAAAAGATTATTAGAGAATTTAGAAATATGTAGGGCAGATGATAAACTTATTAGTGGAGTGCAAGTTATAGTCCATTTTTCAAAAATGGAAGATAAACATCCATCAGCTATCCGGATCTTATCTCTTCCTGACACAGGAAAGTACAATATAAAGGTAGTGGAGTCACCTGTTATATGATTGGAAGCCCCTGAATCTATTATCCAGGGAGTAGTGAAACAGGATATAAAGGCATGTGACATGATACTTGACTGAGCAAAAAAGAAGAAGAAGAAGGTTGACTAGAAGGATCAATGGAAGCCAATAATTAGTGGGGCTGCTGAGAAGACTGCTGAGAGCTAAGACTGGTCATCATGCTCCTAAAGAGCTAGATCTCTTCCACAGATGGCTGGCTCTTGCAGTTGCTTTTTCAGAGAGATTGGCTTACGGTCTCCCTGCACTACTACCCCCTCTTCCTCTGCCTCGGCCCTTGTTGGGCCATCTATGGAGTCTCCAGTATGACTCCCTAGAATGCCAGTCTTTTCACAATAGTCATACTTCAGTAGATCCTTCTTATCAGAAATCCTAACATCTCCAGAGGGGACTTTACCAACCATTGTGGTCCTCTCTAGAATTGGTGGATGCATCATCACACTAAGGTGACATTCCTCCTGTTGGACCAAAGTATAGGCCTCATGTAATTCCGGCAGAGGACTCCTTACAAGTACCTGAACTCGAATCTAGTTATACTCTATATTAAGACCAGCTAGAAAGTGGTACATACGATCCTACTCCACATGCTTTTGATAGTCTGCACTATCTCCTAAGCATTTGGCCTAAAAAGGATCGAAGAAGTCTATACATTGCCATAGGCTACTCAACATAGCATAGTAACTTGTAATAATATTTTCTCTCTGTCTTAGATCATGGATATTTTGCTGAAGCCCATATATCTGAGCATAGTTATTCTCCTGTGAGTAGGTCTAAGATATTGCTATCTAGATTTGAGCTATAGTGTCGAAGAGGATATATCCCTATGCAAGAGTAGGATCCATAGAGCCGATAAGCCAAGACATGATAAGAGAGTTCTCGGCTATCCATTGTGGCAACTTAGGATCTCATACTACAGGCTTTCTTTTCTCGTTGGTAAGATATCCATATAGGCCACGTACTTAAGTAAATAGAAGACACTATCTGAACCATACCAGATAGCTATAAGGGCCATCCAATCTGACCGAGCTTATTTGAAGAGAGGGGTTTTGGAAGATTGGACTTTAACTATCTCCTATGAAAGAAGGAACAATAGTGCATGATGATGGACCACTACTCATAACTGAAGACTATTTACTACACGGAAAGGAAGACACTGTAGCAGGACCCCCACCGATTGTCCTTATTAAGAAGACAATATCGAAGAAGACATCAGCATCCCTTTTTTTAAGGAAAATCAGAACTATCCTAATTTTCTTAAAGAAAACAAAGATGGGGACCTATGAGCTTCCTTCCGTTATCTTTCATGGATGGCAAGGAGAGGAATGGGGCTAGTTGGGAGGCCATTGGGATGGCCAAATCTATGGTGAGGAGCGGCTGGAGACCATAAGCTGGAGTAGCCGGGTCGGTAGCGACTGAGGGTGGCGGTTGCTAGATATGTGAGATAGATCGTAGGGATAGCACGAAGAGGGAGTGGGCATTTGCGAGATGAGTTGGAGATGGCTGGATCTTATAGATGGGTCGGGAGATGAAGAGATAGGGATATGGAAGATGGGTTGTAGAGAGAAGGGCTATGGAGATGGGAGATAGGGATTAGGACTTTACTATGATATCATGGTGAATACCAGAAAAATAAAAAAAAGATATAAAGGATTTGGAGAAAAATGAATCGTGCCTCCTATGATGTACAAGGATTCTCTTTTATTAATTCCTAGGTCATATATTTTGGAATTTTATAACCATCTTCTTCTAAAATTAGGAAGATTACAATCCCTCTAATTAGGAATATTATTGATGAGGCTGGCCACTGACATGGTACCCGCATCTATGTGGCAGGCCTTCGACATGGCGCCCGTGTCCAACATGGCTAATCACTGCGTGGCACCCACGGACCACGCCTTGTTCTAGTAGAGCTCCTAGCCGAGTAGAGCTCCTGGCCAAGTAAAGCTCATGGCTAAGTAGAACTTTCTGCCTGAGTAGAGCTCCTAGCTGAGGAAAGCTCTTGGCTGAGTAGAGCTCCTCGTCGAGTAGAGCTCCTGGCCGAGTAGAGCTCCTGGATGAGTAGAGCTCCCTACTTGAGTAAAGCTCCTAGCTGAGTAAAGTCCCAGGCTGAGAGGAGCTCCCAGCCAATCTGAGCCTCGATCGTGGGAGAGTTGTTCCCTTGCAACCCAGGACAGGAAAAACAGGTCAAGGGTACTTCAAGGGGTCACAACCCCAGGCAGGCATGCTTATCCCCCTAGTTCCAATGCTGCCCGGATGGTGACGGGGAGAATGGTGTCACCATGTTTGTCGAGCCTGTTGCTATGCTCGGGAAGGAACATCCTCGAGGAAGGAGTGGCATTCCGCTAAACTGGTGCCCCTTGCAGCGGTGTGCTTTATCAGGATAGCAAGCCCTGTGGCACGCCGCCTGCATTCGATGTAGGAGGCCCTGCCGGGACTCCAGTTTCTATCCCACTAGACTCTGCAGGACCTGCACCTCTCTCAAGAGAGCAAGCCCTGTAGCACGATGCCCGCATTCGATGTAGGAGGCCCTATCGAGACTCCAGTTTTTGTCCTATGGAGCTTTGCGAAGCCTACACCCTTCCCAAGAAGGTGTGCCGCAGCACGTCGCCTGCATCCGACGCAGGAAGCTCTATCGGGACTCCAGTCTCTGTTTCAGGGGTTTTGCTAAGCCTGCACCCCTCTCAGGGAAGATGCTGCCAGGACACCAGATATTGTCCAACAATATCGACTTCTATATATCGGTAAGAGGGACCTCCGATCGAGATAAGTGGCAAGCAACTATTACGCGTAGACAAGAGAAAAAATAATTCTCTTACAGAGAGCCTTTTTATGGCCGTCATCCACGTTTCCATGATTGAGGATCTGTTGCCCTTGATCGTCAAACTAACTTGACCGTCGGAGTGTTTCTGCCGGGATCCCCAACCCGAGCTCTCTTTTTCTTGCAGGATCGCCCGACGGCCAGGAGCGTTAAGAGGCGAGGGATCCGACTCCTCTCGAAGCGACTGACATAGCACCGGAATCCACAAAGTCTACAGGTAGGGTGCGATCTTGGCGACAACAATTACAACTCATTCCAATAATATGCATGCATGTATATATATATACATGTGTATATAGATTCATCACGTATACATATATATGTTCACAAATGTATGCATTAGGGTAAGAAGGTATGATGTGATTAAGGTTTGATTGCATCGTTGCAAAAGAAATGTTTTAAATAAGTTGTTTTTACACGAGGGCCTATCTCAATTTGCAATATTCAAGTAGTTCTCGAGTACCAATCCTACACAAAGCTTGTACCTCGGGACTCAAGAAATTTGTGTGTAAAATCAGGGAATTATGGCTAATTTTCTCATAGACATAAATTCCGTAGACATTTGTTGCTTGTCTTCAGGGGAATCTCATATGGCAGTAGCAATCAACCCCAGGCTTGTGCTGTCAACCATCGAAGCAAACCAGCAATCGTAGCATCCAAAAATCATCACAACAGCTCATTTATTTCAATACGAGCATTTGAAATCTATAAAGCTAACCTGTATTCATGCATTGCTTGAATCTCTAAATACATCAAAAGAACTAAACATGAACCAATGAGAAGTCCTTCACACAAGAGGACCACCCTTTAAGTACTCGGTGAAAGCTAGCGCCACCAAGCCCAGCATGGCGAACCGGCCATTCCACAGCTCTGCGTCGGCCGTCATCAGGCCGCCGGACTTGGATTGGGCACTCACGCCCTTGAACAATGGCACCAAGGAGGCTACTGATAGCAATGCAGCAGTTCCTGCAAACCATGGCAACCCGCCATTCATTAGCTGAGTTGCAAGGTCTTCACCCCTCGCCAACTCGACTGCTAAAGCCGAGACAAAGCCAACCATTGCCAACCTTCCATTGATCCTCTCCGGCGCCGGCCCGCTGAATGCTAGCACATCTGAAAATTTTGTGCTCTCCTATCATGCATCGAGATGGATTAGATTAAGAGATGCTAGTATGTTATATTATATAACCTGTCATCTAATGACAATGTTCATGTGATGAACATAGAAATTATTAGGTTATCTAAGTTATCAAGTAATACTTCGTATGTACTTAGATAAAATGTAATCTTGTCAGTAAAAAGATCCATAGATTATAGGATTCTTTGTCAAGAGCATCTGTGCCAAAGTAATTTCACTATAATATGCGGGAAAAAGGAGTTTGTATTTAGATATCATGGCTGATAACAATGTATGCTAATAGCTAGCATACCTTGGCCTTGGGCTTCGGAGGGGTCTGAGCCGGCTGCTGTGAAGGTGTGACAGTTATGGTTTTCTCCTCTGGTTGCACCTGGGGCTGATCCTGTTTGATTACCCAAGAAAAATACACTTTTGTTAGCATGGATGGAGAACAAAATGGAAGCCACTGTTTATCTGTCATTTATTCTCAGAATATGAATTCAAGACTTGATCCTTCATATTTTATTTGAGATGATACATGACAAGGCTGAATGATGACGTGGTTATGCTATTAAACTAGGGTAATAGTATTTGCCTTCTTTCTTTCTTTCTTTTTTTATTTTTTATACAGACGGACGATCACACTACTCTGATGTGATAGCAATCCTGAAGATCAAGAGCTAGTGAGCCCTAAAAGAGTAGAGGAATATCATCATCCTGGTGCCATGACCAGTTATCCAAGTGCTCGACTACAAATGAGACAATCCAGTCAGCCGCACTGTTTACCTTCCTATAGACATGCCGAACCGATGTAGTTGTCCCAGCGGGCCAAAAGATCGCCAAATATTATGTGGAAGGGGATAGGCATGATACTGCTCAGTCCTGTCATGAATCCATCCGATGATAATGGATGAGTATGTTAGGCATGGAGCCTTATTCAACACCCAAAAGCCCAGCCCAAGAAAAAAAAAAATGGATTGGCTGGATTGGGCCAGGCACGCGCAGGTGCGGGCGGACGCGCATGGGCGGGCACGCGTGCACGCGGATGCGCCGGGCGGACACGTGCTAGCGGGCGCGCAAGCGCGCGCGAGCGGGCGCACTGGCCCAGGCCTGGCTCGCGGGCGCGTGGCCCAAGCCCACGTGCAGCGCGCGCGAGCGCGCGTGGGCCCGGCCCAGGCGACTGCGGCTGACCCTTGGGGCGTTTCCCCTCGTTTCCCATGCGGTTTCCCGTGCGTTTCGCGCATTGTTTGAGTGATCCACGGGATTTCTTTTGATCCTGACTGTCCGATGGCACGATCGGACGACTGAAATGGATCCGACCTCTTTTAGGCTTGATCTGGCGCTATTTTTGGCGCGATCTAGACTCTTGATCTTCGATCGGACGGCTGGAGTTGGTTCTAGGTGGTTTAGGTCTTCTGGAGTTGGATTTCTTCTCCTCTTCGGCTCTTTAAAAACCGTAGGAGGCTTATGTGCAAAATAGGAACGCAGAGGACGCAGAGAACAACCTTAAAGACTTTTTTCAAGAGAGAAAAAAGCAGAGAAAGAGAGAGAAAGAGAGAAAACTGGGGAGGCAAGAGATCTTCCACCAAGAAATTATTTCCGAGTGAGATATTTCTTGGGGATAATTTATTTTTTGTTTTCTTCTTTTCTTCTCTTGTTTGAGGGCTGAGGTAAGCATCATGTAAATCTTTTATAGTGGAGATTTGATCTTGTGCGGTCGTGGACGTAGGAGCAGGAGTCTCCGAACCACATAATCCCTTGTGTTTGCTTGTATTGTGATTTATTTTTGCCAGGTTTCCTTTCTTTTCTTGTGAATTTATATTCCACTGTGATCTGTTCTGCAACAACTGGTATAAGAGCACCAGGTTTCAGTGGAAGCAATGGCAGGAGACGAAGAAAAAGTTAAGATCGACAGGTTTGATAGGAAGGACTTCGGCTTCTGGAAGATGCAGATAGAGGATTATTTGTATCAGAAGAAGCTTCACCAACCACTGTTGGGTGTAAAACCTGCCGATGTGTGGCAAAATGACTGGGATTTGCTGGACCGCCAGGCTTTGGGAGTTATTCGGCTGACGTTGGCCAAGAATATCGCATTCAATGTCCTGGAGGAGAAGACGACAGCAGGTTTAATGAAGGCTCTGTGCGACATGTATGAGAAGCCTTCGGCCTCCAATAAAGTTTATCTTATGCGTCGTCTGTTTAATCTCAAGATGAGAGAATGTGCGTCTGTCACGGATCATATCAATGAATTTAATTTGATTACCAGTCAGTTAAGTTCTGTCTACATCAGTTTTGAAGATGAAGTCCATGCTTTGATCTTCTTATCATCTTTGCCCGAGAGCTGGGGTGCAACTGTGACAGCTGTTAGCAGTTCTTGCGGATCAAACAAGTTAAAATTTGAAGAGGTCCGGAACCTGATTCTCAGTGAAGATATCAGGAGAAAAGAAGCTAGTGGGAGCTTTGGATCTGCCTTGACGACCCAAGAAGGCAGAGGGAGGACTGCACAGCATAGCAACAACCGCGGGAGATCCAAATCCAAGCAGAGGAGCCAATCAAGACCTAGGGGTGATGGCTGTTGGCACTGCGGTAAGAAGGGACACACCAGGAAAAACTGCTGGACAAGGAAGAACAAAGGACAGAAGGAAGAGTCAGTCAATGAAGCGACCAAGAATACTGAAGATGCTTTGTTTCTCAATGCGGACAGTCCGATGGAGTCATGGATCTTAGACTTTGGTGCTTCGTTTCACTCTACCTCACAGATGGAATGCATGAGAAATTATACAGTTGGTAATTTCGGAAAGGTTTATCTCGCAGATGATGAGCCTTTGGACATCGTGGAGAGAGGTGATGTTCATATCAAGATGTCGAATCAGTCGATATGGAAGCTGAAAAATATCCGACATGTTCCTGGTTTAAAGAGAAATTTGATCTCAGTCGGGCAATTGGACTCGGAGGGTTATGTCATAACTTTTGTTGGCGGCTCTTGGAAGATCGTCAAGGGTGCTATGGTGATAGCACGTGGAAGCAAGTTGGGCACCCTCTATATGACTGGTAACATGAAAGACGCAGTGGCTTTGGCACAGGCAGACTCGGAGTTGTGGCACTACCGTCTGGGTTAAATGGGGCAAAAAGGAATGCAAGTATTATAGAAGAAGGGCAAGCTAGCTGGTCTGAAGACGATGGATGTTGGTTTTTGCGAGCATTGTGTTCTTGGGAAGCAAAAGAGAGTCAGCTTCATCAAGACAGGCAGGGCACCAAGATCAAAAAGCTGGAGCTAATTCATACCGATGTGTGGGGTCCCTCTCCGGTAGCATCCCTTGGAGGCTCAAATTATTATGTGACATTTATCGACGATTCCACTAGGAAGGTATGGGTTTATTTTCTACAGAATAAATCTAATATATTTGATACTTTCAGGAAGTAGAAAAGCTTATTGGAAAATGAGTCTGGACAAAAGATCAAGTGCCTAAGGTCAGATAATGGTGGCGAGTACAATAGTACTGAGTTCAAAAAGTTCTGCGCAGTTAATGGGATCAAGATGGAGAAGACTATCCCGAGTACACCACAATAAAATGGGATAGCTGAGCGCATGAACCGTATCTTGAATGAGAGAGCGAGGAGCATGAGGCTCCATGCTGGATTGCCCAAGTTATTTTGGGCTGAGGTAGTTAGCACTGCTGCCTACTTGATTAATAGAGGTCCCTCAGTCCCTCTTGATTGTAAAATCCCTGAAGAATAGTAGACAGGTAAATCAGCAAACTTATCTCACCTGAAGGTCTTCGGCTGTGTCTCCCATGTCCATGTCAACGCTGAGAAGAGAGACAAGCTAGATGCAAAGTCAAAGAAGTGCTTCTTCATTGGTTATAGCACTGATGATTTTGGTTATAAGCTCTGGAGCGAGGAGGACAAGAAAATCATCAGGAGCAAGGACGTGGTGTTCAATGAGAGAAGCCTGTACAAGGATCGAGGTGTTCCAAATAGAGTAGAAGAGGCAGACAAGGAGAAAGAGCAAGTAAAGTTGGAAGAGATCACTGAGGAGGACATTGCCGAGGGAGCAAGAGTTCCTGAGCCTGAGCCAAAGACACCTCGACTGAGAAGATCTGTAAGGACCCCGAAACCACGTGTAAGGTACTCACCCTCGTTCATTACCTGCTGTTGATAGATGGAGGGGAGCCAGAGTGCTTTGATGAGGCCATGGAGAGCAAAGATTCGGTCAAGTGGGAGCTGGCGATGAAGGATGAGATGCAATCCTTGATAAAGAACAAGACGTGGGAGCTCAGCACACTACTGAATGGAAAGAAAGCACTGCAAAATAAATGGGTCTACAAGGTCAAAGAGGAACCCGATGGTAGTAAGAGGTACAAGGCGAGGCTAGTCATGAAAGGATTCAAACAGAAAGAGGGTATAGATTATACCGAGATTTTTTCTCCTGTTGTCAAGCTCTCTACGATTCGAGTTATTCTGAGCATTGTAGCTACGGAAGACCTACACCTAGAGCAACTGGATGTTACTACTGCCTTTCTGTATGGTGAGATAGATGAAGATATTTACATGTAGCAGCCTGTTGGCTTCGAGGTCCTTGATAAAGAAGATCAAGTATGCAAGCTAAGAAAAAGCTTGTATGGTTTAAAACAAGCCCCTAGGTTATGGTACAAGAAGTTTGATGGATTCATGATCAACATTGGTTTTGCTAGATGCCAGGAGGATCATTGCTGTTATTTCAAGATACTCCAAGACAGTTTCATGATATTATCCTTGTATGTTGATGATATGTTAATTGCTGGGCCAGACATGCAAGAGATTGAAAGATGGAAGCGGGAGCTGTCTAAAAAATTTGCAATGAAGAACATGAGCCCAGCAAAGCAGATACTTGGGTTGAGGATCGAAAGAGACAGAGCGACGGGCATACTGAAGTTGATTCAGAGGGTGAAGACACCTTTGGCCGCACATTTCAAGCTTTCGAAGGAACAGTCACCCAAGGTTGATGATGAGTTGAAGACAATGGCCAAGGTTCTGTATGCTTCAGTCGTTGGTAGCTTGATGTACGCGATGGTTTGCATGAGGCCGGATATTGCACATGCAGTAGGAGCTGTGAGCAGGTACATGGCAAATCCGGGCAAACAACATTGGGAAGCTGTCAAATGGATCCTGCGATATCTTAAAGGTACTAAGGATGTCGGCCTATACTATATGAGGGGCAGTTTGACTTTACAGGAATATGTGGATGTAGACCTGGGTGGCAATGTCGACACGAGAAGGAGCACGACTGAGTATGTGTATACCATTGACAGGACAGCGGTGAGCTGGATCTCGCAACTGCAGAAGATCGTGGCTCTTTCCACCACCGAGGCAGAGTATGTGGCAATCACTGAAGCTAGCAAGGAGATGATCTGGCTACAAAATTTGCTGAAGGAGCTTGGTAGAGAGCAGAGCTACAGTGTATTATTCTGTGACAGTCAGAGTGCTATTCATCTTGCAAAGAATCCGATGTTCCATGCAAGAACGAAGCATATACAACTGAGATATCATTTCATCAGGGTATTGCTTGAAGATGGATGTTTGTCACTGGAAAAAATTCATAGCTCAAAGAATTTAGCAGATATGCTGACAAAGGTGGTCACTACAGAGAAATTGGGGCTGTGTATGGCCTCAATTGGCCTCCAGAGCTAATTGATTGGAGGCGCCGCATAAGATACTAACTTTTGTTTTGGAAGTTTATTTTGTTTTTTAGGTGGATGCTGATATTGTGTCTAAGTCTCCAAGTGGGAGAGTTGTTAGGCATGGAGCCTTATTCAACACCCAAAAGCCCAGCCCAAGAAAAAAAAATGGATTGGCTGGATTGGGCCAGGCCCAACCCAGGCGCGTGCAGGTGCGGGCGGACGCGCGCGGGCGGACATGCGCAGGCGCGCGCACCAGCCCGGGCCCGGCTCGCGGGCGCGCGGAGCGCGGCCTAGGCCCACGCATAGTGCGCGCGGGCGTGCGTGGGCCCGGCCCAGGCGGCTGTGGCTGACCCGTGGGGCATTTCTCCTCGTTTCCCATGCAGTTTCCCGTGCGTTTCGCACGGTGTTTGAGTGGTCCATAGAATTTCTTTTGATCCTGATCGTCCGATGGCACGATCGGACGGTTGAGATGGATCCGATCTTTTTTAGGCTTGATCTGGCACTGTTTTTGGCGCAATCTGGGCTCTTGAACTTCGATCGGACGGCTGGAGTTGGTTCTTGGTGTTTTAGGTCTTCTGGAGTTGGGTTTCTTCTCCTGTTCGGCTCTTTAAAAGCCGTAGGAGGCCTGTGAGCAAAATAGGGATGCAAAGAACAGCCTTGAAGACTTTTTCCAAGAGAGAAAAAAGCAGAGAAAGAGAGAGAAAGAGAGATATCTGGGGAGGCAAGAGATCTTCCACCAAGAAATTATTTCCGGGTGAGAGATATTTTTTTTAGGATAATTTATTTTTTGTTTTCTTCTTTTCTTCTCTTGTTTGAGGGCTAATGTGAGCATCTTGTAAACTTCCTGTAAATCTTTTATAGTAGAGATTTGATCTTGTGCGGCCGTGGACATAGGAGCAGGAGTCTCCGAACCATGTAATCCCTTATGTTTGCTTGTGTTGTGATTTATTTTTGCTAGGTTTCCTTTCTTTTCTTGTGAATTTTATATTCCACTGTGATCTGTTCCATAACAGAGTCCCTCAATATAAATCCTTATGGCACGCAGCTCCTGAATAGCCAATTTGCATGTTATTTGCCTTCTTTTCGGGGTTGTTTGATTGCCACTTAATTTTACTAAAACATATATTCATAAAATATGATTTCCTTTAAAACAGGTTTTATAGAAAAACAGGAAGATACATGTTTTATAGAACTCATCTTTTAAGATTTTACGACATCAGCTTTAGAAAAATAGATCTTATATAAGTTCTTGAGTCTATGTTGGAGCTATAGGGTGAAGCCGCCAAAACCCTTGCTTTAGGCTCCTACTATAATATTTAATTGCTAAGGCATCATTAGCAAATAATATTTATAGCATTTAAGATGAGTACTTTTGTTCGCATTTAAGGCACCATTAGCAAATAATATTTATAGCATTTTCAAATTTTCTTCCTATCACTTTTCACAATCCTTATTAATTTTCAACTACAGTATTGTTTCTCTCGTTCCTAATCAACCAATGGTTATATGAATTTATTTTGCACAAATAGTTACCTTTTTCCCTATAAAACCAAGCTTTTATCAATTTATAAGATCCACTTTTAATTCTTCTTTCCTCATTCTCTATACTCTTTTCTTTAGTAATACTTTTTAAGACTCTCAACTCATATTCTCTACACTCATACATTAGATTTAGTTGATTATTCATCTCATTTGCAATAAGCATTCAATAATCAAGTACTATTATTCTAAATTTTACAATTTTTTTATTTTAATTTAGAATTTATATTATAATTATATATTGTCTCTATTTTATATAATAGTTGATTCATTGAGCTAGAAATTTTGATTGTTTATCTTGTATTAGCCATTTAAAAAACATAAGATAATTATAATAGTTAATTTTTTGGATACTTCATAATAAAAATTTAAATATCTCAGCTCCAAAATATGAATCAGGTTATTCCAAACTTCAAAAAAAGGAAGAACATTGAAAGCTTAATGCAATCTCAAAAAGGAGCTCTTGATAATTTTTTTACAAGCAATAAAAATAATAAATCAAAAAACATTGAAGAATATTTCTTAAATGAATAAGTGAGTAATATTTTAGAGTTAGATAATAATGAAATAGTAGAACAAGAAGAAGTCAAAGAAATGTTCAAAATGATCCTCAAAATCATGATGAAGAGAACCAAACCGTTAATTTAAATAATTGTATTCCTAAAAATATTTATGATCTAAGTCAATGGACAAATATTGATACAAATTTGAGAGATTTATTAGTAGAAAAGGTGCAATTGGAGTTAATGATAGATTTTTCTAAAGATAAATTTTTAGGACATATTTCTACTACATTTAAAAGTTGGCAAACAGGGAGAAATATGAAAGAAGATGTCTAGTTTATTTAAAATACTTGGATAGAGTATTTTGTTTTTGTTATAAATTATTTAATTTGGCTTCTCGTACAAGTAAACTAGCTAGTGTGGGCACTAAAGATCAGAGAAACCTTAGTGCTAAGCTTAAAAGTTATGAGATGAGTAATTAGTATATTATTAATATGAGTTCATGGATTGATTTAGAAATGAGATTGTTGAAAATATAACGATTGATAAAAGTGTTCAAGAATAAATAAAAAGATATGAAGAATATAGAAAAAAGTATTAACAAGAATTCTTACTAAAGTAAAAATTCTTCGTAAAAATAATTTGACTTTACATGAAAAAAATGAAAAGATCTATCAAGAAAATAATGAAGATTTTTTAAGTCTACTTGAAATGATTATAGAATTCGATTCGGTGATGTAAGAATATGTTCGATGAATTAAAGACAATAAGATCATACTCATTACATTGGATATAATATACAAAATGAATTAATAAATTTGTTAGCAAGTAAAATTAGAAATAAAATTACTAAAAAAATTATAAAAGTAAAATATTTTTCAATAATATTTGATTACACTCCAGATGCAGGTCTTCAAGAGTAAATGTCTTTTATATTATTATGCGTGAATGTTTCATCAAGTTCAATCAAAGTTATGGAGTATTTTGTTAAATTTTTAAAAGTAGATGATGTAATTAAAAAAAGAATTAATGCTATTATGGATAATAGATCTATGAGGAAGGGAAAGTAGCAAGAAGTGAAAAAAAAAAATTTAGATATAAATCCTAAATCCTTTTATACACCATGTAGTTGACACAATCTAAATTCAGTACTTTATGACATGGCTAATCTTATACTAAAGCTATATCATTTTTTGAAGTGGTATAATATATATATTTACTATTTTCTTATTTTACTAAATGATGAAAAATTTTACAATATAATATACTTGGTCTACCTCTTAAATCATTGTCACAAATAAGTTGAAAAAGTCATATTGAAAATGTTAAAGTAATAAGATTCCAAACTCCACAAATAAGAGATGCTTTATTAAAATTAGCAAAAATTAGTGAAGATCCTGAAACTAAAAGTGAAGCTAACTGCTTAGCAATATATGAGCTTGAAAATTTTAAATTTTTATTGTGCATGACTATTTGATATGATATATTATTTGCTATTAACTCAGTTAATAAAAACTTACAATCAAAAATATGTATATCGATGTTGCTATAAAATAATTACAAGATATTCTCTTTTTTTAAAAAAAAATATAAAGAAGATGGATTTGCATCCACTATGATTTCTTCTAAAGAAATTGTATCTAAAATGAATATAAAATCTAAATTTCATAATAAATATATTATTCATAGAAAGAAGTAATTTGATAAGAATGTTGATAATGAAACAACAAGATCTCTTGAAAAATCACTTAGAATTGATTACTTCTTATATATAGTAGATCAAGCAATTTTTTCACTTTAAAGTAGATTTGAATAGTTTAAGATGTATAAATATATTTTTTATTTTTTATTTAGCGAAAGAAAGTCAAAATCACTGGACAATAATAATTTGAAAGAATATTGTCTCAATCTTGAATGTTTCTTAAAATATAATAACTACCATGATATTGATGGTTTAGACTTATTTTTAGAGCTAAAAAGTTTTTTTAAAAAATGTACAAATAAAAGATAATAGTCCAATCAATTACTTAGTCATAAAAGAAGACTTAGATTCTTTTCCAAATAAATATATTGCTTTTACAATAACATTAACAATTCTAGTAAGTGTTGCTTTGGTAGAAATCTTTTTTAAAAAACTAAAATTAATAAAATCTTACTTAAAATATACAATGCCTCAAGAAAGATTAAATGGATTGGCCATGTTATCAATTGAAAAAGAAATATCAAAAGGACTTGATTATAAAAATTTAGTTAAAAATTTTGCATCTCAAGAAGCTAGAAAAATAAAATTTTAACAAAAAAAATCTACATAAATTTCAATAGACAAAAGTCCTCATTTAAGTATTTAACTTCAGACCTCTTTGTGTGTCAAGCCATCCTTAAATTGGACTCAGCTTTGCCATTCCCGAGAGAGCTTTATTCTTTTTTTCTTTTTTCTCGAGAAAGCTACTCAACCCTCAAAAAGAAAAAAATTTCAGAATGTTTTGAATGGCCCCTAGATTTATACACCAAAAGGAGAGGAGATCCTTTACTACTTTTTATTTTTTTAATATTATTGTGATTAAAATTTTATATATTTTATTTTTTATATATATATTTTTCCATGAGGATGAGTACAAAAGATGCATCTTCACCTTTTGGGAATTTTTCCTTCTTCCACCTTTATGTTATTGGATGGGTAACTTATGTCTAGGTTTAGCTCTAACCCCAACTTTAAATGAGAGCTAATATCAAGCTAAATCCAACTTGATCAAGCAGTTTCCTAGCACTCAAGCTTCAATTTAAATGACTTGGTTAGAACTTTTTTTATGTGCCCATCCAATCTACCATCATGACACATGCATAAATTAAATGCATCCCATCCTCCCTTTCTAGCTGTAATATTTTTTTCTGAAAATAAGTAGTGTAACGTATATACCTATTACATGAAAAGGAGAGAGAAAGTTAAAATCTTTCTATGATTGAGAAAAAATGGAAAAAAAATTGTAGAAAAAAAGGAAAATAAGAAGACTCTATTAAAAAATTAAAATATTTTAAAAAGAAGGAATTAGAATTTTATGTGGACTCTTCAAACTCATGAAAATCCATTAAAGAGAAGTCAGAATTTTACTTTGATTCTTCTTATTATTTTCATATATAATTCTTTTATTAAATACTAACTTTTATAGGGGATGGGGAGGGGTGACGAGAAGAGGAGGGATTAGGGTTAGGGTTAGGGGTAATGGAATAATTGGGATTTTGATGTGTATTAAGGGGGAATCAAGGCTAAAGAGGCGGGAAGGCAAAGGTTTAGAGCAAGAGAAGATCCAAAATTGAGGAAGAGGACGAGGATCGAGGATAGAGTTAGGGTGATCAATGTAAGGTTGGCTGGACTTGATGACCATGTCATGGGTCAGGACGAGGAATATATAATGACCGGAGAGTGATAGTAGAGATCAAGGAACTAGATGACAAAAATATTATAGACGATGCACTTATACATGATGGAGATGGTATCCTTCATTTAGAGGAAGTTTACCATGTCACAATTGTTGTCGGAGAAGGCGGAGGCATTTGAGTGGAAGGTAGAGAGAGGGGAAGGACTCGGCCAATGCCACTAGAAGCTATATTGGATCAGCCACTTCACATCTTCCACATACAGCTAGGGCTGGAACTGGGCCAGCCCAAAGTCCATTGGGCCGGCCCAATCTAAAATTGGATCAAGTTTTGTACCATATTTTAAGAATTTTCGGATCGAATCCGGGCATCCCTTTGGCGCAAAAAAATAAATAGACTCTATTTTACAGCTCGAAATCTAGCCCAATATGCTTAAAATTTAGTTCGAAGCCCGAACCGATTTCGGGCAATTAAATAGACTCTATTTTACAGCCCGAAATCTAGCCTGATATGCTTAAAATTTAGTTCGAAGCCTGACTGATTTCAGGTCGGCCCGAAGTTTATTGAGCTGGCCAAGTCCAGATCCAGATAATGAGCTTTGGGCCGGCACAGTTCCAGCCTACATACAGCATGCCATCAACCCATGCTAGGAGAGGGCAATGCTAAGGAATTGTCGGGCATACTCGGTGTCTGTTGAGGTTTGGATTACTGGCAACGATGGAGGGGATAAACAAGCATGATGTAAACGGTAGCCAGAGTGACTAGTTTTATATTTTCTTTATTTCTTCTCTCGATCGTTTTCATCCTCCCTTTTTCTCATGTGGATGTCTGATGCGATGAAATTAATTTTTTTTCAAATGGAAGGGCTGCATTCACCTTTATCATCTGTGCTGATCTTTTTATCAGTAAAATTATGAAATCAAAATGATCAATAATTATTAAATACATTCTATTTACAATATATTCTTATTTTTTTTAAAAAAAACTATTTATTCTTTAATTACATAAATTTATATTAGCTTCATATATCATTCTTCTTATATATTAACAGAAATGCCAGAAACTAATATAATAAATTCTTAGAACTAGTGCTAGTTTACCATATTAGAATGTCTATGTTCCCATATGAGCTAAGGTAGGTAAATTATGCTGCAGTGTTTAGTGCTTGCTCTCACCTCAGCTTGGCAGCGAATGCGCATGGCACCGGCGGCACGCTGACATGGCAGCAAGTAAGTGGAAGGAAGGCCTGTTGAATGGCTCCGCGAGCCGACAAGTGGCATGAGGCCTGCCATGTAGGAGTTTGGTGTTGCTGAAATCGCCATCTTTGAGCTTCTAAGTGCAAAAATAGAGTATGCAGAAAGAAAGAGCAGCTAGAAGTAAATTAAGAATATGGAGGAATCAAATATCAGTTTAAGATCTTGAGATCTTTTTCTTGCGAATCGAGTTGGATCGGAGGCATTGTTGGATGGTGAGATTTATAGAGGACGGGGGTAGAGAAAAGGAAGCGGGACATGGGCAAAGGGGTGGCTGCCACGAGGCCACATCACCTCCGTCTGTTGGGCCACAAACTTGCTGTCCCGTGGACGAAGTTGTTTCGCATACGGACACGGCACATGACGTGGACCGCGGGGTGACCAGAGCCGGTGGCGAAGATTCCAGGGGTCTAGAAGGTGTTCGATTTGGTTTCTTCCGTGTCCATTGGTGGCTCGGGATTGGGGTTAGAGACGTGGTGGGTGGGAGCACTTTGGAGTACCGAGGTGGCCTGTCTTATTTCCATGAGTTGAAGTGGCCAGGGGTTCCAACGAGTCAAGTAAGTTAACTCCCGATCTAAAATAGATATTAATATGCCTAAAAATAATCAGGCCCAGAATGATAGATATTAATATGCCTAAAAATAATCAGGCCTAGAATCCTCACCACGTTGCTCGCCAATTCAACAAAAAATTTTCCAAATCTTATCGCATAATTTTTAAAAGTCATGCTAAAAAAAAATTATACACGCTCTATCACCAAAGATAATTATAACAGAATAACTAAATAATCAAAGATAATAAAATAATCAAAAATAATTATAACCGAATAATAAAATAATCAAAGATAGTTGATGTAATTATGATGAATAAAATAACAAGATCATAATAGAAACTAATATGAATCCATATTACTTCCTTCCATTTCCCATGGATAGCCAATATCGATGGAATTTTAATCACGCTGCAACACAATATCAAAACAACAGCACCAGTTTATTAATGACGCCAAAACACACAATATTTATGCCAAACAGGACATGGAGACTATCCTGAATCGATATTACTTCCTTCCATTTTTCGTGGATGGCCAACATCGATGGATTCTAATCACGCTGCAACACACAATAGCACAACAACAACGCCGGATTATCGATCACGCCAAAACACACGATATTCATACCAAACAGCACGCAGCACGCAGCACAAGAAGGCCGGACCATCACGTCCTCTGTCACCGTACATACCACTTTCCCGGGACGGGCAATGCACTCTGCGGTAGCCGGGCAAATTTGGCCCTTACCAGACTGACATAGAGCGGGATCAGTGGCCAACCATAAATGGAAATCAGCACTGACAAGACGCCACCTATATAGTATTGGTAAAGTGCTTGCCGCATGAGGAAGGAATAGCCAGCACAGAAACACACAGCCGTCGCGGCGAGGGACGCGTAGAGGGAGGTTAGGTTGAGTATCAACCTGAAGGGGAGATGGGTCTCGAAATCCCACTGCTCGTACCGGCTAGCGAGGAAGGAGAGGAACAGGACGAGGGACATCACGGAGAAGCAGAGCGCGATGAGCGATGAGGAGGCAATGACACGGTCCTCGAAGGGGTGCGGGTTGTTCGATTTCTGGTCCCCGCCCCAAGTGGGCAAAGTGGTTGCAGCAGTGAAGGCTATGGTGGCGAGGAGCGCCGCGACCACAGAGCACGACTTGGAAGTCTTGGTGAGCCACTCACGGCCATCTTTAACCAGATCCTTGTGCTTCTCCGTGAATATTTCTCGGGCGGTCTCGCCTTTCTTGTTGTACCGCTGGAAGAATGCAGGGTCCACGGATTTCTCCACATACTGTCATGCATACCACCATCGATCGCATTCGTGAGATTTTTAACCTTGGGATTGAAACCGGTTGATTGATGATGAATTACTTCGCTCCAGGTGAATCATATAAACATATACATGCATGCTTACTCTGTATGTAGGCATGGCTCTAGTGCATATATTAACGTGCATGCTTACTCTTTATGGGGTGGCTTATCGGGGGATATCTAACCTTTGTCGTGCAGGCTGCTTGCTTAGCCTATACCCGAAAGAGAGAAAAAAAAAAAAAAGACAAAAACACAAAATGAAAGAGAGAAGAGGGAGAGGGGGTTATTTCACCTTGAACCATTTGACCTCCCATTGCATGCGAAGGGCTGCTCCAGGAATGATCTGAGGCGGATTTGGTCCGAGTTTGGCAGCTAGATGGGCAGCGCTGTTCCCCTCGTTGTCCACTATTCCAAACACGGACTGCTGCATTTCTTTCTTCTTCAGCAAAAGTTCATAAATATGGGATTGTCGATGCTCCACTGCGAGTAATAAGATGTTCTTCCCAGTTGAATCCAAATCAAAAAGCGCTATTGGGTACTTCCCAAGAAGATGCTCCACCAACTCTTTTATGCCGTTCTTGGCAGCTAATAAAATGGGTGACACTGCCCAATATTGAAGGAAAAAGGAAATAAAAAGAATTATCCATTAATGGTAACAATAAGAGTGGCAGCCATATATGGTTCATAAACTCGATTCGACGATCTATTCTTTCCTCCATTTTACAACTGGTATATGTTAACTGATTCAAACTGTGAAAGAACATTTTGGAGGGCGGAACTATTTATCCCCGACGGTTCAGTCGAACATGGGATAACCGGGGATCGGTCGTTCTCAAAAGAACCATGTTATTATCCCCATGTTTTATATACTTTGGTTAGTGATAACATCCATAAAAATCTTTGATTAACAAAAAAAAACGATAATAATGATGTACTTATCTTTTCATCCAAATGACGACCTGCACATGCCACGAACTTTGGCACAAGCTAATGATTAAATAGGGATAAAATTACTTATTCCATATTCAAATTTTGTAGTAGTCCTACTTAAACACATTCTATTCCGGTATTAGCTGTATCTATCAGGAATAACAAGAAGTTATACCCCATAAGCTTATGCAGCTTCCAAACTATGCCTAAAATTTATACATGAGGGTCGGAAACTCAAAAAAGATGAGATTGGATTTAGAATTTTTTTGAAATTTCATGGACTTTTGGATTATAGAAGTACTCGCCTACTCCTAAGAAATGCTAGAAATATAATTCAAAAGATAAAGTTAAACAAAATATAAAGTAGAGTTTTCATTGATACAGATATATATCCCCTCTCATATGGTTACATATCATTTAAATAACCATTCAAAAACAGTTATTTCCAATCTACCCATTTTTTGGCAACCACGTCTATCTTCAAAAAGATTCTCAGTACTATTTAAATTTGGTATCTCCGTGCCTTTTATGTGTTTGCCTCTTCCATTGAACTTCTAACCATTTGATTCCGTAAAATCCAAATAACCTGATATTTATAAGCACTCTTGATCAGTAGGATATGTGCTAATATTTAGCTTTGGACACTTGTCCTTGTCATTGCCTACTATATGGGTCACTAATGCCAAAGTAGGTAGTATTTTTTTCTTCTCACGCCATGGTAGTGGAAAGATGGGAGTCATTACTTATTTTGGATATTTAACTTTGCATTAGTATGCCATATGGACCACTCTTTCCATACTTAATAGACGGTATTAGCTTTCTCTTATGTCATGAGTAGTGAAGAGATGGCATCACTATTAATTTTTGGATACTTATTCTTTCTATTGTGTACCGCATGAAATACTATTTCCATCCATGGGAGATAATGTAATTGCTCCTCCCACATCATAGATAGCGGTAATAATTGGCTAGCCATCATTCCAAGACTTTACTTCATTAAGACCTCATCCTAGGCCAAAGTATCAAGATTATGAACTGGAGTAATTAGAATGAACACTCGGAGGGTGAGAGAAGTAAATAAAATGAATACTCAAAGGGTGAGAGATATTAGCTTGTATTCTTGGTACTTCAGCCTCTTTTCTGCTACTTCGATCTACTTTTTTTCTTGATACTTTCGGCCTTCATCCTTAGCGTGCTAGCCTATACCCTTTATATCAACCTATATTTCTGGCACTTCGGCTTTCCTTTCTAATACTTTGGTCTTTATCCTTAGCATAATATCCTTTGTACTGACTTACATTCTTCGTACTTTGATCTACTTTTCTAATGCTTCGATCTATATCCTTAGTATACATAGCAGCATATACCATATGTATCGACCTACATTCTTGGTACTTCGGCCCACCTTTCTAATACTTCATCCTATTTTGCTGCTATTTTAATCTAAGATTATCATCTTTCTAGTAGTAATTGGCCTAGTAACTATGTATTTAAACTTGTTATCTAGTATTTTGACTTGCTAACCGAGTATAACTTAGCTTACTAGCCATATATTTCGGCCTACTAGACAAGTAATTTAGCCTATTAATTATGTACATGATTTGTACCTACTTCGATTCACTGACCGTGCATAACTTAGCCTACTAGCCATGTATTTGAACATGCTATTCGAATAATTCAACCTACAAAAGATGTCCTTTTTGAAATTCTACTATTACTCAGTCTATGCTAAATAGCCTTTTGAGGCTTGTTACCAATTGATCTTCATATCATAACTATTGGTATGAATATGGTGCAAATAGCTCCTAAATGTTTGACACAACTATCTCAATAGTTGAATAGTGTGGAGCTTGGGAAGGGCTGACCTTTATTGCTAAGAACATCTCACATCATGCTTGAGATGGACTCGAGAATGGTAATTAAGTGAATCCAAACATGGTATCTAATAATGGTGGTACTTGACTCCGCATCCAGAATTGTCAACATAGTGTAGCTTCCTCTTATCTCTTTTGATATGGCCTATATTTACGTGGATGCTAATAGTGCAGCTGATTGGATAATGATCTTTATAGTCTATCACATTAGAGTTATCCTATGGGATTCCAACTTTGTCGTTCCTAAATTCTTGGAAATCTTTTACATAAACTCTTTTGAAAGTATTTATCCATAATATGTATCATATACCCATAAAAAAAAACAAAAGATGGTTGAAACATACCAAGTAGTCATGGTGATCATAAAGCTTCCTAATTTGTGGAGAGATTTTAGCACCTCTCTAAAATACCATAGGGAAGAAAAGTCCATGGATAATCATATTTCCTCTCTCGATGTTGAAAAGAAGGCACAATCTAAAGATAACACCAGTGAACCCTCCATCACAATCGAGTTCCAGTCGAAGCACAATCTTGTTAAGATCAATCATTATATAGGTGTGCAAGAAACAAACCAAATTGTGAACCCAAACCAAACTAATTACTTTGGTTAAATTTAAATCATTTTTTTATAATCAATTTGGTTTCAATTTTTAAAAAAATTAAACCAAAAAATTGGTTCAATTTTGGTTTAGATCTTCTAAAAGCCAATGCAAATTGGAAAACCTATATACACACACATGGTCCCTTCTATTAGAGGAGAGCAATGTTCTCCACAAGATCAAGGTAAAAAGGCTAAAATTGATCCAAAGATATAAGCCTAGGCTAAGTCAAATTTATTCAAATATATAACATTTGTATAGTGCTATTATCACTCCTTGATTCTAGTATTACCTAATGAGAACTTACCTTATATTATAGTGCTATTATCACTCATTGATACTAGTGCTGTAATTATCTTGTATAGCAAAGCATTATACTATATAAATTCTGTGCAATCATGATAAATCTGTGTCATAGTTTTTTTATTCAAACACTCTATTATCAATATGGTATCAGAGCAATAGCTCTCACGAGTTTTTTTTTTTCCTTCTACTTACCATGGTAGAAGAAATCCATGAAAGCACTACCATAGCAATATTGGTAACTTCCCAAATGACTTTTGTCACTATCAATGCCATAGAACAGCTACCGCTGAAACTGAGTTCTTTAAACTTTCTATCATGGAAAGCTCAACTTCATTCACTATTGGTGGGCAATGATTTACTTAGGTATATTGATGGGATGCTATTTTATCTATCACCAATTGTTACTTTGAATAATGCTCTCATATCCAATCTAGTATATACACATTGGATAAAATAAGATCAACTCCTATTGGATGCTATTTTTGTATCTGTATTAGAAACTACTCTTTTTTGGATAAAACGTAAAAAAATCCCTGCATTTTATTTCAATTTGTAAATACCCCCCGCATCTCTAATTTCAGGAATGTCAACCCTATATTTATTAAATTGTTGCAATGTATCCCACTGACCTTCCAATTTAGGGTATGATGTCTATGTGGCAAATTATCTAAGATTAAATGACTGATATGGCTTTTATAAAATTATTTTGAAATATTATGGAGCATGATATGGATTCATAAAAATGAAATGCTAAAAATAATCTTAACTATCTTCTTTCCATCACCTTCTCTCACCCTTTTTCATCACTTCCCTCACCTTCCAGTTCCTCGGATCCCATAAATATTGGATGCTCATACTAAGATCCAGCAGCTCCATCTGCACTATGTCCACTACCTCAATATCGGCAATCACCAAGATCTCCGCTAGCTACGCTATTGTCTCTACATGACACAACACCAGAAGCTCCTCCCATGCCAAGTAGCCATCATCTATGCCATAGGCGAAGGTGCACACCATTGTGTGGGTGGATTCGTGGACACCACATGGTAGAAAATGGTGAAAGGAGATGGTGAGCTTGGCCATGGGTGGGGACTTGATCATAGGGAATGACATAAGGCCCCAAGGGCCAAGGTCGAGGGCCTTATTAACCCAGGCAACGGACAGCTCTAGAAGATAGAGGATGGCTGGGGTGCGAGCGACGTTAAGGGTATAGAGGCAAGGGAGAACCTCGGCGATGCTACCAGAGCCTGTGCTCCATATTGATGACCACATAGTCATAGCTGGCGAGGCTAGCAATCTCGACGAGGGTCAAGGAGGAGCTCAAGAGGAAAAGTCCGTAGAGGGTCTCATCATTGAAGAGGCAAGACTTAAGGGTCCACGGTTCAATGGAGAGGGGGAGCGGGATCAAGATCCAAGATGCCAATGGCTTTAATTCAAGGAAAGGAGGCTCTTTTCTTAGAAGCTTGGAAAATGATCGAGATGGAGATAGGGCTGATGGTTTGATTCGATTTAGGGAAGAGGATAGATGGGTTTTGGAGATTTAGAGTTTTGGAAAAGAAGAGAAGAGGTTTCTTTGGTTGACAGCAATGATAATGGTGGAGGAGGAGGTAGGTACCATGCATGGGTTGCCACTCTAGGGGGTGGCGGCAACCAGGGGGATGGGGAAAATAGCAGTGGTGGCCAAGGGATTGCCCTCTGCTCCAAGTTCACCACCTTCTTCGGGAAAGCCCGCTCTCTCACCCATGCTACCTCTGCCTCTACTGCCACCTTCCCTCATCTCTCATCATAGTTGCTGCCCCATCGCTTCCCAATGCATTCTCCACCTCCGCCATGGATGACTCCAATGCTGCTAGCCCCAAGACCCTCTGTACCCATCTATGCATCATCGCCAGCAGCCCTTCCACCCATATGACGGCTATCTATGCCACCTAGGCCGAGCTCAAGCCCATCATGTTTGAGGGATGGAGGGCCAACGACATCGCCACTGATGGCTAGCTCACCACCACCACCACCGACATTGAGAACTTTCTAGGATTCCCAGAGAGCATTGATAGAGACATAATTACACATTTTATTTCTCTTTATATTTACTCTATTTGGTATATTTATTATCTCATTGTCATGATTAATGCATAAATTTATGTATGAGGATTAATTTTCAGCATTGTATAATTTTGTCCCTCTAGTTTCTTGAAGGTTTTTGATAATCTTAGCATCAGAATTGGAAGAAATGGTCTTCAATGAAGTTGTAGGGGACATCGTAAGCTTTCCAGAGAGATATGGTGCATTAAAATCCGAATTCATTTGGACCTCCAAACTATGCTTCAAAGTGACATCTAGAAACTGAAATTTCTGTCCATAGGCTGAAGCTTTAAAAAAATATATCTTAAGCTTCCAGCCAAATGATGTGATCCAAAGGCCTAAATTCAAGTACATTCAATCACCTACAAGTTTTATGAAGAGTCTAGGGTCTAAAAACATAGCTATCTTATCAAAAAAAATTCTGGAAACAAGTTCTGTTTTAGAATTTTGGGCGTTAGTGCAGAAGAGGGCTGAAACTAATTTCTGGCTAGTTGGAACCATTGGAATGGAGCATGGACGGCCATCAGCAAAGTTGGTTCAACGAAGTAATCCTAGTGCGATCCAAGGACTCAAGTGGGGAGCAGATAGAGCGTAAATCTAGAATAGATTGCTGGAACAGAGTCCCTGTTTGTTGGAAGACCAAGGTGGAGAATTTGCTGAAATTAAAAAAATGGAGATGCTGGAATACACAGTTGGGATACGGGAGAAAGGCTCAGAGCAGATGGATGCAGAATAAGTTAAGGAGGCAGTCACGAAACAAAGTTTGTTGGGAGACCACGAAGAAGTTTTCCAAAGGCTGGACTCGTGCGGTAGGAGGGGAGTTAGATAAAGAGCAGCAGAAATTAGCAGCAACAGCAAAAGTTTGGAAAAAATGAAAGTTCTGTGGAAGAGGAGAAAACAAATAAGGGAGAACTTCTTGGCTGGAGGAGTTCTGTTTTCTGCTCGAAGAACAGGACGGGATTTATTTTCTACTGTAAGTGATTTCTGCAACAAGTATTTCTGCTGGAAAGGAGAAGAATAGCAAGAGACATTTTCTGCGATGAAGAATAGGGAAGGAAATCAGATCAAACTCATGTTATTTTCCTTTCCCATGATTGAGTAAATTATTTGTTTCGATTCAAGAGACAGCTAGCTATGTGTTGCCGATCTCGCCGCCGCGGCCTGTAACTTCAGAGCTGGTGGCGGGATCAGACCGTCTCGCCTCGAGGTCTCCGGGCTCCCGAACCTGCAAGACAATGTCAGAAACCCTAGCCGGGGATCCCGGCGAGGGAGCTCCGACGGTCAAGTTAGAAAATGGCGAGATGGAACAGAGTCTCCAAGGCGGGCCCCCGAAGGAATCCCAGGCTTAGAGATTATGTTAGCAAAAAAGGTCTCAGGAAGAGTGAAAATTGGGCCAAGTTCCTTCACCGAGCTTGCGCCAAGGGACCCCTCTCGGGATCTTGGATCCTGCTCTCGGTGCCTTTTCTTTTCCCAGCCTTTTCCCCCTTACCTGGTCGTCCGCTCTTCCCATCCTTTTATCCCATCACGCTGCCTCCGACTTCCCGCCCTTGGGAGGCCCCCTCTTCGCTTTCACCTCCTTCTCTCCCTCTCTTTCCCCTTTCCCCTTCGGGTCCAAGAACCCGGCGGCCTCCTTGTCTTGCTTGCCTAGCCCAGCGAGGAAAGGGTAGAGGGAGGACACCAGCCAGACCTTGGGCCGAGCACGAGCGCTCTCCTTCCCAAGCGCCGACAACATTCATTCCCGGGTCCTGTCTTGCCAGGACTTCGCCTCTCGGCTGCGGAACCTGTCGGGCCGATGTAAACGAGGTTTTGCGCGTTGCTGCCGACCGTACCTACGCTCCTCTCGGGGTGCGGCGCGCGCTGCTCGAGGGGCGGTCTTAGAACCTGTGCTCTTGCTTTTCGGCGGCCTCTCCACGCGGGGTAGCCGGCCTCAGCCAAGGTGGGCCCCTCCTGGGCGGACACCTGGCGGAGCGGCAGAGGAGCGCTTGATTTCGGTCGAGGTGGATCAGTGCCCGGGCGCGACCTGGCGAAGGAGCAGGGAGGCCCGGCTCGACCTCGACCGAGGTGGAACCGTCTCAGGGCGCCACTCGGCGAGGGAGCAAGGGGCCGCCGGCTTCGACCGAGGTGGGCCCCTCCTGGGCGGACACCTGGCGGAGCGATAGAGGGGCGCTCGACTTCGGTCGAGGTGGACCCCTCCTGGGCGAGCACCTGGCGAAGGAGCAGCAGAGGGGCGCTCGACTTTGGCCGAGGTGGACCCGTGTCCGGGCACCACGTGGCGAAGGAGCAGAAAGGTCCGGCTCGACCTCGGTCGAGGTGGGACCGTCTCAGGGCGCCACCCGGCGAGGGAGCAAGGGGCCACCGGCTTCGGCCGAGGTGGATCCCTCCTGGGCGGACACCTGGCGGAGCGGCAGAGGGGCGCTCGACTTCGGCCTAGGTGGACCCCTCCTGGGCGGACACCTGGTGAAGGAGCAGCAGAGGGGCGCTCGACTTCAGTCGAGGTGGACCCCTCCTGGGCGGACACCTGGCGAAGGAGCAGCAGAGGAGCGCTCGACTTCGACCGAGGTGGACCCGTGTTCGGGCGCCACCTGGCGAAGGAGCAGGAAGGCCCGGCTCAACCTCGGCCGAGGTGGAACCGTCTCAGGGCGCCACCCGGCGGGGGAGCAAGGGACCGCCGGCTTCGGCTGAGGTGGACCCCTCCTGAGCGGACACCTGGTGGAGTGGCAGAGGGGTGCTCGACTTCGGCCGAGGTAGACCCGTGTCCGGGCGTCACCTGGCGAAGGAGCAGGAAGACCCGGCTCGACCTCGGCCGAGGTGGAACCGTCTCAGGGTGCCACCCGGCGAGGGAGCAAGGGGCCGCCGGCTTCGGCCGAGGTGGACCTCTCCTGGGCGGACACCTAGCGGAGCGGCAGAGGGGCGCTCGACTTCGGTCGAGGTGGACCTGTGTCCGGGCGCCACCTGGCGAAGGAGCAGGAAAACCCGGCTCGACCTCGGCCGAGGCGGTACCGTCTCAGGGCGCTACCCGGCGAGGGAGCAAGGGGCCGCCGGCTTCGGCCGAGGTGGACCCCTCCTGGGCGGACACCTGGCGGAGCGGTAGAGGGGCGCTCGACTTCAGCCGAGGTGGACCCCTCCTGGGCGGACACCTGGCGAAGGAGCAGCAGAAGGGCGCTCGACTTCGACCGAGGTGGACCCCTCCTGGGTGGACACCTGGCGAAGGAGCAGCAGAGGAGCGCTCGACTTCGGCCGAGGTGGACCCGTATCCGGGCGCCACCTGGCGAAGGAGCAGGAAGGCCCGGCTCGACCTCGGCCGAGGTAGAACCGTCTCAGGGCGCCACACGGCGAGGGAGCAAGGGGCCGCCGGCTTCGGCCGAGGTGGACCCCTCCTGAGCGGACACCTGGTGGAGCGGCAGAGGGGCGCTCGACTTCAGCCGAGGTGGACCCGTGTCTGGGCGCCACCTGGCGAAGGAGCAGGAAGACCTGGCTCGACCTCGGCCGAGGTGGAACCGTCTCAGGGTGCCACCCGGCGAGGGAGCAAGGGGCCGCCGTCTTCGGCCGAGGTGGACCCCTCCTGGGTAGACACCTGGCGGAGCGGCAGAGGGGCGCTCGACTTCGACCAAGGTGGACCTGTGTCTGGGCGCCACTTGGCGAAGGAGCAGGAAAACCCGGCTCGACCTCGGCCGAGGCGGTACCATCTCAGGGCGCTACCCGGTGAGGGAGCAAGGGGCCGCCGGCTTCGACCGAGGTGGACCCCTCCTGGGCGGACACCTGGCGGAGCGGTAGAGGGGCGCTCGACTTCGGCCAAGGTGGACCCCTCCTGGGCGGACACCTGGCGAAGGAGCAGCAGAGGGGCGCTCGACTTTGGCCGAGGTGGAACCCTCCTGGGCGGACACCTGGTGAAGGAGTAGCAGAGGAGCGCTCGACTTCGGCCGAGGTGGACCCGTGTCCGGGCGCTACCTGGCGAAGGAGCAGGAAGGCCCGGCTTGACCTCGGCCGAGGTGGAACCGTCTCAGGGCGCCACCCGGCGAGGGAGCAAGGGGCCGCCGGCTTCGGCCGAGGTGGACCCCTCCTGGGCGGACACCTGGTGGAGTGGCAGAGGGGCGCTCGACTTCGACTGAGGTGGGCCCCTCCTGGGCAGACACCCGACGAAGGAGCAGCAGAGGAGCGCTCGACTTCGGTCGAGGTGGACCCGTGTCTGGGTGCCACTCGGCGAAGGAGCAGGAAGGCCCGGCTCGACCTCAGCCGAGGTGGAACCGTCTCAGGGTGCCACCCGGCGAGGGAGCAAGAGGCCACCGGCTTCGGCCGAGGTGGACCCCTCCTGGGCGGACACCTGGCGGAGCGGCAGAGGGGCGCTCGACTTCGGCAGAGGTGGACCCCTCCTGGGCGGACACCTGGCGAAGGAGCAGTAGAGGGGCGCTCGACTTCAGCCGAAGTGGACCCGTGTCCGGGCGCCACCTGGCGAAGGAGCGGGAAGGCCCGGCTCGACCTCGACTTTGGCCATGGTGGAGCCACATCTGACCTTGCTGGACCGTTCCCGTTCTGCCAAAAAAATCCACGTGGTTCGGATCACGCCCGGCGCAATCTAAGACGCGCCACGTCATCGTAACGGCTGTAACACTATGTTAGCATGGTTATGAGGTTGTGATATTAATTTAATATTATTCTTTTGCTAAATATATGTGTTTCCTAATTTTTATTGTTGATTAATTATGTAATTTAATTAATTAAGAGGCCTATTAATTGATTGTCTACATGATTGATTACTAAACTAAGTTCTTAATCCATAATTGTTATGCAACAATTGGTTATAGTAGTACTTAGGCAAAATGATTATGATCCCAATTTTCATATTTATCTAAAAAAAAATATAAAATAAATTAAATAATTTATGCTTGTCTAATTGTTGTTCATTCTTAGCTTCATCCTAGTATGTAATGCTATCAATGAATGTATGAGGATTGCTTAATACCAATTGGTTCATTGGTAAGAATTTAATTTGGATGCTTGACTTGAATTAATGAATGTAGGGATGATTAGATTTATCTAGCTCCTAGATAAGTCATCGGCTAAGTATTCAGAGGAAGAATAATATATTTATATATCAATGATCAATCTGCAACTTAGCGCAAAAATCCCTTGAATCAAATTCAAATTGAATTTGAAACAAATCTAAATTGAATTAAAGTTTTCCCTTGATTACATAAATATTTAGTTCAATTCATGATTATTCAAAACTTTCCCCCCGTCTAATTGTTAATTTGATCATCATATTCACTCTCTAGGGTTCTACCTGGACTCACTAATACTACAAGAAAAATCACAAAAATTAATGAAACAATAATTAATTTTGGTGAATTCGACAAGCAGCAAGCTTCCTCACTGTCACCACTATCGACCTCACTATTTTCCCTTTCCACATCATCTCCTCCTTTAACACCGTCGAGGATGACACCCTCATCATCTCCATCAGTGCTATCGCCTGCCACCTCCACTTCCTCGAG
Source organism: Areca catechu (assembly GCA_021397845.1). Taxonomy (NCBI): domain Eukaryota; kingdom Viridiplantae; phylum Streptophyta; class Magnoliopsida; order Arecales; family Arecaceae; genus Areca; species Areca catechu. The sequence goes on along the minus strand of CM038051.1, from coordinate 205,527,143 downwards.
GTCGATGACTTTTGGAACTATGGCATCTCCATTTGTGTCATCGCCCCATCTTCTAGAATCACCTCATCATAGTCGTTGGTGGTGGCGACTCCACAATGGAGGCCAACTTTCTCACCAAGTATGGCTCTAGGGTTTACATTATGCACCACCAAGATGCCTTTAGGGCAGTGAAGATTATGCAAGCAAGGGCTCTTGGGAACCCCAAGATCAAAGTTGTATAACATTTTAGAAAAAAGGGTTGGGGAAGAAGATGGTTAAGGTTATTTTTGGCATTTTATTTTTTAATATCTATATCATGCTCCATCTTGTTTTAAAATAATCCAATAAAAGCTATATCAGCCATTTAATCCTAAATAATGTACCATGTAGATTTCATGCCCCAAATTGGAAGGTTGATGGACTACATTGCAACAATTTAATAAATATAGGGTTGATATTGCTAAAATTAGATATGTATGGGATATTTGTAGATCAAGATAAATGTTAGAAAATATGTCCTAAATGCAATTATTTGGGTTGTCGACAGTTGAGCTCTTTATAATTTTTATATAAATTATTAATAAAATAAAAGTTATTTTTGGTAGTTCATCTTTTTTTATATCTTCTTTTGAACTCTTTTGAGATGAAGTCCTTAGAACTACTTCAATTCGATAAAAGAGAATTTATCGAGTAGTTCTTAAATATGTTTGTGATCAAATAATACGTTATTACCTAGGACGATAATGTTTATCGAGCATAAATCGTTAAATACCATATGGGTCGGTTGTCCTCGTAACCAAGGAGTGTGGAGATAATGGTATGGCATACATAAAGTATAGGAGTACACTACATTAAACATGACTAACTTTATAGAGTATTTTACTATCAAGAGTATTTCTCAGAAGGATATGAATATAAGTATTCCTCTAATCTAAGATCACTAGGTTACTTACAAGCAAGTTAATGTACTTAAGTGCTGGACTACCTAGATTTCTTATCCAGTGATAGAAGGTTATTGGATGTAGTCAAGTACTTGTTAAGTTAAGGATGAGTCAAGATGGGATTTACCATTCCAAGGTGTTGGACAAAATGCTTTACTATATTTCAATTTAGCAAAACCTTGTCTAAAACAATCCTTGTAAGGAATTACATGATTTGTTAGGTTGAGATACATCTAGATGCACTATTCAAGAGTTCGTAGTTTATTTTGAAATCAACCTGAGTATTAGGTCAAAGGGATGAATTATACGAAAGTCATATGCCTGGGTTCATAAATGTTGCTTCTCGAACATTTGACATATCTGTACATCGAGTACCATTACTAGATGGTCGCATCAATTAATTTAGAAATTAGTTCCTGGACTACTGGCTTAATGTTCAAACTTATGGGATCATATACATAAAAAATTTTTGACCGATCATGATGGATGATTAATAATTAAAAATTATTTAGTGATAAAATTATAAATATAATTAACAATTAACTCTAGATAAATATTATAAATTATAAATTAATTAATTATTAATTAATTAATTAATTAATTATAAAATAATTAATTAATAATTCAATTTCTAATTAGCTTAATTTGATTAAGCAAAGAGATTTAGGTCAAGCTTAATTAAATCTAGTTCAATTGGGTTTGATCCGACTTGGACTTAGTTAATTCTAGATTTAATTAGGATTTAATTAAATCTAATTAGAATATAATTGGATTGGGTTCAAGTTGGTTAAATTAATTATAAATAAATTAGTTTTAGTTCTTAATTAATTTTGGTGAAATCTTGGTCAAATCCTTATCTAGTCCAATTTATTTTCTTTTCTAAAAATTTTCCATGCCTTCCTAAAATTTTTTTATGAATTATCTAAAAAAAATTAATTTTTTATCCTTCCTTATTTTCATTTAGATTAGGATTGGTTTGAAATAAATATGGATTTATTTGAATTTAATCAGAAGAGTTCTATTGGGAATAGAACTCCTAGTCCAATTCAAACTGCATCACTTATTCTAATCTAAATCCTTTTATAATCAATACAATTTTAATTTAGATTTTAATCATATGTGTGACTTTAAGAGAACAATTATAAGGTGAAATATAAAATAAAATTATCAAAAAAATAAGAGACGGGACATGAAAATCAAGATAGGCATGAAGGGATTTTTCTTGGATTCTAGCACTAGGCTTTTTAAGGAGAGGGAAAAAATATAAAAGAGTCTTTTAAATTTTATTTTTCCTCCACCCTTGATCCTTTTTTTTTTTTCAATTCTTAATCTTCTTGAAGGGTTCAAGAAGTTCCAAGAAATACTTTTTATTCAGCCATCATGTGACATTCGCACAGATCTAGTAGTCCGAGAAGGTTGATCACGTCAGGATTTCATGTCGATAATTCGTAGAGGCCGGATACCCTGCATGGCTATGAGTGATATGAAGAGCCTTTATCATGTGCTATCAATAGTGACAATCATCAATCCATGATCATGTATGAAATTAGATTTTATATTATTTATAGCTATGATCTATAGCATGCATCGGTTAGATCGATGAATGCCATTTTTATTTTCTATGTTGCATATCATATTATGATCCTTATAGAATTTATTAGATATGATATATATATATATTTTAAATTTAAAATAGTTTTAAAATAGATATACTTTTATTATAAATTATTAAAAAAATATACATAAAATCCTAGGTAATTTTTAATAGTGGTATTAGAACAATCGATTTTTATAACATGATATATAGATGTAGAACCTTATATGTTATATGTAATCTTAATTCAAGTAACTGCTTTAGATTGGGTTTATCATCATGGCCATCCGATCATAGAAGAAAAGTAGGATTTAAAGGTCCTCTCTTTTCATTCAATGAGGTCTTCTATAGCATATAGGGGTGCTGCTTATAGTTGTATCCCATGAACAAGTGAGATGAAAGAAAAATTATTAAAATTATTTTGATAATTATATTTATTTTTTAGTAATTTAATATTTATTTATTTATTATTTTTTATCTGAAATTAATATATTAGGATTTGTTTTTATGTTTAGAACATGAAATATAATATTAATTTCAGCATATGACTATATCGTATAGTTGAGATCTAAAAGTATTTAACGTATATATGATGCATGTAAATTATTTAGATCTAAGATTTAGCAAAATTAATCTTCTTTAATTACTGGAATTAAAAGGTCTAAGCTTAGATCTAGAATTATGAATTAAAGATCTAATCATATTCATAAATCATGGACTTTGGATTAGCTTAAATCAGATCAAATAACCAGATTAGATCTAGGGTTAGACTTTTAAATAATATGGACCTAATAGAGAATTAAATTTAATCCAATCAAAAGTTGATTAGGATTAAATCAAGTTTTCTCTAGATCAAATCTATAGTAATAGTTTGATTAAGCCATATTATAACAAATGGACCTGATTATGGCTCGGCAGTCAGACCCAAGTCCTTAGGTCAGTCTAATTGAATCTGAAAAACTAATTGGTATCTAAGATAAGTTTGGCATTTAATCATGATCATTAATTAGGACTACATCTTCCCTGGCCAATTTGGTTGGTGTCTAAGAAAAGAGGTTAACAATTGAACCCTCCTATTGATCTCACTTACCTAGCCAATATGATCAGTCGATTTTTGATCTGACAGTCCATTGATTCAAGTTAACCCATGACAGTAAGAATGATCAGTTTGACTGATCCAAATATCATTGGACTAATTATGTCTTAGACCCTCATCACAGACTTGGTAAAGTCAGTGAAAGGATTGATCCATATCTTCTTCTCTCTTCTAAATTTTTAATAAAAATCTTTAACTTATTAGCCCTTAAAATAACTAAGTCATGGAAATAACCGAGTCAGAGCCTCCTATTAAGAGGATGTAAATGGGTTTAATAGTTAAGATAATCATTGAAGGTCCAAAGATCGGATGCTCATCTGGCTATTAGAATAATTATTCATATTATAATGGTTCAGTGCAACTTTCTTATAGAGAGTTTTTGATTTCATATATTGAACCTTCTAACAGTAATGGCAATTTCTAGAGAACTTGAATATGAACCTAAAATATTCTACGAGAAGCAAGAGACCTAGCATAGAAAACAGTGTTGATTTTAATTGTCTATCTTGTTTAGACACTTCTACAACCTACGCGTCATCGGAGAATGCCGCATAACCCTTTTTTTTTTTTGTAAAATGCGTAATTTGTTTTGTTTTGTTTTTTTTTTTTGTCAAAATTCCAACTATATCTATCTTTTGAAGTGGCTTATCCATTACCATCTCCCGCCCTCCTTTCCATTTTTTTTTTTTTTTTTTTTCATGAGAAGAATGGTGGGTGCAACACTTTGAAAGAATTATGACACCACCAAAGTTTGAATCGAAAACCTCGTTTCACGTGGAGAAGATAGAGGTATGATGACTAGTCTGCATCTTTAGAATATTAAGCTGGTAGTTCGATGAATTGTAAAGATGCTAAGCATAGGGATTGAACTTGGAATACCTTCAAAGTCACTTTCGAGCGGGGCTCGGAGTACTTCTTCTGGGGACGGAGTCGCTATAATAACCGGTACTGCTTGCGGAGAATGCCGCGAAATCCTTAACCAATCACTCCTTACTTTCTTAGGATTCCTTCCAGCATTGCCAAAATCCCATTCAGTCCGACATTTAAAAATCTCGGTCATGATGTGGCGTGCATGGACATGCGTCTTCTTTTGCTTCTTCATTTCGATTACCCGCATCCACAGCCCTATAATTGCAATGACAAAGAATATTCAGGTAGGGCAGATATTCCAGGATATAATTAAGCTAGAATACGAACCAGATATTCCAGTGATACCCAGCAGGAAACACATCGCGCGTTTGAACAAGTTGTACGGGAAACCCATCGCAAGTATCAACAACTCGAACAGGAAACTCATCGCAAGTCTGAAAAAGTTGAACGGTGCATCACAGCTCCTTTGAAATCTTCGCCAAAGTCTGAAAAAGTTGAAAGGCGCATCGGAGTTCCGTTGAAATCTTCGCCGCCCAGCAGCGAGGAAGTTTTGGTTCTGTTTCTCGGAATCAATCTGATTTTCTTGGCCTCTTCTATCTACACGTTCCTCTGCCAAGCTCACCGCACAAAAAAAAATTGCAAATGGCACATGAAATTAATATCCAGATTACACACAATGATGGCAGTATTTGATATATGATGGCCATCTCTGCTGCTATAACAAGTTGGGAGAGACAATATAAAATAGCATGCAATATGAACCCCAAACATCCACGAACAAGCGAACGGGAATCATGCTTCGGTGCCTAGCATATGCATTATTAAGTTATTTATGGTTATGAAAAAGCTGAAAGAAGTGTAGGTTCCCTCCATAGCGTTAAGGTCTACCAAGATGGTTTAGGGTTATCCATGTGTTGCCGCTGAATTTTCCAGACCGGGCTCTTTCAACCCAGTGATGGACCACCCCCTATTTTTTTTTATTTTTTTTTTATAAGTTAATTTTTTTTATAAATTTTTAAATATATACAAGGATGAACCGCCAGGAGGGCAAGGAGGTCCCTTGGCCCTCCCTAATTTTTTTTTTTAATAAATTAAGTTTTTATGTAAACTTTTAAATAAATAAATAAATATATATATATTTGGCCATTCTAAACTTGGGGATATTAAATATAACTTGAAGAATTTTTAAAAAAACTTAAAATGAAACAAATACTATAAATCAGCTTTCTATACTTGAAAGTTAGATCACTACTAATTTTATTTTTTATTTTTATTAATTATTTTTATAATTTTTTAGAAGAAGACATAATTTTCTTTTTGTTACTCGACCGGCGCCCGTCTCCAAAATTCACCGTGGTCGAAGCCACGGCATGCAGTCAACACCATCCCATTCACCACACCGATGGATAAAATGACGGCCGGACTTGTCATATGATGCGATCGACGAAAACGCTCCCACGACGAGACCAGGCGAATCCATCGATGCACTGGCCTATGACTACCATCTCGGTGGCCTTCGTCAACCTCGTCGCACTGACGAACACTGCGTGCGGTGAAGCCGTGCACCGTCTTAGCGACCGGATCCATCGCATAGCATAATCGGATCTTGGAGGGTATGGACGGGTGGACGCCCATCATGCCTCGGGCTCCCACCAATACTACTGCACTCACATCCCATCATCTTTGGCACCATCGCTCGATGAATGTCACATCCCGCTGTGCAGTGCCAATGGTACTCGGTGCGACGCTGCCACCACCGTGGCCGGTGCGCATACATCCTCTACGAGTCCTTAACGCTTATTACTCTTCCGGTTTCAACTATTACTATAGAGAAAATATTTTCAAAAATGAAGATTGTCAAGACCAGATTATGCAACAAGATGGAAGATGATTTTTTTATCGATTATTTAGTCACTTATATCGATAAGAAAATAGCTGAAAATTTTACGGTAGATTTCATTATTAATGAATTTAATATTATAAAATAAGATAAGTATAATTTAGATAATATTTATAAAAAATATTTAAATTAATTTTAATTATTTATTAATATTTTTTATTTATATATTTTTTTGGTCCCTTTCAGAAAAATTGGTGCGGTCTACCGTTGTATCAACCGGACTTGCTGGGATGCGCGTCTCCCGGTTCCTGCAAAAAAGATCCTACAGGCCGGTGGTGTTTTGGCGAGGACACTACGATGGCTAAGTCAGTAGGAGACTTGGAGCAACAGAATGAAAGGATCATAAAAGAGATAGCTCGTAGGGAAGGAAGAGCCTCCTTACCTCGGGATCTCCCTTTTACCTTATATAGGCGCGGAGCTTTACCGGAATCTATTAGGGGCTAGGATGGAAATGGCCGATTTGTCCTTAGAGGAATCTTGGTAGTGGCCAAGTAGCACCAGGAGGGAGTGGCGCCGTGGGATCTGCAGAGTAGTAGCATTGAGATATCAGGAATCTGTTGTAACAGAATTCTAGATACAGCTAGAAGAGACCTTTGAGACCTCCGGGCCATCCTTGGAGCGGCCCGTTTTGGACCAATATAGGCCTGGCTGAAGTGGGTCGGTCGGACCTCTGGCGGGTCGGTAGGACCTAGCTGAAGGGTCGTCGGCTCCAGTCTGGTTCGGAAGGAGGCTGATTGTGTATAACAGTTGCCCCCTTGCTCTTGGCTCTCAGGAGGGCCTGTAGCTTTGAAGGGCGAGAGCATCATTCTCGCATTGAATGCATTCACCTTGAGGGGATTGCGGTCTAATCAGGCGTGCCGCGTTTGGTCACTTTCCACTCCAGAAGCTCGTGCCTGGGACAGGTGTCGATCCCGCATTGGATGCAAAGGGAGCGACAGTGAATGCAGAAGGGGCGCAATAATGAGCGGCCAACCCGGCCCGCTCGACCATCGGGCTTTGGAGATGATTTGGGTGACGTGGTGACATCTGGACGGTTGGTGCTGTGCTGGAGATGACCTATCCACCGCTAATCCGGCGATCACGCGGATCGTGACCAAACCGTGCTTCCTTACGTCGAAGGAGTTTCGGCTAGGCTTCTAGCTTGGGCTGTCCTTGCTCATGATGGCTAGGATGTTAGGATTTATGGGGCCTCCTCTAGCTCAAAAAGGATGGCCAAGAACCTTTATTACTTGTACAAGAGGGAGACAATCAGAAGGATGGATGGAGATTAGATCTAGAAGCTTGGCACGCACCCTTAGGTCTACCTCTGTATGGAAGATGGCATGGGGCCGCCTCCATATCAAGGTGGTATTGAGTGATAGAGGCCTCGATCTACCTACCATTTATCTTGACTGTGGGATGGATGATGAGACATGGGTCATGTCCTTTTCTAGTATCTGTATGCTGAGCAAATATGACAAGGTCTTGCTTGTTCTCGATAGTGGTTCTCTTAGCGACACTAGTCCAATCCTTTCTTGAGGCTTTACAGAGGAGTGTTGCCTTCAAGACTCACAGGTTATGCAGTATCGAAGATACTTCCATCATGTATTATATCTGGTTGGTTAGGAGCAACATGGACTTTGAGTGTAGAAGGCAGGCTATGAAGATTATTACCTTAGAGAGGGTTATGGCTCAGGCCACAAAGATTGTCCAGTCGGCTACTAATTCGACCTTTACAGCCTAGGACACTTAAGACTCCCGCATTGCTCATGTAACAACCTATCTAGTGTTCATCACTTAGGAACCCCCACTCCTAAATTTTGTTAAGATCAACTTTGATAGCAGGTTGTCTAACAGTAAAGGAGAAGTAGGGTTTGTGATTCGGGATTCAGATTCGAGGCTTGTTTTTGCAGGATGCAGCCACTGGGTGGATGTCTTGGTCTTAGGTGTGGAGCTCTAGGCAGCTTGGGCAAGAATTCTGTATGCGAGGTTGATCTAGAGGGAACAACATATCATTTGGAGAGAGATTCTGCCACCATTATAGGTTGGATGCTGGGCAGGTCAGAGCAGCCCATGTGCATCCACTGCTAAGAGATATCTAGACTTCGATGAGGGGGTGCATCTCATATATCCAACATGTTTATCAAGAGGTGAATAGGTCTACCAACTGGGTTGCTATTTTTGTTGCCAAGCATTCAGGTGACTACAAGAATTTAGATTTTAGCGATAAAAAATTTAGTCATAATTTTTTTTAGTTTTGATATTAAAAATATTGAGTGAGTAAAAGTATTTTGTCACAAGGCGGTCATTAAAAGCATCATGGCTAAAAATTTTAGTAACCAAAATACAAAGTTATAAATAAAAAACCACAACATTTAGAGACCAAATGCAAATGGTCATTAAGGATAAATATTAGTAATGATTTAATTTATAGCAAAAGATCAAAAATGATCATTAAAGATTTCAAAAATGATGATTTGATAAGAATTAATAATGAGAATTTAATGTTGCCACTAAAATCTTTTTTTGTTACGAAGTATTTTGTCCACAGTAAGCAACAATTAGTGATGAAATGAAAATGATCATTAAAGATAAACATTTATGATAATTTTTTGGTGTCAAAAGAATGAAAAATTATTGCAAAAAATCTATTAAAATAAAGCATTTTTATTGCAAATTAGGTTTGTGCCATCTCTATTTATATTTAGTATATATATAAGTTTTTACAAGGGATTAAATTTAGGACCTCTTGGATATTTATCTATTACTTAGCTACCTTGACAATATTAACTTCTAGTGTGAAGTTGTGATTTATTATATTTATTTAATTTTTATATTATAAAATATTCTAATTTTTAAATATATTATGATATATTTAATTTTTTCTAATTATGTTTTTATAAAAATTTAATTAGCTTCTTTTTTTATAAAATCTTTTAAAAGTAGATAATTCATGACTCTTTTTATTTATACTATAATTAATAAGTAATAAAATTTAATATAAAAAACTTTTAAATACTTTGTATTAAGTAATTTTAATTTTTTTATATATTTTTAATGCAAATCAAGTTGGATTAGTGATCAAAATTCTTAGTTAAAATGTTCTAAAGAATTCAAAAATAGCATAGATGAAAATGGGAGTGAGTGGAGTGGAGTGGCCTCAGACCTTGCTTACCCTTGGAGTGTCCCCTTACCCTTTTTATAGATGTTGTAATAACCGAATATGGTTGAGGTAGTTGTAACCGAATAACCGAATAACCGAATAACCGAATGTGGTTGTAACTGAATAACAGAATAACCGAAGTGGTTGTAACCGAATAACAGAATAACCGAAGTAGTTGTAACTGAATAACAGAATAACCGAAGTAGTTGTAACAGAATAATCGAAGTGGTTGGCCTTTAGTGGGCCCTAGTGGGCTTTGGGCCTTTTTGGGCCTTAATGGGCATGGGGCCTTTAATAGGCCTGGTGAGAGGGATATAACACAGCCCCCCACTCCCGAGCTGAAAAATGTTGCTAGTGACTGTTCTGACTTCATTTTCAGTGAAGGGAGTAATAAATAATAACCTTTGCACTTTGTCGGTTGGCTAATTAGATCTGCCTTTGATAGAGAATAAGATAGACAAGTTAGATCATCAATAAGCTGCCAATTGATTGTGATAGAGAATAAGATAGACAAGTCAGATCATCAATAAGCTACTGAGTAATATATATTGATTAGATGCACTTTGGTGTGTTGTTGGATTTACCACAAGATAGACCATGTAGGTCATCCCTGAATAAAGATTCGACCATTTTGGCACTTCATTAAATAGCAGTGTAAACCATATGGATCATTTCTGAATTTTTGATAGAGAATAAGACAGGCTTATCAGGCCCACCTCAGCATTTCATAAGGTAGATCTCGTAGATCATCCTTATGCCCTTTAATTAAAGATTAAGATAGGCTGATCGGGCCCACCTCGGCATTTCGTAGAGTAGATCACGGAGATCATTTTCATGCCTTTCAAAAAATGGAATTAAGACAGGCTGATCATGCCCACCTCGATACTTCATGAGATAGATCACGGAGATCATCCTCATGCCTTTTTTATTAAGATAGACTGGTTAAGCCCAACTCAGCACTTCGTAGGGTAGATCACGGAGATCATCCTTATGCCTTAAAGAAAAGAAAATTAAGATAAGCTGGTTAAGCCTACCTCGGCACTTCGTAGGGTCGTAGGGTAGATCACGGAGATTATCCTTATGCCTTTTGATAGAGAATAAGATAGGCTTTAGTAGGCTTTGAGCTTCAGTGGGCCCTGATAAGATAGGTTTTGATGAACCTTTCAATGGGCTTCAGTGGGTCCTAATAAGATAGGCATTGGTGAGCCTTTCCATGGACTTCAGTGGGCCCTGAGCATAGATCGACCTCGGATCTCTTGGGCGTTAATCGGCCTTTAAAAAGATACTGGCCATTTAAAAAGAGACTGGCCATTTAAAAGGAGACTGGCCATTTTAAGAAGATACTGGCCTTCAAGAAGAGATCGATCGTTAAGAAAATTTCGGCCTTCAAGAAAATATCAGCCTTGAAAAAAATATCGACCTTTACGAGATTCTTACAAAATAAATTTCTGATCGAGATTTTTCCAGTAGGAGACACTCTGCCGTTCAAGTTAGTAGAGTTCGAACAATAAAATGGAGAAGTCTTTGATAAATAAAAGAGGTCAGAGTGACATGATGGTTTACCTCGGAGGCTCCTCATACCTTTTCTCAAGGCTATCCAGTTATTGGTTTTAGTGGATATTTATAATTTTGGATGTTGCGTAGCCTTTTGGCCTATGCTTCTTCCTTGGGTGTCCATATGGGCCTTCATGAATCTTGAACTTTTGTGGGCCTTTATGGGAGCGCATGTACAATGAGAGAGAAGTGTATCAGCAATCCATTGCTACTGTGTGTAATCTGGATTGGCCGAGATCCAATTTGCTGGTTCAGGTGCTCAATGATTCCGACGGTCTGATCTCCATTCCGCTGCCACTTCACTTCTCCTTGGATTCAAATCCATTTATCAATATCCTAAATGTAGACTCATCGGGCTCACTATTCCATAGCTTTATCAGGCGATAGTAGTCCATAGTAGATTGTGTGAAGCCAAACTCCAACAGAGTCTTTAAAAACAAATTAAAACCTTCAGTATCAGAGTCTAAATGCTTGGTCTTCGAATATGAACACATCAGTTCAACTTTGTCAAGCAAATCATTGCTTGCTAACACCTTGATCATGTCAGCATACACCAATAACTGAGGCTTATACCAATGTTCCTTTCGAACCTCTTCAAAAACCTGGAGAGAGAGGAGACCCTCGCCCTGGCTCTAGAGCTCCTAAAAAACGGCAACCGTGGTCGCCTTGATCAGATGTCGGACCTTCAATTCGAGCACGTGATCCAGGGAATCACCCGCCACTGATCTTGGCCTGCTTCAGGGCCTGAAAAGCCTGGATCGCCTCGATGTTGAGGTACTGCCCCCTTTGGGTGGGCTTCCGGTTCTTGCTGCGGTCTCTCATAGTGATAACACTCATCCTCCCTAATCTCCGTGTCTGAGGACACTCTAAGATCCGTAGATGGCCATGGATATCTTCTAGGGCTTGAGCTTTGGATTTGGGGCGCAAGAGACAAGGGACGCCAAGGAGAGAGGAGTTCAAGGCTGGCATTGAAAAGAGAGAGGCTGAAAGAGCCTGCCACCTTGCTAAGCAAGCTTTTGATGAGGTCATCTCTTGTGGACTGCTGACATTCCAAATGACCTTGTGGATGCGAGCGAGGAGATCGGGGTTGCCAGCGATCTGGCGTATCCGAGGACGAGGAAGGCGGTAATCTTCATCGGCACCGATGGATCGGATGCGGCACGAAGACAAACCCTCTGATTCGAAGGGGAGAGAGGCCGGTTATCTCTCTGGTCCTCGTCGAAACGGTAAGCAGGCAAGAGCTCCAGGTGCGATCGTCGATCGCGGTGGAAGACCGATTCGCGCTAACGCTAGCAGCAGCTCCCTCTCTGGGTGCGACCGTCGATCGCGGTGGAAGACCGATCCGCGCCAACGCTGGCAGCTGCTTCCTCTCTGGGTGCGGTCGTCGATCGCGGTGGAAGACCGATCCGCGCCAACGCCGGTAGCTGCTCCCTCTCCAGGTGCAGTCGTTGATCGCGGTGGATGACCGATCCGTGCCAATGCCGGCAGCTGCTCCCTCTCCGGGTGTAGCCGTCGATCGCGGTGGAAGACCGATCCATACCAACGCCGGCAGCTCGAGGTCGACCGGTGAACTTCTTGGAGGCGACGGACAAGGACTCCTCCTCTGTGCCTCCGATGGTCGGAGTAGGAATGAGCATCGAAGGAGCCGAAGTGGAGGGTGGCGACGTGGTTTCAAGCAAGGAAGAAGATGGGCCCGTTGTGGGCGATAGGGGGCAGCCCGTGGAGCTTGTCGTGCGCGCTGGGAACAGCTGCATTGGCATGACTGCGAGCTGCCGGACCTCCTACGTCACCTTCCTCCCTCGCTTGCCGGTCTAGATCTGCCGCCGGTGAGATCCACTATCAGATCTGGTGGTGGGAGGGTGCCACGGTCTCACACCCACTCCTCCGAGGTCACTCCCATTTCCTCCCTTTTTTTTTGAATTCTCCTTCTTAATGGGGATTGATCGCGTCCCCTACCTGGCGCACCAATCTGTTGATGCCTAGACCACCCACTGACTTGAGCGTCGGAGTGTCCCCCGCCGAAAATCCGGTCCGGGATTTTTTGCAGGTGTTCTATCCGTACCTGGGAGTAGGATCAGAAGTGCGGGCGGGATGCCCAATGCTGTCGAAGCTTCAGCCTAGGTGATCTAGCGGCAACTTGTTTATTATGTGAATTTTAAGTAATTGTGTCTTAGACTATTACTTGATTTAGTGCATCAGTTCCAATATTGATAGTGGATTTCATAGTAAAAGTTATGTTTCTTTGATCATTAAACTATTTTGACTCGTATAACTTATTCATCAAATAGATAGAATCAAATCAAGTTAAAAATAAATATTTAATCTAACAAAAAAATCTAACCGAAAACATAATACAAATCAATTTTGTCAAATTGAATCCCAATGGGATGTATAAATTTTAGTATTTTAATGTATTTAAAAATCCATTAAGTTTCTAATTAAAATTATGTAGTCTTAAATACATCTTATCATTATCTAAGCTTACTCCAACTCTCACAATGATTGGCTTGATATAACAGCATACCAAATGCAAAACGAAGGTCCACATCTTATTTTAGTAATTAGTATATGTATTATGCAAATATTATTATAATTAATTTTTTTATTGATGACATTATTATTTTGTCATTAATATATATGATTTTAGTGATAATATAATGATTAGTACTAAAGATATAGATTTTTAATAACTACTTTATAATCTCATTATTAACATTATATACTTATAGTGACTATTTTAAAATATTATCATACAAGATATATGCTTTGGTGATGAATCATAAAATCAATACTTATTTTAGTGATCACTTTATTATCACTAGCAATTTAACCAAAACAGATTTTGATATCAAAATTATGACAACATAATATATCATCATTAAATATATAAACTTTAAAACTACTCCATAAAATTTATTATTAAAGATGTATATCTATAATGACCATTTTAAACGTCATCACTAAATATACAAGTTTTAGTAATGAATTATAAAATTATCATTAGTGAGTTGACCAAAATTAATTTTGGTACTAAAATTATTTTTTCACCTTAACAACTTCATTTAATTACAAGTTTTTATAATAGAATAAAAAATAGTCATAAAAGATATATATTTTGCGGAGAAATCTCATTTAGTCACTAAAAATATTAATCAAAATGGTTTGTCGTGATTATTTCTTATTTTCATCGCTAAATATAAGGTTTTTGGTGAGCAAACTTATGTTTTGTTACCAAAAGTTTGTCAATAAAATTAGCAGATAGATATCTAAATGGTCTCTCCGTCTTTTCATGATATTCTTTTTTTTCTGACCTTTTTCGTTGTATCTGTACAAGAGTTATATGATTGCTTCCACTTTATCAAAGAAAAAAAAATAAGGTGATTTCAGCTATCTGAAACCAGCATCATAAATCCTTAACCACATATTAAAGAAAGACCATCGTTCTCAAAAATCCAAGATTAGCAACATATAAAACAAAAAATTATGCGATCTACCTTTTATGGGATAATAGATGTTACTGCTAAAACATGAATGCTCTACATTTCCTGCGTTGAACCACAAACAAAAAGCTGAGGGGAAAAACCAAAGTCAATTGTGTATATTTCGAGTTAAAATATGCCATGCATGGCTAATGTAGATTGATATATGATAAGAGAAGGCTACTAGCCTTAATTTTTCATCATGTAGAATAAACTCAACTAGCTGCATTTGTCTAGGAAATTATATCTTTTCTTTTCATTTCCTTCTTTCCTCCTCTCTTTTAGAGGCCCCTTTTATTTCTTCTTAACTTCTTAATAAACTTGGATGAATTCTCTACCCTCCCTTCTTAATAATAATAATAATAATTACAAAATAAAATAACTGCATGTGTCACTCCATCTATGGTACATAGTCTCTCTTGCAAGAACTTACCTGGGTTTTCTTCATCTTCATCTGGAGTTCTCATTTCATCAGGCCGACTAAAAAAGCGAACTGCAGTTCAGAAATAGCAATTCATGTGTCAGTTTAGCAAGAAAGTGTGTAGTAGTTCAAAGGGGGCAACATCATTTGGCCAATTGAATGTCTGAAAGAATCTTCTGATAATCAAAATGAGAACTAAGTATTTCAAGAAATCTTAAAGGGAAATTAATTATTTTCATATTTAAACAAAAGAAAAATAGTGGTTTGACAAAGTAAAAACTGCAGTAGCCTGGACCAAATTATTATTATTATTATTATTATTATTATTATTATTATTATTATTTTAATACATCTAGTATAAAACATGTAAGAAGTGAATGTTTCTAATTAGGTTTTAGATCACAGCATCAGCTGTATCCTGACAAGGTATGTAGGTTTGTTATCAAGTTTACTTAAGCAGGAGCTTAAGATATTGACCAGTTGTTTTGCATGGAAAATGACTGCTCATCAGATTTGCATCGCCCATCTATTTAGACATCTTGGATAATTTAGAATGGAGTTGAGCTAATGTTGGTTTGGGCTGGGTTGGGTTGAGCTAAATTAGTAGTTTCAAGTAATTAAAGATTAGGGGAAGCTTTCAGATCTTTTTATTAGGTTAGTATTAAGCTGGTTGGATCTCATTTTGGATGCACATAATGCTATTTTGGAACTCAAAAGGACTAAAAATACAGTTAGTTCAAACATGCATGTAAATATTTTATATATAACACATATTTAAATTTATTTATTTATTAGGTTAGGACAAGTTGGGCTAGATCGGGTTGGGTTCGAATTTGTTTGGGTTCGAATATGTTTAGGGTCAATTCTGAGTTGAACTTAAGCTCAATATCCACAGCATAATTTGGGGTTGGGTTTAGATATAGAGGCCAAACTCAATCCGAGATCATAAAAGTTTGGTCCAACTTGATGCAGAACCCAGATCAAATTGCATCCTTAGAAGAGAATTGTAACGGAAACCGGCTTAAATTTAGATAATTAATATAATATAATAAATCATAAGTTAATAAGTAAAACAAAAATTTTAATACTATTAAAAACTTTCAAGAAAGTTGGCTACCATTAAAGGCCACTTAGGCTCTTTTGGACTTGGACAAACACCAAGTTTGGGTAATATCTTTTGCATGAAAGATCCTTTTTCCACGACACCAATCATTGGATTATGCATCGCACAAATATCAAAGCATTTCAAACTCTTTCTTTTATCTATCTACATTAATCTCATAGTGGCTATTGCACTATTCAATGGTGCATGTTGTGGGCATTGGTCAGTCCCGAGAACCGAATGCCTTTCATTAGTATGCTAATTATCTTGCCAACCAGAGTACATTCCTGTCTCCAGACAACCACCATTCAACCATTTGACCCTCGGTATAATCTCCAAGTAGTCCTACCAGCAAAGCCCATATATTTATCCAGTTCCAAGTCCCTTCTCGGAACAATCTAATCAAGCCTGTCTGAACGCGACACCCTGCTCCATTGATCTCCATTGGCCTGAAGCCATCTTCCTACTCGAACTCGAGAGCCAGCAAATAACCTCCAACTAGAATCTATAACAGGTAATAGCATTTGGTTATCCATCGATTCTCTAACAGAACATAGTTATCTTAACGACTCCAATTATATAATGGTATCCTATTATACCTAACGGTATTCAGTTATTTCTAATGGAAGATAGTTACCCCCATTTTTATAAATAGATAAGAGAAGACTTCCAACCGGCATGCCATTACTATCCTACACTATACTCGATCTATTTTTTAGTATATATAGTTTCGGTTACTGCTGCCCTTCTTGTTTGAAATCCTCGTAGCCTCATCTCCAGCCAAGCAACTATAATATGTTTCTTAGTCTTTACCATTATGAGGTTCTAAAACTACAAAATTTAATGGCTAGATAAGAGTAAATCCTGATAAAAAGATATTAGCCGATACTATCAAACTAATGTTGCACAACAACTACGTACTCAAGGAATTTGGACCTGCAGCCTTAAATCATTTAACTTAAAAATCATGTTAACCACTTGACTCAAACTGCAAAAAATTTAAAGAATGAAATACAGTATATTAACCTTAAAATCGAGGATAAATCCAAGCAATTGTCCAAGCATAGAAATTTGCAAGCAAATGGACATATATAATATATACATAGTATAAAGCAGAAACGGTACAAAGTAGCAAATAATACAATGAAATAATTTTAAAAAGTGGTATATATTTAAATTGATCGATGTTTACTGACAACTCCGTAATGATGTAAGATATCCTGAAAGATATCTTACAACCTATATAGGTTAGGTTTTGACAATTAATCCTCTTAATTGAGATTTTTTTTCAATTCAATTTTAAATTATGTTGCAGAAGAAGAAAAACAAATTTTTTTGTATCTAAAATTAATTTTTTCATGCATTGTCGTAGAAGGAAACAAATGCATATAAAAAAAAAATAGTCGAGAACCTGACAAACAAAAACCCTGTAACAAATTCCTTCAATAAATATTGATGCCGGCTTTCCATTAAATAACCAACAATGACGAAAATAATCTATCATGTTTTTTTTTTTTTTAATGAAACAAAAAAGAAAAAGAAGTTAGATCCCGGGCATGACCATTTTCAGTTAGTTTTCCATCCCAGCCAGAAAATATTTAATATACGATGAATATTAATTTTTTCGTAATCATTTTCTATCCAAAAATAAATATATTAATTTAATTATCATTGATATCAATCAAATAAATAAAATTTATTATATATATTTTTAATTTTATCACTATCATCAATCGATAGGAGTTTCGAAATTATTTTTTGGCAGCCAAAAAAAATGATGTATCGTGTTTTATTAGCCTTCACACGTACCTATGGTCCCCGATATTGTTTGGCCGCCATCCGGTGACCTTCTACGCTCATTATCTCGATTACGACGCCAGAGCTTTGGTGGATCCAGCAGGCATGCACCTACATGTATATAATATAATGGTGATGATGATCATAATTAATGAGAAATAAATAAAAAATGATGGTGATGAGGGAAAAAAAAATAAAAAAAAAAAGCTAAGTTGCAGCCTTGGATTTTTATCTGTAGAATGGAACCACTGCTAGCTCGTACCGAAACCTTGACTTAATATAATATGTACTTGATTTCACCATTTACAGACTTTCTGTTTTTAAGGATGGAAATCTTCCATCGGAACGCCTATCAGGATGAGAAAGAAAAAAATTTAAATTATGTTTGTTTTCAAAAATAAAAATTTAAATTATTTTTTTGATCCTAGGATACCCATTTCTAGGATTAACATTCCAATTTCTATATTTGGAAACTGAATGAGCCCATGTAATTCTAAGATGCCAAACTTGTCAAGATATGTAACTTATTAAAAGCATACTGAAGTTTGCACATAAGTATCATATATTATTATCATATAATACAATATTTAAAAATATAATTATTATTCATTATAACATACATTAAAAGATATAATAAATTACATAATAGATTAAAATTGCATAATCTATTTTTAATAAGTTATAATATTATATATCTATTATATTAAATAAATATATATATATTAAAGCAATGTCATTTAATGTACTATAATATTGATACCATATCATATATAAAGTAATTTACAAATAATCATATGCATTATATAACAATATAACCATGAAATATATATTATTTTCCTTATTCATTGAAATATATTACATGGTTTTTATAATGTGCAGTATAATAGAATTTTCTATTTACTATATAACAATATATAGTCTATAAATAAATCATCTATGACGCATAGTATATTTTCGGAATTCAAAAATACTTTTTAAATATTTTTTTATAATTTATATATATTTGCATCACAAACTAGTAACAATAATTAAAAGTTCAGTAGTGACATATATATATTTTAGTAATTAATAGGAGTTATTTATAAATATCAAATTGTAATCTTAAAAATTATCTTTTTGATGATCGAATAACTTATCATTATCTTTATCTTTCATTTATCCTTACATCTATCTTTAATTTTCCTGCTTTGGGTTCCTCATTTTATTTAATTTATCTATTTATACAATGTAAAATCATATCTTTGGCTATATATATATATATCCTACCTTCTCTTTTGAGCATAAAGGATCATAGTAATGAAAGTTTTTGAAGATCAAGGCAACAAAAACCATATATCTACCAACTTTTCACCCTATCTTCTTCCAACTATTAATGCCATTGTTATGCATGTCCACTTACACAAGCCTTCAATGTGATGCTCGCACTATTTATTCTCCCCAATAGAGGATTCCATGATCAACACGTTCTTATATGATATACCAGTGAGATAATTTCAAGTAGCTATCATCATGGCACCAAGAAAGAGGATTGATGCTCAATTATCAGGATTACTAAGTAGTCCAGTACACCATGCTAAACAACATTAGAGTTTCCAAGCCATCCCATCTGAACTACTTCTTCTAGACTTACAAGAAGTTAAAGTGTTCACTGACCTACGGCCCGTTCAACTTTTCCTATGGAGCCTAGCTTTGAAAGTCATATTTGAAGGTGAAGATGGTCCATCCACTACTAGTTGATCCATTGTAGGATAAGGTCACGTAACTCAGGTTTTCCGTAGATGAGAGTTGACAAGCCTTATTGAAAGCATTCACCTATCAAGTGGTTATTTCATGAAGGCCACTCATGAAACGACGCAAGATATCTTTGAATCTGATAACAAAACATCTTGAAAAGTTTATTTCTATCATTGAGGGCTAATATAACATGCTACAACATACTCCGACGAAAGAATAGTGTCATGCAAGTAATCGCATTTCATATATGACAGGAATTTTTCTGTAAATTTTTTCCGACTCATGTATGATGTTTAATAGTAAAAAAGTATTTATTTTTCTATCATATACTATGTCTTATTCTTTTTTTCTCATTTTTTTTAAAAGATTATGATGAACCTCACAGATTAGGGCAATAGATTTAAGATTATGATGAATTCATAATAGTGAGACCAAAAATCATATAAACCCTATTCTAAAATATTTTCTATCGTAGGATCATTGAGTTAAGGATCGAAGTTTTCAGTAAGACTGGTATATTTTATGTATACTTGATGAATAGGGTGGTTGATCTCATGATCACTTGTATAGAAATACTAATATAAGGACGTAGGTGCTCATTTGAGAATGAGTTCACTAAATTGATCTACCATGAGAACATCTTATGAAGTCTTACTTGTCAAAAGATAATTCTCGAAGTAAAAGTTGTAGAAATGATTCTTTGACCTGAGATCATTATAGAACCTTGTTCATATGATCCATGTTTTGGTTTATACTTATTTATGACTAAGTCATGTACGGAGTGTTCATGAATATGGTGGATTGTATATGAAAGTTGTAAGTAGGTCAACAAGGAATCGATCACTTCTAGTAAGAGAAGAATTTTTCCATATAATCTCATCATATGATGACTCAGGAAATCTTTGATTAAAATACGATAAAATTAGAAATAGTTTCTAATCTTTTATTGGTCGAGTCATTATTATTGGATTGAAATTCAAATGGATAAAGTATTATGATTTGACAATATTTCATACCCATTGCTTGTTCATGATAAAAGATAATCGAAGGATTGATTGCATAGTAATTTACCATTAAAGGATATTTTGATAATTTTTATCAAATTTCTCATCTTCTGGATGGGCATGATATATTGCTAAATATCAATCATGTCTTGTAGATTTTCATGAATTAAAGTATTTAATTCATGAGTCAATTAAAAAGAAGTTCTAAATTGAGAACATAGGTTGACATAGATTTGACCTAATTCGATTACTCAGGTTATAATAGAACTAGATCATCATAAACCTAGACCTATTACTAGCTAGATACGGAGCCCAAAGAGTCACACACGTTGAGAAATTGGTCAAGGAAGTCAATTATAATTTTTAATAGATGATAGAATTCTAATTGATTAGCTAATTGATATGCTAACATATGTTGGCTAGCCTAACTTCTAACCTAATTAGATTAGATTATTTGCTTGCTATTTGAGCTAACTAATTTAAGTAAGACTTAAGTTGGATTAAGCTATCAATGTTCAGCCATTTTTGGACTCCTAAAATCTTTATCCATGCCATATATCAAGAGTCTTAAGGGCTTGAGACTCTTGTAGGTGCTAAGAAAAGTGGATGCTATTTTGGCATGCAGAAGGTCCAATAGTCTTGCTCCTTAATCGCTTTTTATGGATAATGTTGATCTCTACCTCTCTCTCTTCCATGCCTCATAAGGATATTGTTTGACTGGTTAAAGCTCTATTTTTTGGTGCAAAGTCATGAATATAGCATGAAAGGAATTAGCATATGAAGAGATGGTGCACAAGGAGAGGACTTAAAGTCCTTCTGTTTGTTAAATACCTTTTTTGAAAAGCTTATCTAGTTCTCACACCTCTTAGATTTATTTTGACCAGGTCTTTGTCCATGTGAAAGAAGGAAAGTCATTGGATTTTGAGAAGAGATGCAAGATATATCTCTTGGAGCAAGAAACTCCGAAATGTCATATCTATATAGTATTTTCATTGCATTTTTCCATTTGACTCTTGCTTTAAGAAACTTATCTAATACATTGTATATCAGATAAGTGGTGGGCAATGGATGTTATTGGTGCCTCCTCTCAACCTATAAATAGGTCTTCATGGTAAAGTCCGAGGCATCCAAGTTTTGTCTGAATAGTTTTCTTGCTTCTCTTATTAAGATAAATCTTCAAGATTAAGACAAGTCTGCCATTTTAGAGACAAGGACTTAGAAAGAGAATTAAAAAAGATAAAAAGATAGTAAGAGAGATTTTTGAGAGGTCTCAAGATACCCTTTGTTAGGGTACAAATCCTAACAAGGCTAAAAGACTGTCAGGAGGAAATATTCAGCAGCCAAGCTTGAAGGAGTACTTTCTTGATCCAATTTCCATGTGTATCATCTCTGGAGGGTATGTACTTGTGTACCTATGAAAATACTAGGATTTAGCATTACATTCTTTTAGATCTCTTATATGTTGCCCTAATTAATTATTATAATTAAGGGATCCTAAGTCTAAGATTTTGGTTGTCTAGGATTTCAATAATAAAAAATTTTGAAATTTATATTTTTGCCATGCAACTATAACCCAATAATGATATCAGAGCCATCTTGATTAATTCAATCAATGGTCAATTAAATAATAGATGTATATATCATTTTATATAACAAGCATGATAGCTGTTATATGCATTATTTTGTGAATCCCATTGATCAGGTGTTTCACTTAAATCCTAATTGATATTAGAGATATGTTTAGATTTGTTAGTCATCATTCTGAAATAAGGTAGTCCTAACATAGTGATGGATGTCTGCTATATTGTAAGGTTATTCTAGAATGATGTTACACTTGGCACATATTTTTGTATTGATATGCTAGTATATAGTATTAGGATGTGTTTGAGACCATGAAAGCCCTCTTAAAATTATATTTAGTTATAGTTTTTGAAATCAAACAACAATCTTCCAAGATTTGATTGATCAATTGCTATCTAAGAAAGTAGTTCTGGAAAGATAAAGAGAATGTTTTAATTGGATCTATTACTTACCTAGCCTATTTTTTGGTGTCTACGGCAAGCACGAGGGGCTTTCCACCTCTCTCTCATTTACCTGGCTAATTTGATTGATTTAAATCTTGAATTGGAAATACTAATTGATTAGAAACTACTGATGCCTTCCTTCATACTAAGCTAAATTCATGTCAAAAAGTATAGTAGGTATGTTATGTAACATAAGGCCTACTCTAGGGATTGATGCGAAATTGTCTTGGTGCATCTAATATTTTATAGCATATTTGATGGTGTTGTTTTGTTATGTAATACAAGGACAACATTTTTCAAACATGACTATATGAAAATGAAAGGGTTGACTAAACAAAGACATTATAGTTTGTGTAACACAAGGTTATAATTATCTTAGAGGTAGTAATTATGTTGAAAATTACATGGATTGTAATTGGAAAAGAAATTTCCTATCCTTGAACTCATAAATTTTTATTATGTAACACAAGGCATTTGTGAGGCATGGGGATCTCAATCCTACTAAAAAAATCTTGAAAAGTTTTCTCGCTTACCATATGTAAGGGCTATGGTATTCACGATAAAATAGTGAGAGATATTATTAGATTTATAAGTCCTCATTTAGTTATGAATATCATCTTGAGTGGCTTGCTTATATATTGTTCTTATTTTTATGTAGATTATTTAATGGTTTCTACTTTATCACTATGGGTTCTAATTATATGGATTAGTTAAGGAACCCGAGGATTGTCTTGACACATGAAAAAGTCTTCTACATCCTCAAATCTCTTGATCTCAAACTGATTAGAGAGGATGCTACAGATAAGGAAAAGGCCATGTATAGAATGTTGCAAAATGATACTTAACTTTCAAGTGTATCATGTTGGCTTTTATGAGCAATGAATTGTAGAGACAACATAAAGACATAGAGCCTCATTCCATACTCTTCAATTTCAAGAAATTGTATGGAGAGCAAAGAAGGACTGCTTGATATGAAATATCGAAGCAGTTGTTTTGTGCAAGAATGAGTGAGGGCTCATTCATACAAGCCCATATACTAAAGATGATTGACTTAATCACTCAATTAGATCAATTAGGATTTGTTATGGATAGGGAGCTCGCTTAAGACTTAGTCCTGTAATCATTCCTTGATTCCTTCTCACAGTTTATCATTAATTACCATATGAATAAATTAAATATTTTATTATCTGAGCTGCTTAACATGCTTAAGATAGCTGAGAGCCATTTTAAAGAAGATAAGGCTCATCATCTTCTAGCTGACGGGAAGAAGAAAATGACACTGAAGAAGGGTTTGAAGAGAAAAAGGCACCCTAAGAGTAGCATCAAGAAGAAGAAGGCAAAGAAACCCTCTACTGATGGAACTTATTTCCATTGCGGGAAGTAAGGACATTAGAAGAAAAACTGTAAGAGTTATCTTGCAAGTTTGAAACTTGATACTAGTGGTGCATCGAAAAGTTTACACATGATACAAACTAACTTATCATTCAATACTTCAGCTTCTGATTCATGGATATTGGATACTACTTATAGGTTTCATATATACAAGTCATTACAGGGATTACGGAGAATTAAGAGTTTGAAGAAAGATGACTTCGAGCTTTATGGCACGAGTGGTGAAGCCATTCAAGTGAAAGCTATAGGTACCTATCTACTATTATTGTCTTTGAAAAAGATATTAGAATTGAAGGACCATTACTATATTTAAAATATCATTAAAAATATTATTTTTATATCCTTGTTATTACAACAAGATTTTAAAATTAATGTAAAGAGCAATTATTGCTCAATTTATTATTTTAATAAATTCTTTGAAAATGATTTATTCAATAGTGATCTTTTTATTCTTTCATTCAATGATGAAGTATTACTTATTAAAAATAATAAATGAAAGAAAGAAGATGTTATTGTCACTTTTCTCTGGCATTGCTAACTCGGTCATATTGGTAAGTTTAGGATAAATAGGTTATATAAAGATAATTTCTTTGATCCTTATGATTATGAATCATTAGGAACTTGTGAGTCCTTTCTCATGGATAAAATGATCAGGTCTTCATTCACTAAACATGGAAAAGAGACAATTGAGTTATTAGATCTTATACATACAGATGTATGTGGATCTATGACAACTTAAGCTAGAGGAGAGTACTCTTTTTCATCACCTTCACTGATGAACTATCAAGGTTTGGATATGTATATCTTATGAAAAACAAATCTTAAATCTTTGATAAATTTATGGAGTATCAAAGTATGATTGAGAAATAAACTAGAAAAGTATTAAAATTCTTCAATTTGATCGAGAAGAATACTTATATAGTAAATTTTTTAATCATCTTTTATATAGTAAATTTTTTAATCATCTTTTATATAGTAAATTTTTTAATCATCTTAAGGACAAAGGCATTCTCTCATAGTGGATACTTCCATATATACCACAATTAAATGATATAGTAGAAAGGAGGAATCACCCTTTGTTAGATATGGTGCGGTCCATGATGAGCTTCACAAATCTTTCTATTTCCTACTAGGAATATACCCTAGAGACTGCTACCTATATTCTAAATAGGGTTCTATCAAAATTAGTCACTAGCACTCTATATGAATTATGAAAAGGAAAAATATTAAATTTCAAATATTTTAAGTTTAGGGTTGTCTTGCTTATGTCAAAAATAATTTTAGACATAAGTTAAGTACTATGACAGATAAATGTAGGTTTATAAGTTATTCTCAAGAGAATATTGGATACTTCTTTTATCATCCTACTAAATAAAAGGGTTTTGTAAATAGACGTGCCACTTTCTTGGAGAAGAAATTTATCCAAAAAGGAGATAGTAGGAAGATAGTTGAACAAGACGAGTTCAAAACTTATAACCTACTCATGTAGAGATTTCATAATAAATTTTTCAACCACAAGTATTTATTAATCAGGTATATCTACAACATGCACCTTCTCTCCGAAGGTCAGAGAGAGTGCAAGCTACACCTCTCAAATATGGCTTAGTCATTGGGAATGACAATGAAGCTAATATATTCAGGATGATGATCCTATTATGTATTCAAAAGCAGTCAAGATAAAGACTCTAACAAATAGCTTGAAGCCATGAAATCTAAAATGGACTCCATGAATTCAACCAAGTTTGGATCTTAGTTGATCTGCTTGAGAGAGTAAACCCTATAGGGTGTGAATGCATCTTCAAGAAGAAGATTGGAGCAAATGATCAAGTATAAACCTATAAGGCTAGGCTAATAGCGAAAGGTTTCAAACAAAAATACGAAATTGATGATGGTGAAGCCTTTTCACCGGTAGCTATGCTAAAGTCTATTCGAATTTTGCTTGATATCGCTGCATATTATGATTTTAAAATCTAATAAATAGATGTAAAAACTACCTTCCTCAATAGGTATTTTAAGGAAAAAGTTTATATGTCACAACAAGAGGGATTTGTCTCAAGTGGGAGACCGAACCCAGTATGCAAGCTTAAGAAATCAAAATCCATTTATGGATTGAAGCAAGCTTAGAAGAATTGGAACATTTGCTTTGATAAAATAATTCAGGAATTTAGTGAAAGAACCATGTATGTATATGAGGGCAAGTGACTGTGCCATTATCTTTTTAATTCTATATATTGATGATATATTTATTATTAAAAATGATATTCTAATATTATTATTGGTCAAAGCTTAGCTATCTAAAAAGTTTTTCACGAAGGATTTGAGAAAAGCATCCTATATACTAGGTATAAAGATCTATAGAGATAGATCCAAGATGACACTTGGCTTGTCCCAATCAGGTATATTGACTTAGTATTGAAAAGATTTAATATGAAGAAAAGTAAAAAGAATTACTTATCCATGAGTTAAGGTATACATCTCTCTAAGAAGATATCTCCTAAGATACCTGAAGAGAGAAAAGGATGAGTAAAACTCCTTATGCTTCGATTGTAGGATCGATCATGTATGCTATGTTATGTACCAAACCTGAAATAGCTTATATTCTAGGTGATATGGCTACATCGCTGACGTGGAGCGCATGTCAGGTCCAGTTGGACACGGTCAGTACCGCATAGATTTTTTCTTTTAAAAGATCCCACGTTCGGGAAGAAGTGCTCCTGCTCCTTCGCCAGGTGGCACCTCAAGACGGGTCCACCTCGGTCGAAGTCAAGCCTCTCTGCCACTCCGCCAGGTGTCCACCCAGGAGGGTTCCACCTCGGCCGAAGCTGGCGGCCCCTCGCTCCCTCGCCAGGTGGCACCCCAAGATGGGTCCACCTCTGTCGAGGTCAAGCCGGGCCCTCATGCTCCTTCGCCAGGTGGCACCCCAAGACGGATCCACCTCGATCGAAGTCGAGCCTCTCTTTGCCACTCCACCAGGTGTCCACCCAGGAGGGATCCACCTCGGCCGAAGCTGGCGGCCCCTAGCTTCCTTGCCAGGTGGCACCCCAAGACGGGTCCACCACTGCCGAGGTTGAGCCGGGCCCTCCTGCTCCTTCGCCAGGTGGCACCCCAAGACGGGTCCACTTCGACCGAAGTCAAGCCTCTCTCTGCCACTCCGCCAGGTGTCCACCCAGGAGGGGTCCACCTCGACCAAAGCTGGTGGCCCCTCGCTCTCTCACCAGGTGGCACCCCAAGATGGGTCCACCTCTACCGAGGTCGAGCCGGGCCCTCCCGCTCCTTCGCCAGGTGGCACCCCAAGATGGGTCCACCTCGGTCGAAGTCAAGCCTCTCTCTGCCACTCCATTAGGTGTCCACCTAGGAGGGATCCACCTCGGCCGAAGCTGGTGGCCCCTCGCTCCCTCGCCAGGTGGCACCCCAAGACGGGTCCACCTCTGTCGAGATTGAGCCGGGCCCTCCTGCTCCTTCGCCAGGTGGCACCCCATGACGGGTCCACCTCGGTCGAAGTCGAGCCTCTCTCTGCCACTCCGCCAGGTGTCCACCCAGGAGAGGTCCACCTCGGCCGAAGCTGGAGGCCCCTCGCTCTCTCGCCAGGTGGCACCCCAAGACGGGTTCACCTCTGCCAAGGTCGAGTCAGGCCCTCCTATTCCTTCGCCAAGTGGCACCCCAAGACGGGTCCACCTCGACCGAAGTCGAGCCTCTCTCTGCCACTCCATGAGGTGTCCACCCAGGAGGGGTCCACCTCGACCGAAGCTGGCGGCCCCTCGCTCCCTCGCTAGGTGGCACCCCAAGACGGGTCTGCCTCTATCGAGGTCGAGCCAGGCCCTCCTGCTCCTTCGCCAGGTGGCACCCCATGACGGGTCCACCTCGGCCGAAGTCGAACCTCTCTCTGCCACTCCGCCAGGTGTCCACCCAGGAGGGATCCACCTCGGCCGAAGCTGGCGTTCCCTCGCTCCCTCGCCAGGTGGCACCCCAAGACGGGCCCGCCTCTATCGAGGTCGAGCCAGGCCCTCCTGCTCCTTCGCCAGGTGGCACCCCATGACGGGTCCACCTCGGCCGAAGTCGAACCTCTCTCTGCCACTCCGCCAGGTGTCCACCTAGGAGGGGTCCACCTCGATCGAAGCTGGCGGCCCCTTGCTCCCTCGCCAGGTGGCACCCAAAGATGGGTCCACCTCTACCGAGGTCGAGTCGGGCCCTCCTGCTCCTTCGCCAGGTGGCACCCCAAGATGGCTCTACCTCGGTCGAAGTCGAGCCTCTCTCTGCCACTCCACCAGGTGTCCACCCAGGAGGGGTCCACCTCGGCTGAAGCTGGCGGCCCCTCGCTCCCTCGCCAAGTGGCACCCCAAGACGGGTCCACCTCTGTCGAGGTCGAGTCGGGCCCTCCTGCTCCTTCGCCAGGTGGCACCCCATGACGGGTCCACCTCGACCGAAGTCGAGCCTCTCTCTGCCACTCCGCTAGGTGTCCACCCAGGAGGGGTCCACCTCAGCTGAAGCTGGTGGCCCCTAGCTCCCTCGCCAAGTGGCACCCCAAGATGGGTCCACCTATGCCGAGGTCGAGCTGGGCCCTCCTGCTCCTTCGCCAGGTGGCACCCCAAGACGGGTCCACCTTGGCCGAAGTCGAGCCTCTCTCTGCCACTCCGCCAGGTGTCCACCCAGGAGGGGTCTACCTCGGCCGAAGCTAGCGGCCCCTCGCTCCCTCACCAGGTGGCACCCCAAGACGGGTCCACCTATGTCGAGGTCGAGCCGGGCCCTCCTGCTCCTTCGCCAGGTAGCACCCCAAGAAGGGTCCACCTCGATCGAAGTTGAGCCTCTCTCTACCACTCCGCGAGGTGTCCACCCAGGAGGGGTCCACCTCGACCGAAGCTGGCAGCCCCTACTCCATTGGCAGGTGGTGCCCCCTGATGGGTCCACCTCGATTGAGGTCAACCCTACTATGCAAAGCCTCGGGGAGGCAGAGACACGGGTCGCGAGGTCACCACTAGAGCCAGCGCACGCCGTGCTCCGTACAAGGCACCGGTATGGCCTGTAATGATATGCGAAACCTCGTTTACACAAATTAATCAGGACCCCATAACCGAGGAATGAAATCCTAGCGGGCAGGAGCCTGAAATGGCTGGAAGCCCACCGTTAACGCCCCGAAAGGAGAGCTCCCGTGCTCAGCCCAAGGCCTCACCAGTCTTCCCCCTTTCGTGACACACTGCGGACGAGGTGTGCTGACCACTTAACTTCCAGACTCGAAGAAGAAGGGGAAGGAGAAGGTCCAGAAGGTCTCAGAGAGCCCCCTGGAGGGGACGTGGGCTGAAGGCAGTTCGGTGATATAAAAGAGATGGTAAAAACGGACGGAAAGGTAGGTGGAAAAAAGGGGAGAACACCAAAAGAATGATCCGGGAGGATCTCGAGAAGTCCTCAGGCGAGAGCTCGGTGGCCCTAGCATGGGAGGCCGGGTCTCAACTCCTCTCTTCCCCATACTTCTTTTATTTTACATCTCCTCTAAGCACGGGGATCCTTCGGGGGCCCGCCTTAGAGGTCCTGTTCCATCTTGCCGCTCTCTGACTTGATCGTCGAAGTGCCCCCGCCAGAACCCCCGGCCCGGGTCTCTGACCTTGTTTTGCAGGTCTAGAAGTTTGGAGATCTCGAGGTGAGAGAGTCTGAGAACCGGTGCCAGCTCACGAGCTACAGGCCACCGCGGTGAGATCGACAACAGATTGGCACACCAGGTAGGGGGGTGCAGAACAGTAACCCCTGTACAAGAAAGCTCTCCGTGGGTGAAAGCGTGCTTCGACCATGGTGGTGACGCGTGGATGCGAAGCATCCACCAGTCGAGCAGGAGAAGTTCCATCTCCCCAAGGGCCGCGTAGCCCGGGTAGGGAACTTCCAGGTCCACCTCCTCCTCCTCAGCCATCCCCGGTGGACAGTCCTTTCGTAGCTATCATCCAGCAGCTGCAAACTCTGACCACTACTGTGCGGTAACTGCAGCACCAGCAACGCTCCCTGTCCACTCAGTCCTAGCCAGGGACCCCCGTAGAAGCCTGTGCTCCATCCAAGGCAGGCCCTCCCATCCGCGGGCAGTTTCCAACCCCCACGGGAGCCACCAGACTCCCGCGAAGAGGAACTACTCTGGTTCGGTAGATCATGAGAGTCGATCCCCGGCCAACGATGCTGAAGTAGTGCGACGCAGCAGGCGCCATCAGGACAAGACTCCCCGCAGAGACTGATCGGCACCCCCTTCTCCAGTGGCCTCGGTGGAAGATTCCACCGACAAGACCTTCAGGCGCCAGGCCGAGAGGTGCCTGGAGGAGCACGAGCACAAGTTGGCAGAGTTTGCCTGCTGCTTTGCCGACATGCAGAGCTCCCCAATCGATCTAGTGGGCTATAATGCCTAACCACCCTTCTCCCAGGAAATCCAAGAGGAACCGATCTCGAATCAGTTCCGCATGCCTCAGGTGGATCCCTACGATGGGACCACTGATCCCTTGGACCATTTAGAGAGTTATAAGGCTCTCATGAGGGTCCAGGGAGCGACGGACGCACTTCTATGCATTGCCTTCTTAGCCACCCTCTGGAAGGCTGCTCGAGTTTGGTTCACCCGCCTCGAGCCAGAATCCATCAGCTCCTTCCATCAACTGGAAGGAAAGTTTGTGGCACACTTTGACGCTTGCCGGAAGGTGCCAAGAGAGGTGGATAGCCTCTTCTCTATCCGCCAGCAGGACCAGGAGCTGCTGTGGGACTACATCACCCGCTTCAAGATCGCCGCCCTGGAAATCAATAGTCTGGACGAGCCTGTCGCCATGCTGGCATTGAAGCGCGGGTTCAAGACCTCCCGTCTAACGTATTTCCTGGACAAGAAGCCCCCCAAGACGTACTCTGAGCTCCTCCTCCATGTCCACAAGTACATCCGAGCGGAGGAGGCAGATCGCACCAGGCGAGAGCTGGACGGGAAGCCTTCTAAGAAGCCTACTCCAAGGGATGTCTCCGGGACGCAGAGGCCTGGACCACCTGCAGATTTTCGTCCAGGCCCGAAGCCGAAGAACGGTGCTGCCCCGGAGAGAACGTTCACCCCTCTCCTCGCTCCCAGAATGAAGATCCCCATGGAGATTGAGGGTGAGCACTACCTCCACCGACCTCCTCCTCAGAACCCAAGGAACATCCGTGACAAGATAAAATATTGTCAATTTCACCGCGAGCACGGTCATAACATGGAGGAGTGCCGCAATCTGAAGCGGGAGATTGAGGAGTTGATCAAGAGGAGCTACCTCAGGAAGTTCTTAAGGAACGAAGCCCCGACGGAGGGTCAGCCGCTCGCAACCCTTCCCCCCGTCCCTGTAATTGACAACCGCCCAATAGAGAAGCCGGTGGGCATGATTTCTTAGGGGATTGGGCATGCGACGAAGAGAGCCCGGGAGGTGGGAGACCCAAAGAATGTACTCCCCTTTGAAAAGGGGAACAAAAATAAAAATGTAAACAATGATGCAGTGGTGGTCAAGATGACCATCGTGAAGCATCCTGTACATCACATTATGGTGGATAGTGGGAGCTCTACTGACGTGCTTTTTTACGATGCTTTCTTCCGAATGAATCTGTCTCATGATCAATTAAAGCCGGTGCACACCCCTCTCGTGGACTTCATCGGAGATTCGGTGGGGGTCGAAGGAGAGATCACTCTTCCTGTCACTGCCGGATTCCCACCTCGGCAGAGTATGGTCAAGATGACGTTTACCGTCGTCAAGCTCCCATCACCTTATAATGCCATCCTCGCCCGTCCAGGGCTCAATCAGCTGGACGCTGTCATTTCCATTAAGAGATTGCTGGTGCAGTTCCCTACTGCCTCTGGGATGGGAGTAATAAGAGGGATGGCCCAGCCCGTCCAGCATTGTCTGCAGACAGTCCCGGGGGCCCGGAGTGCTGAGCTTGGCTCCGATGTCGACGACCTCGACCTAAGAGAACAAGACCCCAGGGGAGGGCCCGTAGAGCGCTTGCTGACGTACCCCCTCGGCTCAGACCCTCAGAAGACAGTGCAGATAGGAGCCCAGCTCTCGGAAGAAGAGCGGGCTCTCTTGCTAGACTTCGTCCGGGTGAACGCTGATATGCTCGCCTGGTCCGCTGCTAACATGCCAGGTATCCCCTCGGAAGTCATCACCCACCGGTTGAACATTGATCCAAGGTGCCGCCCTGTCCGCCAGAAGAAGAGGAGTTTTGCTGCGGAGAGGCAGAAGGCCATTATTGAAGAAGTAGAGAAGCTCCTCACCGCCGGCTTTGTACGAGAGGTATAGTATCCCAGTTGGCTAGCAAACGTGGTCATGGTGAAGAAGAGCAACGGCAAATAGAGGATCTGTGTGGACTACACCGACCTCAACCGAGCTTGCCCAAAGGACAGTTTCTCTCTTCCAAAGATGATCAGCTCGTGGACACTACTTCAGGTCATCGCCTCCTCTCTTTCATGGATGCCTTCTCCCGGTACAACCAGATCCGAATGCACCCGGAGGACGAGGAGCACACTACTTTCATCACCGATCGCGAAACCTACTATTATAAGATGATGCCATTCGGTCTTAAGAACGCCGGGGCCACGTACCAATGGCTGGTCAACAAGGTCTTCAAAGACCAGATTGGCCGCAACATGCAAGTGTACATGGATGACATGCTGGTGATGAACAAGCCCACTTCAGACCATGTCGGTGACCTGGCGGAGACCTTCGGTAACCTCCAGCTTCACCAGATGAAATTGAATCCGGTGAAGTGCGCTTTTGGCGTGTCCGCCGGGAAGTTCCTGGGGTTCATGGTAACCCAAAGGGGGATAGAAGCCAACCCGGAGAAGGTCCAGGCTATCCTGGACATGGAGCAACCCACCTCCAAGAGGCAAGTGTAGCGACTCACCGGTCGGATAGCCACCCTGAGTCGATTTATCTCAAGGTCCGCTGACCGCTGCCAGCCCTTTTTCAAGGCACTGAGGAAGATGAACGACTTTACTTGGACGGAGGAGTGCCAGGAGGCGTTCAACGAGCTGAAGAGGACACTGGCATCTCCGCCGCTGCTTGCCAGGCCCGAAGAAGGAGAGGAGCTCCTCCTGTACCTGGCGGTCACCCCGGAGGCCATCAGTTCGATCCTGGTTTGGATCAACGACAAGGGGATGCAAAGGCCGGTGTATTACACAAGCAAACTCCTCCATGATGCGGAGCTCAGGTATTCCCGGTCTGAGAAATTGATTTTTGTGCTAATCGTATCCGCTCAGCATCTCAGGCCTTATTTTCAAGCGCACCCCATTGCTGTCCTGACGGATCAGCCGCTGAAAGCGGTGCTCAGCCAACCTGACACGTCTAGACACTGGCAAAGTGGGCACTCAAGCTCAGCGAGTTCGACATCACTTACAGGCCGAGGTCGGCCATGAAGGAACTGGTACTCGCTGATTTCTTAGTTGAGTGTGCAGGCCTGGGCGAGGGGCCGGAAGAAAGCCCCCAAGACTGGCAACTGGAGCCAGGACTAGAGGAAGACATCTGGATCCTTCATGTAGACGGAGCCTCGAACTTCGGCGGGAGTGGAGTTGGACTCATCCTCGCCAACAGCGAAGGAGTTGTCACCGAATATGCGCTTCACTTCCAGTTCGCTGCCACTAATAATCAGGTGGAGTATAAAGCGCTCCTCGCAGGGCTAAGAGTGTCCCGCGAGCTACGCGTGGCCAACCTCAGGGTCTTCACCGACTTGCAGCTGGTAGCCGGGCAGATCTCGGGGGAGTACGAGGTGCGGGACCTCTAAATGGCAAAGTACTTGGAGATCGTACGAATGAGCGCGACAGGATTTCGGCATTTCAGCATCTCCCATATACCTCATGGGGAAAATGCCCGTGCGGACGCCCTCTCCTGCCTTGCAACCCTGCCGGACTCATCATTGGGCCCTGCTTACATCGAGCACCTCGAGGCCCTGAGCTACGAGACACCCATGGAGGTCCAGCAGGTCAACCAAGAGCCCAGCTGGATAGACAAGTACACTGAGTACATCACCAACGGCACCTTGCCAGTGGACCGCGTGGTGGCTGGCCTCATTAAGAGGAAGGCCGCTTGGTTCATCTTAATGAATGGGCTACTGTATCGGAGGTCTTACTCCTACCCGCATCTCAAGTGTCTGAGACTCGCAGAAGCCGCACTCGTGCTCCAAGAGATCCATGAGGGTATCTGTGGGAACTATGTGGGGGGCAGGACATTGGCGTACAAGGCCCTCCATCAAGGTTATTTCTAGGAGACAATGAAAGAAGACGCAGCTGACTTCGTGAAGAGGTGCGACTGGTGTAAGCGGCATGCCATGGTGCAACGTCAGCCCGCCGCTCCACTCTCCCAGCTCTCCGCCCCATGGTCGTTCGCTCAATGGGGCATGGATCTCCTAGGCCCTTTTCTCCCAGCATCCGGGCAACGAAAATTCTTGATCGTGGCCTTCGACTACTTCACGAAGTGGGTCAAGGCCGAATCCTTGGCCCAGATCACGAAGGCAAATGTCACCAAGTTTCTCTGGAAGTCAATTATTTGCCGCTTCAGCCTAACGCACACTATTATCATCGACAACGGACGTCAGTTCGATTGATGGGAGTTCGAGGAGTTTTGCAACGACCTCGGCATCCACCATCTTTTCACTTCGGTGGTGCATCCTCAGACGAACAGAGAAGCCGAGATAATAAATAGGACCATCTTGCAAGGCCTCCGGACAAGACTGGAACAGGCCAAGGGTAGGTGGGCAGACGAGCTCCCGAGCATCCTTTGGGCGTATCACACTATCCCAAGGATGGCTACGGATGAGACCCCGTTCAACCTTGTCTTCGGAGCAGAAGCGGTAATACCAGTTGAGCTCAGCTTACCGACCCTGCACGTGAAACAGTATGACGAGGCGGAAAACCCTGCCAGGATGCTGCTAAACCTGGACATCTTTGAAGAAACGAGAGACAGGGCCCGAGTTCGGATGGCGGCTTACCGGCAACGGGTGGCCAGATATTACAACTCCAGGGTGCAATCGAAGTCCTTCCACCAGGGAGACCTGGTGCTCCGCCGTGCTGAGGCTTCCTAGCCACGGGAGTGCGGAAAGCTCTCCCCTAATTGGGAAGGGCCTTATAGGGTGGCGGAGGCGCTTCCCCACGGGGCGTACTACCCGGAAGAGGTCCCAGAGACTTAGGTCCCGGTCGTACAAAATCCCGGAGAACAGCTCGGTAAGCCGCACAGGGCTCAATTTTAGCCCGCGGCCCCGGGGTTCAGTCTGGAAGTTCGCAAGGAACCGGTTCCAAAGCGAAATCCCGGACTTCAGTCTGGAAGGTAGGGCAGAACCTAGTTCGCCCACGCAATCTCGGAGTTCAGCTCGGAATGCACTACGGGACTTAGTCCCAGTAGCTAGCACCGGGGTTCAGTCCGGAAGATGCACCAGAAAAAAAGAAAAGAAAAGAGCGTGATAGAAGGAACGAGTTAATGAAAAAATATTTTCATTGCAAACAAAAAGTTCCTTACACAAAAAGGGCCCTAACAGGCCGGGAGACCCCAAAGAAAGAAAATACAAAAATAAAATAAAAAGTCACGGAGCTACTTCGGCGCAGCCTCGCATCCTCCTCAGGCTGGGGGGCACCCTCTTCGCCGGCGCCGTTGACTGGAGGCTGCTCGGGAGTTGCCACCTCGTCACCAGCCACCGTCGAAGCTCCTCCGGTGGGCTCCTGCCTCCTGCCGCCCAGTACGACCCCGCTAAGGTCGAGCTCAGGGTAGAAGGAAGTCACCTTCTCTAGGTATACCTGGAATCCCTTCAAGAAGGAGTCCACGGCCGCCTCGCGCACCTCAGCGACGTACTCCTCGGAGGCTCGGAACTTTGGCACGGGCTCCTGCGCCTCCCTCTTGGACACCTTCAGCATCCCGTTGACGTTGGAGTTCTTCTCCTTGGTTTCGCTCAGCTCCTTGAGGACTTCTTCTACCCGGCGCTCCAGTGACTGGGACTGAGCCCTGAGGCGGGTCTTCCTTGCCGCGTCCTCCTCGTTGCGACACTAGTTCGAGATCCTCTCCTCCAACAAAGAGGTCTCGAGCTCCTTGATGCGCCCCTCGGCACGGACCAGGTTGGCCTGGAGAGCCTGGTTATTCCCTCGCAGCTCGACCCCCTTCTCCATGAGGTCCTTGACATCAGCTGCGAGTTTGTCGAGCTTCTCCTCCTTCTCAGCATCCTTCTTGGCGTAGCCGGCAAGGAAGTTCCTCAGCAACAGTACGTCCGTCCCGATCTGCATCGAAAGAGACACGGAGTTAGTAAGACCCAACTGAAACTTTAAGGGGTCAAAGCTCGGAACTCACCGTAAAAAGCTGCGGGAGGATCACGAGCAGCGCCTCGATGTAGTCCTGGCCGCCCCTTAGACGGCGGTCCCGGGAGGTGCTGGCGAACTCCATGACTCTCTCCGCGAGCCCTTGATCACGGATCACGAAGCAGCGACTGGTGAGACTTGGGGGTGGGATGGCCATGTTGGCAGCAGACTGGGCGGCCATCCCTTCGACAAGCGGTGCGACCGTCAGTGGAGCTGCCACCACCCTGGTGGCCACCGCGGAAGTGGTCAGTGCGGCGGCTGGAGCGAGCATCGCTCGAGGAGGTTCCGTCCCCCTCTCTTCCCCGACCCTGTCGAGGTCAACGACAGGGACATCGGGCACCCGGGATCGAGGCGGCCTGGGAGCAGGAGCCGCCGCCCCAGGGCCAGTAACGGCCGAAGCAGGCGCAGGCACCCAGCTCGCCTCAGTGCGTTCCCTCTTCGCCGGGGGGTCAGTCCCTTCGGCAGCATCCCTCTCCATGATGCCCTCCATCAGGTTTTCCATGGAGAACTCATACCTGAGAAAAAAGGGGGGGGTTCAGTTAGGCCTGTTTAAAGAAAAGAAGTGCCGAACTAAAGATAAAGGCGAAGGAGCGAGATCCGGGCCACACCCAACTCCCGGATGGGACTGATCCCCGTCTCGAATAAATTCTGCTCTGAGAGCAGAACGTCGATAGTTGGGATCGCGCACCCAGCAGCAGCATAAAGTCATCCTGATCCGCCGGCTCGACCTGGGAATTCTGGCTCGGGGATCAGTCCGGCTCACTCCAAGCCCAGTCAACGTTCTTGACCGAGACGAAAAAGAAACGGTTCTTCCAATCCTTGATTGAAGAAGGGAGGTTGAACCTAAGGCACCTAGGCCGGGGTGAAATGTACCACCAGCCATCATTGGTAGAGTAGTGCTTCAGGATGAAGAGAGCCCTGAAGAGAGAGAAACAGGCAACGAACCCATGGAAGTGGCAGAAGACGATGAAGGCAATGATGACCCGGATGGCATTAGGAGCTAACTGGGCTGGGACAAGATGATAATGGTTGAGGAACAAAAGAAAAAAGGGATGAAGGAGAAAACGAAGACCCCCACTGAGGAAGTCCTCGTAGAAGGCGACCCTCCTAGGGCCACTCGAGGTTACTCGATCCCTATGCCTTAGGAGGGAAAGGTGGATTGAATCCGGGACCCCACAGGTATCCCGGATCCAGGAAAGATCGTCTCCGGTCATCGTCAAAGCGTAACCGGAGGGACCGGAAGAAGAGGCCTCCAGAGGAGGAAGAAAGGAAATGGGACGCACAGAAATTATGGGAGGAGACCTAGGACCCCTAGGGACACCTATGGTCACGGCCCCGGGTTGGAGCTGCCTTCGGACCTCGTCCGAGATCTCTTCCCCCTCCGAGGAGGAAGATGATGGAGTCCTCGACCGGGAGGGGCCATCCTCGTCCGGGTTGGAGGAAACATAGCGGCGACACGCCATGAAGGAAGAAGAAACAAGAAAACTAGTACAAGGAATAGAAGATAGAAGAAGAGGAGAAGGGGGTCGCAGACACTCACCGAGATATTTTGTACAAGAGGAATGGCAACCCCGGGAAGATGAAGCGAGACCACTGCAACCACCGGCGGAGTGTGAGAAAGTGGAGAAACCTCATTTCCAGAAAGTCTCCCTCATTTTCAAACTCAATCGACAGCAGCCATACGCCTCTTTCTATTTTGAGCCATCAAATAAGGAACAAGGTTGCTCATTAATTCAAGGTCTCATTAATGCCCGGTGAACAAGGTCTTTAAAAACTAAATTGGATGGAAAGGCAACTCGTGGATAAGGAACCAATAGATGAGGATCGAGAGAAAGCGCACATCAAGATGGTAGTATACCAGTGCTAGGTTGCTCATTAATTCAATGTCAGTTTCCTGGAAAAAGTCTTCAAGATCGGTGATCTGGTATTACGATAAGTAGAGGTCTCCCAACCTGGCCAAAGAGACAAGCTCTCACCAAACTGGGAAGGGCTCTACCAGGTAGAGAAAATTGTCAAGCCTGAAACTTATTGGCCGAACCATTGGATGGAACCCCCCTACTCCAATAATGGAACTCCATAAATTTATGGATCTACTATCAGTAATGTGCCCCTTTTTGCTAAATAAAAGTTCCTTTTCCTGTCAATGATTATAGTAAAAGCTCTCTTTGATGAAAGTCCCCTTTAGTAAAATTCTTTAGGCCCAATGAAACCCAGAAGATCTGCTAGGGATGATTTTTAGTTAAAAAACTATGCCTCACGTAGGATTGAGATCTCGTATCGAGAAGCTTAGAAGCTTATTGGCCTAAGGAATTTACTTAAAGAATCAACGTGAAGGATTCTGGGTTAAAAATAGAATTGTCACTGATGAAAGACCGATGAATATTAAGTTTAAAACCATGATAAAAAATCTATAGGCTCAAACAATCGGAAGTGTTGCAATCGAAAGTCAAGCTCTTATGATTGAAAGTGCTATGATCGAAAGCCTGCAGGCTCGAGTAATTGGAAGTATTGCGATCGGAAGCCAACAAGCTCTTACGATCAAAAGTGTTATAATTGGAAGCCCATAGGCTTTAGTAACTAAGAAGATTATGCTCGAGAGCCCATAGGCTCAAGCGATCAAAAATATAATGATTGAGATTCCATAACTCAATAAGATTAGAAAGATCGTGGTTAGGGGTACTGTGGCTAATCACTCGAACCTCTACTATTTGCCAGGATATAACTTGAAATGCAATTACACAATGCGAAGCAAACAAGAAATCCAAGATATAGTCGATAGATACAATAAAAAATACAAAAATGTCAGAAGTTTTTCATTGATAAAATTGGATTATACATGTGTAGCCTCATAGCCAAATTACATGAGTTTAGAGCCTCTTGGTTTATAACATTACTCATAAGCTTCTAAAGTATGAAAAAAATAGCAGTGCCTATCAAAGGACTATATGTCTTCTAGAATTCTAAGCTCTTCTATAGAGCTAGAATCACCTTCTGAGTAGTCAAGTGCACTTGTACCCTTGGTAGGATGACTGAAAAGATAGGAAGTGATTGAGGGCACGGGCGCAGCACCTTATTTCAAAAAAGTTAGTGCGACAAAGAACACACCTAGCAATCCCAACAAGAAGGATAGAGTAAAGGTGAAGCGAGGTGGCAGCATTCAGTGAAGCAGCCTACCACCTGAAGGAGGAAGTTCACTGGCGGGTGGGGGCTAGCCAAAAAATTAGGAAGTTGCTTCCAATTCATCCTCGGGCTACTACTGCCATCCATAACCTCTAAGAAAGGCTTAGATGAAGCAGCATAGAGCCTGAGCCCTCCAGCTCGTATTAAGTCCACCAACTTGCTTTAGCTACAGTGATGTAGGTTAACAACTGGCCATTAAGTCCGTCAATCGACTGCAATGATGGTGGCCCAACAACAGTGCTAGATGCTCATGAAATTCTCCTCCTGGAAAGAACTCCTTCAAAAAGAGCAACCCTATGACTTTGACACCTCTGCGAAAGGCCAATTGTGATGGCTCCTTAAAGGTTTTTGGCAGCATAGTGGTAGGAGAAGAGTTGTGGAGGATTGATACCCCTGGCTATCCTTATATAGTAAGCTCGATGGGAGACTCACTGCTCGCATGCCCTACTGAAATCCAGCAAATGTTGTCATCTTGAAAAATGGGTATCACTAGGAAGGAATGAGAGGGGTAGCAATGAGCTCCCCCATCTTCACCTCCTCCTAAATCATGTCTAGAAGACATGTTTCGATTGGAGCATAATCAATCAAAGCATTTTGAAAATACACTATCGTGCCAAGTGACGCTTCTTGATGAAGGGGGATTCTCGAAGGATGGAAAAATTAAGGCACCGCTAAGGCGATCAACACCCATATGGCTCCAAGTGATCGAATAGTGCTTAGTTAGAGCCCTCAAGCAATCAATACCCACATGGCTCCAAATGATTGAGTAGCACTCGTTTAGAGCCTCGGGTGATCAATGCCTACATGGCTCCAAGTGACCAAGTAATGCTCCATTAGAGCTCTCAGGCGATCAATGCTATATGGCTCTAAGTGACCAAGTAGTGCTCAATCAGAGTCCTCAAGCGATCAACATCCATATAACTTCAAGTGATTAAGTAGCACTCGGCCAGAGCCCTTAGATGATTAATACTCACATGGCTCCAAGTGATCAAGCAACATTCGGTTGGAGCCCTCAAGCGATCGATGCCCACATAGCTCTAAGTGACAGAGTAGCACTCGATCTGAGCCCTCAGACAATCAATATCCATATGGCTCCAAGTGACCAAGTAACACTTAGTCAGAGCCCTCAGGCAATTATGTCCACATGGTTCCTAGTGATCGAGTAGCACTAGATCAAAGTCCTTAAACAATCAATGCCCATTAACTCCAAGTGACCGAGTCATGCTTAGTCAGAGCCCTCAAGTAATCAATGATCACTTGACTCCAAGTGACTGAGTAGTACTCGATCAGAACCCTTATGCAACCAATGCCCACTAATTTCAAGCGATCGATGAACAATTGGTTAGAGTGCAGGAATGTTTGAGCACCCATGATGAATGATCAAATCTTGAGCGGTCAAAACCTAAAGCAACTGGTGACTGCAATTCCAATTATTCTTAGGAAATCTATGATCGGCACGAGGAGAAGGATGGTTTGGCAAATATTTAAGCTCAAAAAAAGACATACAGAGATAAAAAAAAGTTCCATCACTTCTTGAATAAAATGTTCAAGGGCTACAAAAGGATAATTACAGGAATTGAAAAGAAACAAAATATAACTAGTCCTTTCGGGTCTTGAGATTCATGGTGCCTACTTTAGACAATGGTCGATCATCACCATCACTCTAAGAGCCCACCTCTGATGACTGACCTTCATTATTCTTTGGATCCATGAGCCCTCTCATAGTAGATAATGAATCTTGTGCAACCCCAGATCTTTCCAGAGGATCTCCCGATGGAAGTGGCATTCCTTGATGAGAGGCATCAATTCTTTCCTCCCAAGACGGGATCGAATTTATTGCAAGCTCCATGATGGATTTACTTACATCCATGCCCAAAAGAGGCTAGTGATGAAGATCAATGTTTAGATAGAGGACCCGAATCAAGACTTCGTAGTTGTTGTACCCTACTAGGAGCCCTTGATCAAACATAAATCCTTTTGTGGCCCACTCCTATGTGTTTCCTGAATGCCAATCGCATGATAATGGTCCCTATAGCAGAATCAACAGTTAGACTGATGGTGGCTCCACAATTGGGATTGATGACTCGACCAACAATGACTTCATGATAGAGACTATAGACTAGATCAATGAGATGCTACCGATTGTTGCCTTGATCTAGACCCAAAACCTGGTGTAGTGCTGGTGCTAGGCACGTGGCATGCCCCCTCTCGGGGTGGTTGATCGGGTGGACATGACACCAGGACAAGTTGCCTTTGTCTACTTTGAAAACACCCTCAGATGGTCGATCGTCAGATGATGGG
The DNA here is from genome assembly GCA_021397845.1 of Areca catechu. Taxonomy (NCBI): domain Eukaryota; kingdom Viridiplantae; phylum Streptophyta; class Magnoliopsida; order Arecales; family Arecaceae; genus Areca; species Areca catechu. The sequence continues at coordinate 205,485,335 of CM038051.1, read as the reverse complement.
TATGACTTTGTTAGGGGCAACCTGATCGACACAAGGACAATCACTAGAGGTGGGCACCCAACTTCTGGATCGATTGCTGTGCTCTTCCCTTTGAGGATCATTTGAGACTAGAATCTTCCCCTAGCCTGATGAAGTTTGTTTTGAAACTCTATTGATTGGGCTATGATCTCCCAACAAGTGTCCTTAGATGCGAGCAACAATTTTAAACCTAAAATTTTCTTATGGGCTGATGAAGGCTGATTTTGCGCTCGAGCCACCCTGGTGACGGCATTGCAAATTACTCGAAAAATCCACCTTGATGACTTCTTCAATTCCTCTTTGAATGTGGTCTTCTCAAGGATGTGTTCCATACATTTGGAGTGAGAGTGGTCAATCTCCTCATATGCCTTATTTAATGCTTTATGCATTTTTAGCATCCTTTTCTTCCGATTGACAACCTTCTTACTTGTGGCCTTAACCTTGGCCTCTTGTTCTGAAACATATGCCCTAATATCGACTATCTTGCAAAGGTATTTGGCAGGCATCGGTGCTCTAGATAATAAAGTGACATCATGAGAGAAGCTATAATAGAAAAATATACAAGACAATGTACAAAGGAAATGATATTATTTTATTATATTTAAAAGGATGTTCTTACAGTGCTGGAAGAAGGAAATTACAAGGTTCAAAAGGCTACAAGCTTAAGGAAAGCAAAATAAAAATTATAAGGGATTGGTTCCCAACCTCTTTGGGATCTATAACAATAGGTGGCTCAGCTGCGATAGTGGGGTTAGACAAAATGGCCTCGCTCGTAGCTAGTGGCTCAGCAGCGATTAGCTCGATGATGACAGGCTCGGTAGGGGTAGCTCCGGATGCCAAGGCTGGTGCAGCCTCAACTGGGGTATTTGGGGTGGCAACTCCATCGGAAGGCTCCCTTTAGATTCCTCTTCATCCAAGATGGAAAGGTCTAGCCTTTGATGATGCTTGATGACCTGGCATCAGCACTTGAGCATTCTTAGCTTATGGCCCTCTATGAAGGCCTTACAGCTAAAGATGATGTATGTATTAGAAAACTCCTTTGATGCTCAGAAGTCCTCCACTGCATGGGCCATATCCATCGTGAAGTCCATGAAAGCCTTGTATTTTTCTATGGTGGCTGCCACCTCCCACTTCAACCTCTCCACAACCACTAAGTGTGATCTCTCTTCACCGCACAGGCCATATTGGCCTTTATCTCGGCCAAACTACTCCTTGATGCATTTAGACTGGTCTCAAATTTAGTGAGCACCCTCCTTAAGTGCTCGACCTTGGCCTCGGATGCCTTGGCCTTCTGACTAGACTTGGATACGCTCTTCTGGCCATCCAAGTCTCGATTCAGTAAACCTGTGGTAAAGTAATTCACCTGCCAAACTAAACATTAGAAGGCGATATAGGATGGCAAGGGAAATAAAATGTTGTCAAAGAAATACCTAATGAAGAGCGATCACACATTGGTGCCTTAGGTCTTGGTAATCCATGCTTTGGACTTGCTCCACTCCCCTATGAAATAAGGCACTTTCAAAAGAGTCTAGAATGTCCTTCCAATTTTGATGGAATACTTCCTCAAGGTTGCCCACTAAGGGTCTGGAGCTGGGCGTGGCCTTCTTGGCACGTTGGACTAGGGTGTTGGAAGGGAACAACTAGGGGATCGACATGATCGGAGGTAGGGTCGGCCGAGGCAAGATGATGATGGTCTCGGGAGCAGCCTTAACTATCACGGGAGCAGTTCCTGATAAATTAGCCTTAGCCAGCTAAGGCTAAAAAATCTTGACCCTCTTTGGAGCAAACAAACTTCCAACTATTTGGGAGTCATGTCTAAACATTAATAAAATTGGCCAAAGACACTAAGTAGCAACTAAAAGAAAGGGGCTAAAGCCTGAAACTCACTTTCAAGAAGCCGACTGAGCCCCACCTTATAAAGATACTCCTTCGATAAAAGGAGTTGCAATCAAGGGGCTTTAAAGGCTTTGAGGATTATGAAGAGGCTCTCCTTGCCGTCACTCAGTCTAGGGTGACCTAAGATGGAGATATCTGGATGACCCTAGTTTAGTAGATCCCAATTATTTATAGAAGGACAAGAAACAAACAAGAAGCACTCATTCCACCCTTTAATGATAGTAAGAGCACCCTCAATTAGTGGTCTACCCCACTCTGGATTGTAAGATACCACCACAACTTGGCATATAAATATATCTAGGTGGTAAAGAATGCCCTAAACAAAGAAAGAGTAGGCTGAGTTTTGGTCAGGAAACAAACCTGGAACCCTATGATGTGTTGGATAGAATTGGGAGTCAAGATGCATAATGAAATCCCATAGAAATGGAGGATTTTGATAACAAGAAAGGAAAGAGGAAACCTAAGCCTAGCCTCAAGTGCCTCCTCGTACACCGCTAAATGATAGAGAGGTGGGCCATTGGCTTGAGCACTTGGACTTGATAGCTCTAATTCAAACCCGTCCGGCACAAAATATGCCAGTCGAATGAGAGAGATCTTTCTCATATGCTAAAGATAGATATGCCTCTGGACTAGTGGTGGCCAATGTAGCATGCCCTTTCTACAGGGCATTAGGATCTTTTGATCCCTCCTTCCTAGGTGTTTTTGACTTCCTATGGTCTTTAAGGCTTAACATTTATCCCGGATCCTAAAAAAAAGGAAAACTGCTACAAGAGAAAGAAAGCCAACTTGATATATAGGCAAGGCAGAGGATCGAAGGTATCAAGTTCTCCAAGGGAGACGGTGAAAGACAGGGAGCAGACAGGTGCCCTATACTGAAGATGACAACTATAGGCCATAAAAAGAGAAGTTCCAAGTTCGAAACATGGAAGAAACCATGGAGAGGAGGAGTCATCCTTTCAAATAAGGTGAACGGCTCTAGATGTCTTCGAAATACTCAACTGGTGATGCATGGTGAATTCTTACTGCATCAAGCTATCATAAGTCGCCTAAAAGTAAATGCGATGCACCTCGTGAAGTGCCATCGAGAAATAAAAGATGGAGCATATCATTACCCTACCTATTCGGATCCGCCTCATAGGTAGTGCACCTCCGACCTAAGGGTTCCATGCCCCTGATCATCCTCTTTCCAAGATATTTTTATGATCTGGTTGAATCTAGGATCAGAAACTAGAGGATATCTATTGATGAAAAATACAGTTGGACTAACTATATGGAACCCACAATGATATGGGTGCTCCATTAACTAGGCAATGCACACCTTAATCAAGGACACCAATTGGGACAAGCATGGATAAATATGATGCCCTCCGAAAGACTAAGGTATCAGTGAGCCTTGCCGGCCACCTCTAAGGTGCTCAGCCAGGTACCCTCAAGCGGGCATTGACAAAGATCAACTCCTATGTTCCAAGGAATTAGCAAGCCCGCCGACCACTCCGAAGGCTTTCAGTCATATTCCCCAGGGTGGGTACTGACAGAGACCAATTTCTATGTCCAAAGATATCAGTAAGCCCTACCGACCACTCTGAAGGTGTTTAGTCACAATCTCCTAGATGGGTACTAATAAAGGCTAACTTCTCTGCCTCTAGATATCAGCAAGTCTTATCGACCGCTTTGGAGGCATTCAATCACGATCTCTTGGATGGGTACTGCCAGAGGCCAACTTCTTTGCCCTATGCATCAACAAGTCTCGTCGACTACCCTGAGAGTGCTCAGTCATAAGTTCCTAGGCCTTAAACACCCCGCAAATACTCTAACCTGCAAGATCCTGGCAGTACACCCATCTCAAGTCCCAGAAAAATAATACTTGAATATCCATCGATGCAGCTTCTACCATGTGGGAGGCATGCTCAAATTTCTTATAGTTTGATCTACTATTTAATGAGGTGTGCCACATACTAAACTAGAGATGAGAATGCATTTAAAGAGTTGAGAAGTTGACAGTAAACAAAAATGCTCTATATGACACATGGAAGGCTCTGCTGTCTCTTACGGATCCAGCAAGATCTTGCCCAAGATCGAATTGCCCCTTGTATCATGACCTATAAAAGGATTCCAAGTGAATCCTTAAGGCATGCAAGCATTTCCATTTATGTTGCCCTACTGTTAATACTTATACTGACTTGAACATTAGAGCCATCGCCAGGGCCACCCTTGGTAAGACTTTTTTGCAGGATCACCTCCCAGAGTCTAGCCTACTTTGACAACTCCAATACTAGCTTTAACTCTCCCTCCAGTGCTTGATAAATTTTAGCACCAACAATTAGATTAAGACTCGAATGAATAAAATATTAGGGTTTGACAAAATTTCATACCCATCACTTATTCGGGATAAAGGATGATGAAATGATTGTATTGCATGGTAATTTATCACTGAAGGGTATTTTGATAATTTTTATAAATTTCTTATCTTCTGGGTATGTATGATATATTACTAGATATCAATTATGTCTCGTAGGTTTTCATAAATTAAAGTATTTAATTCATAAGTCAATTAGAAAGAAGTTCTTAATTGATAACATGGGTTGACATAGATTTGACCTCATTTAATTACTTGGATTATAATCGAATCAGATTATCATGAACCTAGACTTATTGCTAGCTAGATGTGGAGTCTAAAGGATCATATATGCTAGAAAATTGGTCAAGGAAGTAAATTATATTTTTTATTGGATTACAGGATCCTAATTGGCTAGATAACTGATATGCTAGTATATGTTGGCTAGCCTAACTCCCAACCTAATTAGATTAGGTTTATTTGTTTACTATTTGGGCTAACTAATTTAAATAGGACTTAAATTGGATTAAGCCATCAGTGTTCAGCCATTTTTGGACTTTTAAAAGTCTTTATCCACACATATATCAAGAGTCCTAGGAGCTTCGGACTCTTGTAGGCACTAAAAAAGTGGATGCTATTTTGACATATAGAATGACCAAAAGTCCTTCTACTACTTAATCACTTTTTATGCATAACGTTGATCTCTCCCTCTCTCTCTTCCACATCCCATAAGGATATTGTTTGATTGGTCAAGGCTTTATTTTTTGGCATAAATTCATGAATATGCGTGAAAGGAATTAGAGCATGAAGAGATGGCACACAAGGAGAGGACCTAAAGTCCTTCTATTTGTGAATCACCTTTTCTAAAAAGCCTATCCAATTCTCACACCTCTTGGATTTATTTTGACCAGGTCTTTGGCCATGTGGAAGAAGGAAAGTCATTAGATTTTGAGGATAGATGCAAGATAGGTCTCTTGGTACAAGGAACTTTGAAATGCCATATCCATATGGTATTTTCATCGCATTTTTCTCCATCAGACTCTTTCTGCTTTAAGGGACTTATCAATACATTATATATCAGATAAGTGGTAGGGAATGAGTGTGATTGGTTCATCCTCTCAACTTATAAATAGATCTCAGTGATAAAGTTCGAGGCATCTAAGTTTTGTCTGAGTAGTTCTCTTGCTTCTCTTGTTAAGACAAGTTTTCAAGATTGAGACAAGTCTACCATTTTAAAGATAAAAGTTTAGGAAAAAAATTAGGAAGGACAAAAGAATAGTAAGAGAGATTTTAGAGAGGTCTCGAGGTGCCCTTCGGTAGGGTATAGGTCCTAGCAAGACTAAAAGGCTATTGGAAGAAAATATTTAACAAGTAGGCTTGAAGAAGAGTACTTCCTTGATCTAGTTCCTATATGGATTACTCCAGAGGGCATGTGCTTGTATGCCTATGAAAATACTAGGATTTAGCATTACAGGTATTTTTCTAGATCTCCTATATGTTGCCCTAATTAATTGATATAATCAAGAAATCCTGGATCTAGAGTTTCAGTTATCTAGGATTTCAAAATTGAAAATTTTGAAATCCATTCTTTTGCTGCATAATCGTAACCAAACATCCAATGCATACTATGATGAAATTGGTTTTGGCCTAGATGATGAATAAGATTAAGACCACCTTAGAGAGTTCTTGGGAGTTATAGGCCAAGATGATAAGAAAAGTACCTTACAAATCAATGCTCGCATTAGAATGAACATGTAGTCATTGATGGCTCAGTCAACATCATGTTAATAATTGAACGTAGGATAGGTTATGGACATCCTAGTTTGTAGATGGTTGCTAATTAGAAAAACATGGATGGAATCATGCTGACACATGGCCCTGCAATTAGAACTAATTACCCCATGTAGTGTAGCTTGTCCTTAATCTGAGGGCTGGTGGTAACTACTCTAGTAGATAACACCACATCCTCATCAGCAGCAGCCAAACATGCTAAATCTACATACCAAGAAGCGGCATATTTACCATCCAATGAACTGCATTCCTCCAAATCTAAAGATAGTGCATTAGCCATATTGAGTACCTTCACCTCCAAATCAGTAGTTTCCACCATACCCAAGAACTTGGGAGCAAGCACGATGATGGATTTTACCTCCACCAAATCCTTTATAATCTTCATCTCTGCTACTCAAGTTTAAGCCTTGCCTTTCTAAGAGATGAACTAAAACACCTCCAAAGTGAATGAAGTAATTGAAGGGTTTGTAAGATCGCTATTAGAGTTTTCTTCAAATGGACCAAGTTCAATGGTATCCAAAACCAAAATTAGGCCAACATATGAGGCATCAGATATATCCCATCACCCTTTCAATTGTTGACTGATTGGATGTGAGAGGCATTATTATACCATATTCAGATTGATAATTGTGATCCATGGACTAATACACCAATGGAGATGAAGGCCAATATAACAAAGGTGCCAACAGATATACTAAGGATGCAAGTCGATACAACAAAGGTGCAAGTCGAGTGATTGTAATATAGACCAAGGAAGGCAAGAGCTATCTGCCTAGGATAAGATCCTCTATATATTAGTAGTTATCTCTACTCAATACATAGAAGAATAAATGTGCTATCCAAAATATAATAGTAGAAGGAAGGTGACTGTCATGCATAACAATAATTATCCCCATGGTGCAAATCAACAAAAATAAAAGTCAAAAGTTAGTTACACTCATCTTACCACTATCCAAAATATGAAAGAAGTGGTAACACTACTCAAAATATGAGTAATGGAGAAAAAATAACTACCACACATGATAATAATGGTCTATATAGCACCAACCAACCAGGACAAGTGTTAAAAGTTATATAATGACATCTATCCTAACAATTAATACGAGTTGGTTATAAATATCAAATTATGTCCTAAAAAGTGATCTTTGGCCAATCAAATTTGTCATTATATTATTTTTATTTTCATCTTTATCATTCATTAATCCTTGTGTTTACCTTTAGTTTTCTACTTTAGTTATCTAAATGTACTCTAGCTTATCCATAGCCATAGTGTAAAATTGTAGCCCTTGTTACATCCTACTTTATCTTTTTTCAAACATATAATATTATGATACTGAAAGTCTTTTAAGGTCAAGATATCAGGACCTGCCTTACTAGCCCTTCATCCTATTTTCTTTCCAACTATTAATACCGGTGGACACCTGCGCACTAGCATGAATGTGCTAGGGGATGCCCGTACCATCTATTCTCTCCAATGGAGGATTCTATGGTCAACAATCTAATAATAAAATTTTTATTATTCCTATTATAGTATGCTCGAAAATATTAAATATATTATAATTTAATAAATTATAATAAAATATGATAAAAATAATATGATATATTATATTATGATATAATATAGTATGATATAATATAATATAACTTAATATAATATAATATAATTAGTATATAGTGGTATATACTACCATAATGTAATATGTTTACATCACATCAAACTAATCACGATTTGAAGGCTGATATACTTAAAAAGGTTCAGGTTGATACAGTAAGGGTACAAGTCAAGTGATTTGGTATAAATAGAGGGGGATGAGAGCTATCAATCTAGGATAATGCTTTTTGTAGAATGAAAGCTAAAGATAGACTAACCAACAATTTTCATTAATCAATGCATGGATAAATGGTATGCTAACTAGAATATAGGATTATGGAAAAGGAGGTGACTATTTTATATAACAATGATGGGTCACATAGTACAAATCAACAAAAGTAAGCATCAAAACTAAGTAGTTCTCTCGATCTTATTACTATCCAAAATGTGTAAGGAGTAGTAGAGCAACTCAAAATATAAAAATAGTAAAGATAAGATAAATACCATGCATGACAAAAATAATGGTATGGCCATGTTGCACAAACTAGCAAGAATAAGTATCAAAAGTTATATAGTGGCATCTATCCTAACTAGCTATTAATTAATGGAAGCTATATATAAATATCAAATTGTAATCCTAAAAAAAAAAGGACCTTCGATCAATCAAATAACTTATCTTCATCTTTATCTTTATGTCTCATTTATCCTTGCATTTATCTATAGTTTTGTTGCTTTAGTTATCTCATTCTACTATAATTAGTACATCCTGCTCCTTTTTTGAGCAAAAGACATTGAAAATCTTTGCAGGTCAAGCACCAAAACTCGTGATACCAATCCTTCATCATATCTTCTTTTTACCTAGCAACATCAATGGCATGCTTGTGCACTTACATGAACCTACCAAAGGATAGGACTGTGAGAATCGGGCTTTTTGGGTCAAAGTCGGTAGATCCAGCTAACTTCAATCCAACATAAAAAAAAAAAACTCACCGAAACAGGGGATCTCATTCTGCTATTTGTTCGATCGAAATGATTGGCGGAGGAGATGGAGGGATATCGTGGGAAGGGAAGAGACAGCTGGAGGCGTGATGGAGTTGAACAGAATTCTCGATCAAGTCCCTTCCCCGAACGACAAGGAATCTTTTCTCATTTTTCTATAATTTTTTTCCCCTCTCATCGCCGCCAAGCAAGCACACACCGAGCTTCTTGCCACCATCTTCCTCCTCTCCGGTGAGCGGCCGGTAGCCTTGATAATGTCGATGAATTCTTCCTCAACTTTTTTCTAGAAAGAAAATTTAAAAAAAGAGAGAAGAAAGAGGGAAGGAACCGGACCGACACCGGTGATCGCCGCTCAATTTTCGTCTGAACCCAAGATGAAGGCATAGCTATGGCTAGGGGGAAGGGTTCTTGGTGCTTCTATCTCCAGCACCGGTGATAGGCCAGAGCAATTCTCATGGTGCAAGGTCTTCAAGTCCATGCACAATGGCTCGGATCGGTTCTTGGCCAGCTTCAGGGTATTCAAGAAGGAGACCGAGCTTGATCTGGAGCAAGCAAATCGCAAGGTGGGCGAGCTGCTCGATGTAGTCAGAGAGTTGCAGAGAAGGGTAGAGAGGTGGTGGATTGGTTTAGGTTGGAATTGGTGCCCATGTTCATAAAGGAAAACAAGTGGGAGTATTGAAAAGATAAAGGAGAAGTGGGAGCCAAGACGTGTTGGGCCTTGATTTTTATATTGTTGCTATAGTAATATATCATAAAACCTGTGGATTTTATAGGTTATTTTGTTCATCGGAGCAAGCAAGAATTGACTGAGACTTTTATGAAGACTTTTATGGAGACATTGATTCTCGAGCCATCACTTATTCTGACATGTCAGGAAAAACAAGAAAAGTATATGGAGGAAGACAATGTCCAAAATGAAGAAATTTATTGAAAGACCAGGAGGAACACTTATTCAAGATAATTCTTGTGTTGGAGAAGGTCCTTGGGGTGATGATCCTGAACTTTCTCAAGATACCGTAAACAAAATTATTGATAGTGATTCAAGGTTAAGCATTGAACAAGAGAAGAGAGAAAAGAAGAGACAGAGGAGAGAGAGAGATAAGAAGAGAGGGAAGAGAGAGGAGAGAGAAAGAAAGGAGATATAAAAGAGAGGAGAAAAAAGAAGAGAGAGAAAGAGGAGAAGGAAGAAAATATAAATAAAATATCAAAAATAATAATAAAACTTAAACTGACTCTTTTAGTGATTTAGACAAAGATATATATTAGACTAAGAGCCATTTTTTTTTTATGTTAGTTTATTTTAGATAAAAAATTAATTACATGATTAATGTTGTCCAGATTTTCTTCTTTCTTATTGATAGAGTAGTATCAAAATTGAGACTTGAACATGCCATATATTGATAAAGTTCTTTCATGTAAGTTATCATGACCTCTAGTATTATGTGCTAAAAATGATATGAATATTATGAAATGTTAAATATATGTAGCATAATTTGATCTGCATTGGATTGCATACATGGTTATGTGTATTGATGTTGACGCTCTCTAGTTCGACTATGATCACCCGAGGATCTAGTCTCATTCTGAGCTTCCAATGGAGTGATCACTGGTACATGACCAATGTATTGTATGTGTAGTCAAGAGCTAGTTGCCTTTTATTTTTAACCATGCATAGCAATTGCTAGCACATGCTGAGGATGTATGCTTTCTCGTGTGATATCAAGTTAGTTTTCTTCCAGACCTCTAGTGGGGTGATCACTGGTACATGACTAATTTCGGTATGTGTAATCAGGATATAGTCTCTTTCGAGGCTAGCCACAAGCCAATCATGGCCATAGTCTGAGTGACTAGGAAAGTAAAGTAAATGGTTGGCTATCTATAGTCGTGTCGTTTGTAATTGAATGTGCATATTAATGTGATGTTGTATTTTATTTGATGTGAGCTGGTTATTCTATGATGTATGATTCATGTATGTTTATAAATTGTTGTTGTCATATTTATGTATATATTAGAGGTGATGATAACTTACTGAGCCTGTATAGCACACCACATATTTTCTATATCTTTGTTATGGATCCAGAAGATTAATCGGGCTTTGGGACCAATTAGTGAAGGGAGCAAGAGTTTAGGTGTTAGATTCTTACTTCATGTTTTATCTTAAATTTCAATTGAACTTTGCTTATACTATATGCTGGATGAGAGCTTATGCAATTTATTAGAAGCACTCAACTATCAACTGGTACAATATTAAGGCTATTTATGGAACAACAGAAGATATCTTTGGATCTAATGGTAGAGCAACTCAGAAGGCTTAATTTTGCAAGTGATGTTCAAATCGCATGCCACACCATACTTCAATGCATATTATCATGAAACTAGCCAATCTTACCCTTGTGGTCAGTAAATCGGCTTGTCAATTCTTATAATATTAAAATGTTAGGGTTCTTGAGAAGCTTGATTTTTTATTTTTGGCCTACAAGACAAACAAGGCCATTTTTCCTTATTTTCTCGTCGTAATGGGATAATAAGCTAATGGTCAGTGAAGGAATTATTGGCATGCCACCTACTATATGTGCTAGAATCAAGGGGAGCAAATGTCAGGTTGGAATGCCTTAAAGGACTTTTAACTGTAAGAATGCCACTTGTTGTGTCCAAACAAAATCACAGCAGGCTTGAAAGAATAATGAACCAGATTGAACTGATTCGATCTAGCTCTTAGCCATCTTCTTGGAGAGTTTGAAGATTGAAGTAGCTCCCAAGCTCGCTAATGGCGTCTGGACAGGAACAGATGAATTCTGAAGAAAGTCTAAGTGGGAGGTGATTGAAAGAACCAATTGCCTAAAAAAAAAGAAGTCCCTTCATCATCGCAGCCATGGATATTTATAGGCCAAGAAATTAACCGCTTACAGCTGGCATCCATCTGTAAAACGGTTAATCCAGGATGTAAACACGTGCAACCAAAATTAGCCATAGTCAATCGATCCTCTCCTCTAATTGATCGACTTCTCTATAGTTGATTGGCTTCACCACAGTTTATCGTCATTATCAGAGTTGATCGTCTCCTCCAGAGTTGATCGTCTCCACCAGAGTTAATCGTCTCCACCAAAGTTGATTGTCTCCATCAGGGTTGATCGTCTCCTCCAGAATTGATCATCTCCTCCAGAGTTGATCGTCTCTACCAGAGTTGATCGTCTCCTCCAGAGTTGATCATCTCCTGCACTACATAATTATTAATAAATTCTATTCTCAAATAAACCTGTTAATTACCTGAAAACAAGTCAGTCTGGTGTTTGTTGGTCATTAATAGACTTTATATCCTTTGGATGTTGATCAGTTAAGTATCGATCATATTTGTGCATTTCAGGCATTGATCGGTTTTATACCTTCCGTAAGAGGTATTGATCATAGTTGTGCCTTTCGGGCATTGATCAATTTCAATTTCAGGCCCTTAATAGGCCAACATAAATAGATCAACTTTGTCGTATCCCAACACTAGTCCCCCCAGTTTCTGAGTTCATTAATTTAGAAATCAGAAACTGTCAAAAATTTCTGTCTTGGGACAACACGCCTGGATGACGTGTCAAATCTTAATTGGGGAAACGGTTATAAGAACGAACAGCCGTATCTTCTTCTCATCATTATAATTTTTCAAAATCCGAGAAAATCGAAATATCTTCGAAAAAGAATAAAGATATCTGTCTTATCAGCATATCGCAGCCACCGTACCATAAAAAGCTGTTTCGACCTTTCGAGAAACCAAATTTTCATTAAATACTTATGGACAGATAGCTAAATCTGGTTCATTCTCGTTGTTTGCAAAGAGATCTTGGTCCATTGGAAGGTATTATATAAGCACCGCCCTTCTCAGAAAAATAGGTTTTCTGCGATTTCCGCCTTTTTGCTTTAGGAGCGAAAGAAAAACTCCACAGGTCGGCTTCTTATTTCTCTTCTTCTCTTCCGAGTTAATCTTCCTTTACTTTCTTTCTTCATCATGGTTAGGATCTTAGAAACCAGTCATATAGAAAATCCCGGAAACCCTGAAAAATCCAGTTCTCAACAACAAAAAAAACAAGCCAAACAAATAAAAATAGGGGATATTAGGTCTTCTCTGTCCGAACATAGAATTTTAGCATTAAAACAACATTATAACATCTCTGATGAGTATACTGTAATCCTTCTTCTTTCTGAAAATCAAATAGATCGGCCTCCTCCTGGTAATATAACCATATACGAAGAACATCTAAGGGCCGGTCTTAGATTTTCGATTCATCCCTTCTTTCTTATGATCTTCAGATTATATCGGGTATTACCATCTCAACTAACTCCTAACAGCATATGGATTATTTGTGCGTTCTTGATCCTTTGTAAGGACGCGAACATAACTCCAAAATCTTCACTTTTTATCTCTTTGTTTGTACTAAAACAAGATTTTCATGATCATGGATGGTGGGTAATCAACCCACGACGTGGTCAGAAATTCATCTCAGGACTTCCTTCAGCCATTCATGGCTGGAAACCAAGTTTCTTTTATATCATTTCTGAAATCCCCTGAGACTTTACCACTAGCCATAGAGAATCCCGACTAACTCCTAACAACAGCAAAAAAGTTCTGGCTTCTGATCAAGAAGATTACGAGAAGCTTACCGGGATGGAAGTTCCTCCGATTAAAGAACTCCTTGACGAAAGAGGGCTCTTTTCAACAGAAATCAACCCTAAACCCTCTTTAGGTATTTTCATTACTGATATTATTTCATCAATCTTTCTAATCAATTTGTCTTAATTTCTGACCTCTTATTTATTGTAGATACATCAGTCATGGTAGATATCTAGAAACTTCGGAAGCTCTCGAAGAAAAGAAAGGCGGAAGCCACTTCCTCTATTCAAGAAGAGAGGAAGATCAAAAAACTGAAGAAGAAGAAGACTCCGACCAATCTAACAACTTCATCAATATCGATAAGACTTGATTCTTCGATTTTGATAGCCAGTGTGTTGGAGGACGATGAAATTCCCCTGTCAACGTCCCTTCAACTGCCAACGCAAAAACAAATGACAAATATCCCAAGAGACGACCCACTATCTTGCCCTATTGATCAACTGGATAAAGGCAAAGCTCCGATGAGGGAAGAGGAAGAAAGAGTCCCAGCCATAAATATTTCGGCTAATTTTTTCGTATATGCCGATGATTCGGGTATGAACGATCCAATGTTAGCCCGCCAGCTGCTGAAGTCTATAATAATTCCAAGAGACTGGAAAATAACCAAGTCCTAGCAAATCGACAACACAATTTTGCAACTTCACCCAATATTACTAAAGGTACGAATTATACTTATATTTTAAGTAGATACTTGATCGTCTTCCTCATTTTTGTCAAATTTGACTAACACAAAGTATGAAATAACAGCTCATCCATGGAATCGGTATCATGGATGAAAGTTTGAAAAACTTTGATCAATTCCGCAAAGCCATGAGTAACGAAGTAAACGTGGCAAAGACGGAGAAAGAAGTAGCCGAAGAACTGCAAAACTCTATGGAGAAGAAATTGGGCGAAGCGACGAATAAAATTTTGGCATTAGAGGCAGAATTAAAAGAAGCAGGATAAAAAATGAACAATATGGAATCTAAGCTAAAGAAGAAAAATAAGAAGATCCGATCAATGTCCCTTAAACTGGAGGGAGCTGAAGAAAAAATTACAATGGCTGAGAAAAAGGTTTTAGCAGCCGAAGAAAGGGTTTTAACTACAACCAAAAGAATTGAACAAGCTGTTGAGGAGGCTATAAATGGGGCAGTCAAAAAATATGTCCAATCAAAAGCCTTTGACGACAAACTCCACGAGGCAGGAGTTGAAAGTTACAACCACGGCCTTACTGATTGTCTAAAAAAAGTAAAGAAGTTTTAGCCAGACCTTGACACTTCAAAAATAGAAGAAGATTCTAATGAAGAGGATTCTGACGAGGAGGGCTCGGATGAAGAAAATCAAACTGACGAACTAATTACTGATCAAACAGAAAGACCAATTGGAAGCCAAATTGAACAACTGGTTGGAGATCCAATCGAAGGACCGATATTAACTTCTCAAATTTTAGAAGAAATATTACCAGTTCCTTCTGTAAATCAAAAGGGAATAAAGGAAAGCTCTATCGGGATTAATGTAACAAATTGATGATGTAACAACTTAGCTTGCTTGTTAATGAAAAGTCTTTCTTCTCAAGGTTTGTCGGATTATGAAAATGTATAAAGTAATTGGGTTAAATGAGCAACCCTTTCAAGGAAACCCAACCTAATCACGAAAACCCACCAACTGAATCATATTCATTACTTATTATTTCAAAAAAAAAAAATCAAAAAAACCAATTTCAAATAAGTTTATCAAAGTTTATCAAACAGCAATTCCTAACTATTAGTACAAAAATAATTTTTAAATTGTCAGACTTCCTACTTTCATAAAAACTTTTCCAAACAAGGTAGGTGATCATACCTACTTTAGCAGGCATAATCTTTTTGTCAGAAGTACGGTTGACAAAGTTTTTTCCAAACGAGAGAGGTGATCATACCTACTTTAATAGGCGTGATCTTTTTGTCAGAAGTACGATTGATGGCCGTATAACTGCATTTATCAGAACCTAGAAGGGCGCATAAAATTTGAAATTCGAATCATATACTTTTATATACACACCTTATAACTGGCTTTCTGAGAATCAAAAGCGGCACATGAATTCCCACCAAATCAAATATGAAATGTGTCGAAATCTCCCGATATCTCGGAACTTGAGCCACGAATTATGACCACCAGCACCTTCTATATAAAGGGGTCCCAAGCTTAAGTTTTTGAATCAACTTTGTTTCAAGTGTTTTTCTTTTGCAATTCTTTATTCTAAGGCATAGTCTTGAAAAAATCTTTATCTCCATCGTATTCAAAAAATGAAGCCGGGTGTTAAGAAATCGCATCAGATGTCAAAAAAAAAAGCAGGACCGGTACGATTCAGAGAAGAAAAGTCGTGTATGAGAAGAAGCCGTTTATTAAGAAGTACTTCCAACAAATCAACAGTTCCTGAATATATCTCATCTTCGTCTGAAGAAGAAGAACAGAATCCTTTCACCCCTACTTTGGAAGAAGCAAACTAAGATCCATTTGCGAAACATATTCTATCAGAAAAAGGAAAAGCCCCCATAGAAGAATCAGCCGATCTAACCGGTAATAAACCCGTTCAAGTATTGGTTGCCGATACAAGTATCAACAATCCGAACTTGGCAAAAATCATACTGCAATCCACTATTCTTCGGAAGGATTAGGAGATGACCATCAAATAGGGAGTGAAGGAAACCTTATCTTCCATTTAACCAAAAATCTTGAAGGTAAGCGATATTCTTTTTTTTTTCTTTATGACAAACTACTCATTCTAACAATATCACAAACCTGTTATATAGTTTGTCAGCGATATCTCCATGATTGAAGAAGGTTGGGATTGGGCACATAACCTTCAAGAAGATCTTCGGAGGTAGCTAGCAATAGCTAAGGAAGAGAAAGATAAGGCCGTTGCCGATCGGAAGGTTTTCAGAATAGAAGTTCTCTTTCTGACGACGAAGATTATGTCTTTGCAGAAGCAGTTAAAACAAAACGAAATATATGTTCATCAGCTCATGGAAGACGGGACCAAAAGAAGAAAGATACTTCAGCAAGTCGATGAAGCCATAGAAGAAAAAACTCAAGCATACGAAGAAGTACTAAATTAGAATCTATTGATAAAAAAGAGAATATCACTTCTTAAAGAAAATCTGAGAAAAACCAAACAAGAAAACGTCTTGCTGACCCAACAGAAGTCTTCCGTAATTGAGAAATTTATGAAATCTGATGGTTTCTCTCAAGGAATAGAAAAAGTGGGAGCCAAAGACTATGACCTCAGTTTTGAAGATTGCCTTGATAAGGTCAAAAAATTATATCCTGACCTTGATTTTTCTACTATTTTCCCAAATTTTCCTGTAGGGAAAGAAGAAGAATAGCCAAGCAACGATCTGACAAAGTTACTTGATCAGGAAACATCTGACCAAGAGAACATTCCAATTGATCAGACCATTCAAAAGGAAGCTAAATAATATATGTAATAGAGAATTGGCGATAGCTTTACTGCCATTTATTTCCTTCCTTTCACTTTTTGTAACAGAATATTAATGAAATCTTCTATCTCCCTTTGATCAATCAACAAACCATTTAGTATAAATGAATTAGTATATTAGATCAGTCTATTTTATCGGAATGTAATTTTATTGATATAACCTTTATTCTGATTATTAAATACTGATTGAGTTAGTGGATTAGACTAACTCGATTTGTCGGATCATGATCAGCTTATCAAGCCAATCTTTGGATCAGTTGTTCTGATCATTAAACACCGATTGAGTTAGTGGATTAAACTAACTCGATTTGTCGGATTGTGATCAGCTTATTAGGCCAATCTTTGGATTAGTTGTTTTGATCATTAAACACCGATTGAGTTAGTGGATTAGACTAACTCGATTTGTCGGATTGTGATCAGCTTATCAGGCCAATCTTTGGATCAGTTGTTCTAATCATTAAACACCGATTGAGTTAGTGGATTAGACTAACTCGATTTGTCAGATTGTGATCAGCTTATCAGGCCAATCTTTGGATCAGTTGTTCTGATCATTAAACATCGATTGAGTTAGTGGATTATACTAACTCGATTTGTCAGATTGTGATCAGCTTATCGGGCTAATCTTTGGATCAGTTGTTCTGATCATTAAACACCGATTGAGTTAGTGGAGTATAAGTATTAAATCGATTGACATAGTTTCTGCCGATCAATTCTCTTGGCCTTTGACTCTGCCGTTGAATAGATCGGACCCCAGAAAATCGGGATTCATCCTCTTTGGCTCTCTTCTTACTTGGCACTAATTTTTTCTCCACCTGTCGCCGACTCAAAGCCTGTTCTTTGGCCTGGGCATACTTTTGAGCACGGGCCAGTAATTCTAAATAATTGGTCGGGAAGTTCTAATCCAAAGAAAATGTAAATCTGGAGGCTCGCAAGCCTTTTTTCATAGCAGACATCGCCACATATTCATTGAGATCAGGTATCTCCAATGTAGCGAAATTAAATCTCTTGATATAATCCTTCAAAGATTCCCTTTCTGATTGTTGGATAAAGAACAAGCTATCAGAATTTTTGGACATTTTTCTGTTTGTCCCGAAGTGAGAGACAAACAACTTTTCTAGTTGACCAAATGAATGGATGGTGTCCGGCTGCAAACTGGAATACTATATTCTTGCTAACTTCTTCAAGGTTGCGAGAAAGGCAAGACAGTGCAATGCGTCCGACGCCCCTTGAATCAGCATATGGGCTTTAAAGCTACCCAAATGGTCCAAAGGGTCAGACGACCCATCATACAACTCAATCGGCGGTACTTTGAAATGATGCAGGATCTTTTCATCCATAATCTTCTTGGAAAAAGGAGGTAAAATACTGTAACTTGGTGCAGCGTCCTCTGTTCTCCTCTACTCCAAAACTTTAGCAACCTGCAGCTCCAACTTCTTGAATTTTTTATCGAAATCGCTCTCTCTTGTGAGGTGTTGAACTTAGATACTGTCAGGGGTTGATTCTCCAGACGAATTTGACCGAGATCATGGCCGTTTCCCTTTATTTTGCTTCTTGAAGTAATGATGAGATCGGTGATGATGTCTTATAGAAGATTGCTGACCTAAAGATTATTGATAAGAGGAATGTCTTCTAGGACTGAGATGTTTACTTACCTGGAGTGAAGGTTGCCGGCTGGTTCTTGATACAGCTGGCTGCATCGACTCCTTCATGGCAATTTCTTGAAGGTTCTGCATCGCCGTGGTAAGCACTTCTACCTTGTCAAACAGAGCATTCAACTTTTCTTGATCAAAGTGCCCTACAGGAGGAACTTTCACCCTTTCCTCCGGAACAGAGTCATTTTTTCTTTCATCAGGAACAGGATCGTTTGCTTTGCCATCAAAAACAAGATTCTCTCCTTGGTTGCCAAGAGCAAGATCGATTTCTTTTGAAGAACCAAGAATAGATTCTGCTGGCAGATTCTTCCTCTTACCTTTCACCATGCTTCCTTCCAGATTTTCCGGAACTCTTTTACAAAGAATCCCCTACCTGGCACGCCAATCTGTTGTGTCCAAACAAAATCACAGCAGGCTTGAAAGAACAATGAACCAGATTGAACTGATTCGATCTAGCTCCTAGCCATCTTCTTGGAGAGTTTAAAGATTGAAGTAGCTTCCAAGCTCGCTAATGGCGTCTGGACAGGAACAGATAAATTCTGAAGGAAGTCTAAGTGGGAGGTGATTGAAAGAACCAATTGCCTAAAAAAAAAAGAAGTCCCTTCATCATCGCAGCCATGGGTATTTATGGGCCAAGGAATTAACCGCTTACAGCTGACATCAGTCTGTAAAATGGTTAATTCAGGATGTAAACACATGCAACCAAAGTTAGTCATAGTCAATCGATCCTCTCCTCTAATTGATCAACTTCTCTATAGTTGATCGGCTTCACCACAGTTTATCATCTTTATCAGAGTTGATCATCTCTTCCAGAGTTGATCGTCTCCACCAGAGTTGATCGTTTCCACCAAAGTTGATCGTCTCTACCAGAGTTGATCGTCTCCATCAGAGTTGATCGTCTTTACCAGAGTTGATCGTCTCCTCCAGAGTTGATCATCTCCTGCACTACATAATTATTAATAAATTATATTCTCAAATAAACCTGTTAATTACTTGGAAACAAGTCAGTTTGGTGTTTGTTGGTCATTAATAGACTTTATACCCTTTGGATGTTGATCAGTTAAGTATCGATCATATTTGTGCCTTTCAGGCATTGATCGGTTTTATACCTTCCGTAAGAAGTATTGATCATAGTCGTGCATTTCGGGCATTGATCAATTTCAATTTCAGGCCCCTAATAGACCAACATAAACAGATCAACTTTGTCGTATCCCAACATCACTTAAACTACTCTTAGAAACTACTAATAAAATAGAAATACAGAAACAAATATGGACAAAAAATGTGCACTTGTTTTCAAGCAAAAGTTTCTTCTTTTGAACAACTATTCCTTTAATACTTCATATACTTATACGTTTTAGTTAGTTACCTCATTAACTCACTTTCATGATAGTTGTTAACTATTATTGGACAGTCAGTCTTAGATTGAACAATATCGAAGGTTCTATATCAATGATCAAGCCATTAAATTTGATATGCTATCTTTAATTACTCACCAAACATTATATTATTTAAAGATCCCTAATGTATAAATCAAGTCATCGAAAGAGACATATACAATTTGATGTTATAAAAGTTGTCCAACTTTTAATCATTTGATACATAAACTAAAGTTATTTAAATTATTATTTTTTTTTTATGTAAACAGTTTAGAGGTAATAGATCAACGGCTCGGATCCACTTGGGTGTAGCCAAAGTTAACCATATAATATGATAGATGGGCAGGTATTGACTATTAGAGAGAGCAAGAGAGACTTTACCGTGGTAGATAAGACAATCAAATAGATTTTTGATTTGAGCTCCGCTCTCAAAAGTAGAAGGTTTGTTGGCTAAGATATGGATAGGCAACTCTCCCCTCTCATTGTGCCAGTTAACCAGGCTGGGATAGTATCGAATAATCACCCGGGCCAAACCTGTGCACCGCACCACGCACCATTCAGTAAGCAAAATCAAAAGGTTTGACTATTATAACAGGCACCATTAAAATTCTTAGTTACCAACATCAGATAAGCAATGATAGTTACGTGCCATGAGTGGATACTTGAGAACAAAATAATGCTTGTTTATAATAGCCACATTCATTCCTTCTCTCTTAAAAAACAAAAAATATAGAGAGTCGTTGATAAAAATTATGAATAACAGTAATATTATATATAATTAAATAAGCAAGACAAAGATCCATCAGATACTAGCTAATACAATAATTAATAGACTTTATTTAATTAATTAATTAATAATATATTATATCCTTGTATAATGTATGTGTATATTAGTGCCATGCATACACACATGCATATATATGTATGTACATATAAAACACATATTATGTGTGTATGTATGCACATGGTACACATAAAAATATTTATGGATGCGTATATGTGTTTGTCAAACGGATGTGTTAAGGTGGCTGTAGCCGTTGTGGCATATTTTTATTAGTTTAGTTGCAGTATTTATTAGATATTTAAGTCTACCTAATGTATATTTATGGGTAGGGATGGCAATTTTTTTCAATATGATAGATATTAGATCTGATCTGATCCGATCATAATGGGACGGATAAAATCCGACCCGTCTAATTTATAAACGGATATGGATTATGTTGCCGCCTAGATCACCATGGCCGGTAACTTTTATGTGGCTTAGGTAAGTGGACTCCCTGCCAGCATCACCGGGCTCATCGGTCGGAGACGATCAAGGAAAACATAGTCGTAGTTGGGATGAAAGGGGCTTGGTACTATGGTGGTCTTCCTGTGGGCCTCTCCGGTGAGGAGTAATCTTCTTCCGTATTATCCCTCCATTGGGCGATACCTGCAAAACAGGGAAGACCTGCGCCGGGGATTCCGGCAAAGATACTCCGACGATCAAGTCAGTGGAACGATCGAAGGAAATAAGAGACCTCTGAGGCGGAGAGCTTGGGGAATTCTCTGCTGTCAGAGGGTGATAAAAAATGGACGATAATGTAAGAATGAAGAGAGTGTGTTGTCTCTTACCCCCCCACACCTCTTCCTCCTACTCTTATATAGACGAGCGGCTCTTGGTGTTCAGGGAGGCGCGTTCTTCTTGGCGTAGGCCTGTGAGGCTTCTACAGGCCTATGAGGCTTAGATAGGTTGGTCAACCTTCTCCTTCCAGGTAGTTCAAGAGGTTGGTGAAGGGGTACAGTGCCTAGGATGAGGCACGCCTTCCTAATTGATGTAAACTGTGTCATAGGGGCTTTGATATAGCCCTCCTTGTAGGAGGCACTCTAGGGATGGTGATTTTATGTATCGTACCGCCATCGTACCTGCACTTTGAGGAGCGTACCTGAAAAGATGTTAGATGGCATGTGGCATACAGATCAAGATGATGCAGGTGAAGGTCCTCCAACGCATGATTCGAGGTGCGCGGCGCGAGGCATGCAAAGTCCTTGTGCGCATGGACCGATTAGAGGCCCCGCACGTAGATCGAGGCACGGCATCTCTTTGCGCGTGGAACCTGCTAGAGCATAGCACTGGGTTACCCGCAGCGGATGCCGGGTGGAGCCGGATTGTAGCGAGGCCCAGGTTAACGGAGGGTGTGCACCAGGCGGGCTGAGCTGGGGTCGCGCCGGACTAACGCCTGTGGAGACATGCCGAGCTGGACTGGAAATTGCTGGCGGAGCTGGACTTGGCGGAGCACGCGGACGTCCCTCGGGCGGAGGGGCTCCACGCGGGTGGAGCCGCGGGTGGAGTGCGCATACGTGCCGAGCCGGACTGGAGCATGTACCGACGTACCGAGCTGAACTAGATCCAGGCTACCACGGGCGGAGCTCACGGGCGGAAGAGCTCCGCGCGGGCTTGCTGAGCTGGACCGGCACGGGCTGAGGTGCCGAGGTGAACGGCCAAGGTGAGGCCGAGGTGGAGAAGTACCTGGCCGAGGTGGCGGAGTATGTGGCCGAGCTGGGGCCGAGCTGCTGAGGTTCATCCCTGAGATGGGGCCGAGCCGAGTTAGATCCAGGCTACCACGGGCGGAGCTCATGGGCGGAAGAGCTCCGCGCGAGCTTGCCGAGCTGGACTGGCACGTGCAAAGCTGCCGAGCTGAACTGAACTACCGAAGTTGGACTTCTCATGGCCGAAGTGAGGCCGAGGTGGAGAAGCACCTGGCCGAGGTGGGGCCGAGCCGAGCTGAGTTGAACTGCCACGTGGCCGAAGTGGGACCAAGGTGAGGCCGAGGTGGAGAAGTACCTGGTCGAGGTGGCGGAGTATGTGGCCGAGCTGGGGCCGAGGTGGAGAAGTACATTGCCGTGCCAGCCTCCAAGGAGGATGCGTGTCTGGGCCGAATGGATCTTGTTTACTACTGTAACAGATGCCCCCACTCCCTGAGTCCAAAACGTCTTCGTTTTGGATAAACGGAGTATTATCATCCATTCGGCTCTGCATCTTAGCGTGCTCTGTACCGGCTGCAAGAAGTTAGTCGCTAAATGAAACCGAACTTACCGGAGGTTTAGCCGTTGATCTTTAATGGCCTGGATGAAGGCATCAATTATGGCTGTCCTTTTCATGGACAGGAAGTGGCCTGCAAAACAAAGTAGAAGACGTTTGTTTTTAAAACTTACTTGCTTATAGGTGCTTCGACCTAAGGTTAGTTGCGTTATTATGGTGCAAGTACTTCAGTCTGACTCTTCTTTGACCAGATAGGAGGTGGTGCCATGGAGGAAGAGGTTGGGGAGGTGCACAACTTGGGTGCACACATACATGACTGGGCATATGGTCATCATGGCCGAGCTCAAAGTATCTGTCGGAACCTTTGATGAAGGCATGGAAGTTGTTGAAGAAGCCCAAGAAGCAGCAGAGATAAATCGTCTCCGGTGAGATGCTCATCTTCGGGAGAGCAATGCTCGACCGCGAGGGAGGCATCCTGAAGGAGGAAGCCAAAGAGCAGGAGTTCGACTCAGGCCAGATGCTCGACCTCAGGGGAGCAACTCTCGATCTCAGGGGCACCAACCTGGCTGAGGAACCCAAAGAGCAGGAGTTCGACTCAAGCCAGATGCTCAACCTCGAGGGAGCAACGCTCGACCTCGGGGGAGCCAACCTAGCGGAAGAACCCAAAGAGCAGGAGTTCGACTCAGGCTAGATGCTCGACCTCGAGGGAGCAATGCGCGACCTCGGGGGAGCCAACCTGGCGGAGGAATCCAAAGAGCATGAGTTCGACTCAGGCCAGATGCTCGACCTCGAGGGAGCAATGCTCGACCTCAGGGGAGCCATCCTGGCAGAGGAACTCAAGGGATAACACGCGGACTAAAGTCTGGGCCTTCATGCTGGAACTAGGTTTTGAGGCATCTTCTAGACTGAAGTCCGGGATCACGTGGGGGAACTAGGTTCCGCGCCACCTTCCAGACTGAAGTCCGGGATTTCGTGGGGGAATTAGGTTCTGCACCACCTTCCAGACTGAAATCTAGGATCACGTGGGGGAACTGGGTTCCGCGCCACCTTCCAGACTGAAGTCCAGGATTTCATGGGGGAATTAGGTTCCGCGCCACCTTCCAGATTGAAGTCCGGGATTTCGTGGAAAAATTAGGTTCCGCGCCACCTTCCAGACTGAAGTCCAGGATCACGTGGGAGAACTGGGTTCCGCGCCACCTTCCAGACCGAGGTCCGGGACTTCACTTCGGAACCAGGTTCCACGCGAACTTCCAGACTGAACCTCGGGGCTGCAGGTTGGAGTTGAGCCTTGCACAACCTACCGATCTGTTCTCCGGGATTTTGTACTGGAACTGGGTTCCGCTATGCCGGAACTAGGATCCGGGCTTCCTTCGTCAGACTCGGAGTCGGATGGATGAGCTCCTGTAATGATGAAGAGCAAAGTTACATCAAAGATGAACTTTAATTATTGAGAAGGGATTCTTACATCCTTCATGAGGTAGCAGAGTTGTTTGGCATGCTAGGAGGCGAGCCGTCAATGGTTGGACCTTCAGAGCTGCCTATGGACATCTCCGAACGATAGTCAGGAGGTAGATGCGGGGTTCAGTGAAGAGCTTGGCTTCAGCTCTTAACTTCGCTGGACTTGGAGTCGGACGGGTGAGTTCCTATGTTGGTGAAGAACAAAGTTGCACCAGAGGGGAACTTTAATTATTGAGGAGGGATTCTTACCTCCTTCATGAGATGGCAGAGTTGCTGGTTTGCCATGCTAGGAGGGTCGGGAATGGTTGGGCCTCCGAAGCTTCCCATGGTGGTTGGCCTTGCACATCCCAATCGGCCAAGAATGTTTAATGATGTTGGTGAAGATCATGCATTTATTAGTTTTGTTCCACCTAATGCCCATGTTGTATGGAGGAACAGGACCACCCTTTGCATTATGTTCGCATGGTGTGGAGCGCAAAATCCTACTCCAAAGTTTCACATGATGTGCGTGAAGTGACTGAGCCTTCACTGCTTCTTCCTTTCGAGAATCGTGCTTCGTTCGTTGCCTTCCCCAACCATAGTAGGGGTTAGTTTTTTTCATCTTCAATGGGAGTTTGACTTTAGTAGGGAGCTCGGTCTCATCAAAGAGCTTGACTTTGGTGAGGAGCTCGGCTCCATTAGGGAGCTTGGCTTTAGCTCTGTTTTACCGAGAGGCTTGATTGACTCTTTGCTTGAACGCAGAGCTTTGGCAGCTTCTTGGCTTTGGCGCGGGACCTCTGGTGTTTCCCGTCTCGAGGTGTTGGAGAGCTCCCGTGAGCTTTTCCTGTAGAACTGTGATACAGTTTTTCATTGTGTAAATGTAGCGGAGAAGGAGTTACCTGTTGAGCTTCGGTCATATGAATAGATAAATATATGTTCCTTCCTTGAGCGGGTCAGGATCAAATTTGCCGGCCACCCTCTCAGGAGAGAATGAGACTCCCTTGCACGGAAGAATAGAACTCGGTTGCATGGGAGAGCAAGGCTCCATTATATGGGAGGACGGACCTTCGTCGCATAGGAGGGGAGACCTTAGTTGCCTGGGAGCTTGAGGCTCCGTTGCATGAGGGAGATGACTCCATTGAGTGGGAGAAATGAGATCCTGTTGCATGGCATGGGGGAGACTCCGTTGCATGGGAGGAGGCTCCGTCACATGAGAGGTGGCTCCGTCGCATGGGAGGGAGCTCCGTTGCATGGGAGAACAAGGTTCTGTTACCTGGGAGAGAGCCCGTTGCATGGGAGGAAGCTTCCGTTGCATGGGAGGAAGCTTCCATTGCATGGGAGAATGAGGCTCTGTGAGAGAGCCCGTTGCATGGGAGCATGGAACCCCTTTGCATGGGAGCTTGAGGCTCCGTTGATGACATCACAGGAGGTCTTCCTGCAGAACTAAAACATAGTTTCTTGTACTGCAAAGATAGCAGAGGGAGAAGTTACCTCAAGAAAGAATAGAACTCTACATGGGAGGATAGACCTCCATTTGGGGGAAAAGGACTCTGTTGAATGGGAGAATAGATCTCCGTACCATGGTGGAGGAGGACCGCTGCACGGGAGCATGGTATTCCACCGCATGGGAGGAAGAAGCTTCCATTTCATGGAAGGAGAAAACCTTGTTGCATGGAAGGAAGCTCCCGTTGCATGGGAGCATACTCCGTTGCACGAGAGAAATGGCTGCATTGCTTGGGAGGAGAAGAGACTCCTGTTGCATAGGAGTAAGCTCCGTTGCATGGGAGCATACTCCGTTGGATGGGGGGAAGCTCCGTTGGATGGGAGCAAGCCCCGTTGCATAGGAGTAAGCTCCGTTGCATGGGCTTCTTTCTTCTTCACGATGGCCAGATCCTTCCTCCCTCTCTTCTTTTTCTCTTTTCTTCTTTCTTTCTTTGTTTTTTTTTTTTTAGTGGGGCTCTTGGATGGTGGCATCGCCGGGAGATGGCTCCATCCTTGGTCTGATGCCTGTTGCCCCATCAAGGGTGGCGATGCACCTTCACAGCTCAAGATTTTTGGTCGAGGCTACTCCTTGGAGCCTCGAGAGAGAGGGAGAAGTTCTCATGCTCCCATCCCCGTGCCCCCGGTCTGCCCCCAGGGACCAAGGACAAAGGTGGAAACCATCATCCCATCTTGTTGAGGAGCGTAGATCCGCCCCCCCTTCCTGGCGTGCCAATCTATTGCCGCCTAGATCGCCGTGGCCAGTAGCTCTTGTGTGGCCTAGGTGAGTGGACTCCCCGCCAGCATCACCGGGCTCATCGGTCGGAGACGATCAAGGAGAACATAGTCGTAGTTGGGATGAAAGGGGCTTGGTACTGTGGTGGTCCTCCTGTGGGCCTCTTCGGTGAGTAATTTTCTTCCGTATTGTCCCTTCATTGGGCGATACCTGCAAAACAGGGGAGACCTGCGCCGGGGATTCCGGCAAAGACACTCCGACGATCAAGTCAGTGGGACGATCGAAGGAAATAAGAGATCTCTGAGGCGGAGAGCTTGGGGGACTCTCTGCTGCCAGAGGGTGATAGAAAATGGACGATAATGTAAGAATGAAGAGAGTGTGTTGTCTTTTACCCCTCCTCACCTCTTCCTCTTGCTCTTATGTAGACAAGCGGCTCTTGGTGTTCAGGGAGGCGCGTTCTTCTTGGCGTAGGCTTGTGAGGCTTCTGCAGGCCTAGGAGGCTTAGATAGGTTGGTCAACCTTCTCCTTCCAGGTAGTTCAAGAGGTTGGTGAAGGGGTACAATGCCTTGGATGGGGCACGCCTTCCTAATTGATGTAAACTGCGTCCTAGGGGCTTTGATATAGCTCTCCTTATATGAGGCACTTTAGGGATGGTGATTTTATGTATCGTACCGTCATCGTACCTGCACTTTGAGGAGCGTACCTGAAAAGATGTTAGATGGCATATGGCATGCAGATCGAGACGATGCAGGTGAAGGTCCTTCAATGCATGATTCGAGATGCACGGTGCGAGGCATGTAAAGTCCCTACGTGCATGTACCGATTAGAGGCCCCGCGCGCAGATCAAGGCACGACATCTCTTTGCGCGCGGAACCTGCTGGAGCATAGCACTGGGTTGCCCGCAGCGGACGCCGAGCGGAGCCGGATTGTAGAGGGGCCCAGGTTGACGGTGGGTGTGCCCCAGGCGGGCTGAGCCGGGGTCGCGCCGGACCAACGCCTGTGGGGACGTGCCGAGTTGGACTAGAAATTGCTGGCGGAGCCGGACTTGGCGGAGCATGCGGACGTCCCTCGAGCGGAGGGGCTCCACGCGGGCAGAGCCATGGGTGGAGTGCGCATACGTGTCGAGCCAGACTGGAGCATGTGCCGGCGTACCGAGCTGAACTGGATCCAAGCTGCCACGGGCGGAGCTCACGGGCGGAAGAGCTCCGCGCGGGCTTGCTGAGCTAGACAAACACGGGCTGAGGTGCCGAGGTGAACGGCCAAGGTAAGGTCGAGGTGGAGAAGTACCTGGCCGAGGTGACGGAGTATGTGGCCGAGCTGGGGCCGAGGTGCTGAGGTTCATCGCCGAGGTGGGGCCGAGCCAAGCTAGATCCAGGCTACCATGGGCGGAGCTCATGGGCGGAAGAGCTCTGCGCGGGCTTGCCAAGCTAGATCGGCACGTGTAGAGCTGCCGAGCTGAACTGAACTACCGAAGTTGGACTTCTCATGACCGAAGTGAGGCCGAGGTGGAGAAGCACCTGGCCGAGATGGGGCCGAGCCGAGTTGAGTTGAACCGCCACATGGCCGAAGTGAGACCGAGGTGAGGCCGAGGTGGAGAAGTACCTGGTCGAGGTGGTGGAGTATGTGGCCGAGGTGGAGAAGTACGTTGCCGCGCCAGCCTCCAAGGAAGATGCATGTCAGGGCCGAATGGATCTTGTTTACTACTGTAACATGTTATATAAAAAAAACTCGACTCGGATTCGGGTCGGGTACGGGTAGTAGTACGTCCCGATCCAAACCCAACCCGTTTATACATAAAAAAAATATGTTTATAAAATATTTAAGTAAATAGGATATGGGACGGATATACTCGACCCGATCCGACTCGATCCGATCCGTTTAGCTTTTAAATAAACTAAATTTTATGAGACCGGATATACCCGATCCAACCCAACTCAATTCATAATTTTTTTATAATCGATCCGATCCGATCTGAAATGGATATGGACTGGATATGAAACGGATAATTTTTTAGCACGATGGATATTAATTTTGGATAATCCAATTAAAATTCGATCCATTGCCATCCCTGTTTACGGGGAACACAGATGCGGCGAATGAAGGCGGCCGAGGCTCAAGTGCATGCTATTGACTGCGTGGAATTTTCTCACTGGCTTATCGTTTTGGTCCTAGAGCTCATGATGCCCTGTCATTTGTCCGGACTGGAGCCAGTTTTCCATCTACTTTACGTATGGAGATGGCTAAAATTATTTCAACCCCAATTAAGGGTTGCATCAAACTCGCTCTGAATCGAGCGAGTTGATCAGTTTCCTTGATTTGCGACGATATTTTTGCAAGCCTAAGTTTTACGTACCATAGTGCTCCTCGAACAAGGCAACGTGGAGGATGCTGTCGCCGACGAAGTTCCGGCAGAAGGCCAGGTCGTCGTTTTCGTCACTAGCTGCGTCAGGGGCAAAGCCTAGCATGGCGAGGAAGGCTTTCTTCTGGCCGTGACGCGCGGCGGTAAAGAGGGGCGTCTCACCCTTCTTATTGCGAGCCCGGGTCACCAGCTCGGGGCACTTCGCGGCCATGGCCGAGCACGCCTTCCTCATCCCGAGAGCGGCAGCTAGGTGCAGCGGCGTGTCGCCCCTCTCGTTCTCTACCTTCAGGATTTCTATGCCGTACTTTTCCGGGATGCCGCCAATGAACAGCTTCACGGTGGATTCCACTCCGCTCGACACAGCCAGGTGCAGCATGGTGTCCCCAGTCTGGATGATCGTGGCGAACCGGAGTCCCTCGTTGCTCTCGTAGGATCGTGCCACCTCTCGCCACTCTCCCCGCATTGCTTTAGCGAATATTATTTTCGCATTGCCCTCTTCTTCCATGTCTGCCATCTTTCTCCGACTGGCTTAGATGGACACCATGGTAGGAAGCATCGGTGAAGCCACGATTTTTTTGAGATATAAGTGCATGAAAAGTTGAAGGGGGTTGGGGGGAGTAAAATGGATAAAGCTCGAATGGGCGTGAGACCACGTGGCCATGGATCATACCATCAATTTCCTAGCTCCAAATTGCAACATAATAAAACTAAGAGAGTTTTATCGAGAGTTCGACTTATATCTTTTGCGATAAGGGATGGTTGATTTTGTTTTATGATGTGAATCATTGGATCGCATCTTGCATATTTTTCAAAACATTTCAATCTCTCTATAACAACGATTGATCACAAAATAGACATCATGTTTCGAAAATTTTGTAAAATGTTATAAAAAGATCGATCATTCTCTGGGCAAAAAATATACAGCCCACGCCTGTTGCAATGTTGGTTACTATGCCGATAAAAGAGAACCATTTTGGCTGGCGTGTTATCTTTTGTTACTTTAGCTTTTTCTTTGTAAAATGTTTTGAGAATTCCATTCCACTCCTTTCTTATCTGGAAAAAAAAAAACAAAGCTGGCCACCGTGCCGGTCCAGGCCCCAGGGAATTTATTTGGTGGACCACCTAGGCCCACGATGGACCTGGTCAAATTTCTCCTTTTGGCTGCTTTGCAACGTTATGATGGGTCCCACGAATCAGAACCAGCTAAAAACAGCACCGGACTCCAAAACGCTAAGCAATACATATCACAACTTTTCGAAAGCAAATTGCCCCGCTGCACCTTCGCTAATACATTCTTTGCTAACTGTACCGGAAAAGGTATATTCTTTTCTAAAGTGAAAGAATTACTTGAGGATGAATAGAGGCAAGGCGCGCATTAGATTCCAAGTGCATGAGGTTTATCCATGTTGCTCATCATAATTGTTTAGCAACGAATAAGTAAATCTTTGACTATGCACGTTAAACAGATCAGATCTGATTTATTTCAAAAATATTTAACCCAAGCCCGTTCGAGCTTGATTGGGCCAGCATGATTTAAATGCCCGGCCCAGGCCCAAAAGAAAGAAAGAAAAAAAAATTAATTATGGATTCCGCCATGAGAAGTTTCGACCTGGATATCCAAAAGCCCACCCTCAAGCCCTTCTCCATCCCCAACACCACTCTAAAAAAGCGACTTCCCTCACCCCCACAAGTGGTGGTGGCGGACGACCGCCACCAGTACCGAAAGTGCCTCCGGAACCACGATGCTAGTCTCGGTGGCCACGGTATCGATGATTGTTACGAATTCATGCCTTCCACCTTCGCCGACCCTGCTATTCCCAACTCCCTCACCTGTGCCACCTACGGTTGCCACCGCAACCTCCACCACTGCCTCCCCATCGACGCATGCCTCTGCCACAATGACAACGACAACGACAACGATGAAGAGTCGTTGGAGGATGATAATGGGGAGCGGTGCCTCCACCGTCATCGCCACACCTCAATGTCACCACCCCTGTACTCCTCTACTCTCCAAATGCTCCTCACCCTTATAGCTGCACCGGCGTTGGTTCGTGCGCTAGTAATGGCATGTTCGTGTCCACCCAAACCATGGCTGCCCCCATAATGATGTCATCAGGGGGCTTTCAAGCAGGGGCACTGCCACATGCGACATTGGGGCCGATGCCAAGGAAGAGGTTCAAAACAAAATCCAGCTTAAGGAATGTAAAATCGATATTTTATAATAATTTTATTTATAGATCTACTATCTAGTACATCTTTCAAGAATCATTCTTTTTAGATGTCAAGAGCATGGGCGAAGCACAAGAGATCAGGCTTTCTCTTACAAATTTTTTTTTAAGGAGCTCTCCAATTTGACATTGAAGCTCCGCATGTTTGATGGTGTTTAACCAATAGTGAGAGAGATTCGGTAGCGTAGCCCTAGGGACAAGATCAATTGCATGCCGAATATCATGCATCAATGGTGAATGGTCTGGGAGCTCCTCAGAGAACATATCTTTCATTTCTTCAAGAAAGGATAATACCTCTTTGGGATATTGTCTTGGATCTCACTACCAACTTCCTTAACTACTAGGTGTTGGACCAGTGGCGCCTCAACGCCCGCGCGACCCACAAAAATTAAAAACACGTGGGGCCCAGCAGAAGGAAACCCAGAAGAAGACAAAAACTACGATTGGAAGAGCTACATGACTCTAATTTGGATTCTGTTTAGACCGTTGGACTCCTGGTGAGATACTCTACGCAGTGGAGGCTACAAATTTATGGGCAGAGACACAAACAGAGGAGAAGGACGAAAAAGTGGTAAGAGGTCTCTTGTAGAGAGCTAATTGAGAGCTTAAGAGAAGCATTCGGGATTTCTTGTTGAGAGATACTTGTACGAGATTGAGAGAGAATTCAAACTGTAAGTTTATTTTTCATAGCGAAACCTTTTGCATGCCCGAAAAATTATATTTGTTATCTTTTCTTCTTTCTCTTGTGGTATCAACATCGACAATTAACGATCCTGTTTCGCTTCCGCAATAACCAGTATCAAAGTGAGTTGATACCAATCCCAACAACT
Organism: Areca catechu; assembly: GCA_021397845.1. Classification (NCBI taxonomy): domain Eukaryota; kingdom Viridiplantae; phylum Streptophyta; class Magnoliopsida; order Arecales; family Arecaceae; genus Areca; species Areca catechu. The sequence continues at coordinate 205,453,475 of CM038051.1, read as the reverse complement.
GGTATCAGAGACCAAATTGTCCGTGGTTGATCGAGATCGAAGAAGATGGAGAAGACAGATGCAATTAAAGTGGAGATCAGCAAGTTCGATGGGAAGAGCAACTTCTCCCTCTGGCAAGCGAGGGTGAAAGACGTGCTTATCCAGCTATGGTTGATTGACGCTCTTATATGCGAGGAGAGACCAGACACCATAGAGCAAAATACCTGAAAATAGTTTTCGATGCAGGCGGTGAACACAATCCACTTATACCTGATGGATGATGTGGTGATCCATGTACTGAACGAGTCTTCCCCGACGGTGTTGTGGAAGAAGCTGGAGGAGCTATACATGACGAAGTCCCTCACCAACACCTTGTTCCTTTGGAAGCAGTTCTATCAATTACGGATGGCCGAGGGACAGAATGTGCAGGAGCACCTGAGTAATTTCCAGAGGATCCTCACTGATCTCCTCAGTGTCAGTGAAAAAGTTGAGGAGAAGACCCGGGCACTTGTATTGCTGTCATCCCTATCGCAGTCCTTCGAGTCCTTGGTGACTACTCTTCTAATGGAAAAGAGCACCACCAAGATAGAGGAGGTGATATCGGCGTTACTTCAAAACGAGGTTCTCAAGAGGGAGAACCAGACTTCGAGTTCAGGTGGAAACTCAGCGTTGATAGTTTCTGAAGGTGCAGGCGATCGAAGGCGGAGTGACAAAGGATCGTGAGGAGGACGGTCAAGTCAAAGGATGCTAGCAAGATCAGGTATTTCTGATACGATGAGTTAGGACATCGTGTCAGAGATTGCCCGCAGCTCAGGGATCGGACGAGGGCTGCTACGGCGGTGGCCGATAACGACGATGACGGATACATCAGTGATGTACTCTTGGTATCCGACGAGGTATCCCCTTCTTTCCAATGGGTTTTGGATTCTGCTTGTCCATACCATGTTTGTTGCTGGAAGGAGCTATTTGACTCTCTAGATAGTAGAGAGGATTTTGTCCACATAACAGATGGATTGAGCTATGCGATCGCGGGCGTCGGGACAGTCAGCTTGAAGACACATGATGGGACAGTGAAGAAATTGGATGAGGTCCGATGCATACCCAGTTTTAGCAAGAATCTAATTTTCCTCAATAAATTAGATTCAAACGGCTATAGGTGGAGAGCTGGTGATGGAGTCCTAAAGGTCTTGCATGGTAATAGGATTGTTCTACAAGAGAAAAAGCATGGGGATCATTACCTCTTGACAGGGAGTCCAGTGCGAGGTGGAGTCCCTGGTGCAGACAGGAATCCAGTGCGAGGTGGAGCTTCGACAGCAGGTGGATCGGGCACGGGATGCGAGACTCGGGAGGACGACAGGCGACATCACAAAGTGAAGTTTCTATTATCACAGGAGACTTTCTCGAGTAGGTCTCAGGTTGAGATAAGCACAGTACATGACGGAGATGGGATCGAGCAGCCTGGCTTGACTCCCATATTTGCCCATCCATGATCAGGCGATTATCCCAGGGCATGGGGGCGTTAGAATCCTTAGAAGCTCTCAAGTCAGGTAAAGGCGGTGTGTTGAGTCGAGGTGGAGGTTGTTGGACCAGTGGCGCCTCAACGCCCGTGCGACCCACGAAAAATAAAAACACATAGGGCCCAGCAGAAGGAAACCCAGAAGGAGACAAAAACTGTGATTGGGAGAGCTACAGGACTCCGATTTGGATTCTGTTTGGACCGTTGGACTCCTAGTGAGATACTCTATGCAGTGAAGGCTAAAAATTTATGAGCAAAGACACAGACAGAGGAGGAGAATGAAAAAGTGGTGAGAGGTCTCTTGTAGAGGGCTGATTGAGAGCTTGAGAGAAGGATTCAGGGTTTCTTGTTGAGAGATACTTGTACGGGGTTGAGAGGGAATTAAATCTGTAAGTTTATTTTTCATAGTAAAATATTTTGCATGCCCGAAAAATTATATTTGTTATATTTTCTTCTTTTTCTTGTAGTATCAACATTGACAATCGATGATCCAGTTTCGCTTCCGCAATAACCGGTATCAGTGCGAGTTGATACCGATCTCAACACTAGGATCTAGATCAAAGATCCTCCAATCAATTCCCTTTTAATTTCTTAGTATTGATTAAATGTAGGCTCTTACTTTGCTTATCTTCCTTTGATTCATTAGTTTTATTCTTCTTGGCAATCCTAGGGGGTGAGGGATATATAGTGATCTTCTTGCCTTTGTTCTTAAAAGTGCATGAGTTGGATCAACCATAAAGTACTATATCCTGGTCAAACAACCAAGGCCTTCCTAGTATAATACTTTCAACTTTCATAGGCATGACATCATGCCAAACTTTATCCTGGTATGATTGGAACTTGATAGGTACCAGACACCTATGCCTAATTGGGATTGATGAGATATCTATCTAGATAACTTTATATGGACTCAGGTGGTCTACAAGTGTTAAACCTAATCACCTCAGAGTATTAATAAAAATTGCATTGATGTAACTACCACTATTGATGATCACTTTACATACCTTGTTGCCTTGACCAACGAAGGTGTGAAAGATGGATGTTCACCACTAATCATCACTCATTTTAGGTTAGGTGAGCACACACCTAACCACTCCTAATCTATCTTCTGATGTAAATGATGGTTTAGGTTCCTCCTAGGTGGTATTGTATTATTCAAAGGTATATGTTAGTTCCAGACCAGCAACATAGATTTCTCCTTCAAGTTCATTTTTAGTGTTTTCTTCTTCAGGCTCTTCAATGTGTAGAGCTCTTGATGGACATTGAGTTGCAAAGTGACCTAGTCCATTACACTTGAAGCATTGAATCTTGGAACTACTGGATTGGGAAATCTTTCCCAAAATAGCTTTTTCTCTATCATCCTTTTAATTGGATGGTGCTATCAGTGGGGTTTGACTAGTAAGGGTCTAATTATTGCTAGGTCTACAACCTAAGATTCCAAGGTTATGAGGTTCAAGTTGATAATTGACTGATGACCTATGGAATCTCTTATAATCTTGGACCAATTCATAGGCCTATTCTAGAATGTAAACCTCTTGTATAAATAACTCACTCTGAATATCATTTCTTAAACCAGCTCAAAATCGAGATAGAGTGATAAAGGGATCCTCAGTCACATTACACATCATTAGGTATTCATCGAATTTAGAAATATATTCGTTGATAGATCTATTTCCCTAAGTTAGCCGTTACCATTGATCGAGAAGACGTTGATGGAAGGATGTGGGTAGGTACTTCTCACGAAACCTATCCTTCATTTCAACCCAGGTCCTAATGGGTTCATGTCTCCTATACATAGCCAATCGCTTGTGTTACTCTAGTATATTTTGGCTTGAATTAATAATCTCATCTTGGCAAATCTAATTTTTCTTTCTTCAAATATACCATACTACTCGAAATAGTAGTTTATGTCTGCTTCCTAGTCGATGTACTCTTTGGGATCTAGTCGATCCATAAAACTCGGGGGTTCGACCTTGACACTTCACAAGATTCATTCATCTTGGTTGAGAAAATCTTGATGATATCGATTCACTTGATTTCGATACCTATTGAAATTCTAAATCTCTCGTTGTACTATGGGCCTAGTAGGGGTATCTTTAATTTGGTCATTATTGGCTCAATTTTCTTTCAAAATTTCTAGCCTTACTCCATGCTCTTGGTAGATGCCAGTTAGGTTATCAATTTTGTCAATGAGGGTTTGAAGGGTTGCAACAAATTGGTTAGGATCCATTTTGCTATCTGATACTAAAGGTTCAAGATGGTACTTCACTCCTCATCTGGTGATCATACAAGGGTCACAACGAGCTCTCTATTGACTTTTTCAATCCTACAATGTACATGAACTATATTTCAGACTCAGATTGATACTCAAAAATAAGTATCTTAGGAAGGTACTTTCATAGATTTTCAAAGTAGGGATAGATTTCTTAATGAATAGGATTCCAACAATCTAAAATTCAAAATTTTTAGTTATTCCTAGAGTTGGAAAATCAATTTCTCTAACAATTACATAGACTAAATTTTCAACAAGATTTTCAAGATGCAGTGACTAGTTTTTAAGTGAAATATGGTATCAATCTAGGATTTGATTTTAAAATTGTTAAACATAGATGTTTTCCATATCAAATCTAGTTTTCAAATCTATAGATTTTGCAATTTTTTGACAATCCTATGAACGAAAAATTGCTGAATGAACAGAGGTTACGCAAATCTGCAAGTTGCAGATTTCTGCATGCATAATTTAGAGAATTAAAGTCAAACTGGCACGAATCCTAAAGTAGTTTCATAGACTTTCATATATAAAAATTTTTCAAATCGAGTCTAGTTTCTAATGCAACAAGTTTCAAAATTTTTTAAGTTTTTTTGAAATGAAAATTTTTAAAATACTAAAGGATATATAGAATATGCAGCACTTTAGGATAATGCATAACATAAACAGTTTTTTTTAGATTTTTAATAATGAAAATTAAGTAAATGAAATATGCGATTGACATTAACCTAACCTATGCTCTAATACCAAAAGAATTTGATGCGGGATAACCTAATCTAAGGGTGCATGAGAGGAGATTAATTTAGAAGTTTTATTGTCAACAAATAAAACTATAATTAATGTCGATTGGCTCAGTTCTTTATGATTAAAGAAAGAGATTAAACTATAATTGAAAAGGCATTAACAAACCACATGCACTTATAGAAAACCCTAGATCTAAAGATTAGGACCGTAGGCAATTGAGAAAACATGCGTAGGTTAGGCTCAGCTAAGACAAATAACATATAAGTCTAATAAAATCAAAGAAAGGTTTATGCTCACTACCAATAACAATGCTATATTTATAAGAAGAAAGGGTACTCACAATCACAATCATGGTCAAACCTAAAAGAAGAGGCATTCTACCAAGCCGGATTGAGATCCTGATTGGATAGTGAATCTATTCTAAAATCCATGACGAGGAACTTGATTAAGCTCCAAGATATCAATCCCTACAGCACAATGATTGTATTCAACCAATCAATATAAAAACCAGTCCAATTAAATGAAAACCAAACAACCCAAAGGCTAAAGTCAGCAGTGGGCTTGGGTGCTACTTTGAGGATTGTGCACAAGCTTCTTCTTGCTTTCAAAATCGAGCAACTCCTTGGGCTTGGGAAAAATGGGGCTCAGTAGCAGGGGCTTTCGGGGAGGAGACCAACAGAGTCTCGATGGCCTGAAGGTGGATGATGCCAAGATGAAGAGGCACGGCAGCATGGGTCGATAGGGTGGCATGGTTCAGTAAGGTGACACGGGGGCGACATGGTGAGGTGGTCCTCATGGTTGGATCTGACGGTGGAGGTGACACATGAAGAGATGGATCGAATGAAAAGCTGGAGGATGATGGAGCTGGCACTGGGGAGATGGTGGAGAAGGCATGGACGATGACTCGGGTGGTGGCACAGTTGGCACAGATGGCACGTGAGGTGGCACGGATGACACAAATAGGGGTGGAGGTATCGATCAAATACAAGGAAGCACAGGAGGCGGGACCCTTGGGATGAGCTACTCGGAGATGATGAAGACATGGGAGATGGCCAGACGATGGTGGTCGGAGGCTGCAAGTGGTGTGTAGGGAGGAGCCCATTGATGGGAGACATCGAGCAGCCATGAAGGGTGGGTGGTGTCAGGTGTAAGGGCTTTCGATGATGGAAGGATGGAGGAAGCAATGCAATGTGGTGGAGGGAGGCGGCTAGGAGCGCAGGCAGTCAATGTAGCGATGGCTCTAGGGATGATGATGCGGCAGCAGTGGGGCATCAAGTGTCTCAGGCATGGGGTTCAGTCATCAGTGACGATGGGGATGATGGCAGACTAGGTCGACAACTAGTGGTGATCGATGATGCTAGCTGCAAAGAGAGGCTTGAAGAGTTGGGGTTCTCAGGGGACTTAGAGCACCAGGGAGAAGAGAAAGAAGAAGAGAAAAAAGAAGTAGAGAAAGAAGAAGAGAGGAAGAAGGATAAGTAGAAAAGAAGAAATAAAGGAGATGAAGAAGTAGAAGAGGGGAGAAGAGAGAGTACTCGGGAGAAAGAAGAATACTCGAATCTTTATTCAATTATCGTTGAATTTTCTAATAACAAGATCCTTTAAATAAACTATAGATCCTAATTACCTGAAGGCCAACTCTATCAAGACTCTAAGACTTCAAACTAATTTAAAATAAATAGACTAATCTAAAATAAATTTTAAAAAATTTAGACTAATATAGTCCCTATGCTTTAAGATCTATGCATGAACTAGACATAAAAGAAAATACAAGACTCAATTCTAACAAACTAACACAAACTCATGATTTTAAAATAAAACTAAATAAAAGCAAGTAACAAGTGGCAAATAACATCAATCAAATAATAAATCCATGTAAGGCTCCACATCAATCAAGCCATAAGAAAGATCTCTGCTGGCGATGATCAATAGTGTGCACACCAAAAATGCTGCCAAAATTTTTTTGGTTCCTATAGTGTATCGTTTGATTACTATAAGTGGTCTATAAAATTGATGCAATTTCTGAATGGGATATGATCTAACTTTATCTATTAGTTGGTGATAGAATGCATTTATTATATGTCATTTAAAATAATAAATTAATTAGTTATCAATTACCTTATATTTGTATATGCAGAATCCAAAGATAGTATGCCACGGACTATAATTGGATAGACCATTAGTAGTTGTTGAGATGATTTTTGCTAAATATAGGAAGGGTATAGAGTATTTCTGTGATTATACTTTCGGAAATACGATACTCTTATCTCAAGGACAGGCTAGTTATCTTTGTAAGGGATGCGAAAATAAATAAATGTTTGATAGGGATATAATCACTGCCCATTTATATATGAATGGATTTATGTCAAATTATAAGTATTGATACCTACATGGAAAGACGTGGGAGATAATTGCAATGGTTAAAAGTCGGCATGACAGGGACAGATAAAATGGTAGATATGGTTATGGATGTAGCTAGTCTTAAATTTTGCTGGGATAATAGAGGACAATCCAGAAGCTGATAGTGGTGATTTCTATCATAAGCTGATAGTGGTGATTTCTATCATAAGCTGATAGTGGTGATTTCTATCATAAGCTGATAGTGGGATATAGAGGACAACCCATTATAGCCGGGATGTGAAAGACATACTATATTATCAGCTATATCAGATTTGTAGAACTTGAAGATCAAGTTTAATATGATAAATAATTATTATAATAGGATGGTAACAATAATAAAAAAAATGCTATCAAAGGATAAGAAGCCTGTTGGAGGCTTCTATGCTTCAAAAAAAAGGTAAAAGGGTCAGGCATGGGATACAAGAAGATAGATGCATACCGTAATGATTGCATGTTTTTATATAAAGAGAACCAACTGAAGAACTCATGTGACGTATACGGTGAAAGTCGATTTAAGCTAAGGCAAGAGGGTAGAAATCAGAAGGACATACCATATAAGGTTCTTCGATACATTCTCCTCATTCCTAGACTTCGAAGGCTTTACTTATACAAGAGTACTGTTAAGCAGATGAGATGGCACAAAGAAGGAATTTGCAAGCACACCAATATAATGTGTCATTCATCAGACAGTGAGGCATGGAAAAAATTTGATGCTTGATATCCTTTATTTGCTCAGGAATCATGCAATGTCCGACTAGATCTGTTTATGAATGGGTTTACACTATTTAGTCATGCAGTGACTCCTTATTCATATTGGCTAGTCTTTATTATTCTATACAATCTACCACTTAGGATGTACATGAAAGAACACAATATCTTTCCTAATTAGTCATTCCTGGACCATGACATCCTCATAGAAATATTGATATATATCTAAGATATCTTGTTAATAAGCTAAAATTTTTATGATCAGATGGTACACATACTTTCAATACATCGAAGAAGCAAAATTTTGTAATGAAGGCTACAATGATGTAGACTATTAATGATTTTCTTGCTTATAGGATGCTATTAGGATGGAGCACTCATGAGAAGCTAGCATGTCCATATTGCATGAAAAATATAAAATCATTTCAGCATGAGCATGGTTGTAAGCCTTGCTGGTTCGATTGTCATCATCAATTTTTTTTCAAGCATCATCCTTTCGAAAGAAGTGGAACAATTTTAAGAGGAATAAGATAGAGAATGACCATGCACCCTAGTGCCTTAATGGTATGGAAGTGTTTCAGAGGGTATCCTAACTTGACGAACTCTAGTTTGGCATACTATTTGGAAAACAAAAATCTTGGAGATTTGGTAAAACTCATAACTAGGTGAAGCATAGTATATTGTAGGAGTTGCTGTACTAGTCCATCAATTTGATCTATCATAACCTTAATGTCATACATATTGAAAAGAATGTATTCGATAATATTTTCTATACTATTATAGATGTCAAGGAAAAGACAAAGGACAATCCATGACTCAAGCAAATATAAAGAACATATGTATGCATCCTCTATTAGAGCTGGTTGAGATATCACCTAAAAAATTTTTGAAGCCAAAAGTATCAATATCTTATGAGAGAGTAGTTGAAAGATGTATATAAATGGTGTAAAAATCTTAAGTTCCTAAATAATTATGCAAGTAATCTAGCTCAGAGCATCAATATCAAAGATTGCAGATGTTATGGGCTAAAGAGCCATGATGCCATATCTTTATGCAATGCTTACTTTGGCTTGAACTACATTCCAACTTCATATGAAATTCTTTGACAGAGCTTAGTCTCTTCTTTAGACATTTGTGCTACCAAAATATCCACCAACCACATCTCCAGTCTTAAGGGTAGCAGTGTAGAAATAATTTACAAGAGAAAATATCTTCTCCTAGCTTCTTCAACTTCATGAAAAATCTCGTGATTCATCTAGCATATAAAGATAGGATGGGGGACTAGTGCAGTACAAGTGAATGTATCCTTTTGAAAGATACATGCACAATCTCAAGAAGAAAGTGAGAAACATCATCAGTGTTGAAGGTTTTATTATGAAGGCTTACATAATTGAAGAAATTTAAAATTTTTGCTGATACTACTTTAATCCCAATGTACAGACAAAGTTGACTCAAGTGGGATGAAATGATGATGATAGTGGTGAGGGATCAGAGTAGAAGATCTTAATATTTGCCTATCCCGCTTATGAATTTGGGTAGGAAGTTCATCGAGTTTTAATTGATGTTGAAGTTTGACAGGTGAAGACTATGTTTTGTTAAACTATGAAGAGGTCGACCCATATATTGAGCAAGTGTCCATCACAATCATAACTCTTTAGTTATCTATTATAGTATACTTTCTTATATATATTTAAGCAATATGATGGGATGCTGAAATGGGACAATTCAAGGTTAAGTGAGCAAGAAATTTTTGTATGATGCTCACAGAACTTTTCACATTGGTTTCATAACTGATAAGCATCCATTATCATTTCATATGTTTTATTTTTTCCAATTTATTCTTTTTATATTATACATGTCATGCAAGGGGGTGACTCTTTTACTAAAGAGCTAAAACCATTAGGTTATAGGCTAACAAAATACATGACATATTATAATAACTATAACATAAATGGTTTTAAATTTTATACCCAGTGATATGGATATCATAAAAGTACAATGAATAGCGATGTGTATAAAGGGTAGTTGGTGGGAAAAGATGAAAAGTGACTACTATGGAATCCTAAAAAAATGATCAAATTAACATGCATTAAAGGTAATAGTGTCATTCTATTTAAGTGTCCATGGTTTGATAATGACAATAGTATGAAAGTTGATCCACAGCATAGGCTTATTGAAATCAAATATATATGGATCAAAAGTATATATCAACGAGCCATTTGTGCTAGCTCAACAAGCTACTCTAGTATATTATATTCCTTTTCCATCAAGAGAGAGCAATGAAAGATTGATGCATTTTATATAAGATTCAGTCTCGAGCTATTTATTATGCACTTGAAGAAGAATAAGAACCTCAATTACCAGAATCCTTTCAAGAGGATGAAACATTAGGAATTCATCAAGCTTCCATAAATGTGGGGTTGGATGCTCCAAGAATTTTCCTTTATAACGACCAACATGAGAAGGTAGATCATACTGAGTTGTTGTAAAGAACAATCCTATCCTGCAAGGAAAAGAAGAGGAAGAAAATGAAGAAATGGAAGAAGATGAAGATGAAAAAATATAAGAAAATGAAGAACAAAAAATAAAAGAAGAAAGAATCGAAAGAAGAATCTGAAGGGTATCAAACATCTCAAAAGGCTGATGAATAGTGCTAAATATATAATCCTTAAATTATTTTAAATACTTGTCTTTCATTATTTTAAATCTTGCATTACCATCCATAATTAATTCAGTTAACCTATTTATTTTTATTTTCAAAGATTATATATTATATCTTCTAGAGGGCGAAGCCGTGCTAGTCGAGAAGAGAGCTCTAGAGAATAAAGCTCTCGAGGAGAGAATGATCATGCTACCTGTTGCCGATCTCGCCGTCGCGCCTGTGGCTTCAGAGCCGCCGATTTGATTAGACTGTCTCGCCTCGAGGTCTCCTGGCTCCCAGTCCTGCAAGATAAGGTCAGAAGTCCTGGCCGGGGATCCCGGCGAGGGAGCTCCGACGGTCAAGTTAGAAAACGGGGAGAGGGAACAGAGCCTCCAAGATGGGCCCCCGAAGGAGTCCCAGACTTAGAGATCGTGCTTAGCAAGAAAAGTCTCAGGAAGAGTAGAAATATGGCCGAGTTCCTTCACCGGGCTTGCGCCAAGGGTCCCCTTTCGGGATCTTGGGTCCTGCTCTTGGTGCTTTTCCTTTTCCCAGCCTCTGTTTCTCTCTTTCCTGGTCGTCTACTCTTCCCCCCCGTTTTAACTCCCCACGCTGCTTTTTTCGTTTGCCGACTTCGGGAGGCCCCCTCTTTGCTTTCACCTCCTTCCCTCCCTCTCTTTCTCCTTTCCCTTTTGGGTCAAAGAACCCGGCGGCCTCCTCGCCTTGCTTGCCGGGCCTAGCGAGGAAAGAGTAGAGGGAGGATGCCGGCCAGACCGCTAGCCAGACCTTGGGCCGAGCGTGAGCGCTCTCCTTCCGAGGCGCCGACAACGCCCGCTACCGGGTCCTGTTTTGTCAGGACTTCATCTCTCGACTGCGGAACCTGTCGGACCGATGTAAGCGAGGATTTCGCGTGCCACCGCCGACCGTACGGGTGCTTCTCTTGGGGTGCGGCGTGCACCGCTCGAGGGGCAGTCTTGGAACTCGTGCTCCTGCTCCTCGGAGGCCTCTCCGCATAGGTTGGCCGGCCCCGACTGAGGTGGGCCCCTCCTGGGCGGACACCTGGCGGAACGGCAGAGAGGCGCTCGACTTCGGCCGAGGTGGACCCGTCTCCGGGCGCCACCTGGTGAAAGAGCAAGAGGGCCCGGGTCGACCTCGGCCGAGGTGGGACCGTCTCAGGGCGCCACCTAGCGAGGGAGCAAGGGATCGCCGGCTTCGACCGAGGTGGGCCCCTCCTGGGCGGACACCTGGCGGAGCGGCAGAGAGGCGCTCGACTTCAGCCGAGGTAGAACCGTCTCCGAGCGCCACCTGGCGAAGGAGCGAGAGGGCCCGGCTCGACCTCAGCCGAGGTGGGACCGTCTCGGGGTGCCACCTGGCGAGGGAGCAAGGGGCCGCCGGCTTCGGCCGAGGTGGGCCCCTCCTGGGAGGACACCTGGCGGAGCGGCAGAGAGTCGCTCGACTTCGGCCGAGGTGGACCCGTCTCCGGGCGCTACCTAGCGAAGGAGTGAGAGGGCCCGGCTCGACCTCGACCGAGGTGGGACCGTCTCAGGGCGCCACCTTGCGAGGGAGCAAGGGGCCGCCGGCTTCGGCCGAGGTGGGCCCCTCCTGGGTGGACACCTGGTGGAGCGGCAGAGAGGCGCTCGACTTCGGCCGAGGTGGACCCGTCTCCGGGCACCACCTGGCGAAGGAGCGAGAGGGCCCGGCTCGACCTCGGCCGAGGTGGGACCGTCTCAGGGCACCACCTAGCGAGGGAGCAAGGGGCCGCCGGCTTCGACCGAGGTGGGCCCCTCCTGGGCGGACACCTGGCGGAGCAGCAGAGAGGCACTCGACTTCGACCGAGGTGGACCCGTCTCCAGGCACCACCTGGCGAAGGAGCGAGAGGGCCCGGCTCGACATCGGCCGAGGTGGGACTGTCTCAGGGCGCCACCTGGAGAGGGAGCAAAGGGGCCACCGGCTTTGGCCGAGGTGGGCCCCTCTTGGGCGGACACCTGGCGGAGCGGCAGAGAGGCGCTCGACTTCGGCCATGGCAGAGCCACATCCGACCTTGCTGGGCTGATCCCGTTCTGTCGAAAAACTCCACGTGGCTCGAATCACGCTCGGCGGAATCTGAGATACGCCACGTCATCATAACGGCCATAACACTACCAACCTGCATAGTTCTATGTTGCTCATACCATGCAGTAACTCTAAAACTATAGATATTTTTTTATATTATTTTATTCTTTATTATTTAATATAACATTCTTTATATTAGATATTTTGTGATCAGGTTCGTAGGATATGGGGTCACTAGTGATCCCATAGTCACATATAGTAGCGATCGGCTCTCAGACTCAGTACTATGGTTGAGGACCACCTGGCTCATAGTACCTTTGACTCAGCTAGAGGATAGAGAATTCATCCATATTCAAAGCCACTTGTAAATACTATATCTTTAATTAATATATTTAAAATTTAGTCATTTTAGAATTAATACTTATTATTATATTTCAACTTTGTAGTACATTCAGAGAGCCTGAAGTGTCTTGGGTGGTTACCATAATCATTCACCGATTGATACCGAGGCCAATGAATGAGTTCTCCTATTGGCTGATAAGGGCTCTTGATGCAGGATGGAAGATGTTCCTAGTAACTTAAATATATTTAATTTTTAAATTTACAAAATATTTGTATTCTATTTATTTAATATAATTTTGTTCTACTTGCAAGAGTACTACTAATTAGAGACTCCTCGAGGTGAAGAGGCTGGTCATCTGACCTTCAAGGAGGTAGCCACTCATAGATTTCAAGATAGGCTATACAATCTTAGGTAGTTTACTATAGAATACTCCGGTTCCGAATCACCTTCAGACTTGAAGTCTTTCATGGATCACTAGATATGGATGGATGTATGAGAGGCCCTCTGCAACCATTAGAGCATTGAGTCTGCAACCATTAGAGCATTGAGAAGTAGTCTGGTAGGTGGCAAAGGGCACGATAGAATCGGACCGTGTAGCAAGATCCGATCAAGCACACCGATAGCTCTATTGCCATACATGAGGTGGCAAATAGATTGATAAAAATTCTACACTTATATTAATCTCATATTGAATTGATCATTTGTATATTTTAATTAACTTATTTTTATTATTTATTTATTATAACATGGCAGCTGGGTCATGCACTAGGATAGCTATAGTTGTAGAAGGCCACACACCAGTCCATAAGGACTAGTGATTAATTAGATTCGAGATCTCGATGTATCGCGATAACAACTTTAAATATTATTTATTAGTTTTATATATACTAATATTATTAAATAGGCTAATCAATTGATAAATTGTATAAGCCAATTATATGGAGTATGTCGTATTTATGGCACGGCGAGGACCTATCCTCTAGCCCCTCCTTGATCTCGAGGGATGGCTTAGGATCATCAAAGGAGTGAGTAGGAGCCGGGTCATAGGATTCAGGCACGGCTTCGACCTTCTAGTAGCTCACTGGTCTTCAGCATCCTCCTCTCAACCTCGACAACCCAGACGTGGGGTGATGCACATGTCGAGGATGTTATGACTAGTCTTTTTATCCAGCAATCTTAGAGCTTCTAGAATGCCATTCGTGATATGATTGTAGAGATTCTCCGAGATCCATATCTACGCGATCAACTGGCCTCGTTGTCACAGTCATCATAATGAGTAAGTCTACTAATAATTTTCTTTACTTGTTTTAAATTTTTATAGTTAGAAACTTCATATATTTGGACCAGATAAGGGAAAGAGGATCTAGGGGATAAAAATTCAATATAACTATCCAATCAATGGATTGAGGGTGTCCATAGCTCTGTATCATCAAATGGAATGCATAGGAATAATCTATTCAAGAATCGAAGAAGTAAATTGAAATATATACCTCCATATTGATATATATATTTTCATATCAAAACTTATTAATAAAATTTTATTTTTATTTGTTACAAGATATTGGAATATCCAGCTCTTACTACTGGAGAAGATGTATAGGAGCAACAGGAGGAGGAGGACGATGATGAATAGGATCTCACATAATTTTTTTATGATGTTATATATTTACTTTTGATATTTATAAAATACTAATAATTTATAAAATTATATAATTTGTACTATAAATATAATATATTTTTTATTTATGATTGTTTGTTTAGAATTGTGACATTTAATTGCGACATTTTAGTTTTAATTTACTATAATTGCTTATTATTATAAGTCAAAAAATAGATTTAAAAAAAAATAATTATGATTTTTTTAAAAATCCTTAAAAAATTATTATCGATGGCATTAGCTACGGCTAATGGCATCAGTAATAATTTATTAGCAACAAAAATTATTAGCGACGAAAATATTTTATCACAATTTTTTTAGTTTTTATTTTAAAAAATATAAAAAAATTATTGTTGATGATATTAGCAACAACTAATGTCATTGATAATAAGTTATTAGCAATTGCAAAATTTTATCACTATTTTTTTTTATTTTTTAAAAAACTAGAAAATCATATTAGCAACAGCATTATCGTCATCCAAGTCATCACTAATATCCGAAAAACCAATATTTTCTAGAAAACCTGAAAAATTATATTTTTTTATCCAATGATTTAACTATCCAAACAGTGATTATAAAATAAATATGATTTTTATTCATTGGATTCGTTGATCATATAAGATACATTTTTTGATGGATAAATATAATAAAGAAGTTAGTAAATTTCTTATTGACCAACTTATTTATATTCTTATATTTTTTTAGATAAGTAAATTATTTTTTTATGAATAGTATTTATCCACTAAAAAAGAAGAAAATCTTATCCACCTAGATGATGGATGAGTCATTTTTTCATGAACCAGGAAAATATTTTTTTATTTTTAATATATTGTTAACCATATAATAATAATATAGTTATATAGTAACAACATAATAATGATATAATATAATATAATATATATTAGCATAATAATATAATATATTATATTATAACATAGTATATTATTATAAAATGTATTATATTACATATAATATATATTATTATAATTAATATATTATTATAAAAAATTTATTATTATTTATAATATATTATATGCTGTTACCGCCGTTACGATGACGTGGCGTACCTCAGATTCCGCCGGGCGTGATTCGAGCCACGTGGAGTTTTTTCGGCAATTTGGGAGCGGTCCAGCAAGGTCAGGTGTGGCTTCGCCTCGGTCGAAGTCGAGGTCGGTCAGGGCCCTCTCGCTCCTTCGACAGGTGGCGCCCGGAGACGGGTCCGTCTCGGCCGAAGTCGAGCGCCCTCGCCGCTCCGCCAGGTGTCCGCCCAGGAGGGGCCCACCTCGGCCGAAGCCGGCGGCCCCTTGCTCCCTCGCCAGGTGGCGCCCTGAGACGGCCCCACCTCGGTCGAGGTCGAGCCAGGCCCTCTCGCTCCTTCGCCAGGTGGCGCCTGGAGACGGGTCCACCTCGGCCGAAGTCGAGTGCCCTCTACCGCTCCGCCAGGTGTCCGCTCAGGAGGGGCCCACCTCGGTCGAAGCCGGCGGTCCCTTGCTCCCTCGCCAAGTGGCGCCCTGAGACGGCCCCACCTCGACCGAGGTCGAGCCGGGCCCTCTCGCTCCTTCGCCAGGTGGCAACCGGAGACGGGTCAACCTCGACCGAAGTCGAGCGCCCTCTGCCGCTCCGCCAGGTGTCCGCCCAGGCGGGGCCCACCTCGGTCGAAGCCGGCGTCCCCTTGCTCCCTCGCCAGGTGGCGCCCTGAGATGGCCCCACCTCGGCCGAGGTCGAGCCGGGCCCTCTCGCTCCTTCGCCAGGTGGCGCCCGGAGACGGGTCCACCTCGACCGAAGTCGAGCGCTCTCTGCCGCTCCGCCAAGTGTCCGCCCAAAAGGGGCTCACCTCGGCCGGAGCCGGCGGCCCCTTGCTCCCTCGCCAAGTGGCGCCCTGAGACGGCCCCACCTCGACCGAGGTTGAGCCGGACCCTCTCGCTCCTTCGCTAGGTGGCACCCGGAGACGGGTCCACCTCGGCCGAAGTCGAGCGCCCTCTGCCGCTCCGCCAGGTGTCCGCCCAGGAGAGGCCCACCTCGGCCGAAGCCGGTGGCCCCTTGCTCCCTCGCCAGGTGGCGCCCTGAGACGACCCCACCTCGGCCGAGGTCGAGATGGGCCCTCTCGCTCCTTCGCCAGGTGGCGCCCGAAGACGGGTCCACCTCGGCCGAAGTCGAGTGCCCTCTGCCGCTCCGCCAGGTGTCCGCCCAGGAGGGGCCCACCTCGGTCGAAGCCGGCAGCCCCTTGCTCCCTCGCCAGGTGGCGCCCTGAGACGGCCCCACCTCGGCCGAGGTCGAGCCGGGCCCTCTCGCTCCTTCGCCAGGTGGCGCCTGGAGACGGGTCCACCTCAACCGAAGTCGAGCGCCCTCTGCCGCTCCGCTAGGTGTCCGCCCAGGAGGGGCCCACCTTGGCCAAAGCCGGCGGCCCCTTGCTCCCTTGCCAGGTGGCGCCCTTAGATGGCCCCACCTCGGCCGAGGTCGAGCCGGGCCCTCTCGCTCCTTCGCCAGGTGGCACCTGGAGACGGGTCCACCTCGACCGAAGTCGAGCGCCCTCTGTCGCTCCGCCAGGTGTCCGCCCAGGAGAGGCCCACCTCGGCCGAAGCCGGCGGCCCCTTGCTCCCTCGCCAGGTGGCGCCCTGAGACGGGTCCACCTCGGTCAAAGTCGAGCGCCTCTCTGTCGCTCCTTCGCCAGGTGTCCGCCCAAGAGGGGTCCACCTCGGCCGAAGTCGAATGCCTCTCTGCCGCTCCTTTGCCAGGTGTCCACCCAGGAGGGGTCCACCTCGCCCGAAGTCGAGCGCCTCTCTACCGCTCCGCCAGGGGTCCGCCCGGGAGTGGTCCACCTCGGCCAAAGCTGGCCATCCTGTGCGGTGAGGCCTCCAAGGGGCAAGAACACGAGTTCCAAGATTGCCCCTCAAGCGGTGCGCGCCGCACCCCGAGAAAGGCGCCCGTACGGTCGCGGCGGCACACGAAACATCGCTTACATCGGCTCGACACGTTCCGCAGTCGGAAGGCGAGTTCCTGACAAAACAGGACCCGATAACGGGCATCGTCGGTGCCTGGGAATGAGAGCGCTCACGCTCGGCCCAAGGTCTGGCCGATGGTCTGGCCGGCGCCCTCCCTTTACTCTTTCCTCGCTAGGCCCGGCAAGCAAGGCGGGGAGGTCGCCGGGTTCTTTGATCCAAAAGAGAAAGGGGGTGAAGGCGACGAGGGGGCCTCCCAAAGGCGGCAAACGAAAAGGCAACGTGAGGAGTTAAAAGGAAGGGAAGGATAGACGACCAGGTAAGCAAGAAACAGAGGCTGGGAAAGGGAAAAGCACAGAGAGCAGGATCCAAGGCTCCGAGAGGGGGTCCTTGGCGCAAGCCCGGTGAAGGAACTCGGCTAGATTTCTACTCCTCCTGAGACTTTTTTTGCCAAGCACGATCTCTAAGTCTGGGACTCCTTCGGGGGCCCGTCTTGAAGAGTTTGTTCCCTCTCGCTATTTTCTAACTTGACCATCGGAGCTCCCTCGCCGGGATCCCCGACCAGGGCTTCTGACCTTGTCTTGCAGGACTGGGAGCCAGGGGACCTCGGGGCAAGATGGCATAATCAAATCAGCGGCTCTGGAGCCACAGGCGCGACGGCGAGATCGGCAACATATGCTATAAATAATGTATAATATGTAATATTATAAAAAATAAAAAATATATATTATATTATATTACCTATTTTGATATATTAAATTATATATAATATATACATTTATATAATAAAGGATATTATAAAAAATATGGATATATAGCAATTTATTTTGAAAAATAATCATGCAAAAAGGAATATGGATAATAGATTGTAAAATCATTTTTTAATATATAAAAATAAAAAATATTTTTTAAATAAATATTATAAAAATAATATTTATTTAAAAAAAATAAAAATTTTTAAATAAGCTATTTACTTGTGAAGGAACGGACTCATGGAATTCTCACCAACCCCACCTCATCCAAACAGGGCTCAAAGAACTCCCCCATCGTTACATGGCAGTCCTACTCAGCTGTGGCCCTGCCCAAGGCTACGCCGCCATCATAGCCGAAGACGGTAGAGCTTCAGCTCTCCGAAGTTGGTCAACCGGAGTTCGCATCCGTCCGATCGCTCAGTCTGAAACTCGCGGACTGGCTACACCCGCAACCACATTGCCCGCTTGCGTTTCTAGGCGAAGTATATACCGAACTATGAAACGGACACGTGTAGAAGCCCAATTGGATAAGTGTCTATTCACCGTTCAAACAGCAGACTAAGCACAGCTCGAATGTTAAAACTCGTTCCACGTGTCACCACAAGAAGCTGCCACGTCTATCATAGCCGATGGGCCTGCTGTTTATCTGTTCCCTTCGTACCGGAAAATTCTCGGGTAGGATGGATCAATCTACCGTGGACCCCGAAAAAATTCTCATGTGAAACCCTACGATTGGTGTTTGATTCTCTTGATTTTATTAAAAATAATTTTTTATTCACATTTAATCTTTCAAAAAGTTATAAACAACGCGATGAGCTATTTAGAATAAATAATTCTGTTCAATATTTAATATTTAGAATAATTATTTTATAATCGATTATGAAATAATTTATTTTAAATTATGTTTTTATAGAATGAGTCTTATAATATTAATTATACAGAAATAAAATTATTATTTTAAATTTTTAATCAAATATAAATATAGAATAATAAAGCTGAATAACTATTATCAAAGAATTGATGTTTCTTAGGATACGTGATCGGGATGGTGAGGGAATGCACTATTCCAACGTCTTAGTAGTATCATGCTGATGTACTCATCAGTGATGGAGAAAGTACACGTAAATGTGCTGCTCGAATCGAACATAGTCCAGTAAAATTGGGACCGATTGGAGATAGCCATGCCTGGATTTTCCCCTCTCTTTTTTTTTAAGCAAAAAAAAAAATTGATGTTTTTTTTTTAGAAATAAATATTTATATTTAAATATTAAGTAAAAAAAATTATCATCATGAAGGGAGTAGTTTAGTTGAATAAAATCTTAACTCATATCTATTAGATACGGGTTCAAGGATGATATTTTAATTAATTTTATTAAATTAAAAAATAATTTTTAAAATTAAATATTTTAAATAAAAAATTATAATTTTTTAATTTTTATATTATTTTGTTAATATTTTGATAGTGTCAAATTGATTTACACAGTTTTAGATAGAAAGAGATGGTATAAATCTAGTGTCTCATATCAAACATATGGCCATCAAAGTGGTTATGCTGAGGTAATGAGTTTTGCTCGGGATTCGAGTCCATGTGGATGCATTTCGATAAAAAAATAATATATTTTACCTTTCCTCTCTTTTTCTTTTAAATTAAATATTTTAAATAAAAAAATATATTTTTTAAATTTTTATATTATTTTGTTAATAACTTGATAGTGTCAAATTGATTTACACAGTTTTAGATAGAAAGAGGTGGTATAAATTTAGTGTCTCATATCAAATGTATTCAAGGCAAGGGCCATCAAAATGGCTATGCTGAGATAATGAGCTTTGCTCACAAGCGGGATGGCGGGTTCGCATCCGTGTGGATGCATTTCAGCGAAAGAATAATGTATCTTATCTTTCCCTCTTTTTTTTTCTTTTTTTTTTTTTTTTTTTTAATTTTTTATTCGGCGAAAGAATAATGTATCTTACCCTTCCCCCCTTTTTTTCTTTTTTTTTTTTCTTTTTTAAAAAAAAAAAAAAATACGCTGAATTTACCCCTTGACTTTATTCTCTAATTAAAAAAAAAATCCTCCCTACCGTCATCGCATTCCTGGTCTTCCCTTCTTACCTTCCTTGCCAATTTAAAACCCGAAACCTAAGATCGAAATCTTCGCCCGATCGGCGAGAGAAATCTTCATCTTCTTCGAGATTGTGATATCGCTGGTTTCGATTTCGAGCGAAAGGATGTGGCATCGTCCGTCGGACGGGAAGGATGGGGATGTGGAGGCCGGAGCTCGGCTGCTCTACCCGATGATGCTGGAGAGCCCGGAGCTCCGGTGGGCGTTCATCAGGAAGATCTACGCGATCCTGACCGCCCAAATGGCGCTCACCGTCGCCGTCGCCTACGTCGTCGTCACCGTCCGACCCATCTCACACTTCTTTGTCTCTTCTGGAGCCGGCCTCGGCCTCTACATCTTTCTCTTGATTCTCCCCCTCATTGGTATCCTTTATGAATTTTGCTTTGATTTCCGGTTTATAGGTTTTTTTTTTTTTTTTCTTCGTTCCTCCCTCCGATCTGGCATTTATCTAACCAAAGGGGAAATTTCTTTTTTTTTGTGGAATTTCTACAGTTTTATGTCCTCTGTATTACTATCACCAGCGGCATCCGGTGAATTACCTTCTCCTCGGTTTGTTCACGGTGTCGATAAGCTTCGCCATTGGATTGACATGCGCGTTCACGAGTGGTAACATCTAGTTCCTTATCCTATTTTATTGGTTGAAAGAAATCCTTTTCTTAGATTTATTAGATGAATAGCCCCCAATTTTTATCATGTATGGAAAACTGTTGCTGGAATGGGCATTGACTATGAATTTGGAAAGAAACCCTAATCTAATATTAGTTCATGTCACTAACAACATGAACTGAACCCCTTGCTAGAAGATTTTATTAAAACTGTTATCGATAGTTCAAGTTGAGGGTGATCTGGAAAACAACCATGTCACATTAAGGGGTAAGGCTGCATACATCTAACCCTCCTCAGACCCTGCAAGGGTGGGAGTCTCGCACTAGGCCACCATTTCTTCTGTTCTTGATCAGAAGAGTTTAAAGAATCCTCTTCGCTTTTCAATGGTTCAAAAGGTGGATTTTTAGATGATTTTTTTGAAGCCTCCTTGTGGGAATGCTCTATGACCTGAAATGTTTTTGTTATGTATAAAAGTCCAGGATTCTTGTGTGTTTACAGGTGGTGAGATAAAAAACCCAGCTTCTTGTTGTTGGCAAAAGAACTCTTTATCCTTAACTTTGACGTGTGCTTTTGTTTGATTTCGTATTACAAAGAGAGTGGGTCTCAGAGTGGCACCAACTTTAGTGACTAAAAACATACCCCAACTTTTGGTATAAGAGGCAAACCAATTTTTTTTAAGGAATTGTTTGTGTCATTGTAGAATTGGAGTATCAGGATATTTCAGACTTTCTATTGTTTTGTTGGCTGCAATCTGGAAGAAGCAGCTTGAACTGTCATTTTGAATTGTGGGTTGATTTGCTCATGACTGAAAATTTATATAAGAGGTAATTATTTACATGCTAGCATTGTTTCAATTTATAGGTGGAAGTTTGGAAGTGCTGGATACTTGTTAATTAGAAAGAAACCACATGTTTGGTTTCAATGGTAGGAGCTGGGGATGTTATGTCAAAATCAGTCCATTAGTCAACTGGCTAGCAAGGATGTTTGCAACTTTGAGAGTTAAGAGTCCCATCAACCAAAAATAGATAAATAAGAGTGAGTATCTGTTTCAATTGAAAAAGCATTCGCTCCTCAAAAGAGTTCCATCATAATAATTGGACATACTATTGAAGAAATGAAGCAAACCTTGTCTCAATGTGAGAAGATGCTTTCATGGCTACTCACGGTTGCTTGTGAGGTAGAGGTTGCACTCTCCTATCAAGGAAAAATGATGCTTAGATCAGCAGTAAGCACATGGACATCAGTTGTGTCAAGTTGCAAACTTTAGTTATGAAGATGTTGTTTAACATTCCTTAACAGCAGCCTTGAGGGTATTCTGTTTGTTAAGAATTCTTTTGAGTATTACTTAACTATAAGCTGATGCTTGAAACATAAGCCATGTCTCTTCAGAATGGATTAGAAATTTAGGAGTTAATTATATTTCTTTGGAAATGAAAAAGACTCTCTCTCTCTCTCTCTCTCTCTCTCTCTCTCTCTCTCTCTCTCTCTCTCTCTCTCTCTCTCTCTCTCTCTCTCTCTCTCTCTCTCTCTCTCTCTCTCTCTCTCTCTCTCTCTCTCTCTTTGTGTGTGCATGTGTGTTCATGCGTGCATGTACGCGTCAAAAGTTGGATGATTGAGCTTCATGCAAGTTTAATTTTCACCTCTACTTCCAATAGTGCTGCAGATTGGTTAGCTAACATTATGGGCACCAACATTTGAAGGATAATTTTATTCTTCAACATCAATCATCTGTCACACAGTTCAGCAGCTCTAGCTTGTACACACCATTCTATCTTAAGCGATGGCTTGAGGCCTATGTCTGTTAATGCATGAATGCATGCGCAGATGAATAAGGAGAGATATTAAAATGGTGAAGATGCATTAAGAACACATAGTTACATAGAATATTAATATAATATATTGCAGGTTGATCCAAATTAGCTTGCACTGGTCTGATGTCCTGTTGTATCTGCTCTAGGATCCTTTTTGGTTTTTTGACAATGAGCTGTAAGACACGGTTGCTGGATTTTCTGTGTTAATATTTTTTGCTATATATTTTGTAATTATGAATCCCATATTGCTGTAGCGTTTGTATTTTTTTTCAATATAAGTCATTAGATCTTTGTAAGAGGCTCAGAAACCCATTTTTCTAGCGTCTCTTGGATTTTGCATTGTAAAGATACGTGATCTTGATGCTAAAAGTTCTTATCCTCAAACAGGGAAGGTCATTTTGGAAGCTGCTATTCTCACCGCAGCGGTGGTTGTCAGTCTTACGATCTACACATTCTGGGCAGCAAGGAGAGGCCATGACTTCAACTTCCTTGGCCCTTTCCTGTTTGCTGCTGTTTTGGTATTGTTGGTGTTTGCTCTTATCCAGGTAAACCATACCCATTAGGTTATTACTCCATTTTGTGTCATTCTTTTATTTTTCTGTGCATATTTTTAACAATTGGGTGCATATCTGCTTGTTTTACAGATGTTATTCCCACTGGGAAAGATTTCTGTCATGATATATGGTGGGTTGGCAGCAATCATTTTCTCTGGATACATTATTTACGACACTGACAACTTGATTAAGCGCTATTCCTACGATGAATATATATGGGCTGCTGTTGCACTGTATCTTGACATTATCAACCTGTTTCTTTCTCTGCTTACTCTATTCCGAGCAGCTGATAGTTGAAATAAACACAGTTAGATTACCAACTATGCAATATCAAAATAACATTTGCTATGTATGGATTCAGATGTTATCGGATGTTGTTGTGTATTGTCTTCTTAATAAGTATTGAGGTCATGTGGACCTGTCCAGTTTTCTACCCTGTTTTTATTCATTCAGATGTTATCTGATATTGAAGTCTCATCCTAAAGACACAATGAAAAGCATGCCAAGAATAAAATTCTGTGACGAAATGGTGGTGGTGCAATCTGGTACCTGTTCTTGGAAAACCCTTGTGAAGGGATTAACCAATCTAGTGGGATGGATTGATTAAAATTCCTTTTTGGGTGGCTTTCACATTACATTTATTTCTACTTCTCATTCTGTTTTGCTGACATGTTATATTCAAAATTCTGTGCTTTTTCTTCCTTTAGAACAATGTAAAAAGGCAAGTGGGAAGTTGAAACTTTCCAGAAATGCTGGATTGGTGACAATGCTAGGTTGCATCACGAGGAATCAGTTGGGATGAGATGATATGTTGATTGATGGTATCAGATCAAGCATGTTTTGTTATGGGTGTCCTGAAGACCGAGGCTTTAACTACTGCCAGGTTTGAGAACGTTGGATATATTGTCTATGCAATTTTATCCTCTTCCTAAAAAAGTTGTTAGTGCTTGGAACTTGTGGTATCTAAGTTATAATAAAGTAAAGTTGTCGACAAAAATGGGCATGATCACAAATACTGATATGCAAGCAGGGATGGTAGAGGCAGCAATTTTAACTAATTCATTGGATATTCAATCTGATCTCAATGGGGTCAATTTTATCCTATCCAATTGAACCCTGGGACATGCATAGGTGCTAGATAAAATTTTAATCTATATCTCAATGGGTTCAAGTCAGATGTGGTAATGATATATCCCTTCCTGTATTCGATCGGATAGAATTTTAATCTAAATCTCTCCTTTCAAAATTATTATTATTTTAAAATATTTTCACGATGAATCTTTTACCCGGTCCAACCTACGGGATGAACATGGCATGACATTTTTAATTACGAGGTAGGTACAAGGATTTTAATTGCATAGCATGAGTATTGAGTTTTTAATTATAAAATGAATATGAGTATTGATCAATCCTATCTATTGACACTGCTCGTGGGATATAGCCAGAGAGGTGGCGCTCATAAAATGTACCTGCAAAAAATCTCGGATCAGAGAATGCTTTGATGAGGACCCTCCAATGCTCAAATCAGGCAGCAAGTAATAAAAAGAATAAAGTAGAGCTAAAAGAGGAGAGAATGTGATTTGTATTACATTGCCCGGCATACCTCGGAAGCTTTTAGGAAGTCCTTTTATATAGGCGAGAGGTAGGGGCATTTTCGAGATAAAGATATTCCTAGCAGGTCTGGTGAGATATAATGGGGCTATAGGTCCTGTCAATGGATCAGGTAGGGATCATTTTATTTGCCTGAAATGTATGCCTTCTATTTATTGAAACATTGTCTCTTCTACATTACCAGTAGTACTTCTTGATGGTGATTGGAACTATAGCCCGAAATGGGCCACATTCTTCCTAATTAAGAGGATTTGCTAGAGATTATGGGATATGGCCTTCCAGAGTCCAGTTTTTGAAGATTTCTGAGAACAGCCAGGCAAGCTGACCCGAACCAGAAAGAGCCGACTATGCCAAACCTATTTTTGAAGACCTTAGAAAGCGAGCCAACCCGAACTACAACGAACCGACTTTTTCAGAGTAAAGATTTCAGAACCTGAGAAGAAGAGCCGACCAAAGATCAAGAGAGCCAACTCCTTGAGTTCAAGATTTTCAAAAATATAAGTTCAAGCCGACCAGAGCTATCAAGAGCCGACTTGTCCAGAGTGAAGTTTTGCACCCTGAGACACCGAGCCGTTAGAATTGGCGACTCAACCTATCGACTTGAAGGATCCGAGCCGACTCAAAGGAATCCGAGCCAACTCGAATATCGCTTTTAGATACATAACGGCTAGTTCCAGAATTTCTTTTTGAATGCCAAAAAGTGCTTCAATGGTCATATGTCACATCCTAACAGTCTGCAATGTCTCGAACTACCTTGGAGTGATGGAAGACCTTATATTTGAGGGATTTGAACTTCCTTAAAGCAATAATTAGTACATTCCTCAAAGTTTTGAAGCTTTATTGAATATCTTACCTACCAACAATTAAGAGAGCATAAAAGCATTCAAGTCAGTCTTCAAGTCTTCAACAACTCTGATCTGAAACTTGATGCACTTTGGAAAGAAGCCACTAAAGCAATTAAAGCTCATTCAAGTGCATCCAAGTGGACTTCTCTCAAGCTGCACCGGCAACTATCCGACAATAAGAGTTTGTCATTATTGTTGCATTTATTTTAATTCATTTCTTGAATTATTTTGGGTTATTGGTGAGCCCGTTCGAAAAATCAAATAGGTTCTTAGTGAGCCTTTGATAAAAACCAAGTATTGGGTTCTTGGTGATCCTGGTAAAACCAAATTGGGTTTCTTTAGTGATCCTGTTTAAAATCAAAGGGTGTTGGATTTTCTTTGGTGATTCCGTTAAAACCAAAGTGTAGAGATTTTGGATTGTGATCCTGTAAAAAATCCTACTATATTCGGGTGTGAATATAGTGGAAATCCCAAGTGGTATCTTGGATAGTAAACGTAGGAGCTGGGTTGCTCCGAACCACTATAAATCTTGTGTGTCTGTGTTGTGCTTCTTCGTTCTTATTTAGCTTCTGTAATTTACTACTCTGTCACAGCACCTAACACTTTGTAAGGAATTTTTTAATTGCACATTATCTGCTTTAAATTTTTAATTCCCAATTCACCCCCCTTTTGGGTAGCCGCATGGGCAACAGGAAATATGAGAAGCTTCTGGAGAGGGTAAAAAATAAGAGGTGGGTTCAGGGTTAGTTTGAAAGAGTAGAATACAAGAAGCGGTTTCAGGGATGAGTCCTAGACTAATGAGGTTGATCTTATGGGGTTGATGTATATCTACAAGGTCTGCATTATGGAAGAATGGGTCACTCATCTCAGGGAAGAGATCTTCAATGGAAACTACAAGAGGGGATTCATCCTGAGGGTACCGATAAGCCAAATCCTCAATAAAGTCTTCTAGTTCATGAAATTTAGGACTGGGCTCTACAATTGGGTTCTCTTCTAAAGTTTTCTCAAGTGGTGCTTTAATAGCAGGATCTGGGTTCTCTTCCTCTAACTGCTCTTCCACTAAAGGTTCAGTTTGAGTAGGGTCAGGGCTGATTAACTTTAGGTTGGTTTCAGTTTTGGTATGGTCAGTATCAGCTAATTCTGGGTTGGCTTTAATCTGGGTATCTACTAGGTCAGCTAATTCTAGGTCTTCTATAGATAACTCTTCTTCTTCCTCCTCATATTCATCCACTAAGCTCACATCAGCTTCATATATCTCCTCTTCAATGTCTTCCTAGTGAACCAATGGGATGGTAAGAGGGGGTTGACTAAGAAAAAATTGACTAAATGACTGGGGTAGGTGATGCTGGACGACTTTAAGACTGATGATAAACAGAAAACTAATTTTTTGGTGATTTTAAGATTTTTATTTTAGTGGCTAAATATCCAAAATTAAGTAAAGAATCAGCATAAAGGCTAGTAATGGAAGAAACTAACTTACCCGCAAAAACTCATACAGAATAATAAATAGCCAAGACCCGAGAGTTGAGAAACTCCCAATTTAGGATAGCTATTCTTCATCAAATCAGAGATTAAGAGAAGGGAAGGATGTTACCAATCAATGAATTGAAGAACTTCCGATGAAAATGTCACACAGCTCTCTGATTGGAGTCTTGATGATGAAGCTCGGTTTCCCTGATTAGATAGCTAATTTGAGGGAGTCCTGAAGGCAAAGAAGGCCTCCTCTGGGAAGGTGAAACATCTCGAGGATCCTGCAAGCGTCAGGGTCAATCAAAACAGCAAGTAATATAAGCAAAGGAAACTAGGGTTTAATTGAAATCAGGGTAGAAGTTTGAAGCTGGCGGCTAGAAGTAGGATGATGCTCTTTAGCTTGGACGGCAGCTAGGGCACTCCTTCTTGGGCATGTCAAGACTTGGATGGCAGCAAGCTAGGGTATGGAAGGGTGCTAGGAAAGCAAGGAAGATTAGGGCACACAAAGTAACCAAAGAAACACAAAAACTCCAACACTAACATAAGAACACAAGTTCTTAAACCAAAATTTTAGCAAAGATTTAATTCATATGAGAAAGATAGTACAAGACAGGGAGGGGTGGGGTATTTATAGAGTTTCCATGCCCTCTCCTAACTAGGGTTACACTTAGGTTAACAAGCCTTTTCCTAGTTAGATTACAAGTCCTTCTCCTAGCTAGGTTAGAATTACAAATTTTAAAACAACTAAGAACATAAATCCTAACTAGGTTAGACTAGTCTTCTCCTTCTCACTTAAGGACACCTCCCTTTGAGCTTGGACTTGGTCAAACTCCATAAATTCGGTTTTGGACCTTGGGGCAGCAGCAATGACGCCTCCTTCATTGGCTTGGACAAATTTTTGAGGGGCCCAGGTGGACTTCTAGGGGAAGGGTGCATGGGCTAGCATATTCCATAGAATCTAGCTGGAATCTTGCTTCTTAAGGGCATGGGCTTGGCGCCTGGGCTTGATTTCTCCTTGGATGAGCATAGATGGACCTTTGAAATTATGGATGTCCTGGTTTGGGACTATGCTCTGGCATCTGGGCTGGAATCTGGGTATCTGAAAAATATCTGGAAGGAATCAGGGTTTCTGGAAGTGTTTTGGATCCTGAGGTGTCACACAAAATCCAACAAGCTGATGTAGTAGCCTTTGACTCCTGGATGTGGCCTGGTGGAACTCCAAAATAGGGTAACCTCCTCTCTTGTAGAAAAATTGGACTCATAATTGAAGTACAGGACTTGATATACTGACTAGGGTTGAGGGTTAAGACAAATCAACTAACCTTAACTTATTACAGGACTCAATCTTAATTGATTACAAAATTGTGATATATGATTAAGGTTCTAAAATTAAAGCCCTGATCAATAAATCATATGGGATCCAGAAATCTGTGTCTGATCCTGGTGTCCCACCAAACTTCCAAGGACCCACCAATTCTCCCAGGGCGGGACGAACTCGACCCCATTAAGTGAGGGTCAATTTGGCTCAAGGAGAGTCTGGGTTGAGGTACTGCAGATCCGCACCAGCATTCCACAGTCCTCAAGTTCTAGCCAACCTTGCCACCGGACCAAGTACCGCTGACAGTCTCTATTCCGGGTACCGATAGCTTGATCGTCTAGAATTCTCTCAATCTTTTCTTCACTAAAAGGCCAAATTGTATGTGATCGCTTTGGGATGGGTTCACTCACAAAGAAAGGAAGTGGCTCAAGGGGCTCGCTGGGTATCACAACTGGCTCCCTAAACTCTATAAGATCTGAGATGATGAAGATGGAGCTAATACCTAAATCGGGTGATATTTTAGGCATATGAGCATTGGGTCCATTACTCTTCATTATTTTGGATAGGCTAGCTTCGCGAGCAGAAAATTCCTTTATCATCACATATTCCTCTGCATAAAATTCTTTATCTTTCCTTTGGGAATTAGCCAAGTTGTTATTTAGTTCATTACTTATGTTCAGCTTTTGACTAATTTCATGATGCATATGCGATGCATAGTAAGTGTAGGTGTGGATATGTGATTCAAGGCTGTGGATTTATTGGACTAAACTAACATCTAATAGACTCGACTAGACTTTCCTATCAAAGAAAATTTTATTGAACTCTACGGGACAAAACCTAACAGACTATAGACTCATTAGGTTTGACCCTTGCATGGCATGCACATGCGAACTTACTATGTACTCCTACTAGGTTCCATAGGGTTTTCCTAAAGTAAGATGCAAATATGACATGAATAATGAACGAATGCAACAAGCAAATTCCTATAAAATGCAGCTTGATACTAAAAAAATAAATGAAGTTTCAGGAAATGATAGAAAATAAGATGTAGATTCAGGGATAGTCTTGCAGGAAAAGGGTTTGGGATTGATTGAATATAATGGATGCAAGAAGGTGTGTCAGGAATTAGTCCTAGACTAATGAGATTTACCTTATGGGTGTGAGGTATTCCTATAGGGTCGGCTTGATGGAAAAATGGGTTACTGGTTTCAGGGAAGAGATCAATTGAGGTTAAAGGAATGACTTCATCCTGAGGGAACTGATAAAAGATCAAGTCTTTAATAAATTCTTCTGGCTCATAAAATTTAGGACTGGGTTCTACAACTGGATTCTCTTCTAAGGTTTCCTCAGGTGGTACTCTAGTAGCAGGGTCTGGGCTCTTTTCCTCTACTTGCTCTTCCATTATAGTTTCAATTTGGGGCTGATCAAGGTTTGCTAACTCTGGGTCGGCTACTATCTAGGTATAGTCAGGGTTAGCTAAATCTAGATTTGCTCCTACTTGGGTATGGTCAGGTTCGACTAATATTGGGTGATCTTCTACCTGGTCATCTAATGGATCAATCCTATGGGTCATTTGGTCATTCAATTGGATCAGTTGGTCAATCATTTTATTCCTTTGGTCAAGCTTGTGTTCCAACTGGTCAAACTGTTCAATCATGGCTTTCATGAAAATCTCTAATCTGAAATCCATGGTTGAACAGGGTTGGTTGTACTGGACTTCCGACTCAAGTAACTCTGGGTTGACTTCTAATTGAGTATCTATTGCTTCAACTAACTATAAGTCTTCTATGGGGAATTCCTCTTCAATGTCATTCTGGTGGACCAATGGGGTGGTAAAAGGGGTTTGGCTAAAGGATAACTGGCTATTAACTAGGGTAGCAGGGATGTGTTGACTAGAGGGTTCCTGACTAAGGGAAAGTGGACTAATACTAGGTTCATATCTAATGGCAGTAACCTTATTGGGTTCGGGCTGACTAAAGGTTATGGGTTCATAGGTTATGGGTTTGTAGGTGATGGGTGTATAGGTTATGGGCTTATTGTTGGGAATTATGTCCCAAAGTCAATCGTCTAGACTATAGACGGTTGTGCTATTTTGTATTTGTATATGAATTTTTAATAATAAATAAAAGTTATTTATTTTTGCTGTCCATCATTTTACATTTTTCTGTAATGAACTATTGTATGATGGAGTCCTTAGAACTACATTGTTTGATATAGAGAGGATATATCAAGTAGTTCTTAAACTGGTTCACAACCAAATGATACATTGTTATAGGATGACGATGTGTCAAGTATAGGTTGTTGTATGTCACATTTGTTGGTTGTCCTCTTAATCAAGGAGTGTGGAGACACTAGTGTGACATACAAGTGAAGTGTATGACATTTCACTGAACGTGACCATCTGCGGAGATCCCTTCTGCCAAAGGATTGCTCGCGAAGGGATATGGGTATATATATCCCTCAGACTTGAGGTCACCATGGCAGCTTGCAAGCGACTCACTATATTTTAGTGCCGGACTACCTAGATTTCTAATCCAGTGATGGAAGGTTTCTGGGTATGGTCAAGTACTTGTGGAGCGGTGGTGGATCAAGATGGAATTGACCTCTCCAAATAGTTTGGAGTGAATGGCTCACTATGTTTCAATTCAGTAAAACCTTGGCCAGGGTAGTTCTTGTGAGGAGTCACGGAACTTGTGAGGTTGAGACATGATCTGGATAGACCAAATTAGGGTTGGCAGTCGAACCCTAGGTCATCCTGACCATTATAAGGTCAAAGAGATGAATTATGCGGCCACCATATGCCAGAGGTTCTTGTGAGGTGCTCAGCATCTTCGACCTATCCGGACGTCGGGTATCATTGCTAGATGAGGACTTTGACTGGTACTGGAAATGTTCCAGTGCTACCGGTTTAGTGTTCGAACCTATAAGGTCACACACCATAGAGGATTTCTATCTGATCTTTTGGGCTAATCAATGATTGAGAATCGTTTGCCATCACTTGAAGTCAATTTGGTTGACTTTGCTCTAAGTGTCGACACTTGGATTTTTGCAGGTGTCGACACTTGGTAAAGTGTTAACACTTGGCAATTTTCGAGTATCGACACTTCCTGTGACGAGCACAAATTCTGGGAGGATGTCGTGAGGGATTTTTTGGCAGGTTTTGACCTGGTTTGAATTTTGAATTCAAACCTGTTTTGGCTCCAAGGTTTTATGGTATGAAAGTCATACCTTTCCAAATGGGTTGGACCTATTTGGAATGGCCTTGATCCTCTCTCCCATTCTCTCCCTCCATCTCTCCTCCTTCCTTCTTCTCCCTCTCATGGCAGCTCCTATAAATAGAGGTCTTTGTAGTGGCTGCTGGGGTTACACTGATTCAAGAAAAGAAAAGAGAGGAAGAAGAAGGGCTTTGTGAGAGGTTAAGGATCGGGTGTGAGCC
The DNA here is from genome assembly GCA_021397845.1 of Areca catechu. Lineage (NCBI taxonomy): Eukaryota > Viridiplantae > Streptophyta > Magnoliopsida > Arecales > Arecaceae > Areca > Areca catechu. Next base: position 205,421,710 of record CM038051.1, on the reverse strand, counting down.
ACCTAGCGATCAAGCTAGGTATTGGGAAAGAGGTTTGGGAAGGGGTTCCTGCTCTCATTCCAGTCTTCTTGGAAGAAGAAGTTCAGCCCACGGATCTCGAAGAGCTAGCACTCCGAGGGAGTTGGTCAGAGTCGAGCCCAGGTGTGGACATCCTGTAGAAGCCAGATGCTTGTGTGGCTCGATCGCCATCTTCCTCATCAGAGCTCTTCATAGCTTCTCTCCAGCACTCACCGAGGTATAGATGTATGACCTTTATATTTATGTTGCTTTCTTGTCTTTGATGTTTATATGCATGCTAGGTTATTATACTAGATCCTGTTGCGGGCAGATCGGTAGATGGTTTAGATCTATCTACTGAGCCTTCCACTATGCATGTCTTTAAAATATTTTAAAATGCATATTCTTTGCCCTGTTTCTTGCATAATGTATGCTAGGTGTAGGTGTTTTTCACCTTCAATTATAAGTTATAGGATCAATTTCATGAGTTGTTTGATTAGTCGATTGGGTCATCTGTTTGAGCTATGCGGTCAATTGGGTAAGCTGGGTTTGGGTTTGAGTATCGGATTGGTCAAACCTACGGTTCATTTGGGCTAGTTGATCTTGGGTCCGGGTGTCGGATTGGTCAAACCTACGGTTCATTTGGGCAAACGGTTCATGATGGCCTCAAAGTTGGAATCCATGGCTGAGTCGGTTTGGGGTTTAGGCTTCTGATATTGTGTTCCTAATCTAGTAGTCATACAATCAAATAATCAATCAGAGTGAGATGGTGCAGCCAAGCATGCAAGATGGGTTAACTTACTCTAGTGTTTCCTAGACGTAGAGCCAAAACTGGGTGGGTTAGCTCAACTTACACTTAACCCAGTAGCTAATCCTTTCTCTGACCAGGTAGAGGGTGGGAGTGTGGGAGGCCCCCCTACTTTCGCAAGGACCCAATTAAAAACCACAACACCACTTAGTTCGTTTGACTCTGGACCCTCAGCCTTAGATAATAGATTTCAGTAATAGCTACAGGATTAAATGCACTAGTTGGCCCACACAGCTCAGACCCGACCTGTGGGTGTCACCTAGCCCTCTAGGGTAAATTAGGTCTAATTAATTTTAATTAGGCTTAGATCAGTATGATGATAGTTGTTTTGGGTCCAGGACAGGTGATGAAATCCTGCCCTGATGTTATATTGACTGCCCTTGAGATTAAATTAAAGAGATGATGGCATTCAATAGTCCTAATGCAATCTAAAACAATCAAAAAAATAAAATATTTTTATGTATTTTATGATGTGGCAAGTTAGGTTTGAGTTGATTAGGTTAGCAATCAAATTGGGCTTGGGATTGAGGTGTGTGGAAGTTGATTAGGTTAGGTTGAGTCAAGTGTAGAAATATCAAAATCAGGGTTTCAGAAGATATAGATTTTGACATAGATTTTGATGTATAAAAATATCAAAAAAATTCTAGGATAGAGGATGGATGGTGGTGATGAACTATACCAAATTTTATGCAAAAAGAAAATCAAATGATGATGAAGATCCTAGGGTTTTCGGACTGCTGCAGAAATTTTAGGATTTTGTTAGGATTTCTAATATGCCAGATTTTAGAAATTTACGGTTTCTATAAAATTAATTAAAAATTATGATAAAATAGAAGACACGATAGAGAACAATTCATGCAAATTTAATATAAAAGTAAAATTCCTAGATGGTCAAAATCAAATGAAAAATAGACACCTAATGCAGTAGACATGATGCAGAAAATTCAGGAATTAGGGTTTTATGAATCTAATGCAAATGAAAACTATCCTAAATCCACTCTGATACCAAACTGATGCGGGATGACTCTAAAAATTGCTATATATGCAGGAAAAATAGTAAACTAATTTTTTTATATTTCTTTATAATTAAATTTGTAGTCCATACTCTCAAAATTAAGTAAAGACTAGCAAGGAAACTAGCAATGCAAAGAATCATCATGCAAGTGTGCTCATGCAAAATAATAAAAGTAACTGGACTCGAGAGTTGAGAAACTCCCAGTTTATGATAGCTATTCTTCATCAAATTAGAGATTAAGAGAAGGGAAGGATGTTACCAATCAATGAATTGAAGCACTTCCGATGAAGAGGTCACATAGCTCTCTGATTGGAGTCTGGATAATGAAGCTTGGTTTCCCTGATTAGATGGCTGATTTGAAGCGGTCCTGGAGGCAAAGAAGGCCTCCTCTGGGGAGGTAAAATATCTCGGGGATCCTGCAAGCATCAGGGTCAATCAAAATAGCAAGTAATAGAAGCAAAGGAAACTAGGGTTTAATTGAAATCAGGATAGAAGTTTGAAGCTGGCGGCTAGTAGGATGATGCTCTTTGGCTTGGACAGCAGCTAGGGCACTCCTTCTTGGGCGTGTGAAGACTTGGATGGCAGCAAGCTAGAGCGTGGAAGAGTGCTAGGGCAGCAAGGAAGATTAGGACACACAAAGTAACCAAAGAAACACGAAAACTCCAACACCAACACAAGAACACAAGTTCTTAAACCAAAATTTTAGCAAAGATTTAATTCATATGAGAAAGATAGTACAAGAGGGGGAGGGGTGGGGTATTTATAGACTTCCTATGCCCTCTCCTAACTAGGGTTACACTTAGATTAACAAGCATTTTCCTAGTTAGATTACAAGTCCTTCTCCTAGCTAGGTTAGAATTATAAATTTTAAACAACTAGGAACATAAATCCTAACTAGGTTAGACTAGTCTTCTCCTTCTCACTTAAGGGCACCTCCCTTTGAGCTTGGACTTGGTCAAACTCCATAAATTTGGTTTTGGACCTTGGGGCAGCAGCAAGGACACCTCCTTCATGGGCTTAGATGAATTTTTGAGGGGCCCAGGTGGGCTTCCAGGGGCTGGGCGCATGGACTGGCATATTCCAAGGAATCTGGCTGAAATCTTGCTTCTTAAGGGCTTGGGCTTGGTGCCTGGGCTTGATTTCTCCTTGGCTGGGCACAGATGGACCTCTGGAATCATGGATGTCCTGGTTTAGGAATATGCTCTAGCATCTAGACTGGAATCTCGGCATCTGGAAAACATTTGGAAGGAATTAGGGTTTCTGGAAGTGTTTTAGATCCTAAGGTGTCATACAAAATCCAACAAGCTAATGTAGTGGCCTCTGACTCCTGGATGTGGCCTGGTAGAACTCCAAAATAGGGTAACCTCCTCTTTTGTAGAAAAATTGGACTCATACTGGACTCATAACTGAAGTACAGGACTCGATATACTGACTAGGGATGAGGGTTGAGAGAAATCAACTAACCTCAACTTATTACAGGACTCAATCTTAATTGATTACAAAATTATGACACATGATTAAGGCTCTAAAATTAAAACCCTAATCAATAAATCATATGGGATCCAGGGATCTGTGTCTGATCCTAGTGTCCTTACCAGTAGGGGTGGGTTGACTAAGAGGAAGTGGACTAATACTGGGCTCATATCTAAAGGTATTAATCCTATGGGTTGCTTGATTATTGGATTGGGTCAGTTGGTCAAACCTATGATTTATTTGGTGACCTGGGTGGTTAATTGGGCAAACTGATTTTGGGATTGGGTATTGGTTTGGTCCAACTTGAGGTTCATCTGTGTGATAATCTGGTCACTCATGGCCTTCATGAGGGCCTCAAAATTGGGTTCCATGGTTGAACTAGGTTTGGGCTTAGACTGGTTGTATTGGACTCCTGACCTGGTGGTCATGCAATCAATCACTCAAAGTGGTATGGTGCAATCAAGCATGCAAGGATCAGTATGTTCTAGGGTTTGCTAGACCTAGAGCCAAAATTAAGTGGGTTGACTCAACTTACACCCAACTTAATAATTAATCCTTCCACTGGCCAGGTAGGGGGTGGGAGTGTGGGAGGCCCCCCTACTTTTGCAAGGACCCAATTAAAGAACCACGATGCCACTTAGGTTGTTTGACTCTGGACCCCCAGCCTTAAACACCAGTTTCCAATAATAGTTGGAGAATTGAGTGCACTAGTTTACCCACACAATCTGGATCCGACCTATTGGTGTCACCTTGCTCTCTAGAGCAAATTAACTCTAATTAATTTTAATTAAGGCTTGGATTCTGATGATGGTGGTTGTATTGGGCCCAGAACAGGTAATGACCTCCTGCCCTGATCTGAGATAGAGAAATGCCCCTAAGATTAGTTTAAGAAGATGATGAACATTTAATGGTCCTGATGCAATCTAACAACAATCAGAAAAATAAAAAAAAAATTGCCTTTTTATGAGATGGCAAGTTAGGTTTAAGTTGATTAAGTTAGCAAACAAAATTGGGCTTGGGATTTGAAGGGTTTGGCAGTTGATTAGGTTAGATTCAGTCAGGTGTGCAGAAATCACAGAATCAAAAAATTAGGGTTCGGATTGATGAAGAATTTGATACAATTTTCGATACATAAAAAATCTAAAAAAACTACAGAACATAGGATTGACAGTTATTATGATCCCTACCAAATCTTATACAAAAAAAAAATCAGATGATAATGCAACTCTTAGGGTTTTCAGACTGGGTGCAGAAATCTCAGGAATTCGGTTAGGGTTTCTAAGATGCCAAATTTTAGGACCTCTTAATTTCTGTAAAAATAATTAAAAATTATGAAAATTATCAAGACTACATAGAGAATGTCATGCAAATTTCAATAAAAAATAAAATTTTTAAGGTGATTAACTAGACTGAAACTCAGACACCTACTACAAAAGATTGGATGCAGAAAATCATAGATGAAATTTTTTTTTTGTGTTTTTGATGAAGATACAGCTATCCTAAACTAGCTTGATACCAAACTGATGCAGGATGATCCTAAGACTACCATGATTGCAGGAAAATATAAACTAATTTTTTTTTATAATTTTTTTAGGATTTAATTTGTAGGCTAAAAACCCGAAATCAAGTAAAGAACAGCAGGCAAGTATGTAATGAAAGAAAACATCATACCCGCAAAAAAAAACTCACACATAATAATAAAAGATATGATCCCGGGAATTGAGAAACCCCCGGTTTAGGATAGCATACCTTCAACAGTTCAGAAATCAGGAGAGGGAAGGATTGTACCAGGCGGAGATTTGAAGAACCTTCGATAAAGTGATCACACAGCTTTCGAGATCGGTGCCTAGAAAACAAGCCTGTAGTCCTCGAATCAGATGGCTATCTGGGTTGGTCCAGGAGGCAAAGAGGGCCTCTTCTTTGGAGGGGAAACACCACGGGAATCTTGCAAGCGTCAGAGGTTAATCAAAGAAACAAGGAAACAAAGGAAAAAAACTAGGTTTTAAAAGAAGGAAGGATCGATCAGGGTTTGGAATAGCTGGCGGCCTGGGGAAGAAGAAGATCCTTGGCTTGATGGGCAGCTAGGGCTTCTTCTCCTTGGGTGTGGAAGATGAAGACTTGGGCGTGGAGGCAGGGGTCGGCTAGGGCATACAAGAACAACCACACAAAACACAACACCAATGCTAGAAAACAAATCACCAGAGTTTTATTTCATCAATAAGTTAAACTGATACAAGAAGAAGAGGAGTGGGATATTTATAGAGTTCCCATGCCCTCTCCTAATTAGGATAGGATTACATAATTTGAGTAGGAAGAGGGCTATAAACTTTGAATTCAATTACAATTTCCAAAGAACTTAGGAAGAGAAATCCTTAATAGGTTAGGAAGGAATATTCTTGTTGACCTAGTCTTCATCCACCTTGCTTGGACCGGTCAAAGGGACTTGGACTCCTCTTGAATTCAGCTTAGATCTCATGGGAAACAGCAAAGGGCATCCTCCTTGGGCTTGGGCAAAAATTAGATGGACCCTGGTTGGCTTCCAAGGGCTGGGGCGCATGGGCCCGGCGCCAAGGCTGGAAAACCCTGCGTGCCCAATCTAAAGTGGACCTGGGAAAAAAGCCTAGGACACTGCCTCTTACTGGGTTCTTGGGCTTGAGATGCTCTTGAGCTAGGGCGCCTAGCATATACCTAGAATCATGGGGTGCCCTTGGTCTTGGAATATACTCTAGCATCTGGAGGGCATCTTGGTATCTGGAAGGCATCTAGGGAGAATCTTGGTATCTGGGGCGGCTATCAAGGCCCATTAAGCTGATGTGAAGGCCTCTGGCTCCTGGATGAGGCTTGGTAGAACTCTAAAATAGGAAATCCTCTTCTCTTGTATAAAAATTGGACTAGTACTGGACTAATATACAAGTACAGAACTCAATGACCGGACTAGGATTGAGACAAGTCAACTTATACATCTTGCCCCAACTTATTACAGGACTCAATCTTACTTGATTAGAAAATTTGACACATAAGCAAGAGCTCAAAACCCTAATCAGTAAACCAGATAGGATCTAGTAATCTGTGTCTGATCCTGGTGCCCCCACCACATTGTCAGCTTTATTGCAAATATAGTAAACAATTGAATGAGTCAAGGTTCAAGTAAGTTCATTCTCAATTTAGAGCTAGAAAAAATAGTGAATATACATGCTTCATCGTGTAGATTCTATATGAATAGAACATACTTGGCTATACTTTGCCCTGTCAGGAGTATCCCCTTCCTTTAGACCTACAATAACAGAAATTGCATTTATCTCTCCTCACTCCTTCAAAATATTTAGGATCTAATGTATCCTCCATGTAATGTCTGCAACAATCTAAAAAAGTTTGAGAGATATGAATATTTACAAACAAATATATTGCAAAATATTAAATTAGAAATAGAGGTAGATGGATATGCAGGGCAAGAGAATAATTGGAAAAGAAATTCCTGTTCAATACTGTATAATTAGTTAAAATCAAAAAATAAAGTATCCTAACATAATTTTCTTAATCAAGCTTAGACATAAACTTTTTGCATATGCATTTTTTTCTGTTTTCTGAATATGCGTGGCTCTGCACTATCAAGTTTGAATATAGAACTCCCCAATGCATGAAGTGAGGAGTGTGTCAACTACGGGTCCCATTCCATTTTGGCAATAAAATAGAGTTCCATTCACATTACAATTGAAATAGCATAAAAACAATTATCCATATTTTTATTATAATACAGGAGTAGAAAAACAAAGAGCAAACCTGTGCAATCAACAACTCTAGGATCATTTCTCCATACTATTTATGACCTCTTTACATTCTATGCTCACAACAAAGTAGCAGAAATTGAAATAGCAGAAAATAACTCCCATCAAAGTTGAAACTTTATTGCTAAACCTCCAATGCACAAGCCATTCAAGAAATATGAAACCTGTTAAAACTCATCCAAAAAATATGAAAGTAGCTAAAGCATAAAAGTATCCAATTAAAAATACAATCACAAACAGAAAATCATACACAATAGCCAACAACACAATAATGATCCTTAGTTTCCATATGAAACGATAAAGCAAATAAAATCTTTGATAAGAGACAATGAAAAAAGCATACTAGTTTATAGATATATAAGCAAACATTTTCAGTTAGTACATAGATAAAATAATACTATACTTATAAAGGAAAAGAAAACTAGAAGTAACTAAAAAGAGTAATCTCAATTTGTTCTTTCACACATTTTGTTCCATCCCAATTTGTTCCATCATTCTTCACAACTCCAAATCGACTTCTTCCATGCTATGGAATAATACCGAAAGCCTAATCAAAAGAAAATATAAATCATTACTTATTAAATATTAAAACAAAAACTACATATAAATATACTTGTTAATAAAATAATATAATTAATGAAACTTGTTAAATCTCCACTATGAAATTCAACCACCTCAAAGCTCAATAGATGTTCCAGCAACATCTAAATAAAATCAATATCTAGTAAATATTATAAAAACAAAAAATATAAAACTAAATAAAAAATAATTAATATTTATCATTCTTTGTAGATTCAAGCCAATCACTTGTAGTTAACAAAGCTTCAACAATCTCTGGAGCTAAGCATGATCGCCTCTCATCAATCACCTTACCACTAATACTGAATGCTGATTCAGAAGCAACAGTAGTAGCTGGAATAGCTAAAATATTTTATACTATTTTTGCTAATATAGGGTACCGAGTGTTGGGAAATGTGTCCCAAAGCCAATTTCTATTGTAGACAGTTGTACATTTGATGTAATTGTATATGAATTATATTATTGAATAAAATGTTTATTCTGCAGTTCATCACTATTTCATCTTTCTGAAATGAGTTCTTGAGTGATGATGTCCTTAGGACTATTTGTATGTGATATAAAGAGGATATATCATATAGTCCTAAAATTGTTCGCGACCAAATGATATACTTATTTCAGGATGATAGTATATCAAGTATAGGTCATTATGTACCATAGTCGTTTGTTGTCCTCTTAACCAAGGAGTATGGAGACACTGGTATGGCATGCAGATGTTGTGTTTGATATTTCATTGAACGTGACCCGTCTGTACTTTTTCTGCTTAGAGTTTTGATATGGACATAGTTATCCCTCAGACATGAGATCGTCATGGTAGCTTGCGAGCAACTCACTGTACTTTGGTGCTGGACTATCTGGATTTCTAATCCAGGGATGGAAGGTTTCTGGGTATAGTTAAGTACTCGTGTAGCAGTGATTGGATCAAGATAGGATTGACCCCTCCAAAGTGTTTGGAGCAGATATCTTACTATGTTTCAATTTAGCAAAACATTGGCCAGGGTAGTCTCTGTTATGTGTTACAGGACTTGTGAGGTTGAGACACATTGTTGATGGACTTTATGGGTTGGGCAGTTTAACCCTAAGTCTTCCTAAGCATTGAGGTCAAAGGGATTAATTACAATGTTTCCATATCTCCTGGTTCTTGATTGTTGCTCTGCAACTTCGACCTATCCGGACGTCGGGTGTCATTGCTAGATGGAAACTTTGACTGGTATTGAAAATATTCCAGTGCTACCGGCTTAGTGTTCGAATCTATGGGATCACACACCATAAGGGTTTCTACTTGATCTAGTGATCGGAGAACGATTGGGAATCGTTCGTGGACTCACAAAGGAAAAGTATTTTTTCTTTATCCAAGTATCGACACTTGATATTCTTGAAAGTGTCGACACTTGTGTAAGTATCGACATTTGTTGATTTCGCAAGTGTAGACACTTGATGTCACAAAAAGTTGCGACATAAAATTTTCATTAATAGTTGGTGATGCATGGAGGTGAATTAAGTAATGTGATTACTTGATAGCCCAATTTGATTGAGCTATAAAAATCTGGAACGAATCAAATAGGATTTGGTTCAAAATAGGTTTGGGTCCAATTGGGTTGAACCCAATGTATGCACACTTGATCCAATTGATTTCAATTATGAACTGAAATTAATTAAGACATTAATCTAAATTTAAATAAGTTTAAATTCAGTTTTGGGGAGTTATGTAACTTTCCATGACCATAACTATCCATTACCACTCCATTATCACCAATAACTCCCTACTCTCCCTCTCCCTCTTCATCTACATAATGGGCTGAAATAGGAGGACGAAAATAAGAGAGAATTCAGCAAAGAAATGCTGGAAAAATCAAAAGGGAAGAAAGGGAGAAACTAGAAAAGGTTCTAGGTTTTGTGTGGGTGTGAAGATTTTGGAAAAGTGTGCATATTTGTACCTAGTGATCTAGGTCTTGAGATTGAGTGTTTGGGAAGGGTTTTAACCACTCATTCTCCACCTCTTGAGTTTCTTCATTCATTCGGAGAGTCCGGCATCGAAAGAAGAAAAGGAGTCCCAATCAAATCGTTCCACAACAAGCTAGCACTTGGAGTGGAAGTAGATTTTGAAAGAGCCCTGGTGTGAACCACCTGTAGAGGCCGGACACGTGTGCGGCTAAGCAGAGTTCTTCCTCCTGCTCCTGGATCTTTCACAGCGGAGAGCATCTCCACTTCATACGAGGTATGGTTTTACATATATAGATATGTTACTTTGAAATGTTCATAGCATGAGTTCATGATTTCATAGCTTATATTAATCATTCATGCAAGATCTTGGGCTAAGTAGCATAGAATGATTCTAAAGCATGCTTAGATTAAATGTTAATCTTCTTTTTCATGCTTCCGCTGCGTGTTATTTTGAAAAAATTTTAAAATAAAAAGTATGTTCGCTACTAGTTTTCCTGACACTGAGTACTATTCATCTTCCACCAATTCAAAATGTCAAATTTATTTTTTCTTGGAAACACAGCTTCAATAATTTTCCAACTCAGATTTATTAGAATCTCTAATAGTGGAATAACGAGATCGACGATACCACTCGTCAAAGTCATGCTCATCATCCAAAGATACACCCACATGGCTTTTACTTGAATTTATATTTATTGAACCACTTGACACAAAATAACCAGCTGAATTCCTAGCTAGCAATTCCTCACCCCCATATTCATTATATAAATCAAATATAACTGTACGAAATTTATCAATATAATCAAAAGAACTAGAACCATACAGCTGATCATAATAATACTCCACGACATCAATTTTGAATCTTAAGCTGAATTTTATAAATATCCCGAAAAAATGATTAGTTGCATCATAGAATAATTTCAAACAATCTCTCATAATACATGCCACTTTCCATTCATCTTCTGAAGGATTACATTTATAACCTCTTTCCAATTGAGATAAACGATAATATGCCTCCTTCAAAGAAATGAAAGTATCGAGCATCAAATAAGTTAAATTTCACCTATTAGGTACATCTTTTTCTACTTTTTTTTACATCTATCAACTTTAACTAAGCTAATACTTTTTCAAATTTTTGATATAAGAATATGTGCACTATATCGTATATGAAATAGTGTACCAGATAAAGAAAGCAATGATTTCTCACAAAGCCACCATTTCAATTGTCTAACCATTACATCATTTGCACTTGCATTATCAACAACAATTGAAAAAAAAATTTATCCAAATTCCACTCCAATAACAAATCAGAAATAAAATGAAACAATGTCTCACCATCATATGGATATGGAATCTTTCTGAATGTAATAATTTTTTTCTTCAATTCTCAAACATCTGATATATAAATTGCAGTCAAATATGCATATGCAACATTTGAATGATCAGAAGTCCATATATTAGTAGTAAAGAAAATCATACTAGAATGTGCATCAAGTAATCATATAACTTTGCCTTTTCCTCCTTGTAAACATTCAATATATCACTCCTAATTGTATTACAACTCAAGCTTGAAATTTGGATTCAATCCAGCACAAAATTGTTCAAAATACTCATGTTGAACCATGTTAAAAGAGTAGTTATGCTTGATAATCATTTTGCCAAATTTTTTCTACTCTTTTCTTGGTCAAACTTGTAAGGTTGAGCTGCCTTATCACAAAAGCCTTTAGAAATTGATTGTTGTACTACTCTTCCATCATTCTTTTTTCTTAAAAATGCATGTGTTAAGATGCTTTCTCAAGTGACTAGTTCCTTTACTACTACCATCACAAAGTTCCTTCTTACACCAATTACATCTAGCAATGTCATCACCATTTTTATTTTTAAGCTTAGTAAAATCATTCCATACCAGTGATATCAACTTCCTTTTATGACCAGCAACGTAGTTTTGTGTAGATTCAGTTGTTTCATTTTTAATTTGCTATGCAGGTGTAATTACATTTTGTTCAGCTTCAATATCAATATTTCCAGTAGTTGACATTTTCTGAAATTCAAAACATATTATATAAGAACATTCAGCAACATAAATCTAAACTTTCACATAAAAACATTAATGTTGGAGGGCATCATGAACAATAGCTCACCACAAACTCACAAAGAAATTGATGGCACTTATAAATTCAAAAAAAAATATAGTTTTATATCATGGATAAGTATCTTGTATCTTGGCACCCTTCCATTAAGAGCTTGTTCATGAGGGAGGGCCAGGGTTTGAACCCATCAATCTCTGCTTATGGGATGTCTCATGTTTCCCTAGTTATTATTATTTGATGCTTAGATTTGTAAGATAAATTCTTCTGATAGATACCTTCATAATCTGTGTGAGGAATCTAATTGCATGATAGTTTTTTGAATTGGATGGTCTGGATTTGATTTAATTTGATGTGGTGGCTTCTTGGGCTGGAGAAGTCAAGCTGAAATGCTATGTGGAAAGAGATTCATACAAGCAATCTAATGATTGTCCATTTTGAAATGGATGACTTGATTGGCACCTATTAATGGATCTATGCCAATAAATTGATAAATCCACCCAAGTTGGATTTCATTTCACACAACTAAAATATAGACTTGCTGACACTCCAAAAAATAAAAACAAATCCAATTAGCAACTCTATAGTCATGTGCTGCATGATGTGGATATTGCATCATGTGTTGGGCATGATGTTTGATAATCAAATCCTCATCATTAAGACTATGTGTGCCTAAAATAGATTGGTCAATCTAAAGATTGGATTCTTAGACCTATTTAGTGTTTTTTTACTCTACTAAAACACATTACTTTTTTTTTGTAGGTATGTAAACATATTCTTTTGACAAAGATCCTTTTTTTTTGTGAGGTTAATGCATTGAGAAATTTGCAACATGATAATTCTTTTATATCGTGTAATGAAATGTTTCACCTTATTCTAGCAAATGAGATCCTTGGAGTTATCTTTCTTGGTTGATCTTTGGGTCAGGGGCTCGGATCCGTGGAAGATAAAGTCGTGAGATGACGTCGGGGCAACGACAACCAGTAGCCGGTGGTGGATGATGTTGGTAGCTAGCGGGGCTCGGATTTGAGGAAGGGAGAGCCGGAGAGGTGGGCCGGTGGGGGACGATCTCGAAGCAATGACCACCTATGACCAGGAGGAGATCAACGATCGGCCATTGAGGGGGAGGGGTGAGAACGAGGGAGAGGCATCGACGGTTCACAGTCAGCCATCGAGGGAGAGGGATGGGACCCAGGGAGAGGCATTGACGGTGAGGTGGTCCATGGTTGGCCGTCGAGGGGGAGGGACGAGATCGAGGCATCGATGGTGAGGCTGTCTGTGGTCGGCCGTCGAGGGGGGAGGGACTAGACCGAGGCATCGACAGTGAGGCGGTCCGTGGTTGGCCATCGAGGGGGAGGGACGAGATCGAGGTGTCAGTAGTGAGGCAGTTCGTGGTTGGCCGTCGAGGGGGGGGGACGAGACCGAGGGAGGATTAGGGATTCTGGGATTAAAAGGAAGAGATTTGGATTTTAGGGCTGGACTTTTATATGAAAACCAATATTGATTTTTAACCATTAGATCTTTGATCTAACAATTCATAATAATATTAATATATATATATAAATAAATAAAATATTATTTTATTTAATCAGATCTTGGATCTAACGGGTCTGGATATTTAATATTCAAATCCAAATCTATTTAATTATAGCTAAATGGGTCTAGGTCCGGGTCTAGGTAAATGGGTCTAAATTTAATATCAGACCCGGACCCATTGGGTAAATATCCACGGGTCTCGAGTCTAGACCCGATCCATTGACAACTCTATGTTAATGATTATTTCAAGCTATGGGGCTTGCCGGAGAACTTGAGAAAAGAGTTGCAGCACTTCAGGTTCAAGTTGGCACTTCAGGTTCAAGTTGGTGCTTCAGGCTCAAGTTGGCATCACTGAAGCAACTAAGTCCTCTGCCAAGGCTGAGGTTGATCTTTGAATCAAGTGATCACCTTGAAAAAGGAGAAGTAGCTATGGGTGAAGGAGAAAGAGAAGGAACTAAGCGGTGCACTTGCAGTTGCATGACACAAACCGTCAGAGGCCGAGACATGGATAACGAGGCTAAGGTGCAGGTGGTGGCGGCCGCATAAGCAGGCATGGATGTTTACAAGGTTACTAAGGACCGCTGCAATGACCAAATGCAATACGCTACCACTACCTAACTCGTTGACAAAAACAAGGTTTAGTCCAAAGTGGCAATCCACTTCCCAAGACTCAATTTGACATTCCTTGATGTAGAGTCAGAGGAATCAGATGATGAATCTGCTTCTGGGCTCAGAGACTCTACTAGTCCTTTGGGCGATGCAGACCCTCCTCCATCAGCTACCTGAGATAGTTTATTTCTTCACCTTTTTGTAAATAGTTTCGGTCTGCTTTCATGCAGATCAATTTTGTAATAGCCTTTGACTTCCTTTTCATAATATCAATAAAATTTTCTTCTTTTTATTCTATGATTGAATATTCTTCATTTTCATTGCATATTACTTTTTGCATCCTCCTGTGGCTAGCGACTGTGTACCCACAAAGTTATTAGTGATGTTGCATAGGGCACTGCTCCCAAAGACAAACATCATGGTGTCTTGGTGCTTTCTCGATCAGTGGGCTTTACCAAATCGAGAGACCTCTAGTAATGGGTAGCCTCATAGGTCTTCATCGATCGTCTGCTTGACCCTTGTTTTTTTAAGCGAGGATGAGGGACCCATTGGTTAATGCTCGATGCTTCGATGGTGTAGCCTTGAAATAATTCACATGATGCTTGGGAGAAGGTTTCCGATATTGATTATTTATTGAGAGTAAAGATATAGGAACCACTCTTGGTGTGACAGTGTCTTTGAGCTAAGACAATTCCAGGCTACCAACGATTTTAGGGTCAGTTAGAAATTGTTAGATTAAACTCCGATCTAAGACACCTACGAGCATTGGTAGGCTATTAAGGCTTAAGCCGATCAAAGACTATTTTGGTACTAGGGTTGATCCAAGGTTATTAAATTAAACACCAATCAAAGGCACCTTCTACGAGCTATTGATAGGTCATTGAAGCTCATGCTGATCAAAGACTATTTTGGAGCCAGAGCCAATCAAAGATCATTGAATTAAATGCCAATCAAAGGCACCTTCTACTTCTTATCGATCAACAAGAGCGCATGTCGTTTTAATCAAAAATCCTTTTAGTAAGAAGCAAAAAAGATTACATGACTGATAGTATATTTGGAGAGCTCTTCAAACTCCCTCGGCTTCTAAGACATTGCGCTTCTCCCTTCGATCCCAAAGGAACCCATTGAGTCGGCCATGATGGATGAGTTTTCAATCTCATCCTGGAGCTTGATGCACTCCTCTATGTCATGGCTATGGTCATGGTGGTAGAGGCAGTACTTGCATAGATTATGCCTATTTGGCCTCATCTATAACTTTTTCCTTTAGATAGATGCCCCCTAACCTATATTAGAACTTGAGCTCAGGGAGCATTCAAAGGAGTATATTGTTCAAACCTTCTCAATGATAAGATGTCCTGTTGGCCTTGAGGGTCTTGGTAGCATTAAATCAAGGGGGTGATCCTCGACATCACGAGGGAGATCAACTTCTCTATCTCCCCTTCCCTCGGTCCTCTTTCCTCAATCGAAACTCCTAGATCGATGGTTGCCCCTTGTCAACCAAGCTAGGGAATGGGCCATGCACTTCGTACACCTCCTCGGCCTGCATATAATCTCTACCCTGGCTAGCATCTCAGAGAAGTCAATCAGGGCTCTCTTCTCAAGCAGGAAGAGGAAATGACACTGTCGTAGTCTATACTTTATGGAAGTTATAGCAACCGTATGGTCCAAATTATATTCTCCTAGAGCCGCTGTATTGAACTGGCTCATGTATGCCCTAAGTGATTCTCGCTCTCCTTGCTTAATATTGATCAGGGAGTCAAAACCTCAATGCAACCTCCTCCTGCTAACAAAATGGATAACAAAAGATCAAGCTAGCTGATCAAAAGAGTGCACAGAATTTGGTTTCATGCCAGAATACCAGTATTTAGCCACCTTCTTAAGAGTAGATGGAAAGGCTCAGTATAAATTTCATCAGTAGCTCCATGAAGAAGTATTAGAGCTTTGAAACTTTCTAAGTGATCAATTAGGTCGGTTGACCCATTATAAGTTTTTAGCTATAGCATCTTAAAATGCATCGATAGTTGCTCTCGCATGATGTGGGCTCCAAAAGGTGGGTTGGTATTATAACTAAGTCCACTCTAGTCTAGAGTGGAGCCTTTCATGGCATCGATGCACTTGTGGAGATCTTGGAGCATGTGGTCTAATTATGCTTCCCTCGTGGTATACACCTCGAAAGGTTAGGGAGGCAATTGGAGTAGCATCGATCTCTCATCTGACTAAGGTGTGGGAGAACATCTCCTTGCCCGCTTAGGGGCTTCAAGCATACTTTGATGAGTACATCCCTCCCATTTGAGACTCTACTGGATGGTTGCCACAGTTCCT
The DNA here is from genome assembly GCA_021397845.1 of Areca catechu. Classification (NCBI taxonomy): domain Eukaryota; kingdom Viridiplantae; phylum Streptophyta; class Magnoliopsida; order Arecales; family Arecaceae; genus Areca; species Areca catechu. The sequence goes on along the minus strand of CM038051.1, from coordinate 205,405,558 downwards.
GCTGCAACACTTTCGACGCCACCTAGCCCTAATGAGGCATCGTTGGACCAGTACTCAGCAATGGTGGCACCGGTGCAAGTTGGTCTTGGCATTAGATCATCCAGATCGCAGCTGCTAGGGCTTGAATCTATTGAGAAAGTTGCTTTAGGTGGTCAAGTCATGCCTGGCCCTCTGGCTGAATAGTGCCAAGTTGAAGCTCAAGAGGGTGATTGCTGGCTGGCTAGCTGGCTTGTCAAGATGCAATGATACCGAAGCATTGAGTAGAGATGCCTTTCGATGGCATGGAGACTCTTCTCGATGTCTCATCTAGGAATGGGTAGTGACCCTTTCTTAAGCACCAGTCTATTGACACTGCTCCCCACTCGATCGCTAGAGGTAGCTGGAGAGGCGGTGCTTACGAGATGTACCTGCAAGAAAGCTCGGACTAGAGGATGCTTCGGTGATGGCTCTCTAACGCTCAAGCTAGGTCGAAGCTAACAGAAAGAAAAAAGTAGAGCGGAGAGGGAAAGGAGAGTGCATGAGTTGCATTGCACTACCTTGCATACCTTGGGAGCTCCTAAGGAATCCCTTTATATAGGTGAGAAGTAGTGGCATTTTTTAGATACAGAAATATCCAACAGGTTTGGTAAGATGTGAGGGACTGGAGGTCATGTCAGTAAATCTGGTAATGGATCATTCCATTTGTTTGAATGTCTGTCACCCATTTATTGAAACCTTATTTCTTCACGTTGCCAGCTATACTTCTTAATGGTGACGTGAACTATAGCCTGAAATGGATCACATTCCTCTTAATTAAGAGAATTTGCTAGAGATTACAGGATATGGCCTCCTGATCTTGCCATTGAGTATGTAAGAATGAGCATCAATTGATTCTTTGTTATATTGTCTGGAAGTATGTTGCTAAGGGATCTTATCTCCCTCTAAGGTAAGGTCCTGGGTCGGACCTGGTTCTCCCACCAAGGCCAAGGGTTGATTAGGATCGAGAGTTCTAAGGCGTAAACTCGTCTTGTTTGATGGATGTTGAATTTTAACTACCGAAGGAAAGGGGAGCCGTTGCTGGGACCAAAGATCAATCAGACCGAGAAAGCCTAGTCGCACAGCTCTATTCTCTTGGAGAACAGTCAGCCTTGGGCATCAGAGATGGACCTTGGATGCTAAACCTTAGGGATACCAAAGATGGGGGGTTAGCCCCCATATCACTATCCGTCGTCATCCTTAGATAAATATTGTATCTTTAATACTAACCGTTAAAAAAGTATTAGAGAATATCATAAAATATCAAAAAGAATTTAGCTGAATTAGAATATTAAAATTAAGCATAAAATCTTGCTATGATTTCGCATGTCCTAGGCATATATATGTATATATAAGTATAATTATAAAATAAAAATCTTATGATTTTAGTATAAGAAATAAATCTCATAATTTTACATAGATATTGCAGAAATTTCTCTAATACTCTTTAATATAGTATATTAGCTAAAAATCTTTTTTTAAATTTTTTTGATATTTTGTAATATGATATATGGACTAGAAATCTTTCTTATATTTTCTTATATCCTGCACTAAAGATATAACCCATCAAAGAACGTCTCGTGAGATCATTTAGGAGACGTCTTCCGAGAGATAAATACTATAGTTGACTGGATGGCTATCTTTATTACAAATCATCATGGTGGTGTCTTATTGAAGGATGAGAGCACGGCCCAAAAAGTATCTAAAAATATTTTATTTTCTTATTTTTCTGGATGTATTCATATAAAAATATTTGAATAATTCATTTTATTAAAAAAAATATAGTCCTACCTTTTAACCCAAAAAATAGGTAAATAATAAAATAAAAAACAACCCAACCCTACAGTTTAATTATTGCTTGGACCGAATTCAAAAGAAGTCCAAAATTTCACGGTAGATGACATGCTACACCACCCCTTCTATGCGACCAAATTCCCTCGTTGCGCGCTATCTACCATGCATGTGCTCCGCGATTTGCCGTGGTCCACTTAGACCAAGGTTCATGCAATCTCGTCCCTACCAGCGGTTGGTCCAAAACGGCCGTCCAACTCTCAACTCCAACGCTTAATACAAATAGAAAACCGCGTCCCCCGCCCCTTCAGTTTACGTGACCGGTGGCCGGGCTTCTCCCTACCCTTCTCTTCCGCCCCTCCACCATCCTCTCACCCCCCTTCCAAACCCTAATCCCCCAACTCCCCTCTCCTCCCCTTATCTCCATTCCAATCCAATCCCTTGGGCCATCGCCAATCCTATCCACCTCTTGGAAGTAGAGCCCGAGGAGCACAGGATGGGGAAGAACAAGCAGCACGACATCGAGGCCGGGATGGGCGGTGGCGCTCTATACCCCAACATGATCGAGAACCCACAGATTCGGTGGGCCTTCGTTCGAAAGGTCTACACCATCGTCGTCATCCAGATTCTGCTCACCATCGCCGTCGCCTCCGTCGTCATCTTCGTCCCAGCCATCTCCCGCTTCCTCCTCGCCGGCACCCCTGCCTCATTGGCCGTCTTTATTTTAATCATCATCGCGCCATTCCTCGGTAATTTTGCCGAAGCTCATGGAATTTAGATATCTTGATGAGTTTTTCCTTGTTTTCTGGATATTTTTGCAAAAAAAGTTGTGATTTTGATGATATTTTTCCCCCCCTCCATGGAACAGTTATGTTGCCAATGATTTACTTTCGAGAGCGCCATCCGATAAATTTGGTTCTCCTCATGCTGTTCACGATCTGCATCAGCCTCACGGTCGGGTTAGCCTGTGCAACGAGGAGTGGTAAGGAGAAAACCATTTTTAATCTGCATTCATATTTGTCTTGCTGTTGAAAGAAATCTCATGAGCAGAGGAAGAAGACGGTCATTTTGATGCCTGTTTTTGTGTCAAGTCTGTGGCAAGGGGAATTCTTGCTTTTGGTATTTTGAATTTGAGAAGGAAACAATGTAATTAGATTATTCTTCTAAATATTCCTTGAATTATAAGGTAGTAAGAAAACAGAACATAAGACGACATTAAGATTTTTTTATTTAGAGAGTATAATTGGCAAAGAGCACGACTAAATCTTAATCTATAACATTTATATTTCGGAATTCGACATTTCTATATATTGAGTTGAAGAAGGAAACCTCTTATTTTTTGGGAAGAGTAGTCGGAGATCCAAATTGTTGTTGAGCGCTTCTGTTGGACTTGTGGTTAAAGTGTTAATGTTATTGAGTTTTAGGTGAATAAAATAGGAGACCAAGCAGTATTTCATTGCAGTCAAGATGCATCAATTTTTTTTTTAATGTCCGCGGAGTTATAAACTTCTCAGAAAATATAACAGAAAAAACACCACAAGAACTACATGATTTCAGAAAAAAAAAAAATGACACTGTTATATTACAGATTTAATGCCGGTGCTTAATTGAAATAATCGAATAAAACATTCATTTTTATTGCTGCTAGCAAGCTATTCCATACCGAAACTCCGGCGATGTTCGAGAATCTTCTGATCTTCTTCGATAGAAAAAGGATGCTGCTCCTAATTTTTCTGGCACGGACTTACAAGAACAATCCATTTTCTTCATCCATTCTTCTCCGGTAAGGAAAGGATATTACTCGGCTTCTCTTTGGCAGAGACCTATATACTCAAGTCAGTGAAAGGAGTAAGATGGGCTATAGCAACCAAAACTAAGAGCAATGAAAGAAAGAAAGACCGAGCATGTAAGAGTTGTAGGAGTGTTGGCTAGGGATCCCATCTTATCTATTCATAGAATTATTCAAAATAACTGAATATCGTTATGGAGGTTGCCTTCGCTGACGTGCATAACAACTTTTCATTGGGAGGTTGGCATCTAAGGATAATAGTTTATTGAGATCTTGTCCACCACGATCTCCAGTTGACTTTAGCCACTTATCTAGATATTGTAGAGTAGGTAGAATAGCACGCTATTGGTGATGAAGTCCCGATACTATATGTTGATGAATCCGGTTAAATTTATCTAAATAGCTAGTCGGTCCTGAATAGATATTGATACCAAATAAATGATTGGTATGAGTAGTACTCGGTACCGAGTAAATATTTGCTATGTCTAGTTGCGCTACTTAGTGCAGTGGTAGTCATAGCCATCTCCTCCATACTTGATATAAAGTAGTCGATATTCTGGTATATAGTTCCAATCAGTCCTTGAGACAAGTAGTTGCCATGACATCTAATTTAAATTTTAAGATTATTTGCTATCACCGGAAGGTTGTAGGGTCTCATTTAGTTTATATATGGACATGGCCATGGTAATTTGATTAGGTGTTCATAAAATGGAGGGTTGCCAACTTTTAGTATTCACTGGGTAAGAATTCTTATATTTATATTTCTTTTTCTTTTCTTTTCTTTTTTTTTGGATGAGTAGCATATGATAAGCTTCAAATTTGGTTCTGTTAGTTGGAAAGTTACAACATGGATACTGGTTTTGAACTATTTAGGTAAATTATTAGTTGGTCTCCGGATCTTAAAAGTTGGTAAAGTGGTATATATAAATTGTGTATAAAGAAACATGTGAATTACCTAGTTCCGAATAAACAATGATTTCAGACAGCTTGCCGAGGTCACTTTCAACCATGGTTTCCATAAGGAAAAATAACTGAATCTTGTTCGAACGCATAGAATATGGGAATTTCCATGTTAAACAACATGAAGAAAATGTAGTCTTCTGATGTTTTACAGTATTTTTGACCGTGTCACTTAGTTCAATGTCATTCCTATAAAGATCATTACATTGTCTATGCTATATCTGATCGTTCAGCGTCGCTTGTTCTTGACCATTCACTCTGCAGTTGTTCTGAAGGGTCAGGACCACCGAACCAACAGTATTTTTGAGAATGTGACTACACTGGGGGTGTTGGAATATTGCTCGTTGTTCTATTTTGATTGGCTAGGTATATTGATAGCGATTATTTTTTTAAAAAAATAAATTGCCGGTAATGTTTTATCGTACTCAGGATGGGCACACCTCCTGCCAACAGGCAATGAATGTCATTCAGGAATTTGGCACTATGTTGCAGAGAGTTGACAGAATAATTTGGAGCTGATCTTAAATACTTCCTTTAATCAACACATATATATATATATATATATATATATATATATATATTACCTTTGCTTACGAGGGCTTTGGCAACCCGATCATGTGCCTTTTATCCCTAAACAGGGTTAACCCTTCTCTTCTCAGGGTGTTGTCAGTGAGAGTTGTGCAGTATTTTATCCATTTTCTTTTCTTTATTACATCGTTTAAACTTGCTTTCTACGAGTAATTCCTTATCAGTCAGATGTAAGTCTTCTTTGCTTGTCAGGGATTTTTCTTTACTTCATAATTCTTTTGACTCATCAACTGATCAACTTGGTTGATTTTTTCAGTCTTTTTGAGTGTTGAAATAGATATACTTGGACACGCAGCTCAGCATTAGAATCGCATGGTGCTATTGACATTCTCGGATTACCATTCATTGTGTGATTTGTTTCAGGGAAAGTTATACTGGAAGCTGCATCTCTGACAGCTGCTGTTGTTGTTGGGCTCACCCTCTACACATTCTGGGCTGCGAAAAGAGGCCATGATTTCAACTTCCTAGGGCCATTCTTGTTTGCAGCCCTTCTGGTGCTGATGATATACTGCCTTGTCCAGGTCAGTGGACCTCCCCCGTCTCTTGTGTAACCATCCCAAGGTTTAGCTCTCACAATGCCTTTTCTTCATGACCTTGTGCCTGAGCTTCTCGGCTACGCTCCTGCAGATTTTCATCCCATTTGGAAAGGTTGGAACAACGATCTATGGGTGCTTGGGGGCAATTATTTTTTCGGGTTATATCATCTATGACACCGACAACCTGATCAAGCGCCATAGCTACGACGAATATGTCTCTGCTGCCATTTCTTTGTATCTTGACATTGTCAACCTTTTCTTGGCTCTGCTAACAGCCTTCGGTGGTAGCGATTCATGAGCAGTTCGATGCCTGCACTGGCTTCTTCCAACCTTAAACTGCCGCGGATACTGAACCTTATGAATGCATGGATTGCAAAGTTGGTCTTGGGTAACAGTTTTTGCCTGTATGCTTTTACGCAACTGTAACCATATGTCAGCAATTGCTTCTAGAATTTCAAATTGTAATGTGCTAATCATGAGCATGGCCTTATAGTGTTGCTGGATGTTCTTTGAATTGAAATACTGCTGCCATTGAGGGGATTATAATTTTCATATATGAAGTATTTATTTGTGCGAGATCATGTCTCAATGTGAAATCATATATAAACAGCCAAAATAGACTGATTTCCTTTTGGCAGATGACAGAGATAGGAAGGAGCCCGCACAGTTGGAATTTTTTTTTTAAAATAATATTTTTTTTAAAAAAAAATTATGGAAGCACTTGGTTTAGGATATATTTACTGAAATAGATGATTCGTCCGACGTGGCAGGTCCGGGCATCTGAGTTCGTCTTTTCAAAAGACGAATCCATTCAATTTTTTTTTAATTTAATTATTTTTTTTAAAATTTAATTATAATTTTGATATGATATTTATTAATTATGATGTGATCTTTATCTTCGCCTGTTGGAAAGACGAATTCATTTGAATTCGTCTTTACAACAGGTGAATTCAAACTAATTATTTTTTAAATTTTATAAATATTATTTTTTTAAAAATCTAATTAATAAATTTAAATTTTAAATAAATAAATAAATAAATAAAAACCAGTATTAATTAAAATCTTATATATCATTTTTTTGATAATATTAATTATTATATTATTTTGAAATAATATTAATTAAAAATAATATTAATTAACTATATGAAAATAATATTAATTTAAAATTAATAATAAATTAACTGAAAAATAAAATTAATTAAAAATAATATTAATTAAAAGATATTATAATAATATATATTAATATATTTTATATTATAATAATTATTTTATATTCTAAAATATAATAAATATATCATAATTTATTATATTATATAATATATATTATAATATAGTATAAAATTCTTTAAAAAATTAAAAATAATCACCAGGTCGATACTATTCGATCGCCAGCCCGGTACCAGTTCGATCGACAATCCGGTATCAGTCCGATCCCTTGTTCACGACCGGTGGCAGAACCTCGACAACTGGATCGTCGATCGGATATGTGGCATGACTGGGACTAGACCGGTGGCAGGATCCTGGCGGTCGGACCGGTAGTCGGACTCTAGTGGCCAGATCGGCACCCGGACCAATAGCCGGACCGGGGGCCGGACCGGCTGCCGGACAGGCGACCGGACTGGGGGCGAGACCGGGGTCCGGCAACTTGATCGACAGCCGAACGACCGCTGGACCGATTATAATATTATAATATATTATAATATATTATTAAAATATCTTTTAATTAATATTATTATTAATTAATGTTATTTTTTAGTTAATTTATTATTAATTTTAAATTAATATTATTTTTATATAGTTAATTAATACTATTTTTAATTAATATTATTTCAAAATAATATAATAATTAATATTATTAAAAAATAATATATAAAAATTTAATTAATATTGATTTTTTATTATTTATTTATTTATTTAAAATTAAAATTTATTAATCAGATTTTTAAAAAAAATAATATTTATAAAATTTAAAAAATAATCCGTTTGAGTTCACCCGTGGGAAACGAAGACAAAGACCACGTCACAACTAATAAATATCCCATCAAAATTCTAATTAAATTTTTTTAAAAAAATAATTAAATTTAAAAAAATTAAATAAATTCATCTTTTCAAAAGATAAAGACGAATTCATCTTTTTGAAAAGACGAACTCAGGTGCCCGAACGCGCCACGTCGAACGAATTATCTATTTTCATAAATATATCCTAAATCATATGCAGCATAATTTTTTTTTAAAAAAAAATATATTTTTAAAAAAAATTCCACGCAGTTGTTCCCTTTCCACGAATAAATTGTTTGCTTTTCTTCGGTCAAAGATTCTTCCCGGCCATAAGCATGCAAGAGCTCTGAACGCGGTACCCTTTTTCCTGCTGCAAATAAGTGTACAGTATCACTTCAATAACGAAAACCAAACAGGAAAAGCAAATCCAGTAAAGAACCCCCCTCTGGTCGATTCCATTAACTTCTCTTTTCTCTTTCTACAATGGCAGATGGAACCCACTTCACACATTTCTCTGATTACAAAAATTCTCTCCAAGCCATTAATTCCAGTTGGGTCATAAGCCACTCCTTTCCTTTCCTCAAAACTCCACAACAGCTAGCAAATGCCTGATGCAGCTCTCCCCCCTCATGCGGGGTGCTTCCTCTCGCTGGCGATGTTGATGAGGCGAGACACTCCCTGCGTCCACATCTCATACTCCCTCTGGCTCCTGCATTCGAACTCGATGACCCGGCACTCCGCCGTCCTCAGTCCAAAGTAGCGCCGTTGCTCTCCACCTTCCAGCAAGTGTCGACCCGGCCATGCTTGGATATCCTTGCGAACCTCCATAACCACGTCTGCAGCAAACAATTCCAGAGCATCCCCATTAGACCATGACAAGGAAATGGAACTGCAATATTGGACATCTACTAATGAGCTGTGTGGGACTAACTCTTTTTCTTCTTAGTGATAGTTCCAGCAACATGCCTGCTCTTCATCTTAACCATTACCTGCAGGCTCGGCAGAACAAAACAACATAAAATCTTGGAGCGAGAATCGTAATATGATGATATCAAAACGGTACCAAGCTTTTTACACAACCACCTTACCAGGCCCATGCGATTGATGTACACCGAGACGACCTTCCAATGAAGCGCGCCTGCAATTATAATCATCAAATACAAAGAACACCAATATCAATTGCAATTATAATCATCAAATACAAAGAACACCAATATCAATGCTTCCTTTAGACTCTAATTTCAATCATTAATAAGAAGGCTGGCGATGACTGGAGACCTTTCCGGGTGCGTTTGAGAAGCTCTGTCCCCCGGGCAAGAAGCTCCTGGCTACAGAGGCCAAGGAAGTTCTCCTCATCCTGTACATGTTCATCACTGAAACTGCTCCCATTGCTATCCAATTCCTTGTGCTGCTTGTGGTGGCGATGATCATGGTGACCTGCCATCCCTCCCTTCTCCACCGGGATGACAGCCGCTATGTTCCATACCTCTTTCAGCGCCCTTGCCTTCAAGGTCGCCGCCCCTCGCAGTGCTGCCAGCCCATATCAAATCTTGTTTCTCTCAACTGTGGATATGATAAAACTGGGCTGAGGAAATCTCTGTAACAAGAATTATAGTTACCGGTGGCAGCAGCTGCAGTGAGAGTGATGATATCCCCGGGAGTCCGGACGTTAACAGCAGAACCGACGACCGACGCCAGGTGCTCGCGCTCGGCCCCCATGGACTCGGCAGCCTCGACGCAGTGCGCGGCTACGAGGGTCGCGGCCGAGGCCACCGCCATGTCGGTCCTGGCGGCACGGTCGTCCTTGCCCGACCCCGAGGTGGCGGCGGTGGCGGCTGCGATCGCGGCAACCGCCGCGGCGACGGCGGCCACCGAGACGGCAGCGTGGAGCTGGGCATTTTGTGCCCGAGACTCCTCTTTCTTCTTCTCCCTCCTGTCCTTGAGCCACCTCCCCACCGTCTTGCTGCCCCCCCGGTACGCTTGGGGCTTTGGCGTGTTGCTAGTTCGGCAAAGCTGCAACTAGTTCATTGCCAGAAAAAATGATTCGGTTCAGTCAGTACGATCTCCCAAAAAAAAAAAAAAACTTCTTTGCAAGTGTTTGCCACCACGATGTTTTTTTTTTTTTCTTTTTTCCCTTCTTTCAATCCATTTTCTAGACATGGGATTACTTCCATTTTATTAGAGAGATTAATTAATGGAACCCAATTTTTTTCGCAAATGAATATTTGATAACAACTAATAGGTGCCTTCTTTTTTTTTTTTTTTTTTTTTGCTGGAAACCAATAGAATCATGGAGGTGGCGAGGAGGACTTGGTGACCTCAGGGATGGCAGGGACACAGAGGATGAGTTTTTTTAAATGACCAAATCGCCCTCGCCATGAGGTATATAAAGAAGGGATCGCTTCTTAAACGGAGAAAACAGTCATGGGCAGGCTCGGTAATTAAGGGCAGTAGGGAGGCAATCACTGACCGTCTGTCTTGTTTAACCCGGACAGAGGAGACAGCCCTGCAGAAGAATCACAGCTTCTTACGTCCAAAGCAATACAAAAAAATGCCCAAAGCACGGCACAAGCTAAGCTCACAGAGCTACAGGACAAAAAAAAGGACGGGCCCCATGACGAGCTTACACCACTGGATTTATTCCAATGTCCAAATAACCACAGTTACCTTCCCACAATCTTTGACTTTGACCTCCATGGACAAAAACAAGTTTTTCCTTAATATAAAAAAATAAGAGGATGATTAAGAGAGTATTATCTTACCAAAAAAATTAAAGCGGGTATTATATTAATTACAAATTATAATGCCCAAAATACCCCTACTGATCAAAGAGAAATAATCACGATGAAGGAGATAAATTAATTATAAGGGCATTTTGAGATGAAGATTGGAAACATTGATGGCGTCAAGGCAGGAGGGCTACAATGGTAAGACTCGGTACGGGACTAAAAATGGCAAGAAAACAGGGGAGCCAAAAGTCACGAACTCTTAAAGAAACGGGTGGTCGTTTTTTTTTTTTTTTTTGGTAAAAAACGGGTGGTCGTTTAATTACAACCCTAGCGATCGATATGTCAGGTGCTTTATTGGGACAAGAGAAAGTCACGACTCTCTCTCTTCCATGGACAATTTTTACACAGAGAGCCTGAGATTTGGTCGCTTTGTCTTCAGCGCTCCGGCTTCCAAAGAAACAATTTATTTTTCTAAAGAAGAAATACACGGTATATTGAACAATAACGAAGCAAAGAAACAGGTAAGAAAACAAGAGATCCTTCTCTTAAGATAAGAGATCATCCAAAAGTTTGAGAGGGAAAGGAAAGCAGAGGAGGGGACCTTAACGTCGTCGATGTCCGAAGGAGAGACGGGAGGGCTATCGGAGAGGGATCCGCCGCTCTGGCCACCATTCAGAGGACCGCTGCTGTGGGATAGACGCCCTGATGTGAGTGGTGACACTTCCTGCTGTTTCAAAGAAAAGGAAACAGGGCAAGAGAACAGAGTAAGGAGACAATTAGACTTCGAACAATGAAAAATAAAGAAAAAAGCAAGTATAATCTTTCTGAAGTTTGGAAGGCTTTTATGGCTGCAAATTACTGAAGAAAGTATGAATGGGTGCAACGACCCGAGGGAAAACTAAGAAGAATCCAAGAGAAAACCTTAAACAGAAACCTTTTTTGACAATTTTAAAATTAAATAGGAGTTAACAGGTGTTGACAAATAAATTGTCTGTTTTCGTCTGGATTTACTTGCCAATGATCTAGGAATTTGTGGAGGAATAATGCGTTGGGCGCTGAAAGGAAATAATGGAAGGCAATCACTGCTCTCCGACTACCGAAAAAACTAAACAGAGCATCAATTTGAACTCATGGAACATGAAAGTAAACAGATCTCTGCTTTAGGCTTATCTAAAGTCTGCAACAGCTAGGAGATATAAATAAATAAATAAAACTACTTCAAAGCAAAGGAAAGTATTGTATAAAGATTCTGTAAATATCTTTTTAGTTTAAGCAAACAATGTTCTTGAATCATAATACAAATGAATGAAAAGCATAAGAGAAATGAATAAAATTACCAGAAAAAAGCCAATATAAGGTTGATCTACATGGGAAAACCAGGAATTTTAACAGATAAAGGGAGAAAGACAATGTTTTTTCGTTTTGATAAAATGGATGGGAAAACTCAGCCAGGTTTCATGGAGATTATTTTAAAAAACAACAAAGTAAAAACCTTTACCAATGTAAAGAATTAACAAAGAAATGGAGGAATTCCAGGCCATTTATATGCAAGAATCCAGAAACATCCAGTTCTGAAGGAAATAAATCAAATAAATACCAAACTCCCCCGTTTTACAACTCTTTTTGGCTACGAACTCACCGACTGCGACATTATCCTCTCCATGACGAGCTGCGAGGTGGCGGAGGAAGCGAAGGAGAAGGGGTTCCCTGCGACAGCGGCCTCCTCCAGCTCGCCGGCGGCCTCCTCCAGGATCGCACCGGGCGGGGAGGGGAGAGGGGGGACGAGGGCCTTGGAGACTTCTAAGGCGGAGGCGCTCCAGGAGCGGGATAGGAACTCCATCGGGTCGCGGGGGGCCTCCGGCGGCCGGAGGGCGGAGGCCGGGGTGGGGGGCTCCTGCCGCCACGGGTCTCTGGGGTCGTCCATCAAGTACCGCTCGGCGCTGGTTGGCGTTACGATGATGGAATCACCGGGCCGTGATGGGGTTTTAAACGAGAGAGAGAGATTTGGGGTGATGGCTGATGAGACCTGCGATGCGGACGGCGCACTGCGTCCGTCTCCAGTGTCTACTCTCTTGTGGACATGTTTCACAGTTTGAAGTACTAAAATACCCTTGAGTTGGATCCAACCGCGAACAGGGGAAGCAATGAATCATGATGCAATTACGTTTGCTTATTGAGGTTTTTTTTTTTATTATTATTTTCATTTTTTGATTCTGAAGAGGGGATTTTCACAGTTTGAAGTACTAAAATACCCTTGAGTTGGATCCAACCGCGGACAGGGGAAGCAATGAATCATGATGCAATGACGTTTGCTTATTGAGGTTTTTTTTTTTATTATTCTTTTCATTTTTTGATTCTGAAGAGGGGATGGGGAGTTGTCACTTTTGGGATGCCTTTATGTTGATGGATGGATGGATGGATGGATGGATGGATGGAGATGTGGGCTTTTGGGCCTTAAGCAGTTAGACAGAGCTCTGGGCTCAAGGTAATGATCTTCAAATTGAAGTTTGTGATTTCCAGCTAGAGAAAGACACTCCCACAGCTTGAAGCAGGTACAACCCCTCGTTTTGTAAGCAAAATTTAATAAAAACTTGTTGCGTACAAGGGATCTTTAAGATATTGTTTGATATATCATGGATGATTTAATTATTGAAATGATATAATTATTAAGATAATATAAAGATTAAAATAAATATATAAATATTAAAATAATATATGATCATTATATTTGATATATCATTAAAATATTATTAAAAATAAAATTTTATTATATTCGATATATCATCAAGGAATGATAATGATAATATATGAAATATTATAAATAATCTGATACATTACTGCACAATAATTATTATATATATTGATTAAATATTTTTATTCGTAATTCTTAAAAAAAATGTAATGATTATTGTTACAGTAGTAAACAAGATCTATTCTGCCCTGACATGCATCCTCCTTGGAGGCTGGCGCGGCAACATACTTCTCCACCTCGGTCCCAGCTCGGCCACATACTCTGCCACCTCGGTCAGGTACTTCTCCACCTCGGCCTCGCCTCGGTCCCACTTCGGTCACGTGGCGATTCAACTCAGCTCGGCTCGGCCCCACCTCGACCAGGTGCTTCTCCATCTCGGCCTCACTTCGGTCATGGGAAGTCCAATTTCGGTAGTTCAGTTCAGCTCGGCAGCTCTGCCCGTGCCAGTCCAGCTCGGCAAGCCCGCGCGAAGCCCATGGCAGCCCGGATCCAGCTCATCTCAGCCCCACCTCGGCCCCAGCTCGGCCACATACTCCGCCACCTCGGCCAGGTACTTCACCTCAGCCATTCACCTCGGCACCTCGGCCCGTGCCGGTCCAACTTGGCAAGCCCACGCAAAACTCTTCCGACCATGAGCTCCGCTTGTGGCAGCCTGGATCCAGCTCGGCTCGGCCCCACTTCGACGATGAACCTCAGCACCTAGGCCTCAGCTCGGCCGCATACTCTGCCACATCGGCCAGGTACTTCTCCATCTTGGCCTCACCTCGGTCGTTCACCTCGGCACCTCGCCCGTGCCGGTCCAGCTCAGTAAGCCCGCGTGAAGCTCTTCCGACCGTGGCAGCCTGGATCCAGTTCAACTCGGTACGTCGGCGCATGCTCCAGCCCGGCACGAGGTGACAGGTCCGGCGTGACCCCGGCTCAGCCCGCTCCGGTGCCCAGTCTGCCCATGGGAGGCCTCCTCCTGCTCCGACGCCCAGTCCACCCGCGGGAGGCCTGGACCTCACCTTCGCCCGCTCCGGCGTCCGGTTGCCCGCAGGGGTCCGCCTCACCTCCGCGCCAGACATCCGGTCGACTCCGACTCCGCCCTGCGTCCACCCACAGGCAACCCAGTGCTGTGCTCTAGCAGGTTCCGCGTGCAAAGAGATGCCATGCCTCGATCTACGCATGGGGCCTCTAATCGGTCCATGCATGCAGAGACTTTGCATGCCTCGTGCTGCGCACCTCGAATCATGCGTTGGAGGGCCTTCATCTACATCGTCTCAATCTGCATGCCACATGCCATCTAACGTCTTTTCATGTACGCTCCTCAATGTGCAAGTACGATGGTAGTACGATACATAAGATCACCGTCCCTAGAGTGCCTCCTACAAGGAGGGCTATATCAAAGCCCCTAGGACACAGTTTACATCAATTAGGAAGGCGTGCCCCATCCAAGGCACTGTACCCCTTCACCAACCTCTTGAACTACCTGGAAGGAGAAGGTTGACCAACCTATCTAAGCCTCCCAGGCCTACAGAAGCCTCACAGGCCTATGCCAAGAGAACGCGCCTCCCTGAACACCAAGAGCCGCTCGTCTACATAAGAGCAAGAGGAAGGGGTGAGGGGGAGTAAGAGACAACACACTCTCTTCATTCTTACATTATCGTCCATTTTCTATCACCCTCTGGCAGCAGAGAGTCCCCCAAGCTCTCCATCTTAGAGGTCTCTTATTTCCTTCGATCGTCCCACTGACTTGATCGTCGGAGTATCTTTGCCGAAATCCCCGGCGCAGGTCTCCCCTGTTTTGCAGGTATCGCCCAATGAAGGGACAATACGGAAGAAGATTACTCCTCACCGGAGAGGCCCACGGGAGGACCACCATAGTACCAAGCCTCTTTCATCCCGACTACGACTATGTTCCCCTTGATCATCTCCATCCGACGAGCCCGGTGATGTTGGCGGGGAGTCCACTCACCTAGGCCACATAAGAGCTACTGGCCACGGCGATCTAGGCGGCAACAATTATAATAATAATAACAACAATAATAATAATAATTATTATAATAATAAAAATAATAGTAATTATTATTATTATTATTATTATTATTATTATTATTATTATTATTATTATTATTATTATTATTATTATTATTATCATTATTATTATTGTTGCTATGCTATTATTACTACTACTATTATTATTATTACTATTTGTTGCCGCCAAGATAGCCGTGGCCCGTAGCTGCTATCGGCGTCAGAGTGTGATCCCCTTGCTGCCTGGCGGTCCTCTGGTTCCGGACCTGCAAAACAGGGGTTAGTGACCCAGGCCGGGATTTCCGGCGGGAACACTTCGACGATCAAGTCAGTGACGATCTAGGGGAACAGATCCTCCTGGTCAAGCCCCTCTCCACACAAGGAGTGTGTTGTATGGGAGTGGGATGCAAGTGTGTCGGGAAAAGTGTGGCCTGGTTAGAGGGAGTCTTTGTATAGCCCTTCCGCCCGACCTTGCTTGAGAATGCTGGTGGTGCCATGTTCCTCTCCTTGGCGGAGCTTGCACTTGTGTTCCAGTGGTATGGCTTGTGTTTCCTCCTGAGTTGTTGTTGGTGTTACCTCCGAGTTTGTTGTGAACTAGGTTATTGTTGGACGTCCGTCTCGGGATCTCCACCGAGCTGTCAGGGGCGTGCAGCGGTGTCCTGAGGAGCCTTTCCCTATTCGTGATAAGGGAAGCTGTCGTATGCTCCGACACTCCTCTCGGTCGCCTCATTCCGAGAAACCTGGTAGTATCTCGATTGGTGGGCCGCCATCCCTGGGATTCAAATCTCCCGATTGGCTTCCTCTCTTGGGTGGTCCAGGTAGTTGGCGAGGAGTGTGGCATCTTGATCAGTGTGCTTCTCCTCTTTCTAGTGTAACTGACGGCTGCAGGTGGTCAATCGGTCTGACAGGTGCTCCAGTGTAATCCTCGGTCGGCTCGCCGGTGTCCTGGGATGGTGGTGTCAATGTCCGAGCTGGGGCTGAGCTAGAATGGCGGGGCTCGCTCTGACCCAGACGCCCCGAGCTTGCGGGGTCATCTCGATGGAGGGCAGAGTGCGGACCCGGTCCAGAGGGCTCGCGCTCGGAGAGGCTTCACAAGGTGGAGGAGTGCTGAGCTCGACTCCGACCACAGAGCTCAACCTCCGAGGGTCTCGCTCTGGAGGGTAGAGTGCAGGCTCGGTCTAGAGGGCTCGCGCTCGGAGAGGCTCCACGTGGCGGAGGAGTGCTGAGCTCGACTCCGACCAGAGGGCTCAACCTCCGAGGGTCTCGCTCTGAAGGGCAAAGTGCGGGCCCGGTCTAGAGGGCTCGCGCTCGGAGAGGCTCCACATGGCAGAGTGCTGAGCTCGACTCCGACCACAGGGCTCAACCTTCGAGGGTCTCGCTCTGGAGGGCAGAGTGCGGGCCCGGTCTAGAGGGCTCATGCTCGGAGAGGCTCCACGTGGCAGAAGAGTGTTGAGCTCGACTCCGACCACAGGACTCAACCTACGAGAGTCTCGCTCTGGAGGGCAGAGTGCGGCTCCGGCCTAGGCGTCCCGAGCTCGCGGGTCCGACCTGGCGGAGGACGGAGCTTGGCTCGCTGTCTTGAGGGAGCTCAGCTTAGCTCGGCAGGGGAGTCCGAGCAGGAGAATTGACGCGGCGTCCGACGCGGCATCTTTCTTTGACGTGGCGCCTATCAGCTCCCCCCATGTCAGCGATCCCGCCACACCACTATTATTAGTACTACATTATTATTACTATTATTATTATTATTGTACTATTATTACTGCTACTATTATTATTAATAATATTATTAGTACTACTACTATTATTATTATTACTACTATTATTATTATAGATATCTATTCTGATCAGGCTATTAAAATGATGATGAGCATTTTTTTTCTCCAATCATCAAAGACAAATTTATTTGAATTGTTATTGATTAGGAACATTTTTGTCTCAAAATAACTATAGTGAGTCACCAATATCCAGTGATGCACTAAATTTATTAGTAATGCAATCACTTAATTTATTACTCGATTCCACATCATTGAATAGAATTTTGTAAAACTAAATAAGGTGATTATACCACCAAATACACATCACTAGGGTGATGTAAAATATCATCCTTTACCAAATAGTACATTAGGTTATATTTGATGTATTGCGAGGTAATCTTGAAAGATAATATAGATTGCCTGTAATATAGAATATAGGTAACGTGGATTATTATGTTAGGTGCATTCAAGTATTTTTGCATAATATAAAATCAAATTTCTTAACTATTCCTAAATTAAATCTATATTTTATTTATAAGATTATATTTTTATATTTTATCTATTTATTTAATATATATATTTTTTTATTTTTAATATAAAAATATAAAATATATTTCATATTTTATATTTTTATATTAAAAATATAAAATAAAAAAATATTTTTTATTTTTATATAAACAATAAATATTTTTATATTAAATATATATATATATATTAATATATATATATATAATCTTATGGTACATTTTCTTCCTTCCTCCCGATAATACCTAGCTTGCACCCCAATGATAGAGAACACCTCCCTCGATGATGACTTCCCCGATCCTGCAAGCCCGATGACAACGAGCCCCTCCCCCACAAGCATCGGCGACGGTTGCACCTCTTCCACGAGCTCCAACGATGACGATCCCTTCTCACACGAGCCTCAACGACAGCTTTCCCTCTCCTACGATACCCGGCTATCCCCTTCCTAGTAAGTCCCGGTGATGATGACCTCCTCCTTATGAGCCTCTCGTGCCTCCATCGCAGACCCCTCTCCAGCAATCGATGGGTGCGAGGAGAGCCGGAGGATGGTCGATGGACAGTGAAGGGGGCACCATCGATGGACAATAGAGGGGTCATCGAGAGAGGCATGGAAGAAAAAAAGAAAAAAAAAATAAAAAGATAATATTATCCAAAAGATTATCTGAGATATGGTAATCTAATTTGCGATCCTTTCTAAAGACAATCTAGATTGCTTCATGGGATGGTATCCAAATTGGTAATCTGGATTACCATAAAAAAAAAATACGGTGGGGTTCTTTAAATTGTTGGTAATCTGGATAAATTTCCAGCTACCAAACGTAACCTTTTAGGGGATAGGAAGCTAGCTTTTTTTTTCTTTTCTTTTTATTTTTTTATCAAAACACTTGGAACTTGGAAAAAAATAATGAATGGCCAATTTTTATTTGTGTTGTAATAGCGAAGATAAAATAAGGGTCATTTGCATCCATTGCAAGCTCGGGATTCATGTATAAAAGGATTTTAATAATTTGACATATGTATAACATTGTCATGGTGATCAATCCGCAAACCATGGCATTATTCAATTACTTTATTTTTGCAGCACTTTTTAATTGTACATCGGTGCAAAACAGTCAAGTCATAAATGGTACCTTGATCTTCATATAATGCATGATCGCGAAAATAGAACGAGAGACATAGCGAACAGCAATAATAGGGAGGGTAGTATAGGGTACATCGATCAAAAGCAAGATCGAAGGCATAGCATGACAGCGATGGTGGTAATAAAACAGAGAAGGTGATGCAGGAGAGGAGAAGGAAAATAATACGAGGTAGAGGCCAAAGAGGAGGAAGGATGAAAAGAAAAATGGATGAGATCGGAACTAGGTTAGATAGAGAGAAGATATGAGGATGACGATAGTATTTAAAAAGGAGAAGATGGTGGAAGATGAGGAGGTTGTGAGAGTGGGTGGAGCTTGGGACCAAGATACATGAAAAGGATGATAGAAGGCAGGGATAATGACAGTAACTGGTTGTGGAGAGAAGGTATAAGAAAAGGGGGTTGCAGGAGTGGTTGAAGCTTTGGTGGCAGGAGATAGGGTTTGAGTGGGACCAAGCTAAACGAAAAGAAGAAAAAGAATGGAGAAGAAGGATGAAGATAGTTGTGAAATTTAAAGATTAAGAGATGTTAGGAGAGGAGGAGCCGGTGAAAACAAGGAAGCATATATTTTTTAATAAATATATTTTTTTTAATAAAGATAAAATTATACTTCAAGACAGCACAAAGATGCATGCCAGATGGAGCTTGGAATTATCTTGATCCTTTTGGCTAACTTTAAAATTATTTAAAAGTTTTTTAAACTTGAAATATATTAAAAATAAAACTGATCTTAAATTAAGTATATAACTAAGTAAATTTTTGTATTTTTATAATAAAAATATGATTTAAATCCAGAACAATACTATCAACTTATAATATATATATATATATATATTCTGTTGGCAAGTTCGTTACAACAACTCTACCAGAACGGCATCTTCGATCCCAATCTTAACAAAGCTCGATTAGCACGGGGAAATCTTTTCCAAATACTAACGTACGCACCCAACAACGTCAAGCGCATTAACTTGGTGGCCGGTCCGTGCACGACCCAGGAGGACCACAGATACGTCAGTCCAGTGCAGTTATAGACGGGGAGATCAGTGTACTTTCACGTCAATCAGATGGTTATGAGCACTGTGGCCGAGCTTACCGTGACGTGACAAAATCCGAGCGTGCCCAGCGACCATGAGATGACAAGAAGAGACCAACCAAAACAGACGGACGCTCTCCGGTAATTCAAATAAAGTTGGATGGCCGTTACCCCACATGAGCTCAAAGGTGCAGGCCGTCACCCCACATGAGCTCAAAGCTGCAGTCCCAGTAGTATGCTCCTCTCTCTCTCTCTCTCTCTCTATATCTCCTCTCCTTCCTTTCAAATATATAATAAATTTTATTTTCTCGGCTGATACCAGTGATAATCAGATTGACGTACTCATCTTCAGATAAAAAATAATTATAAAAAAATTTATATTCACTATGTATCGAACATTTTTTGGCTGGAATTGGAGGACCGTCTGGAGATGGCCACGCCCAGAATCTAACTCTTCCCCCCTTTTTTTATTATCAAAAAAAAAAAAAAAAAAACATGTAATTGGGGTTGTACCTTGTGACTGAAACGAGGGATTCATCTTTCTTTGCATGAATTGGCCTCCGATAATCGTTAAGGAAATAACCTGATTAGCGGCGATCTTACTTTATATTTAATTGATCATAAATTCGAGATATGATTCATGTATCATGACTCGATTAAATTTAAAAATTATTTTCTGAAATCCATAATAATTAGATTAGATGAGAGGCCGAGATTTTTTTTTCTTTATGTCTCTATTTTATTAGCCGACGTCTTAATGATGTCAGGTTGATGTACTCATCTTTAGATTAAAAAAAGATGGTGAAAATTTAAGTACCTTGCATCAAATATTACCTAGCGAGATAGGAGCCTGTAGGGATAGCTATACCGGGTTTAATCCCTCCATCCCTTTTATTTATCAAAAAAAAATAAAAAACCTCCGATAGATCTCATAGTTATCGACTAATGGATGATTCGACGATGATGAATTCGTGGAAAAGAAGGTGAATTCTTCTTCCATGCAAAAGATATAATCTACGTCCATGTATCATTTGGGTATGTGATCGGTGGAAAAACTTGGAAAATGGAATCAATATCATTGCATTGCGTTGACTGACCAATGTATTTGGTTCTGTTCTTTTCTTTAATGGGTGATACTTCTTTGAGTGAAGGCCTTGCCATGAATGTGAGTTGGCGTGGTCCATGCACCAGGGCACAAAGATGAGGCTTGCTGTAATCATGTTGAGAGTTGATACAATACTTGAAAAGGAATGGTACAGGATAATAATACTATTCCGAGATGATCCCATGTTCTAGTTGCTTGATGACAAATGGTTTGGCCAATTAAAATCTGGCCATGTTTGTAAAGGAAGGATTATATTTTATCTATTCCACTTGTTAAGATGAGATATTTCTCTCACTCTCACTCTCTCTCTCTCTCTCTTTAAGATAGAGTATTCATACTACAGGAGTCTATAGTATGGATGCATCCAAAAAGATAAGAAAGAATAATATTATGAAGCTGACCTAGAACCTCCTCCAAGTCAGTCCACAAAAAGTCTTTGGAATGCTCCATAACGTAGAAAGTGACATAATCAACTACTGAATTCATCTTCTGAAAAATATGTTGGATAGTGATAATTGTACAACTAGACAAGAGAGCTATAATATCACGGAGAAGGGGATGCATAGACTCCCTCCACAGATTTCTGGATCCAAGTCACAACAGTGACGGAATCTCTCTCGATGATGAGATGTCAGCATGCAAAGTCATCCGTGCACAAGCAATCCCAGTCCATACACCACAAAGCTCTACTGCAAGAACTATCGGCTCAAAGAGATATCTCCCCCGTAGCCACCAATCCAAGCCCAGGATCTTGGATAACAAAGTTGATATAATCACGTCTGTCTCTGACACTCCCCTCAAAATTGATCTTAAAATATCATGGATATGAGAGCTTCCAAGAAATGAAAACCTATCGGATCACTCCACGAGCAAGATGGAGCCTTAGGTGCCCATGAATGTTAAAGTCATAGTCAAAATCTTCTCTGCATGAGTATAAGCTCTCTCTCCAGAATAATCCTGATCGGATGCCTCCTAGAATAAAAAATCAAAGCATTCCTTGTTAACCAAATACGGTAAGCAATATAAACAACTCGAATCCCAATAACCTTGGCTCTATGATTTGAATGAGAAATATTCCAATGGTTTTCCAGGTTTCACAAAAGTGGGGGTGGGGGGAGGGGAGATATATATATATATATGCCAAGGATTATTTGCTAAATTTGTATCACCATAGGTTAAATCTAACATTAAAAATTAATCCTTTTAGCCATCTTGGCATAAACACCAGGACTTTAAGTATTAAAACTATATATCTAATAACATAACTTCGGTTTTCACTCACATTCATTTTGTTTATTGATTCATATTTCAAACCTATTAGATGATTTACCAATCCACTGATAGGATGTCCTGCCATTCAGACCAAGAAGAATCTTTATAAAGTTTATCACATTAGATTTTTAAAAATTGTTTGCTTATAAAAAACATAAAGAAAGTATTTCCGAACAAGATAGGGTATTGTATCAATAACTTTAGCTATATTTCTGATATTTTTTACTTAATATAGCTTGAATGGATGGCAGAGGCCCACCATAGACTAATGGCTAATAGCTTCATTTTCATCCTTAAATAGACATAGACCCATGACTATATGAAGACAACCAGTCACAACTTATCCCTTAACAATGAAGTCATAAATCTTGATGTTGAATTGAAATTATCTCTAATCTCATCTATTTTTTCCCGTAATGCTTGTTATTATGACCGGCAATGTGTATATTTACATCGTGTCCCATCCCTTGCTTCGAGTAACCTCCTATTTATCAATTACCTTCGCTGTAAATTCTCCTCGATCCTTAATAAAGGCCAGATGGCTTGATTTCCCCCTCCCAACAAAAAAAAAAAAAAAAAAAGGAAAAACACCCCTTAAATAGAAGTTGCAAGATCTTGAGCTCTTATTTCTGAGGACAAATGAGGAACGTCGATGAATGGGGGCAAAATGGAAGGGAATTGATTTAAGCTTCAACCTATTGCAATCACAATAGACCATGGATGATTAGTTTGGAGAACACCGTATCTCATTTTAAAAAGGAGCTTGGTGTGTACCAAGATACATAAAGGATCGATGTTAGATCTGCTCTAGCACCCTCCATCCAACCATCCATCTCACCTTGATAATCCCAATAAGCTACTATCTAAATCCCTTTTTTTTTTACAAAAAAATTAGTTTTGTAAAGATGTCTAATTTAGTATCTTGCAACATGTAATTAAGGAAATTCCATCCAAAGCAAGCATCCAAGGCAACTTTAATATATATATATATATATATATAGGATTCAAATGAACAGACCTGTAACATGATCTAACAAAATAATGTTCTCAAGTTTTCAAAAGACCAAAAAAATAAAAATAAAACAACATCTCGGAAAAACATGCAACATGGCGAAAACCCTTCTTCTTCTTTTATTATTATTATCAGTATTATTGCACCTAAAAGTTGGCCCGTTCCATACCTCGCCATGGCCTGGACTTTACTCTTACACCAAACCTATGTACTCCACATCTAAACATACTTCCAAGATTTCGCCTAGGCACGTGATAAAGCGGCCATCTAAACGTCCTTTCCCTCGAGCCGAGCCACCAAAGTAGTATACAAAGCCAAAAAAAAAAAGGGCCCCATCTTTCGGTTCTCCCTGGTCCTTGCTCGTCCATCCCAATAACGTGGTGATGGAACACAACTAGACTATTAAATTATGCTTTACTACCTATAATTAATAATGATGGCATACTATTATATATCTTCCAAAGTTTGGGGCCAAATTTAGCGTCGAGGGGGCGCATTGGATTGGTTTTTAACCTCTAAGGATCAAAGCGTCTCTCTTTTTGGCGGAATTCAGAGCTTGTCCATTTCCAACCTTTAGTTAGTGAGTGTGAGACCAAGAGCGCGCCTTGGGGACGTCGTCGTCTCAGCTCCTGTCCCCTGCGCCTGCGCACCATCTTCTGAGCAAAAGCGAAAACCCACCGGCTTTCCCTTTAACCTTTTCTTCGCGTCCACACCCCCCTCGAAACAAAAGTTCCTATTAATCGGATTTTTGTGGCAAACTAAGAATTGCCCTGCTATTTTACCTTTCTACTGTTAGCCATTAATATTTTCTTGTGATACTATGCGAAGGGATAACTTTGAAAATATTTTACCTTGAAGGGGGTGAAATTTTAGCACGACAGTGATATGACAATGGAGTTGGATGACGTCAAAATTGTAGTCTTTCCCAACACCTTTATTGGCCAGCAAGTCAGCACCCTGATTCCTTTCTCTAATTGTGTGGTAGTTGTTGAGCATGTGCCTTGTGTTTATAAACTCGAGAAGTTAAAAAACAAAAAAAATCTGAAGCGAAGGACAATGTTTCCCCAAATTACCGCACAGATTTTACTCGGATCATATGAATAATTAGTCAGACCGTGTGTAAGTGGAGCTCTTGCAAGCTCCGCTAACTTGATCATTGCAGTATAATCGTAGTATGGTATTTCTAAATCTTGGAAGATAAGGCGAGAGACCGTGATATTGGTTATAGGAGTTCAGGACAAATTTTCTAGGACTAGAACCAGTTTGGTTCTGCATAGAGGTTCGGTCCTTTATGAACTCAAGGTCCAAGATTTTAGATTTTGAGAAGGCTAATCTATATTGAATCAGGTTTGGATCCAAGTAAGTATTAGAGTGGATCAAATCATAAATGTATGCGAACTTGGATAAGTGCTCTCCTAATTAGATTAGCTTCAAGAAAAAATTGAATTAGGCTAGGTTCATAAGTTATATTCCTAGTTATATTAAGAGAACCCTTTTGGTATATATAAAAGAGACATACCATGTGTGTTAGGATATCTCGGTCCAAGTACGAATCAGCCGTCGGTTCGATTGGTTGAAGAC
Source organism: Areca catechu (assembly GCA_021397845.1). Lineage (NCBI taxonomy): Eukaryota > Viridiplantae > Streptophyta > Magnoliopsida > Arecales > Arecaceae > Areca > Areca catechu. The sequence goes on along the minus strand of CM038051.1, from coordinate 205,380,967 downwards.
ATCTCTTCCGAACCACAAACGTCGGACCAAGGTATTCGGGAAAAACTAGGCAACCTATCGGCAAGCCAAGGTTCTTGATGGGTCTACGGCACTCGAAGACAAGGTCTTTGGATTTCGTCTTCAGCCTTCGTCGAAGACCAAGTCCTACGGTGCCTAAAAACAGGATCTTCAGCCTGAACCGAGGAATGACCTTCACCAACTCCCGAAGACATGGTCCCCGGTTTACGTCGAAGACATAGTCTTCGGCCCATGATAAAGATCAAGTCCTCGATCTATGCCGAAGACAGGTTCTACGATCTGTCTCGAGAGGATCCGAGGACGAAGGCATTCCCTGATCCAATCATGGAAATCTTCCTAAAAGGGAAGCCTGAAGATGGGCTCCCGACCTGTTTCAAGTCTTTATGAATAGGCCTAGCAACGGTTATCATCGACTATTTTCGGAATCTAATCATGTCGCGTAACTCCAACGACAACTCCTCCGGCCCGGCCACCAGAATCGTCCATTAATTATCCACGATTCCAGATTGTGGGAAAGAAATTAACTCTCCCATCGTAACCGCTGGAGGAGGGGGGAATCGCAGGCTGGACAACTCTTTATAAATAGCGGTAAAAGGGAATGCTGGAGGTAAGGCAAAAGATATCACTGAAAATTCCGGAGTCTTTCCCTTCTCCATTTAGTCCTCCTCAGAATCTTCTCTATTTTGTGGCTGGAGCCCGTCTCTGACTTAGGCATCGAAGTGTCCCCCGTCAGAGCAATTTCGGCCAGGGAGTTATTTTGCAGGTGAACCAGGGGGCGGGCCTGCGATCCAGTAGCTCCGTCCGGTCGGAAAAGGGATTCTACGCCAATAGATTGGCACTCCAGGAAGGGGAACGACTGTCCTGTGCAATTTGCATTGATAAGCTCCCTTCTTTAACTAAGGAAAAGTAAAAAAATTTCGATGGCGAGAGGGAAGACTCATATTGCCTCAACAAGTCAAAATCGTGCTCCATCCCATGAGGGTGCACCCCCGATGGAAAACAACATTCCACCTCCCATAATTGTCGTGGGACAGCAGCAGTTTAAAGCCCTCCTGAACCAGGTCACTAACCTCACGGCTATGGTTCAGGACTTTCAAAATAGAGCTTTTCAGGTGGAGCATTTGCCGGCCACCTCCAGACATAGCTCTCGATCCCGGAGGAAGAAAGCTCCTCGAGAGGGGTCCACACATCTCTCCCCCCGTCCTCGGCCCTCTCCTGAAGGCCAAAGCTCGAGGATGTCTAGGCCCACTGATTTCCCGTCGAGAGGGAAGAGACTCAGGCAAACTTCCTCACCCTCTTCTGAAGACTCTACTCCCGTAGAGAAAGCATCGAAGCAGGCTCTCCCAGACTATGATGGAAAATTTAAGGCCATCGAATCGGAGATGGCAAAAATGCAAGAGCAGAGAGATTACAATAATTTGGCGGTGTGTGATTTGCGCCAGCCCTACATTGATCGTGTCCTGGCCGAAGTCATCCCTCGGCACTTCAGGGTTTCCCAGATGGAACCCTACGACGGCACCTCTGATCCTCTTGACCATCTGGACAGTTTTAAGACCCATATGATGATCCAGGAAGCTTCGGACGCGATGTACTACCTCGCATTTCCAGCCACCTTAAAGAAAGCCGTTCGGATGTGGTACTCGAGCATACGCCCAGGTACCATCGATTTTTTCTCCGAGTTAGAAAAATTAATTATCTTGCATTTCAGGACTTGCCGCAAGACCCCCTGGAAAATGGACACACTGTTCCTCCTTCACCAAAATGAAGGAAAAAGCCTGCGAGATTACATCTCCAGGTTTAATGTGGCCACACTCGAGATCCTTGATCTTAACGAGCATGTGGCCATGTCTGTACTGAAGAAGGGACTTCGCACATCCGGGCTTACCTTTTCCCTGGATAAGAAATTTTTCAAAAGCTATGCTGAGCTCCTATCGAGGGCTCAGAAATATGCCGATGCCGAAGAGCAAAAGACAAATCGATGACTAATCGAAGGGAAACCCCCTTCGAAGAAGAAAAATAATAGGGGACAAGGCCCCCCTATTTCCAACAACAACAACAAGTATGCTGACCGCCGAAGAAGTCCTCCTAGGCCCAAAGCATTGGGCGGGAGATTCGACTCCTATACCCCCCTCAACCTTCCTCGTGAGAAGATTCTCTTGGAGATAGAAAAAGAAAACTATCTCCAACGGCCATGTCCCATGAAGGCATCATCTTCCGCAAGGAACAGGAATAAATACTGCTGATTCCCCGAGACCACGGCCACAATAATGAATAATGCATCCAATTGAGAGATGAAATAGAGGATCTCATCAAGAGAGGGTATTTGGGATGGTATATTGGTCACCAAGGACCTCGGTCAGAAGCTACTGTTCCCCAATCGGCTTCTGAAGAAGTTGAACTACCAAATCAACGGCCCACCACTAGAGGCGTGGGGGTGATACAACGACCTGTCAACTGGAGAAGAGACGAAGATGATGTCTAGAAATGACTCAAGGATAACAATGCCATTTTCTTCTCCGACGACGACCTTGCAGGAGTCCGGCTCCCGCACGACAATCCTATTGTAATCTCGGCTGTTGTGGCCAACTATGATGTACAATAAATTTTAGTTGATAATGGAAGTTTGACTGATATCTTGATCTATGATACATTCTCTCAGATATGTTTGCCTAGAGACAAGCTACGAAGATCCCCTATACCACTTACCGATTTTGGAGGGAATCAGGTTGATGCCAAGGGAGAAATAGTACTGCCTGTAATCCTTGGTACCGAACCTCGATAAAAGACACTATCGATCAACTTCACGATAGTCCGAACCCCTTCAGCCTACAACATCATTCTGAGACAGCCTGCCCTAAACAAATTCCGGACCGTAGTATCATCATACTACCTCCTAGTGCATTTTCCTACCAGAAATGGTGTTGGAGAAGTAAGAGGAGACCAAAGAGCGGCACGATAATGTTGGATGATCCAAGACAAGCATTCTAACGATCCCACCACCTGGGATCAGCTGAATCCAAGGGACTCGACTATAGATTCTGGCGAGCCTATGGAGAGAACAATCTCGGTGTCCTTAACTAAAGAGGACCCCACCAAGGTTATGCAGATCGAAAGTATGTTTGATGAAAAAATCAGAACGGAGCTGATATGTTTTCTCAGAGATAATGCTGATATCTTCACCTGGTCAGCTTCGGACATGCCGGGGATTCCCGCTGGATAATCACTCATCGGTTGGAAGTTGCCCCCGGATATAAACCAGTCCGACAAAAGAAGAGAAGCTTTGCCCCTGAGAGGTAAAAAGCAATAGATGAAGAAGTGAGCAAGCTCCTCAGGGCAGGGTTCATCCAGGAAGTCCACTACCCCGAGTGGTTGGCTAATGTAGTAATGGTAAAGAAAGCTAGTGGCAAGTGGAGGATCTGCATCGACTACACATACCTCAATAAGGCTTGCCCAAAGAACAGCTTTCCTCTTCCAAAAATTGATCAACTTGTCGATGCCACTGCTGGCCACTAACTACTAAGTTTCATGGATGCTTTCTCTGACTACAACCAGATCCAAATGGACCCCCGTGATGAAGAAAAGACGGCCTTCATCACCGACAAAGACCTATATTGCTACAAGATGATTCCATTTGGGTTCAAGAATGCTGGGACAACATTTCAGAGGTTGATTAACAAGGTGTTCAAGGAGCAGTTGGGGAGAAATCTGGAGGCCTATGTTGACAACATGATTGTCAAAAGCCTCCTTAAAAAAGATCACATCCAAGACATGAGGGAATCATTCAACGTCCTGCAGCATCATCGAATGAAGCTAAACCCGATGAAATGTACCTTCGGGGTTACTTCAGGTAAGTTTCTAGGCCTCCTTGTTACCAAGCGAGGGATTGAAGCAAATCCTAAGAAAATTCAGGCCCTCAAAGACATGAGGCATCCATCTTGCAAGAAGGAGGTACAGCAGCTGACGGGGAGGATCGCCTCTTTAAGCAGGTTCATTTCTCGCTCAGTCGAGAAATGTCTTCCATTTTTCAAGGTACTTCGACAGTCTCGAGGTTTTGAATGGATCGAAGACTGCCGTATTGTCTTTGAAGAGTTGAAGAAGTACTTGGAAACCCCACCTTTACTTTCCAAATCTTAAGAGGGGGAGGTGCTCTATTTATACCTTTCCACTTCGAATGAGGTGGTCAGTTCAGTCCTTATCCGAAGAGAAGATGACGGCTCCCACAAGCCGATCTACTACATCAGCAAAGTACTGCATGATGTTGAAACAAGATATTCAAAAATACAGAAGCTGATCTACTCTCTGATAATTGCGGCAAAGAGAATATGGCCTTACTTCCATGCCCACGCCATTGTGGTACTCACCGATCAACCCCTCAAAGCCATTCTCCGATGCCCTGATACCTCTGGAAGGATAGCCAAGTGGGCTGTGAAACTAAGCGAGTTTGACATCAGCTTCCAGCCTCGATCGGCTATGAAGGCTAGGTGCTCTCAGATTTCCTAGCTGAGTGCACCTGGAAGTCTGAAGATGAAGTGCCTCCCACAAAAGAAGGAGACTCGAAGAATACGGAGTCCGATTGGGTGCTTCATATAGACAGAGCTTCCAATTCCACTAGATGTGGAGCCAGCCTCATATTGGCTGAACCCGATAGCCACACGGTGGAGTACACACTCCGGTTCTCCTTCCATGCCTTAAATAATCAGGCCGAATATGAAGCCCTATTTGCAGGTCTTCGAATCACCAAGAGTTTAGGAGTTCGAAGATTCCAGGCTTTTTCGTACTCCCAGCTGGTAGTGAATCAAGTTAAAAGAGAATATGAAGCCAGGGATCCCATCATGGTGCAGTACCTGGAGAAAGTACAAATCTTATATTCTCAACTGGAACACTTCGAAATCATCCATGTTCTCCGATCGGAGAACTCCCGGGCAGATGCATTGTCTCGACTTGCTACCACAATCCCGGAATCTCTCGGTCGCACCTTCGTTGAGCACCTTGAAGTCCCAAGTATAGCTGAAGAAGCTATGGAGGTGCACCAAATTGAGATGAAGCCAAGCTGGATGGATCCCATTATCAAATTCTTAAACGAAGGTATATTGCTGGAAGACAAGGCAGAAGCCAAAAAGATCCGCTGGATGGCATCTCAATATGTCATTTTGGACGGAGCTCTTTACAAAAGGTCATTCTCTCAGCCCCTGCTAAAATGTTTGGGACTGTCAGATGCTGATTATGCCTTGAGAGAGGTCCACGAGGGGATATGTGGCGATCACTTGGGAGGCAGGTCCTTAGCATATAAAATTATACGCCAATGATACTATTGGCCCTCTATCCAAAAGGACTTAATCGACTTCATGTGAAGATGTGATCAATGCCAGAGATATGCCAACATTCAGAGGCAACCAGCGAGTCACTTGACCCAATTGACAGCCCCCTAACAGCCCCTTGGGCTTTTGCTTAATGGAGGATGGATATTCTTGGCCCATTTCTGCCCGCATCTGGACAGAGAAAATTCCTCCTTGTGGCTATTGACTACTTCACAAAATGGGTCGAAGCCGAACCACTAGCTCAAATCACGAAGGGCAAGGTTGAGAACTTTGTAAGAAACTCCATCATATTTTGGTTCGGGTTCCACACACAATAATCACTGACAACGGGAGGCAATTCGACAATCCGAAGTTCAAAGACTTCTGTGCTCAGTACCATGTACAACACAAGCTGACTTCCATTGCCCACCCACAGTCCAACGGAGAAGCCGAAGTAACCAATCGGACCATTCTCCACGGTCTGAAGCCAAGGTTGAACGCTGCCAAAGGACTTTGGGCAGAAGAGCTAACCTCCATCCTCTGGGCATACAGAACTACCCCAAGAATGGCCACCGGGGAGTCTCCGTTCAACCTGGCATACGGTACCAAAGCCGTTCTTCCTATCAAAGTCTCCCTCCAATCTTTGAGAATTGATAAAGATGAAGAACCTGGAAACTCTGACCGTCAAAGAGTCGACCTTGATCTATTGCAAAGCACTAGACTCCAGGCCCAGATGAAAATGGCGACGTATCAACAAAAGGTCACCAAATACTATAACTCCAGGATAAAATAACGGATTTTTTGCACAGGGGACATGGTGCTGCGAAGAGCCGAAGTATCTAGGCCAACTGAACAAGGCAAGCTTTCTCCCAACTGGGAAGGACTGTACCAAGTCGAAGAGGTCATACGTCTGGGAACATATCAACTCAAAACCTTGGATGGTAAAATGTTGTTCCGGTCATGAAATGTACAAAATCTTCGTAAGTATTATTAATAAAATCTCCAAAATTTTCTATGCAAATCTGTCCAACTTTAAGTGACCCGTTGCAACAGCAGGATGGCAACGGTCTTTTCTAGTCTGATCGAAGAGATTGGCTAATGGTGCAAAGGAGAGTCTGATCCACTCACCTTATCGGTATATTCGACGAGCGCTACGGACGGCCCAATCAGGCTGCCAAAATGATCAAAGGCACGGGAATGGTTCATGTAACCTACCCTACGGAAAATCCAAAAACGTGCTGGGATAGGCCAAACCAACCTACCTTATGTTAAAAATGTGCAGGGATGGTTCTTATAACCTACCATATGAGAAATCCGAAGACGCGCCGGGATGGGCCTGAACAGCCTATCTTAACCATGACAGAGACGCACAGGGGTAGCATGGATGCTATCTCCTACGGAAAACCCGAAAACATGCAGAAATGATTTCACATCACTCACTTTGCCAACATCAAGCTTTGAGTTCACACTTCGTGGGATTCAAAGAAGTATCATTCATAAAAAAAAAAGGAAAAAAAAATGGGAAGAAAGGATGTAGGAAAAATCGAAGGCCACCCTTCAAATGATCTTCGTACACAGCCAAACACCCGGGAGGAGGTTTGTTCACCTATTCCTCAGATGCAGGAAGAATTAATGGAAACCCCTCAGGAACGTGATAGCGTTCTCGAAGATGAGCAACCTTTCCCGGCGAAACGAAGCTGAGGACCAGCTCCGAACTCACTACATCACTGGCCCTTGAAGGCCCAACTTGTTCCCCGCGGCTTCCTACAGACTCAGCCATGATAAAAGAACGAGAAAAAGAAGCGGAAGGAAGATTCTACCTGTAGAAGGGACCGATGGCCAAGAATAGGGAAAGCTGAGCCAAAATTGAAAGTATGAGGTTGAAGAAGCTTCCTTAGCCGGTCCCTTTTCTCCTTCTCAAAAAGAAATGAAAAGACCCTAAAGTAGCCCCAAACTAATTTGACACAGAATAGACCAAAGGTCATAATCCATTTGAATCAACGGTCAAGATGAAGCACATTTATCATCCTACAGGCAAGAAGGAAAATGACAAACCATCATTACTCTCACTCTTCGAGGCAAATCTTCGCTTCGAAAACTGAGAGTAGGGGGCAACTGTTAGGATTCTCGGTCCAAGTACAAACCAGCCACCAGTTCGACCGGTTAAAGACATCTCTTCCGAACCACAAATGTCGGACCAAGGTATTCAAAAAAAATCAGGCAACCTATGGGCAAGCCAAGGCTCTTGATGGGCCTACGGCACCCGAAGACAAGGTCTTCGAATTACATCTTCAACCTTCGTCGAAGACCAAGTCCTACGGTGCCTAAAGACAGGATCTTCAGCCTGAACCAAGGAATGACCTTCACCAACTCCCGAAGACATGGTCCCCGGTTTACGTCGAAGACATAGTCTTCGACCCATGATAAAGATCAAGTCCTCGATCTATGCTGAAGACAAGTTCTACGATCTGTCTCGAGAGGATCCAAGGACGAAGATATTTCCTGATCCAATCATAGAAATCTTCCTAAAAGGGAAGCTTGAAGACGGGCTCCCGACCTCTTTTAAGTCTTTACGAATAGGCCCAGCAACGGTTATCATCAACTATTTCTGGAATATAATCATGGCATGTAACTCCAATGGCAACTCCTCCGGCCCGGCCGCCGGAACCGTCCATTAATTACCCATGATTCCAGATTGTGGAAAAGAATTAACTCCCCCATCATAACCACTGGAGGAGGAGGAGAATCGCAGGCTGGACAACTCTTTATAAATAGAGATAAGAGGGAATCTGGAGGTAAGGCACAAGATACCCCTGAAAATCCCAGAGTCTTTCTCTTCTCTATTTAGTCATTCTCAGAATCTTTCCAATTCTGTGGCTGGAGCCCGCCTCTGACTTAGGAATCGGAGTGTCCCCCGCCGGAGCAATTCTAGCCAGGGAGTTGTTTTGCAGGTGAACCAAGGAACGAGCCTGCGATCCAGTAGCTCTGCCCAGTCGGAAAAGGGATTTTACGCCAACACCATGTAACCTAATGATTGGAGAATCAAAACATAATTTCTTTCTAACTCTCCTCTCCCCTCTCCCTGGTTTCTTGCTATCCAAGTAGTATCAAGAAGGTTCCATGCCAACCCAAAGAAGGAGAAGGGGGATGCGTGCAAGAATCTCACGCGCGCCATCCTTCCATGCATCGAGAGTCTCTTCTTCCAAGGACTATCTCTCCAATGTGTGTAGGTTTTGTGATGAGGAGTTTCATGCCTAGAAGGAGGCTTCATGTCCCAGATTTTTCACAAAAAGAAGATGAGAAAGCATGCCCATGCGAGAAGGAAAGGAGCATGCATGTTGAGGGTGTGCGACAAGGTATTGTGTTACTAGGTATTAGAATCCTCTGGAATTCTTTCTCTCTCCCTAGCTTTCAAAGATGGGATCTAAGTCCAAGAAGGCCTCTGAACTGATCTAAAATCAAAGGAGGGCATGGAGAGGCTTTGGAGGTGGGTTCGAGTCATGGAAGTGTACAAACAAACAAGCACGAGCAAATACTATTGGAATGGAGATGCTGCTACGGAGTTCCTGTTGAATAAGGATTGCTTCTTATCCATAGTTTCATGTCCAAATCTTCAAGCCATAAGGTATCATGCCCCTAGCCCTGGTTCCTAGGATATTAAGGCATGGATTTGAAATATAGAGGTATGTCTCAGGTCCGTGGAAGCAGGAAGATGTGAATTAGGTCATTGCAGCAAGTTTTCTGGTATGTAATGATCTAGGACTCTATCATTAGCTATCTAAACAAATTTCAATCGACATGAAATTTTGCAGTGTTTCTTCATTCATGTCCTCAGGTCCACGCAGGTGCACGGTGGTTATATCAATTGGTATCAAAGATAGGTGAGCATGGAAAGGAGGAGCAGGGCACTATAGAAATTCTATTAAAAATAGAATTTGACAACAAGATGTTTTTTACTCTCTTTGTTGGTCTCAGGTTTCTAGAACCTAGTGAGACTCCTAGCCTAGATAGGAGGCAAGGAGAGGAGCCCTCGGATGTCAAGTTTTGAGGGTAGGAAGCAGGGAGAGGTATCCAAGATGGGAGGAAGAAGGCTGCTGTAATTTTATATCAGGTTGTTAAAATTTGCACACCTATTCCATGATATGGCTCGAGTCTACCTTCATTCTTTTTGTGGTTAGGCCAATCAGAGATAGCAGGTTGAAGATGAAGATTGAGAGGCTTGACGAAAACAGAAGCTTCTCAGGGAGGAAAGTTTCAGTGATAGATTTTCTAGTCCAACTTCAGTTAGATCCAATTTTGGAGGAAAGGCTGGAGTGATGATAGATTGGCAGCAGAGTTCTCTGACGAAGATAAGTAGCGAGGGGCAGTTTGATAGATGAAAAGTATTTGGCATGCTAAAAAGAGATTCCTGAAGGAATAATGGTCGAGATGAAGTTAAAGAAGCAACTATACAACCTTCAGATGCAGGAATGCATGGAAGTAGTTGGGATATTTTCAGTGGTTCGACTAGAGCAGGATTTGTGGAGCGTTGGGGTGATGGAGATGGTTTATTGCTAGAATGTCATTGTTGGTTCAGAAAAGGAGAAGATCCTCTTGAGAGTTCTGGAGAGATCCTTGAAGTGCGGAGGGTCCAAAATAGTAGCAGCAGTGGTAGAGGTAAAGCAGGAAGCTCAGCAAGATATCTTTGGGCAGCTAACTTTAGATTTTGCTTTTTCTTCTACAGGGGTAGCAGGAGGAGCTGTCATTCAGGTGGAGCATTGGTTAGAGGTGTTTCCACAGGTGGAGGAAGGTTTGGCATAGATTCAAAATCGAGAAATACAAAAAAGTCACCGATTCCAGTACTAGGGATGATGATGCATTGTACGGGTCGATGTAGGATGTGTGGGCACCAGAAGGGCATGGCTCTGGAAAGACCATGTCAGATAGTTTGGTTGCAGCGAGAGAGGATCTAGATATCTATGAGGAGGTTAAGGCGATCCATGAAAGATATAGGCAGGTCCAAGCTAGGATAAGTGAGTTGCAATCCTTCCAGGAGAAGTTGAAGAGACAGTTGATGTAGGTGCAGAAGAGAAAGATGCTTATGTGATGCAGGATAGTATATAGATGCAAGCAAGGATCTTCAGCTTAGGTAGTGGTGACATCTCAATAGCTTCCAAGGGAGTTTTAAAGGTCAAGGGCACAACATTGGTATTGAAGTTTGCACAGGAAGCTATCAAAATATACATCAACAGCAACAGTACGGTGGTAGTAGGTTGGTGTAGACGGATCGCACGAAGCATGTCAAGGCTTGTAGGCACCAATATAGAGATTATAGGTGCAAGTATGATGCTCCCAAGCCTTGAGAGATTAGGCAAGGAGCAAAAGCATTGGCTGCATAAGTCTAGGATATGTTAGAGTCTTAGGACTAGGACCAATTTGGTCTTACGATGGAGGTTTGGCCCTTTACGGGCTTGAGGTCCAAGATTTTAAATCTTGAGGGGGCTAATCCATGTTGGATTAAGTTTGCATCCAAGTGAATATAAGAGTGAGTCAAGTCATGGATGTACATGAGCTTAGATAAGTGCTCTCCTGATTGGATTAACCTCAGAAGACGTTTAAGTTAAGTTAGGTTCATGTGTTGTATTCCTAGTTGGATTAGGAGACCTTTTTTGGTCTATGCAAGGAGTATAAAATGTAATATAATGATTAAGGAGTCAAAACCTAATTTCTCCCTCACTCTTCTCTTTCCCTCTCCCTGGTTTCTTATTGTCCAAGTAGCAACAAAGAGGTTCCACACCATCCCAAAGGAGAAGGGGGCATGCACAAGAATCTCACACGCGCCCCCTTTCTATGCGCCGAGAATCCCTCCTCCCAAGGACTTTCTCTCTCCAACATGTGTGGGATTTGTGATGAGGAATTTCATGCCTAGAAAGGAGGTTTCACATGCCAAATTTCCTATGGGAAGAAGGAGAGGAAGCATGCCCATGCGAGAAGGAAAGGAGGACGTGCATTGAGGGTGTGTGGCAAGGTGTTGTGTAGCTAGGTGTTGAAGTCCTTTAGAACTCTCTCTTCCCAGTGTCCAAAGAAGGGATCTACATCTATGAAGGCCTCTGATCTGATTTGAAATCAGATGAGAGGTGCGAGAAGCTTTAGAGGTAGGCTTGAGTCAAGGAAGTGCATAAACATACAAGCACCAGCAAAGGTTACTGGAAGGGAGATGCCGCTATGGAGTCCTAGTTGAACAAGGATTCCTCCTCATCCATAGTTTCATGTCTAGATCTTTAAGCCCCAAGGTATCATGCCTCTAGCCCTGGTTCCTAAGATGTCATGGTATAGATTTAAAATCTGGAGGCGCATCCTAAGTCCATGAAAATGGGAAGACACAAACTAGATCGCTACAGTAGGTTTTCTGATATGCAATAACCTAGAGCTTGATCGTTGGCTATCCAAATGAATTCCAGTCAACATGAAATTTTGCAGAGTGCTTCCTCACTAGTATCATCAGGTCCATGCAGGTGCATGGCGATCATAACATGTAGGACATCAATTCAAGTCCAAATCGATTTATTGTATTATCTATATCTTTTATAACAATAAAACGGGTTAAGAATCAAGTGTTCTAGAAATCAGGTGTATTACAAGTTAGAATTTGTGAGAAAATTTTTTACTCTATAATTCTTATTTTTATATAGCGAAACTTTTACATTGTATTTATAGACGTGGATCAATAGATCGAACCATGAAAATATTATATGTACTTGTTTTATTCTCTGTTTGTCCCAACAGTGAGTAACTATGAGAGCTTGGATGACATAAAGGTTTTCATGGAGGTGTTACTTGGTGGAGATTTTGAATTCCTTATATTTGTTGGTCTCTCTCTAGCCATATCTATTGCATTAAGCTGTGCACAAGCCTTCCCAAGCTGCTTGCAATGGAAGTGCAGGCACTGCATTTAAAGGCAGTCTTCAGGAGGCAACATAAATGTGTCCCCCAATGTAATCTCCAACCAGAAATCCTCTCCAAGGGGTGGGGTCACCACCCCTATAGGGCCTTACTATTGTATTCAAGGTGTCTTTGTATTGTGGAGTGATCAATTTCCTTGTCCAGTTGCATGGCTTTTCTGACTAAGATAAATACTGCTGGGCGGCCATAGATTTTTGTTGGAAGATACAAGAAATTTTTAACTTTTTTTCTTATTAAACAGAAATGTTCAACTTGCTTGCACAGTTGCAATTATTGTATTAATAATGTTGGCATGTGGACATAGAAAGGACTAAAGGATAGCTGCACATCTAGCCATATCAGTTGTCTTCTCAGGAATTGTGAGTTTACAAGGCATACAAAAGAGTAGTAGAAAGAGTATATATACTGAGATTTTTTCCTGAGCTTCCATCTTATCTGGTTTCTTCTGACTCAAGAATTGAAAATACATATGTGAAACTTTTAAAATAAAACTTTGTAAATCCGAAATATATAGAAAAAATATATAACAATCATCATCATTATTTATATCTTCAATTATTTTCTTTCTTTTTTTTTTTTTGATGAAAAAAAAGGAGAGGGGGGATAAATCCCGATGTAGCTATCCTCACTGGATCCCAACCCCGCCAGGCTATGCTTAATTTGGGCCGCAATTTTTTTGCGTACCCTCCCCACCATCAATTGATGCATGATATTGAGTTTGGTTTTCTATCTTCTTGTTGAATTCTAGTCTAGGTTTTTTCTTGTGTGGAAAGGATGAGATGCTCTTAATCTAGCTAGTTTTCTTCGTTCCGTGGTCCTAGAGCTAGGTCATTTCTTGAAGGAGAGGGTGAGAGGCCCATTTTCCACTTCAAAGAAGTCTTACTTCAAAGAAGTCCTAACAAGGTCCTTGAAGTGCACTCCAAGAGGAAGAGGGTGTGAGATCCAAAGCTTGCCGCCTAGCTTCAATCCATCCCCAACTTTTCTTCTCCTTGCTTTTCTTTGTTATATTCATTTTTTCAACTTGAAGTTGAAGATGAATGTTCCTTGCCATGATCCAAGTGCAAGGTAAGTTCGCAAGTTGAAGGAGTTCTAGTCACCTCTTTTCTAGAGTGATGAGTGAACCCTTCCACCAAATATTTAGCCATCATTGTTGATAAGAAAATCCTTCCTAAGCTTCAGCTCAATTTAGCTTATTAATCATTTTACTTGAATTTCCATCCAGCATGAATGCATGATATCTTCCCGTCCCGTATCAGTTTTTGACATCATTAAGACACCGGAGTAGTGCACTCTCTCACCATCTAGCATAAATGCATGATCTCTTCCCATCCCGCATCAATTTTTGACACCACTAAGACGCTGGAGTACTGCGCCACCTCGATCATGCCGGAGTAGCGCCATCCAGCATGAATGCATGATCTCTTCCCATCCCGCATTAATTTTTGACACCACTAAAATGCCGGAGTACTGCGCCATCTCGATCATGCCGGAGTAGTGCCATCCAGCATGAATGCATGATCTCTTCCCGTCCCGCATCAATTTTTGATACCACTGATCACGTGCCACAGAAAAATTCCTGGATTTAATCAAGTTATCCCGTATCAATTTTTGACATCATTAAGATGCCGGAGTTAATTGACATCATTAAGACACTGGAGTAGTGAACATGAATGCATGATCTAAGATGCTGAAGTAGTGCACCACCCCGATCACGTACCACAAGAAAATTTCTGGATTTAATCAAGTTATCCCGTATCAATTTTTGACATCATTAAGATGCCGGAGTTAATTGACATCATTAAGACACTGGAGTAGTGAACATGAATGCATGATCTAAGATGCTGGAGTAGTGCACCACCCCGATCACGTGCCACAGAAAAATTTTTGGATTTAATCGAGTTATCCATGAGGATCATATCTCGAACCCGTGACCGATGAAAGATAAAACTAAATCTCTATCAACTGGACTACCATCTTAGCTGTAATTATTTTCTTCTTTGAGAGAAGCATTATATATTCTTCCACAACAATACTATTAACTTTCCGTTGGCTTGAGCTATTGAATGCCCAAAGGATCGGCAACTCTCACAGCAAAAGTTAAAGGCAACATATAACACTGGAATCCTTTCTTTCCTTTTCTTTCGTTCTATGTTTTTTTTTTTTTTTTTTTTTGTGAGTTATATGTGTGGAGGGTTCATCTCCACGTTAGGACCAGAATGGGGCCACGCAATGATCATGAGTTTGGGCCACCCTTGTGGTGGACCACCTTTCCGGGGCCAACGAGTGACTGGCACAAAGTTCAAGGACTCGATTCCACCCAAAAAAAAAAAAAAAAAAAAAGCTCCAGGGCTGGAGAATCTCTCACAGGTTTTAGATGGTATGGTATATGATTGCACTAAGAATTTCTACTTCACGGTCAGTCATAACCGATGAAGAAAGGCTCGAGTGATCGCTTCCCTTGGCTTATTTGTTTGCTCCACCATCATGATGTTCTCTTCCTCGCGTTTACGTACTTGAGGTGGGGTTTGTCATCATTTCCAAGAGCTCTAGGCAAGGGGATCGAGGGTATCTTTGCGGCCAAAATACAATAAGTTACATGATATGGATGTGAGAAAATATCATATTGGTGATGTTTACCTTCAACCATAATTATTCAAGTATTTGATCAAAATCTTATGCAAACCCACAAAAGAAAATTTTAAGAATAAAAAGTTTTTTAGTCTATGCTTTTGTCAAAATAATAAAATGACAGGATACCGTGGATTTAAATAGGCTAGGTTAAAGATCCTTGGTAGATAACCCTAATATTATTAGCTTTCTTCCATCAAGCAAACTATCTTAGCTATTACTAGAGCTGGTAGATAGTTATCATAACCTACCATACATAATTATTCAACAATTAAACCATATATGTGAGCCATATCTTAGCTATTACTAGAGCTGGTAGATAGTTATCATAACCTACCATACATAATTATTCAACAATTAAACCATATATGTGAGCCATACCAAGTCCCAAAGAGACGTGTCCAACAATGAAAGCATGGCTTCAAACCCCTCAAGCTCATGGCCATATTGTAAACGTTAAAATCATCACAAATGAATTGGTTACCAGTCATCATCCTCTCTCACTTTCTCTAATCCATCAAGAATAAGATAAATCATGGTGTGAACGAGAGAGAGAGAGAGAGAGAGAGAGTGACTGAGTGATGTGCACTGGTGAATGCTTTGGTATAAATATGAAACAATGTGTGGAAGGAGAATCTGAAAGCGAAAGGTAAGAGAGGGTTGTGGAGGACAAAGGCATCCGGGGATCATCATGAACCTGCAAACCGTAGGGCAGCCCTATTTCCTGATAAATAAACTAAGTAAAAGAAATAATAAAAGCCAATACTTAGGTCCCACACAAGAAGTACAAAAGAATGATGGCAGTAGAATTCCAGCGGCAACCCCTTGAGACCCTTTTGACAGCAATCTCATTTGGCAGAGTTCACACGTCTGCCTTGTGCTGAGAGACATCCCTGGTTACACATGAAAAGGTCTCCAACAATTACAAATTACCAAAAAAAAATATAAAAAATAAAAAAAAAAAAAGGCATGCAGGAGAGGTGTAACATTCTCCCTCTATTCATCAATCACCATTAGAGGAGCAATTGAAATATTACTATTTTGCACCTTAACCTTTTGTTTGTTTGAGATGTTTATGACACGGGTAACACTATTGTTCCTTTTGGTTATTGTGTATATAATCTGGTTTTGTTGTGGAAGTTAGAACTTAGGAAGAGAAGAAATTAAAACTTCATTCTCATTGATAGTGCTGTATGTAGAACTTTTCTATGGCATGGTTTATCACGCATTTATGGGAAATGCTCTAGATGGACTTAAAATGTTGTGACTTAAGTTGCATGGGACCCTTCTAATGAATTAGATATCTACAGTCAGGCGCTTGAATATATATATATATATATATATATCTTCTAGCTAGGGGACAAATGGAGGCTGGAACTAGAAGGGCATCACAAAGAACAACTCCCCTTTGTAAGAGTTGTGCGTGGGGATTATTTATTGGTTAATTTAATATTGGAGTTTCGACAAATATAATCCTTCCAACAAGCACACCATCTTTTTTGTGTTGCACGACGTTCCACGTTTTATTGTCTCCCACGTTAGATATCAACCATGCATGAAGCTCTTCAAGGATCGGGAAATTTAGATTCGTCGCAACACTTGGTAGACATTAAACTACCATCATTAAACTTCGTATATTAAAATTTTCTTGCTTTACTACTTCAAGTTCTCAATTAGTATCCTTTGACTTCATCATCTAATAACATCGATAATCCACATATGACATGAGTAATGAGTTATGCTATGTCTAGAAACATGTAGTGTGTCTCTTGCTCGAGTGATGAGGCACGTCTTCTTTATCCTTTTTTATGTTTTTAAAAAAAATATATTAGTATCTTCTCTAACTCTATTTTTAGAAATATTTCTTGTTTAACAATTGAAATCTAGTTAAAAGAAGGGTATCCTGAAAGAATGTTGTTGCCCATAAATCACTCCTAATTGGAATTACGACAGCACCTAAAAATTTTTTAGCCTTCTTCGGCAAGAAAGGGATATTATTTCTGTTTTCTTTTTAGCAAAGACCTACAAAAATAATTTCTTGACTGGTGGTAACTGGCGGAGGACTCTCCGATATTCAAGTTAGTGAAAGGTGTGAGATGAGCTACAGCAACCGAAGCTGAAAGCAATGAGAGAAAGAAGATTAAACTTTTAGGAGTGGTTGTAGTATCATACTTGGCCAAGGATCCCCTCTTATCTATTTATAGAATTATTTAGAGTAACTAAATATACCATTAAGGAGGTAGCCTCCGTTGACATGGATAATAGCTTTATGTTGGAAAGTTAAGAATGTTGGGAAGTTAAGATTTTTTCATCAGAAAGATAGTAGTTTATTGAAATCTTGTCTGTTATAATTTCAAGTTGAAACAACTGAAAGTTGTTGACCCTTGCTGCCTACTCAAATGTTGCCAACTTGAAACACTGGGATAACATGCTGCTGGTCCAAGTAGGTTAGAGTAGGTGGGCTACTTCGAGTTAATAGAGCTTGATATTATATGTGGACACTGAACAAGCCTGATTAGATCTACCTAAGTAGCTAGCTGGTCTTGAATAGATATTTAGTATAGATAAATAATCGATATCAAGTAAGTATTCGATGCCATGTAAGTACTCAGCATGACCAGTTGTGCTACTTGGTAGTCATCTCCTTCGTACTCAATGCCATAGTTAATAGTCAGTTTTAATCAATGGTCGAAGTATGCCTTAATTGGTGAAGTAATCAGCATTCCGGCAAGTAGTCAGGCATCGACTAGTTTCGGAGACTAAGAAAATAATCACCAAAATAGTTGGCCTCCACTTCCAAGTCCAGAGCATTGCTGAGTAATTTACTTAGCTTTGTCATTTCTGGATGAAAAGAGTAGTCATTTATCCGATCTCGAGGATGAAGCAGATCTCTTTACCATCTGATTATTAATTGTTTTCTCAAAAGTTCCCCTGTCACCTTGATAGTAGTAGATAGAGAAATCATAGGCACAGTGCTCAAAAAAACTATACAACAACTTCTAAAATGTCTGATGATTTGTCCGATCTTTCTCGACAAATAGGGATGCACCATATGGCTTGACAACTATGGCACATAAATGATATGCATGAAACCTAGCATCAAGAGTTAATCGACTGGTTACTTTTTTCGAAGCGACACAGCGCTAGCCAGCCATGAGTGGGCTATGTCTCGAGATCCTACATGCAGCTTTAGCCAAATTAGGGATTTCAATCTTGACCTTTGGAATGATGTATAAATAGGGGTCACCTATTATTGTTACAAGGATCACCTTCTTCATAGAGCAGTAGAGAAGAGAGAGAGAAAGAAGAAAGCTTGCTCTAGACCCCTTTCTCCTGATGTCCTTTCTTGCTTCTAGGTTAGGGCTCCTTTCATTTCTTTGTTCTTTTCTTCTCCTTCACTTCCTTTTAGGGCTCCTTCGATCCTTTTTAGGATCCTTTCTGGTGAAACTGCTTTTGGTAGCTTCCATCTTCTTTCGAAAACCTTCAAAGTCTTCAAAGTGTTCTTGAGCTAGGATTTTCCTAGCAATTTTTCTTTCTTTTTCTATATTTGTTTGATCTTCATTTCTTTCTATCATTTTCTTGTTAGTTGGGATGACTTCATCCAAGGGCAAGAGCCATTCGGTGAACTATGTTTCCTGACTATAGAGCTCTCAGGAGTCATCTTCCTAGGAAGCTACTTTCTCGAATTTGGAAGAAGTCGGGACTTCTTCCTCCTAGGAGGCACTCGACTTCTTCTTTCAATGAACTAGTTAGTTAGCCAGTCCGACTATCCCTATCCCATTAGGTCTGGCGAGTATTATCTCATTGATAACTTTGGTGGAGGTTCTCCGACTCTGGGAATAATACTATTTTTTGAGTCAATTTTAAGTCTTTGATCCTCGGTTCGAGAACTGAGTAACATCATATCTTCTAGGTTTTATTGCCCTCTATGAGGAGCTCCTCCATGTAGGTCTTCATCTCCCCTTCCATCCATTTATTATGAATGTCCTAGATTTCTACCGAGTAGTTCCTACTCAGCTTACTCCCAACACTTTTAGGATTATTGTCTCCTTTGTCATATGCTCAGAGCCCAACTTAAGGTTTTTCTATTTCAAGCATTGTTTTCTTTAAAGAGGCACCCGACTATTAATAGGGCTGGAAATGGACCGGCCCAAAAGCCCATTGTTTGGAACTGGGCTGGGCCAGCTCAATAAACTTCATGCCAGCCTGAAATTGGTTCAGGCTGCGAACAAAATTTTAATCATATTGGACTAGTCTTAGGGCTATAAAATAGAGTCTATTTAATTAATGGATCAAAGGGATGCCCGGATTCGGTCCAAAAAATTTTAAAATATAGTCTCTAGGCCGGCCCATTTCCAGCCCTTACTATTAATGACCATGCCTTCATCACCGATCTTTCCTCTACTATCCATAATTGGAAAGGAAGATTCTTCTTTATTTTTTTTTATGTCCCCTTAGGGATTATTTGGATATGGGATGAGCCCAATTTAAAGCCAAATAAAAATAATGAAGTCTTCGCTACTAACAAAGAGGACTTCTACAAATTACTAAACATGGAGGTCCCATGGCAACAGCATTGCTATCGAAGCAGAGCCTGTACGACATAGAGCTTAGTCCTGTTAATTTTTTAAGTAAGTTTTTGAGGTTGGACTTTTTCATTTTTCTATTGTTATTTTTGCTAAGGTCTTTACTCGGCTTTCTACATAAATGAAGGTTTCACTTGAGGCCCTAAAAATTGCCAAGAAGAGGGTCACAGTCGAGGGAGGGGCTCAGTGATCGAAGAAGGCAGCATCTAAGAATACCCAACTGGCTTTTTGGTCCCATCAGCTTCAGCTAAGGCCCCAGTAGCATGCTCTCCGAAAGCTTCCACTACTATGAATGACAATTAGGTGGAAATCATCCTAGCGCTGATTCTTATAGTGCCAATTTTGTCTTCGACACTAGTGCCACCGGCCGTAGCAATAAGGAGGCTAGGTCTTTCAGTCCAAGTAGAGGTTGAAAAGAAAAGATAACGCTCCGATGACTTCGTCGGAGCTAGGGAGGCTCCTTAGGATGAGGATGGGTACATTCACCTAGAGGCAGAAATACGAAAAACTACCTCAACCTTAAAAAGAGCAAGGGACTAGCCATGAAGTTTGTTAAGATGATTCTCCTCCCTCAGGATTGGAAGGAAAGGGAAGCCCATTCACTGGAGGAGATCATCAAATCCTTCAGCTCTTATCAAGGTAAGTATCTTTAACATTGTTGTTTTTCTGAATACTGAAACTCTGACTAGTTAACTTAGAAAATCTTTCTTTATAATTTGCCCATAACATAACCCTTGTCCAAGAAGGATTTAATGGCTTCATAGAGCTCAGTAGAACTTTGAAGGACTAGATGGAGACCACAAAGGCAAAAGCTGAGGTCTTCGAAGAGCTAAGGAAGGCGGATGAGATTCGGGAAGCAAAGTTGAAGGATTAACTGTAGGCTTCTAAGGAACTCATCTGAAAGCTAGAGGTACAAATAAAAGAGAAGGATGAAAAGTTGGCCAATGAGAGGGCTTGGGTCTTTGAGTTAGAAATAAGAATAGTCGATGCTAACTTAAGGAAGATAGTTATGGAAGAGCTACTCAAGATTGCCTACCTCAAAGTCAAGGCCACCCAAGCTGATACCCAAGCTGCTACAAATCAAGAGGTTGAAGCATATAAGGGATCCAAGGATTTTGAGAATGAGGTGGCCGAGGGCTGCCTAGAAGCCCTCGACCTCAGATTCTTTGAATGCAAGAAGAAGGTTACTAAGGCCTTCACAAAATCAGACCTAAGCGCCATCATCGATAATGATGATGAAGAATAAGAAGAAGCCACCGAAGGAGCTACAAAAGTCAAGGCCAATTTAGTCATTACTGAGGAAGTGGCTCCAGAGGTGACTATTAAAGAAGAGGCTTCGATTATAGGGACCATTGCAGAGGCGAATGTCGATACTAAGGCTATGAATAACAAGAAAGTCAAAACTTTCGAAGCAACTCAGATAACTAGTCCCGAGAAATGATTTTTGTAATTTTCCTTCTTCTTTTCTTGTAATTGAGCTCGACCCCCATCTTGTACCGACTCTTCATTATTAATAAAAATATTTACTTTTCCTCCCATCTTGCTTTTATGTTGACTGATTTGTCTGTAATAACTGACTTAATGAATGCAAACATATTCTAAGTAGTTGGAAGTGTAGAGTAGGCCAAGTACTTAACTCATAGTAACTTAGTCGGGTAGGTGATTTACTATTCGGATGGGTAATTTCTCAATGCAAGAATAGTACTTCCAATTGTAGGTGCTTTAGACATCCAATTGCAAACTTCCAACAAAATGTATTAAATCCCTTAGTCAAGATATATGCCAGTTGGTGTAACTTAAGTGCCAACCCCTGATTACAGTTATAGGGTACCCGACTGCTTGACTTTCACCATTCCAATTACAGGAGTTGGTCTATTGCCGGTAGGTGATACTTAGTCAGCAAGTATCAATTTGGTTTGACTAGTTTGCAATGTAGATTATTTCCTTGATGATCAAGTATGAGTCAATCACTTAGAATCATTGCTACATAGTTGATGTAGACCAGCTAAGTTGGCAGCTTTCTTTTATTAACTAGTGTAGTTAGCTTGAAGGATGTAGAATACTATGAAAGATGATAGATTATTTGTTGGTCGATTGCTGAGTGATCGAGGGATTCAGAAACCCTGAGTTAGGCAATGGATTGTCGAGTAGCCAATTATCAAATGGCCGAGGGATTCAAAAATATTGAGTTGGGCGATGGATCCTTGAGTAGCCAGTTGTTAGGCAGTCGAGGGATTTGGAAATCCTGAATTGGGTGATAGATCATCAAATAGCCAATTGTTAAGTGGACAAGAAATTCAAAAACCCTGAGTTGGGCAATGGATCGTTGAGTAGCTGATTGTTAAGCAGTTGAGGGATTCAAAAACCTTGAGTTGGATGATGGGTTGCCAAGTGACTGGTTGTCAAACAACCAAGGGATTCAAAAATTCTGAGTTGGGCAACAGATCATCGAGTAGTGGGCTTTATCAAACCTGGTGCTGGGTAATTAAGTAAAGTAGTAAGATAAGACCCTTTGAAACTTTGTGAAAAAATATCATTAATTATATTACTGAGTAAGTATTGTTACATCACTGGTAATACAACAAAAGATTTTTGGCATTCCAAGTTAGAGGAATTTGTATTCCATCCAAGTCTTCAAGTTTGTATGACTCTCGATGAAGGGACCTCAGTTACTTAGTAAGATCCTTCCCAATTTGGTGGTAGCGTCCCTTTCTCCATCGATCTCAAAACTTTTTTCCACCATAGGATAAGGTTCCCAAGGTGAAACATCCTTGACTTCATACAGGAATTGTAATATCGAAAAACACGTTACCGATATACTGCCATTTATACATGGACCTGGTTTTGAGTTTCCTCCAACAAGTCAATATTGGCTCTTAGTCGACTCAAGTTGTTGGACTCGTCGAAGTGCTTGATTTGCATAGTCGAAAGTCTAATTTCGACTAAGATCATTACTTCAGTGTTGAATGCCAGGTTGTAGAGAGTCTCATTAGTTAATGTTCGAGAAGTTGTATGTTATACCCATAGTATTCTAGGTAACTCATTAGCCTATCTATCCTTGGTTTCATCCAGCTTGATCCTAGGCCCTTGTAAAATTGTTCGATTCATGATTTTCACTTCTTCATTTGATTGAGGATGTCTGATAGATATAAATCGATGCTGAATATGGAGTTCAGCATAAAACTTCCTGAAAGCTTGATTATCAAACTATCAACCATTGTCAGTAACAATAATATAGAAAAGTCAGAATTGATAGATAATAGATTTCTAAAAAAAATTTGACCTTTCTCTTAGTAATGTGTACCTAGGGCTGGAAATGGGCCGGTCCAAAGACTATATTTTAAAAATTTTTGGATCGAATCTGGGCATCCCTTTGGTCCAAAAATTAAATGGACTATATTTTACAGCCCTAAGACTAGTCCAATATGCTAAAAATTTTGTCCGTAGCCTGAACCAATTTCAGGCCGGCCCGAAGTTTATTGAGCTGGCCCAGTCCAGTTCCAAATAATGGGCTTTTTGGCTGGCCCATTTTCAGCCCTATGTGTACCAAGAGTTCTACCTCTATTCATTTGATGAAATAGTCGATGGTGATAATGAAAAACTTTTGCTAACATGTTGCCAGAAAAAATGGATCAAGTATGTCCATTCCCCACTGAGCAAAGGGCCAGGGAGAAGAGAGCTAGCCAATTGGCAAGTGGATTGCCATTAAATGTTAGCATAGTGTTAGCACTGGTCACACTTATGAACAAGCTCCACGGCATCTTCTCGTATGGTAGACTAGTAATATCCCTATCTTAAGGCTTTGTAAGCTAGGGTCCTACCTCCAGATAGACCAGTAGTATCCTTATCTTAAGGCTTTGTAAGCTAGGGACCTATCCCTAGATATTTTTATAAATTCTTTCATGGATCTTCCTAAGCACATAGTTGGCTTCATCCGGCCATAGGTACTTGAGTAGCAGGAATGAGAAAAATCTCTAATAAAGTTATCCATTCAGCAATACGAATTAAGAAGCTTCCCACTTAAATATCTTAATCGTTGATGGAGGATTATCGAGATGACACCTTCAGTCAAGAACTTGACAAAAGGATCAATCTAGCTTGATTCATGATCAACTTGTTAAACTTTCTCGGTTCAATTGATGCTAGATATTTTCAGGTACTCAATATAAGTCCATCCAAGAAAGTTGTCAACTGAAGTAGCT
Organism: Areca catechu; assembly: GCA_021397845.1. Classification (NCBI taxonomy): domain Eukaryota; kingdom Viridiplantae; phylum Streptophyta; class Magnoliopsida; order Arecales; family Arecaceae; genus Areca; species Areca catechu. The sequence goes on along the minus strand of CM038051.1, from coordinate 205,357,294 downwards.
AGTTAGAAAAGTATGTTTGCTTGAGTGTTCTCCCATCTTAGAATGTGAAAGATGTCAAAGTACTTGAGAACTGATATAAAATTCCATACCTTGTCAAGATCTTAGCCATTGTTGAATATGAAGCCTTATATTCTCCAGTTATCTGACTAGCTATGAGTTGCAAGTCGATAAAAACTTAGAGACTTTTCACCCTAAGCTTCTTGGTAAGCTTTAGTCCAGCTAGCAGGGCTTCATACTAAGCTTAGTTGTTAGTTGTCTTAAATGAAAAGTGAAGTGTATACTCGATAATAACTCCCTTCGAGTTTATGAGGATTAGTCCTATCCCATTTTCTTGAAAATTTGAAGCTCCATTTATATGAAGAATCCAAGCTATCTCTAGAACAACTTACTTGACATGCTACTCTTCAAGCTTGTCGTCCGACTAGGTATACTCGATTAAAAAATTGGCAAGGACTTCTGCTTTCATTGCCAACATAAGTAGGTAAGAAATATCAAATTCATTGAGCTTGATTACCTATTTGGCTATTCTCCCAGAGATATCTGGCCGTTGTAGAATAGCCTTGAGTAGTTGATTGATTAAGATGACTATTAAATAGGCTTGGAAATATGGCCTGAGATGTTGCGTAGAGATAATTAATGTATAAATAATTTTTTTAATTTTGAAGTACATGTTCTCTGCATCATGAAATACTTAGCTAGTATAGTAGATGGGATTTTGAACTCCTTTATCATCTAGTCGAATGAGCATGAAGTTGACTGCTTCTGAGGAAGCAGCAAGATATTATGCTATATTATAAACTGGGTGATAGAACCTTCATCCTACCATGCACCCACAACCAAAGTCTCCAACACCTGCCGCCATTTGAAACCATTTTGAAACCCTAGCGCCCCATTATAACTTGCTCACACTCTCCCCCATTAATATAAATCACCTCGTGCCGCCCCACAAAAAACCCCTATCTTATCTACTGGTGGGGAGAGTGCGAACATGTTTGAGAGCGCAAGCCCTAACCCTAGCCAGTGGAGAGGAGACACACCATCCTCGTCATCATCAGGGAGATCAGAGATGGGGCGCGTCAGGATGAAGACCGTGAAGAAATCCTCTCGCCAGGTGATCGAGGGTACTACTCGTGGATGACCCTATACTTCCACACCAACAAGAAGATTCTTGGGGAGGTGGTGATCATTCCATCGAAGTGGCTCAGGAACAAGATCACCGGGTTCTCGACCCACCTGATGCACCGGATCCAGCACGGCCTTGTGCGTGGCATCTTTCTCAAGCTCCAGGAGGAGGAGCACGAGCGCTGCATGGACTTCATCCCCGACGAGTCTGCTATCAAGGTCGATCACATCGAGGTTGACAAGGAGACCATGGAGATGCTCACCTCCCTCGGCATGTCCAACCTCCCCGGCATCGAAAAGCAGGCTGATGCCCCCGCCATCCCCGTTTACTTTGGTCGCCCCAGTGGATACGAAGGCTAGAGTGATGGGGACATTGAAGCCAGCCCAGAATCTGAAGTAGCCCAGATCAAACCTGAAGCTCAGCCCATCCCAGAAGCCTAGTCCAAAACCTGAAACCCAACCCAGCCCAAGCCCTGGGGCCCAAGTTCCTGGAGTCGATGAGCACAGATCCTGAAGTCATCATCAGCACTAATCCTGATGCAGCACCACTCTTGAATTTAAATTCAAGAATATTATATTATCTTATCAGTTGTTAGGATTGATTTGTTCCAATTATTTTTAAAATTTGATTATTTAGTTTGAATATTTGTTTTAAGATTTATCTTATCATTTGTTCGGATCTCTCGGTCTGTTGAGAAGTTCCGATATGATTTTAGTCTATTTAAGATCTTTGGTTATTCAGAATAAAAATTAACGAGCAATGAAGAATATTTGAGAAAAGAGCTTGGGTGTTATCCTGTCTCCTCCCCCCTCCTCTATCCCTCTTCTGGTTCTTCTTTTCTTTGATACTCTTCCTCCGGCTACTCTTCTTTGCTTCTTCTGCTTCCTCTTCTTTTCCCCTTCCCACTCTGAGAATCCCAGCTTTCTAAGTCATCTTCAATCGTTCCCTTCGTCCAGCACCGATAACCCCGCCTCAAATCTCTTGATCTCTTGCAACAATCGATTAACCGACGACCTCCACAACGCCATCAGCCTTGTGCCATTAGGCGACCAACCAACAGGAATCACCGCCCATCGACCAAACCGAGGGAGTGACCCTCTCTCATTTTCGTCCGCCCGTGTGAAGATCCGCCCGAGAATCAAGCATCGAGCATCTCCCCGAATCCACCCGTTCAAGGAAACCACCCGCCGACCGGAAGTCTCCAGCCAGTCGTCTGACTCCGCTCCCAGCCGGCCGTCCAACTCCTCCATTCCTGTCTCCGCCCGCGACGACACATCGAAGGCCGCCCGGCTCCTTGCCGCCTTGCTACCATCTTCGTCCGGTCCGTCGACTCTGCCATGGCCGCCACCATCGCCATCTCCAGCCCCGTCACCGGCGATGCCTGCCGGATCTGCCCCTCCAAGGACCGGCACCCCTGTTTTGGATATCCGCACGGCTGTCAAAGCACCAGAAGGAGACCTTGCATGAACATGAAAGCAGGTCTCCTCCTGTATGCTCCTCAAAGTAAAATCGGTCCACTCTGCCGACTTTAGGAATAGCAGAGAAAAAAAAAGAAAACCGTGAGAAAAAAAGTGAAAAAAAGAAGGAAAAGAAAGAAAAAAGTAATAGGAAATATGAAAAAAAAGAGAGTTTATTTGAATAAAAAAGAGGGGAAAAGTAATTGGGTTTTGGTTTAACCTAGCCTAGGGTCGTTTCTTAACGACCAACGATCCAACCTACTTCTAGAATAAATATTGATTGGGGCTCATGTCCCGCACCAACTTTGGTATCAGAGCAAGTTTAGGTTAGGTTAGATTAGGATTAATTCCATTTTTATTTGCTTTCTGCTTTGAATTGTTCAGTCTACAGATGATGCATCGAGGAGCCAATTTTTTGAAGCCTGATTCGACGGAGTCGAGTTCTCCCCACCTCAGGAGAAATGATGGGGACATTGAAGCCAGCCCAGAATCTGGAGTAGCCCAGATCAAACCTGAAGCCCAGCCCAGAACCTAAAGCCCAGCCCAAAACCTGAAGCTAGCCCAACCCAGAAGCCCGGCCTAGAACCTGAAGCCCAACCCAGCCAAGCCCTGGGGCCCAAGATCGTGGAGTCGACGAGCACAGATCTTGAAGTCATCATCAGCACTAATCCTGATGTAGCACCACTCTTGAATTTAAATTCAAGAATATTATCTTATCTTATCAGTTGTTAGGATTGATTTGTTTTGATTATTTTTAGGATTTGATTGTTTAGTTTGAATATTTATTTTAGGATTTATCTTATCATTTGTTCAGATTTCTCGATTTGTTGAGAAGTTCCGATTTGATTTTGGTCTATTTAAGATCTTTTGGTTATTCAGAATAAAAATTAGCGAGCGATGAAGAATATCTGAGAAAAGAGCTTGGGTGTTATCCCGTCTCTTCTTTTCTCTGATACTCTTCCTCCGGCTACTCTTCTTTCTGCTCTTCTTTGCTTCTTCTGCTTCCTCTTCTTTTCCCCTTCCCACTCTGAGATCCCAGCTTTCTAAGTCATCTTCGATCATTCCCTTCGTCCAGCACTATCGAACACCGATAACCCCATCTCAAATCTCTTGATCTCCTGCAACAATCGATTAACCGACGACCTCCATAATGCCATCAGCCCGGTGCCATTGGGCGACCAACCAACCGGAATCGCCGCCCACCGACCTAATCGAGGGGTGACCCTCTCTCGTTTTCGTTCACCCGTGTGAAGATCCGCCCGAGAATCAAGCATCGAGCATCTCCCCGGATCCGCCCATTCGAGCAAACCACCCGCCAACCGAAAGTCTCCAACCGGTCGTCCGACTCCACTCCCAGCCGGCCGTCCAACTCCTCCATTCCCGTCTCCGCCCGCGATGACACACCGATGGCCGCCCGACTCCTTGCCGCCCTATTGCCATCTCCGCCCGATCCATCGACTCTGCCATGGCCACCACCATCGCCGTCTCTAGCCCGTCACCAGCGATGCCTGCTAGATCTGCCCCTCCAAGGACCAGCACCCCTATTTTGGGTGTTCCACATGGCCATCAAAGCACCGAAAGGAGACCTTGCACGAATGTGAAAGCAAGTCTCCTCCTGCACGCTCCTCAAAGTAAAATCGGTCCACTCTGCCGACTTTAGGAATAGTAGAGAAAAAAAAGAAAACCGTGAAAAAAAAAGTGAAAAAAAAAGGAGGAAAAGAAAGAAAAATATAATATAAAATATGAAAAAGAAGAGAGTTTATTTGAATAAAAAAGAGGGGAAAAATAATTGGGTTTTGGTTTAACCTAGTCTATGATCATTTCTTAACGACCAACGGTCCGACCTTCTTCTAAAATAAATATTGATCGGGGCTCGTGTCCCGCGCCACAGAGTATCTAAATTTCAGAGTTGTAATAGTATATATATTTAGGTGGAGAGGGCTAGAGGGAGGGAGGTCTTGGTAAAAGTCTTTCTTTTCCTTCATCATATCTTCGAATGTTCCTGTTGCCGATCTCGCCGCCGCGCCCGTGCCTCGGAACCGCCGATCCTGCCAGACCGCCTTGCTCCTGGGGCCTCCTGGCTGGAGCGAACCTGCAAGGCAAGGTCAGAAGACTCTGGCCGGGGATCCCGGCGAGGGAGCTCCGACGATCAAGTTAGTAGACGGCGAGAGGGAACAGATTCCCGGGGACGGGCCCCCGAAGGAGTCCCAGACTCAGAGAATTTACTAGCAAGAAAGGTGCTGGGGGGACCAGAAACCCGGCTGGGTCCCCTTGCCGAGCTCACGCCAAGCGATCCCCTCTCGGGGCCCTGGATCTTACTCTCGGAGCGGGGCCTTCAGCCTCCGTTTCTTACTCGTCCCACCTTACCTGGTCGCCTCCTCTCTCCTTCCTTTTATCTCCTCCCGCTGCCTGCCTCTTTTCCACTCTTGGGAGGCTCCCCTTGTCACTCTCGTCGCCCCCTCTCCATCCTTTTCTCTTTCCCCTTTTGGTTTTGAGGGCCAGGCGGTTTTCTGACCTCGTTTGCCGAGCCCAGCGGGGAAAGGGTAAAGGAGGGGGGGGGCGCCGGCAGGGCGGCCGGTCAGACCTCGGGCCCAGTGTGGGCGCTCCCCTTCCCAGGTGCCGGTGCTGTCCGTTGACAGGCCCTGTTTTGCCAGAACCGCATCTCTCGACTGCAGAACCTGTCGGGCTGACATAAGTGATGTTTCGCGTGCCGCCGCCATCTGTACGGGACGCCGTCTGTGGTGCGCACGGCTCGAGGGCCAACCTCAGAACCTGCGCCTCCGCTCTTTGGGACCTTCTCTGTACGGGTGGCCTGACCTCGATCGAGGTGGACCCCTCTCGGGTGGACACCTGGCGGAGCAGCAGAAGGGTGCTTGGCTTCGGTCGAGGTGGTCCCGTCTCCGGGGGCCACCTGACGAAGGAGTGAAGGGGCCCGGTTCGACCTCGGCCTTGGTGGGACCGTCTCTGGGCGCCACCTGGCGAGGGAGCGGGGGAGTAGCCGACCTCGGCCGAGGTGGACCCCTCCTGGGTGGACACCTGGCGAGGCGGCAGAGGGGCGCTCGGCTTCGGTCGAGGTGGTCCCGTCTCCGGGGGCCACCTGGCGAAGGAGCGAAGGGGCCCGGCTCGACCTCGGCTTTGGTGGGACCGTCTCTGGGCGCCACCTGGCGAGGGAGCGGGGGAGCAGCCGACCTCGGCCGAGGTGGACCCCTCCTAGGTGGACACCTGGCGAGGCGGCAGAAGGGCGCTCGGCTTCGGTCGAGGTGGTCCCGTCTCCGGGGGCCACCTAGCGAAGGAGCGAAGGGGCCCGGCTCGACCTCGGCCTTGGTGGGACCGTCTCTGGGCGCCACCTGGCGAGGGAGCGGGGGAGCAGCCGACCTCGACCGAGGTGGACCCCTCCCGGGTGGACACCTGGCGAGGTGGCAGGAGGGGCCCTGGACCGAACTCGACTTTGGCCAAGGCGGTAACGCCTCGGGATATCACCTAGCGAGGTAGCCGGGGGGGGCAAGGGCCGAGCTCGACCTCGATGGCGTGGGAGCCGCAGCTGACTCGGCCGAAGAAATCTCCACGCGGCTAAATCATACCTGACGGAATCTGAGACCGGCCACGTCATCATTACGGCCGTAACAGTTGCCCCCCAATCCGCCATTCCGTTAGGGCATCGTAGAACGGAACGTCGGGATTAAATACGGATATGACGTGGGGAGGCGAAGATCTTGCATCATAATTGCCGCGATCCTCGTCGCCGTTTCTCGGTGCGCCCGAAGCCTTATAGGAGGCCGCCACGCATCGCCCACTTACTCGTAATAAATGCATCGCTTCGAAGCAGAGGTCGTTTCCCTGCTAACGAGGCATCGGTGTCGGGCGTGCGTCCACACGGCGATCATCCAATGGCTCGGAGCGGAATGACGGGTACGGTCGCTGTCGACTGAGTTTGAAAAGGAGGGGACTTTCCGGAATGAGGCCTTTTCCCTTGCTTCGTGGGCGGTTTGCTGCAGGCTAATTTCCATTGCCCTGTGTTCGTGCAGTGCATTTTCGGTGAGTGCCCTCATTTTCCTCCTTGTTCCCCTCTTCTTCCCCCTCGAATCCTTCTTGCTTTCTTCTTTGTCATGGCGCGCCGTCGCCATGTTTCCTCTAATCCGGACGAGGCCGGTCCGTCCCAGCCGTGGACTCCGTCTTCTTCCTCCTCGGAGGAGGAAGTGATCCCGGAGGAGACTCGCAGGCGACTGCAACCTGGGGGTATCACCATTGGCTTCCCCAGGGGTGTCCGGTCTCCTCCTGTCGCTTCTGCTCTTCCGCTTTTTCCTCTTCCTCCTCCACCTCTTCTTTCTGCCGGTCCCTCCGGTCATGTTTCCACAATGATCGAAGGTGACCTCTCTTTGCTCCGGGAGGTCTACGGCATCCCGGGGTCAATCCGTCTGCTTGTTCCGCGGCCCGGGGATCGTGTCACCATGAGTGGTCCCGGCCGCATAGCCTTCTACGAAGACTTCCTTCTCGGGGGTCTTCGATTTCCTCTGCACCCCTTCTTCCTTTCTTTCCTTAGCCACTTCCGTCTCGTTCCGGCCCAGTTGGCTCCCAATGTCATCCGGGTCATCTTTTCTTTTATTGTTTTTTGCCACTTCCACGGGTTTGTTGCCCGTTTCTCCCTCTTCAGGGCTCTGTTTATCCTGAAGAGGTACTCCACTGACGATGGCTGGTGGTACATCTCGTCCCGGCCCAGGTGTCTCCAGTTCGACCTCCCTTCTTCTATCAAGGGTTGGAAGAACCGGTTCTTCTTTGCCTCGGTCGAGGATGTTGACTGGGCCTGGAGCGAACCAGACCGATCTCCGAACCGGAACTCCCAGGTCGAGTCGGCGGACCAAGAGGCCTACTCCCAGCTCCTGAGCGATGTGGTCCCGGCGCTTGAGGTTCTGCTCTCGGAGCAGAACTTGTTTGAGGCCGGGATCAGTCCCATCCACGAGCCGGGTGAGACTCAGTCTTTCCTTGACTTCTGTACTCTTTCTCCTTTTTAGCCGAGCTGACTGACCTCCTTTTCTTTTGCATTGCAGGCATGAAATTTTCGCTGGAGAACCTCCTGGAGGGAACGGCACAGAGGGACGTCGTCGAGGTGGATGAGCCTGCGACGAAGAGGGCTCGCACCGAGGTGAGCCAGGAGGTCGTGCCAGTGACCGTACCCAGCCCGGTGGTCGCTGCTCCCCCACCGAGGCTGCCTCGGGGCGGGGCCATCGATGCTCCCGCTGTCAGACCCGGCGATGCTGCCGACAAGGGGGCTCCACCACCAGCAGTTCCGCCCAGCGCCGGCCCCATCGTTGCCGCGGCTCCGACAGCGCAGCCCGCGACCTCTGCCGCACCGTCGACGGCGATTCTTGCTGGAGGGGCAGTCGCCGCCGCAGCCGACCTGACGGCTCCGCCACCGGTGATCACCAACCGGTGCTCAGTAATCCGCGACAAGGGGCTCGCGGAGAAAGTGATGGAGTATGCCTCCACCGCCCAGGACCGCCGATCTCGAGGCGGCAGGGACTACGCCGACGCCCTGCTCGGGATCCTCCCGCAGCTCTTCATGGTAAGTCCGAACTCAGGCTCCTTTATCTTTTTTGGCCTCGATTAGCCTTTATACTAACCCGATTATTTTGCTGTGCAGATTGGGAACGACATGCTCCTACTGAGGAACTTCCTCGCAGGGTACGCGAAGAAAGATGCCGAGAAGGAAGAGAAGCTCGGCAAGCTCGCGGCCGACGTCAAAGACCTCATGGAGAAGGGGGTCGAGCTGCGAGCGAACAACCAGACCCTCCAAGCGGACCTGGCGCGCGCCGAGGAGCGCGTCAAGGACCTGGACTCCTCTCTGTCCGAGAAGAGGAACTCCCACCAGCGCCGCACGGAAGAGGACGCGGCCGAGAGGGCTCGCCTTCGGGCCCATTCTCAGTGGCTAGAGCGCCAGCTGGAAGAGGCCAGACGGGAGGCGAGTGCGGCGAAAGAGCGGAGCACCTACATCAACGGGCTCCTGGAGGCCGTGAAGCGGGAGGCGCAGGAAGCCATCCCAAAATTCCGGGCCTCCGACGAGTACATCTCGGAGGTCCGGGAGGCCGCCGTGGACTCCTTCCTGAAGGGGTTCCGGATGTGCCGGGAGAAGGTGGGGTCCTTCTACCCCGAGCTTGACCTCAGTGGGGTGGTGCTCGGAGGTAGGAGGCAGGGACCCGACCAAAGGGCTTCCGGCGCGGTCGACGCCATAGCTGCGGCCCCGGCGAGCGACACGGCCGAAGCTCCGAAGCAACCCCCTGAGCCATCAGCCGCCGACGGTGAGGAAGTGGAGCCTGCGACCCCGGCCGAGGACCCCGCCACCGCGCCAAACTGAACTGTCGTTCTTTTTCTTTTTGGTTTGTTTTCTTTTTGGGAGCTCCCGGCCTGTCGGGACCCCCAGTTTGTACTTCCCTTTATTGAGTCAATGAAAATTCAGTTTGGCCATGTCTCGGACTCGCCTTCTCTTTTGCTTTTCTTTCTTCTCTTTTTTCTTCCTAAGATATTGATGTGGAGTGCCGGGACGAGGGTGGACCTGGTCCCATCCGGTGCTCAGATCAAAGTTTGGGATATTCCAGACCGGGTGGCATCAGAGTAGGCCTCGAGCGGGTCCTTCTTTGGGCTTGCCTTCGTGCTCGCGTGGGCGAACTGGGTTCTGCCCCGCCTTCCAGACTAAAGTCCAGGACTTCCGGACTGAACCCCGGGGCCGCAGACTTTCTCAAGCCTTGCGCGGCTTGCCGAGCTGTTCTCCGTGCTCGCGTGGGCGAACTGGGTTCTGCCCCGCCTTCCAGACCGAAGCCCGGGACTTCCGGACTGAACCCCGGGGCCGCAGGCTTTCTCAAGCCTTACGCGGCTTGCCGAGCTGTTCTCCGTGCTCGCATGGACGAACTGGGTTCTGCCCCGCCTTCCAGACCGAAGTCCGGGACTTCCGGACTGAACCCCGGGGCCGCAGGCTTTCTCAAGCCTTGCACGGCTTGCCGAGCTGTTCTCCGTGCTCGCGTGGGCTTCTGCCCCGCCTTCCAGACCGAAGTCCGGGACTTCTCGCTTCCTTCGGCCTTCGGCCACGATCGGGTGTGCCGAACCCAGGGCCATGCGCCGGTTTCCCTACGAGGTGAGAAAGAGCGTCTGAAGCAAAGAGACTTTATTGCAGGAGTGGGGAACCTTACATTACTGATAATACATTCTTAGATTCGAGGCGTTCCACGTCCGGGGAAACCTGGCCCCTCCCAATTCCTCCAGGTAGTAGGCACCGTGGGGGAGGGCTTCTGCTACCCGGTACGGGCCTTTCCAGTTCGGTGAGAGCTTCCCGCACTCCCGTGGCTGAGAAGCTTCAGCGCGCCGGAGGACCAGATCTCCGGGACGAAAGGACTTCGGCCGCACTCGAGAGTTGTAATACCTGGCCACTCGCTGCCTATACGCCGCCATCTGAACTCGGGCCTTGTCCCTCGTCTCTTCAAAAAGGTCAAGGTTGAGCATCATTCTGGCGGGGTTCTCTGCCTCATCATATTGTTCCACATGCAGTGTGGGTAGGCTGAGCTCGATCGGGATGACCGCTTCGGCTCCAAAGACGAGGTTGAACGGGGTCTCGTCGGTCGCCGTCCTCGGGGTGGTATGGTATGCCCAAAGGATGCTAGGGAGCTCCTCGGCCCATCTGCCCTTGGCCTGGTCTAGCCGCGTGCGGAGGCCCTGCAAAATGGTCCTGTTCGTGACTTCGGCCTCTCCATTGGTTTGAGGATGCGCCACCGAGGTGAAGCGATGCCTGATGCCGAGGTCGCCGCAGAACTCTTCAAATTCCTGGCAGTTGAACTGGCGCCCGTTATCAGTGACCACGATGTGGGGGAGGCCGAAGCGATAAACGATTGACTTCCAGAAGAACTTGGCGACATTTGCCTCGGTGATCCATGCCAAGGGTTCAGCCTCGACCCACTTCGTGAAGTAGTCGATGGCCACGATCAAGAATTTCCGCTGTCCAGACGCCGGCGGGAATGGGCCCAGAAGGTCCATCCCCCATTGGGCGAATGGCCACGGAGCTGAAAGCTGGGAGATTGGGTTGGAGGGCTGCCGTTGCACCGTGGCGTGACGCTGGCACTGATCGCACCTCCTCACGAAATCAGCGGCATCCTCCTTTATCGTCTCCCAAAAGTAGCCCTAACGAAGGGCTTTGTAGGCTAACGCTCTGCCCCCCACGTGGTTCCCACAGACGCCCTCGTGAATCTCCTGGAGCACGAGTCTGGCTTCCGCGGGTCCCACGTATTTAAGGAGGGGGTAGGAGTAGGATCTTCGATACAATTGCCTATCCATCAGGACGAACCGCGCGGCCTTCTTTCTGATGAGGCGAGCTGCCACGTGGTCCTCTGGCAAGATGCCGCTGGTTATGTATTCGGCGTACTTGTCCATCCAGCTGGGCTCACGGCTGACCTGATGGACCTCCACTGGGGTCTCGTGGCTTGGGGCCTTAAGGTGCTCCACGTGAGCGCGACCCAGCATCGAGTCCGGCAGGGTCGCCATCCGGGAAAGAGTGTCTGCACCGGCGTTCTCCCTGCGGGGGATGTGGAAGATGTTGAAGCGCCGGAAACCGGCCGTGCCCGTCTTGACGAGCTCCAAGTATTTCGCCATTTGGGGGTCGTGCGCGGCATACTCCCCGGAGACCTGTCCTGCCACGAGCTGGGTGTCGGTGAAGGCCTTAAGGTTAGTCACGCCCAGCTCGCGGGAGACCCTCAGCCCGGCGAGGAGCGCCTCGTACTCCGCCTGATTGTTTGTCACGGCGAACTGGAAACGGAGCGCGCATTCAGCGATGACTCCGTCGCTGTTGGCAAGAATGAGTCCGGCTCCGCTCCCGCCAGAGTTCGAGGCTCCATCTACGTGGAGGATCCACGCATCTTCTCCGGGCCCCTCGGGGCCTGCTTTCAGCTGCCGATGCAAGGGATCCTCCTCGGGCTCCTTGCCTAAGCCCGCGCATTCGACCAAGAAGTCCGCTAGCACCTGTGCTTTCATGGCCAACCTGGGCCTGTACGCGATGTCGAACTCGCTGAGCTTCAGTGCCCACTTCGCCAATCGCCCCGAAGTGTCGGGTCGGCTGAGCACCGCTTTCAGCGGCTGATCCATCAGGACGGCGATGGGATGTGCTTGGAAATAGGGCCTGAGACGTTGAGCAGACACCATTAATGCAAAAACGAGCTTCTCGGGCCGAGAATACTTGAGCTCCGCATCGCGGAGAAGTTTGCTAGTATAGTACACCGGCCGCTGGACTCCTTGGTCTTCGGTCCGAACCAGGACCGAACTGACGGCCTCCGGGGTGACCGCCAGGTAGAGGATGAGCTCCTCCCCCTCCTCGGGCCAGGAAAGGAGCGGTGGCGATGCGAGCGTCTTCTTCAGCTCTTCAAAGGCCTCCTGGCATTCCTCGGTCCAGGCGAAGTCGTTCATCTTTCTCAGCACCTTGAAAAAGGGACGGCAGCGATCAGCCGACCTGGAGATAAAATGGCTGAGGGCCGCAACCCGGCCGGTGAGTTGCTGCACTTGCTTCTTGGAGGCGGGCTGCTCCATGTCCAGGATGGCCTGGACCTTCTCCGGGTTGGCTTCAATTCCTCTTTGGGTCATCATGAATCCTAGGAACTTCTCTGCGGAGATGCCGAAGGCGCACTTCGCAGGGTTCAGCTTCATCTGATGACGTCGGAGGTTGCCGAATGTCTCCGCCAGGTCAGCTACGTGGTTCGAATCGGATCTGCTCATTACCAGCATATCATCCATGTACACCTGCATGTTGCGGCCGATCTGGTCTTTGAAGATCCTGTTGACCAGACGCTGGTACGTGGCCCCAGCGTTCTTGAGGCCAAACGGTATCATCTTGTAGCAAAAAGTTCCGCGGTCGGTGATGAAGGCGGCGTGCTCCTCGTCCTCCGGGTTCATTCGGATCTGGTTGTATCCAGAGAAGGCGTCCATGAATGACAGGAGGCGATGCCCCGAGGTGGTGTCGACCAGCTAGTCGATCTTTGGAAGAGGGAAGCTGTCCTTCGGGCAAGCTCGGTTGAGGTCGGTGTAGTCCACACAGATCCTCCACTTACCACTGCTCTTCCTTACCATGACCACGTTCGCCAGCCAGCTGGGATATTGGACTTCCCGCACAAAGCCAGCGGCGAGGAGTTTCTCCACTTCCTCGTTGATGGCCCTCTGTCTCTCCATGGCGAAGCTCCTCTTCTTCTGGCGGACCGGGCGGCAGCTCGGATCCACGTTTAGCCTGTGCGTGATGACCTCGGGGGGAATGCCCGGCATGTCGGCCACTGAACAGGCGAACACGTCTGCGTTCGCACGGAGGAACTCCAGCAGGCGGGTTCGTTCTTCTTCTGGGAGTTGCGCCCCGACCTGCACCGTCTTCAGCGGGTCCGAACCAAGGGGATAAGTCAACAGGCGTTCTACGGGCCCCCCCTGAGTTCATTCTCCCTTAGGTCGAGGTCGTCAACATTGGGGCCGAGCTCCGTGCCCCGGACGCCCGGGACCGTCTAGAGGCAATGCGGGACCGGCTGGGTCGTCCCCTTCATCACCCCGAGCCCGAAAGACGTGGGGAACTGCACCAACAGCCTCTTCGTGGAAATCATGGCATCCAGTTGGTTGAGCCCGGGACACCCGAGAATCGTGTTGTAAGGCGAAGGGAGCTTGACGACGGTAAACGTCATCAGGACGGTCGTCTGCCGAGGAGGGGATCCGGCAGTGACCGGGAGAGTGATCTCCCCTTCGACCCCCACGAAGTCCCCGGTAAAGCCTACCAGGGGGGTATGCACCGGTCTCAGCTGATCATGGGACAAATTCATCCGAGAGAAAGCATCGTAAAAAAGCATGTCAGCCGAGCTTCCACTATCTACCATAATTCGATGTACAGGATGCTTCGCGATGGTCATCTCGACCACCACGGCATCATTGTTTACATTCTCATTTTCCTTCCCCTCCTCAGGAGGGATTACATTCTCCAGGTTCCCAATTTCCTGGGCTCTCTTCACCGCTCGCCCGACCCCAAGTGAGATCATGCCCACCGGCTTCTCCGTCGGGCGGTTATCGATTGCAGGAACTAGTGGTAAGGCCGCGAGCGGCTGCCCCTCCAGGGGGACCTCGTTCCTGACGAACTTCCTGAGGTAGCCCCTCTTGATCAGCTCCTCGATCTCCCGCTTCAGGTTGCGACACTCCTCCGTGTCATGGCCATGCTCGCGGTGGAACTGGCAGTACTTTGACTTGTCTCGGATACCTCTTGGGTTCTGAGGAGGAGGTCGGCGGAGGTAGTGCTCGCCCTTAATTTCCATGAGGATCTTTGTTCGAGGGGCGAGGAGAGGGGTGAACCTCCGCTCCGGTATGGCCTCACCCTTCGACCTCGGATTCGGGCGAGGGTCGGCAGGTGGCCCGGGCTTCCGAGCTCCTGGAACGTCCCTCGGGGACGGCCTCTTCGGAGTCTTCCCGTCCAGCTCTCGGCGGGTGCGGTCAGCCTCCTCCGCTCGAATGTACTTGTGGGCGCAGAGGAGGAGCTCGGAGTACGTCCTGGAAGGCTTTTTGTCCAGGGAGTAGGTCAGGCGGGATGTCTTGAGCCCGCGCTTCAAAGCCAGCATGGCGACGGGCTCATCCAGGCTGTAGATTTCTAGGGCTGCGGTCTTGAACTGGGTGATGTAGTCCCGTAGCAGCTCCTGGTCCTGCTGGCGGATGGAGAAGAGGCTATCCACCTCTCTTGGCACCTTCCGACGAGCGTCGAAGTGCGCCACAAACTTTCCTTCCAGCTGGTGGAAGGAGCAAATAGATCCAGGCTCGAGGCGGGTGAACCAGACTCGAGCGGCCTTCCGGAGGGTAGCGGGGAAGGCGATGCACAAAAGGGCGTCAGTGGCGCCCTGGACCCTCATTAGAGCCTTGTAGCTCTCCAGATGGTCCAGAGGGTCGGTGGTCCCATCGTAGGGATCCACCTGCGGCATGCGGAACCGGCTCGGGATCAGCTCCGCCTGGATTTCTTCAGAGAAGGGGGGACGGGAGTCGTAGCCCGCCGGGTCCGCCGATGAGTTCTGCAGGTCGGCAAATCGGCGGGCGAACTCCGCCAACTTGCGCTCGTGCTCCTCCAGGCGCCTCTCGGCCTAACGCCTGATGGCCTCGTCGGTGGAGTCTTCCATCGAGGTCGCTGGCGAAGGGGGCGCCGATCGGTCTCGGCGCGAAGTCACGCCTCGGCGTCGCTTGCTGCGATGCGCTGTCTTGGCTTCATCGGCCGGGGATCGACTCTCGTGATCCGCCGAACCGGAGTAGTTTCTTTTTGCGGGAGCTTGGTGGCTCCCGCGGGGGTTGGAGACCGCCCTCGGGTAGGATGGCCTGCCCTGAATGGAGCGCAGACTCCCACGCGGCCCCGTGGCTCGAGTCGCGGGGGTCCCCGACTGCGGCTGCGTGGCCAGGGACCGCTGCTGATGTTGAAGCTGCCGGACCGCCGAGGTCAAAGTCTGCAGCTATTGGATGACGTCCGCGAGGGGCCCGTCTGTCGAGGTCAGCGGTAGTGGAAGAGGAGGGGGAGCTGGGAGCTCCCTCTCCGGGCTGTGGGCCCCTTGAGGGGAGAGAACCTCCCCCACACGGCTGGTGGATGCCTCGTGCCCACGAGTGACCACCATTGTCGGAGAGCGCCGTGCCTGCAGAAAGCTGGCTCCCACTAGGGGTGTTGTCCTGCCCCCCTACCTGGCGCGCCAATCTGTTGCCGATCTCGCCGCCGCGCCCGTGCCTCGGAACCGCCGATCCTGCCAGACCGTCTTGCTCCTGGGGCCTCCTGGCTGGAGCGAACCTGCAAGGAAAGGTCAGAAGACCCTGGCCGGGGATCCCGGTGAGGTAGCTCCGACAATCAAGTTAGTAGACGGCGAGAGGGAACAGATTCTCCGGGATGGGCCCCCGAAGGAGTCCCAGACTCAGAGAATTTACTAGCAAGAAAGGTGCTGAGGGGACCAGAAACCCGGCTGGGTCCCCTTGCCGAGCTCACGCCAAGCGATCCCCTCTCGGGGCCCTGGATCTTACTCTCGGAGCGGGGCCTTCAGCCTCCATTTCTTACTCATCCCACCTTACCTGGTCGCCTCCTCTCTCCTTCCTTTTATCTCCTCCCGCTGCCTGCCTGTTTTCCGCTCTTGGGAGGCTCCCCTTGTCGCTCTCGTCGCCCCCTCTCCATCCTTTTCTCTTTCCCCTTTTGGTTTTGAGGGCCAGACGGCTTTCTGACCTCGTTTGCCGAGCCTAGCGGGGAAAGGGTAAAGGAGGGGGGGCGCCGGCAAAGCGGCCGGTCAGACCTCGGGTCCAGTGTGGGCGCTCCCCTTCCCAGGTACCGGTGCTGTCCGTTGATGGGCCCTGTTTTGCCAGAACCGCGTCTCTCGACTGCAGAACCTGTCGGGCCGACGTAAGTGATGTTTCGTGTGCCGCCGCCATCTGTACGGGGCGCCATCTGTGGTGCGCACGGCTCGAGGGCCAACCTCGAAACCTGAGCCTCCGCTCTTTGGGACCTTCTCTGTACGGGCGGCCTGACCTAGGCCGAGGTGGACCCCTCCCGGGTGGACACCTGGCGGAGCGGCAGAAGGGCGCTCGGCTTCGGTCGAGGTGGTCCCGTCTCCGGGGGCCACCTGACGAAGGAGCGAAGGGGCCCGGTTCGACCTCGGCCTTGGTGGGACCGTCTCTGAGCGCCACCTAGCGAGGGAGCGGGGGAGCAGCCGACCTCGACCGAGGTGGACCCCTCCTGGGTGGACACCTGGCGAGGCGGCAGAGGGGCGCTCGACTTCGGTCGAGGTGGTCCCATCTCCGGGGGCCACCTGGCGAAGGAGCGAAGGGGCCCGGCTCGACCTCGTCCTTGGTGGGACCGTCTCTGGGCGCCACCTGGCGAGGGAGCGGGGGAGCAGCCGACCTCGGCCGAGGTGGACCCCTCCTGGGTGGACACCTGGCGAGGCGGCAGAAGGGCGCTCGGCTTCGGTCGAGGTGGTCCCGTCTCCGGGGGCCACCTAGCGAAGGAGCGAAGGGGCCCGGCTCAACCTCGGCCTTGGTGGGACCGTCTCTGGGCGCCACCTGGCGAGGGAGCGGGGGAGCAGCCGACCTCGACCGAGGTGGACCCCTCCCGGGTGGACACCTGGCGAGGTGGCAGGAGGGGCCCTGGACCGAACTCGACTTCGGCCAGGGCGGTAACGCCTCAGGATATCACCTGGCGAGGTAGCTGGGGGGGGCAAGGGCCGAGCTCGACCTCGGTGGCGTGGGAGCCGCAGCTGACTCGGCCGAAGAAATCTCCACGTGGCTCAATCATACCTGACGGAATCTGAGATCGGCCACGTCATCATTACGGCCGTAACAGTTCCGAACTTGGCATTGATATTTCCTTTTCCGATTTTGCTTTAAATTGTAGCTGGAATTGAATGATGGACAAATAACAGTCTGATGACTATTTTGATTAATTTGGATTTGCTATTATTGTTAGTTGTTGAGACTACGTCTAATTTTTTGGAGGTTATGTTCTGCATTGTTTTGATGTTTTTTTTTGCTTTAATTGTTATTGTTCTGGCTTGAGTGTTTATCTGGAACATGCTCAATCTATGTTACATCCTAATCCATTGAACTTAAAAGGATGCTATATAGAAATACTTTGGAAGCAAATTCGGTTAGATGCTAAGACCGGTCGTCGGGTTCTTCATATATGAATTTTGGTTGATGGGCTTTGTACTGCTTTATTGGGCGTATATCTCTCAAACCTCTATGATTATTGTACATAAATTTGTTCTGGTTGCTGACATGCTTAATTGCTGTTGGTTGCTCCACTTGACAACATGTGAATGTTAGTCATCAAATTTTGAGCAAACTTTCTTGGGTCCATTAGAATTTGTTGTCTGCATGCTTTAATTTGTTTTGGTACACACACCATCTTTGTGGAATGCCCCAACATCTATTCAAGCTTGGCATTGATTTCTGATAGAGTTTTGTCTATTGGTTTATAGCACTGTGCCTGAGAAACACATTAAACTGTTGAGTGGTTTCCTGGATACAGTGTGGCATTTGCTGTGCTTTTATGGTTCATACTATCAACTTGTTATAATAGATCAAGTCATGCAATGTAGATGCTCTTTACAGGTCTGTTGGACTAAACTGTGGATGAAATAGTCTGTTAGATGGTTGCACGGCCAGTCATTGTATCTGCCATCAGTAAATGGTTACTAAATTTTTAATCCAACAGATTTCTTTTATATCGTAATGTGCATTTGGTTGTTTTAATTCAATTTTGACAATAGTTCATTAGTTGATTGTCATCAATCTGATTGTTCCTCTTTTAACCTAATTTTAATCTTTAGCTTGATGTTGCAGACCTTAAAAACAATCATGTCATAGCTTATATTAATTACAGTTCTGTTCAAATACCTTGTTATTCTAATGATATCATATTCACAACTGTAGTGACTTAACAAAATACTAACTGTGAGTTGATGGTTTCTTTTACATGAACCAACATTTAATTCATGAATCTTATTATGCTATAAATTTACAAGTTAAAATATTGATGTGTATGTTCTCTGTGTTGTTTGCCACATTTATCTTTTACTCTTTTAGGTTGCTCTTGGCTTCTTTATTTAGATTAAAATGCCTCACCATTAGACAACTCTTTCTCCCGTGTATTATGATTGACTAACCAATTTATTTTATTTTGCCATATTCATTTCTCACGGCATTGAACTTGGCATGCTCACTTCTTTATTGTTGTTACGGCCATAACGATGACGTGGCATGTCTCAGATTTTGCTGGGCATGATTCGAGCCACATGAAGTTTTTTCGACAAAGTCAGGTGTGGCTCTGCCTCAGCCGAAGTCGAGGTCAGTCCAGGCCTTCCTGCCGCTCCGCCAGGTGTCCACCCAGGAGGGGTCCACCTCGGCCGAAGCCGGCGGCCTCCCTGCTCCCTCGTCAGGTGGCACCCTGAGACGGTCCCACCTCGACCGAGGTCGAGCCGGGCCCCTCGCTCCTTCGCCAGGTGGCACCCGGAGATGGGACCACCTCGGTCGAAGTCGAGCGCCCCTCTGCCGCTCCGCCAGGTGTCCACCCAGGAGGGGTCCACCTCGATCGAAGCCGGCGGCCTCCCTGCTCCCTCGCCAGGTGGCACCCTGAGACGGTCCCACCTTGGCCGAGGTCAAGCCGAGCCCCTCTCTCCTTCGCCAGGTGGCGCTCGGAGACGGGACCACCTCGACCGAAGTCGAGCGCCCCTCTGCCGCTCCGCCAAGTGTCCACCCAGGAGGGGTCAACCTCGATCGAAGCCGGTGGCCTCCTTGCTACCTCGCCAGGTGGCACCCTGAGACGGTCCCACCTCGACCGAGGTTGAGCCGGGCCCCTCGCTCTTTTGTCAGGTGGCGCCCAGAGACGGGACCACCTCGGTCGAAGTCGGGCGCCCCTCTGTCGCTCCGCCAGGTGTCCACCCATGAGGGGTCCACCTCGGTCGAAGCCAGCGGCCTCCCTGCTCCCTCGCCAGGTGGCACCCTGAGACGGTCCCACCTCGGCCGAGGTCGAGCCGGGCCCCTCGCTCCTTCGCCAGGTGGCGCCCGGAGACAGGACCACCTCGGTCGAAGTCGGGCGCCCCTCTGCCGCTCCGCCAGGTGTCCACCCAGGAGGGGTCCACCTCAGCCGAAGTCGGCGGCCTCCCTGCTCCCTCGCCAGGTGGCACCCTGAGACGGTCCCACCTCGGCCGAGGTCGAGCCGGGCCCCTCGCTCCTTCACCAGGTGGTGCCCGGAGATGGGACCACCTCGGCCAAAGTCGGGCGCCCCTCTGCCGCTCCGCCAGGTGTCCACCCAGGAGGGGTCCACCTCGGCCGAAGCTGGCGGCCTCCCTGCTTCCTCACCAGGTGGCACCCTAAGACGGTCCCACCTCGGCCGAGGTCGAGCCGGGCCCCTCGCTCCTTCGCCAGGTGGTGCCCGGAGACGGGACCACCTCGGCCGAAGTCGGGCGCCCCTCTGCCGCTCCGCCAGGTGTCCACCTAGGAGGGGTCCACCTCGGTCGAAGCCGGCGGCCTCCCCGCTCCCTCGCCAGGTGGCACCCTGAGACGGTCCCACCTCGACCGAGGTCGAGCCGGGCCCCCTCGCTCCTTCGCCAGGTGGCGCCAAGAGACGGGACCACCTCGGCCGAAGTCGAGCGCCCCTCTGCCGCTCTGCCAGGTGTCCACCCAGGAGGGGTCCACCTCGGCCGAAGCCAGCGGCCCCCCCTGCTCCCTCACCGGGTGGCGCCCTGAGACGGTCCCACCTCGGCCGAGGCAGGCCAACCTGTGTAGAGAAGCTTCCGAGGAGCAGGAGCACGAGCTCCAAGATTGCCCCTCGAGCCGTGCACACCGCACCCCGAGAGTAGCGCCCGTACGGTCGGCAGCGACACGCGAAACATCGCTTACATCGGCCCGACAGGTCCCGCAGTCGAGAGGTGAAGTCCTGACAAAACAGGATCCAATAACGTGCATCGTCGGCGCCTGGGAAGAAGAGCGCTCGCGCTCAGCCCAAGGTCTGGTCGGCGGTCTGACCGGCGCCCTCCCTTTACTCTTTCCTCACTAGGCTCGGCAAGCAAGGCGGGGAAGCTGCCTGGTTCTTTGATCCAGAAGGGGAAAGAGATGGAGGGAAGGGGTTGAAAGCAACGAAGGAGCCTCCCAAGGGTGGCAAACGAAAATGCAACATGAGGAGTTAAAAGGAAGGGGAGAGTAGACGACGGGGTAAGCAAGAAAGAAAGGCTGGGAGAGGAGATTCCGTTCCAAGAGCAGGATCCAAGATCCCGAGAGGGGACCTTTGGCATGAGCTCGGCGGAGGAACTCGGTCGGATTTCTATCCTTCCTGAGATCTTTCTTGCTAGCATGATCTCTAAGTCTGGGACTCCTTCGGGGGCCCGTCTCGGAGATTCTGTTCCCTCTCGCCGTTTACTAACTTAACCGTCGGATCTCCCTCGCTGGGACCCCCGGCCAGGGTTTCTGACCTTGCCTTGCAGGTTCGAAGAGCCAGGAGACCCCAGGGGCAAGACGGTCTAGTCGGATCGGCGGCTCCGAAGCCATAGGCGCGGCGGCGAGATCAGCAATAATTGTCATTGGCATCCTCGGTCTCTGTACATGATAGTGACACCACTACTTTTGCTCCCATCTATTTGTCATGTCTAAGTTGCATAATCCATTTCTCTGACAAAATGGGTGGTTGACTTACTACACTTTCTAATAATATCGTATGTAGTTGCCATGAGATCATGTTCATAATCTCAGAACTACCAGATCAATAAATATTTTTTTAATATAATATATTATGTTATATCTTATCCTTCCTATTTTCATTTGGTGAGTTATTAGGTTTAGTTATTTTGAATTTATCAAATATTGTATGGGAGGGATGTATACTTATTTTTTTCTAGCATTAAGGATCATTGGCTTGTCATGATTTTTTGTAACATTGGTGAGAGCTTTACTTCAACCAGTCCATCCTACATGTTGCTATTGGATTCTCTCCCAAATAATAGTTGTGATAGATATGAAACTGAAATAAGACGGTAATCAAATAAATATGATTTTTATTTTTAACTTTGATTTTCGTAGTCGATTCATATTAATATATTTAGACTTTGTATATGTCTACTTGCAACCTAATTTTTAACACATATGACTGTGAAAAGAAGTCAAAAGATGCAAGAGCAATATAGAATATTACGCTGATAGCCCCAAAGATAGTTATGTTATATTTTTTAAGCAAAATAATTTATTTACATGAAACATAGAGCATAATAGTCATTAATCTTTTTGTTTATATTTCAATAATAACAGGTACCAATGCAATCAAATAAAAATGATTATGGATACTTTGCTTCATATTATATCCATCATTTTATACAGGATGCTCCCATAACTTTCTCTCCAAACAAGATTTCTTCTTTTGTATATTCTAATCATCTTAACTTCTTACCAAATTTTTATATGCATTCCAAAATTATTTATTGATTTTTTTTATTCAACTTAATGATCACTGGTTTACAATGACGGAGTTGGATTCCTTTGTGGCTGGTTTAGATTTTGTTGGATATGCAAAAAGGAGTGCATCCAGGCAAGTCATTGACGAGCAGAGCATTGTACATAAAAATGATACTGGTATAGCATTAAAAGAGGAAAAGATATCCCAACCTAAAGAGCCACCTCCTAAAAAGTAGCGTGGTGAGATACAAATGAAAGATGTGCATACAATGGATTCTGATAAGATGATTTATGTAGAGTGGAATGAGTATGGACAGCCAATAGAAAATTGTGGGCAATTATTTATGAGCTTTTTGACTAGCGTAACAAAATTTTATGAGCAACTGCCAGTTAGTGTAAATGATTGGCAAAAGATATCTAAGACCACTAAACTTGAACTTTGGGAATACATGAAGGTGATATTGATTTCTATTTCATATATGATTTGGCACTTATTTTTATGATGTATTAATAATATTTTTTTTATTTCATAAAAAGTATGATGTGGGAGATGAGCATTACAATTTTGTAATGAAGACTTTGGTAGGAAAATGGAGAGGAATGAAGTACCGTTTAAGAAAAAGGTACTTAATAAGAAATTGTAATAAGAATAGAAAAAGACAAGGTGAAGTACCTAAGAATGTCCTAGAGGCTCAATGAAAGGAAGCTATAGACAGTTGGTCTACTCTACAATAGTAAGTATATAGAAATTATTATTTTTTATTGGTTGAGATCAATTTTTATAATAGTTAATATCGGTTTTAAATTTTGGTATACATGGAACAATGACAGAAAAGGGCAGATATCAACATTGACTACAAGAAGAAGTACAAGTATCCCATTATGCAGGAACAAGGAGCTTCGTGTAAATCAATCACCTATACGTGAAACCCATTCAAATTTCTTTAAGTGCTTGCTTTGATAAATATGTGTGTTATGTTTAACTAATTTTTTCTTATATTGTATACTTATTTCAAAAGGACAGGAAAAAAATTGAGCCATCCCTGCCTGTGGATGAAGACTCGTACTAGAAAGAATGGTAAACCTATAAATGATGCTGCTGTTGGACTAGTTGTATGTATCCTTTATTAGTCAATTAAACTATAAGTCTATCTTATTTTTTATTATAATATTTTTTTCTTGTAATTAATACATACATGTTTACTGGAACCAAAAGAAAATGTTTAAAGATACAGAAGAGAATAAAGTATTTTCTAAATAGTTTGGCAAAGAAAGATTGGACATGATCCGTTGCTTAGGGATAGGACCAACTCCCAGTTCATTATGGGGCTCTAAAGTAACAAATGAAATCTTAAAAAAGGAAAATGAGAGTTTGCATAAAATGGTTAATGACTTGGCAGGTCAAGTTGGAACTCTCTAAGTCTAAGTAGCAAATATTTATGATTCAACAATTTCGGTGAATACTTTAGATAAATGTGTATTTTTTTTTATTTCTATATGAATGAGATCGGATAACTTAATCTTTATTTCTAGAATTGTTCTAACTTTTTTGAAGATATAAAAATGTCATGGAAGAACTGATGATCATTCATTCTACTTGCTATTTGATTGATGAATTTTACCTGTTATTATACTTATTTATTAATAGGGTATTGCCAACATGAAAGAAGCTGATGATCATTCACCAAAGATAGATAAAATATCATCTATTAGTAGCAAACATAATCCAGAGGTATCTATGATATCATTATTTTATGCAATACTTGTAATTTAATATTTTTTAAGAAAGTTTGCCAACTCTCTATTATTTCTAGAAGGTAATAGAGTTGAACTAAACTCATCTCAAGTGAATATATCACCCATTCTTGAATCATCTAAAATTGTAAGTGAAATTTATTTTAATAAATTTATAGATTTTAATAGAATGGTTCAATGTTATTAAGTGATGAATCATCAGGACTTATTCATTATATTATATGAAATCAGTACTTGCAAGGTGAAGAAATAATTTTATTGGATATCTCACAAAAAGAAGTAGGCAAAGGAATATTTATTTCTGATGATAAAGACAAGATATTGATGGGTAAAAGTTTGGAAGATGTGTTTTGTGAGATTTCTATTTCTTATGCAATTGAGCACGATGCTCCATTGCTTATAAATGACAAAAGTCAATCTTTAATGAAACATATTATGGACACTCACATTATTTGGTGGAAAGATTATGTATGTATCTGTATACATTATTGATTTAATAATGATTTATACTAGCTCTGAAATGATATATATTTATATGATTCCTTTCTTTTGTAAATTCAGGTGATATAATGGAAGGTATCAAGGAAGATATATAGCTTTTGCAAAGTTTACTTTATCTTTATTCTCTTTATAGTGTAGCAAAATAGTTGAAACTTGTTTTATGATATGTTTTGAGTTCTAATATTTATTTTTTTTTGAAATCAGTACTATGTTTTGTTTCTTGTTCTTTAAATTTTGATGAAATTAACAAAGTTGTTGAGACAATATTTTTGTGAGACTACCACTATGTATGTTCAATTATATTTAATATAATGATGAATATTATGTTGTTTGTAGTTATTTTATATCTTTCTATTTTTATTTGTTATTATAGGTGATCCATATTTTGAAATTGGATTGAGCAGGACTATATTTAATTATATACCCATGTTTTATTATTGATAGTACAGGTTCATTTATACCCATGCTTTGTTAATTCCAACAAATTCTAATTCGTGTATATTTAATTATCCACGTTTTATAAAGGAGGGTATAGACTAGATTTATACCCACGTATACAATCTTACCTACTTAGATTTTACGTGGATAAAGCACGCCTACACACACGAAAAAAAATGTGGCTATAAGCTACACCCATGCCGGACATATCCACATTTAACCAAACGTGTGTACCAACATGAGTGTAGGCATATATCCATGTTTTTTAAGCTTTTATCCACATATTTTTCACGTGGGTGTAGCTCAATTTTTTTGTAGTGTGGTCCAAGTAGATCAGAGTAGGTGAGCTACTCAAAGTTAATGGAGCCTGGTATTGTATGTGAATGGGCTCGACTAGATCTATCTGAGTATCTAGTTGATCTTGAATTAATATCAGTATAGATAAATAATCTATACCAAGTACTCGGTATCAAGTAAGTACTCAACATGGTTGGTTATGCTACTTGATATAGTCATCTCATTTGTACTCAGCACCATAGTCAGTAGTCAGTTTTAGTTAATAATTAGAGTGCATCCTAGTTAGTGAAGTAATCAGCATTATGGTAGTAGTCAAGTAATTGGCAAGTTTCCGAGACCGAGTAAGTAATCACCATAATAAATGTATCATAAGTATTTTGCTAAAAGGAGCATTTCATTGCTTCTTTTTTATATTAATTTAGTCCAATGATGTCCTAGATAAAGGATAAACAACATGCACTTCGGACGAGGGCAACGTTGATGTGAATTGTAGCGTAGTTTCAAGAATAAGGAGCTCTGTATTCTTTTGTCAATCATTATTGCTGCAAATGGATATTTTCTTGATTCAAGGGATGTTTGTAATTAGTTAATGGAAGAAATAATTGCGGCAATACCAACAATAATGCTACAATGCTAATAGTGCTACAATGCTATTTGGCTCCCTTAGATGTCCACCACTAAAAGAAAGATTGGATTGAGAAGCCTAGGATATCAATTCCCAACATCATGGACTTCAAATCACGTTCCATTGGATCTCAAAACCATCAGGTCCTCACAGAGTTGGTGTCTCACTGTTAAAAGAGGTCTACAAAGTGGGAGTTGCCTTCCCATGATGGGATAGAAATTTAGGTGAGGATGAGATGGTGGGGTGTGTGTCAGGAGCACAAGGGAGGTACAACAAGGTGTCTCCATCTAAAGTTTTGCGGTAGGCACCGAGCCCAAGTGTACAAGGAATCTCCACAGCATCCGTTGGTGCTTGAATTGAGAGTCAACAACACAATCCAAAGCTGCATCTATGGAAAGCTCATTACAAAATGGCATCACTAACCACAGTTCATGGCTAAGTGTATAAGGGATCTTCTGAGCATCTATTGGTGCAAGTCAACAACGCAATCCAAAGTTGTCCAGGAAAAGCTCATCAAAAAATGGCCTCACTTACCATGCTTCATAGAACTTTTTCAAATGAGGGTTTCATCCACTTTTATGAAGCCCTTACTTTTGTCTGAGATTGAGGTTGGGTGGGTGGTTGTGGTGATGGTGGTTGCTTCTGTTGCCATAGATCGTCACTGTTATTGCGAACCATCTGATTTTTTATATTTGCTCCCTGAAGTTCATAGCATCAGGTGGGGTTACATCGTTGCTTATTGAAGTGGAAAGTTGATCACCCTCCTTATGTTGGATATTTCAGTCTTCGACAGATTTTTCAGGACAAGTTGATGGCATCTTCTAAGGTTTGCAGGTCGAAGTCTTGTCCCTGGTGAATAATTTTTGCTGAATAAAAAGATTGATGGTTGTTGCATGATTTCGTTTAATCCAAAATCTACCAGGTTCTAGATGCACAACAACCACGAGTTTATCATTCTTGTTTAATGGAATCTTGTTCGTAATTGAACACCAGGAGATCAAGGTAGATTGCCCTATCTACCAAATGACCTTATAGGTATTATTATAGCAGGCTCTTCTCCAACCTAAATTTGCTCTAACCAAAATCTCAGACACCAATTTCTTAGATGTCATTGCCAGGTCGATGGCAAGTCATAAAATATCAATCCTATGATAGAACCTTTCTCAACTTAGAGTTAATACTTTATTATTCAATCTTAGACTAAATCCATAAATACTTGGATTTTGATGATAATGACTATAGTGCAGGCAAGACATGTACGGCAATCTCATGAATCCAGGACGATCTCGAACGCAGGCTCGATGATCTTCCAATCTGATCCAAAATATGTTGTGCAAACCAAATTAGACCCTAAATCAAAAAGAGATGCTAATTCACATCATATCAGATAATTTCAAAAACGAACCCGACCGACTTGAATCATCAACGGACCTGCTCGGGTTTAAATATCAAGCTACACATGGACCCAACAAAGCCATCTTCTTGATACCCCACATAGCATGAAATTTTGGAGATCTCATCTAACTTATTGTCTCATGAACAAACAAGTGCATTGGTGTTCATTGTCTCTAGCGAGGAATTTAAATTTTCACGATGTCTTTCCACTACCGCACACCATCGATCATCGATCTAACCTCCATGGGAGAGGCAAAAGTGAATGCTTCCAAATCAATGCATGCAGAGGCAACCGACAAGCGTACCCTCCCATGTAAAGCAAAGAGCTTGGAGTAAAAGTATTGGATTTCTCCAAATCTGATGGACGCAAGGGAGGTAAAGGGATGCCATTATATACTTGTGCCTTTAATAATATTTCACGGATCATGGGTGCAGAAAGTTAAAAAAAGTCAGTCAAACATTTACACTTTCCTCTAGCATGGCTTCTTTTTTACCTTTGTATCTTAATTTTTGTCATATATGCAGTTATATCACGGAACGCTAAGTTGCCTTCTCGTTCCATCAGCCTGGTCACCGGTGATAGATATTCCAAAACTCACTGTACGGAAATATGAGCAGGTATTGAATTTGTCACTGGCTATTCCTTTCTTTCTTCATCTACGGTCGTATTAGATTCCAGACAGGCAGCCTCGTTCATCCATTCTCGTGACCCTAATGTTTGAGAAGACACCATATTTAATTTCGTCTCTCTATATATCTCTCTCTCTCTCTATTTTTTTGTTTCTATCCAGGCCATGGATTTTTTATCGACGTAGATCCACAATATTTCAAACTCAAGGCTAGTTTCAAAAGGCTAGTAGTGGGTGGGAGGATGGGTTGGGGGAGACAACCGACACTAGTGCTCGCTCAGGGCTTTTCCAAGGGTGCTCAGACCTTGGAGTATGGCTGCAAGTGGGGTCTGGGTCCGGCTTGACCACCAAGATTTGACACAAGTTGTCTTCAGGTCAAGTATTCAAACCCAATCCGACACACCACTTGCTCGGGTTTGGTCACCTCAGGTCTCCCTTTTCAGCCAAGCCTATTTTCTGGGGCTATTTCTGGATTCCTGAACAAGATTTTGACATATCAAATTGGAACTGCGCGAGTCCAATCAGGTGGGTTCCAACTGATGTAATCCATGGGTATGGGTTGGATCTAAGTTTGGATATGAGAAAAGATATCGATCCACTGTGTTAACAAAGAGTGAATGGTGAGAAGGATTCGATAAAACTAACCACAGCTAGTTGAAACAGAAGACATATTGGTTGTGATATGGTTGCAAAGACTCACTGCACTCTAGAACAAAGAGCCACAAGCTAATTTATATCAGGAGAATCCAACTCACAAAGATCACATTGAGCCACATGTGAACCTGCCTACCTTGTTTACGCTGTTCCAACCACCAAAACCAGAACTCAGTATATGCGGTTTCTTGTCATCGAACACAGCTGGTGACAATTATTGATGTATGCCCCAAGGACACATTCGAGGCGTGCCTATCACTCCTCTAGATGACAGCAATTAAGAGGTCACACACTCCAAATCCTTTACAGAATTGCACCGATCCAGAACACGAACCGAATACGGTATACTTGATGTGCCGATCCAGCTACAGGTTTCAAGCAAACAGAAATGTCATTCAGGTAATAGAGACCGGGTTTCATGCAGGTCTTTCAAAAGCTACAGAACAAACAAAAAGAGAAAAAGGGAGAGCTGGGAGAGAGGAGAGCAGACGGTTAAAACTGGCAGTCCAATGGGGGGAAAAATTCTCTGGGAAATTCATCAAAGGACATCATATGGGGAGGTACTGTTATCATGCCACGTTGCACTATTGCACGAATCATGAAGCCTCAATCACTAAACTCTCACCCAGCCTATCGGTGCCTCCATTGGTGGGCCAAACCAAAATTTAAAAAAGAAATAAAATTGTGGGAGACGATGGGTAGCTTAGCGTTCTCCACCTTCCCCTTCCACGCTCCCCCTACACTCAACATATCTTAAACTCATGGAAGGCTTCTGATGCCAGACCCTCCTCCAAATCAGCATTATAGCATCCCTCTTCTCTTTTTTTTTCGACGGACCCCATTGATGTTAAAACCCGTGTCACCCAAAATCCGCGTCGGTACTTCTCTCTTGTTTCACCTTCTCTCTTTCTATGAAACCCAGCCGAAGCATCGACATACTCCCATCCCTAATACAAACTTCTCGGTATGTAGATCATTGATCGATTATTTTTCATCCTAAAATGTATTAGTACATGCTTCAAAGTGAGGTAAAACAGTCTCTAAATCATTATTTTGCTAATATAAAATATATGCCCAAGTCGTACATATGAGGTATTTAATAGTTCGTTAATACACACCCATTATGTTGTTAATACATACCTTGTGTCTTGGCAAGACACCCTTGAGCCTCGCCTGGGCCTTATCCGCGCCACTTTAATGCTACAAACGGTGCTATCCTTTTAGGACGAGGACAATGATGCTAAGAGATGAAGATTGCTAACAGCAAAGCAAAGACTAAGATACACTAACATATACGAGCAAATTTAAGATCCTAAAGTTGACCTTTGGTTGGGATTCACGACAATTATTTGCAATTATTTATTCTTAAAAAATAATTATGAAAGAAAAAAATTAATTATATTTACTTGATGAAAAAATTATTCCGAAAAATAATATTTAAAAAATATTACATTTAATTAA
Organism: Areca catechu; assembly: GCA_021397845.1. NCBI lineage: Eukaryota > Viridiplantae > Streptophyta > Magnoliopsida > Arecales > Arecaceae > Areca > Areca catechu. The sequence goes on along the minus strand of CM038051.1, from coordinate 205,328,029 downwards.
AATTAATTCTATATAAAAATATAATCAAATTTATCGGTACATCTATCAATATAAAATATTTTTTTAATACCAAGATAATATTACCTTTCTAATCAATTTTTATATAATGACTACGATCGAATAATTTTTACATAATATCATCTGCATTTTAATTTTTTATAAAAAAATTTTAGTAAATAAATTTGAACGTATATCAAAACAAATCCAATAATAACTTATTAAAGATATTTTTATTAAGTATAAATTATCATCACTCGAAAATTTATCAAATACCGATCTTTCATTTATTTTAACTTCTCTCCAAAAAAAATAAACATAAAATTCGTTAATTTTTAATGATCTCCCTCTTTCATTTTTCATACTAAATATGACAATTGGATATAAAATTTACTCCATACCAGATTAATCTCAATCAAAGAAATGAGAAGGGAAAAAAAAAAAAAAAAGATAGAGAGAGAGATATCTTTCTGATGGATAGAGCAGAGCTAGATCAGCAATCTGGAGAAGAGAGACGACGACATTGGATTAGAGAAGGGAGGGGGAGAAAACAAACGGGATCCACTCCCGTCATTTCTTATTTTTTTTACATGAATGATTATTGCTTTTGTTGCTTTTAGATATGCGTTATAGCATGCGTCAGTTTACACGGATCACCGAAGGATTTTTGTCCATCTAATGATACCCACGCTGTGCCTTCTAACAGGTCACCCGGAGGAACATCTGTCGCAAGATGCGAGAAAGTAAAAAGGTTAGCCCAGGAAGATGCCAATAACAAAAGAGCGGAGAAAGAATGGGAAAGAGAGGAAATATAGAAATATAGCACTGCAGCAATGGTAAATAAGATCTCATGACCATAATGAACGGACGGAGCAATAAAATCTGGAGATGGAGATCACGCCGCCATCCCTCATAACACCTTGTCCCCACGAATGAAAGAGAATATATTATTTTATTTGATACAACATAGAAATATTTTCCTTTCTCGAAATAACAAAATAGAACAAGACCGTTACCCCGAAGAGCACGCTAAGAAGCTTCGAGGGGACAATGAAAGAACCTAAATTACGTTCTCATACTGTTAAAAAAAGAATCCATTAGAAGGAAAAATAAAATGTGTATTGATTTTCATTGCTTACATTCGATCCGATATCACACACTCAGTGCTCTTCAATCTTCTTCAGATCCTTCATGTTTGTCGTGTCCACCCTGCATGCAGAAGAAGAGAGGCAACTAACGTTTAGAATTTAAGAATTATTGTTTTGAATGTGAGGGACTTCTTCCCTAAAAAAAAAAGGAGAGATTACAAGGGAATGACTGCCCTGACAGAATAATCGTCCTGCCACAGAGATCAGTGGATAAATTTGAGGACATGGCATTCTACTGGATCCCAATGAATGCCGACAGTTAATGTATCACCAATCTACCTCTATCCTGTGAAGTAAAATTTTTTGACATCTATCTATGATTCCTACATTTAACGGAGATAGGTAAGCTCCGACTGGATCCAAGAAAGACGGTCACATCTCTTTAACATGGGAAAAAGAAAGCTGCGTCATTGATCACTGATTTGATGTGAAATTTTGGAGGATATTAGATTCATGGCCTCATGCTTCTATTCTCTCTAGAGATGCCTATATGAATTATGAAATCCTAGGGGACACCGCGAATCGCTCGACAAGTGATGGATGGATGGACTCCGTAGAAAAAAGACGCAACTAGACAATCGAGAAGGCGTGATAATGGCATATAAAACAAAGTACCAAAGATATCGCTGGAAAATTCCAACAACCAGATGTAAGAACAGCGACACACGTCAACAAAAGCATTTCAATGCTATTGTAGATCGAAAAGTTATGATGAAATGACAGTGAAGATGAACAAAAATTAAGTTTTTTTACAATAACTTGTACGGGATGTTTCATGTTAACTTGAAAGGCGACCAACTGTTACAAACAATAACAATATATATGCGGTATCAAATTTTGCAACGTCAAAACCATTATATATTACAACAGACTTATTTGGCCAAAAACTTACAACCACTTTGAATTATTTAGTTGAAGCAACAGACATGGTCAAATGGACTTGATAGCTCGTAAAATAATTCCTATCACTATCTTTAAATACTATCATCTTGAAATTAAATTGTAATATAACAGATACAGATCAGAAGCATTAATATTTAAATGATATTAACTACTGTTGCAGGGAGATAATGCTATATATAAAGCCTTGAACTATCATATTATGCAATTTTAATTGTAACAGGCATCTATATTGTAACTATCAATGACTCGATGGTAGAGTGGTTGGTGTTAGAGACTGTGCAAGTCATGATTCCGCAAAGCATTTTATGAACGCAATGCATAAATGTGCATACTCCATATATAATATTCATTCAAAATCAAGTGTTGATAGGATTGACAAGTAAAATAGAAGGACTGAGAGAACATAAAACATGATATGCAAAATCTATGTTGTATAAAGCTTCGTCTTAACATAGTCAAGCTGAGAAAGAAAAATGCATTTCATTGGCAAAATGAATCCATCAAAACTTCAACACATGGAGCTGTTATGCCCAACCCCATAATTCCCCCAAAGTTACAAAAAGGGATATTTGGTTCGCATTTCTGTTTGTAGCTTTTTGAGAGTGAACAAAGCCTGCATATCTTTATAGATATATTGGGGTGTGTGTGCGTGTGTGTGATTTCCAGGTCAAAACTATGTATGTTTCACAGTTGTCTTATTATGTTCCTTTCACATGTTTATGTTTTATAAAAGCTGCAGGGCAAGATCTAAAAGGGTCAAATAAGATGTTCCAAACACCGAATTCCTTGAGATTTTATTTGTCAGAACAGTCACTATGATAAGAATTTCTTTATTAGCTGGAGAAACAAATGTCTTACCAGTATAAGTACCACATAAGCGTGAACAGATATCTTAAGTTTTTAATATTACTCAACCTCGTAGAAGGGGTAAGTTACTAATTAAGATGCACTACGGCTACAGTCCTAGTTCTATCAACAGTAACGACTTTAGTCCTGATGCTCATTCATGTTTCCCATGGATTTGACTTTTAATTGTTAAAAATATTAGCATGTTGAAGCTAATAAAATTCAATAACTTTAGAATTTTAGGATTTGATATTACACCATCGTATACTTCTTTACAGGCCATGAGGTGTTACAGTGAGAATATCCCTTCTTCAAATACATGTTGTTTGATACAATAAAACATTGTGTATTAACCTTAGACATTTGCCCTCATCTTTGAACTCTTGTTTCAAAGTCCTTATTGTCCTTATCGCACCAGCTACTGTATATTGTGTCATTTCCTGATTCATAAGAAAACATACATATTGAACTGCCTAGCATGATCTCAAAGCAATCCTCAGGCCCTTCTTTGTATTTCATTTCGGTTTCATGGGCTTTCGGAGATGTTTTTGTTCCCACTGTACAATATTGATTTAATATATATTCCAGCTCAATAGGAAATGGTCACATTATGCAAACTAATCTATAGCTTATCATTAGATACTCAACAATGACAACTTTCCTGGCAAATAAATGAACCTTCAGGAGTGACCTTCATTACAACTTTATAATATGACCAAGATACCTGTAAGAGGTCATGTAAGAACAAAGTGCTCTGGTCTGACCAATGTGCACCCTCAACAGTAGCACCATAGTAAGAGAGGCTTGAATTTGAGTTTTACAGGGCAGGAAAGAAAAAAAGACCAAAGAGTAGAACAGTGGAGAGCACGAAGGTGTTATTGAAAAGCTTGTATCGAACCAATACATATACTTTAGCAGCCTTCTTCATTGCAGAATAGAATTATCCCAGAATATGGCTGAAGTAAGGAACAAAATAAATAGAAAATGGAGGAATCATAAGGATTAAGACTATTGCTCCATTTATTCAGAATTTTTTATTCCGACTTTTAGGATTAAACGAGTAAAAAGTTTTTGGAAGTCCCCAAAGTGCCCTCATACCAAGTTTTTCCATTCTGGCATAAAGAAGTGGTGTTTTGCAGTACAGGAAGGAATAAACTAGAAAAGTAGGTTATTCTTCCATTTATTCCTGTTTATTCTGCAACAACAAAAGGGCCCAAAAGTATTGCAGAGACGGAATAGTAAATCTGACCCACTCTAAAGAATATTGCTGTTTTTGGTTATGCTGATTACCCATATGATTGCCTAGTTCAGTACTTACAAGAAAGAGTTTATGAACCTTTAGAATGATCTAAGGGCACGTTTGGTTCACTATCCGAATCAATATTGGAATGGATTGGAACACAATCAGAATGGCCATATCCCCCAACAAGTTTGATTCATGATTGGAACTGAAATAGAAATCGTAATAGGACTTGAATACTAGGAAAGAGTAAGGATTGGATTTTGGAAAATTAAAGCATTCCTATTTCTCCCAGAATGGGAATGAGAATAGAACTCCCCTAAACCAACCAGCTAGAATGGGAGTCACTCATTCCCATTCTAGAGTCCAACAAACCAAACAGGCTCTAAAATGACAAAGTAGATGGTTTAGAAAGATTCCTACTACTAGTGCTTCAAATTTGAGAAATGCACTCCCACTTCTTGCTGGTGTTCTCCCCTTGCATCTCTCCCTCATATAAGATCTGAACTAATAAGTGCATCTTTATTACAGAAGGGGGTACATATCAAGCACCTTGCAGATTTGTACATATGGAAGCACTTCAAGCATAGACAGAAGGATGAAACTCAAGTAGTTTGCAGAATAATAGTAGAGATGTAATAAGCATGAAACTTTATGTTTGTCACAATTTAGTCCACCCAAAATCTTCAATCAACAAAGACCTTTTTCTTTAAAACTTAACTTATTTTTCCTATATCAGATAGCAAAAAGAGCACCAGAATAAGAAACAGAGATGCCATGCCAATCTTGATAGGCCCCCAAAACCCACCGCTGATAGATTAGTGCTTGTATATACATAGCATTCTTCATTCACTCCCACAAAATTTCTAAGAGGTAAGTTCTCTCTTGAGGAATACGGCCTGACATTAGTTTCAAAGCCTCAAGAATCACAAACTATACAACCCAGCCACACAAACCAAACACCTAGTCAACCACATATGCTGTTTCTCCTTCACAGTCTCCCAAAAGTACTCTCACTTCTTCATTCCCTGCAGCATCCTCATAGAAAAATGGGCTGACCGACCCTACAAATCTACTATCATAAATAATATTAAAACAAGCTAAGTGATAATTTTATCTGAGGCAATCATCACTGTCCTAAGGCCATCTTATGTTTCTCTGAACAACAGCACAAATGGTACTAATAAACATTAATTACGCATGATGGTTTAGGGCTTAAAATTTGAGATTATCAGCAGGAATTATCCCAATGTCAGGCCATATATTTTGGCATGTTGTTCAATTTCAACAAACCAAATACTCAAAACAGACAATGTAGATATATCATATTTTTACATGTCAAATATCACCAAATTAAAAAAATTAGTGTGCAGATTTGTATGGCATACTCTTTGGTATAGATTGTATAGAGAGTTGATGTCATGAATACAAAATGTATTCTAGATAATTTTAAATTCATACATATTATTCAACAAAAAATGACACTAGATAATAAACAATTAACTGATCTTGAAGAAATTTAAGTGATCAAGTCTAGTTTAATTCCAGATCAACTTTTCCTAGGTTGGTAGTTGGTACAAACTTACACCCACTTCAATGTACCATTTCACTTCCATAGAAGGGGGAAGAAGTCCCTGAAAACATTCAAAGTGGGAATTTCATGTTTGGTGTTTTCATCAAACCATGCTAGAATATGATGTTTGTTGTTAATTGAGGCCTGCACCTGGCACAAGATGTACCGCAGATGTCTAGCCACCAAATAGGAAAAAATACGTATTTCACTAGCTTTTAGCATCTAGGCATGTTTGCTCTCATAGGTGTTAGATTCTTGTGTGTTAAGTATTACTTGTTAGATATGTATAGACTTGACACAGTTTTTATATTCATTAATATATTGATAAGTCAATGGCATGTATAGACATCCTTCTAAACAACTTTACCATGTCAGGCATAATCAATGATAAATGCTTCACTCATTTATTTTGTGAATTGTCTTATCAGTATCATCGGTGTTATGCAAAATAAAGCATAAACAATGTGTACACATGCAAACATCATATCCAAATAACTCTAGTTTGAATCGCGAATCCTATATTGAGTCACTAGAATTCAACAAGCTGCACCAGTGTCTAAAACACAAATATACAACCAAGCAGAGAAGACAGCCAAATATATTAGGTCCTACATATTTAGCATACCACTGATGAAGCATAACATAATTATTTAAAATCTTTTCTTTTTCTCAAGCAAAATCTTTCAAATATTTTGTGAGCATATAATGTTATATCAACAAATGAACTAGGCTCAAGATTAACCTACCCACAGAATAAAAACAGTGATATACGTTGCAATCATGACAACCCAGGAATAGATGATGGTTTTGAGTCCAAAGAAAGTGGTGCTATGGTCATATAGTGTACATGAGAAATATGCAATCACTCGGCTGCCCTTTGTCAGAACTCAGAATAAGATTACCAGGAGAGGACACCCCATGAGAAGGCCACTGCAAAAACTCTAACTCGCTAACTTCATTTTAAATAGAGAAAATCTCAAGGCAAATAATTGAAAATAGTTTCACATTCTAGAAACTTGATCTTGTTGTATCAAACAGAACTCTGGCCAACCCACCAACCATAACAACTTGGTCCACGATCACTCATTTATAGGTGATGGTACATGTATATGTATATATATAGACATACACATGTGTACGCGTGCGCACGCATGCACGCGCGCGTCATATATATAGAAAATATCTGGATATAATTATTGTGAAAATATCCAGCAAGGAAAAATTTATGATAAGAGCAAAGTAAATAGGATCACAAGATGTCTTGAAGGAAAAAAAACAAAGGTGAGAAAGTAATGGGTCATGTACTCACGTGGTTCCATAAAAGGCAATCTTCTGAATCTTAGAGATGTCATTACCACCTTGGTTGTCCTCAATAAAAATTGTCAAGCTGACCAAATTTAACTAACAATAAGATAATCTCATGATTGTATTGGTTTATGCAAATAGATGATTAATAATAACAAAATCATGATAACAGAATACAAAATGTTCATACCTGCGAACACTCTGAAACTTGACATACTTTACGTTAACAGGCTGTCCCTGCAAATGAAACAAAGCTATGACATGCATGGTTCCCCAAATAAACAGTCTTAACAGTAAAATATTAGGGGAAATAGGTAATTTGCATCATTACACAGATAGCAATGTAATCTTAACCACAACAAAATGAACAAGGATGATATCTGACAAAACTTTACCTTCAGATTTTCCAGGGATAAAGTAATTGAGTCACTTGGTGGGTAGTCATTAACATTACTGCAAGAGTTATTAAAAGACCAAAAAAATAAATGACTTAAGCCACAAATAGTCAAACTTTGCCATGTGATTTTTTTTAAAAAAAAAACACAAAGTGGATTTATCTGGAACCAAAGTAGAGCATACCTAAAGCCCATGTGCTCTTTGTTTGCAAAAAGCTTAACTGTCTTTGGGCCTGCCAAATGACCAATGGAAATTTTGAATCTAGCATTCATATTAATTCTAGGAGATTTAACCAAACTGAAAGGAACAAGAAGCATAAATTGAACAATAGAAGTGCCTTGTTTATTTAATAAGATAACAACTATGGGGACAAATAGTTGTTGAGCTAGCCTCAAAATGAAGGTCAATAAACAACAAGCTGGTTGACTAGTCTTTTGCAAACTTCAACTTCTGTTAACAACTTTTACATGAAGTTTTAATTATTTCAATTCTAGAGCAGTGGGGCCTAAAGTTGTTTTAATTGAGTTAATAGATGCCAAAACTTCTAGGTTCACTTCCAAGCAGAGTAAAGCATGGTGAGGCCAATGTACTTGTCATGATTGCAGTCTTTTTCCAACTACCATGCTCCTTTAATTGCTCTTTCATAAAATAATGAGGGGAGAAAAGGAAAAAGAAAGGACTTTCCTGAATATGCTTGGCACCCAAAGCAATCTCCTATGAGCACCATCAAGCCCTACATACCCTCCAAAACTTCAGGAAAGCCTCAAGCTCTCACAAGCATGCTTTTTTCTAGCTAGCTACAAATTCTTACTGAAACTGCTTAATGGTTCCGGCCTTGGGTCTTGTCAGGTATTTATATCGCTCCACAGGAGGTAGGTTTATGTCATATTCAATGAGAGACTAAAAAAAAACCTTGAAAATCAAGTAAATTCATAGGAAAATCATATGGCGATGAAATTTTAAGATTTCAAGATCAAGTGGGACTCGAATCCATTTCTATAACAAGAGATTTGCCATCAAAATCCAACTAACAGATACTTAATCATCAGACAAATTTAATGGTGCTAGCCATGCCATTAGAAGGATCTGACCAAAAGCCATTAGCTGAGCTTTCGAATGCAGGATGGTCAACCTTCAGTTGATTCATAGAATTGGCTGTAGCCCCCTTAAATCATGGTGATGGTCATGGTTAAGGCCGTTTTTATAGTCATAATGCTTGGAGTACCATTATTCACAGATTACTTGGCTTCTTCGTGCATTGTGAAAAGCTAGGGTGACCACAGCTGCCCCTCCTTGACTAGCATTTTTCAAGAGGAAATACCAGTCAGGGTCCTCATCCTCTAGAGGTCATGGCCATCAACAGCTCAACTGGTCTTGGATCATTCTGAGAGCATATTTGGTATTTTACCCAATACCCTTTTGATGGCTAGGTAACTTATGGTTGGATTTTGGTGTCAATTGCTGTTAGAAGGGATTCTCGTCCTACTTCAACTTGAAACCCTAGAGTTTCATCTCCTTACAATTTTCACACAATTTACTCATTTTTTAAAATGTTTTCTTTAGTCTCACATTGAATACACAACAACCCTAAGCATTATAAATACCCTTTAGGCAGCACCAAATCATCAAGCAATCACAGCGAGAGCTCATTAATTAGCTTGCAAAAAGCACAATTGCTAGAGATTGCAGTTTGCTTAACTAAGGTATCCAAAAACTAGAATTTTTATATGGTCTTTGAGGGCATGGAGGGCTCAACAATGCTTGCAGAAGTTCATACAGAGGCATGAACATATTCAGGGAAGTCCTTTCTCTCTTTTTATTTTAATTTTGTTAGTTATTTGGTTTTTACTTACACACTTAGGTCAGCCCATCTAGATTAGGTTCAGCATAGCTCTCCTGGATATGCTCTCGAGGGTTTCCATAAGAGAAAGGAAGGAGATCTTCACCCTGCCCAACAAACTCCTTGATAAGTTTCTTAGAATTACTTGTTGATGTGGCAGCATCTGCTGACATGGAGGCCATGCGGACACTAACTGACAGCCATGCAAGTGAAGAGTGACACCTAGACACGGCGCCGAATTGCTGCCAAGGTGAGCCCTCCTGCCGAGGTCAGCCCCCGGCCAGAGTCGTGCTCATGTTGCTAAGGCGAGTCCTCCTGCCGAGGTTAGCTCCTAGTCGGAGTCGTGCTCATGCTACCAAGGCGAGCCCTCCCGCCCTCCCGGCTGGAGTTGTGCTCATGCTACCAAGGCGAGCCCTCCTGTCAAGGTCAGCTCCCGGTCGGAGTCGTGCTCATGCTGCCAAGGCGAGCCCTCCTACCGAAGCCAGCTCTCGGCCGAGGTCAAGCTCGTGCTTCCTGAGATGGGGTTTCCGAAGCGAGGCTCCTCCCTACCTTGCGGAGACCAGAATTTCCATCAACAACGAGGAGGGAAGGATAACAAAAATTCAAATCACAACAGGGGAGCCCCTGCCCACCTGCAACCTCTGGGAGGTGGCGCATGCCCCGCCATTAATTCAAGCTCTGCAACGCGTCACCCGCATGCTCTTCGCAAGGCATGCTCCTCCAGGCTCCAGATCCTGTAGCGTGTCGCCACGTCGATAATCATAAAACCGGGGGGCCTCAACCATCCCGACACGAAACCTGAACCTTCCCAAGAGGAGTATTTCATTAAGGCCACAGGCCCTGCGACGCTCCGACAATCCCTCCGCGAATAGAAATATAACACCGTGGCTCAGGGCTCAGCGACACGGCGCCCGCCCCTCCAATAGAAAACTGCACCACCAAAGGGACAAGCTCTGTGCCATGCCGGCGAACATCCCCCAATAGGAGGACCTCCTTCAAAGGACCAGTCCAGAGGGAAAAGGACGGCATATAGTGGAAAGACCCTCTCCAAAGGAGGCATTAGGAAAAGGACATCTCAAGGAAGCCCCAGACCGGGTCTGGGCCACGATTCTCATATAAAACGAAAGAAAGAATCCCCGAAAGGAGAGAGAGGGCAATCGGTAAGAGACAGAGAGCTAACGGGCAAGGAACCAACCAGCGAAACCTCCCAAGCTCTCTGATCCCAACTCCATCTTGTCTTTACATCTCTGTTCAATCTTTCACCCTTTATGCACGGGGAGTCCCCAAGCTCTCCGCCACAGAGATTCTGTTTTTCTAGATCGTCCCACTGACTTGACCGTTGGAGTGTCCCCATCGGAATCCCGGTTCGGGTCTTCTCGTTTTTTAGAGCCTTGGGACCAAGTAGCTGACCTGGAAAGGAAATGCGCATTCGCGATCCGGCGAAGCTATAGGCCAAGCTGAGACTGAAGAGTTCCCACGACGACGGCCACCTCAGACCGGGTCGTAGAGGATGCCAGTCGGGAGAACCGCCGGTCGATGCCATGCAAGAGCTGCAAGCTACAACGATTCAGGTGGTAACAAATTGGCACACCAGGTAGAGGAAAGAATATCCAAGAGCTAAGAGGATCATGGCAAAGGTTAGAGATCAAAGCTCTTCAACTTGTGAAACAACAGTAGCCATCTTTCTCCCCAGGGGGCAGACCGAGGGCACGAGAGCTCCCCCTCGGGGCTCCAAGGAGTGGTCTCGAGAAGAGCTTCGATGCGGTAAGCTGAAGTTGAGATCACCTCCAAGAGATGCCACTTTCCAATATGCCACCCCCGATCTTCGGCAAGATCAGGTGGAGAATGTGCCGAAGCAGTGAAACTGCAGAAGCCTAGCATCCCCTGCCTTACAATCCAGAGATGCCAGCCGGAAACTCCCAGAAATCCCGCCATCTACCGTTTGACTCACAGTTCGGTACCTCAAGCCGGGAAACTCCGGAAGCCCTGCATGCCCTGCCTTACTCATAATCCGAAGATGCTAGCCGGGAACTCCCAGAAATCCCGCCATCTACCGCTTGACTCACAGTTCGGCACCTCAAGCCGGGAAACTCCAAAAACCTCGCATCCCCTGCCTTACTCACAGTCCGAAGATGCCAGCCGGGAACTCCCAGAAATCCCGCCATATATCACTTGACTCACAATTTGGCACCTCAAGCCAGGAAACTCCAGAAGCCCCACATCCCCTGCCTTACAGTCCGGAGATGCCAGCCGGAAAATCCAAGAAATCCTGCCATCTACCGCTTGACTCAGTTCGGCACCTCAAGCAGGAAAACTCCAGAAGCCCCGCATCCCCTGCCTTACAGTTTGGAGATGCCAGCCGGGAACTCCCAGAAATTCCGCTATCTACCGCTTGACTCACAGTTTGGTGCCTCAAGCCAGGAAACTCCAGAAGCCCTACATCCCCTGCCTTACTCCTAATTCGGAGATGCCAGCCAGAAAATCCCAGAAATCCTGCCATCTAACGCTGACTCACAGTTCGGCACTTCAAGCCGGGAACTCCAGAAGCCCCGCATCTCCTGCCTTACAGTCTGAAAATGCCAGCCAGGAAATCCCAGAAATCCCGCCATCTACCGCTTGACTCAGTTCGACACCTCAAGTCGGAAAACTCCAGAAGCCCCGCATCCCCTGCCTTACTCACAGTGTGGAGATGCCAGCTAGGAACTCGTAGAAATCCCATCATCTACTGCTTGACTCACAGTTCGACACCTCAAGCGGGAAACTCCAGAAGCCCCGCATCCACTGCCTTACTTACAGTTCGGAGATGCTAGCCGAGAAATCCCAGAAATCCCGTCATCTACCGCTTGACTCATAGTTCTGCACCTCAAACAGAAAAACTCCAGAAGCCCCGCATCTCCTGCCTTACAGTCTAGAGATGCCAGCTAGAAAATCCCAGAAATCCCGCCATCTACCGCTTGACTCACAGTTCGGCACCTCAAGCCGGAAAACTCCAAAAGCCCCGCATCCCGTCTTACTCACAGTCCGGAGATGCCAGCCAAGAAATCCTGAAATTCCGCCATCTACCACTTGACTCACAGTTCGACGCCTCAAGCTGAGAAACTCCAGAAGCCCCGCATCCCCTGCCTTACTCACAATCCAGAGATGCCAGCCAGGAAATCCAAGAAATTATGCCATCTACCACTTGACTCACAGTTCGGTACCTCAAGCCGGGAAACTCCAGAAGCCCCGTATCCCCTGCCTTACAGTCCGGAGATGCTAGCCGGAAAATCCCAGAAATCCCGCCATCTACCGCTTGACTCACAGTTAGCCGCCTCAGAGGTCAGGAGATGCCATCGATCCCACCTCTGAGGTCAGAAGATGCCACCAGTCCCGCACTCCGAAACCGGAGATCCCAGAATCTTTGCTTCTAAAGTTGGGGCATTCCAGAAGCCCCACATCCAACTGCCCTACTTGTAGCACGAAAATGTCAGTGAGAAACTCCTGAAGCCCCACCATCTACCGCTCAACCCACAGCTTAGCAAATCAAGAAACTCTAAAAGCATTTTGCATTCAAAACCGCGTGACCCTAAGGTCAGCGGAGCAGCAGTGGGACGCCCACGGAGTCCACCGTGCTGACCGCAGGACTCTAGCATCACCCCACAACAGCCAAGGGCCTAGGTTGGGCTCACGGCAACCATGAAGGTCTACCTCCCCATCACGAGGACTTGGGAAGCAGGAGGAGAAAAAGAACATAAGACAAAACAGAGTAAACACACGGCGATTCAGTTGAAAGGAAAGAAGAAAGACGCGCAACGATTAAGGGAAAGAGAAGCCTTCATTGATCAAAAATCTCTTATACCGTGACGACCCCCGACAGGCCGAGAAGTCTTTCAAAACTCAGTTACAAAATGAGAAAGAAAAATGAAACAGGCTTAGGCCTCCCTCGCCACTCCTTGCCCGGCCAATGGACAGGTCCTCTCAATAATGGCGCGGCGCCTGGGGCTCCGGCTCTAGACTCTACCCCCGGGACCAGACGGAGGCATTCGAGTCCCTTCTACCCAAGAAGGTGGGTGCCGGTCCTCCTGACCTTTCTGGACCCCTGATGACAAGGGTCCAGCACCGCATCTACCACCTCATCCTTAAAGGCCAACCTCGGGATGGCTTCAACAGCTTCACGTTAAGCTACCTCCATCAGCTCCACGACGGCCGTGGCCTTCTCCATAGCGACCACGACCTTGGCCGCCCCTTCATCTGATTGCACCCGGAAAGCCTGCGGGTGGGCCGCCTCCGTCGTTGGGGTGGCCACATTTACTGCCCTTCGAGGGCTCTTCCTTTCTCATCCTTCGGGGCAGCTTCGAGCTCGGCGGATTTCTTCTCCAGGTTGAACGCCCTCGCCTTAGCACCGGTTGATTGCTCCTGAAGATCCTTTACTTGGCCCTTCAGTTCTTGGGTCGAGAACCTGAAGTCTACTAGAAGCCCTCCCTCAACACAAGCCGAGGGAGAGGGGTTGAAGGAGAAAAGCATGAGAGAAAGAGCCTGGCCTACTAAGAATTCCAAACCCTGGAACGGGAGGGGGAATGGGGAAGAAGGAGAGAACTCTACGGAAGCTTGGTCGCTTGCGCTCAAAGATCCTTTAAAAAGATAAGGGGGCAGGTCCTTTGCAATAAAGCCCACCGCCCACCGTCTTCTCGTGCCAATTGAAGGTATGCACCTCTTCAACTCCCTGACCAATCAAGAGCCGCCCAGTACCAACATCAGACGACCCCGACACTTCAGATCAAGAGCAATCGCTTCGGTCCAAATGAAGCATTTATGATCCCTTCATCGAAAGACCAGACGCAATGCTGCTTCATTAATGCGAAAGCGCGATCTTCAGGATGCGAGCGCTCAAGACATCGATGGTGTAAGGGACGCGCCTCTCCATGTCAACACGATCATTACTCTCCTCGTCCTGAGCACCGCATGTTCTTTAAGCTCGAAAGTGGGGGATATGTAATGTGGCAACATCTTATGTGGCAGCATCTGCTGACATAGAAACTATGTGGACACTAGCTAGCAGCCGTGTAGGTGGAGAGTGCCACTTGGATGCAGCGCCCAATTACTACCAAGGCGAGCCCTCCTGCCGAGGTCAGCTCCCGATCGGAGTCGTGCTCGTGCTACCAAGACGAGCCCTCCGCCTGAGGCCAGCTCCTGGCCAAGGTTGAGCTCGTGCTTCCTGAGATGGGGCTCCCAAAGCGAGGCTCCTCCTTACTTTGCAGAGACCAGAATTCTCGCCGGCAACGAAAGAGGGAAAGATCAACAAAAATTCAAATCACAACGGGGGGAGCCCCGGCCCACCTGCAACCTCTAGGAGGTGGCGCATGCCCCGCTATTAATTCAAGCTCTGCAACGCGTCACCCGCATGCTCTGCACAAGGCATGCTCCTCCAGGCCCCAGATCCTATAGCGTACCGCCACGTCGATAATCGTGCAATCGAGGAGACCTCAACCCTCCCGACATGAAACCTGAACCTCCCCAAGAGAAGTATTTTCTTTAGGCCACAGGCCTTGCGACGCATCGACGGTCCCTCCGAGAATAGAAACGTCCCACCATAGCTCGGGGATCAACGGCACGATGCCCACCTCTCCCACAGGAAACGGCACCACCAAAGGGACAAGCTCCATGCCATGCCGGCAAGCATCCTCCAATAGGAGGACCTCCTTCAAAGGATCGATCCAGAGGGGAAAAGACAACGTGCAGCAGAAAGACCCTCTCCAAAAGGGGCATCAGAAAAAAGATATCTCAAGGAAGCCCCAGACCGGGCCTGGACCACGATTCTCATATAAAATGAAAGAAAGAATCCCCGAAAGGAGAGAGAGGGCAATCAGTAAGAGACAGAGAGCTAACGGGCAAGGAACCAACCAGTAGAACCTCTCAAGCTCTCTAATCCCAACTCCACCTTGTCTTTACATCTCTGTTCAATCTTTCACCTTCTACGTACGGGGAGTCCTCAAGCTCTTCGATATAGAGGTTCTATTTTTCTAGATCATCCCACTGACTTGACCGTCGAGTATTCCCGCCGGAATTTCCAATCCGGGTCTCATCGTTTTTGCAGAGCCTTCGGACCAAGCAGCTGATCTAGGAAGGAGAGGTGCATCCGCAACCTGGCGAAGCTACAGGCCAAGCTGAGACCGAAGAGCTCCCACGGTGGCGGCCACCTCAGATCGAGTCGCGGAGGACACCAGCCGGAAGAACTGCCAGCCGACGCCACACAAGAGCTGCACGCCACGATGTTCGTGGCGGCAACACTTATAATTCCAAGTTTAATTTTAGAATACTTTAGTATGCTTCTTTGATCTAATTTCTCCTTTTCTAATGCTATAAGTATAACTCAACTACACTTAGCAAAGAATGCACTAATATAAAGCAAATGCAAACAAAAGGTATGACAACGTTTAATGGCAATCCATCTTTACATGAAGAAGGCATAGAATTTGTGTAATTGTAAAAGATATCAATAACAGAAAGTCCAGGTGGTGCACCAATTCAACATGGTGAACACAAAAACTAGAGTAGTGCAGATCTGGATTAACGGGCAAAGAAACCACGCAAGAAAAAAGAAATAGAATCACTGAAACCTCATCAACATGGTCTTACCCTCTCTTGCACCAGTATATATTTAAAATTTATAAACTCATACTTCATTTAATTTTAAATCTCAATTTCACACGAATCTAGCAGTACCTTCCTCTTCTGGCCCTTTGACAGTTACTGAATGCAGCTTGATCACTTGAGTGAAGGGAATATAAATCAAAAGCTGTTCATCTGCATCACTCTCAAGATGCAAACCATCATCATCCCTATAACCCTAAAAACAAAGCAGGACAAGTATTCCAAATATATATATATATATATATATATATATATATATATATATATATAAGCACCAGCAAAAGCTTCACAAAAAAGGAATCATATTAAAAGCGACAGATGAAAGAGAACTGCCGCCTCCGATCAATCACCTGTTTCAAGACATTGTCAAGCGAGTGACTCGTGCTCTGATTGAGGCATTCAACTCCTCTCCAGTCCACGAAATCGACTAGATCCACCTAGGAGCGGGGATAAACTCACGAGAGTGAGAAGAATCCGTGGACTCGGAAGCGTGGCAAGGGAAGAAATACCTAGGGTTTGATAGAGATATACCTGGCTTCGTGGGATCGCAGCAGAAGCTTCCGAAGCCATGGGGAGGTGCCGAGCGATCGACGCGTGCGAGCGAGCGAGAGAGAAAGAGAGAGGAGCGCCAAATCCACACGGGTTTGCTTATAAAGGGCCTGGGTCAAGGAATCCACCGCGCAGGATGAAAACGAAAATAAATAAATAAATAAATAAAAAGCATAGATTAAAGAGGGGTATATCCGCTTATCAAAAAAAAAGAGGGGTATATCCGGTGGCTGTGACGATATACAGCTTGACTTTGGAGATCGGTAAAATGGGCATATAAATTTTATTATTACGAGATATGGGTCGATGGTCATTATGATTGACCATCCATTAGTACTGCTTTCTCTCTTTTTTTTTTTTTTAATCTTTCCTTTTAGTTAATTTTGACGATAATGTTTTTTTTTTTTTTTTTTTAAAGGAGGGGCAAGCTCAGTTTTTTTTTTTTACAAAGAGGGATTTTTTTTTTGTTGATAAAACGATGTATTCATTACACAGAACGGTGATGAATACAACCTAAAAAGTCAGACAGGATAAGGTCCCTAAGCTGTACAGGAGCAAGACGCCAATCCGACCACAAAACAGAACCTGAGTGCTGAGCAACATAGGAAGCCACCCAATCCGCAGCTGGGTTGGCTTCCCTATAGATATGCCTAATCGAGACATAGGAACATCCCTGAAGAAGCAGCCTGATGTCCCGGACAATGGGGGTGAGCCACCGGGTCCATCGGGGAGTGAGAAATCCAGGATATGACCGTAGCAGAATTGCCTTCGATGATGAGGCGATCGAGGTGAAGAACCTGACTGGCATACCTGATCCCCGCCCAAGCAGCATGTAACTCAGCAGCTGGCACCGAAGAATCCAGAAGTGGGAGTCCTCCCGTAGCCAGGAATCCAAGGCGAGAGTCCCAAAGAACGAAACCCGCCCCACCCAATCTGCATCGGATGCTCCCATCAAAGCTGACGATGACGAACGACGGAGGAGGGGGTTCCCAGGTAACAAAAACTCGATAGGATGCTCTACGAGCTAGTGGGGAACCCCAGGTCTCCGAAGAGGTCATTGTCGTCCTCCAGAACTCCACTGCTGCACATTTAGCTCGCTCCACCACCATCCTGGGAAAGCTCATCTTCAAAGCAAATATATAGTCATTCTTGGCTATCCATATGTGATAAGCCAGGTAAGCCATAAAGGAAGTCTGAATAGTCGAAGAGCTCATTAGACGGGTATGGAAGGAATCCAAACCATGCTCTAGCTGGGTGAGCAAGTCAACAAAACCTGCCAATCTCCAAATCCCGAGAGCCCGGCTGCAATAAAAAATAGCATGTAACTGCGACTCCCCCGGACTCGAACAAAAAGGGCAAGCTGTAGTGATATGAACACCTCTAGCAGCAAGGAACTCGCGAGTAGGGAGCCTATGCCATGCGAGTTTCCAGATAAACAGAGACACCCTGGGATGAATTAGTAGGGTCCAAATCCACCGATAGCTCCGATCCGTATCAATCTCCCTGGCAGGAGAGGGAATGAGGTCCGTCATCGGAACATGGGTAGAAGTGGTACACCGCCAAAGTCTAGTGTTCGGGCATGGGTGGGCAGGAAGGGCTAAAGAGAGGATCCTTGATCCGAGAATGTCCCCAAAGATAAATAAAACAAGATCCGTATCCCAAGACATCTATCCTGACTGAAACAGCTGAGCTATAATCATATCTGGAGGCATAAGAACAGATAAATAGGTGGGCCATCGAATCAAAGGAATGTCCGATAACCACCGATCATACAAAACACTAATCGATCGGCCATCACCAATCACCCAAGAGAGATAAGGGGTGATGAGTGGCGCTCTCACCAGCATCTCGCACCAAATGACCGAGGATCTCCTAATTGGATGAGGGAGAACCCAGGAACAATCGGGATAAAACTATATTTGGCCCTCATGAAGGAATACCACAAACTATCCAGGCATAAAATAAACCTAGCAACATGTCTAGAAAGCAATGCCTCTCTCCTATGAATAAGAGAAGGAATACCCAACCCTCCATACTTCGTCGACCTGCATACAATCTCCCATCTCATAAGGTGGATTCTCCTCCTGGTCGCTGAGGAATCCCATAGAAAGGATCGGACCACCTGCTCAATCTTGCTAATGACACCTTTGGGAATGATAGCATTAGAAAGCATATAAATGGAAGAGAGGCTAGGACCAAGCGGATGAAAGTAATCCTACCCATGGCCGATAGCGATCGCGCCTACCAACCCGCTATCATATCTATCACTGTCGCCACAAGCTGAGCACAGTCATTTCTGGAAAGCCTAGCTCCAGAAATAGGGATACCAAGATAATGGAGGGGACCCTGGCGCTCCTGTGTATCGAGAATACGAATGATCCTACCCCGGAGAGTAGAAGGTGTGTTAGGGCTAAAATAAACTCCTAATTTGTCGAGATTCACCCTCTGCCCAGAAGCATAGCAATAGTGCTCAACAATTCTCCTGAATCCCCTTGCATTAGTAAGGGATGTCGGACCAAGAAGTAAACAATCATCCACAAATAGGAGGTGCGAGATAGGGGAAGCACCCGGAATAGGGATATAAGGATTGATCTCCAATGTCCTCGTAGCTTGTGAGAGAGATCTGGAAAGGTAGTCGGCACAAAGAATAAACAAATAAGGGGATAGGGGACAACCTTGCCGGAGACCATGACCTGATTGAAAGAAATCCATAGGAGAGCCATTGAGCAGAATAGAGAAGGACGAGGCCATAATACAAGTCATTAATTTCGATATCCAGCCCTGGTGAAAACCAAAGTCCTCCAAAGCTTTGCGGAGGAAGATCCAATCCACACAATCATAGGCCCTTTCCATGTCCAGCTTTATAGCCATGAGGCAGTGACGGCGAGATGCGATGTGGAGATCATGCATAAATTCCTGGGCAATAAGAATATTATCCGATATACTGCTGTTGCCGTTCTCACCGCCACGCCCGTGCCTCGGATCCGTGGATCCTCCCTGACCGCCTGGCGAAGGAACCTCCTTGGCTGCAGCGAACCTGTAAGAAGGGGTTAGGAGATCCTGGCCGGGGATCTCGGCGAGGGAGCTCCGACGGTCAAGTCAGTAGACGACGAGAAGGAACAAACTCTCCAAGACGGGCCCCCGAAGGGGTTCCAGACTTAGAGAATTTGCTAGTAAGAAAGGTGCTTTGGGGACCAGAAATTCGGCCGGGCCTCCTTGAGGAGCTCATGCCAAGCGATCCCCTCTCGGGACCTTGGATCTCACTCTCGAAACTTGTCCCTAACCTGATCGGCTTACCTTGTCGTCCCCAGCTTCCTTCCTTTTATCTTCTCTCGCTGTTCGCCTGTCTTCTCCCCCTGGGAGGCTCCCCTCCCCCATCCCTTTCTCTTTCCCCTTTTGGTGAGGAGGGCTAGGCAGCTTTCCGACCTCGTCCGTTGAGCCCAACGGGGAAAAGGCAAAGACAGAAGGGGGGGTGGCGCCGGTAAGGCGGCCGGCCAGACCTCGGGCCTAGTGAGAGCGCTCTCTTTCCCAAGTGTGGGCGCCATCCATCTTTGGGCCCTGTTTTGTCAGAACCGCGCCTCTCGATTGCGGGACCTGCCGGGCCGATGCAAATGATGTTTCACGTGCCGCCGCCATCCGTACGGGGCGCCGCCTGTGATGCGCACGGCCCGAGGGATGACCTCGGAGCCCGCGCCTCTTTCCTTGGGACCTTCTCTGTATGGGCGACCTGACCTCGGCCGAGGTGGGCCCGTCTCCGGGGGCCACCTGGCGAAGGAGCGAAGGATCGGCCGATCTCGGCCTAGGTGGACCCCTCCCGGGTGGACACCTGGCGAGGTGGCAGGAGGTCGCCTGGCTTCGGCCGAGGTGGACCCGTCTCCGGGGGCCACCTGGCGAAGGAGCGAAGGATCGGCCGACCTTGGCCTAGGTGGACCCCTCCCGGGTGGACACCTGGCGAGGTGGCAGGAGGTCGCCTGGCTTCGGCCGAGGTGGGCCCGTCTCCGGGGGCCACCTGGCGAAGGAGCGAAGGATCGGCCGACCTCGGCCTAGGTGGACCCCTCCCGGGTGGACACCTGGCGAGGTGGCAGGAGGTCGCCTGGCTTCGGCCGAGGTGGGCCCATCTCCGGGGGCCACCTAGCGAAGGAGCGAAGGATCGGCCGACCTCGCCTGGGCGGACCCCTCCTGGGTGGGCGCCAGGCGAGGTGGTAGAGGAGGTCACCCGGCTTCGGCCGAGGTGGGCCCGTCTCCGGGGGCCACCTGGCGAAGGAGCGAAGGATCGGCCGACCTCGGCCTAGGTGGACCCCTCCCGGGTGGACACCTGGCGAGGTGGCAGGAGGTCGCCTGGCTTCGGCCAAGGTGGGCCCGTCTCCGGGGGCCACCTGGCGAAGGAGCGAAGGATCGGTCGACCTCGCCTGGGCGGACCCCTCCTGGGTGGGCACCAGGCGAGGTGGTAGAGGAGCCCCGAACCGAGCTCGACTTCGGCGAGAGCATTTATCTTGGGAAGTCGTCTGGCGAAGTAGCCTTGCCGAGCTCGACCTTGGCGATGTGGCACTGACTCGGCCGGAGAAACCTCCACGTGGCTCGATCATATTTGGCGGTATCTGAGCCCGGCCACGTCATCATCACGGCCGTAATAGTTGCCCCCCAGCCCGCCGTTCCGTTGGGGCGTCGTAGAACGGAACGTCGAGGTTAAATGCAGATATGACGTGGGGAGGCGAAGATCTTGCATCATTATTGCCACGATCCTCGTTGCCGCTTCTCGATGCGCCCGAAACCCTATAGGAAGCCGCCACGCGTCGCCCACTTGCCCGTAATAAATGCGTCGCTTCGAGGCAGAGGCCGTTACCCTGCTAACGAGGTGTCGGTGTCGGGCGTGCATCCGCGTGGCGATCACTCAGTGGCTCGGAGTGGAATGACGGGTACGGTCGCTGTCGACTGAGTTTGAAAAGGAGGGGACTTTCCAGAATGAGGCCTTTCCCCTTGCTCCGTGGGCGGTTTGCTGCAGGCTAACTTTCGTTGCCCCGCGATCGCTTAGCATATTTTCGGTGAGTGCCTCCATCCTTCTCTAGTTTCCCTCTCCCTTTTCCTCTCTGAATCCTTGTTCTCCCCTTGGCCATGGCGCGTCGTCGCTATGTCTCTTCCAATCCGGACGAGGCCGGTCCATCCCGGCCGAGGACTCCATCTTCTTCCTCCTCAGAGGAGGAAACGATTCCGGAGGAGGTCCGCAGGCGTCTGCAACCCGGGGGTGTCACCATTGGCATCCCCAGGGGGGTCCGGTCTCCTCCGGTTGCTCCCGCTTTGCCTCTTCTTTCTCTTCCTGCTCCGCCTCTTCTTCCCGCCGGTCCCTCCGGTCATGCTTCCACCATGACCGAGGGTGATCTTTCTTTGCTCTGGGAGGCCTACGGCATCCCGGGATCAATTCGTCTATTCGTTCCGCGGCCCGGGGAGCGCGTCTCCATGAGTGGCCCCGGCCGCATAGCCTTTTACGAAGACTTCCTCCTTGGGGGTCTTCGATTTCCTCTGCACCCCTTCTTCCTCTCTTTTCTTAGCCATTTCCGACTCGTCCCGGCCCAGTTGGCTCCCAATGCTATCCGGGTCATCTTTTCCTTCATAGTTTTTTGCCACTTTCACGGGTTCGTTGCCCGTTTCTCCCTCTTCAGGGCCATGTTCACCCTGAAGAGGTATTCCACCGATGACGGCTGGTGGTATATTTCGCCCCAGCCCAGGTGTTTCCGGTTCGACCTCCCCTCTTCTATCAAGGGTTGGAAGAACCGGTTTTTCTTTGCCTCGGTCGAAGATGTCGACTGGGCCTGGAGTGAACCGGACCGGTCTCCGAACCGGAACTCTCAGGTTGAGTCGGCGGACCAGGAGGCCTACTCCCAACTCCTGAGTGACGTGGTCCCGGCGCTCGAGGTTCTGCTCTCATAGCAGAATCTTTTTGAGGTCGGGATCAGTCACATCCGTGAGTCGGGTGAGATTCGGTCCTCCCTTGACTCTTGCATTCTTTTTTCTTCATAACCGAGTTGGCTGACCTTCTGTTCTTTTGCATTGCAGGTATGAAGTTCTCACTGGAGAGCCTCCTGGAGGGCGCGGCCCAGAGAGACGTCCCGGAGGTGGATGAGCCTGCGGCCAAGAGGGCTCGCACCGAGGCGAGCCAGGAGGTGGCACCGGCGTCCGCACCTAGTCCAGCGGCCGCTGCTCCCCTGCCCAAGCTGCCTCGGGGCGGGGCCGTCGATTCCTCGGCTGCCAGATCCGGTGGTGCTGTCGTCGAGGGGGTTCCACCGCCCGCAGCCCCGTCCAGCGCTGGCCCTATCATCGCCGCGGCTCCGATGGCGCAGCCCGTGTCCTCCGCCGGCCCATCGGCTACAGCTCCTGCTGGAGGGCAGTCGCCGCAGGAGCCGAACTGACGGCTCCGCCACTGGTGATCACCCACCGGTGTTCAGTTATCCGCGATAAAGGGCTCGCGTAGAAGGTGATGGAGTACGCCTCCACAGCCCGGGATCGCCGAGCTCGGGGCGGCCGGGACTACGCTGACGCTTTGCTCGGGATCCTCCCGCAGCTCTTCACGGTAAGCCCGAACTCATTTTCTTCCGTCTTTCGTGACCTCAGTGGTCTTTCTTCTGACCCGGTTACTTTACCTGTGCAGATCGGAAATGACGTTCTCTTACTGAGGAACTTCCTCGTAGGGAACGCGAAGAGGGATGCCGAGAAGGAGAAGAAGCTCGGCAAGCTCGCAGCCGACGTCAAGGACCTCATGGAAAAGGGGGTCGAGCTGCGAGCAAGCAATCAAGCCCTCCAGGCTGACCTGGCACGCGCCAAGGGGCGGAACAAGGAGCTGGAGTCCTCTCTGTCGGAGGAGAGGATCTCCCATCAGCGTCACGCGGAGGAGGACGCAGCGGAGAGGGCTCGTCTTCAGGCCCATTCCCAGTGGCTGGAGCGCCAGCTGGAGGAGGCCCGGCGAGATGCAGGCGCGGCGAAGGAGCGGAGTGCGTATGTCAACGGACTCCTAGAGGCCGCGAAGCGGGAGGCGCAGGAGGCCATCCCGAAGTTCCGGGCTTCCGACGAGTACACGTCGGAGGTCCGGGAGGCCGCCGTGGACTCCTTCCTGAAGGGGTTCCGGATGTGCCAGGAGAAGGTAGGGGCCTTCTACCCCGAGCTCGACCTCAGTGGGGTGGTGCTCGGAGGTAGGGGGCAAGGAGCTGAGAGTAGAGCCTCCGGTGTGGCCGACGCCACGCCTGCGGCCCCGTCGACCGGCGAAGCCGTAGCTCCGGAGCAGCCGCCTGAGCTGGCCGTCGCTGAAGGCGAGGATGCGGAGCGCGCGACCCCGGCGGAGGGCTCCGACCCTGTGCCAAACTGAGCCATCGTCTTCTCGCCCTTCTCTATCGTCGTAATTGTACCCTTTTCTTCTTCTTCTTTTTTTTTTTGAGGGACTCCCGGCCTGTCGGAATTCTCAGCTTTGTACTTTTCCTCTGATTAATAAAAACATCGTTTGACTAAGTCTCGAGTTCACTTCCTTCCCCACTCTCCCATCTTTTTTTTTCTCTCTTTTTTTTTTTTGAGATGTTGATGTGGGGTGCCGAAACGATCGTAGACCTGGTCCCGTCCGTCGCTCAAATCGAAGGTTGGGACATTCCGAACCGCGCGGCGTCAGAGTAGGCCTTGAGCGGGTCCGCCTTCGAGATCGCCTTCATACTCGCGTGGGCGAAATGGTTTCTGCCCCGCCTTCTAGGCCGAAGCCCAGGATCTCCGGACTGAACCCCGGGGCCACAGGCTTTCTCAAGCCTTGCGCGGCTTGCCGAGCTGTTCTCCGGGCTTGCGTGGGCGAACTGGGTTCTATCCCACCTTCCAGGCCGAAGCCCGGGATCTCCGGACTGAACCCCGGGGTCGCAGGCTTTCTCAAGCCTTGCACGGCTTGCCGAGCTGTTCTCCGGGCTTGCGTGGGTAAACTGGGTTCTATCCCACCTTCCAGGCCGAAGCCCGGGATCTCCAGACTGAACCCCGGGGTCGCAGGCTTTCTCAAGCCTTGCGCGGCTTGCCGAGCTGTTCTCCGGGCTTGCGTGGGCGAACTGGGTTCTGTCCCACATTCCAGGCCGAAGCCCAGGATCTCCGGACTGAACCCCGGGGCAGCAGGCTTTCTCAAGCCTTGCGCGGCTTGCCGAGCTGTTCTCCGGGCTTGCATGGGCGAACTGGGTTCTATCCCACCTTCCAGGCCGAAGCCCAGGATCTTCCGCTTCCTTCGGCCGTCGGCCATGATCGTTCATGCCGAGCTCAGGGCCATGCGCCGGCTTTCCTACAAAGTGAGAAGAGAGCGTTTGAAGCAAGGGAACTTTATTGCGGGAGTGGAGAACCTTACATTACTGATAGTACATTCTTAGGTTCGAGGCGTTCCACGTTCGGGGGAACCTGGCACCTCCCAACTCCTCCAGGTAGTAGGCGCCGTGAGGGAGGGCCTCTGCTACCCGGTATGGGCCCTCCCAGTTGGGCGAGAGCTTGCCGCATTCCCGTGGCTGAGAAGCTTCGGCGCGCCGGAGGACCAAATCTCCGGGATGAAAAACCTTCAGCCGCACTCGGGAGTTGTAATACCTGGCCACACACTGCCTATACGCCGCCATTCGAACTCGGGCCTTGTCCCTCATTTCCTCAAGAAGGTCAAGGTTGAGCATCATCCTGGCTGGGTTTTCTGTCTCGTCATATTGCTCCACGCGCAGCGTGGGTAGGCTGAGCTCGATCGGGATGACCGCCTCGGCTCCGAAGACGAGGTTGAACGGGGTCTCGTCGGTAGCCGTCCTCGGGGTGGTGTGGTATGCCCAGAGGATGCTGGGGAGCTCGTCGGCCCACCTGCCCTTGGCCTGGTCCAGTCGCGTGCGGAGGCCCTGAAGAATGGTCCTGTTCGTGACTTCGGCCTCTCCATTGGTCTGGGGATGCGCCACCGAGGTGAAGCGATGCCTGATGCCGAGGTCGCTGCAGAACTCTTCGAACTCCCGGCAGTCGAACTGGCGCCCGTTGTCGGTAACCACGGTGTGGGGGAGGCCGAAGCGGCAAACGATCGACTTCCAAAAGAACTTGGTGACGTTTGCTTCGGTGATCCTCGCCAAGGGTTCGGCCTCGACCCACTTTGTGAAGTAGTCGATGGCCACTATCAAGAACTTCCGCTGTCCAGACGCCGGCGGGAATGGGCCCAGAAGGTCCATCCCCCACTGGGCGAACGGCCAGGGAGCTGAGAGCTGGGAGATTGGGTTGGAGGGCTGCCGTTGCACCGTGGCGTGACACTGGCACTGGTCGCACTTCTTCACGAAGCCAGCGGCGTCTTCCTTCATCGTCTCCCAGAAGTAGCCCTGATGGAGGGCCTTGTACGCCAATGCCCTGCCCCCCACGTGGTTCCCGCAGACGCCTTCGTGAACCTCCTGGAGCACGAGCTTGGATTCCGTGGGTCCTACGCACTTGAGGAGGGGGTAGGAGTAGGATCTTCGATACAATTGCCCATCCATCAGGACGAATCGCACGGCTTTCTTTCTGATAAGGCGAGCCGCCTCGCGGTCCTCCGGCAGGGTGCCACTGGTGATATATTCGGCGTACTTGTCCATCCAGCTGGGTTCATGGCTGACCTGATGGACCTCCACCGGTGCCTCGAGGCTTGGGATCTCAAGGCGCTCCACATGAGCGCGGCCCAGCATCGAGTCCGGCAGGGTCGCCAGCCGAGAGAGAGTATCCGCTCGGGCGTTCTCCCTGCGGGGGATATGGAAGATGTTGAAGCGCCGGAATCTGGACGCGCCCGCCTTGACGAGCTCCAAGTATTTCGTCATTTGGGGGTCATGTGCGGCGTACTCCCCGGAGACCTGTCCCGCCACGAGCTGGGAATCGGTGAAAGCTCTGAGGTTAGTCACTCCCAGCTCGCGGGAGACCCTCAGCCCGGCAAGAAGTGCTTCGTACTCTGCTTGGTTATTTGTCGCGGGGAATTGGAAACGAAGCGCGCATTCGGTGATGACCCCGTCGCTGTTGGCAAGGATGAGTCCGGCTCCGCTCCCGCCGGAGTTCGAGGCTCCGTCCACATGGAGGATCCAGGCGTCCTCTCTGGGCTCACCGGGGCCTATCTCCATCGGCTGGCCTGAGGGGCCTTCCTCGGGCTCCTTGCCCAAGCCTGCACATTCGACCAAGAAGTCGGCCAGCACCTGTGCCTTCATGGCCGACCTTGACCTGTACGTAATGTCGAACTCGCTGAGCTTCAGTGCCCACTTTGCCAATCGTCCCGAAGTATCGGGCCGGCTGAGCACCGCTTTCAGTGGTTGATCCATCAGGACAGCGATGGGGTGCGCTTGGAAATAGGGCCTGAGATGCTGGGCAGACACTATTAGCGCAAAAACGAGTTTCTCGGGCCGAGAATACCTGAGCTCCGCGTCGCGGAGAAGCTTGCTGGTATAGTACACCGGCCGCTGGACTCCTTGGCCATCGGTCCGAACCAGGACCGAGCTGACGGCTTCCGGGGTGACCGCCAGGTAGAGGATGAGCTCCTCCCCCTCCTCGGGCCTGGACAGCAACGGTGGCGACGCGAGCATCCTCTTCAGCTCCTCGAAGGCCTTCTGGCATTCCTCGATCCAAGCAAAGTCGTTCATCTTTCTCAGCACCTTGAAGAAGGGACGGCAGCGGTCTGCCGACCTGGAGATAAAGCGACTGAGGGCCGCAACTCGGCCGGTGAGTTGCTGCACTTGTTTCTTGGAGGCGGGCGACTCCATGTCCAGGATGGCCTGGACCTTCTCCGGGTTGGCTTCAATTCCTCTTTGGGTCACCATGAATCCTAGGAATTTTCCGGCGGAGACGCCGAAGGTGCACTTCGCTGGGTTCAACTTCATCTGATGATGTCGGAGGTTGCCGAATGTCTCCGCCAAGTCAGCCACGTGGTCCGAATCGGGTTTGCTCATTACCAGCATGTCGTCCACGTACACCTGCATGTTGCGGCCGATATGGTCCTTGAAAATTCTATTGACCAGGCACTGGTACGTTGCCCCTGCATTCTTGAGGCCGAATGGCATCATCCTGTAGCAAAAAGTCCCGCGGTCGGTTATGAAGGCGATACGCTCTTCGTCCTCCGGGCACATCCGAATCTGGTTGTATCCGGAGAAGGCGTCCATGAATGACAGGAGGCGATGTCCCGAGGTGGTGTCGACCAGCTGGTCGATCTTGGGAAGAGGGAAGCTGTCCTTTGGGCAGGCTCGATTGAGGTCGGTGTAGTCCACACAGATCCTCCACTTACCACTACTCTTTTTTATCATGACCACGTTTGCTAGCCAGCTGGGATGCTGGACTTCCCGCACAAAACCGGCGGCGAGGAGCTTCTCCACTTCCTCATTGATTGCCTTCTGTCTTTCCATGGCGAAGCTCCTCTTCTTCTGGCAGACTGGGCGGCAGCTTGGGTCCACGTTTAACCTGTGCATGATGATCTCGGGCGGGATGCCCGGCATGTCGGCCGCTGACCAGGCGAACACGTCAGCGTTTGCGCGGAGGAACTCCAGCAGGCGGGTCCGTTCTTCTTCAGGGAGCTCGGCCCCGACTTGCACCGTCTTCAGCGGGTCCGAACCGAGGGGAAAAGTCAGCAGGTGCTCTACGGGCCCTCCCCTGGGTTCCTTCTCTCTTAGGTCGAGGTCGTCGACATCGGGAGCGAGCTCCGCGGCCCGGGCGCCCGGGACCGTCTGGAGGCAAAGCGAGACTGGCTGGGCCGTTCCCTTCATCTCCCCGAGCCCGGAAGGCGTGGGGAACTGCACCAGCAACCTTTTCGTGGAGATCGTGGCGTCCAGTTGGTTGAGCCCGGGATGCCCGAGAATGGCATTGTAAGGCGAGGGGAGTCTGACGACGGTAAACATTATCAGGACGGTCATCTGCCGGGGTGGGGATCCGGCGGTGACCGGGAGAGTGATCTCCCCTTCGACCCCCACGGAGTCCCCTGTGAAACCTACCAGGGGGGTATGTACCGGTCTCAGCTGATCGTGGGACAAGTTCATCCGAGAGAAAGCCTCGTAAAAAAGCACGTCAGCCGAGCTTCCACTATCCACCATGATTCGATGTACAGGATGCTTCGCGATGGTCATCTCGACCACCACGGCATCGTTATTTACACTATCATTACCCTTCCCCTCCTCGGGAGGGATCACATTCTCCGGGTTCCCGACTTCCCGGGCTCTCTTCGCCGCTCGTCCGATCCCGCGTGAGATCATGCCCACGGGCTTCTCCGTTGGGCGGTTATCGATTGCAGGAATGGGTGGTAAGGTCACGAGCGGCTGCCCCTCCGGGGGGGCCTCGTTCCTGACGAACTTCCTGAGGTAGCCCCTCTTAATCAGCTCCTCGATCTCCCGCTTCAGGTTATGACACTCCTCTGTGTCGTGACCGTGCTCGCGGTGGAACTGGCAGTACTTCGATTTGTCCCGGATGGCCCTCGGGTTCTAAGGAGGAGGTCGGCGGAGGTAGCGCTCACCCTCGATTTCCATGAGGATCTTCGTCCGAGGTGCGAGGAGAGGGGTGAACCTCCGCTCGGGAGTGGCCTCGCCCCTCGACCTTGGAATCGGGCGAGGGTCGGCAGATGGCCCGGGCTTCCGAGCTCCCGGGGTATCTCCCGGGGGTGGCTTCTTCAGAGTCTTCCCGTCCAACTCTCGACGGGTGCGGTCGGCCTTCTCCGCTCGGATGTACTTATGGGCTCGGAGGAGGAGCTCGGAGTACGTCCTGGGCGGCTTCTTGTCCAGGGAGTAGGTCAGGTGGGACGTCTTGAGCCCGCGCTTCAAAGCCAACATGGCGACGGGCTCGTCCAGACTGTAGATTTCCAGGGCTGCGGTCTTGAACCGGGTGATGTAGTCCCGGAGCAACTCCTGGTCCTGCTGGCGGATAGAAAAGAGGCTGTCCACCTCTCTTGGCACCTTTCGACAGGCGTCGAAGTGCGCCACAAACTTTCCTTCCAACTGGTGGAAGGAGCAAATAGATCCAAGCTCGAGGCGGGTGAACCAGACTCGAGCGGCCTTCCGGAGGGTGACCGGGAAGGCGATGCACAGAAGAGTGTCGGTGGCCCCCTGGACCCTCATGAGAGCTTTGTAGCTCTCCAGATGGTCCAGAGGGTCGGTGGTCCCGTCGTAGGGATCCACCTGTGGCATGCGGAACCGTTTTGGGATCGGCTCCGCCTGGATTTCTTCAGAGAAAGGGGGACGGGAGTCGTAGCCCGCTGGGTCCGCCGACGAGTTCTGCAGGTCGGCAAATCGACGGGCGAACTCCGCTAGCTTGCGCTCATGCTCCTCCAGGCGCCTCTCGGCCTGGCGCCTGATGGCTTCATCGGTGGAGTCTTCCACCGAGACTGCGGGTGAAGGGGGCGCCGATCGGTCTCGGCACGAAGTCAGGCCTCGGCGTCGCTTGCTGCGATGCACCGTTTTGGCCTCATCGGCCGGGGATCGACTCTCGTGATCCTCCGAACTGGAGTAGTTTCTTTTTGCGGGAGCTTGGTGGCTCCCACGGGGGTTGGAGACGGCCCTCGGGTGGGATGGCCTGCCCTAAATGGAGCGCAGGCTCCCATGCTGCCCCGCGGCCCGGGCCGCGGGGGTCCCCGGCTGCGGCTGCGTGGCCAGGGACCGCTGCTGATGCTGAAGCTGCCGGACCGCCGAGGTCAAGGTCTGCAGCTGTTGGATGACGGCCGCAAGGGGTCTGTCTGTTGAGGTAGGCTATGGTGGAAGAGGAGGGGGAGCTGGAAGCTTCCTATCCGGGCTATGGCCCCCTTGAGGGGAGTGAACCTCCCCTGCACGGCTGGTGGACGCCTCGTGCCCACGAGTGACCACCATTGTCAGAGAGCGCGATACCTGCAGAAAGCTAGCTCCCGCTTGGGGGTGTTGTCCTGCCCCCCCTACCTGGTGCGTCAATCTGTTGCCGTTCTCGCCGCCGCGCCCGTGCCTCGGATCCGTGGATCCTCCCTGACCGCCTGGCGAAGGAACCTCCCTGGCTGCAGCGAACCTGCAAGAAGGGGTTAGGAGACCCTGGCCGGGGATCCCGGCGAGGGAGCTCCGACGGTCAAGTCAGTAGACGACGAGAAGGAACAGACTCTCCAAGACGGGCCCCCGAAGGGGTTCCAGACTTAGAGAATTTGCTAGTAAGAAAGGTGCTCTGGGGACCAGAAATTCGACCGGGCCTCCTTGAGGAGCTCACGCCAAGCGATCCCCTCTCGGGACCTTGGATCTCACTCTCGGAATGAGGCCATTGGCCACTGCTTCTTGCTTGTCCCTAACCTGATCGGCTTATCTTGTCGTCCCCAACTTCCTTCTTTCTATCTCCTCTCGCTGTTCGCCTGTCTTCTCCCCCTGGGAGGCTCCCCTCCCCCATCCCTTTCTCTTTCCCCTTTTGGTGAGGAGGGCCAGGCGGCTTTCCGACCTCGTCCGCCGAGCCCAACGGGAAAAAGGCAAAGACAGAAGGGGGGTGGCGCCGGTAAGGCGGCCGGCCAGACCTCGGGCCTAGTGAGAGCGCTCTCTTTCCCAAGTGTGGGCGCCATCCGTCTTTGGGCCCTGTTTTGTCAGAACCGCGCCTCTCGATTGCGGGACCTGCCGGGCCGATGCAAATGATGTTTCGCGTGCCGCCGCCATCCGTACGGGGCACCGCTTGTGATGCGCACGGCCTGAGGGATGACCTCGGAGCCCGCGCCTCTTTCCTTGGGACCTTCTCTGTACGGGCGGCCTGACCTCGGCCGAGGTGGGCCCGTCTCCGGGGGCCACCTGGCGAAGGAGCGAAGGATCGGCCGACCTCGGCCTAGGTGGACCCCTCCCGGGTGGATACCTGGCGAGGTGGCAGGTCGCCTGGCTTCGGCCGAGGTGGACCCGTCTCCGGGGGCCACCTGGCGAAGGAGCGAAGGATCGGCCGACCTTGGCCTAGGTGGACCCCTCCCGGGTGGACACCTGGCGAGGTGGCAGGAGGTCGCCTGGCTTCGGCCGAGGTGGGCCCGTCTCCAGGGGCCACCTGGCGAAGGAGCGAAGGATCGGCCGACCTCGGCCTAGGTGGACCCCTCCCGGGTGGACACCTGGCGAGGTGGCAGGAGGTCGCCTGGCTTCGGCCGAGGTGGGCCCGTCTCCGGGGGCCACCTGGCGAAGGAGCGAAGGATCGGCCGACCTCGCCTGGGCGGACCCCTCCTGGATGGGCGCCAGGCGAGGTGGTAGAGGAGGTCGCCCGGCTTCGGCCGAGGTGGGCCCGTCTCCGGGGGCCACCTGGCGAAGGAGCGAAGGATTGGCCGACCTCGGCCTAGGTGGACCCCTCCCGGGTGGACACCTGGCGAGGTGGCAGGAGGTCGCCTGGCTTCAGCCGAGGTGGGCTCGTCTCCGGGGGCCACCTGGCGAAGGAGCGATGGATCGGCCGACCTCGCCTGGGCGGACCCCTCCTGGGTGGGCGCCAGGCGAGGTGGTAGAGGAGCCCCGAACCGAGCTCGACTTCGGCGAGAGCAGTTTGTCTTGGGAAGTCGTCTGGCGGAGTAGCCTTGCCGAGCTCGGCCTTGGCGATGTGGCGCTGACTCGGCCGGAGAAACCTCCACGTGGCTCGATCATATTTGGTGGTATCTGTGCCCGGCCATGTCATCGTCACGGCCGTAACAACTGCGACCTCCAATAAAAGCACCCTGCTCCGGGCTAATAAGCTGAGGAAGAACCACTTTCATCCTATTTGCCAACAATTTGGCATAGACTTTATATAGGGTATTGCAAAGGCTGATTGGCCGAAAATGAGATGGTTGGATTGGATCAGCTCGCTTGGGAATCAGGGTGACATAAGTGTGCTTCCAATTAGAAGGCATAGTAGCCGTATTAAAAAAGAGCTGGACAGCCGCCACCATATCGGACCGAATAATATCCCAGAAGGCCCGAAAGACAAAAGGAGGGAAGCCATCAGGACCAGGGGCTTTGTCCTCCGTAAGGGACCAGAGCGCCGCTTTTACTTTCGTTTCGAGAACCTGAGTCAGAAGTAAAGAATTATGGATAGCAGAAATAGTGATCCGAGACGGTAAAGAAATAGAATAAGAGGAGATAGTGGAAGGAAACTGTCTACCTGGCGGCGAAGTAATTTTGAAATTCTCTCCTGATATCTGCTTCATCCTCCATCCAACCCGTCTGATCGAAGTAAAGAGCCCGAATCCTATTTGTATGTCTTCGGACAACAATAGCATTATGGAAATAGCGAGTGTTCCTGTCCCCCTCCCGAAGCCACTGGACCCTGGATTTTTATCTCCAGAGTACCTCCTGGTTCTGAAGCAAAAGAATGATAATGAGCTAGAAGGCCCCTCAGCTCATCCAAGTCCTCTTCCATCAAATAGCCTTCAGTGTCATCCTTAACCTGCAGGGTAAGAATGGAAGCTTCCACCAATTTGATATTGTCCATAAGATTGCCAACCTCCACCTTATTCCAGCTGATGAGCCATCTCCTGAGCAGATTGAGTTTCCTGGTTATTCTGTAGGCAGCATCACCCCACACAGGCATCGTCCAGATCTTACGAGCAATGACTCTAGCCTTTGGATAGGAGAGCCAGAATTTTTTGAATCTGAAAGGCTGCGATCTCCTGGGATAGGCACTCAAAGAAAGAATAATAGGAGAATGATCAGAAGCTATCCGACTAAGATGGCATACCTTGTGCTCAGGATAGCTAGAAATCCATGAAGGGGTAGCATAATATCTGTCCAGTCTCTCCCAAACTCTGGCATGACCTGATCTGTTATTACACCAAGTATAGCGAGGACCCAGGAACCCTAAGTCCAAGAGACCATTATCTTGGATGAAACTGGAGAGCTCTCTAGTACCGATGTCCTGGACGAAGGGTTTACCACCCCGCTTATCCTCTGGTTTTTCAATAGAATTGAAATCCCCCGCAACCACCGTGGGTATCCCTTGTTGAATTAATACAGAAGCTTCCTCCTAGACCGTCTTTCTCTCTCTGTAAGAAGTGCTAGCATACACGGCACAGAGGAGCCAAGACGGCCTATCGGGCTCAGTAACAATAATAGCAACAAGTTGGGTGGATCGGTGAAAAACATCAACCCTCACCGATGCCTTGTCCCAACTGACAATAATACCCCCAGACAGCCCCTGGGAAGGCACACAAAAAAAATCCCAGTCTCTGGGGAAACGATGCCTGAAGCCATCGAGACATGGATCAGTAATCCTTATCTCCGTTCCCCTCAGGTCCGGATGCTCTAGAGTGCTGATCAGCCGACGGACTAGCCATCCGCAGGCCCAGCTATCTCAATCTCTAGAGCAATGGCACAACCCTCTCAACCAAACCCTTCCGACCAAACCCTAAAGCCAAAGAAAAACGAAGGAGATGACGGCACGAAACCCAACAATAGATTCCGACCGCTCCTTCAGCTCACTCATTCAATTCCTTTGGATAAGATTTAGGCTACACGAAAAAAGATATAATATACTATTCTTATTTTGAAGATTAATCATATATTTCTTAAAAAATAATTTATTTATCATTGTAGGATGGATATCTAAACATTCTGGATCACCATTGAGCATCTAATAAATACTTAGGATGGATATCTAAACATTCTGGATCACCATTGAGCATCTAATAAATACTTGGAGATTTGTTGAAAATGTATTTCGTTTTCTATATTTTACTTCCATGGAAAGATGCACGGAGCAATTGCTATATTTTACTTTCATGCACGGTCATATTATTGAGCATTATAATAAAATTTTATGAATATATTATATTTTTTTTACATTATGTTATCCTATGGATTGAATCTTTCATGTAAATAAATAATTATTTTTTATAATATTGGCCATTAAATACTGTAAAGTGAAATTTTAAAAATTGTGCTCATAAAAAAAAAATCCAACGTTTTAAAGTCATGCACAAATTATATTTTGCATTATCCAATAATTAATACCGCTATTAAAAAAAAAAAAAAAAAAAAAGACATTCATGCATTCGCGTAAAAGATATAACCCGCGTCCATAATTCAGCAATCTTCGTAGCAAAAAAAAAAAATATATATATATATATATATATATATTAATTTCTAATAATCCCACCGATCTCCGGGCATCCCACCTTCCAAAACAAAGAAAAACTGGTTCAAACCTCAAACCCCAAACCCCAGACCCCCCGGCAGGAGCAGTAAAAAAAAGCTCCGAACCATCGCTCACTCCCGTCCTCCCTCTTTGATCCCTAATTCTTTGGTCTCCTCCGCTCCTTCCAAAAACGCCTCTTTTCTCTCTCAAACCTCCCACCATCACCCATCAGGCCATCCTTCCCAATGGCCACCTTGTCCCTCCTCCCTCACATCCTCTTTTCTCCGCCGGCATGCCCCCGCTTTTCGTCGCTCCCTCCTCTTCTCCCCCAGCCGCCATCACATGGCCCCAATCTAGGCCCTCTCCTCCGCTTCCCCCTCGCCACCCGTCGCCCTTACCCAGGACGACCTCAAGAAGCTCGCCGCCATCAAGGCCGTTGAGTTCGTCACCAGCGGCATGGTCCTTGGCCTTGGCACTGGCTCCACCGCCGTCTTCGTTGTTGCCGAAACACGATCTCCGGTCTCGGAAAAATATCAAGTCTTCGATCCATGCAAGAGAAAACCCAAAGCTTGAACCACAATCTGTTCTAGAAAGGAAACTGTAACCAACGGTTACAATCGACACTTATCATGTCATGATCATTGCGCGCAACTCTTGCAGCCACACCTTCGATCTAGTCGGAACCGTTCATTGACAACCCACGATCGTCAATCATAGGAGAGATTGGCTTCCCATGATCACCGGAAAAAGAGCGGGCCATAGACTGGAGGTCATCTTTTAAATATGGGTAAGAAGGATAGCTCGAGAGGTACGCGCGAACAATCTCGCACACATACACTTTCAATCTCCAAGAGCCTTTTCTCTTCCACTCTTTCTCGACACCTTCCCCATTCTGTGGCTGGAATCCGCCACTGACTTAGGCATCGGAGTGTCCTCCATCGGAACAACTCCAGCAGGACCTGTTTTGCAGGTGAACCAGGGAGCGGTCCTGCGATGCAGCGGCTCCGACTGACCGATTCAGGGACTCCACGCCAACAGATTAGTGTGCCAGGAAGGGTAGCGCATTAACATTCCTTAAGCTCCCTCCCAGACAATGGGAAGAAAAAAGTTCTTTGATGGCAAGAGGAAAAGCCCTAATCGCTTCTACAAGTCAGAGTCATGCTCCGTCTCAGGGGGGTGTACCCCCGAAGGAGAACGATACTCCACCTCTCACGGTTGTTGTGGGAGCACAGTAGTTTGAAGCTCTTATGAACCAGGTTGCCAACCTAACGGCCATAGTTCAATAGTTCCAAGACAGAGCCTTTCCAGTAGCAAACCCACCGGCTATTTCTAGACATAGCTCTCGATCCCGAAGAAGGAGAGCACCACGGGAGGATTCTGCGCATCCCTCCCCCCGTTCTCGGCCCTCTCCCGAAGGCCGAACTTCGAGACTGCCTAGGTCTGCTGATTCCCCGCAAAAAGGGAAAAGGCCTAGGCAAACCTCCTCCTTCTCCAAAGACTCCACTCTGGTGGAGAGAGCGCCAAAGCAGACTCCCCGATTATGACGGGAGGTTCAGAGCCATCGAATCAGAGATGGCAAAGGCGCGAGAACAGAGAATGCAGGATCAGAGAGATCTCGACGACTTGATTGTGGGTGATCTACGCCCACCCTACACCGACCGTATAATGGCTGAGAACATTTCTCGGCACTTCAGGGTTCCCCAGATGTAATCCTACGATGGCACCTTCGACCTCCTCGATCATTTGGGCAACTTCAAAGCCCATATGATGATCCAAGGAGCTTCGGACGCAATGTACTACTTGGTGTTCCCAGCTACCTTGAAGAAGTCCGCTCGGATGTGGTACTCGAGCCTGCGCCTAGGTACCATCGATTCCTTTTCCGAGTTAGAAAAACTATTTGTCTTGCATTTCAGGACCTGCTGCAAGACTTCTCGAAATACGGACACACTCTTCCTCCTTCACCAGAACGAAGGAGAAAGCCTGCGGGATTATATCTCCAGGTTTAATGCGGCCACGCTTAAGATCCCAGATCTCAACGAACACGTGGCCATGTCAGCATTGAAGAAGGGGCTTCGTACCTCTAGGCTTACTTTCTCCCTGGATAAGAAGTTCCCTAAAAGCTACACTGAGCTCCTGTTGAGGGCTTAGAAATACGTCGATGCCGAAGAGCAGGCGGTGAATCGACGACTGATTGAAGGGAAATCCCCTTCAAAAAAGAAAAATAATAGGGGACAAGGTTCCCAAACCTCCAATAATAACGGCGGCAGATATACAGACCGTCGAAGAAGTCCTCCCAAGCCCAGAGTGCTAGGAGGAAGATTCAACTCATACACCCCCCTCAACCTCCCTCGAGAGAAAATCCTCATGGAGATAGAGAAAGAAAACTATCTCCAACGGCCCCGTCCCATGAAGGCCTCCTCTTCCGTAAAGAACAAGAACAAATTCTGTCGATTCTACCGGGACCACGGCCATAACACAAAAGAGTGCATCCAGCTGAGGGATGCAATCGAGGATCTCATCAAGAGAGGATACCTGGGGCAGTACATCGGCCGCCAGGGACCCCGGTCAGAAGCAACTGTTCCCCAGCCACCTCCCGAAGAGGCCGAATTGCCAAATCAAAGGCCCACCAACGGAGGTGTAGGGATGATACACCGGACCACCAACTGGAGAAGGGATGAAGATGAAGCTTCAAAGCGACTGAAAGATAACAACTCCATCCTCTTCTCCGACGATAACCTTGCGGGAGTTCGGCTCCCACATGACGACCCTCTTGTAATTTCGACCGTAGTGGCCAATTATGATGTACAACGAGTTCTTATTGATAATGGAAGTTCGACTGATGTCTTAATGTACAATGCATTCTTCAAAATGTGTTTGCCTAGACATCAACTGCAAAGATCCCCCATACCACTCTCCGGTTTCGGGGGCAACCAAGTTTATGCCGAGGGAGAGATAGTGTTGCCTGTAACCCTCGGCACCGAGCCTCGACAAAAGACATTGCCGATTAACTTCACGGTAGTCCAGATCCCCTCAGCATACAACATTATTCTGGGGAGGCCTGCCTTGAACAGGTTCCAGACCGTGATCTCCTCTCACTACCTCTTGGTATGCTTCCCCACCAAGAATGGTGTTGGAGAAGTTAGAGGGAACCAGAGGACGGCACGGCAATGTCTGATGATTGAAGATAGGCATTTCAAGGATTCAACTACTCCGGATCAACTGGATCCAAGGGATGCAACCACGAATCTTGGTGAACCCATGGAAAGGACCATCCCGGTGCCTTTGAAAGAGGAGGATCCCTCCAGAGTTGTGCAGATCGGGAGCGTCCTTGATGAGGAAACCAGAATGGAGCTGATCCGTTTCCTTATAGACAATGCCGATGTCTTCGCCTGGTCAGCTTCGGACATGCCCGGGATTTCCACCAAAGTAATCACTCATCGGCTGGAAGTAACCCCTGGGTACAAGCTGGTGCGACAGAAGAAGAGGTGCTTCGTCCCAGAAAGACAGCAAGCTGTAGATGAAGAGGTTGGCAAGCTCCTCAAGGCAGGGTTCATCAGAGAGGCCCGCTATCCCGAGTGGTTGGCCAATGTAGTGATGGTGAAGAAAGCTAGTGGCAAGTGGAGGATTTGTATCGACTATACAGACCTTAACAAGGCTTGCCCAAAGGATAGCTTCCCTCTCCCAAAGATTGATCAACTGGTCGACGCTACCGCCGGCCACCAGTTGCTGAGCTTCATGGGCGCCTTCTCCGGCTACAACCAAATCAGAATAGATCTACAAGATGAGGAGAAGACGGCATTCATCACTGACAAAGGTCTCTACTGCTACAAGATGATGCCATTCAGCCTCAAGAACGCCGAACCAACATTTCAAAGACTCATCAATAAGGTGTTTGAAAAGCAACTGGGGAGAAATATGGAGGTCTATGTTGACGACATGATCATCAAGAGCCTCCACCGGAGAGATCACGTCCACGATTTAGAGGAGTCATTCAGCGCCCTCCGGCGCTACCATATAAAGTTAAACCCAGCAAAGTGTGCCTTCGGGGTCACGTCGGGTAAATTCCTGGGCTTCCTTGTCACCAAACGAGGAATTTAGACGAATCCTGAGAAGATTCAAGCCCTGAAAGATATGAGACATCCCTCTAGCAAAAAGGAAGTACAACAGTTGACAGGGAGGATTGCCTCCCTAAGCAGATTTATCTCTCGGTCAATCGAGAAGTGTCTTCCATTCTTCAAGGTACTTCAGTAATCAAAAGGTTTCGAATGGTCCGAAGACTATCGCATTGCCTTTGACGAATTGAAGAAGTATTTGGAGACCCCGCCATTGCTCTCCAAGCCAAAAGAAGGCGAGGTCCTCTACCTGTACCTCTCTGCTTCAGACGAAGCAATGAGTTCGGTTCTTATCCGGAAGGAAGAAGACGGGTCCCACAAGCCGATTTACTACATCAGTAAGGTCCTGCATGATGCAGAAACACGATATGCAAGGATGCAGAAGCTGATATACTCTTTATAATTGCGACAAAGTGACTACGGCCATACTTCCAGGCCCACGCTATTGTGGTGCTGACTGATCAACCTCTCAAGGCCATTCTCCGACCTCTGGACACTTCTGGAAGGATAGCCAAGTGGGCTGTGAAGCTAAGTGAATTTGATATCAGCTTCCAGCCTCGAGCGGCTATGAAGGCCCAAGTGCTCTCCGATTTTTTGGCTGAGTGCACCTGGAAGTCCGAAGATGAAGCCTCTTCGGAAGAAGAAGAAGAAGCCTCAAAGGAGATGAAGTCCGTTTGGGTGCTTCATGTGGACGGAGCTTCCAATGCTACCGGGTACGGGGCTGGACTCATGTTGGCTGAACCTGACCGCCATACCATAGAGTATGCACTCCGTTTCTCCTTCCACGCCTCCAATAATCAGGTCGAATATGAGGCCCTACTCGCCGGACTTTGGATCGCCAAAGATCTGGGAGTCCGGCAACTCCGAACCTTCTCCGATTCTCAATTGGTTGTGAATCAAGTCAACGGAGAATACGCAGCCAAAGATCCAACCATGGTGCAATACCTGGAGAAGGTTCAGGCTTTGTCCTCCCAACTGGAACATTTTGAAATTATCCATGTTCCCCGATCAGAAAATTTCGGGCGGATGTACTGTCTCGACTGGGAACTACAGCACCGGAGTCTCTCGGATGCACCTTTGTTGAACATCTTGAAACTCCAAGCATTGCCGAAGAAGCTGTAGAGGTGCGCCAGATTGATACTGAGCCAAGCTGGATGGATCCCATCATCAGATTCCTGAATGAAAGGAAACTGCCGGAAGATAAGGCAGAGGCCAAGAAGATCTGCTGGATGGTATCTCAGTACGTCATCTTAGACAGAATCCTCTATAAGAGATCGTTCTCCCAACCACTGCTAAATGCCTATGACCCACCGATGCAGATTATGCTTTGAGAGAGATTCACGAGGGCATATGCGGGGATCATTTGGGTGGTAGGTCTCTAGCATACAAGATTATTCGATAGGGGTATTACTGGCCCTCCATCCAAAAAGACTCAGCTGATTTTGTGCGGAAGTGCGACCAATGCCAAAGGTATGCCAATGTGCAGAGACAACCTGCGAGTCACCTGACTCAGTTGGCAGCCCCATGGCCTTTTGTCTAGTGGGAGATGGACATTCTTAGCCCATTCCCACCAGCATCAGGGCAAAGAAAGTTTCTCCTAGTGGCCATCGACTATTTCACGAAGTGGGTGAAAGCTGAACCATTGACCCAGATCACAGAAGGCAAAGTGAAAAATTTTGTAAAAAATTTCATCATCTTCAGGTTCGGCATCCCACATGTCATCATCACGGACAACGAGAGATAATTCGACAATTCGAAGTTCAAGGACTTTTGTGCTCGGTACCATATCCAGCATTGGCTGACATCCGTAGCTCATCCACGGTCCAACGGAGAAGCCAAAGTCACCAACCGGACCGTCCTTCATGGTCTGAAGACGAGGTTGAACGTCGCCAAGGAACTTTGGACCGAAGAGCTGACCTCCATTCTCTGGGCGTACCGAACTACCCCGAGAACGGCCACCGACGAATCTCCGTTCAACCTGGCCTACGGTACGAAGCCGTACTACCCATCGAAGTCTCCCTATGAGAATTGATAACTTTGAAGAGCCTGAGAATTCCGATCGCAAAAGGGTTGATCTGGATTTGCTATCAAGCACCAGGCTACAGGCCCAGATAAGAATGATGGCATACCAACAAAAAGTCGCCAAGTACTACAACTTAAAGATGAAGGAGCAAACTTTCCGCATGAGGGATATGGTATTGCCAAGAGCAAAGGTGTCCAGGCCAACGGAACAGGGTAAACTCTCCCCCAACTGGGAAAGCCCATATCAAGTCGAAGAAGTCATTCAACCAGGGACATATCGACTCAAGACTCTGGAGGGGAAGACCCTATCCCGGTCATAGAATGTACAAAACCTTCGCAAATACTATCAATGAAAAAGTTCCAAAAAACTCCTGTGCAAAGCTTCTCAACTCTACTCAACTCAGAATGGCTAGTTGCATCGACTGAATGACAACAGCCTGAATGACCCGATCTGAAAAATCAGTAAACTACGCAAAGGAAAGTCTGATCCACTCACCTTATCGGTATGCCCGACGAGCGCAACGGATGGTCTGACCAGGCCATCAAAAAGATCAAAGGCGCAGGGATGGTTTTCGTAACCTACCCTACGGTGAATCTGAACACGCGTCGAGACGGGCCTAAACAGCCTACCTTAATCACGACAGAAAGTGCATAGGGATAGTGTAAGCACCTTATCCTATGGAAAATCCGAACACGTGCCTAAAAGAATCACTGTTGTCCTCTCTGTCAACAACAAACATTCTCAGAACGGTCTAATTGACCTCACTTCTTCCTTGTAGACCGAAAGTGATCTACGGAGTCTACATTATAGACAAATCATGATACAACACATCGCAAAAAGTACGCGAAAAGAGGTAACAAAAAAGATCTTTCATTTCTTTCAAATTTTTTATACAAAAAAAAGAGAGAAAAGAAAGAAAGAAACTCTCCTAAAAAGAGAGTGAGAAAAAAGAAAAAAAACTATCCTAAAGAGAGATAAAAAAAAAAAGAAGAGCAGCAGCAGTAGAATTTGGAAAATTTTCAATAACTCCTTGACGGGTTTTTTCTGTACCATCGGGGAGAGACCAGATAGGATGATGAAGGGCCCCCGGGGTTCCCGTCCGAACTTGAGTCCGACCCCTCATCGAAGTCAGAATCGAATTCGTGGCCGGGGAAGGGAACGAAGGGTTTGATATTATCCAAGCCCTTCAAGTTATAAAACTTGGAGGCTTTCCTCTGACACTCCCAAAATCCCTGGTGGAAGGAGTCCAGGGCCACCCCGGTGAGCTCGTCCTTGAAGGAGGTAGAAGCTCTGAAGTTTGCGACGGCATCTGCCGCCTCCTTCTTCGCCTCCTCCGTCGTCGTGGTCGCCACCGTGACTTGAGCCCAGGCCTCCCACAACTGAGCCTCCAGAAGGCGGACCTTCTTCTCGAGACGGTCCACCAGAGGCTCCTCCTCTTCGCCTCCAGGCCCAAGTGACTCCAGACTTCACTTCCTCTTGGGGTTAATAGCCCTTCTTTTCGCCGCTCGGCGGAGCTCAGAAGTGCTGAACCTCATGGCTAATGGAGGGAAGAAGCCTACGAAAATGATGGCCTTTGACAGCAGAGGGTAGGGTCCTATTTATAGAAACCATGCGCCCATGACCGACTACGAGGAGGCGTGTCCCACATCCTTTCCAGCCGCATGAGATGGCGCCACATGTCCGGGCGATGCTTCGAGAATCAAAAAAGTAGCTCGAAGCCATCTCTGGGACAACAACCGCCATCACTTCGAATCTGGAGAAATCCTCATCGTGCGACGGCATCATTAATGGTTTCTTTTTGGAGAAAAAGAGACCCGACGGCTCGTAAGGCGCAAAAAATTACGACTGTGCAAATTTCGACGTGCCACGTGGACAACGGTGATCCTAATCAAATCTCCCTAATCACTGATTGGTGAGGAAATGGCTCTTGCCCGCCCCAACGGACAAATTTGACATCCGAAGTAATGCGACGGTCTTCAGCAACAGAGTTCGGGTTCGTTCCGGAGTTCGTCCCCGCCGGTTGAACGGCCTTCGGCCATGACTGCTCAACCAAGCAGAAAAGAGAACAGTAAAACCGGTTCTTATCGACTGAACAGCCTTCGAAGGCTATCGTTTGACTAGGCAAAAAGAGAAATGGTAGAACCGTTTCAGGCTACACACGAGGCACAACAATGCATGTGCAAAGGAAGGAAAATTCATTCCGAAATTAAGAAAAGTTATCATACAAAGTTCGTTGATTAAGCAAAAAGGAAAGGTGAAAAATACATCTAGAGTGATCCAAGTCACTCGACATCAGCAGAAGAAGGCTCCACACCACAGGACTAGAGTACCTTATCGATTTGCTCTGAGAGGACCTCGTCAATCTGAGTCGGGACAGGAGAACCTTCAGCTTGGACTCCTCCAGCCTGAGTTGCCTCCTAGGCCAGGATCGGAGCTGGCATCACCTCCGGATCTTCAACTGGGGTAGCAGCCTCCTCCTCCGGATGGTCTCCCTTCATCTTCCAGGGGTCGCCATTCCTTTGGTTCAAAACATTTCGGTGAGTGCATGTGCCCTTTTCTCTTTTTCTCTCATCTCCCAACCCCTGTGCTAGTCCTTCTTGCTTCTTCCTCCTTGATGGCGCGTCGCCGTCATGTTTCTTCCAACCCGAACGAGGCCGGTCCTTCCCGGCTGAGGACTCCATCGTCTTCCTCCTCGGAGGGGGAAGAGATTCCGGACGAGGTCCGGAAGCAGCTCCAACCTGGGGTCGTGACCATAGGCATCCCTAGAGGTCCTAGGTCTCCTCCTATAGTTTTCGCATGTCCCATTTCTTCTCTTTCTCCTCCGAAGGCCTCTTCCTCTAGTCCCTCCGGTTATGCCTCGACGATGACCGGAGACAATCTTTCTCGGATCCGGGATACCAATGGGGTCCCAGATTCAATCCGTCTTTCCCTCCCAGGGCCTAGAGACCGAGTAACCTTGAGTGGCCCTAGGAGGGTCGCCTTCTACGAGGACTTCCTCATCGGGGGTCTTCGTTTTCCCCTTTATCCCTTCTTTCTTTCGTTTCTCAATCATTATTGTCTTGTCCCGGTCCAGTTGGCTCCTAATGCCATCCGGGTCATCTTCGCTTTCATCATCTTCTACCACTTCCATGGGTTCGTTGCCCGTTTCTCCCTTTTCAAGGCTCTCTTCATCCTGAAACGTTACTCCACCGATGATGGCTGGTGGTATATTTCGCCCCGGCCTAGTTGCCTTAGGTTCGACCTCCCTTCATCGATCAAGGGTTGGAAGAACCGCTTCTTCTTTGCCTCGATCGAGGACGTCGACTGGGCCTGGAGTGAGCCGGACCGGTCCCCGAACTGGAATTTCTATGTTGAGCCGGCGGATCAAGATGTCTATGCACAGCTGCTGGGTGACGTGGTCCCAGCTCTCAATGTTCTGCTCTCATAGCAGAATTTATTCGAGGCAGGGATCAGTCCCATCCGGGAGTTGGGTGAGGCCCCGGATCTTCTTTCTCTACCTTTATTTTCTGCTCTGCACTTCCTTTCTTTTATACTGGCCTAACTGACCTTTTTTCCTCAGGTATGAAGTTCTCCATAGAAAGCTTAATAAAGGGCATCCTGGAGAGGGATGCTGCCGAAGGGATTGAGGACCACCCAGCGAAGAGGGCTCGCACTGAGGCGAGCCGTGGGACTGCGCCCACTTATGCCATCACCAGTCCCGGGGCAGCGGCTCCTGCT
The DNA here is from genome assembly GCA_021397845.1 of Areca catechu. NCBI lineage: Eukaryota > Viridiplantae > Streptophyta > Magnoliopsida > Arecales > Arecaceae > Areca > Areca catechu. Next base: position 205,283,741 of record CM038051.1, on the reverse strand, counting down.
CCCAGGTTGCCTCGGGCCTGGGCGCCTGATGTCCCTGTCGTCGACCTCGACAGGGCCGGGGAAGAGAGGAGGCCAGAACCTCCTCGGGCGATGCCTACTCCAGCCACCATGCCAGCCGTTTCCATGGTGGCTACCAAGGCGACGGTGGCTCCACCGATGGCCGCATCGCCCAACGAAGGGACGGCCGCCCAACCTGCTGTCGACGCCCAGATCCCACCTCCAAGTCTCACCAACTGCTCCTCCGGGATCCGTGATCAAGGGCTCGCGGAGAGAGTGATGGAGTTTGCGAACACTTCCCGGGACCGCCGTCTGAGGGGTGGCCGGGACTATACTGAGCCACTGCTCGGGATCCTTCCGCTACTCTTTATGGTAAGCTCCGAGCTCTCCTTCTCTAACACCCCGAGCTCTCCTCTTTCTAACATCCTGTCTTTTTTCTTACGCAGATTGGGACGGACATTCTGCTGTTAAGGAACTTCCTTGCCGGCTACGCCAAGAAGGATGCCGAGAAGGACGAGAAGCTCAGCAAACTCGCAGCCGACGTCAAAGACCTCATGGAAAAGGGGGTCGAGTTGCGGGGGAACAACCAGGCCCTTCGAGAGGACCTGGGCCGTGCCGAGGGGTGCGTGAGGGAGCTTGAGACCTCTCTGTCAGAGGAGAGGATCTCGAACTAGCGCCACGCGGAGGAAGACGCGGTGGAGAAGTCTCGCCTTAGGGCTTAGTCCCGGTCATTGGAGCGCCGGGTCGAAGAGGTCCTCAAGGAGCTGAACGCAGCCAAGGAGAAGAACTCCTACGTCAACGGGCTGCTGGAGGCGTCCAAGAGGGAGGCACAGGAGGTCGTGCCAAAGTTTCGGGCCTCCGAAGAGTACGTTGTGGAGGTGCACGAGGTGACCGTGGACTCCTTCCTGAAGGGCTTCCAGGTATGCCGGGAAAAGATGAGTTCCTTTTATCCTGAGCTCGACCTTAGCAGAGTCGTCCTGGGCGGCCGGAGGGAGGAGCCCACCGGAGGAGCTTCGACTACGGCGGTTGCTGAGGTGGCGGCTCCCGAACAGCCTCCAGACGATGCCGCCGGCGGAGAGGATGCCCCCAGCCCCAGGAGGATGCGGCTACAGCGAAGTAGCCCTGCAGCTCTTTTTGCTTTCCTTTTCTTTCTGCATGACTATGTATTCCTTTTCTTTCTTCGGGGTCTCCCAGCCTGTCGAGGCTCTCTTTTTGTAAGGAACTTTGATCTGAAATGAAAATCCCTTTTCCACTAACTTGTTCCTTCTCTGTTTTTTTTTTTTTTTTTGCATCTTCCGGACTGAACCCCGACGCTAGCCACTGGGACTAAGTCTCGTGGTGCGTTCCGAGCTGAACTCCGGGATTGCATGGGCGAACTGGGTTCTGCCCCACCTTCCAGACCGAGGTCTGGGACTTCACTTTGGAACCAGTTTTCTTGCAAACTTCTGGACTGAACCCCAGGGCCGCAGGCCGGAACTGAGCCTTGTGCGACCTACCGAGCTGTTCCCCGGGATTTTGTAGGACCGTGACCTAAGTCACCGAGACCTCTTCCGGACTGAACTCCGAGACTACATGTCAGAATTTAATTCCATGCGACGCTCCGGACTGAACTCCAGGATTTTTGCGATAGGAGACTTCGCGCCTTCGCGGACCTTTCGCCGTGCCCGTGCTCGCCGAACTTAGAGCTGGATGGCTTTTATCCTATGAGGCAAAAGTAGGCATTTGGTGAAGAAAGATTTTATTGCTGGAGTTTAAGGAACCTTATACTATTGGTAGTACATCCTCAAGTTTAAGGCATTCCAGGTCCGAGAGAACCGGGATCCGCCTAACTCCTCCAGGTAGTACGCCCCGTGGGGGAGTACTTCCGCCACCCTATAAGGGCCTTCCCAATTTGGGGAGAGCTTTCCGCACTCCCGCAGCTGGGAAGCTTCAGCACGGCGTAGCACCTAGTCTTCCTAGTGGAAGGACTTCGGTCGCATCCTAGAGTTGTAGTATCGGCCACTCGTTGCCGGTAAGCCACCATTCGAACTCGGGCCCTGTCCCTTGTTTCTTCAAGGAGGTCCAGGTTCAGTAGCAACCATACCGGGTTCTCCACCTTGTCGTACTGCTCCACGCGCAGGGTCGGCAAGCTGAGCTCAATCGAAATAACCGCTTCCGCCCCGAAGACGAGGTTGAATGGGATCTCGTCCGTAGCCATCCTTGGGATAGTATGGTACACCCAAAGGATGCTCGGGAGCTCTTCTGCCCACCTCCCCTTGGCCTGGTCTAGTCTTGTCCGGAGGCCTTGCAAGATGGTTCTGTTCTTTACCTCGGCTTCTCCATTTGTCTGAGGATGCACCGCTTAGGTGAAACGATGATGGATTCCGAGGTCGTCGCAGAACTCCTCGAACTCCCGACAATCAAACTGGCATCCGTTGTCGGTGATGATGGTGTGGGGCAAGCCGAAGCGGTAGATGATAGACTTCTAGAGGAACTTGGTGACATTCACCTCCATGATCCAGGCCAAGAGCTCGGCCTCGACCCACTTCATAAAGTAGTCGATGGCCAGGAGCAGGAATTTCCGTTGCCCGGACGCCGGAAGAAAAGGTCCTAGGAGATCCATGCCCCACTGAGCAAACGGCCATGGGGCGGAGAGCTAGGAGAGTGGAGCAGCAGGCTGACGTTGCACCACAGCGTACCGTTGACATCGGTCACACCTCTTCACGAAGTCAGCAGCGTCTTCTCTCATCGTCTCCCAGAAATAGCCTTGATGGAGGGCCTTATACGCAAGCGTTCTGCCCCCTACATGGTTCCCGCAGATGCCCTCGTGGATCTCCTGGAGCACGAGTGCGGCTTCTGCGGGTCTCAAACACTTGAGGAGCTGGTAGGAGTAGGATCTCCGATACAGTAGCCCGTCCATCAATACGAACCGTGCGGCCTTCCTCTTGATGAGGCCAGCCGCCATGCGGTCCTCTAGCAGGGTGCCGTTGGTGATGTACTCGATATACTTGTCCATCCAGCTAGGCTCTGGGTTGACCTGCTGGACCTCCAAGGGTGTCACGTAGCTCGAGGCTTTAAGATGCTCGATGTAAGCATGGCCTAGCGACGAGTCCAGCAGGGTTGCCAGGCGGGAGAGGGCGTCCGTGCGGGCATTTTCTCCATGAGGAATATGAGAAATGCTGAAGCGCTTAAAACCTGACGCGCTCGTTCGCGCGAGCTCCAGGTACTTCGCCATTTGGGGGTCCCACGCCTCGTACTCCCTCGAGACCTGCCCGGCCACCAGTTGCGAGTTTGTGAAGACCCTGAGGTAGGCCACGCCCAGCTCGCGGGAAACTCTCAACCTCACGAGAAGCGCTTCGTACTCCGCTTGGTTATTGGTGGCAGCGAATTGGAAGCGGAGCGCACATTCGGCGATGACCCCTTCGCCATTAGCAAGGATGAGTCCAGCTCTGCTCCCACTGGAGTTTGAGGCTCCATCTACGTGAAGGATCCAGGCGTCCTCCTCTGGTCCTGGCTCTGGCTACCGGTCTTGGAGGCTCTCTTCTGGCCCCTCGCCCAGGCCTGCACACTCAACTAACAAATCTGCGAGTACCTGGGCCTTCATGGCCGACCTTGGTCGGTAGGTGATGTCAAACTCGCTGAGCTTGAGCGCCCACCTCGCCAGGCGCCCAGACATGTCAGGTCGGCTGAGCACCGCTTTTAGTGGCTGATCCGTCAGGACCGCAATGGGGTGCGCTTGGAAATAAGGCTTGAGACGCTGGGCAGACATGATTAGTGCAAAAATTAGTTTATCAGACCAAGAATACCTGAGCTCCACATCGCGGAGGAGTTTGCTCATGTAATACACCGGCCTTTGCATCCCTTTGTCATCCGTCCGAACCAGAACCGAACTGATGGCTTTCGATGTCACTGCTAGGTACAGGAGGAGCTCCTCTCCTTCCTCCGGCAGGAAAAGCAATGGCGGCAACGCCAACGTCCTCTTCAGCTCTTCAAATGCCTCCTGGCACTCCTTCGTCCAGGCAAAGTCGTTCATCTTCCTCAGTGCCTTGAAGAAGGGCTGGCAGCGGTCAGTGGACCTTGAGATAAATCGACTCAGGGTGGCTATCCGGCCGGTGAGTCGTTGCACTTGCTTCTTGGAGGTGGGCTGCTCCATATCTAGGATCGCTTGGACCTTCTCCGAGTTGGCCTCTATCCCCGTTTGGGTCACCATGAATCCCAGGAACTTCCCTGCAGAGACGCCGAAAGCGCACTTCGCAGGGTTCAACTTCATTTGGTGAAACTGGAGGTTACTGAAGGTCTCCGCCAGGTCGCCGACGTAGTCCGAAGTTGGCTTGCTCATCACCAGCATGTCGTCCATGTACACCTGCATGTTGCGGCCGATTTGGTCCTTGAAGACCTTGTTGACTAGGCATTAGTACGTGGTGCTGGCGTTCTTGAGGCCGAACGGCATCATCTTATAGCAGTAGGTCCCGCGATCGGTGATGAAAGCGGTGTGCTCCTCATCCTCCGGATGCATTCGGATCTGGTTGTATCTGGAGAAGGCATCCATAAAAGAGAGGAGGCGATGTCCCGAAGTGGTGTCCATGAGCTGATCGATCTTCAGAAGAGGGAAACTGTCCTTCGAGCAAGCTTGGTTGAGGTTGGTGTAGTCCACACAGATCCTCCACTTGCCGTTGCTCTTCTTCACCATCACCACGTTTGCCAGCCAACTGGGATACTATACCTCTCGTACAAAGCCGGCGGCAAGAAGCTTCTCTACCTCCTCATTGATGGCCTTTTGTCTTTCCACAGTGAAACTTCTCTTTTTCTGGCAGACTGGGCGGCACCTCGGATCAATCTTTAGTTGATGGGTGATGACCTCCGAGGGGATACCTGGCATGTCAGCAGTAGACCAGGCGAACATGTCGGCATTCGCCCGGAGGAATTCCAGCAAACGAGTCTGCTCTTCTTCCGGGAGCTGGGCTCCTATCTGCACCGTCTTCTAAGGGTCCGAGCCGAGGGGATACATCAATAAGCGCTCCACGGGGCCTCCCCTAGGATCTTGCACTCTTAGATCGAGGTCATCGACGTCGAAACCGACCTCGGCACTCCGGGCCCTTGGGACCGTTTGCAGACAATGTGGAACGGGTTGGGCCGTCCCTCTCATTACTCCCGTCCCAGAGGCGGTAGGGAACTGCACCAGCAACCTCTTGATGAAAATAACTGCATCCAACTGGTTGAGCCCTGGACGGCCTAGGATAGCATTGTAAGGTGATTGGAGCCTAACGACGGTAAACGTCATCATGACCGTACTCTGTCGAGGTGAGGATCCGGCGGTGACAGGGAGAGTGATCTCTCCTTCGACCCCCGCTGAATCTCCGGTGAAGCCCACAAAAGGGGTGTGCACCGGCTTTAGTTGATCATGAGACAAATTCATTTGGGAGAAAGCATCGTAAAAAAGTATGTCAGTAGATCTCCCACTATCCATCATAATGCAATGTACAGGATGCTTAGCAATGGTCATCTCGACCACCACCGCATTATTGTTTACATTTTCATTTTCATTCCCCTTTTCAAAGGGGAGTACATTCTCCAGATCTCCCGCCTCCCGGGCTCTCTTCGTCGCACGCCCTATCCCCCAAGAGGTCATGCCCACCGGCTTCTCCGTTGGATGGTTGTCAATTGCAGGGACGGGGGGAAGGGCTGCGAGCGGTTGGCCCACCGCCGGGGCCTCATTCCTCACAAACTTCCTGAGGTAGCCCCTCTTGATCAGCTCCTCGATCTCCCGATTTAGATTGCGGCACTCCTCTGTGTCGTGGCCGTGCTCACGGTGAAATTAACAATACTTTGTCTTGTCAAGGATGTTCCTTGGGTTCTGAGGAGGAGGCCGGCGGAGGTAATGCTCGCCCTCGATCTTCATGAGGATCTTCATTCTGGGAGCGAAGAGAGGGATGAAGGTCCGCTTCGGGGCAGCACCATTCTTCGACTTCGGGCCTGGACAGAAATCTGCAGGTGGTCCAAGCCTCCGGGTCCCAGGGACATCCCTTGGGGTAGGCTTCTTTGAAGGCTTCCCGTCCAGCTCTCGCTTGGTGCGGTCAGCCTCCTCAACTCGGATGTACTTGTGGACGCGGAGGAGCTCAGAATACATCTTGGGGGGCTTCTTGTCCAGGGAATACGTCAGACGGGAGGTCTTGAGCCCGCGCTTCAACGCCAGCATGGTGACGGGCTCGTCCAGGCTATAGATTTCCAGGGCAGCGATCTTGAAGCGGGTGACGTAGTCCTGCAGCAGCTCCTGGTCTTGCTGGCAGATAGAGAAGAGGCTATCCACCTCCCTTGGCACCTTTCAACAAGCATCGAAGTGTGCCACAAACTTTCCTTCCAGCTGATGGAAGGAGCTGATGGATTCCGGCTCGAGGCGGGTGAACCAAACTCGAGCAGCCTTCCGGAGAGTGGCCGGGAAGGCGATGCATAAAAGAGCATCCGTCGCTCCTTGGACCCTCATGAGAGCCTTATAGCTCTCTAAGTGGTCCAAGGGGTCGGTGGTCCCATCGTAGGGATCCACCTGAGGCATGCGGAACCGATTCGGGATCGATTCCTCTTGGATTTCCTGGGAGAATGGTGGTTGGGTGTTGTAGACCGCTGGATCGATTGGGGAGCTCTGCATGTCAGCAAAGCAGCGGGAGAACTCCGCCAACTTTCACTCGTGCTCCTCCAGGCGCCTCTCAGACTGGCACCTGATGGCCTCGTCGATGCAATCTTCCACCAAGGCCGCTGGAGAAGGAGGTGCCGATCGGTCTCGGCGATGGGCCTTGCCCCGATGGCGCCTGCTGCGCCATACTGCTTCAGCATCGTTGGTCGGGGATCGACTCTCGCAATCCACCAAACCGGAGTGGTTTCTCTTCGCGGGAGTTTGGTGGCTCCCGCGGAGATTGGAAACTGCCCGTGGATGGGAAGGCATGCCTTAGATGGAGCGTAGGCTTCCACGGGGGCCCGTGGCTCAGGTCGTGGGGGTCCTTGGCTGGGGCTGGGTGGCTAGGGAGCGCTGCTGGTGCTGTAGTTGCCACACAGTAGTAGTCGGAGTTTGCAGCTGCAGGACGACAGCTGCGAAAGGACCATCCACCGAGGATGGCATAGGAGGAGGAGGAGGAGCAGGAAGTTCCCTCTTTGGACTGCGCAGCCCTTGGGGAGAAGGAACCTCTCCTGCTCGGCTGGTGGATGCTTCGTGCCCACGCGTCACCACTATGGTTGGAGCACGCTTTCGCCCACTGAGAGCTTACTTATGCAGGGGTTGTTGTTCTGCCCCCTACCTGGCACGCCAATTATTGCTGATCTTATCACGGTGGCCTGTAGCTCATGAGCTGGCGCCGGTTCTCAGACTCTCTCACCTCGAGATCTCCAAGCTTCCAGACCTGCAAAATAGAGTCAGAGACCCGGGCCGGGGATTTCGGCGAGGGCACTCCGACGGTCAAGTTAGAGAGCGGCAAGATGGAACAGGACCTCTAAGGCGGGTTCCCGAAGGATTCCCATGCTTAGAGGAGATATAGATGAAAGAAGTGTAGGGAAGAGAGGGGTTGAAGCCCGGCTTCCTGTGCTGGGTTCACCGAGCTCACACCTGAGGACTTCTTGGTGGTCCCCGGATCGTTCTCTCGATGTTCTCTCGCTTTTTCCCCTTACCTTTCCGCTCGTTTTTACCGTCCCCTTTATACCACGGGTCGTCTTCAACTCCCGTCGCCTCCCCCAGGCTCTCGGAGATCTCTGAATCTTCCTCCCTCCTTTCTCCTTCAAGTCCGGGAGTTAAGTGGCCGGCCCGCCTTGTCCACCGTGTGTCACGAAAGGGGAAGACTGGCGAGGCCTCGGGCCAAGTGTGGGAGCTCTCCTTTCGGGGTGTTGACGGTGGGCTTCTAGCCGTTTCAAGCTCCTGCCCGCAAGGATTTCATTTCTCGGTTGTGGGACCCTACTTAACTGATGTAAATGAGGTTTCGCGTATCACTGCGGGCCATACTGGCATCCTGTACGGGATGTGGCACGCGCAGGCTCTAGTGGCGACCTCACGACCCGTGCCTCTGCCTCCCCGAGGCTTTGCAGAGTAGAGCCGACTTCGGCCGAGGTGGACCCATCAGGGGGTGCCACCTGGCGGAGTGGCAAAGTGAGGCTCGACTTCAGTCGAGGTGGACCCGTCTTGGGGTGCCACCTAGCGAAGGAGCAGGAGGGCCCGGCTCGACCATGGCAGAGGTGGACCCATCTTGGGGTGCCACTTGGCGAGGGAGCAGGGGGCCGCTAGCTTCGGTCGAGATGGACCCCTCCTGGGTGGACACCTGGTGGAGTGGCAAAGAGAGGCTTGACTTCGACCGAGGTGGACCCGTCTTGGGGTGCCACCTGGCGAAGGAGCAGGAGGGCCCGGCTTGACCTCGGCAGAGGTGGACCCATCTTGGGGTGCCACCTGGCGAGAGAGCAGGGGGCCGCCAGCCTCGACCGAGGTGGACTCCTCCTAGGTGGACACCTGGTGGAGTGGCAGAGAGAGGCTCGACTTCGGTCGAGGTGGACCCGTCTTGGGGTGCCACCTAGCGAAGGAGCAGGAGGGCCCGGCTCGACCTCGACAGAGGTGGACCCGTCTTGGGGTGTCACCTGGTGAGGGAGGAGGGGGCCACCAGCTTCGGCTAAGGTGGACCCCTTCTGGGTGGACACCTGGCGGAGTGGCAGAGAGAGGCTCGACTTCGACAGAGGTGGACCCGTCTTGGGCTGCCACCTGGCGAAGGAGCAGGAGGGCCCGGCTCGACCTCGGCAGAGGTGGACCCGTCTTAGGGTGCCACCTGGCGAGGGAGCAGGGGGCTGCCAGCTTCGGCCGAGGTGGACCCCTCCTGGGTGGACACCTGGTGGAGTGGCAGAGAGAGGCTCGACTTCGACCGAGGTGGACCCATCTTGGGGTGCCACCTGGCGAAGGAGCAGGAGGGCCCGGCTCGACCTCGGCAAAGGTGGACCCGTCTTGGGGTGCCACCTGGCAAGGGAGCAGGGGGCCGCCAGCTTCAGCCGAGGTGGACCCCTCCTGGGTGGATACCTGGCGGAGTGGCAGAGAGAGGCTCGACTTTGGCCGAGGTGGACCCGTCTTGGGGTGCCACCTGGCGAAGGAGCAGGAGGGCCCAGCTCGACCTCGGCAGAGGTGGACCCATCTTGGGGAGCCACCTGGCGAGGGAGCAGGGGGCTGCCAGTTCGGCCAAGGTGGACCCCTCCTGGGTGGACACCTGGCGGAGTGGCAGAGAGAGGCTCGACTTCGACCGAGGTGGACCCATCTTGGGGTGCCACCTGGCGAAGGAGCAGGATGGCCCGGCTCGACCTCGATAGAGGTGGACCCGTCTTGGGGTGCCACCTGGTGAGGGAGCAAGGGGACGCCAGTTCGGCCAAGGTGGACCCCTCCTGGTTGGACACCTGGTGGAGTGGTAAAGAGATGCTCGACTTCGACCGAGGTGGACCCGTCTTGGGGTGCCACCTGGCAAAGGAGCAGGAGGGCCCGGCTCGACCTCGACAGAGATGGACCCGTCTTGGGGTGCCACCTAGCGAGGGAGCAGGGGGCCGCCAGCTTCGACCGAGGTGGACCCCTCCTGGGTGGACACCTGGCGGAGTGGCAGAGAGAGGCTCGACTTCGGTCGAGGTGGACCCGTCTTGGGGTGCCACTTGGCGAAGGAGCAGGAAGGCCCGACTCGATCTCGGCAGAGGTGGACCCGTCTTGGGGTGCCACCTGGCAAGGGAGCAGGGGGCCGCCAACTTCGGTCGAGGTGGACCCCTCCTGGGTGGATACTTGGTGGAGTGGTAGAGAGAGGCTCAACTTCGGTCGAGGTGGACCCGTCTTGGGGTGCCACCTGGTAAAGGAGCAGGAGGGCCCGGCTCAACCTCGGCAGAGGTGGACCTGTTTGGGGTGCCACCTGGCGAGAAAGCAGGGGGCCGCCAGCTTTGACCGAGGTGGACCCCTCCTGGGTGGACACCTGGCAGAGTGGCAGAGAGAGGCTCGACTTCGGCCAAGGTGGACCCGTCTTGGGGTGCCACCTGGCGAAGGAGCAGGAGGGCCTGGCTCGACCTCGGTAGAGGTGGACCCGTCTTGGGGTGCCACCTAGCGAGGGAGCAGGGGGCTGCCAGCTTCGGTCGAGGTGGACCCCTCTTGGGTGGACACCTGGCGGAGTGGCAGAGAGAGGCTTGACTTCGACCGAGGTGGACCCATCTTGGGGTGCCACCTGGCGAAGGAGCAGGAGGGCCCGGCTCGACCTCGGCAGAGGTGGACCCATCTTGGGGTGCCACCTGGCGAGGGAGCAGGGGGCCGCCAGTTCGGCCGAGGTGGACCCCTCCTGGGTGGACACGTGGTGGAGTGACAGAGAGAGGCCCGACTTTGACCGAGGTGGACCCGACTTGGGGTGCCACCTGGCGAAAGAGCAGGAGGGCCCGGCTCGACCTTGGCAGAGGTGGACCCGTCTTAGGGTTCCACTTGGCAAGGGAGTAGGGGGCCGCCAGTTCGGCCGAGGTGGATCCCTCCTGGATGGACACCTGGCGGAGTGGCGGAGTGGCGGAGAGAGGCTCGACTTCGGCCGAGGTGGACCCATCTTGGAATGCCACCTCGCGAAGGAGTAGGAATTTTGAAAGAAAAATCCATGTGGCACCGGCAGCGTCCAGCTGGACTTGACACACGTTCCACGTGAGCGATCTAGCCATATCAGTTCCCATACATGCATATCCGCAATGATGTCTTAGGATCATTTTAGGCTGGACTCTTTATTAATTACAAATGAAATACTGGACCTGGTGAAAGAAATTCCTGCAATTGCTATTGCTAGACTTGGTACAATGATAAAAAATAAATATAGTTATACATCAAGTTACAGAAAATTATGGGATGTCAAGCAAAAGGCAATAGCCATGCTGTTCGGGGATTGGGATATGTCACATGATTTATTGCAGAAATGGTTGCATGCGGTAGAAGAATTTAATCCTGGCTCTTGATTAGCCTTATGAAAATCAAATGAGCCTTATACAAATCAACTTGGATTTTTGGTTAGCCTTGTGAAAACCAACATATTTCATCTTGTGCTCAATTTGATCGTGTTTTCTAGGCATTTGCACCCTCGATTGAAGGGTTTAAATATTATTGACCGGTTATAAGTATTGATGCTACCTTCCTGTATGGAAAATATAAGGAGAAGTTGATGATTACAGTTGCTGTTGATGGAAATAATCAGATATTTATACTTGTATTTGGTATTGTCGATGAAAAATCAGTTGATACATGGGATTGGTTCTTAGCTTGCATCAAAAAATTTGTTACATCATGTCGGGATATTTGTCTAATTTTTGATCAACATGCTAGTATACTTGCTGTAGTGCAAAATGAGTATCTAAGTTGGCAGCTACCGAATGCTTATCATGTTTATTGCCTGTGTCATGTGGCAAGTAATTTCAATTCAAGATTTTATGATCCAAAATTAAGGAATGTCGTGAAAAAAAACTGTAATGCAAACATAACCTAAAAAATTTTAGAAATATATAAAAAATATTGAAAAATTTAATCCATAAGCTATTTAATGGCTGAATGATATCTTTCTAGAGAAATTGACACGTTTACATTATAACGGGTTTACATTATAACGGATGACGCTATGGGATGATGACAACAAATATATTCGAGTATTTCAATGGAGTTTTAAAAAATATTTGATTTTTATCAATAACTATATTGGTGCAGTTGACTTTCTTTCGATTTGTAACATATTTTGAAGGTCAACGTGCCAGGCAAATAATGCACTTGACAGGAATGAAATATTTACTCATTTTATTATAGAATATGTAATGTCCAAGCAAGCCAAAGATACATCACATATATTTACAAGATTTGATAGAGTTAGTGGCTTATTTCAAGTCCAAACCGCAAGGCATAAACCAAACATGAATAGAGGTGACAACATACAAGTGACTGTATCTCTCTATTAAATAAAAAAATATTATATATTATGTTGTGTATATGTTGATTTATGGTTTTTGAAGTTGTAGGTTATACGTTTTTCACAGCGAACATGTATGTGTCATAAATGGCAGTGTTATCATTTACCTTACTCTCACATCATGGCTGCTTGTCTATATGTTGCTATTGATTTTTATAGATATATTGATCGGTGCTATACTTTACATGACTATCATCAAACTTGTGCATCACAATTTCAACCAATTCCATACCAAGAATATTGGTCCCGACAAAATGGAGATGGTATCATTATATCTATAAACATAGATTGCGACATAAGGGTAGGCCACGGTCTATAAGGATTAGAAATTATATGGATGTCAGAGAAGCTGGCAATAAATGCATGTATACAATCTGTAAGGAGAAAGGGCATAACAGACGGTCATGTCCAAGACTTTTACAAGCAAATTAGTTATATTACAGAAATCACATTTCACAGGTATTTTAAGGTACATCAATCAATTCTCTTATTTATGTGATGTTTATTTATTGATTATTACAACAACTATACATATATGTTTTTATTGTTCAAATTTTATTGATGTGCTAGGATAGGAGTTGCTTACTGCTCTGGAAGTGCTATCAAACGTTAATGGTTGATGTTATTACTTTGTATTATGATTGATGGACTGTAGTTCTACTGTATAGTTGTGATGTATTGTTGTTCATATCTTGACGTGTATTACTGTTTTCATATGATTTTGTATTATATTTGATCATTTAACATATTTTAATTAACCTTTTAAAAAACAAATGGTTTGTTATAGGGAGTTTGTGCTTAATTAATTTTTTTAAAATTATTGTATATCACAGTTAGGAATTCCGGTCCTTCAGATCGTAGTGTACTTTATAATCAGGATTCACATAGATCATGCTTAGCATGGGACGGATAGGATACTTGTATTTTGCACTGTCGACATCGAGAGTTGGTTATGCACCGATCAATATCGCTCGATAGGCATATATTGCCTCTTTTGATGTAGTCTAGATTTTTATGGTTTTACTCATGTGGGATTTATTAAATTGGACTGGCATTTGATTACCGCTTTTGTCGAGCGCTGGCGTCCAGAGATACATACATTTCATTTTTTTTCAGGGAGAGTGCATCATCACCTTTCAGAATATTACTATTCAGCTAGGTTTGCCAGTTGATGGTTTACCGATGACAGATACTATATAGGTAGACTGGAGACATCTTTGTCATAATTTATTAGGGGTTATCCCATGACATGGTAGACTCCAGGGATCATGATTTAGCCTAGTCTGGCTAGCTGAGCAGTTTCATGAGTTAGCTTTTGATGCCAACTAGATAGCCATACAGTGATATGCTCGAGCTTATATTTTATAGCTGATGGTTGGATATTTATTCATGGATAAATCTGGAAGTCTGATGCATCTCATGTTTATGTCTCTACTAGCGCAGTTAGAGATTGCTAGACACTACAGTTGGGATAGTACAGAGCTCGCATAGTTGTATAGAAAGATGTATAGGACGAGCAGGAGAGATGCTGATGATATAGTTGATCCTTTATTACTGCTACAGTTATGGGCATCGGACATGTTGACTCCTATCTTGATTTTGATGAATAACAAAATACTTAAGTATATTTGAGTACTAACTGTGTGTTAAAAGTGTGTTTTTCAGAATAGGGCACTCATTAAAATTATAATATGTTGAAAGTTCAAAACTTGTTATCTTGTTGAAGAAGTCACTCTCTTTGATGGAACTTCAAGTTAAATGGACCTTGATACATAAGAATAACCTTGAAGAACTCAAATCTTGAAGTTTGAGAAGTTTCAGCAGAGTTTCAGGAGAGTTTCAACCAAGTGTCAACTCATCGAAGTGAAGTGTCGACTCACAGAAGTTTGAGCTAATATGTAGAAAAAATTTTAAATAGCATGTATGAAATGTCGACTCATGAAGCTTAAGTGTCGTCTCATGTGTCGACTCAAGACCTGAGACCAGAAGTGATATAGAATGATGGGGACATCTCAAGCACGGATCTTGAAGCAAGCATAATTATTGGAGTGGCACAGATCTTGAAGCATTTTTGGAATAAATTTATTTAGGATTTATCTTTTGTTTAAAATTTGAATTAGGATTTGGTTGGTTAGGATTGATATATGGATAGGCTTATCTTATCCTATCTTATATTTGAATTTGATTTAGGATTTGGTTGGTTAGGATTGATATATGGATAGGCTTATCTTATCCTATCTTATATTTGAATTTGATTCGTTCTTATCTTTTTATCTTGTATTCAAATTCAAATGAGGGTTGGAAAATCTATAAATACCACCCTCAGCCTTTTGTAATGGGAGGATGGATGAATAAAATTTTTATTGTTCTGTGTGAAGGATCTGTGTGCTCCTAGGATATCTGTATGATCCCTTCTCCATCTTCCCAGGGTTTCTGTGTGATCCCTGATTTTGGGCATCTGTGTGAGCCCAGGGCATCTATGTGAGCCCCTTTGCTATGTGCTTGTTCTTCTAGGGCATCTGTGTGAGCCCCTTTGCCATGTGCTTGTTCTTCTTGGGGAATCTATGTGAACCCCAGTATTTTTTCTTAACCCTGCACCCTCTTCTTTCCTCCTTTGCAAATCCTAATCCCTGGTGACTTTCATGCTCACCAGCGATCCAGTCCAATCCCTGTCCCGCATCAAATGGTATCAGAGCTAAAGGATTAGGATTTTTCTGTTTCATCACCGGCCCACTATTCTCTTTCTTCCCTGTTTCAAATCTCGTCCACGGATCCTTCCCTAACATCCACGTCGGACCACCCTCCCCCCAGCCGGTCACCCACCACCATTCCTCCCTTCCAGCCCTCACCCCTGTTTTCTGCTTCGTCTATGCCAAGCTCTCCAAGAACTGCCTGCAGCCCATTTTCAAAGCACAGATTTCAAAGCACACCGATCTCAAAGCCACACCATTTTCAAAGCAAAGTTGATTAAAAAAAAAAAATCATGGTTATGTCAAGCTAAAAGTTTGGAGTTCACGGAGCTAAAGTCAAGCTGAAGCTGGAGCCTGACCCAAACTCGACAGAGTCGAGTTTTTTTCCCACCGTAGGAGAATGATGGGGACATCTCAAGCACGGATCTTGGAGCAAGCATAATTATTGGAGTGGCACAGATCTTGAAGCATTTTTGGAATAAATTTATTTAGGATTTATCTTTTGTTTAAAATTTGAATTAGGATTTGGTTGGTTAGGATTGATATATGGATAGGCTTATCTTATCCTATCTTATATTTGAATTTGATTTAGGATTTGGTTGGTTAGGATTGATATATGGATAGGCTTATCTTATCCTATCTTATATTTGAATTTGATTCGTTCTTATCTTTTTATCTTGTATTCAAATTCAAATGAGGGTTGGAAAATCTATAAATACCACCCTCAGCCTTTTGTAATGGGAGGATGGATGAATAAAATTTCTATTGTTCTGTGTGAAGGATCTGTGTGCTCCTAGGGTATCTGTATGATCCCTTCTCCATCTTCCCAGGGTTTCTGTGTGATCCTTGATTTTGGGCATCTGTGTGAGCCCAGGGCATCTATGTGAGCCCCTTTGCTATGTGCTTGTTCTTCTAGGGCATCTGTGTGAGCCCCTTTGCCATGTGCTTGTTCTTCTTGGGGAATCTATGTGAACCCCAGTATTTTTTCTTAACCCTGCACCCTCTTCTTTCCTCCTTTGCAAATCCTAATCCCTGGTGACTTTCATGCTCACCAGCGATCCAGTCCAATCCCTGTCCCGCATCATAGAACATGCTGAATTCAAGTTTTTCCTCAAGTGTCGATTCATGAAGATGAAGTATCGACTTAAGTATCGACTCACCAGAAGAAGTGTCGATGTACCAGTGCATTCCAGAGAGCTTCAAAAAGTATTTTTGATCTAGTGTCGACTCATAATCTGAAGTGTCGATACTTATAGGTCTGGATGAACAGTAACGGCTAGTTTTTTGAAACGCAGAAATGATTTTTTTTTATCTTTAACGATTATTTTCACCTCTCCAACGGTCAAAAATGATCATTTAAGGCTTGAAAAGATATTTAAAGTGGACCAAACTCAAGAGAAAAAAAAATAATGAGCAACTAATGAGAATTTATTAAGGGTTCATTATTTTTGAGTGAAGTTAAGCCTTCAAGCATTCAAGAGTATTCAGGAAGCATTCAAGTCCATCATTCAAGCATCCATTAAGGCTTCAACAACTTGGGAACAAGCTTCTCAACTACAATCAAAGAGTCTAAAAGTGATATTTATATTTTTTTCAAAAGCTTATTGTACTTTTATCTTGAACTTGACTTTATTGTTGTTCATAGTTTCAAGTGAATTGAAACTAGTGGTTGGGTTGTTGGTGAGCCTTATACAAATCAACTTGGATTTTTGGTTAGCCTTGTGAAAACCAACATATTTTTGGTTAGTCTTGTAAAAATCAAGAGGTTGTTAGTGAGCCTTGTGAAAACCAACTAGATTTTTGGTTAGCCTTATGAAAAGCAAGGAGTTGTGATTAGTTAGCCCAGAAAACTAATCGACTGCAATCAAGTGGGATTATAGTAAAATATCCAAGTGGACCTTGGAAAGTGGATGTAGGTGTTTTGGTGTGCACCGAATCACTATAAATTATTGTATGTTTGTGATTGCTTCTCTTCTCTTGCTTTTACTTTATTTTCACTGCATTTTAATTATCAAGTACACTTACACTTGAGATCACTGGCACCTTCATTATTTTGAATTGGCACTCTCACTTACAAGTTTTAAAAATCCAATTCATCCCCCTCTTGGGATACTTCGCTAGACAACAAGTGGTATCAGAGCCATGTTCTCATCTTTTAGGTTTAACCATCTTGAGTAAAGATCTATGGTAGTCCCTTTAGGTTCTAGTATTGTTGAGGGTCAAGCCTCAAATAGATCATCCTTTTTTAATTGCACAAATTATACGTATTGGAAAACTTGCATGAGAATTTATATGCATTCAATAGATTATAATCTTTGGAAGGTTGTACTAAAAGGTTTCCATATTCCTTCCACGATGGTTAATAGCATTTCCATTCCAAAACTAGAAGAGGATTATGATGAAAACGACATTAAGCAATCAGAGCTTAATGCTAAAGCTATGAACTTGTTCTATTGTGCATTGGGTCCTAATAAATTTAATAAGATATCCACATGCACATCTACAAAAAAAATTTGGGACACGCTTGAGGTTATTCATGAGGGTACTCATCAGGTGAAGAATGCTAAAGTGAATATGCTTGTACATACATATGAAATATTTAGAATGGAGCCTAATGAACTATAATTCATATGTATACTAGATTTACTAATATTGTAAATGGTATGAAAAGTCTTGGAAAGATTATGTCTAACGCTGACCTTGTAAATAAAATTTTCAGGTCATTGCCAATATCTTGGGATCCGAAAGTCATAGCAATTCAAGAAGTTAAAGATATTGAGACACTTCCCTTGGAGCAACTTGTTGGTTCACTCATAATTTATGAGTTGAACTTGAAACAAAAGGTAGTGGATGCAGATAGGAAGAAGAAGACCATCGCATTCAAATCCACTACACCAAATGAATCTTCAAGTGAAGAATTAGAAAAAGCAGAAAATAGGGATGAAGAGGCTCTAGTGGTAAAAAAATGTAGAAGATTCATGAGAAAGAAAAAGTTCTCATTCAAAAAGAAGTCACACAAAGGTGAGCCTAGCAAAGACAAAGGCAAAGAAAAGGAAAAAAAGAAAGAGAAGGATCAACCTATTTGTTTTGAGTATAAGAAGCCTGGACATTATAAATTTAATTATCCTCTTCTTAAGAAATTCAAGAAGAAGTTTAAAAAGAAAGCAATAATGGCAACATGAAATGATAGTGAAGACTCCAGTTTAGAGGAAGAACAATCAGAAGTTGCCAATCTTTGTCTTATGATTCAAGAAGATGAGATATAATCTGAACTCCAATTAGAATTTACTTTTAAAGAACTTAGAGATGCTTTGATGAACTTATACATGAATACAAATTGCTGAAAATTGAAACTAAAAAATTAAAAAAACATGCTGATTCATTTTTTCATTAAAACACCAATCTTGCAAATAAAAATAATAATTTAAAAACTAAGATTGATATTTTAGAAAAATAAAAAAAAATCTTTATCAAAAGAAATAGAAGTTTTGAAAAGATCCAAGATTGTTGTTACAAATAATAAACTTTTAAAGAAAAACAAAGACCTTGAGATAGAAAATAAAAAATTTAAAGATGAACTTGACAAAGTTAAATCTTTTATTAAAAAATTTATATTTAGTTCTGAAAAATTAAATTTATTGTTGAACAATCAAAGAGCTGTATTTGATAAAACTAGATTTAGTTACAAAAAATAAAAGAAACAAAAATTTTTCAAGAATTTTTTTGTTCCTGCATCATTCAATGTTACTTGTTTTAGTTGTAAAAAATTTGGCATAAAGCATAGCAGTGTAACCTAAGAAAGTTAAATAATTCTAGAAAGGTTTGGATTTCAAAAGGAACCACCATTAGTACTAACCCTAAATGATCCAAGATAGCTTGGGTACCTAAAATGAAAACTTGATATGTTTTGCAGATGTGTCATGCAATTAAAGAGAAGAAAATATTATGGTATTTTGACAATGGTTGCTCAAGACATATGATCGGAGACGTAAAGCAATTCACATCTATAGAAGTTCTAAATGGTGAAAATGTGACATTTGATGATAATGGTAAAGGCAAAATCATCGTTATCGGTAAAATCTATATCATCACCTCTACTTATGTTAATAATGTTCTACTTGTTGATGGATTTAAACATAATTTGCTTACTATTAGTCAATTTTACGATAAAGGTTATAAAGTAGTTTTTGAATCAACTTTTTGTATGGTATCTAGTCTTAATGATAATGGAGTGAAATTCATTGGAAATAGGCATGGCAACATCTACCTTGTTGATCTTGATAATTTACTTTTACAAGATGGTGAATGCCTAGTTGCAATGAATGCCATAATTAATGAGACTAGTTGGCTTTAACATCATAGATTAGGTCATACAAGTATGCATCTATTTTATAAATTATGCAAAAAGGATTTAGTTAAAGATTTACCAAAACTTATATTTGAAAAAAATAAAATTGTAAAACTTGTCAATTTAGAAAACAAACAAGAATATCTTTTAAAACTAAAGGAATGGTTTCAACTTCTAGACCACTAGAACTATACTTCATATGAATTTTTTTAGATCAACTAGGACCACAAGCCTAGAAGGCAAGAGGTAGAGACTAGTCATAATTGATGATTTCTTTCAATTTACATGAGTTTTATTTTTAGCACATAAAGATGAATCATTTTCGGCTTTCATGAAGTTTTATCGAAAAGTTTCAAATGAAAAAGGTATTTTTGTTGTTTGTATTCGAAGTGACCATGAAACTGAATTTGAAAATTAAGATTTTGAAAATTTTTATAATGAAAAAAGTATTAAACATAACTTTTCTGTACCTAGAATATCTTAACAAAATGGGGTAATAGAAAAAAAATCAAACTTTAGAAGAGATGGCACGTACAATGCTTTGCGAAAATGATCTTTTGAAATATTTTTGGATAGAAGCTGTTAATACTGCCTGTTATATTTTAAACCGTGTTTTAATTAAGCCAATTTTAAAGAAAACTCCATATGAGCTTTGGAAAGAAAGAAAATATATTTTAAAGTATTTTCGGATTTTTGGTTGCCGATGTTTTATTTTAAATAATGAAAAAAATAATTTAGACAAATTTGATGCCAAGTCAGATAAAGGTATCTTTTTAAGATACTCTATATCTAGCAAGGCATACGGAGTTTTTAACAAAAGAACACTTGTAGTAGAAGAGTTCATGCATGTAGTGTTTGAAGAGTCTACTAACAAGTCCTATAGAAAAGATGATATTTTTGATGAATGTGCAGATGTTGAAGGATTTAAGAAGCTGACTTTAGATGATCCCCTTCCAAAGAAAGTAAAAGATCAAAACAAGAAGAATGAAGAATAAGCCACAAGATCTTCACCAAATAATCTACCTAAAGAATAGAGGTATGCTCATGGACATCCTAAGAAATTAATCTTAGAAAATCCATCGAAAGGGATAAAAACTAGATCCTTTATTAGAAATGAATGGTTATATTACTGAAGAAGTTTTTGTTGAACAATCACCTAATTTTAAAAATCATGCACATCCTAATCATGTTTTCAAACTACACAAAGTACTTTATGATTTAAAGCAAGTCCCTCGTGTATGGTATAAAAGACTTAATAAATTTTTAATTGTAAATGGTTTTACTAAAGGTCATGTTGATACAACTTTGTTTTTAAAGAAAAAGTCTGATGATATCTTAGTAGTACAAATTTATGTGGATGATATTATCTTTGATGCCACTAATGAATCTCTTTGTCAAAAATTTGCAAAGCTAATGCAAAAAGAGTCTGAGATGAGCATGATGGAAGAATTGAGCTACTTCCTCGGACTTCAGATTAAATAAACAAGTGAAGGAATTTTCATCAATCAAGCTAAATACACAAAGAAGATCTTGAAAAAGTTTGGGATAGAGAAGACTAAATCTATTGATACATCTATGAGCCTTTGATGTAAGCTTGACAAGGATGAATCTGGTAAGAAATTTTAACAAAAATTTTATAGAGATATCATTGGATCATTACTGTACTTAACTGCCACTATACGAGATATTATGTTTAGTGTATGCATGTGTGTTAGATATCAGTCTGAGTCTAAGGAATCATATTTAATGGCTGTTAAGCGCATACTTAGATATTTATCTGAAACTGTTAATATTGAATTATGGTACTCTAAGAATTCAGCTATTAATTTAATTGCATATTCTGATGCTGATTTTGTTGGCTGTAAGTTAGATAGTGTTGTCGCCTGGACCATCGTGGCCTGTAGCTTCGATGCGGCGTCGGGCATCACCCTCCTCGTTTGGAATCCTATGTGCGTACTCAATCCTACAAAAGAAAAAAGATCCGAGCCGGGGATTCCAGTGAGGGCACTCCGACGATCAAGTCAGTAGGCGATCTAGGAGAACAGATCTCCCTCGGTGGATCCCGGTGAGGTCTCCATGTTCAGAGGTTATCTTTTAGAGAAAAGAAAGCGAGAAAGTGAGGAAGGAGCATCAGCAGAGAAGGAGAGCCTGAGCAGGGTTGGCTATGTCCATGGGATTCTTCCGATGAATTCCCCGGTAGCCTTAGAGCGTTTCCTCTGGTTTGCTCTCCCCTTCTATATGCTAACAATTACCTCGCATGCCCCTTGCTTATCCGTTGCTCTCTTCTTGCTTGCCTTTGGTCGGAGGCCCCTTTTGTTTGTTATAGAGAGGCAGTGTTGTCCCTTGGCTTGCTTCCCAGATGTTTCGCTTTTGGGGGAGTCCCGAGGGTTGACATCCAGTAGCATTCGGGGACTGTTTATAAGCTCTCCTTTCTTCCTTCAGGGCAGGGAGTTATATCGCTGGTCTGACATTCTGGTTGGTCGCCATATTTTGGAAAGCTTGGCAAAGCATTGGTATGCGGGCAGCCATCCTAGGATTTGAATCCTCTGGCATGACCTTCTTCTTGTTGGTGATGCAGACGGTAGGTTAAGGGACACCATGCCTCGAATGGGACATCCCTTCCTGATCGGTGTAAATCGGGGTCTGAGGGGATCCTGGTGCTTCGATGAGGCGTCTCACTCTATAGACCTCAGGCGGTGGGCAGTCGCTTGTCAGTCGTACCTTCCCAGTGGCAGGGTCTTGATGAAGACAACCCCCTTTCCCGCTATGATTTGAATCTCTGTCGTCCTCCTTCCTTCAGTTGGTGATAGTATGAGCTCGACCCCAACCGGGAGCTGACCTTGGCAAGGGGGCTCACTTCGGCTTCTCGCTTGGGCGCCATGATCAAGTGGCACCTCCGCCTGTCAGTTGACAGCCAGCATCTAGATGGACTCCATGTCAGCGGATACAGCCATATCAGATAGAAAAAGTACTTCTGAAACTTGTCAATTTCTTGGAGTTAACTTAATCTCATGGTTTAGCAAGAAATAAAATACAGTTGCACTATCAATAGCTGAGGCTGAATATATTGCAGCTGGAAATTGTTGTACTCAAATCTTATGGATTAAGCAACAACTTAAGAATTTTGGCATCAAACTAACTAAGACATCAATTAGATGTGATAACACTAGTACTATAAAATTAACTAAGAATCTTGTTTAATACTCAAGAAGCAAGCACATTGAAATTAGATATCATTTTATTAGGGATCATGTTCAAAATAATGATGTTATACTTGAATTTGTTTGCACTGAAATGCAATTAGCTGATATACTGATCAAGCCACTTCATGAAGATAGGTTCAGTATGATTAGAAGAGAATTTGGAGTCATTAATCTTTTTGATTAAATTTCGATCTCTTCATGACTTTTCAAATTTTCTTTAAGAATTTCTTGATCAAAATATCCTTGAAAATCTTATTCAATCATTTGTTGGCTGTTAGAATCAATTATCAAATCTTCCTATGATTTTTTCCTTTTGTTTTCCTTAATTTTTTGAAGTATTGACATTTTGAAGTGTCGACACCTCCAAGTGTCAACACTTGGACTCAAGCCTGTGAGCCGATACTTGACCGGCAGGAATCGGTGATAAAATAAGGAAATCGATCCATTTTCTCTCATTTTCTTTCCAAATCCTTTGAGCCGACACCTTGCCCCACTGTTCCCTGACTTCCGGTCCATGTTTTTACTGTTCCATTATAGATTGGAGCCCATTTTTTCTATTTTCTTTCCTGTTCTTCATGGTTTACCATGATCCCTTTGCCCGTTCTTCTTCCATTTGTCTATTTCCTCTTTTTCCTGGAAGATGGGTCCCAAAATATAGTTAGTCAGGAGACCTCGACCCTCTACACAAAATACATAGTGGCGCACAAAGGCGCGTCATAAGGATTCGGTAGCAGAGGCACCAGTTCAGCAGGAGATACCTATCCGACCACCCATCCATGGAGTAGACCGGATGGCCTCCAAGGCCATTGTCGGAGGACGGAGGGTAGATTTTGACTTTATGGACCAGCATCACTTTCTTATAGGGGATTGGCTGAGAGATGCAAGGATGGCCCACTTCTGTTCACTGACGAAGAGATTATATCTAGCACTGGTTCGAGAGTTTTATGGCACATTGGCCAGAGCGGATGACTGGATAGCTGAGGTCAGAGGGACTTCTATTCCACTGACTGCAAAGGTCTTGAGCAGAGCATAGGAGATCCCTATGAGGGGTACCGTAGCGAACTCCTTGATTGATAAGATGAGCGAATTTCGATGCATTTTTGAGATAGAGAATCTCAGAGAGGGAGCTACAATTGTAGCGTCTCGACTTTCTCCGGAGATAAGATTACTGTACCACATCGTCGCCTGGATACTTTCACTGAAGACCGGACGCTTCGACTTCATCACGGAAAGAGAGTTGCTTGTCATGGTTTCCCTGGTTAGGACTCCTATTTGCCTTCCAGTACTCATGGTCCATCAGATGATTAAGGCATCTACTAGCAGGAGATTGTGTCTATCTTATGGCATAGGACTGACCATTCTATTCAAGGCTTATGGAGTTGACTTTGATGGAGAGCCCTACAGATAGCTACTCCACACTGACATCTATGACGAGAGATTTCTACATAGGATGGGGTATCACTTGCATAGAGGTCAATGGAGGCGTAGGATGTCTGGACATACTACTGACACTGATGAGGACACTGCTAAGGAGGAGCACATATTTAGATATGAGACCAGGCCATTTGAGCCACCGAGGGACTACCTGAGCCGCAGCCCAAGCCATTAGTACAGCCACCTCCTGGAGATAATACAGATAAAAGGATCACTCGCTTGGAGACCGAAGTCATGACTATTAGACAGCAAGTTGATCATATTCACATGGAAATGAGAGTAGGTCATTAGGAGATAAGAGAGGGATTCTCTACTGTTCTGGCCGCACTTGAGAGATTATCTTCTGCCAGAGCACCTTCTCCTCCATCGTCACATTCTTCGCCTGGTCCACCAGCACCTTCAGCTCCAGCTCCAAACATAGAGATTGGAGATGGCTAGGGCGATTCTTTCATAGATTTTGACATTGCAGATTATATGACGGACCTTGAGCCAAATGTTGTCGCTGATCAGGATACAGTGCCCGCAGCGGACAAGACGAGGACTCTAGAGGCTGTTCCTGATCCTAGTTCTTCTATTATGACTCCAGTTCTCCCTACCATTCCTGATCCTTCAAACATTTCAGTTTCCACTCTTATTCTTCACACTGATCCACTTGATACTTCTATTGATTTACCAATTCCTACTTTTAGTATACCCACTAGGACATCACCTGTATCTTCTACTTCTTTGATCCGGGAACTAGGATTTTACACATCTGGTTTTCACATTCTTTCTTCAAGACCCAATTTTGATGTCACACCTATCACGAATATAGTTGCTGAACCCATCACACTTCATGTTCCTTCTCCTGACGTCACTTCCTCCTCTACAACACCAGCCAAAGAAAGAGCACGTGCCAGAAGCAGAGGTCAAGGGCGTGGCGATGCTCCTAGACCTGTCCGGACCAGACTTTCAGATCTTTGATCGATGTGGCCGCGACCCCGATCTTCTAGAGTTACTGGACCAATCTTTCTAGAGATTGGGTCTTCCTCTAATGAGGAAAGCATCCCTTTGGATTGTTTAGTATATCAGTCTATCTGTATTTCAGTGTTTCCATGTATTAGTGTGTCCATATACTTGTTATCTGTTACTTATATCAAATTCTAAATCTGATGTATCAAATATTTAAAATTTTTTATGTATATACTGATATTTTCAAATTTTATCTGTGTGCACTCTTACTTTACTACAATGCTTTATCTCTACTTTGTTCTATTTTTTTCTCATCTTTTTAATGATGACAAAAAGAGGGAGAATTAGTAATAATGAAGAAATAATTAATGAATGGCAAAAAGAGAGAGTAATGGCAAATAAAAAAATTAAATTAAAAGAGAGATGAAGAGAAGAAGAAAGTAATAAATAAGGGGAGAGAAAAGTTCTAAAAAAAGTAAATTTTGAATTTTTTCAAAACTTTCTAAATCTTTTGAAAATATTCTTTAAAAAATATTTTTCAGATCATATATTGAAGGGGAGCTTTTGTTCTATACTTTTGATCTATACCCTTCAATTCTAAGCTCTAATATTCATTATCTTTAATTATTTTACTTTTGATGCTCTGATACTTTTTATTCTCATTTCTATATAATTCTGATATTCTTTGTTTTCATACTCTGAAACTATTCATGCTCTAATATTTTTGCTATGATACTATCTATCTTTTTGATATATTTTTTGCTATGATATGTTATAACATTTTTCATGCTCTTAAAGCTTTTACTCTGATACTCTTCATAGTTCAATTTGTTTTGTTCTAGTGCTTATCTTTAAGATATATTTTTAGCTTTGATACACACAGTAAACATCTAATATTTTGATATATTTCAATTATAGCTCTAATACATTACAATCATAGCTTTAATACATCATAGTTATAGCTCTAATACATTGAATTTATATAAATTGAATTCCTTCTTATATATATAGCTCTGATACATTGTAGATAAGTTTTTGTTCTTGATAAATATTACAATTTAAATCATGATACTTATTATAAATTGCTCTAATACTTATAATCAATTGCTTTATACTTATTGCAAATCCTTTGAGCTTAGCATAGGTATTGTTGCCGATCTCGTCGCCGCGCCTGTGGCTTCGGAGCCGCCGATCTGACTAGACCGTCTCGCCCCTGGGGTCTCCTGGCTCGATCGAACCTGCAAGGCAAGGTCAGAAACTCTGGCCGGGGATCCCGATGAGGGAGCTCCGACGGTCAAGTTAGTAGACGGCGAGAGGGAACAGAGTCTCTGAGACGGGCCCCCGAGGGAGTCCCAGACTTAGAGATCATGCTAGCAAGAAAGGTCCCAGAAAGAATAGAAACCCGGCCGGGTCCCTTCACCGAGCTCATGCCCAAGGTCCCCTCTCGGGATCTCGGATCTTGCTCTTGGACTCGAGACTCCAGCCTTTGTTTCTTGCTTACCTTGTCGTCTATTTTCTCATTTCTTTTATCTCCTCCTGTTACCTTCTCGTTTTTCGCCCCCGGGAGGCTTCGTTGTCTCTTTTGCCTCCTCCCCTCCGTTTCTTTTCCTTTCCCATTCTGGATCAAAGAGCCAGGCGACTTCCCGGCCTTGCTTGCCGAGCCCAGCGAGGAAAGAGTAGGGGAAGGGGGCACCGGTCAGACCGCCGACCAGACCTCGGGCCGAGCGTGAGCGCTCTATTTCCCAAGCACCGATGTTGTCCGTTATTGGGCCCTGTCTTGTCAGGGCCTCGCTTCTCGACTACGGAGCCTGTCGGGCTGATGTAAGCGATGTTCCGCGTGTCGCCGCCGACCGTACGAGTGCTGTCTTCGGGGTGCGGCGCGCGCGGCTCGAGGGGCAATCTTGGAGCTCGTGCTCTTGCTCCTTGGAAGCTTCTTCGCGCATGTTGGCCTGCCTCGGCCGAGGCGGGACCATCTCAGGGTGCCACCTGGCGAGGGAGCAGGGAGGCCGCCGGCTTCGGCCGAGGTGGACCCCTCCTGGGTGGACACCTGGCAGAGCGGCAGAGGGGCGCTCGACTTCGACCGAGGTGGTCCCATCTCCGGGCGACACCTGGCGAAGGAGCGAGGGGCCCGGCTCGACCTCGGCCTCGGTGGGACCGTCTCAGGGTGCCACCTGGCGAGGGAGCAGGGAGGCCGCCTGCTTCGGCCGAGGTGGACCCCTCCTGGGTGGACACCTGGCGGAGCGGCAGAGGGGCGCTCGACTTCGGCCGAGGTGATCCCGTCTCCGGGCGACACCTGGCGAAGGAGCGAGGGACCCGGCTCGACCTCGGCCTCGGTGGGACCGTCTCAGGGTGCCACTTGGCGAGGGAACGGGGAGGCCGCCGTCTTCGACCGAGGTGGACTCGTCCTGGGTGGACACCCGGCGGAGCGGCAAAGGGGCGCTCGACTTCGGCCGAGGTGGTCCCGTCTCCGGGCGACACCTGGCGAAGGAGCGAGGGGCCCGGCTCGACCTCGGCCTTGGTGGAACCGTCTCAGGGTGCTACCTGGCGAGGGAGCGAGGAGGCCGTCGGCTTCGGCCGAGGTGGACCCCTCCTGGGTGGACACCCGGTGGAGCGGTAGAGGGGCGCTCGACTTCGGCCGAGGTGGTCCCGTCTCCGAGCGACACCTAGCAAAGGAGCGAGGGGCCCGGCTCGACCTCAGCCTCGGTGGGATCGTCTCAGGGTGCCACCTGGCGAGGGAGCGGGGAGGCCGCCGGCTTTGGTCGAGGTGGACCCCTCCTGGGTGGACACCCGGCGAAGCGGCAGAGGGGCGCTCAACTTCGGCCGAGGTGGTCCCGTCTCCGGGCGACACCTGGCGAAGGAGCGAGGGGCCCGGCTCGACCTCGACCTTGGTGGGACCGTCTCAGGGTGCCACCTGGCGAGGGAGCGGGGAGGCTGCCGGCTTCGGCCGAGGTGGACCCCTCCTGGGTGGACACCCGGTAGAGTGGCAGAGGGGCGCTCGACTTCAGCCGAGGTGGTCCCGTCTCCAGGCAACACCTGGCAAAGGAGCGAGGGGCCCGGCTCGACCTCGGCCTCGATGGGACCGTCTCAGGGTGCCACCTGGCGAGGGAGCGAGGAGGCCGCCGGCTTCGGCCGAGGTGGACCCCTCCTGGGTGGACACCCGGCGGAGCGGCAGAGGGGCGCTCGACTTCGGCCGAGGTGGTCCCGTCTCCGGGTGACACCTGGCAAAGGAGCGAGGGGCCCGGCTCGACCTCGACCTCGGTGGGACCGTCTCAGGGTGCCACTTGGCGAGGGAGCGGGGAGGCCGCCGGCTTCGGCCGAGGTGGACCCCTCCTGGGTGGACACCCGGCGGAGCGGCAGGAAGGCCTGGACCGACCTCGACTTCGGCCGAGGCAGAGTCGCGCCTGACTTTGCCGAAAAACTTCACGTGGCTCAAATCACGCCCAGCAAAATCTGAGACATGCCACATCATCGTTACGGCCGTAATAGGTATATACTTAAATATTTTGTTATCATCAAAAAAGGAGAGATTGTTAACTCCTATCTTGATTTTAATGAATAACAAAATATTTAAGTATATTTGAGTACTAACTGTATATTAAAAGTATGTTTATCAGAACAAGGCACTCATCAAAATTATAATATATTGAAAGTTCAAAGCTTGTCATCTTGTTGAAGAAGTTACTCTCTTTAAAGGAACTTCAAGTTAAATGAATATTGACACATAAGAATAACCTTGAAGAACTCAAATCTTGAAGTTGGAAAAATTTCAGCAGAGTTTCGGGAGAGTTTTAGCCAAGTATCGACTCATAGAAGTGAAGTTTCGACTCAAGATATCGACTCACAAAAGCTTGAGCTGATATGCAGAAGAAGTTTCAGATTGCACGTATAAAGTGTTGACTCATGAAGCTCAAGTGTCGACTCATGTGTCGACTCAAGGCCTGAGACCAGAAATAATATAGAACATGCTAAATTCAAGTTTTTACTCAAATGTCGACTTATGAAAATGAAGTGTCGATTCAAGTATCGACTCACCAGAAGAAGTGTCGATGTACCGGTGCATTCCAGAGAGCTTCAGAAAATATTTTTGATCTAGTATCGACTCATATATCGACTCATGATCTGAAATGTTGATACTTACAGTCTAGATGAACAGTAACGACTAGTTTTTTGAAGCATAGAATGGTTCTTTTTGTCTCTAACGGCTATTTTCATCTCTCCAACGGTCAAAAACGGTCATTTAAGATTTAAAAAGGTATTTAAAGTGGATGAAACTCAAGAGAAAAAAATAATAAGCAACTAATGAGAATTTAAAGTTCATTATTTTTTAATGAAGTTGAACTTTTAAGCATTCAAAAGCATTCAAGAAGCATTCAAGTCCATCATTCAAGCATCAATTAAGATTTCAATAACTTGGGAACAAGCTTCTCAACTACAATCAAAGAGCTTCAAAGAGATATTTACTTTATTTTTAAAAATTTATTATATTTTTACCTTGAATTTGACTTTATTATTGTTTCTAGTTTCAAGTGAATTGAAACTAGTGGTTAGGTTGTTGGTGAGCCTTGTAAAAACCAACTTTGATTGTTGGTAATCCTTGTAAAAACTAACTTGAATTTTTGGTGAGCCTTGTAAAAACCAAGAGATTTTTGGTTAGCCTTGTGAAAATCAAGAGGTTGTTGGTGAGTCTTGTGAAAACCAAGTTTTTTGTTAGCCTTGTGAAAACTAAGGGATTGTGATTAGTTAGCTCGGAAAATTAATCGACTGTAATCAAGTAGGATCATAGTGAAATATCCAAGGGGACCTTGAAAAGTAAATGTAGGTGCTTTAGTGTGCACCAAACCACTATAAATTATTGTGTATTTGTGATTGCTTCTCTTCTCTTGCTTTTACTTTATTTCCGCTGCATTTTAATTATCAAGCACATTTACACCTGAAGATCACTAGCACATTCATTATTTTGAATTGGCACTCTCACTTGCAACAAGTTTTAAAAATCCAATTCAGCCCCCCTCTTGGGTTGCTTCGTTAGACAAAAAGATAGATTTTCGATCCTTGCACCCCACAGATTACTACGACATGCTCCAGATCCTATGATCGATTTTGATGATAGTGGAGCTGGTTGACCATAGGGCACATTAGGGATGTGATAAATTTTATACTTATATCCTTTATGACTAACGATATTTACTGAATTATTTAACTAATTTAATTTATTTATTTTATAGATGAAAATATATTTTTTCTTTAACGGAGATACCCACACATATGGTCTCTTCATATCGATACTTACTAGATCACCTGAGAGCAGAACAGGTGATGACTATAGCTTTTTTTAACGATTGATATTTTTTTATATTTTATTGTTTAATGAATTATGCTTCATATTTTTTTATAAACAGATGATATGGTAGTCATATACTGCCGATATTCTTGTACAGCTATCAGATTATTGTCTGCACAATCAGAATATCTGGTATATTCGAGTGCCACTTATATATTTTCATATAGTAGAGTGGTATCTTGCCTTATAGAGTGATGCGCCAGTTCAAGATTCGATAGATCGTACCAGAGCAATGTCATACAGATTCTACTCTGCACCGCATCGATATCAGGGGACGCTTCAAGTAGGACTGATCAGTCATTCATCAACATTATATTCAGTTATGGATGAGCCGATATTATATTATATATGGTGCTCCAATTGATGGTATCATGGATTATCACAATTTCTTTATGCAGTGATATCGTAGTATCACTTGGCATTTCATCAGTCATGATGATGCAATGTAAAATTACCTGATACGCAGTTTTATGTTTGCTATTTAATAATCTTAATGTATACTTATTTTATTTCTTCAAACTCATTAATTATTTGTAACTTTCAGAGCACTGACATCACGATGATACATGATTTTGCTCAGCCAGGTTCCATATTGACGGCCTTGCAGACTATACAGGAGCTTTGTCATTCCGTCTTTCATACGATCAACGAGCATGCATGTATCCCGTTAGGCACATTTGCTCAGGAGGTCGACAGGAAGGATAAGACTCCTTCATCTTTCCCGTATGCATCTTTATCGGGAGCATCTCTTCCAGCTCAGCATAGATGAGGTATTCGACAATATAGTACCTTTCCATATTCAATGCCCAAGTTCACATCATACATGTCCGCGCCCGATTATCTTTATGATGATGTGAGGCAGTTCACATTTACTGAAGATACGGCTATACATTTTGATTATACTGCTATACCAGACTATATGATGCATCATGATTATTCAAGGCATAGAGGACATTGCTATGACGAGAAATCGTCGTATCAGGTATCCGCACCGCAGGCATGCACTGATGTAAAGCATATAACGGAGCATCCGGGACCAAGTGGAGTTGAGCTAATGCCTCATAAAAAGCAGCCTGCATGTAGGAGGAGATGGCCATCTTGTGAGATTTAGGATCTTTATTTTTTTTTATTTATGTATTTCTTTTATAAAATTTTATTCTAAATTATTATATTTGTTATTAACAACTTGAATGATAATTATTTCAAAATTTTTATCAATAACATGTGATTTGTTATGCAATATATGTTTTATAAAATAAAATAAAAATAGTTGTAATAAAATATTTAAATCCATTAATTCTGGTTTGTTAAGTTTAGAATATATTTTTTAAATTAAGCATACAAAAAAATATTTACAAAACTCAATCTATATTTTCTAAGAAAATGTACCTTAAATATATACTAATTTTTTTAATAATTAAATCAAAATTAGATAATATATTTCAATATATTAATATTTTAAATTTTAATTTTTTTTAATTATATAAGTTAATATTAATATATTTTTAAATAGATTTCTATTCAATATATTACTTAATAATAATCAACTATGATAAATATTGTATAATTTTTATATATTTAATATAAATATTTTTTACAATTACTTAAAAAGATGGAAGAGGATGGAAAAAATTCTTTACATTAATTATTTATTATAATTTTTATACAATAAAGTATCTACACTTTAATTGATATTATATTATAATATACTGTAATAATATATATTACATTGTTTACAAATAATATCATTTAATAATTAATTTATCAAATTCATAATATTAAATAAATATTATTTAATTATTACTTTATTTTTTTATAAATATAATACATAAAATATTTAAATACATTAATTTTGATTTTTTTATATTATGTTAATTTTTAATTATTTATAAAATATATATTAAACCTTAAATGGGAGTTAAAAAAATCATAACACTATAATAATATATATTATATTGTTTGCAAATAATGTAATTTATTTATTACATTGTTTATAAATAATTTATAACACTAATTTATCAAATTCATAATGAAAAATAAATTTTATATAATAATTAATTTATTATTCCTATCATTAAATTTATTTAAATTCATTAATTTTGATTTTTTTATTTATAGAATACATATTTTAAATTAACCGTACAACATATATTTACAAAATTCATAATCTACATTTTGTAAGAAAATTTAACTTTAAATCTATATACTCAATTTTTGATAATAATTTAATAATTATTAAATAATATATTTTAATAAAGTAAATAATGCCAAAACAATCGATGCACATGTCCGATGCTGAAACATGGCATTCCGTGCACAAGGAACGCACGTCGAGGCCTTACGCACGTGCGGATGACGGCCACGAGGCGCCAGCGACAGCGAGGCATGGCATGTTCGAGCACGAGGCATTGGCCATATGGGCACAGAGCAAGGCACGGTCTACTAAAAGACGATGGATGCAAGCAGGCACGACCGGTCGTTTATCATGCCACAGCATGGCGCGAGGCTCACAAGGGCGCGGGAGCATACCACGATCGGATGATGGGCATGGCATGTGAAGACACGGGGCATGCCCGGACTCGAAACGTTATAATATTAATATAAAAATATATATTAAATTATTTTAAAATAATATAATTAATTAATAAACTTAAAAATTTAATGTTAAATAATTTTCATTTATTAATTATTTTAATGTAATATCTAAAAATTTAAATTATGTTTATTTTTAATTATTAATTATAAAATATATTAAACTGTATTTAATTTTGTAAAAAAAATGAAATTCCCACCCGCGATTTCAGCTTCTTCTGAAATCGTGGGTACCACCTGTAATTTCTATTTGGCTAAAATCGTGGGAGGCACCCATGATTTCAATGTCATGGCCTCCACGTAAGCACCGACACCTATTTTGGTAAATAAAAACCTAGCTGCCCTGCTTTGATAAATATATATTAAAATTGTATTATTTTTAAAAAAAATCAAGGTAAAAATGTGACAGAGTGGGGTCGGGGTGGGTGTATGGGGAAAGGAAACAACCCTTTTTCTGCTTGTTTCAGCATCCTACCACCTCCTGCAGTGCCACCCAGCGACTGTTCCATTGACTTCAATTCCTGGCACCTGTACAAGTGTCGGTAGATACAGAGTTGCATATCCTGTATCAAAAGCATCCAATCACACTCTTTAAATTAGTAACTTGGAGTGACAAGAAGAATTTGTATACCAAAGGATGCATTGTTTTGAGGAATCGATAACAGAAAAGTACATAAAATTTTGCTTATCAATACTCAAAAAATATTCGAATTCAGTTATTGATGTTCAATATTTATGTGAGCATATATACATAAAATTTGATAGACGGGAAATACTTAAAAAAGTTAATGTCTGACCATGCTGTATCAAAAGCATCCATGCACGCCCTTTAAATTACACTAAGAAACATCAGTATGTCAAATGTTACATCATTTGTAGGAATAATATCAGAAAGGGGCATAAAATTTGATACATCAGTACGCTAAAAATGTATGCATTTAATTAAAGATTTTCAATATGTATGGGAGCATATCTGCATAAAATTTGATTGCAGAGGATAAACTTCAGCGAATTATTGTCTCCCTGTGGTGAATCAAAATCATCCATTGACAAATACTGTTTTGCCCATTGTGGAGAATCATGCTTCACAACTTATACACTAATCTAGTAGAAATCGATGAGACAGAGTCTTGTCACTGAGGGCCGAATGAGCAAAGTCAAAACTTCCAAGTTTTCATCATCATTGCATGTTCTGCGATCATGGTCCCATAAAAAAATGATATTGGTTCCATTTCCTTCTTTGTTCATGCTCGAGTTGAGGTTATGTCATGTTGCTTCCATTAACTTCTCCAATCCATTTAAAGTCACGTAGATTTCTCTAGACAGCGGATGAGAAGCATCCCCAGCAAAGAATTCATGTATTTCACCATCTACTTCAACTGAGCTACAACCAGGAACCTTTTCAATTCCTTTCTTCTTCATTATATTCCTGAGCTTTCCAACATCATCCCATTTGTAAGCACTAGCATATACGTTGGATAGCAGCACATATGCTCCTGATTTGTTTGGATCCACCTCTGTAAGATAACTTGTAGCATACTCAGCCAGTTCAACATTTCCATGAAGCTTGCAGGCACCAAGTAAAGCTCCCCAGATGGCCTCCCCGCTTGAGGAAATGTTCATTTTGTCAATGAATTCCTTGGCCTCCTTCAAAAGGCCACGGCGGCCAAAGAGATCCACCATGCAACTATAATGATCAGTTGTAGGAGAGATACCATACTTCTTAGTCATCATATCGAAATAATGCTGGCCTTCTTCTACTAATCCTGCATGACTACAAGCGCTCAAAACCCCAACAAAGGTAACAGCATCCGGTTGCACTCCATAGTCTTCCATCTGTCTAAATAACTCTATAGCAAACTTGCTTTGGCCATGCATGGCCAGCCCTACAATCATGGTACTCAAAGATAATAGATCTTTTGTGGGCATTCTATTGAACACTTCAAGGGATAGATTAATGCATCCACACTTTGCATACATATCAATAAGCGAAGAACTTAAGTAGGCATCCAATTCAATGCCGTTCCTCTCAATGTAAGCATGAACCCATTTACCTAGTTCAAGAGCCCCAACCCTGGCACAAGCAGACAATATGCTAACCAAAGTAAAACAGTTAGGACTCACCTTCATCCTCTGCATCTTTATAAAGATGTCCAAGGCTTCATTGAAGTAATTGCATCGGGCCAGTGTACTTATCAAGGCATTCCATGCAGCTAAATCCTTGTGGGGCATCTGACTGAAGGTTCCAAGTGCAGCTTTTAATTCTCCAATGTTTACATATCCCACCATCATTAAAGTCCAGGAGATTTCATTCTTAACATCCATTTTATTGAACAATAACTCAGCCAAGTCCATCTTCCCACACCTTGAATACAGGCCTAAAATAGAGTGAAGCAAATCGAGAGTCATTTCAATACCAACCTTATAAATGTATCCATGATTCACTTTGCCAGTGAGTAGATATCCTGACCTTGCACAAGCAGATAAAACACTGATCATTGTGGCTTTGTCAATTTTCACATTGAGAGCCTGTGGAAGTCAAATTAATGTTATAAGGAATCTTTAATAAAATTGGTTGCTTGACTTATATGTTCTGAATTGTTTTTTCCTACTAAGAATGCTTCTCAGAACAGTTGCCTAAATCTAAGTTCAGGTTTATGAACTTGAAAGTTGCAATGCCTTTCACAAATCTGAAGATAGTATAAGTCACATAAATAGATTTAATCAAAGAATATTAGGAAAGAAATGTAAGTGTTACATCATGAATGATATTTATGGTACCCACTAAGAAGAACTAAATTGCAGAACTTTGAACTTCTAATTTGAGTAGGCAGCAAGTATCTTGATTCAAGCTGTACATAATCAACATAACCAACAAGCCTCGATCCAGCCATTTGAGTAGGCTCTTAGAATCATTCCAAGTAATATTTAACCACCAAGAGCTAAATACTCGATCAGTGCAGATTTTTAGGCACATTCATGTCACATTTTCTATCTGTCTTCTTAAACCTCTCTGGTTGACCAAAAAATAAGGTCACCTCCTGAGGCCTCCCATGGTCATCATTGCACATGACCAAGGCAATCTCAAAAGGTTCTCTTTAACAGTTTAGCCCCTATTGTTAAAACAATAAAAATTCTTCAAGCACCCTGAATTTAACCACTGACAGAAGTATAAGGTGGACTCTGCAATCACCAAATATCAGAGATGCCATCCAATTCTCCACTTCTTAACCTTTCTGACATTACAAATAAAAGAAAAGGTCTAAATTACTGCTGTCCACAAACTATTAGTAAGATGAGTTCTTACCAGCATGTCTTTGTAAAGCAAAATCGCCTCTTCAAAGCAGCCATTTAGCACATATCCGGCTATCATTGCATTCCATGCCACAACATTTCGATCAGGCATTTTATCAAAAAGCTCGCGGGCTAGCCTCGGACGCCCCACGCTAGCATACCCGCTAAGCAATGTAGTCCATGACACGATATCATGTTCCGGCATCTGATCAAACAATCTCCTGGCCTCCCCCATCTCACCAAATTTAGCATACATATTCATCAGTGCATTCCCCAAATTTAAACACAAAGGAACCCCATTCTCCCTGACATACTGATGAACACACCTCCCCAGTTCGAAGTCCCCCGACCTAGCGCATGCTGTGATCGCCCTAACCAACGTGACCGAATTGGGCACGCAATAAAACTCCGAAACCATCATCTTGAACAGAGATTTCACTTTCTCCCAGAAGCCCAGCTCTGAGTAGCCCCCAACAACACAATTCCACGCAACAACACTCCTTTCTGGCATTTTGTCAAACAGGAGCTGCCCCTCGCCAGATCTTCCACAACCAAAGTACATCCGAACCAACGAGTTCTGCACGTACGGATCCGCCACTGCTCCGGACTTGGTAGCAAGACCATGGATCTGGGTCCCCTCCGAGACCGCCATAATCCTCGCACACGCCTTGAGAACCGGAGGGAAGGAGTAGGAATTCAGAAGAATCGGGTTTTCTTCCACCAACCTAATAAAAAGCAGGACGGATTGTTCCGGCGTCGAACCGAGGCTAAACCCGTGGATCAAAGAATTCCATAGAGCAGAGTCACGATACGAGAGCGAAGAGAACAAGCGAAGAGCGTGGTTGGGATCTCCATCCGGCTCGAGGGAGGCGTAGAAGGAGAGGAGCTTGGAGAGGTGGAGATGGTCTTGGATGGCATTGGATTTGAGGAGTTGGGCGTGGATTTGGGAGAGTTCTCGAGTGGAAGAGCATTGCTGGAGGAGAGATAGGAACGGCGTGGACACGTTGCCGATGGGATATTTCCCGGGAGAGGGGGTGCGGCCATCGGAGCTGGCGCTCGAACGTGTGATTTGGACCGGCTGCAATGGAACCGGAGTTGTGGACGCCATTATTACCTCCAGCTTCGTTTGCTCGCAGTCCCCGGTGGGAAGTCGTCGAGTGAAATGGGATTATAACACTACAGCAAAATATTACAAGATGGCGGCGACGGGTTTATTTGACGACGCTTGATAGCGTCGCCAAGACTCAGATATTTCCATTCTCTTGGGATGGGTATAATGAATATATCAATCCGTTATCAATAAATAAAGTACCAGCCGGTCAAAATAGGATTAAGAAAATAAATTTTAAATCCTTATTTATCCGACTATCATGCTCTCAAAAAATAATTTTTAAATTTAATCTAATCTTTTATAGAGTCACATCTTGAATTCATGATCACCGATTAATTATGAGACAAGATCCTAACTAACTGGAACTTGATCCTCCTCTCTGCACTTATCTTTTCGATTCTGACCAGGCTCTTGCAGATAAAATCCCGAAATCCTGGTTGATATGATATATTTTGGATTGTCTAAATCTTTTATATGATGCACGATGTTTTTTATTTTATTTTATTTTTGCCAGAAAAGGATGGATTTGAAATTTTGTCAAAAGATTTGATAGAATTACATAATAATTTGAAAGATTTAAGCACATATTTGAGAACCTCTATGGGTCTCTGTTGACCCTTGGTTTCTGACATCCATGCGGCAGATTTATAATATTATATAGAGTAGAGTGGCTGTTGTTTCGTTGATTTATTTGAAATATGGATCCAGCTGCTGTTTCCAGGTGTGTTATTCCTGTCAGGGAAAACATCATCGCCCCTTTGCTGCTCCCATCTTGCATCATTCCGATCTCAAGGTTGCTCAGATTAATTTGATTTATCAGCTATCATTATCGAATAGCTCCCCTTAAGGCTTGTGTCATTCCATCAACTTTATGCGATGATATATTTATGAACAATACTTTTCATTAAACTTGCTTTATCCATCTACGATATTCTGCTGTCTTGTATTGTTTCAGTCCTTACTCATGTTGTTGTTATTGTTGTTATTATCATCATCATCATCATCTTGCACAAGCTTCTGGCATATTGCTTCCATTTGGGATCAGGTGTGAATCCATACAGGCGTGATGTAGTTAGTTCCATTAGCACTAAGCACTTGAGTTGGGGCAGTGTTTGATGTTATTTCTTCCGGGGTTTGATTTGCTTTTGCATGCAATCATTCGCTTTGCATGCGGGGCTGAATAACAATTAACCTCTAAATCAAATTTTACTTCCATGCATGATATTATTAGCCCCAAACCTAGTAACGATGTGCTTTCTTCGCATGATTAGAGTAGGTACATGTTGCTTTCTATGCCTACTCTTATCTTTAAGAGAAATGTGCATGTTTATGATTATATATTGGATAATTGCTTATCTATTTATGAATGTCATAAATTTTTTATGTTTTTACTCATTGTATTAATATTGATAGTATTTTTTTTCTTGTTTTTAGATAAATTACTAGTTCGATCATTTGATTTTACAATGGATGAAAGTTAGATAAATAAATCGAGGAATAGCAAATAATATTTAGATGGAATTCATGATTTCATTAAATTTGGTATGGATAAAAGTAGTTTGAATGGAAAGATTTTATGTCTATATTGAAATTATGTAAATAGTTCTTATCTAGACCCACAAATTGTTGAAGAACATTTGGTATGGAATGGTTTTGTAAAATGTTATATTAAATGAATTTTTTATGAAGAATCTATGTTACCATCATCAAGTAATCAATCCTTATTTAATCTTGGATCCATTAACATATAAGAGAATCTTATAGAAAAT
Source organism: Areca catechu (assembly GCA_021397845.1). Classification (NCBI taxonomy): domain Eukaryota; kingdom Viridiplantae; phylum Streptophyta; class Magnoliopsida; order Arecales; family Arecaceae; genus Areca; species Areca catechu. The sequence continues at coordinate 205,245,075 of CM038051.1, read as the reverse complement.
GATGATATGAGGGAGATGCTTTTGGATATAGTGTTCAAAATTTAGGAAATTCCAGTAGTATGTATGAAGTAGTTGGGATGTTTAAGGGTTCTATATTTATGGAACATATGCATATTGAGAAGCATATGCAGGAGAAGGCTACATCTCTTATTATAAAGCGTATCAACGAGTTCATAGCATTTACACAGAGCAATCACATCGAGGCTAAGGTGTTCACAAAGTTGATGGGACCGTAGCCCTATGATCAAGTGAGGGGTTATAGAGTTTGAGTCATCCCATTCAATTATCTGTGATGAGTAGATATACTCAGGATACTAAAGACAGTGCCTAGAATGCACATGTTCATAAACTCAAGAAGGAGATATAGTAGATGCAATATAGTCGTGCCGCAATTAGAGTAGAGATGTAGACCATGAGGGAGCATCTTGAGCAACTTACATCTGTATTACAGATGTATGCCCCATCTCAGGTAAACACATTATTAAAATATATATTTTTATATAAAATCAATAATTTATAATATATTGTAATATATGGATTTGCAACTTAAGCTTCTTATATGTTTCTTGTAGGCTCCCAAAACACCAAGCACTTGTGGAGAGGGTAACGGCCATGCACTTGTAGATGAATGACATTCATATTTTTTATTTTAGCCTCATGTTTGATGTATATTTTTATTTTGTTGAACTTTAGATTGTAAAAAATTTGTCAACAATTTATACTTTTATATATATATATAAAACTTTTATATTATTATATGAATTTGCTATTTATGCTTAGTTTTGTTATAAATGGCAGCCATTGTACAAGTTTTATTATTTAATTGATAAAAATTTGTTTTATTTAAATTTTATATTTATTTTTTAAAAAAAGTCTTCCCCAATGTATTTAAGCATCATTGATCATCTTATTAACGATGTTTTTAATCGTCGAAACAAAATCAACACTTTAAAGCATCGACAAGCTAAACTGGTCCTTAATACTTTTTTGTGTCACAAATGGTGATGCATTTTAAAAGCATTGACATATACCATGGCGGGCCTTGTCAATATCAATGCTTTAAAGTATCGATATATTTTTTAAGCCAATACTTTAAAGTGTTAGTATAATATCTAACAATGCTTTTTAAAAATGTCGGAAGGTTTTATCACCATGCTTACATAGACGATACTTTACCAATATTTTGTAAAGCATCAAAATGCCTTGTGCTGATGCTATTTAGTATCGGAAAAAGTCTTTTTTTGAGCATTGCCTTTTCTTTTCTTTTATGTAACGTAGGAATAACAAAAAGTAGAATAGAATTATAAGAATAACAAAAGGTTGAATAGGAATAATTTGTATCGAAAGAATTACACCACCTGTCAATGTTATTTTCATTTGGATACATTTATTCAACTTCTGAAATGACTTTTGTTTTGGAATATCTGAGATCAAGGATCCTAGATTGCTATTACTAAATCTAAAATTTCATGTATCCAGACCATCTTTTAAAGCTATATATCTGCTGCAACAAGTGAATTAATAGATGGTATTTTTGATATTTGTAATACCGAAGCATGAGTAAGAGTAAATATATGCTGTTAAATTACAAGTACAATGTCCTTTTTTCCAAAAAATGTATTTGTTCATGAGAAAAGTGCAAGGATGAAAAATGATCTCACATTCTTTCTTTGAAATGTATAGTGACAACTGCAATTGCATGGAAGATTTTGATCAGATTCCAAGTTGTTTGGCGAAGAGTAGGTTAGCCTGGCAGGTTCCTTGAATGCAACAACAAAAAATTGCAGGTGGAGTTTTACTTCAATCAGATAGCCGGTCCAAGGTTAGTGCATTCTAATATTACTCATGTGACTGCTTACAGCATGATCAAGCTCAATTATAAGGTGGGTGGACCTAATTCTGAAGCATTTTGTGTGAAATGGTGTAGGAGAAAATCAGACATCACTTTCCTCAGCAACCTAAGAACCTAATGATGCAGATTATTATTTGATCAAGCATGAGTTTAGTTGCTTGTTCAAAGCATTATTTTACTGTTAGACACCTGTCGAATCTACTAACGCTATGAGAGAATTCCAAAGCATTTTCTGGTGGGAGTATAAAATATAATTAGGTTGGAAATGGCCAAATAATTTACTGTCAAACGCCAACTTGTTTCATCTTATGATAACGATGGAGGTCAAGCCTTATCAATATTAGAAAATATGTCAACAGCTGTTTGACCTTACACGATCACATAAAAGTTGGGTAAATAGCAGCAACAAATACAAAGGTCCCCCTATCACATCGTGTCGAAGAATAACAATCCTACATCAGATAGATTGAAAAATCTTAGAACCTGCTCTTTCATGAATAAATATTATAAAAAAAATTGATCAACTTTTTTATTAACCCAGCTTCTTCATATTCTTATAATTTTCAAAATGAATAAATTACTTTTCTTAAACAGTATTTATCAATGAAATAAAAAAATAATTTTACTCACCTGAAAGATTGACTAAATTATTTCCTCAACTAAATAGTAAAATGAATATTAAATTTTATTTTTAAAATAGTCTCATTCTCATTTTCAGTATCTTTATTATTCAATGTTCAATAATTTAATCATCCACTAACATTTATACTGATAAAGTATAAAAAAGATATTATAAAAAATATGAATAAATTTTAACAACTTATCTAAAAGAATAATAATACAAAAAAAAATGATTAATAAATTTCAAAACTACTTTTTCATATAAATAAATAAATAAATTATTTTTTTATTTAAATATCGTCTTAAAAATATTTATCTAAACAAATATTATTTTTTATATAAATTTGTTTACCACAAAAACACAGACCCTATAAAGTCTAAGTTCACATGGGAGACATCAAGGAATGGTAATGCCAAATTGGATGTCAAACTATAAAGGATCCCCACTAAATACAAAACATAAGATCCAAGATGCAATAAATTACAGTCATTGAATCACACTTTGAAAATATATTCACAGATCCTCAGTCAAAGGCAGCAGTATATTAACACCTTCCGAGCAGCCCTTAACTGGGCAAAAGACCTGTAGTATAATTGGCTGGCCGCACGGTATAATTGCCTGGCGGCAGCAACTACAAGTTTTCTTTTTTTTGATTGTGCAAATGCCCTTCCCATAATTCCCCGTCACAAGCAGAATATCACATGGTTAGATGCTGCAACACAAAAGACCAAATGGCCCGATTACACCCAGTACCTGTTCTCATTATTCCACGGTGGCCTGTCAGAGACTTTTATCCTTCTATCTGTTAAATGACTGCATGACAACCTAAACCACAGTAATTAGCCAAGCAGCAAACCAATTTGGCAACTTTACAACAAACATATATAAAATATATAAAATCACAACTTCCATCAACTTCCTACTACTAGCATCATAGAACAATAACATAAAATCATGTGTTGATGGTGCTAAATTATAGTCATGGTAGTAATGGAAACAGCAACAAAGGCAAAATATATTGTGCTTCCAGATGGCAGTCTCTGCTGGCGCATGAATCGGAAGCTAGTGTGGGAACTTTAGTTGCCCGGCCATATCGCACCAAGATACCAGCAATTCTGCAGGCCCCAGCCCCAGAAACCAGCACTTCGCCAGGCATTGGCGCCAGAAACTAAGTATGCCACTTTTTTGATATACCACTTCGCCAGGCATTGGCGCCAGAAACTAAGTATGCCACTTTTTTGATATACTAACAGGATATCATTTTAGACATTAGAAGCTTGAGAAGTTAAAATCACCTTTCTGAGATGTTTGAATCACATACTGAGCACAAATTCACAAGCACACTCCCATCTGTTTTGGAATTCATAATGCTTGAATGATATGTTTCTTTTTCAAGTAGACAAGGTTGTTAATGCAGATAGTACCCAAATAACCAAACAGGTTGGGGCCTGGCATCATACCACCTAAGTGATGATGGTGACTATGAGTTCGACACTGACCAAATTTATCAACAGGAACTCACTTTAAGTTTTTGTGCAACTAAAAACAGATTCAATAACCGTAGTTCTGATAATCTTCCCAGCACCTGAACCTGTAAATTCTCTATCCAAGGTCAACTAAACGGAGATCTTTGTACAAGGGAAAATAGGGAGATGAGACTAGAAAAAGGAGGAAATCATCACAACCTGCAACAAGTATGATGTTGAAGAAAATCAACAACCAACTCCATGCTACATTGTCAGACTATCCAGCTACTTCACATCACAAAGCTGATGAAAAGGTCCCAGGATACCTGGTGTTAACAATGCGGTATGGCGGAAAGCAGGCAGCAGGCCTAAGTCCCTACACTATACTGTTGTTTCTTTGAAGCTCTTTGTCAGCCATATAGCTGTTTCCCTTGGAGAGACCTTTTCAGGGCCAAATGGCTTCAAGAGCACTGCCAACTCTTCAAATCTTTCCTGCTGTAACAACTGTGCACTGAACTCAAGCAATCCTTCCAAGGCCTCTGCCCGCTGCTGGTAGGATGAAGTGTCAAACCTCCGCTGCCTTGATTCTGTTGATCCCCGGCTTGAAACATCCACAGCTGTTGGATTTCGGTCTGATGAATCACTCCCATTGTCTGCTTCAGTCCGGAAGATTTGGATAGTACATTTATCTTTCGTGATGGTACGGTCACCATAGTGAGGGCTGGCAGAGGAGGAGCGTTGAGCTGATGAGAGTTTATGGATGGAGAACAGGGGATCTTCAGAAGAGGCTAATGGGAACTCAGCAATTCTGTCTATTCTAGGCTCATTGACAGAAACGTCAGGAGAATTCACACGGTGGAGAATACTGATATTACGTCGATGGGGGGTTTGAAATGTAGGCAAAGGAAGAGATGCTCTTCGAGTGGGTCTAGAACCTCTATCTGCTGGAGTTTGAGATGGTTTGAGCTGCATCGGAAGCACAACAAACAATAGTATACATAAGGTGCACGTTCTTTACAACACACAGATCACATTAACATATACAATTGTAAATTCTATAAAATTGTGGATGAAAGATAAAGGTACATACGATTCTCAGTATTTCAACTGGAAAAAAACTTTACATAGGATAATAGAATTTGCAACACTAATAAACACAAATAATTAGATGCCAGGTCCAGAATCCTTTCATAGGCAGGAAGCAGTGAACATTTAACTCACATTTTTTTATAAAGAAGTAAGGAAAAAACCCCCAAATGCGCAACAGCAAAGAAGAGTGATACTAATATTTTTTAGTGACCCAGCATGCCCATGCTCAACATCAACACAAGGCATAGAATTAGGGGCTCGAGAAAGATGATCATATATGAGAAGAGTGTGCTTAATAGCCCAGCATATATAGTAAAGAGTGCAATTGAATTATTTGTTTCTTCATTACTTGGAATGCAGGAATTTTTTTAACAAAAATGTTTCAAGGTTTGTAGAATTGGATGCATGTATACTGACTATTTATGCATCATTCACATGGATGCATATCATCAAACACAAACAACAGTGCTATCACATCATTGTTGATTATATTAGCATATAAGCATGGTTATATATGATCGTACCACATCATGATTTGGTCCAGCATGCAATGCTTTTGATGGCTCCGTTCCCTTCCTCGGAGTTGTGAAGGTTTTGGCAGGAGTATATCTCGGGGTCTTCATGGTGGTCGACTTCTTTGTATTGACAGCCTTGTCAACACCAGGCCCTCCAACTTGATTGCTACCAACTGATAATTCTTTTATCCTTTGGTTCAGATAACTTGTATAATCATGTATGCTTTGTGTAGAACTTATAGAGTTTTGCTCAGCTGCAGGCTTGTTCAGTTTGAAGATCCTCTCATTGCCAAAAGATTGCCTTTCCTCCTTGTCCTTGCATGCAGAAGCACATTCATCATCAGGAAATCTAATTTTCTTTATGTGCTTGCTTGCAGGCTGTTCGACGAGATGCATATTGCGAGTAAGGCTAGTCTTTAAATGGACTTGAAGCACATACGCCTGAAGTTGTGGGTGCCTGAGCAGTTCTGCAGCCTGGTGATAGGATTATAAACATGAGTCCAAATTGTTTGAAAAATATGGAGATAAACATTGTTGTGCTTGTAGGAATGTGTATGTGCCCAAGCAAGCTTTTGTTAGCAATCGTATCTAATCCCTGACTGAGTACATACACTTGGCCTGTGTTCGGGGCTCTTGCGCAGCATGCTTTTGATGAGTCCCCTACTGCATGCAGTAATCAAGATCAATCAGAAAGATCTGTCTTATTATAGAACCAGCATAGCTGAAATTAGTTGACAAAATTGGAAACAGAAAAAGAATCATGCTTACAATGCACCAGAGTATGTACTCGGTAAAGGGGCCACTATGGACTTGTTAATTTTGTTTATAAGAGCTTGCATATCCTACTCAAAAGCAAAAATACAAATAAAATCTATCATTTGTCAGATATAAAACAGAAAGGCCCAAGAATATCATTTCAACTTCATCAAAAGTTTTTCAAACATGAAATATGGCACTACAATCTGCCTTTTTCAAGAGTAAAGGATTAAAGCAGCCCGTTCATGCAAGAATAAAACTGTATCAAAGTTTGATGCAAGACCTGGAATAATAACACAAAACATCTACATCAATAATTATATAGGGGACACTTAAATATTTTGCAAGAACAGAAAGGATGGGATTGCTAACATTGTGCTCATAAGTCTTAGCTTTCGCAGGCTTACAAGATTTTTTTTTTTTTTTTTTTTTTTTTTTTTTTTTTTTTTTTTTTGATGATGAAGGCTTACAAGATTTTAAACCATAAAGGGAAAAGCACAATAGACACAAACTGTATATCAAAAATATTATATTCAATACATATATAGAATTCCAAAGCATTGTCTTACTGAGACAAGAAATTGCTACCCAAATAAACTACTAGCAATTACACATATACAAGCTCACATGGGATTAAAGTTAACATTTGCCATGGAAACTCAGGCATCTGGTACTGCAATTTCGAGGGCAAGCCTATAATAGAAAACAATCATATTTGAAAATAAAACATAGGCGCCGATGCAACTTACGAAAGCTTTGAATGCAGGCTTAAGAGCAGTCATCTCATATATACAACACCCTGGATAAATTGAAAAATTATATAATGAAACCTAAGCGATCAGAGAAAGATTAAAATGTGAGCCATGTGCCAAACAAAGAATACACAATTCACCTAGAGACCAGAGATCAGACTTAGAGCCATAAGGTATATCAGCAAGAAGCTCTGGGCACATGTAGCTGGGAGTTCCCACAACCTGCATCAGGAGCAAATAACTATCACTAACAAGGAAACCAGATACATCTCACAAGGGATGTTAATCTATCCAAATTCAGAACTCACTGAGCATGCGAGATCATCAGAGGTCAACATTTTAGCAAGCCCAAAATCACCTGCAATATTCATCATTTCAGATTATAAAAATCATATATGTAGCATTGGTCCAGCATTAAAAAAATGACTTACCAAGCCGTATGTTCTGATCTTTTGTAAGGAATATATTTGAACACTGGAACAATAATTTAGCACCATCAGTAAACAGCAATTTGTCAAATTCAAATTTTCTGCATAAAGGAACCCTCTAGTGACATAGAATTGTCACTGACCTTTACATCACGATGAAGAATATGGTTCATGTGCAAGTAATCAAGTGCCATAAGGAGCTGCACCAGCCACTTGCAAAGCTTCTGCACAGAGGGATACAAAGAGAGTGAAAAACTAATTTAGGGCACAACACACATGGACAGAAAGATATAGTGGTATTGTACTAAAGTAAACAACCTCTTCAGGGAAATATTTTCCACTGGCCTTCTTTATAGCTTCTGCCCTGTACAAGGAAAGGAGATGTTTACAAATTCAGACATAGACTTACAATATCCTGGAAAAAGGATCTGCAATTTGATTTCACCTTCGAAAGAAACTTACATGTCCCCTCCCTCACAATAACCTATTATAATGCACACGTAGCATCCCTGAGAGCAAGAATATAGAATAAAGTTTTAGGAGATAGGCCTCAGTGTCTAGTGATGATAAATGTTGATACAAGAAGATATGAGATATGCCACAAATGGAAACTATAATTCGTATCAGCAGATCTTATGGACAGAAAAGCTTCACTGACCTTCTCAACCCAGGAATCTTTGTACTCCACAATAAAAGGGTTCTGCACTTTAGCAATGAGCTCCATCTGCACAAGCAAAGAAGATTAAAAAAATTAAGTTTTAAAACAGAATAAATACAGGGTTATTACATCAAATTGGCATTTTAATAATGCACCTCCACTGCATCATCTACATAAATAAGCATGTTTTTCCATGGAACTGCTAAATAATCAACAAAAAAAAGAAGGCATAGATGGCATTGGAACTATTTATGGTAACCAACTTTCTGAGGACTGAGCAATCATGATTGCATTCTTTTTTCAAAATCATGATACCCATGTATGCTTAAACTCCAGATTACCACCAATATTGACGGTCAATATTTTTTTTTCTTATCAATCACAAAAAAAAAAAAGAATTTTTTTATGATGCATTTAAATAAACTAAGACTTTGGTCAAAAACATTAAGGCGAAAATAACAAAATGACCAGGGGCAGAGAAAAAACTTAGGAAGAATATATTCAACCAATCAACTCAAGGAGGCGTTGCAATAATTGTCATATAATATTATGAGATATTAAATCATAATGTAGGTTAAGCAAAGATGCTTACTTCTTGGTGAGCAGACCTGCGGCACCTATCAGTCTGGCGGGCAAGCCGGATCTTCTTCAGGACATACCTGCCACAAATGACGGGAAAGAGAAAGAAGCTCAAAACAGCAGGTAAAGAAAGGGTAAAGATAGGAAGGACCGAAAAAAAGAAAATAAGACCAGAAAAAGATGGAGTTTGGCTGCTGGCTTCCTCACCTCTTTTTCTCAACCTTATGCCTCACGAGAAGAGCTGAACCGAATGCTCCTTTTCCTATCTGCTCCAAAACCTCATACTGATCCATTTTGGGACCTGTAGCTTGCCCACTGCTTTTCCAATAAATTTGTCTCACCTAAAACTTTTAAGAAATTAATGTTAGTTGTTTTCCCAAAGTACAAAAAAGGAATTTCCAAGAAGCTGATCACCAAGCGAGACGTAGAATTGCATGTTCTTATTTCAACAGCACGAAATGTGGATCAAAAGCGAATAATATACTAGTTTTTTTTTTATGAAAAAAAAAAAAAAAAAAAAAGGCGGCGGCCTATATTATTATTAGCCGCTTAGAATAAAACCACAATCTTTTTAATAAGAAAAGCGAAAAGTAGTTAACATAGATAGCTGGAACTAAAAAGGGCAAAGTTATAGATGAAATCATAAAGAAATCTATGAAATGCACAAAAAATGACAAATAATTATCTCGAAGACGCCAACTCTCCGAAAAAGAGGGAAATCGCAGTCAAAATGCAATTTTCTTGAAAAAACGCGGTTCCCATTCGAAATGCATCCCACAAACACATCAGTTTTTTAAAAAAAAACCTAATTAAAATCCCCCGCGATATATGGACTATCCAAAGCCAAATCTCACCATCGAAGCCCCACCAAAATCCAGACATTATATAATAAAAGAATCCAAATATAGAATAAAAAACAGCTCAAATCCACTCACATTACGCCGACAGGAAAACCGAAAAAGGAAATCGAGGAGAAACCGAGGACAGCTAAAACAGTAAGAACATAGATCAGAAGGAAGAGAAATACCTGGATCTCCAGATCCTTTCAAGTTAAAGAAACCTCACCGCTAATAATCGAAGAAGAACACTCCCGAATCAAACAAGAAAACTCAAAGGAGACCACGACAGAGACGGAGGTCGACCACCCTCTTCTTCCTCCCCCATAATCGCACTTTCGCATATAAAAGAGAAGAAGACAGAGAGAGAGCGGGGGAGCGGCAAAGGCTAAAAAGGAGGAGATGATTGTGGATTTCAAAGTCTTCTGTTTTTAAAAACCGAAGCAGTCTCAGGAGACGATGGAGAGCGAGTGGGGTAGCGTAGGTGGTGGGAGAGGCGAGATTGGAAGGGAGAGAGAGTAATGCTTTCTTTTGCTTTAATTTTTTGCTTCCTTGGATTTATTGGAACTAATAAAATATTATAATTATAAGAATAATAATATGATAGGGTCTGCATAAATAATAGTATATATGGCATGCACGTCGCTCTTAATTTTTCTTATTTTTGTGGGGTTGTGGTGGTTTGTAAAATTTTCTCTTTTTTTGGGGAGTAATTTCTAATTTTCAATAATTGATCCACTATTCCGTGAACTCTGCCTTCCTCTCTATTGCTTGTTTTGTGGTAAAGCTGTTGAAAAGACAAATGCCTTGCCCCTATCACAATCCCAGGACAGTGATTGCACAAATTTTGTAAATTAATTGCATGAATCTTAAAAAGTTGATTAAATTGTGATTTTATGAAAAACATCCACCATAATTTGAGCATTCTGGATGGGTATGTTACTGTAGCGAGGGGAAACGGCTTTCTCAATACTTTCTATATATTTTTTAAGAAAAAGTTACAAATGATAAAAATAAATGATTTTTGTATTTTATAAAATTCTGGTTACATGAAATACATTGAAGCATGAACCTCTTCTTATAATTTAATATTAAAATTTTTCTAGGTTTTAGTTCATGGATTTGTAAATCATATGCAGCCATCCGCTTTGTTGTTCGGGAATCTTTCAACATTTTATAAAATTTATTTAAAAAGAAGTGAAACATTTTATAAAATTTGTTTAAAAAGAAGTGAAAAGGATTTATTGTGACCTGCACTATTAAAAAACACATTAAAATACTAAAAGATCGTGAATACTATTCTAAATTTTAACTACTAACATGTTGTAATGGCTATTAAAGTCTTCCTCGGGACATTAATATAATATTAGTGCTAACAAATAAATCCTACATAGAAAAGACAAACATACGAATAATATAAAATTATTTAGTTTCTAATTAATACCGAATATAACTAAATAGAAATATAATATAGAAAAATAATTTACTTAATTGCAATAAATGTTTGCCAAGATTTGCTTAACAATGAACCTATAAAAAAATAATTATATATATTTAGAGGTATTTAAATGTTTTTAATCATAAAAATATCAGGATATATATAGGTAATATATTCAGTCCTGCATCATCTATACACTATATAAAATTTGGATACTTTACAAGTTTAAAGAATCCTAATTTCATTTTTTAACTAAATATTTTAAATAAAATCTTAAGTTATTGCGAATGATATCAAAACAAATCCGATACGCGATCAATGCGAAACAGGGATTTAGCATAGGCTTATTTAAGTTAATCATGAATTATTTGTCATCTTGGTGATTGGATTTATAATATTTATAATTAATTTTAAATAAATGTATATTTTTAACCAAGGATATATCTCCTATTCAGATTAAAGAAAAATTATCGGGAGGTCATTAAAATCATTTTCTATAAAACAAATTAAGATTTCGGCCATTTTTATCTTCAATTATCCAGCCAATCAGCTGCTCAAAAACTGCTAATTTTGCACTAAATGATCATTAAAACTCAGTAAAAACTGGGAAAAAAAAGGCCGTAGGCGCTGCTGTTTGTGGTCAAAATTCAAAAAGCCCGGTTGCGGGGCCCACACTTTTCACTTTTATCTTTGCCAATTCCCCGCCAGAGTCTCCTCGCAACTTTCAAATGTAGGTCAAGGAGTTGATGGAACACCTCATAAACCAGTACACGCAGAAAATTACCGTTCCCCGTCTTCGAGGTAACTCCACCAGCTTTATTATCGTAATAATTTATGATCCAAGTGGGACCACCTATTTGAGAATCTGCCGTCAATCAGTGCGGGGCCCACCTGAATGAACGGTGCATGATTCGCGTAGGACAGCTCTCGGGCCGAAGCCCACCCCACCCCAAGGTCCCTTGACCCACGTCTCCGAGTCCCTCCGGACCTTCCGTTATGTCGGCAGTTACGGCCGAACGTTTTCCATGGGATGTATAATCTTCCAGCGTTATAGTCCTGCATGTAAGCCATACGGATTGAGTTATTCGTATCATATTTAATTAACGCAGGTGTAGTTAAAATGGGGTCTCAAAATTGATGCATGCCGTAGAATTATATCTAAGGTAATGATGGTTGGTATTAGACATCCTCTAAGAACTTTGTTTCCTGTTTGCATCGCAAATTCGCAATCCAAAAGCTGATGCTGGTTATATATAATAATTACAAATATATATATATATATTATCATTTTTATCATATATTACAATATAAAATAATTATTATTTAAATCATGATTTACTTTTTGGTACCGAGTTTTATTTTTATATCATTATATTATAATATTGATGCCAGGATATATATAATACAAGAAGGTGCGATATTCACTATAATATAAAACTATGTACTGGTTTAATACATTCAGTATACCATAAAATCAAACAGTAAATCAGGTTAATATAATATTTTATATAATCATACAAGTTAGTACTATCTATAAATATATTATTTTTATAATTACACCGATTGATAAAATAGTTGTTTGAACAATAAAAACCCATCATTACTGTGTGTTTTGAAGGTTAATTCAATAGTTGATATATCTACGGAACATGGTCCGGTTTGATCTACCCGCTTGTTGCCGTAGGCGTAGGTCACGGATGAGATGATACCCTCTTTGCGAGGTTCACGTACGTAACCGGGACAAGTCCTCTGTCTCCCGGCACCAGAGTTATGTCGGTTCTTACTCTTTTACCACCTTTACAGCCAAGGATTGGGATGAGTGAGCAACCACCGGCCTTTTTTTTTTTTTTTCCGTGGAAATCACATGAGAGTGCAAAGCTATTCTTTTCTCCTTTTAATTATATCCATCAAATAAAAGAAGGAATTGCATGCAGAAGCACACAGCTAGCGCTAGCTAAGTGGTTGTCAGCTTTTTTTTATTGTCTCCATGCACGGACGAGACATGGCTTATGCGATGCATCCCATCTTTCCATGATGAAGCTGGTTAGACTCGGACAATGCCAATTAGGATTATGTGCTTTCATCGACTTTGTTGGCGTGGCTTGGCTGACCTTTCTCGAGAACTACCACCATTATCAGGTTGGTTAGGTTTTAATGTGTTAGTGTTCATATTGTCATGTCTTTAAGGATAAAAAAAATATAAATTACAGCCCTCATGGAGTGTCTTGATATGGTCTGTACGTCTTGAGGAACCCACCTATTAGATTAGTCCTGCATGTAAGATCTGGGTGATTGCAAATAATAGAACGTCGTCCATTGCATGCACTCCCGATCTTCTGATAATGAGAGAAAAGTATATAATTATAAATCAAGGAGAAAGGATGGAGGAGGGCTGGCCATGTTTCGGCTAACCATCCTTGACTCCTACGTGAGTGTTGGTTGTGGTTGCCATGATTAATTAATGCCTCCACGCACTCGATATCTAAAAGGGACAGGACCTTAAAGACGAGTCCACCACCAAAAAAAAAAAAAAAAAAAAAAAAACGAGACCACCAAATATTACTGTAATTATTGTATAAGCCTAAGGCCACGATTATTTATATGATTATATCGTGGTTGCTGGAGGCCGCACGTAAATCAAATGGATCGGGATGGTCTTTGACCAAAAGATTTCGCTGTCGAGACTAAATGATCACAAGCTTCGTATAAGACAACCTAGGCAAGATTGATTGCCGACAAGCCAATTTCTTAGGTTACCGCATAATTCTTTTTTAGGAGAATAGCCAAGCCAAATCATGCCCCAAGTTAAGAATTTTCAAGCTGGATTAATTCAAGAAAGTTCAAGTCAATATTATTCTGAGATCCCAAGCAAAAAGAGTTGATTACTTTGATAAAATCACATGAATTATTCAGAGATTGTTTCCCAAATTCTTAAAGACAGATTCTCAAAATTATCATTTATATTTCTTGATGCTTGATGGGTATATGGTATATAATAATTTATTGCAACAAAAATATAATAATCCAAGATCCAAAAAACACTACTTCAATAGGTATTATTTAGATTTCTATAATTTATATGGAATCATATGTACACATGCCTGCATAAATTCTGATATGCTCCTCTCCATAAGTCATTACATAGAGTCTAGATTCATTTAAATTCAATTATCAATAGCACAATTAACCCGTGATCTACGGTATCCTTTAATTCATATAGGCCATGTACTCGATCCATTTTAATACCATTTATAATAATTCCAAATCTCATTCAAGAAAGCTAATAAAAAAAATATTTTTAGATTTCTTGGTTCTATATGCATATTCAAGATCTATCCAATATATAACTTTTATATGGTTTAAAAACATGTCCGTTTCAATAGTGAATCGAGATTTATGATAGCGGTCGCCACCGAGAAACTTGTCAAACAAAAGTTTTTAAGTTCGATTTCATAGATAATCCATAACCAAATCTCAAACATTTGACATGATCTCGACATTCCAAACATGGAATGCAAAAGCTCTTTCTAGACTCCTCGCTCATTCTTTCTCCAATCTTTAATCATTTATGTTAAACACTATCGTTGGATAATGACAATATCATAATGCATCCATAATTAACTACCATGGTAGCTGTACTGGCTTCTGTCACAAGACGAAAAAGGCCAGTGCCCGTAACTCCGAAAACACTGAAGAGATCGATCAAGAGTGATAACATCAATCTTGTTGTTTACCTTGTTTCCAAAATAAACCCATAAAGATGTTGCATCCGTCGCACCAAAAGTTGGTGTGACGTCGGAATCACAGGGTCCCTGAATGGCGGTGATATCTTGAACCCGGATGTGCAGCTGCTTTTAAACTTGCGATAAAGCAACCATCAGATCTAGATCGGACGGTTAGGCGACCGGCCCAGGGTACATTAACCGTAGTATGTACTGTAGTTGTCCTTTTACATAAGGACGATGATGGAATGTGAGTCCACAGTGAACGGCTACGCTGTCTCTATCAGAGTATTGCAACCAAGATTGAAGGGGGTCTGGCCAATTGCAGTGGTCCGGGATCCTAGATCTTAAGCGGTCCCACTGGATCGGATGATCAGATCAGGACAAGATAAGTGAAGGGGTAATAGAAGGAAAAATTAATCCTAAAATCATTGGGTGCAGGTCTGATAGGTCTAAACCTGGACCGCATTACAGATCATTAGGAACAGGGTATGGGACCAAGTCAAGATATAAAATTAGGATGAGGATTGTTGAATAATGAGCTGTCGGGTCGATAAAAAGTGAATTTAATAAACTTTTTGTGCTCAAAGAGAGTTCCAAGGACTAGCCAAAAAAAAAAAAAGAGGTTCCAAGGTATTTTTCACTGAATTCGACATGGTTATATTTGGACTGAGCAAATTAGACCTAGCAAAATTAGTTCAAAGCTCTAAGTTTAACAGGCCTAGAATTTTTAGGTTGCTTGAACCTAACACAATTTGATTTCTCAAATGGTGCACTGGACTTGGTTTTAGCTTTAAAGCTATTGATAATGCAGGTCAGATCGAGATAGAATCAGACTTGGATCGACCCTAGCCCACTTGAACCCCTAAGTAAAAAAAATAGAAAGGTTAAATATATGTACCTTAATTGCTATTTTATATGAATATATATGTTAAATTTATCCATATAAACCTTATTTACTCCAAAAAAAAAATCTTTTTTATTATTAACAATCTACTGACGTTTTAAAATTCTAGATGATATTTTAGAATTATTCGTTAATAAAGAAAAAAAATGGCAATATCAAAATAGTTTTATTAAGCTTCAGGTTTGATGGTGGCATGTAGTGCACCGGTATTTGAGATGCTTAGTATGATTATTTTAGAAACTTGCTTGGATTTCATGATCCTACTAAGTTGCAAGACAATATTGAATTAAGTTAATTCAGCATAAAAAATAAATAACAATAGACATAATAACATAGACGATTAACTCTGCAGAATAAGAATGGATTGTTTCCAGAAACCTGTCAAACCCAGGGCAGGATCCATGAAGCAGCCAATATCTCAGTCAGTTTTCAAGCTTCAAATTTCAAGGTGCAAACCTGAAACCAAAGATCCAGTTGTTGTTCCACCTCACCCTAAATAGTTTCAAAGAACATATGCTGCAGAAGGCTGGAATCACTTCAACTCTAAGAAATTAGTAACTTAGGTTCATCTTATCATCTAGCTTGATGTCTGATGGGAATTTACTAAACAAATCTTGTCGATTCCCAATCACACCATTATTTGTCGTAATCCAACTTCTCACATGACCCTAATTTATTCGACATAAGTAAGAACCAACAATTTTACATATCTATTACATTTAGACAAGATTTTAAATTCAATGAGATAGAACCATCCTCAGATTTTTCATCGAATAGGACGTGCTGTTGTCCCACCAAATTTTAATTATTGAGGACATAGAATATTCCAAGATATACCAATCAAAATGCTAATATAATGGCGAGAAGATTTTGTCCCGATGCTTGGCGTGGTACTCTATCCTAATGTTCTGTGGGACGTTGCACTGGAGGTTGAGTTCTTTGATTTACGTATTATTGCCGGTCTCGCCGCCGCGCCCGTGCCTCGGAACCGCCAATCCTACTAGACCGTCTCGCTTCTGGGGCC
Organism: Areca catechu; assembly: GCA_021397845.1. NCBI lineage: Eukaryota > Viridiplantae > Streptophyta > Magnoliopsida > Arecales > Arecaceae > Areca > Areca catechu. The sequence goes on along the minus strand of CM038051.1, from coordinate 205,228,431 downwards.
TCCTGGCTGGACTGAACCTACAAGACAAGGTCAGAAGACCCTGACCGGGGATCCCGGCGAGGGAGCTCCGACGATCAAGTTAGTAGACGGTGAGAGGGAACAGATTCTCTGGGACGGGCCCCCGAAGGAGTCCCAGACTCAGAGAATTTACTAACAAGAAAGATGCCAGAGAGACCAGAAACACGGCTGGATTCCTTTGCTGAGCTCACGCCAAGCGATCCCCTCTCGGGACCCTGGATCTTACTCTCGGAGCGGAGCTTCCAGCCTCTGTTTCTTACTTGTCTCCCCTTACCTGGTCATCTCTTTTCTCTTTCCTTTTATCTCCTCCCGCCACCTGCTCGTTTTCCGCTCCCGGGAGGCTCCCCTTGTCGCTCTCATCGCCTTATCTCCGTCCTTTTCTCTTTTCCCTTCTGGTTCTGAGGGCCAGACGGCTTTCCGGCCTCGTTTGCCGAGCCTAGCGGGGAAAGAGTAAGGAAGGGGGGCGCCGGCAGGGCGGCCGGCCAGACCTTGGGCCGAGTGTGGGCGCTCTCCTTCCCAGGCGCCGGCGCTGTCCGTTAACAGGCCCTGTTTTGCCAGAACCGCGTCTCTCGACTGCAGAACCTGTCGGGCCAACGTAAGTGATGTTTCGCGTGCCGCCGCCATCCGTACGGGGCACCTTCCTCGGGGTGCGGCGCGCACGGCTCGAGGGCCAACCTCGGAACCTGCGCCTCCACTCTTTGGGACCTTCTCTGTACGAGATGCCTGACCTCGGCCGAGGTGGACCCCTCCCAGGTGGACACCTGGCGGGGCGGCAGAAGGACGCTCGGCTTCGGCCGAGGTGGTCCCGTCTCTGGGGGCCACCTGGCGAAGGAGCGAAGGAGCCCGGCTCGACCTCGGCCGAGGTGGGACCGTCCCAGGGTGCCACCTAGCGAGGGAGCGGGGGAGCAGCCGACCTTGGCCGAGGTGGACCCCTCCTGGGTGGACACCTGGCGGGGTGGCAGAAGGACGCTCGGCTTCGGCCAAGGTGGTCCCGTCTCCAGGGGCCACCTGGCGAAGGAGCGAAGGGGCCCGGCTCGACCTCGGCCGAGGTGGGACCGTCTCAGGTGCCACCTGGCGAGGGAGCGGGGGAGCAGCCGACCTTGGCCGAGGTGGACCCCTCCTAGGTGGACACCTGGCGGGGCGGCAGAAGGACGCTCGGCTTCGGCTGAGGTGGTCCCGTCTCCGGGGGCCACCTGGCGAAGGAGCGAAGGGGCCCGGCTCGACCTCGGCCAAGGTGGGACCGTCTCAGGTGCCACCTGGCGAGGGAGCGAGGGAGCAGCCGACCTTAGCCGTGGTGGACCCCTCCTGGGTGGACACCTGGCGGGGCGGCAGAAGGACGCTTGGCTTCGACCGAGGTGGTCCCATCTCCGGGGGCCACCTAGCGAAGGAGCGAAGGGGCCCGGCTCGACCTCGGCCGAGGTGGGACCGTCTCAGGGTGCCACCTGGCGAGGGAGCGGGGGAGCCCGGGCCGAGCTCGACTTCGGATGTGTGGGAGCCGCAGCTGACTCGGTCGAAAACCTCCACGTGGCTCGAATCATGCCCGACGGGATCTGAGACCGACCACGTCATCATTACGGCCGTAACAGTTGCCCTCCAATCCAACGTTCCGTTGGGGCGTCGTGGGACGGAACGTTGGGATTAAATGCGGATATGACGTGGGGAGGCGAAGATCTTGCATCATAATTGCCACGATCTTCGTCGCCGTTTCTCGGTGCGCCCGAAGCCCTATAGGAGGCCGCCACGCGTCGCCTGTTCGCCCGCAATAAATGCGTTGCTTCGAAGCAGGGGCCGTTTCCCTGCTAACGAGGCGCCGGTGTCGGGCGTGCGTCCACGCGGCGATCATCTAATGGCCCGGAGCGGAATGATGGGTACGGCGGCTGTCGATTGAGTTTGAAAAGGAGGGGACTTTCCGGAATGATGCCTTTTCCCTTGCTCCGTGGGCGGTTTGCTGCTGGCTAATTTCCACTGCCCCGCGTTCGCACAGTGCATTTTCGGTGAGTGCCCTCATTTTCTTCCTTGTCCTCCTCTTCTCTCCCGGTGAATCTTTCTTGCTTTCTTCTTTGTCATGGCACGCCGTCGCCATGTTTCCTCTAATCCGGACGAGGCCGGTCTGTCCCGGCCGAGGACTCCGTCTTCTTCCTCCTCGGAGGAGGAAGTGATCCCGGAGGAGACCCGCAGGCGACTGCAACCTGGGGGTATTACTATTGGCATCCCCAGGGGTGTCAGGTCTCCTCCCGTCGCTTCTGCTCTTCCACTTTCTTCCCTTCCTCCTCCAACTCTTCTTTCTGTCGGTCCCTCCGGTCATGCTTCCACAATGACCGAAGGCGACCTTTCTTTGCTCCGGGAGGTCTATGGTATCCCGGGGTTAATCCGTCTGCTTGTTCCGCGGCCCGGGGATCGCGTCACCATGAGTGGCCCCGGCCGCATAGCCTTCTATGAAGACTTCCTTCTCGGGGGTCTTCGGTTTCCTCTGCATCCCTTTTTCCTTTCCTTCCTTAGCCACTTTCGTCTCGTCCCGGCCCAGTTGGCTCCCAATGCCATCCGGGTCATCTTCTCTTTTATTGTTTTTTGTCACTTCCACGGGTTTGTTGCCCGTTTCTCCCTCTTCAGGGCTCTGTTTACCCTGAAGAGGTACTCCACTGATGACGGCTGGTGGTACATCTCGCCCCGGCCCAGGTGTCTCCGGTTCGACCTCCCTTCTTCCATCAAGGGCTGGAAGAACCGGTTCTTTTTTGCCTCGGTCGAGGATGTTGACTGGGCCTGGAGCGAACCGGATCGGTCTCCGAACCGGAACTCCCAGGTCGAGTCGGCGGACCAAGAGGCCTACTCCCAGCTCCTGAGCGATGTGGTCCCGGCGCTCGAGGTTCTGCTCTCGGAGCAGAACTTGTTTGAGGCTGGGATCAGTCCCATCCGCGAGCCGGGTGAGACTCGGTCTTCCCTTGACCTCTGTATTCTTCCTCTTTTTTAGCCGAGCTGACTGACCTCTTTTTCTTTTGTGTTGCAGGCATGAAATTCTCACTGGAGAACCTCCTGGAGGGCGCGGCCCAGAGGGACGTCGTCGAGGTGGATGAGCCTACGGCGAAGAGGGCTCGCACCGAAGCGAGCCAGGAGGTCGTGCCGGCGACCGTTCCCAGCCCGGTGGCTGCTGCTCCCCCGCCCAGGCTGCCTCGGGGCGGGGCCATCGATGCTCCAGTCGTCCAAGTCGGCGGTGCTGCCGACGAGGGGGCCCCACCACCAGCAGTTCCGCCCAGCACCGGCCCCATCATCGCCGCGGCGCCGACGGCGCCGCCCGCGACCTCAGCCACCCCGTCGACGGCGGTTCTTGCTGGAGGGTCAGTCGCCGTCGCAGCCGACCTGACGGCTCCGCCACCGGTGATCACCAACCGGTGCTCAGTAATCCGCGACAAGGGGCTCGCGGAGAAAGTGATGGAGTACGCCTCCACCTCCCAGGACCGCCGATCTCGAGGCGGCAGGGACTACGCCGACGCCCTGCTCGGGATCCTCCCGCAGCTCTTCACGGTAAGTCCGAACTCAGACTTTTCTTGTCCTTTGTGACCTCGGTCAGCCTCTCTACTAACCCGACCTTTTTGCTGTGCAGATTGGGAACGACGTGCTTCTGCTGAGGAACTTCCTCGCAGGGTACGCGAAGAAGGATGCCGAGAAGGAAGAGAAGCTCGGCAAGCTCGCGGCCGACGTCAAAGACCTCATGGAGAAGGGGGTCGAGCTGCGAGCGAACAACCAGACCCTCCAGGCGGACCTGGCGCGCGCCGAGGAGCGCGTCAAGGACCTGGAGTCCTCTCTGTCCGAGGAGAGGATCTCCCACCAGCGTCGCGCAGAGGAGGACGTGGCCGAGAGGGCTCGCCTCCAGGCCCATTCTCAGTGGCTGGAGTGCCAGCTGGAAGAGGCCAGACGGGAGGCGAGTGCGGCGAAGGAGCGGAGCGCCTACGTCAACGGGCTCCTGGAAGCCGCGAAGCGGGAGGCACAGGAAGCCATCCCGAAGTTCCAGGCCTCCGACGAGCACATCTCGGAGGTCCGGGAGGCCGCTGTGGACTCCTTCCTGAAGGGGTTCCGAGTGTGCCGGGAGAAGGTGGGGTCCTTCTACCCCGAGCTCGACCTCAGTGGGGTGGTGCTCGGAGGTAGGAGGCAGGGACCCGACAGCAGGACTTCCGGTGCGGCCGACGTCACAACTGCAGCTCCGGCGAGCGACACGGTCGTGGCTCCGGAGCGGCCCCCTGAGCCGCAGCCGCCGACAGCGAGGATGTGGAGTGCGCAACCCAGGCTGGGGACCTCACCACCGCGCCAAACTGAACCATGTATCTTCTTTTTTGTTGTTGTTTTTTTTTTTGGGGACTCCCGGCCTGTCGGGACTCCCAGTTTGTACTTCCCTTTCTTGAATCAATGAAAATCTAGTTTGGCCATGTCTCGAACTCGCCTTCTTTTTCATTTTTTCTTCTTCTCTTTTTTTTTGAGATGTTGATGTGGAGTGCCAAGACGAGGGTGGACCTGGTCCCATCCGGCGTTCAGATCAAAGTTCGGGGCGTTCCGGACTGGGTGGCATCAGAGTAGGCCTTGAGCGGGCCCTTCTTTGGGCTTGCCTTCGTGCTCGCGTGGGCGAACTAGGTTCTGCCCCGCCTTCCAGACCGAAGTCCGGGACTTCCGGACTGAACCCCGGGGTCGCAGGCTTTCTCAAGCCTTGAGTGGCTTGCCGAGCTGTTCTCCGTGCTCGGGTGGGCGAACTGGGTTCTGCCCCGCCTTCCAGACCGAAGTCCGGGACTTCCGGACTGAACCCCGGGGCTGCAGGCTTTCTCAAGCCTTGCGCGGCTTGCCGAGCTGTTCTCTGTGCTCGCGTGGGCGAACTGGGTTCTGCCCCGCCTTCCAGACTGAAGTCCGGGACTTCCGGACTGAACCCCGGGGCCGCAGGCTTTCTCAAGCCTTGCACGGCTTGCCGAGCTGTTCTTCGTGCTCGTGTGGGCGAACTGGGTTCTGCCCCGCCTTCCAGACCGAAGTCCAGGACTTCCGGACTGAACCCCGGGGCCGCAGGCTTTCTCAAGCCTTACACGGCTTGCCGAGCTGTTCTCCGTGCTTGCATGGGCGAACTGGGTTCTGCCCCGCCTTCCAGACCGAAGTCCGGGACTTCTGGCTTTCTCTGGCCTTCGGCCACAGTCGTGTGTGCCGAACTCAGTCATGCGCAGGTTTCCCTACGAGGCGAGAAAGAGTGTTTGAAGCAAAGAAACTTTATTGCAGGAGTGGGGAACCTTACATTACTGATAATACATCCTTAGATTCGAGGCGTTCCACGTCCGGGGGAACCTGGCCCCTCCCAATTCCTCCAAGTAGTAGGCGCCGTGGGGGAGGTCTTCTGCTACCCGGTACGGGCCTTCCCAGTTCGGTGAGAGCTTCCCGCACTCTCATGGCTGAGAAGCTTCAGCACACCGGAGGACCAGATCTCCGGGACGAAAGGACTTCGGCCGCACTCGGGAGTTGTAATACCTGGCCACTCGCTACCTATACGCCGCCATCCAAACTCGGGCCTTGTCCCTCGTCTCTTCAAGAAGGTCAAGGTTGAGCATCATTCTAGCGGGGTTCTCCATCTCGTCATATTGTTCCACACGCAGTGTGGGTAGGCTGAGCTCAATCGGGATGACCGCTTCAGCTCCGAAGACGAGGTTGAACGGGGTCTCATCGGTCGCCGTCCTCGGGGTGGTATGGTACGCCCAAAGGATGCTGGGGAGCTCCTCTGCCCATCTGCCCTTGGCCTGGTCCAGCTGCGTGCGGAGGCCCTGCAAAATGGTCTTGTTCATGACCTCGGCTTCTCCATTGGTCTGAGGATGCGCCACCGAGGTGAAGCGATGCCGGATGCCGAGGTCGCCGCAGAACTCTTCAAACTCCTGGCAATCGAACTGGTGCCCGTTATCAGTGATCACGGTGTGGGGGAGGCCGAAGCAGCAAATGATTGACTTCCAGAAGAACTTGGCGACGTTTGCTTCAGTGATCCACGCCAAGGGTTCGGCCTCGACCCACTTCATGAAGTAGTCGATGGCCACGATCAGGAATTTTCGCTGTCCAGACGCCGGTGGAAATGGGCCCAGAAGGTCCATTCCCCATTGGACGAATGGCCACGGAGCTGAAAGCTGGGAGATTGGATTGGAGGGCTGCCGCTGCACCACGGCGTGCCACTGGCACCGATCGCACTTCTTCACGAAATCGGCGGCGTCCTCCTTCATCGTCTCCCAAAAGTAGCCCTGACGGAGGGTTTTGTAGGCTAACGCTCTGCCCCTCACGTGGTTCCCACAGATGCCCTCATGAATCTCCTGGAGCACGAGTCTGGCTTCCACGGGTCCCAGGCATTTAAGGAGGGGGTAGGAGTAGGATCTCCGATATAGTTGCCCATCCATCAGGATGAACCGCGCGGCCTTCTTTCTGATGAGGCGGGCCGCTACATGGTCCTCCGGCAGGGTACCGCTGGTTATGTATTCGGCGTACTTGTCCATCCAGCTGGGCTCACGGCTGACCTGATGGACCTCTACTGCGGTCTCGTAGCTTGGGGCCTTGAGGCGCTCCACATGAGCGCGGCCCAGCATTAAGTCCGGTAGGGTCGCCAGCCGGGAAAGAGTGTCCGCACGGGCGTTCTCCCTGCAGGGGATGTGGAAGATGTGGAAGCGCCGGAAACCGGCCACGCCCGCTTTGACAAGCTCCAAGTACTTCGCCATTTGAGGGTCGTGCACGGCATATTCTCCGAAGACCTGTCCCGCCACGAGCTGGGAGTCAGTGAAGGCTTTGAGGTTAACCACGCCCAGCTCGCAAGAGACCCTCAACCCGGCGAGGAGCGCCTCGTACTCCGCCTGATTGTTTGTCGCGGCGAACTGGAAATGGAGCGCGCATTCGACGACGACCCCATCGCTGTTGGCAAGAATGAGTTCGGCTCCGCTCCCGCCAGAGTTCGAGGCTCCATCTACGTGGAGGATCCACGCATCCTCTCCGGGCTCCTCGGGGCCCGCTTTCAGCTGCCGGTGCAAGGGGCCCTCCTCGGGCTCCTTGCCTAAGCCCGCACACTCGACCAAGAAGTCGGCTAGCACCTGCGCTTTCATGGCCGACCTTGGCCTGTACGCGATGTCGAACTCGCTGAGCTTCAGTGCCCACTTCGCCAATCGCCCCGATGTGTCGGGTTGGCTGAGCACCGCTTTCAGCGGCTGATCCGTCAGGACGGCGATGGGATGCGCTTGGAAATAGAGCCTGAGACGCTGAGCATACACTATCAACGCAAAAACGAGCTTCTCGGGCCGAGAATACCTGAGCTCTGCATCGCAGAGAAGTTTGCTGGTATAGTACACCGGCCGCTGGACTCCTTGGTCGTCGGTCCGAACCAGGACCGAACTGACGGCCTCCGGGATGACTGCCAGGTAGAGGATGAGCTCCTCCCTTCTTCGGGCCGGGAGAGCAGTGGCGGCGATGCGAGCGTCTTCTTCAGCTCTTCAAAGGCTCCTTGGCACTCCTCAGTCCAGGCGAAGTCGTTCATCTTCCTCAGCACCTTGAAAAAGGGCCGGCAGCGATCGGCCGACCTGGAGATAAAACGGCTAAGGGCCACAACCCGGCCGGTGAGTTGCTGCACTTGCTTCTTGAAGGTGGGCTGCTCCATGTCCAGGATGGCCTGGACCTTTTCCGGGTTGGCTTCAATTCCTCTCTGGGTCACCATGAATCCCAGGAACTTCCCAGCGGCGACGCCGAAGGCGCACTTCGCTGGGTTCAGCTTCATATGATGACGTCGGAGGTTGCCGAATATCTCCGCCAGGTCAGCCACGTGGTTCGAATCGGGCTTGCTCATCACCAGCATATCGTCCACGTACACCTGCATGTTACGGCCGATCTGGTCTTTGAAGATTCTGTTGACCAGACGCTGGTGCGTGGCCCCGGCATTCTTGAGGCCAAACGGCATCATCCTGTAGCAAAAAAGTTCCGCGGTCGGTGATGAAGGTGGTGTGCTCCTCGTCCTCCAGGTTCATTCGGATCTGGTTGTATCCGGAGAAGGCATCCATGAAGGACAGGAGGCGATGCCCCGAGGTGGTGTCGACCAGCTGGTCGATCTTTGGAAGGGAGAAGCTGTCCTTCGGGCAAGCTCGGTTGAGGTCGGTGTAGTCTACACAGATCCTCCACTTACCACTGCTCTTCCTTACCATGACCACGTTCGCCAGCCAGCTCGGATATTGGACTTCCCACACAAAGCCGGCAGCGAGGAGTTTCTCCACCTCCTCGTTGATGGCCCTCTGTCTCTCCATGGCGAAGCTCCTCTTCTTTTGGCGGACCGGGCGGTAGCTCGGGTCCACGTTCAGCCTGTGCGTAATGACCTCGGGGGGAATGCCCGGCATGTCGGCCGCTGACCAAGCGAACACGTCCGCGTTCGCGCGGAGAAACTCCAACAGGCGGGTCCGTTCTTCTTCTGGGAGCTGCGCCCCGACCTGCACCGTCTTCAGCGGGTCCAATCCAAGGGGATAAGTCAACAGGCGTTCTACGGGGCCTCCCCTGGGTTCCTTCTCCCTTAGGTCGAAGTCGTCAACGTCGGGGCCGAGCTCCGCGCCCCGGGCGCCCGGGACCGTCTAGAGGCAATGCGGGACTGGCTGGGTCGTCCCCCTCATCACCCCGAGCCTGGAAGACGTGGGAAACTGCACCAACAACCTCTTCGTGGAAATCATGACGTCCAGTTGGTTGAGCCCGGGACGTCCGAGAATCGCGTTGTAAGGCGAAGGGAGCTTGACGACGGTAAACGTCATCAGGACGGTCGTCTGTCGAGGTGGGGATCCGGCGGTGACTGGGAGAGTGATCTCCCCTTCGACCCCCACCGAGTCCCCGGTAAAGCCTACCAGGGGGTATGCACCGGTCTCAACTGATCATGGGACAAATTCATTCGAGAGAAAGCATCGTAAAAAAGCATGTCAGCCGAGCTTCCACTATCTACCATAATTCGGTGTACAGGATGCTTCGCGATGGTCATCTCGACCATCACAGCATCATTGTTTACATTCTCGTTTTCCTTCCCCTTCTCAGGAGGGGGTACATTCTCCGGGTTCCCGATCTCCCGGGCTCTCTTTGCCGCCCGCCCGAGCCCAAGTGAGATCATGCCCACCGGCTTCTCCGTCGGGCGGTTGTCGATCGCAGGAACTGGGGGTAAGGGCGCGAGCGGCTGCCCCTCCGCCGGGACCTCGTTCCTGACGAACTTCCTGAGGTAGCCCCTCTTGATCAGCTCCTCGATCTCCCGCTTCAGGTTGCGACACTCCTCCGTGTCATGGCCGTGCTCGCGGTGGAACTGGCAGTACTTTGACTTGTCCCGGGTACCTCTTGGGTTCTGAGGAGGAGGTCGGCGGAGGTAGTGCTCGCCCTCAATTTCCATGAGAATTTTTGTTCGGGGAGCGAGGAGAGGGGTGAACCTTCGCTCCGGAATGGCCTCACCCTTTGACCTCGGATTCGGGCGAGGGTCGGCAGACGGCCTGGGCCTCCGAGCTCCTGGAACGTCCCTCGGGGCCTGCTTCTTCAAAGTCTTCCCGTCTAGCTCTCGGCGGGTGCGGTCGGCCTCCTCCGCTCGAATGTACTTGTGGGCGCGGAGGAGGAGCTCGGAGTACGTCCTGGGGGGCTTTTTGTCCAGGGAGTAGGTCAGGCGGGACGTCTTGAGCCCGCACTTCAAAGCCAGCATGGCGACGGGCTCGTCCAAGCTGTAGATTTCCAGGGCTGCGGTCTTGAACTGGGTGATGTAGTCCCGGAGCAGCTCCTGGTCCTGCTGGCGGATGGAGAAGAGGCTATCCACCTCTCTTGGCACCTTCCGACAAGCGTCGAAGTGCGCCACAAACTTTCCTTCCAGCTGGTGGAAGGAGCAAATAGATCCGGGCTCGAGGCGGGTGAACCAGACTCGAGCGGCCTTCCGGAGGGTAGCAGGGAAGGCGATGCACAAAAGGGCGTCAGTGGTCCCTTGGACCCTCATGAGGGCCTTGTAGCTCTCCATATGGTCCAGAGGGTCGGTGGTTCCGTCGTAGGGATCCACCTGCGGCATGCGGAACCGGTTCGGAATCGGCTCCGCCTGGATTTCTTCAGAGAAGGGGGGATGGGAGTCGTAGCCCGCCGGGTCCGCGGATGAGTTCTGCAGGTCGGCAAATCGGCGGGCGAACTCCGCCAACTTGCGCTCGTGCTCCTCCAGGCGCCTCTCAGCCTGGCGCATGATGGCCTCGTTGATGGAATCTTCCACCGAGGTCGCTGGTAAAGGGGGCGCCGATTGGTCTTGGCGCAAAGTCACGCCTCGGCATCGCTTGCTGCGATGCACCGTCTCGGCTTCATCGGCCGGGGATCGACTCTCGTGATCCGCCGAACCGGAGTAGTTTCTTTTCGCGGGAGTTTGGTGGCTCCCGCGGGGGTTGGAGATTGCCCTCGGGTGGGACGGCCTGCCCTAAATGGAGCGCAGGCTCCCACGTGGCCCCACGGTCTGAGCTTCGGGGGTCCCTGGCCGCGGCTGCGTGGCCAGGGAGCGCTGCTGGTGTTGTAGCTGCCGGACCGCCGAGGTCAAGGTCTGCAGCTGTTGGATGATGGCCGCGAGGGGCCCGTCCGCCGAGGTCGGCTGTGGCGGAAGAGGAGGGGGAGCTGGGAGCTCTCTCTCCGGGTTGCGGGCCCCTTGAGGAGAGGGAACCTCCCCCACACGGCTGGTGGATGCCTCGCGCCCACGAGTGATAATCATTGTCGGAAAGCGCTTTGTCTGCAGAAAGCTAGCTCCCACTAGGGGTGTTGTCCTGCCCCCCCTACCTGGCGCGTCAATCTGTTGCCGATCTTGCCGCCGCGCCCATGCCTCGGAACCGCCGATCCTACTAGACCGTCTCGCTCCTAGGGCCTCCTGGCTGAACTGAACCTGCAAGGCAAGGTCAGAAGACCCTGGCCGGGGATCCCGGCGAGGGAGCTCCGACGATCAAGTTAGTAGACGGCGAGAGGGAACAGATTCTCTGGGACGGGCCCCCGAAGGAGTCCCAGACTCAGAGAATTTACTAACAAGAAAGATGCCAGAGAGACCAGAAACCCGACTGGATTCCTTTGCCGAGCTCACGCCAAGCAATCCCCTCTCGGGACCCTGGATCTTACTCTCGGAGCGGAGCTTCCAGCCTCTGTTTCTTACTTGTCTCCCCTTACCTGGTCGTCTCTTTTCTCCTTCCTTTTATCTCCTCCCGCCGCCTGCTCGTTTTCCGCTCCCAGGAGGCTCCCCTTGTCGCTCTCGTCACCCTCTCTCCATCCTTTTCTCTTTTCCCTTCTAGTTCTGAGGGCCAGACGGCTTTCCAACCTCGTTTGCCGAGCCTAGCGGGAAAAGAGTAAGGGAGGGGGGCGCCGGCAGGGCGGCCGACCAGACCTTGGGCCGAGTGTGGGCGCTCTCCTTCCCAGGTGCCGGCGCTGTCCGTTAACGGGCCCTGTTTTGCTAGAACCGCATCTCTCGACTGCAGAACCTGTCGGGCTGACGTAAGTGATGTTTCGCGTGCCGCCGCCATCCGTACGGGGCACCTTCCTCGGGGTGCGGTGCGCACGGCTCGAGGGCCAACCTCGGAACCTGCGCCTCCGCTCTTTGGGACCTTCTCTGTACGAGCTGCCTGACCTCGGCCGAGGTGGACCCCTCCCGAGTGGACACCTGGCGGGGCGGCAGAAGGACGCTCGGCTTCGGCCGAGGTGGTCCCGTCTCTGGGGGCCACCTGGCGAAGGAGCAAAGGAGCCCGGCTCGACCTCGACCGAGGTGGGACCGTCCCAGGGTGCCACCTAGCGAGGGAGCAGGGGAGCAGCCGACCTTGGCCGAGTTGGACCCCTCCTGGGTGGACACCTGGCGGGGCGGCAGAAGGACGCTCGGCTTCGACCGAGGTGGTCCCGTCTCCAGGGGCCACCTGGCGAAGGAGTGAAGGGGCCCGGCTCGACCTCGGCCGAGGTGGGACCGTCTCAGGTGCCACCTGGCGAGGGAGCGAGGGAGCAGCCGACCTTGACCGAGGTGGACCCCTCCTGGGTGGACACCTGGCGGGGCGGCAAAAGGACGCTCGGCTTCGGCCGAGGTGGTCCCGTCTCCGGGGGCCACCTGGCGAAGGAGCGAAGGGGCCCGGCTCGACCTCGACCGAGGTGGGACCATCTCAGGTGCCACCTGGCGAGGGAGCGGGGGAGCAGCCGACCTTGGCCGTGATGGACCCCTCCTGGGTGGACACCTGGCGGGACGGCAGAAGGACGCTCGGCTTCGACCGAGGTGGTCCCGTCTCCGGGGGCCACCTGGCGAAGGAGCGAAGGGGCCCGACTCGACCTCGACCGAGGTGGGACCGTCTCAGAGTGCCACCTGGCGAGGAAGCGAAGAAGCCCGGGCCGAGCTCGACTTCGAACGTGTGGGAGCCACAGCTGACTCGACCGAAAACCTCCACGTGACTCGAATCATGCCCGACGAGATCTGAGACCGACCACGTCATCATTACGGCCGTAACATGTATAACAAACTTTAAAACCATAAATGGGATATTTGATAAAAAATGACTCGGTATACTATTCTTGTTTTGCAATAAATTATCATTGCATAGAAAACCTAGACAATTGCCGTGAGTATGAAACGAAGGCTTATCCTAGTGCTCACACTCCTTGATTTAGCGCACCTACAAATTTTGGTTTCAATTCCTGAATGGTACATTGCTAAAATTTAAACCTAGATGATCGCACTAAAGTAGTTGTTACAAAACCACTATATAGAAGGAAGTTTTACGTGGATTAGGTTGCGAGTTTTGATGCAGATCATGGTGTCTCGTGTCTCTGGACTACTGCCTCGGGCATTCACTGATTTAGTCCATGCTGAAATGATGAGATGAATTTAATATAAGATTTCTGGTTTACACAATAAAATAATGGGGAGCAAGAGATGTACAAAAAGTTCTCATCTACCAGTATCTTGCACTTGCCTCAATGGCCGCCTAGGATTCTTCTCACCAACTGACCATGTTTCATTTTGTTCTCAGAACCTAAAATATTTGGACCAAGATGCCGCATAAAGTGGGACAACGATTTTGATATTAAACAACAACAGTACTAGCAAAAGAAGGTACGGATCTTGGAACTGTCAGGTAATAGGTAAGGCCTAAAGTACAAGTATACTGCAAGTCCGCAACCAGACCACGAGCCAGTGAAACTACAGACAAGAGATGTGGAACTCCATTTAGGACTCACGAACATTATATCAGTTTATCAAAACTTGCTCATTTTGATTATATTGACTTTAATTGATACATAAACTCATAAACATTGATAAAATAAGTCAAACCATGATTTCAAGCCAGAAAGTAACCATCCACTAAATCCAGAATACATGGATCCCAAAAAAAACCACAAAAAAAATGGTGACCACTAAGTATTACAGCTTGGACGAGCATTTAAGTAATGCACATGAAGCTTATCAAAAAAAAAAAAGTTATGCACATGAAGGGGAGGGAGGGAGGGATGACAAACCGTACATCATTTAGAAAATGTCACAAAAAAAAAAAAAAAAAAAAAAAGAAGGAAAAACCTGCAACCATCAAAATTGACACAGTACAGTTAAAAATTGAAGCACCTTACATGGCAGTGAAAACTCTTGGTAGTAAAATATTCGAGGGATGATCAAGCTTGTAATCCGCAGGCTACACCAAGAAACAATAAAAGGCAGGAAGCTAGCATGCTCAAAGTTGAATCTATGAGAAAAAAGTGAAATTTTATCTGACATCTGAACCTGGCTCCTTAAACAGACGAGGAAGCACTTCATGGGCACCGATATCCAAAGCCTCAGGGTTCCTGAAAGGTGGAACAAAAATAGGAGACTATTGATATGTGACTTGCATAAGGGGCATATATTTTATCATTATGAATGATGTACATTGAGACCTCAAAGTTCATCTCATGACAAATTCACCTAACAATTAGCACTGAGCAGCAGGCACACAAAGAAACATGTTTCACAAACAATAATAGCCATGATGCATTTCCTGAGAGTAAATACTTGTAAGGTACATCTATCATTGTCTTGTGCACGCACAGACATGCGCTTCTAGGTGAAGGAGCAGTGTTAGCTCTAACATTCAAGCATCTAATTTTGGCAATGGCACATAGAGATGGCTTGCTTTGTGACTTCATCCTTAGATCATTACCAAAATTGGTTTTACACCTATAACCAAGGTACCAATTTTTGGGGGCATATTTTATTTTCTATAATACAGCCCATCTTATGGTCAGACTCTCAGTTTTTTACAGTTAGAGATGATGTATCTGGATGTTCAATGAAGTTCAGGTTAAGCTATTCTTGACTGTTGGTTTCTATTTTTGATTAATTTGCTGTTTTATTGAGCTGTGGGGGCCTTTAGAAGGTCATGTTTTTATTATCTTCCTACTGCTCCTTAAAAGGCTTCTAATTCCTATAAAATATGATGTCTACAAGTCCTACTTCAGGTATAGCTTGAATCAAAGGCAGACCACACCAACTTTTCTAGAAAGAACCAAGAAAATATAAAAATATAAAAATATTAATAAATAATTAAAATTAATTTAAATACTATTTATAAATATTATTTGAATTGTACTTGATGTTGTTTTATAAGGCTCAATTCATCAATAATAAAATCTATCATAAAATTTTCAGCTATCTCCTTATCAATATAAGTGACTAAATAATCAGTAAGAAAGTATCTCCCATCTTGTTGCGCAATCTAGTCTTTACAATCTTCATTATTAAAAATACTATCTCTATAGTAATAGTTGAAACCGGAAGAATCATAAGAGCCACGAATTCGTAGAGGATGCGCACCCACCGGCCAAGGTAGCGACGGCGTCACGCCGAGTGCCTTTGGTGCTACTGCACGACGGGATGGAACGTCCGTCGAGCAGCAGGGCCAAAGGCAATAGGACGTGAGTGCAGCGGTATCGGTGGAAACCCGGAGCATGACAGGCACCCACCCGCCCATGCCCTCCAAGACCCAATCGTGCTATGTGATGGGTCCGGTCACCAAGACAGTGCGCGGCTTCACCGCACGCGGTATTCGTCGATACGGCAAGACTGACAAAGACCACTGAGATAGTAGCCATAGGCCAACACGTCCGCAACCGTCCGGTCTCACCATGGGAACGTTCCCGCCGGTCGCACCGCATGACAAGTCCGGTCGCACCGCATGACAAGTCTGGCCATCATCTCATTTGTCGGTGCGGCAAACAGGATGGTCTAGCTACGTGCGGTGGCTTCAACCACGACGGGTTCCAGAGAGGGGTGCTGGTCGAGTGGCAAAAAGAAAATCATTTATCTTTTTCTAAAAAATTATAGGAAAGAAAAAAATTAATGAAAATAAAAGATAAAGTTGGAAGTGATCCAACTTCCAAGTAGAGAAAGTTGATTTATGGTATTTGTTGTATTTTAAAACTTTTTTCCAAGATTTTTCAAATCATATTTAATACCTCTAATTTTAGGAGGGCCAAGTATGTAAATACATATATATTTAAAATTTTACATAAAATTTTAACTTACAAAAAAAAATGAAAAAAAATTAGGAGGGAGCGGTCCGCCCCTTGCTTGACTGAAGTTAGAATTCAGCTTTTCTGTAATTTCTAAGCTTTTTCTACATAGGGTTGCATGGAATTTTGTTCCACAGAATTTTCCTATTCTTAGAAAGTATTTGGTTGCATGTTGTTGGGGAAGGTTTAAAAGTGTCTTAGTATATGGTCTTCAGAAAAATTGTAGTTTGGTCTCATGTTACGAGAAGAAAAGAGAATTTGTAGTTGCAGTTCTTACATCCAAACATCTCATTTCTGATATCTGAGCTTGCAGACCACCATGGATAATATAAGTTATTGCCAAAAGAACATAGTGTTATGCCATATGCTAATTTTCTGCACACAAGTTTGAAAATATCTAGATTCCATATCAAATTTCAAATCTAGAATATTTTCAGATGGAACAAAGCTTCTTGCAGGCTGGATCCTCAGATGAGGGCTAAACCAACGGACAAATTTGTTGATCACTCACGGTTGAAAATCACAGCCATTAGATCTATGAAGACAATTTCACCTACCCATTACTAATGGAAGAGTTGAAGAAGGATGATCAAAACCAATTTATCCACAATTCTGAATTGGGAAATGTTATTACCTGCACAAGGTCCGGCCCTTTTCGGTCGAACTAGGAATAAACCATAGCTTACGTAATACAGGAGACTCAAATTGCACAAAAAAACCATCACTTTGCCCAAGCTTCCACTTTCTTGACCCCTGCCCTTTCCAAACCTACACAGGCATTGAATGAAGTGAAATCATATAAATCTGCTGGTGCTTACAAGTCCATTAAATCATTCAACCACTGATAAAGTCAACAGAAGTATCTCAAATTCCAAAGCTATAAGTTTCATGAACATATCATATTTGTTGATAAAATATTGCTCCTATATCAGGTGAAAAGTTGGAAGTTGTTTACACACATACACTTCTAGAAGAAACTAATTAGCATGAATAAAGTTAAAATAAGAACAGTACAGTAGAACATGCACTCAGTCAAATGCAAGCAGTTATCAGAACTTAAAAAAAAATAGAAGTGTACACACCTGTGGGTAAGATATAATGTTCTTGGGTGCTATCAAGCAAGATGCCCTAGAAAAAGACTCCTCTGCATATTGCCTTAAAAATGTAAAACAGCTGCTGTGTGTATCTGGAGATTCAAATGCCTAGCAGAGAGAGAGAGAGAGACAGAGATGATAAGGATGAGAGGTTTGTTGAGATAGTGGTTGGGTAAAGGTCAATTATGGATACAGTTTAACAAATAAATGCACATTAATTGGCATAAAGTGAAGAGTAACTTGCAGATGTTTGATAAGGAGAACAATTAGAATTTTGAGTTCATAAAATTAAAAGGAATACCATAAGATACATATTTTTCACTTAAACAGATCAAAAAATGAGGGCCCTACATGCATATAATATACTTTACCAAGATAACTTTTAATACCTTATCAATGTTGACTACTGGAGCATATTTATCAGTCTGTGTCTTCTGCTTGTCAAGAAGGAAATTCACCCTCGGATCCACTTTCCCAGTGTCATGCCAAACTTTGATAGCTGACTCCATCATATCAACAAGAAAAGAGAAGATATCTTGCCACGGTTCTGCAGCTCCAAATTTTGCAGACTACATGCAACAGCATCAAATTAGTTTTTGTTTGACGGAGTGATTGAGCATTGAAATTTTGCATTTCTAATGCATTAAGTTGACAAAAACATAAGATTTTTTTAAAAGAAAGTCTTCTACAAGAATTTGTTCATAAAAAATACTACAAGAAATGTTATTTCATAAAACCATAATTATTCATAAGGCTTAAACTAATGCACTAACAAAACTGAGCCCAAGGGAGTCCTTATGAATCAGTAAGTAACATTTAGCAATTAACTATGATAAGCACTAGCAAAAATATAACTCATAAAATATATAAGAAGAAAATTTGAAGAAGAAATTGGAAAAAAAAGGGAACAGATTGAGCTCAGCTGAGCACAAAGATTGTTAAACAGCACAATGAGCGAGAAAGTTGATTTGTCTTTTATATAAACGCTTAAACAACAGACATAAAGTCCTTTGGTCAAAAAGAGATATAAGTTGCTAGAGATAGGGATTGAAGAGCCATAAGATTAGCCCATAAGTAGTAAGAAGAACTACAAGTAGGAAGCAATAATGACCGCCTCTTGTTACTTTGTCTTTTATTAAATTCCCATGTACTGGGGATTCTTCAGCTTCAGCTGAGTTTTTCTTAAAGAAAAGAACACCTTATAAAATGATGCTAATCAAAACCAAAATACAGATATTGGATTTTTTGGATACATGGAGAAAATCCAGCAAAAGACTAAACAAATTCTGTCACCACTGAAATCTCAACCTGAGTTAAATTCAAAATGTCAAGCTGATGCTATTTTATTCCAAGTCAAGTAACACGGATAGAGAACAAGTAAATCTAAGCCAAGGATGCCAAATGACTTCAGACCATGCATAATCCTTTGTCTGTTCTCAATTTTCATTATGTGCAAAAGAAAATAGTTAGTCAAAGAGATTTTGATATCTGGATGCTTTTGCAGTTCTCTACTAGCAAATATTTGGTATCACAAGTTCATTCTTGGTTGATTTGTGCACCAGAAAATGTCTGAACAGACCTGCTAACGGCCAACTTTACCTCAGTTGATCACGCTTCAGCTAAAAGAACACCTTGAGACAATTTAACTACCATATGATAATTAAAACCAAAATCTGGTAATAGGGTTGTTAATAAAGAGGGAGAAAATCATGCAAGAAACAAACTCAACAACTTCAATCACCATTACAATCTCACCTTCTGCAATTCAAAGGAATCTAGCCTATGCCGTTCTCAGAGAAGTGACAAACAAAGGAAATAACAGAACAGAATTTGGAATGACTAATTATCTATACTGAATCCTTGTTCTATAAAAAACCAATGTCAACATGTACAAAGAAAATATTAATCAGAAGTTTCAAATATCAAAAGAAAGAAAAAAAATATATTAATCAGAGGTCATCTATGCAAGGGGAGAGCAAAAGAAGGAAATGATAGAACTATCAAAAAAGAAAAAGAAAACTTCAAGAAAGATCACAGTACATCCACACAACTACAATCATCGACTAAAGCAAAAGAAGCTTCTTAGATATCAAGAACTCACAAATTCGGGTTTCAAGGGCTCCAAATAATTTCCCATGTTGATGTTAGATCGAATATTTTCTGCTTCTTTCACCCTCTTCTTCTCCCTGGCCAATTGTGTGAGCCTCTTAATTTTTTTGGATATTTCTACACTCTGTGGATTGTATTGCAAAGCTACTTGGAATGCAGCTACAGCCTGCATTTTTGAGGAATCATTAAATAAATTAATGCAGAAGGATAACAGTGCAATGTACCAGCAAAGCAAAACAGTTGGCAATGACCTTTTTGCTGTCACAAAATCAAAATTTCTATTCTCTCGTCTAGTTGCTTGGTCAAGCCATCAGACCTGATTATCCAATTCATGGGCATTCTTAACCCATGCAAGCGCATGAATAGTGCACTAATTAGATATCCCAAGTTTAAGATATTTTACAGTCTTTAGTCAATTGGTTTGACATCTTGCTACACCTAAGGTATTAAACAAGATCATCCAATCTAAGTAGAATGATATATTGGAAGTCTCTAGGTCAGGCTGAGGCAACAGAAATTCTCAAATACATTAATTATAAAGACTCTTGATTTCATTGGTCTCCCATTGCCACCCCTCCCATACATGGATATAAAAGAAGAGAAGTACTAGACGTTTCTAGGCTTACATCGTCATAGCGCTCCATTGCTTCCAAAACGCAACCTTTCCTGAAATAACCCTAGAAGTGCATGAAATAAACAATTGGTCAAGCCGCAAATTAGAAGAAGAGACCAACACACAGAGCATGAGTTTTAATTGAGAATACATTTTTGATAAAAAAGGATTAAAATAATCAGAATGTTAAAAAAATGTATATGTTTATTTACCTTCTCCCACTGGGGGTTGAGTGTGATTGTCATCTCAGCATCAGCAAGTGCTTTACTAAGCTTGACCAAGTGCAGAAATGCTGCTGCACGGTTGCTGTCAGACAATAAAAGAAGGCATTTTAATAGAAAAAATCATGAAATTTACAACATATATTAAACTTCATTTAAACTCGTTGAAACAAAGTTTAAGTAGTGGTAAATAGATGATTGTTGATGAGTCAAATTCCATACTTCGTGCACTACAAGGCTAAGTATGTAGATACACATTTGAGTCAAACAATTTCTTTATATAGATTTATATATACAGCAGCGTTATGAAAGGGTGCAAATAGCTAGTTTATTTGATGATTATCAATCTGGTTTTATTGTGAAATAAAATTGTCACTAATAGCATCATTACATCATCATAGAAATTCTATGAAAGAAGATGTGGATCGCTTTTCTTAGGACAAGGCAAAAATAGACAGAGATAATAAATAAGTCAAAAGATAAAAAAGGATAGCTTAAGCCAAATCTTCAACTGAGATGAAGGATTCTTTAAATCTTTCTCATGTTTGGTAATTAAGTGTAATATTATAATTCCTTCATGTGGCCATTTCATAAGCCTCGTTCCAGAAAATCATGCAAATACTAAATCTGGCAGATTTTTATAGTAGCATGACAACCAATTCTAAATCTTTTTTAAATGCCTAGCTAAGATCCTAATTGAAGACTAAAATATTAACTAATACCCCTCCATTAAGAACACTTTTACCATGAACAAGTTTACCATCACCATTACCCTTTGTTGTTTCTTTCAATCCTGCTACCCATATTTACTAGCTTATAACAATGCAGATTTCCACGAAAGTTGTTCCATTTCACTTGATGACAAGCACCAGAAACTAAAATTGCTTGTCTTGATCATTTTATCATTTGCCTATAAAGTTTCCACATCCCAAGAAATAACGAAAAAATTCCTTTACATAAGCTTCTTTACCCACTCATGATCCATCATGTGCAAGATCCCGTTCCATAATCTACAACAATTACATACTATTTTATAATTGAGTACACTTTCATTTAAATATAGCACAGCTTTACCATACCCATTTTTCACTGCTAATTATCAGCGCATTTGCAGCAGAGCTTCCACAAAATACCCTGTAAGAACGTTTTTCTTTCTCTGAAAAAGCAGTAAATAGCAACAAGAATCTAGAAGTAGTATCTAATGCAGCAGCAAAAACCCTTAATCCAGACTGGAAACTAGCAATCACTTTTCAATTCAATTAATCCCAAAAGCTTAAGCTGAGAGGGAAGGGGTCGACAATGTATATCAGGCTTAACAATCATAAAGTCCTGAAATTATATTGAAGTAAAAATATAATTTACTTTTACAGTTAACATGGAACAACCTTGGAGATAGGCATCGACAAGATAGAAAATAAATTGAAGTTATACAAATACAATAATGCCACAAATTGCCTTGCTAAGTTGCTTTAAACCCAACTAAAGTTTAAGCATAGTGACTTTGGATCCCTTAAAATGACACATGCTTACTGTCGAGACAACCCTGTCCCTCATTCTTCCAACGTTTAGATGTCTTAATCAATGCTTACAAGCATGCTGACATACTTAAACAGGCTTTTGTCAAGTAATTAAGAGTGCCAGGTGTGACCCTAGTTTGAATAAGACCGAAGCAATGCAAAAACTAGAAAGGGAAAAGAAGAAAAGACAAATTTCATTCATAGACTTATAAAATAATTGATACACATGCAAGTACAACTGCCTTTTATTTACAAAGCCGTCAACACCTTTCCTCGGAAAAGCATATCAGTGATCAGTTAGGCTAACCCGATTGTAACCCAGGATCCTAGTGAGAAATCACTAACATCTGGTCTATGGTAGTTGAAGTCAAGCAAAAATATATAATCAAACTTTCATCCATTTCGAACCAGATTGACCCTATCAACAAAGAGTATTACAAATAAAATTAGATCATTTGAAGACAGATTCAAAGTAAGTGCTTGCAAACCTAAAATGGACATGTGTAGTTTATTAAAAAGGCCTCTAACTGAACAAAACTGAAAATTACAGTTGAAATGTTATAAACTATGTTTAAAGACTCTCGTTTGTGGTCGGTAAAAAAAACAACAGTCCTTAGAAGCTAAAATATTTAAATAAGTATACTTAAATCGTCATCACCCATCTAAAAAATAGCTACACTGATTTGCTTTAGTTAACAGAAATTTGCCCCAACTCTGAGCCAATGAACACCATTTTCTCTTTTGGTGTTTTGTGACTACCATCCATCTTTATGAAATTATTAACTTGCCTAGTAGTTGAATCATATGGTCAAACATCATCAAGCCATTACAAATATACATACCACAGAGTGCATATCTATTAACCTTGTTATGGACATTCTAGTCACAGTTCATGAATGAATCTTGTAGCTCTCATCCATAGGTTTTAAATGGTGCAATACGTTTTTCAGGTTTCCACACTTGGTTATTTTTCATTTGATGAGCCATTATCAACTTAAAATCCATTGCAAAATTCAATAGCAAAATATGGAGTTCAAAACATCAATCTTCAACCATTACTAATGACCCATCATACATCCTCCCATATTAGGTGTGCAAGTAATCAATTTAATCATAAGCTGACTTCAAGCCCCTCAACATTTAATAAGTAAAATTTAGTTAATCTAGTTCATATGGTGTTCAAAACCTGATCGGTCTAATATCAGAAGAATTCAGAAGAATTGAAGCCATACCAAACATCTTAGTTGAAATGTTGAATCACCATATTCTTGTATAGTGATGGTCATATAAACTATAAAGAGGGCTTAGCATCCACAATGGAAACAAAATTGCAGTGCTAATTCCTGTTCCTTCTTTTCATTGCCTAGTGCGAAGACAAAAGAAGCAACATTTGTGTAATGGAGCATTTGAAGCAAATATCAACCAACTCTACCCTCAAAACACTTCCCAACAAACAATGTCATTTCTATCCCTCGCCCTAACACCCCCACCCCCACCCCAGCCCCCAAAAATGCCAAAAAAAAGAAAAAAAAAAACCTCCAAAGCCTAAGGTTGTCGTACATTTTGTCCACAAAACAATAATAATATGGTAAAAGCCTTTCCTCCCATTCCCTTTCAATCTTTGTAAGGTGTGACACACTCCATCGACCCTTGGAGCTTTTGCAGAACAATAAACCGTTCTCCTTTTACTCGAGCCTCATAAATCCCTGCTCCCCTAACAATCAACAAAGCATTTAACCCAAAAAAGCATCCATTTTCCATTTCACGTTTTCCTATCAAGCCAACACCGCGACATCCAAGCTAGGGGAACAATTACAACAGACTTCCACTTACTACAGACCAAAGTGACTATACAAAGAAGCTTAGAAACCTCTCTTTTGAAAAGCTTTTCTTGCTTTCGAGTTTGCAATCACAACTTTTCCACCCAAAGTCGAATTTCCAATCTAAAATCAAACGAACCAAGTTAAGATAACCAACTACCAACCCCGCAGCCCGCTGCTGCGACCACCCGATAAAGCAAACAATTCTCAGAGGAAAGATAACCAAAAGCCTAATCCAGTGCAGCAATCAAAATAGCTATATGGATTTCTTAATATTGAACCGAAAGCTGATATAAAATAACGAAATGGATGGAGATTTGGGTGAGAGAAGGACCTATAGAGGGTGGGGTTGTTGGGCTCCAACTTGATGGCCTGGGTGTAGAGGGCGGCGGCCTTCAGATAGTTCCCGGCCTTGAAGAACTCGTTGCCCTGGTCCTTTAGCGCCGCTCCTCCGCCGCCTCCACCTCCGCCCGCCGCAGCGCCTCCTTCGGCCATCGCTCTCCCTCTAGGGTTATGGTTAGGTTTAGGGTTCGGATTGCTCGATTCGTTTTCTTTGCATCCCCCGGGAGCAGCAGCTGCCAGCTAGCTAAACTCAGGGTAAACAAGTTTAAGGAAAAGAGCAAGGACACTGCTAAATAATCCCACCCCTACTGGAGCGACCACTCGCAACGAGGCTCCCCACCGGCATGCACATAAATCCAAGAATCAAGGTTGGAGCCAGGACCGGAGATGGATCTGCCCAAAAATTATATTTTAAAAATATTTAGATTAAATTTAGATAATTTTTTGGTTCAAAAATTAAAAGGTTTTTATTTTACGGTCCTAAGACTAGTGAAATATATTTAAAATTTTATCCGTAGCATGAACCAATTTCGAGTCGGCCCGAAGTTTATTGAGCTGCCCCAGTTCAATTTCAAACAATGGGCTTTTGAACCGATCCATTTCCGGTCCTAAAATTTGGAGCCCACAACCTCTGCTACCAAATATATAATTATGAATATTATTACAATACGATTATATAACCAAATGATTATTAAATAATATTATAATTTTATAATATTATACTTTTCTACTATATTATTATTATTATTATTTTGTAAAATAAAATGACTTTTGTATTAAATATTTAATGATTAATATATATATTATTTATTTATTTATTTATAATATGTATTAAATAAATCACAAAAAAAAAATTAGATTAAGGTTAAATTATACTTATGTCTAATTATTGAAAAAATCTAAGTTTACTTTTATAAGATTTTATTTTATCTAGCTCTTTAACCCGTAATTTAGTAAAGCGTTAGTCGGACCATTAACTTTAAATGAAACTCAAATATCACATCAAAATATTTTAAAATGATTAAAATATCCTTGAATGATATAACAAGCATCCAAAGATATAAGAAAATGTGCATCTCCTTCTCCATCCAAGGAGAATTTTGATTTTTTATATGAGATAAACGTTTTCACTAACTCCGTTAATTTAATTGAAAGTAAGTATAGATTTTACAAGCTATTGAAGATAAGTGTAATAAACATAAATATCAAAAAGATTTTTATAATTTACCCTATGCATTATTATTATGATAATTAAAAAAATTAAAATATATAATGGCTATTATTAGATTTATATAAATTATAATAATATGGTAATTGTAATACCCGGTCAAAAAAATCTAACAAAAAGGAAAAAGGAAGACTCTCGATCGGAATCTTCCTTCTTCTCCGACTCCATCAAGGAGAGGGAGTTCCTCTTCCCCGACTCCATCAAGGAAGCAATCCCAAAGTCCTATAAAAAGGACCCCTTCTTCCCTCTGCTTGCCATGCCCAAATCCCGTCCATCACCAGTGACCGATTATCTTTGATTTCAGTAATAGATCTTTGAAGTTTCTCTGATGATCGGCTGTGGGATTTCATTGGAACCAAGGTAAGCCAAGCCTTTCTTCTTCTTCTCTTTCTTTCGGATGGGTCATCGTCAAGTTTGGAACCGGTGGGGTGTCGGGTCTGTGGCAACACAGGGTCTCCCATGTTTCCTTTTTTTTTGGTTGCTTGATCAGCCGATCGCTGGTGATGGGGGTAGCAGCGAGATAGCCTCACCACCATCAGGATTTGGCCAGCGAGGCCCCGAACCCATGTCCAAACAAGATCCCTCTCTTATTCTTTTTCTTCCTTACTTGATCTATGAATCGCTAACGACTTGGAGCCACCACTGGGGTTGCTCCACCATTGCTGGGGTCGCGGTAGGTAGCCGACCTAGGAATCTTTACCATCATGGTCAAGTGAAAGGAGAAAAAGGATGGGGGAGGGGATAGAGTCTTCGGTTTAGGAAGGAAGAAGAAGAGGGAGAGAGAGAAAGTCCCTCTTCCCTTTCATGTTTATCTTTCCAATTTATTTTTATTCTTTAGTTTTCTCCCCCGATTGTTTTTTTTTCTCCTAGGGATGAGGGAGATGATGAAGTTGGGGCTAGGGATCGGTGGGTAGACCATTGATGGGACCCAGATAGTAGGTCTAGATCTATAATTGCTATACCATATAATTGTTTATTAATATTAACATTATTATGTAGGAAGATAATTTTCTGGACAGGAGGATGTCGAGCGAGTCCCTTAGCACCTAGGTCGAGGATCAGGGTGTGAATTGGTGTCTGGAGTGTTCAGTTTATCACCATAGATATAAGGATTTTTGAATATGATCACTAAGTTATATGTATATTTTTACATAGCATAATTTTGATTCTTAGATACAAGCATTAGCATATATATTATTTATACATTATGACTTGACTTCTCATGGTGAATGTTGTATCAGTGTGATTATGTATAACTTTCCTATAATATATTTATATCAAACATAATCATTTATCGAAGGATTTTGATCATAAAATCGATATGAATTGGATCTTGAAAAGAATATAGTTAACAACATGTTTGACATTTGGAAGAATTAATAATAAAAAGGGATGTTTAGACTGGCCACGTTAAATAGAAGATGGCCTAGTCATGGATAGATACATGGTATATATATATAAGGATGTGGCCTAGTCGTAGACAGATACGTGGCATATATATTGAGGATGTGGCCTAGCTGCAGACAGATATGTGATATATATTAAGGATGTAGCTAGCCATGGGTAGATACATGGTAGATATATTGAGATTATCAGTTATAGACTAAAGTATGATCATGGTTAGTCCAAGACCCTAAAGGAGATTGTTAATTGAACTAGAACATAAAAATTAAATATGATTTTATTGTACGTAATGTTTGAATTATCTGAGTGCATGACACAAGATTTTATGATTTATGGTTATAATATTGCTTCTTATTATTTTTAAAAATCATATTATTATTGGTGTGAGTGTCTAGAGATCTTTACTGGATTGTAAAACTCATCCCCCACTTCTTTTTCTTTTCAAAGTTGCAGGATGCGTAGCGTGAATCGGATCGGGCATGAAATTCGAGTGCAAGACCTATTTAGATTTATTAGTTAGTTTAATTCTGATATCAATGTAATCGAGTAAGTTGATCATTTAATTACTATAAATTTATTTTGATGGTATTTGGTTATTTAATTTTTATTCTTAGAGATGATGAGAATCTTGTACATTTTAGGTCTAGCACAATCTCTAAGGTGATGCCCTAGGATTTGTGCGGTCATGTCATGTGTGTTGGGTCTCATGTGGTGCTTCCAAGGCTTAGGAAACCAAGGCTAAGGCCAAGGTCCAATGATCATGATACTGTCATGAAATTTTTAGGGCTAGTTTGGGCCCTAGGATGAAAGGCCGTTATCCTTTCGGGTCTTGAGGTTCAGGAAACTTGGGCCTCAAGGGGCCATCTTGTATTGGACTGATTTTGAGTTCTAAGTATATGTGATTGGGCTGAGTCAAGGGTGTACTTGGCTTGGAAAACTCAATTATGCATTAAGTTGGCATATGTGAGTTTTGGGATTAGGTCATGGTGACCTAGTATATATATACTTTGTATATGGGGCTGATTGGAGCCGTCATAGTGAAATAACCTTTTCTCCCTGACATCCATCTTCTTCCTCCCTATCTTCCTCTCTAGTTGTCACTCTCTATCAGGATAATATCAGCATCCAAGCCGCTATACCCTAGGAAGGAGAAAATTCCTTAGCGCTTAGGGACTCTTAGTCAAAGTAGGAATCCCTAACACAAGGAATTCTTGTGCCACCCACTTGCAAATCCTATTCCCATCAAACATAGTGATCTTAGGCCTCTTCAAGGTTGGTTCTAGGTCCTATTCAGAGGAGGATTAGATCTGAAAGAAATCTAGTTAGATTGGTGGGCGTTGGAAGAAGATTGTTATGGTTTCCTAGTCCAAGTAGGAAACCCATTGCCTAGCATCTTTGGAGCCATCCCTCTCTCTACCCTTTTAGAGTTGGACCAGGAGCTTTGGAGGGTTGAATCCTCACTGGTTGGAGGTCCTAAAAGAGGTGGTTTCACATCCATATCAAATCTGGAACATTCAGGGCACTCTGAACAAGTTAGGACATTTCTGTACAAGAAGGCTAAATCCCTGCCATGCTGATTGCTTCAATCTCATGTTGCTGCCACTTTCAATATAATGTTTCGAGGTTGGTTGCTGGTAGAAGGTTATCCATGCACCTGGGAACGTGCTCTAACAAGTGGTGTCAGACCTGAGTTGTGTGGAGTTCGTGGGAGACATCGAAATTTGCAGATCTTCAAGTACTGAATTTCAGCAAGGTTTTTGTCAAGGTATTTCTCAAATCCCTTGGTTTATTTGTTGTATGTTTGGCTTGGATCTGGCCATGGGTAGTAGCATAAAGGTTGATTTTGAGAAGTTTGATGGGAAAGGGAGTTTTTTCATGTGGAAAGTCTGTGTGAAAGATCTCTTGGTTCAGTTAGATCCAGATCAGGCATTGGAGGAAAACCCTAATGGTTTATCAAAGAAGCAATGGATGTCCTTAGAAAAGAAGGCCCGTGCCATGATTAGAGTGTGTTTGACAGATGCAGCTCTCTACTAGGTGATAGAGGAGAACACCCCAAAGGATTTGTGGTCGAAGTTGCACAGCCTCTACTTAGATCCAGAACTCTAAGTGTCAACACTTCAAGCTGTGAGTCGACACTTAGGGTTGATACTTAAGTCCCATGAATCGACACCTAGTTCAAAATACTTCATTGAAGCTCTTTATAATTCTTAGGTGAGTCGACACTTTTTCAGGTGAGTCGACACTTGACATCCATAAGTCAACACTTCAGGCAAGTCTTCAATTTCAACATGTTTTGTAAGAAATTTTTTTCAGGCCTTGAGTCGATCCTTAAGTCGACACCTTAAGTCAACACCTGAGTGGCATGAGTCGATACTTTAGCCATGCCATCTGAAACTCTTTCTGCATGCCAGCTTGAGTCGACACTTGCACTTCCATGACTTGACACTTAAACTATGAGTCGACACCTTGAGTTGATACTTGCTGAGATTTTTTCAAAAATTACTGAAACTCTGCTGAAACCTTTTTGAGCTGAACTCTTTAAGTCCTTTCAAGCATTTCTCAAGTACTTGAG
Organism: Areca catechu; assembly: GCA_021397845.1. Classification (NCBI taxonomy): domain Eukaryota; kingdom Viridiplantae; phylum Streptophyta; class Magnoliopsida; order Arecales; family Arecaceae; genus Areca; species Areca catechu. Next base: position 205,199,995 of record CM038051.1, on the reverse strand, counting down.
TCCATTTATAACTGATCTTTCATCCATAGAAATGGCGTCTTCATCATTTGACAAGCAATCTAATTTAGCTATTTTGATGAGTACATTTTTTTATTAAACACACTTCAAGGAACATGTTAGTACTCAACATATACTTAAGTATTTTGTTTATCATCAAAATCAATGATGGAATCAACAGCTTCACATGATTAAACTTCACAAAAAGGTGATGTTAAGTGCTATAAATGTGGTGGGTCTCACTATAAGTAAGATTGCACGTGACCGGGAGGGACATATTAAAATTATGACAAGAAAGGTTACGAAGCTATTATGTGTCGCAGTGGAAAGGAGTCACAGTACCAGGCACCTTGAGCTTCCCAAGGACCTATCAATCAAGCACCTCAAGATGAACCTCAACAAGGAGGAGGATAATAGAAGCCTAGAACCCAAGGACGGGTTTATGCATTCACACAGCAGAATACCAATGCTTCTAATTTGGTGGTAACAGGTATGATTAGGTTATCATCCAGTAGTATTTATATTTTATTTGATCCTGGTACCACTCATTCTTTTATATCAGCTAGTCTTGTTAGTGGAAATAATGGGTTGTCCCTTGTACCCTTAGAAATTGATCTCTATGTCTCCACACCAAGTGGAGATATTGTCTTAGTCAACTTAATCTACAAAGATTGTATTTTGGATATTGAAGGTGGAGAGATGAAAATAGATTTGATAATCTTAAAGATGAAGGACTTTGATATAATCCTTGGGATGGATTGGTTAGTAACATATCATGCTTCTATTGACTACTTTGAGAAAGTAGTGAAATTCTGGGTCCCTGGCTAGCTAGAGTTTGACCTTGTGGATAGTAAGTTATCCTCTCATCAGATGGTGATCTCAGCCTTTAATGCCAAGCCACTCCATAGGAAGGGTCATAAAGGGTTCCAAGTCACGGTAGTAGATACACAACAAAAAGAGCTCAACCTCGAGGACATTCCTATTATGAATGATTTTCCTAATATTTTTCTAAATGACCTACCAGGGTTAGCTCATGATAGAGAGATCGAGTTCTCCATTGATCTCATACCTAACACTGGACTCATCTCTAAAGCTCCAATAGGATGGCTCCAACTAAACTAAAAGAACTCAAGGAGCAATTGCTAAAGTTGTTGCATAAAGAATTTATCAGACCTAGCATATCTTCTTGAAGTGCTGCGATACTATTTATAAAAAAAAGATGGTAGTTTTTGTCTTTGTATAGACTATTGGGAGTTAAATAAGATAATAATATAAAATAAATATCCTTTACTAAGAATTGATGACTTATTTGATCAACTATAAGGGACACAAGTATTTTCAAAAATTGATCTCCGCTCTATCTATCATCAATTGAAGAAAAGGATGGAGGATATGCCTGAGATATTCTTAGTACCAGATATAGACATTATGAGTTCCTAATCATGCCCTTTGATTTATAAATGCACCTATAGTTTTTATGGATCTCATAAATCAGCTGTTCAAACCTTACCTAGATCAGTTTGTAATAGTGTTCATTAATGACATACTAATTTACTCAAGGAGCCCACAAGAGCATGAAGAACATATGATAATAGTATTGCAAACCCTCAAGGAGAAGTTGCATCCCAAGTTACAAAAATATGAGTTATGGTTGGACAGTATCTTTTTTCGGGCATGTTATCTCTAAGGAAGGTGTCTCTATTGATCCAAAAAAGTTAAGGCCGTAGTAAATTAAAAAATACCTACTAATGTATCTGAAGTTTGCAGTTTCTTAGGAATAACAGAATATTATCAAAAATTCATAGAAGGATTCTCTTTTATTACCATGGCTCGAACCCGCTTAACCTAAAAGTGAGTAAAATTTGAATGGATAAGTAAATGTGAGTAAACTTTTCAAGAGTTGAAAAAGGCAATTGGTGATAGCTCCAATGCTAACCATTTCTATTGGAATAGAAGATTTCACCACATATAATGATGCATCTCACAAAGGTCTTGATTGTATCTTAATGCAAAATAAAAAAGTGATAGCTTATGTCTCTAGACAGTTAAAGCCATATGAGTCAAACTATCCTACACATTATCTGGAACTAGTAACTATGATTTTCGTTCTAAAAATATGGAGGCATTACTTGTATGGTGAGCATTGCAAGATTTTCATGGATCATAAAAGTTTGAAAAATATCTTTACTCAAAAGAAGCTAAACTTGAGGTAGAAAAGATAGTTGGAGTTACTAAAAGACTATGATCTGACCATCAATTACCATCCAAAAAAAGCAAATGTGATAGCTGATACTTTAAGTAGAAAGTTTTTAAGTAAACTAGCAGCTTTAATTACACTCAAAAGTGCATTGTATTGGATTTGGAGAGGTCTAAGATTGAGATATAACTACATGATCTTGAAGTTCAACTAGCTAATCTTACAATGTAGCATATCCTGATTGAAAGAATTAAATCAGCTAAAAAAGAAGATTTAGAATTACAGAAAATTAGAGAAATAATAAAGTCCAGTGCTCAATCTGAATTCTATATATATGTAGATGGTACTTTAAGGTTTGGTAATAGATCGTGTGTTCCCAAGATTCAAAAATTAAAAAATGAGATTTTAGAATAGGCTCTCAAATCGACTTATACGATGCATCTAGGAGGCACTAAGATGTACCGAGATTTAAGAGAGAACTTTTGGTGGTCTGGCATGAAAATGATATAGCACAATATGTGGCTCAGTGCCTAGCGTGTCAATAGGTAAAAGTTGAGCATCAAAGACCTGCTGGACCACTACAATCCCTCATGATTCCTCAATGAAAATGAGAACATATCATTATGAACTATGTGACAGGTTTGCCAAAAAATCCTAGAGATAATAATATTGTTACGGCCGTAACGATGACGTGGCATGTCTCAGATTTCGCTGGACGTGATTCGAGCCACGTGGAGTTTTTCCGGTCAAAATCAGGTGTGGCTCCGCATCGGCCGAAGTCGAGGTCAATCCAGGCCTTCCTGCCGCCCCGCCAGGTGTCCACCCATGAGGGGTCCACCTCGACCGAAGCCGGCGGCCTCCCCGCTCCCTCGCCAGGTGGCACCCTGAGACGGTCCCACCTCGACCGAGGTCGAGCCGGGCCCCGCGCTCCTTCGTCAGGTGGCACCCGGAGACGGGATCACCTCGGCCGAAGTCGAGCGCCCCTCTGCCGCTCCGCCAGGTGTCCACCCAGGAGGGGTCCACCTCGACCGAAGCCGGTGGCCTCCCCGCTCCCTCGCCAGGTGGCACCCTGAGACGGTCCCACCTCGACCGAGGTCGAGCCGGGCCCCTCGCTCCTTCGCCAGGTGTCGCCCGGAGACGGGACCACCTCGGTCGAAGTCGAGCGCCCCTCTGCCGCTCCGCCAGGTGTCCACCCAAGAGGGGTCCACCTCGACCGAAGCCGGCGGCCTCCCCGCTCCCTCGCCAGGTGGCACCCTGAGACGGTCCCACCTCGACCGAAGTCGAGCCGGGCCCCTCGCTCCTTCACCAGGTGGCGCCCGGAGACGGGATCACCTCGACCGAAGTCGAGCGCCCCTCTGCCGCTCCGCCAGGTGTCCACCCAGGAGGGGTCCACCTCGGCCGAAGCCGGCGGCCTCCCCGCTCCCTCGCTAGGTGGCACCCTGAGACGGTCCCATCTCGGTCGAGGTCGAGCCGGGACCCTCGCTCCTTCGCCAGATGTCGCCCGGAGACAGGACCACCTCGGCCGAAGTCGAGCGCCCCTCTGCCACTCCGCCAGGTGTCCACCCAGGAGGGGTCCACCTCGGCCGAAGCCGGCGGCCTCCCCGCTCCCTCGCCAGGTGGCACCCTGAGACGGTCCCACCTCGACCGAGGTCGAGTCGGGCCCCTCGCTCCTTCGCCAGGTGGCGCCCTGAGATGGAACAACCTCGGTCGAAGTAGAGCGCCCCTCTGTCGCTCCGCCAGGTGTCCACCCAGGAGGGGTCCACCTCGGCCGAAGCCGGCGGCCTCCCTGCTTCCTCGCCAGGTGGCACCCTGAAACGGTCCCACCTCGGTCGAGGACGAGCCGGGCCCCTCGCTCCTTCGCCAGGTGGCATCCAGAGACGGGACCACCTCGGCCGAAGTCGGGCGCCCCTCTGCCGCTCCGCCAGGTGTCCGCCCAGGAGGGGTCTACCTCGGCCGAAGCCGGCGGCCTCCCTGCTCCCTCGCCAGGTGGCGCCCTGAGATGGTCCCACCTCGGCCGAGGCAGGCCAACCTGTGCGGAGAAGTTTCCAGGGAGTAAGAGCACAAGCTCCAAGATTGCCCCTCGAGCCGTGCGCACAGCACCTCGAAGACAGCGCCCGTACGGTTGGCGGCGACATGCGAAACATCGCTTACATCGGCCCGACAGGTCCCGCAGTCGAGAGGAGAAGTCCTGACAAAATAGGATCCAATAACGGGTTTCGTCGGCACCTGGGAAGAAGACCGCTCGCGCTCTGCCCAAGGCCTGATCGGCGGTCTGCTCGGTGCCCTCCCTTTACTCTTTCCTCGCTAGGCTCGGCAAGCAAGGCAGGGAAGCCGCCTGGTTCTTTGATCCAGAAGGGGAAAGAGAAAGGGGAAGGAGATTGGAAGCAATGAAAGAGCCTTCCAAGGGCAGCAGATGAAGGAACAGCACAAGGGGTTAAAAGGAAGGGAAGGATAGACGACAAGGTAAGCAAGAAACGAAGGCTGGAGACTCCGTTCTAAGAGCAAGATCCAAGATCCTGAGAGGGGACCTTTGGCGTGAGCTCGGTAAAGGGACCCGACCGGGTTTCTATTCTTTCTGGGACCTTTCTTGCTAGCACGATCTCTAAGTCTGGGACTCCTTCGAGGGCCCGTCTCAGAGACTCTGTTCCCTCTCGCCGTCTACTAACTTGACCGTCGGAGCTCCCTCGCCGAGATCCCCGGCCAGGGTTTCTGGCCTTGCCTTGTAGGTTCGATCGAGCCAGGAGACCCCAGGGGCGAGAAGGTCTAGTCGGATCGGCGGCTCCGAAGCCACAGGCACGGCGGCGAGATCGGCAACAGATTGGCACGCCGGGTAGAGAGGGCAGGACACACCCCCCGGGGGAGCTAGCTTTCTGTGAACGAAGCGCGCTCCGACCATGGTGGTCACTCGTGGACACGAAGCATCCACCAGCCGAGTAGGGGAGATCCCCTCCTCTCAGGGGGCCCCCAGCCCGGAGAGGGAGCTTCCTGTTCCCCCTCCTCTTCCACCACAGCCGACCTCGACGGACGGACCTCTCGCGGCTGTCATCCAGCAGCTGCAGACCTTGACTACGGCAGTTCGGCAGCTACAACATCAGCAGCGCTCCCTGGCCACGCAGCCTCAGCTAGGGATCCCCGTAGCTCGGGCCACGGGGCCGCGCGGGAGCCTGCGCTCCATCCAAGGTAGGCCATCCCAACCACGGGCAGCCTCCAACCCCCGCGGGAGCCACCAAACTCTCGTGAAAAGAAACTACTCCGGTTCGGCGGATCACGAGAGTCGATCCCCGGTCGATGAAGCCGAGACAGCGCATCGCAGCAAGCGACGCCGAGGCAAGACCCTGCACCGAGACCGATCGGCGCCCCCTTCACCAGCAGCCTCGATGGAAGATTCCACCAACGAGGCCATCAGGAGTCAGGCCGAGAGGCTCCTGGAGGAGCACGAGTGCAAATTGGTGGAGTTCGCCCGTCGATTTGTCAACCTGCAGAACTCCTCGGCGGACCTGATGGGCTACGACTCCCGTCCACCCTTTTTTGAAGAAATCTAGGCGGAGCCAATTCCAAGCCGGTTCCGCATGCCGCAGGTGGACCCCTACGACGGGACCACCGACCCTCTGGACCATCTGGAGAGCTACAAGGCTCTCATGAGGGTCCAGGGGGCCACGGACGCTCTTTTATGCATTGCCTTCCCCGCTACCCTCCGGAAGGTCGCTCGAGTCTGGTTCACCCGCCTCGAGCCCGGATCTATTTGCTCCTTCCATCAGTTGGAAGGAAAGTTTGTGGCGCACTTCGACGCTTGTCGGAAGGTGCCGAGAGAGGTGGACAGCCTCTTCTCTATCCGCCAGCAGGACCAGGAGCTGCTTCAGGACTACATCACCCGGTTCAAGACCGCTGCTCTGGAGATCTATAGCCTGGACGAGCCCGTTGCCATGCTGGCTTTGAAGCGCGGGCTCAAGACTTCTCGCCTGACCTATTTCCTGGACAAAAAACCTCCCAGGACGTACTCCGAGCTCCTCCTCCGTGCCCACAAGTACATCCGAGCGAAGGAGGCCGACCGCACCCGCCGAGAGCTAGACGGGAGGACCTTGAAGAAGCCAACCCCGAGAGACGTTCCAGGGCCCCGTCGGCCTGGGCCATCTGCCGACCCTCGTCCAAATTCGAGGCCAAAGGGCGAGGCCACCCCGGAGCGAAGGTTCACTCCTCTCCTCGCTCCCCGGACGAATATCCTCATGGAAATTGAGGGCGAGCACTATCTCCGCCGACCTCCTCCTCAGAACCCAATAGGCACCCGAGACAAGTCGAAGTACTGCCAGTTCCACCGCGAGCACGGCCATGACACGGAGGAGTGTCGCAACCTGAAGCGAGAAATCGAGGAGCTGATCAAAAGAGGCTACCTCAGGAAGTTCATCAGGAACGAGGTCCCGGCGGAGGGACTGCCGCTCGCGGCCTTACCCCCGGTTCCCGCAATCGACAACCGCCCGACGGAAAAACCAGTGGGCATGATCTCATTTGGGATCGGGCGGGCGGCAAAGAGAGCCCGGGAGGTCGGGAACCCAGAGGATGTCCCCCCTTCAGAGAAGGGGAGTGAAAACAAAAGTGTAAACAATGATGCTGTGGTGGTCGAGATGACCATCGCGAAGCATCCTGTACATCGAATTATGGTAGATAGTGGAAGCTCCACTGACGTGCTTTTTTATGATGCTTTCTCCCGAATGAATCTGTCCCCTGATCAGCTTAGGCCCGTGCACACCCCCTGGTAGGCTTTACCGGGGACTCGGTGGGGGTCGAAGGGGAGATCACTCTCCCGGTCACCGCTGGATCCCCGCCTCGGCAGACCACAATCATGATGACGTTTACTGTCGTCAAGCTTCCTTCGCCTTACAACGCGATTCTCGGGCGCCCGGGGCTCAACCAACTGGACGCCATGATTTCTACGAAGCGGTTGCTAGTGCAATTCCCCACGGCCTCCGGACTTGGGGTGATGAGGGGGACGACCCAGCCAGTCCCGCATTGCCTTCAGACGGTCCCAGGTGCCCGGGGCGCCGAGCTCGGCCCCGACGTTGACGACCTCGACCTAAGGGAAAAGGACCCATGGGAGGACCCGTGGAGCGTCTGTTAGCCTATCCCCTCGGTTCGGACCCTCTGAAGACGGTGCAGGTGGGGGCCCAACTCCCGAAGGAGGAACGGACCCGCCTGCTGGAATTCCTCCGCATGAACGCGGACGTGTTTGCCTGGTCCGCGGCCGACATGCCGGGCATTCCCCCCGAGGTCATTACGCACAGGCTGAACGTGGACCCGAGGTGCCATCCATCCGCCAGAAGAAGAGGAGCTTCGCCGCGGAGAGGCAGAGGGCCATCAACGAAGAGGTGGAGAAACTCCTCACCGCCGGCTTCATGCGGGAAGTTCAGTATCCCAGCTGGCTGGCGAATGTGATCATGGTGAAGAAGAGCAGTGGTAAGTGGAGGATCTGTGTGGACTACACCGACCTCAACCGAGCCTGTCCAAAGGACAGCTTCCCTCTTCCAAAGATTGACCAGTTGGTCGACACCACCTCGGGGCATCGACTCCTATCTTTCATGGATGCTTTCTCCGGGTACAACCAGATCCGAATGAACCTGGAGGATGAAGAGCACACTGCCTTCGTCACCGACCGCGGAACTTTCTGTTACAGGATGATGCTGTTTGGCCTTAAGAACGCCGGGGCCACGTACCAGCGACTGGTCAACAAAGTCTTTAAGGACCAGATCGGCCGCAACATGCAGGTGTACATGGACGACATGCTGGTAATGAGCAAGCCCCTCTCGGATCACGTTGCCGACCTGACGGAGACCTTCGGTAACCTCCGACTTCATCAGATGAAGCTGAACCCGGCGAAGTGCGCTTTCAGCGTCTCCGCCAGGAAGTTCCTGGGGTTCATGGTAACCTAGAGAGGGATTGAAGCCAACCCGGAGAAGGTCCAGGCCATCCTGGACATGGAGCAGCCCGCCTCCAAGAAGCAAGTGCAGCGACTCACCGGCCAGATAGCCGCCCTGAGCTGGTTCATCTCCAGGTCGGCCGACCGCTGCTGACCCTTTTTCAAAGTGCTGAGGAAGATGAACGACTTCGCCTGGACTGAGGAGTGCCAGGAGGCCTTTGAAGAGCTGAAGAAGACGCTTGCATCGCCCCCACTACTTTCCAGGCTCGAAGAGGGAGAGGAACTCATCCTCTACCTGGCAGTCACCCCAGAGGCCGTCAGCTCGGTCCTAGTTCGACCGATGTCCAGGGAGTCCAGAGGCCGGTGTACTACACCAGCAAACTTCTTCGCGATGCGGAGCTCAGGTATTCCCGGCCCGAAAAGCTCGTTTTTGCATTAATAGTGTCTACTCAACGTCTCAGGCCCTATTTCCAAGCGCATCCCATTGCCGTCCTGACGGATCAGCCGTTGAAAGCGATACTCAACCGACCCGACACATCGGGGCGATTGGCGAAGTGGGCACGCAAGTTCAGCGAATTCGATATCGCTTACAGGCCGAGGTCGGCCATGAAAGTGCAAGTACTGGCCGACTTCTTGGTCGAGTGCGCGGGCCTAGGCAAGGAGCCAGAAGGGGACTCCCCGCACCAGCAGTCGAAACCAGGATCCAAGGAACCCGAGGAGGATGCATGGATCCTTCACGTGGATGGAGCCTCGAACTCCGGCGGGAGCGGAGCCGGACTCATTCTCGCCAACGACGGTGGGGTCGTCGCCGAATGCGCACTCCATTTCCAGTTCGTCGCAACCAACAACCAGGCAGAATACGAGGCACTCCTCGCCGGGCTGAGAGTCTCCCGCGAGCTGGGCGTAGCCAACCTCAAAGCCTTCACTGACTCCCAGCTAGTGGCCGGACAGATCTCTGGAGAATATGCTGCGCACGATCCTCAAATGGCGAAGTATTTGGAGCTTGTCAAAACGAGCGCAGCCGGATTCCGGCGCTTCAGCATCTTCCATATCCCCCGCGAGGAAAATGCCCATACGGACACTCTCTCCCAGCTAGCAACCTTACCGGACTCGATGCTGGGTCGCTCTCATGTAGAACGCCTCAAGGCCCCGAGCTACGAGATCCCGGTGGAGGTCCAACAGGTCAGCCGTGAGCCCAGCTGGATGGACAAGTACGCCGAGTACATAACCGGTGATACCTTGCTGGAGGACCGTGCAGCGGCCCGCCTTATCAAAAAGAAGGCCGCGCGGTTCGTCCTGGTGGATGGGCAACTGTATCGAAGGTCTTACTCCTATCCCCTCCTCAAGTACCTGAGACCCGCGGAGGCCACACTCGTGCTCCAGGAGATTCATGAGGGCATCTGCGGGAACCACGTGGGGGGCAGAATGCTAGCCTACAAGGCTCTCCGTCAAGGCTATTTCTGGGAGACGATGAAGGAGGACGCCACCGATTTCGTGAAAAAGTATGATCGGTGCCAACGGCACGCCGTGGTGCAGCGGCAGCCCTCCACTCCAATCTCCCAGCTCTCAGCTTTGTGGCCGTTCGCCTAATGGGGAATGGACCTCCTAGGACCATTTCCACTGGCATCCGGACAGCGGAAGTTCCTGATCGTGGCCATCGACTACTTCACGAAGTGGGTTGAGGCCGAACCCTTGGCGCAGATCACCGAGGCAAACGTCGCCAGGTTCTTTTGGAAGTCAATCATCTGTCGTTTCGGCCTCCCCCACACCGTGATCACCAATAACGGGCGTCAGTTCGACTGCCGGGAGTTCGAAGAATTCTGCAGCGACCTCGGCATCCACCATCGCTTCACCTCGGTGGCGCACCCATAGACAAATGGAGAAGCCAAGGTCACGAATAGAACCATTTTGCAAGGCCTCCGAACGAGGCTGTATCAGGTCAAGGGCAGGTGGGCAAAAGAGCTCCCAAGCATCCTGTGGGCATACCACACCACCCCGAGAACGGCCACCAATGAGACCCCCTTCAATCTCGTCTTCGGAGCCGAAGCAGTTATCCCGATTGAGCTCAGTCTACCCACCTTGCGTGTGGAGCAGTACGACGAAGCGGAAAATCCCGTCAGGATGATGCTCAACCTGGACCTTCTTGAGGAGACGAGGGATAAGGCCCGAGTCCGGATGGCGACGTAAAGGCAGCGAGTGGCCAAATACTACAACTCCCGGGTGCGGCCAAAGTCCTTTCACCCCGGAGATCTGGTGCTCCGGCGCGCTGAAGCTTCTCAGCCACGGGAGTGCGGGAAGCTCTCCCCGAACTGGGAAGGCCCATACAAGGTGGCGGAAGTCCTCCCTCAAGGGGCCTATTACCTGGAGGAGTTAGGATGCTCCAGATTCCCCCAGACTTGGAACGCATCAAACTTAAGGATGTATTATCAGTAATGTAAGGTTCCTTGAACCCCTGCAATAAAATTCATTTACTTCAAATGCTTTTTCTCGCCTAGTAGGAAAATCGGCGCCCGGCTCTGAGTTCGGCATACCAGGCTATGACCGGAGACCCGAGAAAGCGAGAAGTCCCGGACTTCGGTCTGGAAGGAGGGGCAGAGCCCAGCTCTGGAAGGCGGGGCAGAGCCCAGCTCGCCCACGCGATCATGGAGAACAGCTCGGCAAGCCACGCAAGGCTTGAACAAAGCCTGCGGCCCCGAGGTTCAGTCCGGAAGTCCCGGACTTCGGTCTGGAAGGCGGGGCAGAGCCCAGCTCGCCCACGCGATCACGGAGAACAACTCGGCAAGCCGTGCAAGGCTTGAACAAAGCCTGCAGCCCCGGGGTTCAGTCCGGAAGTCCCGGACTTCGGTCTGGAAGGCGGGGCAGAGCCCAGCTCGCCCACGTGATCACGGAAAACAGCTCGGCAAGCCGTGCAAGGCTTGAACAAAGCCTGCGGCCCCGGGGTTCAGTCCAGAAGTCCCGGACTTCGATCTGGAAGGTGGGGCAGAGCCCAGCTCGCCCACGCGATCACGGAGAACAGCTCGGCAAGCCGTGCAAGGCTTGAACAACGCCTGCGGCCCCGGGGTTCTGTCCGGAAGTCCCGGACTTCAGTCTGGAAGGCGGGGCGGAGCCCAGCTCGCCCGCGCGATCATGAAGGATGGCCCGGCAAGCCCGAAGGGCACGTGCAAGGCCTACCCTGCTGTCGCCCAATCAGGAAGCTCCGAAATTTGATCTGAACGCTGGATGGGACCCAGTCCACCCGTGGACTCAGCCCAGATCAAGCCACAGGACCTCGTCTCGGCACTCGACACCAACACCTCAACAAGACACAAAAAAAAAAGAAGGAAAAAGAGAAAAGAAAGACGAGGTCAGGACTTAGCAAAATCTAAGTTTTCATTGATTCGAAACAGGAGAATTACAATGAAGGAGTCCCGACAGGCCGGGAGTCCTCAAAAAGAGAAGGAGAATACAGCTGGAGGCCTAGTTCGGCGCAGTGGCAGGATCTTCAGGCTGTGGCGCGCACTCCCCGTCCTCGCCGTCGGTGGCTGCTGGCTCGGAGGGCCGCTCTGGAGCTGCAGCTGTGTCGCCCGCTGCAACTGGAGCCTCGCAGGTGGGTCCTTGCCTTCTGCCCCCAAGCACCACCCCACTGAGATCGAGCTCGGGGTAGAAGGACCCCACCTTTGCCCGGCACACCTGGAACCCCTTCAGAAAGGAGTCCACGATGGCCTCCCGGACCTCCAAGACGTACTCGTCGGAGGCCCAGAATCTCGGGACGGCCTCCTGTGCCTCCCGCTTCGAGGCCTCCAGGAGCCCGTTGATGTAGGCGCTCCGTTCCTTGGCCGCGCTCGCCTCCCGCTGGGCCTCCTCCAGCTGGCGCTCCAGCGACTGGGAATGAGCTCGGAGGCGAGCCCTCTCCGCCGCGTCCTCCTCCGTGCGCCGCTGGTTGGAGATCCTCTCCTTGGACAGAGAGGACTCCAGGTCCTTGACGCGCCCCTCGGCGCGTGCCAGGTCCGACTGAAGGGCCTGGTTGCTCCCCCGCAGCTCGACCCCCTTTTCCATGAGATCCTTCACGTCGGTCGCGAGCTTGCCGAGCTTCTCCTCCTCGGCGTCCTTCTTGGCGTACCCTGCGAGGAAGTTCTTCAACGGGAGCACGTCGATCCCGATCTGCACGAAAAGGAGAGTGGTTTAGTAAAGAGTTGATTGGAATCGAAAAGGAGAGGGATCCGAGCTCGGACTTACCGTGAAAAGCTGTGGGAGGATCCCGAGCAGAGCAACAGCATAGTCCCGGCCGCCCCGAAGTCGGCTATCCCGGGAGGTGCAAGCGAACTCCATCACCTTCTCCGCGAGCCCCTAGTCACGGATCACGGAGCACCGGTTGGTGATTGTCGGCGGCGGGGCTGTCAGATCGGCGGCAGGGGTGACCGACCCCCCGGGTGGGACTGCCACCGGTGGGGCAGCTAGAGTCACGGGCGGCGCCGTCGGGGCTGTAGTGATGATGGGGCCTGCCCGGAGGGGAACCGCTGCCGATGGGCCTCCCTCCCCGGCAGCCCCGTCAGGGCGGACGACTGGAGCATCAGTGGCCCGGGCCCGAGGCTGTCTGGGCAGGGGAGCTGCAACTGCTGGACCAGGCACGGGCACTGGCACGACCTCCTGGCTCGCCTCGGTGCGGGCCCTCTTCGCCACATGCTCGTCTCCCTATGGTCGTAACGATGACATGGCATGTCTCAGATTTCGCTGGGCATGATTCGAGCCACGTGGAGTTTTTCCGGCCAAAATTAGGTGTGGCTCCACCATGGCCGAAGTCGAGGTCGGTCCAGGCCTTCCTGCCGCCCCGCCAGGTGTCCACCCAGGAGGGGTCCACCTCGGCCGAAGCCGGCGGCCTCCCCGCTCCCTCGCCAGGTGGTACCCTGAGACGGTCCCACCTCAGTCGAGGTCGAGCCAGGCCCCTCGCTCCTTCGCCAAGTGGCGCCCGGAGACGGGATCACCTTGGTCGAAGTCGAGCGCCCCTCTACCACTCCGCTAGGTGTCCACCCAGGAGGGATCCACCTTAGCCGAAGCCGGCGACCTCCCCACTCCCTCGCCAGGTGGCACCCAGAGACGGTCCCACCTCGGCCGAGGTCAAGCCGGGCCCCTCGCTCCTTCGCCAGGTGTCGCCCGGAGACGGGACCACCTCGGCCGAAGTCGAGCACCCCTCTGCCGCTCCGCCAGGTGTCCACCCAGGAGGGGTCCACCTCGGCCGAAGCTGGCGGCCTCCCCGCTCCCTCGCCAGGTGGCACCCTGAGACGGTCCCACCTCGCCCGAGGTCGAGCCGGGCCCCTCGCTCCTTCGCCAGGTGGCGCCAGGAGACGGGACTACCTCGATCGAAGTCGAGCACCCCTCTGCCGCTCCGCTAGGTGTCCACCCAGGAGGGGTCCACCTCGGTCGAAGCCGGTGGCCTTCCCGCTTCCTCGCCAGGTGGCATCTTGAGACGGTCCCACCTCGGCCGAGGACGAGCCGGGCCCCTCGCTCCTTCGCCAGGTGGCATCCGGAGATGGAACCACCTCGGTCGAAGTCGGGCGCCCCTCTGCCGCTCCGCTAGGTGTCCGCCCAGGAGGGGTCCACCTCGGCCGAAGCCGGCGGCCTCCCTGCTCCCTCGCCAGGTGGCGCCCTGAGATGGTCCCACCTCGGCCGAGGCAGGCCAACCTGTGCGAAGAAGTTTTCAGGGAGCAAGAGCACGAGCTCCAAGATTGCCCTCGAGCCGCGCGCGTCGCACCTCGAAGACAGCGCCCGTACGGTCGGCGGCGACACGCGAAACATCGCTTACATCGGCCCGACAGGTCCCGCAGTCGAGAGGCGAAGTCCTGACAAAACAGGACCCAATAACGGGTTTTGTCGGTGCCTGGGAAGAAGAGCGCTCGCGCTCTGCCCAAGGCCTGGTCGGCGGTCTGCTCGGCGCCCTCCCTTTACTGTTTCCTCGCTAGGCTCGGTAAGCAAGGCAGGGAAGCCTCCTGGTTCTTTGATCCAGAAGGGGAAAGAGAAAGGGGAAGGAGATTGGAAGCAACGAAAGAGCCTTCCAAGGGCGGCAGACGAAGGAACAGCACGAGGGGTTAAAAGGAAGGGAAGGATAGACGACAAGGTAAGCAAGAAACGAAGGCTGGAGACTCCGTTCCAAGAGCAAGATCCAAGATCCCCGGCGTGAGCTCGGTGAAGGGACCCGGCCAGGTTTCTATTCTTTCTGGGACCTTTCTTGCTAGCATGATCTCTAAGTCTGGGACTCCTTCGGGGGCCCGTCTCAGAGACTCTGTTCCCTCTCGCCGTCTACTAACTTGACCGTCGAAGCTCCCTCGCCGGGATCCCCGGCCAGGGTTTCTGGCCTTGCCTTGCAGGTTCGATCGAGCCAGGAGACCCCAGGGGCGAGACGGTCTAGTCGGATCGACGGCTCCGAAGCCACAGCGCGGCGGCGAGATCGACAACAAATATAATGTGAGTGATTATTGATCAATTGACAAAATCAATCCATTTCTTATCCTTTAGAGTCGGTCTCTCCTTAGAAAGATTAGCAAGTTTGTATATAGATCAGATCATGAGGCTGCACGGAGTTTTGATTACCATTGTATCAGATGAGGACAGTAGATTTGTTTCATAATTTTGAAAGAGTCTTCACAAGGCTCTGGATACTAAATTAAATTTTAGTACAGTATTCCATGTCTAAACTGATGAACAAATAGAACAAACCATCTAAATTCTAGAAGATATGCTGAAAGCTTGTATCATAGATTTAAATGGTGCATGAGATAGCCATTTATCATTAAAAGAGTTTGCTTATAATAATAGTTATTAAGCGAGCATCAAGATAAAGCCTTTTAATGTATTGTATAGCAGAAAGTGTAAATCTCCTATTTGCTAAGATAATGTAGGAGAAAGAAAATTATGAGGTCTAAAGATAGTACAGCAAACTGTATATAAGGTACAAGTAATTAAGGAACGACTTCGCATAACTCAGAATAAACAAAAAACTACACTGATAAAAGGAGAACGGTGCTAGAATTTCAAGTAGGTGACCATATTTTTTTCTTGAGAATTTCTCATGCTAAAGACATGATGAGGTTTGGAATGCATGGCAAGTTAAGCTTGAGATGTGTGGACTTATTTAAAATTTTGGATAAGATCGGGGAGGTGGCCTACCGATTAATATTATCACTGGCTTTATCAGGTATGCATGATGTATTTCATGTATCGATGCTAAGGAAGTATATTCCAAACCCGAGTCATGCAGTAGAATATGAGCCATTACATCTTCACGAGGATCCGACCAATGTGGAGGTTCTGATATGAATCCTTGATAAGAAGGATCAGGTATTGTGGCATCAAATCGTACCGTATATAAATGAACAATGGAGCAACCATAATAAAAGAGAGGCTACCTAGAAACTTGAGATAAAAATAAGAGACAAGTATCCATAACTCTTCAAACTTTAAGTATATTAATTTCGAGGATGATATTATTTTAAGGAAGCGAAAATGTAATACCCAGCCCGAAATAACCAGAAAAAGGGGAAAGGAAGACTCTTAATCAGAGTCTTGCTTCTTCTTCCCTGACTCCATCGAGAAGGAGTTTGTCTTCTCCAACTACATCAAGGAAGCAATTCCAAATTCGTATAAAAAGGACCACTCTTTCCCTCTACTCGCCATGCCCAAATCCCATCCATCACTGGCTACCGATTATCTTTGATTTCGATAATAGATCTTCGAAGTTTCTCTGACGATCAGCTATGGGATCTCATCAAAATCGATGTAAGCAATGCCCTTCTTCTTCTCCCCTTTCTTCCGGATGGGTTATCATCAGGTTTGGGACTATGAGGTGCTAGATATGTGGTAATATAGGACCTCCCCTCTTTCCTTTTTTTATTGCTCGATTTGCCGATCATCGATGATAGGGGCACCAGCTAGGATAGCCTTGCCACCATCAGAATTTGGCCAACAAGGCCCCTGACCTGTGTCAGAATAGGGTCCCTTCCTTGTTCTTTTTCTTCCTTGCTTGATCTGCCAATCACCGACGACTTAGGGCCGCCACTAAGGTTGCTCGGTCGTCACTGGGGGTCACCGTAGGTGGTTGACCCAAGGATCTTTGCTGCCATGGTCAAGTGAAGGAGGAAAAGGGTGGGGGAGGGGATAGGGTCTTCAGTCTATGGAGGAAGAAAAAGCAGGAGAGAGAAAGTCTCTCTTCCCTCTCATATTTATCTTTTTTATTTATTTTCTTCTTTAGTTTTCTTCCCTGGTTGTTCTTTTCTCTCTCCTAAGGATGAGGGAGATGATAAAGTTAAGGCTAGGGATCAGTGGGTGGACCATTATGGGACCCAGGTAGTGGATTTTAAATCTATAATTGCTATGCCATATAATTATTTATTAATATTAAGATTATTATGTAGAAAAATAATTTTCTAGGTAAAAGGATGTTGAACAAGTTCCTTAGCATTCAGGTCAAGGATCAAGATATGGATTAGTATCTAGAGTATTCAGTTTGTCACTAGTAGAGGTAAAAATTTTTGGACATGATCACCAGGTTATATATATGTTTTTACATAGTATGGTTTTGACTCTTGGATACGAGCATTGGCATGTATATTATTTATGCATTATATAACTTGACTTCTCATTATAAATGTTATATCAGTGTGATTATGTATAACTTTTCTATAATATATTTATATCAAAAGTAATTATTTGCCGAAGGATTTGGATCATGAAACCGGTATGAATTGGATCTTGAAAAGAATATAGTTGACAACATGTTTGAGATTTGAAAGAATTAATAAAAAAAAGGGATGTTTAGACTAGCCATGTTAAACAAATAATAGCCTAGCCATGGACAGATACATGGTATATATATAAGGATGTTGCCTAGCCATAGATAGATACATGGCATATATATTGAGGATGTGGCCCAACCACGAATAGATACATGGCATATATATTGAGGATGTAGCCTAACCGCGGGTAGATACGTGGCATATATATTAAAGAAGTGGCCTGGCCACAAACAGATACGTAGTATATATTAAGGATGTGGCCTAGTCATAGACAAATACATGGTAGATATATTGAGATTGACAGTCATGATCTGAAACATGATCATGGTTAGTCTAAAATCCTAAAGGAGATTGTTGATTAAACTGAAACATAAGAATGAGACATGGTTTTATTATATATGATGTTTGAATTATCTAGATGCATGACATGAGATTTTATGATTTATGGTCCTAATATTGCTTCTTTATTATTTTTAAAAATCATATTATTATTGTGAGTATATGGCGATCCTTATTAGGTAGTAAAGCTCATCCCCACTTCTTTTTCTTTTCAAAGTCGCAGGTTGCATAACGT
This sequence comes from Areca catechu, assembly GCA_021397845.1. Lineage (NCBI taxonomy): Eukaryota > Viridiplantae > Streptophyta > Magnoliopsida > Arecales > Arecaceae > Areca > Areca catechu. Next base: position 205,182,554 of record CM038051.1, on the reverse strand, counting down.
AGATTAGGTCGGGCATGAAATTCGAGTGCAAGACCTATTTAAATTGATTAGTTAGTTTAATTTCTCATACCATTGTATTTGAACAATTTGATCATTTGATTACTATGAATTTATTTTGATGCTATTTGGTTATTTAATTTTTATTCTTGGAGATGATAAGAATCTTGTGTATTTTAGGTCTAATACGATCTCTAGGGCAATGCCCTAGGATTTGTATGGTCATGTCATGTAGCTGACCCAGGTGCCAAGTTCAGAAAGTGACAATAATAATTAAATAAATATATTATGACCGCAATAATGACAATCATATTATTAATCTTATAACAATAACCAAAGAAATATAATACATAAAATATATTTAATAATTTACTATGTTTATATATTATTACAATGATAAATTTATAAAATTTATAATATAATCATCAGAATAATTAATATATATTTTTTAATTGCAACAAATCTTGGAATTGGATCTGCCACCAATCAATGATATAGCAAACCAGGCACTCTAAGAATTGTCAACTCTCAAACAAAATGCTTGATATCAAGATACATAGACTGTATCAATGCTTAATAGATTTCTATATATTTTCGTAACAATGGTGTGGCATCTTTCTTCTTATCGAAACATGACATCATCTCCCACATACATCCTCTCTACTCAAAAGAGACATGCTGTCAATTGTTTTCCTGCCATCCAACAGTTGATTATTTTTTTTATTTCTTCAGGCGACAACAAGAAGAGTGCATTTTGGAAGCAATGAATCGTTTGTTGATGCTTTAGCTGCACTTCTAGTGGCTTTTCAGTGCAATCTAGATTGCCAAAAAAAGGCTGAAGATAGAGAAAATATTCGATCTAACAGGGGAATGAGAAAATATTTGGAATCCTCGTAACCTGAATTTTCTACAAAATTTGGAGCTACAGAGTTGTTGCAAGAAAACTTTTGTTGTTGATATAATGGAGTCCATATTAAAGTTTGGCATGAAACATTCTTTTTAATTTTTGCATTTTATTTTTTGATTTCTATCGACATATCTATATTTGAAGTGTTTAATTTATCTAATTCATGGCAAAAAAGTTTGGCAACTGGATCCGAGGGTTGATTTCCTTCTTGACAAGAATCAATAAGGGAGTGATCATCATCTAAGTGAATATTTTACATGCGTGTAGCCCCCACATTTGATTTGTTTAGGTGAAGAGTATCTTATGATATTTCTTTTAACAACATAAAATTAAAAATTACATTTGACCTGTAGAGGATGCCGATTCGGAGAGATGCGAGGTATCGAATAACCCGGAGATTAGAGTTGGCCAGACGCAGGCTCCTTTGCAAGAACTGGACCAAGGTTGACAATATTTTCAGATGGATTGAGAAGGTGGAGGCTGATATTGTAGAGCTACATAGACATGAGGACCGGGAGGGGGGGCTCCAGGAGTCCGACATGGGGAGGCTCCGTTGCAGTCTCTTTACCCACCACTCATTACTCAAAAAGTAGGAGACTTTATGGAGGCAGAAGTCTAGAGTTCAGTAGATCAAAGAAGGAGACCAAAATACCAGATTCTTCCACCAGTCTATGATTTGGAGATCCGCCAATCGCATCAGACAGCTGAGAGGCGATGATTGTATGTTGGTGACTGATGGTGATTAGATTACCGGATAGATTTTTCACTATTTCAAGTCGAGGTGGACTCTTCCGTTGGGGGAGGAACTTCTTATCCAAGGATCTCAACCGGTGGATAGAGTCTTCGATCAGGAGAACTCGAACCTTACCTAGCCAGTATCGTCTATTGAGATGCAGAAGGCCCTCTGGTGTCTCGAGGAGGACAGAGCACCGGGCCCAGATGGATTCCCTCCTTTCTTCTTCTGCCGCTAGCCTATTGTTGGGGATGAGGTGATAGAGGTGGTGCATGTGGTCTTCCTTATTGGTATCCCCATCGAGTGGAAGAAAACTTTGGTTATTATTATTCCTAAGAGACCTAATGCTTTGGTGTCCAGCTACTACAGACCTATCAGTCTTTGCACAACCCTCTACAAGATCTATACGAAGATACTTGTTAGGCGGCTTCAGCTGATTGTTTGACGCGGGACACGACCCCGAATCAATATTTATTCTAAGAAGATAGGACCGTTGGTCATTAAGAAATGATCCTAGGCTAGGTTAAACTAAAACCCAAATTATTTTTTTCAATTTTTTTTTATTCTAATGAAAACCTTCCCACGGGCGTGGGCGACGGCGGCCGGCTTTCCGATGAGGGCGGGGCCAGCGAGCACCGGCGGCGGGTTGGCGGGGGCGGCCGGAGGTCGGGCAGCCCGGATCTGCTGGAAGGGGGGGGGCTAGGTTTTTTAAAAAATAAAAATAAAAAGAAACTTTACGGGATCATAAGGTTGAAGATGGAATAAGTCGGGATAACATGGGGATAAACCTGGAATAACACTGGGATAATAGGAATAGGTAGAATAGCAGGGATAAAAAAACTTAAGCTGAAATAAAAAAATTATGGAAAATTAAAAGAAAACCCAGATGGGTTTCGGGTCCCCCTTCATAGAGTTTCTTCAAGTACCCTTTATGATATCTACAGGATACCTTCCGACACGACGATTGAGGTAGCTTGGATTTGGCATTTATAGGTTCATCCGAGAGTTCAGCTCCTCCTTTGGAAGGTTGCATGGGATTGCATCCCTACTAAGATGTTGCTCAGGGACGGAGGTATAGATCTATCGATGACTTGTCCTATTTGCAATTCTAATGAGTCCACTGAGCTTGCTATCCTATGGTGACACTTATTTGGAGGATGGCTGGGAGATGGCCTTGGGAGGAAGGTGAGGATTCCTGGCTATGTTCCTTCCTCGACATGCTCCAGCACTGCCCGGCTAAGGTTGCTGCTCAGGCTGCCTACATTGTTTATCATATTTGGCTCTCCAGGAACAGTCTGGTCTTCGAGGCTGTTACTGATCCAGTATAGAGAGTTCTTCAGAGAGCCAGGTCGATGGCCATGGAGTACCGTCACTTTGACACTGCTACTTTCCTTACTGCCTAGGATCCTTGGGACTCCCATGCTGCTTTGACAGCGGCCCGTAAGGCTCTACACATCTCCTGGGAGCCGCCTTCTCTAGGCTTTGTCAAGGTGAACTTTGATGGTAATGTTCGAGGTGCTTTGGGTGGCACCGGTTTTGTTATCCACAATTATGAGGGTAGGTTATTGGCAGCGAGATGCATCTTTTTCTATGAGCCTTCAGTTCCAGGAGTTGAACTCAGAGCAGTGTGAGCAGGCATCACTTGTGCTAGATAGGAGCTATATGCCAACAAGATTCTCATCGAGAGTGACTCCGTCACTGTTATTGCTTAGATCCAGGACAGGTCGGAGCTGCGTCAGGTCCATCCTCTGCTCCATGATATTTGGCATTCTCTTGGACCGTCTGTTACTTCGATAGTTCGTCATATCTTTAGGGAAGCCAACTCTGCAGCGGATTAGTTGCCTCTTTTATGGTTCAGCATTCTGCCGATTGGTCATGGTAGCTTGGAGATTGTATTCCTCCACCTCTTCAGGAGTTTCTTTTATTTGACCTTATGGACAGCTCCCGTATCCGGTTTATTTGAGTGCCTGTTTATATCAAAAAAAAAAATTTTAGTTGGGTTCCATTTTATGCCAGTTAAAGTACATTTCTTTATTGGTACCCCAACAAAATAAATATATATTTATTTATTTGTTAAATTTTATTCGAATAGACCTTTTCTCTGTTGCTTGAGGAGCTGCTATCTCTCTTCCTTTTGCTTTGCCGGCCATTTGACTCTTTATGCATGTCATATCAATGGTCCCCTTTATTTGTTCCACCTTGTTTAAGAAATCCAAAGGGCCTTGGATATCAGTTGATTTATTTATATTTTACCTAATCAGTTTCTCGAACGGATTTGAATTTAAGTTGCATTTGATGTATTACCAGATAATCTTGAAAAATAATATAGATTTCTAATAATATAGATGGTAAGTAATATAGATTACAAGTAATATGAATTATTATATCTGGTATATATACATAATATAAAATTTAATTTTAAAAATATTTCTAAATTAAATATATATTTTATATTTCATTTATTGATTCAAAATATATTTTTTTATATTTTATATTAAAAATATTATTATATAAAAACTTATATATTAAATAGATAATATATTTAATATATTATTTAAATATATTAAATAATATATTAAATTTATATATTATGTTATTAAATATAATATAATATATTTTTTTAAATATAAATATATTATATTATATATTATGTAAAATATATTTTATTTTATTTTATTTTATACAAATATAATATAATATATTTTATAATATAATAGTTATCAAGATTCTCCTCTGGCGCTTTTTGCGGGATGGGGGGGGGGGGGTGAGAGAAGCAACAAAATACCATTCATAGAAAAGAAATCATGATTGCAAATAACAAGCATCTAGTTATGAAAATTCACCCGAGTTTGCCATATGGAACGGGACTAATTTTCCTTGCTAAATCAGGACTATTTGTATGTGAAGCATCAAATTGAAAACTTCTCTCCAACACAGAAATAGCTTACTGCATTCATGTAACTTATGGATACTATGCTTCCATAAACCTTTCCTTCTCTTCTGTCAAAGAAGCAAAATCAAGTGATTGAAGCAGTAGGAATGAGAACTAGTAACGTTTTGCTTTAAACCTGAGGAAAACACAACTAGGGGATTTCTTCTGTGGATGGCTGTTCTTCCTTCCATAGAGATAATCTTTTAAAGAAATTTTTGGTTTTCCTTTGCTTACATGTTCTTCCCCAATTTTCATCAAGATATACTTGATTCTTTGCAGCTCCGCTTCCAGCCTTCCAATCCTTTCTGACACCCTTCGTGCCCCTTCTGAGATTATCCTTTGTCTTGAGCTCCATGTTTCTACATTTTCCTCAAGCAGATTGTCAGAAGACACAATTAAGCCTTCAGCCTTCTTTGACAACTCTCTGTTGGTACCAATCAACTGTGAGATGATTTCCTCAGCCTCTCTCAGCTGTGCTTTGACTGCATCAAATTCAAAACCTCTAAGTATATTGACATCTTCAGATATTTCCATATTTCCTTTTAGTCCATGTACACTTGCTCGTAGGACCAATAGCCTCTGAGCATCGGAAGAAAGCCTTTCGATGACCCTTCTGTTCTGGTCTTTATGAGATTCCATTATAACTTTTCTTCGTAGTTCCAGCTTGTCGATGCCCAGCTCTTTTTCATCAAGCAGTTCGCAGATAGGTTGCTTACCTTTTTCTTCCTCCCTTGCTTTTTTGATCTGGTCACTCTCCAAATAATGCTCGGTGGTTCCTGATGGAGTCATCTCTATCTGGTTGCTGTGATCCCCTTCAGCTGTTCCCCTTAATTCAAGCCCCTCATCATTAGTTTTAGCATTTCCTGTCTTTCTTTGCCCATATGAACCAGCACTACTATTTCCAATTCCTGATTGTGAGGATTGTGAAACAAGATCGAGTTGTATATCCTTCATGTTTTCCTCATGCTTCACTTTGGTGATTTGATCATCTGAGGTTCCCTCTAATTTTAAACATTCAATTTCTTTCCTTGCAGCCTCTAGTTCAGTATCTGAATCAATTCTTGCTTTCCTTAAAATATTTCCTGCAGTATCCATGGTGAACTTCCGAAGTGTTTCAACCTTCGCATGCAGTTGTCTCAACTTCTGAATTCCCATCAGATCTATGGCATTGTCATCTTTAATAGGTTCTTGACCACTCTTCTTTGTACTCTGGACAGGCCCCATTAATGGAACTTCCTGGAAGAAAATATATAATTTTTTTTTCTTTAGAAATCATTACTGTGATCAGCTCAATTCTATTAAGCCAAGCCAAAACCATTAAAAATGATTCAAGAATAACATGCACGAGTTATTAAATCCAATAGATCTGTTATGATTCAAATTCACATGTGTTAGGGGCAAGAGAGCAAAATAATATTGGTTAATGCAAAGCAGTCAACTGAATTGCACTGCAAGGATAAAAACAAGATGAGCCTTCTCTTTCTTAATTACCAAGGTGGAAGGAGTACCTGTATTTCTTGCTTCTCTGCTGAAATATGATTGGCCGGCATAAGGATGTATTCTTCCAGCAAGGCGACGCTACCCCATAAAGACATGACAAGGGGAACATATGCAGTCAAGTGTGTCTTAAGTTGTGTGTTTTCTCTTTCCCAAGCCTCCAGTTTTTCTTTTAATTCATCCACACACGCATTTCTTAGAGTGATTTCCTCCTCTAGCACTTTTCTTTGTACCATGGCATTTATCTCAAGGCTATAACATGTTGCTGTTAGTTCAAGTAACCTTTCTTCAAAGATTTCTGCATTGATGGTGGTAGATTGGATTTCAGCTAATAATGATGAAATTTCTTCCTCGCAGCACCTGTGCTCATCTCTTCCACTCTGCAGTTTAGAAGTCAAACGTTCTTCTCTTCTTCTAAGCTCTCCAACCTCTTTCTGCAATTTGTCGAGTTCTCCTTCCAATGACTCATTTACTTGATGAAGAGATGCATTCTCAATTTTCTTCAGGGTATAATATTCTATCAACGTGGAAATCTTCTCCTCTAACTCTTCTCTTGCCACCTTACCCTCATCAATGTGCAACTTGAGGCCCCCGATACTTCGACATAATTCTGTTGTCACTGCTTCTGCTTGCTGGATCTTTTGATTTGCTTGTAACAGCGCCATGTCTTTCTTTATTGAAAGGTTCATTCCGGAATCAGTTCGTTGGTTCAGTTGTTCACAGACACTTCTGCATGCGCTAAGATCATTCTCAAGTATCGCCAAACGTCTTCTGCAGTCTTCTAGATTAACGACCGAGTCCTTGAGATGTGTGTTCTCAAGTTCTAGTTTTCCCGATTTTACGATCATTAGTCTGTTCATCTTGGCAAGCTCATTTCTAGAACCATGAAGATTGCACATATCATTTTTTAACAATTGTAGATTTAATGCATTCTCAGCACCAAAACTTCTGAAGATCAGGCAAAGATTTTCAAGGGCCATGGCCTCTTCAAGGATGATGCTGTTTTCCTCTTCCAATGTGCTTTGTTTCATCCTCATGTCACCAAGTCTCCTTGACAAAGAGCAATTTTCTTTTCGCAGCCTATGAATCTCTCTTCGCAATAAGCAACGAGACTCCACCAAATTTGATACCTGCCCATAAAGATTCTCCATTTCAGCTTTGAGTGCTTCTTGTCTTAGATTGCTTGCTTGTATATCCTGCATCAACTTTTCACTCTTCTCAAAGAGCTCATGCCTTTTGCCATGCAGCACCGAAAGTTCCTCGGTCTTCGTTTTAGATTCTTTCTTGAGAACCTTCTTTTCTGCTTGCAGATCTGCCACATGATGTCCAAACTGCTCCAGAAGGCCAAGAATTATAGATTTCTCATAAAGCAGATGCTGCTTTTCATCCTTGGCCTCTGAAAGTGACTTCAACAAACATCTAATTTCACGCAGAATAATCTGCAAAAGCAATTCATCTTCGACACTATCCGGAGGCCCATACTTTTCATCCATTAGTGTTTTTAATATCAGATGAACACCCTCCCTCAGCTTCTCATAATTTACTGATGAAAATCTTACATTTTTCTCTTGGATGAGGCTGTCCTGCTCATGTTGTGAAATTAAATCTTCTGCATCCCTTGATGCCTCTTCATGGTTATGACGAACTGCCGAAAGAACAATATTTTTTCCTTTCATATCACACAGGCATCTGTCCAAGATAAAAATCTCGGTCTCGGCACTCAAAAGTTTTTGCTCTTTCACTTCAAGTTCCTCCTCTCTATATTGAATTTCTTCTTGTAGGGAAAATATCTCATTTTCTAAACTATTCATCTGACTCTTGCTGGACTGGATAACAGCTTGATGTGCTTCCTTTTCTAGTTTCAACAACTCCTCTAGCTCCATGAGTTGATAAAGTGTCAAATCTTTGTCTGTCTCCAAATTTAAGTATTTGTCTTCTGATTCTGCATACTTACTTTCCAAGTTTTCCAGATTCTTGCTAATGCTCTCCACCTGAGGCACAAATGTCAGTCAGGATTTATCACCAAGTGAAGAATAATAACACATTATTATTATTATTATTTGAAGGAAGATAAAAACAACTACAGGAGCATATTATGAATCTTGGAAACAGAAACATCAATCTATATAAGGGACAACTATAAACAGAAAAACAGATCTTGCAATAGCCAATCAGAAGGAACAATAACATCTAATTTCCCATTCAAGTGGGCTAAAGAACGAGGACAGAGGAATGGTTCTTGAAACATCTACCTGAGAGACAAGAGAAATCTTTTCAGCAAGAAGTTCAGAATTTTGATCATGAAGATACTGACAGTGTTTCTCAAGGCCTTCCAACTTTCCTGTCAAATATTCAAGTTTGATGTTCACATCAGACACGGAGTTCTCCAATGTATTTCTCTCCAAATGCTTCTCCATATTCTGTGGAGTAGCAGCCTCTACCTGGGAGACCAGCACAGCCTTTTCAGATGGACGGATGGAAATCGCGCCACAGAAACAACCACAGGAGTCTTCTAATGTCTTCATCTTTTCTCTGAATCTCTCCAACTCAACACTTGCTTTTGAAAGAGAGTTTTCCAACAGTGCATTCTTCTTTGACAGCTTCTCCATTTGCTTCAGGTTCTGCGAATGAGTAGCCTTTTCATCTTCATGTTTCTTAATGATCTGCTTTAGCTCCAACTCTAGAGATTGATTTGCTTTCTCTAGCAGAAGACATTTCTCTTGTGCAACATTCAGATTCTTAGCTCCCATTAACACCTCATTGTTAAGCTTTCCAATATAGTCTTGGAAGCAGGAGATTTCCATCTCCAGGCTAACCATCCTTTCCACGAATTGCTGGCATTGAAGAATGGCAGCTTCCTTCTCAGATATTACTTCGGATAGGATGTCTTTTAGGCTTTGCACTTCAGTTTCGGCTCTGCTAGCATGGACCGACTCCGAAATAATGCAGCTCTCAAGCTCCTGGCTTTCCATCAGGAATCGAAAAATTTCATTTTCCAGTAGCTCATGCTCAGGACCCTTGCTTTGTTCCTCTTGAACATCCAAGCCTTGTCTTGTCCTCTCTTCAGTGGTGTTCGGATTGGTAGTCTCCTCCCCAGCTGCAAGCATCTCATTCAAATGCCAAGACCCGCTCTTCTGAAAGTCATCAAACAGTTCATGGATGGGTGGAGGCATCTCGAAAGGACAAGGATCCTCCTCTGTGGCGGAAGATCTAGATGGGGACTCATCAGTTGACTCTAAGGGGATTTGGTCGGGAAATGCTTCTGCCATTGTTCGATGAGCCTGGTGAAGTGCTCTGGTGCAATGATCATGTCTTTCTGCTAAAGCACGGTACGTTCGGTAAAATTCCTCCACCAATTTCATGAGCTCAGGGCGTTTCTTATAGAACATTTCTGCTCTTTTTGCAAAGGTATCGGCATCTTCGTCTACGAGCTTGATCATTTCTTTGATCTTGTTGTCCATGTCTGTCCCGATAAGTGCATGACGTACTTTAGTCAAAGATATAAACATTAAACATCCATGACCAAAAGGAAAAAAGGTAAGACCAAAACAAACGAAAGGAATCTATGACAAGTTTTTTGATACCAAGTCAACTATAAGATAACACGTCTGCTTTTCTTAACATAAACTATGAACAAGATTGAACAATTCCTAGACATAAACAATAAAAGGAGTAGGCTCTAACTCATAAATAACAAGTTTTGCATCAAATTATAATGAAATAAAATGACATCCACCCTTTTCAAACTTGTCCCTGAAACTGCATTCCCTTTATTATGAGCTTGAACAAAATTCTTAAAACTTGTTTGTGATGAAAAGTAGATTAAACCCACATACATGCATATATAATGCATGGCTGATATCAATTAAGAAAGGCATACTACAATAGATAACAAATTACGGATGAAGCACCAAGGATCGAACCATGGTTATAATAGTCTAATATATTATAAGAATAGTCTTATTATCTTTCCAAAATTTAATTGCTAAACTTTATAGCTATAATAGTTATTATTTTGTCAATAATTCATTTTGCAGGATATAATTAGATTCAATAATTTTAAAGATTAAAACACTTTAAAAAATTATATATATTTGATAATCAAGCTATTAAAAACCATGAAATTATTGAATAGAATCTCCGAGTTATTTTGCAACTCATGTACTTCATCTTTTCTTCCTTAATTCTCTTTCTTGAATCATTAATTAGAATGGGTAATGATGAGGTCTCTAGTCTCAAGCCTGAAAAATTTTGTGGCTCAAGATTTGCTAGATGGCAAGAATATCTAGAAACTTAGCTTATAACTTTGGACCTTATTTTTGCTGTAAGAAAAGATCTTCCTTATCTTCCAAAAAGATCCTCTTTGAATTCTCAGACACTCAAGCTGTAGTAGATAAGTCTCCTATGAAAATCGAATTCCATTGTAGGTTTAGAATTCATAACTATCTTTTAGATGAATTGTATGAAACTTATAGAAAGTATAAGATTGCTAAGAATTTTTGGTATGCCATAAAAGATGCCTATATTAGAGATAATGAAGGTGCTCAAAGATCCACTATTATAGATTTTAATAACTTTAAGATGGTAGACAATGTACCTATCAATAACCAGATTTACCAATTTCAAAATTATCTCTATGAGATCTATAGGAGTGGTTCATTGTTAGATGAAAACTACCAGGTCTCTTGTCTAATAGATGAGTTAACTCCTTCCTGGTCTAAGTTTGCCCAAGGACTAATGGTGGGGGCACCAGGATCAGACACAGATTACTGGGTCCTATTTGGTTTACCTAGCCATGTATCAAATTTTGTAATCAACTAGAATTGAGTCCTGTAATAAGTTGAGGTTAGTTAATTTGTCTCAACCCTCAACCTAGTCATTATTTTAAGTCCTGTACATCAGTTATGAGTCCAGTATGAGCCCAATTTTTATACAAGAGAGGAGGTTACCCTATTTTAGAGTTCCACCAGGCCACATCCAGGAGTCAGAGGCCATTACATCAGTCCATTAGATTTTGTGTGACAACCCAGGATCCAAGATGCTTCCGGAAACCCTGATTCCTTCCAGATGCCCTCCAGATACCCAGATTCCCTTCCAGATACCAGAGCATATTCTCATAACAGGGCACCCATAATTCCAGAGGTCCACCTGCATCCAAGCCTAAAGAAATCAAGCCCAGGTGCCAAGCCCAAGCCCTTAAGAAGCAAGATTCCAGGAAATATTCTTGCTACCAGGCTAACAGGCCACCCCAGCTTCCAGAGGCCCAAACCCATGCACTCAAGCCCCTTTGGGCCGATCCCTTGCTGCTCCTAGAGGCCCAACACGCCCCCCTAGGCATCCTTGAAGTGTTGACCACGTCCAAAGAGGTTTGACCAAGTCCAAGTTGAAGAGAAGAAGGAGAAGACCAAGTTTATTCCTAACCTAGTTGGGATTTCTAATCCTTTTAAACTTTGTAATTCTAACCTAGCTAGGAAATGACTTGTATTCTAATTGGGAAGAGGACTTGTAATCCAAGTGTAACCATGGTTAGTGAGGGCATGGGAACTCTATAAATACCCCACCCCTCCCCCTCTTGTAATCATCTCTTTCTTATGAATACAATTTGCTGAAATTTGAGTTACTACCTTGTGTTGGTGTTTTGTTTTGGTTCTTTGGTTTGTGTTCTTGTGTTTGGACGAATTCCTTGCTGCCCTAGCTTCCTTCCATACCCTAACTCACTGCCATCCAAGCCTTCACACGTCCAAGGAGGAGTACCCTAGGCCGCCAACCGAGGAGATCTTCAACAAGCTTCAAACAGCCATCTTCTAACCTTAATCTTGATTCCTTTCAATCCATAATTCCTTTTCTTATTTTTAATTGCTGTTTTGATTAACCCTGACACTTGTAGGATCCCCGAGGTGCTTCCCCTCCCCCGAGGAGGCCTTCTTTGCTGCCCGGACCGCCCAGATTCGCCATCAAATTCAAGGGAAACAAGGCTTCTTCTTCCAGGCTCCGATCAGAGTTGTGAGTGATCTCTTCTGCTACTGATATTATCATCTCTGACTGGTATGAAACCTTCCCTTCTCTTATTATCTGATTTGCTTGAAGTTAACTATCCTAAGCCAGGAATTTCTCAATTTTTGGGTCCTGTCTTTTAGTTATCTTGCATGATTCAGCCTGCGACAAGTTGATTCTTAGAATTGCTGAATACCTGCTAGTTATTTACTTTGCTTTGAGAAATTAGCCATCAAACCTAAATCTAAAAATCACAAAAAAATTAGTTAACTACTTTTACTTCATATTTAGCATTCTTAGAGTCATCCCGCATCAGTTTAGTATCAGAGTGGGTTTAGGATAGTTTTTATCTACATTGCAATCACAAACCCTAATTTCAGCATTCTGTCCACTGCATTAAGTTTCAGTTTTGCATCTGTTTTTGACCATCTAAAAATTTTATTTTTCTCTGAAGTTTGCATGAATTGTTCTCTGTTGAGTCCTTTATTTTATAAGAATTTTTAATTATTTTTACTGAAACCCTAAATCTCTAAAATTCGGCATAATAAAAATCCTAACAGAATTCTGATAATTTCTGCAGCAGTCTAGAAAACCCTAGGTTTGCATCATCATATGATGTTTGTTCTGCATGAAATTTGGTAGACATCATCATCACCGTCCATCCTCTGTTCCAGATTTTTTTTGAATTTTTTATGCATCGGGATCTGTATCAAATTCTGCATCATCTGAACCCTAGATTTCTGCTACATTCTGCAACTTGACTAACTCAAACCTAATCAACTTCCAAACCCCCCAATCCCAAGCCAAACCTTGTTTGCTAATCCTAGTAAACTTAAACTTAACTTGACATCTCATAAATTAATTAAAAAAATTATTTTATTTTCTGGTTATTTTAGATTGCATCAGGACCATTGATTGTTCATCATCTATTAATCTAATCTTAAGGGCAATCTATATAACATTAGGGCAGGAGTTCATAACCTGTCTTGGGCCCAAAATAACCACCCAGCATTTCCACCCAAGCCTTAATTAAAATTGATTAGACCTAATTTGCCCTAGTGGGCTAGGAGACATCAACAGGTCGGATCCGAGCTGTGTGGGCCAACTTGTGCATTTAACCTTTTAGCTATTACTGAAAACTGGTGTCTAAGGCTGGGGGTCCAGAGTCAAACGACCTAAGTGGTGTTGTGGTTTTTAATTGGGTCCCCGCGAAAGCAGGGGGGCCTCCCACACTCCCACCCCCTACCTGGCCAGTGGAAGGACTAGCATTGCGTTAGGTGTAAGTTGAGTTGACCCACCTAGTTTCTGGCTCAGGTCTAGGAAACCCTAGATTATACTAACATTTTCTTTCTCTTTTGCATGCTTGGTTGCATCATTTCATTTTGATTGTTTGATTTGTTGCATGACCACTAGATTAGGAACCCAATATCAGAGGTTTAAACCCCAACCTAGCTCAACCATGGACCCTAGCATAGAAGCTTTCATGAAAACTATGATCGAACAACTTGATCGAATCGATTTATCCAATGTCCAATCTCAAAATCAGCTTACCCAAATAGACCATAGGTTTGACCAGTCCGATACTAAGCTTGATCAAATGAACCAAAGATTCAACCAAGTGGACCAACAATTTGAACAAGCAACCACTAGGATCAACCAATTAACCAATAGGCTTAACCAAGTTGAGAACCGACTAAAGACTGTAGAGAAAACCCAAGAGTCCAACACTGAACCAGACCTGGATTCCATCCCTTCTACCTCTCAAAATCCTAGAAGAGTCCAAACTAATGAACCCTATGTAGAGCACAACCCTAGGAGACCCCAGAACCAGGATCAATTTAGGGAGCCTAACCATAGAAGAAACCAACACCAGGATCAATATCATGACCCCAACCATGGGAGACCCAATCATGAGGACCAAAATCAAGATGATAGGCTTCTTAGGAGCATTAAGATAGATGCACCTACCTTCAATGGCAGTCTAGATCCAAAAGTCTATATAGATTGGCAGGGAGGTATGGATAGGTACTTCAAATTTTATGACTTGAATGATGAAAAAAAGTGTCAATTTGTCCAGCTCAGGCTAACCGATCAAACTAGATTATACTAGGACCAAGTAGAAAGACTCAATAATCAGATAGGCAACCTACCCATTACCACCTGGGAAGCCATGAAATTAAAGCTTAGGGCTAAGTATGTTCCCCCATACTATCAGCAGTGTCTCTTAGATCAATGGCAGAAATTAAAACAAAGGACCAAATCTGTGAGTGAATACATAGCCCAATTTGATGAGTGTGCCCTAAGATGCGGCATAGATGAACATGAGTCAGTTATCCTCTCTAGGTTTAGGAATGGTCTCAGAGAGGAGATCCAAAAAGAGTTGTACCTTAGGGATGTTGATAGCATGGCCCATGCCTATCGGGTAGCTGAAAACTTTGAAAGGTTCCAGAAAGCACCTGTAGTTAGGAAACCTAAACCCTTTAGGTCCAACACTCCTAGCTTTAGATCCAACCAGAACTAGTTCTACCCAAACTGACCTAGCTACAACCAGACTCTCCCCAACCTTAACCAAAGTTGGCCAAACCCAAACCTAAGTCGACCTAAACCCAATCCAACCCGTCCCAACCCTAACCCACCTCGTCCTAACCCAAGTCCGAGTCAGGCTAGCTCAAGTAACTCCGCATCTTTAAGGAATGATAAGGGTAAGGCACCAGTTTTTCAGAATAACCCAAGCCCTGGTCCCAATACTTGTTTTAGGTGCAATAAGGTAGGTCACTTTGCTAGCCAGTGTCCCACCAGGTCCTTGCACATAGGGGAGCTTGTAGAAGATGAGCCTGAACCCAATGAGGAAGAAGAGGAAGAGGTCTATGAAGCTGAACCGGACTTAATTGAAGAATATGAAGGAGATGAGGAGGACTTTGAACAAACAGACCTCGCAGGGGTAGTTAGATGCATCTTGTCCTAGAATAAAACCCAGGAAGATTGGTGTAGGACCAATATCTTACAGACTTTAGTGAAAATTGGAGACAAGGTGTGTAAAATAATCATAGATAGTGGGAGCTGTGTGAATGCCATATCCCATAAGGCTGTCAAAACCCTAGGCTTACACCCAGTTCCTCACCCAAGCCCTTATAAGGTATCCTGGATAGGTTCCACCTCTATACCCATTAAATCCAGATGCCAAGTCCAACTTCAACTTCAATCCTATCAAAATAGAGTGTGGTGTGATGTTGTGCCCATGGGGGTAAGTAGTATCATCCTAGGATGGCCATGGCTTTATGATCATGATGCTACTCTTTATGGCCGAACTAATGCTTGCATGTTTACTTTCCATGGGAAGAAGATCACCATAAACCCCACCCCACCTCAGGAGTTAATTAAGAAAGGATCTAGCTCACTTAAGGAGAAAAAATCTGGAATTAACCTAATCACTGCAAAAGAGCTAGAAAAGGAGATATCTGAGGGCACTACTGTGTGGATGTCCACTTTACTAGTTACTTTTGGAAGACCCTTTGGCACCTATTAGGAACCAAATTGAAATTTTCCACCGCTTACCACCCACAGACTGATGGTCAGACCGAGGTAGTGAACAGAAGCTTAGGAAACCTTCTTAGATGCCTCGTAGGTGAACACACGGAAAATTGGGACCAATTGTTATCCCGAGCTGAATTTGCTTACAATAGTTCTGTTAATAGGTCCATAAAGAAGAGTCCTTTTGAGGTTGTGCATGGATACAAACCCAATAAACCTCTTGATTTGATCCCCTTACCCTTACATGCACGAGTTTCTGAGTCAGCTGAGTCTTTTGCACAGCATGTTAGAGAACTGCATAAAGAAATTAGCCAAAAGATAAATTTAAGTAATGAACTATATAAGAACTTGGCTAATTCTCGAAAAAGAGCTAAAAAATTTTCTGCAGGGAATTTTGTGATGATCAGGCTTAGGCCTGAACGGTTCCCTCCAGGGACCGTAAAGAAATTTCATGCTCGCGGAGCTGGCCCATTTAAGATAATCAAGAGAGTTGGACCCAATGCCTATGTGCTTGAGTTACCACCCGACTTAGGCATTAGTTCCACCTTCAACATCTCAGATCTTGTAGAGTATAAGGAGCCAGCAACGATTCCCAGCGAGCCTTTTGGACCTATCCCTTCCCTTGAGAGTGAGCCTACCCCAGAGTGTCCACCAACCAATTAGCCAAATAGTGAGGAAAAGATCGAGAGAATCCTAGACGATCAAGCCATATGTACCTGGAATAGAGGCTATCATAGGTATTTGGTCCGGTGGCAAGGTTGGCTAGAATCTGAGGACTCGTGGATCACCCGTGAGGATCTACAGCGCCTCAACCCAGACCTACTCGAGCACTATAAGAGCCAAGTTATCCCACACTCGACGGGGTCGAATTCCTCCCACCCCAGGAGAATTAGTGGGGGCACCAGGATCAGACAGATTACTGGGCCCTATTTGGTTTATCTAGCCATGTGTCAAATTTTGTAATCAACTAGAATTGAGTCCTGTAATAAGTTGAGGTTAGTTGATTTGTCTCAACCCTCAACCTAGTCATTATTTTGAGTCATGTACATCAGTTATGAGTCCAGTATGAGCCCAATTTTTATACAAGAGAGGAGGTTACCCTATTTTGGAGTTCCACCAGGCCACATCCAGGATTCAGAGGCCACTACATCAGCCCATTGGATTTTGTGTGACAACCCAAGATCCAAGATGCTTCCAGAAACCCTGATTCCTTCCAGATTCCCTTCCAAATGCCAGAGCATATTCTCAGAATAGGGCACCCATGATTCCAGAGGTCCACCTGCATCCAAGCCCAAAGAAATCAAGCCCAGGTGCCAAGTCCAAGCCCTTAAGAAGCAAGATTCCAGGGAATATTCCTGCTACCAGGCTAACAGGCCATCCCAGCTTCCAGAGGCCCAAACCCATGCACCCAAGCCCCTTTGGGCCGGCCCCTTGCTGCTCCTAGAGGCCCAACACGCCCCCCTAGGCATCATTGAAGTGTTGACCACGTCCAAAGAGGTTTGACCAAGTCCAAGTTGAAGAGAAGAAGGAGAAGACCAAGTTTATTCCTAACCTAGTTGGGATTTCTAATCCTTTTAAACTTTGTAATTCTAACCTAGCTAAGAAAGGACTTGTATTCCAATTAGGAAGATAACTTGTAATCCAAGTGTAACCATGGTTAGTGAGGGCATGAGAACTCTATAAATATCCCACCCCTCCCCCTCTTGTAATCATCTCTTTCTTATGAATACAATTTGCTGAAATTTGAGTTACTACCTTGTGTTGGTATTTTGTTTTGGTACTTTGGTTTGTGTTCTTGTGTTTGGACGAATTCTTTGCTGCCCTAGCTTCCTTCCACACCCTAACTCATTGCCATCCAAGCCTTCACACGTCCAAGGAGGAGTGCCCTAGGCCGCCAACCGAGGAGATCTTCAACAAGCTTCAAACAGCCATCTTCTAACCCTAATCTTGATTCCTTTCAATCCATAGTTCCTTTTCTTATTTTTAATTGCTGTTTTAATTAACCCTGATGCTTGTAGGATCCCCGAGGTGCTTCCCCTCTCCTGAGGAGGCCTTCTTTGCTGCCCGGACCGCCCAGATTCGCCATCAAATTCAAAGGAAACAAGGCTTCTTCTTCCAGGCTCCAATCAGAGTTGTGAGTGATCTCTTCTGCTACTGATATTATCATCTCTGACTGGTATGAAACCTTCCCTTCTCTTATTATCTGATTTGCTTGAAGTTAACTATCCTAAGCCGGGAATTCCTCAATTTCCGGGTCCTGTCTTTTAGTTATCTTGCATGATTCAGTCTGTGATACGTTGAATCTTAGAATTGCTGAATACCTGCTAGTTCTTTACTTTGCTTTAAGAAATTAGCCATCAAACCTAAATCTAAAAATTATAAAAAAATTAGTTTACTACTTTTACTGCATATTTAGCATTCTTAGAGTCATCCCGCATCAACTAAGGAGAACCTAGGGAATACTTGGCCTTAGGTGAGTCATCCAATCCATTAGGATAGAAGACTAACACTGACTTAGGAAGGTTAAAAAGAATTAGCTGCAAACCAAAATTAACTTAACTAAGAATGATTCTCAAGGTCAAAACCTTAAAGACCATCAAACTAAACAATATCAAAACCATAGTTTTAAACCTAAGGATAAAAACTTTAAACCTTATGGTAAAAGGTGTTGGGAGAAACACCTCGAATTTGACCCCGAAGAAGCCCAGGATAGGTGAGAAGCCCAGCCAATAAAATCCCAAGAAGAAAAAAAAAGGTTTTATCTTTGGCCCGCAAGCCTGTAGGCGAGCCCGCAAGGCCCTGATCGTGCAAGCGCGAGAGGGCACACACACTGGCGGCCCAGGCCCAGAAGAGCATTAGCACGGGTGGGCGCACACAACAACCTAGGCGATCACCCAGTTTTCTCATCCCATTTTTCTTTACGTGGTCCATCATGGACCAAGCGATGCACAGGGGTGGCTAACGCGGTGTACATGCAATGATCACATGATCGGGCAGCTAAGCACTGATCGTGCATTGATCAAACAGATCAAGAGTGATCTGGCATGATAGGGACATGTTCAGTGGATTTGCACACAATTTTTGATGCAATATATTACGATTGATGGCCAGAAAGAGCTTTACAGCCAAACATGAATCGGAAGAGCTACATGATTCTGATTTGGATGCGGTTTAGATCGTTGGACTCCTGGTGAGATGCTCTTCATAGCAGAAGTTATAAAAATATAAGCAGAGGATCAGACTGGGTGTGAGGATCTAGAGGATGATGAAGGATCTCTAGAAAGCCTATAGGGGTTGAGAGTTGAAAGCTTATAAGAGGGATTTTGGATTTCTTGTTAAAAAAATTATAAGAGATTAAGAGTAGGAGTTTCAATCTTATAAGATTTTTTATTTTCTCATATTAAAACTTTGCATGCCCAAATAATTATGCTTTTTTTTTATTTTTTCTCTTCTTCTTTCTCCTGTGGCATCAACACCGATAATCATGATCCTGAAAACGAGGATCTGTATTCTGCATAAGGGATTTTTTGAGCAAGTGGTATCAGTAGGTAGTACCATAACAACTGGTATTAAAGCCCCAGATTATCTATATTGATCCAGATCGAAGAAGATGGCAAGTACAATCAAGATGGAGATCAACTAGTTTGATGGGAAAGACGATTTCTCTCTGGTTGCTGATCTAGCAAGAATTGATCGATGTTCTCATATGAGAGAAGAGGCTAATCACCATGGAGGACAAGACTTGGACACGGCTTCAGATGCAAGTGATGATGATCTACTTATATTTGATAGATAAGGTGGTGATCTATATACTGAACAAGACTTTCTCGATGATGTTATGGACAAAGCTCAAGGACTTCTTGAGATGTACATGGAGAAGTCCCTCATCAACACTCTCTTTCTTTGAAAGTAGTTTTACTAATTGCATATGATCGAAGGACAGAGCGTGTAGGAGCACCTAAGTAACTTTTAAAGGATCCTCACCAATCTTCTAAGTATCAATAAAAAAATTAAGGAAAAGACCAGCTGGTCTTGTTTTTATCCCTATCACAATCCTTTGAGTCTTTGGAGGCTGCTCTTCTAGTAATAAAGAGCACTAACAAGATGGATGAGGTTATCTTAGTGTTACTCCAAAATAAAGTTCTCAAGTGGAAGAACCAAGCTTCGAGTTCAGCGGGAACTCGACATTGGTGGTTTATGGAGAAGCAAGCAGTAAAAGACGAAGTGATAGAGGATCATGAGGTAGGCAATCCAGGTCAAAGGATGCAAGCAAGATCAAATATTATCGATGCAACAAGCTCGAACATCGTGTCAAAGATTGTCCTCAGTTTAAGAATCGAATAAAAGCTACTATGGTGGTGACTGATAGTAGCGATGATAATGAAGGATACTATAATGATGTACTTATGATATTCAATGAGATATCTCCTTCTTTCCAATGAATTTTTTATTCTATATATCTATATCATATTTATTGTAGAGAAGAGCTATTCGACTTTCTAGAGTGTAGAGAGGGTGCCGTCCTATTGCCAAATGGATTAAGCATGCGATCGAGGATGTCGGGATAATCAACTTGAAGGCACAAGATGGGACGATGAACAAACTGGATAAGGTTCGATGCATATCTAGTTTTCATAGGAATCTAATTTCGCTTAACTAACTGGATTCAAACGACTATATGTTGAGAGCCCGTGATGGAATCCTGAAGGTCCTGCATGGCAGTAGGATCATCTTGCAGGAAAAAAAGCATGGAGGTCACTACTTCTTGGCAAGGAGTCTAGTACGAGATGGAGTCCCTGGTACAAATAGAAGTCTAGTATGAAGTGAAGTTTCGGGAGCAGGAAGATCGGATACGAGATAAGAGACTTGAAAAGATGACTGGTAACATTGCAAGATAAAGTTTCTATTATTGCAGGAGACTTCTCCGAAGAAGTCTCAAGTCGAGGTGTGCACAGCACGTGACGAAGATGGGATCGAGCGACCTGACTCGACTCCCATCTTTGCCAATCCATAAACAGCAGGCATTTGTCCTAGGACATAAAGATGAAATCCTTCAAAAAGTTCTCAAAGTCAGATAGAGGTCGAAGGTCCAGTCGAAATAGAAATTATTAGGAGAACATCTTGAATTCGACCTTTGAAGAAGCCTAGGACTAGTGCGAAGCCTTGCCAATAAAAGCCTAAGAAGGGAAAAAAGGTTTTTTCTTTGGCCTACAGGCAAGCCTGCAAGGCCCAAACTGCGCGGCCTGGTGCATGGGAGCGAACGAGCACGCATGGCGGGCCGAGCCCAGGTGGTCGCCCAATTTCCTTATCCCATTTTTCTTTACACGGTCCATCATGGACCAAGCGGTGCATAGGGGTGGCTAACGTGGTGTACACATGACGATTGTGTGATCGGGTGGCAGAGCATCAATCGCACTTGATCAGATGGCCCAGGAGTGATCTAGTATGATACAGGGCATGTTTAGCAGATTTGTGTACAATTTTCAATGCGATGAAGTGCGATCAATGGCCAGGAAAAGCTTTGCAGTCAAATACGAATTAAGAAAACTACAGAACTCTGATTTGGATGCGGTTTGGATCGTTGGACTCTTGGTGAGACGCTCTTTATGACAGAGGCTATAAAAACATGGATAAAGAACCAAGCTGGGTGTGAGGATCTAGAGGGTGGTGAAGGGTCTCCAAAAAGTCTATAGGAATTAAAAGTTGAGAGCTTGTGAGTGGGATTTGGGACTTCTTCTTGAAAAAATTTTATAGGATTGAGAGTGAGATTCCAATCTTGTAAGTTTTTTATTTTCTCATAATAAAACCTTACATATCCAAATAATTATGATTTCTTTTATTTTTTTCTCTTCTTTTTCCTGCATCATCAATACTGACAATCATGATCCTGAAAATGGAAATCTATATTCTACACGAAAAATTTCTCGAGCGAGAGGTATCAGCGCAATTGGTACCACGACAAAAGGACCTAAAGGCAAACCTAAACACAATCAGTTCAAGGAGAACAAGAAGAATAATGATGAAAGGTTTTGCTATGTCTGTGATCAAGACAACCATCTAGCTACTAATTGCTATCATAGAATGAAAAAAAAAAGGATCACCACTTTCAAGAAAGGTCATCCAACCCAACCCAAGTCTCAAGTTAATATGATAGATATTGGACCTTCTAACTCTATATTTAGGTCAATATCATTTTTACCTACTATTAGCGGTCTCAAACTTAGATTGGTGGTGTTTTGTTCCTATCAGAATTCAAGTAAAGGAATTATGACCGTAGAAGACTAGATGACTATTAGCATGCTAGGGGTTGGAATTATTAAATTAAGGTTAACATCAAAAAAGACACTCACCCTTCATGGTATGAAACATGTTTCTAAGATCCAATGGAACCTAATAAGTAGGGCTTTATTAGTATAGTTAGGTTATAAAGTTATACTAAAGTCAAATAAAGGTATAATCTCCAAGGAAAAAATATTTAATGGAAAAGGTTTTGTATCTAAGGGTCTGTTCAAGCTTAATGCACTACCTCTTTCAATTAATGAAAAGCCTTCTTCTACTCAATCTAATGTATTATATACATAATCCTATAATGTATGGCATGGTAGGCTAGGTCATGTAAATCATATGTTAATTCTGAAAGTATCCAATCTAAGTTTAATCCCAAAATTTAAAATTGATTATAATATTAAGTGTGAAATCTATACTCAATCCAAGTAACTTAGAAAATCTTTCAAATCTATCTCAGATAGAAATATCCAGAAATTAAAACTTATTCATAGCGATGTGTGTAATTCAAGTAGGAAACCTACTAGAGGAGGAAATCAATATTTTAAGACTTTCATAAATGATTTCTCCAAATATTGTTATAGCTATTTCCTGAAAATCAAAGATGAAGTCCTTAATAAATTCAAAATTTATAAAGCTAAGGCTAAAAACTAATAAGAGAAGACGATTAAGATTCTAAAATCCGATAGAAGAGGAGAGTATACTTCAAATGAATTTGCTTTATTCTATGAAAAATATGGAATAATCCATGAAATCATTGCTCCCTACTCACTTCAATCTAATGGTGTAGCTTAGAGAAAGAATTGAACCCTACTGGTCATGGTTTTAATTTCTGGTGTACCTTAGAAATTGTAAGCAGAGGTTCTTTTATTAGCCTGCTATATTTTAAATAAAATACCATATAAGAATAGAAAAAAGATGCCGATGAATTTTGGAAGGGACACGCACTTAGGCTACACTACTTTCGAGTATAGGGATGCCTAGCAGAAGTCAAAATTTATAAATCCAAAAGAAAGAAGATTTAACCTAAAATTATAGCTATTGTCTTTATAGGATATTCCTTTGATAGCAATACCTATAAATTTCTAGTAGTCAAATATAAAATCAATGGAATCTCAAATAGTACTATCATTAATCTAGAGATGCAATTTTTTTTTGAAAATATCTTTTCTTTTAAAACTTGAATCTTTGGTCAGACATTTGATCATCCATCTATATCATCTAATTCTGCTTCCTTCATTACTTCAATAAATCATCCTTCTACTACTTAACTTGATCCTATAGAACCGAATCTTTCAATTGAACTTAGAAAGAGTAAGAGATCAAAAACTAAAAAGAATTTTAGTAAAAAACTGATTACCTTCATGGTTGAAAAAATACTAGTAACTTATCAAGAAGCCATGAGCTCTCTAGAAGCTCAATTCTAGAAGGAGGCTATAAACAGTGAGACCAAATTAATCATTAGAAATGATAATATTTGGATTTTTACTGATTTACCTCTTAAATGCAAACCTCTAGGATGTAAATAGATTTTTAAGAAAAAACTTAAGTTGAATGGATTGTGGAAAGGTACAAGACATAGCTTATAGCTCAAAGTTTTAGGCAAAAAGCTAACTTTGATTTCTTTGATACATATTCTTCAATTGCTCGTATATCCATTATCCAGTATTTCTTACTTTCGTTTCCATCCATAAAGTATTTATTCATCAAATGGATGTTAAAATTATTTTTCTTAATAGTAATTTAGAATAAAAGATCTATATGCATGAAAATTTTGATAGTATTATTCTTTCTTGTAATTTTTAAAATAATAATTTTGCTAATTATCTATATTATAAGAGATTTGATAATCAATGTGTCCTTCTTTGTCTATGTATAGATGATATTTTGATACTAGCACCTGATATTAATTTCATTAATAAATTCAAAACTTTATTATCAAATCACTTTGACATGAAAGATTTTGGTCGAGCTAATATAATCTTAGGTATAAAAATAATTACATAATCTAATTCTTACTATTTAACTCAATCACACTATACTCAAATGATTTTAGATAAATCCGGATCCTGAAATTATTCTCTTTTAACTACATTTGATTCTAGTGTTCAATTACTAAAAAATATTGGTAACTCTATGAATTAAAAAAGATATGCTAAAATTATTGGATTACTAATGTATCTAGCAAATAGAACTAGTTCTAATATTTTCTATGTTGTTTCTAAATTGAATAGGTATACTAGCATGTCTCACTAGATTGTTTTAGAAAGAATATTTCAGTATCTTAAAGGGATCTTATCTTATGAGCTTAGATATATTGGCTATCCCACTATACTTGAGAGATGTAGTGATGCCAACTAAATATCTAATTTTTTAAATAGTAAATTAACTTTTGGATATATTTTTATTCTTGGGGGTGGTGATATTACTTGGTATTTATAAAGCAAATTATAATAGCTATGAGTATTATGGAGGCAGAGTTGATAGCTCTTGATATCATATTCTCAGAAGCCAGGTGGCTAAAAAATTTATGACCATCCATTTATTTGATACCAACTCATATTTCTCCTATATCTATTCACTATAATTCTAAAGCTATAATTAATTTCTGTAAAAAAAACTCGTAAACTCAAAAGCCAGTAAATATATAAGATTAAGACAAATAGATGGCAACAAAAATATGATATTATAGTTTTAAATTTTTATAAAATCTAATCAAAATCTCATTAACTACCTTACTAAAGGCTTATATGATAATAACAAGCTAATAAATTGGTCAAAAGAGCATAAGTAAAATTATTCTGATTCTATCCTTATAGTGTTTAGTACTCTTGTATAATGCTTTATAAAGAGCTATAACTCTGAATGAGACTTAAAATGGTACATTATATGAGATCTGACTCTATATATCATTAGAGAGGTTCATCTATATGAGAGTATTTGTACATGGCCGCGGATATGAGATATGGACTATTTCTAATAACTCTCATAAAGAATCAGAAAAGATGTGCAAGGCACTAATGCACAAACTCGTGATGAGAAATTTTGTACTATGTATATGGTAGTTGAAGTCTAATCAAGAAAATGTAGTTCAAGATCTAGTACACTCCAATTCTTTCATATAAAAACTATCCACACTAAGCAAGATGAAATCTTGTAAAGACACTTTACTCAATGCATAGTATAAATATCCAAAAATTTTTATATATATTTTAATTATTTTAATTTTACTATTTTTTGAAAAAAATAGATTTTATAAGGAACTATTGAAGGAAAATTTGAAAACTCAAAATTTTCCAAATTGTGTTTCACTCCTTTTTTTTTCTTTCTTTTCTTTTCTTTTCTTTTCTTTTTTTTTTCTTTTGTTTTTTTTTTTTTTTTTTGTGACCCCTTTGTTTGAGATATCTTTAATCTCACATTGGAAGTGGGAAATTTTTGGAGCCCTTTATACAAGAAAAGGTTTGCCTATATCCCTTAAGGGCATTTGAGAATGTTTGATGGAAAGCCTTTAATATGCATACATGAACCGAACTGGACTGGACCAGGCCATTTAAACCTTGTTATCATCATTTTAATATTTAAATATTGGACTACTTTAAATATTTAAACATTGTGCTATTTTTAATATTTAAATATTGGACTCTTTTAATATTTAAATATCGAAATTTTCTGAATGTTGGAGCTTTATTTCTGGTTTTAATGGGCCAACCCAAACAGTTAAATTAGTTGGCTATAAAAAAGGGCCTCCTTGGGACCTTTGCAAGCCATTCAAAAAACTCTCTTAGCTTCTTCATCTTCTACTTTTTCCCATCTCCAAGTTTCTCACAGATTTTTTTCAATTTTTTTTCTAGATGCTGAAAGAGCCCTTCATCAACCTCTTCCATGGTTATACTTACAAGGAGAAATTCTGGTCATAATTTGGAATAATTTTTTCGGTATATCCTGTACAAGGGATGAAAATACATCCTTAAAATAGTGCTTCTCACCGTTTCAGATTTTTATTTTTGATTTTACAATCTTAAATAAGTTGATTCAAACTTTCTAAAATAAAAATTATTAATTTTATTAGCCTTTTTAGACTACATCTTAGATTTTTCTCTTAGTCAGTTCCAATAGGTACATCCAATTGACAACCATCAGTAGCCAGCCAAAGCTGGTACAAACATCATAAAACCTGCGCATCGTACAAAATATCTTTCCTTGGTTGAATATTTTGTATGTTCATGGAGAAATACACAATTCCCCCGGAGCTTGTCGAAGTATGATTTATGAAGAGCTCAATTTGATACCAATTCTCTGTTTTCATTAAAAACTTGTACCTTTCGCCGAACAAACTACCAATGCTCTATTATGTTATCTACTGGATCTCAAGTCCCTTGGTAGTTCTGTTCCTGAAGTGCAACCTGTATGCAGTTGCTCAATGAATCTAGAACATAGTAATCTAAATTCTAAAAGCGGATGCAGCCTTAAGTTTGACGAGCAGGATAACTCTGGCATTTATGCTTGCAGTACAGTTCTTAAATTTTGTAAAACCTTCCTCTGCTGAAACTCTATCCATGGTATCAAATGGCTACAAGACAACCATGAAGCAAAAATGCATACCTGCAAGATTTTCCTGAAGCCACGTAGAATTCTTTGGGCTGATATGACTTGCCCACCACCATGAATACAAGCGTCTGGATTCAGCACGCGTCAACTTTTCCATCTCTCCAAGCAAACAAACCAAAGCTATCTTCTCTAGTCTTGCAAAGGCTCGATATTTTAACTAATATAAAAACCTTGGTAGTAGATCCAACCCAGAAAATTTGAAGATATTTGCCAAACCCAATTCAAAAAACCTCTCGGTTCAATGATGAGTTCCAAACCACCTACAGAGCAATGCAAATAAGATCAGGTTTAGGGATACAGAAGTAGGTCTAAAACTCTCAGTGGTGCATGAAGAACACCTCGTTGGTATAAACAAACATGAAGAAGAAACCCAGTAAGTTAGTTGAGTATTTGCTTTCATACAGCAAAAATCACCTGATCAACATCAATCACGTCAGAAAACAACAAATGGGTCACCAAAGAGTAGTGTTAGAGACTGCAACAAGGGAGAGTAGAAAGATAAAGAAAATATTTTTTTTCTCTCACCTTGGCATCAAAAAGCAGGAACAATGCCTCCTTTGAAGATATCAATCCAAGGTTCCACCTTCAACTGCAATTCAAATAATTTCAGTTACCACGTCATCATAGATTCAAAAAACCCAGCAAGTCTAAGACTCAGTCCACATATGGAACCAAGTTTTAATCAGAACAAGGAACAAATGGATCAATTGAAGAATAGAGGCTCATCCAAAACAGACATTACATGCAAGGCAGATAACAGCAGTAATTACTAATTAGAGATCCACAACGCAGGCAAAGCTCCCACAGATTTTTTACTTTTTATTTGAGCTCGATTATGGCCAATTTGAGTCAAAGCTTGGACTCAAGCCAATTTCAATTAAAGTCGAGCCTAGGCAGCTCACGGGCAACTCGACTTATTTTCAATCCTAATCACCAATAATCCTACCACCATTATTGCTACTTTTATCATATCATATGGTTGGCACCATCACCACCATTATCATCCTTGCCATTATATCCCACCACCTGATCTCTACTGTTATTTGCTGCATCGATAGCACCCTTATCGCTATTGCAACTATAACCTGTCACCATCACTGCTATTATCATGTTTATGATTTGAAAAATATTAGACCATATGAACATATTGTTATTTTTTAAAAAATTATAAAGCATCAAGATTTTTCATTTTTATGAAAAAAAAAAAAAAAAGAAGTGATGGGAAAAAGGTACTTGAATTTCCGTTGCGATTTGAAAATGATCCAACCTAAGGCACCATCTTATGGAACAAACACCGAGAAGAACACAAAAAATGGTCCGTCCGCAACTGGATTTTAATCAAACATAGAAAACAACAATCATTACATGGAGAAAACAATCTTTTCTTGTAACAATAAGACCATACCATGAGAAAGATCGAATCGTTTTTTTGCTAGCAGTTGTAACGAGGGATCCAACCACTTCTCTAACTCCATCTATCTCTATCGCTCTCCTCCGCGCCCCCCCCCCCCAACCCCCCCTCCCTCCTGTGTGTGTGTGTGTGCGTGGATTCTTCTCCTTATATTATATTGACCTCCCCTGTTCTGTTGTGCCAGCAAAAGGAAAAGGACAGGAAAAAAAATACAAACAAAGCAGCAAGGAAGGAAGAAAAGCAAAGAAAATACACCGGCAATTAATTCCGGTTGCCAAAAATTGTTAGTTTTATTGGGATTAAGAATGTAATCGGGGAACCGAGCAGCAACGGCTTGGAAGTATGCAATGAACCAAATTTGCTATCGACCAACCCTGGCAATCCCTCTTCTACCGAATGTTTACTATTACGCAGCCATTAAATTCTATTAACAGAAGAAAACGCATTCATTAAATTATTAGATACAATTATTACATTCTTGGTCCGTGGACGCTGCATATATCCGGTGTTCTTGCGGTCTCTTGTCATTCCAACCTCAAGTTTCCTTTTATTCCTGGTTTTAATAATTATTGGCTTTAATAATTTTCTAATTGTTATGTTACTTTCTTAATTGGTAGGAAAAAAACTTGGTGCGAGAGAGTGTATACATAAGGTGATTAATTGTTTACCAAAAAAAGAAAAAAAAATAACAAGTTAATGATAAGTGATTAATGCTAAAATATATTGCAAAGTCATTCAAAAAGTTTCTTGTGATAATATGGCACTAATAGATTGGTATTCATAATAATTTTCTAATTGTTATATTACTTTCTTAATTGGTAGGAAAAAAACTTGGTGCGAGAGAGTGTATACATAAGGTGATTAATTGTTTGCCAAAAAAAAGAAAAAAAAAGTAACAAGTTAAGGATAAGTGATTAATGCTAAAATATATTGCAAGGTCATTCAAAAAGTTTCTTGTGATAATATGGCACTAATAGATTAGTATTCATATATGTTGATAAAGTGCTAAATATTTTTGTCAAGATTTTTTGACGAAAATTTATTACCTACATTGCATGCATTGCATGATCATGCACACCACCGATCACAGTCATTTATTTTTATAGATTATATTTATCAAGCATACATTTTAATGCACCGCTATCCATGTATGTATGGTTACTGGTTAAATACAATACAGAAAATAATTTATTATTTGTTGATGGTGTGGTTGCATAAATAAAAAAAAGTATGTATTCTATTGGTGCACAGCAAATAACTCTACTAATACTGATGTATGCACATCAGGAAGCATTTCTCGAGAGCATTAAAAAAAAAGGTAAAGATATCTCTTTTATGTCTTCCAATTAAATATTTTGTAACCCACTGTTGCCGTCAAAATCATCATGGTCCGTAACTGCTGTCGACGCCGGAGATGCGCTCTCCCTGTCGCCCGGCCGTCCTCGACTCCCGGACCTCCGCGCTGGGTGCGGACACCTCGCCGCCCAGCGGTCCTCCACTCCTGGACCTGCGAGACAGGGGTTAGAAACCCGGGCCGGGATTTCCGGCGGGGGCACTCCGACGATCAAGTCAGTGACGATCCAAGGAAACAGATCCTCCTGGTCGGACCCCTCTTGATAGACTCTGCTCTAGGAGGAGTGGAAAATATGTGTGAAGGTGAAAACATTACAGGGGGAGAGTGATAGCGGGGACAGAGGGGTGCCATGTTCCTCCGCCTCTCTTTGTATCCCTTGTTTTCCTTCAACTGTGAGGGTAGTGGCGCTTCGCCCTCTTGGTCGGGCTTGCACTTGTGCTCGTAGTGGTGGTGGTGCAATGCCCCTCTTGCTGGTGGGGGTTGCACTCATCCTCCTCTTTTTTTTTCTCTCTGGCTTAACTTTTTTTTTGCTTGTGTGTTGGAGTTGTTGTGTTACCTCTGAGTTTGTTGCAAACTAGGTTACCGTTGGGCGCTTGTCTCGGGATCCCCGCCGGGCTGTCAGGCGCATACAGCTATATCCCAAGGAGTCTTTCCTGATTCATGATAAGGAGAGTTGTCAGGCGCTCCAGTACTCCTCTTGGTTGTCTCATTCCGGGAAACTTGGCAGTGCCTCGAATGGCGGGCCACCGCCCGCAGGATTCGAATTTCCCGGTTGGCTTCTTCTCTTAGGCGATCTGAGTGGTTGGAGAAAAGTGTGGCATCTCGATCAACGTGCTGCTTGCCTTTCTGGTGTAACTGGCGGTCGTAGGTGGTCAGTACGATCTGGAAGGCGCTTCAGTGCAGTCCTCGGATGGCTCGCCGGTGTTCTGGGCTGGTGAGGACCTCGTCCGGGCTGGGGCCGAGCTGAGACGGCAGGACTCGCTCCGACCTAGACGCTCCAAGCTTGCGGGGGCGCCTTGGCGGAGGAGGGCAGAGTGAGGGCCCGGTCCGGAGGGCGCGCGCTCGGAGAGGCTCCATATCGGCGGGTGAGCGCTGAGCTCGACCTCGACAGCAGGGCACTAATCTCTGAGGGTCTCGTTCCGGAGGGCAGAAGGCGAATCCGGTCCAGAGGGCGCGCGCTCGGAGAGGCTCCATATCGACGGGTGAGCGCTTAGCTTAACCTCGACCGCAGGGCACTAGCCTCCGAGGGTCTCGCTCTGGAGGGCGGAAGGCGAACCCGGTCCAAAGGGCGCGCACTCGGAGAGGCTCCACATCGGCGGGTGAGCGCTTAGCTCGACCTCGACCGCAGGGCACTAGCCTCCGAGGATCTCGCTCTGGAGGGTGGAAGGCAGCTCTGACCTAGGCGTCCCGAGCTTGCGGGCACGACTTGGCGAAGGACTGAGCTCGGCTTGTTGTTCTGAGGGAGCTCAGCTCAATAATGGGATCCGGGCTGGAGAATTGATATGGCGTCTTTTCTTGATGTGGCGCCTGTCGGTTCCTCCACGTCAGCGATCCTATCACATCATTTGCCCCCCACTCCCGAGATCCATTAGTGCGCGGCGCTCGGGTCGAAGGGAGTAATTGCGGTGCTGACGTGGAAAGGCGAAAATCTGGCGTGACGATGGCCATGATTGCTGGCACTTCGGGGACCGGCCTTGCGGACCAATGCGGGGATGCCATGTGGCCACGTCCGAGGAGTAGTTAATGTTGGCACAGAATTCAGAGTGGCCGAAACGCCACTCTCGTTGATGGGTAGCACGTGGCGTAGATCTGTTGGCGGAGGGGTTGGATCGGTACGAATCCCTCGAGTCATTTCGAAATGAAAAGAGGGCCTTACCCGAACCATCTATTCTTTTTGAATTCTCCGTGCCTGCTGCTGCCGCACCCAAGCTTCTTCCTCCTTCCAGTCGCCCCGAGTTTTCTAAGGCAATAGGTCAGCTTCTTCTCCCTCCTTCCCCCACTAGAATAGGGTTCTTTTCCGGGGTCTGGAGTCTTATTTAGGTTGAGTCTTCTCTTCCGTCCTCTACTCCAAGTCCTTCCTTCCCCTTGTTCTCGAGGATGTCCCATTTTGGTCCGGGCTTCCGCCCCTCCACTGATCAGGACGAGGCCGGTCCCTCCGAGCGGAGGCCGGCATCTTCTTCTTCTTCTGACGGAGAGAAAGATGCAACTCGGTTCGAGCTCAGTAGGAGGCGTCCTCCTGGTCCGGTACTTATCAGGGAACCAGGATCTGGCCCTTCTTTGCCTCCTCCTTCTCCTTCTATCCCTGTCTCGAACAATTATCGTTTGGTCCCCGTACAACTAGTGCCAAACGCCATTAGGATCATTTTTTCCTTCATTGTGCTTTGTCACCTCCATGGGTTCGTTGCCCGCTTTTCCTTGTTCAGGGCTTTCTTTGCCCTGAAGTGCCACCCAACCAAGGATGGGTGGTGGTCCTTGTCCTCCCGCCCGAAGGGCATCAAGTTCGAGCTTCCCTCTTCCATCAGAGGATGGAAGAGCAAGTTTTTCTTTGTTGAGGTCGAGGGGGTCGACTGGATTTGGAGCGATCCGGACAAGTCCCCCAATCGAAACTCTGTGGTCGATGTAGCTGACCGGGATGATTACGAGCAGCTCCGCACCACCCAGATTCCTCCTCTCAAGGTCCTGTTGTCTGAGCAGAACCTCACCGACTCCGGGGTCGACCCAACGAATAGGTTGGGTGAGTTCAACCTGAACTTTCCTTTTCCTTTACTCTTATACTCCTTGCATTGTTTCCCACAGGCTCTCACCTTTGTGTAATTTGCATGCAGGGATGATCTTCTCCGAGAGTGACCTTCTGGCCATCACCAAGAAGAGGCCGCCGACCGGGTTGGCCGGGGAGCCTGCGCCGAGGCGAGCCCAGAGTGAGAGTGCTTCTGCGGCCGCCCCCATGGTAATGATCGGTCTGAGCTCGACTGCTCCAGCTGGTCCGAGTCCAGAGGTGTCTCGTGCTGCTCCTGCACCGTTGGAGAGGGCAGCTTCTGTGGCACCGAGGCCAACCCAGCATGCCCCCGCTACAGAGCCCGAGGTAGTCGTCAGGGCGAGGGCCGTGGCTGCTGCCGCTGCATCCTGCCATCCTCCAAGTTCGCCCATCACCGATGTCAGGGGTGAGGAGATCCAGGCCGCGCCCAGGGCCACGACTGAGGTGCCGCCTGCACCGACACCGGCCTCTCAGCCTGCCCCCCGGGGTCCTCCAGCCAACGGGGCAAGGCCGCCCGCTCACGGAGAGAGCGGGAGGGAGGAGGCGCGATGCCATCTCCCTTTCAGGATGGGGCCGGAAAGTTCATTTCTCTGGAGTCCCGAGCTAGCCAAATGCATGATGGATTTCTCCATCCAGGTATGCGACTGGCAAGAGATGGCCGGGATGCGGCTGACCGATGTTATCAGTGCCATCTTTCCCTAGCTATACTCAGTGAGCTATCCCCCTTTTTCTTTTCTTCTTTCTTTCTTTTTTTTTTTTAGGCCGACCTCGTTTCGTGGTGCAGATCGATGCCGAGGCCCTCTTCATCAAGGGCTGCTTCCAGAGCTGGGAACGTCTCGAGCGGCAACAGGCCGCCAAGATTGAGTCTTTGAATACCGACCTGAAGGAGAAGGTCGGGGCAAACGGGGTCCTTGAATTGAAGGTCAAGGACCTTGAGAAAGAGCTCGCCGATGCTGAGGGGCGAGCGAAGGGACTCCTGGTGGCTCGCGACCTGGAGCGGAGCCGCTTGAAGAAGGCGATCGACGACCTATCCATCGTCGAGAAAAAACTGAACTGGTACAGTGCTGAGGCCGACCGGCACAAGGAGATTGCCTGAGCTGCCCAGGCGGAGCTGGCAGCTGAGAAGGCGGCAGAGACGGTAGCCAACTCGACGGAGGTAGCCAGGCTAGAAGCCGCCGAGTTGAGGAGAGTGACCGCTGAGGCCACGAAGAGTGTTGAGGATGCCGTCGCCAGATTCAAAGCTTCGGAGGACTTCGTCGCTGAAATCTAGCAGATTGCATCGGACTCCTTCTATAAGGGTTTCATGTACCTGCACGGCTGGGTCGAGACGCTTATTCCTGACAAGGACCGTAGCTGCCTCAGGTACCCTTCGGCCTTGGAGGCGGAGGTTGACGAGGAGGTCGTCACTGGAGCCGTGGGCCCAGAGCCTTCGACATCAGCTACGGGTGACCCTTCCGGAGTTAGGGCAGCCCAGCCGTAAACTTCTCGGCCTCAGGATCCAGCAGAGAAGCTGGCCGGCGTGGAGTGACCCTTTTCTTCCTTGCTTTGTTTTGTACTTTTGTTTATTGTATTCAGTCAGGGTCACCCGGCATGTCGGGGGCCCAAAAAATACTTGTAATTTGTGCTCAGTCAATGAAACTTAAGTTTCTTTGTCACCTGTTTTCTTTGCCTGGTTCTTCCCCTTTTTCTCTCTTTCTTTCACTCCCCTTTTCTCTCCTTTTTTTTTATATATATGTAGGGAGATCAGAGAAAAGGGCTGCACCTTGCTTGGGATCAAGTTATGACACTTGAGAGCTGCTGGGCTCGTAGGTGTTGTTAACTGGGAGCCATATGGCTCGGAGGTCCCTTGGCCGGAGATCTGAGCTCCGGTCTTGAGTGGACATCCTGAAGCTAGGCTCGGGGACGTAGACGACTAAGAGCTGCGTGGCTCGAAGTTCTCTTGGCCGAAGATCTGAGCTCCGGTCTTGAGTGGACATCCTAGAGCTAGGCTCGGGGACGTAAATGACTGAGAGCTGCGTGGCTCAAAGTTCTCTTGGCCAGAGATCTGAGCTCTGGTCTTGAGTGGACGTCCTGGAGCTAGGCTCGGGGACGTAGATGACTGAGAGCTGCGTGGCTCGAAGTTCTCTTGGCCGGAGATCTGAGCTCCGGTCTTGAGTGGACGTCCTGGAGCTAGGCTCGGGGATGTAGATGACTGAGAGCTGCGTGGCTCGAAGTTCTCTTGGCCGGAGATCTGAGCTCCGGTCTTGAATTTGGAAGGTGGTAGCTTCGATGCTGTATTTCTCTCTCGTTCTCTTTCTTTCTTTCCCCTCTCACCTTTTTGATGAGCAGGGAGATCAGAGATAAGGGTGCTTGTCGTGTTCCTTTCTTGTTCTCTTTCTTTCCTTCCCCTCTCTTCTTTTTTCCTTTTTCCTTTTTCTTTTTTTTTTAGAGTGGGGAGATCAGAGAAGAGGATGTTTGCAGTGCCCCCCCTTTGTTCTCTTTCTTTCCTTCCCCTCACGTCTTCTTTTTGAGTGGGGAGATCAGAGTATGGGGGTTACCAGGCTCCCCCCTTTGTTCTCTTTCTTTCCTTCCCCTCTCGTCTTCTTTTTGAGTGAGAAGATCAGAGAAGGGGGTTACCGGTCTTAATTGCCTTGGAGCTAGGCTCGAGGCCTTCCTAAACGTGGAGCTAGGCTCAGGCCCGGGGGTTGCCTGAGATCTTGGCTCAGGTCTTTGACGCCTTGGAGCTAGGCTCGAGGCGTTGATGGGAGCTACGTGGCCCCATGATCTCTTGGCATCTCGGAGCTGGGTTTGGAGATGTTTGAGATAGAAAGCGATTTGGCTCGATGTTTTCTTGGCCGGAGATATGAGCTCCGGTCTCGAGCTGATGTCCTGGAGCTGGGCTCGGGGATGTCTAGAATAGGGAGCTACATGGCTTGAAGATCTCTTGACGTCCTGGAGCTGGGCTCGGGGATGCTTGGAGTCGGGAGCTACGTGGCTCGAAGGTCCTTTGACATCCTGGAGCTGGGCTCGGGGACGTTTGGAGTCGGGAGCTATGTGGCTCGAAGGTCCTTTGACGTCCTGGAGCTGGGCTCGGGAACGTTTGGAGTCGGGAGCTACGTGGCTCGAAGGTCCTTTGATGTCCTAGAGCTGGGCTCGAGATGTTTGGAGTCGGGAGCTACGTGGCTCGAAGATCTCTTGACGTCCTGGAGCTGGGCTCGGGGATGCTTGGAGTTGGAAGCTACGTGGCTCGAAGATCCTTTGACGTCCTGGAGCTGGGCTCGGGGATGCTTGGAGTTGGGAGCTGCGTGGCTCGAAGATCTTTCGACATCCTGGAGCTGGGCTCAGGGATATTTGGAGTTGGGAGCTACGTGGCTCGAAGATCCTTTGACATCCTGGAGCTGGGCTTGAGGATGCTTGGAGTTGGGAGCTATGTGGCTCGAAGATCTCTTGACATCCTGGAGCTGGGTTCGGGGATGTTGTCGATTCTTTCCTGCAAGACATGTGGATACTCATGTAAGGGAGGAATCATTATCACGATTGTTGGTAAGGGAACTTACCTTGTTAGGGGCGTCCTCGTAGGCTGCATGCCCTCCTCCTCCGAGGGAGCCTGACACCGTCGAGATCTTCGAGGCGACGGTCCCCTCGTGATGGGACTTCGGCCGCCTTGTGGGGGCCTTCCCTTGGTGGTTCGTGATCGTCATCCCGACGATCGTGGTATCTTAGTTTAGCTTTCTCCTCCCCTCAAGGCGGGGAGATGACTCTCGGGGCTCCCTGCCCCCCGAACCTTCTTAGACGCATGGGCGATTCTCCAGGCGATCACACCCGCCGATTTCGCGATGGGGTAGCTATCGATGGTTGAAGCTGACGGGAGAGCGGCAAGCGCTTGGGGCCCCGCTCGAGGTCTGCCCCCCGGAAACCTTTGGACGCGGGCCTCCTTGATGAGCTTCTCGATCTCCTGCTTGTGATTGTGACATTCTTCGATGTCGTGGCTGTGATCGCGATGGGGGTGATAATGCTCCGCCTCGTCGCGATCGATAAAGGGCTTCACCGGTAGTGGGTGTTGTAATCTGGTGGCTCGCAAGCTGAGCCTCGCATGCTGATGAACCGGCGGGATAACCCCGCCAGTTTGTGCTCATGCTTCTCCAGGCGCGCTTCCACTGTGTGCCTGATGGTTTCGTCAGCGGATCCCCCTGTCGAAGGGGACGGCGAAGGTGACGTCCTGGAGAAGACTGGAGATCGCCAATCTGTTGACCTTTCTAGCTTGCGTCGTCACCGCTCTTCCACGGTATGTTGACCTGTGAAGAGGTGGAGGACTTGTTCACGCCCGTCCTGCCCCCCTACCTGTTGTGCCAATCTATTGCCGCCAAGATCGTCGTGGCCCGTAGCTGCTGTCGGCACCAGAGATGCGCTCCTCCTGCTGCCCGGCCATCCTCGGCTCCCGGACCTCCATGCTGGGTGCGGACGCCTCGCCGCCCGGCGGTCCTCCACTCCTGGACCTGCGAGACAGGGGTTAGAGACCCAGGCCGGGGTTTCCGGCGGGGGCACTCCGACGATCAAGTTAGTAACGATCCAGGGGAACATATCCTCTTCGTCGGGCCCCTCTTGATGGACTCCGCTTTAGGAGGAGTGGAAAATGTGTGTGAAGGTAAAAACATTGCAGGGGGAGAGTGAAAGCGGGGACAAAGGGGTGCCCTGTTCCTCCGCCTCTCCTTGTATCCCTCATTTTCCTTCAACTGTGAGGGTAGTGGCGCTTCGTCCTCGTGGTCGGGCTTGCGCTTGTGCTCGTAGTGGTGGTGGTGCCATGCCCCTCTTGCTGGTGGGGGTTGCACTCATCCTCCTCTTTTTTTCTCTCTGGCTTGTCTTTTTTTTTGCCTGTGAGTTGGAGTTGTTGTGTTACCTCTGAGTTTGTTGCAAACTAGGTTACCGTTGGGCGCTTGTCTCGGGATCCCCGCCGGGCTGTCAGGTGCATGCGGCGGTGTCCCGAGGAGTCTTTCCTGATTCATGATAAGAATAATTGTCAGGCACTCCGGCACTCCTCTTGGTTGTCTCATTTCGGAAAACTTGGCAGTGCCTCGAATGGCGGGCCGCCGCTCACGGGATTCGAATCTCCCGATTGGCTTCTTCTCTTGGGCGATCTGAGTGGTTGGGCAGGAGTGTGGCGTCTTGATCAACGTGCTGCTTGCCTTTTTGGTGTAACTGGCGGTAGCAGATGGTCAGTACGGCCTGGAAGGCGCTTCAGTGCAGTCCTCGGGCGGCTCGCCGGTGTTCTGGGCTGATGAGGACCTCGTCCGGGCTGCGACCGAGCTGGGATGGCAGGACTCGCTCCGACTTAGACGCTCCGAGCTTGCGAGGGCACCTTGGCGGATGAGGACAGAGTACGGGCCCAGTCCGGAGGGCGCGCGCTCGGAGAGGCTCCACATCAGCGGGTGAGTGCTGAGCTCGACCTCGACCGCAGGGCACTAACCTCCGAGGGTCTCGCTCCGGAGGGCAGAAGGCGGACCCGGTCCAGAGGGTGCGCGCTCGAAGAGGCTCCATATCGGTGGATGAGCGCTTAGCTCGACCTCAACCGCAGGGCACTAGCCTCCGAGGGTCTCGCTCTAGAGGGCAGAAGGCGGACCCGGTCCAAAGGGCGCGCAATCATAGAGGCTCCACATCAGTGGGTGAGCGCTTAGCTTGACCTCGACCGCAGGGCACTAGCCTCCGAGGGTCTCGCTCTGGAGGGCGAAAGGCGAACCCGGTCCAGAGGGCGTGCGCTCGGAGAGGCTCCACATCGACGGGTGAGCGCTTAGCTCGACCTCGACCGCAGGGCACTAGCCTCCGAGGGTCTCGCTCTGGAGGGCGGAAGGAGGCTCCGACCTAGGCGTCCTGAGCTCGCGGGCACGACCTGGCGGAGGACTGAGCTTGGCTTGTTGTTCTGAGGGAGCTCAGCTCAGCTCAGTAGTGGGATCCGGGCTGAAGAATTGATGTGGCGCCTGCCGGTTCCTCCACGTCAGCGATCCTATCACATCATTTGCCCCCCATTCTCGAGGCCCGTTAGTGCGCAGCGCTCGGGTCGAAGAAAGTAATTGCAGTGCTGACGTGGAAAGGCAAAAATCTGGCATGACGATGGCCATGATTGCTGGCGCTTCGGGGGCCAGCCCTGTAGACCAATGCGGGGATGCCATGTGGTCACGTCCGAGGAGCAGTTAATGTTGGCACAGAATTCAGAGTGACCGAGACGCCACTCTCGTCGATGGGTAGCACATGGCGTAGATCCGTTGGCGGAGGGGTTGGATCGGTATGAATCCCTCGGGTTATTTCGAAATGAAAGGAGGGGGAGCCGGGGCAAATCGAGATGCGCGCAACCTCACTGGAGCGGGGCACAGGGCTGCCCCTAGAGGACGCCGGGCGGAACTAGACTGGGATCCAGTTCGACACCGAGCGGAGTTGTGAGCGGACGCAGGGCGGAGCCAGGATGCGTCGCTCTTGGCCGGAGCCGGGTGAGCCGGATGGGACATTCCAGGGTGAAACCGGACTGAGGTGGGCAGAGCCGGACTCCACGCGGGCGGAGTCGACCGGAGCGAGCAGATGCAGGGCGCGCTCCCGGCCGGAGCCAGGCTTGCCAAGGTGTCGAACCGGGATGCAGAGCTTCGGGTGGAGCCAGACTCGCACGGACGACTGGAGATGGGTGTGCCACGGGCATGCCTACGAATGGGAGCGCAAACGTGCCGCGGGCGAGGTGCCGAACCGGGAGCCACCGTGGCCAAGCAGGCATGCCGCGGACGTGCCTCCGGACGGGCATGGACGCGCCATGGGCGAGGTGCCGGACAGCGGGCGTTCACCAGGCTGGCTGAGGTGCCGCCCTTCTCCTGCTATGGTGATGTCCGAGCCGGGGCAAGACTCCACGCCGGACTGGGGTGGAGCCGCGCTGCTTCCTGCGCGTGCAGAGATCGAGGCGGGCCATCCGTCGGAGCACACTAGAGCCGGAGTGCGCCGAGGTGCCAGACTGGGATGCGAAGCTTCGTTCTTGGGCCATACTCCATGCACGGCAATGCTGGACTGGAGTGGGAATCGAGCGTGACGGTCCGAGACGGTCGGAGTCGAGTCAGCTGGGATGCGCTGCCCCTAGCCACATCGAAGGAGCGTGCGAAGCTGGCGCATGGGGCCGAGCTGCTCCCAACAGGCCTTGCTGCACTGGATCGAGGTGTGCACCACTCCCGGCCGGAGCCAGGCTTAGCGAGGTGCCGCACCGACCGCGGGCGACTGGAGCTGAGCCGGCGAACTCCATGCGGGCGGAGGGCGCCACGCCAGAGGCTCATGGGGGACTTCATGCTGACGGAGGACGCCGCGCTTGGAGGCTCGCACGGCATGCCACACCGAGAATGGCTCGCCGGACTGAGATGCGGGCTGAGGCGCCAAGAACCTGGACTCCGTGCATGGCCGAAGTGGGCTGGCCGAGATACCGAAGTGCATGGCCGGAGCCGAACTGGCCGAAGTGCATGGCCGGAGCCGAAGTGCCGACCTGGCCACTACATAGGTTGACTTCCCTTAGAATAAGGGGACCTGCTATCTTTTTTTGATGGAAAATTTGGGAATACCCATGAAGTACGTGACCATATCAGCCATCAAGAAAAATATTGTATCAAGGTGGAATGGATTTTTCACTGCTGTAACACCACCCATCCTCCAAAAAACATTTTTGACCTCATGTACAGTATATGCGATGTACCGTACGGTACAGTATGTCACATGCAACATAAAGGATACACATTTGAATAAAGATGTATATGGCAACACATCTCACTTTCTTTCAAAAAAAAAAAAAATTCGATTATATGTGGATGAACGATATACTTAAATTTATTGTTTATCATACACATCATCCATCATATAATGGCTATTCATGATGAAAATAAATAAATAAATATATATATATATATATATCTTTATTGTGTGATAGTGTGCGTTACACTGCACTGTGTATGATAGGGTCTGGGTGGTCTGTCCAGCAAGCTGCTCGGGCAGTAAGGCGGTTCAAGTTCACCGGTCAACTTGGATCCATATAAAAAGAAGATGGAACCCAGCGGTGCCAAGCACGGGCTGAGGATGGGGGCTCATGTGCGAATCAATTTAGGACCCCATCATCCAACGGTTAGCCAGGGGTCCACAGAAGGAGGCCAAGACCCCTCGTTGGGTTCCCTGGACCTACCTACGAAGGGAATGGAAGGAGGAAGGAGGAAGTAGGGAGGGAAACATCGGAGAGGAGAGGGACTGGTCTTCTCTCTCTGCTTTTCTCCGTTCTTGGAGAAACATGGGAAGAAGGCTGGTCAGTGGTCCAGCGGGGTGCGGCGGCGCAGCGGGAGGTCTGGCAGAGGGCGGCCAGGCGTGTCCGGCTGCGGTGACCGGCCGTCGAGAAAACAAGGGGAAAAACTTAGAAAAACAGGGAACCTGGGGTTTCATCTTGTTTTTGGCTGTTGGCCGCTTACCAGGGGCCATTATTCAACCGTCGAGGAAACTAGGGAAGTCGAGGATCTCGTCCGGAGGTTCGGAGTCAAGAGGCAGCGGCCCCAGTTGCTGGAAAAAGGAAGAGAAGTACCGGAAAAACAGGGGGATTCAGCTGATTTCCGGCGAGCTTTTCCTCCGCCGGTGGTGATTTAAGGAGGTGGGGAGAAGAGAGAGCAAAGGAAAAGGCGGCCAGGCTTTACCTCGGCTCTTGCGGCGCTCTCCGGCGTCGATTTCTGCTGACCACGGAGAAGAATCTGGCAAGCTCAATAGGGAAGAAGGGTAAGAAAGAGAGAGAAAAGAGGGCCGACACCCGAAGCGGAGCCTTGGAGGGAAGGGAGGTAGCCTTCTAAAGGCGGAGGCAAGCCTCCGAGTGCTTGCTTGATGGATTTCAACTCCACCGGGAGTCTAACAGAGGAGGAGCTTGCTGATGGGCGTCTTCTGCCTGGAGTTGTCAAAATGGGCCAAGCACATGGGCCAGCCTATTTGGCCCAATGAATTGAAACAGGCTGAAAAAGTTTGGCCTATTTATATAACTTAGCTTTTTAGTCTAACCTCTGTAGCCCATGAGATTAGGATCAGGTCATCCCATGAATAAAAAAAATATTTTTTAGTCTAACCTCTGTAGCCCATGAGATTAGGATCAGGTCATCCCATGAATAAAAAAAAATATTTTTTTTAAAAAAAAAATAAATATTAAAATTCTCATCTGTTTGTTCTTTCGATGATTTTATTTTTCTGTTTAGACTAAGTGATTCATCTAAGACTTAGAAGAATTTTGGCAATCTGGCATAGAAGAAAATGATATATGGTGCTGTCATAAAAGGATGGATGAGAAAAAAAGCAACTATGGCATGCGGCAAGCTGATAGCAATGAATATGATGTTGGGTGGTGAGTTTTCGATTTTTCTTTTAATTGTCTCTCAACAAAGTGTTGAATGGTCCTTTGTTGAAGGATCAGAGACAGGGATCAGGCCATCGGTGAGAGTAACGGTGCCGGCTTGTCGGATAGGATCGTCGAGCTCGGTCTTCTTCCTCCTTTGCCATCGTATTCATTGTCCAAGACCTAAATGAGCTTAAGATCATCGTCCACCATCCTTGATGACAATGGAGATGGAGATGGCCTTGGCATCAAGGTTGTTCTCATTTCTACACTTGTTCCTTCATAGCTGATGCGGGTCACTAGATCATCTTCCCTACTGCGATTCAGTTCATCATTAACTCGTTAAGCT
This sequence comes from Areca catechu, assembly GCA_021397845.1. Classification (NCBI taxonomy): domain Eukaryota; kingdom Viridiplantae; phylum Streptophyta; class Magnoliopsida; order Arecales; family Arecaceae; genus Areca; species Areca catechu. The sequence continues at coordinate 205,140,858 of CM038051.1, read as the reverse complement.
GTTGGATCCTTGATGGTTCCATCGTTTTCGTGGTGGATCCGTCACCTGTTTAGGCTCGTTAATCTCCATGACAGAAAGAAGATAAAACTTTTGGTTGGAGGGAGGAAAGTGTAAGTGGGTTGGCCCGGTCCTAACCCACAGGCTATATAAGACCAAGTTGGGCTAGGTTTTCGTGATCCATTGTGCAAGTGGGCTTAGTCTAGCCTGACCTATAATATATCAACCCATATAAGTTAGGACCGGGCTGGCCCACATTGATAGGTCTGGACTTCCACAAAGCTCTCTCTCTCTCTCTCTCTCTCTCTCTCTCTCTCTTTCGTGGGCAAGGTTGGTCCGGTCCAACAGATGATGGGCTCCGACTAACAGATTAGGTCCCGAAACAGATTTCATCTGGGTTCGCTAATGGGCCGAGACGAAAGCTTTTGAAGTCAGAGGGCCAGAGCTAATGCACGGATTAAATTTTCTCATTCTCTCACAGGACAAACTTTCAAATGAAGAGAAGAGAAGATGGTATATAAGATGAGTTTAAAGGGTCGACAGGAGATGCAATACTTAAAAAGAGCTGCTGCTGATACTCCTTTTTCCAGGGCAAATGCAAAAACAACTGCTGCTCCAAACTCCCTTCCCCCTTCCCATCTAAGACTAGCTCTTGATATGGAGGTTTTGGATCGAGATCAAATGATAAGCAAAGAGACTCAGAGATGCAGTTTTCGTTTTATACATATGAGGATAGGACCACAATTCCATGTAATTGCATGCATACCTATATCATTAATCACATGTTTGAACTCTTCCTTTAAAAACTTACGCATCTATTCCAATATCTGATGCAATCAGAGGAAAAGTGATGTCAACCTCCAGTTCACTAGCTTGATCTTTTACTACTTTGGGTCAAGTCATTGAATCAAGAATATTCAACATTTTGAAAATTCAAGGGCCTGGCTCATTAGCACCTCTAATAACTTCCATTCAAAAAGAAACAAAGTAATGAGACAATTAAAACTTGAAAAAAAAACTAGAAGAAGATGAAGAAAAGAAAACAAGGAGAAGTAACAAAAATTATAGACTATTTTGCTCGTACTTTCATTTCGAGTTCGTTCTCAGGCAGCAGAGGAAATAAATAGAGTAAGGCCAGGAAGCAGTGGTTTTGCTGTAATGAGGTGTGATTTGTTCTATAAACTAGTTACAATACATGTGCATATATGCATATGTATTGAAAAGAAAATTATCAATGAATTAACAATGTTATTACATCACCAAATATTTGGTTGTTTACAAAGTTGGGTGAGGGACTATTCATTAATTTTGCAAATTTGGTGTGATCAAGATGATTGGTGATTCATTGTGCATTGTTGATTCATTTTTTAAAAGAAGCCATAATATCTAAAAATCTCTACAATGAAAGGATTGAAAAGAAATTAGGCTACTGCTAAGTTTGACCGAAAGAGAACAATAAAAAACATGTGGCTTGCAGCACCAGCAATTTAGGTTGAGTTAGCAGTCCAGAAAGTAATAAAAAACATGTTTGCAATTTGAATTGATTAGGTTTGAATTTGATACATGTTGGGATATGTCGTAGCAACATTACTACCCGGGTTCTTGTCATGGTGAACTCTTTGAAATTTGGCATTCAAGGCATAAACCATGTAAGAAACCATACGAATTGAGTTCGTAACATGTCAATATAAACTGAGCTCTAAAGCAGGTGGCGGTAAACAAATTGTAGAACATCAATGACAAATTGCAGATTAATATGTCCATATAAGACTGACCCTTTATTTCTTTTCTCAAAGATCGATAAAAGAAAGTGTCTATTTGCATACTTCTTTATGTATAAAAGAAAGTATCTATTTGCATACTTCTTTATGTATATAAATGGTATATATACATGATGTGTTCTTATTTAAAAGTTTTTGCACTTATGTGCTGGATGCTGGTGTTTCTACAGCTCTGAAAATGTCATGTACAACTTTTTGGAACTAACAGAGAAAGGTAAAAAATTTTGATAAAGACTGGACCAGCAAAGAATGAAAACCGGAAGACTGAAGAATAAAAGAATGAACTTATTTTTTTTAGCAAAGTCGGTTTCTCCTGTAACTCTATCATGATATTTCGTTGTTGGAGTATGGAATTCTCTTCTAGAGCTGCCTGAGTTAGCTAAATCCTTTTAAATCAGATTGAAATCTGCATTTGATAACATGATTCTATCTTTCTCCAAATAGCTATCACCTCAGTAGCTTCATGTCTTATTAAACTTGTGATAAACTTGTGAATTTCCATCAAGGAAGCATCCTTTTAGTGTTTGCTTTGTCTAAAGCAGGGGCTACCTTTTGGCTGATTGACGGCAGAGGTCAATCTACAGGCAACAATGCTTTGTGGCAAACAAAGAAAGGAACATCTTTTTATCAAGAAACTTGTCTGTCTGTTGCTATCACACTATCACAGTTTTGTCCTCTCTGAAGTTTTTTTTTTATTAAAAAAAAAAAAAGATTCCATCAAGTCGTCACGCTCTGAAGATCCCTGAGCGAGTGTTGCTTCTTTTTCTTTTTCTTTTTCTTTTTTTTTTTGTAGGTGAGGTTTGTCAGTAAATAAGGTCAATTGGTATGCCATTCATGAAATCAAAGGCTATATAAACAAGTGAGCATAATCTAAAAGGCATATGAATATAAATTAGTTATTATCCAAGCACTTGAAGTTCAAGATCCAACAAGACAACATTTTGTTGGCATTAAATCAAGCAGTTAAAATTCAAGGTGCGGGTGCATATAGAGGCAAGTCCTTGGAATCTAGCAAGGATTTTGTTCCTAAACAAGCTATCAATTCATGGAACCGGGTAAGGAGATCGCTCCATTACAATTTGAAAGCCATGGATTCGAAATATGAAAATACCCTCCAACCCCTCCTAAACACCGTAATGGCAAGAACATAATGCATTAAGCTGCTTTGTTATGAAATCAAGCAATGATCATTCTCTTAAGCAACCTGTGACTAAACAAATAGAATTCAATTATTTTGTCAAAAATCAATGAAAAACCTAATGAAAAGACTTACAAAGAAAATGCCAGAGGAACTTGCTTTGGAGGGAGCTTAAGCAATTCACTAAATGAGTCCCAAAGGGATGGTGTATATCACTCAATGAATCACAAAAGGGTGGTGCATACCTACCAGCAAGAAGTTTGATTCCTGACAGGAGTTCATAACATTCAATGCCCTGGAGGGTAAAAGAAAACTTTGGATAATGGTATGACAATGAAAATTGGGAAATCTGACAACTTGAGACAACACCAGGACTCCAGATGATAGGCCCATGGAAATCGGGACTCTTAACACCAGATGATAGGAGATTGCAAGTGACCAGGCATATCCACGGGAAGAGCTTTTGAATGCTGTTAGGATTCTAACATGATTGCATGATGGCACAATGAACAGGGGGCCTTTTAGGGATATTATAAAAATATGGTCATTTAAGAATAGGGGCATTAGTAGAAAAAAACATATAAAAAAACAGAGCACTTAAGAGACTTTTAATTAAGACGTCAGCAATGTAAGCATTATTCACGGTGCCGTGCAACATTTTGATAATTATGAAATCAATCACTATATTTTGAGCTAAACTGAACCAACAAATGTTGAAACTACATAAATTTTTCAGTAATATATCATTGCTGTGTGACATGGTATCACATGTTCTTCACAAGGGCTTTTCGCGTGTTCTAAACTCATTTTTGCCATTGTGCATTACAGCAGCCTCCAGCTTTGCTCAAACTGGGCTTTTTCTAAGCACCTCCAGGCAACCAAATATACCTTTTATGCTTGCATTTTCAAGCAGACATCACCCAAGTAGGTTTATCTTAAAATTACAAAACAGATTATTTTAGCACAATCTGAACTGATCATTGTAAGCTTCCCTATGCTTATTCACCCAATTACCAAACCCATCCACAACTATGCCTCGTATATTTGATATCATCATTCAATTTCCATGTTTATTTGCAAATACCTGGATAAAGCATCTGCGCCATCAAAAAACAGAGCCACGGATCCTAGTCCATATGTCGCACTATATCTCTGATTAGCCACTACCAAGGGAAGGCATGGCTGCAAACATTCATTGCAGTGCACATCAATTGACCATTTCAGAACAAGGAAAACAAATAAAGAAAAACAAAATGGGAAGACACCAAAAAGGGATTGGTTGCACGAGAATGCATGCATGCAAATTTACCACCTTGAACAAATATAAATTTACCACCTTGAACGAATTGCCAAGCCAGATGCAGAAGGTTTATTCATCATCCTACCAGCTACCATAACAGTTGAGAGAATTAGGCATCTATCATCTTCTATCTACAATGAGAAAAAGAAAAAGAGAAGTGCAATAGACAATGGTCTCTTCATAAATTTACTGAAGTAGGAAGACAGTACACGCGAAGAAAGATGAACAGAAAAGTATCAGACAAGCATCATACAACAGGAAAATCTAAACAAAGCTCAGTTCTTTAACCATGACTGACCATTGCTATTTATACTTCACCTTTTACCAGGTCACACTAGAGTTTTGTCTGGTGCAACGAATCTTATGTGAGAGATGGCAACATGTGGAAGTCTTCTTTCTCAATCTCATGCCACCCAGCCATGCAACTTCACAACAACCTGATCCATATGAAAATGCCTCATAGACAAACTTGAAATATCATAACATTTAAAAGAGCATAAACAAGGCATACCTCAGCCACATGTAGATGAATTAAAAGAAACTGTTGGAATGGTTCATGGGTAATCTTCAGATACATCACCAGTGAGTGATGGGAATGAAGGAATAGATTTTAGGATCACTTTCATGCCACCCTTGCGACCAGGGAGCGATCCAATTCCATTATGTGGAGGCGAAACCCTCTTTCGGTTAGGGGAAGTAGTCTTCACACCATTGCTTGGTGATGCATCGCATCTCAGGACATCCAGAGTATCATCCTCATAAACAGTATTTACATGCTTCTCAAGCTTATGTTGAGGAAGGATTTCAGACTTTCGGAAATGCTGAGAAGTATATAACCAAGGAGAAAATCCAACAGAAAGTGTTGAAGATCTTGGGGGCTTTGCACTTGAAAAGAATGACAGTTTGACTGATGGTCTGAAAAGTATTGTGATTCTAGTATAAATTTCTAGAAAATATAACTGAAACTAAACTAGGGAAAACAGGTAGAAAATGTTGAACCTGCAAGTTTGCAATGGTGTCACGGATAAGACACCTTCGGAAGAATGATTATCATCAATCTGCATGCTAGCATGTTGTTGACCATCACCATCTATTTTGTCCTTTTCCCTTTCACAATGATCTGTTCCGTCCTCTCCCTGTTCAATTTCTTCAGCTCCCATCAGTACAATTCCTGTCAAAGGAAGAGTTGAGGCAAGAATGCAACTAAAGATAAACAAAATGAAAACAATGACAGATGCTTAATAGATCTTTAACTTTTAATTTCAAAATAAGTAGTATTTTAATGTAATCTAACCAACTGAAAGCAGTTACCATGTATAATAATGGCTGCAGGAAGGGCTTTATACACACACACATATATGTATGTGTGTATGTATATGTATGTATATATATGTATATGTATATTTGTGTGTGTGTGTGTGTGTGTGTGTGTGAAAGAAAGAGAGAGTTCACCATTAGAAGCTAAAGAGGAGAGGAGGGTGTTCTAAAACCATGAACCAGCTGAAACATAGCAAGGGAAAGTCGAGGACTTTTTGCTTTCTCATAGAAGAGAACTTCCCTAATGCACTAGCAAATAAAAGGAGCAACCAAGACTCTATCACATCACTGCCCATAGGGATGAAATTGGACTAGATATTATCCATCCGGATCCATTTTCGTATTTGAATCCATCTGGATATGGATATAAATTGAGTATCCAACTAATATCCATATCCACATCCAAATAAAAAAATTGATATGAACATGGATAGACAACCATCAAATCCATTTCCGAATATCTCATTCTGCCTATAATCATATTTAATTTTATATAGAATTTATAAACTTTTAAAGAAAACATATAACCATATTAATATGCTATGAACTTGATTTATCATCCATCTAGTAATATCTTTAATTTTGTGGTCATATATCCAATAGCTAATTTGTATCCGAATGCAATTAAACCAAATATAGATATGAATTTTTGTATCCGATTATTATCTCCAACTGTATCTGTATTCGTGAAACAAAACAAATATGAAATTGGATATACTAATATCTGATTTGTATCCAATCCGATTTCAGCCCTACCGGCCTAGCAACTAGTGAGTTGAATCTTGATCGGTGGACCCGCATTAACAGCTCATTTGAGATAATACTCATAAGTTCTAGGTCCCAAAGTCCCAGGATATTAAGCCCTAGACGCAATAGCCATCTTACAATATACAAGCCTTTGTTGCATCCAGACATCATAAACAATGTATCTAACACCAAATATATAACAAATGTTTCTTTTAACCTCACCATGACCTAGTCAATAATCTGCTTCGCAAAATAAGCATGTAACTAGAATTTAACACAACCTGTGTGTGGAAGTACCAAATGCTGGGCTACTTCCTAATTGGTAAGAGAGAGAAATGAATAGAAAAAACCTGAGGAACTTATTCCACAATCAACTGTCATGAATTTCATTATGGGTTCCATGCAATCCAACCTAGATTAGTGGTTCCAATTTTCCAAAGGAGAAAAACAAGACAGTTTTCAATTTGGTCTCTTAAGAAGTATTTGCAAGGGTATAAACTTAACATGGATAAGGCATAACAGTGATATCATTTGCACCAAATTATCAGCAGCCACAAGACCAATTTCCTTAATTTGAGAGGCATACCAGAAGTGGCATGCACTGCAAAGGAATGTATATTAATGGAGCTGTTAGTCAGCTGCTCAAGTCTTGTTGCATATGACAGAATTGGTGGTGATAAGTTCAAACACCAAGCAAAAAAACTTTTGTTAATCATCAAGGGCAAAGTGAAGAAAAGTAGCTCTCCATGTACACTAGCATATTCAGCAATTAGCAACAACAAAGATGGAACAAGAAAACCAAGACGGAGAAACTCAAAAAGACACAAGAAGTTGAGAAGCCTAGGATAACACAATGTCAAAGATGGTTACAGAAGTTCAATGGAATACTGATATATATAAGCAGGTGAATCCACAGTCCCAACAAAGACAAAAAGTAGTGCATCAAATACATAACAAAAGACTTTGAATGAAATATAGGTTGCACGTCATGGCACAAACTCAAATGCATAAGAGCATCAAAAATGTGAAGTTATTGATACTAGAATAAAAGAATCCTTTTGGCTGATGATACAATGACTTGCCCCATAAGAAAATGCTCAGCATAACCAGACACATCAATAGAATATTGAATTGAACACTCACTTTGATAAGAGAACTGGTGATGACACATAAACCCCCAGCCATGTTTGCCACTAGGCTGCAACCTAAGCCTGAGGTGATCAGTCCTTACAAATGCACTGTCTAATATACATCAGCATTGAAAGAACATATAGATGGCTCTCCAGATATCATGGCAACCCTTCCAAATTCCCATGCCACACTTTGATGGGGACATCAGGTCAACCCTAGTTTACTATGAATCCCCGAGTTTTGAGTCCTTTAGCCATGATTTCAATTTTGTCTTTAAGTTCAATAATCTGGCTGCGTTAGCCATTTAAGTCCTGTATTTGGCCCATGAGTTTTGTTTTATAGACTTTGTTACACTTGAGTTTGTACCTTGGCCTCCGAATCTCATTTTGGGCCTTTTTATATTTAAGTCCTGTAATTAGAGTATTGAGTCAAGTTTTGGATGCTTAGTGAGCCTTATGAGTCATGTAAGTTTTGAGTTTTATAAGTCCAGTCCAATTTTGTAAGTCTTATATTGAATCCAGTCCAATTTTGTAAGAAGACTCAAGTCACTTATAAGGCCAGTCAGCATAATACTCCAATCACTGCAAGGAATCCAGTCATCCACATAATTATGCCACTTGGGAAGCATGAAAGAAGTCTTTGAGCTATCATTGAAGACCTGGACGACAAGTACATCAGCCCACCAGGAGGAGACGGACACCAGGAGAACCCTAGAGCCTGCCCAGCACTGAAATGGGCCGCCCAAAGCCCTGGTCCATCCTCAAATTCAGCGCCCTCCTTATGGTCACCTCTCATGTTGGCGCCCCACTTATGGTCACCTCCCTTGGACCAAGTCAAAGAGAAGGAGAGGAATAATCCTAGTGAGAAGAGGGAGTTTGAACCTATTTGGAAGAGATCTCTATGTATTTGAGTAGAAAAAGGATTAGTGGGAATTCTCTTGTATGTCTTTACTTGGAACCCAAGTTTGTAAGTCTATTTAAAGGCCCCCCTCTCATGTATATTGGATGTTAATGAATATGAAAATTTTCTTGAGTTATTCTCAACTTTGGTGTGAATTCTGAGTGAATTTCTGTGTGATTAAGAATATATGTGTGATCCCTGCACCCTGCCTCCAAGCCGCCTGCCTCTTCATTTCTTGGCCGCCCACTTCTAAGCCTTCCTTCCCTTTGCTTTCTTTAGCCTTTAAACTTGTTTCTTCTCTGATTTCTAACCCTTGTTAGGTCATTTGCAGGTCCCTCAAAGTTCACGAATCCAAGGATTCCATCTGACCAGCTTTCGGGCCACCGGATTGAAAGCCGCGAATCCGCAAAATCTCCAGCTTGTTTTTTTCAGGCCGCATCCGAGAGCATAGAGTGAACTCTTCACGGATCGATCTCCAAATCTCTGCCAAGTATACCCCCTAGACTCCTCTGGTAGCAGTATTGCAGAAGAGCTGGTCCTAACCAGGGCTTCTTAGCCTTGGCGGTCCTGTTTCTTCACTTTTAGGGTTTAGTTCCGCATGCCTGTGCTTCCGAAAATTCAATAGAATTCCCTACTTAATAACTTGACTTGAAATTCGGGATACAAACTCCTAACTTAATGCCTAATACATGAAAAATAATTGGCATACATAATTAGTCCCGCATCATTTGGTATCAGAGCATGTTTTTGGGCTAGTTTCTGCATCCCGTAATTCTTATATATGGTATGTTGTTTTTACTGTTTCTATATATAAGTAGGTCAGAAAATCCTGATTTTTGTTTTGCTAGATTCCCCGTAATTAATAGTATTTTTCAGAATTTTCTCATGATTTATTTCAGTCTGTACAATTTTTTTCATGCCTGTTTTCTTTTGCCCTAGAAATTTCTGCATCCTGTCTATGCATTAGGTGTCTAGATATTGGTCTATTTCATCACCTTAAGTATTTTATTTTTCATTGAAATTTGCATGGTGTATCCTCTGTTTAGTCCTGATCCTTGTCATAATTTTTAATTATTTTTACAGAAACACAAGAATTATAAAAATCTACATATTAGGAACCCTGACCCGAATCCTAAGATTTTTGCACACAGTCTGAAAAACCTAAGGTTTTGCATCATCATCCGAATTTTTTTTGCATGAAACTTGGTAGAGATCATCTGCACTTTTCATTCTCTATCCTGAAATTTTTCTGAAATGTTTCTGCATCGGAAACTGAACCAAATTCTGTATCGAATCAAACTCTAATTTCTGTTCTGCATACTTGATCAAACCAAACCTAATCACTTCCAAACCCTACCTCCCCCAAGCCCAAAATTTGTTTGCTAACTTAACCAACTTAAACCTAATTTGCCACCTCATAAAAAGGTTAAAAAAATATTTTTATTTCTCTGATTGTTATTAGTTGCATTAGGGCTCATAGTATGTTCATCATCTTATTAAATCAATTTTAAGGTCAATTTTCTCTCTCAGATCAGGACAGGATTTCATCACCTGTCCTGTGCCCAAAACAACCATCCAGCATCAGAACCCAAGCCTTAAGTAAAATCAATTAGTTACCTAATTGCTCTAGAGAGCTTAGGGACACCAACAGGTCGTGTCCGAATTGTGTGGGCCAACTACTGCACATAATTCTCCAGCTATTACTAAAAACTGGTGTCTAAGATTAGAGGTCCAGAGACAAACGCCCTAAATGGACTGGTGGTTTTTAATTAGGACCCTGTCACAGGCAGGGAGAGCCTCCCACCACCCCACCTTTTACCTGGCCAGTGAAAGGATTAGCTGTTGAGTTAAGTGTAAGTTAAGTAGATCCATTCAATTTTAGCTCTAGGTCTAGCAAATTGTAGTCCATTTCCACTTTGTGTGCCTGACTGCATCACACTAACTTGTTTGATTGATTGCATGACCACTAGGTTAGGAGCCAAATATCAACAATCTAAACCCCAACCTAGCTCAGCCATGGACTCCAACTTTGAGATCTTCATAAAAGCCATGACTGAACAATTTGACCAGATGAACCAATTGAATGCCCAATCCACTGCCCAATTAACCACCCAAATTAACCAATCCAATACCCAATCCCAAAACCAATTTGCCTAATTGACCGTCCAGAAAAACCAAATAACCCAATCAAATGCCCAAGCAACCAATAGGCTCGACCAATTAACCAATAGTTCTGATCAAGTAGAGAACCAATTAGAAGGTTTAGAGAAAACCTCTAAAATCCATCCCAGACCTAAACCTGAGTCCAACCCTAAGAAAGCCCAATACCCTGACCCATACTCAGAGCCTAACCCTAGAAGAGCCCCATACCTTGAATTTAGGAGATCCACAACCTATAGATCTGAGCCCAAATCCTATGACTCTAGAACTTATGCACCCAGATCCTCTGAACCTAAATCCTATGTACCCATGCTTTTTCTAGTGGATCCATAACCCATAGATCCAAACCTACATCCTATGAGTCCAGTACTAGGCCAGTTTTCCCTAGTCAACCTGAATCCTATAGGATTGGTACCCCTAGATATTGAGCCTAGTATTAGTTCGCTTCCCTTTAATCAACCCAAACCCTTTAGGACTAGTGCCCTTAGCCCAGGACCAGATCCTACCCAGCCCAACCCGAGCCAACCTCAGCCTAGTTCCACTACGACCCTTAGAGAAGGTAGAGGCAAGTCTAATTCCAATCCCCCGAGAGTGTGTTTTAGATGTCGTAAACCTGACCATTTTGTTAGCCAGTGTCCAGTCAACGCCCTACACCTAGGTAAGCTAGATAGAGATGAGTCTGAACCCATTGTTGAACCCAATGTAGAAGTATATGAGGCTGATCCAAGTCTGGTAGAGGAATATGAAGATGATGAGCATATTGAAGATTTAGAAGAAGAAACACCTGAGCCCAATATTTTAGCATAGATAGGCTCAGGAACTAGCCACAAGCATGCCCTAAAAGTCAATTCCCTCTAAGTGATCCAACAGTCCAATTGCCTAGATAGTGGGCTAGATGTTCATGAGCAGGAGAAAATTACAGTCAAGAAAGGTGAGTAAACATTGCAAGGCTAGGTAAACAAAAAAAATGTCCTAGAAGCATAAAGTTATGAGACAAGGTGCATGTCCCACCAAGAAGGAATGACAAACACCAAGATAATTATTGAAGGCAAAAGGACTCAAAGCAACTAGTGCATCAAACACCTGATGGTCAAAATAAAGGGAGAGAACATGCACCATTGAGGAAGACCAACAAAGTGGAAAATAGCAAACACAATTCAAACACTGAAAACCACACAAGATGCAAGAACTAAACACATCAGGCGAAGAAAAGTAAAAAGAATAAGGGGTCAAACAAGATGAAACAACCTAAAGAATGGATCAGGGCATCTAGTATGGCATCATAACGATGATGTTATAAATAAAAGATCTGGTCAATGTAGATAGCAAAATGGGAGTACAAATTGCAGAGGCAATAACATAGAAAGCAAAGATGGGACTTTATATACCTCCATGAAAAATTGGACGAGTTAAATTAAGCATGAAAGACTTGATCAAGAGGTTATAAAAATGAGACAAACATGACATGGTGAACTAAAAGCAATCTAAGGCACTATTCACCTATGTACAAACTTTGGCCAGAGGCAAAAACATCTATTAGTTATTTGAAGATTTAGCACAGATTTTAGTCACTCTCACAATGTAAAACCAAAACCACACAAGAATTAGCATCCAAGAAGTTTTCAACTCTTACCCATGTTATTGGACAGACACAATGCTTCAATGATATCTATGATAAAGGAACAAACTACTTGACAACAAGGAGAGTTTACATGCAATAGCAGAGATATCCAATTCAAGATTCATTATAAAGATGACAATTTCCATTTATGATGTCATAATATAGAAAACTAGAGTTGGAGGTTTACAATTAATATAAAAATAGGAAGCAACATCCCAATATGTAACATATAAATTCAAGTAGTTACATTGCTACAATGTAACTACACATCAATACATCACAAGCTAACAAAGGCAGTGCCAAATCATTGGAGAGTCAGAAGTTCATTATGTAGAAGAGCAGTGCTTTAGAATCTTTTCAGATGCATACAAAATCATGATACCTTGTTATCTAGAAAAATTTTGTAAGTCAAAGATATGATGTTAGCAGCATATGCCTTTGCTTCTGTTAATAAAGTTTGTAAGATTCTGGAATCCATAGAATTGGAATATTCAACTTTTAGCAGAATTTTCCAAATCTATACATTTTCCTTCTTTGACTTTTTTTTCCTGCTTTGAGCTATCTCCTATTAACAACTGATCACCACCTACGAAAAATCAAAATATCAAACGTATAAAAATTTGGAATCATGGGAAAGCATAGAATTTGAGATCATGAAGATAGTCTCTAGAACCCAAAATTCTTGCTGAAATTTATATTACATTAAACATTAGCTCTACGGTAGTTCCACAGACACTAATTATCAGGTTCCCTAGAGATCCAAATTTTGCAGTTAAATATTTGATAGTGACAGAAATAAGTTCATTTTTGTAAAGCTATTGAGCTCTCCCACTTTTCTTTTGTTTCTTGATCACAATCGTTCCCCCACCCACCCCCTGTCCTTCAAATCTTGAAATATCATATAGTACCTTTTTTCCAAAGTGTCAATTTCTACTCACGTTTGGTCACCATGGAAATGTTTATCAAGCTGGAAAAGAATAACGAAAAGATTACAAAGATGTTAAAAGTATGTGAAGTGGTAATATAAGGGTCCACTCCAAAATTCCTTAAATGGCAAAGAAATGATTGACAACTAAGGAACTCAACTGACCACTTTTCATGATTTCCAACTTCAGAATATTGCAATGCACAAATCAAAAAATTTTTGACAAAAAAAATGAGGCAACTGGACCAAATTTAGTAACCAAATTACAAAGAAGTATGGGTTAAAAAGGCACAACAATAAAGTAGAAACAAAAATCAATTAGTAAAGCTGTTTGCAAGTTTGAACAAAATCAAAACAGAAGTATCCCTTCAGGGACACAAGTTATCGCAAATTATCCATGAATAGATATGGGGCTCAGTACACACCCTCTTTCCTTCCAAAGGCATTCTTGCATCCCTCACATCTGCAGCTGATAGAGCATCCAACACCACCCTTTATAGAGAAACCAGCATTCCCATATCAGATAACATGAAATACAGAAAGCATGTTTGGCAAGCCAAGAGGCAGAACCTGATAGCACTCGCAGTATTTCTTCAGGCAACTTGACTTCTTGCAATTGCATCCTCTTTTATGTCGGGCTGAAGCAGGCGTCTTGTTAGCATCTTCCTAAAGGGTATCAAAAGGTCATCTCACTAATAGCAAGATAAAAGAAAAAGGAGAGGAGAATGAGGGGAAAGGCTTGGAGTGGTCACAAGCAGAAAAAGATATCACGTAAAATACCTACCCCGCTTTCCTGACCAGTTTCAGATGTGCGAATCACTTTAGGAGCAAATGCAAGAGGATTGCGAGACTCTATCTGCTTGCGAGTAGCCAGAACTGTTTCCTCATGAATCGGCTTGTTAAAACATCCCTGGCATGAGCAGGGCTCAGAACAGTAGACTCCAGCAGCAAAACACTCACAGTAACTGCATGAAATGTCAACAGAATAAATGACCATTTTACAAATAGAGTCTGAAACAAATTTGCTTAAAAACAAAAAAGATAGAAGAACTTCTAAGATATGCATACAGGAAGCTTTGGGAATAAGTTTACAACACTGCACAAAATAAGCAAGCTCTTACAGAAGATAAACTTTATCAAAGAAATTAAACCAACATTCAACCAAAAAAAAAGAACGACATGTCAAAACAACCAATGACTTCTGACCAGGGCAGACCATTTCAATGTAAAATTGATGATAAAAGATTAAATTGAAAAACGGCTTATAAAACAGGATTGTGCAAAATTCTTTTATAAGTATTACCGGATCAGGGGATAGGTAATACAACACAGAATTAGGTCAGAAATGCTTGGTTTATATAAAAATGTAATTCCAGAAAGCGTTCTGCTCCTTGCCTTCTTGCACAAGGTACCAGCTCATCTTGCAGGTAAAAGTCTATTGATGGTTGCATTTGGGGACTCCGGATCCTCTATTGTGCATTGTTTGCACTGCAGAGAACTATGCATGCTTAGATAGCCGCCACATTATTCATCTCAAAACCGGAGGGCACTCACACAATCTCTCGACCCAGCATGTTTGGCAGCTCAATGCAACACTCTCTAATGGCCTCTCCATCCAACACATGGTTGAGGAATTGCATGAGAACCCTCAGTTTCCAAGATGAGCATAATGGCGGCTATCCAAGAATGAAAAGCTCCTTACGATACAAAACATGCACTATAGAGGATCTGAACTCATAGCTGAGACCTGGGTGCCAATCCTGCTTTACCAGGGTTGGGAGGGTTAGAGGTATTCAGCGAAGGGCTATGCTGATTGGGTAGGCCATTGCCTACTACCCTCTTTCTACCTTAAAATATAACAATGACAAAAATTAAAAAAGGTGAAAAATTAAAAGATGTCAAACAACATGCATGCCAGAGAAGATACATTCTCTTGACAATTATATGTACAGCAGTTTGAGGGACTTCAGCTATTTGCTTATCCAGCTGAAGAAACAGGGTTCTGTTGCAATAAAAATGATGCAAATGAAAGGGTGAGCATAATTCAATTATCAAAGCAGAGATATCACCAGCCTTAAATTTCAAGCTTGACCATTATAAAAATCAAGCATAAATTGCAAGACTTAGATTGAATCTACAAGCCTACTAGATAGCCTACTAGATACAGTGAAGAAACAAACTATGTCTTAGCATTATGAACTACATGGATAGAACCATGGAAAAAATATCAATTTTCCTGTCACAAGTACCCCAAGTAAGAAAAATAAACAATCAATCAGATTCAGGAATTTTCTAGTATATGGAAGAATTTATTGGTACGAAACTAGCATTATGAAAAATAAGGGACAAAAGGAGCAGTTATATTAAACATTTGTAAGATTTATGCTATGTGAGTTCAGATTTAGAGAAAAATTAAGTGCAGTGAAGGAACCTTACAGTTTCAGGCATTTTGACTTCTTACAGTTGCAACGCTTGCATGCCTCACTTTCACCACCATTTTCTGACTTGCGCCTGTCTCGTGATTTTTCAGCACCAGTTATATATTGAAAGACATAATGAGGCAATAATCAAAACAACCAGCAGCAGCAGATTATATACCTTTTCTTCTTTGGACTAACTTGATTTATCTCCTCGCCATTTCCAAGTGCAGGTGCCAGAGAAGCATCATCATGCATAATCTGAAGGTTCTGGACTTCATTTCCAGTTGGACTCGCATCCTTTTCAACAGCCAAGGACTTACCTTTCCACCTAGATGTTGTTGGACCAAAGGGGGCAACAGGACAAGGCATGCTGATTAATTCTTTTCCAGAAGCCAGCATCTCTTGAGTGACCGGTTGTTCTTTTGAGGTTGTTGCAAGAGTATTCAAATGTAACCCAATTCCAGGCAACAAACATGGTGCTTGACTAGTTCCGGGCCTGGAGCATTTATCATCAGAAGCCATTTTCTCAGCGGACAGCAATGAGCCTGAAGAATGATGGTTTGTGTTGTTTTGCAAATTCTTTTTAGAAATCCCAGCCATATCAAAAACCAGACAGCGCCTTCGCATGCCACGCTGCTGCCGGGAGTCAACCTATAGTAGAAAACTAGCAACAGTCACAGCATACTCTTAACCAAATCACAGATACAAGTGAAGCTGGACAAACAAGACCAAATCCACATACTATTTCATGAAGTTGGAGAATAAAACAGTTGCTGACCAAAAAAATTACCCCAGAGGACCGTGAACATGTAAATTATGAGAATGCACAATCATTTTAGACATAACATTCACAAAATTTTTAAGACTGATATCCTAAATCAGAAAAGCCAGAGGACAACAGCATTAAAAATCTGAGCAACTCAGTGTACAAAACTGCAGTATCTGGACACAACAAACATAATAACATGAGAAGTTTCATCATAGCCATCATTTGCAATTTAACAATGAGTAGTTGGATACTTGCATGTAAGGATAGGTGAAAGCGATGAGTGATATCATAATCAAAATAGCAAAGCATGCAGAGACATCACTCAAGCTGCAGTTCATTCACTAAATTGGTATATTCAGCATGATTCAAGGTACGTTGGACTCACCACAACTCTAGGAGGAATGAAAAAGTATACAGCTCAGTCATCATCCCCGGCTCCTCTTAAGGAAGGGTTCAAGGAACAACCTACAGGTCTATGCTCTATAATAACAGCACTTCCAAGGCAGTGTATTATCTACCCAGCTTCCCAAAGGTGAGCGAGCAGCAAATAAGTCTACTAAAAGATTGAATACATTGGCTGGTATTAGAATGAGAGGAAGAGTCTCAAGGGGTTAAAGTCACAAACAATTTTTTTTTGCTACTATATTTCATTTGCTTTGAAATCAAATGATCAAATAATACAATTCAGACAGGGAAATTTTAATGACAACAAACAAGATTTACAGAAAAGGAAAAAAATTGTCAACAATGGTATTGATGATTTCTGAATAAGATCTACCTTGTGGCCTGATTGAATTTGATCATTGGTTCCGTTGGCCATCTTCTGGATTTGATCACTTAACAATACCTGATTCTGACAAGTGCCTGAGAGAATTTGCAGGGAATGATCTGTTTCATCTTCCTTACCATTTTCTGCACTACAGTTGACTGGAGGATCCTGTGCAGCATTTTGGACACAAGGACCCAAAGACTCATCAGGTTGTGTTTTTTGTGAATTGTCCAGGTCCTGTGCAGGCTGTGATGAAATCAATGGAACATCAGCATTGTCAGAAATTAAATTCACCCAGTCACACACTACAGCTTCATCTTTGTTTTGTTCTAGCGGATAATTTTCCAGAAACTCAGATTCAGAAGCACAATTTTCCAGAAACTCAGATTCAGAAGCAAGTAGACTTTTTCTTTTGTCCAGACCATTTTGAACAAAGTGAACCAGTTCTACTGGTGCATGGTCAATGTCCAATGTAACATCCATTTTGATACCATACCAAGGTGTAGTACTATGGTTGGGACTACTGGAGTCATGCTGTTCAGACTGAGGCAAATTACTAGGTACAGTTGAACATTCATCAGGAGGGTCAACAGTTGCTTCATTAAGTGAGCATATTACACTACAGTTTTCTCGTGCAATAACAGTGCATCTGGACAGTCTAACAGCATTTTGAACCCCAGGACATAGGTTGCTTTCATCCACATTATCAGAAGAACTCTCATCTTTTGACAAGTCTGACAAAGAATTCCTATGAAAAGAGAAAAGCACAATGAGCGCTAAAACATTCAAATAGGCAACAGCAGGTTTTAAATATGCACAAGCAGGATGATTATATACCTTATCAAGAATCTTGATTCCCTTTGTAGATTTTCATGTGGTGAAGTAAAGATGGAAGAAGTAGGTTGCAGATACGATTGCACATTGTGTACTGCATCTACAGATTTAACAGGCTGGATAGGAGACAAACTATTGATGAAGTTAAATAAAGGAGAATCCTGCAATGATATACAAAATAATCAGGCAAATAAACCCTGAAACCTGCTGAATTCCCATGTACAATTAGACATACTACAAAGGCCATACTTCTGGGGAAAAGACCAATCAACTTTATATATACATGCTTAGCATATTGCCTGACCAAGAATAAAAACATCAGGAACTGGACGGGACAAATGTTATCACCCTGCACGCCAACTGATAGGGATATGTAGTCCTTGACTAGATCTCAGATCAACTAAGGGAAAAAATACAAAACTCTGAAAAATGGAAATCAAGTATATTCTAGATCTTGGATCAAGAAACAAAGAATATTACAGGAGATTCACGAAAATATTGAATGGACGTTGCCACTGGTATGATAGAAAACAACGTGAGATAACATCATGGAACATGAGATGTGCACTGAATCAAGAACAGTAACCTATTTTTGCATCAACGCTGGAAGAACTAAATGATGTCAGTAACAGCACGAACACAAAGCACAAAGACATGCTCACATAGAGATTTGCCAAAAATTAACTTAATCAAACTGTACCCTTGAAGCTAGATAGAAGGACAAGCAATTTGACGCAAACAACAATCAACAAAGACTGGCGCAAGGACTGCATCAGTTGATGAAGAACACAAAAACATACCAAGGTCTGCTAAAACTTAAAAAAAATCTGACCACTTGGAATCTCATCTCTTTTTCAAGAATCAGAGGAGGGAATACGCAGATCCATAAGTTAATTACTCGGATCCTAGCACTTGGATTGAGAGAAGTAAAGGTGTACATTAAATTCAAACCCTTTCAGATCCATCAAACCAGGATCATCTGAACTAAAATGCCAATTCGTAGCACACCAACAAGAGGAAACAGAACAGGAAATTAAACCCTAGAGTGCAAGCAAAACCAAAAATAAGACCCTACCAAATTTGACATTCTTTTTAGCTCATAACATTCTATTCGAGGAGGAACTTTCAATAACAACACTTTAAACTAAGCAAATCAGAACCCTATCACCCTTTCAGCAACAACCCCGCCACTTCCAGTTAAAACCTCAACATACGAGAACCCCCGCAGCATCCTAAAGAGGTCAAAACCCGAATCTTCCCCGACAAAGAACTGCAAATATCTCCAGCGCCAGAGAAAATAGAGCAGAAAAACAAAGAGCACACGACCCATGCAGACCATCTTAAGTGGAAGTGAGAAACCAATTCACCGTCCACAGAAGCACAAACTTCACCGATCCAACGAATTAAAACCCCAAGTTTGCATCAAAACCCCCGCATAACCCTGCACTTCCCGATCCCCTGCAAATCAAACGAAACAACCCAAAAAAAATCCCGAAAACCGAAAAAAAAAAAGGCGAGACTTGGCGAAAAGGGCATCGAATTAAGATCACCTCGAACTTAGATAGCGGGGTACCCCCGATCTTGCTCCTCTCCGGCGAGTCCATCTCCTCGGAGTGCCCCAGAACTCTCCCACATCCTCTTCCTGCCCCCCTTCCACTCTCTCCCTCTCTCACTTCCTCCCTCTCTCTCTTCTATTCTGTCTCTTTCTACGCCACCGGTCTAGATTTCAAGAAGGGCGAAGGGCGGGAAGTCGATATTTTTTCTTTCCTCTCGTTCTAATCACCCGTCACAACTTGCCAGGGTCGCTTTTTTATTTTACCCCCAAATATTTATAAATCACCAGAGCTCCAAACGTCGCGGCCAAGAGGAGAAAAAAAAAATTTAACGGCTAAAGCCGGCGACTCCCCGCCTCAGGAGATAAGCAAGAGAACTTTGCTATTATTTTTTTGAACTGTTAGCCCCCTCGGAAGACGGATCACGTCACCGCCTACGATAACTAGGAAGTTCCACCTCCCGGGAGCGGTATGTGCACCTCCGGTTGTTCCTCTTTCCGCTCCCAGGGGCGTGCCTTCAGGACTAGCGATGAGGGGGGTGAGATCTGGTGCTTCGCGATGAGGTTGAGACGCGGCGGTGCGGCGGGTTCCATCGCGCGCATTAGCCGGCAAGGTCCGCGGTTATAACCGGGAAGGAAGCCGGAGGGAGCGGAAACCGTAAGATTTACTTTTGTTTAGAAAAATAAAGAGACCTGGAATTGACTCGTAAAGAAAATCGGGGATCCGGCCACGACACAAGATGGTGGTGCCCACATACAGTAAGGGTCCATTTTTAACGTGAACGTACTGTCCATTGGTTGTTTTAAAAATTAATGGTTACGATTCCTGCGAAGGAGGTTCAGTAACTTAGATTCGATGCTTGGGCTTTCCCAATCTGCTTTACCAAATTTTGTCAGTTGCCACTATGCTTGATACTGATCAGCTATTCAGTTTGAACACCAAACACCGCATAAATTATCGATTGTAGAGCATTGCACGAGGGCATATTATCTTTTTTCTGCGACACCGTAAATTTAGAAGTTTTTTATTAAAAAAAAAATTTCCATGACCACTTGAAAGAGATGTTTAATTTCGGGGAGGCTCCTTAATATTTTTTTTTTTTTAATTTTCTTGGATATGATCATAATAGATTTTTATGATTTGAATATTTCAACTTAAAAAAAATTATTTTGTAAATTATGACCATTTTCAACTTATTTTTAAAATTATTATCATTTTACTAATAGAGATGTCATCGGACCGATAACTTATTGCTTTTTTCTTATTTATCTGTATCATTTCATATTCATAAATTAATTTTTATTTATTTAATTTTGCCATATGTCTTTATGCTTAACCATACTACCGCTGTTGCGCATTTTGATACTCATTTGTCTAAAAAAAATAGAAAAAAGGAGGGTGTGGTGCGACGGGGTGCCGGGGGAATTGAAGAAGAAGAAGAAAAGAATAAATAAATAAATAAATAAGTGGATGTAATTGTGGGTCCAATATAACTTCCAGTGGATACTTTAGCTTTGACCCGATCATAAAATTATGGGTTGAATCCATAATTTCATAGCATGGCATCCCTATAATAGGAGGATGGTAGTTTCGAAAATAAGTTAGAAATGACCATAATCTGGAAAATAAATTTTTAAAAATAATATTTAAAAATTACAAACTTGATGGTGAAAAACATGCATGAGGATCGAGGCAAATGCAAAAATTATTGATTATAACTATCCAATCATGAATAATTTAAATAGTTCAATAAAAAGTGGACAAAAAAGTTTTTGTATATATATTATTGGCATTGCTTCTTGCTCGAACATCGGAGATCGCTGGAGGAGAGGCACTCATGGACTATACTTGCAAGAAAAATTCTAGCCGAAGGTTGCTCTGGCAAAAGGCCCTCCGATGATTAAGCAGGTGGCAGGCAATAGGATAAAAAAAGTAAAGCAGAGGGGGGAGAGAGTGTGTGCATCGTATTATCTACCTTAGGAGCTCCCAATGAGCCCCTTTTATAGGCAAGTGGTGAGGACATTTTCGAAATGTAGAAACTATCGGGTTCGGTGAGAATTGAAAAAGCATCGATATTGTCAAGAGTTTGGTAAAAAATCATTCTATTTGCCCAGGATGTCTGCCTCCCATTAATTAAACCATTGTCTTTTATACATTACCAGCCACGCTTTTTAATGGTGACGTTGACCATGCAAGAGACACTGGTCATGTTCTTTTTAATTGCAAGGATTTGTCAGAGACTAAGGGATATGGCCTCTTGATTATGCCATTAAATTGTGGGAATGAGCATCGATTGATTCCTTTTAAATCACCTAAGAATATGTTGCCATGGAATTTTAACTTCTCCTATGAGCAATGGTTCTTGATCGAACTTAGTCCTCTTACTGAGACTGAGGATCGATTAGGACCGAGGATCTTAGGGTGCTATATTAGTGAATCCAATAGCTACCAAAGCTTAACTACCGAGAGTGAGGTGAACCTTCCCCGAGGTCGAAGATTAACTAAGTCGAGGGTCCCAAGCGCTATCTTCAACCATTCGAAGGGGGCCGAAACTCAAATGCTAGAGGGGTGGTAGTCATAGCGAAGGGGATCTATGACATAGCTTGATTCCTACCCGAGAGATAGCTGGTCTCAAATGCCTGAGATGGATCGTGGATGCCGGACCTTTGACATGCACATAAAGATGGCAAAGTAGGTAATGAAGGGGCCGAAGCCTTACCCATCAAAGATGCCATGCCTACCTCACTATCTAAAAGACTATCATGTACAAAGACACGACATGTAACTGGTATTATTCCATCAAGAAAGAAAACTCAAGAGGCAAGTCTGCTGATACTCCCCCATCATGGCAGCAATTTGTATATTGTCTAGGAATGAAAAAGGCAAAGGACAATCTTGGATAAGATAAAGTATATATATCCCTCCAGCTTTATTATAGATTCTAGGAAATGTTGACCCAAATAGTGCATATACTGCTATAAATATAGCTGGTGTAGAAGGACCACCAATCACTGGAATCGCATATTGCATCTGTAACCGTTTGACATTGTAAACCTCAATAAGATGTAGTCTCTATGGACAGGGATCAACCATGGTCTGGAAGGCTAATAATGATGTTCGATTTTAAAGGCACCTACTCATCAAATATCTCTTATGGACCACGTTATAAATATTTGGTTGATATTTTATTTAAACAAATACTTTGCATATAAATTTGAGGATTTGGGAGACCGATGCCAAGGATCAGGAAGGTCATGGGGGACCTGAACATGGTCTTGCCTCATCCAGGAGAAAGCAGGTGACTGTCCATGCCGACATCCAACCCGTGCATCCTCGAGATATCGAGGATGAGGGGTTAGCCCCTATATCATTTGCCCCTATTCCTTAGCCCAAGCGTGAAACATCTTGGACTGAGGAGTAGACTCAAATGGATGCCCGAGGGATCCTAGGTTTAGGCAGGAGTTATCATGCTCTTCCAAATATGTGGAAGGGTTAGCAAACAAAAAGGCAACACATGGTGTACTTATAACGCTCTTCGAGATGAGAGGAGAATTTATGGCCACCCCTCTCTTTAAATAGAGGGTCAAATGTAGCCTTTTTAGCACTATTCTAGCTTTGGGGAAAAGATTTTGAACCACTACCTCCAATGAGCTAGGTGATTTCCAGCAAGTGTCTCCACGGCTTGGAAATACTAACCCTAGCTCTAGTTTTTCAGGATGACACCAAGGCTGATGGATCCAAAGGATGTAAAGGAGATTCAGAGAGCCGCCAAGAAATTCAAAAAGTATGACATCTCGGTTGAGTCATTGCAAGATGACCTGCTAAGCCCAAATTGAAGAAGCATGCATCGAAAAAGGGCATCTAGGGGTTGTCAACTCTAAGTTTGATAGAAGGTTTGAAAATGGTCGAAGATCTTGTTCAGACTCTCCTTTTGCCCACTGATACATTGGAGATGTGGGAGGCTGACCCCGAACTTTACATGTATGGGGCCTTTTAATCAATTATCCAGGTGTGATAATATTTTTTTTGATATTTTATCTTCTCATCTTCTTAATAAATAACTTGTCATGCAGTTGGGACAATATCTCAAAATTTTCATAGAGTTAGTAGAGATTGTGGAGATGAAGGTGATGGCAGCTAAAGAGAAGGCTATTTCTACTGAAATGCTAGTTTGTGAGACCGAATAGCAAGCATTTGAGATAGATCAAGAATTCCAATAGATGAAGAGGTAAACTAAGATGGTAGGTACCCATTCTTTCATTATCCAGAGTTTTTTTTCTTTGTTTGCTTGACCACATCAGGAGGTAGGTACCCATTCCATTTCATTACATCAAGAGGCAAACTAAGCTGGTTTCCATGGAATTGTGTTAAGAATTTTATCTATTCTATTTCAAATACGACTCTAATTCTTAATATTATTTTATTTAATTATTTTTTAAAAAATATTGGAGTTTGTATTTTAGTAGGTTTTACTTTTTTTTTTTGTTTTAGATAAGAGTCTAACTTCTACTTATGTATCTTTATTTAAAGGGACTTTTGATGTCTCCTTTATATATGGAAGATTTTGGAAGAGAGAGTTAGAAGTATCTTCTTGGTAAGGTGCGAGAAAATTTTTTTTTATACGATTTAAATTTTCTTATAAATATTTTTCTTCTCTTAAATTTCTTCCTTCTAATGTTTCTTTCATGTGGTTTTTTCTTATTTGTTTTATATTCCGAGCTAGCACAATCATTGTACTTTGGATAGCATGCCATTCTACGCAACATTAGAGTCATAGATTTGGAGATTGGTAATTGATATGTTCGTAGCTCAACATAATTAAAGAGCTTCTAATAATTTGCTCTACAATGGTGCAAGTATGTAGACTCTTGTTTGATGATTTTCAAGTTGAATTATCATGGATGAAATCACTAGGATCAAAATATTGAATATAATAACATAAATTATCCATATTGAAAGGGCTTCATCAAATCTTATTTAATCAGGCAAGATTTTATGAAACATCTTGTTTGGGATTGATATAGTGAAGCTACCAGAAAATATGGATAATGCAAAAGTAAGAAAAATGTGGAAAACCAAAGCTACAAACACAACTCATATTATTCTAATGAATGTAGATGAAGATTTTTTTCGCATATTCAAGCTATAGAAGGGCTAGAAAATGGTATGAGATATTCTTGCTATTCTTTATCCAAAGATCAATGAGGCTCAACTTCAATTTTTGAAAAACAAGATTGGTCTTCTCAAACAAGATAATCTTACTATCTCTTAATATTTTTTTAAAGAAAAGAAATTGTTTGATGAGCTTAGTATGCTTGATCCAAATTCTTATTATGATAAAAATAAATGGCATAGATTTTTAGTTCTGTTGGGAAATGTGTCCCAAAGTCAATTTCTACTGTAGACAGTTGTACATTTGATGTAATTGTATATGAATTATATTATCGAATAAAATATTTATTCTGGCAGTTCATCACTATTTCATATTTCTGAAATGAGTTATTGAGTGATGAAGTCCTTAGGACTATTTGTATGTGATATAGAGAGGATATATCATATAGTCCTAAAATTGTTCGCGACCAAATGATACACTTATTTCAGGATGATAGTATATCAAGTATAGGTCATTGTGTGCCATAGTCGTTGGTTGTCCTCTTAACCAAGGAGTGTGGAGACACTGGTATGGCATGCAGATGTTGTGTTTGACATTTCATCGAACGTGACTCGTCTGTATTTTTTCTGCCTAGAGTTTTGATATGGACGTAGTTATCCCTCAGACATGAGATCGTCATGGTAGCTTGCGAGCAACTCACTGTACTTTGGTGCTAGACTATCTGGATTTCTAATCCAGGGATGGAAGGTTTCTGGGTACAGTTAAGTACTCGTGTAGCAGTGATTGGATCAAGATGGGATTGACCCCTCCAAAGTGTTTGGAGCAGATATCTTACTGTGTTTCAATTTAGTAAAACCTTGGCCAAGGTAGTCTCTGTAATGTGTTACAGGACTTGTGAGGTTGAGACACATTGTTGATGGACTTTATAGGTTGGGCAGTTTAACCCTAAGTCTTTCTGAGCATTGAGGTCAAAGGGATTAATTACAAGGTTTCCATATCTCCTGGTTCTTGATTGTTGCTCTGCAACTTCGACCTATCCGGACGTCGGGTGTCATTGCTAGATGGAGACTTTGACTGGTATTGAAAATGTTCCAGTGCTACCGGCTTAGTGTTCGAACCTATGGGGTCACACATCATAGGGGTTTCTACTTGATCTAGTGATCGAAGAACGATTAGGAATCGTTCATGGACTCACAAAGGAAAAGTATTTTTCTTTATCCAAGTGTCGACACTTGATATTCTTGAAAGTGTCGACACTTGTTGATTTCGCAAGTGTAGACACTTGATGTCACAAAAGGTTGTGACATAAAATTTTCACTAATAGTTGGTGATGCATGGAAGTGAATTAAGTAATGTGATTACTTGATAGCCCAATTTGATTGAGCTATAAAAATCTGGAATGAGTCAAATGGGATTTGGTTCAAAATAGGTTTGGGTCCAATTGGATTGAACCCAATGTATGCACACTTGACCCAATTGATTTCAGAAATTAATTAAGACATTAATCTGAATTTAAATAAGTTTAAATTCAGTTTTGGAGAGTTATGTAACTTGCCATGACTATAACTCCCCATAACTATCCATTACCACTCCATTATCACCCATAACTCCCTGCTCTCCCTCTCCCTCTCCACCTACATAATGGGCTGAAATGGGAGGACGAAAATAAGAGAAAATTTAGCAAAGAAATGCTGAAAAATCAAAAGGGAAGAAAGGAAAGAAACTAGGAAAGGTTCTAGTTTTGTATGGGTGTGAGGTTTTTGGAAAAGTATGCATGTTTGTACCTAGTGATCTAGGTCTTAGGATTGAGTGTTTGGGAAGGGTTTCAACCACTCATTCTCCACCTCTTGAGTTTCTTCATTCATTCGGAGAGTCCGGCATCGAAAGAAGAAAAAGGAGTTCCGATCAAATCGTTCTACAACAAGCTAGCACTTGGAGTGGAAGTAGATTTTGAAAGAGCCCTGGTGTGAACCACCTGTAGAGGCCGGACACGTGTGCGGCTAAGCAGAGTTCTTCTTCCTCCTCCTGGATCTTTCGCAGCGGAGAGCGTCTCCACTTCATACGAGGTATGGTTTTACATATATAGATATGTTGCTTTGAAATGTTCATAGCATGAGTTCATGATTTCATAGTTTATAGTAATCATTCATGCAAGATCCTGGGCTAAGTAGCATAGAATAATTCTAAAAGCATGCTTAGATTAAATGTTAATCCTTTTATCATGCTTTCGCTGCATGTTATTTTGAAAAAGTTTTTAAATAGAAAGCATGCTCGCTACTAGTTTTCCTTTCAAGTTCATAGTTTGAATAAAGAATATAATGTTTATGTACCAGCTATCTCTTAATAGGTTTAACAAGCTATATTAGCAAAGTTGGAAAACGTACTTTTAATCAAAAATCACTTAATACATTTGACCCCAAAAAAAGCATTTAATGATTAGATGTGTAATTTGATGATATCTCCTTGGAAAGAAGATGCCTTATTTTTGGAAGTAAAAGTAAAAATAAGAAGTAGAATAATAATTTTAAAAATTTAGAAAAAAAGTCCATTAAAGAATTTGAGAAGAATAAAAATTCTAATCAGAAGAAAAATTATAAATTCAAAAAAAATTTATAGATATGAAAAATTTAGTCACAAAATTGATGATTGCAAGATTGTAGGTCGAAACCTAAATAGTCTAATATTGCATTCTTTATATCAGAGTATGAGGGATAGAAAGAAATTGATAGTTTAGCTCTTATTACTACTATTGTAGATTCTAAACTTGATAATCAACATGTATATGTTTCTACTATTTTTCATATATCGGATATTGATTTTGCTTGGATTATTGATTTTGAATATTCTAATAATCTAACTAGTTATAGTAGGGATGGCAATCAAGTTGCATCGGGTATAAATAGGCTAGATCAGATACAATTCAGAGCAAAAAAGTTGAAAACCAAATTTGATTTATTTATTAAATAAGTTAAGTTTTGAAACCCAAACCTATTTAGTTTAATTAATAGGTTAACCAACTTGTTTAACTTGTTTATTAAATAGGTAATTGGTTTACCTAATTGACCTAATTAAAAAAGAACAACAGAGAGAAAAATTACAAGAGAAGGGGGAATACTTCACCTACAATTCACAAGATCTTTTGCTTCATCGTCACTCACCTTATCCATGTGTCTAGCCCCATCCTCAATTATCTTGGCTCTTTGTGATGCCTTTGGACTCTTGAGTTGCATTAAGGCAGAGCCCCAACCTTCTCCTACTTACTGAGCGCCATCAGCCCCTTGTTGCTTTCCCTAGTTACTTCGACATAATGCCAGGCTACTCTAGTACATGGCATTGTGCTTGCAGCTTCGCACTGGGTTCCTCTTCCTCTCTAACAGCCTCAACCTTGCACTTGGCCCAATCCCCTACTACCTTGGCTCACTTTGGATCGCATTAGCATTGAGCCCTAACCTCCTCCAACTTACTAGGCCCCATCAACATCATCGCTTGGTTCCTCCCACGTGATGCCAAGCTATTTCAGTATGTGGCATCATGTTTATTGGCCACCTTAGTCACCTCTCGTAGATCCAAGCTCACTATTGCCCTCTGCGCCATTGAATCTCCCAAATTCCCCATCCCCACTCAACCTCTCTCCGGCCTCCAATAGCCAGAAACCCTGATAAAAAAAGTAAAAAATGAGAGAGTCCGAAGACTTCAAAGACTAATTTTGCAAGTCACGACCCTTAAGGCTCAAATCGTGGCC
Source organism: Areca catechu (assembly GCA_021397845.1). Lineage (NCBI taxonomy): Eukaryota > Viridiplantae > Streptophyta > Magnoliopsida > Arecales > Arecaceae > Areca > Areca catechu. The sequence continues at coordinate 205,112,641 of CM038051.1, read as the reverse complement.
TATGGACCATACATGTTCTCATCAATATGAGCACGGGTTTTAAATTCTAAAAAAGATTTAAAGAATCAAAGTGTGATAGGCTTTAGGGCCTTAGACGGGCTTTAAACGGGCTTTTAAATTTTTATAATTTATTTTAGATGGATATCTAATCTGACCCAACTAAGTTGGCTCTCTTTTTGGAAACTGTAAAAAATTTTATACGAGAAAACTATGCTAGCTATTAATCCCTATTAATTATCTTATTGTTAATAGCATGCTTTTGGTTATAATGATTTTTTGTGATTATTTTTCCTCGTCACTTTCTTTCCCCCCTTTCTTTGTTTATTGTGAATGAAGTTTTGATGGGTTATCCCATCCTGCCCAAAATAAAATATAAGATACTATTCTAATATATAATATATTATATAATATCATCATCATGTTATTATATTATGTAATATATTATTATATTATAGAGTAAGAGGATTCGAATCTATCTAAACAAAATAAATTAAAACTAAATTATTTTTATGTATATATCTTTCTAAACATTCAAATTTATATGAATATCTTTGTCAAATTATTAGTTGTACATATACCCTCATAATTTTTTTTGCATATATTCATAAGAATATTTTAGTAATTTAAATTTTAAACCATTAATTTTTTAATTGTATTAGATGATATTGGTACATATACCAAAAAAAAGGAAAAAAAAGGGTATACTTGCCAAACAAATACTTTTTAAGGGGATATATATATCATTTTTGAAAGAATAATAATGCAAATTTAAATATTTAGGAGGGTATACAAACAAAAAATCTTTTCTTTTAATGGTGCCCATCCTATATAATTTTTGTTCATTATGTTGCTCTCTTCTTTTTTTTCTTTTTTTTTTTTGAAATGGATGAATCATATTATCTTGGCATAAATACATTTATGCAACGAGCAAAATATTTTAAAATTTTATAAAAATAATAAAGATGGAGTTTTACATGTCAATATATCATACTGATGGACAATGTAAAAGGTCATGTAATGGACCACAGTTAGCTTTTCTGTATATGTGATATGGTTCTCGAAATCATATCCTCTTTTGCAATATATGACTTGATAATGTTACTTATTTTATTTTATTTTCTTCTTTATGACAATTTGGTAACTTTATTTTGGTGATCTTTTTTAATATATTTACTTTTTCAGGTTTCAACTTGTGCAACCCACATGCTACGAGCTCTTATGAATCCATAATTGCATGCCTCTTTGCCAAGCCAGTCATGCATGGGTGCAGATGTGAGAGGGTTTGCTGATAGGTGCCAAGCAGCCAAACATCGAACACTATTCTTAGTGTAAATTACAAAAATGATATACTTTTAGCAGGTAAAATCAAACAAAAATCATATAGGATGGGCACTATAAAATATCATGTGGGTGAGCTTTAGTGTTTGCCATGTTTTTCTTTTCATTAATTTTAAAGAGTAAGCATAAAAGTCAAACATCTTTTTTGTTAATAAAGTTATAATTTTATAATTATGACATCTTTTTCTTTTTTTTCATCATATATTTTTTACCAATATATAGTATATATTAGTAAGCTATCTAGTATATATTATTTGATCATATATTATGTATTGGTAATTGTCATGTTCTATAAATTTTATATTAATTTATTTAAATGTGTGTATTGAGATATCAGAGAAATATTTTGCTATATATCAAGTAGTCATATAATGTGTATTGATAAATACTATATTCGAAAAACTATATATCAATTTATCTATAGGTATGTATTGAGTTGTTACTATATATGTATAAAAAAATATTATAGTATGTATAAAAAAAGCTTACAATATGTATTGGTAAGCTATCAGTATATATCATTTAGTCATGTACTATATACTGGTAAGCATTATATTCTAGAAAGTATGTATTCATTTACTTAAAACTATATATTAAAATATCGAATGAATGTTTTTTTAGGTGTGTATCAATTGGTCATATACTATTATTGGTAAACACTATATTCAAAGATTATATATTAATTTATCTATAAGTATGTATTAGACTATTACTATATGCATATCTGAAAAACTTACAGTATGTATTTGTAAAATGTCAAGTATATATTATTTGATTATATACTGTATATTGATGTGCGTTATATTCTATAAATTGTATATCGATTTATCTAAAAATATATATTGACTTATTTGATACATATACAATAGCAATCTAATACATATCTATAGATCTATAGGTAATTTGATATATAGTTTTCTTGAACACGGTATTCATCAATATATAGTATACAATCATTTGACATATACTTGGCAAAATATTCATTTGATGTTCTAATACACACCATTAGATAAATTGATATACAATTTGTAAAACATGATGCTCATCAATATATAATATATAATCAAATGATATATACTAAATGGCTTACTGATATACTATATATCGATAAAAAATATGTTATGAAAATGAGAAAGAAAGAGATGTCATAATTATAAAACTATAACTTTGTTAACATAAAAGATGTTTAACTTTTATGTTTACTCTTTAATATCGGTAAAAAAAACATGGCTAACATTGAAACCTGCCCCATATGATATTTTATAATGGCAGCCCCATATGATTTTTGTTCGGTAAAATCTAGACAGGGAAAGATTAAATAAAAGAAGAAAGTAAAAAAGCATAAGGTTTGAAGGGATTTGAAACAATGATAAAGGTAAATAATTCTTTTAATACAAGATAAAGGTAAATAATTAAAATATGATGTTTTTCTTGATCACAATTTTTTTTTATTAGTAAAGATATTGGAAAATAGAAACCATCAAAATTAATTAATATTCTGTAATTGATATAAATAGCAAAAAAAAAATTTATTGCAAGGAGATCCATCGCTCACTTTTTGAACTAAGGCCCTGTGGCCATATATTCAAACAATGGCATGTCTCTTTAGAAGTTGGGCACATGATTAATCAAAAGCATATAACCCAACATAAAGAATATAATTTATTAAAAAAATATTATTGAAATATAACAACGTGATAAATTATAATAAATAGAAACTTTAAATAAACTTTACTAATATTGATATGCAATTTTTTCTCTTTTTCCAACTATTTTTTTAATACAACATGATAATGGAAAAATATATTAAAATAAAAGGTTTTGATATCTAAATTTTTATTGTATGTTAAATAGTTTGATTGTTGAGCACATTAATATTGGCATCATTAATAGAAATTTCTACATAGGAGCCTTGATTTTATGTATGTATATAATAGCAAGGTTTTGCCAATCTATGCCCAAAGGAGGCACTAATTAAGAAACATTTAATATCCTTGAAATTAGCTAAACCTTTATTTAAAACATAAAAATGAAGTTTAGATTTATGAGATATTAAATATTGTTGAACTTAAATCTTAAAGATAAATATATTCTTGAATAAATATAATTAATATATTTTATGATAATATTTGTTAATTACATATATTCAATGATGTATTTATTTTAAAATTTAAGAACAACAATATTTAATATCGCATAAATCTAAACTTTATTTTTTATTATTTAAATAAGGGTTCTGCTAATTTCAAGGATATTAAATGTTCCACCTTAGCAAAACCCATAATACTAATATAAGCATCATTTTATATATCATAGATTAATATGGGCATTATCCATATCTATTATATATTGAGTAGCTATAAACTTGCAAAAAGAAAAAGGAATAAGCTTTAATGATGGATGATCACAATAATATCATTGTCATTAATACCTACATGATGAATGAAGAGATTAGCACAAGTTAAGCCTCAATTTTAAATATATATCACAAATAATATGAGAGAGGGAGTTTCTAGGTGTAGTATCTCATGAATATATAGTTATATATCCAATTAATAAAACAAATTCTCTGTTTAAAAGAGATAAAAGTACATATGATTGACAAAAGTTCACACCCACAACAAGAAGAATCTTTCCTACTAAAAAGTCCTCGGGGAACATTTCCTAAGCATTCTCTTTGCAATTCATTCATTAGTTCATGGCTTATACCAAGGTTATAATGAAGAAAGAAACCTAGCTTGCTGGATGGTTTGGCAATTGTAGGGCTTTTATGGCCTTAAGCACCATAGGCAGCTGAGCACTTAGATTAGTGTAGTTTGGTCCCCACTTTCTTCACGTGTATCCAAATCTCTCCTTAATCTTCACTTATGCCCATTTTTTTTCTCCTCCATTATTTTCAGGATCCATTTGGTTAGGATAGATTAGATTATAGGATAATCTAATAATTTTTATAAATTTTTTATCTACAAAAATAAATAGAAATTTTTTTTTATCATGTTTGATTGGTGAAGAATTTTTTAGAAAATAATACTGAAAAAAGATTACTACTTTTGGTTAGAAATAATCCTATGTAGAAATATGATCAAATTTATAAATATGTCCATTAACAAAAAATATTTTTTTAGTATTAAGACGGTATCGTCATCTTCAATTAATTTTTATATAGTGATTATAATCACATAATCTTTTATATAATACCATTTGCATTTTAATTGTCTTGTAAAAAATTCTTTATTGAATGAATTTAGAAATATAAGAAAATAAATTCAATAAGCATAAATATAATTTATTAAAAGTACTTTTATCAAATATAGATTATCATCACTCAGAAATTTACTAAATGCTAATCGATGTTGATATTTATTTCACCTTCTCTCTCTAGAAAATAAGCATGATATCCACTACTTTTTTTACTATCTCTCTTTCATTTTTTATACCAAACATGGTAACTTGACATGAAATTTATTTTTCCATACTATATTACTTCCAACTAAATGGATCCTTAATGTATTTTTCATGAAATCTATTAGATTAGAGCATAATAATCCAATAATTGCGCCTCTCCCTTATGATTTGGGTTGCATATTTTGCATGAAAAAATGTTTGATTTCCTTTCACAACATCATCCATTGAATTTCACTCTATATAGCTCTCAAAGCATTCCATACTCTCTCATTCATCAATATGCATATTTCTCGGAGTAATGTTTGTATGATCTATTAATAGATTCTCATGAAAAAAAAAATGGACCATTCTTTTGTGCCAAAGATATAACCTACCCTCCCTCTTATATTATGATTTCAAATCATATCTAACATACTAGAGGGTTCAATCACTTTGAGAGTGATCTACATTAAGTATCATGAGATTACTGATTTCAATTATTAAGAAAAAGCTGGTGATTAAGATAGCCATAAAATTATTATAATGAATGATCAACGATAGTTTTACCAAAAAAAAGACCAATGATATAAATCTCATGCACTCTTCATAATTGAATCGCTATCACATTTCTTTATGTTCAAATTTTAATCAAAGACACCAAAGTCCATGATTGACATCTTGGTTGGAAGAGAAGAACGGGAGAAAAAAAAAGAATAGGAGAGAAAGTATTGGAAGTTTTTTTTACAAAATAAAAGAAAATAAAAGGAGAGAAATAGAAATAATAAATTTTTTTTCAAAATTTATAATTTTTTTTCCCTACCAAATTGAATGGATTTGGAGAAAAAATAATTAGAAGTTTAATAATTTTTTTTGTAATTTCCTTCTTATCCTTTTAATAGCAAAAAGAAGTTATAATATTTTTTCCTTTTTCTTTCTTTTTTTGCTTCTAACCAAAAAAAAATAAATTATTTTTTTTCTTTTTTTAAACTTCAAAATAAAAAAAATTCTTCTTATTAATATATATATATATACCCTTTTCTTACACCACCACCACCACCACCACCACCACCACCACCACCACCACCACCACCACCACCACCACACCCTCCCCCCCCCCCCAACTATATATATATATATATATATCCTTTTCTTACACCAACCCCCCCCCCCCCTCCATATATATATATATATATATATCCTTTTCTTACACCACCACCACCACCACCGCCCCCACCCCCCTCCCCCCCCCCCCCAAAAGTCTCAACCATGTGAAATGAATGGTGAGGCCTATGGTCCAAGGACAGAATATAAAAGAGGGTGAGGTCCATGAGAACATTTGTCAGTAAAAGGAACCTATCAATTAGATGACGCATCTCGACCAATTGACTAGAATTGTATGGTAGGGCCCACTTGACCTTTCTTACAGGTGGGCTCCACTTCTATTATTAATCTACAGACTAAGAGGTTTATGTAGCTCCCCACCCAAAAAAAAAAAAAAAAAAAAAAAGAAGAAGAAGAAGAAGGAGGAGGAGGAGGAAGAAGAAGTTGCAATCAAATGATTTTTTGCACCTTGCAACCAACCAATATGTCATGGATCATTATTTCTTCCCTTAATTTTCAAATAAAATACTTTTTTTTCTTTGGGTTGGGGGGGGGGGGGGGGGTGAAAAATACAATTAACGATATCAGTCAAAATAAAATACATTAAAACAAAGGAGGAACTAAAAATAAAATATTTTAATTAAATAAATTAGACTTTATGTGAAACGATGTTAGCACTTACTGACAACATAGGCTTATATGCTGGATTATGCAAGAAAGAGTAACATTATCTAACTATCTCAAGATCCAGCGAAGATAAGATTTGGAAATAGATTTTTTTTATATAACTACCAAAATATAACTAAAAAAATATAGGTGAGCATTTTTTTACAATATAACTAGCTATAATTACATGCAAAGTTTAAATTTATCTTAATATAATAATGTTTCAACGTAAAGCTTGCTATGACCTAACCCCAATATACAGATTATTATAGATGAGAATATGCACGTGCTAACATAAGTAATTAAAAGAATTCAAAAAACCTTATATCATTATATAAAACTTAAATTTATCTTTTAGCATGTTCAATTATGCCATTTAAATCTACGGTAGTAGCGCGGTTAGTTGAGTCACGACTCGGCTCTTGTGTATAATCCACTTATCACGGGTTCGAGGAATGATTCCACGGATGACTCGATTAAATTTCAGATTAATTCCGGGACACGTGATTGGGGGCTGAGCGGCTGAAACTCCGTCACTGTAGTGGGGTTAGGCTAATGTACTAATCCATTTGATGGGGAAGGCATGCGAAAAAATTTACGGTCCCAATCAAACAAATTCTAACGGGTTTGGACCCGAGCGGAGAGCTACATCGCGGGGTTCGCCCCCCTCCCCTCATCCTTTTTTCTATCAAAAAAAAAAAAAAAAAAAAAAAGCTTGAAATCAAACCGAATATTAATGCATCCATATTTATACGTATTTTATTTGACAAATACAGATACATATTCAGATATTAATTAAATACAAAAATTCATATCTATATTTATTTTAAATAAATATAAATATATATTATATATTAAAAATATAAATATAAATATAAATATATATATAAATCAGATAATTAAATTGTATGACTATAAAATCAAATATATTATTAAATGAATGATAAATCAAATTAAGATCATATTAATATATTTTTAAAAAATATAAATAATATATAAAATTAAATAAGATTACAAGTATAATCAAATATTGTGATATGGATCAGATAATTATCTATTCATATATATCTTTATTTTTTTATTAATATAAATATAAATATAGATATTAGTTTAATATTTAAATTTTTATCTAAATATTAAATCGGTTCTGATCCGATATTATTTCCCAATATTTAAAACATGCCGGTTTGAAGGTGCGGTCCCCCAGGCCGACAGCGTTATGCCTTCGATGCAAATGGAGGATTTACTTGCCGCAATGGTATATAATATATAAAAAGAAATTCAGAAAAGTCCCGCCTTTCTGCGATTAATTGACTTTGGGTTTCGGCGGACACCGCCAACGTAGTTGATACTGATTCACCGAATTTCTTTTTTTTATAATATCCAAAAAAAATCTTGAAAATAGGTATTTTTAAATATATTTATAAAAATATATGTTTTTTGCCGCGTGATAAAAAAAATACTCTCTCCAATCGAATGGATGATACATGGCAGTCTCAAAAAGTAGCTGGACTGAAATCGTCTTTACCAAAACTGATTTCAGATGTACGTGGATCATACTCAACGAATAAGAGCGACAAGTGGTGTTAATCTGATCTGGACATGTGGCGGCAGACGGTGAATTTGTCTTTGCCAGAGATGATTTCAAATTGACTTGAATTCATCTTTGGCAAAGACGATTTCAAATTAAGCCATAATTTTTTTTAAAAATATTATTATGAAAGTAATTTAGTATTACATTAAAATTACGTCTTTTGCCAAAGACTTTTTTTTTAAATTATATTAAAATTATAAATTGAAAATAATATAATTAGTTCCGAGTTCGGATTTGTGCAATACGTACCGATAAACCTTAAACACGTCACAGGTGCTGTAAACCCCAATTTTTTTAATTACTAAACCCTAAATTCTAAATCCTGGATCGTAAACCTTAAACCCAAAACCAACCTTAGACTGAAAACACAAAATCCCTAGAATTTTTTGTTAAATAAAATTTTTTTATTAAATATTTATGGAATTGGTGCAATCTGTTATTTATTTGCGAGAATAGGTGTCATAGATTACGTGGATTGTATGGATATGAGGGAAAGATTTTAGGTTTGGACGTAGTAGCCAGGTGGAATTAAAATCGTCTTTGGTAAAGATCAGTTTAACTTTTCTAATGCAGTGAATTTTTTTATTAACCTAATTAGGATTAAATATATATAATTTAAATAATAAATAAGAATTAACATAAGTTGTAATTATATATTATATTATAATTACTAGTATGTGAAAATAATTTTTCAGTATCCCGGACCGGTGGCAGGACTAGGGGCTTGTTCGGAGGCAGAACCTGGGGCCGGACCGATGGCCGAACCCTAGAGGCCGGACCGATGGTAAGACCAATGGCAGGATTGGGGGCCGGACCGGTGGTAGAATTGGTGGCCTGACCTTGATGCCCGGACCGGTGGTACCGGGCTCTAGCCGTCGGATCGACAATAAGATCAATGGTAGTAAGGGGGCCGAATTGAGGGCCGGACCCTGTCAACCGTATCATCGTAAATAATTTTTTTATATTATTATTAAAAAAATTTCATTCGCGACGACTTATTGGTGCGTGTCGCTATGCACCGATTTAAAACCTTAGATCTACTACTCTTAAGTAGAATGGTGGGAGTAAGGGTCGAACCCACAAGGACTTTCAGGTTATTTCGAAGATAATTTCTTTTTTCTTAAAGAAAACTAATACTATAATTGCTAATAACGGAGATAAAAAATAATTACCCGTGAAGACAACCAAGATATGATATATTTTAAGAGTACGGCCCGTACCCGTGGATCACGGCCCGTCTCTTTAAGTATAGATCGGTCAAGATTTTTCTTCACTAGAATAAAACACTTACCTCAAAAATTCCGTATCTCTATCATGACTTATCCCAGCATTTAAATTACTTCATACAAGATAAAAATACATAAATCAATATAAAGTAAAATATATAAAAAAAATATTTATTTCATAAAATCTGAAGTATATAAAAAAAAAATGAAAGAATTGCAGGAACAAGGATCCCTCCTTCCCTTTCTCCTGTTTTCTGAGTAACACGTTTTCTGGAGTGGTGTAAGCGGCGGAGACTCGGCAGCACCTCAGCGATAAATCAGGATCCCGGGAAGGAAGTAGAGGTGGATGGTATGGGAAGAATGGTAGTGGAATGCACTAGGTGTAGAGTGGTGGATGGTTGAGTGGAATGGAGTCACGGAATATAAAGGAGAGTGGGAGAGAGGTGGAGTACGAAGAATGCCAAAGTCGGGAGAAGTGCGAAGGTTTTATAGATAAGAAACATTGTGTCGGGCCCGCGTGAGAACCACAGTGGTTCTTCATCCCAATCTGCTCAATAGTCTTGTGTTATCTACTGGATTGCCATACCCGCTTGCATGATTTTCATAACCATCCCAACGCCCCTGCTTATCCATTGCATGATCCCTGTGAAGCTAATCCCCTTGTTTCGTTCCAACCGAACTCCCTCTTCATCGAACAAACTCCGCGTTGATCTCCTTCCATGTTCAATAGCCTTATCCCATCCGAATAGCCTCTACTGTGTCCCACTTCCAGCGAACTTTTTTTGTTCGGACATCATCTAGCTTCCGACAATATATCTTCACAATAAAAGGGGTTTCTTTAGAATGACTTCAGTGGACTGCAGCAGGAGGAGCATGAAACCGTGGGAGAAGACCGGTAGCAGGGAAGAAGCACCGCGAAAGAGGAGGTCCGGCGGCTCGAGCAACTTCGGACAGTGGTGAAGAAGGGAAAGAGGAGAGCTGATTATTTTCCGGCCAAAAGAGGCCTCTCTGGCCGACGGTGAAGGTGTTGGGAGCTTGGGCGGCCGTGGGGGCAACTCTCCGGCGAATTCCGGCGCAATCCGAGCACTGTGGTCCACAGTCCTACTTCGTGGACCACTGGCCATGGTAGCCATGGACCGGCAGGAGATCTGTGGACCAATCAACCGGTCCACGATGGACCGGCTATAATTATTTCCAAAAGCTGTGCTGCTTTAAAACTCGTGCTAAATTCTTTTAAAATTGATTGTGGCCTCATATAAACTTCGATTTGGACCGGTTTGTGCCGTTGGATTCCATAAATTGAGCTCTACAAGTTGATGACCTTCTTTCCTACCAATGATATATAAAAATATCAATTCTAAAGATAATTAACTATTAATTTAATACTCTTATATATATAAAATATAATTATCACTTATTATTCCCACTTCCATGACTCGATGTAAATAATTTTTTTTACTAATACTAAACCCTAAAAACTTAAACCATAAACTATCGACCAAACTGGTACCGAACTGGGAATTTTACTAATATCAGGTTATCGACCAAAGTAGTACCGTGCTGGATATCATTTCAATCTATATATCTTCTTTGTCTTAATTATTGATTGTACTTCAAAATTGATGTTGCTGTTACAATTGATGAGAAGTTGATGCCACATGAGAAATCATGAATTTGATAATTAAATTCTATTTCAAAATATAGTTTTACAAATATAATACATAAAAAAAAAATAATGGTCCTAGATCCCACATGGTGGTCGTCTGTCTCTTCCTGCGTGGAGGTTGGACATGACGAGGTGGAGGTGCAACTTCAGCTGGTGGCTGATGCTCTGTCATATGCTCCATGACCTGGGATGTCTATTGTGCCGACACGTAATGCGATGAACCCTCGCCATAGGCCAGTCCTCGATATTCGGAATAATCGTGCTGCGTCATGTAGTCCGGTGCAGCGGTATACTTAAAATGTGCATCAACAACATCAGTATATATGAACTCGGACATCGGATATGGAGAGGTACTATAATGTCGAGTACCTCATCCATGCTGGAATGACGGAGGTGCTCCCAATGAAGATGCATAGTGGTAAGGCGAATGAGTCTCATTCTCTTTGTCGACCCCCTGATAAAGCTCCCGTAACGGGACACGTGCATGCTCACCGATAGTATGAATGACAGAATGACAAACATCCATAATAGTTTGGGAGTTCGTCGCTATGCAATATGGCTGAGCAAGCTAAAGTATCCTCGTGATGGCACTGCTCTGTAAGATAAAAATAAACAATAAATTTCAAGAAATATTAAATTTAACATTAATAAATAGCAAAACTTAATTTCTTACCATATAATCATTAATCGTGCCAGGACGACTGATGAATTGATGTGTGATGTTGCGGTACCACTACATATAGGGATCGTGATAATCCATAATACCATTATCTGGAGCACCATCTACAATATGATCATGTCGACTCATCCATAAATGAACAAACTCATGATGAGTGGCGGACCGGTCCTGGACGGGTCGTCCCCTCAGATCGATATGGTGCAGAGCCGAACGCGTATCAACCTGCTCATGCACAACCTATTGAATCCCGAACTGGCGCATCACTTTATCAGGTAAGTGCTACTCCACTATGAAAACAAATAAGTGACACTTGAGCACACCAGATCTGCTGACAATCTAGACAGTAATATGGTAACTGTATAAGTACTTCGACAGAATATGGCTGCCATATCACCTATTCATGAATAATTTAAAGCATAATTCGGTAAACAAAAACATATAAGACTAGTTAATCGTTTAAAAAAAATAAGCACTAATAATTACCTCGTCTACTTTCAGGTGATCTATCAAGTAACGATAAGAAGAGACCACATATGTTGGTACCCATGTCACACAAAAATCGTCTCTCCATCTGCAAAATAAATTTATTAAATTTGTTAAATAAGTCAGTAAATATCATACACAGTATAAAATTTAATATAAATACAGAACTTACCGCATCCCTAAAGGACCATGCGGTAAACCAGCTCCATCGTCATCAAAATCGATCATCGGATTTGGAGCATGTCGCTGTAATCTGCGTGGTGCAAGGATTATGAATCTATCCCATGCCCACAGCTGTAATAGAAGTAATGGACCAGCAATGTCACTGGCATCTCTTATGCTCGCCTTACAGATCTCTCTGTACAACCATGCGAGCCTTGCATTACCCCAACTATAATGTCCAATATCATCCAAATTGCTCGTCACGTGTCGTCTGATTCGCCGAGCGGGCCATGTATAGCTGAATTCGTCTTTGGAAAAGATGACTTCTCAAAGTGGCAAAGACGAATTTGCCTGATTTGTCGCCACGTGTCCAGGGTTTCTCCGGATAATGCCACGTGTCACATGATTTGCTCGCTACGTATCACTTGATTCGCCGAGCGAGCTACCCTGAAATCGGTTTTGGCAAAGATGATTTTTCAAGTTGAATTCGTCTCTGTCAAAGATGATTTCAGTCTAGCTGTCCGTTTGTCCTTTGTCATATGTCATCCATTTGGTCGGAGAGGATATTTTTTTTGTCCACATATACAGAAAAATACCTATTTTTTTATATATATATATATATATATATACACACACGAGAACATCCATTTTTATAATTCTTTTTATGTTATTTAAAAAAAATTCCAGATTCACCCACCGGGGATCAGGCTCCAGCCGCCAGCATTCACCGAACGGCGCCTCAATTCCAATTTTTACCAAAAAAAAAAAAAAAAAAAGCCCCCAAATTCCAATAAAGGAGGCGAGGCCGGAGGACGAACCGGGGCGTCTCTCTCTCTCTGCCTTCTTCGCCTCTGCGTTGCCGCTCGTTGGATTGTTCATTCTCGCGGAGGGGCTTCGCAGTGGCCTTAAAACCAGTCCTTTTGCCGCTAGGTCTAGGGCTCCAATCGGTCTCTCTCGAGTTTGGTGACGCCCAGGGCAACGTGATGCCCGTTTCTTTTTCGCAATGCTTCGATCGGTTTGAAAGCTATAGGGTCTGAGCAAGGACTGCGGTGTTGCGGTCCACGAAAGCGGCGTGTGGATTTTGATCGCTCTTTCTCTGTCTCAGCTTTGGGTTCGTTTTTTTTTTAGTGGATTTGGAGTCTGATTTGGTTATTCTCTTTCGGTTTCCGTTTACCGGTTTTGTTGCCGTGCTAACGTGGGGATCGGGCTCTTTGAATTGGTTGTTTTTATTTTTATATTTCTTTTTAAGCCTTAGTTAAATTGAGGCTTTGAATCGTATTCTTTTTTAAATCTTGTCACTTTCTTTCTGATTGGCGGTGGAGATTGGCTGTAGTTCTCGTTTTTTTGAGCAAAGTTTGTTTTGTTTGTTTTTTTTTTTTTTTGAATTATCTGGTTATTTTTTATATATTTTTTTCTTGTTTTCATTTGTCATTTGATATATTGCTTTGTAGTTGGTGCCTGGTGTACCGACTGAAGGGAAAAAGAAAATTTTAGAGTTTGCTTAAATATTGTTTTTTTAGATTGTGTTGGGTCGCTTTGGCAGCATGGATTTACAGAGTGAAGAGAAAGATGGGGATGTGGAAACTGTTTTTAGATCGAAATTAAGAGGATTTGGGAGCTTTGGCAGTAAGGATATGTTTTTTAGGGCCGACAAGATTGATCTAAAGAGCTTGGATATTCAGCTGGAGAAACATCTGACCAAGGCATGGAACAAGGACAAGGATGGTGCTCGGAGACCCATGGAAGAGTGGGAGATTGACCTCTCCAAGTTGGAAATACGTTATGTTGTAGCACAAGGAACCTATGGTACCGTGTATCGAGGCAATTATGATTGCCAGGATGTTGCAGGTATTTTCTCCTTTCTTTTTCAGGCGCTAAAATTTGGGAAGATTTAGTGTTCTGTCGGTGTTGTTCGTGCATTTTGTTGGTAACTTTGATTTCACTATGGACCACTCTTTTGCAATCAGAGACCGGATGGTTCTTTTTTTTTTTTTCTCATGGCTTCATATTAATCCTCTAATTGATGAAAATGATATTGTTCCCTTTCAAACTATATGTTTATATTGCTCTAGTTAAGCCGTATGCTTGTGTGGAGTTGGTGAGTTAATTACTAATTTTTATCAAACTGGGTCATAGTTGATTATGTTGCAGTATAATTCTCCTAGAATCATCAACTTCTAGCAATCCTTTATTCCTAAATCTACTTTTATTTCCCCAATTACTCTTGTTGCTGGCATGTAATGACTGTTGGCAACTGTTTTGTGAGCTATTCTTATAGACATCATTGCATTAGAAGTGTCCTTGTAGTATAGAACTATCACATCCTTAAGGCATTTCACATTTCACCTTATTCTTTCATTTTCTGTTTCTATTCAGCATCAATTATAGGTTTTTTATTCTCTATGATGCAAGGAGAAATCATACCTTCCATGGTCATGACTAGGGCTGGAAATGGGGCTGGGCCTGGTCCAATCCTTGGATAGGGTTAACAAATCATGCTACGGGCTAGGCTCGAAAGAGTTGAAATTGGGTTTGGGCTTAAATGTAGACTATTCGTTTTTTAGAGACTATTCGTTTTTTAGACTGGGCATGGGTATGTCATTGGCCCGGCTTGAATACGAGCCCGAACAAGGCTTGAAACAAAACCTGAGTTTAGGCCTAGACCCATTTGTTTTTGTATGGTGGTATTTGTAGAGGATAATAAGGAAGTAAAAGATAAACTAGAATGGGTTTAGCTAAGAATGATGTATCATGTTTTCTTTACTCGTGTTATAGGAGAGGGCCAAATTTTTGGTTAGTCCATTCACTTGTGAAGCAACAGTATGAAGTATTAAACTTCAATCAGGTTCGGGCCAGACCTATTTTTGGCCCAAGCTGGTAATTTAGGCTGGCCCAATTGAGTTTGAGTTAGGCACAAACCTTGCTTGGGCCTAGATTATCCAAAACACTTTGGGCTCATGCCCTTTCTAAAGCCCAAAAAAGATTTTGGGCCAGGTTCAGGTAGGGGCATGGCTCGGCCCACTTCCAATCTTACTCATGGCAAGCATCTGTCCATTCAACATGCATATACTAATCCCAAACCATCCCTATTTTCATTTTGTGGGCTTTATATGACTTGGTCATTGTTCAACATGCAAAGTGAACCAACCTTATGAACTATTGATTCAGTTTTTTAATTTCTATTTTCTTTTCTTATGGGAGGTGGGAGGTTTGGGGGAAGTAAAGTCATGACCATGAAGAATATTACTATCATTTCCATGTCTCTCACAGTGTCATCTTTTAAACATCTTATTCATCATGCTTTTTCATTTTCATATATCCGTTATTGCCTACTGAAAGCTTATCAATAGGCCAAAAATATAATGACATTAATTTGGACCATTTTTTTATCAAATCTTATGATGTTTATTTAAGAAAGGGATATGACACTGTTTGTTTAGGGAAATGAATAGGAGGTATGCTTTGTATAATGGCAATGAACAATAATACTTGTGAAATGTTATTCAAAGGTCTCTCACAGTTTTGTCTGGACATGATTTTTTTCTGCTTTAATAGGCATGCTAAAAATTTTTGATCCTTCTGTCTTTTACATTTTCTGGAGCCCTTGAAATAGCCATGATCCTACTGTCTATTCTTCAGTGATTTAGTGCATAAAAATATTTCATACAGATCTTGTTAAACTGATAATAGTATTTGTGAACAAAACAGTTTGGTGATTCAAAATGGCAAGTTGCTTCCAACGATCTTAAAGCAAGACATCTCATCTAGATCTTTGTTTATGTTATTTCTACCAGAAGGATATGAGAGATCTTTTGGTGCTTGCACTAGCTTCTAGCTTTGTTCCGTAGTGATGTCTATGTACGCAAGCAAGTATTTTCCACCTAGAATATTGCCTGTTATTGACAATTCTCTTCAGCAAAATGCCTTTGTCTTTTCATCCATAAGAATATTCTTTTACTAGGGAACACATTTTTCCATATTATCATTGGTTTGATGAAAAACATTGGTGGGAACAAATGCAATTCGATTTTCCTTTGAAACTTGAAGACAACCTGGAAGTATTATAGGAAATATGCAGTTTCTAAGTGGAATGTCTTGTTTTTTCCTCGTGATACTCTGAGTGTTCCCTTTTCCCAATCTCATATTTTCACTCAATTTTTTTCTCTAAATGTTTTTTGTAATCAAAACAAAATGTGTTTGAGCTCTGTCAATAATGTTAATTACAGATAATATGCGGCTTTATATAACAACCTTTACATAAAGAACAATTTTTGATCCTCTTTTGTTTCTTCATGCAAGGAACCTCATGCACCTGAACTTTCCAATTGACCATTCTTTTTATTTCCATTTCTGCTGAAATTCAGACACCTGTATGCTCAGCTGATCTTTATTCTAACAATTCTAGATTCCTTCAACATAGAGTTAGGGCTGCAAGCAAAGTACTGGAGTCTATAGGGCTGCAAGCAAATTACTGGAATCCGATCTAATATTAGATGACAAAATTCGAAGAGTCTAGATTTTGACCTGATTTGTGTAATGTGAGAGCACATTCAAAACGGACGTGGCCCATCTCCATATAATACATGCATGATTTTCCCAGTCTACATCAAAACTTAAGTTACTGTATACAAACTTATGTGGAAGTATGTTTCTTTGTGTTGTTTTCATAATCCTGATGTGTTCTTTCTGATAAATCTCAGGTATAGGGGCATCTGTTTTATTAAACTAACATGTGGTTGTTAATAAATCTAACTTGTTCCATACATTCTTCATAACGCTTGCATTTTTGTTACATGTTATTTTATTGCATATCAGTTGACTGGCCTCATCTGGACCCACTTCTTAAGGAATTTGATATTTTAGGGTGGGGCCTTATATCTAACCTGCTTGCAGTCCTACATGGACATTTGTGCAATAAAAACCTCTAAAAATGTTGAAGAAAAGAAAAACATTTACTACAAACTAGTCTATGTGAAATAAGATAATAGCTTCAAACAGTTCATACTTGTTTCAGCAATGTTACAAATGATTATTTACTGACAAAACAGTTGTTGTATTATTCAAATGTAGCATTGCAAAATAATCAATTTTCATATTGCAGTGAAGTTGTTGGACTGGGGAGAAGATGGTGCTGCCACGGATGCTGAAACTGCTGCCCTTAGGGCATCATTTCAACAGGAAGTAGCTGTTTGGCATAAGCTTGAGCATCCAAATGTTACAAAGGTAAGCATCTCCACAGGGTATATTTTAAGTAGTAGTCATCATGTGGGATGTGTGTCCTCATTACCAATATCATGGTCTTGAATTTCAAAACTGTTAAACCGTAGATATTTTAATTGTTTATTAAATCTTGTCTGGCTTTAAATTTCAATTGCATTAGATATGACTGTAAGCCTGTAATGTCAAGGTGTTTTGTTGTCTGTTTGGATATAGGAGCTTCATGCTGTTTTCTCTTCTTTATGTGGAGTAATGGATGCTCCATTCCTATCCTTGCCAATCTCATTAATAAGTTATGAACTCAAAATCTTTGATTTAGTTTATAGGAGCATCAATGGGAACAACAGACCTTAAGATTCCACCAAAAAATTCCACGAACAATGGTCAGACTACCATTCCAGCTCGAGCATGTTGTGTAGTTGTGGAGTATCTTCCTGGGAGAACGCTGAAGCACTATCTAATAAAAAATAGGCACAATAAACTCGCCTATAAGATTGTGATTCAGCTTGCATTGGATCTATCAAGAGGGTAAATGGCACTGATAATTATTTTTTTTGTAATAAAAAAATGCTGAATACTCAAAACATACTTTTTTAAGCACTATGTGTTGTTCTGCAGACTGAGCTATCTACACTCAAGAAAGATTGTGCATCGTGATGTCAAAACTGAAAATATGTTATTGGATGCCAATCGAAACCTTAAAATCGCTGATTTTGGTGTTGCTCGTGTGGAGGCTCAGAATCCCAAGGATATGACCGGCGAAACCGGAACCTTAGGGTACATGGCTCCAGAGGTGTGTATTGCCTATATATTACCATCTCGTAGCATGAAGTTCTTGAACTATCAGAATCATTTGGTGTTTACTGGCTACCTGAATATTTGATAAATTGCTATGCAGTGTCTGAATAAAATAAATACAGTGTTAACGAGAATCTTTTTAGGACAACTAACAAGCAAGAATATGAAAATCTATTTTTTGTTTGAGATAGTCAAGGAATTCTTATAAAATTTCATGTCCAGGTCCTTGATGGAAAGCCTTACAACAGAAAATGTGATGTCTACAGCTTTGGCATCTGTTTATGGGAAATCTACTGCTGTGACATGCCTTACCCTCACCTCAGCTTTGCTAATGTCTCCTCTGCTGTGGTTCGGCAGGTTTATTCGTTGCTCTTTCTAGTGGACATATGCGAAATCAAATCTGTCATTTTCACTTATTTCTAAGCAACATCTTAATAAATTGGCACTTTAAGGACTGGCATGAACTTGTTCATTAATTTACTTTTGATGCAGAACTTAATGTTGACAAAGAATTAAACATTGCAATTTTCTCTGATCATGTGCCAGAATTTACGGCCAGAGATTCCTCGATGTTGTCCAAGTGCTTTGTCAAGTATTATGCGAAAATGCTGGAATGCTAATCCAGATAAACGACCTGACATGGATCAAGTTGTGAGGCTTTTGGAGGCGATTGACACAAGCAAAGGAGGTGGAATGATACCTGAAGACCAGGCTCATGTATGCTTTTGCTGCGTTCCACCTCGTGGCCCGTGATGTCTTTTTCTTTTGTCAACTGCCATCATTGTTTATGTATAGGACCTGAGGAGTTTCAGATGTGATGCTTTCAAGTTGATGGCCTGGAGTTCATGATCTGAAAAGCTTCCTTTTGAGTCAGATGGCAGAAAATTGTTTACTGCATCGATTGTCACTGCAACCATCCATGGATTTTAAAGGTATTTGTAACTTTAAGAAGGTTAAGACTGTCAATTACAATAAACAGTGATTTTGTTGTCATTGTAATTTCTAAAGTTCATCATGTTCTTGACAAACAAATGGTATGTGACAGTTGATGATTTAAACCCCAGTTTTAATGCCATTCATCATCAGTATACATACAATACCAAAATTATAGGGAGCTTGCGTGTAATGCAGATTTTGTGTCAAAAAGAACCTAGTAGTAAAGTGTACAAGTGCTACTGTTGCCTGATAGTTTTCAGCAACTCAAATTATGGTTATGGGAATCTTTTTTTGTTTATGGGAATCTTTTTTTGTTTTCCCCTTTTTTTTTAAAAAAAAAAGTTAGCTGGAAGATTTTGATGCCTATTGTATCAGTGATGAAATTGGGGCCATTACCGTGGAAACATTTATCAAACAGGTCACGGTTTTTCGGTCTAGAAAATCCTTTAATGAAACTTTTCATTTAAGAGCAGAATTATAGGTGCAACAAAATGGCTTATTACCTCGGCAATTTTTCTTTTTTGAATTAAATTTTGATAAAAGTAAAACTTAGGTGCAACAAAATGGCTTATTACCTTTGCAATTTTTCTTTTTTGAATTAAATTTTGATAAAAGTAAAACTGATTACATGGTGCAAAGAGATCAATTGATATATCTGTTGCTCAACATTCTATTTCAAGAAATCATGACTATTATCTTAGTACCCATTGTGTATGTAATATGCAACTGTTGTAAAATAACTGGAAATTTTCAGAAATTGTTATAATGATCGACCCTGGATTGACTGCCGGTTTATTTTTATTCATTGTTGACATGTGAAGCCAGCAACTTAGCAAAAAGAGTCCTAACTTTGGGAAAAAAAAAAAGACTCAACCTTGTGGAAGGGACTAATATATATGGTGCTACCAATGCTAGGGCTAAATATAAAATGATAGTTAAACAATGACTTTGCAACAAAGAAATGCCTTTTGTTTCTAAACCCTCGTAAAAATGCAAAATTTGCATGGTTAATACTGTGCTTGAACATAAAAGAAAATGTATGTGCACACAGAAAGTGCATTCCTTCTTATGTGCAAGAATTAGAGCTGTTCTGATGATTGCACTAGATAGACAATTGATGATAACGCTTTAACTTTTATGTAAGCAGGAAAATTTTGAATCATCAAGTAGTTGTCTATTCAAAGGTGAAATTTGATTTATGGTGCAATACTACTTCAGCCTAGCATAGGAGGAACTGTTTCATTAACACAACTGATCATTTCGCTTGGTTGAACAACCGGCAAAAAATGATAGTTCTGATATTAGTTGGTTAACAATCTTGGATTTTCATGGCATACCAAACAATCTGGTAATACCTTCCAACTAGTTTTTCAGGCTGACATCATAGATTGTTATAGTTGGAGTGCGGTGCCAAGTTGGTTTTCTTGCTGAGTTTGGTTCTCAATGAAACCTAAAGCGAGAAATCACATTTGTGATTTGAAAACACTATAAAAGATTTGAACTTGATGCTGCTTTACTCTATATTTTTAATAATAGTTTAAATATGACACCATAAGTGTCTAGTATGTTTGATTTCTAGGCTTATCTAATAATTTTACTTGCTTTCTTTCAAGAATATTTTTAGTATTTCATTTTTCATTCATCAAGTTATCATGGAGATTGATCAAGAATAGGAAGATGTTTGTGGGATGTAGATCCATCACGAAAGAAAGACTCTTAAAGAAATACAAGCATCCTAACTTGGCTCGGAATTGACTTTGGTAGGACTTTGATGGATGCTAATATAAGGAATACCAGTGGAGAGAGAGAGAGATATCTTAAAAATTTTGCTTGATTGATTCATTTGTATTTTTTCTTATAACACATTCATAGAGAATAAGAATGATTCTTAGGCTACCATCATGAATGCAAGTAACTCTTTAAGTTTCAATGACTCTTAGTTTTCTAAAACTCTTGACTTTTAGACTCTCACAATTTTTAGACTTTCATAACTCTTAGACTCTTAGATTTAAGAGTTGTATGACACTTTGGTTTTCTAAACATATTAAATACTAGACTCTTAAACTTGCAACTATTAATGACATATCTATCTTCAAGATTAATTAATGTATTCAAACTCCTAGATTCATTGTATATGGATTTCAAAGTCCAAAGATTATACTTCAACACTCCTTAATCATTGATCATTGGAGTTTGAAGTTCCAAACTGATGCTACAATGGTTGAATGACTTGCATGCCAATGGCTTTATCAATTTGCTTCTTTGAATTGCAATGTTGCAAACTAATTAGATATGAGCTTTCTGCTTCTCTTAGAAAATGATACTTCACGTTTATGTACTTGGTTCTGCCATAGTCTAACTTATTATCACAATATAGAACTGTTGGTCATGTAATCGTTATTGTCAGATCCTCAAGTATCTTCTTTAACCAAATTGCTTGATTTGCTACACCTACTGCTGCTATATACTCTACTTGAGCAACAATTTCTTGCTTCCTTGAGTTCCAGCAAATTTCTCCTGAACCCAAAAAGAAACAATAGCCACTTATACTTTTCATATCATCCACACTGCCAACCCAATCCGAGTCCACAAAGCCAATCAATTCTGCCTTCTTGTTGGTTTTATATTTGATTTCCAAGTTCTTAATGCCTCTTAGAAATTTAAGAACTCTTTTGGCAACTCCTATATGCATGTCTGTTGATGACTGCATGAATCTTGATAACAAGCTTGCTGTGAATATCACATCTGGCCTTGTTACTGCCAAGTAGAGTAAACTGCCAACTAGACTTCTGTATTGCTTGGGATTGCTCAATGGTTCACCATCTATCTTGGATATCTTAAAGTTTATGGATAGTGGAGTTGTTGTTGACTTGCAACTCTCTATTTGAAATTTCTTCAAGATATCAACTATAAATTTCTATTATGAAATGAAAATTTCCAAGCTGTCTTGCTAGATTTCCATTCTAAGAAAGTATCTCATTTCTTTCGAGTCAGACATCTCAAATTCTTACTTCATGTTCTTCTTGAAATTCTGAACATCTTCTTTGTTACTTCTTATCACCAAGAGATCATCCACATATAGTGAGATAATGAGGACTTGATCACCTTTTTGCTTAACATATAAAGTTGGCTCATTAGGACTCCTAGATTCTTGATTAGTGAAGTAGGTGTCAATCTTACAGTACCATGCTCATGGGGCTTGCTTTAGACCATATAGAGATTTTTTGAGTTTATAGACCAAATTCTCCTTGCCTTTTACCATGAAACCTTCAGGCTGCTCCATATGAACTTCTTCCTCTAAGTATCCATTGAGAAAAACTGACTTGACATCTAGTTGATAAACGCTCTATCCTTTTTGGGTTGCTAAGGATAACAAGAGTCGGACTGTGTTAAGCCTTGCAACTAGAGCAAATGTCTCTGAAAAATCAATACTTGCCTGCTATACATAGCCTTTTGCTACAAGCCTATTTTATGTTTGTTGATGGAACCATTAGGATTCAGCTTTGTCTTGTAGATCCATTTGATTCTATGACTTTTTGCTTTTCTTCTCTTAGCACCAACACCCAAGTCTCATTTTTCTTGATCATTCTAATTTTTTTCTAACATTGCTTGCCTCCATTTTTCATGATTGGATACTTCTTTAAAATCTCAAATACTACAAATATGCAAACATCTACTTCGTCTGTTGCTTGATATATATCTATCAGTAGTTTGGTCTTTAAAACTAGTGATTTTGGAGACAAAACTACAACTGGCAATGATGGTGGTGCTTTAAAAGTTGTCTAGAAAAAAGTCTACAACTGACGATGATGGCGGTGCTCTGAGAGTTGTCTCCATCATTGTAATTATTGGGGCTATTATTGTAATCGTTGCTGTTATTGCCATTATTGATACTTAGCTATCCTATTGTTATGATAGTTACTGACCTTTTATCAATATTAGATGTGCTCCAATTTTAGAATGATTCTTCATCAAACTTGACATCTCTGCTAGTCAGAACTTTTTTAATTTTCAGATCATATACTCTAGCCCTTTGTCTGAGTGCTATAGCCTAGAAAGATGCCTTTCCTTGACTTGTCTTTAAGGTTTGTTCAAGCTTTACATCTGGGACATGGATATAGCAAATTGATCCAAAGACTTAGATATTTTATACTAGGCTTGTGATCATAAAAGGCTTCAAATGGAGTTTTTTCCTTGACACTCTGGTAGGCAACTTGTTGAGAAGATAAACTATTGTGCCTACTGCCCCTCTATCCAAAAAGACTTAGAAAGATTCTTCTCTGCCAACATGTATCTAGCAATCTCTATAATAGTTCTATTCTTCCTTTTGTATACACCATTCTCCTATAGTGTGTGAGCTGCTATGAGTTGATGTTCTACTCCATCTTTAAGAAATTTATTAAATTGATATGAAATATACTATGTACCTCTATCAGATTTGAGCACATCCAACCTGCATCCACTTTGACTTTTTACTATTACTTTGAATTTCTTGAAAACAGGGAATGGATCAGATTTAAGTCTCAAAAAATATACCCATGTCATTCGAGTATAATCATCAATAAAGAGCATAAAATAAGCATTCTGACTAAGTGACTTGGTTCTCATTGGTCTGCAGATGTTTGTGTATACCAATTCTAATTTCTTCCTTGCTCTCTAAGATTAAGCCAAAGAATGAAAAGGTTTCCTGTGCTATTTTCCTTGCTGACAAGGTTCACATATACCAACTAAGTTAGATAGAGCAAGTATATCTCTTACTAAGTTCTTTAACTGCAAGAACTTGAGAGATTCTAGATTATGATGCCCAAACCTTCTATGCCATAGATTTGTCTCATTTACATGCATACTAAAACTAGAAATGATAGGATAACCCATCTTTAAAGGAAAGCTCTTATTTTTCATGTGCACATTAACAATCTCAATATTATTAGAATCATAGATCTTCCAGGAATCATGTACAAAATGAAGAGAGTATTAACCATGCCGAGTCATTTGAGCAACATTAAGCAAATTTTGATTAACTATAGGTACTAACAACATATCAGAAATGAATTTAGTACATTTCTTGCTTTGAACATCGATGATTCCTTTTCTTCTGACCTTAACATATGCTCCATTTTCCATCTTTATGGATCCTTTGTAGTTTGGATCAATTTCAATGAAGATTTCAGCTTTGCTTATCATGTGATTTGAACAACCACTATCAATGAACTATACATCTTTGCTGGTTTCACCTTTTGTTGTAGCATGATCAGCAATGAACATATACCTTATTCGTTCAGCATAATGAGCTTGCTAATTCTGTTGGTAAGACTCTATTGCTATTGATGCAGCCTATATTATAGTTAATTTTTTTGTTATCGTGGTTGCTGCTATGGTCGTTGCTATTGACCACTTACTGCTTTCTTTCTGCAAACTCTTTTAATATGGTCAAAGTTTTTAGCTTACCTTTCTGCCAACAATCTCTCTCTAAATGATTGGTCTTATTGTAGATTCTACACATGGTGAAAATTTTCCTTTCTTCTCTCCTGAACCTTGGAATTTTTGATTTTTAGTTTTGTTGGAGATTATGGCCTTTTACCTGAATCTAGCTTGCAAAGCTCCTTCAATAACTTCTTCACTTCTCTTCAGGATCTTCTGTTCATGAGCCTTGAGAGATCCCATCATTTAAAAGAAAGAGAGATCTGATAAATCTTATATTTGCTCAATAGCAAGAATAACTGCATCAAACTTTTTAGATAAACTTTTAATACCTTCTTTACTACTCTTTGTCCATCGATCTTCTCTCCATAAAGTTTTATTTGGTTAATGATGTCTTGTATCTTGGCTAAGAATTCCTTAATTTTTTCTGTTTGCAACATCATGAGATTCTCGAAATCTCTCCTTAGAGTTTGCAGCTTGACAACTTAAGTCTTGTATGTGCCCTTGAACTCAAGTTATAATGTCTTCGATATTTCTTTTGCTGATGAAGCTACTAAAATCTCTAGAAAAATAATTTCTAAAATTGAGGAGTAGATAAAGGTTAGGACCTTGATGTCTTTTGCTATCCTTTCCTTATCCTGCCCCCTTTCTATATCTAATAGTTTATCCGTTATAGTTGGGGTTTCATATCCTGTTTGCACTACTTTCTAAAGATCATAAGTCATGAGGAAGGCTTTGATTCTGACTATCCAGTAGTCATAGTTTTCTTTAGTAATGGTTGGTGATGCCGAGAATGTGATATCGATAGAGACCGAACTCGTTGTGACTATTGCAAAAGTTGCAGAACTGGTTAGATCTGACATCTGTGTTGTGACAGAGATTGTGCGATGTTCGAATTTTTTTAGATTTGGTCCCTTTAAGATCAATAGAGCTCTGATACCACTTGTAGGACTTTGATGGATGCTAATCTAAGGGATGGTAGTGGAGAGAGATAGAGAGAGCTTAAAAATTTTGCTTGATTGATTTATTTATATATTCTCTTATAATACCTATTTATAGAGAACAAGAATGACTCTTAGACTACTTTTATGTATACAAGTAACTCTTTAAATTTCAATGACTTTTAGTTTTTTAAAACTCTTGACTATTAGACTCCCACAATTTTTAGATTTTCATAACTCTTAGACTCTTAGATTTAAGAGTTATATGATTCTTTGGTTTCTTGAACATATTAAATACTAGAGTCTTAAACTTGCAACTATTAATGATATATCTATCTTCAAGATTAATTAATGTATTCAAACCCCTAGGTTCATTGTATTTGGACTTCAAAGTCTAAAGGTCACACTTCAGCATGAGTGCTTGAACGCGGTAAGATTCTTTGAAAGGAATATTTCAACATTAAACAAATATCTTACTCTTTCAAGAAAATCTATGTAGAAAATTGGCTCTTCCGAAACCTGTTGTATTGATTTCTTTTCAGCGCAATTGTTTGCATTCTGTTAATAATGTGTCCATCAATTATTATCCATGGGAGTTTGCTAAGTAAATATGCACAGTCACGGCAATAAAACTAGGTGGA
Source organism: Areca catechu (assembly GCA_021397845.1). Classification (NCBI taxonomy): domain Eukaryota; kingdom Viridiplantae; phylum Streptophyta; class Magnoliopsida; order Arecales; family Arecaceae; genus Areca; species Areca catechu. Next base: position 205,086,388 of record CM038051.1, on the reverse strand, counting down.
AATGCCTCCCTTATTATCCTAAAAAAGATCTAGGGAGCAACATCATATATCTTTTTTATCATGATCATTATATGTAAGAGGATTAATGCATGATTAGAGCCGGATGTCTTAGCATCTTAACACTAGCATTGTACACTATTGACTTATTATAAGGAGCAATGTAAGCATGTATTTAATACTATACCGGACCATAATATAAGCGTGTATTTAATACTGTACCGACCATACACTGGATAGTTCTTGGATATTTATATTGGACCAATGAAGCCAAATAACATTTTCTAGTTGGCTTTTTTTTCGATGATATCTTGGGTTGTTATAAATGATATCATAGTAGATTTGGTCCATGGCTCATAATGACTAGGGGATATTTGAGCATAAGTTAATTTATATCGACCATCGATTAATTGTAATGTTTGTAATTAAATTTGAGTAGATTTGGATCTTTAGCCCGGCAAGAACACTAAGACTTATAAGGGGAAGTATATGAGGATGTACATATGTGTGTTTAATTAGTTCCATACTGATTTTATACTGCATAGATCTGAAGTACTTTATAGGGTCAATAAACTTAAATAACATCTTTTGGCTAACTATTTTAAGATAAGGTCCTCATTTATTATTGGCGTTGCAACGTACTTGTAAAAGAACTCTTAAAAATCCAGTTGCATATTATATAATATTAATAAAGATATTAATATATAATATAATATATTATATACTATAATAATATTATATTATAATGCTATATTATATTATAATATAAAAAAAGGGAGAAGGGAAGGGTAATATTGTCTGAAAGATCATCTGAGAGATAGTAATTTGGATTACCACCCCTATCAGAGATAATCCAGATTATCTCTTGAGAGGATAGATTGCCATCCAGAAAAATGTATCAAACACAGTAATGTGATGGGGTCCTATTAAATTATCAGTAATCTAAATAGATTGCCTGCTATCAAACACAACCTTAGTACTATATCGAGCATACACTGGATAGTTCTTGGATATTTATATAGGACCAATAAAGCCAAATAATACTTTCTGGTTGGCTTTTTTTTTGGATGATATCTTGCATGGGTTGTTATAAATGATATCATAGTAGATTTGGTTCATGGTTTATAATGACTAGGAGATATCCGAGCATAGATTAATTTGTATTGACCATCGGTTAATTATAATATTTGTAATTAAATAAAATTTGAGTAGATTTGGATCTTTAGACCGGCGAGAACACTAAGACTTATAAGGGGAAGTATATGAGGATGTACAGATGTGTATTTAATTAGTTCCATATTGATTTTATACTAGATAGATATGAGGTATTTATATAGTGCCAATAAATTTAAATAATACCTTCTAGCTAGCATTTCTAAGATAAGGTCCCGGTTTATTATCGGCATTGCATCATACTCGTAAAAGAACTCTTAGAAATCCAGTTGCATGGTTCTGTCGAGGAGTCGATTTATGATATAGATATAATCACACAAATAGCCACTGCAGTTGGAAAACTGCATGGAGTCAGGTCCATTCCGTTCTCAACAAAAAACCTGGACTTCAAAGCTTTCTGTCTCAAATATCAGATTGGTGTAGGCTTCCTGCTGTCTACTAAACCACATATATGTCCACTCCTGCCTGTTCCGAGCCTTTTGGGACTTGAAACAATGCTATTTCTAGCGTTTTGGATGTCATAGTTTGTTCTTCAATAAAGAAGCAATCACTACTTCTCTCAATTATTTCATTCTGCACTCATTTTTCCGAGCACTGATTTTTAAGCATTCTTTCAAAGACTCATGCCAACACTACAGTAATTATAAGAAATAACAACGGATTTTTGCCGACGCTTTTCCTTAGCATTGTTAACTCCCTGGGCGTGCCGACGCTTTTAAAAAGCGTCGAGAAAAAAATATATATTCCGACGCTTATAAGCGTCGGAATTCGAAATTTACCGACGCTTCTCAAAATTGCCGAAAAAATACTTGGTTTGCCAATGCTTTCCTTTTGCGTTGGGAAAAAATGGATATAACGATGCTTTAAAGCATCGAAAATTATCGATTACTTCCCCCCCCGAGCCCTAGCCCTCATTTCGTTCGCTCGCACCGCGCGCCGCCTCCCTCCTCTTCCTCCTCGATCCATCTCCTTCGTTCACACCACCGATCGTCATCTCCATGCTTCTCCGGTCATCTCCGCATTTCTCCAGTCATTTTCGGGCTTTTCCGGTCATCTCCGGGCTTCTCCATTCGTCTTCGGGCTTCTCGTCGATCTCCGGGTTTCTCCGGTCGTCTCCGGGTTAGCTTCTCATCTCCGAGCTTCTCCGGTCAGCTTTGGGCTTCTCCATTCGTCTTCGGGCCCCTCGTCTCCAGGTTTCTTCGGTCGTCTCTGGGCTTCTCGTCTCCGGGCTTCTCCGGTCAGATCCGGGCTTCCCGTCTCTGGGCTTCTCCATTTCCTCCGTGAATCCTTGTCGTCTTTGGCTAATTAAGGTAATATGTACTCTTCCCCCATCCGTGAATCACTGTAATATTAGAAAATTTTTAATTTTATATGTTTTTAATTTTTATGCTTTTTTCTCTGTGATTTATGTTTTTTATATGTTTTTCACTGTAATATTAGAAGATTTTTGATTTTATATGTTTAGGGTTTAGGGTTTATTATTTAAATTTTAGGGTTTAGGGTTTAAGATGGGGCCTTCCATACTCTTTCTTTTGGACATCCTGGGGCATCCTAAGAATTGAAGTTATAATTATTGATACCAAGCAAAAGTTTCAAATAGTTTTTTTCACCAAGTTTGTTCAACTAGAAATGCATTGTTTAAAATTATCAGGACCAAGAACTAATAAGCTTTTCATGCACAACTGTGATAAAATTGTATCAAAATCATATAAATCATGATTTCAAGAGAGAGTGATTAAAGATTCTACACGGTGTATATATTGAAGTAGCTTTGCACATATTTTAAAGCAAGAATTAAAATCACTATATGAATATTTAGTTTTGCAAGGATTATACTTATATTATACACTTCAGAAATGCATGGTATGATAATCAAATCCATTTACAAATGCATCCACTACAATGGATCAATACATATAATCAAAATACAATTCATTTAAATTAAATCTCGGTCATAAAGTTGATAAGAATATGTCCACTTGTTAACCAAGCACAATCTAAAATTGAGTATGGTTTTAAAATGCATATCCTGCCAGTCACTTCGTAAGAAGTAGGCTAGGTTTACTTTTAGAATGGATTTATGTTCACTTTAATTTTCGGAGACCGAGACCTTCTTCTTTGACAATTTTTTGTCAAATTTAATCAAGTCTATTTGGCGTAGATTAATTAGATCAAGTCCAATTTTGTATGGTCAATTATTATTATTATTATTATTATTACATATACTCATTAATCTTACTTCATTTTTTTTTTTACTTTTTTATATTATTATTTTTACTCTCTTTTCTATCCCCTACATAACAATGGTATTTTTCTAATAGTTCATTAACTGAATCTCAAGAGAATATGCATGATATCTACTTAGACATTTTTTTTAGTTAGAGGTAGTTTTGGATAACGCTGCATAAAAATATAACAAATAAATAGATAAATAGATAATGAATAAATCCTGAGAAAGCCAAGGAGATAGCTCCAACTAAAGCTCATTCTTAAAGAATTGTCAAAGAAGTTGAATGCTCGGGGAAAGCAAATATGAATATGAGAATTTATAAATAAATTAATGAAATATATCATAATCACCATCTTGTGAACTATGAGCCAATCACGGAATTGTGCTCATTAGAGTCTACTAGGTGATCAGTTAGAATGTAGAAATAGGTTTGGAGCATGTATGTGTACCATAAGAGGGTTGAACACAGGAAACGAAACACATATACGTACCCCAAATTATATGTATATAGCCTTATCTACCTAATTAAAAAAGAAAAATGTATGTTTACTCCATTAAATAATGGTCACCAGCTTAGTCTTACATATTAAATGGAAGGAAAACAATACCCAACAATAAGGCACCATCATCCAAAGAATGTCTATACCATTTTAATAAGTTTACCACCTCAACAAATGAAGGTAATACAAAGAAAAAGTCACTAGATATGATTGAAGGACAAAGGAGAATCAGACAAAGTGAGATTAGAACTTTCAGGCTTTCAACTCAATGGTATAATTCAAAGAACTAGCAAAAGTCTTCTTACTACTAATCTCTTGGGAGTTTATGTTAGATCTACAATTCAAAGCCTATAACACTAGACCTAGTTAGACCGAGCTTATATATTAGGGCTTTGACAAATTTCAGAAAGCCTTGAGCAGAGCTGTAGTTTTCTTGTCATGGTTAACCCATTTATGATGAACAGCAAAATCCCAGCCTAACTATCATTGAGAATCACTTCTTTTAATTGAAATACATATCAGTTTGTCAGACAATATGTAAGGTTTATCCCCATCCATAACCCAAATATGCTTTACATGTTTTGTTGTTTTTTTGTTATCAGGTGCTTGATTACTTTGAGGGTAAAGATGGTTTCTGCCATATTTTGAAATTAGTTTAAGGTTTGTATATGGAGGCTATTATGATTTCGGATGTATGTTTTCCTGATTCAACAATTTCTAATGGCTGCAATCTTGGATGGCAACCGATTGTAGTCGTTTTGATTTAGTTGATTGAGGTATATTTTGCTGATTCAACAATTTCTAATACCTATAATCTTGGATGGCCTTCTTTTGCAGGCAACCGATTGTAGTCGTTTTGATTTAGTTACAGATTAAATAGTAGATCTGAGCCTCCTAGTTATTTATTTATTTTTTTTCTTTTTCTTAGTAGAATATTTATGTTTCTTTATAAATTTCTTGGTATATACATGTATTTTACTGAATATGTTATGCTTTAAGATTTGTTTAGTATTGCATAGCTTTCATTTTAAAACCATCAATAGCTTTGTTATGATCAATAATGATTTTTAAAGTATTTTTTACAAAACTTGCATTGCATAGAAACATAGACCCGTCAATTGATTAAAGTACATATTCTACAATATCCGTACATTTATTTTATTTTTGTACGGATGGGAGAAATATGTACAGTGGTCAATTGATTGTCCAGTTTGGACAGTTTGAGAATTGCAAATAATTTTATAGGTGCTTACAGTAATCAAGCGATATGGATAGAGTTCCAGATATATTTCGGACAGTATTTTCTTTTAGTTCTCCTCATACATTTTTAGTTATATGGGGAGAACTAAAGGAAAATGCTGCCGAAGTTTTTCTGGAGCTTCTATTGCGTATCGTTTGGTTACTGTAAATGACCTATATAATTAATGCAATTCTTGAATGTGATAGGACCTCTTTACCTATTAGTTGATGATAGAGTACATTTATTAGTTAATCTATGTTATTTTTCATATATTTTAAACAAAAAATTACTTAGTGCATTGTTATTAACTAAAACTTTTTTTGGTATTTAGATAACTTGAAAGTTGGATCATTTTATCCTAAAATGGATAAAATCTGGATAAATAAATAAAGAAATACCAACGAATATTTAAATGGAGTTCGTGATTTCATTAAATTCGGTATGGAGAAAAGTAGTTTAAATGAAAAGATTTATTGTCCATGCCGATGATGTGTTAGCAGTCACTATCTAGATCCACAAATAGTAGAAGAACATTTGATATGGAATGGTTTTGCAAGAGGTTATACTCAGTGGATTTTTCATGGAGAACTTATGTTGCTAGAATCAAGTAATCAACCATCGTCTGATACTGGATCCAGTAATATGCAAGAGAATCTAGTAGGAGATGATGATATATCGGGTTTGATCACAGATACTTTTTGACATGGTGTTCAAAACTTTGTAGGTTCAAGTGGTACACATGAAACAACGGGAGTTCAGCAACCATCAACTTCTGAGTCAGCTCGGTATCATAATTTAATGAAAGAAGCAGATGAACAATTATATCCGGGCTATTTGAAATTTTCTAAGATCTCTTTTCTTATACATTTATTCCATATAAAATATATGAATGGATGGTCGGGTAAGAATTTTACTATGCTTCTGAGGTTATTAAAGGATGCATTTCTAGAAGGTAATGGTTTACCATCCTCTTATTATGAAGCAAAGAAAGTTGTCAACAATCTGGATCTTGGATATCAAAAGATTCATAGTTGTCCGAAAGACTGCATATTATATCATGGTGAAAATGCTGATCGAGAGTCATGCAATGTATGTGGATCTTCATGATGGACAAGTCATGAAGGAGATGAGGATGATGTAGTGAATGCAACAGATACAATGCGGTGTACAAAGAAACCGGCGAAGGTATTGCGTTACTTTCCACTTATTCCTCGGTTGAGAAGGCTATATTCATCATCAAAAATAGCTTCATTGATGAGATGGCATCATGAAGGGCGTACGAAAGATGGAATGTTGAGACATCCAACTGATATTTTAGCATGGAAGGATTTTAATGATAGGCATTCTGATTTTGCGTCTGATATTGGTAATGCTCGGTTGGGTTTAGCTTCAGATGGCTTCAATCATTTCCGTACTCTAAATTCTACATACAGTACTTGGCCAGTTATTCTGATATCATACAATTTATCACCATGGTTGTGCATGAAATAATCCTCACTTATCTTATCAATGGATATTCCGGGTGATAAGGGTCCCGGAAATGATATTGATATTTTTTTACAACCTTTAATAGAGGAATTGAAACAGTTGTGGGAAGGTGTCGATGCAGTTGATGCTTCCAATGGTGAAACATTCAAACTACGGGCTGCTTTGTTATGGACTATTAATGATTTTCTAGCATATGCCAATTTATCTGGCTAGAGTACAAAAGGATGGATTGCATGTCCTTGTTGTGCAGATTCGACACATTCGATTTGGTTAAAATATGGAGGAAAATTCTGTTATATGGCGCATCGTCAATGGTTAGAACCAAATCATCCGTTTCATTTTCAGCAAGATTTATTTGATGGTACCATAGAAATGGGATGTGCACCTATTCCACCTTCTGGAACTAATATTCTTAGACAAATGGATTCCATCAGTTACACATATGATAAATCTTCAAAGTCTAATAAAAAAGAGGAAGGGATGATCAAGAAGGTTTGCCAGAAAAAATGACTACTGCTACGGCGATGCACAGGTATTTGAAGATCCTGATAATTTTTTTGAAAATGAAAATGAGGAAGATGTACAGATAGCATCTACAACTCAGCCCCATAAACATTTATGGAAGAAAAGAAGTATCTTTTTTGACTTACCTTATTGGAAACATAATCTGATTCGGCATAATCTTGATGTCATGCACATAGAGAAGAATGTATGTGATAATCTGCTTGGAACATTGTTGAATCTTGATGGAAAGACCAAAGATAACATGAAGGCCTGAATGGATTTACAAGAATTGGGTATCCGACATGATCTTCATCCCAAAATGCTTGCTAATGATAGAATTTATTTGCCTCATGCATCTTATACCATGTCTGTTTAAGAAAAAGATAATTTTTTGATAGTATTGAAAAATATTAAAGTACCTAATGGATATGCATCTAACATTTCAAGGTGCGTGCATCTTAAAGACCGAAAAATCTTCAATCTGAAAAGTCATGATGGTCACATATTGATGCAAGATATCTTTCCAATAGCTTCAAGATCATCGATGTCTAAACCAGTTCTTACAGTTATAATTAGGTTATCATCATTCTTTAAGTCATTATGTTCAAAGGTTATTGATCCTAAAGAGCTTGATCGGTTGGAGTTGGAAATTGCGGTTACACTTTGTCAGATGAAGAAGATCTTTCCATCTGGATTTTTTACTATTATGATACATCTACTCATTCATTTAGCTTCGGAAGTCAAGCTTGGTGGACCGGTACACTACCGATGGATGTATTTTATTGAAAGGTATTAATGTTAATGTTTAATATTTAGATAATTTTTAATAAAAGTAGCGTCATGATGATGTATAAATAAAATTTTTAAATGTTGTAGGTATCTTGGACGATTGAAAGATTATGTATGAAACAGAGCCTATCCAGAGGGCTCTACTGCGGAAGGATATATTACTAAAGAGTGTTTGACATTTTATTCAAGATATCTTCAAGGTGTAGATACTGTGTTTAACAGACCTCAACGGTATAGTGATTTCGTAGCCAATGCAGAGTTGTATAAGTTCTTAACTGCAGGAATATTAATTGGAAAAGGTGAAAGTTTTGTATTGGACCATAAATCAATTGCACAAGCACACCGTTATGTGTTACTTCATAGTGAAATAATATCTAACTATCGAAGGTTAGCATATTTAATGTATTTCAATGGTTTTAAATATCATATATTATTTTTGAAACTATTTTAATAATTATATTTTTTATGCAGCGAATTCTTAATGTCTCAGCGACAAGCTAGTCATAGCACTCGACCTAATCCAATGATTGAGCACGATGGTTAGTCGAGTTATTTCCTACATGGCTTTCAAAACATGTTTGACATATATTTAAAGAATATATGTATAGATTCCATATCGAATAACATGTTAACAATTTTTATGATTCTTTAGGTATCAACAATGATGGAGAAGAATTGTTCAGATGAATTAATAGCCCTGGCTCGAGGACCGAATAAAATTGTCATCAAATATAATGGTTACATAATCAATGAATTTAAATTTCACACTAAAGATCGTGAAAAATTTAGAAAAATACATAATAGCGGTGTTATGGTAGAAGCTGATGGAAAGACTTATTATGGTGCACTTAAAGATATATACGAGTTAGATTACTATGGAATTTTTAAAGTCATATTATTTAGATGTGATTGGGTAGATATAAATTCATCAAGGGGTTTGAAAAAAGATGCAAATGGATTTATACTTGTAAACTTTACAAGGTTGATACATACTGGTGTCTTATTGAAGGATGATCCATTTATCTTTTCTTCTCAAGCTCGTTAAGTATTTTTGTACAAGAAGCAAAGGACAAAGATTGGGCTATTGTTATTAAGACAAAATCTCGGGACTTATATGATATGGGAAGAAAACTGGAAAATGATGATACTTATACGCATTCCATGCCATTCAATTTTGTACCAGTTGATGACGTACATGCTACAATACCCTTGGTTATGACAAAAGTTGAAGAAAACGCTAATGATTGATTCTTATTGGTATTAAATTTTATAATGTTTACAATTCGTAGTAATTATTATGTTAAATTACTATTTATCTTCACTAATTCTGTCTCTGATGTAAATGATAGGTCATGCGATGCCTCGCGGGCGACGCTTTCTTGGGGTGCAGTTCCAGCATTCCCGGACAGAGGCCGACAGTTCTTTTGGACAGCATGCTGAGGCTAGTACTTCGGAGGATGTTCATGCCGGTCCTTCCTCTCCTTCCACATAGCATACTACTGCAGCTCCATCATCATCGGGGCATCATGACCCTCCCGTCGATCCAGCAGATGATGGGATACATATTCAGGATAATTTATTTCAATATCCTCGGTAACTTTAAATTTGATTACACTTTTTATTATAGCTTACTTTTATCTATTTCTGTGCAGATGGATCGGGGAGTGTCAGACGTAGGCGCGGGCCTACAGTAGTACGTGATGTTTGGCAGATGCCCGAGGGTGAGAGGATATTGGTTGAGTGCAATGAGCTGGGGCAGCCAATTAAGAAAGCTTCCAGCTTATTGAGCTCTTTTCTGGGGACGGTTGCACGGAGGCATCAGCTTTGTCCACTTAGCTATGCTAAGTGGAATGATATACTTCCGATGTATAAAGTAGAGATTCTTCGAGTTATACAGGTAAAAAATTTGTATTAAATTATTTATTATCTTGTATAGTTCAAATATTACTATGTTTTATATTATTATTAATTATTTGTTTTGTAGGGTAAGTTTGTACTTCTTCCATCCCTCCATGACTTTGTATTGAAATCTCTCAACCGGAAATGGAAAGAATATAAAGTTTAGTTGAAGACGAAGTACAAGTTACCGGGTATGACAGAGGAGCAGGTAGTTGGTACCTGTCCTCCTGATATACCCCCGCATCAGTGGGTGGAGTTGGTTCACTACTGGTTTTCTGACAAGGGACAGGTATCTTCTAATTTATTTGAAGCAAGTTTATTAAAGAATATGATATATTATATATATACATACATTACTTTATTGATATGATATCACTTTTTGATTTTGTAAACATATTCTGATATTGGTAGAGCTGCCCGAGCATCTCAGTCTGTTCCCCACACATCAGGATCGAAGAGTTACGCGCGAGTCAGGCAGGAGTTCGTAAGTTTCTTAAACTATTCCCTTAATTTTTTGTGATATAGATTAAGTAGTTCTTGTTAAGTCCTTACAGGATATTTCAAAATCGTGTCCTAGTCTTGCAACAGATCACTTGATGACAATATCAAGGTACCTAAATACTAGGATTTAGAGGTGCTAGGATAAGTTATTTCTTATAACGGTACATTTATGTATCGCGGTACATGTATATGTGTCGCGGGACATATATATGTATCGCGGTACATGTATATGTGTCGCGGGATATATATATGTATCGCGGATGATGTATTGCGATACATATATGTGTCGCGGATAATGTATCACGGACGATGTATCGCGATACATATATGTATCGCGGATGATGTATCGCGGATGATGTATCGCGATACATATATATCTTGATACTTAAATAATTTTTAAAATAGTTTGACTTATTTGCTTAAAATTATAATATTTCTTGTAGGGCGATGAGTATGGGAGGGAACCCGGTCAGGTAAAGTTTTATCAGATAACTCATACTCATCGTGACGGCACTTTTGTCAGAGATGAGTCGAGGGATATATATGTAAGTTATTAACATTTAATTCATCTAACGATTTAAATTGTAATTTGTTAATCTTTAAAACCCTACTAATTTGTCTAAATTTATACAGGAAAGAGCTGCAGCTCTTATTGCTGAGCGTGTTGATAATTCTACAGCATCTACGCAGAGTAGTCGCGTCGAGGCCGAGGTATTTACAGAGTTGATGGGCCTGAAGCACTACGGTCGAGTGAGGAGATATGGAGTTGGAGTTACTCCCACTCAGTTATCTGTGGTCAGTACACATACACGTCAGGCTGTAGATAGTGCTCAGGATGTACGAGTTCGCAAACTCGAGGAGGAGATAGAGGATATGCGACGGAGCCATGCTGAGGAGATTCGACAGAGCCGTGCCGAGGTAAAGGAGATACGACAGAGAGCTGATGCCGATAGAGCAGCGATGGATAACATGAGACAGCACATTGAGCGGCTTACATCTGTCATACATATGTTTGTTCCACATCAGGTACATATATATATATATATATATATATGATTTTAAATATATATTTTTATGTTAAATCAATAATTTATATAATTCCCGTGTCATTAATAGTTTCGTAAGTTAAATATTTTAAATATTTTTTTATAGGCTTCTGGAGCATCAGATCCACATGGACCAGATGACGATCTACCTCCTGCAGATCATTGACCTCGACTTTTTTATTATTTCACTCTATGTATTTTCATGTATTTTTAATTTTATTAAACAGACATGTGTAACAAACTAATATTAAATTGTAATGTATTCTATTTTGGATTTATATTTTGATTTATGTTTGGATATATCATGAATGCCTGGAATGAAATTGAAATATATCTTATTTATGTACAGGTTAAAAAAATTGTATAGATTTCAAATTTTAAAATATTTATTTTTTTTTTTTTGAAAAATAAAATTCCCGACGTTTTAAAGCATCGGGAATATCTTTATTCCGTCGATAATTATCGACGCTTTAAAGCATCGGGAATAAGTTATTCCCGATGCTTTCAAAAAGCGTCGGTAATTATAGTTATTACCGACATTTTAAAGCGTCGGTAATTACGTTTTTAACGACGCTTTAAAACGTCGGAAATAATATATTTCCAATGCTTTTTAAAAGCATCGGCAATAATATTATATCCGACGCTTTAAAGCGTCGACAATAACTGTAATTACCGACGCTATTACAACGCTTTTACAAAGCGTCGGAAAAAACCGTCTCCACTCTTCGCTTTGCAACGCTTTTGCAAGCATCGAAGATGTTTTTATCGATGCTTTAAAGTGTCGGTAAAGATCAATTTAAGCATCGTTAAAAGTCCTGTTCACTGTAGTGCAAACACCCATAGATTTCCATTCCTAAGTTGGCACATAAGTTGAGTGCCCTTATTTTATTTGATATGTCCACCATTTGACTTGTCTTGACTCTTTGAAGTCATGATTTAATATAGGAGAACAGTACTCTTATGGGCAACAAGGTGATGAAAACAGCATAGAAAAGGTCAATTTTTTGAAGATCCCTTGACTCAGACCCAAAAAACTTAACTGACCTTGGCAGTGACTAAACTTCACTGCACCCTAAAAAGCTGGTTGATCTCAGTTAAATGGATGCTAACCTGTATTGCCACCAGTGCGTAGTTAAACCAGGCCAATGCCTTCAATATTACCACCAGAAGATTCTGAGATAACTTCCTGCTGACCAGGCTGTAGTGATGGTGCCTTTCAGAGATTTGTGAACTGTTCTAATTCATTCTGTGCCTTTTAAAGTTCTGTGTACTTCCCCAACGGCCTCAGTTCTTATGCATTTTAAAACAAGTTTCTTATCCATTCTATCTTGCATTGTTTTTATTTCAAAAAACATGTTCATTGAAACAGCATTCAACATCAAACCAACAGCGTAGTTTTATTCTGAGAAAACCAACAACTTAATTGGTAGAAGTAGTGATGCTGCATGCGAATGAGGGAAATGCATCTAATAAGAATAGATGACTATCAATTATATGTTATATATGATTGACATTGGTCTAATACAACAAAGGTTAAAACATGAGAAATATGTATGATTTCGTCATGCACTAAACCTATGCCTATGGTCCTCTCTTCTTCTTCTTCTTCTTCTTCAATAACATTATCTTCAATAACTTATTTTGGAGGGGTTTCTGCTGGATTTTATCACCATGAAGCTTGAGCTGGCATAAATCATGCTCCACCATGAATCTTAAGTTCATCACTTTGTTGTGCTTATGATGGAAAGGAAACAAATTATTTTTCACCATGAAGCTTGAGCTGACATGAATCATGCTCTACCATGAATCTTAAGTTCATCACTTTGTTGTGCTTATGATGGCCAGGAAACAAATTATTTTTCTCTACGTTGAATGCATATTTAAAAGAATGAATAGTATATATATCAATCAGTGTCACAGATGCAAATACCTAACTATAACAATAAATTGCAAAAAGTGAATATTGATCAACCGAGAAAGGCCAATAATAGACTTGACACTCCAAAATGATCCAATAAATGCTAGATATCACCAGCTTTTTATATATGAGGTCTAAGATATATACTAGAACTCATAATTGCCCACGTACGTAACAACCATCTGATGGTATTGATAACTGTTCTCACAATTTTCTCTCGCTTTTTTTGGCCTTCTGAACAAAGAATTTATAGACAAAATAGGGCCCATCTTTTCTTCAACTCAGTGGTCCAATGAGTGTTTAAGCTGCCTTTCTTGCTGTGAAGAAAAGACCGTGAGAGAGAGAGAGAGAGAGAGGGAGAGAGAACAAAGTCATCATGTAACTAAATACTGGGAGGTCCTGGACAGTGTCTGTAGGCATGATGGTCACTTAGGAGGTACCAAAAGTGCTTTGTTTGGAGCTCATATATCATCGTATAATTCTTTCAATGCGAAGAACTCCGAGAAAATGACATGGGGAAAAAGCCAAGCCGGAGAACAAAAGGCCTAAGTTAAGTGCTTTATTTGCAGCTCGTGTATATATATATATATATCAAAATATAATTCTTTCAATGCGAAGAGCTCCCAGAAAATGACATGGGGAAAAAAGCCAAGCCGCAAAACAAAAGGCCTAAGTTAAGTGCTTTTATTTGGAGCTCATATATCATCATATAAACCTATCAATGCGAACAGCTCCCAGAAAATGACATGGGGAAAAAGCCAAGCCGGAGAACACAATGCCTACGTTTGGTAAAAACCGTTAAAGGCTAGAGCTAAGCATGATTGCTAAGAAGGTCTTAAAGCTGAAAAAGTAAAAGAGAGAATGCGAGAAATACTCTGCCCAAAGTATGGACCATAGATCTTTGACTGCCGTCCTCTCTCTCTCTCTCCCCCCGCAATATGTTTGGTTAGAGTTTTTAAAGAAAATAAACGAAAAAGTAGCTTTTCTATATGAATAAGATCCCAATATTTGGTTTCATGAGAAAGAAAAATTATTGTGGGATAGAAAAAAATACTTTCCCATTAGCACGGAAAGGGTTTTTTTTTTTTTTTTTTTTTCTTTCACAAGTACCTTTAAACATTTAGATAAAATGAAATAAGATTTTTTTTTAAAATTAAAGATGTAAGTATGCAACATATATTTTATACTATATTTTCAGGAAGTGAATGTTCAATGAAATTCAAGCTACTCTAGAATGTACAATTTTTCTATGGGCAACTAAACATACAAAATATATTTTTTTAAGGTATCGCATAAAAAAAAAATTTTGAATGAGGAAAAATATTTTAAGTATTTTTCTTTGGTTTTAAGTTCTTAAGAGAGGCTTATTGGAAAAAATAGAGACAATTTAAGGTTACACTATATTAGACACACACACACACACACACAGATATATATATATATGTGCTTGGAAACCAAGCTATGGTAATGTATTTTTTAGGACTCATTTATTTCATGGGAATTAGGATGGTTGGTGAGGGTGAGAAGGAATCCATGTCTCTTGTATCCATGCAAGTGGCTCTATTAACTTTGGTCGGTTGACATCTTTTAACCTATAATAATGCTGTTTATGTAGCAGGAACATTCTCGAAACAATGCCATAAAACCTTTTTTCGTTTGCAGACTTCTGGTTAAGGTTAAGGTGCAACCCAAACAGTAGCATCATGTGACCATGAGAATCATGACCTCTCTCCTCCTGATAGGACATGCTATTTTTCAAGGCTGTGATAGGAGGCAGCTGCTGTCCTGGTACTCGTTGAAAGGCAGGTATATGATTCTGCTGGATTGCTTGATGCTAAGATGTCCCCACAAATTCTATGAAGTGACTCATTTTTAGCTCTATTCTTTGAAGAGCCATCCCAAAATGTGTAAGCATTGGAGACACACTTGGGTCACATAAAGTAATATTGGCATTCTTGATCTAGTGCAACAGAAGAGAGTTCCATTGGGCATGTAGTTTCTCTATCATTAAAAATGGCACATATTGCCCCCATCTACTAAGTACTTTACACATCAAAAAAAAAAAAAAAAAGGGCCTCTTGAGGTATTTCAGACATGGCATGAGACTAACTTGCTATTTGGGATCGAGACATTCCATTTTCCTAATATATAGGTATATACCATGACTATGGGTAAGTTTCATGTTGCAATTTCATTGTTGGTAGAAGTTACATGATGTAGCCAAAATCAGACTAGCCAATTGAAAGTTGACATGTGGCATGGCAGGAACCAGTTGCACTCATATTCTTGGACTGATTGAAATAAAGAAAGTTTGAATTTTAGAGTCCAACCTCAATAGAACAAAGTCTCTTCATTTATAAAAGAAGGTCCAAGATATCTAGCATGCATCACGTAAAATATATACTCTCTAGTCTCCCTTTGCTTTTCTGCCTCCTCTTCTCTTTGTCCTTCGGTTCCATGGAGCCTTTTTTTTTTTTTTTTTTCCTAATCTCCTCACCAAATCAACTCCAATCTTCAAGTTCTTGTTTTTTGTGCGTGTAGGATGATAGGTGTAGATCGAATCTTCTTCTTTGACCATGAATCTGTTAGCAGTTTTCCATCTATCTTATCAAAATTTTGATGGTAACAATAAAGGTCCAAAGTACTACTTTATTTTTAATAGAAATTGGCTGGTGACGCATGTGATGATGGTGGCCATAACCATTGCTTGGAATATCATATCGTGCAAACAATTAAATTAAGGCTTGTTTAATACTATTCGGCCTCGAGGCCTTGGTCCTAGATCATTATTTGTACAATTAGCCTTCGTAGATGATCCTAGGGATCATTTAACACTAGGTTAATTTGTAACAACGGTTGGCCAACTCCAGTGTCTTCCTCCAACCGATCGAACGGTCGAGAATGCAATGACCTACATGGGTCCACACGTACATGTAGCTAGATAATATCCAGGTCATGCTCCTTGGGTGTTGGAGTAATGGAATCATCATGCGTTCATTGAATCCAGATCTATGTTGTCCCCCTACAGATCCCATTCAAGCCCATAAGTGGGAGGAAATCATCGAATGGACCTGAGATGGAAAAAGGCGTTGGTGGGGGGGGGGGTCACCCTCAGACATGGTGGTGCTGGGCCCGGCAATCCCCCCCCTTCCTTCGTGGCGATCACTCTCACTCTCTTTCTACAACTTGTGTGGGATTTTTCTACGATCTCCTCGAAGGATTCCAGAGACTCACCCAAACACCAGGTCAATGGCTAACAAGACATGCAAAAAGAGCCACCATTGCCCATTTGGTTATGGTGCTATTGCAGTCTTAACAGGATTGGTTGATGGCAGATCAAATGAGGCCAATATCCACCCATGAATACCATTCGAAGACTCGACTTTGATAGACAGTCACCATAGTTTTGTCCACTTAATTTGGAGCCATGTCATCGAGGGATCGCACCTTGTGACAATCTCGAACACCTTAGATTCATCTTTGGGGCCCCGGCATCATGTGAGTGGAGCCTTCACTAGAATAGCGAGGTTGTCGATGGGGACTCCCCCATTCGGTAATGGAAGCATGGGCTCCATGAGGCCTCCTCTCGGAGTGTTTCGCCGTCAACTCGATATATTTTACTCTCGTGAAATATATCATTGCTCTCACTCGATTGGGAATGACTTAGATTCGCGTGATCTAAGACCGTCCCATGGGGCCGACACGGTCTCCGACATTGGATGCGGTTTATTGGGGTTGGTCAAGCGAAGACTCGAGAATTGAAATGAAATCTATTTTTTTTTCCAAGGCTTGGAAGTTGATCGGACGGGGCTGTACCACGGAGAGTTTGTTGGGGACTAATTCGAACCATCTTGGCACGAAGATTGCAAAGAAGATCCTGAACTGGTGCAGTGCATGCAGTTGGATTTGGCTTGGAAGAACTCAGAAGCAAACCACGTTGCCTTCCTCAAAAGCCATGAGCTTTGTCCAATTGTTTTGCGCACCTCGGGCAGGATTCTGGAACCAAACGATGCAAAAAAAAAAAAAAAAAGAAAAAGAAAAAAAGAAGGGCTATGTTGTCTCGAAACACCACCCAGCAGCCATAAGGGCATGCTCTTATAAAACATTAAGCTATGAAAGCCCTATAAAAGAATCAAGACATAGCCCATTGATTCAGCCAAGGCCAACCCCATGCAGCCCAAAATTCTAGGACCATCTGATCACATCAACAACCATAGGGTTGCAGGTTCACTCAAAGGCTAATACCCTCAAAACCCTGGAAAGTCCACACTTCCCCATGCAGAAAGGAAAGTTCTCTAAACATTCCCCCTGACCCTAGACCACTTCACAGCCCCACACTGATAAAAAAATCTACCAACACATACTCATAAAAAAAAAATAATAATAATAATAATAATAACACATACTCATACAAAAACACATACAAACACACTAATTAAAGTGAAAAAGAAAGGATTTCTCTCTGAATCTCCCCCTCATCTTTAGCTTTTTTTTTTTTTTCTCCTTTACCTGCTTTTTCTTCCCCTGCCCCCCATGGGAAGGCCAAATAGAGCCGGGTGCAGCGAACTGACCGCGGGCAGGGTGGTGGGAGGCAGTGATTGAAGAGTGGCCTGGCCCGGGCGGCTGCCGGGCAACTCGGTTTTTTCTTTGTTTTCTTATTTTTTTTTTTTTTTTGAATATAACTATAATTTCAAAATATTTTTTATATTGCCTTTGCCCTGTTTTAGGTTGGCATTGGATTTGGGGCAAAAGGCCTCGAGACGGGGGAAGGGAAGGGAGAAGAGAGAGAAAAAGAGAGAGGGAGAGAGAGAAGGAGAGGGGGGGGGGGGGGGGGGTGTGGGGGGAAGTGGGATAAAAGAGAGAGAGAGAGAAGAAGTCTCAATCCTTGCACTTTATTCTCTTCAGATAATTGGATTACTTTGCGATATACCGAGAACGAGGTTTCGAAGGAGAGAGTTTGTGTCCTTCCCTCCCCCCCATCCTCTCTTGCTCTCTGTTTAGTGTCCGCATTGCTTCGTTTGTCTCCAAAACCCCAATTTAAAACTCCATTGCATTTGTTTTCAAGCCTGTACTACTCTACTCGAAGTTTTTTTTAAAATATCTTTCTGGTTCCGATATTCGAGATTTTATATCGAAATCCCAGTGAGGAAGGAGCAAAGGCCTCCTTTTTTTCGTTTTGCAGTATATGGTTGAGTTCTTTGTGAGATTTATACGAAGCCTAGAAACTATGTAAGATTGGTTGGGGATGATAACAAACCATCCATTGTTTTCCGCTTAGAAGCTCTGCGTTCTGATCTGTTTCAGTGGAACAAATTGGGGAATGTGCTAGAGGAAAGAAGTGGGCCTCTTTCCCCTTGGCTTTCTTCTGTTTTTTTGGAAGTACTAGGGTAAAGATCCATTTGTTTCCTGTTTCGACTTCATTTCATCGTCGATAGAGGTCTAGTCTTTTAAAGGAGGTGGAGGAGGGGAGGGGGGCACCATTTCTTTGGAGCTGTATGAAGGAGTTCTGAAACAATGAGAGATGAAAATTCGAAGAAAAGCAAGGTTTTTTCCGCCAAAAGAAGAGATTTTTTTTTCTTCATTTTGTAGTAGTTAATGTTTGTTGTCTTTAGGATTGCTGATTTATCTTTTTTCTGTTTTCCCTCATTTTGTGGGAGAAGCTATCATGGTCCAAGACAGTCAGAAAGTGGTTCAGCAGCAAGGGCAAGGCTCAGGACTTTCATGCAGATGATGTTGTTGGCAGAGGTAAGTCCGTTGCTCCTCTTCTGGATTTGGCCTCAGTTCTTCGTTACTAGTTGTGATTTCCTTTTTTTTCTGGGGTTTTTAGTATATAGAAGTCTCCAGCTCCTGGATTTGGGGCTCAGTTCTATTTCCTTTTGTTTCTAAAGATCTCTTCTTTCCCTTGGATCCTTATTATTGTTCTAAATAGATTTGTTTAATTTTCACAAAATAGCTGAGATTTTCCTTCAACTTCTCTATATAAATTCTGCAATCCTTAAAAAAATAATTTCAATTTATAAGTTCATAGCTCTGATGAAGGCGACAGTACTCAAAGACTCAAGCGACAGCCCTTCTTTATCTTTATCTTTTTTTTAAACAAAAAAATTGCGTGTTCTGTTCAGGAGGTGATGAAAAATGGAGGGCCAGCTTCTTGGAGAGAGAGGCATCCACAGTTAAGAAAAGCAGAACAGGTTAGAGTGCCAGGCTCCTCCCTGCCCGATATCTTTGCACCACATCTGAGCTGCTGCTTTCTTTTGTTCTTTTTCAAATTCCTTTGATTCCTTGAATTGGCTGCACCTTAAATACTGTCCCTAGTTGCTTGCTGATTTCCAATGGGTCCTCAGAGAGATCGTCCAAACGAAGCATGGATCGAGTTTGGCGAGGAAGGAATGATCTTGAATCAGCTCAAGTTACAGATATTCAGCAATACAGGTAATTCAGATTAACTCCCCATCAATCTTATTTAGCTCCTGCACTTGCTAATTACATTGTGTCTTCCTATGTGTGATACGAACTTTTATTCTTCTGCTCCACTTGTTGTGTAGAATGTTTGTTGCGACATGGAATGTAGGAGGGAGATCCCCCTCGAATTCCTTGAGACTCGAAGACTGGCTCCATGCTTATCCTCCTGCTGATATTTATGTTTTGGGGTATATCTCTCTACAGTAAATGTAAAGCATGCAACTTATTTGTGGTTAACATATATCTCATTAATTCAATCCTTGCTGCTTCTTAGGTTTCAGGAAATTGTTCCTTTGAATGCGGGGAATGTTCTAGGTGCTGAAGACAGTGGCCCGGCAAGAAAATGGGTGTCTCTCATTAGAAAGGCACTGAACAATCTTCCTGGCACTGGTGGTAGTGTAAGCTACCACACGCCCTCCCCTGTTCCCAACCCAATTGCTGAGCTTGATGCCGACTTTGAGGGTTCGGCAATGAAGCAGAAGAGTTCATCTTTATTTCATCGACGATCATTCCAGTCCCTGAGCCGTAGTTTAAGAATTGATGGAGATATCATGGTCCCACAGCCAAGGCTGGATCGTCGATTCAGTGTCTGTGAACGTGTCAGCTTTGGGAGCAGACCAAGTGATTTTGATCCCAATTTTAGATGGTGTGGATCATCTGATGATGAGAATTTTGGCATGGAGTCACCTAGTACTGTCATTTTTTCACCAATGTCATATGGCTATGGTGCTCCATCAATGGAAGAGAGGGATAGACCATCAGGAAAATCTAGGTAGCCCTTTGCAAGGCTTGTTTATTTATTTTCATAATTTTTTTAACAATTTTGGTCCAACGTTTTTTTAACTCTATGTAAAGCTTTTCCTTCCTTTTTTAATCATCATTTTACTTTATAATTCATTCTTTAGGTTCAAGCCTATGCCATTGCTGAATTAGTCTTAAATTTGAACTTGGGACAATGCCAGGTACTGTTTGGTGGCAAGCAAGCAGATGGTTGGGATATTTCTCACAGTGTGGGTGAGGAGTGAAGTTAGAGATGATGTAAAGAACTTGAAGGTATCTTGTGTTGGGAGGGGTTTGATGGGTTATCTCGGCAACAAGGTAAATGCCATGTATTCATATTTACTTTTCCTTCCTATGCTTAAACAACTTACTATTTAACATTACTTCACTTTCAACATTAACTAGTACCTTTAAGCAATATATTGATACTTTATCAGTGTTCTATCTATTTTCGTGCTTTTTGAACATCATGAGTAAAGAGGAGGATATTGTCCTTCATCCAGGGTTCAATTTCCATTAGCATGTCTTTGCACCAAACAAGCTTCTGCTTCATCTGTAGTCACTTGACATCAGGGCAGAAGGAGGGAGATGAGCTACGGAGGAACTCTGATGTCATGGAGATTCTGAGGAAAACTAGGTTTCCACGGGTGCATGGTGTTGCTGATGAACAGTCACCTGAAACAATTCTCGAGCATGAGTATGCCCCTTTTTCAGATTTGACTGACCGAGATAAATAATTTAAATTTATTTAAGCTTGCACTTTTCTTATTTCAGCCGGATAATATGGCTTGGGGACTTGAATTACCGCATCGCTCTTTCATATCGCTCAGCAAAGGCTCTAGTTGAAATGCAAAACTGGGGAGCATTGTTGCAAAGAGATCAGGTAGTTTTCGCACTTGCTAAATGCTGGACAACTTTTGTTTATATTAGCAGGGCTTCTTAGTCTGGCTTTCAGCGTCTTGAAATTCTTCTGTGCATGATGGGGAGTTCACTTGAGGTTAAGAATATGTAATTGTTTTCTTTACTTTCTCAATATTAGAGGAGGAAAGAGGGAAGATCTCTTGGGACTTAGAGAAAGTTATGATTCTTCTGTTCTTCTTTTCTTAATTGTTGTGAAGCATGGAACCAAATCTTTCATGTCTTTAACAGCTTCGGATAGAGCAAGGATGTGGTCGTGTTTTTGATGGCTGGAAAGAAGGAAGAATATATTTTCCTCCAACATATAAATATTCAACTAACTCAGATCGGTACGCGGGGGATGACATGCATTCTAAAGAGAAGCGGCGGACACCAGCATGGTAAAAGCTTAAAGCTTGACATCTTGCAGGAAGTAAAATTTTCCATATCCTGTTTTGAATTTGAGTTTCTGAAGCTAATTGCACTATTTGTATGTGTAAAGGTGTGACCGTATATTATGGTATGGAAGGGGCCTCAATCAATTGGCTTATGTTCGTGGTGAGTCCAGATTCTCCGACCATAGACCAGTGTACAGCATTTTTTCAGCAGAGGTTGAAATAATCTGTCATAGCCGAAGCAGGAAGAACTTGGGTTGTTCTAGCTCTAGAATAGAAGTTGAAGAACTTTTGCCATACCCGCATGGATACACTGATCTCAACTTCTATTGATGGGGCCAACTGTACAGGACCTATGTTAAGGTGATTGTTCTTTTGATGAAAGATAATATATAGTTGATTGTGCTACATGCAGAGACCTGAGAGGACACAGACCACCAGTGTTTTTTCATGTGGTAAGTGATGATGAAAGATGCCCACATATACTTTCAATTGCATATACCCATGAAAGAGATACTACCAAACCTAACCTATGAAGAGCAATTTTTTTATATATTTTTGGAGTAATAATTGTAGAACCCACTTGCTTATATTTTTCCTGTTTATTGAAGTACTGAAATGTGCTCTATGATAATGTAGGTTATTCTGCATCTCTTGAATCCAAAGAAACAAGCTTTAATCTCTTTCTGGATTCAGAGGGCAATAATCCAATTAGTCAAGCAGGTAGTCATTCTTTTAGTACAACTAATCTTTACCAATTCTTCTTATATATATATAATCATTTGCAACACTAAATTTGGATATCTTAGGATATTTGCATTTTGCCATGCATTGGGGTAGATGATTTATCTCTATCAGTTTGTCATACTTGCTTTTATAAGAAAAGAAAATCTTGATTAAAAAAAGTAGTCATTTAGCTTCATGAGACTCATTTCTTCCGTGGCTTGCTAGCAGAGACCAAAGAAGAAACATTCCCAGAAATACCCACTCAAAAGTAATTCCTTTTCTCTTTTGTTTTGGCTTGCTTTTACCATTGTTGCTTCTATTAGATGATTAACCATTATCACTGCTTCTCTTCTTGGTTCTAACAGGAAATGGCTGTTCAAATTTTGTTGCTAACCAAGTCCATAAAACAAACACATCGAAAGAAAAACTTACTCCACAATAAATCATTTTCTATGTCACTCCACCAGCTTGTTTGGCATTCTTAAGACCTGTCTGAGTGTTCTGCCCAAGCAGTCAGTTGATAATGGAGATCAGAAAATTGATCCAGGAAGGTGCCTAATTTCAAGTTCCCCATTGCCAATTAATAAAATGGAGTCATGACAAGATGGAAGAACTCTTTAAGTGTTGTTTGCTATTTGATCCAAGAAGGTGCCTAAATTCAAGTTCCTTATTGCCTATTAATAAAATGAAGACATGACAAGATGAAAGAACTCAAATGTGAAAAGGGGTTGTTTGCCATATAAGCCAAGTTATGATACAGGGCTTGATTCTTCTGAGCAAGTTGTAGGGAATTTTTTGTAGTTTGTGAAGTAGGAGAATGATTTTGGACAAATAATTCTGTATAGTTCTCTGTTATAAGTTGGAAAGTGAGGATGACCTCTGCATTCATACTCATTGCTTGGTGATAAAAGAATGTAGCTATTATTTGTTGTTCAGAGGGCATGGCTTATTGTTTTAGCTGAAAAAGTATGTACTATTGATAGCCTTTGAAGGTTACTTTGTTTTCTCTGTCTTCTTTCTTATTGTAGAGATCATAAAAAGCAGGAAAATGACAGATCTTGTGGGCACTCTTGGGTTCGGATTTTAAGGACTAAAAAATGGTCAAAGAGATTAAAAAATATATATTTGTGTTTATTAAAGGAAAAGACTTTTTTGACTCCCCTATTGATGTTTGAAAGCTCATGCGGACCATCTGTCATTAGGCCATTGGTTTTAAGTTTTGATCTAAGTTAGCCTTGCTTGTATTTGCCCTTATCTAATAATTTTTTTATGATAAAATTATACCTTTTTAGTATGAGTACAGTCAATAAATTCAGAGAATAAAATCTCCCTAAAGGGAGGAGGAATTACATTGGAGTGTATATATTAATATATATATCTAAGTGCTCCACCACATACGAAGTTGCCCAATTTGTAGTCTTATTTGCTTCTCAGTACATGGCGATGCTTGTAAGGAGGGTGCAGTCACCTGCCAGCCTCCAAATATTCTGCAGCAAGGGATGATCATCCCCCTACGTCAAACTTTAGTCTTTAGAATTCATATGCAAGCTTGCTTCAGGAGCGTGCAACGTTCCAAGACAACGGGATTGAAGCGCTTTCAAAAGCTATGAAACTGTCATTCTTCTCAAAAGAAAATCTAGTCTTGTTAATGCTGATAACTGTTACTAACTCCCCTGAATATAATTGATGTATCTGTAAGAAATTAAATCCAAGTCTTGTTGGATTGGACTCCCATTAGACAAAATTTAGAAGACCATGCATGGTTCCAAGTCTACGCAAAATTCTGCATTTCTGAATGCAGCTGTGGATTTCGATGCTCTTATTGGTTTCAGTGTTCAGAGTCATGTCTCCCTGAAGCGTTCAGATACTTTGGATGCATATTGGACTTTACTAAAATTTTGTATAACTTCTAGAAATAAAAATCATTATATAAGATGGAGATTTTCTGAATGCCATGTTTTCCCAATCGAGAAAGTGTACTTGTTAGTTTTTCCAGAGGTTTTTACTGCAACTTCTACTGTAGAGAAATGACCAAAAAAATATTATCATCTTGATGTCGCTTCTTGGTGACGGAAAGTTTTTATCTAAATGTTTTACATTAATTAGAGCATGGGAACAACTATAAGACTTTTTCAGCACCGTAAGGTCATTCCTGTCCCCGGTCGGTTCTCTCACTTTTTTCAGCAACTAAAGTTTTTGAGTAAGACTTTTTCCTCTCTTTTTCCTATTTTTATTATATTTTATATTATTTTGTTTTCAGAAATCAATGAGATGAACTTTAAACAATAATTTTGGGCCTTTCACCGTACCTCCCACAATAAATAAATAAATAAATAATAGTGACTCTATTCAGCCGGACTTAAGGAATTATTATTATTTAATATTCAATTTTGTTCCACCCATGGTTGCATAATTTTTAGTGTCTTGAACCAAATAAAATTGCTTGGACAAAAGAGGTCCGACGACTTTATCCGAGCCATCAGAGTGATTTAATTTCTCTTGATAGTCATTAATCATTTATTTCTACCATCATGCAAACAATATCTAGACCTTTTAAATTTATATTGCTTTTTATGAAATTATTTTTGTTTTTGCTTGCATAGTAGTATCTAAAGCTTTGATTGGTTAAAAATAAGATATAAACTCTTTTAACGATTCAATTTTTATCACTAGGATGGTCTTTTAACTTGGGTGCAATTTTTTTGGATCCTTAAAGGAAACAAGAAATCCGCTTATATGCTCAGGGTGAAGTAAGAATCATATTATTATCCTAAAAACATATAAAATAAAACTATATATATATATATATATATTGTAGGTAGAATTCATTTTTTCCATGTTAGGCAGCATTTTTGTTTAAATGAAAAGGTTGGTTGTAGGCCAGAGGCCCAGAGTGTTAGGTAGCAAAGCCTGTACTAAAGACTCTATGATCGGGATTCTCTACAATGCAACTTTTGTATCATACAATAATAGGTACCATTATGGATAACTATTATATAATCCATTTTAAAGATGCATGGCTCTCCTTCATCTCTGTGATACATTGTGTATTGCACTGATATACTTGCAGGATGAATGAGGGCTACTCATTTTTGAGATAAGAGATACAATGGCTCTCCATGGTGATACAGAACTGCAGTGTAAAAGTTGCAGCACAAAGTTACAACTCAGAAGGCTTTTGGCTCTTGCAGTGGAATCACTATTGTCCTTCATGCGGGTGTCTTTTAACTTCAATCTTGAGTTTGTGTGTGCAGTTCATCAGTTGTATCTACATTCAGTTCACTGCACAATTTTTATTTTTTTATTTTTTTATTGATTTATATGCTCCCATCCCTGGCTAGATGTGGTGGTACATGTTGGTCTCTGGAAAGTTTTCACTTTAATTATTGTTTTCTATGTTTAAAGATCTCTTCCATGAGCATGAATATGGATGGACTCAGAAGGTAACTAGATTAGATTCCCATAGCATAAAGAAGTCAAGTGACTATTGGATTGGTAAACGCATATAGAGATTTGCAGGAATACATATTCCTAAGTTTGTGTGCTTGGTGTTAATCAAGATGCCCGCATTATGAAGATTAAATATTATTATTATTATTTTTTTTGTTTTTGTAACTATTACAGTAGTAAAAAAAATTATTCAGCCCTGACACAGCATCCTCCTTGGTGGTTGACGTGGCCACGTGCTTCACGGGTATCTCCAAGTCTTCCATCAAAAGAAGATGGTGGGTCCGTTCGTTCTAAGAGGGGATCGGTCCATGTGGCGGCCAGGTCGGTACCTCGGCCATGCACTTCGCCAACTCGGACAGCGCACTCTGGCTCCGCCCAGTTCGGCACGCCGCGCCCAGGTTAGCTCCAGTTCGGCACGCCCGTGCTCAGGTCAGCTCCAGTTCGGCACGCCCGTGCCCAGGTCATCTCCAGTTCGGCAAGCCCGCGCCCAGGTCAGCTCCAGTCCGCACCCAGGCCAGCTCCAGTTTGGCAAGCCCGCGCCCAGGTCAGCTCCAGTCCGGCACCAGGGTCATGCCCGCGGCACGACCGCGCCCAGGCACCTCGCCCGTGGCCCGTTTGCGCTACCGTTTGAAGGACCGTCTGCAGCGCACTCCAGCTCTCTGGTCTTGCTCGTGGCTCCGTTTGCTCCAAACGCCCGTGCCTGGTCGACTCCACCTCCGATCCAGTCCGGCTCCATCCGCGGCGCACCCCAGCTCCGGACGCCCGCGCTCGGTCGTCTCCGCCTCTAATCCAGTTCGGCTCCGTCCGCAGCACACCCCAGGTCCAAACGCTCGCGCCCGATCGACTCCGCCTCCGATCCAGTCCGGCTCTATACGTGGTGCACCCCAGCTCCAGATGCCCGCGCCCGGTCGTCTCCACCTTCGATCCATTCCGGCTCCATCCGCGGCACACCCCAGGTCCAGATGCCCATGCTCGGTCGACTCCGCCACCGATCCAGTCTGGCTCCGTCTGCGGTGCACCCCAGCTCTGGACGCCCGCACCCGGTCGTCTCCGCCTCCGATCCAATCCAGCTCCGTCCGCGACGCACCCCATTTACAGTTGCCCGCGCGAGTCCGGCTCTGCCCGAAGTTCCGCACCCCTGTCCGGTGCCTCAGCAAGCCCGGCTTCGGCCGGGAGCGTGCCCTACGCTCGCACCTCCGCCCGGTGCGGTCTTGGCTCCGCCTGCATGGAGCCTGTTCGCCCAACCAGCCCGGCACGCTCCCCTTGCCTCGGTTCATGTGCGTGAGGTCTACATGCCTACCTCGCCCCGTGCACCTTGGTCCGTGTGCACGGAGAGCCTCCGCCTGTCTCGTCTCGATCCTCATGCCACGGTCCGTCTTACTCCATCCCAGGTACGCTGCTCAGAGTGCAAGTACGGAAGAAGCCTGGATGGCAGCCCCGACATGTCAAATCACCATCCCTGCTAGACTTGTTACAGGTCCTGTAGCACGCTGCCTGCAAGGAGGGCTATATTAAAGCTCCCAGGTCACAGTTTACACCAATCAGGAAGGAGTGCCTCACTCAAGGCACTGTGCTCCTTCACCAACCTTCTGAACTAGGGATGGCAACGGGTCGGGTTTGGGTCGGGTCATTCAAAATCCATACCCGCCCTGCTAAAAAATTATCAGCCTCATACCCGCCCCATATCCGTCTCGGGTCGGGTATAAAAAAATCACGTGTGGATCGGGTCAGGTCGGGTATACCCAGTCTCATAAAACTTAGTTTATTTAAAAGCTAAACGGGTCAGGTCGAGTCAGGTCGGGTCGGGTATATCCATCCCATATCCAATTTGTACTTAAATATTTTATAAACATAATTTTTTATATATATAAATGGATCGAGTTCGGGTCGGGGCGTACTACTACTCATACCCGACCCGAACCCGAGTCAGGTTTTTTTTTTATACAACCCATATCCATTTATAAATTAGACGGGTCAGGTTTTACCCGTCCCATTAGGGTCTGGTCGGGTTGGATACCCATCGGATCGGTAAAAATTGCCATCCATATCCTAAATCATCTAGAAGGAGAAGATTCGTCAATCTATTCTAGCCTTAGGCCTACATAAGCCTCCTAGGCCTATGTCAAGATAGTGCGCCTCCCCAAATGATAGGAATCGCTCATCTACATAAGACCAGCATGAAAAGATAAGGGGGGATAAGAGACGACAGACTCTCTTCAGTCTTAGATTATCTTCCATTCTTATCACCCTCTGGAAGCGGAGAGTTCTCCAAGTTCTCCATCTCAGAGGTCTTCTGTTCCCCTCGATCGTCCAACTGACATGATCGTCAGAGTATCTTCGCCGGAATTCTCGGCCCAGTCTTACTTTAATGCACTTTAATGGCTTCAGTAGCTTCTTTTCAAAGTGCTTCAAGCTTCAAATGAGAGTTGGTGAAGACTTGAAGACTGACTTGAATGCTCTTAGTGCTCTCTTCCTTGTTGGTAGGTTGGATGTTCAATAAAGCATTAAAACTTCGAGGAACTCTCTAATTCTTACTTTAAAGAAGTTCAAATCCCTCAAATATATGGTTTTCCATAATTCCAAGGCAATTTTAGTCATTGTAGACCGTTGGGATGTGACATTTGACCGTTGGAGTACCTTTTTGAAAGAAAAACGGTGCAGGTGGTTTGACATGATCCTACACTAAGCATGCAAACAGCTGCGGGAGCAGAATGGATTTTAATTTTTTTTTTAAAAAATTCGCGCAGCGGAAAACTGCTCTGCCCAGAAACTAATCTATTATAGTTGCATGAAGGCATGTATAATGATATAAAATATTTGTAAAATATTTGAATAAAAAATTATATTCATGCATGATTAAAAAAATAATTTTTCATACCTTTATTCCACCTGGAATAACTCTGGAATAAACCCGGAATAGGCTGGAATAGCAGGAATAAAACTATTCCAGCCTTCTTCTTCCTTGGGCTGAAAAGAGCTCTGTTTTTTGGCTTAAAAAACGGCGTCGGAACACCGCCTTCCAGACCTCCGTTTGCTCCCAAATTCGAGCAGCAGCAAGGTGGACAATTGGTCTTCGATTTGCCACCGATATCTGCAATCAAAACAAGCTAAAACAGGTGTATAAAATTCCCAAAGTCTGCTGCCAGAAATTCTGCAGCAGAACAGGACAGCAGCTTCTTTCTTCGTGTTTGGAGCAACAGCAGGTGATCCGGCTCGCGTGGGTTGCTCCTAGGAGTAGAAGGGTACTCCCTTTAGAGGGGAGACTCGCCAGGGGCTCTCCGATCCACCTCCACGCGCGGTGCTAGCCGCTGGAAGGAGACACACAGTGTACGGCAGCAACCAGCTTTGCTGCAGTCCAGGCTTTGAGCACTCTAAGGGACAAAGAAATGAAACTTGTAACTCTTCCTCACACCCTCCAAAACCCAGCCTTAAGTGCACTCTAAATGGGATAATAGATCAAGCCTAAAAAACCTCTTAAATGGAAGAACAGCTTGGGTGTTACCTCTCTTCTCACGGTGAAACAAAACCCACTTGAAACAGGGGGAACTGTTGGTATTTAAAGGCAGCAGGGGAAGAGGGAAATAGAGAGGCGGGGAGGCCAAGAGGCAGCAGCTGCCGATCTCCATTTAACCAGCAATTAAACAAGGTTTAAAGGACGGGTGGAGGGAGGAGAAGAGATGCCCAGCGGGTTCGATTTCGGACGCTTGGCCTTCAACGGATGCAAGAAACTCCTCCCAGCAAAAATATCGTGTTAAACGGTCAAGGGGAGAGAAAAACACCGGTTCATTAAAACCGGTCCAAAACAATTTAAACCAAACGGTTCAATCCAATTGAACCTTGTTCAAGACCAAAAAAATTGGTTCAATTGGTTCACAACCAATTGGAGGCCAAAACGAACTCTGAATCAGTTCAAAACTGATTCAGATAAAACCTGGCGCAGTCCTGGTCAGCCCGGAACAATTTCCGGTTGACTCAGATAAGGGCAAGACGGGGAAAAGAGTGCTAAAAAATACTGTGACCATAAAACCGAGACGATTCCCAATCGTAATCGGTATCCGGATTAGAGAGTAATCCTCTATGGTGAGTGACCTCATAGGTTCGAACCTAAACGGTAGCACTGGAACAATTCCAGTACCAGCATAGGAAACCATCTAGCAATGGGTCCCGGCGTCCGGATAGGTCGAAGATGCGGGAGCAAACTATTGAACCTCTGGCATATGGTTATCGTATAATTTATCCCTTTGACCTCTAATGCTCAAGACGACTGAGATTGGGTTGCCAACCCAGACTGAGTCAGTCGACTACGTGTCTCAACCTCGCAAGCCCAGTGACTCTTCACTAGGACTACCCCGGTCGAGGATTTGCTAAATTGAGATACTGTGAGATATTCAATCCAAACTGTTTGGACAGGTCAATTCCATCTTGGTCCATCACTGCTCCACAAGTACTTGCCTGTACCCAGAAATCTTCCATCATCGGATTAAAAATCCGGGTAGTCCGGCACCAAAGCACATGGAGTTGCTTGCAAGCTACCGTGATGACCTCAGGTCAGAGGGACACATATACCCATATCCAATCGTGAGTATCCCTTTGGCAGAAAGGGGCTGCACGGAGTCACGTTCAATAAGATATCACATATCCCACTTGCAGATCACATCAGTATCACCACACTCATTTGGTCAAGAGGACAACCAAACGATGTGAACTACAACAACTTATACTTGATATATTGCCATCCAGTACAATATATCTTTTGGTTGTGAATAGGGTTTAAGGACCACTTGATACATCCTCTCTGTATCGAAGTCAGTGTAGTCCTAAGGACTTCATCACATGGAAAGAGTTCATTTTAGGGAAAAATAATATGTGATGAGTTGCCATAAATATATTTTATTAATTCAAAGAAAAAGTACAATACTTAGCTCAACCGCCTACAACCCAGGCGATTGGCTTTGGAACACAATTCCCAACAACTCCCACTTGTACTAAAGCCAATCAGAAGAGTATCTAATACCCATTTCCCATTTACAATAGTCGAACTCTTTTATTCCGAGGGCTTTAGTGAAGGGGTCGGCAAGATTTTCTTTTCCATCGATCTTCAAGAGATTGATGTCTCCTCGTTCCACGATCTCTCGTACGAGGTGGTATCGCCGCAATATGTGTTTGGTGCGGTGATGAGCTTTAGGCTCCTTAGCTTGAGCAATGGCTCCAGTGCTGTCACAAAACACCGGAACAGGACCATCTAGGGAAGGTGCCACCCCTAGCTCTCCAAGGAACTTTCGCAACCACACAGCTTCCTTTGTTGCATCTGATGCTGCAATGTATTCTGCTTCGCATACCGAGTCTACAACAGTTGCCTGCTTGGAACTTTTCCAGCAGATCGCTCCTTCATTCAGGATAAATACAAACCCTGACACACTCTTGCTATCATCTCTATCCGACTGGAAACTGGAGTCAGAGTACCCCACAAGTTTCAAGTCAGGTTCTCCATAAATCAGCCATTGATCTTTAGTATTTCTCAAATACTTAAGGATGGACTTAACCACCTTCCAATGCACCTCACCTGGGTCAAACTGGTATCTGCTCACTACTCCTAGTGAGTATGCCACGTCTGGTCTAGTACAAGTCATAGCATACATGATAGAGCATACTGCAGAAGCATAAGGTACTCTACTCATGCGCTCTCTTTCCTCAGGAGTTGTCGCACAATCCTTTTTGGAAAGAGTAATTCCAGAACCTATCGGGAGATAGCCTTTCTTGGAATTTTCCATGCTGAACCATTTCAGCACGGTGTCAATGTACGTAGACTGGGACAATCCCAAAAGCTTCTTAGATCATCTCTATAGATCTTCATACCTAGTATGTAAGAAGCTTCACCCAAGTCTTTCATGGAGAATTGAGATGATAACCAGACCTTTATTCCTTGTAATGCTGCGACATCATTCCCGATTAAGAGAATGCCGTCAACATACAGTACTAGGAATACAATCACAGAACCATTAACCCATTTATAGATGCACGATTCTTCTCCGTTCCTAACGAAGCCATATGATTTGATACATCTATCAAACCGTAAGTTTCAACTTCGAGACGCTTGCTTGAGTCTATAGATGGACCTTTGCAACTTGCATACTTTTGATTCATCTGTGGATGTGAACCCTTCAGGCTGTATCATATACACCTCCTCTTCCAGCTCCCCGTTTAGGAAAGTGGTTCGGACATCCATCTGCCAGATCTCGTAATCAAAATATGCTGCTAAAGCAAGCATGATCCGAATGGACTTGAGCATTGCCACAGGGAAGAAAGTCTCGTCATAATCGATACCATATCGCTGACGATACCCCTTGGCAACCAGACGGGCTTTATAGGTCTCTACCTTCCCATCTGCGCCCCTTTTCCTCTTGAAGATCTATTTGCACCCGATGGATTTTATCCCTTCAGGCGGATCAACCAATGTCTATACATTGTTGATTTCCATGGACTCCATTTCGGATCGCATGGCTCCAAGCCATGCCTCAGAGTCAGATCTCTGAAGTACATCCATATAGGTGATCGGATCCTCATTGTTCTCATCGAGCTCAATGGGATCGCCGTCCAGGACCAAGAAACCGTAGTATCTATCCGGCTGACGTGATATTCTACCAGATCTCCTAATGGGTTCTGGGTGTGATTCAATCATAGCTGGTTCTACGATGTCCTTAGAGTGTGCAGGTTCTTCTATTGGGCTGAACTTCATCAAGTTCAATCTTAGAGGCTATAGTTCATTCTCCAAGGAACTCCTTTTCCAAAAAGATAGCTCTAAGAGCAACGAATACCTTTTGTTCATTCTCCAAGTAGAATAAATACCCTTTGGTTTCCTTAGGATAACCAATGAACAAACACCGATCAGACCTTGGACCAAGTTTGTCTGAGTCAAAACGCTTTACGTAAGCCGGACAACCCCAGACCCGAAGGTGTGAGATTGAGGGTTTACGCCCATTCCACATCTCATACTGAGTGGAGACAACAGACTTACTTGGAACATTATTTAATAAGTAACAGGCTGTCTGAAGCGCATATCCCCAAAAGGATAGTGGCAGAGTTGCAAAGCCCATCATGGATCGAACAATGTCTAACAAGGTTCGATTCCTCCTTTCGGACATACCATTCAACTGTGGTGTTCCTGGAGGAGTCCACTGAGAGAGAATTCCATTCTCCTCAAGATATGTCAAAAACTCACCAGATAAGTATTCACCCCTCGATCAGATCGAAGGGTTTTAATACTTTTTCTAGTTTGTTTTTCTACTTCATTACGGTATCGTTTGAACATTTCAAACGACTCAGACTTATGTCTCATTAAAAAGACATAACCGTACCTTGAAAAGTCATCTGTAAAAGTAATGAAATATTTGTATCCTCCTCTGGTACTAACTGTCATCGGTCCACATACATCAGTATGTATTAGACTTAGAAGTTCTGTAGCTCGTTCACCTTTTCCAGTAAAAGGTGACTTGGTCATTTTACCAAGTAAACAGGATTCACAAGTGGGCAGTGATTCAGAATCACTGACCTCGAGGAGTCCATCTCCTCGCATCTTGTTTATCCTATTTTGGTTAATATGACCTAGACTACAGTGCCAAAGATATAAATCATTGACATTATCTAATCTTGGGCGTTTGCTAGAAGTGTATATTACACTAACAGGCCTTGATAGTATATATATGCCATTATTTAATCTAGCTTTCATTATAACAGAGTTATTCAAAATAACATTGCAAAAATCTCCTTTTATTGATAGTTCAAAACCACAATTGGCCAAAAGGCCTACAGAGATTATGCTCATAATAAAACTAGGACAATAGTGACAGTCGACTAGTTCGACAGTACAAGACTCAAAGACAATACACAGGACACCGACCGCCAGTACTGGAACACGATTTCCATTCCCGACGCTCAGAAACTGTTCTCCATCTTCAAATCTTCTGCTAACTAGAAGTCCCTGTAACGAATTACAAACGTGAATTGGACTACCAGTATCCAATACCCAGTTAGCAGTATCAACAATAGAGTAATTACAAGGTTTTATCATATAAATACCTTGTTCAGCAGACTTCTGCTTCCTCGGCCTGTTCGGATCAAGGGACGCAATATAAAGAGGACAGTTCCTCTTCCAGTGTCCATTCTTCTTGCAGTAGAAACATTATGCAGAAGAATGATCAGCCTTATACTTCCTGGTCTGACTAGGGCCAGGAGCATTTTGCACATTCTTTCCATTTTTATTTATTTTCTTCTTCCCTTTCTTAAAGGGACGACGACCTCTACTTCCTCTCACTAAATTCACCACCCCCTTATTCAGTTGGTGGTCTTTCTCGAAAGCCTGCAGCAACCCCAAAAGACCATGGTAGTTGACTGCAGGCTTGTTCATTCTATAATGATCGAGAAAATCAAGATAAAAAGAGGGAAGAGAATTCAGGATCGCATCCTTGCCGAGCTGCTCGTGCAAGGGGCATCCGAGTTTGCCCAACTTTTCAATCAACTCGATCATGTACAATACATGATCAGTGACTGAACCGCCATTCGGCATCTTGGAATTGTAGATGGCACAAGACACTTTGTACCGTTCTACATCATCCGGGGTGCCGAAGGATTCCTTCAACTTTTGAAGGATTTCATCAGGTTGGGCCTCCTCGAATTTGCGACTGAACTCGTCGTTCATCGCCGCTAACATAATGCATTGGACAGTAATCCGATCAGAGACCCACTTCAGATAAGCGTCTCTGACCGCACTCCGTACATTAGCGGGAGGGATTTCAGGTGCCGGATCCATTAGCACATAGAGGATCCGTTCATGCTCCAGAACGATTCTCAATCTTTGATACCAACTATCGAAGTTGTGACCCTTTAACTTCTCGTTATCGAGAAGTGACCGGAGCGATAAACTAGAAGACATCTGAAAAGAAAATAAGACCAAATAAGTGTATGAATTAATAATTTAACCAAAAGACTTGGACTTTAGTCCAAAGGTTTCTTCCACTAATTTTTCAGATTGGTAGACTCAAACTCCAATCCGTGGAAAAAAAAAGCACTTTTTCAAGTGGGTACTGAAATCCAATAGGCCTCGCATGAGCCCGACTATGGCCAGCTCACCCATACGAGCCTAAAGGTAGGTTCGTAAACCAATTATTTTCCTAAACAATTTTCAGTATTTTATTTTGCCCCAGAGAACACCCCAATCGGCCTAGGGGCCTCCTATTGCGGGTCTCTGGTTAGGTCCAACCATTAAAATGACAAATCCAATGCTTCCAGCTAACTAAGGACCAAACCCGACTATGGCCAGCCCACCTGATCTCGTTAAGGAGGTTGCACTGAACCATCATCAATTAGATAGAAATTCCAGTCGCCGGATGTACACCCGTTCTATGGAACTGCCGATGCACACAAAGCTAGTGGACACATTTCTATCCAACTTAATGGGAGGCTAAGACACTGTCAACTCCTTGACTTAGTCTTTTTAAGGACCTAATAATTTTAGAGGATTTTTTTTTTAGTTGTGACAGAAGAAAAAGACAAGGACATGGATCATCCTCCCACTGAATCAATCAGATTCCAGGAGGGTTGAAATAAATCAACAAATTGATCCATGGGCACCTATAGATCAGTCAGACCGATCAACCTGGGTGACATGGGTTAACTCAGTCATTGAGCTTTTCCAATCAGTTTTGGTCGACTCGACTAGCCAGGTAGGTGAGATCATGGGTGATTATCCGCCATTAACCATCTTTCCTGGACACCAACCAAGTTGGCCAGGAAAGAGGTAGCCTCATGCAACCATGATCACAATGCCAAACCTACCTCGACACCAGTCGGTTTACCAGACTCGATCAGACTATCCTAAAGACTCGGGCATCCACTGAGCCACTAATTGGATCCATTTTAGATGAACGGATCAACTAATCTAACTATTAGATAGTTCTAAAGAAGGGCCTTAAACAACTTTTGTTTAATCTTCTTGTAATCCGGTTCAACTAAACTTAGGTCTAACCCAGTGATGAACCCAACTAGTCAGCTAACCCAATTAATCCAAAATGGCTTATGCAAATTGATTAGATTTCATAAACCTAATTTTTTTTTTTAATAAGCCAAACTCTTAATTAAAACATTTTTAATTAAGTCACAATGTAAAACATTTTTACATAACAAATCATGCATCAAGATTCAAATTTTACAAATTTTTCATATCTATATAAAACATGCCCAAAACATGTATCATCAAATTAAAATATTTTTAATTTTAAAAATTCTTTAAGGATCCTTTTGAAGAGGCCAACACAGACGATCCGCATCATGTCAAAGACACACGGTCATGGTGAAGGTCTCAACTAGGTTCCAAAAACAATCATGATACATTTTTATTAGATTAAACAAATTTTAATCTATAAACATGCATATTAGATTAGATTACACATGCAACCTGGCTCTGATACCACTGAAAGAAAAACGGTGCAGGTGGTTTGACATGATCCTACACTAGGCAGGCAAACAGCTGCGGGAGCAGAATGGATTTTAAAACTTTTTTTAAAAATTCGCGCAGCGAAAAACTGCTCCGTCCAGAAACTAATCTATTCAAGTTGCATGAAGGCATGTATAATGATATAAAATATTTATAAAATATTTGAATAAAAAATTCTATTCATGCATGATTAAAAAAATAATTTTTCATACCTTTATTTCACCTGAAATAACTCTGGAATAAATCTGGAATAGGCTGGAATAGCTAGAATAAAACTATTCCAGCCTCCTTCTTCCCTGGGTTGAAAAGAGCTCTATTTTTTGGCTTGAAAAATGGCATCGGAACACTGCCTTCCGAACCTCCGTTTGCTCCCAAATTCGAGCAGTAGTAAGGTGGGCAATTGGACTTCGATTTGTCACTGATATCTGTAATCAAAACAAGCTAAAACAGGTGTATAAAATCTCCAAAGTCTGCTGCCAGAAATTCTGCAGCAGAACAGGACAACAGCTTCTTTCTTCGCGTTTGGAGCAACAGCAGGTGATCCAGCTCGCGTGGGTTGCTCCCAAGAGTAGAAGGGTACTTCCTCTAGAGGGGAGACTCGCTGGGGGCTCTCCGATCCACCTCCACGCGCGGTGCTAGCTGCTGGAAGGAGACACACAGTGTACGGCAGCAACCAGCTTTGCTGCAGTCCAGGCTTTGAGCACTCTAAGGGACAAAGAAATGGACCTTGTAACTCTCCTTCACACCCTCCAAAACCCAGCCTTAAGTGCACTCTAAATGGGAGAATAGATCAAGCCTCAAAAACCTCTCAAACGGAAGAACAGCTTGGGTGTTACCTCTCTTCTGACGGTGAAACAAAACCCACTTGAAACAGGGGGAACTGCTGGTATTTAAAGGTAGCAGGGGAAGAGGGAAATGGAGAGGCGGGGAGGCCAAGAGGCAGTAGCTGCCGATCTCCATTTAACCAGCAATTAAACATGGTTTAAAGGACGGGTGGAGGGAGGAGAAGAGACGCCCAGCGGGTTCGACTTCGGACGCTTGGCCTTCAACGGACGCAAGAAATTCCTCCCAGCAAAAATACCGTGTTAAACGGTCAAGGGGAGAGAAAAACACCGGTCCATTAAAATCGGTCCAAAACAATTTAAACCAAATGGTTCAATCCAATTGCACCTGGTTCAAGACCAAAAAAATTGGTTCAATTGGTTCACAACCAATTGGAGGCCGAAACGAACTCTGAATCAGTTCAAAACAGATTCAGATAAAACCTGGCGCAGTCTTGGTCAGCCCGGAACAATTTTTGGTTGACTCAGACAAGGGCAAGATGGGGAAAAGAGTGCTCAAAAATACTGTGACCATAAAATCGAGACGATTTCTAATCGTAATCGGTATCCGGATCAGAGAGTAATCCTCTATGGCGAGTGACCTCATAGGTTCGAACCTAAACGGTAGTATTGGAACAATTCCAGTACCAGCATAGGAAACCATCTAGCAATGGGTCCCGGCATCCGGATAGGTCGAAGATGCGGGAGCAAACTATCGAACCTCTGGCATATGATTACCGTATAATTCATCCCTTTGACCTCTGATGCTCAGGACGACTGAGATTGGGTTGCCAACCCAGACTGAGTCAGTCGACTACGTGTCTCAACCTCGCAAGCCCAGTGACTCTTCACTAGGACTACCCCGGCCGAGGATTTGCTAAATTGAGATACTGCGAGATATTCAATCCAAACTGTTTGGACAGGTCAATTCCATCTTGGTCCATCACTGCTCCACAAGTACTTGCCTGTACCCAGAAACCTTCCATCACCGGATTAAAAATTCGGGTAGTCCGGCACCAAAGCACAGGGAGTTGCTTGCAAGCTACCGTGATGACCTCAGGTCAGAGGGACACATATACCCATATCCAATCGTGAGTATCCCTTTGGCAGAAAGGGGCTGCACGGAGTCACGTTCAATAAGATATCACATATCCCACTTGCAGATCACATCAGTGTCACCACACTCATTTGGTCAAGAGGATAACCAAACGATGTGAACTACAATAACCTATACTTGATATATTGCCATCCAGTACAATATATTCTTTGGTTGTGAACAGGGTTTAAGGACCACTCGATACATCCTCTCTGTATCGAAGTCAGTGTAGTCCTAAGGACTTCATCACATGGAAAGAGTTCATTTCAGGGAAAAATAATATGTGATGAGTTTCCATAAATATATTTTATTAATTCAAAAAAAAAGTACAATACTTAGCTTAACCGCCTACAACCCAGGCGATTGGCTTTGGGACACAATTCCCAACAACTCCCACTTGTACTAAAGCCAATCAGAAGAGTATCTAATACCCATTTCCCATTTACAATAGTCGAACTCTTTTATTCCGAGGGCTTTAGTGAAGGGGTCGGCAATATTTTCTTTTCCATCGATCTTCAAAAGATTAATGTTGCCTCGTTCCACGATCTCTCGTACGAGGTGGTATCTCCGCAATATGTGTTTGGTGCGGTGATGAGCTTTAGGCTCCTTAGCTTGAGCAATGGCTCCAGTGCTGTCACAAAACACCGGAACAGGACCATCTAGGGAAGGTGCCATATGCGAGAGGTTCGATAGTTTGCTCCCGCATCTTTGACCTATCCGGATGCCGGGACCCATTGCTAGATGGTTTCCTGTGCTGGTACTAGAATTATTCTAGTACTACCATTTAGGTTCGAACCTATGAGGTCACACGCCATAGAGGATTACTCTCTGATCTGGATACCGATTACGATTGGGAATCGTCTCGATTTTATGGTCACAGTTTTTTTTTTTAGCACTCTTTTTCCCGTCCTGTCCTTGTCTGTGTCAACCAGAAATTATTTCGGGCTGACCAAGACTGCACCAGGATTTTTCTGAATCAATTTTGAACTGATTCGGAGTTCGTTTTGGCCTCCAATTGGTTGTGAACCAATTTTAATCCTTTGAACCAATTTTTTGGGCTTGAACCAATTAAATTGAATTGAACCCCTTTTAATTGGACCGGTTATTTGAACCAAGGGATTGGACCATTTTTGCTTGGACCGGTTTTGAACCGGTGTTCTTTTTTACCGTGTAAATGTTTTACACGTTGAAACCCAAGCGCTGGAAGCCCAAACGATCGAAGGTTTGATGCTGGGCGGGCGTCTCTTCTCCTCCCTCCATCCGCTGGCTTTAACCTCTAGTTTATGGCTGTTTAATGGTAGATTGGCAGCCGGCGTCCTTTGGTTTTCCCAGCCTCTCCATCTCCCTCTTCCCTGCTGCCTTTAAATTCCAGCAGTTCCCTCTGTTTCAAGAGGAGTTTTGTTTCACCGTGAGAAGAGAGGTAACAGCAAGGTGTTCTTCTATTTGAGAAGTTTTTTGAGGCTCGATCCATTCTCCCATTTACAGTGCAATTAAGGCTGGGATTTGGAGTGTGTGAGGAAGAGTTTCAAGGCCATTTTACTTGTCCATTTGAGTGCTCAAAATTCTGCACTGCAGCAAAGAAGTCTGCTGCTTCCTGTGATCGTGTAACTCACTTCCAGCGGCTAGCATCGTGCGTGGAGGTGGATCGGAGGGCCCCTGGCATGTCTCCCTTCTAGAGGGAGTACTCTTCTACTCCTGGGAACAAGCCACACGAGCCGGGATCGCTGCTGCAGCTCCCAATGCGAAGAACAAGTTGCTGTTTCAGTTCTGCTATAGAAATTCTGGCAGCAGACTTTGGCGAATTTCTATATTATTTTGGCTAACCTTTTCTTGTAGTTCTTTGTTGGAGATTGAAGTAGACTCGATCACCTTGCCGCTGCTCAAATTTGGGAGCAAACGGAGGTTCGGAAGGTAGAGTTCCGGCGACGTTTTTCAACCCAAAAACAGAGCTAAGTTTCAACCCAACGAAGAAGAAGACTGGAATAAGTTTATCCCACTTATTCCAGCCTATTCCAGTTTTATCCCAGAGTTATTCCAGCCGGAATAAGGTATGAAAAAATTATTTTTTTATCATGCATGATTTGAATTTTTAATTCAAATATTTTATAAATATTTTATATCATCTTACATGCCTGTTTGCAACTAGAATTAGATTAGTTTCTGGGCGAAGCATATTTCTGCTACGCAGATTTTTAAAAATATTTTTAAAATCCAATCTGCTCCCGCAGTTATTTGCATGCCTAGTGTAGGATCATGTCAAACCACCTGCACTGTTTTTCTTTCAATATATGTTGATTAGATGCACTTTGGCGCGTCACCGGATTTGCCACAAGATAGACCATGTAGGTCATCCATGGATAAAGATTGGGCCATTTTGGTACTTCATCAAGTTTATAATAGTATAAACCATATGGGTAATTCCTGAATTTTTGAGAGAGAATAAGACAGCCTTATCAGGCCCACCTTGGTACTTCGTAAGGTAGATCACGTAGATCATCTTTATGCCTTTTGATTAAGATAGGCTGTCAGGCCCAACTTGGCACTTCGTAAGATAGATCACGGAGATCATCCTTATGCCTTTTGATTAAGATAGGCTATTCAAGTCTAACTCGGTACTTCGTAAGGTAGATCACGGAAATCATCCTTATGCCTTTTGATTAAGATAGGCTATTCAGGCCCAACTCAGTACTTCGTAAGGTAGATCATGTAGATCATCATTATGCCTTTTGATTAAGATAGGCTATTCAGGCCCAACTCGGTACTTCGTAAGGTAGATCACATAGATCATCCTTATGCCTTTTGATTTAGATAGGCTGTTCAGGCCCAACTTGGCA
This sequence comes from Areca catechu, assembly GCA_021397845.1. Lineage (NCBI taxonomy): Eukaryota > Viridiplantae > Streptophyta > Magnoliopsida > Arecales > Arecaceae > Areca > Areca catechu. The sequence continues at coordinate 205,045,153 of CM038051.1, read as the reverse complement.
CTTCGTAAGGTAGATCATGTAGATTATCCTTATACCTTTTGATAGAGAATAAGATAGGCTTCAGTAGGCTTTTCCTTGGACTTCAGTGGGCCATGATAAGATAGGCTTCAATGAGCCTTTCCATGGACCTTAGTGGGCCCTAATAAGATAGGCTTGGACCTTTCCATGGACTTCAGTGGGCCCTGATAAGATAGCCTTGAGCCTTTCCATGGACTTCAGTAGGCCCTAATAAGATAGGCTTGGACCTTTCCATGGACTTCAATGGGCCCTGATAAGATAGGCTTGAGCCTTTCCATGGGCTTCAGTAGGTCCTGAGCATAGATTGGCCTTTAAGAAGATACTGGCCACTTAAGAAGATACTGGCCATTTAAGAAGATACTGGTCATTTAAGAAGATACTGGCCATTTAAGAAGATATCGATCTTCAAGAAGATATCGGCCATTTAGAGTTATCGATCTTGAAGATGATATTGGCCTTTAAGAAATATCAGCCTTTAGAGGTTCCTACAAAATAAGTTCCTGATCGGGATTCCTCCGGTAGGAGACACTCCGCCGTTCAAGTTAGTAAAGTTCAAACAATAAAATGGAGAACTCATTGACAAATGAAAGATGTCAGAGTGACATGATGATTTACCTTGGAGGCTACTCATACCTTTTTTCAAGGCTGTCCAGTCATTGGATTTCTTGGTTCCAACAAGCATTTCTTGGGATAGATCGATTGGAAGAGGCGAGCAGAGATTCTAGCCGGATAATGAATTTTAAAAAATTCTTGGACCTGCTCTTGAGATGGCTAGTAGCATATTTGATTATTTAAAAGCTAATTGACTCTGGGATTGCAAGATCCTTGTGCATATTTGATAATAATATTTAATGGGTCCTTTGGAAGCTCTGATGACCCTGCCCTCGGATGACATATTTGATAGCTCCTCGAGACTTCACTTGACCTAGAAGCGTTGAACTATTGTTCAAAAAATCCATGGGCGGAGGACAGCATTGTCTTCCTCCTCGGGCGAGCCATCTCACTGCCCGAGAGATGGACTCCCCTGTGGCCATAAGCGACACCCCCTCCGCCTGATACGAGAGGAGATCCAAAGCTTTTGCCCGATATTACAGCTCCCACCGCCATCTCCGACCCTACTCGAGCTCCTAGAGTAGCAAGAAGCCCCGGTATGCAAAAACAAGGACGAATCCAAGAAGAGGAGTAGGGGAAGAAATCCCTGAACCGGACTCTAAAATCTAGATTCTACCCTCGCGCAGAGCTCTTCTCTCAAGGAGCAGAGCAAGAATGCAGAGGAGAAGAGGATAAGTGAAGGAGGGTCTAGATTTTACCAGCATCGTCGAGGTAAAGGAGCTCCAGAGTTTTGCTCCGATCCATCCCAATCCCACCCGGGCTTATGATGAGATCTGAAGGAAGAAAGAAGGAGGCGCGGCTCGAGCAGCGAATCTCGATGGATCTTAATCTTTGGGATTCAGATTGAAAACTACATCAAAACCATCATGGAGGCATTCTCCTTCAGCGATTAAATGCTTGGAGTCTAGTTTTCATTTCCACACGGCCGATCCACCCTTCCGCCACTTCTAGAGCCAACACCATTCGCTTCTCTCTGTTTTCGGACTCCCCATTGGTTGGAGTAGTAGTGGCAGCGGCGACGGGAGGTGGATGGAGAGTTATGGTGTGGGTACGGCCGGACTCCAGATCCGGACTAGTTTCGCGTTCCTTAGGCTTGGGAAGCGCTATCGGCATTGTTAGCGTCGGACTGGTTGGAGACCCTTCCCTTAAAGTCGGTCCGCTTGGCCCAGGACAGCGATGCCGCCGGAGTGGAATCAGGCACGAAAACTCTACCCCGGACACCCTCCTCCCATCTCTCACCATCTCTTTACCCCCGGTCCGGAAGTTTGAAGATCGAGTGGACGGAGGGGGTGACGACCGTAAGGCCGGTGGAGTACTGCGACAGGCGGCGATACCGGAGATTGCAGCGGCGGCCTAGGGGAAGTTCGCGGTGGAGATCCGGGATCCCAACCGGTGGGGATTCAGGCTCGGGACTTTCGACACCGCAGCAAGGCTATCGTTAACTTCCCCAACGAGGTCGGCAGCTCCGGCCAGTGGATGCCGCCCCCTCCGGCTCCGCTAACGACGGGGGGGAAGAGGAAGAGGACGGCGACCATGGCCGAGGAGGCAAAGGAAGATGGGATGAGACCGATCAAGAAGGAGAGGTCTCCGGAGATGGAGTCGGTGGAGGAGAATATTCCGTCGATCTTGATGCCCGTGTTGTCGTAGATCGGCTCGGGGGAGGGGATCGGGCCTCCATCGGACGCATGCTGGACTGGAAGAGGCGGCTGATCTCAAGGAGCTGTTGGAGGCCTACGGCGAGTCACCACCGAACCGGATCATGGAGGAGACTGACTCAGCGAAGCGGTATGAAGCTTCCACTCCTCTGTAGGGATCAATGCGAGCGCTGCCGGCGAAGAGCTGCTGGGTGGTGTCGTTGGCGTGGATCGATCTTCCACCGCGATCGACGACCGCACCCAAAGAGGGATCCATCACCAGTTCTTTTGCCAACGAGATCCGCCACCAGATCTGGTGGTGGGAGGGTGCCACATTCTCTCGCCTGCCCATCCAAGGTCACTCCCATCTCTTTTATTTTTTTCTGGATTTTTTTTTTTTGAATTCTCCTTCTCAACAGGCAACAATGGCCCCTTCCTTCCTGGCATGCCAATATGTTGCGACTAAATCACCTGGACTAGAACTTCGGTGGCATCGGGCATCCCGCTCGCGCTTCTGATCCTGCTCCCGGGCGTGGATTGGACACCTGCAAAAGATCCCGGACCGATTTTTCGGTGGAGGACACTCCGACACTCAAGTCAGTTGGCGGTCTAGGCATCAACATAATGGAGAATTCAAGAATAGCATAGATGAAAAAGGGAGTGAATAGAGTGGAGTGGCCTTAGACCTTGCTTACCCTTGGAGTGTCCCCTCTTACCCTATTTATAGAGGTTGTAATAATTGAATATGGTTGAAGTGGTTGTAACCGAATAATAGAATAACCGAAGATGGTTGTAACCGAATAACCAAATAACGGAATATGGTTATAACCAGATAACCAAATAACCGAATATAGTTGTAACCAAATAACCCAATAATCGAAGTGATTGTAACCAGATAACCGAAGTTGTTGACCTTAGTAGGCCTTAGTGGGCCATGGGCCTTTATGGGCTTTAATGGGCCTTGGGCCTTTATGGGCTTTTATGGGCCTTGGGCCTTTCTCATGACCAGATAAGAGGGATATAACATACTTGATACTAATAACTTTAGTAGTTGCTTCATACTATCAAACCCATTCCACCATGCATACTTTCATAAACATTTTATCTTAATACCCTAATAATGATAGTGAACTACTAAATTAAGATAAAAATTCTATTTTATAACTTTTTATCATAACCAATCAACAACTTCAACATCATCACTCCAATGCCACATTAGTCATGCTATGCTCTGAAATTGTTAAAAGTGCAATATTTAAAAAGCAAAAGTAGGAGCATAGGTGGCAATACATGCATGCTCAAAATGCCACGCACTAAAATCTGCGGTAAAGGATGTGCACATTTACCGTTAAGGTGGTAACCCGGTTGATAGAAATCTTGTCTCACTACTAATAGGTCGTGGGTTCGAGGCATGATCTCGCGGGTGACTTGATTAAATCTAGAAATTTTCCTGAGACCTACAATATTTGATATGAGTAAGAGATCATGGTCTCCTCCTTTATCCCTATTCTACTAGCCGGCATCTTAGTGGTGTCAGGTTGACGTACTCACCATTAGATGGGAAGAGACGACATGCACATTTTGAACAGGATAGTCTAAATCACAAGATGTCCAAGTGACTCCATTTCTCCCTCATCATCCCCTCCCACTCCCCCATTCTTGTAAGATATATATATATCTTAATTTCTACGAGTTTCTACGAGTACTTATAGATCATGGACGCAGAGTTCACTATTGAAAGAACATATTACTTATCAACAGATACCTAAATATAAGTAAAATGAAGAGGGGCCAGCCTTCCATTACTTTATGGACATTATACCATTAATTCTATATCATAATATTTTTCATGTCTGTCCAATGCCTGGGCATGGTGTAATTAACTTATTAATTACTGAAAGAAAATATAATTTATCAACAAAGTTCTCTATTGGAAGCAAGGTAAACAAATGCCAACCTTCCAAGTACTCGCGGATGTAAAAGAAATCCAGAAACTTGGATCGAGAGACACATTATTAATTATTGTTAACGCACTTGTTCTCGCACTATCCCAGGGGACAAATTAATTATAAAACCCGAGGGCTCCTAAAATTCAGAATTTGTGTGTCAAGCCCTTCTTATTGGGTAGGGTTGGGTTATAATTCTATACTAACATCAAATATTCATGCCCAAGCTCGGCCCGTCTTTGTTTTAAGCTTTTCTTTTTTTAAAAAAAATAATAATAACTCGAGCCTAAGATAAAACCCTTGACCTCTCCGAGCCAAGTTCAATTCCTTTTTAAAAAATTAGTATCAATTAACATATAAAGGATTCGAGCGAGGCCGCACAAGGATATAAAACAAACCTAAGCGGGGTCTAGTTTATTAGGCCCGGCCTGACCAAATGGGCCTAAAACCTTGGCCTGGCCGGTAAAGATGGGCTAGAGCAGGTCAAATCATCTGGGCCACATCTTTAGAGGTCCAAGTATGTTATCTGGAAATTCATTGGGTAGGCGGCCTTGTCCACTTTTGAATATACAAGTTAGAAGCCGAGGACAGACCGATGGAACCAAAAAGGGTATCATCGGATCCAATTTGATCATACTTGGGCTAATTGATTAGTGTCTTTGACAAGAAAGTGAGGGAAAGGGAGGGATGGGGGAATTTCCTTTTTTTTTTTTTGTAATGCAAGAGAGATAGGGAAATTATTAAACTAAAGGAAGCTCTTAATTCTTCAAACGCAAAGGGAAACCAAAAAAAAATAGAAGAAGAAGAACAAGGAGAAGAACCAAAACCCTTCTCTCATCGAGGGAAAAAAAAAAAAAAAATTTAAGGGGAAAGCTGCATATTGCCTAAACCATCACTTTTAAAGCGTTTCCATAGATGATAACTACTTTTTATTGCTTGATGAGATTTTCATTGCTTCCTCTATTCCCTCTCGTGCCCTTCATCCCTTTCTTCTTCATCTCTTTTTGCTTTCGTGCACCTCCTCACATTGCTTCTTGCACTCTTATTGCTGATGCTGGTCATATTCTTAGCTCTGGAATTATTGCTGGCATTGCTGAAATTTCTCCTTAGAGTCCTTGCTTGACTCACCATCTCTTCCTCACCTTGCTCTCTCCTCTCTTTTTGATTCTTTTTTTTGTACCAATGCTTGCATCGTCTCTGCTCCTGTTCTTTTTGCTGGCTCACCCTACATTCATGCTTAGACTACTCGGGCTCCTCTTGATTGCCACCTGCTTTGCATCCTTTTGCTTTCTTGTCTCTCTCTAGAATACTTTTAGTGAGCATGTTGATATTCTCTTCTCCCTCTCAACAAATTGCTGATAAAAAAACATTAAGTTGATGAAGTGAGGAAAAAGAATGTGCTAGAAGAATTAAAAGATTGAAAAGAAAAAAGAGTTATATGTTAGGTAAAACCAATAAAGAACAAATTTATATTGTTTATATGGTTTTAAGATAGAACTATAAAGAAAAGAAAGTACTAAAAGAAGTCAAAGATTGAAAATGGCTTACCATGATCGAGACATGTGAAACATTATCCTAAGAACATGATTTGTCCTCTACGTGTGGGTCTGCAATGATCTCATTCCCAAGGTATAACAACTTTGCTATATTTGAAAGAGTAATTATCTCTTCAGAAAGAGATATTAATTTAAAAAAGAGTTTTAAATTTTTTTAAATAACTAAAATTTAGGGGATACAAAAAAACTTAAATAAAACTTCAACAATCCTCTACAAAAGATTTAAATTTTAAAAATTTATAAAAAATATTTGAGTATCACATACTATGTGATAGATGAGGTGTCTCTAGACTTAAATTTCACTTACTATTGATAGTATCCATATGAAAGAATCATAGTAGATTAGATATTGAACCGGTCATTTAGCTCAAACTTTAACTTATTATGCACACGGTATGAATTAAATGAATTTTTATGCGGTTAGTTCTATTCAAAGGCTTTGTACATATCATTTTGACTTTTTCATAAAAAAATTATTAGGATTAGCTCAAACTCCTAGTTGTAGCTTATACGATAATTCTTACATAGATAAGTCCTCCAAGGATTTTTGTGACATAATATCTTGCAAATTTTCTATCTTGAACTCATTAAGAGTATAATTCAACATCTCTAATTTTTTTGTCACTAATAAGAACATTCATTATAGGGAAGGGAGGAGATGCATGTACTCCTAAATATGTTCTAATGTGATCACTCAATCAGTTTCATTTCTATTATATTAAAAATTTCGTTCATGAGATCTCTAATCACATATATTAGGTACCACTGTCGGTGACTACATAGTGGACTTAGATTTCATCCCTCTTGATAATTTTAGGACTCCATTCCTAGATAAATCCTTGATTAATTGATATGCTAAAATTTTATCAGACTTGACAAATCTTAAGAAAATGATATTATTCTTTTTGAGTTATCTTACAAATTTATAATAAATTTGGATATATCGGTTCATCTTTTTATTAGTACTCTTTTGATTAGTCAATTAAATTATGGGCTTGTTATTAGAATAGGTTGATCTGGTTGGAATTGGCTTAGATACTAAAGTTAGCTCCGAGATAAAATTTTAATCTACTTTATCTTAGAATAAGTGGTATCTAAAGCAATCAACTCGTTCTCTATAGTGCTCGAAGATATAATGATTGCCTGGAAGATCCCCAAGCTATGGCAGCACTATCCATGAGATAAAAATATCTGGTAGTTGATTTAAGATCAAAAGAATCAATAATCAAATTTGTTTCACTATAATCCTCAACCATCTCAAGATATCCATTATATAAGAGATATATCAAGGATCTTCTTAAGAATTTGAAATACCCTTTCAATAGCAAACTAATGGGATTAATTTTGATTTTGGATATATCTATTTAATCTCTTAACTATAACACAAGCTATATCAGGTCTTATTCTATTCACCATATACAGAAGAGAACCTTTAATCTAGGAGTGACCGGGTAAATCAACCAGTTTATCTTAATTCTTTTTAAAATGAATACTTGGATTATAATGAGTAGATACAGATTTTTTATCAGAATATCTAAAAATTTCAATCATTTTTTTAATGGAATGCGAAAGGAAGAGATGTATCCCTTAAAAAGATTTGATCAGCTTTATCTATATTATCTTGAATCTATCTAGGATTTCATTTTTGGATCTGATCAGATACATGTAAAAATATTGAAAGAAATCATTAATGAATGTTACGAAATAATAATTCTCTCTAAGAGTTGGAATTTTGGTAGGACCATGCACATCACTAGCATTAGATCAAAAAAAAAAAACTATGTAGATTTTAAAGATACAAAAAAAAATGCTCTAAGATTTGAAGTTATACAAAAACTTTTGCATGAAATTTAAAGGCCACAAGAATTAATTTTATAAAAAAATTAGGCCGTAGAAAATCTTTTATGGATTTTAAAGTAATTGCAAAATTTGTACATTATTTTTAAATTTGGAAGAAAATTTTTGCCCAAATTTTAAAGTTGCAAAAGAAATTGCAAAAATTTAAAACTACATAAAATTTCTATATTACTTTTAACAATTATAAAAAAGATAATTTGTGCTATTTTCAGGTCAAATAAATTTGTTAATAAATGTGAAATTTGTAGAAAGAATCACCTCTAAATGATAAAGTTTAAATTCACTGATGTTATGCAATCAATATAAATTTATAAGTAATTAAAAGTATTTTTTTAGTTTTATTAGAATCACATCCCGGTGGATAAAAATAGTAAAGAAAAAGAAAATTTCATGCTACTTGTATGATTTTAAGATTATATTATAAAAAAAAATAAAGTACTAGAAAAATAAGTAAAAGATTAAAAATAATTTATCTGGATCGAGATATGTGAAATTCTATCACAAGAACATGATTCACCCCGATTATATGTCTACGGTGATTCCATCCCTATTGTACAATAACTCGGCTAGGCCTGATCTTCCTCTAATGAGCACTATTACATGGAAGGCCGATCCATATTAAACTTTTCTCAGAAGACTAATTAAAAAAAATGGAGCAGAACAAAGAGAGAAGGAAAGGTCGGTCTCTATTTCAAATATTAGAAGGATCTTAGAAAAGGCATAATAGAAAGGAAGATGGAATTCAAAATTTTATTAATTAAAAATGAGCTTGATTTTAAATAGTCGATATAGTTTCTATCCGGATTGTCGAGAAGATACACGGTGTTTCAAAAATATTATATTCTTTTGAAATAGTCATCAAAGATTCATTTTTTTTAAAAATAATAATAATTTTTAAAAATAACTAAAATTTAGAAAATAAGATAATTTTATTATTTTTTTTGTTTAGAATAAAACTTTAATAGAAAGTAATAATTAAGCTGGTGGAGGGTGAGAAAATATAGAGGAAGAGGATAAGATGGAGGGTAGGCCTTGTGATCCTCATCATATTTGGATTTCTAAGCGGAGCAGATACAATGGGTAATTAGTGTAGAGGAACCGAGAGGCTGGTAACCATCGAAATTGACGCTACGTGGCAACCATCGAAGTCTGAAACGCTGCATCAAGAGGTGTTACGTGTCGGCTAGCAGGTCACCGGTTCGTTCGGATGCGGCGACTAGATAGAGCTATAGCGTACGCGGGAAGAGCTGGAGCCTTAGAAAGATCACACGCGTAGGCGCAGTACATCATGCAACATCACACGTGTAAGCATTTGCTGGACTTCGTGGACGAATCGTTTGGTAGGTACGTAGCATCCAGATGCGGCCCACGGATGCCACACCCCGTCTTCCGTCAGTTACCGTAACACGTGGCGGTCTCGGCCTAAACGAAGCAAAAGGAGATACACGCGTACAGCCCGCCGGAGAGGAGAGCTACACGCGCATAAACCTCCATCTCCGACTTAGCTCGGCATATCGTCGACGATTTCGTGATCAAACGTCCGAACGTAGCGAGCCGTTTTGTCCATCACCGGATCATGCGTCCACGTAGCCATGCAGGCGTGGCCTGGTTGCCACGTTACCGCACCTTCTCAAGGCCCACCACCTTTTCTCTCCCTATAAATAGAGACCCCCAGCCCTTCCACTCCACATCGTCCCAGTTGAGCTTTCACTTCTCTGCGTGTGTGCGAGTGATAGCCATCCATGATGACCAGACCAAGAGCCTCCATTCCTTTCCTTCTTCTCCTTTCCATCCTTTTCCTCTCCGCTACTTTGGCTCTCTCTTCCACTGTGCAAGAGGAGCCTGAGCTGAAGCAATGCAAGCAGCAGTGCCGGCAGCAACCGTACTACGACGAACGCATGCGACGGGAGTGCGAGCGCCGCTGCGAGGAGCGGCACCAAAAGGAAGAGGACCCCGAGAAGCGGCTGCGGGAGTGCAAGCGGGAGTGCCGGCAAAGCCGAAAAGGTGAGCAGCAACGGCAGCAGTGCGAGCGACGGTGCGAGCAGCGGTACCAAAAGGAAGAGGACACCGAGAAGCGGCTGCAGGAGTGCAAGCGGGAGTGCCGGCAACGCCAAGAAGGTGAGCAGCAACGGCAGCAGTGCGAGCGCCGCTGCGAGGAGCGGCACCAAAAGGAAGAGGACCCCGAGAAGTGGCTGCGGGAGTGCAAGCGGGAGTGCCGGCAAAGCCGAGAAGGTGAGCAGAAACGGCAGCAGTGCGAGCGACGGTGCGAGCAGCGGTACGAAAAGGAAGAGGACACCGAGAAGCAGCTGCAGGAGTGCAAGCGGGAGTGCCGGCAACGCCAAGAAGGTGAGCAGCAACGGCAGCAGTGCGAGCGCCGGTGCGAGCAGCGGTACAAAAAGGAAGAGGACCCCGAGCAGCGGCTGCAGGAATGCAAGCGGGAGTGCCGGCAACGCCAAGAAGGTGAGCAGCAACGGCAGCAATGCGAGCGCCGGTGCGAGCAGCGGTACCAAAAGGAAGAGGACCTTCGGGAGTGCAAGCGGGAGTGCCGGCAACGCCCAGAAAGCGAGCAGCAACGGCAGCAGTGCGAGCGCCGGTGCGAGCAGCGGTACCAAAAGGAAGAGGACCTTCGGGAGTGCAAGTGGGAGTGCCGGCAACGCCGAGAAAGCGAGCAGCAACGGCAGCAGTGCGAGCGCCGGTGCGAGCAGGAGTACAGAGAACATCGTGGAGAGAACGAGGAGGAAGAAGAAAGGGAGGAAGGAAAGGAGGAGATGAGGAGAGAGGGCGATCCTTACTTCTTCGACGAGGAGAGCTTCATGGTACGGGTCAGGACAGAACACGGCCATATCAGGGTCCTCAGGAACTTCTTCGAGAAATCCAAGCTTTTGCTAGGTGTTTCCGACTACCGTGTTGCCATCATCGAGACTAATCCTAATACTTTTGTGCTCCCGAGGCACTTAGACGCAGAGGCCCTTCTCTTCGTAGCCAGGGGTAAAAGACTAGCATCCGCCCTTTTTTATATCTTTTTAAACTAGTGTTGTTGTTTTTTTTTTTTTTCCCTCCTCCCATTTCGATCCATGCATACATATATAGACTGCTGATATTTATTTATATATGATGATCTGCATGTAGGGAATGGTATGATGACTCTGGTGTGCCAAGATAATCGGGAGACACACGAGCTTCGCCGGGGAGATATCACGAGTGTGCGCGCAGGAGCAATCGTGTCCTTCATGAACAAAGACAGGAACGAGAAGCTCGTTATAGTCTGCCTCCTCCAGCCTGTAGCCACTCCTGGCGTGTTTGAGGTCAATTACATACAAATATTGCTCGCATTTCTACGAGTCATCTTCTAAGTTGCTAACGACCGGCTTTTGTGCCCATGCAGGCGTTCGTCGGTGCTGGTGGACAAAACCCCGAGTCATTTTACCGGAGCTTTAGCAAGGCAGCCTTAAGAGCTGCTTTTAACGTATATAATATATATCTTTCTCTTTCTCTCATGCTTTTCTTGTATATATAATTATATATATATATATATATATATATATATATATATATATATATATATATATATATATATATATATATAATTGTTTAATTTCACAACCACGCAAGTTGTATTGGTTATGGTTCTTAACGTTTGAGTGAAGAACTAATTATGACTCTTGTTCTATCTATCAGACACATGAAGACAAGCTGGAGAAGCTCTTTGGAAACCAGAAGAAGGGAGATATGATCGAGGCAAGCCAAGAGCAAATCAGGGAGATGAGCCACCAAATCTCCGAAGGTCGGACACGGCCTTTTGGCGAATCGAGGAGGCCCTTCAATCTGCTTGACAAGCGTCCTTCTCACTCCAACCGTCATGGAGAGCTAAGGGAGGCCGATCGCACTGACTACCCGGAGCTCAGGGACCTCAACATCCAAGTCTCCTTGGCTAATATCAGAAAAGTATAATTTATCTTTCTTCTCCGGCCCTCTTCTCTCCCTCTCTTGTCTCGACCAGCTTATAATCAATATTCTATATAATTATATGGTGTTTGTTTGGCAGGGATCCATGATAGCACCTAACTTCAACACGGAAGCAACCAGGATTTCAATTGTGGTAGGGGGAAAGGGCGACGTCCAAATAATTAGCCCGTATTTGTCCAGAAAGCAGGAGGAAGAGGAACGACGACGTGGCCAGCACTACCGAAGAGTCCAATCTCAGGTATCGGTCGGCACGGTGTACATCGTTCCTGCCGGCCAGCCATCCGTCGCCGTCTCTTCTCGCGATGAGGATCTCGAGGTGCTGTGCTTCGAAATCAATGCCAAGAACAACCAGAGGACCTGGCTTGCAGGTATCTTTCGTAGACCTGTATATATGTGAGCTTGAACTACTGGCCAGTGTTTGGTTGGTAAAATATTATTTTGCGAGCAGGAATCGGTTTTTTTCGAGAATAGTTTATTCTTGTTATTATTTTTAATTTTTATTCGGATAAAAAATCTGATGTTTCATCTTATTCCAGTATAATTAATACGGTGTTATTCTAAATAGTATTTGGATGGTATGAAAATAAACCTGTATTCCATCATGAATAGGAAAAGAATTTTTTAAAATCTCCAAAATACCCCTACTAAAATATTACTATAAAATGAATTATAAAATTCTTTTTTAATTTTATATTTAAATAAATATATTATTATATTAATAATAATTTAATAATATAATTTATTGAAATTATGTTATGCTAATTAATACATTAGTATGATCTATTATAATTGATTAAAATAATAAATTAAATTATTTTATATTACTTAATTTTTTATTATTATATATTAAAATTATGTTATATTAATTAATTTATTAGTACGATATATTAAAATAATTAAATATATTATTTTATATTATTTAATTTATTATTATGATATATTAAAATTATATTATATTAATTAATTCATTATTATAATATATTAAAATAATTAAAAAATATCTTATACTAATTAATTTTTAGAAATTTCGAAAATATTCTTGGAATAAGAAAAGTAAGAATAGGGCTATTCCATGGGGATATATGGAATAGCAATTCAAGAATTACCGGCAGGAGGGGGAATAACTTATTTTTGTTATTCTTCCTCGATTTTTACATCGTTTGGCGGAACAAGAGGGATAAAAGCCTTATTCTCCCTCTTATTCCGTTTCCAAACACAGTCCTAGGGATCAAAATGCATGGCTGGTTCCTAGCCTGTGGCTAGCTAGTGTTTTTCTTAGTTATTTATAAGCACGTACACCATTTATCTTCTATATGATTCTTTAAAGGAATCTAATCTTGAGATATTTGATTCCAGGGAGCAACAACGTATTCAAGCAGATGGATAGGGTGACCAAGGAGTTGTCTTTTGACCAGCCAGCCAGCGAGGTGGACGAGGTCTTGAATGCCTCAAGGGAGGAGGTTTTCATGGAGGGCCCAAAGGAACGCGAGCTGGAGACGGGGAAAGGGGAAGGCCGAGATGGGCCACTGGAATTTGCCACCTTTTGAGATCATACAAAGGAAGAGCAAGAGTTGTAGGGCACCAGCAGAGTACTGTGTGAGGTAATATGTATGAGAGTCGGAGAGCAGTTGCAGTAGTGGGAGTGATGTAATAATTCTGTGGAATAAGCGCTTTTAAGGCGCCCTGGAATAAATACTTGCTTTTAGTTTGGTGTTCATGAAACACTTTTATTTTGTAACTTCAGCTTTATCTTTGATACCTTTAATTTACTGGCAATGCTTCATGCAATGTGATGATTTCATGGAATGGAATAGAACGTAACCATTTTTCTGGTTGCTTGATTCGACTATAGTTTTGTTCTTTAGAATTCTTTAAAACCAATCCGGTAGCCGAACTGACACTGGCCTGATGATTAGACTGGCAGCTTGACTGGTGTCAGCTTGATAGTCACATTGGTGACTGAACTGGCACCGACATGATATTAAGTTTGGATCGGATCTCTGATGGTCGGACTAGTAGTTGGACTAGCGTTAGACTGGTGACCGGACTGACACTAATCTTGCGGTGGAACTGGTGATCATGTTGATACTGACCTAACACTTAGACTGGCACTAGCCTAATAGCCGGACTAGAGATCGGACTGGTACCGACCTAGCAGCCAAATTGGCAGCAAGACTGGATCAGGTCTTTGGTGGCCGGATTGGCGGCCGAACTAGCAACCGGTTTGACACCGGCCTTGTGGGCGGACTGGCGACTGGACAGGCACCAAACTAGTGACTGGACTGGTGATCGAACTGGCACCGACTAAATTTTAAATTTTATATTATATTATAAAATATTTATTATATTTATTATATACAATATAATATAATATATTTATTATAATATTTATATTATTTATTATATATTATAATAAATTTTATATTATAATATTATTAAGATAATTATTTATGATTTTATTTATATATTTTTTAAAATTTTTTATTTTAAAAAGCAATGTATAGAAATAAAGTGAAGTCGCAGTCGCACCTGTGACTTCACTTAAGATGAAATCGTAGATACAATCTACGTCTTTTTTTTAAAAAAAATTGAAATTAAAATTTTATTATCTTATTTTAATTTTTTTTTATATTTTTAATTTAAATTTTTATTTTAGAAAAAGTTGTAGGTTCAACTTGCGGTTTGTGACTTGACGTCCATACAATCAAATCCTGGTTAGTTTTTAAAATATAATTGACCAAGCTACAGTTGTCAGTAGGCATCATAATTAGATTAGAACTTTACGTTCTTCCGAAGATTACAGGATTGATAATGATGATGATATTTGACGGAAGATTACTATGTTTTTCTGGTCTAGGTGGAATCAGTTCGCCGAGCATGCTCTCTCTTTCACTCCGCCTACTCTGGAGCATTTGGTCTCTCCTTTGGAGAACAATGATCTTCTCACTCCAGTTCCTGGGAAGGAGGTTCGATGTGTCCTTTGGTCTTTGGTTGAGGAGAAAGCTCTGGGTCCTGATAGTTTTTCTCCTTTATTTTTTAGAAATTATTGGTGCAATATCCGGTATGATGTTATTTTTGCTGTGTAGGAATTCTTTATCTATGGTCAAATGCCTGATAGTTGGAAGCAGACTTTTGTTACTCTTATCCTGAAATGACCCAATGCTTCTTAAGCAGCATCACTTCAAACTAATCAGCTTGTGCAACACTCTTTATAAGCTTTGTGCGAAATTGTTAGCTATAGGATGAAGCCTATTCTTCCTCATCTCATTTATCCTAAGCAGGGTGCTTTTGTTGGGGGTCGATCTATTTCTGATAATATCCTTGTAACACATGAAGTTATGTATGATCTCCGAAAAGCACATGTTCGCTACAGCCTGATGGCCATCAAGCTGGATATGAAAATGGCCTATGATCGAATGCATTGGAGGTTTCTGGAGAAATCATTGTAGGACTTCAGTTTTTATCTTTATTGGGTTGATCGGGTTATGACTTCTATTGTTAGACCTTCATATGCCATCCTTATCAATGGTATCCCTTCAGAGTTTTTCCACTAAAATATTAGCCTTCATCAAGGTTGCCCTTTTCCCCCATGCCTATTCATTATATGTGCTAACTCTTTATTGCGAGTGTTGCGGGTAGCGATGCGGGAATCCTCTCTCCAGCTATACGTTCCTGTTCTAGGGGCCTTCCCCATCTCGAATTTTTTGTTTGCAGATGATTGCCTGCATTTGGGCAGGGCTTCTGTTCGTAGTGCTTGGGATTTCAGGAAGGTCCTTGAGGACTATTATATGGCATTAGGACAGAGAGTTAATCTTCATAAATCTAAAGTTCACTTTAGTCTAAAGACTCATGTTCAACTTCGACGTTTGATTCGAGACATCCTTAGTGTGGCTGAGCAAATGGATGCCTTTCGATATTTGGGAGTTTTTATTACTGGAGATAAACTCGCAAGGTGAAGTGTACTCAGGTAGTGCAGGTAAGGCTGCAAATGGGTCGAGTTGACCCGTGACCTGACCCATTTAGACCCGATCAAACCCATTTTTATGGATCCGTGGATCCGGGTTGGGTCCTAAAATTAGACCCGTTCCATTTTCCAGGTCGGGTCGGGTTTACTGAATTTGGACCCAACCCGATCCGATCCGATTCGAACATACTAATACTGTTAGAATTATATCTATTTGGACCTTTAAATTATAATTTAAAACTTGTATGGAACTAGTTATAATTATTTTTATATCTTAATTTATTTTAAAAATAATATTATTTGTTATCTATTTTATAGTTAATAATAGTTAGCTATGTAATAATTAAAATATAGCTGTCTATATTTTATTCGGATCATATTTAGATCCAAACTGTGTAGATTAGAATCGGATTATTTATAGATCCGATCCAACCCGAATGACCCGTTGGGTTGAAAATTCGGATAGTGGACCCGACCCGACCCGACCTGATTTTTTAGTGGATTAGGTATGGGTCTGCTATTAGGACCCGATCAAAGAACCGGGTCGGATCGGGGTCACTCATGACCCGATCCGACCCGACCCATTCGCACCACTAAGTGCAGGCAGTTCAGGAGAGGGTGGAGGGGGGGCAGGATAGAGCCCTATATTCTATTCCCAGGATTACTCTGATCAAGTCGATCCTTTCCTCTCTTCTAATTTATATGCTTTCTTATGTTATCATTTCTAAGTCTGTGATTCTCAGTATTGAGCAAATCATCCGAGCCTTCTTGTGGGGTGTTGACCAAGGTGGTCGGGGCGTACGTCCACCTATTGGGATGGCATGCGATTTGTCAACCTATTCGAGTGGGGGGTCTCGGTATTCATTCTTTGATAATTACACGAGATGCTCTATTAGCGAGTCATGTATTCAAATTTCTACTTTGTTCTGACAATATGTGGTCCTTTATGATGACTGCCTGTTATGGTCCTCCATCTATCTCCGAGGGGAGATCTCAAGCTGGCCAGCATTGTTTGCCTATGTAGAGAGAGATTTTGGATAGGTCCTCGGTTGTTCTTCCTCTAACAAGATGGGTGGTGGGGGATGGTAGGATGATCAATTTTATGACTGATTCTTGGATTTCAGTTATTCCTTTGGCCCGTTGGCCAACTTTTATCTCTATGGATACTCCAAACTTTATTTATATCTATGATCTTCTGCTCCAGGATGGCTATAACTGGAATTATTCTATGGTCACTCGAATATTTGGAAATATTCTAGGTTAGAGGGTTCTATCGATTGTTCTGCCACTTCATCCATGTCTTGATTCTAGAGTATGGAGGACTTATGCTTTTCCCAGTCTTATTATTGGATTTATACTCTATGAATTGCCCGGAATCTCAAAGGTGTATGCCCATTGGATGGATTTGGTCTCTTGGGGTTCATCGAAGAGTGAGATTGTTTTTATGAAAAGTTGCCAGGCATCGTCTTCCAACAAGATCCTTTCTCATTGATAGGGGTCTTCACTCACCCCCATTCTGTCCTACTTGTGAGGAGGATAGTGAGACCCTTGTGCATGTATTATTTCTTTGCCCGAGGGCCTCGCAGGTTTGGCGGATGGCAAGTTTGGATGGGCTATTTATACATGCAACGTATTTGATGGATACCTTCTTGGAGATGCTCAGGGCGTCTACGGCTAATTTATATTCTATGCAACAGGTTTGGCGGATGGCAAGTTTGGATGGGCTATTTATACATGCAACAGATTTGATGGATATCTTCTTGGAGATGCTCAGGGCATCTACGGCTAATTTATATTATATTCTCCTGGCCTACATTGCATACCATATCTGGCTCACTCGAAATGCAATTGTCTTTAGCTCTTCTCTTTGTCCGAGCAAATTTATTGTGGAGGGAGCTCGGGCCCTTGTGGAGGAGTACCAGAGATTGACCGCGATGACTATGCAGACCTAGAGCTCTAGTTTGGCTCTTCGAGCGCCTTGCCAGGTTTTTATTTTTTCAGAACCCCCTCCTCCGTCTTTCTTCATGATTAATTTCGATAAAAGTGTCAGGGACAAACTCGGGGATTCTACTTTTATCAATTTCTTTGTTAGAGCTTGAAAAGTTTGGATTTGCAATCAACAAAATTTTACTTCTCTAATCATTTACATTTTTTAGCATATTTGTGTATGCCTTTTCTAAGTATTTATTGGTTCTTTTTATGTTTTTATGGACATTTTAGTTTTTGACTTGGAGTAAGGGCACATATTAATTTGATAATATATATCTTGCAGGTTTATATTTATTCTCCTACTTTTAATCATAATTTATGTTGTACTTGTATTTGTATGCCATGGTATCACTTAGACAACTTGTATCTGGCTTGTTACATGGGTCGTGAGTGGGAACTTAGTTTCTGCCTGGGTATGCGTCCTTGGATTGCTGTTGGCCTGTAGTAGGTATCTAGTTCACTACTTTAGGTATTAGTACTATGGCTTTCAACCTAAATGGTTTCAATTTCAACCAATCCGTAGTTGACAGTCAGGGTCGTGTTATCAACACTTGGGCTGATATCATCAATCGTGCTAACCTTGGTATGGAAGTAATGCATGAACGTAATGCTCACAACTTTCCTCTAGACCTAGCTGCTGTCGAAGTTCCATCCATAAATGGATAAGACTTTTGTCTTAGTGTATATGAATCGTTGAATCAAACAATGGAGCAATACCCAATATCTTGTTTTAGTTGGGTATTGCTCCATTGTTTGATTCAATAGTGTTTTGCACACAACACATAAGATAAGTATTAGTAAGTACTTTTTTAGTTTCTTTTTATTTATTTATTTATAGTATTTTATTTATATTAATAATATGTTTATTAATATTTAATAATTTTAAATATTAAATATTAATAATTTAACGATGAGATTTATTGTCGTTTCTTGCATGTCTCGCGAAAGTAAGAGTAGGCGCGAATTCTCCCAATTTGTGACCCACCATACGATCCGTTATATAAATAGGTAATTTTTCCTTTCCATTATGAATAGCGATTGTATGGCCAATCATTGTGGGTATAATGGTAGATGCCTGAGACCAAGTTACTATTATTTCTTTCTCCTCCCTCATGTTGAGTTTTTCAATTTTTCCCGATAAATGATTAGCTACAAAAGTATTTTTTTTTAGTGAACATGATGATTGGTACTGGTATTTATTATGTTTCCTGTGTATTTGGCTGTCATTTATTTCTTAATGTGAATAAGCTTATACATTATTGGTCTGGACTCTTTGACTATGTTAGGAGTGTCACTTACATGTTCATCGTTCCTCTATTGTGGAGACTTGTGACAAAGATATAATCTTGTACCATAAAATCCCATATCTAATTCTGTAGAATTGTTAATAAAAGGAACTCTTGTTGAAGCATTTTCCCTCATGCATTAAATCATCAAATTGCAAGAATATGAGAATTCATATGCTGAATATGCTTTACCTCATGCATTTTCCCTCATGCATTAAGAAAAATTTGTTTTACCTGTTTTGTTGTCTTTTCTTATCAGGTGCTTGACTGCTTGGAGATTAAAGAAACTCTGTAATCAATTTTAAAATTGGTTTAAGGTTTGTATATGGAGGCTATGATGATTATGCGATGTATGTTTGGCTGATTCAACTGTTTCTAATGGCAACAATCTTGGATGGCCTTCTTTTGTAGGCAACCGATTGTAGTCATTTTGATTTAGTTGCGGATTAAATAGTATATAACTGAGCCTCCTCTTTACTTTTTATTATTTATTGTTCTTTTTCTTAGTAGATTATTTCTGTTTATTTATAAATTTCTTGGTATATACCTGCATCTTACTGAGCATGTTATTCTTTAAGGTTAGTTTCATTATTGCAAATCTTTGATTTCAATACCATCTGTAGTTTTGTTACGATCAATTATTATTTTTTATATATTTTTTAAAAAACTTGTATTGCATTGAAACATAGACCCGTCAATTGATTAAAGTACATATTCTACACGATTCGTACAATTATTTAATTTTTGTACGGATGGCAGAAATATGTACAGTGATCAATTGAATGTCCAGTTTAGACAGTTTGAGAATTGCAAATAATTTTATAGGTGCTTACAGTAATCAAACGGTATGGATAGAGTTTCAGATAGATTTCGGATATCATTTCCTTTTAGTTCTCCTCATACATATTTATTTGTATGGGGAGAACTAAGGGAAAATGCTGCCAAAATTTTTCTGGAACTTCTATTGCGTATCCTTTGGTTACTATAAATGACCTATATAATTAATGCAATTCTTGAATGGGATAGGATCTCTTTACCTATTAGTTGGTGATAGGGTGCATTTAATAATACTGTAATTGATATATTGAATAAACTTATTTTAAATTTATTCTGTTCTTATAAATATTTATTTATTTCAGTTAGCTTTTTCTTACAATGGATAAGAGTTGGATAACTAAACCGAGGAATAGCAAAGAATATCTGAATGGAGTACAGAATTTCATTAAATTTGGTATGAAGAGAAGTAGTATCAGTGGGAAGATTTTATGTCCATGCCAAAAATGTGTAAATTCCAGTTCTCTATATCCAAATATTGTTGAAGAACATTTGGTATGGAATGGTTTTTTAAGAGGTTATACTGAGTGGTTTTTTCATGGAGAGTCAAGGTTACAATCTACATGTAACCAAACCTCTAACATGGAACATATACCTGATTTTGGATCCAGTAACTAACAGAAAAATCTTGCAAGAGATGATGATATCAGATGTTTGCTCAGAGATGCTTTTGAATATGGTGCTCAACATCCTGGAGATTACAGTGGAGGACAAGTAGCAGCTGGGTTACCTGAGGATCCTATATTTACTGAATCTATACAAGATGGAGAGCCGATACCCCCAACTAATGTTGGAACATATCATTATCATAAGCTGATAAGAGATGCAGATCAAGAATTATATGTCGGTTGCAAGAACTTTTCAAAAATTTCTTTTCTTGTGCATTTGTTTCATATAAAATACTTGAATGGATGGTCTGGCAAGAATTTTACTATGCTGCTCAAGTTGTTAAAGGATGCATTTCCTGAAGGTACTAGTTTACCAACATCTTATTATGAAGCCAAAAAATTAGTAAAGGAATTGGATCTTGGATACGAAAAGATTCATAGCTGTCCAAATGATTGTATATTATATCGGGGAGAACATGCCGATCAAGAGTCGTGCCATGTGTGTGGATGTTCACGATGGACGAAGCAAAAAGAAAATAAGAGTGTGGGATTAGATGAATTGGATGCAACACAAATTAAACAAAAGCCGGCGAAGGTATTACGTTATTTTTCTCTTGTACCTAGATTGAAAAGGATCTATGCATCATCAAAGATAGTTTCGTCAATGAGATGGCATAATGAAAGTCGTACAAAAGATGGAATGCTGAGACACCCAACGGATAGTTTAGCACGGAAAGCATTTGATGACAGACATCCTGATTTTGCATCTGATGCTCGTAATGTCAGGCTGGGTTTAGCCAGTGATGGGTTCAATCCATTTCAGACTTTAAGTTCTGTCTATAGCACCTGGCCAGTTGTACTGATTCCTTATAATTTGCCACCATGGATATGCATGAAACAGTCTTCACTTATTTTATCAATGGTCATTCCAGGTGATAAGGGTCCAGGTAATGATATTGATATTTTCTTACAACCTTTAACAGATGAATTGAAACAAGTGTGGGAGGGTATCAGTGCAATTGATGCTTCGAATGGCCAAACATTCAATCTGTGGGCAGCTCTATTATGGTCTGTTAACGATTTTCCTGTATATGCTAATTTATCTAGCTGGAGCACTAAGGGACGAGTTGCATGTCCTTCTTGTGGTGAATCAACCCATTCAATTTGGTTAAAACATGGAGGAAAGTTCTGTTATATGGGACATCGTCGATGGTTGGAGGCAAATCATCCATTTCGATTTCAGAAGGATTTATTTGATGGTTAAAACATTGAGGAAGGTTCTGCACATCAGGCCGATGCTACTACCTCTACACCTCAGGACGATGTTATTCCCTCCGAGTCCACACATCACGATCCTTCTATGGATCATCCTGATGACGAGCCTATCGTTGATGATATACAGATACAGGGTACATAATTTAATAATTCTATCTCATTTTAATTCATGCATATGCAATAGTTTTGATATACAATGTTCTGTATTTTTTTTTGTAGATGGATCCGGGAGACTCGGGCGTAGGCGAGGACCCAAATTAGTCCGTGATGTGTGGCAGTTTCCTGAGGGTGAGAGGATAGTGATAGAGTGCAACAAGCTAGGGCAGCCTATTAAGAAAGCTGCTAGCTTGTTGACTAGCTTTCTGGGGACAGTAGCACGCCGTGGTCAGCTATGTCCCCTGAATTATTTGAAGTGGAACGATATGCTTCCTGCATATAAAATAGAAATGCTACGAGTTGTGCAGGTAAAAAAATTAATATATTATTTTATATCTTAGGTTTTTAACAATTGAATTGCTTATTTCATTTAATATTTATTTTATTGTTTAATTAAATTGTAGAGCAAGTTCGTTCTTCCTTCAAATTCATATGATTTTGTGCTTAAGTCTCTCAATCACAAGTGGAAAGAATATAGGGCGAAGTTGAAGAGAGACTACAAGCTAGAGGGTAGGATAGAGGAGCATGTTGTAGCTACCTGTCCTCATGATGTTCACCTTCATCAGTGGATGGAGCTGGTGCACTATTGGTTCTCCGAGAGGGCACAGGTTATGTAGCATCATCAAACACTTCAAAATTTATTAATTTTCACTTGTCATAATTATATTTATATAATATATAACATTGTTTTAATTTTATTTTGCAGACGTATTCTGATATTGGTAGAGCTGCACGAGCTGCTCAGTCTGTTCCTCACACAGCGGGGTCCAAGAGTTATGCACGGCTCAGGCATGAGTTTGTATGTTTCTCATTCTATAATACTTTTAGTACACTTTTACTTTTAACATCATGTATCATGCATGTGCCATGTATCATGGTACAGGGATATAAGATGTATTATTTTGGATTTTTTTGTAATATTTATTCTTTACATAGGCTGATCAACATGGGAGGGAGCCTAGTGAGGTGGAGTTTTATCGGATGACTCACGTTCACCAGGATGGCAGTTTTGTTCGGGACGAGTCCAGAGATATATATGTATTTTTTTATTTATGTTATATTATGATTTATATTTTTATTTTTATTAAATATTGATATATGTGTTTTTTATAAAATATAGAATAGGGCTACCTCTATGATCTCCGAGCGTGCTGGCGAGGGTTCATCATCTACACAGAGCAGTCGCATCGAGGCCGAGGTATTCTCGGAGTTGATGGGACCAGAGCGTCTTGGACGAGTGAGGGGTTATGGGATTGGAGTTACCCCTACTCAGTTATCTGAGGTGCGTAGATATACTCGGGATACTAGAGAGAGTCATGATCAGTTACATATTCGTCAGCTCCAGGAGGAGATAGCAGAGCTCCGACAGACACGTGATGCAGACAGAGCAGAGATGCAGACCATTAGGTCTCAGCTAGAGCATGTTACATCTGTGCTGCATATGTTCATGTCATCTCAGGTAAGTAATTATTTATTAATTTTGATGTATCTAATAATTTAGAATATATATAATGTATGTATTATAATTCATAATGTATATCTTGCAGGTTCCTGGTGCATCTGCGAGTCGCAGACCTGACGACGACCAGCCTCCCACGGACCAGTAATGCCAGATGGTTTTTTTATTATTTATGTATGTCTTTTTGTTTATTTGAACTTGGATTGATACGTTTATATATATATATATAACTTTTTATATTTGCTTTGTATTTGTGTTTGTGTATGTTGGATGTGATATGTGATACAGGTTTGAATATTTTCATTTGTTTGTGTATGTTGGATGTGATACAGGTTTTAATGTTTCATTTTCATAATGTATACAGGTTATGGGTTTGTATATATGGCTGTTTATTTAAAAAAAAAAAAAAATCTACCGACGCTTTAAAGCGTCGCTAAACCTGGAACTGGCGACGCTTTAAAGCGTCACTAGGGTTTCAGTCTAGCGATGCTTTAAAGCGTCACTAGGGTTTCAGTCTAGCGATGCTTTAAAGCATCGGTAAATAAAAATTTAGCGATGCTTTAAAGCGTCGGCAAATGCCGACACTTTTTTGAAGCGTCGGCAGGTTGCGTCCCAATGCTCACATAGGCGACGCTTTACAAAACGTCGGGAGATTACTTAGCAACACTTAAAAGCATCGGGAAAGGTCAAAAAAAGCGTCGCTAAAGTCCAGATTCACTGTAGTGCTGGATCGGCCGTTGGAGCCGCTGCATCGCAGGATTACTCTCTGGTTCACTTGTGAAACAGGTCCCTTGCCAGAGTTGTTCCGGTAGAAGACACTCCGATGCCTAAGTCAGTGGCGGATTCCAGCCACAGAATGGGGAAGGTGTCGAGAAAGAGTGGAAGAGAAAAGGCTCTTGGGGATTGAAAGTGTATGTGTGCGAGATTGTTTGCATACCTCTCGAGCTATCCTTCTTACCCATATTTAAAAGATGGCCTTCGGTCTGTGGCTCGCACATTTTTTGGTGATCATGGAAAGCCAATCTCTTCCATGATTGGCGATCGTGGGTTGTCAATGAGCGGTTCCGGCCAGATTGGAGGGGTGGCTGCAGGAGTTGCACGCCATGATGATGGTATGATGAGTGTCGATTGTAACCGTTGGTTACAGTTTCCTTTCTGGAACAGATTATGGTTCAAGCTTCGAGTTTCCCCTTGCGTGGGCCGAAGACTTGGTATTTCCCCGAGGCCGAAGATCGTATCTACGGCGGGGACCGAAGTACGTGTCTTTGGAAGTCGATGAGTAGTTCAGACTTCGACCGGGGCCGAAGGTGCTACCTGAAGGACTGGCCTTCGGATGTTGTAGTCCGGTGTGAAGCCTTGGGTTGCTTGCAGTTGGCCTGTCCTTCGCTTAGTCCGAAGTCCGTAGTCCGAAGAAACGGGCTTCGATAAGTCGAACCGAAGTTTGGTTTGTAGCTGAACCAGGATATCCCAACAGTTGCCCCACTACTCTCAATTGTCGAAGCGAAGATCTGCCGCGAGAAGTGAGAGTATTATAACCTTATCGTTTCCCTCCTAAGAGACGTCATAGTGAATGATTACGGGACCCTTATTGGGCTGTCCATCATGATCCGAGAATCAGATGGTGAACAGGTGCCATTCCCGGATTAGAAAAAAGTAGGTGGCCCTGGGGCTATCTCTTCTTGTCCCGTTGCACGGTGGTTGAGGCAATCTTTTGGTTGGGATTTGGATAGTTGTGGTGGTTGTCCTCCGCCCATTGGATAAAGGGTAGATCTTATCCCGGCGGTCAGTTGCAAGTGGGTTACCTCCCAGGGTAACCTTGAGTCAAAACAACCCTCGGTGGGGGTCCAGAGACCCTTACTTTTCTTTTTGGGGAAGGGCGAAGGTCTGGGCAAGAATGCTTCTTCAACCTCGTCTCATTCTTTGCCCAAACTGTTCTGGACTACCAGTCTATTCTCCAGGTAGAATCCTCTTTCCGCTCCTTTGCTTCATTCCTTTGTCATGGAAGAGACCGTTGAGAGTCAGGAGAAAAAGGTTGGGTCCTCGGGGGTCGGAGATATAGTAGGTCCGGAGTCGGTCCCCAGCTCGATTTTTTAGGGCAAGGCAGCCCTTCTTTGGGAACGCTACCGCATTCCTGAGGAGTTTCCCTTTGTCCTCCCCGCGCTCGAGAAGCGGGTGAACGAACCTCCCCCTGGGTGCCTAGCTGTATACGAAGATCACCTGAAGGCTGGTCTTCGGTTTTCCATGCACCCCTTCTTTTTTAAGATTTTTTGATTGTACCAAGTGGTGCCAGCACAGTTGACCCCAAACAGCATCAGGAACATCTGCGGGTTCCTGGTTATGTGCAGCATTGCTAATGTAGAACCTAGGACCAACTTGTTCACGGCCCTTTTCATTCTCAAGAGGGACTTCCACAGCAACGGATGGTGGGTGATCGGCCCCAGATCGGGTCGCAGGGTGATCAAGGACATGCCCAGCGCCATCCACGGGTGGAAACCCGTCTTCG
Source organism: Areca catechu (assembly GCA_021397845.1). NCBI lineage: Eukaryota > Viridiplantae > Streptophyta > Magnoliopsida > Arecales > Arecaceae > Areca > Areca catechu. The sequence goes on along the minus strand of CM038051.1, from coordinate 205,019,490 downwards.
TATTTGTGTTGTCTTTTGACCCATGGGACTGAAAGGAAACTGATGCAGGTAGTTTGATAAGATCCTACACTAGGCATGCAAACATCTGCGGGAGCAGATTGGATTTTAAAATAATTTTTAAAATTCACGCAGCGGGTATCTGCTCCGCCAGGAACTAATCTAAATCTAGTTGCATTTAGGCATGCATAATCATATAAAATATTTATAAAATATTAAACAATTTAATATATCCATGCATGATTAAAAAATAAATTTTCCATACCTTTATTTCGCCTGGAATAACTCTGGAATAAACCTGGAATAGACTGGAATAAAGTTATTCCAGTCGTCTTCCTCCCTGGGACTCTCTTTTTGGCTTGCAAAACATCATCGGAACACTGCCTTCCGGACCTCCGTTTGCTTCCAAATTTGAGCAGCGGCTTCTTGGACAAGTCTTCTTCGATTTTCCACCGGTTGCTGCAATCAAATCTAAACCAAACAAATTAAATAAATCACCAAAGTCTGCTGCCAGATTTCTGCAGCAGAATTGGGCAGCAGACTTTGGCCTTCGTTTCGGAGTAGCTCGGGCGATTCCGGCTCACGTGGTTTGCTCCTAGGAGTAGAGTGGTACTCTCTCTAGAGGGGAGACACGCCCGGGGCTCTCGGATCCGCCTCCACGCACGGTGCTAGCCGCCGGAAGGGGGCTTCATGGTCACAGAATTCTGCAGCACTGGGCAAAACTTGAGCACTTCAAAACAATGGATTAAACCCTTGTTTCACTCCCTCTAAAGCTCCTAAACCCAGCCCCAGATGTTCTCTCTTGAAGCCTCTCAAAGAATGCCCAAAGCTCTCTCTTTTTAAGCCTCTCTCACGGTGAAACCTCTCCCGTTGAAACTCAATTCCCAATCCACCAAAACAGGGGATGGTTGATGTATTTTATAAGCTGCTGGGAGGGAGAGGGAGGTGGAGCGACGGAAGGTGGAGAGGCAGCGGCTGCAAATACTCCCATTTAATAGCCATTAACAGGGATTTAATTCCAGCGGTGGAGGGAGGAGAAGAGGCAGCGGGTGAAGGGAGAAGAAACGCCAAGGTTTGGGAGTTTCGGTCGTTGGGCTTTCCATCGCTTGGAGTTCTTTCCAGCGAGAAACACCGTGTAAAATGGCTGGGAGAAAAACGTGGAAACCGGTTCAACCAAAACCGGTTCAACCAAAACCGGTCCAACCACTTAAACCAATTAGGTTCAAACCCATCGGTTCAAATAATCAACGGTTGTTCAATCCAATTGAACCGGTCCGAGCCCAATATAACTTGGTTCAATTGGTTCACAACCAATTGGAGGCCGAAACGAACTCCGAATCAGTTCAAAACTGATTCAGAAAAAAACTTGGCGCAGTGCTGGTCAACCCGGAATAATTTCCGGTTGACACAGACAAGGGCAAGATGGGAAAAAGAGTGCTCAAAAATACTGTGACCATAAGACCGAGACGATTTCCAATCGTAATCGGTACCCGAATCAGAGAGTTATCCTCTGTGGCGTGTGACCTCATAGGTTCGAACCTAAACGGTAGCACTAGAACAATTTCTAGTACCAGCACAGGAAACCATCTAGCAATGGGTCCCGGCGTCCGGATAGGTCGAAGATGCGGGAGCAAACTATCGAACCTCTAGCATATGGTTACCATATAATTCATCCCTTTGACCTCTAATGCCCATGACGACTGAGATTGGGTTGCCAACCCAGACAGAGTCAGTCGACTACGTGTCTCAACCTTGCAAGCCCAGTGACTCTTCACTAGGACTACCCCGGCCGAGGATTTGCTAAATTGAGATACTGCGAGACATTCAATCCAAACTGTTTGGACAGGTCAATTCCATCTTGGTCCATCACTGCTTCATAAGTACTTGCCTGTACCCAGAAACCTTCCATCACCGGATTAAAAATCCGGGTAGTCCGGCACCAAAGCACAGAGAGTTGCTTGCAAGCTACCGTGATGACCTCAGGTCAGAGGGACACATATACCCATATCCAATCGTGAGTATCCCTTTGGCAGAAAGGGGCTGCACGGAGTCACGTTCAATGAGATATCAAATATCCCACTTGCAAATCACATCAGTGTCACCACACTCATTTGGTCAAGAGGACAACCAAACGATGTGAACTACAACAACATATACTTGATATATTGCTGTCCAGTACAATATATCCTTTGGTTGTGAACAGGATTTAAGGACCACTCGATACATCTTCTCTGTATCGAAGTCAGTGTAGTCCTAAGGACTTCATCACATGGAAAGAGTTCATTTCAGAAAAATTTAGTATGTGATGAGCTGCCAAAAATAATATTTTATTAATTCATAAAATGAGTACAATACTGAGCACAACCGCCTACAACCTAGGCGATTGGCTTTGGGACACAATTCCTAACAGGGGCTTCGACACTGTGTGGAAGAAGCCTCGCCTGACAGCCAATGTCAGGAAGAAGGTCTTGGCGGTCGATCAGTCGGATTATGATCTTCTGGCTAATTCAGAAGTTGCCCTCATCCGGGAGCTGTTGGAGGCTAGGAATCTTCATCGGGCGGGAATTAGTAAATTCCCCTCATTAGGTATAGCGATGGAAATTTCTGCCCCTCCACTTCAGGTTTTATTGTAGCTCATTTGACTGAGGTGATCCCCTTTACCTGCAGGTGGTGGGATGAAGCGCGATTTGAGCTGGCTTCGCCAAACTTCGGGGAAGAGGGTTGCACAGGCCCCTTCCACTAGGTCTACGGTTCGGAAGAAAGCTCGGAGGGATGGCCTCGAAGGGGACCAAAGCACTTCATCCTCCTGAGGCACCTCGGGGGAAGATGTAGTGGCTGCTGAAGGGGCTCCGGCAAGACCCTGTCCAGTCGAAACTCTACCGGCGGTCGCCTCCCCAGTCAACACAATAGGGAGCCCGCCTCAAGGAGTGGATGTGCCGCCGGTTTGCCCCCTGCCATTGATAGGGGCAAAGCGTGGCAAGTCGAAGGAGAGTCCGTCTATGGGTCTTCTTCAGCCGGAGGCCGTTCGATGAACTCCTTAGAGCTCCCGCCTATGGGGGGACTGCTGGTCCCGGCCGAAGCCATGCAGGTGTTGAAGGGTACGATACTGCCCCACAACCTGGCAATTCTCTGGAACCGGAGCTTTCTCAAAGTATCTGATTCCGGCTTCGCCGCCCTACAACAGGTATGACTATCACCACCTCCTTTGTCTTGAGAGTTATTTGATCCTCAATTCTTCTTTTTTGATGTAGTTGATCTATGATTTCACCTTTATGGAGGAAGGCCTGGGGAACGTGGACAGCCTCATCCACGGCCTCAAGGAGGAGCTTCAGACCGCTAGGGCTGCCAGGGAAGTAGCCGAAGAGCTGAAGCAATCCATGGAGGACCGTCTTGTTTGGGTAACTGATGAAGTTCGCAAACTGAAAAGCGAACTGAAAGGTGCCCACTCGAGGATAGCAGGACAAGAGGCAGGGTGGAAGAGGAGCAGGAAGCAAGTTGAGTCCCTGGAGCAGGCCGCCAGGGAGGATCAGGAGAAGATGGAAAATTTGTCCAAGGTGGTTGAGGTGGCTTCTAGGAGGGCCGAAGAGGCGATCCTGGAATCCGAAGCTGCTAAGAGGGAGGTCGAAGCCGCCAAGAGGGAGTCCGAAGCTTTGAGGAAGCGGATAGACAATGCGCGGCTTGCCGAAGCTTTCTCAAGCCTTGCGCGGCTTGCCGAGCTATTCTCCGGGCTTGCGTGGGCGAACTCTGTTCTGCGCCACCTTCCAGGCCGAAGCCCAGGATCTCCGGACTGAAACCCGATGCCACAGGCTTTCTCAAGCCTTGCGCGGCTTGCCGAGCTGTTCTCCGGGCTTGCGTGGGCGAACTGGGTTCTGCGCCACCTTCCAGGCCGAAGCCCAGGATCTCCGGACTGAAACCCGATGCCGCAGGCTTTCTCAAGCCTTGCGCGGCTTGCCGAGCTGTTCTCCGGGCTTGCGTGGGCGAACTGGGTTCTACGCCACCTTCCAGGCCGAAGCCCAGGATCTCCGGACTGAAACCCGATGCCGCAGGCTTTCTCAAGCCTTGCGCGGCTTGCCAAGCTGTTCTCCGGGCTTGCGTGGGCGAGCTGGGTTCTGCGCCACCTTTCAGGCCGAAGCCTAGGAACTCCGGACTGAAACCCGATGCCACAGGCTTTCTCAAGCCTTGCGCGGCTTGCCGAGCTGTTCTCCGGGCTTGCGTGGGCGAACTGGGTTCTGCGCCACCTTCCAGGCCGAAGCCCAAGGCCATGCGCCGGTTTTCCATCAAAGTGAGAAGGGAGCGTTTGAAGCGGGGGAACTTTATTACGGGAATAGGGAACCTTACGTTACTGATAATACATCCTTAGGTTCGAGGCGTTCCACGTCCAGGGGAACCTGGCACCTCCCAACTCCTCCAAGTAGTATGCGCCGTGAGGGAGGGCTTCTGCCACCCGGTAGGGGCCCTCCCAGTTGGGCGAGAGCTTGCCGCATTCCCGTGGCTGGGAAGCTTCAGCGCGCCGGAGGACCAAATCTCCATGACGAAAAACCTTCGGCCGCACTCGGGAGTTGTAATACCTGGCCACACGCTGCCTATACGCGGCCATTCGGACTCGGGCCTTGTCCCTCGTTTCCTCGAGGAGGTCAAGGTTGAGCATCATCCTGGCTGGGTTTTCTGTCTCGTCATATTGCTCCACGCGCAGCGTGGGTAGGCTGAGCTCGATCGGGATGACTGCCTCGGCTCCGAAGACGAGGTTGAACGGGGTTTCGTCGGTAGCCATCCTCGGGGTGGTGTGGTATGCCCAGAGGACGCTGGGGAGCTCGTCGGCCCACCTGCCCTTGGCCTGGTCCAGCCGCGTGCGGAGGCCCTGAAGAATGGTCCTGTTCGTGACTTCGGCCTCCCCATTGGTCTGGGGATGCGCCACCGAGGTAAAGCGATGCCTGATGCCGAGGTCGCTGCAGAATTCTTCGAACTCCCGGCAGTCGAACTGGCGCCCGTTGTCAGTAACCACGGTGTGGGGGAGGCCGAAGCGGCAGACGATGGACTTCCAAAAGAACTTGGCGACGTTTGCTTCGGTGATCCTTGCCAAGGTTTCAGTCTCGACCCACTTTGTGAAGTAGTCGATGGCCACTATCAAGAACTTCCGCTGTCCAGACACCGGCGGGAATGGGCCCAGGAGGTCCATCCCCCACTGGGCGAACGGCCAGGGAGCTGAGAGCTGGGAGATTGGGTTGGAGGGCTGCCGTTGCACCGTGGCGTGACGCTGGCACCGGTCGCACTTCTTCACGAAGTCAGCAGCGTCTTCCTTCATTGTCTCCCAGAAGTAGCCCAGACGGAGGGCCTTGTACGCCAATGCCCTGCCCCCCACGTGGTTCCCGCAGGCGCCTTCGTGAATCTCCTGGAGCACAAGCTTGGCTTCCGTGGGTCCCACGCACTTGAGGAGGGGATAGGAGTAGGATCTTCGATATAACTGCCTGTCCATCAAGACGAACCGCACGGCCTTCTATCTGATAAGGCGAGCCACCTCGCGGTCCTCCGGCAGGGTGCCACTGGTGATGTATTCGGCATACTTGTCCATCCAGCTGGGTTCATGGCTGACCTGATGGACCTCCACCGGTGCCTCGAGGCTTGGGATCTCAAGGCGCTCCACATGAGCGCGTCCCTGCATCGAGTCCGGCAGGGTCGCCAGCCGAGAGAGAGCATCCGCGCGGGCGTTCTCCCCGTGGGGGATGTGGAAGATGTTGAAGTGCCGGAATCTGGACGCGCCCGCCTTGACGAGCTCCAAGTATTTCGCCATTTGGGGGTCATGTGCGACATACTCCCCGGATACCTGTCCCGCCACGAGTTGGGAATCAGTGAAAGCCTTGAGGTTGGTTACGCCCAGCTCGCGGGAGACTCTCAGTCCGGCAAGAAGTGCTTCGTACTCCGCCTGGTTATTTGTCGCGGGGAATTGGAAACGGAGTGCGCATTCGGCGACGACCCCGTCGCTGTTGGCAAGGATGAGCCCAGCCCCGCTCCCGCCGGAGTTTGAGGCTCCGTCCACATGGAGGATCCAGGCATCCTCTCCGGGCTCATTGGTGCCTATCTCTATCGGCTGGCCTGAGGGGCCTTCCTCGGGCTCCTTGCCCAAGCCTGCACATTCGACCAAGAAGTCGGCAAGCACCTGTGCCTTCATGGCCGACCTTGGCCTGTACGTAATGTCGAACTCGCTGAGCTTCAGTGCCCACTTTGCCAATCGTCCCGAAGTATCGGGTTGGCTGAGCACCGCTTTCAGCGGTTGATCCATCAGGACAGCGATGGGGTGCGCTTGGAAATAGGGCCTGAGACGCTGGGCAGACACTATTAGCGCAAAAACGAGTTTCTCGGGCCGAGAATACCTGAGCTCCGCGTCACGGAGAAGCTTGCTGGTATAGTACACCGGCCGCTGGATCCCCTGGCCATCGGTCCGAACCAAGACTGAGCTGACGGCTTCCGGGGTGACCGCTAGGTAGAGGATAAGCTCCTCCCCCTCCTCGGGCCTGGATAGCAACGGTGGCGACGCAAGTGTCTTCTTCAGCTCCTCGAAGGCCTTCTGGCATTCCTCGGTCCAAGCGAAGTCGTTCATCTTTCTCAGCACCTTGAAGAAAGGACGGCAGCGGTCTGCCGACCTGGAGATAAAGCGGCTGAGGGCCGCAACTCGGCCGGTGAGTTGCTGCACTTGCTTCTTAGAGGCGTGCTGCTCCATATCCAGGATGGCCTGGACCTTCTCCGGGTTGGCCTCAATTCCTATTTGGATCACCATAAATCCTAGGAATTTCCCGGCGGAGGCGCCAAAGGCGCACTTTGCCGGGTTCAGCTTCATCTGATGGCGTCGGAGGTTACCGAACGTCTCCGCCAAGTCAGCCACGTGGTCCGAATCGGGTTTGCTCATTACCAGCATGTCGTCCACGTACACCTACATGTTGCGGCCTATCTGGTCTTTGAAGATCCTATTAACCAGGCGCTGGTACGTCGCCCCCGCGTTCTTGAGGCCGAATGGCATCATCCTGTAGCAAAAAGTTTCGCGGTCAGTTATGAAGGCGGTGTGCTCTTCGTCCTCCGGGCTCATTCGGATCTGGTTGTATCCAAAGAAGGCGTCCATGAACGACAGGAGGCGATGCCTCGAGGTGGTGTCGACCAGCTGGTCGATCTTTGGAAGAGGGAAGCTGTCCTTTGGGCAAGCTCGGTTGAGGTCGGTGTAGTCCACACAGATCCTCCACTTACCAATACTCTTTCTTACCATGACCACGTTTGCCAGCCAGCTGGGATACTGGACCTCCCGCACAAAACCGGCGGCGAGGAGCTTCTCCACTTCCTTGTTGATCGCCTTCTGCCTTTCCATGGCGAAGCTCCTCTTCTTCTGGCAGACCGGGCGGTAACTTGGGTCCACGTTTAGCCTGTGCATGATGACCTCGGGCGGGATGCCTGGCATGTCGGCTGCTGACCAGGCGAACACGTCAGCATTCGTGCGGAGGAACTCCAGCAGGCGGGTCCGTTCTTCTTCAGGGAGCTGGGCCCCGACTTGCACCGTCTTCAAGGGATCCGAACCGAGGGAAAAAGTCAGCAGGCGCTCTACGGGCCCTCCCCTGGGTTCCTTTTCTCTTAGATCGAGGTCATCGATATCGGGGGCGAGCTCTGCGCCCCGGGCGCTCGGGACCGTCTGGAGGCAGAGCGGGACTGGCTGGGTCGTCCCCTTCATCTCCCCGAGCCCGGAAGGCATGGGGAACTGTACCAACAACCTTCTCGTGGAGATCGTGGCGTCCAGTTGGTTGAGCCCGGGATGACCGAGAATGGCGTTGTAAGGCGAAGGGAGCCTGACAACGGTAAATATTATTAGGACGGTCGCCTGCCAGGGTGGGGATCCGGCGGTGACCGGGAGAGTGATCTCCCCTTCGACCCTCATGGAGTCCCCTGTAAAACCTACCAGGGGGGTGTGCACTGGTTTTAGCTGATCGTGGGACAAGTTCATCCGAGAGAAAGCGCCGTAAAAAAGTACGTCAGCCGAGCTTCCACTATCCACCATGATTCGATGTACAGGATGCTTCGCGATGGTCATCTCGACCACCACGGCATCGTTGTTTACATTATCATTACCCTTCCCCCCCTCGGGAGGGATTACATTCTCCGGGTTCCCGACTTCCCAGGCTCTCTCCGCCGCTCGACCGACCCCGCGCGAGATCATGCCCACGGGCTTCTCCATTGGGCGGTTATCGATTGCAGGGACGGGCGGTAAGGTCGCGAGCAGCTGCCCCTCCGAGGGGGCCTCGTTCTTGACGAACTTCCCGAGGTAGCCCCTCCTAATCAGCTCCTCGATCTCCCGCTTCAGGTTGCGACACTCCTCCGTGTCGTGCCCGTGCTCGCGGTGGAACTGGCAGTACTTCGATTTGTCCCGGGTGGCTCTCGGGTTCTGAGGAGGAGGTCGGCGGAGGTAGCGCTCGCCCTCGATTTCCATGGGGATCTTCGTCCGAGGTGCGAGGAGAGGGGTGTACCTCCGCTCGGGAGTGGCCTCGCCCCTCGGCCTTGGATTCGGGCGAGGGTCGGCAGATGGCCCGGGCTTCCGAGCTCCCGGGGTGTCTCTCGGGGGCGGCCCCTTCGGAGTCTTCCCGTCCAACTCTCGATGGGTGCGGTCGGCCTCCTCCGCTCGGATGTACTTGTGGGCGCAGAGGAGGAGCTCGGAGTACGTCCTGGGCGGCTTCTTGTCCAGGGAGTAGGTCAGGCGGGATGTCTTGAGCCCGCGCTTCAAAGCCAGCATGGCGACGGGCTCGTCCAGGCTGTAGATTTCCAGGGCTGCGGTCTTGAACCGGGTGATGTAGTCCCGGAGCAGCTCCTGGTCCTGCTGGCGGATGGAGAAGAGGCTGTCCACCTCTCTCGGCACCTTTCGACAAGCGTCGAAGTGTGCCATGAACTTTCCTTCCAGCTGACGGAAGGAGCAAATGGATCCGGGCTCGAGGCGGGTGAACCAGACTCGAGCGGCCTTTCGAAGGGTGGCCGGGAAGGCGATGCACAGAAGAGCGTCGGTGGCCCCCTGGACCCTCATGAGAGCTTTGTAGCTCTCCAGATGGTCCAGAGGGTAGGTGGTCCCGTCGTAGGGATCCACCTGCGGCATGTGGAACCGTTTTGGGATCGGTTCCGCCTGGATTTCTTCAGAGAAAGGGGGGCGGGAGTCATAGCCCGCCGGGTCCGCCGACGAGTTCTGCATGTCGGTGAATCAGCGGGCGAACTCCGCTAGCTTGCGCTCATGCTCCTCCAGGCGCCTCTCGGCCTGGCGCCTGATGGCTTTGTCGGTGGAGTCTTCCACCGAGGCTGCGGGTGAAGGGGGCGCCGATCGGTCTCGGCGCGAAGTCTGGCCTCGGCGTCGCTTGCTGCGATGCGTCGTTTCAGCCTCGTCGGCCGGGGATCGGCTCTCGTGATCCTCCGAACTGGAGTAGTTTCTTTTTGCGGGAGCTTGGTGGCTCCCACGGGGGTTGGAGACGGCCCTCGGATGGGATGGCCTGCCCTGAATGGAGCGCAGGCTCCCACGCTGCCCCGCGGCTCGGGCCGCGGGGGTCCCTGGCTGCGGCTGCGTGGCCAGGGACCGCTGCTGATACTGAAGCTGCCGGACCGCCGAGGTCAAGGTCTGCAGCTGTTGGATGACGGCCGCAAGGGGTCCGTCCGTCGAGGTAGGCTGTGGTGGAAGAGGAGGGGGAGCTGGAAGCTCCCTCTTGGGGCTGTGGGCCCCTGGAGGGGAGTGAACCTCCCCCACACGGCTGGTGGACGCCTCGCGGCCACGAGTGACCACCATTGTCAGAGAGCGCGACACTTGCAGAAAGCTGGCTCCCGCTAGGGTTTGGTGTCCTGCCCCCCTACCTGGCGCGCCAATCTGTTGCCGCTCTCGTCGCCGCGCTCGTGCCTCGGATCCGCGGATCCTTCCTGACCGCCTGGCGAGGGAGCCTCCCTAGCTGTGGCTAACCTGCAAGAAGGGGTTAGAAGAGCCTGGCCGGGGATCCTGGCGAGGGAGCTCCGACGGTCAAGTCAGTAGACGACGAGGAGGAACAGACTCTCCAAGACGGACCCCCGAAAGGGTTCCAGACTTAGAGAGTTTACTAGCAAGAAAGGCGCTCTGGGGACCAGAACTTCGGCCGGGCCTCCTTGCCGAGCTCACGCCAAGTGATCCCCTCTCGGGATTTTGGATCTCACTCTCGGAGCGAGGCCTTTTGCTGCTGCTTCTTCCTTGTCCCCAGGCTTGTTTACTTACTTTGTCGTCCCCAGATTCCTTCCTTTTATTTCCTCTCGTCGGTTGCTTGTCTTCCCCTCCCCCGTCCTTTTCTCTTTTCCCTTTTCGGTGAGGAGGGCTAGGCGGCTTTCTGACCTCGTCCGCCGAGCCCAACAGGAAAAAGGCAAAGACAGAACGGGGGGGGGGGGGCGGCGCTGGTGAGGCGGCCGGTCAGACCTCGGGCCCAGTGAGAGCGCTCTCTTTCCCAAGTGTGGGCGCCATCCGTCTATGGGGCCTGTTTTGTCAGAATCGCGCCTCTCGGCTGCGGGACCTGTCGGGCCGAGGCAAATGGTGTTTCGCGTGCCATCGCCCTCCGTACGGGGCACCATCTGTGATGCGTACGGCCCGAGGGATGGCCTCGGGGCCTGCGCCTCTTTCCCTGGGACCTTCTCCGTACGGGCGGCCTGACCTCAGCCGAGTTGGACCCGTCTCCGGGGGCCACCTGGCGAAGAGCGAAGGACCAGCCGACCTCGGCCTAGGTGGACCCCTCCTGGGTGGACACCTGGCGAGGTGGCAGGAGGTCGCCTGGCTTCGACCGAGGTTGGCCCGCCTCCGGGGGGCCACCTGGCGAAGGAGCGAAGGGTCGGCCGACCTCGGCCTAGGTGGACCCCTCCTGGGTGGACACCTGGCGAGGTGGAAGGAGGTCGCCTGGCTTCGGCCGTGGTGGGCCCGCCTCCGGGGGGGCCACCTGGCGAAGGAGCGAAGGATCGGCCGACCTCGGCCTAGGTGGACCCCTCCTGGGTGGACACCTGGCGAGGTGGCAGGAGGTCGCCTGGCTTAGGCCGAGGTGGGCCCGCCTCCGGGGGGGGCCACCTGGCGAAGGAGCGAAGGATCGGCCGACCTCGGCCTAGGTGGACCCCTCCTGGGTGGACACCTGGCGAGGTGGCAGGAGGTCGCCTGGCTTCGGCCGTGGTGGGCCGGCCTCTGGGGGGGCTACCTGGCGAAGGAGCGAAGGATCGACCGACCTCGGCCTAGGTGGACCCCTCCGGGGTGGGCACCAAGCGAGGTGGTAGAGGAGCCCCGAACCGAGCTCGACTTCGGCGAGAGCAGTTTGCCTTAGGAAGCCGTCTGGCGGAGTAGTCTTGTCGAGCTCGGCCTTGGCGATGTGGCGCTAACTCGGCCGGAGAAGCCTCCACGTGGCTCGACCATATTCGACGGTATTTGAGCCCGGCCACGTCATCGTTACGGCCGTAACAGGGTTGATCGGGTTATGACTTGTATTGTTAGACCTTCATATGCCATCCTTATCAATGGTATCCCTTTAGAGTTTTTCCACTAAAATATTAGCCTTCATCAAGGTTGCCCTTTTCCCCCATACCTATTCATTATATGTGCTAACTCTTTATTGCGAGTGTTCCGGGTAGCGATGCGGGAATCCACTCTCCAGCTATACGTTCCTGTTTTAGGGGCCTTCCCCATCTCGAATTTTTTGTTTGCAGATGATTGCCTGCATTTGGGCAGGGCTTCTGTTCGTAGTGCTTGGGATTTCAGGAAGGTCCTTGAGGACTATTATATGGCATTAGGACAGAGAGTTAATCTTCATAAATCTAAAGTTCACTTTAGTCTAAAGACTCATGTTCAACTTCGACGTTTGATTCGAGACATCCTTAGTGTGGCTGAGCAAATGGATGCCTTTCGATATTTGGGAGTTTTTATTACTGGAGATAAACTCGCAAGGTGAAGTGTACTCAGGTAGTGCAGGTAAGGCTACAAATGGGTCGGGTTGACCCGTGACCTGACCCATTTAGACCCGATCAAACCCATTTTTATGGACCCGTGGATCCGGGTTGGGTCCTAAAATTAGACCCGTTCCATTTTCCAGGTCGGGTCGGGTTTACTGAATTTGGACCCAACCCGATCCGATCCGATTCGAACATACTAATACTGTTAGAATTATATCTATTTGGACCTTTAAATTATAATTTAAAACTTGTATGGAACTAGTTATAATTATTTTTATATCTTAATTTATTTTAAAAATAATATTATTTGTTATCTATTTTATAGTTAATAATAGTTAGCTATGTAATAATTAAAATATAGCTGTCTATATTTTATTCGGATCATATTTAGATCCAAACTGTGTAGATTAGAATCGGATTATTTATAGACCCGATCCAACCCGAATGACCCGTTGGGTTGAAAATTCGGATAGTGGACCCGACCCGACCCGACCTGATTTTTTAGTGGATTAGGTCTGGGTCTGCTATTAGGACCCGATCAAAGAACCGGGTCGGATCGGGGTCACTCATGACCCGATCCGACCCGACCCATTCGCACCACTAAGTGCAGGTAGTTCAGGAGAGGGTGGAGGGGTGGCAGGATAGAGCCCTATATTCTATGGCCAAGATTACTCTGATCAAGTCGGTCCTTTCCTCTCTTCTAATTTATATGCTTTCTCGTGTTGTCATTTCTAAGTCTGTGATTCTCAGTATTGAGCAAATCATCCGAGCCTTCTTGTGGGGTGTTGACCAAGGTGGTCGGGGCGTACGTCCACCTATTGGGATGACATGCGATTTGTCAGCCTATTCGGGTGGGGGGTCTCGGTATTCATTCTTTGATAATTACACGAGATGCTCTATTAGCGAGTCATGTATTCAAATTTCAGCTTTGTTCTGACAATATGTGGTCCTCTATGATGATTGCCTGTTATGGTCCTCCATCTATCTCTGAGGGAAGATCTCAAGCTGGCCAGCATTGTTTGCCTTTGTAGAGAGAGATTCTGGCTAGGTCCTCAGTTGTTCTTCCTCTGACAAGATAGGTGGTGGGGGATGGTAGGATGATTAATTTTATGACTGATTCTTGGATTTCAGATATTCCTTTGGCCCGTTGGCCAACTTTTATCTCTATGGATACTCCAAACTTTATTTCTATCTATGATCTTCTGCTCCAGGATGGCTATAACTGGAATTATTCTATGGTCACTCGAATATTTGGAAATATTCTAGGTTAGAGGGTTCTATCGATTGTTCTGCCACTTCATCCATGTCTTGATTTTAGAGTATGGAGGACTTCTGCTTTTCCCAGTCTTATTATTGGATTTATACTCTATGAACTGCCCGGAATCTCAAAGGTGTATGCCCATTGGATGGATTTGGTCTCTTGGGGTTCATCCGAGAGTGAGATTGTTTTTATGAAAAGTTGCCAGGCATCGTCTTCCAACAAGATCCTTTCTCATTGATAGGGGTCTTCACTCACCCCCATTCTGTCCTACTTGTGAGGAGGATAGTGAGACCCTTGTGCATGTATTATTTCTTTGCCCGAGGGCCTCGCAGGTTTGGCGGATGGCAAGTTTGGATGGGCTATTTATACATGCAACATATTTGATGGATACCTTCTTGGAGATGCTCAGGGCGTCTACGACTAATTTATATTCTATTCAACAGGTTTGGCGGATGGCAAGTTTGGATGGGCTATTTATACATGCAACGGATTTGATGGATATCTTCTTGGAGATGCTCAGGGCATCTACGGCTAATTTATATTCTATTCTCCTGGCCTACATTGCATACCATATCTGGCTCACTCTAAATGCAATTGTCTTTAGCTCTTCTCTTTGTTCGAGCAAATTTATTGTGGAGAGAGCTCGGGCCCATGTGGAGGAGTACCAGAGATTGACCGCGATGACTATGCAGACCTAGAGCTCTAGTTTGGCTCTTCGAGTGCCTTGCCATGTTTTTATTTTTTCAGAACCCCCCCCTCCGTCTTTCTTCATGATTAATTTCGATAAAAGTGTCAGGGACAAACTCGAGGGTTCTACTTTTATCATCCGGGGTTTTGGTCTTGGTATTCTTGCTGTTGGAGGTTGCCACTTTTTTGAGCCCATGGTCCCACTAACAGAGCTTCGAGATGCTTGGGCTAGCATTGCTTATGCCTGGAGGATTTCATATACGGACTGTATCATTCTTGCGGATGATTCGACAACTATAATTTCCTGGATTCGGGAGGCTGAGATCGAGACGTCATTCGCACCCTCTAACATGAGATATTACTTTTTTGTTATAGGGTTGCACTGCCATCATTCTGTGCTATGACTTTTGGGAGGCTAATTCAGTGGCTGATTGGATTGCTTTCTATGTTACTAATCACTCTGGTGAGGTGTTGTGGACCCACCTTCAGATGCCACTATTACTTTCTGCAATATTGTCCTCTCTGACTGTTGATCCCTGGAATAATTTTGATGATCACAAAATATTAGAGCATGTATTTGATACTAACTCTTTACAAATATTTAAGAAGTTTTTGCAGGAATGAATTACCTTGGTTTTAAAATGGTATTCAAATTTACTTAAGGAAATTCAATTGAGTTTGTAAATGCCCTTAGTTATGAATGTTCTAATCATGAAAAAATGGGCTTAAAAGTATAAATAATTTGATAAAGCATGTCAAGTAGCTTCTAGTTATTTCAATGATGAAGTTTTTGAGAAGCTTGAAGCAAATTTTAAAGACTTGTAAGAGCCGACTCAAGACGGCACGGCATGGAGGCAGAATTCAGAGTTTCGGAACTAAGAGCCGACTCCCAGCTCAAGAGCCGACTCTTACAGAAATATAGTTTTTGAAGTTCTGAGACCTAGGCAGACTCCAGGTATGCATGTTTGTCAAGAATAAAAGCATGAATTCAAGAGCTGACTCCTAGTCCAAGAGCCGGCTCCTACAGAACTTTGATTTTAGCATTCCTGAGATTTCGATCCAACTCCTGGAGCTCGAGCCGGCTCGTAGATCCGTTGTCTGCACTTCAACGACTAGCTACAGAATTTGAAAATTGAGTACCAAATCACCTCCAACGGCCATTTCACGATTCCCAAGGCCCTACAATGACCATATCACTGGAAAAACTATAAAGGAGATCATTTTTGAAGGATTAAAAAAATTAATGAAGATTTATTGCTGAATATTCTTGAGAAAAAGAAGAGCTTCCAAGTTATTCCTTCACCTACCTCAAAGAGCATTCAAGTGAGATTCAAAGCTTCACCAACTCCACTCCATCATTGAATCCACTCATTGAAGAAGAAAAGAAGCAGCTTTGAAGAGCATTGAAGTGTATTTAAAGCTTGACTTCGCCTTGATCTTCATCGGCAACATCAAAACAACTTTGGTTTCTTGTAGTTGCTCATTTTACATTCTTTATCTTGGTTTGCTCTCTTAGAATAGCAAGGGGCTGTATCTAGAGAGAGAGAGTTGAAGGTTTTAGGTGAACCTTGTAAAATCTAAGTTTGGGTTCTTGGTTTTTCCGGTTTAAAACCATGTGTTTGGGTTTTCTTTGGTGATCCCGTGTAAAACCAAAGGGAGTTTGGATTTCTTTGGTGATCCCGATAAAACCAAAGTGTATAGGTTTGGATTGTGAGCCTTGTAAAACAATCCGACTGTATTCCGGTTGGGAGATATACTGGAAATCCCAAGTGGTCCTTGGGTAGTGGATGTAGGAGCCGGTTGCTCCAAACCACTATACTTCTTGGTGTTTGTGATTATGCTTTCATTGTTTAATTGCTTTAATTTGTTTACTTCCGATTTACACATTTCACTTCACCTCTACACTAAAAGAATTTCAAGTGCACATACTTGCAAAAAGTTTTTAATCCCAATTCACCCCCCTCTTGGGAAGCCACCTGGGCAACACTGGCTATCTTGGTTATATTCGTTCTAGGTCTGTTTCTTGAATACTCTACTATATAAATATATATATAATTTTAAAAAAAATAATTTTATAAATATTTATTAAAAAATATTATTTAAAAAAAATTATGGGAATGTGTCAACCGTGCACGAGAGTTCGCTGTGATTGACATATGAGATGACACTCCAAGACTCCATGGGATTTTTTAAAAAATAATATAAATTTTGTTGACTCCATTATTGATTTTGATGATAAGCAAAACGGTTAAGTATAAATTGAATACTAATGATTTCTTTGAAGTATATTTTTATTGAAAAAATGTGCTCACAATTTTGAAGAAGCTTGTTTGTTTGAAGAAACCAAATTTGGATGAAAAGGATTGCTCAAAGAGGACTTGGAAACTCAATATTTGCTTGATTGGATAAATGAGTTAAGTAGAAGTTTGTTTCAACTCAAGTTCAGATTTTTCTGTGAAGAAATCAATGAAGTGTCGACTCAAAGTATCGATACATACAAATAAGATCTTATCTTATCAAAAATAAAATTTAAATCAAAGCAAAGTGGCCATCTTAAAAAATTGAAGATAGCCTACGAAGATTTTAAGCCAAGTAGACATGTAATATCTAATTTGATAAATACTTAACCAAACATCTAATTTAGTAAATATTAATTAAATTTATATTACTTTTTAAAAAATCGGACTCCATGCATACATGCATGTCAGAGCATTGAAACTCCGATAACTTTGCTTCCTTGGGGCAGGTAGTGTACTAATACTATAAAATTCATATAATTAAAAAAAATATCACGTAGTCATTATATATATAATTTTTAATATTATATAGTCATTGCTTACGAGAAAGATATATTATTCAGCGTTACTCTAGTGAAAAAGACACATCACGGTAAATGGCTTTGCAGTTTTTTTAAGAATTATAATTTATTTGTTACTACAGTTTTTTTTTTTTTTTTAAGAGCATTTTATTAACCTTTCCCAGAAAAAAATTATGGTTCCACTTAGTGTTGCTAAGGCAACGTATAAGCAATCTAATAAAATAGTGAATATTAAACATGATTTTTCTTCGTAGACATATTTTATGAATATAGACATACCTAGTTATTTATTTCTTACGAATCTTTTTCTTAGAATACATATTTTGCTTACTTTTTAATTCTAATTGCTAGATTAGATAATATAAATTCCATCATGATTCACCCTCATGTCTTAATGATTTAGTTGCTCAAAAAAATATATTGAAAATGATATTTGAATTGATTGTAATATCCATGTTACTAATATATTTTATATACAAGTTCAATTTTTTGATTATTGGAACAAATATAGTAAACTATAACAATAAAATATCATGATTATCGAAAATATATTATAAAATAAAATTTTGTTATTATGAAAAATATATCAAGGAGTTAATATAGAATATAATAGTAAAATTTTAAGATTTCATATTTGAACATAACAAACAAATTTTATGATTTTTAGAGATTCATATAAATTGATGTACTAAGATTCTATATGTAACATGTAGTAGCTGTGATATTCAAGATTCCATAATAAGCTAATGTTTTAAGATTCAATTAAATTTTTTTATGAAACATATAACATTTATAATGTCCAAGATTTTGTAATGGACTTTGTTGCCACTAAATCACCTAGACTGGAACTTCAGTGACGTCGGGCATCCCGCTCGCGCTTCTGATCCTGCTCCCGGACGCGGATTGGATACCTGCAAAAGACCCCGGACTGGATTTCCAGTGGGGGACACTGACGCTCAAGTCAGTGGGCGGTCTAGGCATCAACAGAATAGAGAATTCAAGAATAGCATAGATGGAAAAGGGAGTGAATAGAGTGGAGTGGCCTTAGACCTTGCTTACCTTTAGAGTGTCCCCTTTTATCCTATTTATAGAGGTTGTAATAACTAAATATGGTTGAAGTGGTTGTAACCGAATAACAGAATAACCGAAGATGGTTATAACCGAATAACCAAATAACCGAATATGGTTGTGACCAGATAACCAAATAACCGAATATGGTTGTGACCAGATAATCAAATAACCAAATATGATTGTGACCAGATAACCGAAGTGGTTGTAGCCAAATAACCGAAGTGGTTGACCTTAGTGGGCCTTGGTCCTTTATGGGCTTTTATGGGCCTTGGGCCTTTATCATGACCGAATAAGAGAGATATAACACGGCCCCCCACTCCTGAGCTAAAAAATATTGCTTAGTGAAGGGAGTAATAAATAATAGCTTTTGCACTTTGTCAGTTGGTTGGCCAATTGGATCTGTCTTTGATTGATAATGATAAAGAATAAGATAGGCAGGTCATATCATCAATAAGCTACTGAGTAATATATGTTGATTAGATGTACTTTGGTGCGTCATCGGATTTGCCGCAAGATAGACCATGTAGGTCATCCATGAATAAAGATTGGACCATTTTGGTACTTCATCAAATTTATAATAGTATAAACCATATGGGTTATTCCTGAATTTTTGATAGAGAATAAGACAGCCTTATCAGGCCCACCTTGGCACTTCGTAAGGTAGATCACGTAGATCATCCTTATGCCTTTTGGTTAAGATAGGCTGTTCAGGTCCAACTCGGTACTTCGTAAGGTAGATCACGGAGATCATCCTTATGCCTTTTGATTAAGATAGGCTGTTCAGGCCCAACTCGATACTTCGTAAGGTAGATCACGTAGATCATCCTTATGCCTTTTGATTAAGATAGGCTGTTCAGGACCAACTCAGCACTTCGTAAGGTAGATCACGTAGATCATCCTTATGCATTTTGATTAAGATAGGCTGTTCAGGCCCAACTTGGCACTTCGTAAGGTAGATCATGTAGATCATCCTTATACCTTTTAATAGAGAATAAGATAGGCTTCAGTAGGCTTTTCCTTGGACTTCAGTGGGTCATGATAAGATAGGCTTCAATGAGCCTTTCCATGGACCTCAGTGGGCCCTAATAAGATAGGCTTAGACCTTTCCATGGACTTCAGTGGGCCCTGATAAGATAGGCTTGAGCCTTTCCATGGACTTGAGTAGGCCCTAATAAGATAGGCTTGGACCTTTCCATGGGCTTCAGTGGGCCCTGATAAGATAGGCTTGAGCCTTTCCATGGGCTTCAGTAGGCCCTGAGCATAGATTGGCCTTTAAGAAGATACTGGTCACTTAAGAAGATACTGGCCATTTAAGAAGATACTGGCCATTTAAGAAGATACTGATCATTTAAGAAGATACTGGCCATTTAAGAAGATATCGATCTTCAAGAAGATATCGGCCATTTAGAGTTATCGGTCTTGAAGATGATATTAGCCTTTAAGAAATATCAACCTTTAAAGGTTCCTACAAAATAAGTTCCTGATCAGGATTCCTCCGGTATGAGACACTCCGCCATTCAAGTTAGTAAAGTTCAAACAATAAAATGGAGAACTCTTTGACAAATGAAAGATGTTAGAGTGACATGATGATTTACCTTGGAGGCTCCTCATACCTTTTTTCAAGGCTGTCCAGTCGTTGGATTTCTTGGTTCCAACAAGCATTTCTTGGGATAGATCGATTGGAAGAGGCGAGCAGAGATTCTAGCCGGATAATGAATTTTAAAAAATTCTTGGACCTTCTCTTGAGATGGCTAGTAGCATATTTAATTATTTAAAAGCTGATTGACTCTGGGATTGCAAGATCCTTATGCATATTTGATAATAATATTTAATGGGTCCTTTGGAAGCTCTGATGACCCTGCCCTCGGATGATATATTTGATAGCTCCTCGAGACTTCACTTGACTTAGAAGCGTTGAACTATTGTTCAAAAAATCCATGGGCGGAGGACATCATTGTCTTCCTCCTCGGGCAAGCCGTCTCACTGCCCGAGAGATGGACTCCCCCGTGGCCATAAGCGACACCCCCTCCGCCTGATATGAGAGGGGATCCAAAGCTTCTGCCCGATATTACAGCTCCCACCGCCGTCGAACCAGATCTTGGAGGAGACTGACTCAGCGAAGCGGTAAGAAGCTTCCACTCCTCCGTAGGGATCGAAGCAAGCGCTGCCATCGAAGAGCTGCTGGGTGGTGTCATTGGCGTGGATCGGTCTTCCACCGCGATCGACGGCCGCACCCAAAGAGGGATCCATCACCAGTTCTTTTGCCGACAATATCCACCACCAGATCTGGTGGTGGGAGGGTGCCACATTCTCTCGCCTGTCCATCCGAGGTCACTCCCATCTCTTTCCTTTTTTTCTGGAATTTTTTTTTGGAATTCTCCTTCTCAACGGGGAATAATGGCCCCTTCCTTCCTGGCACGCCAATATGTTGCGGCTAAATCACCTGGACTGGAACTTCGATGGCATCGGGCATCCCGCTCGCGCTTCTGATCCTGCTCCCGGGCACGGATTGGACACCTGCAAAAGATCTCGGACCGGATTTCCGGTAGGGGACACTCCGATGCTCAAATCAGTGGGCGGTCTAGGCATCAACAGAATGGAGAATTCAAGAATAGCATAGATGAAAAAGGGAGTGAATAGAGTGGAGTGGCCTTTGACCTTGCTTACCCTTGGAGTGTCCCTTCTTACCCTATTTATAGAGGTTGTAATAATTGAATATGGTTAAAGTGGTTGTAACCGAATAACAGAATAACCGAAGATGGTTGTAACCGAATAACCAAATAATGGAATATGGTTATAACCAGATAACCAAATAACCGAATATAGTTGTAACCAAATAACCAAAAAACCGAAGTAGTTGTAACCAGATAACCGAAGTTATTGACCTTAGTAGGCCTTAGTAGGCCTTGGGCCTTTATGGGCTTTAATGGGCCTTGGGCCTTTATGGGATTTTATGGGCCTTGGGCCTTTCTCATGACCAGATAAGAGGGATATAACATACTTGATACTAATAACTTTAGTAGTTGCTTCATACTAGCAAACCCATTCCACCATGCATACTTTCATAAACATTTTATCTTAATACCCTAATAATGATAGTGAACTACTAAATTAAGATAAAAATTCTATTTTATAACTTTTTATCATAACCAATCAATAACTTCAACATCATCACTCCAATTCCACATTAGTCATGCTATGCTATGAAATTGTTAAAAGTGCAATATTTAAAAAGCAAAAGTAGGAGCATAGGTGGCAATACATGCATGCTCAAAATGCCACGCACTAAAATCTGCGGTAAAGGATGTGCACATTTACCGTTAAGGTGGTAGCCCGGTTGATAGAAATCTTGTCTCACTACTAATAGGTCGTGGGTTCGAGGCATGATCTCGTGGGTGACTTGGCATGATCTCGAAAGCCTGCAGCAACCCCAAAAGACCATGGTAGTTGACTGCAGGCTTGTTCATTCTATAATGATCGAGAAAATCAAGATAAAAAGAGGGAAGAGAATTCAGGATCGCATCCTTGCCGAGCTGCTCGTGCAAGGGGCATCCGAGTTTGCCCAACTTTTCAATCAACTCGATCATGTACAATACATGATCAGTGACTGAACCGCCATTCGGCATCTTGGAATTGTAGATGGCACAAGACACTTTGTACCGTTCTACATCATCCGGGGTGCCGAAGGATTCCTTCAACTTTTGAAGGATTTCATCAGGTTGGGCCTCCTCGAATTTGCGACTGAACTCGTCGTTCATCGCCGCTAACATAATGCATTGGACAGTAATCCGATCAGAGACCCACTTCAGATAAGCGTCTCTGACCGCACTCCGTACATTAGCGGGAGGGATTTCAGGTGCCGGATCCATTAGCACATAGAGGATCCGTTCATGCTCCAGAACGATTCTCAATCTTTGATACCAACTATCGAAGTTGTGACCCTTTAACTTCTCGTTATCGAGAAGTGACCGGAGCGATAAACTAGAAGACATCTGAAAAGAAAATAAGACCAAATAAGTGTATGAATTAATAATTTAACCAAAAGACTTGGACTTTAGTCCAAAGGTTTCTTCCACTAATTTTTCAGATTGGTAGACTCAAACTCCAATCCGTGGAAAAAAAAAGCACTTTTTCAAGTGGGTACTGAAATCCAATAGGCCTCGCATGAGCCCGACTATGGCCAGCTCACCCATACGAGCCTAAAGGTAGGTTCGTAAACCAATTATTTTCCTAAACAATTTTCAGTATTTTATTTTGCCCCAGAGAACACCCCAATCGGCCTAGGGGCCTCCTATTGCGGGTCTCTGGTTAGGTCCAACCATTAAAATGACAAATCCAATGCTTCCAGCTAACTAAGGACCAAACCCGACTATGGCCAGCCCACCTGATCTCGTTAAGGAGGTTGCACTGAACCATCATCAATTAGATAGAAATTCCAGTCGCCGGATGTACACCCGTTCTATGGAACTGCCGATGCACACAAAGCTAGTGGACACATTTCTATCCAACTTAATGGGAGGCTAAGACACTGTCAACTCCTTGACTTAGTCTTTTTAAGGACCTAATAATTTTAGAGGATTTTTTTTTTAGTTGTGACAGAAGAAAAAGACAAGGACATGGATCATCCTCCCACTGAATCAATCAGATTCCAGGAGGGTTGAAATAAATCAACAAATTGATCCATGGGCACCTATAGATCAGTCAGACCGATCAACCTGGGTGACATGGGTTAACTCAGTCATTGAGCTTTTCCAATCAGTTTTGGTCGACTCGACTAGCCAGGTAGGTGAGATCATGGGTGATTATCCGCCATTAACCATCTTTCCTGGACACCAACCAAGTTGGCCAGGAAAGAGGTAGCCTCATGCAACCATGATCACAATGCCAAACCTACCTCGACACCAGTCGGTTTACCAGACTCGATCAGACTATCCTAAAGACTCGGGCATCCACTGAGCCACTAATTGGATCCATTTTAGATGAACGGATCAACTAATCTAACTATTAGATAGTTCTAAAGAAGGGCCTTAAACAACTTTTGTTTAATCTTCTTGTAATCCGGTTCAACTAAACTTAGGTCTAACCCAGTGATGAACCCAACTAGTCAGCTAACCCAATTAATCCAAAATGGCTTATGCAAATTGATTAGATTTCATAAACCTAATTTTTTTTTTTTAATAAGCCAAACTCTTAATTAAAACATTTTTAATTAAGTCACAATGTAAAACATTTTTACATAACAAATCATGCATCAAGATTCAAATTTTACAAATTTTTCATATCTATATAAAACATGCCCAAAACATGTATCATCAAATTAAAACATTTTTAATTTTAAAAATTCTTTAAGGATCCTTTTGAAGAGGCCAACACAGACGATCCGCATCATGTCAAAGACACACGGTCATGGTGAAGGTCTCAACTAGGTTCCAAAAACAATCATGATACATTTTTATTAGATTAAACAAATTTTAATCTATAAACATGCATATTAGATTAGATTACACATGCAACCTGGCTCTGATACCACTGAAAGAAAAACGGTGCAGGTGGTTTGACATGATCCTACACTAGGCAGGCAAACAGCTGCGGGAGCAGAATGGATTTTAAAACTTTTTTTAAAAATTCGCGCAGCGAAAAACTGCTCCGTCCAGAAACTAATCTATTCAAGTTGCATGAAGGCATGTATAATGATATAAAATATTTATAAAATATTTGAATAAAAAATTCTATTCATGCATGATTAAAAAAATAATTTTTCATACCTTTATTTCACCTGAAATAACTCTGGAATAAATCTGGAATAGGCTGGAATAGCTAGAATAAAACTATTCCAGCCTCCTTCTTCCCTGGGTTGAAAAGAGCTCTATTTTTTGGCTTGAAAAATGGCATCGGAACACTGCCTTCCGAACCTCCGTTTGCTCCCAAATTCGAGCAGTAGTAAGGTGGGCAATTGGACTTCGATTTGTCACTGATATCTGTAATCAAAACAAGCTAAAACAGGTGTATAAAATCTCCAAAGTCTGCTGCCAGAAATTCTGCAGCAGAACAGGACAACAGCTTCTTTCTTCGCGTTTGGAGCAACAGCAGGTGATCCAGCTCGCGTGGGTTGCTCCCAAGAGTAGAAGGGTACTTCCTCTAGAGGGGAGACTCGCTGGGGGCTCTCCGATCCACCTCCACGCGCGGTGCTAGCTGCTGGAAGGAGACACACAGTGTACGGCAGCAACCAGCTTTGCTGCAGTCCAGGCTTTGAGCACTCTAAGGGACAAAGAAATGGACCTTGTAACTCTCCTTCACACCCTCCAAAACCCAGCCTTAAGTGCACTCTAAATGGGAGAATAGATCAAGCCTCAAAAACCTCTCAAACGGAAGAACAGCTTGGGTGTTACCTCTCTTCTGACGGTGAAACAAAACCCACTTGAAACAGGGGGAACTGCTGGTATTTAAAGGTAGCAGGGGAAGAGGGAAATGGAGAGGCGGGGAGGCCAAGAGGCAGTAGCTGCCGATCTCCATTTAACCAGCAATTAAACATGGTTTAAAGGACGGGTGGAGGGAGGAGAAGAGACGCCCAGCGGGTTCGACTTCGGACGCTTGGCCTTCAACGGACGCAAGAAATTCCTCCCAGCAAAAATACCGTGTTAAACGGTCAAGGGGAGAGAAAAACACCGGTCCATTAAAATCGGTCCAAAACAATTTAAACCAAATGGTTCAATCCAATTGCACCTGGTTCAAGACCAAAAAAATTGGTTCAATTGGTTCACAACCAATTGGAGGCCGAAACGAACTCTGAATCAGTTCAAAACAGATTCAGATAAAACCTGGCGCAGTCTTGGTCAGCCCGGAACAATTTTTGGTTGACTCAGACAAGGGCAAGACGGGGAAAAGAGTGCTCAAAAATACTGTGACCATAAAATCGAGACGATTTCTAATCGTAATCGGTATCCGGATCAGAGAGTAATCCTCTATGGCGAGTGACCTCATAGGTTCGAACCTAAACGGTAGTATTGGAACAATTCCAGTACCAGCATAGGAAACCATCTAGCAATGGGTCCCGGCATCCGGATAGGTCGAAGATGCGGGAGCAAACTATCGAACCTCTGGCATATGATTACCGTATAATTCATCCCTTTGACCTCTGATGCTCAGGACGACTGAGATTGGGTTGCCAACCCAGACTGAGTCAGTCGACTACGTGTCTCAACCTCGCAAGCCCAGTGACTCTTCACTAGGACTACCCCGGCCGAGGATTTGCTAAATTGAGATACTGCGAGATATTCAATCCAAACTGTTTGGACAGGTCAATTCCATCTTGGTCCATCACTGCTCCACAAGTACTTGCCTGTACCCAGAAACCTTCCATCACCGGATTAAAAATTCGGGTAGTCCGGCACCAAAGCACAGGGAGTTGCTTGCAAGCTACCGTGATGACCTCAGGTCAGAGGGACACATATACCCATATCCAATCGTGAGTATCCCTTTGGCAGAAAGGGGCTGCACGGAGTCACGTTCAATAAGATATCACATATCCCACTTGCAGATCACATCAGTGTCACCACACTCATTTGGTCAAGAGGATAACCAAACGATGTGAACTACAATAACCTATACTTGATATATTGCCATCCAGTACAATATATTCTTTGGTTGTGAACAGGGTTTAAGGACCACTCGATACATCCTCTCTGTATCGAAGTCAGTGTAGTCCTAAGGACTTCATCACATGGAAAGAGTTCATTTCAGGGAAAAATAATATGTGATGAGTTTCCATAAATATATTTTATTAATTCAAAAAAAAGTACAATACTTAGCTTAACCGCCTACAACCCAGGCGATTGGCTTTGGGACACAATTCCCAACAACTCCCACTTGTACTAAAGCCAATCAGAAGAGTATCTAATACCCATTTCCCATTTACAATAGTCGAACTCTTTTATTCCGAGGGCTTTAGTGAAGGGGTCGGCAATATTTTCTTTTCCATCGATCTTCAAAAGATTAATGTTGCCTCGTTCCACGATCTCTCGTACGAGGTGGTATCTCCGCAATATGTGTTTGGTGCGGTGATGAGCTTTAGGCTCCTTAGCTTGAGCAATGGCTCCAGTGCTGTCACAAAACACCGGAACAGGACCATCTAGGGAAGGTGCCATATGCGAGAGGTTCGATAGTTTGCTCCCGCATCTTTGACCTATCCGGATGCCGGGACCCATTGCTAGATGGTTTCCTGTGCTGGTACTAGAATTATTCTAGTACTACCATTTAGGTTCGAACCTATGAGGTCACACGCCATAGAGGATTACTCTCTGATCTGGATACCGATTACGATTGGGAATCGTCTCGATTTTATGGTCACAGTTTTTTTTTTAGCACTCTTTTTCCCGTCCTGTCCTTGTCTGTGTCAACCAAAAATTATTTCGGGCTGACCAAGACTGCACCAGGATTTTTCTGAATCAATTTTGAACTGATTCGGAGTTCGTTTTGGCCTCCAATTGGTTGTGAACCAATTTTAATCCTTTGAACCAATTTTTTGGGCTTGAACCAATTAAATTGAATTGAACCCCTTTTAATTGGACCGGTTATTTGAACCAAGGGATTGGACCATTTTTGCTTGGACCGGTTTTGAACCGGTGTTCTTTTTTACCGTGTAAATGTTTTACACGTTGAAACCCAAGCGCTGGAAGCCCAAACGATCGAAGGTTTGATGCTGGGCGGGCGTCTCTTCTCCTCCCTCCATCCGCTGGCTTTAACCTCTAGTTTATGGCTGTTTAATGGTAGATTGGCAGCCGGCGTCCTTTGGTTTTCCCAGCCTCTCCATCTCCCTCTTCCCTGCTGCCTTTAAATTCCAGCAGTTCCCTCTGTTTCAAGAGGAGTTTTGTTTCACCGTGAGAAGAGAGGTAACAGCAAGGTGTTCTTCTATTTGAGAAGTTTTTTGAGGCTCGATCCATTCTCCCATTTACAGTGCAATTAAGGCTGGGATTTGGAGTGTGTGAGGAAGAG
Organism: Areca catechu; assembly: GCA_021397845.1. Classification (NCBI taxonomy): domain Eukaryota; kingdom Viridiplantae; phylum Streptophyta; class Magnoliopsida; order Arecales; family Arecaceae; genus Areca; species Areca catechu. Next base: position 204,992,722 of record CM038051.1, on the reverse strand, counting down.
TTTCAAGGCCATTTTACTTGTCCATTTGAGTGCTCAAAATTCTGCACTGCAGCAAAGAAGTCTGCTGCTTCCTGTGATCGTGTAACTCACTTCCAGCGGCTAGCATCGTGCGTGGAGGTGGATCGGAGGGCCCCTGGCATGTCTCCCTTCTAGAGGGAGTACTCTTCTACTCCTGGGAACAAGCCACACGAGCCGGGATCGCTGCTGCAGCTCCCAATGCGAAGAACAAGTTGCTGTTTCAGTTCTGCTATAGAAATTCTGGCAGCAGACTTTGGCAAATTTCTATATTATTTTGGCTAACCTTTTCTTGTAGTTCTTTGTTGGAGATTGAAGTAGACTCGATCACCTTGCCGCTGCTCAAATTTGGGAGCAAACGGAGGTTCGGAAGGTAGAGTTCCGGCGACGTTTTTCAACCCAAAAACAGAGCTAAGTTTCAACCCAACGAAGAAGAAGACTGGAATAAGTTTATCCCACTTATTCCAGCCTATTCCAGTTTTATCCCAGAGTTATTCCAGCCGGAATAAGGTATGAAAAAATTATTTTTTTATCATGCATGATTTGAATTTTTAATTCAAATATTTTATAAATATTTTATATCATCTTACATGCCTGTTTGCAACTAGAATTAGATTAGTTTCTGGGCGAAGCATATTTCTGCTACGCAGATTTTTAAAAATATTTTTAAAATCCAATCTGCTCCCGCAGTTATTTGCATGCCTAGTGTAGGATCATGTCAAACCACCTGCACTGTTTTTCTTTCAATATATGTTGATTAGATGCACTTTGGCGCGTCACCGGATTTGCCACAAGATAGACCATGTAGGTCATCCATGGATAAAGATTGGGCCATTTTGGTACTTCATCAAGTTTATAATAGTATAAACCATATGGGTAATTCCTGAATTTTTGAGAGAGAATAAGACAGCCTTATCAGGCCCACCTTGGTACTTCGTAAGGTAGATCACGTAGATCATCTTTATGCCTTTTGATTAAGATAGGCTGTCAGGCCCAACTTGGCACTTCGTAAGATAGATCACGGAGATCATCCTTATGCCTTTTGATTAAGATAGGCTATTCAAGTCTAACTCGGTACTTCGTAAGGTAGATCACGGAAATCATCCTTATGCCTTTTGATTAAGATAGGCTATTCAGGCCCAACTCAGTACTTCGTAAGGTAGATCATGTAGATCATCATTATGCCTTTTGATTAAGATAGGCTATTCAGGCCCAACTCGGTACTTCGTAAGGTAGATCACATAGATCATCCTTATGCCTTTTGATTTAGATAGGCTGTTCAGGCCCAACTTGGCACTTCGTAAGGTAGATCATGTAGATTATCCTTATACCTTTTGATAGAGAATAAGATAGGCTTCAGTAGGCTTTTCCTTGGACTTCAGTGGGCCATGATAAGATAGGCTTCAATGAGCCTTTCCATGGACCTTAGTGGGCCCTAATAAGATAGGCTTGGACCTTTCCATGGACTTCAGTGGGCCCTGATAAGATAGCCTTGAGCCTTTCCATGGACTTCAGTAGGCCCTAATAAGATAGGCTTGGACCTTTCCATGGACTTCAATGGGCCCTGATAAGATAGGCTTGAGCCTTTCCATGGGCTTCAGTAGGTCCTGAGCATAGATTGGCCTTTAAGAAGATACTGGCCACTTAAGAAGATACTGGCCATTTAAGAAGATACTGGTCATTTAAGAAGATACTGGCCATTTAAGAAGATATCGATCTTCAAGAAGATATCGGCCATTTAGAGTTATCGATCTTGAAGATGATATTGGCCTTTAAGAAATATCAGCCTTTAGAGGTTCCTACAAAATAAGTTCCTGATCGGGATTCCTCCGGTAGGAGACACTCCGCCGTTCAAGTTAGTAAAGTTCAAACAATAAAATGGAGAACTCATTGACAAATGAAAGATGTCAGAGTGACATGATGATTTACCTTGGAGGCTACTCATACCTTTTTTCAAGGCTGTCCAGTCATTGGATTTCTTGGTTCCAACAAGCATTTCTTGGGATAGATCGATTGGAAGAGGCGAGCAGAGACTCTAGCCGGATAATGAATTTTAAAAAATTCTTGGACCTGCTCTTGAGATGGCTAGTAGCATATTTGATTATTTAAAAGCTAATTGACTCTGGGATTGCAAGATCCTTGTGCATATTTGATAATAATATTTAATGGGTCCTTTGGAAGCTCTGATGACCCTGCCCTCGGATGACATATTTGATAGCTCCTCGAGACTTCACTTGACCTAGAAGCGTTGAACTATTGTTCAAAAAATCCATGGGCGGAGGACAGCATTGTCTTCCTCCTCGGGCGAGCCATCTCACTGCCCGAGAGATGGACTCCCCTGTGGCCATAAGCGACACCCCCTCCGCCTGATACGAGAGGAGATCCAAAGCTTTTGCCCGATATTACAGCTCCCACCGCCATCTCCGACCCTACTCGAGCTCCTAGAGTAGCAAGAAGCCCCGGTATGCAAAAACAAGGACGAATCCAAGAAGAGGAGTAGGGGAAGAAATCCCTGAACCGGACTCTAAAATCTAGATTCTACCCTCGCGCAGAGCTCTTCTCTCAAGGAGCAGAGCAAGAATGCAGAGGAGAAGAGGATAAGTGAAGGAGGGTCTAGATTTTACCAGCATCGTCGAGGTAAAGGAGCTCCAGAGTTTTGCTCCGATCCATCCCAATCCCACCCGGGCTTATGATGAGATCTGAAGGAAGAAAGAAGGAGGCGCGGCTCGAGCAGCGAATCTCGATGGATCTTAATCTTTGGGATTCAGATTGAAAACTACATCAAAACCATCATGGAGGCATTCTCCTTCAGCGATTAAATGCTTGGAGTCTAGTTTTCATTTCCACACGGCCGATCCACCCTTCCGCCACTTCTAGAGCCAACACCATTCGCTTCTCTCTGTTTTCGGACTCCCCATTGGTTGGAGTAGTAGTGGCAGCGGCGACGGGAGGTGGATGGAGAGTTATGGTGTGGGTACGGCCGGACTCCAGATCCGGACTAGTTTCGCGTTCCTTAGGCTTGGGAAGCGCTATCGGCATTGTTAGCGTCGGACTGGTTGGAGACCCTTCCCTTAAAGTCGGTCCGCTTGGCCCAGGACAGCGATGCCGCCGGAGTGGAATCAGGCACGAAAACTCTACCCCGGACACCCTCCTCCCATCTCTCACCATCTCTTTACCCCCGGTCCGGAAGTTTGAAGATCGAGTGGACGGAGGGGGTGACGACCGTAAGGCCGGTGGAGTACTGCGACAGGCGGCGATACCGGAGATTGCAGCGGCGGCCTAGGGGAAGTTCGCGGTGGAGATCCGGGATCCCAACCGGTGGGGATTCAGGCTCGGGACTTTCGACACCGCAGCAAGGCTATCGTTAACTTCCCCAACGAGGTCGGCAGCTCCGGCCAGTGGATGCCGCCCCCTCCGGCTCCGCTAACGACGGGGGGGAAGAGGAAGAGGACGGCGACCATGGCCGAGGAGGCAAAGGAAGATGGGATGAGACCGATCAAGAAGGAGAGGTCTCCGGAGATGGAGTCGGTGGAGGAGAATATTCCGTCGATCTTGATGCCCGTGTTGTCGTAGATCGGCTCGGGGGAGGGGATCGGGCCTCCATCGGACGCATGCTGGACTGGAAGAGGCGGCTGATCTCAAGGAGCTGTTGGAGGCCTACGGCGAGTCACCACCGAACCGGATCATGGAGGAGACTGACTCAGCGAAGCGGTATGAAGCTTCCACTCCTCTGTAGGGATCAATGCGAGCGCTGCCGGCGAAGAGCTGCTGGGTGGTGTCGTTGGCGTGGATCGATCTTCCACCGCGATCGACGACCGCACCCAAAGAGGGATCCATCACCAGTTCTTTTGCCAACGAGATCCGCCACCAGATCTGGTGGTGGGAGGGTGCCACATTCTCTCGCCTGCCCATCCAAGGTCACTCCCATCTCTTTTATTTTTTTCTGGATTTTTTTTTTTTGAATTCTCCTTCTCAACAGGCAACAATGGCCCCTTCCTTCCTGGCATGCCAATATGTTGCGACTAAATCACCTGGACTAGAACTTCGGTGGCATCGGGCATCCCGCTCGCGCTTCTGATCCTGCTCCCGGGCGTGGATTGGACACCTGCAAAAGATCCCGGACCGATTTTTCGGTGGAGGACACTCCGACACTCAAGTCAGTTGGCGGTCTAGGCATCAACATAATGGAGAATTCAAGAATAGCATAGATGAAAAAGGGAGTGAATAGAGTGGAGTGGCCTTAGACCTTGCTTACCCTTGGAGTGTCCCCTCTTACCCTATTTATAGAGGTTGTAATAATTGAATATGGTTGAAGTGGTTGTAACCGAATAATAGAATAACCGAAGATGGTTGTAACCGAATAACCAAATAACGGAATATGGTTATAACCAGATAACCAAATAACCGAATATAGTTGTAACCAAATAACCCAATAATCGAAGTGATTGTAACCAGATAACCGAAGTTGTTGACCTTAGTAGGCCTTAGTGGGCCATGGGCCTTTATGGGCTTTAATGGGCCTTGGGCCTTTATGGGCTTTTATGGGCCTTGGGCCTTTCTCATGACCAGATAAGAGGGATATAACATACTTGATACTAATAACTTTAGTAGTTGCTTCATACTATCAAACCCATTCCACCATGCATACTTTCATAAACATTTTATCTTAATACCCTAATAATGATAGTGAACTACTAAATTAAGATAAAAATTCTATTTTATAACTTTTTATCATAACCAATCAACAACTTCAACATCATCACTCCAATGCCACATTAGTCATGCTATGCTCTGAAATTGTTAAAAGTGCAATATTTAAAAAGCAAAAGTAGGAGCATAGGTGGCAATACATGCATGCTCAAAATGCCACGCACTAAAATCTGCGGTAAAGGATGTGCACATTTACCGTTAAGGTGGTAACCCGGTTGATAGAAATCTTGTCTCACTACTAATAGGTCGTGGGTTCGAGGCATGATCTCGCGGGTGACTTGATTAAATCTAGAAATTTTCCTGAGACCTACAATATTTGATATGAGTAAGAGATCATGGTCTCCTCCTTTATCCCTATTCTACTAGCCGGCATCTTAGTGGTGTCAGGTTGACGTACTCACCATTAGATGGGAAGAGACGACATGCACATTTTGAACAGGATAGTCTAAATCACAAGATGTCCAAGTGACTCCATTTCTCCCTCATCATCCCCTCCCACTCCCCCATTCTTGTAAGATATATATATATCTTAATTTCTACGAGTTTCTACGAGTACTTATAGATCATGGACGCAGAGTTCACTATTGAAAGAACATATTACTTATCAACAGATACCTAAATATAAGTAAAATGAAGAGGGGCCAGCCTTCCATTACTTTATGGACATTATACCATTAATTCTATATCATAATATTTTTCATGTCTGTCCAATGCCTGGGCATGGTGTAATTAACTTATTAATTACTGAAAGAAAATATAATTTATCAACAAAGTTCTCTATTGGAAGCAAGGTAAACAAATGCCAACCTTCCAAGTACTCGCGGATGTAAAAGAAATCCAGAAACTTGGATCGAGAGACACATTATTAATTATTGTTAACGCACTTGTTCTCGCACTATCCCAGGGGACAAATTAATTATAAAACCCGAGGGCTCCTAAAATTCAGAATTTGTGTGTCAAGCCCTTCTTATTGGGTAGGGTTGGGTTATAATTCTATACTAACATCAAATATTCATGCCCAAGCTCGGCCCGTCTTTGTTTTAAGCTTTTCTTTTTTTAAAAAAAATAATAATAACTCGAGCCTAAGATAAAACCCTTGACCTCTCCGAGCCAAGTTCAATTCCTTTTTAAAAAATTAGTATCAATTAACATATAAAGGATTCGAGCGAGGCCGCACAAGGATATAAAACAAACCTAAGCGGGGTCTAGTTTATTAGGCCCGGCCTGACCAAATGGGCCTAAAACCTTGGCCTGGCCGGTAAAGATGGGCTAGAGCAGGTCAAATCATCTGGGCCACATCTTTAGAGGTCCAAGTATGTTATCTGGAAATTCATTGGGTAGGCGGCCTTGTCCACTTTTGAATATACAAGTTAGAAGCCGAGGACAGACCGATGGAACCAAAAAGGGTATCATCGGATCCAATTTGATCATACTTGGGCTAATTGATTAGTGTCTTTGACAAGAAAGTGAGGGAAAGGGAGGGATGGGGGAATTTCCTTTTTTTTTTTTTGTAATGCAAGAGAGATAGGGAAATTATTAAACTAAAGGAAGCTCTTAATTCTTCAAACGCAAAGGGAAACCAAAAAAAATAGAAGAAGAAGAACAAGGAGAAGAACCAAAACCCTTCTCTCATCGAGGGAAAAAAAAAAAAAAAATTTAAGGGGAAAGCTGCATATTGCCTAAACCATCACTTTTAAAGCGTTTCCATAGATGATAACTACTTTTTATTGCTTGATGAGATTTTCATTGCTTCCTCTATTCCCTCTCGTGCCCTTCATCCCTTTCTTCTTCATCTCTTTTTGCTTTCGTGCACCTCCTCACATTGCTTCTTGCACTCTTATTGCTGATGCTGGTCATATTCTTAGCTCTGGAATTATTGCTGGCATTGCTGAAATTTCTCCTTAGAGTCCTTGCTTGACTCACCATCTCTTCCTCACCTTGCTCTCTCCTCTCTTTTTGATTCTTTTTTTTGTACCAATGCTTGCATCGTCTCTGCTCCTGTTCTTTTTGCTGGCTCACCCTACATTCATGCTTAGACTACTCGGGCTCCTCTTGATTGCCACCTGCTTTGCATCCTTTTGCTTTCTTGTCTCTCTCTAGAATACTTTTAGTGAGCATGTTGATATTCTCTTCTCCCTCTCAACAAATTGCTGATAAAAAAACATTAAGTTGATGAAGTGAGGAAAAAGAATGTGCTAGAAGAATTAAAAGATTGAAAAGAAAAAAGAGTTATATGTTAGGTAAAACCAATAAAGAACAAATTTATATTGTTTATATGGTTTTAAGATAGAACTATAAAGAAAAGAAAGTACTAAAAGAAGTCAAAGATTGAAAATGGCTTACCATGATCGAGACATGTGAAACATTATCCTAAGAACATGATTTGTCCTCTACGTGTGGGTCTGCAATGATCTCATTCCCAAGGTATAACAACTTTGCTATATTTGAAAGAGTAATTATCTCTTCAGAAAGAGATATTAATTTAAAAAAGAGTTTTAAATTTTTTTAAATAACTAAAATTTAGGGGATACAAAAAAACTTAAATAAAACTTCAACAATCCTCTACAAAAGATTTAAATTTTAAAAATTTATAAAAAATATTTGAGTATCACATACTATGTGATAGATGAGGTGTCTCTAGACTTAAATTTCACTTACTATTGATAGTATCCATATGAAAGAATCATAGTAGATTAGATATTGAACCGGTCATTTAGCTCAAACTTTAACTTATTATGCACACGGTATGAATTAAATGAATTTTTATGCGGTTAGTTCTATTCAAAGGCTTTGTACATATCATTTTGACTTTTTCATAAAAAAATTATTAGGATTAGCTCAAACTCCTAGTTGTAGCTTATACGATAATTCTTACATAGATAAGTCCTCCAAGGATTTTTGTGACATAATATCTTGCAAATTTTCTATCTTGAACTCATTAAGAGTATAATTCAACATCTCTAATTTTTTTGTCACTAATAAGAACATTCATTATAGGGAAGGGAGGAGATGCATGTACTCCTAAATATGTTCTAATGTGATCACTCAATCAGTTTCATTTCTATTATATTAAAAATTTCGTTCATGAGATCTCTAATCACATATATTAGGTACCACTGTCGGTGACTACATAGTGGACTTAGATTTCATCCCTCTTGATAATTTTAGGACTCCATTCCTAGATAAATCCTTGATTAATTGATATGCTAAAATTTTATCAGACTTGACAAATCTTAAGAAAATGATATTATTCTTTTTGAGTTATCTTACAAATTTATAATAAATTTGGATATATCGGTTCATCTTTTTATTAGTACTCTTTTGATTAGTCAATTAAATTATGGGCTTGTTATTAGAATAGGTTGATCTGGTTGGAATTGGCTTAGATACTAAAGTTAGCTCCGAGATAAAATTTTAATCTACTTTATCTTAGAATAAGTGGTATCTAAAGCAATCAACTCGTTCTCTATAGTGCTCGAAGATATAATGATTGCCTGGAAGATCCCCAAGCTATGGCAGCACTATCCATGAGATAAAAATATCTGGTAGTTGATTTAAGATCAAAAGAATCAATAATCAAATTTGTTTCACTATAATCCTCAACCATCTCAAGATATCCATTATATAAGAGATATATCAAGGATCTTCTTAAGAATTTGAAATACCCTTTCAATAGCAAACTAATGGGATTAATTTTGATTTTGGATATATCTATTTAATCTCTTAACTATAACACAAGCTATATCAGGTCTTATTCTATTCACCATATACAGAAGAGAACCTTTAATCTAGGAGTGACCGGGTAAATCAACCAGTTTATCTTAATTCTTTTTAAAATGAATACTTGGATTATAATGAGTAGATACAGATTTTTTATCAGAATATCTAAAAATTTCAATCATTTTTTAATGGAATGCGAAAGGAAGAGATGTATCCCTTAAAAAGATTTGATCAGCTTTATCTATATTATCTTGAATCTATCTAGGATTTCATTTTTGGATCTGATCAGATACATGTAAAAATATTGAAAGAAATCATTAATGAATGTTACGAAATAATAATTCTCTCTAAGAGTTGGAATTTTGGTAGGACCATGCACATCACTAGCATTAGATCAAAAAAAAAAACTATGTAGATTTTAAAGATACAAAAAAAAATGCTCTAAGATTTGAAGTTATACAAAAACTTTTGCATGAAATTTAAAGGCCACAAGAATTAATTTTATAAAAAAATTAGGCCGTAGAAAATCTTTTATGGATTTTAAAGTAATTGCAAAATTTGTACATTATTTTTAAATTTGGAAGAAAATTTTTGCCCAAATTTTAAAGTTGCAAAAGAAATTGCAAAAATTTAAAACTACATAAAATTTCTATATTACTTTTAACAATTATAAAAAAGATAATTTGTGCTATTTTCAGGTCAAATAAATTTGTTAATAAATGTGAAATTTGTAGAAAGAATCACCTCTAAATGATAAAGTTTAAATTCACTGATGTTATGCAATCAATATAAATTTATAAGTAATTAAAAGTATTTTTTTAGTTTTATTAGAATCACATCCCGGTGGATAAAAATAGTAAAGAAAAAGAAAATTTCATGCTACTTGTATGATTTTAAGATTATATTATAAAAAAAAATAAAGTACTAGAAAAATAAGTAAAAGATTAAAAATAATTTATCTGGATCGAGATATGTGAAATTCTATCACAAGAACATGATTCACCCCGATTATATGTCTACGGTGATTCCATCCCTATTGTACAATAACTCGGCTAGGCCTGATCTTCCTCTAATGAGCACTATTACATGGAAGGCCGATCCATATTAAACTTTTCTCAGAAGACTAATTAAAAAAAATGGAGCAGAACAAAGAGAGAAGGAAAGGTCGGTCTCTATTTCAAATATTAGAAGGATCTTAGAAAAGGCATAATAGAAAGGAAGATGGAATTCAAAATTTTATTAATTAAAAATGAGCTTGATTTTAAATAGTCGATATAGTTTCTATCCGGATTGTCGAGAAGATACACGGTGTTTCAAAAATATTATATTCTTTTGAAATAGTCATCAAAGATTCATTTTTTTTAAAAATAATAATAATTTTTAAAAATAACTAAAATTTAGAAAATAAGATAATTTTATTATTTTTTTGTTTAGAATAAAACTTTAATAGAAAGTAATAATTAAGCTGGTGGAGGGTGAGAAAATATAGAGGAAGAGGATAAGATGGAGGGTAGGCCTTGTGATCCTCATCATATTTGGATTTCTAAGCGGAGCAGATACAATGGGTAATTAGTGTAGAGGAACCGAGAGGCTGGTAACCATCGAAATTGACGCTACGTGGCAACCATCGAAGTCTGAAACGCTGCATCAAGAGGTGTTACGTGTCGGCTAGCAGGTCACCGGTTCGTTCGGATGCGGCGACTAGATAGAGCTATAGCGTACGCGGGAAGAGCTGGAGCCTTAGAAAGATCACACGCGTAGGCGCAGTACATCATGCAACATCACACGTGTAAGCATTTGCTGGACTTCGTGGACGAATCGTTTGGTAGGTACGTAGCATCCAGATGCGGCCCACGGATGCCACACCCCGTCTTCCGTCAGTTACCGTAACACGTGGCGGTCTCGGCCTAAACGAAGCAAAAGGAGATACACGCGTACAGCCCGCCGGAGAGGAGAGCTACACGCGCATAAACCTCCATCTCCGACTTAGCTCGGCATATCGTCGACGATTTCGTGATCAAACGTCCGAACGTAGCGAGCCGTTTTGTCCATCACCGGATCATGCGTCCACGTAGCCATGCAGGCGTGGCCTGGTTGCCACGTTACCGCACCTTCTCAAGGCCCACCACCTTTTCTCTCCCTATAAATAGAGACCCCCAGCCCTTCCACTCCACATCGTCCCAGTTGAGCTTTCACTTCTCTGCGTGTGTGCGAGTGATAGCCATCCATGATGACCAGACCAAGAGCCTCCATTCCTTTCCTTCTTCTCCTTTCCATCCTTTTCCTCTCCGCTACTTTGGCTCTCTCTTCCACTGTGCAAGAGGAGCCTGAGCTGAAGCAATGCAAGCAGCAGTGCCGGCAGCAACCGTACTACGACGAACGCATGCGACGGGAGTGCGAGCGCCGCTGCGAGGAGCGGCACCAAAAGGAAGAGGACCCCGAGAAGCGGCTGCGGGAGTGCAAGCGGGAGTGCCGGCAAAGCCGAAAAGGTGAGCAGCAACGGCAGCAGTGCGAGCGACGGTGCGAGCAGCGGTACCAAAAGGAAGAGGACACCGAGAAGCGGCTGCAGGAGTGCAAGCGGGAGTGCCGGCAACGCCAAGAAGGTGAGCAGCAACGGCAGCAGTGCGAGCGCCGCTGCGAGGAGCGGCACCAAAAGGAAGAGGACCCCGAGAAGTGGCTGCGGGAGTGCAAGCGGGAGTGCCGGCAAAGCCGAGAAGGTGAGCAGAAACGGCAGCAGTGCGAGCGACGGTGCGAGCAGCGGTACGAAAAGGAAGAGGACACCGAGAAGCAGCTGCAGGAGTGCAAGCGGGAGTGCCGGCAACGCCAAGAAGGTGAGCAGCAACGGCAGCAGTGCGAGCGCCGGTGCGAGCAGCGGTACAAAAAGGAAGAGGACCCCGAGCAGCGGCTGCAGGAATGCAAGCGGGAGTGCCGGCAACGCCAAGAAGGTGAGCAGCAACGGCAGCAATGCGAGCGCCGGTGCGAGCAGCGGTACCAAAAGGAAGAGGACCTTCGGGAGTGCAAGCGGGAGTGCCGGCAACGCCCAGAAAGCGAGCAGCAACGGCAGCAGTGCGAGCGCCGGTGCGAGCAGCGGTACCAAAAGGAAGAGGACCTTCGGGAGTGCAAGTGGGAGTGCCGGCAACGCCGAGAAAGCGAGCAGCAACGGCAGCAGTGCGAGCGCCGGTGCGAGCAGGAGTACAGAGAACATCGTGGAGAGAACGAGGAGGAAGAAGAAAGGGAGGAAGGAAAGGAGGAGATGAGGAGAGAGGGCGATCCTTACTTCTTCGACGAGGAGAGCTTCATGGTACGGGTCAGGACAGAACACGGCCATATCAGGGTCCTCAGGAACTTCTTCGAGAAATCCAAGCTTTTGCTAGGTGTTTCCGACTACCGTGTTGCCATCATCGAGACTAATCCTAATACTTTTGTGCTCCCGAGGCACTTAGACGCAGAGGCCCTTCTCTTCGTAGCCAGGGGTAAAAGACTAGCATCCGCCCTTTTTTATATCTTTTTAAACTAGTGTTGTTGTTTTTTTTTTTTTTTCCCTCCTCCCATTTCGATCCATGCATACATATATAGACTGCTGATATTTATTTATATATGATGATCTGCATGTAGGGAATGGTATGATGACTCTGGTGTGCCAAGATAATCGGGAGACACACGAGCTTCGCCGGGGAGATATCACGAGTGTGCGCGCAGGAGCAATCGTGTCCTTCATGAACAAAGACAGGAACGAGAAGCTCGTTATAGTCTGCCTCCTCCAGCCTGTAGCCACTCCTGGCGTGTTTGAGGTCAATTACATACAAATATTGCTCGCATTTCTACGAGTCATCTTCTAAGTTGCTAACGACCGGCTTTTGTGCCCATGCAGGCGTTCGTCGGTGCTGGTGGACAAAACCCCGAGTCATTTTACCGGAGCTTTAGCAAGGCAGCCTTAAGAGCTGCTTTTAACGTATATAATATATATCTTTCTCTTTCTCTCATGCTTTTCTTGTATATATAATTATATATATATATATATATATATATATATATATATATATATATATATATATATATATATATATATATATAATTGTTTAATTTCACAACCACGCAAGTTGTATTGGTTATGGTTCTTAACGTTTGAGTGAAGAACTAATTATGACTCTTGTTCTATCTATCAGACACATGAAGACAAGCTGGAGAAGCTCTTTGGAAACCAGAAGAAGGGAGATATGATCGAGGCAAGCCAAGAGCAAATCAGGGAGATGAGCCACCAAATCTCCGAAGGTCGGACACGGCCTTTTGGCGAATCGAGGAGGCCCTTCAATCTGCTTGACAAGCGTCCTTCTCACTCCAACCGTCATGGAGAGCTAAGGGAGGCCGATCGCACTGACTACCCGGAGCTCAGGGACCTCAACATCCAAGTCTCCTTGGCTAATATCAGAAAAGTATAATTTATCTTTCTTCTCCGGCCCTCTTCTCTCCCTCTCTTGTCTCGACCAGCTTATAATCAATATTCTATATAATTATATGGTGTTTGTTTGGCAGGGATCCATGATAGCACCTAACTTCAACACGGAAGCAACCAGGATTTCAATTGTGGTAGGGGGAAAGGGCGACGTCCAAATAATTAGCCCGTATTTGTCCAGAAAGCAGGAGGAAGAGGAACGACGACGTGGCCAGCACTACCGAAGAGTCCAATCTCAGGTATCGGTCGGCACGGTGTACATCGTTCCTGCCGGCCAGCCATCCGTCGCCGTCTCTTCTCGCGATGAGGATCTCGAGGTGCTGTGCTTCGAAATCAATGCCAAGAACAACCAGAGGACCTGGCTTGCAGGTATCTTTCGTAGACCTGTATATATGTGAGCTTGAACTACTGGCCAGTGTTTGGTTGGTAAAATATTATTTTGCGAGCAGGAATCGGTTTTTTTCGAGAATAGTTTATTCTTGTTATTATTTTTAATTTTTATTCGGATAAAAAATCTGATGTTTCATCTTATTCCAGTATAATTAATACGGTGTTATTCTAAATAGTATTTGGATGGTATGAAAATAAACCTGTATTCCATCATGAATAGGAAAAGAATTTTTTAAAATCTCCAAAATACCCCTACTAAAATATTACTATAAAATGAATTATAAAATTCTTTTTTAATTTTATATTTAAATAAATATATTATTATATTAATAATAATTTAATAATATAATTTATTGAAATTATGTTATGCTAATTAATACATTAGTATGATCTATTATAATTGATTAAAATAATAAATTAAATTATTTTATATTACTTAATTTTTTATTATTATATATTAAAATTATGTTATATTAATTAATTTATTAGTACGATATATTAAAATAATTAAATATATTATTTTATATTATTTAATTTATTATTATGATATATTAAAATTATATTATATTAATTAATTCATTATTATAATATATTAAAATAATTAAAAAATATCTTATACTAATTAATTTTTAGAAATTTCGAAAATATTCTTGGAATAAGAAAAGTAAGAATAGGGCTATTCCATGGGGATATATGGAATAGCAATTCAAGAATTACCGGCAGGAGGGGGAATAACTTATTTTTGTTATTCTTCCTCGATTTTTACATCGTTTGGCGGAACAAGAGGGATAAAAGCCTTATTCTCCCTCTTATTCCGTTTCCAAACACAGTCCTAGGGATCAAAATGCATGGCTGGTTCCTAGCCTGTGGCTAGCTAGTGTTTTTCTTAGTTATTTATAAGCACGTACACCATTTATCTTCTATATGATTCTTTAAAGGAATCTAATCTTGAGATATTTGATTCCAGGGAGCAACAACGTATTCAAGCAGATGGATAGGGTGACCAAGGAGTTGTCTTTTGACCAGCCAGCCAGCGAGGTGGACGAGGTCTTGAATGCCTCAAGGGAGGAGGTTTTCATGGAGGGCCCAAAGGAACGCGAGCTGGAGACGGGGAAAGGGGAAGGCCGAGATGGGCCACTGGAATTTGCCACCTTTTGAGATCATACAAAGGAAGAGCAAGAGTTGTAGGGCACCAGCAGAGTACTGTGTGAGGTAATATGTATGAGAGTCGGAGAGCAGTTGCAGTAGTGGGAGTGATGTAATAATTCTGTGGAATAAGCGCTTTTAAGGCGCCCTGGAATAAATACTTGCTTTTAGTTTGGTGTTCATGAAACACTTTTATTTTGTAACTTCAGCTTTATCTTTGATACCTTTAATTTACTGGCAATGCTTCATGCAATGTGATGATTTCATGGAATGGAATAGAACGTAACCATTTTTCTGGTTGCTTGATTCGACTATAGTTTTGTTCTTTAGAATTCTTTAAAACCAATCCGGTAGCCGAACTGACACTGGCCTGATGATTAGACTGGCAGCTTGACTGGTGTCAGCTTGATAGTCACATTGGTGACTGAACTGGCACCGACATGATATTAAGTTTGGATCGGATCTCTGATGGTCGGACTAGTAGTTGGACTAGCGTTAGACTGGTGACCGGACTGACACTAATCTTGCGGTGGAACTGGTGATCATGTTGATACTGACCTAACACTTAGACTGGCACTAGCCTAATAGCCGGACTAGAGATCGGACTGGTACCGACCTAGCAGCCAAATTGGCAGCAAGACTGGATCAGGTCTTTGGTGGCCGGATTGGCGGCCGAACTAGCAACCGGTTTGACACCGGCCTTGTGGGCGGACTGGCGACTGGACAGGCACCAAACTAGTGACTGGACTGGTGATCGAACTGGCACCGACTAAATTTTAAATTTTATATTATATTATAAAATATTTATTATATTTATTATATACAATATAATATAATATATTTATTATAATATTTATATTATTTATTATATATTATAATAAATTTTATATTATAATATTATTAAGATAATTATTTATGATTTTATTTATATATTTTTTAAAATTTTTTATTTTAAAAAGCAATGTATAGAAATAAAGTGAAGTCGCAGTCGCACCTGTGACTTCACTTAAGATGAAATCGTAGATACAATCTACGTCTTTTTTTTAAAAAAAATTGAAATTAAAATTTTATTATCTTATTTTAATTTTTTTTTATATTTTTAATTTAAATTTTTTTTAGAAAAAGTTGTAGGTTCAACTTGCGGTTTGTGACTTGACGTCCATACAATCAAATCCTGGTTAGTTTTTAAAATATAATTGACCAAGCTACAGTTGTCAGTAGGCATCATAATTAGATTAGAACTTTACGTTCTTCCGAAGATTACAGGATTGATAATGATGATGATATTTGACGGAAGATTACTATGTTTTTCTGGTCTAGGTGGAATCAGTTCGCCGAGCATGCTCTCTCTTTCACTCCGCCTACTCTGGAGCATTTGGTCTCTCCTTTGGAGAACAATGATCTTCTCACTCCAGTTCCTGGGAAGGAGGTTCGATGTGTCCTTTGGTCTTTGGTTGAGGAGAAAGCTCTGGGTCCTGATAGTTTTTCTCCTTTATTTTTTAGAAATTATTGGTGCAATATCCGGTATGATGTTATTTTTGCTGTGTAGGAATTCTTTATCTATGGTCAAATGCCTGATAGTTGGAAGCAGACTTTTGTTACTCTTATCCTGAAATGACCCAATGCTTCTTAAGCAGCATCACTTCAAACTAATCAGCTTGTGCAACACTCTTTATAAGCTTTGTGCGAAATTGTTAGCTATAGGATGAAGCCTATTCTTCCTCATCTCATTTATCCTAAGCAGGGTGCTTTTGTTGGGGGTCGATCTATTTCTGATAATATCCTTGTAACACATGAAGTTATGTATGATCTCCGAAAAGCACATGTTCGCTACAGCCTGATGGCCATCAAGCTGGATATGAAAATGGCCTATGATCGAATGCATTGGAGGTTTCTGGAGAAATCATTGTAGGACTTCAGTTTTTATCTTTATTGGGTTGATCGGGTTATGACTTCTATTGTTAGACCTTCATATGCCATCCTTATCAATGGTATCCCTTCAGAGTTTTTCCACTAAAATATTAGCCTTCATCAAGGTTGCCCTTTTCCCCCATGCCTATTCATTATATGTGCTAACTCTTTATTGCGAGTGTTGCGGGTAGCGATGCGGGAATCCTCTCTCCAGCTATACGTTCCTGTTCTAGGGGCCTTCCCCATCTCGAATTTTTTGTTTGCAGATGATTGCCTGCATTTGGGCAGGGCTTCTGTTCGTAGTGCTTGGGATTTCAGGAAGGTCCTTGAGGACTATTATATGGCATTAGGACAGAGAGTTAATCTTCATAAATCTAAAGTTCACTTTAGTCTAAAGACTCATGTTCAACTTCGACGTTTGATTCGAGACATCCTTAGTGTGGCTGAGCAAATGGATGCCTTTCGATATTTGGGAGTTTTTATTACTGGAGATAAACTCGCAAGGTGAAGTGTACTCAGGTAGTGCAGGTAAGGCTGCAAATGGGTCGAGTTGACCCGTGACCTGACCCATTTAGACCCGATCAAACCCATTTTTATGGATCCGTGGATCCGGGTTGGGTCCTAAAATTAGACCCGTTCCATTTTCCAGGTCGGGTCGGGTTTACTGAATTTGGACCCAACCCGATCCGATCCGATTCGAACATACTAATACTGTTAGAATTATATCTATTTGGACCTTTAAATTATAATTTAAAACTTGTATGGAACTAGTTATAATTATTTTTATATCTTAATTTATTTTAAAAATAATATTATTTGTTATCTATTTTATAGTTAATAATAGTTAGCTATGTAATAATTAAAATATAGCTGTCTATATTTTATTCGGATCATATTTAGATCCAAACTGTGTAGATTAGAATCGGATTATTTATAGATCCGATCCAACCCGAATGACCCGTTGGGTTGAAAATTCGGATAGTGGACCCGACCCGACCCGACCTGATTTTTTAGTGGATTAGGTATGGGTCTGCTATTAGGACCCGATCAAAGAACCGGGTCGGATCGGGGTCACTCATGACCCGATCCGACCCGACCCATTCGCACCACTAAGTGCAGGCAGTTCAGGAGAGGGTGGAGGGGGGGCAGGATAGAGCCCTATATTCTATTCCCAGGATTACTCTGATCAAGTCGATCCTTTCCTCTCTTCTAATTTATATGCTTTCTTATGTTATCATTTCTAAGTCTGTGATTCTCAGTATTGAGCAAATCATCCGAGCCTTCTTGTGGGGTGTTGACCAAGGTGGTCGGGGCGTACGTCCACCTATTGGGATGGCATGCGATTTGTCAACCTATTCGAGTGGGGGGTCTCGGTATTCATTCTTTGATAATTACACGAGATGCTCTATTAGCGAGTCATGTATTCAAATTTCTACTTTGTTCTGACAATATGTGGTCCTTTATGATGACTGCCTGTTATGGTCCTCCATCTATCTCCGAGGGGAGATCTCAAGCTGGCCAGCATTGTTTGCCTATGTAGAGAGAGATTTTGGATAGGTCCTCGGTTGTTCTTCCTCTAACAAGATGGGTGGTGGGGGATGGTAGGATGATCAATTTTATGACTGATTCTTGGATTTCAGTTATTCCTTTGGCCCGTTGGCCAACTTTTATCTCTATGGATACTCCAAACTTTATTTATATCTATGATCTTCTGCTCCAGGATGGCTATAACTGGAATTATTCTATGGTCACTCGAATATTTGGAAATATTCTAGGTTAGAGGGTTCTATCGATTGTTCTGCCACTTCATCCATGTCTTGATTCTAGAGTATGGAGGACTTATGCTTTTCCCAGTCTTATTATTGGATTTATACTCTATGAATTGCCCGGAATCTCAAAGGTGTATGCCCATTGGATGGATTTGGTCTCTTGGGGTTCATCGAAGAGTGAGATTGTTTTTATGAAAAGTTGCCAGGCATCGTCTTCCAACAAGATCCTTTCTCATTGATAGGGGTCTTCACTCACCCCCATTCTGTCCTACTTGTGAGGAGGATAGTGAGACCCTTGTGCATGTATTATTTCTTTGCCCGAGGGCCTCGCAGGTTTGGCGGATGGCAAGTTTGGATGGGCTATTTATACATGCAACGTATTTGATGGATACCTTCTTGGAGATGCTCAGGGCGTCTACGGCTAATTTATATTCTATGCAACAGGTTTGGCGGATGGCAAGTTTGGATGGGCTATTTATACATGCAACAGATTTGATGGATATCTTCTTGGAGATGCTCAGGGCATCTACGGCTAATTTATATTATATTCTCCTGGCCTACATTGCATACCATATCTGGCTCACTCGAAATGCAATTGTCTTTAGCTCTTCTCTTTGTCCGAGCAAATTTATTGTGGAGGGAGCTCGGGCCCTTGTGGAGGAGTACCAGAGATTGACCGCGATGACTATGCAGACCTAGAGCTCTAGTTTGGCTCTTCGAGCGCCTTGCCAGGTTTTTATTTTTTCAGAACCCCCTCCTCCGTCTTTCTTCATGATTAATTTCGATAAAAGTGTCAGGGACAAACTCGGGGATTCTACTTTTATCAATTTCTTTGTTAGAGCTTGAAAAGTTTGGATTTGCAATCAACAAAATTTTACTTCTCTAATCATTTACATTTTTTAGCATATTTGTGTATGCCTTTTCTAAGTATTTATTGGTTCTTTTTATGTTTTTATGGACATTTTAGTTTTTGACTTGGAGTAAGGGCACATATTAATTTGATAATATATATCTTGCAGGTTTATATTTATTCTCCTACTTTTAATCATAATTTATGTTGTACTTGTATTTGTATGCCATGGTATCACTTAGACAACTTGTATCTGGCTTGTTACATGGGTCGTGAGTGGGAACTTAGTTTCTGCCTGGGTATGCGTCCTTGGATTGCTGTTGGCCTGTAGTAGGTATCTAGTTCACTACTTTAGGTATTAGTACTATGGCTTTCAACCTAAATGGTTTCAATTTCAACCAATCCGTAGTTGACAGTCAGGGTCGTGTTATCAACACTTGGGCTGATATCATCAATCGTGCTAACCTTGGTATGGAAGTAATGCATGAACGTAATGCTCACAACTTTCCTCTAGACCTAGCTGCTGTCGAAGTTCCATCCATAAATGGATAAGACTTTTGTCTTAGTGTATATGAATCGTTGAATCAAACAATGGAGCAATACCCAATATCTTGTTTTAGTTGGGTATTGCTCCATTGTTTGATTCAATAGTGTTTTGCACACAACACATAAGATAAGTATTAGTAAGTACTTTTTTAGTTTCTTTTTATTTATTTATTTATAGTATTTTATTTATATTAATAATATGTTTATTAATATTTAATAATTTTAAATATTAAATATTAATAATTTAACGATGAGATTTATTGTCGTTTCTTGCATGTCTCGCGAAAGTAAGAGTAGGCGCGAATTCTCCCAATTTGTGACCCACCATACGATCCGTTATATAAATAGGTAATTTTTCCTTTCCATTATGAATAGCGATTGTATGGCCAATCATTGTGGGTATAATGGTAGATGCCTGAGACCAAGTTACTATTATTTCTTTCTCCTCCCTCATGTTGAGTTTTTCAATTTTTCCCGATAAATGATTAGCTACAAAAGTATTTTTTTTTAGTGAACATGATGATTGGTACTGGTATTTATTATGTTTCCTGTGTATTTGGCTGTCATTTATTTCTTAATGTGAATAAGCTTATACATTATTGGTCTGGACTCTTTGACTATGTTAGGAGTGTCACTTACATGTTCATCGTTCCTCTATTGTGGAGACTTGTGACAAAGATATAATCTTGTACCATAAAATCCCATATCTAATTCTGTAGAATTGTTAATAAAAGGAACTCTTGTTGAAGCATTTTCCCTCATGCATTAAATCATCAAATTGCAAGAATATGAGAATTCATATGCTGAATATGCTTTACCTCATGCATTTTCCCTCATGCATTAAGAAAAATTTGTTTTACCTGTTTTGTTGTCTTTTCTTATCAGGTGCTTGACTGCTTGGAGATTAAAGAAACTCTGTAATCAATTTTAAAATTGGTTTAAGGTTTGTATATGGAGGCTATGATGATTATGCGATGTATGTTTGGCTGATTCAACTGTTTCTAATGGCAACAATCTTGGATGGCCTTCTTTTGTAGGCAACCGATTGTAGTCATTTTGATTTAGTTGCGGATTAAATAGTATATAACTGAGCCTCCTCTTTACTTTTTATTATTTATTGTTCTTTTTCTTAGTAGATTATTTCTGTTTATTTATAAATTTCTTGGTATATACCTGCATCTTACTGAGCATGTTATTCTTTAAGGTTAGTTTCATTATTGCAAATCTTTGATTTCAATACCATCTGTAGTTTTGTTACGATCAATTATTATTTTTTATATATTTTTTAAAAAACTTGTATTGCATTGAAACATAGACCCGTCAATTGATTAAAGTACATATTCTACACGATTCGTACAATTATTTAATTTTTGTACGGATGGCAGAAATATGTACAGTGATCAATTGAATGTCCAGTTTAGACAGTTTGAGAATTGCAAATAATTTTATAGGTGCTTACAGTAATCAAACGGTATGGATAGAGTTTCAGATAGATTTCGGATATCATTTCCTTTTAGTTCTCCTCATACATATTTATTTGTATGGGGAGAACTAAGGGAAAATGCTGCCAAAATTTTTCTGGAACTTCTATTGCGTATCCTTTGGTTACTATAAATGACCTATATAATTAATGCAATTCTTGAATGGGATAGGATCTCTTTACCTATTAGTTGGTGATAGGGTGCATTTAATAATACTGTAATTGATATATTGAATAAACTTATTTTAAATTTATTCTGTTCTTATAAATATTTATTTATTTCAGTTAGCTTTTTCTTACAATGGATAAGAGTTGGATAACTAAACCGAGGAATAGCAAAGAATATCTGAATGGAGTACAGAATTTCATTAAATTTGGTATGAAGAGAAGTAGTATCAGTGGGAAGATTTTATGTCCATGCCAAAAATGTGTAAATTCCAGTTCTCTATATCCAAATATTGTTGAAGAACATTTGGTATGGAATGGTTTTTTAAGAGGTTATACTGAGTGGTTTTTTCATGGAGAGTCAAGGTTACAATCTACATGTAACCAAACCTCTAACATGGAACATATACCTGATTTTGGATCCAGTAACTAACAGAAAAATCTTGCAAGAGATGATGATATCAGATGTTTGCTCAGAGATGCTTTTGAATATGGTGCTCAACATCCTGGAGATTACAGTGGAGGACAAGTAGCAGCTGGGTTACCTGAGGATCCTATATTTACTGAATCTATACAAGATGGAGAGCCGATACCCCCAACTAATGTTGGAACATATCATTATCATAAGCTGATAAGAGATGCAGATCAAGAATTATATGTCGGTTGCAAGAACTTTTCAAAAATTTCTTTTCTTGTGCATTTGTTTCATATAAATACTTGAATGGATGGTCTGGCAAGAATTTTACTATGCTGCTCAAGTTGTTAAAGGATGCATTTCCTGAAGGTACTAGTTTACCAACATCTTATTATGAAGCCAAAAAATTAGTAAAGGAATTGGATCTTGGATACGAAAAGATTCATAGCTGTCCAAATGATTGTATATTATATCGGGGAGAACATGCCGATCAAGAGTCGTGCCATGTGTGTGGATGTTCACGATGGACGAAGCAAAAAGAAAATAAGAGTGTGGGATTAGATGAATTGGATGCAACACAAATTAAACAAAAGCCGGCGAAGGTATTACGTTATTTTTCTCTTGTACCTAGATTGAAAAGGATCTATGCATCATCAAAGATAGTTTCGTCAATGAGATGGCATAATGAAAGTCGTACAAAAGATGGAATGCTGAGACACCCAACGGATAGTTTAGCACGGAAAGCATTTGATGACAGACATCCTGATTTTGCATCTGATGCTCGTAATGTCAGGCTGGGTTTAGCCAGTGATGGGTTCAATCCATTTCAGACTTTAAGTTCTGTCTATAGCACCTGGCCAGTTGTACTGATTCCTTATAATTTGCCACCATGGATATGCATGAAACAGTCTTCACTTATTTTATCAATGGTCATTCCAGGTGATAAGGGTCCAGGTAATGATATTGATATTTTCTTACAACCTTTAACAGATGAATTGAAACAAGTGTGGGAGGGTATCAGTGCAATTGATGCTTCGAATGGCCAAACATTCAATCTGTGGGCAGCTCTATTATGGTCTGTTAACGATTTTCCTGTATATGCTAATTTATCTAGCTGGAGCACTAAGGGACGAGTTGCATGTCCTTCTTGTGGTGAATCAACCCATTCAATTTGGTTAAAACATGGAGGAAAGTTCTGTTATATGGGACATCGTCGATGGTTGGAGGCAAATCATCCATTTCGATTTCAGAAGGATTTATTTGATGGTTAAAACATTGAGGAAGGTTCTGCACATCAGGCCGATGCTACTACCTCTACACCTCAGGACGATGTTATTCCCTCCGAGTCCACACATCACGATCCTTCTATGGATCATCCTGATGACGAGCCTATCGTTGATGATATACAGATACAGGGTACATAATTTAATAATTCTATCTCATTTTAATTCATGCATATGCAATAGTTTTGATATACAATGTTCTGTATTTTTTTTTGTAGATGGATCCGGGAGACTCGGGCGTAGGCGAGGACCCAAATTAGTCCGTGATGTGTGGCAGTTTCCTGAGGGTGAGAGGATAGTGATAGAGTGCAACAAGCTAGGGCAGCCTATTAAGAAAGCTGCTAGCTTGTTGACTAGCTTTCTGGGGACAGTAGCACGCCGTGGTCAGCTATGTCCCCTGAATTATTTGAAGTGGAACGATATGCTTCCTGCATATAAAATAGAAATGCTACGAGTTGTGCAGGTAAAAAAATTAATATATTATTTTATATCTTAGGTTTTTAACAATTGAATTGCTTATTTCATTTAATATTTATTTTATTGTTTAATTAAATTGTAGAGCAAGTTCGTTCTTCCTTCAAATTCATATGATTTTGTGCTTAAGTCTCTCAATCACAAGTGGAAAGAATATAGGGCGAAGTTGAAGAGAGACTACAAGCTAGAGGGTAGGATAGAGGAGCATGTTGTAGCTACCTGTCCTCATGATGTTCACCTTCATCAGTGGATGGAGCTGGTGCACTATTGGTTCTCCGAGAGGGCACAGGTTATGTAGCATCATCAAACACTTCAAAATTTTTTAATTTTCACTTGTCATAATTATATTTATATAATATATAACATTGTTTTAATTTTATTTTGCAGACGTATTCTGATATTGGTAGAGCTGCACGAGCTGCTCAGTCTGTTCCTCACACAGCGGGGTCCAAGAGTTATGCACGGCTCAGGCATGAGTTTGTATGTTTCTCATTCTATAATACTTTTAGTACACTTTTACTTTTAACATCATGTATCATGCATGTGCCATGTATCATGGTACAGGGATATAAGATGTATTATTTTGGATTTTTTTGTAATATTTATTCTTTACATAGGCTGATCAACATGGGAGGGAGCCTAGTGAGGTGGAGTTTTATCGGATGACTCACGTTCACCAGGATGGCAGTTTTGTTCGGGACGAGTCCAGAGATATATATGTATTTTTTTATTTATGTTATATTATGATTTATATTTTTATTTTTATTAAATATTGATATATGTGTTTTTATAAAATATAGAATAGGGCTACCTCTATGATCTCCGAGCGTGCTGGCGAGGGTTCATCATCTACACAGAGCAGTCGCATCGAGGCCGAGGTATTCTCGGAGTTGATGGGACCAGAGCGTCTTGGACGAGTGAGGGGTTATGGGATTGGAGTTACCCCTACTCAGTTATCTGAGGTGCGTAGATATACTCGGGATACTAGAGAGAGTCATGATCAGTTACATATTCGTCAGCTCCAGGAGGAGATAGCAGAGCTCCGACAGACACGTGATGCAGACAGAGCAGAGATGCAGACCATTAGGTCTCAGCTAGAGCATGTTACATCTGTGCTGCATATGTTCATGTCATCTCAGGTAAGTAATTATTTATTAATTTTGATGTATCTAATAATTTAGAATATATATAATGTATGTATTATAATTCATAATGTATATCTTGCAGGTTCCTGGTGCATCTGCGAGTCGCAGACCTGACGACGACCAGCCTCCCACGGACCAGTAATGCCAGATGGTTTTTTTATTATTTATGTATGTCTTTTTGTTTATTTGAACTTGGATTGATACGTTTATATATATATATATATAACTTTTTATATTTGCTTTGTATTTGTGTTTGTGTATGTTGGATGTGATATGTGATACAGGTTTGAATATTTTCATTTGTTTGTGTATGTTGGATGTGATACAGGTTTTAATGTTTCATTTTCATAATGTATACAGGTTATGGGTTTGTATATATGGCTGTTTATTTAAAAAAAAAAAAAAATCTACCGACGCTTTAAAGCGTCGCTAAACCTGGAACTGGCGACGCTTTAAAGCGTCACTAGGGTTTCAGTCTAGCGATGCTTTAAAGCGTCACTAGGGTTTCAGTCTAGCGATGCTTTAAAGCATCGGTAAATAAAAATTTAGCGATGCTTTAAAGCGTCGGCAAATGCCGACACTTTTTTGAAGCGTCGGCAGGTTGCGTCCCAATGCTCACATAGGCGACGCTTTACAAAACGTCGGGAGATTACTTAGCAACACTTAAAAGCATCGGGAAAGGTCAAAAAAAGCGTCGCTAAAGTCCAGATTCACTGTAGTGCTGGATCGGCCGTTGGAGCCGCTGCATCGCAGGATTACTCTCTGGTTCACTTGTGAAACAGGTCCCTTGCCAGAGTTGTTCCGGTAGAAGACACTCCGATGCCTAAGTCAGTGGCGGATTCCAGCCACAGAATGGGGAAGGTGTCGAGAAAGAGTGGAAGAGAAAAGGCTCTTGGGGATTGAAAGTGTATGTGTGCGAGATTGTTTGCATACCTCTCGAGCTATCCTTCTTACCCATATTTAAAAGATGGCCTTCGGTCTGTGGCTCGCACATTTTTTGGTGATCATGGAAAGCCAATCTCTTCCATGATTGGCGATCGTGGGTTGTCAATGAGCGGTTCCGGCCAGATTGGAGGGGTGGCTGCAGGAGTTGCACGCCATGATGATGGTATGATGAGTGTCGATTGTAACCGTTGGTTACAGTTTCCTTTCTGGAACAGATTATGGTTCAAGCTTCGAGTTTCCCCTTGCGTGGGCCGAAGACTTGGTATTTCCCCGAGGCCGAAGATCGTATCTACGGCGGGGACCGAAGTACGTGTCTTTGGAAGTCGATGAGTAGTTCAGACTTCGACCGGGGCCGAAGGTGCTACCTGAAGGACTGGCCTTCGGATGTTGTAGTCCGGTGTGAAGCCTTGGGTTGCTTGCAGTTGGCCTGTCCTTCGCTTAGTCCGAAGTCCGTAGTCCGAAGAAACGGGCTTCGATAAGTCGAACCGAAGTTTGGTTTGTAGCTGAACCAGGATATCCCAACAGTTGCCCCACTACTCTCAATTGTCGAAGCGAAGATCTGCCGCGAGAAGTGAGAGTATTATAACCTTATCGTTTCCCTCCTAAGAGACGTCATAGTGAATGATTACGGGACCCTTATTGGGCTGTCCATCATGATCCGAGAATCAGATGGTGAACAGGTGCCATTCCCGGATTAGAAAAAAGTAGGTGGCCCTGGGGCTATCTCTTCTTGTCCCGTTGCACGGTGGTTGAGGCAATCTTTTGGTTGGGATTTGGATAGTTGTGGTGGTTGTCCTCCGCCCATTGGATAAAGGGTAGATCTTATCCCGGCGGTCAGTTGCAAGTGGGTTACCTCCCAGGGTAACCTTGAGTCAAAACAACCCTCGGTGGGGGTCCAGAGACCCTTACTTTTCTTTTTGGGGAAGGGCGAAGGTCTGGGCAAGAATGCTTCTTCAACCTCGTCTCATTCTTTGCCCAAACTGTTCTGGACTACCAGTCTATTCTCCAGGTAGAATCCTCTTTCCGCTCCTTTGCTTCATTCCTTTGTCATGGAAGAGACCGTTGAGAGTCAGGAGAAAAAGGTTGGGTCCTCGGGGGTCGGAGATATAGTAGGTCCGGAGTCGGTCCCCAGCTCGATTTTTTAGGGCAAGGCAGCCCTTCTTTGGGAACGCTACCGCATTCCTGAGGAGTTTCCCTTTGTCCTCCCCGCGCTCGAGAAGCGGGTGAACGAACCTCCCCCTGGGTGCCTAGCTGTATACGAAGATCACCTGAAGGCTGGTCTTCGGTTTTCCGTGCACCCCTTCTTTTTTAAGATTTTTTGATTGTACCAAGTGGTGCCAGCACAGTTGACCCCAAACAGCATCAGGAACATCTGCGGGTTCCTGGTTATGTGCAGCATTGCTAATGTAGAACCTAGGACCAACTTGTTCACGGCCCTTTTCATTCTCAAGAGGGACTTCCACAGCAACGGATGGTGGGTGATCGGCCCCAGATCGGGTCGCAGGGTGATCAAGGACATGCCCAGCGCCATCCACGGGTGGAAACCCGTCTTCGTATTTGTGTTGTCTTTTGACCCATGGGACTGAAAGGAAACTGATGCAGGTAGTTTGATAAGATCCTACACTAGGCATGCAAACATCTGCGGGAGCAGATTGGATTTTAAAATAATTTTTAAAATTCACGCAGCGGGTATCTGCTCCGCCAGGAACTAATCTAAATCTAGTTGCATTTAGGCATGCATAATCATATAAAATATTTATAAAATATTAAACAATTTAATATATCCATGCATGATTAAAAAATAAATTTTCCATACCTTTATTTCGCCTGGAATAACTCTGGAATAAACCTGGAATAGACTGGAATAAAGTTATTCCAGTCGTCTTCCTCCCTGGGACTCTCTTTTTGGCTTGCAAAACATCATCGGAACACTGCCTTCCGGACCTCCGTTTGCTTCCAAATTTGAGCAGCGGCTTCTTGGACAAGTCTTCTTCGATTTTCCACCGGTTGCTGCAATCAAATCTAAACCAAACAAATTAAATAAATCACCAAAGTCTGCTGCCAGATTTCTGCAGCAGAATTGGGCAGCAGACTTTGGCCTTCGTTTCGGAGTAGCTCGGGCGATTCCGGCTCACGTGGTTTGCTCCTAGGAGTAGAGTGGTACTCTCTCTAGAGGGGAGACACGCCCGGGGCTCTCGGATCCGCCTCCACGCACGGTGCTAGCCGCCGGAAGGGGGCTTCATGGTCACAGAATTCTGCAGCACTGGGCAAAACTTGAGCACTTCAAAACAATGGATTAAACCCTTGTTTCACTCCCTCTAAAGCTCCTAAACCCAGCCCCAGATGTTCTCTCTTGAAGCCTCTCAAAGAATGCCCAAAGCTCTCTCTTTTTAAGCCTCTCTCACGGTGAAACCTCTCCCGTTGAAACTCAATTCCCAATCCACCAAAACAGGGGATGGTTGATGTATTTTATAAGCTGCTGGGAGGGAGAGGGAGGTGGAGCGACGGAAGGTGGAGAGGCAGCGGCTGCAAATACTCCCATTTAATAGCCATTAACAGGGATTTAATTCCAGCGGTGGAGGGAGGAGAAGAGGCAGCGGGTGAAGGGAGAAGAAACGCCAAGGTTTGGGAGTTTCGGTCGTTGGGCTTTCCATCGCTTGGAGTTCTTTCCAGCGAGAAACACCGTGTAAAATGGCTGGGAGAAAAACGTGGAAACCGGTTCAACCAAAACCGGTTCAACCAAAACCGGTCCAACCACTTAAACCAATTAGGTTCAAACCCATCGGTTCAAATAATCAACGGTTGTTCAATCCAATTGAACCGGTCCGAGCCCAATATAACTTGGTTCAATTGGTTCACAACCAATTGGAGGCCGAAACGAACTCCGAATCAGTTCAAAACTGATTCAGAAAAAAACTTGGCGCAGTGCTGGTCAACCCGGAATAATTTCCGGTTGACACAGACAAGGGCAAGATGGGAAAAAGAGTGCTCAAAAATACTGTGACCATAAGACCGAGACGATTTCCAATCGTAATCGGTACCCGAATCAGAGAGTTATCCTCTGTGGCGTGTGACCTCATAGGTTCGAACCTAAACGGTAGCACTAGAACAATTTCTAGTACCAGCACAGGAAACCATCTAGCAATGGGTCCCGGCGTCCGGATAGGTCGAAGATGCGGGAGCAAACTATCGAACCTCTAGCATATGGTTACCATATAATTCATCCCTTTGACCTCTAATGCCCATGACGACTGAGATTGGGTTGCCAACCCAGACAGAGTCAGTCGACTACGTGTCTCAACCTTGCAAGCCCAGTGACTCTTCACTAGGACTACCCCGGCCGAGGATTTGCTAAATTGAGATACTGCGAGACATTCAATCCAAACTGTTTGGACAGGTCAATTCCATCTTGGTCCATCACTGCTTCATAAGTACTTGCCTGTACCCAGAAACCTTCCATCACCGGATTAAAAATCCGGGTAGTCCGGCACCAAAGCACAGAGAGTTGCTTGCAAGCTACCGTGATGACCTCAGGTCAGAGGGACACATATACCCATATCCAATCGTGAGTATCCCTTTGGCAGAAAGGGGCTGCACGGAGTCACGTTCAATGAGATATCAAATATCCCACTTGCAAATCACATCAGTGTCACCACACTCATTTGGTCAAGAGGACAACCAAACGATGTGAACTACAACAACATATACTTGATATATTGCTGTCCAGTACAATATATCCTTTGGTTGTGAACAGGATTTAAGGACCACTCGATACATCTTCTCTGTATCGAAGTCAGTGTAGTCCTAAGGACTTCATCACATGGAAAGAGTTCATTTCAGAAAAATTTAGTATGTGATGAGCTGCCAAAAATAATATTTTATTAATTCATAAAATGAGTACAATACTGAGCACAACCGCCTACAACCTAGGCGATTGGCTTTGGGACACAATTCCCAACAGGGGCTTCGACACTGTGTGGAAGAAGCCTCGCCTGACAGCCAATGTCAGGAAGAAGGTCTTGGCGGTCGATCAGTCGGATTATGATCTTCTGGCTAATTCAGAAGTTGCCCTCATCCGGGAGCTGTTGGAGGCTAGGAATCTTCATCGGGCGGGAATTAGTAAATTCCCCTCATTAGGTATAGCGATGGAAATTTCTGCCCCTCCACTTCAGGTTTTATTGTAGCTCATTTGACTGAGGTGATCCCCTTTACCTGCAGGTGGTGGGATGAAGCGCGATTTGAGCTGGCTTCGCCAAACTTCGGGGAAGAGGGTTGCACAGGCCCCTTCCACTAGGTCTACGGTTCGGAAGAAAGCTCGGAGGGATGGCCTCGAAGGGGACCAAAGCACTTCATCCTCCTGAGGCACCTCGGGGGAAGATGTAGTGGCTGCTGAAGGGGCTCCGGCAAGACCCTGTCCAGTCGAAACTCTACCGGCGGTCGCCTCCCCAGTCAACACAATAGGGAGCCCGCCTCAAGGAGTGGATGTGCCGCCGGTTTGCCCCCTGCCATTGATAGGGGCAAAGCGTGGCAAGTCGAAGGAGAGTCCGTCTACGGGTCTTCTTCAGCCGGAGGCCGTTCGATGAACTCCTTA
The DNA here is from genome assembly GCA_021397845.1 of Areca catechu. Taxonomy (NCBI): domain Eukaryota; kingdom Viridiplantae; phylum Streptophyta; class Magnoliopsida; order Arecales; family Arecaceae; genus Areca; species Areca catechu. Next base: position 204,962,714 of record CM038051.1, on the reverse strand, counting down.
GAGCTCCCGCCTATGGGGGGACTGCTGGTCCCGGCCGAAGCCATGCAGGTGTTGAAGGGTACGATACTGCCCCACAACCTGGCAATTCTCCGGAACCGGAGCTTTCTCAAAGTATCTGATTCCGGCTTCGCCGCCCTACAACAGGTATGACTATCACCACCTCCTTTGTCTTGAGAGTTATTTGATCCTCAATTCTTCTTTTTTGATGTAGTTGATCTATGATTTCACCTTTATGGAGGAAGGCCTGGGGAACGTGGACAGCCTCATCCACGGCCTCAAGGAGGAGCTTCAGACCGCTAGGGCTGCCAGGGAAGTAGCCGAAGAGCTGAAGCAATCCATGGAGGACCGTCTTGTTTGGGTAACTGATGAAGTTCGCAAACTGAAAAGCGAACTGAAAGGTGCCCACTCGAGGATAGCAGGACAAGAGGCAGGGTGGAAGAGGAGCAGGAAGCAAGTTGAGTCCCTGGAGCAGGCCGCCAGGGAGGATCAGGAGAAGATGGAAAATTTGTCCAAGGTGGTTGAGGTGGCTTCTAGGAGGGCCGAAGAGGCGATCCTGGAATCCGAAGCTGCTAAGAGGGAGGTCGAAGCCGCCAAGAGGGAGTCCGAAGCTTTGAGGAAGCGGATAGACAATGCCGTGGCTGACTTCAAGATGTCTTCGCAATTTTAGACAGAGATTGATGAAGCGTCATTGTATGCCTACCAGCATGGCTTCAACGATGGACTCTCCAAGGTAAAGGAGACCCTCCCTCACCTCGACCTTTCGAGCATTCCCTCCTACAACATAATTGGAGAAGAAGGAGAAGAAGTGGAGGAGGCCGAAGCCGCAGGGGAGGTCGAGGAGTCGCCATGACCGCAGGAGGAGGCTGCAACCCCAGTCGAAGATCCGGAGGTGATCCCAGCTCTGATCCCGGTCCAAGAGGTAACTCAGGCTGGAGGAGTCCAAGCTGAAGGTTCTCCTGTCCCAGCTCAAATTGACGAGGTCCTCTTAAAGCAAATCGATAAGGTACTCCAGTCCTGTGGTGTGGAGCCTTCTTCCGCTGATGTTGAGTGACTTGGGTCACTCCAGATGTATTTTCCACCTTTCTTTTTTGCTTAATCAACGAACTTTGAATGATAACTTTTCTAAATTTCGGAATGAATTTTTCTTCCTTTGCATATACTATTATGCTTCATGGGTAGCCTGAAATGGTTTTTCGTTCCTTTGCATATACTGTTGTGCTTCATGAGTAGCCTGAAACGGTTCTACCATTTCTTCTTTTGCCTAGTCGAACGATAGCCTCCGAAGGCCGTTCAGTCGATAAGAACTGGTTTTATCGTTCTCTTTTCTATTTGGTTGAGCAGTCATGGCCGAAGGCCGTTCAATCGGTGAGGACGAAACCTGGAATGGTCCAGAGCACCATTGCCGAAGACCGCCACCTTCCTTCGGATGTTAAACTTGTCCGTTGGGGCGAACAGAAGTCATCTTCCCGCCAATGAGTGATTAGGGAGATTTGATTAGGATCACCGTTGTCCATGTGGCACGTCGAAATTTGCACAGTCATAATTTTTTGCACCTTACGAGCGGCCGGGACTCTTTTTTTCCAAAAAGGAGCCATTAATGATGTCGTCGCACGATGAGGATTTCTCTGGATTCGAAGCGATGGCGGTTGTTGTCCCAAAGATGGCTCCGAGCAACTTTTTTGATTCTCGAAGCGTCGCCCGGACACGTGGCGCCTTCTCATGTGGCTGGGAAGGACGTGGGACATGCCTCCCCGCAGTCGGTCATGGGCACAGGGTTTCTATAAATAGGATCATGCCCTCCGCTGTCAGAGGCCATCATTTTCGTAGGCTTCTTCCCTCCATTAGCCATGAGGTTCAGCGCTTCTGAGCTCCGCCGAGCGGCGAAAAGGAGGGCTATTGACCCCAAGAGGAAGCGAAGTCCGGAGTCACCTGGGCCAGGAGGCAAAGAGGAGGAGCCTCTGGTGGATCGTCTCGAGAAGAAGGTCCGCCTTCTGAAGGCTCAGTTGAGGGAGGCCTGGGCTCAAGTCACGGTGGCGACCACGGCGATAGAGGAGGTGAAGAAGGAGGCGATGGATGCCATCGCAAACTTCAGAGCTTCTGTCGCCTTCAAGGACGAGCTCACCGGGGTGGCCTTGGACTCCTTCCACCAGGGGTTTTGGGAGTGCCAGAGAAAAGCCTCCAAGTTTTATAACTTGAAGTGCTTGGATAATATCAAACCATCCGTTCCCTTCCCCGGCCATGAGTTCAATTCTGACTCCGATGAGGGGTCGGACTTGAGTTCGGACGGGAACCCTGGGGGCCCTTCATCATCTTATCTGGTCTCTCCCCGACGGTATGGGAAAAACCTATCGAGAAGTTATTGAAAATTTTCCAAATTCTGCTGCTGCTGCTCTTTTTTTTTTTTTTTACATCTCTCTTTAGGAGAGTTTCTTTTTCTTTTTTCTCACTCTCTTTCTATGAGAGTTTCTTTCTTTCTTTTTTCTTTCTTCTTTTTTTGTGTAAAAAATTTGAAAGAAATGAAAGATTTTTTTTTTGTTACCTCTTCCCACGTACTTTTTGTAATGTGTTGTTGCATCACGATTTGTCTGTAATGTAGACTCCGTAGACCACTTTTGGTCTATAGGGAAGAAGCGGGATCAATTGAACCTTTCTGAGAATGTTTGTTATTGACAGAGAGGACAACCGTGATCCTTTTAGGCACGTGTTCGGATTTTCCATAGGGTAAGGTGTTTACACCATCCCTGTGCACTTTCTGTCATGATTAAGGTAGGCTGTTCAGGCTCGCCTCGGCGCGTGTTCGAATTCACCGTAGGGTAGGTTACGAAAACCATCCCTGCGCCTTTGATCTTTTTGGTGGCCTGGTAAGACCATCCATTGCGCTCGTCGGGCATACCGATAAGGTGAGTGGATCAGACTCTCCTTTGTGCAGTTGACCAATTTTTCAGATCGGGTCATTCAGGCTGTTGTCGTTCAGTCGATGCAACTAGCCATTCTGAGTTGAGTAGGGTTGAGGAGCTTTGCACAGGAGTTTTTTGAAACTTTTTCATTGATAGTATTTGCGAAGGTTTTGTACATTCCATGACCGGGATAGAGTCTTCCCCTCCAGGGTCTTGAGTCAATATGTCCCTGGTCGAATGACTTCTTCGACTTAATATGTGCCTTCCCAGTTGGGGAGAGTTTACCCTATTCCGTTGGCCTGGACACTTCTGCTCTTCGCAATACCATATCCCCCGTGCGGAAAGTTTGCTCCTTCACCCTTGAGTTGTAGTACTTGGTGACTTTTTGCTGGTATGCTGCCATTCTTATCTGGGCCTGTAGCCTGGTGCTTGATAGCAAATCCAGATCAATCCTTCTGCGATCGGAATTCTCAGGCTCTTCAAAGTTGTCAATTCTCAGAGACTGTAGGGAGACTTCGATGGGTAGTACGGCTTCGGTACCGTAAGCCAGGTTGAACGGAGATTCGCCGGTGGCTGTTCTCGAGGTAGTTTGGTACGCCCAGAGAATGGAGGTCAGCTCTTCGGCCCAAAATTCCTTGGCAGCGTTCAACCTCGTCTTCAGACCATAAAGGATGGTCCGGTTGGTGACTTCGGCTTCTCCGTTGGACTGCAGATGAGCTACGGATGTCGGTCGATGCTGGATATGGTACCGAGCACAGAAGTCCTTGAACTTCGGATTGTCGAATTGTCTCCCATTGTCCGTGATGATGACATGTGGGATGCCGAACCTGAAGATGATGAAATTTTTCACAAAATTTTTTACTTTGCCCTCTGTGATCTGGGCCAATGGTTCGGCTTTCACCCACTTCGTGAAATAGTCGGTGGCCACTAGGAGAAACTTTCTTTGCCCTGATGCTAGTGGGAATGGGCTAAGAATGTCCATCCCCCACTGGGCAAAAGGCCATGGGGCTGCCAACTGAGTCAGGTGACTTGCAGGTTGTCTCTGCACATTGGCATACCTCTGGCATTGGTCGCACTTCCGTACAAAATCAGCTGAGTCCTTCTGGATGGAGGGCCAGTAATACCCCTGTCGAATAATCTTGTATGCTAGAAACCTGCCACCCAAATGATTTCCGCATATGTCCTCGTGGATCTCTCTCAAAGCATAATCTGCATCGGTGGGTCCTAGGTATTTTAGCAGTGGTTGGGAGAACGATCTCTTATAGAGGGTCCCGTCTAAGATGACGTATTGAGACGCCATCCAGCGGATCTTCTTGGCCTCTGCTTTATCTTCCGACAGTTTTCCTTCATTCAGGAATCTGATGATGGGATCCATCCAGCTTGAGTCAGTATCAATCTAGCGCACCTCTGCAGCCTCTTCGACAATGCTTGGAGTTTCAAGATGTTCAACAAAGGTGCACCCGAGAGACTCCGGTGCTGTAGTTGCCAGTCGAGATAGTGCATCCGCCCGGGAGTTCTCTGATCGGGGAACATGGATAATTTCAAAATATTCCAGTTGGGAGGATAAAGCCTAAACCTTCTCCAGGTATTATGCCATGGTTGGATCTTTGGCTGCGTATTCTCCGTTGACTTGATTCACAACCAATTGAGAATCGGAGAAGGTTCGGAGTTTCTGGACTCCCAGATCTTTGGCGATCCGAAGTCTGGCGAGTAGGGCCTCATATTCGGCTTGATTATTGGAGGCGTGGAAGGAGAAATGGAGTGCATACTCTATGGTATGGCCGTCAGGTTCGGCCAACATGAGTCCAGCCCCGCACCCGGTAGCATTGGAAGGTCCGTCCATATGAAGCACCCAAACAGACTTCGTCTCCTTTGGGGCTTCTTCTTCTTCCGAAGAGGCTTCATCTTCGGACTTCCAGGTGCACTCAGCCAAAAAATCGGAGAGCACTTGGGCCTTTATAGCCGCTCGGGACTGGAAGCTGATGTCAAATTCACTTAGCTTCACATCCCACTTGGATATCCTTCCAGGAGTGTCCGGAGATCGGAGAACGGCCTTGAGAGGTTGATCGATCAGCATCACAATAACGTGGGCCTGGAAGTATGGCCGTAGTCGCTTTGCCGCAATCACTAAAGAGTATATCAGCTTCTGCATCCTTGCATATCATGTTTCTGCGTCATGTAGGACCTTGCTGATGTAGTAAATCGGCTTGTGGGACCCGTCTTCTTCCTTTCGGATAAGAACCGAACTCACTGCTTCGTCTGAAGCAGAGAGGTACAGGTAGAGGACCTCGCCTTCTTTTGGCTTGGAGAGCAATGGCAGGGTCTCCAAATACTTCTTCAATTTCTTAAAGGCAACGTGACAGTCTTCGGACCATTCGAAACCCTTTGATTACCGAAGTACCTTAAAAATGGAAGACATTTCTTGGTTGACCGAGAGATAAATCTTCTTAAGGAGGCAATCCTCCCTGTCAACTGTTGGACTTCCTTTTTGCTAGAGGGATGTCTCATATCTTTCAAGGCTTGAATCTTCTCAGGATTCGCCTCAATTCCTCGTTTGGTGACAAGGAAGCCCAGGAATTTACCTGACGTGACCTCGACAGCACACTTTGCTGGGTTTAACTTCATATGGTAGCGCCAGAGGGCACTGAATGACTCCTCCAAATCGTGGATGTGATCTCTCCGGTGGAGGCTCTTGACGATCATGTCGTCAACATAGGCCTCCATATTTCTTTCCAGTTGCTTTTCGAACACCTTATTTCTTGAGGCCGAACGGCATCATCTTGTAGCAGTAGAGACCTTTGTCAGTGATGAATGCCGTCTTCTCCTCATCTTGTGGATCCATTCTGATTTAGTTGTAGCCAGAGAAGGCATCCATGAAGCTCAGCAACTGGTGGCTGGCAATAGCATCGACCAGTTGATCAATCTTTGGGAGAGGGAAGCTATCATTTGGGCAAGCCTTGTTGAGGTCTGTATAGTCGATACAAATCCTCCACTTGCCACTAGCTTTCTTCACCATCACTATATTGGCCAACCACTAGGGGTAGCGGGCCTCTTTGATGAACCCTGCCTTGAGGAGCTTGCCAACCTCTTCATCTACAGCTTGCTGCCTTTCTGGGATGAAGCTCCTCTTCTTCTGCCGCACCGGCTTGTACCCAGGGGTTACTTCCAGCCGATGAGTGATTACTTCGATGGGAATCCCGGGCATGTCCGAAGCCGACCAGGCGAAGACATCGGCGTTGTCCCTGAGAAAACGGATCAGCTCCGTTCTGGTTTCCTCATCAAGGGCACTCCCGATCTGCACAACTCTGGAGGGATCCTCCTCTTTCAAAGGCACCATGATGGTCCTTTCCATGGGTTCACCAAGATTTGTGATTGCATCCCTTGGATCCAGTTGATCCGGAGTAGTCGAATCCTTGAAATGCCTATTTTCAATCATCAGACATTGCCGTGCCGTCCTCTGGTTCCCTCTAACTTCTCCAACACTATTTATGGTGGGGAAGCATACCAAGAGGTAATGAGAGGAGATCACGATCCAGAACCTGTTCAAGGCAGGCCTTTCCAGAATAATGTTGTATGCTGAGAGGATCTGGACCACCATGAAGTGATCGGCAATGTCTTTTGTCGAGGCTTGGTGCCGAGGGTTACAAGCAACACTATCTCCCCCTCGGCATAAACTTGGTTGCCCCCGAAACCAGAGAGTGGTATGGGGGATCTTTGCAGTTGATGTCTAGGCAAACACATTTTGGAGAATGCATCGTACATCAAGATATCAGTCGAACTTTCATTATCAATAAGAACTCGCTATATATCATAATTGGCCACTACGGCCGAAATATAAGAGGGTCATCATGTGGGAGCCGAACTCCCGCAAGGTCGCCGTCAGAGAAGAGGATGGAGTTGTTATCTTTTAGTTGCTTTGAAGCTTCATCTTTATCCCTTCTCATGTTGGTGGGCCGGTGTATCATCCCTACACCTCCGTTGGTGGGCCTTTGATTTGGCAATTCGGTCTCTTCGGGAGGTGGCTGAGGAACAGTTGCTTCCGACCGAGGTCCCTGGCGACCGATGTACCACCCCAGGTATCCTCTCTTGATGAGATCCTTGATTGCATCCATCAGCTGGATGCACTCTTCTGTGTTGTGGCCGTGGTCCCGGTGGAATCGGCAGAATTTGTTCCTGTTCCTTGTGAAAGAGGAGGCCTTCATGGAACGGGGCCGTTGGAGATAGTTTTCTTTCTCTATCTCCATGAGGATCTTCTCTCGGGGGAGGTTGAGGGGGGTGTATGAGTCGAATCTTCCTCCCAGTGCTCTGGGCTTGGGAGGACTTCTTTGGCGGTCTGTATATCTGTCGCCGTTGTTATTATTGGAGGTTTGGGGACCTTGTCCCATATTATTCTTCTTTTTTGAAGGGGGTTTCCCTTCAACCAGTCATCGATTCGCCGCCTGTTCTTCGGCATCGACGTATTTTTGAGCCCTCGACAGGAGCTCAGCGTAGCTTTTATAGAACTTCTTATCCAGGGAGAAAGGAAGCCTAGAGATACGAAGCCCCTTCTTCAATGCTGACATGGCCACGTGTTCGTTGAGATCTTGGATCTCAAGCGTGGCCGCATTAAACCTGGAGATATAATCCCGCAGGCTTTCTCATTCGTTCTGGTGAAGGAGGAAGAGTGTGTCCATATTCCGAGGAGTCTTGCGGCAGGTCCTGAAATGCAAGATAAACAGTTTTTCTAACTCGGAAAAGAAATCGATGGTACCTGGGCGCAGGCTCCAGTACCACATCCGAGCAGACTTCTTCAAGGTAGCCGGGAACGCCAAATAGTACATTGCATCCGAAGCTCCTTGGATCATCATATGGACTTTGAAGCTGCCCAAATGGTCGAGGGGGTCGGAGGTGCCGTCATAGGGTTCCATCTGGGGAACCCTGAAGTGCCGAGGAATGTCCTCAGCCATGATGCGGTTGGTGTAGGGTGGGCGTAGATTACCCACAATCAAGTCATCGGGATCTCTCTGATCCCGCATTCTCTATTCTCGCGCCTTTACCATCTCTGATTCGATGGCTATGAACCTCCCGTCATAATCGGGAGTCTGCTTCGGTGCTCTCTCCACCAGAGTGGAGTCTTTGGAGGAGGAGGAGGAGGTTTGCCTAGGCCTTTTCCCTTTTTGCGGGGAATCGGCAAACCTAGGCAGTCTCGAAGTTCGGCCTTCGGGAGAGGGCCGAGAATGGGGGGAGGGATGCACAGAATCATCCCGTGGTGCTCTCCTTCTTCGGGATCGAGAGCTATATCTAGAAACAGCCGGTGGGTTTGCCACCGGAAAGGCTCTATCTTGGAACTCTTGAACCATGGCCGTTAGGTTGGCGACCTGGTTTATAAGAGCTTCAAACTGCTGTGCTTCCACAACAACTGTGGAAGGTGGAGCATCGTTCTCCTCCGGGGGTACACCCCCTTGAGATGGAGCACGACTCCGGCTTGTAGAAGCGATTGGGGCTTTTCCTCTTGCCATCAAAGAACTTTTTTCTTCCCCTTATCTGGGAGGGCGCTTAAAGAATGTTTATGCGCTCCCCCTACCTGGCGCGCCAATATGTTGGCGTGGAGTCCCTGGATCGGCCGGTCGGAGCCACTGCGTCGCAGGACCGCTCCTTGGTTCACCTGCAAAATAGGTCCCTTACCGGAGTTGTTCCGGCGGAGGACACTCCGATGCCTAAGTCAATGGCGGATTTCAGCCATAGAATGGGGAAGGTATCGAGAAAGAGTGAAAGAGAAAAGGCTCTTGGAGATTGAAAGTGTATGTGTGCGAGATTGTTCGCGTACCTCTCGAGCTATCCTTCTTACCCATATTTAAAAGATGGCCTCCGGTCTGTGGCCCGCTCTTTTTCCGGTGATCATGGAGAGTCAATCTCTCCCATGATTGGCAATCATGGGTTGTCAATGAGCGGTTCCGGCCAGATCGGAGGCGTGGCTGCAGGAGTTGCGCGCCATGATCATGGCATGATGAGTGTCGATTGTAACCGTTGATTATAGTTTCCTTTCTGGAACAGATTGTGATTCAAGCTTCGGGTTTCCCCTTGCGTGGGCCGAAGACTTGGTATTTTTCCGAGACCGAAGATCGTGTCTACGGCAGGGACCAAAGTACGTATCTTCGGAAGTCGATGAGTAGTTTAGACTTCGGCCGGGACCGAAGGTGATACCTGAAGGACTGGCCTCCGGATGTTGTAGTCCGGTATGAAGCCTTGGATTGCTTGCAGTTGGCCTGTCCTTCGCTTAGTCCGAAACCCGTAAGTCGAAGAAATAGGCTTCGATAAATCAAATCAAAATTTGATTTGTAGCTGAATCAGGATATCCCAACCGTTCACATAAATAGTGTTAATCTTATTAACTTACAAGGCTGGCGAGTAATGCCAACTATGAGATTATTTATAATTACTATACGCAACATTTGGTTTTTAAGTGTGTGTGAATCAAACCGGTCCATGGCCAATAGGGTATGAGAAGTCTTGTTAAGTTGATCCGCTAGACCACCGGATCCCTGCTTGCCGTTTTGCTTGTCCCTCAAGTCCTCGGTTTTTCGCTACAAATCTCTCCACGGAACGTTCGGCTCGGTGTTTTCTTCTTCGCTCCTTTTACCTTCCGTTCTTTATCTCATCTCGAGAGAAATCTTCCGGCGACGGCGATGGAGTGCGTGTTCGGGCTTGTCGGTGACGGCTTTGCCTTGATCGCGGCGGACACATCCGCCGTCCACTCGATCCTGGTCCACAAATCCAACGAGGACAAGGTCATGATTCTCGACTCCCACAAGCTCCTCGGCGCCTCCGGCGAGGGCGGCGATCGGTTCGTTCCTACCTTTCTCTGTTATTTCTTAAAGGAACACCTCCCTTGAGTCTTGATCTTGTTCGTTAATTCTTCGAATCGATGGCTCTGATGGTGGATGACAGGGTGCAGTTCACGGAATACATCCAGAAGAACGTGCACCTGTATCAGTTCCGTAATGGCATCCCCCTCACCACCGCGGCGGCCGCCAACTTCACCCGCGGCGAGCTCGCCAGCGCCCTCCGGAAGGTAGGCAGATATCTCTCCGGTTCCACCCTTTTTTTTATAGGGTTTCTTTGTTTGTGATCTGTCGAAATGTTGGGTTTTTGGTTCTTTCTTGTTATAGGAATCAGCTATATGTGGTTGATCTTGAATTCTAGGGTTTGGTTTTGGTACTAATTGATATTGCTATCATTGTGGAGGAAGAGCTAACCAAGTTATGATTTTTAGCTTACTTCCCTGTTATGTCGCTTATCTGAGATTAAAACGGTTAAAGCCCAATGATAATTGAACATTGGCATGATTAATTTCATGCCTTTTATCATTGAAAAGAAGGTATCGATAATGTTAGATGATCAAATGGGTTTTTCCCTTTTTTTTTTTTTTTTGTAACGTGCATTTAGGATGTCTAGGTTTTATTTATTTAACTAACGGTACACTAGCTGACTAAAAAGTATTAAATGGGATGAAGTATAGCTATGAAAATGGAATGAATGCTTTTTTAGTTCTCCTGTTGATGGATGCTGCTAGTCGCAAAGAATTTGCTATGAACAAATCATTGTATAGACCCTTTTTAAGTTTTTTTCCTCCCAATTTTAGTAAAGTGGAGATTTTTGCTTTTGATTCATCAAGTGTTTCTTAGCTCGGCCATGTTCTTATTTTTTTGCGACTTTGCTCTATATAGTGGTGATGCATATTCATGGACTGAATGGTCTATCTCTTTTTGTCACCTTCAGTTTACATATTTTTTTGGTCTGCATATATGTTGGTGCATGTGTGCATTTATATTTATCCGCACCTTTTCCTACCTTTTTAAATTTAATATAAGATGTCTCATGAACTTATATAATAGTTATTTAGCTTGAACTAGAATCGATTGTTGAGTGCCTTTATATGTTGGAGTTGAATGAAACTGTAACAACCTAGGATCTCACCCAAAAAGACTAGTAGGAAGGTATTATTTGGATTATTAAGTCCTATATAAGTATTCAAGATCTTCTCGGTGAATAATTAATGTTGGACTAAATATGTCCACGCAGGTCCTCATATGAACATTTGCCCTCCCACTTATGCTCATCCTTGTAGTGGTAGTTCTCTAGTCTCTTAAACTTTAAGTCCATAATTCCATTTTCAAGGTTCATATCATCAAAATAAGGGTAAGCATGAACAATCCACCCAATTTAATTTCTGGAGTTGAAACATCAATATCTTGAATGACCTTGTAGACTATTTGACTATTTGCATTGTTTTATATCTTTTCACAATAGTTGTTAATTTAAAGCTCGAATTGCCAATAAACTCTATTTTCCTTTTCTTCAGGCCTGCTATAAAACACCATGGTCCTTGTATTGCTGCTTAACAATTGGATTAGGAAGTATTTTTTTAAGTTCATCACAACATTCTTATGGCTAAAAGAAAAACTTAGATCATTTTTTATTCATGGCATGATGTTGTGGGACAACAAAGGTTAATCATTTTGATATAATTATTAGCTCCAGAGTTAGTTACAAGTGATAAGACATTGCAATGACCTATAGATTGGAGATTTTGGACCGCCTCACTCCCCACCCCTTAAATTTTTCAGGAATTCCTTTTTGATCCTGATGTGGTGCTATTCAATTGTTGAATAAGATGGTTTGGGTGGGAGTCTAGGCTTCTTAGTTCTAGTGAGTTTTGATCTATGCACAATAATTCTGCAATTGTGATGGCCACCTCTTGTTTCTTTTGTTTGTTTGTGTCCAGTCTGAGCTCTTTTGTTCTTGTTCTTTGTTTTGGGGATAGGATTTTAAAATTGCTCTGTAGTGAATTTTCAGATGTAGTGGTATATATAAGGGTGTAGACAAGCTAAATACAGGAAAGCTGAAGCTAGTTTGAGCTTTTAGATCCAATATAAATATGTTTAGCTCAAGCTTGGCATGAGCTTGAGTTGAGCAAAGAAGGCGAGGCTCTAGTTAGGCTCTTTTAATAATTAGCTGACTCATGCTTTTCTTGCTTAGGCTCTATTGTAAGCTTTGTTCAGAATGGTTTCATCATAAGATTCCAATGCCTCGGGGTTTCAGAGAGGAGGAAGGAGAATTGAATGAAGAAAAATAGATCGAGGGGGTTCTTGATGTAGTAAGCTCTGGGGAGAGGGAGATATGGAGAGAGGGGAGAATAAAAAAGGGGTCCCTACCATTCTCATCTTTGAGAGATTCAAGCTGATAACTGTAAACTCTTTTAAGGGTTGATACCAAGTGTGACTGTTGCTGGTTATTGAATATGAGAGGCCATATACATAGAGGGGGATTGGGACTACTACAGGAGAGGCCATTTGTATATCCAATAAAAAGATAATGGGAAACACGAGAGTCGGAGTTATTGCGGCTACAGATTTCTAACCTTTCTCCCATCCCATTCCACCCCCACCCATTGGTCCTTCCTTGAAGAGAATAATGTTAACTAGTTGAATAAACCTTCAAACCATTAGATCACAGATATAGTGGGTGAGCTGCATCTTATTTTTAAAAAGAGAAAACTTATGAATGTTCTTCTGTTCTCCAAATGCTTTGACAGTTTTGGGCCAAAACTATATTTTTTTTAGGTCTGCCTTATGAAATATACGTGGCATCTAATTTTTTGGTTGCTTTCCTTTTAGTGTTGACATTATTGTACATTAGCTTATGGAAATGCTCTGACCTATATGTTTGGGAACACTGTACTTTTATCACTTTTCTCTCCTTTGTGCTCTTCTTGTGCCATGAAATCCTTTGCATCCTTACTAAAGACTGCTTCTTCCACCATCTCTGCTACACCTTGTCTCTAGCATTTATAGTATATGCACATATCTGCATCTATGACTGTAATCTGTGTGCCGATGGTTTAAAAATGTTGTGTGTACGTGAGTTGCTTTAACTTGTTTTCTATCAAACAGTTGTCACACTAATTACATTCACTCCAATACATACTTATCAAGTTTCAATTGTAACGATTAATGGAAAACAACTACTGCAATGCTCAACAAAGAAGGTAGGATCATTTGTTTGTCTATTGACTTTCTAAGCAAAGAAGTGGTTTAGGTTGAAATATATTGCAATTGCAATAACCGCTTCCTCCTCACATGAAGGGACACTTGTTCAGCTTTCTGTTGGGAAGAAAATTAGTTTCTAAAATGGATAGGTTTGGTCCAATCTAAATGGGATTCTAAACCAGCAAAGGACCTTCTCTTAAACCCTTACTTCCTCAATTTGTTCTGCTCATCTTCTCTTCATTATTTTCTGTTTCCCTTGGCCTCAAAAACTAAGAGGAACCAAAAACAAGTCATACAAAGTCTAGACTTCACCTTCTAGAAAGCTAAAGGGAGCTAAATGCGAGATCTATGAAGTTCCAATCACACCCCAAACATAGACAAAGAACAAGCCTATAAAAAATTCATACAGCCAGAGTTTGTGACTATGTTGGGAGAGTCTTTCTGAACCTATTCTTTGTCTATTCAAGTGCCTTACATTAGTGAATTCAGATTCAATATATCTGATTGGGGTTAACTTTAAAGATAAAGTCCTTGACAAAGAGGTTGGGAGTCTAGACTCGAAGTTGATGCCACCACAAATCTGACAAGGAACAACCATGTTGCCGTGCTGCCTTTCTTTTTCTTCGTCTCAAGCACTTCCTTTGCCCCGGAATAAGCTAAGGAGATGCTGATATGGAAGAAGAGGATGGAGCAAGTGGGTTCTGGTGGTGTAGGTAAAGGAAAAATTGAAGGGGAGGCATTGGATATGCAAAGAGGATGTGACAGTGTGGGTGGGGTCGAGGAGGTCATGCCAATGGTGCTGAAGAAAGGCTGAGGAGGAGGAGGATTTAGAAGGGGAGATGGAAAGGGCAAATACACAGGGGAAGAAGAGTTTAGAATGGATCCTTCAGGTTGGTTCAAAAAGACCATTCTTTAGAAGAGGGGGAACCTGATTCCTGTTTGACTGGACCAAATGGTTTGAGACCCTCAACTTTTCTCTTCTCCTTGTGTGGAAGCAGGATGGCCAGTAGACGGAAGTGGTTATTGTGATCATGATAAATTGCATGGAAACTGCTTTCCTAAGGCAGAGAGAGAGAGAATAAATAATTATTGGATGAGATGGAAATAAAATAATGCTGACAAGAAAGTTGAGGAGTTATTATGCCGTTTTGCTGGATGTTGGTGTTCAATGGCAGGCAACAGAAATGGCATTTAAGAAGATGATAATTCTAGAGTTTCTTGTTTACTACCAGAGAATGCAAATTTCCTCATGTCTGTATCATTGGACTAAAATTGAGATCTTTTGCGAAAAAAGGCCCAAGGGAAATTAAATGTCTCTGAACTTAAAATAAGACTTATATGAAGGATGCTATTTTAGATGGCTGGCCCGAGAGAGTCCAATATGGAGGATATGAAGCAAATTCTTGTTGTGGTGGTTCTTTAGCTACTGAAACTTATCATGAGAGCATATTTCTATTGTCAATGTTTATATAAAAAAATAGAATGAGCATGGATGATTCACTTACAGTTTAATTTGGAAGTTGGAACACCAACATGTGGAATGGAGTTTTTTTTTTTTTTTTTTTGATTTTTCCAAATGTATTGGTTAATAAAACTGGGGATTTTAAAGTTGGAATTGCTGATAAAGTCTTTTTGCTTTTTTTCTAATAAGATGTACCACTGATGCAACAACAATCCGAAGTGTTTAATCAAAGGATCACTTGTGGATACTGCATGTTCAAATGTTGCAACTTAATGCAATTGAAAAGTAATTTCTATTTCATCATGAAACTTTTACACCTAACATGAAACTGGTTCGCTTTTAGTCTTGGGATAGTGTTATAACTTTGATATAAATATTAGGTTTGAAGTTAGTGGAACATGATAAAATCTTGGAAGGATCTATAGATTGAAGGTTTTGGGCTTTTAGTTTTCCTGTTTTCCTGTCTTGTATATTTTCCTTTTGATCTCGATGCAGTTGTACTGACATACTGAGGTGGGTTATAGATCCCTTGCATATGTTTGGGGAGGCACCTTGCCTATTAATCAAGTTATCCCAAAATCAGAACATTAAATTGTGCCACTAGAACTATAAATTTGGGTGATTTGATGCATAACTGAGGAGCCTTGATAACATATGATACTCTGTTTATAGGCACCTTAGTTCTTGTAGATCATATCCAATGGTTTAAATTTTTGTATCATAACCTTGACCATTGAATTTGGCCATGGTGTAAAGTCATCTCTTTTCACTCCATGTACATTGTCACCATACCCCATATATAAATGGTGCTATTTTAGGTATTACGTTTGATAAAGTAGATGAAGGTTTGCCGTGTTAGTTGCATCACCTTCTTTCTGAATTTTCTTCTCTTCTATGAAATGGAAAATCCATGTAGCTAAATCCATTCAGATTAAGGCTTGCATCTTGCCTTAAGAGAAAGTCCTTTGAAACTGTGTATGAGGTTTTATGTTTCTACCACTTTTTTATGGACTCTTCTCTTTCTCATTCATATCTTTTATGGTTGAACTTGTGTAAACTTAAATTATTTGTGACTGTCTAAAATAATATTTATCACACAGGCAATTATTATCATCCTCATTATGTAATACAATTAACAAACAGGAAAGTTTCTCTCCTTAGCATGTCAAGATTATGAAAAGAAAATTTTTTTTAAAAAATGTTTTTGAGGTCAGATGTTTTTGTTTAAGAACAAAAAATACTCACAATCAACTAAAAATTATTCCATCAGTTTTTGTTGGCTTCTGTAATCAGTTTTCAATATCTATTTCCATGGTTTGTTGCTACCTTTGTGAGCCTAAGCTTTGATAAGTTCTTTCTTGCACTTCATCTGGTTCATTTTAAGTCTTTATTTTCCCTCCCTCCCTCCTAACTCTCAACTCATACACTCACATGGACAGTTTATGAAAGCCTCGAAACACTTTGCATATGTAGGTGTATATTATGCCATTAACAGAGTATTAGTAGTAGGAATGAAGTTTTCCAGGGCCTTTATGATATGCCTCTCACATGTTGATGTATGCCCAAGAATACCCCCAAAAATCAGAGGCTACTGTGATAGATGTTAGGATGCATCTAACATCTTTCATCTCTCATGGTGTAATGCCATTAATCTTTGCTGTGCGAGCCTAAACTCAAAGTATAGCTCGAAAGCTAAAACATAATTTTGGGCAAGACCCCAAAATCTATCTGAGTTCAGTGCTTTGCATCTTGTTTGCAATTTTCAGTTCTATTGAACTTGTATGCATTATCATTCCTGATTTTCCTGGTTGGGAAAACTTGTTTCATGTGAGCTATTCTCCTGAAGCTGAATATTTGCTCTATAGAGTTTCATATAATGATCTGCCCTGACTCTTTGATTCCTGGTTTATACATCTGTAATTGAGTGAAGAGCAGAGAAAATAACCTAATCTTTCTTTTGATAGAAATTCGATAACAGAAGGCTGCTTGGTACAATTATTGAGTTTGAGCATCATGTCAGGATGTAAAAAACTTGCTGAAGGGAAGAGGTCCAATATATTTGTTGGTGATAGGGAACCAGCCTTCATGTGCTAAGTAGTTTCAGTGCTGGGTTTTATTTGTCTTGAGAATTAGATATAATTTAAAAAGTTAAATGCAAGTTTTTATTTTTGCATTATAAATTCTAAAGATATGAATGCAAGCCATAACCATTAAGCCTTGTCCCATCTATCTGGCTCAAGGAGTAAAAGCATGAGCATGAAAAAAAGTGCAAAATTTAATAGTATCTTGTCGATCATGGATACATATGACAAATCAAAATGATATTAGACACAGAAGAGTTTGATAGTTTCTATAAGATAGAATTTGAAAGTTTCTATCAAAATGATATTAGACAGAAGAATTTGATAGTTTCTATAAGATAGAAACTGCTATCTGAGATACAAGCAAAGAAATTCCTGTGGGTTCTGAATCTGCTTCTTGCATAGCTTATGTGAGTCTATCCTATCGATTAATTTATGATAATGTGTTATTTGAGTGAAACAAAAGAAAGGTTTCTTATGCATAAATTGGCCAACATAAAGATAATAACATACTTTGTCTAATCTCTGCATTTTGACCAAATTTTTTCTCCTGTAATTACAGTCAAGCTAGGGCAATGACTTGGGATAGTTATTTAATTTTCAACTTTTAAGCTAATATATGAGCATGCTAATGTGGTAAACCTTTTGGATTTTTTGTTTCCCAGAATCCATATATGGTGAATATTCTACTGGCTGGTTACGATAAGGATATTGGTCCATCGCTCTACTACATTGACTACATTGCAACTCTGCACAAAATTGAAAAGGGTGCATTTGGTTATGGATCCTTCTTCAGCTTATCAATGATGGACAGGCACTATCACAGCGGGATGTCATTGGATGAAGCAGTTGATTTGGTGGACAAGTGCATAATGGAAATCCGATCTAGACTGGTTGTTGCCCCACCAAACTTTGTGATCAAGATTGTTGACAAGGATGGAGCAAGGGAGTATGCCTGGCGTGAATCGGTTAAAGATGCTGGAGTTGCTACTGCTTAAGATGACTTTCTTTTTCCTCTTGAACGAGCCTCATGGATTGATTCTGTGTGATGAACCGTACACTGTGGTTTAGATGCAATTTATGATGATAGTATGTAACTTTCATTAGTGATTTCACTTTGCTTTTCCAAATTTCATCCGTCAAACAATTTCCTCATTTTGCACTATGTTTGTCTTGAAAGAAGCAATTAATGACTTATTTACAGTCAAACATTTTTAACCTGAAACATCTTTAAGGTTCTGTTACCAGAGTTACCCTGATATTGAACCATTAAACCTATTTTTGCTTCAGTGAAGCTGAGCTAGTTATGAATTCCCTAAAATCCAGAGTTCATGTAATTCTGTGATGTGAAACCAGGAACACGTGATAGTTCCTAGTATAATAGATTTAAGTTAATGGATATGGTTGACACTCATCATCCAGTATCAAGTATTATGACATTTTAATGTGAATGTTATGAAATCATAAATTATTTCTGTAAACCTTGCTATTAAATTTGAAAAATGAACTGTTTTATTCATTCTGACAACCACCAGTCTGCTATATTACAGGTCAATCTGTCCTTGGTGCTGCACCAAGCTCTAATTTGGCCTTGCATACTTTCTATATTTATGTTGGTTTGATCGGTCATGCTAGAGTCTATTCTTTTCTATCTAAAGGTGAAATTATCTGTCTGGTTCCAAATATCCTTGCTAGTTAATTGATGCCATGCCTTGGATCTTTGTTTATCATCTTTTATTGGCTTAACATTTTAAGTTTTGCTTTTCATGGAAGAGTTTGATACTGATTGGGAGGCACAAAGTAAACTTTCTTGCCAGCTGAGTGAAAGATAGCAAACAGAATTATTTCATTTCACTTCAGCCATATATGGCAGCCATGGACATGTAATTGTTTGATTATCCTGGTAATACTAGTTTTCTGAACGTGCTTTGCTTAACTAAGTAGAAGAGACAATAACCTAGATTACATGTCACATTTTCATCCTCAATTGAAATGTCTGTGAAAAATCAGTTGAGGTTTTTCTGCTGGTTGATGAATTCAGGTAAATAATTTGTTATAAGTAGATTGTGAAAGATGGACTTGAGATGTCATGCAAGCTATGCATTCCTTTTAGATGTATTTATATGTCAATAACATGACTCTGCGATGCTGCAAGGTTCGTTATGGTGGATGACAGAGATCAAGCACAGAATTTGTGCATGGTAAAATCAAGAAATTGAATGCATTCACACGCCAACAGAAAACAAAGTGATGGAGAATTTCAGCAATATTTTGAGCAAGTGTATTGGAGAACCAAAATAGCATCTTGAGAAAAGGAATTTACGTATTTTAGGGTCAAGAAAAAGATGGCAGGGGCCTATATCAATATGGATCCAAGGCAATTGTTTAAAAATCATCAGTGGTAAGAGCTGTAGCCTGTTTTAATGAGATGCGCTTATTATTGCCTGAGATTACTGTCATGGTCTATATAGCAGGTAAAACTTTGTACATAACATTACTGTATGCTAGTTGTCAAAAATATCAATTTTTTTTTTTTTCCTGCTTCAATGGCAGAGTCATCTAATTATTTATGGAAGCTAGGCCATCAGAAGTTAAAAACTATTCATTTGTTTGCGTTATATTGTGCGGTTTTTTGTTAAAATGTTCTCAACGAACGCTTTCCAGTATGTAATGTCTGAAGCCGTGCGTTTTTTTTTTTTTTTTTTGGCTAAACAAAGAGGAGGGAGAGGTAAATACCGGTGCAGCTATCTTCAACTGGGTCCTAATCCTGCCAAATTATGTTCGATTCGAACTGTAATTTTTCTGCATATCCTTTTCACTACCGATGAGTATTTCAGTTTGATATCACTAAGACGTCGGAGTAGTGTACGAGTCATCCGTAAGGATCATGTCTCGAATCCATGATCGATGGATGATGAAACTAAGTTTTTATCAATCGGGCTATCGTTATGGACACTGTGAATATGAGAATCTCTCTCTTTATTGCGTGGTACATATTCAAGTGGCCACAAAAGGGGCACACATCCAAAGAATATATATGGTACACAACAGTCTGGAGTGTTGTAAAACTAGGCCACAACAAACACAATGGAGAAAACGATCCAAACTGGGATCTTGACAGTATCCGCATATGAAAAATCTGTGCCTGTTTTTGGAACATCCTTTGATCCCCCAGCTGCATCCATTGAGAACTCTCCAATCAGAACCCAAGTGCACGGTAGCTTGGTGATGGAAGTACTTCAGTACAAACCCACTGACCACTGCTACCGGTAATATGGTGGATGTTTCATATATTTCTATTTAGTTTGATTTTGGAATGTCTGCATCTTTGATCGATATGAACTTTGGACATTCTTCAGCTCATACCTGAAGGAACGCTCGGCACTGACGGCAATGTCGCGGAGCCAGGTGGCCTGCCATTGGCTGCCATCACAATGTTCCAACATAAAATTAATTCATGCAGTGACATGGGGTACTAAGGGCCATGCAGACATGCAATTAGACAAGATCAGAAGTCAAAATAGATATCAACGGGTAAATACAGGCTAGTGAATATTCACATGCACGAATAGTCATCCATAACCGTTTCCCTGAACATTATTATTGCAGGTAACGAAAGACAAGGTTGTGCTTATCTATTCCATAGGATTGAATAAGAAAATCTACAAAGAATACTCCTTTGATAACTCTTTTTGC
This sequence comes from Areca catechu, assembly GCA_021397845.1. Classification (NCBI taxonomy): domain Eukaryota; kingdom Viridiplantae; phylum Streptophyta; class Magnoliopsida; order Arecales; family Arecaceae; genus Areca; species Areca catechu. Next base: position 204,942,550 of record CM038051.1, on the reverse strand, counting down.
TTTTTGCCAAGGACCGCCCTTGGTTATGAGGGACCCGTCATTTTTTACTAGCCTGGTAGAAGTAACACAAGGCTAAAAGTAGGAATTAACCAAAGAGAATCTCATTTTGTTGAAATATTAAGCATCGAGGAAATAGATAAATACTTCAAAATCCACCAAGTTCCATTTTCCAGGTTAGCAGTCGGATGCAACAAAACTACAAAATCCACTACATTAGCATCCAATTTTTCTCAACTCAAACGAGATGCCTCATAACAGTGCAGATGTCTGGCCAGGGTCTCTCTCATAGCCTTGCCATCAGGATCCACTTGCTGACAGCTTTGCTCTTTGTAACCAGCATCGTGATGATCTGATAGGGCAACATTGGCATGCAGTTCATCCCCGTTATCAATAATTATGTTGTGAAGTAGACAGCAGACAAGGATGATGCTTGGCAGCTTATGCTTATCTGGTCTCCACATGACTTTGTGTAGGATCCTCCAGACACCTTTTAGTTGTGACAAGGCCCTCCCTGCTAGCAACCTTGCATCGTTGTGTTTCACATTGAAGGCAGCCATTGAAGCTGACATGCCTTTACCTTCATATGGAGTCATGAGCCATGAAAGAAGAGGATAGGCTGCATCTCCCACTATGAATTCTCTGATCTCTGCATTTTCTGCAGACATTCTAGCGGGGCCGTTCAAACGCTTGCCACTTTCACAGAGTTTGAAAAAGCCCGAACTCTTCAGGAGGCGGGAAATGGTCATGCCTCCAGGCCAACCAGTCACTATGTCAATGAACCTCATTTCATGGTCTACCATACCTTGTAAGAACATGCTATAGTTTCTCTCATGGTCACACCAATCATCCGATGATTCCACCGCTGGCAGTGTCATGATGATATGGGTTGCATCGATGGCTCCACAGCAATTGGGTAAACTATACGTCGTCTCAAACTTGGTTTTGATTTGCTCCATTCTGTCTGGGTCAGGCCATTTGATATGGTGCCGTGCTCGCTCTTCCATTGACTCGATAAATCTCCAGGTCACCTGAGAAACGGTTGACTGCCCAACACCAAATGCAGCCCCAACTGATACTTGGGACTCACCAGATGCTAACCTTCTCAGGGCAATGGCAACTTGCTTCTCAACACTGAGAAGCCTGCCTTCGATGTTTATGAGACCTGAAGGAGGCCTTGACACTAGGTCCTGCCTCACTAGTGAACAGATGTACTCAAAGGTCTTTTTTGACACCCTGAAAAAATATTTGAATGCTTCATCTTCATCAGATGGAACAGCTGGCCCTGCATGTCAGATGATCAGTTTCTTCTGGATCCATTACATCAAAACAAAGGTAGCAAATAACCTACGTATTCTTGAAAGATATTCAACTGCAACTTTCTATTAAAGAATCAAATTCAAGAAAAGTAGTAAATATCTGTATTACATATAAAACATAGAATCAAAAGAATGCCCCTTTCCGTTAGCATAGACAAGACTTGTGGTCATTAAAAATGATATTTGCTTAAAAACAACACCATGAAGTTTGGTTTCAACAAAAATGTTCATTTTATTTTTGAGCTTTGGTTATTATTTTCTGTACACATATGAGATTAAAAAGGTTACATGTTTGGTTGAGCAGTTTCAAAGCACAAGGAGTCCATTTCCAATATCTCCTCCACCCTTTGCAACATCTCGGCTAGGCAAGTTGTATGTAGCACAAGGCTTGACCTACCTTTTTAACTAGCACAGCAACCTGGACAATGAACACTGTTTATCTTCCAATATACAACAAGTTTAGTAGAACCTTCTGCAGTTATTCTAATCCCACGATCATGTTTATCATCTGTCAACTGCTCCGCTTGGACGTTTATTCGAAGGTATAAACTATTTCATTGCTTGGTTTTCATAGGTGAACAATAATGCTTGAGTTTAATTGGTTGCAACTTGTTATGATAATCCAGTTCAATATAAAATGATTACCGGTCCAACGATTAAGCCAATTTCAAAATTTTGGTTTACTGGCCGAATCAATACACTAAAGAAAATTTCTTTGATATGGTCTGAAGAGTATGCCTGGAATATATTATTTCTTTCCTTCGGCTTCGTATCTTTAGACTGGCCCAAAGACTAAGTCTATCAATCTTGTCTCTGGCTTCGTATCTATATCTTAGTCCGAAGACTAAACCTATCAACCTTGTATCTTCAAGTTAACACCTCTAGCTTCATACCTTCGGTATAGTCCGAAGAGTATGTTATCTTATCTTCAGGATGGCTGTAAGTGTACTTATTTTTCCTTGTTATTTTCAAAGAAACTCTTCCGAAGTGTATAGCTAACATTCCCTTTAGGAGCGCTACTAAAGATAATATTGAGTTCGCTTCGGATCTATTCTAGAAAAGAATAAGGCATATTAAACATGTGGGCTTTTCCAACCCCGAAACAGTTGAAGTCTGTTTTGGTTGTTGCAACCACCCACATGGTTGAAATCCTCGGATTGGATAAGCTCCGAAATAACTGATTTTCCGACCGCCACTACTTACAGTTATGAGGAGATTGCGTTTGCCAACTCCCATAACCATAAGTAGTTACGTTAGAGCCTATAAATACTGGTAAGAGAGGACACTCGAGGTAAGCTAAGCTCATTCCAGAAATTCGAATTCTCTCCTTTCCCTCTCTGCTTTCAAGCTTTCCATTCTGCTGCCTGAGTTCTTGCTGACTTTGGCATCGGAGTGTCCCCCGCCGGAAGATTTCCGGTCAGGGAATCTATTTTGCAGGTTCCAAGCGACGGTGAACCAGCGGGCGAGCCACTCCATCCGGCCAGCAGGGATTCAGCGTCAATAGATTGGCGCGCCAGGTAGGAGAAGATCTGTTTCTTCTGGTTAAAGGAGAACTTCGCCAAAGCAGAAATGGTAAAGAGAAGATCTGTTTCCTCCAGTTGAAAGAGAATTTCTGCAAAGCAAAAATAGTGAAGAGGAAGATCTATTTCCTCTAGTTGAAAGAGAATTTCTACAAAGCAAAAATGGTAAAAAGGAAGATCCAAAACGCTTCTACAAGCAAGGATCAACCTGTTTCTCAGCCAAATAACCTACCGGTGGATGATAGCATGCCACCTTCAATGTTGATGGAGACTGTTGTTCAAAGGCAGTGCCCTCCACCCATCTCACAACCCAGCCATCAAACTGAAAGAAGAAATGATCGACGTCGAGAACTCACTCCAAGTTCTTCACGGATCCAGTCATCTCAAAGTCAAAATGCTTCACTACCAGAATAACGCATGGATGATCACAACGGGAAGAAGAGAACCAAGCATTCTCCCTCTGTTTCTTCCAGAGATTTTGCACCTGGAACGAGTAAATTGATCCAAGAACAATCAGAATTGCCATTTAGCTAGAATTTCGGCCTACCTCATTCAACAAATCTGTAAGTATTTGCTGGTATCAAAAAATCCGATGACTGGACAACCTTGAGTAAAAGTAAGAGGAAACCTCCAAGGTAAGCCATCATGTCACTGACCTCTTTCATTGAAAGAGTTCTCAATTTTATTGTCCGAACTCTACTGACTTGGGCGTGGGAGTGTCTCCCACTGGAGGATTTTTGGTCAGGATTTTTGTTTTGAAGGAACTCTAATCGCCGATGACTTCTTAAAGTCCGATGTACTCTCAAAGGCAGATAACTTCTTAAAAGCCGATATACTCTTGAAGGCCGATGACTTCTTGAAGTATGATGTATTCTCAAAGGCCGGTGACTTCTTAAAGGCCGATGTATTCTTGAGACCGATGACTTTTTAAAAGCCGAAGTATTATTGAAGATCGATATCTTCTTCAAAGCTGATGACTTTTTAAAGGTCGATCAAACGTCCAAGAAACCTAAAGCCAATCATATTAAAGCTCACTGAAGCCTATCTTATATAAAAAGGCATAAGGATGATCTACGTGATCTACCTTACGAAGTGCCGAGGTGGACTTGACCAGCCTGTCTTAATCTTTTTTCTTTTTTTTTTGAAGGCATAAGGATGATCTCCGTGATCTACCTTACGAAATGCCGAGTTGGGCTTTACCGGTCCATCTTAATCAAAAAGGCATAAGAATGATCTCTGTGATCTACCTTACAAAATGCCGAGATAGGCATGATCAGCCTGTCTTAATTCTATTTATGAAAGGCATAAGAATGATCTCCATGATCTACTCTACTAAATGCCGAGGTAGGCCTGATCAGCCTATCTTAATCTTTAATTAAAGAACATAAGGGTAATCCTTGCGATCTATCCTGAAAAATTTTCAAGTTTAATCAACCTATTTTATTTCTTATAAAGGCATGGATGACCCACGGGGTCAATCTTATCCTAAGTCCGAAAACTTGGTATTATTATGTGAAAACTTGATTTCTCAAGATCAAGATTATTCATTTATCCTAAGTCCGAAGACTTAGTATTATTTTCAAGTCCGAAGACTTGGTATTATGATTTTTCAAGATCAAGATTATTCATTTATCCTAAGTCCAAAGACTTAGTATTATTTTCAAGTCCGAAGACTTGGTATTATGATTTCTCAAGATTGAGATTATTCATTTATCCTAAGTCCGAAGACTTAGTATTATTTTCAAGTCCGAAGACTTGGTATTATTATGTGAAAACTTGATTTCTCAAGATCAAGATAATTCATTTATCCTAAGTCCGAAGACTTAGTATTATTTTCAAGTCCGAAGATTTTGTATTATTATAAGGAAACTTGATTTCTCAAGATCAAGATTATTCATTTATCCTAAGTCCGAAGACTTAGTATTATTTTCAAGTCCGAAGACTTGGTATTATTATTTGGAAACTTGATTTCTCAAGATCAAGATTATTCATTTATCCTAAGTCCGAAGACTTAGTATTATTTTCAAGTCCGAAGACTTGATATTATTATTTCTTAGTATTATTTCAAGTCCGAAGACTTGGTATTATCATCTTCAGACTGTTTTCTAAGTCTCAGGATTAATCTCAATTATCCTAAGTCTGAAGACTTAGTATTATTTTATGTCTTATCTCAGAATTGTTCAGAATTATCCTAAGTCCGAAACCTTAGTGTTATTTTATATCTGAAGACTTAATCTCAGAATTATCCAGAATTATTCTAAGTCCGAAGACTTAGTGCTATTTTATATATGAAGACTTGGTATTTTCTTCTCAAGATCTCAGAATTATTCAGTTATCCTAAAAAACTACGGATCGTCTTCAACTGGTGTATCTTCAGTTTGTATAAGGTTAATCGGATTTTCGGCTGCCATCATATCTTCTTCAGCTACGGCAGGTACTTCAAAGGTATCTTTCGAAGGTTCAGGCTCCGTTTCTCATAAACAACAAATTTTGATACTCCCATTTTCGAAATAAAATTATTTCGAACTTGAGAGTGGAGGGCATCTGTTATGATAATCCAGTTCAATATAAAATGATTACCAGTCTAACGATTAAGCCAATTTTAAAATTTTGGTCTATTGGCTAAATCAATACACTAAAAAAATTTCTTTGGTATGGTCCGAAGAGTATGCCTGGAATATATTATTTCTTTTCTTCGATTTTGTATCTTCAGCCTGGTCCAAAGACTAAGTCTATCAACCTTGTCTCTGGCTTCGTATCTATATCTTAGTCCGAAGACTAAGTCTATCAACCTTGTATCTTCAAGTTAACACCTCCAGCCTCATACCTTCGACATAGTCCGAAGAGTATGTTATCTTATCTTCAGGATGGCTGCAAGTGTACTTATTTTTCCTTGTTATTTCCAAAGAAACTCTTCCGAAGTGTATAGCTAATGTTCCCTTTAGGAGCGCTACTAAAGAGAATGTTGAGTTCGCTTCGGATCTATTCTAGAAAAGAATAAGGCATATTAAACATGTGAGCTTTTCCAACCCCGAAATAATTGGTCTGTTTTGGTTGTTGCAATCACCCACGTGGTCGAAATCCTCAAATTGGATAAGCTCCGAAATAACTGATTTTCCGACCGCCACTATTTACAGTTATGAGGAGGTTGCATTTGCCAACTCCCATAACCGTAAGTAGTTACGTTAGAGCTTATAAATACCGATAAGAGTGGACACTCGAGGTAAGCTAAGCTCATTCTAGAAATTCGAATTCTTTTCTTTCCCTCTCTGCTTTCAAGCTCTCCATTCTGCTACCTAAGTTCTTGCTGATTTTGGCATCGGAGTGTCCCCCGCCGGAAGATTTCCGGTCAGGGGATCTATTTTATAGATTCCAGGCGACGGTGAATCAGCGGGCGAGCCACTCTATCCGGCAGGCAAGGATTTAGCGTCAACACAACTATTTCAGGAATCCTTTATTTTACATGATTGTTATGGAAGATAGAAGGTAGCTTATTTGATAATTTTGTATTGGAGCTAGAAGGAGATTTCCCGGAAGTGACCATGTTTAGTTGCCTTGATTCCTGTGTGTGCATTTGCATTGGTCTTCATCTTGTTATGAGAGTTTTAATTTGCCAATGACTTTTGTATGGGTTGCTTTCTTGTTATTTTGGATTGATTGATATATCAATTCCTTTGTATCTGCTCCCTTTCCCTCTCAGTTTGGTCTTTTCAGGTGGTTAAACCTTGTCATTCCTTTTTCATGTTTTACATACCTCCAATTTGTTCTCTTACAGAAGCTCTTTCTACCAAGTAAAAGATCAAAAGTAAGCAACTGGTGATGTAACGATCTAGAAAACTGTGCAGTAGCTTGCAAACTAACCAACGCATAAAAATAGCACTCATAACTATAACATATTTTGTTCATCTCAGATGAAATTTGACTTTTTTCAATCCAAGAGCATCTTTTGAAAACGTCAATCCAAGAACATATGGACTAATCTACAACATGGATAAAATAAGATCACCCATTTTGATTTGATACACTATCATCAATGCTGAGAAAAAAAATACAAAATATGCTCCTTACATCCTCTTTGCAGCTGTCAAATTAAGAAACATAAGATTTCTATTAGTTCATAAATTTATCCATGTACCAAGTCTCCATGAAGATTCGTTATTCAAAGACCATGTGATAGTGTTAAAGAGCACCGAAGAGAAAGCTACAAGAAATTTTCCATAATGTCACAACGCATTCGCTATCAAAAATCCTGGTGCAGAAAAAAGCCATTGGAAAGGAAGATCGAGAAAGCAACATCAAGAAAATTAAGAGCATTTTAGGTTATTTGATCGGGAAGCAAATCTTATACTTAAGACAACAGTAAAAGGGGGGAAAAGAAAAATAAAAATGCTTCTAGTCAAATAATTCTACCGGGATAGCTGCCTATCATGTCAAACCATCAAAAAAAAAAAAAAATTTTTTGGGGGGGTTTCTTCAGAAAAAGAAAATAAAAACCATACTAAAATCCCATAAAAAACACACATTTATCACGAATTAGACGAAACCACAAACAACAGTAGCTGAAATCGAATTCCAATTAGCATTTTTTAAGCTTGAAATAAATGAAACAAGGAATGATCGATTAGATCAAATACCGGAATTGCAGTTCTTCTGCCAGAAGCTGTACCACCAATCGATTTCCAACGCCTTGGGTTCTGCCGGTTTGGGATCGGCGTTGCTTTTGTCGCCGAATTTTGGTTTCCGTTTGGTTTTCTTCGATTTCTTCGGCGGAGCCATCCAGCAGGCCGCCTTCCCCAAGTCCCAGTCTCCGCTCTCTCGCGGACGATTTTTTCTTTTGGGACCCCTTCGTTTTTTTCTCTTTTTTCTCTAATAAGCCTATGATCCCATTTTATCATCCATATTTAATTAATCATAAGTTCTGAGCCAGGTCACAGTGAATATTATTGGAGATTTGGCTGGAACTGGGCCGGCTCAATGATAGAGATGAAACTGGGCCGATCCAAAGCTTATTGGACCGGTCCAGTCCAAAATTGGATCATATTTCAGGTTATATTTAAAAAAATTTTGGACCGAATTCGGGCATTTATTTGGTTCAAAAATTAAATGGATTCTATTTTACGGCTCGAAGTCTAGCATGATATATTTAAAATTTGATCCAAAGCCCGAATCGATTTTGGACCGGATTGAAGTTTATTGAGCTGGCCCAGCTCAATTTCAGACAATGAGCTTTGGGCCGACCCAATTCTAGCCCTAGAGATTGGGCTGGATTTTGGGAAGATCCAATTTAGTTGTAGCTAAAACATAATTCTAACTTAGTTTGCTGATTTTGATCTAATCCTTGTAATTCTAGTCCAACATATTTATTTATTATAGATAAATTATGAAAATGTTGTTAAATTCATACATAGGATGATGTCGAAAGTATGACGAAAATTACATTGATCAAATGATGTAACGGTAGATAGCGTAACTTCATCAACCAAAATGTGTATGCCAAAAATTTTAATTTAGGATCTAGCTAGAAATATGCTATTTGTGAAGCTATAAACAATTCTTCCACCTATATTATATAGAAACATAGATAAAAGGTTATTTGGTGATTATCGTTGACCGGATGCTATATGGATATAATAATAGTGTATATAATTAATTATAGTTCCTGGTGCAGACTAAGTAATAGTATTGCAGTCTCTACGTATAGAATAAGTTGTGGACCAAAATATTTGAGGAAAATAGAATAGAGATATCCAAAATTTATTCTTAGAATAGGAATACAAATTTTTGAAAAATAACTACTTATTCTTGTTATTCCAAATTTCTATTTAGTTAAAAATCTGGTATCCATCTTTAATGCGGTATAATTAATACAGTATGGCTCACCATACTAAAAATAAAATGATCTAGAATAAATAATTTCATGGTCTATAATAGAATTGATATCTATAATACTGAACCGTTGTTCGGAATTACTGTATCAGGATGATCCAACATGATTTTTTACTTATTTAGGATAATAAGGTAGAATAAGCTCTTATTCCATATAAAATAAGGAAATCAAACATTACCTTAGTGTTGATCCATGATGGAGCCTTATAGTCAACTGTGGTTCAACCTTGTTCCAGCTAAAATCTGACTAACTAAATTGAATGCACAGATGAATAGTAAGTGACGAGCTCTGCTCCAAGTGTTTGGACTATTTTGTTTGGATGAATAGATTTACATTGATTTGTGAGTTCAACTCAAGGATAGAAAAGGAAATATCAAAAGTTATTAGATTTTGTCCGGCAGGATCCTCCAATGTTTAAGTCAAGCAAAAATTTTTAATAATAATTGAGGCTCGAAAGAAAATCAAAGAATGGCGCAAGATATCTAAAGGTCCCCTTGGGTGTTGTTTATACAGGATAACGGCTAATGTCTGTTATGCATGCCTTAACTACTCAGTAATCATTAGCATGTCATCTAATGTTGCTGGACTTAATTACATGGGATATATGATCATAGGCTGAGCTATAATGGCTGTCTATTGGACATAAGGCTGGAAGTGAGCTCAGGCTAGTCCGATGGATTTCGGGCCGGTCTGACATCAGGCCAGACTTTGGACTAGGTCCAAAATAAATCAAGCCGGATTTAGATTTCATAATAAAGTTCATAAAATTTTCGGGCCGGGCTCGGACTTCTCTATAGCTCGGCCCGGTCCGAACCAAGCCCGAATAAGCCCGGCCCGAATACTTGGAGATGTTCATGAGTACAAGTTTTCTATATTTATATATGAATTTATGACTGTTTGATTTGGAGGTTAATCACTTGATGATTATGGAATTTATTTTCTAGGATTTGTTTGGGTTGTACTAAGGTGCAAGCAACCATGAAAAGTTGCATAATTTGATGAAAGCAACTGTTATGATAATCTACATTTTTGTGGCTTCATGGATCCGTCTCGGACTTTAATCTAGGCCAGCCCGAATCGAGCTTTGATTCATGCCAGCCCAAACAGGCTTTAGTTCGGGTTGGCCCGAATCAAAGCCCGATTGGGCCGATCTAATTGGGCTCGGGCCAGGTTTGGGCTCCGGCTCGGACCGGGTCTTTTAAAAAAAAATCGGGTCTAGACCCGGTCTGAAGCCCGAAATTTTTTTTTTGGATCGGGTTCGAGTAAAGATATAGTCCGGCCTAACCCGGTCCATTAATAGTCCTAATTGGACAAGTTTTATTGATCCTGGCAGAGTTTTTAATGGATGCTCCATTGTAAGCTTTCGTAGATCAATTAGATTACATCAGCAAATGTTTAATTCGAGGCATACCAAACTTCACCATGTTATTTTTCTTTCCATGTATACATTCCATTGCTTCAACTACAGAAAGAAAATTGCCACATAAACTCACATTAACTTCCTCGGGACACCTTTCTCTAAATTGAAGTTTTTCGGCCAAGAAAACACAAGATAGTCTGGTCTAGAGTATACAAATCCAAGTCCCTGATGGTTCCACTCCACCCTATTCTGGCCCTATTTTGACCTTAGTTTTTTTACTGTAAACTACTCCAAGCGTTTTATTTTTCTTGTCCTTTCCCCTCTAATTTATTTATTTATTTTATTTTTTTAAAGTTAGTAAAATAAGCGGTAATTTTTATCGATCTGGTAGATATTTAACCCGTTCCAGTTCTAATAGAACAGATAAAACCTGACATGTCAAATTTATAAATGGATATAGATTATATAAAAAAAATTTGATTCGAGTTCGAATCGGATATGGATAGCAGTACACTTCGATCTAAATTTGATTCGTTTATTAAAAAAAATAATATTTATAAAATATTTAAGTGAATTGGATGTGAAAGATGTATATATGATCCAACATGATCTATTTAGATAGTAGTATATCCCGATCTGATTCGTTTAATTTTAAGTTAATTAGACTTTATGAAATCGGATAAATTCGATCTGATCTGATTCAAATGTGATTTTTTTTTAATACACGACCAATCTTACTCAAAATAGGTATGAAATGGATATAAGATGAAAAATTTTTTAGCGATGCGGGTATAGATTTTGTATGATCCTACCCAAACACTGCCCATTATCATCCCTAGTCAGTAAGGCACTTTTCCCATTATATATATTATATAATAAAATAATAAGCACAAGATTATGATAGCCGGGTTAGCCTTGTGTGAGGTCGTGGGAAATAAAATATATGGTGGGGTACAGTGACAAATAGAAGAAAGCAGTCCAAATGGTTTCAATGACCGTCCGAGGTCACCATATTGTTGGAAATCTTTGGGATAAGTGTAACACCCAGAAAAAAAAAAAAAAAAAAAAAAAAAAAAAAAAAAAAAAAAAAAAAAAAAAGGGCGCGTGGAGCGCGGGGAGCGAGCGCGCGACGCGCGGGCGGGCGACGCGCGAGCGCGCGGGCACGCGGTGCGCGGCCCGGCCCATCGCGGCGGGCGCGCGTTGCGCGGCCCAGGCCCAAGCGCGCGACGCGCGCGGGCGCGTGGGCTCGGTCCAGCCCGTGCCGGCTGTCGCGTGGGCGTTTCCCACGCGTTTCCCAGGTGTTTCCCAACCGTTTCTCGCGGTGTATGGCGGTCCATGGGGTTTCTGAGTGATCTGGACCGTCCGATCGTCCGATCGAACGGCTGAGATTGGTCCGAAGGAGTTTAGGCTTGATTAGGTGCTTTTGGATTCGGATTTGGACGTGGTTTGAGACGTCGATCTCAGATCTGACGGCTGGGAAGATATTTTAATGGTTTTGAACTTCCTAGGTTGCGTTTGAGGTGATTTTAGATGGATTTTTCTCCTCTTTTTAAACAGGACGTCGATAGGAAGCAGGGAAGAGCCTGCTGAGAGCCATAAAAGAGAGGAGAAGAGAGAGAAAGAGAAGGGAAAAGAGAAGAGAAGAAGGAAGAAAGAGAAAGAGGAGAAGAGAGAGAAAGGGAGAGGGAAGGGATTTTGGTTTGGAAGATGAGGGAAGAGAAAATCGGGGGGGAACTGATTTGATGAATTTATTTATTATTGTAGGAGATCAATCTTTTGAGCAGGAAGGATTTGGACGAATTTTGAGTATAGATTGATATCGGATATTTTGGATTAGCGGTTGAAGATAAGGATTCTGGTCGTGATCATCAGTTTATATATTATTTTATATACATGGTTTTGATCCGAGTGCATGATCATTGGCATGCATGAATTATTGTTGTATGGTGTAGTTGAGTTTTATGAAGAACAATATGATTATTGTTGTTATTATTTTATATTCCGGATATCGTGTTTATCGGATAAAAATTCTATTTTGATGATTTGGACCATGATGTCGGTCAGTGGAAGAGTTGAGATTTCATGTTTGATATTGTGGTTTTATCATTATTATTGTCGATATCTCATGCGTGATGTTATAAAGAAAATTGATATCCGGATGGGTTGGACCATGATACCGGATTGCTAAACAGGTTGAACCATGAAACTGGATATCGAGTGGGTTGGACCACGATATCAGTTATTAAAATGGGTTGGACCACGATATCGGTTATCGAGTGGGTTGGACCACGATACCGGTTATCGAGAGATCACAAAAAATATGTTTTGACAAGTGTTAATGAAGTAAATACGGTATTTGGTCTAGCCATGCTACGGTTGCACCGTGGTTATACAGCCTGAGCCACGGGCTTTGTACGTGGGAGCCGGCCACGGGCGGATAGTACGTGGGACAGCCGAGCCACGGGCTTAGTACGTGAGCAGGACCGACCATAGTATGCATGGTCGCTTTGAGGTTGCCAGTCATGGGCTGGTACATGACCGTGGTTAGACCAGAACCCTAAAGATAAAGGTGCAATAATGAGAATATTAAAGGAAAAATGCAAAGTTATCAAAGTTTTATAATACATGAGGCTTAGATCATTTAATTATATACTGGTATTTTGCTATTTTAGAAATGTATATTATTACTGGTGTGATCATATGAAAACCTTACTGGGCTGTAGAGCTCACAACCTACTTTCTTCTTTTACAGAGTCGTGCAGATACTTGGCTTGGTGATGAGTGAGATTTTCTTGAAGTAAGTGACTCTTGTGTACCCAGGCCTTGCATGATCTCTAGGGTAAAACCTAGGGTTTGTGCGGCCGGTCGCGTGCCGATTCCGGTGCTGGATTCGGGGCATGACAATAAGTGAGGTATCTCAGAGGCAGCCCATGCGACCAAGTTTTTTTAAATAATATTTTTTTATTTTTTATTTTTTTATGAAATAAAAGGATAGGAAAATAAATTTCGATGTAACTAATCCATAAATTCTCATTCTGTCATGTAATGTTCGATACAATATGCTCAGATTCGTGCAGTCTCTTCCCATCTAATGATGAGTACGTCAACCTGATATCACGAAGATACCGACTAGTAGATCGAAAATAAAGAGGAACATCATGAATATTTTTTTATTAAATATTTATGATAGTATGGCTAACGGAAATTTATTTTGTAATTTGATGCAGTTCTGGCCAAGTTGGATGCCTAGCCTATGATATTTTTGACATATGGATTAATGAAATCGTAGATGTTGTGTCCAAATAAATTACAGCAAGCTTGAAATAACAGAGGAACGGGTCAAGCTAACTTGATCTAGCTCTCAATAAATCTGTTAGGATATTTGGGTGTTAAAGTAGCTATCAAGCTTGTTAGTAGCGCCCGGACAAGAACAGATACGATCTGAAGGAAGACTAGATGGAAATTATTTGAAAAATATGAATTGCCCAAAAGTCCCCCCACCATTACAATCGTGGGTATTTATAGGCTAAAAAGTTAACCGCTTACAGCTGGCATCCAGCTGTAAAACGATTAATCCATAATGCAAACACGTGCAACCAAAGTTGGTCGTAAGGAATTAACCGCTCATAGCTGTCATCTATCTGTAAAACGGTTAATTCAGAGTGTAAACACGTGCAATCAGAGTCGTTCGTAATTGACCAATCTTCTCTTCTAAATGATCAACTTCTTCAGAGTTGATCGGCTTCATCGAAGTTGATCGTCTCTTCCAAAGTTGATCGTTTCCTTCAGAGTTAATCGTCTCTCCCAAAGTTGGTCGTCTCCTTCAGACTTGATCGTCTCTTCCAAAGCTGGTCGTTTCCTTCAGAGTTGATCGTCTCTCCCAAAGTTGGTCGTTTCCTTCAGAGTTGATCATCTTTCCCAAAGTTGGTCGTCTCCTTCAGACTTGATCGTCTCTTCCAAAGCTGGTCGTCTCCTTCAGAGTTGATCGTCTCTTCCAAAGTTGGTTGTCTCCTTCAGACTCGATCGTCTCCCCCAAAGTTGGTCGTCTCCTGCAATACATAATTATTACCAAATTTCATTCTTAAATAAATCTATCGATTACCGAGAAATTGACTGATTTTGTGTCTGTTGATTATTAAACGGCTTCGTGCCCCTTGGATGTTAGACGAATTACATACCGATCATATTTATACCTTTCAAGTATTGATCGGTTCAATACCTTTTGAGCGTAGATCAATTTCAATTTCAGACTTTTGATAGGCCAACACAAACAGATCAATTTTATCATATCCAATAGTAGATTTAATTTATAATTTTATTAAGCGAAAAACTTACACTTTCATACCTTTTTTTTAAAATAAAATTATAGGTTCTATCTATGGTTTTATTGCATTTTTTTCTTTTTGGAAAAACCTGCGATTTCTTTTTTTATAATATTTTTTTTTTTGTGATGGGATAATGGATTTAAATTTTTTTTTATAATTATTTTTTGATTAAAAAAATTCAACCATGACGTGCTTTCCTTCCAACCATTTCGTGGTCTTGTCTACCGTTCTTCAAACTCTAATTTTTTATTTAGAAAGTTTTTGATCGATAATTTAAAATTAAAATAACGTTTCTGTACGTCATGTTAATGAGATGCGTCGTTAAACTCCATGATAAATACTATTCGCTTGCAAATAATTTATATTTGCACCACTTACATCTATCCCTTGTTTAAATTGATAGCAATTTCATTATTACTTGTTAAGCCAAAGGGATTTATAATAATCGGAAGAAAATGGCCGTTGCTCCACGCATGAAAAAATCCCCACCCTCTTCTTCCCAAATTTTTTATAAAAACAATATATTTATCAATATTTATTTCTAGATATAGAAAGTTTTTTTTTTCCTTTCAATTGTACGGACACACAGTTTTCCTGTCCCCTTCTGCTCCTTTTATTTTTTTTCTTATTTCCCATCACTCCTTCTCCTCCTCACTTTTTCTTCGCTTGCTTGCTCTCTCATATATTTTAATAATTTATTTATTTATAATTTAATTTATATATTTAGTATTTAATTTAAATAAAAAAATAAATAATTATATTATTTTTATTATAATATATTAACATAATACTGATAATTTAATATATAATATATCATTATAAAATATATTATATTATTATATAAAAATAAATATTATGATATATAATATTATTGAATTATAATAATATATTAGCTTATCATAGATTACTTAATATAATATTATTGTAATTAATTTTAAGAGTACACCTTGTCCAAGCTCGTCAATGGATTTCCATCGGAATCCCCCTCTGCAAGCCCTTCTCTGTCCCACCGCTTCAGTCCGTGGAGGAGACATCCCGCATGAATGTGAAAGCAAGAGGAGACTTGCACGGGTCTCAAAGTGGTTCCAAAGATATGTGAAGCATGGATTTCGGAGCAGATCATAATTAAAACACATATTTCAAAGCATTGGGATTGTTGGGTTAAATTGGTTTATTTATTTTTGTCATTTTATTTTGATTTTGGGATTGACAGGACCGCTTGTTTTTTTGGTGATCCAGGTCCGACAGCTTCTAATCCACCTCGCTCATCAACCACTAGCCCAGAATTTTCGATCATCTCTAGCATGGTCTCCCTCTTCTAGGAATCGTGACATCCTATGTTTCGGGTAAGACCTTTTCGATAATTTAATATAGATATAATCAATTGCTGGAATTAATAACTGTCATATCTTTTATTTAGTTAGAACTAATTTCATTGAAATTGGACAGTCCTAATCTAGTGGTCGTTCCTTAATGATCAGTGGTCCAATTTCTTGAGATTTTGACTGTGCGTGTTGATCATGTCAATTCCTAGATTGGACCTTATTTGATTATGACCATTTCTTAGTTTAAATTCTTAACTGCTTTGATTATCTGCTAATATTTATCTTTAATTACTTCGTTAATTTTTTTGTTGATCTCATTAAGGATCCTTAGGTCCAGGATTTGTTGGTCCGTTAGAATTAATTCCATTTTTAATTTGCTTTCTGCATTTGAATTGTTTACATTAAAAAAAAATCTATCTCATGGATATTTTATTCATTGATGTATAAGATGGAGCTAGAAGATTTCTAAAGACCGGAGACTTTCGAGTAGTATAGAGCCTGACTTGACGGAGTCAAGTTCTCCCCACCCCAGGAAAATGATGCGGAATCCCAGCACAGATCCTGATGCACACCCGACATTCCTTCGAGCGATTATATTTTTTTATTTTTTTTGGGTATATGGGGATTGGGCATATCATTTTTTTTTTTTTTTTTGGCTTCTATCTAGCTCATGCATAAATCTTAGAGCATGAAAATTGGATTAGCTTGAAATTTGTTTTAAAATTAGTTTGATAGTTTTAGATTAGTTTGGAATCCGTTTGAGTCCTACGATTCTGGTTAAGTTGATTTTCAACTGAACCAGGGACTAAAATCTATTTAAAATGTATTTATCGATGGAATAAAAATAGAGAATATTTTTATTGAAAAAAAGAAAGAAAAGGTGGAAAAAAATGGGTGAGTTGAATTAACCTATCATAAGGATCATTCCTTAATGACCAAACGATCCACCCTCCTAAATAATTTTGATCGTATTGTCCCGCATCACAATCCACTTGTGTAGTTTCTGTCACGAATAGGCCGTCAACTGGCAAATCTAATTGAATGGTGATATCCTAGAGGGTGATGGTGTACTATCCCTACAGTAGATGAAACATGTGAATCTTTGGATGCCACTGCTCTACAAACGCCATAACCAAATGTCAGTCTATCTATATATATATATATTCTACATGAGCAATGTCATGGAATCCTGCCTGCTGCAGGTAAGGTATTGCTTGTCTAGAGATGTCGACATGCACATAACTAGCTTCCTACATCAACACTGTAGAAAAGCTCCCTCCTGACCATCCCATACTAAAGATGATCGATTGATGGCTATCCTGGCTATATGATATGGAGCAATCTATTGGACCTGGATTCATGTCTATAATATGCTGCATGTATTAAATAAATATTTTTTTTATTTTTTATTATTTAGAAATTATAAAAAATAATAAATCTATTACATAACCATGAACTATATTATATAAAAAAATAGATTACATTAATATATAATTAAAGATCAGAATACAACCCTAGTCTCGCTTGGAGAGCTCCAGGCTCGAGCCCTCGCATCGCTCCACGGTGCTTTGGTGGAGACCAAGGAGCTCCTAGTCTTCGTCAATGCTGGGAGCAAGCTCCATCAGGTAGCCCTGCTATGGCATAATAGGAAAAGGATTTAGGCCGGGTTCAGGCTTGATTATTTTAAAATAATTTATGCCTAAACTCGACCCAAAGCCTAAAATTTTTTTATGGGCTAGGCTCAGGTAGGGGTATGGCTCGGCCCCGTCCAATACGGTTTTAGCCCTAACCCCCTTAAATATTTTATGATATTAACCAAATAGGAATGCCTTTTTTTTAAAAAATAACTTGCCTAGTTTTTTTTTTTTTTAAAGAAATAGAAGCATTAGCTTACTATTAAATCTCTGTCTAAATATTCATATAAAATCAAATATCGATACAAAAATAAGAGAACTCCCAGGCCCGATAGTAAAAACAAAAATGGTGCCTAAGATCCAAAAAAAAAAAAATGTAAGGCCCACCTCTTTGATAGTTGTCCCAATAGCTCAGTATTTACCATAAAATGTGTTACTTTCTATGTCTTAATAAAAAATATTATTTCAAAAAAAATCCCATGTGACCCCATGTAGTGTTTTTATACCTTTTTTTTTTTTGCTTCTTGTTGACGATACCTCGCTTGCCATCTGTGAAAAAAGCCGAGAGTGCAACCTTACTATCCCTTCGCTCTCCTATTTTGAAAGCACATTAAATACTAGCAAAACTTGGCAAAAACCATACTTAATTTTAGGGCAAATGACCTTTTCATAGTTGTTTTCTTTTTTTATCCTAGCCTCTCTACCTATGGCCATTCTTTTTTTTTTTTTTTTATAGCAAATTAAATTCTAGCAAAACCTAACATAAATCATAATTAGTTTTAGGTTAAATGACCTATTCACATCCCATGTTTCATAAAGAAGAAAAATCTCTCAGCAACAAAAGATAACAATATCAAGACAAACTTCATCATAAAATGGATTCGCTACAAAAACAAATTATGGTATATTTAGTGTTATCATCTTTTTATTCACGGTCTACTTTTGTCCAATTTTTTAAGATAGTGAAGTAGACACACATGTACATTATTAGTAAGATTTAAATTCTTGGAGATACACAATTCAAGATTCCAATCTACAATCATGATGGTTAAGTAAAGAATATAATCACGAATACAAATGCATGATTCAATTTTGTCTAATTAAAAGAGATTGTCCTTGCTTGTTTTGTGACCCGCTTTCGGTTATATCATGGTAAAGATCATAAGCTTTATAAGACTGCACAAATTATCTTGTTAAGAAAGGAATCATCATCTTTTTTAGCCGAATAACTTTTTACACACTTCAAACCTTTGCTTCGATGAACATATCAACATATAGTTACTCCAAGCACCCTAACAATCATTTTAATAACAAAAAATATATATATATATATACCAAATGCAAGCAATATCCTTATCAATTGGATAAATGAGTGCACTAAACAACTCAGACCTCAATTCTGAAAATCTCTCAAAGGTCTAATCTAGTAAACTTGCCCTGGTGACTGGATCCCAATGTATTTGATCCTGCTGAGCATATGTTAATAATTTAGACTCAACAAATTCCCACAAATTTCTATAACTGCAGTGGACTAACATCACAGATGGCAAGTCCCTTTCCAAATCTATGTCACCAGATGCGCTCAAACCACCATCCTTGAAAAGTAAAGAAGAAAGTCATCTACTTAGATTGATGTACTTATCGATTGATAAAAGAGTATATAAAAAATTTATGGTCCATATCAAATAATAGTCTAATGGATTGAGGACGCGATGGGGAGCTACATGGAATTATTCCCCTACCCTAATTTCTATATTAAAAAAAAAAAAAACATTCTTTGCTGCTGATATTTTAACTCATATTATTCTGCATCATGCCCCTAACATAATCTCAACCGTTCATCATTGAAGACTTCTACCCATAAAACGGTGAGAGATCATGGGCAGCATAAACATAAGAAAATCGGTGTAAAAGATAATCCATTACTTAAAACCGGAGGGGCCGAAGGGGAAGCGGAGTCCGGTTACGCTTACGCTACGCGCTCTTTTTTTTTTTTTTTTATCTTTTCTTTTCTTTCCTTTCTTTCCGCGGCGATAAATCCGAAGGGTTTTAGGGGTTTTGATACGAGAAAATCTTCGGATTTTATCGACCTCGACTGCGCTTATCTATGGGTATTCTTTGATTCCTCGCCGTTTCCTTTTCGTTGACGTACCTTTCTTCTCTCTCTCGCCTCTGTCTCGACTCGAGGATTGGAAGAGATGAAGTGGCTTTTTGGTATGGGGCTCTGTGGCGAAGTTCCTGATTTGGTTTCGAGTTTTGGAAGGGATTTTTGATTATTTTGTTGGGGATTTCGTAGGGATGTTTTGCTTGAAAGATTCGTTTTTTTTGAAACTAGATTGTGACCTACTGTCTTTGGCCGATATGAAGCATAGTAAGAGATGAGTTGGAGAAAATAACTAATTTTATTTAGATTTCGATTTGTTCTCCTATTAATTTTCGTTTTTTTTTTTTTTTTTCCGGGGTTGTTGATGTATTGTCATCGTCGAAGCTCTTTGTGCTGTTTTTCTTTCTAGTTTTTAGGAGGACTTTTGTTTTATTTTAGCACTTTAATACTTATTTTGTTATTATTTATAGTCTCAAACATGATTTTTTTTTTTTTCCCGTCAATTTTGGGAAGTTTTCAAGTAATTGATAGCTAGTTTGTAGAATTATGTCCGTCTTGGATAAATTTTTGGTGCGTTGGTTCATACAAGGCTTAAAGAATGTGGTCTTTTGCCATGGTTTGCTTTTATTTTTGAATTTATGTGAACCCTATTATTGATCGGGTATTGATGAAGGAGGTGATTTCTTGTCTTGCAGAAAGTGAGTGAAAGGAGAGGGGGTTCAGGTTCAAATCTGTGAGCGGATCTCCTCTTTCATACCAAGTTCGAGTCTGCTTTATTACTACAGAAAGAAGTAGCTTTCTATTTGGGATCGCAAGTTGCGTCTTTTAGTTATTACTCCGGAGAATTACTTCCAGAGGTTAATCTGAAACAAGAAAGGAAACTGTCATCATGGGTTCTGTTTTTGGCTGTCTGCGCGCTCGTGATTATGAAGAAAATGAAAATCCCAATATTCCTGTCCGCAGCAACTGCTTTGCTCAGCAGATTATGGATGTGGTATGTTCCAAATTTTTAGTCTGTGATATGCATTGGTTTTCTTCTAATGACGAGCATGTTGGGATTATGAAATTGTGTCATCCAGGTTACTATTTTTGGCAAGCCAATGCGCCTTTATCTTTTGTCGTGAAGAACCTACACCTTTTAACTTCATTCAAGATTCTTCCCTTTTTCTCATAAGTTTGATATCTGGTAAGATGATTGATCGGGATGACTGGATGCAACTTTAAGATATTTAGTGACGGTAGAATGCATCGTCTCTACAAGATGACAGCTCCATCATTTAATTCAAGTTATATGACAATCACACCATACTATCCTTTTTAGCTTTGATTTTTTCTTGCCATCAAAAAATCTGGGAGAACTTTAAATAGCAAAAGCCAAAGAAAGAGGAATGCTAAAGTATTTGGATATTACACTGCACCTCAACAGATCAAGTCTGAGACTTGCATAAAAGTTAACCTTTTTTGACATTTCATTATCATAACATTTAATACAAGTTCTAGTATGCATGACAAATAAGGAAGAGAACCATGCTCCATGTAGCATGTCAGGAAAAATGAACGTTTCCCCACTGTTTTAGGGTTTAAAATTTACGCTATTCCCATCCTTTTCCTTCCTTTTAATTTTGGTTACATAGGTGACTAGTTACTGCAAACAAGAGGCACTGGCATGTGATCCATAATTTCCAATGTGCATGACAAATATGACACCATGGAGTTGGCATCTATGTGATCTAGTCATTGAAGCTAATATCTTTGTTTACACTCAATTGAGATAGGACATAATGTCTCATTTGAGACCAGTGCAGGAAATTGTTTGAGATTGTCTGGTCATATGTAGCAAAGACAATGAAGGGGTTGAGGGTTGGTCTCCTGAATACATGTTGAATGATTGGAGAGGATCGAGAAAGACTAGATAACACTTCCATGGAGGTCATGAGAAAACATTGTTAACTTTTCCAATTGGTGAGGATCGAGAAAGACTAGATAACACTTCCATGGAGGTCATGAGAAAACATTGTTAAACTTTTCCAATTGGCCTTCCTATGAACTTATGCTATGTATGATTTGTCTAGCTGACCCCCAATTGATGAACTGTGTCTGACTGGTTCAATTTTTGTAAGTCAGAAAGTGAAAAAGCTCATTTATGTTCATTTCAATGGGCCTTTAGCTACTTGTATGTCACCACTTCAGTTTCACATTACCAAGATGCTAGCATGATTATTTTCCACCAAATCTATTCTAGACCGAGAAAAATATGTGAAGCTTTAACCTGATAAAGCTCTCTCTCTCTCTCCCCCCCTCTGTTGGCATAGTAACTTTGATGAGTTTGGTGTTGTTGAAAATAATAATCTTATGGATTTTAAAGGGAAAAAAGAACATTTTAGTAATGCCTAATTAAAAGTATTCTCATATAAGCAAAACCAGAAAAAGAGTAACTTGCAGGAGAAGCTAAAAAAAATAAGTGTTTAACTTATGTTTATTGCAGGCTGTTACTTTTTTAAGATATTGGCTTCACATCATTTCACAGCAAACTCATTGGTGATGCAGGTGGATTTGGCCAAACCAGAATAATTTAATACATCATGAATCTGACATGAACCCCAAATCTAAATTGGCATATCAAGTCCAAGTCATTGAGTTTTAAATCTAGATTCTCTACCTTATCCAAGTAACAATAAGGGGTTGTTTGGTTGTCTATGAGTTTTTTTCCAAAATAGATAATCAGAAAACATGATTTTTTGTAAAGGATGTTCTAGGAAAAATAAGGAAGAACCTGTTTTTCATAAAACTTAATTATCAGATTTTATGACTTGCCAAATTTGGTAAAACAGATTTTATGGCAAACAACAAAAAGCTCCTTTACTTTCTTCTGTCTACCTATTTTAGTAGAACTTATCAACCAAACATCCCCAAAGTCGTGCAGAATTAGATTCAATCCATTATAATCAAATAGATCTGATTCAGACTTGCTGAGCTTTGAATTGGACCATCAAATTCGGCATGACTTGGACTCAACCCCTATGGGTTGATTCCAGCTCTAAATCCTAGATCCTTATCCAATTCATACAAGATTTGTTTCATGGAGGAATCACACTGCATTAGGCTTGTTTGCACCTATGTGTGACCCTCTTTCTTTCATGTTTCTTTTTTAAAAATCATTTTTGTGCTATGCATTTACCAAACATCAAACATGTGAACAGTTGTTTCCCTCTAAAACAATTCAAAGAAAATGATCTTGTGAAGCTCTCTTGGGAAACCAAAAACAATGCTAAGCCCTTGTTGCCAGAATTTGGTGGCAGTGCAGGGAAGTGGATTTTTTGGAGATGCTTGTAGTAAGGAGGTGCTTAGGGAGCGGGTGCAGGTTGGAGATTCTGGGAAGATTTTGAATTCAGCGCATTACTCTAGGTAGAAGCTTCCAATGGCTAACTGCTAAACACACTATATGCTTTTGCTACTCTTGGTTGGTATTGCAAGCTTACTTTTATAATAACTTATTTAGGCAGTTCACATTTCACTGTCAGTAAAGCATTCTAATTACATGCATACCTATAACCCTTTAGAAGGCTTGTCAAAGGCTAAAGTAGAACCAAACTAACACCTTGTGAGCCGTAGTAGCTGAGGTTCTGGCCATAACTAATATTTTATCTGTCTCTTTGAAACCTGCATGTTTATCACAGGTATATCAGTGCCACATATGAATGTTAAACATTTCTGCACACAGCTTGCTAAATACTGCTTGTTTGCCATGGCGTTGTAGATTCAGTGACCTGGAGGTTTTGTTGTTTTTCCTTGGTAGAACCTGCATGTATTTCAGATTTATATCATTCAGTTCCCTCGG
The DNA here is from genome assembly GCA_021397845.1 of Areca catechu. NCBI lineage: Eukaryota > Viridiplantae > Streptophyta > Magnoliopsida > Arecales > Arecaceae > Areca > Areca catechu. Next base: position 204,919,241 of record CM038051.1, on the reverse strand, counting down.
GTTTTAAACCTTGCATGGTTGCTAGCAGTCTTAATTTGTTCTATCTTAATTTAATTTGTTAAGTTTTTCAACTGTACATCTCATAAGGATTCAGGTTGCAGCAGTATGTTTTAGCATATGATATCAACTTATTTTAATGTGGATAGTTGTGAGCTTCTAGGTTTCCATGGAGATCATTTGAGGGTCACTATTTACTCGTACAAACCCATGATTCTTCGGCTTTATCTCTCCTGACTTCTTTATTCTTGAAATCTTGTTAGGTAATTAGAAATAATTTCTTTAGTTTGGAGAAGCAGTATATGTTTGAGTCAGTTTTGACTGATAATATTACATTGTTGTCATCATCATGTTTTGGAGGTAATGTATGTGGGCCTCGGTATTTGGCTAAATTTTGATTCCAAAAAGCAAATAGTTTTTAGTCTTTTGATGCATGGTGGCTACTTCTGAAATGAGAGAATATTTAGAGAATCAGTTTTATTTGAGCATTACATGTGAATAACAAGCCTTGTTTTTGTTTTCTGTATTATTTGCAGTGCATGGCATTATTTCGAAGAGAACAAGTACGTGTTTCCCCTTCATCTGAGCAGAGGGCAGCTCCTTTAGCCTCTGCATCTCTCCCTGAAGAAAATTCCACGGTTGATACTTACCATCCTCCTCCAAGGCCTTTGCCTTTTGATGAGCCTAGATGTTCCCGGTTACAGCATCGGCATGGGCTTTTGTCAAGGGGCGAAAAACGATCAGCTCATTTCCATGAGGTTTCTCGACCACTAGGGTGCAACAACGATACTGACAAAGAATCAACAGGCACAGCAAAATTGTGGAATAAATCTGACTATGAAGGGGGATCCAAGATATGCTGCCCTGAGTCTTCAGTGGATCACCTGCCAACAAAAGTGGCAAGTGCAGTTACATATGTTTATTCTTCATCTGAAGATGAAGATGTGTGCCCAACTTGCCTTGAAGGTACATTTCAAGAAGCCAGTTCTATGAACTCTTGATTCTAGATACCATGCATGACTAGTTCATTCCCATTGAATGAGATGAACTCGTTGATTTCTTAATGTACAAGAACTTTAGAGTGTAAGGCAAGGTATAGCAAAACATGCCGAATTGGTAAGAAGAAAAGAATATGTAAAAGCTAACTGCTTGGCATTCATGATGCTAGGGGAAGATATTGCCACACATCTTTAATCCTTGGAAATGATCTTTACTTCCAAAACAAAAACAGTTCCATATGGTCTTGTATATACCTTCATTTTCATGTACCTCTGGCTACAGTAAATATTTCCAGTATTGCTTGAGCACGGACATGAGGATAAGACACGGACAGATATCCAAGTGTCTGACTTAGAGAGAGGGAAAAAGAGAGATATAGTAATCTATAGATCACATATAAATTTAACTAAAATATATATTTATACCTTTAGATATTATTTGTTTAAATATTAGAAAGAAATGCTAAAGGGATACTGTTTTTTGACAAATCTTGAAGAAGAACAATTGCTCAGTCCTAATATCAGATTAGAGGATCAAACTCATTGTTGCAAGAGTTCAACTCTTCCGATCTTTAGAAGTCGCTATCAAAGAACTTTATAATTATCCAAGTATCCAATACGTATCTGACTTGGATATGTATCTGATATGAAATTTGGGAGCTAGATGCGAGCATCCAGGTATCACTGAATATTCCACTTATGGAATGAGCAAATTGCTTCATTTAGCATATATCGAGTTAGCTATGAAGCAGGTTGTGTGTGCTACCGGTTATGCTACCTGCTTGTGCCTTCTCTGATTAGGAGCGGCATTGATAATTGAGAATCAAGAAGCCATTTTCCAAGAAATTCAAAGTTATTTATAGTATGATGGTAAAATTTGCTACATGCAGTTGGAGAATGTTTGCTGGTGCTTCTGATATATTCTGATTCATGCATGGTTGCCATTGCTAATTTCTGGATGAAACAAATCTTGACAAAGGACTGTCTAAATGTGGTTTTATGTTATGCTGAAATTTCCTGTCTTGTTCTGAATCTTCCTGGAGGGTAGATTTAGCGAGCAAATATTTCTTTACACAGTATGCTTATCTAATGCAGACTTCAGTAAGCTTGTAGCATTCAATCTAAAGTATTTCTTTTTCCTATCTTGATTTTGTGTGCAGAGTACACATCTGAGAACCCAAGGATCACACTGAAGTGCACTCATGATTTCCACCTCAGTTGTATATACGAGTGGATGGAGAGAAGTGAAGCCTGTCCTGTCTGTGGCAAGGTGACTGGTTCCCCCATTTGGTGCTTCAATTCGTTTAGTGCTGTAAATTTATTCATTTATTGCTTTTGGATTACCTATATCATTTTTAAATCAATTTTCAGGTTCAAAATGTAGCCATGAGGAGTTTTATATAGGGCACTGGTAGTGCAATGAAAATCTAATTTAGTGAAAAATAGATAAAATTTGACCTTCAATTTTGGGTTCCATCATGATTTTTCCTTTCCTAACATTTTTTGTTAACCAGTTATGGGTCTTATCCTGATAGTGTTTTTGGTCTACTTTCAAGTGTGGAATCTACTTCAGAATAGCAAGAAGATTTATTACATGGCTAATCTTCAAAAAACTAATTTTTACATTGGGCAAGGTACAAACTAAAGTTTTTTTTTTTTTTTCAATTTAGAGTCCTTTTAAAGGATATACAAGCTTGTGAAAGGTAATAATACCTTTTGCCCTTTTAATATTAACTAACATGGCATCATTAAACAGCTTTGTAAATCAATCTTGGAATATGCCAAGTTGTCAGTGACTTGGGTCTTTCCCTATTTACGTGGATTGTAGAGATTCACTTATATAAGCCTATCCTGAAGCCTGAAAATATCATTTATGAATAGTGCAAAGTAATCATTGGTGATTAGGATAGAGATAATGAAGCATATTAACACATTTGAGGGGGTATATTTTCAGAAGAACGAGGTTCTGAAAAAAACAAATAACATAGCTTGATTTTTAGTCTGAAATATGGATTTGATGTTGGAGGTTTTCCTATACAAAGAAAGGAAAAGGTTTTGGTAAATCTTTTCACAACAAAATTAAGATGATTTTGCATTTGCTGTACCAGTAAAAATCGAACAGAACTATTGAGTAGTGGAGGCTTAAGAAAGAGTATAGGTTTTACTTACTGAGTTGGTGTAGCTCATTGTATCTTTTTTTTTTTTTTTTTTTTCTCTCTAAGAGCAATAAGATCTAAGCTTGGAGATCATATTAGTAAGATGATTGTATAGCAAAACTTAGTTCTTGATTATAAATTTATGGTTAGCGACTTTATGAAATTTAAGGTTTTGGTATTTTATTTCAAATTTAGTCACTTTGAACTAGTTTTATTTAATTATTCAATGGATGATGGTTTTATCTTTTATTTTTATCTAAGATTATGAATGGTTGGTTTCGTGTTATTGAGGACCGTACCTCTCGGTAGCATGGTCATGTTAAGTCTTAGATTTGGGGTGTAACATTTAATGGTTGCCAAAATTTTCGATCTTGTATCATTGTGCTGTCATTTTCTGGTTTTTTCTTCCTTAAAAATCATTCACTCGCCATGGATGGAGTATGCATATATGCCCTTGTTTTCGATGCACAGCGATGTATCATTGTGCTGCCACTCAAAACTACATGACTAGGTTGGCAAGGCACATTTCCCCCTTTTTTACCCCCTTTTTTTTGGCTTAGGAATTGTTGTTAATTGCTTTCTACTGTCTAATAGACCTGCTCTGGACTTTGGATATATGTTACTTGACAAAGTAGACTAATCTGCTATCGTTAAACATATTGTGGAAGCATGTTATTTGTTACCAATGGATATTGATATGTCTACATCGCTGACGTGGGGCGCGTGTCAGGTCCAGCTGGACACGGTCAGTACCACGTGGATTTTTTCTTTCAAAAGATCTCCCGTACGAGAAAAAGTGCTGCTGCTCCTTCGCCAGGTGGCATCCGAAGACGGGTCCACCTCGGCCGAAGTCGAGCCTCTCTCTGCCACTCCGCCAGGGATCCACCCAGGAGGGGTCCACCTCAGCCGAAGCTGGCGGCCCCTCGCTCCCTCGCCAGGTGGCATCCCAAGACGGGTCCACCTCGGCCGAGGTCGAGCCGGGCCCTCCTGCTCCTTCGCCAGGTGGCACCCGAAGACGGGTCTACCTCGGCTGAAGTCGAGCACCTCCTTGCCACTCCGCCAGGTGTCCACCTCTGTCGAAGCTGGCGGCCCCTGCGCTCCCTCGCCAGGTGGCACCCCAAGACGGGTCCACCTCTGCCGAGGTCGAGCCGGGCCATCCTGCTCCTTCGCGAGGTGGCACCCGAAGACGGGTCCACCTCGGCCGAAGTTGAGCCTCTCTCTGCCGCTCCGCCAGGTGTCCACCCAGGAGGGGTCCACCTTGGCCGAAGCTGGCAGCCCCTGCTCCACCGCCAGGTGGCGCCCCCTGACTGGTCCACCTCGGCCGAGATCAGCCCTACTCTGCAAAGCCTCGGAAAAGCAGAGACACTGGTTGCAAGGTCGCCACTAGAGCCGGCGCGCGCCGCGCCCCATAGGGGGCGCCAGTACGGCCTGCAGTGACACGCAAAACCTCGTTTACACCAGTCAGACGGGGCCCCGCAATCGAGGAACGGAATCCTTGCGGGCAGGAGCCTGAAACGGTTGGAAGCCCACCGTCAACGCCTCGAAAGGAGAGCTCCCGTGCTCGGCCCAAAGCCTCACCAGTCTTCCCCCTTTCGTGACATACGGCGAACGAGGCGGTTCGGCCACTTAGCTCCCGGACCCGAAGAAGAAGGGGGAGGAGAAGGTCCAGAGGTCTCGGGGAGCCCCGTGGAAGGAATGTGGGCTGAGGGCAGTTCGATGGTATAAAAGGGACGGTAAAAACGGACGGAAAGGTAAGTCGAAAGAGGGAGAAAACATCAAGAGAACGATCCTGGGAGGCCTCAAGAAGTCCTCAGGCATGAGCTCGGTGAACCCAGCGCAGGAAGCCGGGCTTCAACTCCCCTCTTCCCCACACTTCTTTCGTTTACATCTCCTCTAAGCACAGGAATCCTTCGGGAACCTGCCTTAGGGGATCTGTTCCATCTTGCCGCTCTCTAACTTGACCGTCGGAGTGCCCCCGCCGGAATCCCCGGCCCGGGTCTCTGACTTTGTTTTGCAGGTCCGGGAGCTTGGAGATTTCGAGGTGAGAGAGTCCGAGACCGGTGCCAGCTCCAGAGCTACAGGCCACCGCAGTGAGATCGGCAACAGATTGGCGCGCCAGGAAGGGGGGTAGAACAGTAACCCCTGTGCGAGCAAGCTCTCCGTGGGCGAAAGCGCACTCCGACCATGGTGGTGACGCGTGGACGCGAAGCATCCGCCAGCCGAGCAGGAGAAGTTCCTTCTCCTCAAGGGTCGCGTAGCCCGGAGAGGGAACTTCCTGGTCCTCCTCAGCCATCCCCGGTGGATGGTCCTTTCGCAGCTGTCGTCCAGCAGCTGCAAACTTTGACCACTGCTGTGCGGCAACTGCAGCACCAGCAGCGCTCCCTGGCCACTCAGCCCCAGCCAGGGGCCCCCGTGGCTCGAGCCACGGGCCCCCGAGGAAGCCTGCGCTCCATCCAAGGCAGGCCCTCCCATCCGCGGGCAGTTTCCAAGCCCCGCAGGAGCCACCAGACTCCCGTAGAGAGGAACTACTCCGGTTCGGCGGATCACGAGAGTCGATCCCCGGCCAACGATGCCGAAGCAGTGCGGCGCAACAGGCGCCATCGGGGCAAGGCCCATCGCCGAGACCGATCGGCACCCCCTTCTCCAGCGGCCTCGGTGGAAGATTCCACCGACAAGGCCATCAGGTGCCAGGCCGAGAGGCGCCTGGAGGAGCACGAGCGCAAGTTGGCGGAGTTCGCCCGCCGCTTTGCCGACATGCAGAGCTCCCCAACAGATCCAGCAGGTTACAATGCCTAACCACCCTTCTCCCGGGAAATCCAAGAGGAACCGATCCCGAGTCGGTTCCGATTGCCTCAGGTGGATCCCTACGATGGGACCATCAATCCCTTGGACCATTTAGAGAGCTATAAGGCTCTCATGAGGGTCCAAGGAGCGACGGACGCTCTTCTATACATTGCCTTCCCAGCCACCCTCCGGAAGGCTGCTCGAGTTTGGTTCACCCGCCTCGAGCTGGAATCCATCAGCTCCTTCCATTAGCTGGAAGGAAAGTTTGTGGCACACTTTGACGCTTGCCGGAAGGTGTCAAGAGAGGTGGATAGCCTCTTCTCTATCCGCCAGCAGGACCAGGAGCTGCTGCGGGACTACATTACCCGCTTCAAGATCGTCGCCCTGGAAATCTATAGTTTGGACGAGCCTGTCGCTATGCTGGCGTTGAAGCACGGGCTCAAGACCTCCCGTCTGACGTATTCCCTGGATAAAAAGCCCCCCCAAGACGTACTCTGAGCTCCTCCTCCATATCCACAAGTATATCCGAGCGGAGGAGGCCGATCGTACTAGGCGAGAGCTGGAAGGGAAGCCTTCAAAGAAGCATGTCCCAAGGGATGCCCCCGGGACCCGGAGGCCTGGACCACCTGCAGATTTTCGTCCAGGCCCGAAGCCGAAGAACGGTGCTGCCCCGGAGAGAACGTTCACCATCTCCTCGCTCCCAGAACGAAGATCCTCATGGAGATTGAAGGTGAGCATTACCTCCGCCAACCTCCTCAGAACCCAAGGAACATTCGTGACAAGACAAAATATTGTCAATTTCACCGCGAGCACGGCCACGACACGGAGGAGTGCCGCAATCTGAAGCGGGAGATTGAGGAGCCGATCAAGAGGGGCTACTTCAGGAAATTCGTGAGGAATGAAGCCCCGGCGGAGGGTCAGCCGCTCCCAGCCTTTCCCCCCGTCCCCGTAATTGACAACCGCCCAACGGAGAAGCCGGTGGGCATGATCTCCTTGGGGATCGGGCGTGCGACGAAGAGAGCCCGGGAGGCGGGAGACCCAGAGAATGTACTCCCCTTTGAAAAGGGGAATAAAAATGAAAATGTAAACAATGATGCAGTGGTGGTCGAGATGACCATCGCGAAACATCCTGTACATCGTATTATGGTGGATAGTGGGAGCTCTGCTGACGTGCTTTTTTACGATGCTTTCTCCCGAATAAATGTCTCATGATCAATTAAAGCCGGTGCACACCCCTCTCGTGGGCTTCACCGGAGATTCGATGGGGGTCGAAGGAGAGATCACTCTCCCTGTCACTGCCGGATCCCCACATCGGCAGAGTACGGTCATGATGACGTTTACCGTCGTCAAGCTCCCATCACCTTATAATACCATCCTCGGCCGTCCTGGGCTCAACCAGCTGGACGCTGTCATTTCCACTAGGAGGTTGCTGGTGCAGTTCCTTACCGCCTCTGGGACGGGAGTAATGAGAGGGACGGCCCAACCCGTTCAGCATTGTCTGCAGACGATCCCGGGGGCCCGGAGTGCTGAGCTCGGCTCCGATGTCGACGACCTCGACCTAAGAGAGCAAGACCCCAGGGGAGGGCCCGTGGAGCGCCTGTTGACGTACCCTCTCGGTTCGGGCCCTCATAAGACAGTGCAGATAGGAGCCCAGCTCCCGGAAGAAGAGCGGGCTCGTTTACTAGAATTCCTCCGGGCGAATGCTAATGTGTTCGCCTGGTCCGCTGCTGACATGCCAGGTATCCTCTTGGAAGTCATCACCCACTGGTTGAATATTGATCCAAGGTGCCGTCCTGTCCGCCAGAAGAAGAGTTTTGCTGCGGAGAGGCAGAAGGCCATCAATGAAGAAGTGGAGAAGTTTCTCGCCGCCGGCTTTGTACGGGAGGTACAGTATCCCAGTTGGCTGGCGAACGTGGTCATGGTGAAGAAGAGCAACGGCAAGTGGAGGATCTGCGTGGACTACACCGACCTCAATCGAGCTTGTCCAAAGGACAGTTTCCCTCTTCCAAAGATCGACCAGCTCGTGGACACCACTTCAGGGCATCGCCTCCTCTCTTTCATGGATGCCTTCTCCGGGCACAACCAGATCCGAATGCACCCGGAGGACGAGGAGCACACTGCTTTCGTCACCGACCGTGGAACCTATTGTTACAAGATGATGCCATTTGGCCTCAAGAACGCCGGGGCCACGTACCAACGACTGGTCAACAAAGTCTTCAAAGACCAGATTGGCCGCAACATGTAGGTGTACGTGGACGATATGCTGGTAATGAGCAAGCCCCCTTCGGACCACGTCGGCGACCTGGCGGAGACTTTCGGTAACCTCTGGCTTCACCAGATGAAATTGAACCCGGCGAAGTGCACTTTCGGCGTGTCCGCCGGGAAGTTCCTAGGGTTCATGGTAACCCAAATGGGGATAGAAGCCAACCCGGAGAAGGTCCAGGCTATCCTGGACATGGAGCAACCCACCTCCAAGAAGCAAGTGCAGCGACTCACCGGCCGGATAGCCGTCCTGAGTCGATTTATCTCGAGGTCCGCTGACCGCTGCCAGCCCTTTTTTAAGGTGCTGAGGAAGATGAACGACTTTATCTTGACGAAGGAGTGCCAGGAGGCGTTCGACGAGCTGAAGAGGACACTGGCGTCTCCGCCGTTGCTTTCCAGGCCCGAAGGAGGAGCTCCTCCTGTACCTGGCGGTAACCTCGGAGGCCATCAGTTCGGTCCTGGTTCGGACTGACGACAAGGGAATGCAAAGGCCGGTGTATTACACAAGCAAACTCTTTCGCGATGCGGAGCTCAGGTATTTCCGGTGTGAGAAACTGATTTTTGCACTAATCGTGTCCGCTCAGCGTCTCAGACCTTATTTCAAGCGCACCCCATTGCCGTTCTGACGGATCAGTCGCTGAAGGCGGTGCTCAGCCGACCTGACACATTTGGGCGTTTGGCGAAGTGGGCGCTCAAGCTCAGCGAGTTCGACATCACCTACAGGCCGAGGTCGGCCATGAAGGCACAGGTACTCGCTGATTTCTTGGTCGAGTATGCAGGCCTGGACGAGGGGGGGAAGAGAGCCCCCAGGACTGGCAGCCGGAGTCAGGACCAGAGGAAGACATCTGGATCCTTCATGTAGATGGAGCCTCGAACTCCAGCGGGAGTGGAGCTGGACTCATCCTCGCCAACGGCGAAGGAGTTATCGTCGAATGTGCGCTCCATTTCCAGTTCGCTGCCACTAATAATCAAGCGGAGTATGAATCACTCCTCGCAGGGCTGAGAGTCGTGAGCTGGGCGTGGCCAACCTCAAGGTCTTCACCGACTCGTAGCTGGTAGCCGGGCAGATCTCGGGGGAGTGCGGGGCGCGGGATACCCAAATGGCGAAGTACCTGGAGCTTGTAAGAACGAGCGCGACAGGATTTCGGTGTTTCAGCGTCTCCCATATACCTCGCGGGGAAAACGCTCGCGCGGACGCACTCTCCCGCCTTGCAACCCTGCCGAACTCATCATTGGGCCGCGCTTACATCGAGCACCTCAAGGCCCCGAGCTACGAGACACCCATGGAGGTCCAGCAAGTCAACTAAGAGCCTAGCTGGATGGACAAGTATATCGAGTACATCATCGATGACACCCTGCCGGAGGACCGCGTGGCGGCTGGCCTCATTAAGAGGAAGGCCGCACGGTTCATCTTAATGGATGGGTTACTGTATTGAAGGTCCTACTCTTACCCGCTCCTCAAGTGTCCGAGACCCGCAGAGGCCGCACTCGTGCTCCAAGAGATCCACGAGGGCATCTGTGGGAACCACGTGGGGGGCAGGATACTGGCATACAAGGCCCTCCGTCAAGGTTACTTCTGGGAGACAATGAAAGAAGACGCAGCTAACTTCGTGAAGAGGTGTGACCGGTGTCAGCGGCACGTTGTGGTGCAACGTCAGCTGCTGTTCCACTCTCCCAGCTCTCCGCTCCATGGCCGTTCGCTCAATGGGGCATGGATCTCCTAGGATCTTTTTCCCCGGCGTCCGGGCAACAGAAATTCTTGATCGTGGCCATTGACTACTTCACGAAGTGGGTCGAGGCCGAACCCTTGGCCCGGATCACGGAGGCAAACATCACCAAGTTCCTCTGGAAGTCAATTATTTGCCGCTTTGGCCTACCGCACACTATTATCACCGACAACGGACGTCAGTTCGATTGTCGGGAGTTCGAGGAGTTTTGCGGTGACATTGGCATCCACCATCGTTTCACTTCGGTGGCGCATCCTCAGACAAACGGAGAAGCCGAGGTAACAAATAGGACCATCTTGCAAGGCCTCCGGACAAGACTGGACCAGGCCAAGGGTAGGTGGGCGGAAGAGCTCCCGAGCATCCTTTGGGCGTATCACACTACCCCAAGGACGGCTACGGATGAGACCTCGTTCAACCTTGTCTTCGGAGCAGAAGCGGTTATCCTAGTTGAGCTCAGCCTACCGACCTTGCGCGTGGAGTAGTACGACGAGACGGAGAACCCTGCCAGGATGCTGCTAAACCTGGACCTTCTTGAAGAAATGAGGGACAGGGCTCGAGTTCGGATGGCTGCCTACCGGCAGCGAGTGGCCAGATACTACAACTCCAGAGTGCGACTGAAGTCCTTCCGCCAGGGAGATTTGGTGCTCCGCCGCGCTGAAGCTTCCCAGCCACGGGAGTGCGGAAAGCTCTCCCTAAACTGGGAAGGCCCTTATAGGGTGGCGGAGGCACTTCCTCACGGGGCGTACTACCTGGAGGAGCTAGGCGGATCCCGGTTCCCTTGGACCTGGAATGCCTCAAACTTGAGGATGTACTACCAATAGTGTAAGGCTCCTTAAACTTTGGCAATGAAATCTTTTTCATCAAATGCTTGCTCTCGTCTCTTAGAATGAGGGCCACCCAGCTCTAAGTTCAGCGAGCATGGACACGGCAGAAGACCTGCGAAGGCACGATGTCCCTCTTACAAAATCCCGGAGAATAGCTCGGCAAGCCGCGCAAGACTCAGATCCAGCCTGCAGCCCCAGGGTTCAGTCCGGAAGTCCCGGACTTCGGTTTGGAAGGCGGGGCAGAACCAAATTCGCCCACGCGATCCCGGAGAACAGCTCGGCAAGCCGCGCAGGCTCAGATCCAGCCTGCGCCCCCGGGGTTCAGTCCGGAAGTCTCGGACTTTGGTCTGGAAGGCGGGGCAGAACCAAATTCGTCCATGCGATCCCGGAGAACAGCTCGGCAAGCCGCGCAAGGCTCAGATCCAGCCTGCGGCCCCGGGGTTCAGTCCGGAAGTCCCGGACTTCGGTCTGGAAGGTGGGGCAGAACCAAGTTCACCCATGCAATCCCGGAGTTCAGCTCGGAACGCACTACGGGACTTAATCCCAGTAGCTAGCGCCGGGGTTCAGTCCGGAAGATGCACAAAAAAAAAAAAAAAAAAAAAAAAAGAAAGATAAAGACAGAAGGAACGAGTTAATGGAAAGATAATTTCATTGCAAATAAAAGTTCCTTACACAAAAGGGGCCCCGACAGGCCGGGAGACCCCAAAGAAAGAAAACACAAAAATAAAATAGAACGTCGCGGAGCTACTTCGGCGCAGCCGCACCCTCCTCGGGCTGGGGGGCACCCTCTCCGCCGGCGCCGTCGACTGGAGGCTGCTCGTGAGCCGCCACCTCGTCACCGGCCGCCGTCGAAGCTCCTCCGGTGGGCTCTTGCCTCCTGCCGCCCAGGACGACCCCGCTGAGGTCGAGCTCGGGGTAGAAGGAGCTAACCTTCTCCCGGCATACCTTGAATCCCTTCAAGGAGTCCACGGCCACCTCCCGCACCTCAGCGATGTACTCCTTGGAGGCCCGGAACTTCGGCACGGCCTCCTGTGCCTCCCTCTTGGATGCCTCCAGCAGCCCATTGACGTAGGAGTTCTTCTCCTTGGCTGCGCTCAGCTCCTTGAGGATTTATTCTACCCGGCGCTCCAGTGACCGGGACTGAGCCCTGAGGCGGGTCTTCTCCGTCGCGTCCTCATTGCGGCGCTGGTTCGAGATCCTCTCCTCCGACAGAGAGGTCTCGAGCTCCTTGACGTGCCCCTCGGCGCGGACCAGGTCGGCTCGGAGAGCCTGGTTATTCCCTCGCAGCTCGACCCCTTTCTCCATGAGGTCCTTGACATCAGCTGCGAGTTTGCTGAGCTTCTCCTCATTCTCGGCGTCCTTGGCGTAGCCGGCGAGGAAGTTCCTCAGCAACAGCACGTCCGTCCCGATCTGCATCGAAAGAGACATGAAGTTAGAACGATCCAACTGGAACTTTAAGGAGTCAGAGCTCGGAACTTACCGTAAAAAGCTGCGGGAGGATCCCGAGCAGTGCCTCGATGTAGTCCCGGCCGCCCCTCAGACGGCGGTCCCGGGAGGTGCTGGCGAACTCCATGACTCTCTCCGCGAGGCCCTGGTTGCGGATCACGGAGCATCGGTTGGTGAGACTTGGGGGTAGAATGGGCGCGTCAGCAGCAGGCAAGGCGGCCGTCCCTTCGCCAAGCGGTGCGGCTGTCGGTGGAGCTGCCACCACCCTGGTGGCCACCGTGGAAGCGGCCGATGCAGTGGCTGGAGCAGGCGTCGCCCGAGGAGGTTTCGGCTCCCTCTCTTCCCCGGCCCTGTCGAGGTCGACAACAGGGACATCGGGCACCCGGGCCCGAGGTGGCCTAGAGGCAGGAGCCGCCACCCCAGGGCCAGTAATGGAGGTGGGCACAGGCACCCGGCTTGCCTCAGTGCGAGCCCTCTTCGCCGGGAGTTCAGTCCCTTCGGCAGCATCCCTCTCCGCGATGCCCTCCATCAGGTTTTTCATGGAGAACTTCATACCTGAGGAAAAAGAGGTCAGTTAAGCCAGTTTAAAAAAAGGGAAATACGGAGCATAAAATGAAATCAAAGGAAGGAGATCCGGGCCTCACTTAGCTCCCGGATGGGACTGATCCCTGCCTCGAATAAGTTCTGCTCTGAGAGCAGAACATCGAGAGCTGGGACCGCGTCACTTAGCAGCTGTGAGAAGACCTCTTGGTCCGCTGGCTCGACCTTAGAGTTCCGGTTTGGAGACCGGTCTGGCTCGCTCCAGGCCCAATCAACATCTTCGATTGAGGCAAAAAAGAAGTGATTCTTCCAGCCCTTGATCGACGAAGGGAGGTCGAACCTGAGGCACCTAGGCCAGGATGAGATGTACCACCAGCCAACATCGGTGGAGTAGCGCTTCAGGGTGACGAGAGCCCTGAAGAGGGAGAAACGGGCAATGAACCCGTGGAAGTGGCCGAAGACGATGAAGGCAAATATGACCCGGATGGCATTAGGAGCCAACTGGGCCAGGACCCGACGATAATGGCTAAGACAAGAGAGAAAAAAGGGATGGAGGGGAAATCGAAGACCCCCAAGGAGGAAGTCCTCGTAGAAGGCGACTCTCCTGGGGCCACTCGAGGTTACTCGATCTCCAGGCCGTGGGAGGGAAAGATGAGTTGAATCCGGGATTCCATAGGTATCCTGGAGCAGAGAAAGATCGTCCTCGGTCATCGTTGAGGCATGATCGGAGGGGCCAGAGGGAGAGGCCACCGGAGAAGGAAGAGAAGAAATGGGACGAGCGGAAACTACGAGGGGAGACCTAGGACCCCTAGGGACACCTATGGTCACAGCCCCAGGCTGGAGCCGCCTACGGACCTCGTTCGGGATCTCTCCCCCCTCCGAGGAAGAAGGCGATGGAGTCCTCAGCCGGGAAGGACCGGCCTCGTCCGGGTTGGAGACAGCGGCGACGCGCCATGAAGGAAGAAGAAAAAAAAAACTGGCACAAGGACTAGGAGATGGAGGAAGATGATGAGGTCGCAGATACTCACCGAAATATTTTGTACCAGAGGAATGGCAATCCCAGGAAGATGAAGGGAGACCACTGCAACCGCCGGCGAAGTGTGAGAAAGTGGAGAGACTTCATTTCCGGAAAGCCCCTCCTTTTCAAACTCAATCGACAGCAGTCGTACGCCTCTTTCCGTTCCGAGCCACCAGATAGCTGCCGCGTGGAGGCACGCTCGACATCGACGCTTCGGTCCGATGACGGGTGGCCCTCCTGCTCCTTCGCCAGGTGGCACCCGAAGACGGGTCCACCTCGGCCGAAGTCGAGCACCTCCCTGCCACTCCGCCAGGTGTCCACCCAGGAGGGGTCCACCTCGGCCGAAGCTGGCGGCCCCCTCGCTCTCTCGCTAGGTGGCACCCCAAGACGGGTCCACCTCTGTCGAGGTCGAGCCGGGCCCTCCTGCTCCTTCGCGAGGTGGCACCCGAAGACAGGACCACCTCGACCGAAGTCGAGCCTCTCTGCCACTCCGCCAGGTGTCCACCCAGGAAAGGTCCACCTTGGCCGAAGCTAGCGGCCCCTCACTCCCTCGCCAGGTGGCACCCCAAGATGGGTCCACCTCGGTCGAGGTCGAGCCGGGCCCTCCTGCTCCTTCGCCAGGTGGCACCCGAAGACGGGTCCACCTCGGCCGAAGTCGAGCCTCTCTGCCACTCCGCCAGGTGTCCACCCAGGAGGGGTCCACCTCTGGCCGAGGTCGAGCCGGGCCCTCCTGCTCCTTCGACAGGTGGCACCCAAATACGGGTCCACCTCGGTCGAAGTCGAGCCTCTCTGCCACTTCGCCTGGTGTCCACCCAGGAGGGGTCTACCTCGGCCGAAGCTGGCGGCCCCTCGCTCCCTTGCCAGGTGGCACCCCAAGACGGGTCCACCTCGGTCGAGGTCGAGCCGGGCCCTCTTTCTCCTTCGCCAGGTGGCATCAGAAGACGGGTCCACCTCGGCCGAAGTCGAGCCTCTCTCTCACTCTGCTAGGTGTCCACCTAGGAGGGGCCCACCTCGGTCGAAGCTGTCGGCCCCTCGCTCCCTCACCAGGTGGCATCCCAAGACGGGTCCACCTCGACCGAGGTCGAGCCAGGCCCTCATGGTCCTTCGCCAGGTGGCACCCGAAGACGGGTCCACCTCGGCCGAAGTCGAGTCTCTCTCTGCCACTCCGCCAGGTGTCCACCCAGGAGGGGTCCACCTCGGCCAAAGCTGGCGGTCCCTCTTTCTCTTGCCAGGTGGCACCCCAAGACGGGTTCACCTCGGTCGAGGTCGAGCCGGGCCCTCTTGCTCGTTCGCCAGGTGGCACCCGAAGACGGGTGCACCTCGGCCGAAGTCGAGCACCTTCCTGCCACTTCGCCAGGTGTCCACCCATGAGGGGTCCACCTCGGCTGAAGCTGGCGGCCCCCTCGCTCCCTCGCCAGGTGGCACCCCAAGACGGGTTCACCTCTGTCGAGGTCGAGCCGAGCCCTCCTGCTCCTTCGCCGTCACCCGAAGATGGGTCCACCTCGGTCGAAGTCGAGCCTCTCTTTGCCACTCCGCCAGGTGTCCACCCAGGAGGGGTCCACCTTGGCCGAAGCTGGCGGCACCTCGCTCCCTCGCCAGGTGGCACCCCAGGACGGGTCCACCTTTGCCGAGATCGAGCCGGGCCCTCCTGCTCCTTCGCTAGGTGGCACCCGAAGACGGGTCCACCTCGGCCGAAGTCGAGCACCTTCCTGCCACTCCGCCAGGTGTCCACCCAGGAGGGGTCCACCTCGGTCGAAGCTGGCGGCCCCCTCGCTCCCTCGTCAGGTGGCACCCCAAGACGGGTCCAGCTCTGCCGAGGTCGAGCCGGGCCCTCCTGCTCCTTCGCTAGGTGGCACCCGAAGACGGGTCCACCTCGGTCGAAGTCGAGCCTCTCTCTGCCGCTCCGCCAGGTGTCCACCTAGGAGGGGTCCACCTCAGCCGAAGCTGGCAGCCCCTGCTCCATCGCCAGGTGGCGCCCCTTGACGGGTCCACCTCGGCCGAGATCAGCCCTACTCTGCAAAGCCTCGGGGAAGCAGAGACACAGGTTGCAAGGTCGCTACTAGAGCCGGCGCGCGCCGCGCCCCGTAGGGGGTGCTAGTACGGCCTGCAGTGATACACGAAACCTTGTTTACACTAGTCAGACGGGGCCCCGCAACCGAGGAACGGAATCCTTGCGGGCAGGAGCCTGAAACGGCTGGAAGCCCACCGTCAACGTCTTGAAAGGAGAGCTCCCGCGCTCGGTCCAAAGCCTCACCAGTCTTCCCCCTTTCGTGACACACGGCGGACGAGGCGGTCCGGCCACTTAGCTCCCGGACCCGAAGAAGAAGGGGGAGGAGAAGGTCCAGAGGTCTCAGGGAGTCCTCTGTAAGGAATGTGGGCTGAGGGCAGTTCGATGGTATAAAAGGGATGGTAAAAACGGGCGGAAAGGTAAGTCGAAAGAGGGAGAAAATACCAAGAGAACGATCCTGGAAGGTCTCAAGAAGTCCTCAGGCATGAGCTCGATGTACCCAGCGCAGGAAGCCGGGCTTCAACTCCCTTCTTTCTCATACTTCTTTCGTTTACATCTCCTCTAAGCACGGGAATCCTTCGGGAATCCGTCCTAGGGGATATGTTCCATCTTGTCGCTCTCTAACTTATCGTCGGAGTGCCCCTACCGGAATCCCCGGCCCGGGTCTCTGACTTTGTTTTGCAGGTCCGGGAGCTTGGAGATCTCGAGGTGAGAGAGTCCGAGACCGGTGCTAGCTCAAGAGCTACAGGTCACCGCGGTGAGATCGGCAACATGTATTAAAGCCCAAATATTATTACATAGATCAGTATCAAAAGAAAGATTTGAGGAGATTTTGGATATTGAAAAATAATTAGTGGCAATGATTTATTCAACTTTGGATATTTGTAGTCTGGCCGTATATAGACATGTATCAGTCTATACTGGGTGATTTCTGTGAGATTGTTGGCATACCGATACAAACCGAAAATGATAAGCACTCCTTGTATCATGTTGGTGAGTGTAGTTTTGTACGAAGCTGTATCCCATGCGATGATATGAATATGTCATTGCATGATGCAATCTGAGGTTTTTATAACATCATAAAGCTCTTCTTGGAGTTCTTGCTGCGCATCCTATCATTCTGTCAAGACATGTTGCTTTGTTATCTTTTTCAGAAAATGGGGGAATCACTACCTCTTTATTGTGAGAATGAAAAAGGGTTTACGGCAGAAAGGGCACCCTCAAGAGAGGTGTTGCCATGCTCGCTCTCTTTTGCTTTTCATCATATGTGTTGCCATGCCTCTAGTCTGTTTTTCTCTTTTTAATGACTATAACTTTGTTTTTTTGGGGACAGGTGATGCTTTTCAATGAAACGACATGATCTCCTGGTTGTAGATCTCGCTCGTGTGATGGCTTGGTGGTTAGCTTTAGAAAATGTAAAGTATGCAGCTGAAGCCATCGAAGCATATAGGCCAAAGATTGTCTTAGTTCATGCCATTCGTTTATTTTCACATTAAATTTGTTATTGGTATGATTTTTTTTTTTGGTTAGAAGTTGATTTATTTGGATTGGTAAGTTGTTGATATTTGGACCTGGGTTTTTTTCCTTTTTTTTTTTTTGATTTTGATTTGATAAGCAGGATGGTTTGCAAATATTACATCCCAAAATCAGAAAATAAAATATTACAAAAATCTAAATGTAAATCGGAAGAAACCATCCAAAATGTGCCGCCAGAGTGATATGCAATATTCTTTCCCCTTTTTTTTTTTTTTTTTTTTTTCTTTTCTTTTCTTTTTTTTATCCATCTGGGAACCAACTCCATGCATGCAGCAGACTTAAGCAGGGACTACAATTTGCAAAATGTTGTTGTGGCATTAAAAATTTTTAAGGTTGCATTTGAGTATGATATCATGTTCCCGATGCATTGTGGCTCATGGGGGCATGGAGATTTGCCTTACGATAAGTGGATATATTGTTGGTTTGGCATGATGTGCCATTCAGACCTGACCTTGGTTGTGTATCACACGGTATCAGTTCTCTTCGACGGAGAACTTTTCAAAGTCCAGCAGCAATAAGAAAATGGTGATAAAAACCTTTGCACGTATGAGAATGGTTATGCTACGACTACATCGGAAAAGGTACAATTTTCTTTCTCAATAAAATATTTATGAGAATTGTTACCGTGCTTCTTAATATTTTTTTAATTATAAAATAAATATTTTAAAATATTTAAATACTATTACTTTTTTTATTTTATCATTAAAAAATATTTTAACTTTTTTTTGATAAAAAAAAGAAAAAGAGGGGGATAAATTTTGCCGTAGCTATTTTCACTGGAACCTCCTTCCGCTCTTTTCTTCTCTCTCCACTCTTAAAAGAAGAAAAAAAAAAAAATAAATAATGAAGAATAAGAAAAAGATGATGATGCCTGCTTGTTGCCCCACTGTCTCTTTCCAAGCTTTAATCATCGTTTGCATCACCCCTTCTAGCTCGATCCTATCTTGCCCTCAGCTCTTCAGCGACCCCCTCTTTCCTGGATGGCTCGTCAGCATCGTCCTATGTCATGTCCCGATCCAATACCTAGATCGGCTACGCGACCGGTCGTATAAGTTCTAGGTTTTATCTTAGAGATCATGCAAGGTCTAATCTTCAATTCAACATCCAAATAGTGGTAATGAACAAATTTCACTAATTATTTATTGATTTTAAGAATTTTTCATAAAATTTAACTAAAATTTAATATAAACTCAGAGATCAACATCTAAACCCTAGCTCCTCACTGACTGGTCCCAAAGCCCAATTAATCTTCGGTATCTGTAACAAAAACATTGAAAAATAGGGGTGAGCTATACAGGCTCAGTAAGTTATCAACACCTCCAGTATACATACACAAATATGTCATTAATAAATAGCAAGCACAAATACACCATACAACAAGATGTCCATCAATATAATAATATATATCCAGCAACATGATGCAAATATGCATACTTAATCACAATCGATACCGACACGGCTATGGATGGCCAACCATTTACTTCACTCTCCTAGTCCTTTTGACTATGGCCACGATCGGCCCGTGGCTCGTCCCACAAGAGACTAGATCCTGACTCACATGCCGAAACCGGTCATGTGCCAGTGATCGCCCCACTGGAGGCCCACAAGGAAAACTAGTTCTGAGTATCACACGAGAAACATGCATCCTCTGCACGTGCCTACCACGCATGGCTAAAATAAGGCAACTAGCTCCTGACTCACATACCGCTCATCGGTCATGTGCTAGTGATCGTCCCGCTGGAGGCCCACAAGGAGACTAGGCCCTTGTATGATCATCGTCGGATTAGAGAGCACCCACAGCGACACAATACACCCCCACCAACACAATGCATGCACCCAATGCAATCAAATACAAATTAAAATATATTACATGCATTTAATAATTCATAAATACATAACATATTTGACATATAATATAAGAGGTCAAGATAACTTACCGAAAAAGATCCACCAACAAGTACCTAGATCTGATCTTCCAAGGACAACGACAATCCTTTCCTCCCTCTCCTCTTTCTCTCTCTCCTCTCTCTCCTCTCTCTCTCCTCTTCCTCATCCACGATGGCGGGGGATCTCACGAGTGAGCCACCGATGGCAGCTCCAACTATCGGGAACCACCCCGGCGATGGACTCTCAGGTAGGTTTTTCTATTCATATATTATTTTTTTTTCCTTTTTCCTTTTTTTTTCTTTTTTCTTTCTTTCTTCTTCTTCTTATCTTCCACGTTACTACCGAGGATGTTGGCCAGGGTTTGGATCTAGCAGTTGATCACCTGTTGTGGTGGCTCCCTCCCCTCCGGGCTGGTCCATGATGATAAGCCAGGATTCGTAGTCGCATCAAGGAACAACGGTGCCATCTCCATCGGGGGCTTGTCGATGAACCTGCCGCCCGACCCAGAGTTCAACGGCAAGTACGCAAAGTCACCGGCTCGACGGGCCATACACTGGATCGAGTTGAGCCGTGCCACCCCAGTCCAGGCCGCCGCACTGGAGAGGCCAGGCGGCGTTGGCCGTAGATGGAGGATGCCAGCGAAGGGGGAAAAACATCGGAGGCGCTTGCAGAGGAAGAGCACAAGGGGGGAGTAGGAGGCGGTGACGGGGGAGAAAACAAAAGTGCGGACCGCAGCAGTGGTGGCCATCCGAGCTACGGAAACCAAATCTCTGGCGAGGGTTTTAGCAGGGGCTCGATCGAAGACGGTGAGAGGGAACAAATTTATAGGGAAAACGGAAGATTTCCTTGCCATAAGGGAAGGAAACTGATCGATGGGAAGTCCTGCGCCTCCATGTCGATTCATCGATGGATTACGACTTTCCCATGGCTTTCCTCCCACGATTTCCGGCGAAGGTTTCGATCGAACAAATGGGAGAAAGAAATCCCCTGTTTTGACCTCTCCGTTGTTTTTTTTTTTCTGGGTTTCGGGTGAAGTCGGCAAGGGCTGCCAACTTTAGCCCACGACGTGCAAAACAGGGTGGGCCTCACATTCTCCCCTCCTAACAAAAATTTCATCCTCGAAATTTAAAAACAAATTTAGATCTTCCGAAACTCAAATATACATGATCCAAAACTCATATATACCATTATGTCCAAATTCAAAATAATAATCTCCATTCTTCCATTACAATACAATTTAAATTACTCCTAATATCTTTAGTCCACCACACTTCTGCTGCGCACTCTGATATAAATTATCAAATTCTCTAATATTTTCCGATACCATTTCTTCGCTCAAAGTAACATTAATAACAAGGTAATCTAAATCTTCTAATAGACTAAACCCATATAAATCTTTCAATACCCATTTCTTTACTAAATGAAACACCGGTAGCAAGATAATCTAAATTTTCTCATAAATCTTAAACTTGACTTGGAGTTTAACATATCTAATAATCTCTAACATATACATATAGGATCAAATAATCCAATCTAAAACCGCTAACATAAATCATTAAAGATTCTATTAAAATATGCATGCCATGTCCACATAATATCATTAAATCTGCTAATAGCAAATTGCAAATCTATACATTATCCCAAACACATTTCCATTATATAATCGAAAGATTCTCTCTCTTAATATCATTAAAGTCCTGCAACATAAACATGTTGCAACATTCTCCAAATTTATAATCCAGAAATTAACAAATCTTGCAAGCTATCATAATCTTCATCCATATCAAATTTAGGATCCCAATATTATTTAATTAAGAAATAAATATACATATTCAGCATAATATAACATACTATACTTCCAGGTCTACACTTCTGAAGCTCGATCTAATCTATTTATCAGAGATAAATATACATCTTATCTAACCATTCAATATCCATAATATACTTACTTATCATGATCAAATAGTATCAACCATTCAATCTTATCCAAGATCAATCTTTACAAAAATCATATTCCAGATCTTATGCACAATATCTAGGAATTAGAAATCCAACTTTGAATCCATTCTAATTAGTCATAACATTAAGTTCAAATATCACAATCCATAGTGATCACAATCTAAATTTTAATATCACTTAATCATATCCTAACTTAATAGTCATCATACTAATTCTTAATCACCTATATCATAGTCTGTAATTACATCAAAATTAGACTTCCAAATTAAATCAAATCCATAACTCAAAATACACCTTCATATATCCATTATCTAGTCTCGATAATATCCTTCCAAAAATTAAGCTAAGAGAATTTAATCATTTTATTTGTGTAAGCCTTCTACACTTAACAAAATCCTTGAAACTATAATATACACATATCAAAGGAACTTAAATAAGTCAAAATCCTACTTCTACCCCACTCTCACTAACTAAGTCATCTTGATCTTAAACCTGGCTCTGATACCACTCTGTCACGTCCCGATCCAATACCTAGATCGGCTACGCGACCGGCCGTATAAGCCCTAGGTTTTACCCTAGAGATCATGCAAGGCCTAATCTTCAATTCAACATCCAAATAGTGGTAAGAAACAAATTTCACTAATTATTTATTGATTCAAAGAATTTTTCATAAAATTCAACTAAAATTTAATATAAACTCAGAGATCAATACCTAAATCCTAGCTCCTCACCGACTGGTCCCAAAGCCCAATTGATCTTCGGTATCTGTAACAAAAACATAGAAAAATAGGGGTGAGCTACACAGGCTTAGTAAGTTATCAACACCTCCAGTATACATACACAAATATGCCATTAATAAATAGCAAGCACAAACACACCATATAACAAGATGTCCATCAATATAATAATATATATCCAGCAACATGATGCAAATATGCATACTTAATCACAACCGACACCGACACGGCTATGGATGGCCAACCATTTACTTCACTCTCTTAGTCCTTTTGACTATGGCCACGATCGGCCCGTGGCTCGCCTCATAAGAGACTAGATCTTGACTCACATACCGAAACCAATCATGTGCCAGTGATCGCCCCACTGGAGGCCCCCAAGAAAAACTAGCTCTGAGTATCACACGGGAAACATGCATCCTCTGCATGTGCCTGCCATGCATGGCTAAAATAAGGCAACTAGCTTCTGACTCACGTACCGCTCATCGATCATGTGCCAGCGATCGTCTCGCTGGAGGCCCACAAGGAGACTAGGTCCTCATATGATCATAGTCGGACTAGAGAGCACCCACACCGACACAATGCACCCACACCGACACAATGCACCCCCACCAACACAATGCATGCACCCAATGCAATCCAATACAAATTAAAATATATTACACGTATTTAATAATTCATAAATACATAACATATTTGGCATATAATATTAGAGGTCAAGATAACTTACCGAAAAAGATCCACCAACAAGTACCTAGATCTAATCTTCCAAGGACAACGACAATCCTTTCCTCCCTCTCCTCTTCTCTCTCTCCTCTTTCTCTCTCTTCTCTCTCTCCTCTCTCTCTCCTCTTCCTCATCCACGATGGCGGGGGACCTCGCGAGTGACCCACCGACGGCAGCTCCAACCATCGGGAACCACCCCGGCGATGGACTCTCAGGTAGGTTTCTCTCTTCATATATTATTATTTTTTTCTTTTTTCTTTCTTTCTTCCTCTTCTTATCTTCCTCGTTACTACCGAGGATGTTGGTCAGGGTTTGGATCTAGCAGTCGATCACCTGTTGTGGTGGCTCCCTCCCCTCCGGGCTGGTCCATGATAATAAGCCAGGATTCGTAGTCGCATCAAGGTACAACGGTGCCATCTCCATCGGGGGCTTGTCGATGAACCTGCCACCCGATCTAGAGTTCAACGGCAAGTACGCAAAGTCACCGGCTCGACGGGCCATACACTGGACCGAGTTGAGCCGTGCCACCCCAGTCCAGGCCGCCGCACTGGAGAGGCCAGGCGGCGTTGGCCGTAGATGGAGGATGCCAGCGAAGGGGGAAAAACAGCGGAGGCGCTCGCAGAGGAAGAGCACGAGGGGGGAGTAGGAGGCGGTGACGGGGAAGAAAACAATAGTGCGGACCGCAGTAGCGGTGGCCACCAGAGCTATGGAAACCAAATCTCCGACGAGGGTTTTAGCAGGGGCTCGATCGAAGATGGTGAGAGGGGAAAAATTTATAGGGAAAACGGAAGATTTCCTTGCCGTAAGGGAAGGAAACTGATCGATGAAAAGTCCTGCTCCTCCACGTCGCTTCATCGATGGATTATGACTCTCCCATGGCTTTCCTCCCACGATTTCCGGCGAAGGTTTTGGTCGAACAAATGGAAGAAGGAAATCCCCTATTTCGATCTCTCCATTGTTGTTTTTTTTTTTTTCTGGGTTTCGGGTGAAGTCGGCAAGGGCTGCCGACTTCAGCCCATGACGTGCGAAACAGGGTGGGCCTCACACCCTATCCACTACTTCTCAGCACTGTCCTATCCACAGTTTCTAATGTTCCATTTATGAAAAATGTTTTTTATTTGAAATAATTTGAACTTAGAAATATTTATTGTACTAATCATGTATGCTGATTTTCTACCCATTAAAATTTAATAATAATAAATAAATAAATAATAAAAATATTAAAATAGTGTTAAGAGCATCATGGTAAAATCCAACAAACATGCGGTTTAACATACATTTCTCCTTATCTTTATGTTATAATGTTAGAAGAGAACTTCAACAGGAAAGTTCACAGATCATGTCACCTGAAACAGGGAAAAACTACATTCTCATGTTTATCAGTCTCAGAATAAACTAACAGGAATACAAAGTTCATTAAATACATACTTCAATGGGCAAAGATATTTCATTGTCCGGTACAAATTACAGGTTAGCCAATGACGTGCGCTCAATATTAAATTACCGGTACAGTTACCATATCTTGTACAAATTATAGTGCACTGGCCTGACAAACAAATAGCTCTTTTAGCTCTTTTTTAGCTCCATCACAGAAACGTTTCCTATATCTTTGCAACGTTTGCATATAATTTTTTATGTGCAATTAGATCCAGGATCTGTTTGGCTCAGAATTAGAATGGGTTGAAGTAAAAATCAAAATAATTATATTCCTCGATATATTTAGCTTGAAATTAGAATCAAAATTATAATAAAATTTAAATATTAAATAAAAAAACTAGATTAAATTTGAAAAAGTAATATATATTTATGAAAATAAGATCCCTTTTTTCACGGTCAAGAGTTGGAATGGGAGGCATTCTTATTCTTACTGCTTTGTCCAATTTCCTTCCATCAAATATCCTTACCATGGCAAGTGCAACGGGCACAGCAACCATATATTTTTTTAAATAAAAAAAATAAAAGGGGTTAAATCCAGTATAGCTATTTCTGCATGTTTCTATCTTATCAGATAATGTTCGATACAAAATATTTAAATTTTTATAATCATTATCTATCTATAGTACTTGCAACTTGTCATATTTTTTATGATAATTATTTTAATAAAAAGGCTTACAAACGATTCATCATGGTTGTACATAAGCATTGATCAGAACAATTTTAATATTTATATATTACGCTATCCAATAAAAAATATTATATTATTTATTTTTTTATATATATGTCTAATATAAATTCTATCATTTAATCAATTCCGCCGTAATCCAAATTTTAGATGTAATGACTATAAAATGGTAGCCAATACCGGAACCACGGCGAGGCGGGACTGGTGGTCCGGACGCCACCGTTTCGGGACGAAACTCAACCGAGGGGGAGTGGGGGAGAGAGGTCCCCTCTGCCCTCTCCAACTGCGTCCGCATTCCTCTTTCGATCTCCTGCCGCTTCCCTAATTCGTTCCTCGCTAGCTCAATTCTTGGCAAGATTTCAGTGCATCTACTCGTTTTCTCCTTCTGGATCTCCTTTTGTGTCAAATCGAGGACTCGTAATTTTTTTTGATATTGTAGCTTTAATTTAGCTTAAACTCTTTCTTTTAGCCACCATTTCGTGTCGTTTTCTTAGCTTCTGGTGGATTGGTTGATCCTGTTGATGGTGCTGTCTGTTTTCAGATGGTTCCTTAGAAAAGAAACCCTAACTTTTTTCTTTCCCTCATAACGTTTTGTTTTCTTATCCTTTTAATTGAACTTTATTATTATCTCAGTATAAATTCTATGATTTATTTCTTGTCTTCGTGAATTCTAATTTAAATTGATCGATGGTTTATAATTCACATGTTGCATGCACGCCAGTGAGTTGTTTTGCTATTCTCCTACGAATGTCATACCTGGCGGTGTTTTTGAGTCTTCAGTTATTTTAATGAACTACAAGGGTTTGGTATTTTGTGGGGTTTTATGAAATGACCGGTCTTTAGTCTCTTTGTTCTCAGATCCCTGTTGTCAAATCGGTTGACTGATGTTTGGTGGTACCTATTTGAAGTTTATTTGGCATGTTAATCTTCTCCTGATCTTTGGTCATTATTGTTAATAAATTTCTAACTCGGATGATATTGTTTTCATTCAAGCTATATGCTTTCATTAATAAAATTTTGGTTGCTTTTATATTTTCAGAAATTTACGTGATTGTCGTAGTAAAAATGGAGATTGATGAAGTATTGTGTGATGTTCGAGTTATAAACCTCTCCACAAAGAGTGTGATATATGTATGGGGTTACAACCAAAGTGGGCAGACAGCGAGGAAGGGTAAGGATTGCCATTGGAGGACTCCAATGAGTATTCCATCCAAACTTTTCAAGGGTTCAGGAGGCGGGGAACCTGCGATGGTTGGATATTGCATGCAGCCGAGAACACACTTCAGCTGTAGCCTAGTTTCTTATGCAAACATATGTTTGAAGTTTGAGTTCAGTGTGACCTTGGTGATTCTTAATACTGTGTAACACCTGAGCTTATCAATGATTAAAAGTCATGAAATTTTTCATAGCCTGCAACAGCCGCTAGTCATTGAGAACTTAAGGGTTTTTGATGTAGTGACCCACTCTTTGGATGAGTAAATGAGCTTAGATATGGGAAGCATGTTCAATCTTTCAAAAGTTCTTTTACAGTGTTTAAGCTTTTAAATAAGAGGTCTAAGAAAAATCAGAAAATTTATATCTGAAATATAAAGAAAAGCAAAAATCTTAGCTACAGCTGAAAATATTCAAAACCTTGGTTCCAAAATAGTTTCTATTTGCACCTTTTTTCCTTGGAGAGGGGGGGGGGAATGTATCTGTCTACAAAGAGAAGCTCATATAATTACGATAAAGCTGGTCCGTTTGGTTCCCTTTTTTTGAATTTGCAGAATTATGTCATAAAAATCCAAATGGAACTTGTATGGCCAAAGATGACTGGCTAACTTTATTGGCCTTTTCTAAAGTAGGCTCAAGTGAATTTGGTTAGTTAAGGGATGGAACTGAGGAGGTTAGAAAGCACCCCTAAAAATTCAAGTTATTGCAAACTGAGTTTGTGAAATCTGTATCCTGTGGAGCCTTTATGCACACCTTTTGGATTCAAAATAAGTAGACATTAAATATCCATGGGCATATCAGACTGCATAAAATTCAATACTTCACATACACATGGAGGGGACTTCACATGAAATTAATGCTTTTTTATATGGTAATTGTGTTTCTGTGATTCTGTCCTTTTAAACAGAATGCTGGCTATTAAGTTTACATCTAATATTTCCCTATTTTGCTCCGTGTTTCTTTCTACATCCTTTATGAAATTACAACAATGTCCTTATTTTCAACATGATGTGTTTCCTTTATCATTACATTCTTACCCCCTTTTGATCGATCTTTTAATATGGTTTTTATGTTTTCATGGATTGTAACATGGAATGATTTCCATTTTCTATAAAAAATTGTATTCTATTCCCAAGTTGTGTATTTTTTGCAAGTACTTGCTTCAGCATGTTAGGTGGTGAGTTTGTTTGTGTTGGCTCGCCAGTCATGATTGCTAAATCTATCTGGAGAGAAGAATGAATTGCTTGATCCTTCCCACCTGTCTTTTGCTGGAAACTTTGTGCACAGCCCACAAAATTTGAGTCTTCCATGTTTCTTTGCGTCAAATCTTTTCTCTGAGTCTGCTGAACAGTAATTGATTATTAACCGCATGTAACGAGATTTTCTCCTTTATGATTACTTATTATCTTCTGCATGCAGATTATACATCAGGTTTCTTGTGGGTCAGTTCATGTAGTGGCGCTGTCTGAGGATGGTCTGCTGCAAGAATGGGGTAATTGATGAAAATATTCATAGGATTTTATGTTTAACTTATCATGACGTTTGGAGTTTAACAACTGCTTCATTGCTTCAAGAAAATATTACTTCTTCATTGATTATTGTTCTATTTATGCTAGAGTTTAATGCTGTTCTCAAAAGACTGCTTTGTAGCTAAAGATCGTATACATGGATGCCTGCATTGATAGGCTGTAATATTACAAAAGTATGTGAGTATATATGCTTTTATTTTTGTATTTTTCAAAGCCAATTTTGAGAAAAAGCTCTGCATATCCTTCCTATAATTTAGTTTTAGTTATTAACTAGATCTGTGTTCCTGTTCTGACAAAGCAGGCTACAATGAGTATGGTCAGATTGGCGGAGGTTTTACATGTGAAGGACTGCAAGGAGTTCATGTATTGAATGCATATGCAAGGTTCCTATATAGAGCTTTGAGCTTGTGAAGATCACACAACTGTCATGCGGGGAGTACCATGCTGCAGCAATATCAGAAGATGGCCAGGTGTAAGTCATCTGAAAAGATGCTAGTTTTTGGACTTATCATCACCTCCAGAGATGAGATCATGTTGTTTTCTCACACGACAAAAGTAGCATTAGTGGACTTACGAGAGCTCTCTAACTGGAAATCCAGTAAAGTTATTAGATGAGACAACAGATAGGAAAGGAGTATATTTGACTAGCCAGTCTTGTGTTCACTTAGATGCATACTCACCAATTTTGGCAATGTTTTTATTCAAGCACAGCAAAGTTTCAAAAAGCAGTTGTGAGGGTGGTGGAGGTACTGCATAGTGCGCATGCAGTATGCAGGTGCGTGCATACATGGGCTTCTATACAGTTGTTATTTAGAAATATTTAAAAATTAATAGAATTCATAATGCTAGATAAAAGTTAGTAAGAAGTCAGAAATAAATAAGAAATTTCAGGGATTAAAGAAATTCATGCATTCAATTCCACGCTTATTTGAGAGCCTATTTCAGTAAAATACAATATGCTAACCTAAAGAAGATGGCAATATTTGTTATGAGCTGTGCTCTAATTTCAGGTATGCTAATGCTATGAACAAATTTACCAATTATCAAATGATGAACCAAAAAGTAACCAGTGCATGATGGTGCATGAGTTTGTTAACTCCGGTCTAAAGTACATAGCTGGTATACAAGACATATAGTATTTAAGCAACTAATTTTCAAAAA
Organism: Areca catechu; assembly: GCA_021397845.1. Taxonomy (NCBI): domain Eukaryota; kingdom Viridiplantae; phylum Streptophyta; class Magnoliopsida; order Arecales; family Arecaceae; genus Areca; species Areca catechu. The sequence goes on along the minus strand of CM038051.1, from coordinate 204,890,615 downwards.
GGCTTAAAAAGTCAATCTTCTTCTTTAGGAAATGAGTTATCATTCATTGTTGTTACAATCCCTGTATGTCTAGGCTGCATATGTTAGCTACTTATGTAGATGTGAGTCACTATAAACCTGGCCCACTTCAGAGCAATCATCAGGTTTTGTGAGGCTTGGCCCATTAGCCAGCTTAACTCTAGCACAGGCCAGGTCCATTGAGTGGCCTGGAGTGTAAGATGTGGCCCAGCCCGGTCCATTGACTGGCCAGTAACTATGGAGTATGAAATTTTTCTGCCAAACAAACAACTAGAAAGCTTTTTCTGGGAAACTAATTTTAAGACCTTTCTTCTTGAAACCAAACAAACCTAAAAGATTTTTGAAAGCAGCATTGTCAAATCTGTTAGATTTTTCATACAGTATGACAAATGACCCTCTGCATCTGACTGGGCACATTAGTCCAAAATTGTCCAGGCAAATATCTTCTGGATTTTGCAATAATACAGGAGTGCTGCAGAGTTTTTCTTAGCTTTCACTACATCTACACCCTTCCTATTCTGTTAAAATCGTAATGACCTGATTTGATTACAAATTTTCTAGGCCGTTACTTTAGTTTACTTTTGCCATCTGATGGAGTTCTGCCATTTTAACTCATGAATTTTTTCAGGTATGCTTGGGGGCTTGGAAGTATGAGACAACTTGGTCATTGCTCTCTTTAGTCAAGAGATAAAGAGCTGCTTCCAAGACGAGTGGTCACCCTCAATGGGATATTTGTTAAAGATGTTGCTGGTGGTGGTGTGTAAATACATGTGCTGTAACCGCAGAAGGCGCCTTTTACACTTCGGGTGGCGAGCAAGCAGGGCAGTTAGGGCTTGGCCCATATAATAGTTTCTTTTCTTGTGTTGCTAATGCATCCTATATGTTACTAAAAAATATTCCAGTATTGGTCATTCCTAATGGAGTGCAACTGGTTACTTGTGGTCATTCTCACACTTGTTTCTATATGAGATGGAAGGATATATGGATGAGGTTATAACAGTTATGGTCAGGCAGCTAATGACAAATCTAGATATGCCTGGTTCCCTCTGCCTGTTGATTGGTAGGCTATTATCAAATTATCACATCTTGTGTCTTTTTCATCATTTAATTTTCTAAACTTAACAGAATTTTATGGAAGGTGTGTTGGAGAGGTTAGGAGACTGGCAGCTGGTGGTGTTTATTCAGCTCCTTTAACTGATGCCTGCTGTCTAGAAGAATTTTGTGAATTCAGACTTGCAGAGAGTGTGGATCTGTCAAGTTCTTTAAAATTTGAGGATGTTGCATGTCAAACTGGTGCAGATGCCTTGGCACGCTTGTGCGAAGGATTGAGGTATGGTCTAACCCAGGAACTTCTTGAAATAGCACTAAATTACTCCTGTAATTAGGTAGCAAGGCTCTTCACCAAGTTAGGAAAACTGAGAAAAACCTACGGTTGGATGTTGTATAAGCAATGGCAGTTGACGAATCCAAAAGCAATGTGCTCAGCAATTTACACAGCACCATGCATAATGCAACAATGTTACTATGAGTTTCAGCTGGTCTCATGGTAATCTTTGTCCACAATAGGCTCATGCTTTTGCTGCACTTCCTCACCTGGCCTTCTGCAAATCCTCATTGAAATTGGTGTGGGCTGTTTAAAGTACCATGATCAGGATCACCCCCCTCCTCCCAACATGTTCTCATTGTTGTGAGTTTGGCATACGATTTTTTTTTTTTCACTCTTTTTTTCTGGTATATAAGTTGCTGATTGGTTAGCTTGTCTTTTGTAGGATAGATGTGATTGAGCAGGGTAATTGTGACCGTGAAGAGAGAGGCCAACAATGAGCTAAGATGAAAGACAGTAATTTGTCAACTTGTCAAATTGAACCATGGACAGTTGCTTCTTAGGTTAATTTGAGAAACAAATAAACATGCAAAGACTACAAGAGTGATTGCCTGGTTTTTCATGCGGCAATCTTCTTTATCAGGTGTTGTACACCCAAAGAGACTAATTACACTCATTCACTGCAGATTCAAAGTTTACCTGCAAGTAGAGAAGTGGAGGCATGGTTCTGGCTGCAACACTGACGCTCCATCCTCTGCATGGTCATGATCTTGTAAAAGTGTTTTTGAGATACTTGACCATTCGATTAAAAAAAAGGATTAGGCAAGCTAACGTTAACCTTGTTTTCCTTTACTGCCAAGTTGCATTGTAACCTACAAAACAATTGTAACCTACAAAACACTTGTCTAGGATAAGTATGAACATATATGAATAAGGTTGAAATTGGATCGGATATAGATTGGATATTGTTATCATAAATCGGATCGAAGAATTGATCAGTTCATATGAACCGGTCGACTTCATAGCTAAAAGATCGACTCAAGAACATATCAACATAAGCATTCAGTCGACGATAATATATAATCTACGGTCGGTCATCGACAAGCATCGGGATAATTAGTTGACTTGCAGTCGGCTGGCCTATCAGCTTCAGGTCCATCAAGAATAAATTTGGTTATTATATTATATAATTGATGACCGTTGCAACAAGATCAAGAAAAATAACTATCGAAAGTTGACATTAATTATAATTAGTTGAGGGAAGATTATCTTAATTAATTTTTCTAACAGTAATTAGTTACAAGAAAGTTTGTTCTAATCATTTTTAGTAAGGATAAATGACTATAAAAAAAAAAGGTAAGAGAAGATTTTCAAGGTAAGATAATCTAAGACTATTTTAAGTTAAGTCAATGTGATCTATTTCTTTTTTATTTATACTATTTTTGAATTCTTCATTCTGTCGTTCGAATTTTACTGACTTAGACATCGGAGTGTTCCTCGTAAGAGAAATTTCGATCCGGATCTGTTTTGCAGGAATCCAAGGTGGTGAACCGGCAGTTCGGGCATTTCATTTGGTTTGTGGAGCTCAGTGTCAATAGATTGGCGTGCCAGATAGAGGAGCTCAACTATGTAAATTATCCTTTCTGGGAAGGCGAATTTCAAGAAAAGACAAGATGATAAAAGGAAGAGCACAGAACGTCTTAATAAATAGGGATCGTCCTATCTCCAACAAGAATGGGGAGTGGAAAATAATGTTGTACCTCCCACATTAAGTATAGAATAACAACAGATTGATATCCTTCTGAATCGAATGGATGCACTGATAGCCATGGTACAAATTTTCAAGAAACTACCCTCAACGGACAACACCAATCGACGGCCTCAATATTCAGTTGTCGGTCTTTAGGAAAGGAAGAACGATGACAAGAATTCACCTGACGGTCATCTTAGGATCGGTGATCTCCTGAACCATGAAGCTCTCGACACCGAAGGCAAGTAAAAAGTCGACTCGGAAGGAAAAGGGCAAGAAGATCTTTATCAGTATCTTCTGAGGACTCCACTCTAGGAAACACACGACGAGGAGTACATGATGACTATGAAAGAAAATTTAGGAAGCTGGAAAAGCTGATCGCAAAGCTTGATGATTAACAAAGGTAGGATGAGATTGTGGCATATGATTCACGGCATCTTTTCTTCCAAAGAATAATGAAGTGATTCCACATCACTTCAAGGTTCCTCAATTGGTACCATATGATGGCACCACTGATCCTCTTGACCACCTAAGAAGCTTCAAGGCACACATGATGATACAAGGAGCTTCTGATAGGGGTGGCAATTTATGATCCGATCCGCCAACCCGATCCGTCATAAACAGGTTTGGGTTTGGGATAAACGGGTTCAAGTCGTAAACGGGTTGACTCGTTTAACCCATTTAATAAATGGGTCGGGTTCAGATTTTTTAGACTCAACCTGTTTAACCCGTTTAACCCATTTAATATATGGATCCCGTCGGGTCGGGTTAGGTAAATAGGTTATCTATTTATTAAACAAGTTAGGTTGGGTTGGGTTGGATAAACAGGTTATTGAATTGTTAAACGGGTTAAACAGGTCGGGTTATGTCGGGTTAGCAGGTTATCCGTTTAATAAACGGGTTAAACGGGTCGGGTTACCTATTTATTAAATGGGTCATGTTCAGGTTCTAAATTATAACTCGTTTAATAAATAGGTCGGGTTCAGGTTGAGATTTTTTTGACCCGACCCGTATATGACTCGACCCCTATTTGCCCGACCCGACCCGATTGCCACCCCTAGCTTCTGACACCTTGCACTACCTTGCTTTCCCTGCTACTTCGAAGAAAGCTACTCAAATGTGGTACTCAAGCATTTAGCTAGGTACAATTCATTCTTTTAATGAGTTGGAAAAATTGTTTGTATCACATTTCAGGACTTGTCGAAGGATGCCTCGTAACTCGGACAGCCTCTTCCTTTTACAGCAAAATGAAGGATAAAGTCTATGGGATTATGTTGCCAGATTCAACTCCACCACTCTTGAGATCCTCGATCTCAATGAACACGTGGCCATGTCTGTCATGAAGAAAGACCTCCGGTTATCTAGATTCACTTTCTCTCTAGAAAAGAAGTTTTGTACAAGCTACGCTGAACTACTAGCAAGGGCACAGAAATATGCAATGGCTGAAGAACAATTAGCTAGTCGGTGCCAGGCCGAAGGGAGGTCTATTTCTAAGAGAAAGAATGACAAGATTCCGGAACCTCGACCCCCTAGCAATGGCAATACGCTGACTTGACGACGCAGTCCCAAGTCCAAGAATCTGATCAGCAAATTCGATGCATACACTCCTCTCTCTCTCAAGGAAAAAGATCTTGATGGAGATAGAGAAGAAAAACTATCTTCAAAGGCTTCGCCCAATGAGGGCACCCATTGCTTCAAGAAACAAAAATAAATATTACCGGTTCCATCGTGATCACGGGCATACCATTGAAGAATGCATCCAGTTCAAAGATGCAATTGAAGATCTGATCAAGAGAGGATACTTGGAGAAGTACGTCAACAACCAGGAGCACCGAGCCGAAGTTGCTGCCCTCAAGAAAGTCGCCGAAGAGGTGGAACTTCCTAGTCAAAGGCCTACAGACGGGAGAGTAGGCAGCTGCATCACCGATCTGACTAGAGGAGCGGAGTTGAGGAAGACACTCCCAAAAAGTATAGGAGCAACAATGCCATATGCTTCTTTGATGACGATCTGCAAGGAATCCAGACTCCTCATGATGACCTTGTAATTGTATCAGCTGTTATAGCCAACTATGATATAAGAAGTATTTTGGTAGATAATGGAAGTTCTACAGGGGTCTTACTTTATGATGCTTTCATCAGGATGAATCTATCCAAAAATAAATTACAAAGTTCTTCAATACCCCTGATAGGATTTGGAGGCAATCCGGTTAGAGTGGAAGGAGAAATAATATTACCGGTGACTATTGGTACGGAACCATTTCAAAAAATACTTCCCGTTAATCTTGTGGTCGTACAAACGCCATCGACATATAATGCCATATTGGGACGACCCGCTTTGAATAAGTTCCGTGCTATTGTATCAACATATCACATTCTAGTACGATTCCCGACTAGAAATGGGATCGGAGAGATGAGGGGAGACCAAAGAGTCGCCTGACAATGCCTGATGATACAAGATAGATAGTCGGTCGACCACATGACCCTAGAGCAATTGGATCCAAGAGATTAGATAAAAGAATGTGGAGAGCCAGTTGAAAGAACCATCTCTATACTATTGAGAGAAGATGATCTGACAAAAGTCATGCATATTGGGAGTCTACTCGATGAAGAAATGAAGACGAAGCTGATCTATTTCTTACGGAGCAATACCGATGTCTTTGCTTGGTCGGCTACTGATATGCCTGGGATCCCAATTGAAGTCATTACCCATTGATATAAGGTTAGCCCCGACCACAGTCACAGGCCAGCCCAACAGAAGAAAAGAAACCTTGCCCCAGAAAGATAAAAGGTGATTGATGAAGAGGTAAATAAGCTTATTAACACTAGGTTCATAAGGAAAGTCCATTATCCAGACTAGCTAGCTAATGTAGTAATGGTGAAGAAAGTCAATAGCAAATGGAGGATCTGCATTGACTATACCGACCTTAACAAGGCTTGTCCAAAAGATAGCTTTCCATTATCAAAGATAGATCAATTGGTTGATGCCACTATTGGACACCAACTATTAAGCTTCATGGATGCTTTCTCAGGATATAATCCAATCCAAATGGATCCTGAGGATGAAGAGAAAATGGCATTCATAATAGAGAAAGGGTTATATTGTTACAAGGTGATACCATTCGGCTTGAAAAATGCTGGAGTGACATTCTAAATGCTGATCAATAAGGTCTTTGAAAAGTAACTTGGAAGAATATAGAGATCTACGTCGATGATATAATCATAAAGAGCCTCCAAAAGATCGATCACATTGAGGATTTAAAAGAATCCTTTAACGACTGAGACGTCATTGGAAGAAGCTGAATCTAACAAAGTACGTCTTTGGAGTGACATTAGGAAAGTTCTCGGGATTCCTCATCATCAAACGAGGAGTAAAAGCTAATCCAGGAAAGATCTGAGCGATCTTAGATACGAGACATCCCTCTAATAAAAAAGAGGTACAGCAACTGACCGGAAAAAATTATCTCGTTAAGCCGATTCATTTCTAGGTCGGCTGAAAGATGTCTTCCTTTCTTCAAAGTCCTATACCAGACAAGAGGTTTCGAGTGGTCAGACGACAACCGACTTCCCTCGAAGAATTAAAGAAATACTTGAGGAGTCCTCTGCTCTTAAAACCTCAAGAAGGTGAAATTCTCTACCTATACCTCTCTGCTTCGGACAAAACTGTCAGCTCTGTACTTGTTAGGAAGGAAGTCGACAACATATAAAAGTCGATCTATTATACTAGCAAAGTTCTACATGAGATCGAAGTAAGGTATCCAAAAGTACAGAAGCTTATATATTCGTTGATCATCGTAGCAAAATACCTTCGACCTTACTTTCAGTCTCATTCAATCGTGGTCTTGACGGATCAATCACTAAAGGCCATCCTCCGATGCCTCAACATCTCAGGAAGGATAGCTAAGTGAGCTGCTAAACTAGGTGAATTCGATACTACATTTCAACCTAGATCAACCATGAAAGTCCAGGTATTAGCCAACTTCATTGCTGAGTGCACCTGGAACCATGAAGACAATCGTCGGATGTCCGACGAAGGAGAGACAGCCGAAGAAGATTCGGAATCCACATGGGTATTCCATGTGGACGGAGCATATAGTTTCGTTGGTTATGGAGCCTTACTTATACTTGTCGACCCCGAAGGTCAAACTATGGAGTATGCCATCTGTTTCTCTTTCCAAGCTTTGAACAACCAAGTAGAATACAAAGCTCTCATAGCAAGACTCAGGATTACCAAAGAATTAGGAATTTAAAAGATCAAAGTCTTCTTGGATTCATAGTTAGTGGTGAATCAAGTGAAGGGCAAGTTTGAAGCCCGAGACACCATCATGATGAAGTACTTAGAAAAGGTACGGGATCTGATAATCTGTTCGAAATTCTTTGAGATATCTCATGTTCCATGGACAAAGAACTCCCGAGCCGACACCCTCTCCCGACTGGCTACCACTACTTTCAACTCCCTTGGTCGGACATTCATAGAATACCTTGAAAACCCCAGTATATCAGAGAAAGTCTCAGAAGTGCATCAGATTGAGCACGAACCCTGCTAGATGGACCTTATCTTCAAATACCTGAATGAAGGGATGTTGCCAGGAGACAAGGTCAAAGCCAAGCGAATACGCTGGATGGCTTCTCAGTATATCATCATGGATGGAGTACTCTACAAGCGATCCTTCACACAGCCCCTGTTGAAGTGCTTAGGGCCGTCGGATGCCGACTATGCCCTAAGAGAAGTATATGAAGGTATATATGAAGATCATCTAGGGGGCAGGTCTTTAGCCTACAAAATTATCTACCAAGGTTATTATTGGCTGACCATCCAGAAAGATGCAGTTGACTATATCAGAAGATGTGACCAATGCTAAAGATACTCCAATATCCAAAGATGTCTCGCAAGTTAGTTGACTCAATTGACAGCTCCATAGCCATTTGCTTAATGGAAAATGGATATTCTTGGCCCGTTCCCTCCAGCTTCCGGTCAACGAAAATTCTTCATAGTGGCCATTGATTACTTCATTAAGTGGGTCGAGGCTGAACCCTTGGCACACATAACTAAAGGAAAGGTCAAGAACTTTGTCAGGAACTTCATAATCTTCTAATTCAGAATCTCTCATGCCATCATTATCGACAATGAAAGGCAATTTAATAACCAGAAATTTAAAAATTTCTGTGATCAGTATCGCATCCTCCACAAGTTGACTTCCATCGAGCATCCTCAATCCAATGAAGAAGCCGAAATAACCAATTGGACGATTCTCTACTATCTGAAGACTAAACTAAATGATACCAAGAGGCTTTGGGCCGAAGAGCTGAACTCAGTCATTTGGATATACCGGATGACCTCCAGAACGGTTATGGGAGAGTTCCCGTTCAATCTAATATATGGTAGTGAGGCGGTCCTTTCAGTAGAAGTCACATTGTAATCTTTAAGGATCGATCGCTTCATAAAGCCTGAAAATTCAGAATATCGTAGAGCTAACCTAGATCTACTTTAAGGCACTGAACTTCAAGCTTAAATGAAGATGGCTATGTAACAACAAAAGGTTGCCAAATACTACAACTCTCGGATTAAGGTACGAACCTTTTGACCCGGAGACTTAGTCTTGCGAAAATCCAAAATATCTAGGCCGACAGAACAAGAAAATTTTTTTTCTAATTGGAAAGGACCTTATCAAGTTATTGAGATCGTACACCCCAGAACCTATTGACTTGAAAATTTGGATGCTTACCGAATGTCTCGGACTTGGAATATAGAGAATCTTCGTAAGATTATCAATAAAGTTCTTTCTGATATTTTCATTAAAGTGCTTAAATAGAGTGGGCCTAACCAGCTTACCCTATCGGTATGTCCGACAAGTATAAGAGTAGGCCCGACCAGCCTACCTTATCAATATGACCGATAAGCGCAAAAGTGGGCTTGATTAGCCTATCCTATCGGTATGACCGACAAGCATAAAAGTGAGCCTGACTTGCCTACCCTATCGAATGACCGATAAGTATAAGAGTGGGCATGACCAGCTTACCCTATCGGTATGTCCGATAAGTGTGCACGTGGCCTAATCGCCTACCATATCGGTAAAACCAATAGATGAACAAATGGGCCTCATCAGCCTACCATATCTACATGATCGGCCATGATCAGTGAAGAGTTGAACCGTACAAAATTATTGCACCGAAGTCATACCCCTTTATGGACGAAGGTGCCCTTATGTGGCTATGTTGCTAAGCTATCATACCAAAGACTCCATACTTGGAAAATTTCTAAGTAGAAACTAAAGTTTGTTGGTACATGACTATCCGATGACTTTATACTTGAAAATTTCTCAAGTGAAAGTATGTTAGTCATAAAACTTTTTACACTTAGAAAAATTTTCAAAACATTTATCACAAAGGACACGGGTGGAAGAGAGAAAAGCTATTTTCATCCATTATCAAAAAGCTCTTTACATTGTTATCTTTTTACAAAAAAGAAAAGAAAAAAAATACAAGAGGATCAGGTATCTACGGCTGGAGCAAGGTCATAATCGGCCATAATGGGGATCTTGTTAGGCTGCTCTATGATCTCATCAGCTTGAGCCTACACCACAGGCTCTTCGACATTATATAGGCATATCTTCGAGATGTTGAGACCAGGATGAATCTTGAGGACCTCTACGAGGCAGTCAGAGAAACTTATCCTATAGATGACTACCTCGGCCTTGATCATTTCATCCTTAAAGTCTGAAGACTTCTTGTAGTCCTCGACAGCACAGATGACCTGCTCCTTCGTCGACTTCATTTCTTTGGCAGCCTAGTCAGCCTTCTTTGAAGCCTCTTCGGCTTTCTTCTGATTATCCTTGGCTATCTATTCCAAGAAATGGATCTTCTTTTTCTTTTTTCTTAGCTTCGCCTCCTGTTCTGCTATTTGGCTTGGGCCTTCTTCAAGTTGACCTCCAAAGATTGAATAGTGGAGCTGCTCTGGTTCAGTTTCTTCTCCATGGCCGATCTTAATTCTTCGGCCACCTCTTTTTTGACTTTCGCCATTTCAAGCTCATGATGAAGGCCTTTACTGAGCTCTGCGAATCCTGATATACCTTTCTTTATCAGGATCACTTCATGAATAAGTTGCGACGTTCAACATAAAAGTTAGTTATATTTTTCATAATTTTAAAAAGGGAAAAAAAGAGAAGGAGGATTTCTTACCTTCAAAAAGTTGGGGTACAGTGTGTCGGCAATTGCATCTAGCTGACAACTCCTGGTGACCTCCCAATCCTTCGGGAGGATTGTGGCCTTGATCAGCTTCTTGGCCAGATCGAGATTTTTTAATCCCCTCCCGTCAGAGTAGATTGTGAAATCTATCTCATATTCTCCTTTAAGGGGATGGTTTCTCTCTGGGCCCCCTTTACTTGAGGAGTTTTGTCCTTATCCTGATGAGAGGGTCGAGGTGATGAAATGCCAGTGATTGAAGTTGGCATCGACTGCCTCGAAATCTGAGTTGGTGTAGTAGCTCTAGAGCGGAGTTTAGTTAAAGGGACATCATCATCGTTGGACATCATCCTCGTCGGACATCATCCTCGATATCACAGGAGTGTTCCCTGTGGCTGGGGCGATTGTGGCTTCATTGGCCCGAGCTTTCTTCGTACCCTCCGGCTTCACTAGAGGGGCTGGTGCAGGCCTCTTACAAATGGTCTGATGAAGCTTTTCAAAGTCTGGATTCATCTTTTTACCTTTGAAAATGAAAGGGCGATTGCAATCAGTCACCAATTAATAAAAAGAAAAGGATAGAACAAAAGCTATGTCTTACGGAATGTACCTAAAGACGAAGGCATACTAATTTGAGTGATATAAATTATGCTCACTCAGCAGCTCCTTTATCGGAGGAACTTTGAATTCCGAGAGCTTATCGAAGTCCTCCCAATCAGCTATCATAATCTTCTTCCCGTCATTGGCAGTCAGACGAGGTTATCTCCACTCAGTGTTAAAACCCCAGTGATGGGTAGAGAACAGAAAGAAAAAACATGACTTCTATCTATGGATAGCAGATAGTAGCCCTATGATGAATTTCTGACCAGGGTGAGGGCTGATAACCCACCACCTCTAGTCATGAAAATCCATCTTCAGTACGAAGAAAGAAATGAACAGAGAAGTCCTCGGCACTATGTTCAACTCATGATAGAGGACCAAGAAGGCATAGATAACCCGAATGCTATTCGGAGTCAGCTATGCCGAGACTATATGGTACAAGTTGAAGATCTTGACAAAAAAATGATGTAAAGGGAACTGAAGACTAGCCTTCAGATAGTCTTCGTACACCGATATAGTACCGGGAGGAGATCGGTTTACCCTTTTCTCGGAATGAGGGACCAATAAAGGAAGAATTTCTGGGATTTTGTAATATTCCCATAAGGAAGCTAACTTAGAAAAAGAAAGGATACTCCCGATTGAGTCTAGCCTCAGTTCGAAATCCCTTACCCTAGAAGGACCTACAGTACCAGAGGGGTCACCCTCTTCCCTATCGGTAGGAAGCCCGCCGGTGGCGAAAACTCTTAAAGACGTGACCATGGATAAGAAAGGATGAGATCTCTAGCATGAGAATGACGGGAAAACCTGGAAGAACAAGGACTTGAGGTTGAAGCAGGAATGAAGACTTCCCTAAAAGAACTGAGAGCAGGAAGATCCATTCTAAGAGGGAGAAACCCTTTATATAAGCAATGACAATGATCCCGATCTCTTCCTTGAGCAGTGTGAAGCACTTTCGATCATGCCACGTATACCAATGCCAGTCATGGGTACGAACTACTATGAGGCAGAAGCCGACTTGACAAGAAAAAAACTAGCCTATTAGCTTTGATCCGCGAGAATCTAGTTGATGGCCAAGATGAAGCCTTCGTACAGCACCAGATGTCTGCAATGGTGCCACGTTTCACAATCCAGGCCAAAGATGAAGAGTCGACCTGATCACCGAAATAAAAAGAGGACATAACTCTTGAATCCATGCAAACTTTTTCGACACCGATGAGAGCCCGACATCTGTCCAAAGCACAACACTCAAAATAGAAAACGGTTAAGGCTGCCAACTAGGTCTGAGATTCACCATCATTAGTAATCTTATCCTCCTCTCCCGGAAAAAGACAAAAATTAATACTCTCATCTTTCAAAGCAGTAATTTGCTTTGAAATTGAGAGTGGGGGGCAAATGTTATGATAAACCGGACCGAAGGATTGATCGGCCCATATGAACCGATCGAACCCGTAGCTAAAAGATCGACTCAACATGAGAATAGATCAACATAAGCATTCAGTCGATGACAATATACGACCTGCGGTCGGCCATCGACAAGCACCGGGATAATTGGCCGACATCTAGTCGCTGGCCCACTAGCTTGAGGTCCATCAAGAATAAGCCTGGTTGTTATACTATATAACTGATGACCGTTGCATCAAGACCAAGAAAAATAACTACCGAAAGCTGATAGTAACTATGATTAGCTGAGGAAAGATTATTTTAATTAACTCTCATAATAGCAATTAGTTACAAGAAAGCTTGTCCTAACCATTTTCAATTGAGATAAATGACTATAAAATGAGGTAAGAGGGGATCTTCGAGATAAGAAAATCTAAGACTATCCTAAGCTAAGTCAAATTGATCCATTCCTTTTCCATCTACGCTCTCTTTGAATTCTTCATTCTGTTGCTCGAACTCTACTGACTTAGGCATCAGAGTGTCTCCTGCCAGAGAAATTTCGATCCGGGGTCTGTTTTACAGGAACCCAAGGTGGTGAATCAAGGGTTCGGGCATTCCATCCAATCCATGGAGCTTGGCATCAATAGATACTAGTGTATCTATATTCATATTTATTTTATTTGACGAATACATGCATGGATATGGATATTAATTGGATACAAAAATTTATATCTATATTTGTTTTAAACGGCTATGAGTATTATCAGGTCTCGATCCGATGCCCGAGTTAGGCATTCGACAGATGGCTGCATATCTTTAGGATTTAATCCCATTAAATATGCAAGGTCTATCTAGTTTTTAATTTTCAAATCTTTCAAAATACTAGAATAAGTCAAACTCATCAAAAATTTCTCCAATTTTTAAGCTTCTCACAATATGATTTTAAATCCTAATTACTCCGTAGCATCTAAAAAAGGAAGAAAAATATAATGACCTACATGAATCCAGTAAGTTATCGATCCTCTAGTTTACAAAGTATAAAATTTAATGATTATTCATAAAACATAAATTCATGAAATAAGTCAAATTAATCAACATAAAATTTTTATAAAGTACAATCAATATAAGATTTTTATAATATACAGTTGATAACAATACATTTCCAAAATAAAATAATCAAGAATGGTCATCCATTCCCCTTCATTTTACTTTCCTAGTCTCTCTGACTATGGCCATGATCGGTCCTTGGCTAGCCCCCGAAGAGACTAGATCTTGATTACATATACTGCCTGTTGGTCATGTACCAGTGATCGCCCCACTAGAGGCCCAAAAAAAAAACTGGCTCTGATATCATACGAGATAACGTGCATCTTTAACATGTAATGGCGATCGCCCCATCGGCTAGGTCTGGAAGAAAACTAGCTCTTGACTACACATACTATCCATCGGTCATGTACTAGTAATCGCCCCACTAGAGATCTAAAAGGAGACTAAATTTTAACTCGTATAATCATAGTCGGACTAAAGAGCATAACAACCAACAAACAATACGTTTTTTGAATGTAAGTAAATACAATCATATTCAAAATAAATACTATTTAACTCAATATTTTGCCATAACATGTCCATGCATAGCATACATAAAATATTCATTTGAATAACTCATCACTTCAAAGCCAACTAACTATCCAATTACTTAGATCAAACTTATATCACATCATATAATTATATCAAGAGTAGATTTTCAGAGTAAGTCAAATGCTGAAACAATATAATATAAATATAATTATGCATCCATATATCCAATTCCTATCCTTGATAATATTCTTCCAAAAATTAAGCTTGGAGAGTTTAACTCCATATTTTATTTGTACAAGCCTTCTATACTTATACCCAACAAAACTCTTGGGACTATAACCTACACTCGTCCAAGAAAATTAAACAAACTTTTAGTATTGATAATTATTTCAAGATATTTAATTGAAATTTTAATTTTACGCCACTTTCACTAACTAATGCTCTGATACCATTAAATTTGTCATGCCCTGACTCGATGCTCGAGCCAGGTGTATGACAGACGGTCGCAAATCTTTAAAATTTAATCCCATGGAATATGCAAACCTAGCTTTTAACTTTTAAATCCTTCAAAATACTGGAATAAGTCAAACTCATCAAAACTTCTTTCAATTCCTAAGCTTCTTACAACATGATCCCAAGCTCCAATTACTCCGTAGCATCTAAAAAAGGAAGAAAAATATAATGAGCTACACGAGCCTAGTAAGTTATCAATCCTCTAATTTACTTAGTATAAACTTTAATGATTATTCACAAAACATAAATCCATAAAATAAGTCAAATCAATCAATATAAAATTTTTATAAAGCATAATCAATATAATATTTTTATAATGCATATTTGACAACAATACATTGTTAAAATAAAACAACCAATGATGGCCATCTATTCTCCTTTATTTTACTCTCCTAGTCCCTCTGATTATGGCCATGATCAGCTCGTGGCTATCTCGGGAAGAGACTAGATCCTGACTACACATACCGTCCGTCGGTCATGTACTAGTGATCATTCCACTGGAGGTTCAAAAGGAAAACTAGCTCTGATATCATACAAGATAATATACATCTTCAATATGTACCGACGATCGTCCCGCTGGTTAGGCCTGGAAAGAAATAGCTCCTGACTATATATGCCATCTATCGATCATTTATCAGTGATCACCCTACTAGAGGCCTAAAAGAAGACTAGATCCTAACTTGTATGATCATAATCAGACTAGAGAGCATAATAACCAGTAAACAACACATTTTTTTGATGCAAGTAAATACAATCATATTCAAAATAAATGCATATTTAACTCAATATTTTACTAAAACATGTCCATACATAGCATACATACAGTACTCATTTGAATAATTTAATAATAATTAAATCTTTAAATCAAATCATATATAATAAAATATACCAGGGGTAGAGATAATTTACTGAAAATTGATTTTATCATGAATACACGACTCAAATCCTAGATTCTTGGCACTCCCTTACTGATAAGGACAATGAAGGCTCTGACAAAATAAGTTATTTAAATAATAACCTTTAATCCAAGAAAAGAAAATAAGGTAAGAGATTTTTGATCTGGTCTAGGATTAGACTCGATCTAGATATCTATTTAGATCCAGTCGATAGAGATTGGGTTAATCAACAAGAAAACAATTTAAATCCCCAAATCAAATTGATTTCAAGATATTTATTTATTATTATTATTATTATTACTATTTCTTTTCTCTCTCCTCTTCTCTCTCTCTTTCCTCTTTCTCTCTCCTCTTTCCTCTTTCTCTTTTCTTTCTTTTTCTTTTTCTCTTTCTCTTCTTTTCTTCCCTTCTTTTCTTCTTGGTTTGGCCCGAACATGCCTCCCATGGTTCTCGGAAATCATGGAAGGGGGAGAATGGGGAGGGGGGTCTATCGGACTTGGCGAGACAGAGGGTGATCAGGCAACGCGATCATCGACATCCATCTAGCTCGAGGAGGCTTGAAGAAACCCCAAAAAAATTCTTTTACTATTTTCTTTTTTAAGAAAGATCTATGAAAAGGGAGCTTACCGGCATCGATGAACGCATGGCTGACCATCGAAGAGGAGAAAGATGATGAGATAAGGATTGAGTGTGCTTGCTTCAAGGCCAAAAGAGGAAAAAAAATTAAAGAGAAGAATGGATAGATTTCCTTGCTGTATGGAAAAAAACTTGGTCGATCAGAAGCTTCATCCAAACCCATCACGCCATCGGACTTCTCCCTCTCAGCCATGGTGGTCCGATCGAGAAATCTGACGAGCTTCTCGCTCGGATAAGCAGATATTTCATCCATTGTTTCGAATTTTTTCTTTGCTTTGAACCAAAGTCGGCATGCCCTACCGACTTCAATCCAAAATGGTTTAAAAGGCCGATTTTCATAATTATAATCAAATATTGGAAATATGGATATAATTCGAATAATTAAATTGTATAACTATAAAAATCAAAGATATTATTAACTAGAGAGTAAATCAAGTTAATATCATGTTAATATGGTCACATATTTTTTCTAAAAATTAATGAGTATTTTATAAAATTAAATAGAATTACAAGTATAATCGGATATCCGGATATAGATCTGATAGTCGTATATATATATATATATATATATATATATATATATATATATATTATGAATATGGATATTAGTTGGATGCTTAAATTTTTATCTATATTTTGATGCAGAACAAATAAAGGGATGCGATGCGGAAGTAAATTAAGATTAACTAATTTTTTTGTTGTTTTTATATGTTTGTAGAAGTTGGCTTCAAATCAAAGAAAAGTTAACCTAACATTGAAAGATACTAATATGATAATCGAAAGCACAATTTTAAGGAAACTAAATTATCAGAGTAGTTCAGAAGCAACGGATCGCTGGGGGTTGAGAAACTCCCAGACCTAGGGTTTCGCTCCGAACTTTCAACAGAACAGAAATAAAGAGAAGAGATGGTTTACCTAACCAGACAATGATCTTCACAGATTTTGGTGGAAGAACTCTCCCGAGCAGATTGTTGGATCCTCGGATTCAGATTTCTTCGCAATGGATCCTCCAGTACTGGTCCTTTGGCGGGTTGGCTTCTCCTGAACTCAAGATCTGGAAGAGAAGAAAAATAATTGATGGAATCAGAGAGTCAAGGGAAGAATTTACCAGGTTGATGAACTTGAAGATTGAAATTGCTGAAAACTGGATTCTCCTGGAAGCTGATGTGATTTTCCTTGGAACTTGCTCTGGATCTAAAGTAGCCGGACTGGATCTGGATGAAGGTGGACGGCCTGGACTTGTAGAGAGAGAGAGGCCGTGGGAGATGGGAGGAGCTAGGGTTTGATGGATTGGAAATAATGAAAGGTGGCTAGGGTTTTGGGATTTCAAGTGGCTAACCTAGGGTTTTGGATAAAGATGGAGATCTCTCACCTCCTCAAGGCTCCAATGGAACCCGGATTGCCCCCTCACGGAGATCAACACTTAGAATAGTGCGGAAGAAGAGAAACCTAGGTTGCTCAACACAAGAGAATAGCAAAAATAATTTTTCTTCATTGATTCATTAAAGTTACAAAGAGAGGTCTATTATATAGACCTAAAATTTTCTCCAAGCTTGTACAAATTCTCATGTGGGACTAAACTCCTCCAACCTCTAGATTAGGTAGAAAATCTCCTCTCTTGGCCGACCAAGAGTTCAAAAAAATTTGGGACGGCCATAAAGGAATTTTTTTGGAATTTTTTATGGCGCCTTCTTTGGAGTTGGATTTGGATTTGGAGTCCTCTTCTTCTTATGGCATTTCTTCTTTTCTTCCACTCCAAGTTAAGCTCTTTGATTTTGATTTGAACTTCAATTAGGAGTAGGTTTGATGTCCTTCTTTGATTTTTTCTCCAAGAGAAGTCCCTTTCCTTCTTTGCTTAGACAAAATTGGCAGGTATGGGCGCCTCCTTTAAATTAGCTTCCAATTTGATTTTTTTCTTCTTTGGGTGTGGGGACCATGACACTGGGATGCCTCTGTGGCGCCTCCTGGACCCTGGCGTGTGCTCGGAGTGTGGCTGGGCGTGTGGCTTGGAGTGTGGCTTGGAGTGTGGCCTCCACTTGCTTGGACCTTGATTTGATTGGAAGACAATTGCGGCACCATTTTGGACCTTGATTTGATTGGAAGACAATTGCGGCACCATATTGGATAAAATTGAAACCACATCGGGACTTGCACTGAGTCAACATGACTCAACAAAATTTAAATGGTGACTCAAGAAATAAATAAATAAACTGGTTGACCAGGTCAACCTTTATTACAAACCCTAATTTCTCGGGCAAGGTTAATCAGAGATCCAGATGGAGCTCTGAAGTCTTCTTCTGAGTCTAGTGCCCGCACCAATTCTCCCGGGGTGGGAGGAACTCGACCCTGTCGAGTAAGGCTCAAGTTGGCTCTGGTATCTCTCCAAGAGGTCTGGGTCCAATTCTTGTAATTCTTCTCGGGAGATCCAAGAGTCATCAGAATCTGGCCTTCCTTGCCAGCGGACCAGGTACCTTTGGTATCCTCGATTACGAGTAGAGATAACCTGATCATCCAGGATCTTTTCAATCTGCTCTTTTCTCACAGGCCAGTTTGTTGGTGGACACACAGGGTCGGGATCACTCTCAATGATAGGGTTAGGCTCAAAAGGCTCACTAGGAATCACAGCTGGCTCCCTGTACTCTACTAAGTCTGTAATGTTGAAAGTAGAGCTAATGCCTAGTTCTGGAGGCAACTCGAGCACATAGGCATTGGATCCTACTCTCTTTACCACTCTAAATGGTCCAGCTCCCCTAGCATGTAACTTTCTAACGGTTCCAGGAGGAAACCGTTCAGGCCTTAACCTAATCATCACATAGTCTCCCTCAACAAAAGATTTGACTCGCCTTTGAGTATCAGCCAACTTCTTATAAATTTCATTACTTAAATTTATTTTGGCATGAATTTCTTTATGCAAGTCTTTTACATGCTGTGCAAAATTCTCAGCAGACTCGGAGACTCGAGTGTGGACAGGTAAAGGGACTAGGTCAAGAGGTGTGTGAGGTTTGTACCCATGTACAATTTCAAATGGACTCTTACCCGTAGACCTATTGACCGAGTCATTGTACGCAAATTCTGCCCTTGGTAGGTATAAATCCCAATTTCTGGTGTTTTCACCAACAAGACATCTCAGCAGATTTCCTAGGCTACGGTTCACTACTTCAGTTTGGCCATCAGTTTGGGGATGATAGGCAGTTGAAAACTTAAGTTTTGTCCCTAACTTATGCCAAAGGGTCTTCCAAAAGTAACTGGTGAACCGGACATCCCTATCTGAAACGATTGTCTTAGGTAGGCCATGGAGTCTAACTATCTCATTGAAGAAAAGTGTGGCTACCTTAGACGCATCAAAGGTTTGGGAACAAGGCAAGAAGTGGGCCATTTTAGAGAATCGGTCGACTACGACACAGATAGAATCATGTCTCCTCTGGGTCTTAGGTAAACCTAACACAAAATCCATACTCACATCTTGCCAAGGACGATCTGGGACAGGGAGTGGGGTATAAAGGCCAGTGTTTTGTTTTCGCTGTTTGGCAACAGCGCAGGTTCGATATCTAGCTACAATATTAGCTACATCCCTTTTCAAGCTAGGCCAGAAAAAGTGGTCTTCAATAGCTAGAATGGTCTTGTCTTTTCCAAAATGGCCGGCTAAACCTCCAGCATGGATCTCCCAAATCAAAAATTCCCTAAGAGAAGTTCTAGGGATGCAAAGCCTATTTTTGAAGAACAAAAAACCATCTACAAGGGTATAATCCTGGTGATTACTAGATGGTCCTTGAACTAGATCCTGATACACAGTTGTGAAATCCGGACAAGACTCATATTCCTCTTTGATTTGCTCAAACCCTATGACCTCAGCTCTAACAGAAGTTAATAACAGGGATCGGCGACTAAGGGCATCAGCTACCTTATTCTCAACTCCAGCCTTATGTTTCAGGACAAAAGTATAGGACTGGATATATTCTACCCACTTAGCATGCCTAGGGTTAAGCTTCTTTTGGGAGTTCAGAAATCTAAGAGCCTCATGGTCCGAAAATAGTATAAATTCCTGCGGTAGCAAATAATGTCTCCAGTAACGCAAAGCTTGCACCACCGCATAAAATTCCTTATCATAGGTAGAATACCTAAGCTTAGCATCATTAAGTTTTTTACTAAAGAATGCTATGGGATGATTCTCTTGGCTTAGGACTCCACCTATTCCTACACCTGAAGCATCACAGGCAACCTCAAATACTTTAGAAAAATCGGGTAATCTCAGAATGGGTGCCTGGGTCATTTTATCCTTAAGATCTAGGAAGGCTTTATGGGCTGACTTAGTCCAATGAAATTTTCCCTTCCTAATACAATCAGTGATAGGAGCAGCTAAAGTACTAAACCCCTTGATGAATCGCCTATAGAAGGTAGCCAAGCCGTGGAAACTTCTAACTTCATGCACATTGGTTGGCTCTGGCCAGTCTACTATGGACCTAATCTTCTCAGGATCGGCCGCCACGCCGTCAGGGGTTACTACAAAACCAAGAAAGATAACTCTACTAGTCATGAATTCACACTTCTTAAGATTACCGTAGAGTCTATCATTCCTCAAAACTTGGCAGACTGCTCTAAGGTGGCCTAGGTGATCTGCTGGGGTCTTACTATAGATCAGGATGTCATCAAAATAGACCACCACAAATTTTTCTATGAAAGCTCTAAGTACCTGGGTCATAATTCTCATGAAAGTACTAGGGGCATTGGATAACCCAAAAGGCATAACAACCCATTCATAAAGACCATCCTTAGTTTTGAAAGCAGTTTTCCATTCATCCCCGGGTCTAATCCTAACCTGATGATAGCCGCTTCTGAGATCAATCTTAGAAAAAACCATTGCACCAGCCATCATATCAAGCATGTCATCTAGTCTAGGGATAGGAAACCTATATTTGATTGTAATTTTATTGATGGCACGACTGTCAACACACATCCTCCACGTGCCATCTTTCTTTGGGGTCAGTAAGGCTGGGACTGCACAAGGGCTAAGACTTTCTCTAATAAACCCCTTCCTCAATAATTCTCCAACCTGCTTTTGCAGTTCTTCATGCTCAGATGGATTCATCCTGTAATGGGGCAAGTTGGGCAAAGTCGCTCCTGGGATTAGATCTATGGCATGTTGGATATCCCTAAGAGGTGGAAGGTGGTCTGGCAAATCCTCGGGAAAGACATCCTCAAATTCTTTTAACACAGGTTTAACTTCTTGAGGAGGCTCTGAGGGTTCCGAAGTTCTAAGTTCCTTAGCAGTCAACATCCAGATGGGTGAACCACTATGAATTTCTTGTTCTAGATCCTTAGCACTGATTAGGTTCACTCCAGTTTTCATCTACTTAACCTTACCGGCTCCTTTAGTTACCTTGTCCTTAGGGGGAACTGAATGGATCGTAATCTTCTTCCCATTGAAACTAAAGACACAGGTATTGGATTTTCCTAAGAGGGTGGCATCATGATCATACAACCAAGGTCTTCCGAGAATTATACTGCTCACCCCCATGGGTAAGACATCGCACCAAATCTTTTCGTGATAAGATTGCATTTGGATTTGGACTTGACATCTAGACTGGATGGGTATGGAGGTAGAATCTACCCAAGAAACCTTATAGGGGTTGGGATGGGGAACTGGGATTAAGCCTAACATCTTGACAGTGCTAGTAGAGATGGCATTTACACAGCTCCCACTATCTATGATGATCTTACATACCTTATCCCCTAATTTAAGAAAAGTCTGTAGGATGTTAGTCCTACGCCAATCCTCTTGAACTTGATTCTGGGATAGGATGCATCTTACAACTCCTAATTGGTCAGATTCATTGGGTTCCTCCTCTCCTTCATACTCCTCAACCAAATTCATTCCGGCCTCATAAACTTCTTCTTCAAATTCCTCACTGGGCTCGGAATTATCATTCTCTCCCTCTTCTATGTAAAGGGATCTCCGTGGGCACTGGCTAGCAACATGACCTACCTTATGACACTTGAAACAGGCTATGGCAATACACTGACTGGAAATGTGACCTGGTTTCTGACACTTAAAACAGGTGATATTTGAACTAGGGGTTCTTTGGGTGTCATGTGCCTTACCTTTGTCCATGGGCCTAGGGGTAGAAGTACCCTGAAAAGGTTTACTAGGGATAACTTGGCTAGGTCCATTCCTTGGGATTGGGGCACTAACCCTAGAAGGTATAGGTCCTCTCTGAAATTTCTCAGTGTTCAGTGCAATCTGGTAGGCTTGGTCTAGATCAGTAACCTCTCTCAGAAATAGTTCTCTCTTGATATCTTCCCTCAGTCCAGCCCTAAATCTAGACAAAGTGACTTCGTGGGCTTCACTCACATCACATCTCATTAGGTATTCATCAAAAGTAACTATGTAGTCTGAGACAGATCGGTTTCCTTGTTTCAGGTTTTGCCATTGGTCTAACATGTTTTGCTGGTATGAAATGGGTAGGTATTTATCTCTCAGTTTTTCTTTCATACCCTGCCAAGTGGTTATGGGCTCAACATTCCGTCTCCTAGTGGTTAGCTCAATGTTCCCCCAGTATAACCTAGCTTGACGCACTAATTTCATCTTGGCAAACTTGTATTTCCTCTCCTCAGACATAGCATACCACTCAAAGTATTGGTCCATCTCACCCTCCCAATCAGAATACACCTTAGGGTTCAGACTACCATCAAAAGTGGGTGCATCTAATTTGATGTTCCTGATGAACCTATCATCTCTATCTTCAGGCTCTGGGTCAGGCCTCCTATGATTAGGTTCAGGATCTCTATATAAAGGCCTTCTAGGCTCCTGATGTGGGTGAGGTTGAGGCACATTAAAATCGGGGTCAGGAGTCCAATTTCGATGTCTAGGTTCTTCAAGTACTTGGACTCGGTCCCTAAGTTGGGTAAGATCCTCATGAATTTGTGCGCTAAACTGGGCCACAGTGTTTGTCATATCCTGATTCATTTTAGCCATACTTTCAGTAAGAGTTCTGATCATGGCCTCTAAATTAGGTTGGGTTTGACCAGGTTGATATGGCACTCCGTTTCTGGTAGACATGATGATTCAAGCAAGCACACAAAATGAGACTAGACTAAATCGACTACTGGATCACTAGACCTAGAGTCCAAACTAGATGCCCAATCAGAGTGGCAAGCTAGCCTGTAGTAACTCAGGGCTCAGCCAGGCAGGTGTAAGGGGAGTGTTAGGTCCCTGATTGCCAATCCTAGACACCAATCAGTGATTGGCCAGGTAGGCGGACCAGCACACAAGCCCTTCGGGAATGGATCCCTGAACCACCGTTCTAGACACTGAGTGCTAAGCACACACAAAATAACTCGGCAAACTGACTCAACACTAGCCTAGACCCGACCAATTGGTGTCCCTAGCCCACTAGGGCAAATTAGGTCTAACTGATTTTAAATTAGGTCTAGGTTCGAATGATTGGATGGTGGTTTTGGGCTAAGGAGAGGTAATCAACTCCTCCCCTTATCTTAGATGCTCAATTGCCCTTAAGTAAATTATGAGATGATCACTCCAAAAAGAATTGAATTGCAGAACACAAAAAACAGAGTTGTTGTATTTTAATGCTCAGAATTTTTACCGAAACCAATAAATCACAAAAAAATTATGGAAAATAGGTTCAATTATACTGGTTTCAACGAAGCAAAAATCATGCAATTCGGAGTTTTATGAAGGGAGGAATAATTTAGACAACAGGGCAATTACGGGCTGCAACTAGATTGTCTTCCCCGTTTATAATCCCTGCTACGAAGTTATAACCCAATGGATCCCCTACACGCCCTAGGAACACCCCGTGGAATGGGAGGAGGAGGCTTGCGCCTCGCTTAGTTCCTAGGACCGGACGTCCTGGGGAGTCTACTTCGAGCAGACAAAATAAAAAGAGAAAATAATCAAAACAAGCAAGCAAGCAAATCAGAAATCCTAGACTGGGCTCTGATACCAAAATTGATGCAGAACAAATAAAGGGATGCGATGCGAAAGTAAATTAAGATTAACTAATTTTTTTGTTGTTTTTATATGTTTGTAGAAGTTGGCTTCAAATCAAAGAAAAGTTAACCTAACATTGAAAGATACTAATATGATAATCGAAAGCACAATTTTAAGGAAACTAAATTATCAGAGTAGTTCAGAAGCAATGGATCGCTGGGGGTTGAGAAACTCCCAGACCTAGGGTTTCGCTCCGAACTTTCAACAGAACAGAAATAAAGAGAAGAGATGGTTTACCTAACCAGACAATGATCTTCACAGATTTTGGTGGAAGAACTCTCCCGAGCAGATTGTTGGATCCTCGGATTCAGATTTCTTCGCAATGGATCCTCCAGTACTGGTCCTTTGGCGGGTTGGCTTCTCCTGAACTCAAGATCTGGAAGAGAAGAAAAATAATTGATGGAATCAGAGAGTCAAGGGAAGAATTTACCAGGTTGATGAACTTGAAGATTGAAATTGCTGAAAACTGGATTCTCCTGGAAGCTGATGTGATTTTCCTTGGAACTTGCTCTGGATCTAAAGTAGCCGGACTGGATCTGGATGAAGGTGGACGGCCTGGACTTGTAGAGAGAGAGAGGCCGTGGGAGATGGGAGGAGCTAGGGTTTGATGGATTGGAAATAATGAAAGGTGGCTAGGGTTTTGGGATTTCAAGTGGCTAACCTAGGGTTTTGGATAAAGATGGAGATCTCTCACCTCCTCAAGGCTCCAATGGAACCCGGATTGCCCCCTCATGGAGCTCAATACTTAGAATAGTGCGGTAGAAGAGAAACCTAGGTTGCTCAACACAAGAGAATAGCAAAAATAATTTTTCTTCATTGATTCATTAAAGTTACAAAGAGAGGTCTATTATATAGACCTAAAATTTTCTCCAAGCTTGTACAAATTCCCATGTGGGACTAAACTCCTCCAACCTCTAGATTAGGTAGAAAATCTCCTCTCTTGGCCGACCAAGAGTTCAAAAAAATTTGGGACGGCCATAAAGGAATTTTTTTGGAATTTTTTATGGCGCCTTCTTTGGAGTTGGATTTGGATTTGGAGTCCTCTTCTTCTTATGGCATTTCTTCTTTTCTTCCACTCCAAGTTAAGCTCTTTGATTTTGATTTGAACTTCAATTAGGAGTAGGTTGGATGTCCTTCTTTGATTTTTTCTCCAAGAGAAGTCCCTTTCCTTCTTTGCTTAGACAAAATTGGCAGGTATGGGCGCCTCCTTTAAATTAGCTTCCAATTTGATTTTTTTCTTCTTTGGGTGTGGGGACCATGACACTGGGATGCCTCTGTGGCGCCTCCTAGACCCTGGCGTGTGCTCGGAGTGTGGCTGGGCGTGTGGCTTGGAGTGTGGCCTCCACTTGCTTGGACCTTGATTTGATTGGAAGACAATTGCGGCACCATTTTGGACCTTGATTTGATTGGAAGACAATTGCGGCACCATATTGGATAAAATTGAAACCATATCGGGACTTGCACCGAGTCAACATGACTCAACAAAATTTAAATGGTGACTCAAGAAATAAATAAATAAACTGGTTGACCAGGTCAACCTTTATTACAAACCCTAATTTCTCGGGCAAGGTTAATCAGAGATCCAGATGGAGCTCTGAAGTCTTCTTCTGAGTCTAGTGCCCGCACCATATTTGAATAGTTTTGAATATGAAATCAGATTCGGTCAGATATTATCCATACAATTTTCACTGGAAGCTTACTTGTTTGTGTTCTCTTCTACTTTGCCAAGTTCTTAAATTCTTCTTAGAATTTTGAGTATTTTCCTTTAAGTTTGAGTTGGAGTGTTGAGTTTGATCTTAAATTGGAGTGAGTGCTTTGAGTTTTGGAGTGCCATAGTTCCACTTCTAAGTTCTTCTACATAAGATTCAAATAGTCCAAGAAGAAGAGGAAGTGCTGTCCAAAAATTCCAGCAACTCTCTTCACTTCTTTAGTTGATTCCTTCCTTTTTTTCATTAATTTCTTTCAATTTAGACCATACCTTGATTCTTTGCAGGTTCTTCTTGGTGATTTGAAGATGAAGATAAAGGTTCCAAGCCATGGATCAAAGCTTCAATGGTGAATCCAAGAAGGAAGTGTAGATCTTGTCTCTAGCCTTCAATTTTTGAATGGTGAGTGCTTCCCTTCCACTAGAGCTCTGATTTCTTTTCATTGTTGGGAAAAGACCCTCTTGATCCTTAGATCTGAGGTTCTTAAAGGTTGCTTAGCCTAGTTTGAGGATTTTTATGCCCTTAGATTCTCTCTTTTATTTTTTTTGAATGGAAGCTTGCACAAGGATGTCAGATTTTCTGCTCACCTAGTTTCTAGCTCGATATTCTTCATCCCTTCTACCCATGAATCCGGCCAGATCTGAAGCTCTAATGCTGATATGTTGTTGCTAGGTAAGTAGATCACATCTCCACACATCCATTTCATCAAATTCGTTCCCCATCAGCTGGTTGCTTATCCAAGGTGACCAGCACAGGTATCAAGATCTTGTTTAGATGAACTATCTTGTTTTATCCCGTTGAATGCATCATACGTGTTCATGAATTTTAGATCATTTTGTTATTAGAAGTTCAACTTTTTTCCAGTAAAGAACGTACATCATCATGTATAGAACAAATTTTGAGTTGGAAAACCTCGAGCCATGCGGCTCTCCACTCACAAACTATTTGAGATCGGGAAGTCTACAGATGGCCTGCATCATTATTGTCCGGATGCGGTAAATCAAACACCAGTTCTTCCCGCTAGAAACTTGGGATGCATTTGGTTCCGGTTGGACTAGAACGGGATCGGAATCTGAATGGAATTTAAAAAATAGAGGAGAGTACGGATTTGGTTTTGGGCTATCGGAGCATTTCTACTTTTTTTTTATTATTATTATTGAATGGAAACAAAACCTATTTTAATCAAAAAGTTAGAACGGAGTCACTCATTTCAATTGGTTAACTTCAAGCGTACGTATAACATGAGCATTGTAGAGTAGTAACATACGAAAGCATTTGCATATGATGAACTTGATATCAGGGTACATGCTCTATTAACTACTGAAAATGGAGGCTCTTGATGAAAGTTGGACTTCAGCGTGTAGTGACTGCAGGCCGCGTTCTACGTGACTAATTATATCCTGCGGTACGTGCACTTATATTATTACTATTCTCGCCAAAAATAAATAAATAAATAGAGCAAATGCAAGCTGCATGACAAAAATATATTCCCTCATATAAGTGCAGAAAGTCTTTTAAGTACGTCTGGCCACACTGCAATGCCCTGGCTACGTTTTCTTTTCTCATTTTGTTGTTTTCTTTGCATGGACCAAGTCTCTCTCTCTCTCTCCCTCGGCGTGCATGGCACGTAGTTGTTCGATTATCTCATTGTGTGGTTGTAGTAGTTTGGTGTCGCACTATCATTCTTATCTTTCTGTATAGCAGCTTAGCTGTAAAAGGAATCAGAAGACATATTCGATTCCATTCCTTGTAAAAGACTCGACTTTTAGGGCCATGCAAGTTGGTAGAACTCGATGCACCCATGCTCCAAAATTGTCCCTCAAAACTGCCCTAACCTCCCAATAGAATCAAATCGATCTAATCCTCCACCTGTCATTTCCGCTATGAGCTCTTCTCTCCCTCTCTCTTTTCCCTTCTCCCCTCTCGGGGGGAAAGAAGACGATAATTTATTTTTCTCCAGACACAGCAAAAGCTACGTACGGATGGTGAGAAACAGCGGCATCGCTACTTCCTTCCGATTAAATCAAAAGGGTAGGCAGGCATGCATGGATGTTTTGGACACTAAACGCATGAATGCCAGTTCGGAAAGCAATGTGCGTGCCTCCAAATAAATGTCAGATATTTCGCGGGCCGGCACTGCATGCACCGAAAAAATATATATATGCACCACCGAGAAAAAGATTACCAGCAACCCAACATGCTACAGTTAGTATTATTACGAAACATGCATATGATTCAGACCTCGGTTTTATAAGTTGTAATCTTTGTTTTCTCATGACAAGATATATTAATATCATGCCGCATGACGGACAGACACCAAGTCATGCATGCATTCAGCTTATCATGTACGTCTTTTGCTGTCATATTAAGTTACAAGCACCAACAACAAGCAGCATAAGAAGCATTTATCTTTATTGTGTCCTTTATCTACTAGCTTTTCTCATGGAGAAAAGAAAGCAGGATCAGCTTACAATAAACAAGGCAGCAAGAAAAAAGAGAATCCACATCACGGTGGTTTCTTGCATGTGCACACATACCTGAGGAGGCTTGGAACTCTATCATCCCATCCATGCATGAAGGTAGCTGCCATTGGAATTGTGTGACATAGCTCCTCCGTTTGACTGGTCTATATGCACAGGATGGTACCTGCAGCAAAAAGAGAGTATATAAATTAAGTACTGAAACCTATAATTTGTCTAAAGCTGATCTCCATGTAGATCTGCAAGATATTTCTTGAGAATATTGTACTACCCAATTTCCAAAGGAGGGTGACATGCCAATGGCTGGAAGAATCCCCTTGATAGAGCAGCCTCGCGATTACAAGGGCCATTTGATGAACCAGCAGCGTTATCACCACCACCATTTGCCCATGACAATTGGAGTGGTGGATTTTCTGAAGCGGCTTCTTGCAACTGCGAAAGCCGATAGATTATTTTAATGAATCAAATTGTCATAACAAACAAACATAAGGAATCGTTTTGGGTAAAGAAACATGAAGACTACTCTCCTTTTTTTTTCTTTTATTTATTTATTTATTTATTTATTTTAAAAAAAAAGGGAAAAACTTTCAATAAGCATGGGCATAAAATGTTGTCGATAAATTAAAAAAGACAGCACGTTGTTGAATATTTAAACAAAAAGAAACAGATTATTAGCAAACAAATATACAAGTAAATTGTAATATTAATCGGGACAAATTAAGAACTAAAAGACCACCTCTTATATGAATATGGCATTCTGAGCTCTCAATTGTCAAATGTAAATGTGCATGGGAGTCGATGAGAGTTTGTCAATTAGTACAACTTTTAGAACACCCAGTAAAGGGGAAAGAAAATGCCCCGATGTTTTTGAAGCAAAGCCTGAATAGACATAACATTCTTCCAAACAGTCCTCTAAATTGCATGCATGTAAAATTATTAAGGTAGTTGAGACCATATTCAGATATAAGACATCAAAATACCTTTCTTTTTAGTGATCTGTTTGCTTCCTGCATCTCTTGTTCCTGCATCAAAATGCAGCCTGTTTAGTACATGGAGCAGAGATCAAACCTAACAAATTCTCATAATTACAATGAGCACAAAACATTCTGAACATGAATTCATACCCTTCTTTTAAGATCACAAAGCTGATCGAGAATCACCTGTGTCTGCAAATATATAAACAGAAATGGGTGAATGGTTGAAAAATTTCCATCATTCAATGCACAACCTGATTCCATTCTCTTTATTGTTATCTTGAGATGCAACTTGTATTGTCAATATCACACCACACCAGTACACATTTTAAGTGGCTCACACCCTTAACAGTATAACACTTAGAAAGACATAGATCACCAGGATGTTGATGTTACCGTACATTAAAAATTTAAAAAAAAATCTTCCTCTCCGTACAGGTAACGCGCACGGACGTTTCATTCATTTTACCATTTCCTTTCTTTCTTATTTTAATTAATTATAAAATTTAATTTTCAAAGAACCATTTTATTTATTTTTTTATTTAATGTCATAATGACCGGTTGAGAGCCTTTTGAGGGTTTCATCTTGAATTTAGAGCCTATAAATAGATCTTCCTTCAAGGCATCTAAAAAAATTTCAAGCTTTTCCTCTTCTCTGTTCTTCTATTTTAAAAATTTAAAAAATTTCTTTTTCTTTTGCCTTTTTCTGTTTTAAAATTTTTTAGCTGAAGACCATTCGAGATCGTGCCACCGACGGGGTTTAAAATTTTTGGCTTCTGAGTTGTATCTTAGAGGAAAGCGCGTGGCCCATCAATCTTCGCATAAGAAAGGGACCAAATCTCCTTCAGGATAATGGATCTATCCGCCTCTCAGGCCAGACTTTCTAAATCTATGTTATTGTATTTATAATTAATTTGTTACACAAACTTTATTTTGCTACACACATTATAAAAATAATTTTTAAATATTTTTAAAATTACATAAATATATATATAGATATATATTTTCTTGCATTAAATATTAACAGTTCAAAAAAAATTTGTATAAGCATCGTATACGTTTGCATAGGGAAGGTTAATTTTTGTCCCCTAATAATACAAGACTTTTTTTAAAGCAAGCCTAGTGATCTACTGCTAACAGCGTAGACTTTTGGTGAACATACAATCTATGCACCAAATGCATATATGCTGGCCTAGAACTATGCACAATCTTTCAGTCAGTCTCAAGCAAACATCGATTATTAGATAATTTCAGTGAGGTCTACAATCAACCACACCATCAGCCTTTCCTTGAAATCCAAGAGATAGCAAAAGAAAAAATAATTGGACATTGATTACAAATGGGCACTTAATCCTTCTTCAATGTTTAACTACAAAATAGTATTCCGGTCATTTTTCATGAGAAATTTAGAATATATATTTTTGTTGGACAGTAGCTGATGGGAAATAATGCACTACATATGTCATATGCTTTAGAACGTTTACAACTTGATACATTCAATTCACTATCAAATTATGGAAGGAATATAAATGAAATAAAAAAGGCAGGCAAATACAAAAATCCAATACTCAGATACTGAAAACCCAGTAATACAAAGAAATATGCAAATAAAGACACCCCTTTCACTTTTTTCAACCAAATAATATTCTGTTAATCACCAAATGTAACAAATCAATTCTCCAAATACTGCATACTAAATACTTATGATATTCAAATTATATAGTAAGTTTTTAATCATCAAAGAAAGTCTACAAAATTTTACCAGTCACGAGATGAAAAGATGAAAAGAAGCCAAGCAACCAAAAAGTAAAGCCTAGCTTGTCAGAAAACCATCTACGTAGGCAAAGTGATAGTTTACAAAGTAAACTTTCTTGTGTAAAGACGAACATGTTCTTACCATTTTCATATACGAGGTATTACTTGCATTACTCATCCATTACTCCGTTCCTTGCATAACAAATCAAGAATGTATCTTTGCCATTATCATTAAAACTTATATCCTCCAAAACTTTTTCCCAACAATAAAGGTAAATTCAGCCCAAGTTATTTTCAACTCATAAACTCATAGTTTGTTTCTTGCCAATGACATAAGTGTGGCACATTGGCACATCCTAATGAACATGACAGCAAGTTCATCTACAGCAAATGCAAGGGGACATGAGCCTTCCTCATGTTGAACATCTCATGTTTCTGATGCTTTAATGTTCATTCGTACACATCAAATATATATATATATATTCTTCAATGCTTGGAAATAACATCTTGCAACTACTCTATATCCTTTCTTCAGATCGGTAATGAAATTCTCTTTCCTATAATCGTTTTCATAGCTAAAATCCATAAAATAAAATCTATATGATAAAACAAAGTGCTGTATTAATAACTTGCCATATTCAATTTCAATATAAAAGGAAATGATCTAGATATACATTGGTCACCTAGACCGTGCATTGTATTTTCACTCCCACAGTCAGATTTTGTCAATTGTAATTAATGTTTTGAAATATTATAATGCTCCTTATTGTTCTTCTTTATATTATAATAACAAGATACCTATTACATATTTGTTATGACACATAACCATAAAATGTCTATAAACTCTAATGCCTAGTCATGTCACCGATCATTTTTGTTTGAACTTAAGATAGTTGTTAGAGGACGAGTATTCAACGCACAGAGCTTGTTGCCATCATATCAGGATCAAAAGATCTGGTATAATATGAGGGATTCTTTTCTAGCTGATTTATGTTCTTATATTTATGGATATATATTATCTTGTTGCATGTCTTAAATTCATGCTTGTTTTACTATTTAATTATTTAGCGAGTGTCTACTTTCTTCTATTATCTTGTTTGGAATATAACCATGTTGAAACTATGTTTTATTTGAAATGTTGTCATTGTTGAATTTCACTAAAATGTCTTGTTCTAACATCATAAAAGTGAATGCAGTAATTATTACAACAAATTCCTTGATCATCTCTTGTACTGGTTTTGAGTGTCGATGCCTCGACATGTTTTGATGCTTGCAAGATTAATAAGAATTAAAAGATTAATAATAGAAAGATATTTTTTTTAAAAAAAAGGAAAACTCTACCATTCACCTTGTTTCCATCCACAAAACGTGGGGGAAAACAAAATATCCTAGCAAAGATCTTGAATTTAATTTTCATGAAAAAGTATCTATGTTGTACCTCTGTATTTTTTTATATTGTACTTGCCTATGTATGTTGTTTCATTAACTGCATCCATTCTATTTGTACATTCATAAAATTGCATATGGTATTCTCCATATTTACTTTCATTTCAAATATCATTATTTTGGTAAAGTTACATGAGAGAAAGAATACAAAAAAAAAATCTAGTAAATCTTTTGACCAAAGGCCTTTCGAAAGCTGGTAGTATCTGAGACATCGAGGGGATGGGGCTTAAGCCCATATATTAGTCACCAGAGTGGATTCCTTCCGTCATGGCAACCCCATGGTTAAGTTTCAAAGGAAAATGATCTATGTGAAGATGTCTGGGAGTACCATTTTTAGAAATCTATCTCTACCCGATCCCTATGGTGTGGTGCTCCATTGTGACGATTAGGTTGAGCATAGCTCTTAATAAAAAGGATGTGAGTTCAGCGAGGTACGATTCCATCGCACGTACCCTTGAAGGATCTACCTTAATGAGAGTAGTTGTACGGCTGTGACTATGGGACCCGGGCAAATCCCAAGTAACTCTCATGAAAATCAAAGCAAACGCATGACCTAGATCGCACTACTCCGCATTATGATTAGCTCATCTTCATACCGTATATTTTATACTAAATGCAAGTTCAAACCTAAAAGGTACTTACATTAAGCAGAGTAAAAGTTCAAAAGCTTTATATTATTTACTAAGTTTAATAATATTAAACTTTTATTTTTTTTATTTTTGAGGGGATTGTTAATATTACCATGCATTAAAAACAAAAAAAAATCTCCCTCCCTGCACAGGTAACACACACGGACGTTTCATCCATTTTGCCATTTCATTTTTTTATTATTTTAATTAATTACAAAATTTAATTTTCAAATGGTTATTTTATTTATTTTCTTATTTAATGTCATAACGGCCGGTTGATGGCCTTTTGAAAATTTTTTCTGAGATTTTGAGCCTATAAATAGGCCTCTATCCCGGCCCTTCAAGGCATCTAAAAAAATTCCAAGCTTTCCCTCCTCTCTATTTTCTATTTTAAAATTTTCTAAAATCTCTTTTTCTTATGTCTTTTTTCATTTTAAAATTTTTGGACTGAAGATGAGCTGATCGGCGTCCGTTCGAGATCGTGCCACCGACGGGTGTTGAGGTTTTTGGTTTCCAGGTTGTACATTGGAGGAGAGCGTATAATCCATCAGTCTTCGTACGAGAAATGACCAAATCTTCTTTAGGACAGTGAATTTATTCGCTTTCCAAGCCGGACTTCCTTATCCTATTTTATTGTATTTATAATTAGTTTGTTACACAAACTTTATTTTATCACACACGTCAAAGAAATAATTTTTAAATATTTTTAAAATTTTATAAATATACACATAGATATATAGTTTTTGAATTAAATATTAACACAGAGTATAACAACTGTCACGATATGACATGAAATGTTATCCATTAATCTCAAATATAACAGCTTATACAGATATATAACAGAGAAAATTGTGATCCTGATGATTCTTCGGTTCGGTGCTTGCTGGTTAAGGAAGCAAGAAAGAGTTTTTTTCAGCTGACAGAGTTGAGAGCTGAGGACATCTGTATGAAATCAGTGGGCTTCAGGGAAAATGAATGGTTGACTACTCAAACATCTATAGACATTTTTTTTATAAAAAAAGAAAAAGATAGACGAGACATGCTAGTGAATTGGCAAAAGCATCATTTCTATCCTTGCAAGTTTGCATGTAAGCTAGAAGGATTATAAAGTGGGCAAAACATATTATCTAGTTTTTGCACAAACTGAGAAATTTCTTATTCAGCTAAACATGTCAAACAATAGTACGACTTAGGTTTTTAGAATATCTTTTTGGCATATTTATATGCAACTCATAGGGATAAAAATACCCACCCACCATGAAATTTCTCCTTCTCACCTCTTCATCCAGACCTTCCCCAGTTCTATGTTGCATAAACTTATTCTACACATTCTATTAGCAAGTTCCCCTTTCGCCAACTGGTCCTTCAGATTATATGGAGACAACCTTACCAACCTTGTTGCTTAATCAGGAATTTAATATCAAAGAGGGACAACAATAGGTTATAAGCTAATAAATAATTATCAAGTTTGCTTAATCGTTATTTGGTCGACCAAACTGCACCATATTGAATGGAATGAGGTTACAAATTAAGGTCAAAAGGAAATTATAAGTTATGTCCAAAATCCAACCCAGGAAGCGATCGGATAGAGAGTGCATCTCATCAATTTGAATGAAACTCGAAATCAGAAAAATAGTTCTACCTGCCTATCTCGTTTTGTATTATATACAATGAAGTATATAATCTGCAGTTTTCTACAAGCACACCAATCAGAAAATGATTGAACATCACATTATGAAGAGCTACAAGGCCTGCATTATGTAGAATGATAAGTTCATTGGGCATAAATATGGATCAAAACAAGTTCAATAATATTTTAAATTCTCGCACCTTAAACATCAATCTATTTACTCTTGAACAGGGATAATATTATTCCTATTTTCCTTGTTCTTCAAGATATTTGTCACATTCCACTATCATCAGTGAAGAAAAATATTTTTCTTCTAGAAAATCTTAAGCATGCCATTTTAGTGAATGAATGAGTGAAAAAGTGACAATGGAAAAGGTATGTAAAAATCCATGTTTGAACAACTCCTATAACTACATCAAGATAGCTCCAAAATTATGTAATTTTCAAACAGTTCCTTCAAATGATTTTTTTTTTTTTTTGCTTTACCTTTGCTGATCTGATCTGCTTTAAAGATTTCTCTAGTTGATTCTCAAGTTGCTCAAGTTCATTTGTACTTAGTGGGTCCAAGTCCTCACCAAGAAGATTTCTGTATCATCATGGTTGGGAATCCCAATGGTAAAAAACTTTAAAGCACAAACTAAATAAGAAAAGATATATATATACATATTCATACACATACATACATGCATACATGTATGTATATATGTATGCATGTATGTATGTAGTAGGATATATATGTATATATATATATATATACAGAAAGATGCATACTTCAGATAGACTACCTCTGTGAGTGTTGCAGAAACTCGACTCTTGCCTTCAGCCTCATGTACTCTTGATAAGTGTTCTGCATCAAAATGGACTACTAAAAACTTCTGAAAAACCTTTTATCAGGCATGGTTCACAGTACTAAGAAGAGACAACCACCAAACAAATGGATTGTAGAACATGACAATCAAAACATTATATTTATGGAATATAATAATGATTGCCACCATTTTGTTGATATTTAGATATTCCCTTCCTGGCATACAAGTTACCTAGCAAAGCATGGAACAACAGAAAGAAGACCAGGCAGCCGCTGGTATCAGTTGCACATGTCATGGTAGATGACCAGATGAAAAACAAAACAAAAGATAAGGTAAAAATACCAACCCAAAGATGATACCATATTCACCACCCCCTTGCCCAACAAAACAAAAAAAAGTAAGATCGCAAGAATAAGAATTATCAATCTCTCATTTCAAGAACTATAGTAAACTTACTAAAGTTGCTATTGAGGTTGTTACGATATTTGTCAAGTGTATATGTTAGTGAGCCACAAGGTATCAGTCATAGCTGTTAAGAATGTAATCTTACTGAAATTTATCATCTCTCCATGCATATATGTTTTGCACAAAGTTGAACTTATGAGTAAAGTTACAACGTGATCAATGATAATTACATTAAATGATTTGAATCTTGGTGTATTAAGTGTCAAGCAAAATAGAAAACCTCAAATACTAATTAGATGTGCAGTGCATTGCAGCCTATTCTTTATCTAGATTAACTGAAATTTTGGAAATATTTCATTGCTCAATATTTGAAGAATCTTATGTGCAACAAGCTTGAAAACAAACATCAAATGACATGAAAAGATGTAGTTCAATTGGAATTGATAATTTCAAATTCTCCATCAAGAGGTGCAAGCATAAAGACATTTACAAGCTCAAACCTGAAACACAGATTCCCACATCCAGCTATCAAACATGCACCCTAATATGAATGTGCTCTATATGTTGACCTGTCTACTACATTAGCTATGAAATAGGTTCGCCTACCTGTGTCTCACTTGATGGGGCAGCAGCTTCTGATGCAGCATAATTGCATCTTTGGTACCTCTCGAGTGTCTTAAGCATGCTTCAATACAATGGAAAACAGGGAGAAAAAGATAAGAGTCCACAACAAGAGTAGACTAAAAATTAAATGCAATAGGATGTAACATGCCAACGACCAGGGAAAAAAAGAAACGAGTCCCCAACAAGAGTAGACAACATATTAAATGCAATAAGGTGCAGCATGCTAATGACCAGGGGGAAAATTATTTCAGTGCACAACAGAATAGACTAAATATTTAATGCAATAAGATTTAATATGCTACTCACCAGCTTCCCCACACAAAAAAGATGGTAAATATTTTTCCTCTAAGCTTCCTCAAAGGATGATAAACACACATATCTAGAGCTCTGCATATTCATATCTGTTAAGGATAAGACTGACTCAGCTAATCTTAATAAGATGGCTACCTCGGTCTTAACCTGATCTAGACAACGGTCGATGTCCAGCCAACCTGGTTGGATCCTAGATTGTCTCTATATTGAGTTGAATGATATTGATTCTCCGCACCTCAATGGTCTATTTTGGATTGGTCGATCTCATGACAGTCACGCACTGAAGACACCTTAACAATGGCCATAATTAATGTCAAATATGCTCTGAAGTGATTCCATAGTACCATGGAGGTCCTTATGAAAGACAAATTGTATTATAACAGAATTAGATTCTTCATTATTCCTTACAAGCTAGCAATTCTGTTCTAATGGATTGAAGGTATTTCACTTTAACAACCTAACTCCAAATCAAAATAGATTAGATGGTTATCAAAACCGCTCGACAAACAATCTCCTATAAGAGGGGGGAAACAAGGAGACAAAAGGGAAATATTTTGAACACTCACTCTTATTACTCTTTTTCTTTTTATTGTTCTCAAAACTTCGATTGATTTAATCATTGGAGAGTCCCCACCAGACGGATCCGTAGTGATCTTCAATTCCCAAGGATCCATGACCCAACCTCCAACTAAGCTCCCACTATCATCATTTTGGTTGGAGCTCGTAGCAATAAATTGCCTTATCAAAAGAGGAGAGCATCTCAAAGAGCTGAGTGCCTTCCACCAGTGCGCAAAGTCCTCCTTGATCGGAGGGCTATGTTGTGATATTAAGGAAGGCATCATTAATCTCACATCAAGTCAAGAAAAACTCTAGCTTATAAGAAAGGAACCACTTTTTTTATTTGAGGGCATGTTGGATTGAAATTCAAAGGATAATACCATGTAGATAATGTCTCACATGTCAAACCATGAACCTTTGACAACAACAATATCCATATATAGAGGTCTATCAATATATGAAGTCTGTACTTTGAGACTCCTAAAACCTTCAATATATTCTCTTTATAAATCAACATTTCATCCTACTTTCGGTAATATGCTTTGCATTTTTTTTAAAAAAAATTTAGGATACATCTTGTCATTTGAAGTTATTGATGTTCTTAAACTGTTATTTAGAATTTGTGCCAGAGAAAGGACTCGTGATGCGCCTCCCTCCCATACATAGACTCCTTCCTGACAAGGGATGCTATGGCAGGGATAAGGAGGAGAGTGCCTCATCAAAAGAAGAGAGCACCTCAAGGGGGAGAGTGTTTTCCACTTGTATGCAGACTCCCCCTTGACTGAAAGGTAATATTGTGGTGTTGAGGGCATTTAGTCTCACATCAGTTGAGTCAAGGAAAACTCAAGGTCATAACAAAGGGGCCACCTTTTCTATTTAAGATACTTTTTGGATTGAAATTCAAAGGACTAAACTGTATAGACAATACCTCACATATCAAATCATGAACCCTTGACAATAATAATATCCATATATATCAATCTATCAATATATGAAGTCTGTATTCCGAGACTCCTAAAACCCTAAATATATTCTCTTTATAAATCAACATTTCATCTTACTACCTTGCAATTTTTTAAAACAAATGCATGATACATCTTGTCACATGAAGTTATAAATGTTCTTAAGCTGCTGTCTAGAATTTTTCAAACATGTTTCAAACATGCAAGTTGATTTCAATTTCTAAAACCAGCAGCTTATGATTCTAAACTTTTAAATCAATACTTCACTAGGTTTTCAACTTCTTTTTGGTAGGAGCCATGAATATGATCTTAAGTAATGATTTGCTAGACATTTGCTTAGATTCATATACATGTCAGGTATGGAACAACAAGGAAAAAAAAGCAGGTTCATGGAGCAGAATTGTAGAGACTGGGGATCAATAAAATTTAATTCCTAAAGAATATCCTCAGCTAAGAAAAAATCCATCTACCCTTTACAAGCAAATTGGAGGAAGAAAAGTTATTAGCCACCATTTGATCCGTAAACCTGCCATTACAGTTATTATCCCCCAAACCACAAACAGCTGCTGGGACTGATGAAAACACTCTTTGGTAAGGGCATATCGGTACTATGGTTTGGGTGCCTGCAGCTGAGATTCCTCATCATCTCTATGACTTGATTTTGTTTGATGCTTATGGTTGTATCTATACTATAGCTTCTTAATGCAGCCGGTTTCAACCAAAAAAAAAAGGAAGAAGAAGAAAATAAAATAAAGAAAATACCCTTGGGCAAGTGGACTTAAGCTATGTTGCTATTTCCTCTAAACAAGCAGGCCATGAGTGAGTAAATAAATGCTAATTTATTTGGAATAGGGCATATCACTTGAGTGAAATGAATAGGGAAAAACAAAATGCCGCGTCCATTCACTAAACCCTGCAAAAACTAACGAAGTCAAATAACCACTTTTTTTTTTTTTACTCAGGAATCCATCAGAATCCATCAGAATACTTGAAGCCACATTTAAAACCTTTCACCCTTGCAAGAATCCATCAGAATACTTGAAGCCAAAAGATTTTAGGGCAACATATGCTCAGTTAGTCCACCAAGGAAACTCGCAACTAAACCAAAAGATTCTTTTTTTTTTAAAAATAAAAAAAGTACCTAAATCATTACTCCTTTAGAAATCAGCAATTAATAAACTGCTATATATCTCTTCCATCTTAAATAAGTATCTTTTCACTATTTTATCTAACCTTTGTTTATTTAATTTATCATATCATATCTCTCTCTCTCTCTAATGTTACTATAGTGTAAAGATTCTAATAATTAGAAGGATGCATATTTATTTATCAGTTAAATAGCAAATGACAGACAAAAGTTGGGAAATCTGCAGAATAACTTTAACGAGTGATTCTACTGGAGAAAAAATCCAGCATGACAAAAAGAAAAAAAAGGTAAAATCTGGAAAACAAATTTTGAATTCTCATATACATGAATTCCTTAGTTTTCACAAAAGCAATAGGTTCTTAATTCTCTTCGGTAACCTTAAGAATTCTTCGTTCTTGTATTTGACAATATACTAATTGATGCAAGACCTATCCATTTACAATTGTCCCGAAGCAACACTAAAATTCAAAGAATAGCAACGTTTAAATCATGCTAATACCTAGATGCCAAGCCTTTCATCATCCAACACTACAAATCCTTCTTTGGATCAAGTTTTTCAGGATCAAAATCTAGATGATAATAGAATTAATGACAGCAGATTGTCTAGTACCAAGTAGAGTGTAACCTCATATCATATAGAAGTTAACGCCTGCATCACTCCAGTATGACTTCTTGGAGTTTAAATTTATATACAACCCAACAACAAATCTTTCATCTTTATTACGATTAAATTGTCAAGTCAATAATCTAGCTTATGTTGGAGTACAATTACAATTAATTTAATGTCAAGGAGGTCT
Source organism: Areca catechu (assembly GCA_021397845.1). Lineage (NCBI taxonomy): Eukaryota > Viridiplantae > Streptophyta > Magnoliopsida > Arecales > Arecaceae > Areca > Areca catechu. The sequence goes on along the minus strand of CM038051.1, from coordinate 204,850,502 downwards.
CAGCATCCAGCTATGTAACAGAGGGTAGCCCTCCCACAAAAACCCATAACCTGAAAAATCCTAGCGGAGCAATTCAAATTCAAGTCTCTTCGCAAGTACAAAGAGACTTTACCGACAAGGTAGGTGTCAATTTGCGTTGTTCATTAAAATCATCCCAGAAAGCAGAAACTATGCAAGTTTTTTTTAAAAAAATTATTGGGATATTTTGAGTCATTTTACATTTCATTGTTTCCCTAAAAGCATTGAACATAATGAACCTTTGCATGTACCTTGAGAGGATTCTGTCGTACGTGAATGACTTTGCTGTTTAAAATGTTTAAATGATTGCCACCTTAGTTTACCCTGTGAAGGTATGATTTTTTCAGAACCACTTGCAAGTATCAATATAAGCTTGGACAGCCGGGGGTGAAAATTGCTGCAACTCTAGTCAAATCAAGGAGTCAGGTTCGTGACTCCAGCCAGATTATCCTACTTATCCGTGATCTCAAATTTATCAATTTTAAATAAAGAATAGTAACCCATAAAATTTTTGTTTTTTCATTGCATCAACTTACCTAATCCTTGCTCAGCAAAGTCATCTATTCATATCGTACTCTTTTCATTATGGAGATCACTTCTTCATAAGTGTTCCATTTGATTTTCTTTTTCCTTTGCTTCCATTTGCAAAACCTGGTCTTTTGTTTGATAAACCTGCAGTATTTCTAAACGCCTACAAGCATGGTTCGATTGTTAATATCCTTTTTTGACATTGATCCATAATATATGGGTATGTACACATTCATAATTATCTCTCTTTTGGGATCAGGAAAAGAAGTAATGATTTTAAATAATGAAAGTTGCCCAATAATAATTTCTGTCACACCTCTGGCAAGTTCAAAACCAACAGTGACAAAAGCAACACAAGGGGATGCACAACTTCCACAGTGAAACAATTAGTAACTAAGAATTATATTCATCAATTATTTAATTCTCTAATCTTTGCTTCATCTATTAGAAGACCTACTATAAACCCAAAATCTAAATTCCTGATAGATTACCATAAATTACTTAAAAAGTATCCCTTAATAACCCTACTAACATTAATTCTTCCACTAAAACTGGTGTCCTGACCGAGCAGTAAACATCACAGAATGACAAGCCTTACAGTTTCTTTAAGATGATAACACTAACATCTTTAAACTAAAATCTCTTAACTTTTTATTCTAATTTCAAACAGATAGATATTATACAATTTGAAAGCTCTTTTTAATAAAATTTGGAACAACAGACGTACTCATTGTAGTAACTTTCTGAATTTTTCCCCTCTTTCTAGTCGTTTCCTTAGCATTGCTCCCATCCTTACACCTCTCACAAACTTGCAATTGTTATGGCGATACGACAATTACTAACTCGATCTCGAGAACCTGTCAAACCACTGACTATGTCATCGGTTATGGAGGATTGAGACATCCGGCTCGGAGTAATCAAGTTATCGGCTAAGAAGGAGATAATAAAGTCGACTACCATACTGCCAACCAAGAAAAAGACTAGCGAGGAAAAGATGAAGCTGGCTACTTTACCAAGTAGTTACTCCTTTTCAAGCTAAGTAGCTACAACCTACCAAGTCCAATTGATATGGCATTCGTCACATACATCCACCGAATATCTACTTAAGCTTGACCAGTTATCAAAGTAAACCAAGTTGGGTGTACTCGAGTATGAAGCCAAGCCCCTCCTTTTAATAGGAGACAAGCCGACTATCTATTTGGAGTACATGACATTGAGTAGGTGACAACTTAGCCAACATAGCTACTCCAGCATAAATCGTGGTGGACAAGGTTGTGCCTAACAGGATTCCAGTGAATCCCGCCACCCTAACAAAAAGATGCTAATAAAAAAAATTTTAAAGATAAAATTATGTCACTTCAACGAAATCTGTTACACATGTCAAAGGAGACCACCTCTACAACAATATACGGTAACTCTACATAGTCCTATAAAATGGTAAGAGAGAATCCTGATAAGGAAATATACTTCTATCCTCACTTTGATAGAATAGAGGAGGAGAGAAGTATTTCTCTACAAATGTAGGAAAAGAGTTGGACTAATAGTGAAAGAAAACTTTGTATTTCATTGAGATTTCTACAACTCTCTTAACACACAATAGCTCATGTATATCTCTTTATATAGAGAATTTTTTACAACCCTTCAATTATCCTTTACACAAAATACCAAGAGCCATAATTATGAATGACTGTTTCATACATGGAGAGGAATTCAAAATGCATTTTATAGAAAATATTAAAAGACATTGCTAATAACAAGATAATAAAGACCATTCCTTGAAATAAGATCTCTTGGAAACATAAAAGATTTCTTTGACCAGCAAGTAGCATTTCTTTAATATATTTCCAAAGTATTTTCCATATCCCAAGAGTTGGTCAAAACAGAGTCTTCTAGGAACAATAAATTTTGTTTATGTTTCCAACATCCTCCCTTAAACCAAATTTATTGCATCCTTCATTCCGAGTAGTATTTTGAACTTGAGAAAAATATCTGTCTTAAGTGGTTTGGTGAAAATATCTGCTACCTGATCTCTAGTCTTCATATGTACTAGCTCAATCTCCTTCTCTTTGACATGTTCACGAATAGAATGGAAACGAACATCAATATGCTTGCTCCTTTCATGAAATACAGGATTCTTGGCCAATGCTATTGCCGATTTGTTATCAACTCCAATTATTGTAGCTTCCTCTTGCTCAAGATATATTTCTTTTAATAACCTCCTTAACCAAATAGCATGTGATACACAAGCCGATGCTGCCACATATTCGGCTTCACAAGTAGAAAGTGCCACAATGGGTTGTTTCTTTGACATCCAAGTAAAAGCCGTTTCTCCTAAATAAAATACAAAACCGGTGGTACTCTTTCGATCATCAAGATCTCCATCCCAGTCATTATCCGAATATCCAACAAGATGAAAAATATTTGAGGATACATAATGTAAACCATGGGAAATAGTACCTTTGATGTAGCGGAGTATCCTTTTTACGGCTTTTAAATGAGTAGACTTTGGCTTCTCCATGTATCGGCTTACTAAACCAACACTATATAGAATATCTGGCCGAGTGCTAGTTAAGTAGCGAAGGCTTCCAATGAGGCTTCTATAAATTGTTGCATCAACCAAATCTCCTTCATCTTTCTTTGAGAAATTAATTGCACACTCCGTAGGAGTGTTGACTGGCTTGCAATCTTCCATCTTGAACTTCTTGAGAATGTTCTTTGCATATGCTTCTTGTGAGATTAAAATGCCTTCTTTGCTTTGCTTTACTTCAATGCCAAGAAAATAGGACATAAGTCCAATGTCGGTCATTTCAAATTCTTGAATCATAGTTTGTTTGAACTCATCAAACATGGCGGGATTGCTTCCGGTAAATATCAAGTCATCAACATACAAGCAAACAAGAAAAATATCACCATCTTTCTTCTTCATGTATAACGCCGGTTCATAAGGACATTGTGTGTAGCCATTTGTTTTAAAGTAAGTGTCAATTCTAGAATTCCAGGCCCTTGGCGCTTGTTTCAAGCCATAAAGAGCTTTCCTTAACCGACGAACTTTTCCTTCTTGTCCTTTTTGAACATATTCCATAGGTTGTTTGATATACACTTCTTCTTCAATATAGCCATTTAGGAATGCCAATTTGACGTCCATTTGAAAAATGTTACAAGAATTTTGTGCGACAATAGAAATAAGCATTCGAATGGTTTCCATTCGAACAACAGGCGCAAATAATTCATCATAGTCAATGCCAGCTTTTTGCTTGTAGCCTTTAGCTACCGAGCGAGCTTTGTACTTCTCAACTTTGCCGCTTACATTCTTCTTGATTTTGTACATCCATTTGACATCGATGGCATTATGATTGTTTGGAAGTGTGGCTAACTCCCAAGTTTCATTCTTCTTTATTGATTTGATTTCTTCTTCCATTGCTTTCTTTCACTTCTTGTCATGCATAGCCTCCTCAAAAGTAATTTCTTCACAATCAGCTAGTAAACATACAAGATGCAACTCATTAGTAGCTTCATAAATCTCTTGCAAATTCCGTACCTTTCCTGGCCTTTCTTCTGAAGAGGATGATGCTGATAAAGAAGATGATGCCGGTGATGCGTGAGGTGATAGCAATGGTTCCTCAGGTGCTTGTTTTTCTTCAATTTCAATATAAGTGCTTCCCTTTGATGTATTATCATTTACTTGCCATTCCCAAGTACTTCCTTCATCAAATTGCACATCTTTACTAATATGGAGCTTTTTCTCAACTGGATCATAAAGCTTGTAAGCTTTAGATTGCGAATGATAACCGATGAATATAAGTTTGGTACTTTTGTCATCAAGTTTGCTTCTTCTTTGATCGGGCACATGTTCGTAAGCAATGCTTCCGAACACCTTCAAATGAGAAATATTTGGCTTCCAGCCGATCCATGCTTCTTGCGGAGTCATATCCTCCAAGCCTTTTGTTGGGCACCTATTTAGCAAGTAGACGGCGCAATCTACCGCTTCAACCCAAAATTCCTTCGGCATCTTCTTGGTTTTTAACATGCTACGAACCATATCAAGAATGGTCCGATTTTTTCGTTTGGTGATGCCATTTTGTTGTGGAGTGTATGGTGCTGTATAGAATCTTCGTATGCCATGTTCTTCACAAAAATCTTTGAATGCCTTTGATTTGTATTCTCCTCCACGGTCTGATCTCACAGATTTGATGCAGTAGCCGCTTTGCTTCTCAATATAAGACTTGAATATTTTGAAAGTGCCAAATACTTCTAATTTTTCCTTCAATAAATATACCCAAGTTTTTCGAGTATAATCATCAATAAAAGTAACAAAATAATGGCGCTTACCAAAGGACATAGGCTTGATTGGTCCACACACATCAGTGTGAATAAGCTCAAGCGATCTCCGTGCTCGATATGAAGCTTTCTTGGGAAAGCTACTCCTTGAATGTTTGCCAAGAACACATCCTTCATAGAGTTCATTTGGATGGTCAATGTGAGGCAAGCCGTTCACCATTCTTTTTGAAGACAAAAAATTTAGACTTCCAAAATTGACATGCCCAAAGCGCATATGCCATAGCCATTGAGGGTCCTTCATACATACACTTAGACATTTCACTTCATTTTGGATGTTTAGCATAAACATCCGATTCTTTGACATCTCTACTTCTGTGATCAACTTGTTGCTATGATCTCTAATCATGAGGTTGCGGTCCTTCATAAAGAAAGTGTAGCCTTTCTCAAGTAGTTGTCCAATGCTCAAGATGTTGTTCTTCATGTTGGGCACATAATAGACATCAGAGATAAATTGATGATCACCATTCTTTAAATGGATTAGAATCTTCCCTTTGCCTTTCACAGGGACTTTTGAGTTGTCTCCAAAAGAAACTTGGCCGGAGATGGATTCATCAAGCTCTGCGAATATTTCTTTTCTTCTACACATATGGTTAGAAGCACAGGTATCCATGTACCACAAATCTTGCTTTCCACTTTCATCTTCCTTACTTGCTAGCAACAATATTTGCTCATTTTCATTCACAAAATGAGCTTTTTCTTCTACTTGATTGTTATACCAACAATTTGATGTATAATGGCCACTTCTTTTGCAAATGTGACAATATGATTTAGATTTGTCATACCTTTGGCTTCTTGATGAGTCTCCTTATCCTCCTCTTTTTGAACTTTGATTTCTCTTTTCATCAATATTTAGTCTTCCTCATCCACGACCACGGCCTCTCGAAGAACCACGGCCTCTCCAAGAGCCACGACCTCGTCGTTGTTTGCTTTGTCCTGACTCGTTCCTTGAGTCTTCTTTGTTCTCCTTCAAAGAAAACTTAGATTAAAGAACTTGCTCCAAAGGCTCTTGCCTTCTCTTGTTGAATCTTTCTTCATGAGCTTGTAGGGAACCCATAAACTCGTCTATAGTCATTTCTTCCAGAATCTTTGACTCCTCGATGGCAACCACGATATGATCAAATTTGATATCCAATGAGCATAGAATTTTCTCTACTACTCTGGTATCATCCATAATTTCACCATTCCTCCTCGACTGATTGACAATGGCTAAAACTCTTGTGAAATAGTCCGAAACACATTCGGATTCCTTCATTTGTAGGACTTCAAATTTGCCTCGAAGAGTTTGGAGACGGACTTTCTTCACCTTCTCGACTCCTTTATATGAATTTTGGATAATCCCCCATGCTTGCTTTGAGATGGTTGCCACCGCGATCTTCTCAAAAGCTGATTCATCTATAGATTGATAGATGAAATATAAAGCTTTCTTATCCTTCTTCCGAGAATCCCTATGTTGATTAGTAAGAGCCTCTCCTTCTCTTGGCTCTTGATAGCCTTCTTCTACTAGATCCCAAAGATCTTGGGACTCAAGTAGAGCCTTCATTTGCAAGCACCAATTTTCATAATTTATTTTGGTAAGATGAGGAAAGGAGGGTTGTAGGAGACTATTGATAGACATTATTTTAGCTCTGATACCAATTTGATAGAATAGAGGAGGAGGAGAGAAGTATTTCTCTACAAATGTAGGAAATGAAAGAAAACTTTATATTTTATTGAGATTTCTATAACTCTCTTAACACACAATAACTCATGTATATCTCTTTATATAGAGAATTTTTTACAACCATTCAATCACCCTTTACACAAAATACCAAGAGCCATAATTATGAATGACTCTTTGGTTTCATACATGGAGAGGAATTCAAAGTGCATTTTATAGAAAATATTAAAAGACATTGTTAATAACAAGATAATAAATGCCATTCCTTGAAATAATATCTCTTGGAAATATAAAAGATTTCTTTGACTAGCATTTCTTTAATATATTTCCAAAGTGTTTTCCATATCCCAAGAGTTGGCCAAAACGAGTCTCCTAGGAACAATAAATTTTGTTTATGTTTCCAACACACTTTCATGCTTATTTAGTCACCACCATTGCTCTTAGGTCTAGCTACTATAGTCCATTTTTCTATCTACTGATTTGAGCATCGAAGGATTCCGGTACTACTTGTCAAAAACAATATTCATAGGCCTTCATCCAAGAGCTATCAAAAATAATATCCAATTTTATTAAAAAATAAAATATTTTGGATCGCTGACGGAGACCGAATGCAATTTGACGACAGCAGCAATTATCCTGGCTATAGCTCTACAACCTCGTTTCTCATCCCTCGAGATTAAATTTGACAAAAAATAATTCGTTATGCTACTCAAGATTAAAACACAAAACTCAAGTTATGAGCTGAAAGAAAATTTTCAAGTAATAAAAATGCAGAATAAAATAATAATAATAATAATGCAGAATAAAAAACGGATTTAAAAATAATGACCAGTGATAGCTCAGAGAGAAACCAGGTACAAGAAGCAATAAAGTAAAAGTGAGAGTAATGGGCCAGTGCTTTTCAACCATGCACTATTATCGAGGTTGCATGACTTTTACGTGTACAGTAGTACACTCATTAAAGAAAGTCATTCATGGATGAACTACAATATAATATCAGATACGGTAGTTCTGAATTCATTTAGAACGCCTGCTTTCTTCTATTTCAAGTAAAACTGTTATCTTAGGTTTAGCTTTTATCCAACAGAGAATCCAATATTCAATTTCTATCACCCAGACATCTAGCCATTTTGCATGTTATATTTGGATTGAGATCTTTCCCTTATTTTATTGTCAGGTCCTAGTAAAATTATCCCTAGATAGTTGATTAGCTATAAACATGGCCATTACAATGGGACATTATACAACAGCTACTCCAATTCATGGGTGGTCAGGTGTAGTCAAGTGCTGCTTTGTCTGCATATAAAATGAAAAACTGTAATTTACTTGTTTAGATCCAAGAGGCCATAACTTCTTACGAAGGGTAAACAAATGACATTATAGTTCATGTTTGATTTTTGGTTCGCATAGCCTTTACCCACCACAAGATAAGAAGGCAAACTGACTACATACTATAGCACCCTGAAGGCATACAAGTATCTAATGAGTTTTTTCCAACTACAAGCACAAGTTAGGGCTACAATTATCAGCATCAGCATTCAACAAACTGAGGCTTAAAAGTGTTCTATTTATAGAATCATGAGTATTTTAACTTAAAAAGAGTTCCGAACACTTGAATAGCTTTTAGATATCAGATACGATGCAAAGATTAACATTCCCAAATCATCAACAAAATATACAGAAGTAACAATGCCATTCAATTTTTGCTCAAAACACACACACACACACACACACACACATTTTGATTATTCTAGAGGTTTTCAAACTTGCCCCACATGATGAAATCTATTTACTTGATTTATGTTATAACTGTGTAATCAGAATTTAGAGCTGTTTAATATTGATCTAGTGACATCATTAAAAAAAAAACACTTAGATAATCAATATTTTAATGATAGGTTCAACAACTAGCTAGGCACCAAAGATGATTTTTTAAAAAACAATGATTAAGTTTTTCTCATTTTAAAATTAAAATAATTGTCTTCCATCCTGGTTCTTTTACTGCTTGAAGTTTTCTTTTAAATGTCCAATCAGCAGAGTTCCTCGATCTACATTTTCTAGTGTAATAAACAACAAGGGATACAGAAAAAATATTACACCGGAGTTATGAAATACAATTCTTGGAACATTTATCGTGAAACAAAATTATATTTCAAAATTTTGCAATGGTAAATCCAGCACATCTAATGTTGAGTTTAAACGCAAGAATTATGTAAAATGAAATGATCTGATCAAATATAGCAACCATAATGTCTCCACTCTCTGGCCATTAATCATTATTCTAAACATAGTTAAGCATTTCACCTTAAAGTTGATCAACTTATGGTCTATTTATCCTTTAATCTTCCATGAGGCATAGTTTTTATCACTTAGCACCTGTCAAGATGTTCTTAATATTCTAAAAGGTGTGAATAGTTACAAGTTTTCCCTTCCTTTTAGTTACTGTTCACGTGCATTGGTCCTTATCAGATGGATGTGAAGAATGTCTTTCCACATGGCAAACTCTAGGCATCCTTCAGCTGGTCTTACACAATCACCAAGCAGCACAAATCATCTTTATATACATTTTCCCAAAAAAAAAAAAAAAAAAAAAACTTCATATACAAGCTCCCAATGGAGTCTAACAGGCTCCCCATGCTCGGTTTCCTTTTTTTGCTTCTTGTTTTAGTCAAGCTTCACTGAGAGCCATCTTCATTAAGCTATACTCTCACAATTAATGTTCTTCACATGCCATAGGATCCTCCATGTTCATGGAATATTTGTTACTAAAGGTTATACTCTAACTATTCTGCATCTACAACAGCAACTTCAATTGGTATAGAGATGATAGCTATTTCTTTGGTCTTGAGGTGACCGTCCTCATGCCAAGGGTGCACGTTAGGCAAACACGATCCGAAAAGCCATGCATGACTAATTCCCACATAATAACTATCCCATTATATCTCCATAAGAACTTTCGTCTTGATGATGATAAAACTAATTCCTGATCCCAATGCATCTAGTTGTTGCAATTATATATTTGACTATTTCTTGACCTAATAGTGCACATGCTGTTTGCATAATTAGTCAGTATGTTAGTGACCATAAATTCTGTTCATTCTGCTCTCATCTTGCACAGTCTCCAATATGTTCACGGGATCATTAATTAGTTGTGCATTTCCCCCCTCCAACTAGGCTCTAAAGCTTCAAGGCTGCACAGAAGCTGACAATTCTGGTCATCCTACTAATCAGCTCTCTACCACTGGCAAGCATCTCTTCCTTGGAGGTTGTTCCTTCTCTTGGACTAGCATGAAGTATGGTGTTATTTTATGTCTTAGGGCTAAGGCCAAGCATGATGCTATCTCTAGTCCTGTTTAATCTGCTTGGAAAAGTGTTCTATTGTTGAACTCCAGCCAGAAAGCAGTCCTAACTTACGGCATAGACTCTTCATTCATGCTCTGCCAATGGGGTGATTATGGAAGAATAGGCAAGTGAGAAATTAAAGAGGATTTCAGCATCCGAGAATCCGAAGTGTCATTTTACTAGATTTGGGTCCTAAGCAGACTAACCATCGAGCACAGCTGTTGTAATAAAAGTTGATTGATAACCGGGTCTATCAGGAATGAGCAAGCCAAGTTATATAGTGTTTAATCCTAAGATATTCTAAATGGCTTCCATCTCCCTAATATCATTTATCTGCTTATGCTATTCTAGTTGTTTGATGCGAATAAACTCTCCAAACAATGAAAAAGAAGGAGAAATAGCTTGCAGTGCTGATATGCGAACAAGAATAGAGCTAGTGATATTATTATTTCAAGAACAAGATCAAACAATGCTCATAGTGGACATAATTATAACTATCATGCCTTGTCCCGATGGTTGGGTTAATTAATGCTAACAATAGAAACAAAAATGTAATAAAAGGGTTTAAAATAAAACAGCATTAATAATGTTGATAATACTTAGAATCACACCATCAAAAGTTAAGAGCAATGATTGTTACATTTGCTATGAGAGTCCAACACAGGAAATCACTAGATCACTGTCAATGGTACATGAGAATTTGAAGCATGAGACAACCAGTAAAAAGATAACTAACACTCACAACCACTAGGATCACGCATTTTATGAAAAATTATGGCCTAGCAATAATGACTGCATTGTTGATATATATGAGAAAGATTCAATAATTTCAATTCAATACCCTCATCAAGATTTGATGCTTGAAAAAGGACGACTGGTTGATATATGCTCCTTTGCAAATTCTTTATGCAATTTTTGCTTTGGCTTGATTAGAATTATTTGATAATGGGTACAAGATTTTAATAGCTGGAACTGTAGTTGTTTACTGCCTAGCTTTCTTTGCAGAAGGATCCAGCTTCAAATATAAAAAGCGAGAGAGAGAGAGGAAATCCAAGCTCGGTTCAAGAATCATTTTAAGATATCATCAAATTCCTTGCTTCCATGACACGGAAACCGAAACAAAAAATATATATATATATATATATTTAACTGCACTTCTGCCCTGTAGATTTGGTAAGCTAGCCAAACCCTAAATATAGCGAAGTACATGCGTGACATCATAAGCGGTATTGCTCCACAACATCCACCTGGATCCTTTATATTTATTTGTGCAAAAAAAAAAAAACTAAAAAAAAAAAAAACAAGAAAGAAATCCAGAACTGTACCATTAGAAAACCATCTAACGAGAACCAGATCCATTAACAGGAAGACTGATCCTTGGTGGACTGGATCCAAGACATCTTTTTACCAAGAATATCACAAAATCCCAGCCAAAACAAGCGTATATAAACATGAAAGAGTTAGGGTTTACAGCAATAGAGAATTCACGATTTAACCTATCCAGATCCATCGAACAACTCCAGACTCAAAAAGCAAGAAAAAACAAGAACAATATATAAAAGCAAGATAGAATACTAGCTAAAAGTAGTAGAACAATATACGAAAACTCTAGATCCGGATGACTCAAAACGCTCAACCCAAAATAACTGAAAAAAAAAAAAAAAAATCTTCGAGATAATCCTTGGAGGAAAACGAAAAATATGAGAAAGAGAGGTGAAACGAAGATCAATCTATGTATAGGTTTGGACTTAGGGTTATCAAAATTATCCAAATCCGTTACACAAATCAAGAATCAAAAACAAAAAGAACAAAACCGCTAGAAAAAAAAAAAAACACAAAAACAAAAAAAAACAAAACAGCAAGTGCCGAAGACTTCATTCTAAAAAGAAGAAGGATGGAAGTAGAGGTGACGAGGGGATGGCACGAATTCGAAAAGGATCGAGGGAGACGAGAGGGAGGGAAGAAAGGCAGCGATACCTAGAGCTGCTGCAGAATTCGGAGAGGCGGCCGCGGCTGGAGAAGATGATGAGGGCGACCTCGGCGTCGCAGAGGACGGAGAGCTCGAACGCCTTCTTCAGCAACCCATTCCTCCGCTTCGCGAACGTCACCTGCCTGTTTATCTTGTTCTCGATCCTCTTCAGCTCCACCCTCCCCCTCCCCATCTCTTCTCTCCGCCGACTCCACTACCAGAAAAAAAAAAAAAAAAAAAAAAAACGGAAGGCAAGACTTGTTAGAGGCTAAGAGATGAAAGGCTTAGATACTGCTCCATATATATATACAAGGCTGAAGGCAGTTCTCATGTGGAATTGAAGCAACCATCATTCTTTTGACAAGTCTAAAAACGGGCAGGGTGGTGGGGTTTGTGTTCAAAGAGAAGGGGGGGGGGGGAGGGGCGTTCACAAAAGGGTGCAATCCTTCCTGGAGGGCAATCGCCTGCCCCCCAATAAAAAGGCGTCAACAACCAGGTCACCACAGTAGCATGAGAATCACCACGTGTCGATTCATCAGTGGATTTATGTACAATTTTTTTTTAAAAAACTCTATCTCTCTCTACATTGGTGCCCATGGAATTCTGGAGAACTACGATTCAAGGACTGCTTTTATCGACGCCAAGTTCTGTCTCGACTGCACGTCGTCTTCTTTAATTTTCAACCTCTACACTTCCCGATCGCAAGGACGAAGCCAATAAAAAATAGAATTATTTCAGTATTTTGAGCTGAAAAATTGTAAAAAAACCACTGCAATAATGATGTTTTGACGTAACTAAGCAACGGTACGTTGAGATGATTGCAATATTTTTCACTTCATTATGCTGATGTAACCCTTCTTTTTTTTTTTTTGATTCTGTTTGACATTTGGCAGGCTAATTCTGTTTTACTCCTGTAGACTCTCTGTTCATCAAATGTTCATCTCGGTGCACTGCTACAGCAATAAGTATAGTTGTGATCATACTATGTAGGATGTAATTTTTCCCTTCCATACTAAGTGTAAAATATCTTGTAAATTAGTTTTGTGAAGTTGTTCATGTGGATAAGCTTAAATAGTTGTAAAGAAGTCGATATTGTTACGTGGATGACCAGTACTGGACAATAATCTAAAGGTTTTGGATTTGTTCTTCCATATAGGTCCAAGTAACGTTATGTCGATTCCAATTGTCCTCTGGGTAAATAACAACATCCACATATTCTTCCACTACGAAACTCTCTCTTTCTTCCATGGGCTGCAGCGTACCGCGAATTGAACCGTGCTTGGTGCGTGATGTTTTTACGACATCTCTTTAGTCTTTACGTAATTTCATGTCTAAAAGTACTGCAACTGACCCCCACTCTAATCTAGATCGATGCAATGCATGCAGGCATGCACCATAACTTGATACACGATCATAGGAATCTACAGTTTTGCCGGAAAATATTCGATGCATGATAACAACAAAAACAACTCGATCATTCCCTTCCCCATTGGACGAAGATTTATCCATTCTCAAACTATCAAACCAACTCATTTGGAAGAAAAATTATCTATAGAAGTTTGTCATCACCAGAGAAGATATGTCAAACAGAGAAAAAGGAGTTTGACCACCAGGAAGAGTAGAGAGGATTGAGATTGGAATGCATGTCAGGCCTCGTTATTAAAAGTAATAAAGCGTTTATCTTTCGATTATAACCGGAGAATTCAATGATTAGATGATTTCGGCTCGAATTAAATATTCCTAAGTCTTGGATGGCAGCAGCACATTCGAGTCTGCATATAATTCGAAGTTACTTGCAGGCTTTTTTATGAAGGAGATGTTATGTGAAAACTTTGGCAACCTATTACCCAACTAGTTGGAACTTGGTTGGTGGAAGTTTTGTGGCTTATTTTTATGGCACTCGAAGTATATACGTTAATTTGTGGCAGGATGGTATATATCCTGACCCAATTACAAGGCCTTCTTACCTTGTTTAGACTGATGGCCTGAAACTAAAGAGTATTGAGCACGTTCCTCCACGAGATCGTTCATGGGTCCTTTGTGTCCCCCACTAGTTGAAGGTGACTGGAATTCCATGCCAAGCTCGTCAATGGATTGCCATGCCTTCTTTTTTGGCCTTTCAATTCAATTCTTTACTCCGATTCTTATTCCAAATAGCTGGTGTTGCATGGTGGCATATATATATATTTTTTGGGTGATGCTATAGCTTTTGTGCAATGTCCTTCTCTAAGATATTTATGACCCAAACTGCCAAAAAAAAAAAAAAAAAAAAGGACAGGTAGATAATTCTACCGAAGCTTGATTAGTAGCTGAAGGCTTCGTGGATGAGTGGTCTCCATCAAGGAATCCTTAAACTTTCATTTGGATTGATGGTAAAAATTTTTTTTGAAGATTTTAAACACATCACCCCGGAAACACAGAAATGGAATGCCTCTTCCTCTTTGCTGCTTAAGTGCAGTTCTAGACTTCTAGTTCATGTTCGAGTTCCGGCCGTTTGCCTACTAATTAATTGATCTGCCTTCTTATTCTAGGTTGGCATGGAATCCTCTATGACCCAATCTTATAGAAAATTTTACAGCTTTGGTATAAGGTTGATGTTAATTGGACAGGTAAAAATATTCATGATTTTTTTTTTTTTTTTCTACTTCAAAACAACCCTTTTAATTTATTGCGTTGGGTCCAACTTGCATGGCAAATAAAAATCTGCCATGTCTCCAAACCATGCAATATTTTGTGACTATAGACATAAAGGATATATGCACCCCTAGATCATAGTTCATTTAGATAAGTAGAATTTAGACTCTCCAGTATTTCATTAGATATGTGATCCACTTCTGTTGGCCAACAAGAAGTAGTGTCACACCCCGAATCCGGTACCGAGATCGGCTATGTGACCGGCTGTATAATCCTAGGTAACACCCAAGAGATCGTACCAGGACTAAGTACACAAGATTCTTATTATTTCCAGAATTAAATTTATGTAACCAAGCACTATTAAAATACTTCAATAATACTGAATAATCAACTTGTTCGATTCATGATCACTAAATGATCAACTGGTTCGTTACATGGGTTTCATAAACACGACTAGCTAAACAGTCTAAAAGTTCTGGTACTCGATCTCATGCTCGACTCAACCCTTGCTAAGCATCCCGCATCTTTGAGGGAAAAAAAATAAAAAAGTTGGAAGTGAGCTTTACAGCCCGGTAAGGACTCCATACAGTCACACCAATAATGATGCAGTTTGAAAATAACAAGAGAATAATAGTATACTATATCATGCAACCAAAACAACTCATTTGTCATATATAACAAAATCTTTGATAAAATCATCTTTTTTTTATATTTCAATTTAGTCATCATTCTTCTTTAGGGTTCTAAACTAACCATGGTCATGCTCCAGTCCATGACTGCCTATCTCAGTGTTACACTTCAGCCTGTGACTGGCAAGCTCGTTGTCACACTTCAGCCCGTAACAGGCAATCTTATTGTCACACTCCAGCCTGTGATTGGCAATCTCGGTGTCACGCTCTTGCCTGTGACTGGCAATCTCATTATCACACTCCAGCCTGTGACTGGCAATCTCAGTAACCACGATTCCATGGCATGGCTAGTCCAAATACCCCTTTTTCTTTATTATCACTCTGTCACATCCCATATATGGTTTCAAATCATACTCTTTTCAAAATTTACAATAATCAGTATCACAATCCAAACCATCCAAATAGTCATGTCTGATAGAAATATATCATACGAAAAATATAAATAGTAGTACCAGCAATCATAATTGTCTGTCATAAAAAATTAAAATATATAATGCATAAATAATCACGCATGCCAATGCTTATATCCAAGGATCAAAATCATACCATATAAAATATATTTATAAAGTTGGTGATCACAACCAGAAATCCTTAATTATCTTTATTGGAGACAGATTTAACATGCTCGATATCGTCTGTACTCGAATCCTCGACCTAAGTATAATAAAATTCGTTCAACACCCTCCTGTCCAAAAAATTGACCTCCTTCAATGATAATTTTATTTTATTTTTTGAATAACTTTATGATGCAATAACTATAAATTCAAAACTTTCTATCTATATTCTATCCGCGATACATCTGCTGATATTCTAACTTCATGACTTTCTTAGAAGAAAAACTTTTAATTTTTTCTTTTTTCAATATTTATTTATTTAACTTGCTCCTTTTCTCTCTCTTTCCTCTTCTTTCTCCTCTCTCTACTTTTTCTCTCTCCTCTTCTCTCTACACTTTCTCTCTCTTCTTTATCTCTCCGCTTTCCCTCTTCTTTCTCTTTAATTTCTCTCTCCTCTCTCTCCTCTTCCTCCTCTTATCTCTCTTCTTTTTTTTCATTCCTTCTTTTCTTTTTTTTCTTTTTCTTTTTTTTTTCCTTTTTTCTTTTTCTCTTTTCTTTTCTTTTTCCTTTCCTTTCCTTTTTTCCTTTTTTTTTCTTTTCTTCTCTCTTCTTCTTCTTCTCTTTTTCTTCCCCTCTCCTCATCTTCTTCTCCATTGAACAGGTCGTCTCCCCTCTTTTTTTTTCTTTTTCTTTTCTTCTTTTCCCTTTTCTTTCCTTCCCCTCTCCTTTTCTTCTTTTCCTCTTCTTCTTCTCTTTCCTTCCCCTCTCATCTTCTTCTTCTCTTCATCTTCTTCTTCTCTCTTCTCCCGTACGGCCTTGCAAATGCACCACGAGATCCTATGGAAGATATTGTAGAGGAAGCGCACGAGGAGATCGAGGCTCTAGTCATCGTTGTCCTCCTCCTAGGGTTTTTTTTATAGCTATAAATCTTTGAATTCGATCTTGATTTGGATTCCATTTAGGAGAAGGAGAAGACTCCCATCTTAATCCTCCAATTTTTTTTCTTTTTTTTTCCTAGGTATTACAAGGAGACCGTTGTCTTTTCACATTAAATGCCTAGTGGACATCTGTTTCGGATTCATTAAGAACTTGAGGAGAGGAAGAAAGAAGGAAAAAAAAAGGACAACAAATTTTTCTTACAATATCTACCAATGAATTGAGCCAACTACCAAATGATTTCTCTCCCTCTCTCCTCTCTGGCTCTCTGTCTCTCCTCTCTCTATCTCTAAAAAAAATCCAAAGGAATCACAAATTCCTATGACTATTCCATGTATATTGTATGTGCCATATGTGGAAGCTAGATGTCAAATAGTACACATTAAAATATCTTTTGTTCATAGTAGATGTATATCAAACTTTATAATACATAATGGAAAAGGCACTGGATTAGGCCATATATTATGTTGTGAAGCCTTGAGCACATATAATCTGGTAGATATACTTTTCTGTATCTCATACCTAATGAAAAGATGTTTTAGAGGGGTAAAAGAACAAAGAAATCACATTTTTCATAGAGAATACAAAACAATAACATTTGAAATGAAATAATTGCAAGATCATGCAAGAAACCAAGTTTTGAGTACTACTTCATTTGTTTGTGGATGGAATCATATCTACCCATGAGAAACATCTCCTTTTCAAATATATCAAATGCATATCATATATATTAAAAAATATTACCAGAAAAGTAATCTTCTAAAATTTCTTATAAACATATTTAGATAGGTTGACTTTTAATATATCATTTTGACAATCATTAAAGCCTATCTTGTTCAAATTTGTAAGGACTCACTTTTTCCTTGGGCTAAGTCTTATACAAGCAAGGATGAAATGGCTTCAAACAAAAAAGATTGTTGGCAGCAAACATATAAAATTAATTAAAAATTATCTACACATCCCCAATATATTGGGTTCACATTAATGAATATGTTATCCAAATTGATGCTGCTAAATTTTTTTATTAAGGGACTACAACAATAATTTTTCTATCACATCTCTTTTTAGGATCAACAATAATGTTTTTTCATGCATTCAATATATTAATCTTTTATAAATTTCATTAAAAATAAATTTTTTGATGAAAAGTAACCTTTCCTGATAAGTAAAAGTATATGTTTTTATTAACCTTGTCCAACTTGGCTTGAGATGCATGATGCTTAGCACACATCTTGAAGCAGAAAGCATGGCATCCTTAATAAGTAAAAAATAATAATATTATTTTAAGTATGGCATACATTATTGGTTTATTTTTATTATTATTCTATATTAATTAATTTATATATATATTTGATGCATCTTAATTTAATTTTTTAAATTAAACAAAACTGTTAGTAAAGAGTCGCATCGTCGATTTGTTTGACTGCCAGCACCAATTAAAAATCAAAAGCCACATCGTATCGACTTCCAGTTGGCTGGCAAGCATGGTCTCCCGTTGATAACATGGGGCCGTACGGGCGGCAACGTGGCATGCAGATGTCCTCTTGGCCAGTATGGTGCATACGTTTGCAGAGCATAGTCAAAATCGATACGTGTTTATCTCTGAGGATGTGGCAGATGCGGCTACATAGCATAACATGTCGACTCGGGAACCTCCACCTCTGGAGAGACCATATGAGAAAAGCTTGGAGACTGCTTTACCAAAATACCCTTTATTTTGGATTTCGGTGACCCTTTGCCCCAAGTTATCAACAGGCCGAGGCTGAACTCGAGATTCGTGGATATTTACTCGGCAAGTTCAGATATGATATTAAGGTTGGACCTATTTATCCAAATCCAAATCCGAACCAATTTAACTACAGTTAATGAGATCCAGATTTGGATATTTAATGTACGGATCTGATAGATATGGAATTTAATTATATAATATAATACATATTTATACATATATATATTTATTAAAATTATTGTGAACTATTAGTCTTTAATCTAATGATTCAAAATCAATATTGGTTGTTAAAAGATAAGAACACTTGTTCCAGCCGGCCCTAATTCCTCTCCCTCCCTCCCTACCTTGGCGGCTCCCTCCCCTCTCCATCCATTGGCAGACTGGCGTCATGCCATCGCCAATCATCTCCTCCCCGTCTGTCCCTCCCCTCTTCTCCTCCCTCGTCCTCGAACCTGGACCCATTGACAGCTTTACTCGATGGCTCCCCTATTCTCCACCCACTAGCAGCCTCATCGGCTCTGACCTCAATCTGACCAACTAATATTGTACCGTCCATCCGATTACTTTCTTTGAGGCCTTTATCATGAGCCCTTACTCATC
This sequence comes from Areca catechu, assembly GCA_021397845.1. NCBI lineage: Eukaryota > Viridiplantae > Streptophyta > Magnoliopsida > Arecales > Arecaceae > Areca > Areca catechu. The sequence goes on along the minus strand of CM038051.1, from coordinate 204,831,508 downwards.
TTCTTCTATACCAAACCCCCATCTTAACTGGAACCTTGGAGTTCTCTCTCCCATGGGTGACGGGTTCCTCATGGCGGTGGTGTTCCTGAAGGTTGGGGTGATCTTTGCATTGGATCTCTTCCGGTTCGGGCCTCTCTCACTGTGACTATCTCCATCTCCGTGCCTCCCTTGCTGTGGCCATCTCCATCTTTGGGCCTCCCCACTGCGGCCTTCTCCGTCACCAAGCTTGCCCACCTCCCCTGAATAGCCATCTTTGTCTTCGGGCCTCCCCCGCTATGGCTGTCTTCGTCTCTAGGCCTCCCCTACTACAGCCGTATCTAGGGATGGCAATGGGTTGGGTCACCCAAAATCCCTACCCGTCCCACTAAAAAATTATCCGTCCCATACCCGTCTCGGGTCGGGTCGGGTTGGGTATAAAAAATCACGTGTAGATCGGGTCGGGTCGGGTATACCCGGTCTCATAAAACTTAGTTTATTTAAAAGCTAAACAGGTCAGGTCGGGTATATCCATCCCATATCCAATTTATTTAAATATTTTATAAACATAATTTTTTTAATATATAAACGGGTCGGGTTCAAGTCAGGGTGTACTACTACCCGTACCTGACCCGAACCCGAGTCGAGTTTTTTTTTTATATAACCCATATCCATTTATAAATTAGACGGGTCGGGTTTTACCCGTCTCATTAGGGTCGGGTCGAATACCCATCGGATCGATAAAAATTGCCATCTCTAGCCGTATCCCCAACTGGTCTCCCCGCAATGGCAGTCTCCATCGCCAAGCTCTCCCACCTCTGCTTCGTGACCTACTGGGGTGTCCCCCTCTGAGTCACCTTCATCGATGATATCATCACGTTCAAGTATCTCTTCCCATTCTTCAAACAACCAAGTTATTTAAGTTGCTACAGGAGATTAATTTTCAATAAAAAAGGATTTTTTATTGATGCTTCACCAAATTTTGTCATGTTGCTTCAAATATCGTTCCCCGCCAGCCGTCACTGTCTCGACATCATCTCCCTAAACTACATCAGTCTCGTTGAATCGGGCATCAAGAAATCCATTTTTCTTCTCAAATAGGTCTTCTTTCAATTTTTTTTTGTTTTATTTTCTTCCTCTCCTTTGCAACGAGAGATATTTAAATAGAGATTTTATGTATTTTTTCAAAAATTTTCATTTCTTGACAGCAATTTTTCATTCTTTTTTATTTCTCAGTTATCAAAAGAAAGTTAAAAAAATTTACAAAAGTTGAGATAATTTTTTTTTATTTTTATTTTTTTGTTTTGAGTTTGGATCCGGGTCTAGATACTCGAGATCCATTCGGGTCCGGGCCTAGTCTTCAAGATTAGACCTATCGGGTATTCAATTTTTTTTAAAAATTAAGATCATAATAAACATTTTATATAATTATTTTAAGAAAGTACATACTCAACCAAACACAAGTTATTTTAAAATTTATTACTTTTTTATAGTTGACCAAATATGTAAAATCTTTTTTCCTGGGCATCGTATATCCAGATATCAGTTTTTAATAGAAAACATTGTAGTGAATATTTTTTTTTGTAAACCAAACGAGTTCTTAGATTCATATTAATTCATGTTCCAAAATTGCTGCACTCATTTATCGATCTCCTTTTTTTTTTTAAAAAAAAGGACAAAATTTGGTATCCTAGTCTATCATCAATAATTAAAATCTATGGATATTGTAGCAAAATTAGGGTTTAAACAAAATGCAAAAGCATTCACCACATTTTGGGCATGTTTGGTTCATTATGGGAATCAAAATGAGAATAGACTATAATAAGCATTGGACTAGCCTTACCTGTCAATATATTTAGTTTATGATCAAAATCGAAATCGAAATCGTATTTGGGATTTAAATGCAATGGAAGAGTAGTGATTGTATTTTGGAGGACGAGGATATTTTCATTTTCCTCTAGAATAACCAAACCATTGGAATGGAAGTCCCTCGTTCTTTTTCTCATTTCAAAATCTAACTTTCCCCAACTAAATATACCTATATTATTTAAAAAGGACAAAAAAAAATATAGCCAAAAGTTACAGGTTGTCTTATACACATGCAATTGCAAAGAAGGGGCAAGTTTAATTAAGACCTCCATGCTATGGCATGAGCATTAATTGATTTGCAAGCATGAGACAATAATCATCCTTGCAAAAGTTATATAATTGATCTTGAAAGGAAATTGCTCTGCAGCTTAGACTAGAATTAAACTCAGGTGGGAGTGTCTGCCATGGTTTGAGGAAGTTCATGCAATTCATGACCAAGAGTGGTATTTCAATATTTCAATATCTGTGTTTCTTTGGGCTTCCCTTATCATCCAATACCATATAAAAGATGTTATATCAATACTACTTTTTTTTTTTTTTTTTTTTGATAAAAAAGGGATAGGGAGGATAAATCCAATGTAGCTATCCCCGCAGGAAAATGCTCGATTCAAGGTGCGATCCAAGGGTGAGCACATCAACCCGATACCACCAAGATGCCAGCTGGTCAAAACGGGAAAGAAAAATCTTGACCTCTCACTCACCCAACCATCACGGGTCTCATGGGATAACCTTTGAATTTAATTCAGTCTTTCACAGAGTGACATCTCGAACCCGTAATTTGTTGGTTGCGAGATAAGATCCTAGCCAGCTAGGCTACCATCTTGGCAATCGATGCAAACCATTACAACTACAAATTATGTTCCTCATTGGAATCTCTGAAAAAAAAGTTTTAAAAAACTAAAAAAAAAAAAAAAAAAAGTCTTGGATGGCAAGGTAGTGCACGCGGAGCTTTGGAGTTCATATAATTCTGATGCAATAATTGGTTACTCAATCAAGATTTTATATATGCGGAAAAATTAATATGCGCCGTGTATCGAATATTTTCTGGCTGGGATGGGAGACCGTCTGGGAGTGGCCACGCCCGGAGTCTAACTCCTCTCCCCCTTTTTTTCCAACAAAAAAAAAAAAAAAAATTTTATATATTGATGGGACATGAGATGTCCTGGCCGTTCCATTCCATATTTCCATTCCCATGAACATATCCTCTACAGTACCCAAAGAAAGTTTAGATTAGCAAGGGAGCACCTGCCAATTTGCTGCCTTCTCGCATGTCAACAAAGGATTGGTGCGATGTGCAAGTATGCATACATGGCGCCACGGCATGTCTTTGTCGTTGCCCAGCCATGCAAATCTCGAGAGGAACCCCCAAAAAAAAAAAAAAAAATATTTAAAATATTCCACCCTACGAGCCCTTAATTTATCAAATCAATAGATATGACACGTTGTTGCACGTCGTGTCAGTGGACATGACTCGTGACCATACTTTCCTCTCTCTCTCTCTCTCTGCCCCACCAGCAATTTGTACAAAGAGGTTCAAAAGCACCAAAAGGCTGCAAGCGGAGCAGCAGACCGAACCGCGAGCGCTGGCAGTATGGATACAATATCTTGTTATCCCAGATAGGTACCACCGTTGCCGGAATACAATGGGATAAATAGGAATGATAGAGAGTTTGCATTTGAAATAAATCTTTGTTCCTGTCTAATCTTAGGTTGCAAATAGATCGAGTTGATTCGTGATTCGATTCGATCGAATTTATTTTGATCTGATCAAATCTATTTTTAAAAAATTCATGGATCCGGATCGGATTCTAAAATTAGATCCATTTTATTTTCCGGATCGGATCCGGATTTACTGAATTTAAATCCGATCTGACTCGAACATATTAATACTATTAGGATCGTATCTATTTGGATATTTAAATTATAATTTAAAACTTGTACGGAACTTAATTTTAAAATTATAATTATTTTTATATCTTAATTTATTTTAAAAATAATATTATTCGTTATCTATTTTATGGTTAATAATAGTTGGCTATGTAATAATTAAAATATATTTATTTATATTTTATCGGAATCATATCTAAATCCAAATTTTTACATTAGAATCAGATTATTTATGGACTCGATCCAATCCAAATAAGTCATTGGATTGAAAATTTTGGTAGTGAATCCAACTCGATCCAATCTGATTTTTTAGTGGGTTGGATTTGGATCTACTATTAGAACTCAATCAAAAAATTTGATTGAATCGGAATTATTCATGACATGGTCCGACCCGATCTATTTATACCCGTAATTTAACCATCATTTTGTACGATATCTTATTATTTATGTAAGGAGGCAAGCATGTTCATGCTTTGGATAGTTTTTTTTTTTTTAATTAATAAAAGGCTTTTTGCACTTAAAAGGTGCTAAAAAGAGGGAGTGGCGCGTAGTTACAGGGATACTAGCTAGGAAGCCAATGGTGCTGGCTTTCCTGGTTTGACTGGAATTAATTTCATGGATCAAGTGGTTCCGGGCTCTTAAATGCGCCTATCACAACTTATACCAGGGATAGGATGGGATGACACTCTTATTCCACCCCTTATCTCCACTCCCCAAACTAAATCCCAATCTCCTGGAAATCATCGCCGAGACAAGATTCTAGCTTGAATTCCAAGTAAATTAGAGATAGAAACCAAAGCCTAAAGTCCCCAAACTTGTATTTACTACAAGATTGTGGTCTTCTTCAACATGGATGTAGGTTTTGTATAAGGTCAAAACTAGAACTCTTGCAGCTTGTAACACAACAAATGGCTATCAGTTTGCATGAATATAAGATATGAAATATATGTGTCTTTGGCTTCTGTTCAGGAGGATGGCAAATTTCTCTCGAAAAAGAACAAGCCAACTCCTCCCCCCCACCTTTTTGTTAAACCAAAAAAAAAAAAAAAAACAAGCCAAGAAGGTCTGGTCTCCATCGATCCACTCTTCTATTATTATTTTTTTTTTCCTGCAAATATTCCTTTTTGTTTCATTATTTATTTATTTTTTTAAATAATAATATATGCTATCGCATGCTTTTTTTTTTTTTTTTTTGATAGGACCGGATATTCATTAAAGAGAACGAGAGTGAATACAACCCAAAAAAATCAGAGAAACTGATATCCAAAAACTGTACGGGAACAGCATGCTAATCGATCCAGATCGATGGGGCAGAATGGTGGACGACAAAGAAGACTATCAATCAGCAACGGAGTTAGCCTCCCTATAAATATGACGAATTTGGATGGACACGTAATCCTGTAAGAAGAAATGGATGTTCCTCAGGATGGGATGGACAGGGAGAGCCAACATAGATCGTCGAATCCAGGAGATGACTGTCAAGAAATCCTCTTCGATGATAGGCCAGTCCAGGTGAAGAATTTTATGGGCATACCGCATGCTTAATTAGTTTATGTTTTTTCTTGAGATTTTGAAATGGGCTCTAAGATATCATACACGGCTCGCAAGGACATTAAAGTATATAAAAAAGGCTTCTGCAGAGCCATGATGGTACGATAGGCTTGAAATTGCATGGTCGAGCAGGATTTTCTTGCAATAACACAAAATTGACTCATTCTAATTTATGGGCAAGGAATCTGGAATCTTACTTACAGCATGAGGAGAGAAAGTTCCGGCCGAACGAGCTTTGCTTACATGGGAAGCAAGAGCAAGTCTTTGTGCTCCGCATGCGGTGCATGAAATTTAACACAATCCATATTGCTGTTTTTTCTTAGCCCATGTCGATTCTACATGGCTTGACAGGACAGGATGGGACGGGAGTCCGTATCTCTATCGATACACAAAGATTTTCTCCAAAAAGTAATTCGGTCTCTATTGATCAGTAGTTTTATCGGATCATGAAACTATTTCTTTGTACATCCTAAAATCCCATGATCTATTTGTCCATCACACACTCTCTCTCTCTCTTTGAATGTATCAAATCATATAAAAAATAGAGAGGTATTAATTATATAAGGTATGTATAGCCGGTTGGTTCACGAAGGGATCACCTCGGGCCATCGAGATCAGGGCCGGGTAAAATGGAAATCCACCCATGGATCATTGGATTGTCTGGGAACTGACTTGACTTAAAGGATCCTCACATAAATCTATATATGTCAGGCAGGTTTGTATGAGCTGATGGCTATATACGTGCAAGATTTTGTCACTTCTACTTCTAGATAGGTAGCATGAGATAAAAATTCTCTGTATCTTAGCCTCGAATCATAGCATCGAGATGAAGACAGCTAGTTGGAGTGGTTTGAGGTTTGGAGGCCTCGTAGCAAGCGAAGAAGGATGATGGAGAAGAAGAGATGTGCTCTTCATGAGTTAAGAGAGAGAAAAATGGAAAAGAGAGAAGGGAAGGAACTGGCAAATTAATTAGGTTCTCTATATTTATCCGTTACGTAGGTTTCTTAGAGAAAGGTTTTAAGTATTTTAAGATGGGATATATGGGTGTGCCTGGGTGATGATATATATTAATTTTTCGCAATCGTTCTCAGCCCGAAGATGAATACGTTAATCAGACTGTCACTGGCGTCAGCTGAATAGGATTTATTATATATATCCATAACTTTTTCACTACCACAAACCAATAAAGACTCCAAGATTATTTTATTAATTTTATTTCCAAATTTTTTAATTAAAAAATATCTAAATCGAGACTCGAACCTCAGCCGTGCCATGCGCCGGCGGCCGATTAGGACCTAGAGGATGTTTGCGAGGCAGCTTTTTCATGGAACTTCTATAAAGGATGAAAAGTAATGAACATCAATAACTAGCACATTGCTGTCGCTGTAGTATGGTGGTGAATATTTCCGTCTGTCACGCGGGCGACCCGTGTTCGATCCCTGGCAACGGCGATAAATAAATCTTCTTTTTTTATTTTTTATTTTTATGCGTCTTCCGTTTTATACCTGCCTTCTCTCTCTCTCTCTCTCTCTGGATCCTGTGTAACCTTCTGAAGTGCAATTTGATTCGAATAAAAGCTGGGTGGTGTTAATTTAACCTCTCATGTACCTTAAAAAAAAGCTTGTGATGGTGCATCATTTCGATTCATAATTCTAGGTACTGTCAAGATGTTGGCATTTTGGTTTGTGATCGCTTTTAGAAGTCTTGCAGCTAAGTACGAGAACTTTGGATGAATGGTTGGGAGGGAAACTCTTTGTTTATTTTCTAAGGTTAGAAAACATTTGCAGTGGAAGTACTTGGATGCATGCATCAGGGAAGCCTGAGGTTGGCCTGGGCGTTACACCGAAGATCTCAAGGGAAATTGTTAATTTCCATTGATTTGAGATGGCTTTGAGATGAGAGAATTTTAGATTCGGGTCGTGGAGGATAGGAAAATATGGGGATGGCGTAAGTTTTGCAGAATTTTTTTTTTTTTTTTTAAAAAAAAAAGAAAGAAAGAAAAGGGATCTGATACTCCTCCCAGTGAACTTGATCCTGCTCTTGTACACAGAATAAATGCTCGTTGTTTGTTGGTGCTATTTTGAGAAGTTCTCATTTTTAACCATTGACAAGTTACCAGCTACTGATCCATTATGATGTTTAGAAGAGTATTTTAACGATAAAATTAACTCAATTTTCTTCAATTTATTTTTTTTTATCATATTTTAGTTTTAAACTTTTTATTTCATATTTTAAAATGTCATTATTTTGTATGATCGAATAATTAATTGATCGGACGTATCTCTTTGATCGGTCGCTTTCCATCATAATCAACCGATCAAAACATCCCTTGTTCGCATCTAGATAAGATCACAAGTTCGCATCATACAGCAAACTAGAAAAACAGTAATTATATTTTCTCTTCTCCATCGAGGCTCTTTCTCTTATTTTAAATATTTTTTATTTTTATTTTCTTTGCCAAGTTTTGAAAATTTATGTCAACGGTTCTTCATGTTTATTGAAGCTCTATTTTATAATAAAAATTTTATTTAAAATATAGTTCTTGAACAAATAAAATTTTATTTTTAGAAGACAACTTCCTAAAATCATTTCACGATAAAAAATTTCTCTGCAACATATAATTCGAAGGGTTATAGTTCTAAAGTAATTATGGAGATGCTATTCCACCAGCATGCATGGTTTGGAGCTTTGGAAATTTCTTGGAACGATGAATCAAAGCATAAAGAGATGTTAGCATGCATGCATTGATAGAGAGCCCGAGCCTGGATAGTTGTTGGCTAAAACATATATTTTGACCATCTAATTAATTAACGCACAGGCTCAGGATCTCCCTATCAACTTTTTTTTTTTTTTTTTTAATGTGCAAATAATTTAAAGATAATTAATGTTATCTAAGGATTCGGATTATCAATGTTGAATCCTCGTTATCCAATCAGACTGGGCTATACTCAACGGCTGTCTTGCATCCTGTCAGCTCTTCCACTCTTGGATGAGTTGATCTCCAATACGACACATGAGTCCTTTGCCTCAAATTAAAGAGAGAGAGAGAGAGAGAGAGAGAGAGAGAGAGAGAGAGAGAGAGAGAGAGAGAGAGAGAGAGAGAGAGAGAGAGAGAGAGAGAGAGAGAGAGAGAGAGAGAGAGGGGAAAAAGAAAAAAAAAAAAAAAAAAAAAGGACATGAAGACTTGCATCTATTGATTACTGAGATGTGACATGCTGCCCGCCTGTCTCTCTTGGTTTTTTTTTAAAAAAAAAAAGTTTATGCTACCTCCCATCCCTTATAGTACATAAGAAAGCATGGAAATAATAAATGGTTGCTCAATGATAAACACTAACATAGAAGTAAAGAATACTTGCATTCCATGGAACTCATGATCGGCTGCAATCAAGTATAGCCTGTTAAAAAGTAATAAGTTTCTATTATAAATTTCCAAAATTTTTATTTTTTTTAATAATTTTATTTATTTTTAAAAATTATTTTACTTTTAGTTTTAAATATAATTATTTTGTTTTGTAACGGTTTCGAACGTTAACGGTTTTTTTTTCCTCACCTACCTTATATTTAAAATGGTAGGTATCATTTTCATACTTATATATTTATGAAAAAGAGAATATAAGAAATTAGTTTGTTCCTTCTTATCTTCTTGAAAGAGATATTTGTAGATCTAAGCTTTTGTATCATACTCATTTTTAAATTTTTTTCATGCATCTTAAGAGACGGACCTACTCTTGTTGCAGAATCGTGACCATTTTGGAAATTCATGATCTTGGTCTCGTTATATTTTCGTACGAGGACTCGTCAAACTACTCTACATGGAAGAAATGTTTATCACATTGGGACAGCATTTACATGCATCGAATCTAGGCTATAGATATTATTATTTTATTTTTAATTCGGATCGTATTATCATATCATATTTATAAATCATGATAATATGTTAATTAGTTGATTGTAATCTTAAAGTCTTATTAATTTCAGATTTAATCGGTGCATAATTTTATTTTAGATTTCAGCTTTTTGTAGAACTTTAAAACTAGTGTACAAATTTGAAATTATAATATATACGTGTCCATATATTCTTCGATCAAATCTTGCTTTTATAAGTTTTATCAATATGATTTCTAAACTCATTCTCTGTTAGCAAAGTGCAAGAATTTATTTGTACTAATAAGAGAATCTAAATTTTATCTAAGATTGTTCATAATTTTTATTTTATTTTATTTTTTTGTTATATAGCCAAGTCCATTTCTCTGGCGTATCATGATGAGAGACCTAACCAAGCTAGCTAGTTGAAGCCCTTGTACTATTCTGGTTAATTTTGTCAAGAGTTAGCATGCTCATTTGCAAAGCCATGATTGATAGGAATATTTTCGTTAGTAGCGAGGCTATGCTATGAACAAAATCTTAATTTGATATAAAAAAAAAGGGTATTTAAATTTGTTGATATTTTGTTCATTGTAGCTTTTTCATATTTTGAAAATTGTAGGAGCTTGAATTGAATTTAACCTATATTCGGTTCTTTGAAATGGGAATGAGAACGAGCGATTCCTATTTTGATGGTTTGGATGGAGGGGTTCCATTCTCATTCCAATTTCATAGGAGAATGAGAATGCCTCAATTTGTCGAAACCCAATCTTGATCCATCCTTGTATTCAAATATGATTCTAATTCTAGTCACAAACAAAATGCATCAAGGTACATGGTCATTTCCATTCTCATTCCGATCCCAATTCTAATTACGGTTGTGAACCAAATTAAATGTACCCTTATTTCAATCGGATCGGTAGGCTTATTAGAATATCCTCGTATGGTTATATGGCACTCTTAACATGATCATGGGACCATGGGGACTTTTTGGAGGCCTTTTGTCCAAGTGGGAATTGTCTACCAGGAAAAAAACCAGCAGCCATCATCCACTCATTCAAATGTAAGTTATAGTTCAAGCCCCCCAAAAATTTCAGGTCATATTTCAGTAAACCAGTCCATAAAAATATCCACTTGATGAACCAATTGGACTGGATTTGTTGCGTCCCCTAATCAGATAGCCCAACATGAACTAAAAAATTCAGGTAATCCTTTTTACATGGAAAATTTTTCTAGCTGTTGATTGTGGAACAAACAACCAGTTTGGCATCTTTCCAGTACTGAGTTCTGAAGCAGATTTCTATTCATGTTTAATTGCGAATTGGATCGAATGTTTCCCTTACAGCCATTGGTGAAAGAAATTCTCTACATCTATCATGTTCGAATATTGTAGATGGTTGACAATAGATCACTCTAGAAATTGAAGATGATGGCAAACTTCTTCTTCTTCTTCTTCTTCTTCTTTTCTAAATGTCTCGGTTTCTTTGTTTGTTCTTACAACTCGCATGCTCGAAGACATGGAACTCAATTTTTCCGAATGATAACTTGGTTGTAGAAGTTGCATATCCTATCTTTTCATTGTCATTATTACTCCAATATATTAATTACTGAGCTGTTATGATACATCTTAATTTTTTTATTAGTAATGTTGCTGATTGCTAATCAAAGGAAGACACATCTAATTAACACACCTGCGATGATTTACTGGTGAATTCGTTTACTTTGAACACTACTAATAATGTTGCAAGCAGCCAGCCACCACATGCACAGGAATGCACAATCTTGGATGAAGGAAAAAATTAAGGATTGCCGGTACATGTATAGCTCTTGTACTGATATTCTCTTCAATGGCAGGTAGAAGTGTTCCCTGTATCGCAGTGTTGGAGCAAATCCGCTTCATGGAATGCCCAGGATCCTCCTTGATGCCGCAATGACAGAAAGGGAACACTCACCAGGGAAGAGATGGGGCGCGCCATCCGCTCCCGTCGCGGAGGCGAGCCCCCATGGGACTGCATACACGAGAAAGAATCGGGAAGAAGAGAGGCTAGGGTTTTCTTGGAGGAGAAAAAGGGATCGCGTCTACTCTTCTTCGTATCCGTTTCCAGGGAAGCAGCAAGCCCTCATCTTCAGATCTCGGCATCTCGAGATCTGTACCATTCTCGTGACATCCTCTTCCCTGCATCCTTCACGCCATCGCATCGAGGTTGCTCTGATACCAATTTGAAAAGAAATGGAACAAAAAATTCCTCTAAGGCCAAGCACGCAGTTGCGATATAATCAACAAGAAATAAATAAATAAACAGAAAAATACAAGAAACAAGAATCAAAACCAGCGAGAGACGGGGATTTTACGTGGTTCACCCAAACTGGGCTACGTCCACGGCGGCACAGGATCTGCAAGGCTTCATTAAGAATTGAATCAGGTACAAGTCTTCAAAACACTCGCTCTCGGAAACTCTTTTAATCCCTTTAAAAGATTTCAGGATTTCTTTCAGATGCATCCGGAGGTACTCACAAAACTTCTCAGATATTCTCTCTGAAATCTCAGTTACAAACCTCTCGAAAAACCCTATTTTTTCATCAATAATCATAAACCCTCACAGCATCTGTTTATATAGAGTACAAGAAACAGGGCTCGTAGGCATCCAACAACCCAAAAAAATACAAAACTCTAGACTCCCAATCTTCATATAAGACTTCTGCGCAGTTGGATCGAGACAAACAAGTGCCTCATATGAAGCCACGTCACTGTGCCAAAATTCATGCGCGTAAAAACGGAATGCACGCCCAGCACCCGACCACCTGGGCCTGGGTCATGCGACGCAGACCCGCGCGCGTGGTTTGGCGAACGTGGATCGAAACTTTCGGAATAAAAACTAGTCTCCATCTACAACACGTAGCTAATGCTCGATCAGGTGTGGTGGTAGTGGCTGGTGATAAAATTCCAGTTGCTGATTTATACTCGACATCGAGGGAAACTTTATATATGGTGAATGAAGGAGGCAGCATGTCAAAGGGACCTGCAACCAAGAATGAATTTGCTGCAGTATTTAGAAAATACGGCTTAAAAATAAGAAAAATGGGAGAGATGAAGTCTGGGTCCTCATGAGATTTTGCATGGAAGCACTTGTTTTGAACTCCTGTTTCTTTGAGGATATGAGAATGAAACTTTTCATCCCTGTGACCTCTACCAGTAAGAGGTCCTGGAGGAAGAATTATCATTCATGTGGTAGTAATTCTGTTCATGCTATCTCACTGTGTCACATCCCGAATCTAGTACCGAAATCGGCTACGTGACCGACCGCACAAATCCTAGATTTTATCCTAGAGATTATGCAAGGCCTAGGTACACGACAATTCAAACATATCCGAGTTAAATTAATATTATATAAACAATTCAATAACAAATGTACAATTCAGTATTTAAATCGATGTCATTAAATGGTCTACTGAATCACAACCTCAGTAACCGAAACTAACTAACTAGCTCAATAATTATGAAGCTCCATCTCACGCCCAGTCCAGATCCTCTTTAAGTATCCTGGTTCTCTGAAAGAAAATAAATGATATCCTAGTGAGCTACATAGCCCAGTAAGGGTTCCAAATGATCACCAATAATAATATACATGTATATGGAAACAGCAAAATATTAGTATAACATGTGACGAAATCAACTACTCAGATTTCATGTATAACTAAAAAAAACTTTGAAAATTTTACATTTTTTTTTCTTTTAGAATTTTCATTATTTAACCATTATCTTTAGGGTTCTGGACTAGCCACGGTCACACTCCAGCCTGTGACGGGCACACTATTGTCACACTCCAGCCTGTGATGGGCACACTGTTGTCACACTCCAGCCTGTGACGGGCACACTATTGTCACACTCCAGCCTGTGACTGGCACATAAATTGTCACACTCCAGCCTGTGACGGGCACACTGAGAAACCACGGTACCGCCGTGGCATGGCTAGTCTAAACACCAGTTCACTTAACACTTTATCATTTATTCTCACATAGTCAGATCATGTCACTTTCCAACGATCGATATCACGATCAAACACATTTCAAGATCACTTGGCAAATGCAAATAACATTAACAACAAACTCGTTCCGTAACCCGAAAATCAAATCATGTTATCTGAAAACTACCATGCATGAAAAATATTTAATATATGCTTGGATCAAATCAGGTCATGTAAAATATTAATATTACGGGTGATCAAGTTTAGAAGTCCTTACAATCAACTATCCACGCCTGTACTAATCCGTACCCGAAATCGGCGCGATGCCTTCCCGCTCAGGAGACTGATTCTCTACACAAATAGATAATTTTAATTAAAACTAAATTCTCAATTTTTCTCAAATCTTGAAAAAAATTCCTGATTTTCTCTCTCTTCCTTCTCTCCCCTCCTTCTCTCTCCTCCTTCTCTCTCCTCTTATCATATATATATATATATTTTTTTTTTTTTTCCTGGCCATACAGAAACCCCCCCTTTTTCTTTTTTTTTCTTTTCTTTCTTTTTTTTCTCTCTTTTCTTTTCTTTTTCCCGAACACCCTTGCTCTTTTTCCTCGTTTCCTTCTTCGGCCGACCCGATTTCTTCCTCTCCCCCACTGCCGGCAACCCACGGTGGTTGCCGCAGTTGCTTCACGGACCGACGATGGCAGGCGGCGGCAGCAGCGGCGACGGCCACAACCAAACCGGAAAATCCATCAAAAATCAACAAAAATGCTCTCAAAAATTGCAAATAAAAGGAAGGGACTCACCGGGCGGCATTGGGGAGCTTCCGGTCGTTCGTTGGAGAGGGAGCGAGAGCGTGAAGGTGGCTCGAGAGGCGGCGGTGAGGGGTTTAAAAAGAAAAACGACGAGATCCCCTCGCCGTTTAAAACCCTACCACCGAGTCCCAAATCCCCACGAATCCGATGCCGACCTCCTCCCACTCCCCTCACGACTCTCCCACCGAGTTTTCCGGCGAAAACTCCGGCCGGCTAGGGAGATCTCCTCTCCCCTATTTCGTTTTCTTCGTCTCGTGTCCGACTCCTCTTTTTTTTTTTTCCTCAGTCTGGGTTGAAGTCGGCTGGATCTGCCGACTTCAGCCCAGGCCCAAATCTTACATTCTCCCCCCGTTAAAATAAATTTCGTCCTCAAAATTTACGTACCTGGAATTTCGAAAAGCTGAGGATATTTTGCTCGCATCTCTGCTTCTAGTTCCCATGTAGCTTCTCTTTCACTGTGATTGCTTTATTGCACTTTCACATAAGGTATGATTCGGTGTCTCAATTCTTGTTCCTTACCGTCGACAATTCGTAAAGGCACCTCCTCATAGGTCAAATCCTCTTGAAGTTGCAAAGGCACATAATCTATTGCATGATTAGGATCAGGAATGTATTTCCGTAACATAGATACATGAAACACGTTGTGCACTCTAGATATAACTGGTGGTAGCGCTAATCGGTAGGCCACCTCACCAACCTTATCCAAAATCTCAAATGGTCCCACAAATCTCGGGCTCAATTTTTCTCGTACACCAAATCTCATCACACCCTTTGTGGGAGATACTTTCAAAAAAACATGATCACCAACATTGAATTCCAGCTCTCTTCGCCTTTTATCAGTATAACTTTTTTGTCGACTTTGAGCAGTACGTAAACGTTCTCTGATCATTTGTACCTTCTCCATTGTTTGTTGCACTATTTCTGGACCTAATAATTTTCTTTCTCCTACATCATCCCAGCAGATAGGAGATTTACACTTTCTACCATATAAAGCCTCAAAAGGCGCCATCTGAATGCTGGCTTGATAACTATTATTGTAGGCAAATTCTATTAACGATAGATGACAGTCCCAAGCACCACCCAAGTCCATAACACAAGCTCTCAACATGTCTTCCAGAATCTGGATGGTTCGTTCAGACTGTCCATTGGTCCGGGGATGAAAAGCTGTACTAAAACTTAATTTGGTCCCCAATGCTTTATGAAGACTCTTCCAAAATTGTGAAACAAACCTACTGTCTCGATCCGATACTATAGAAATTGGAATCCCATGTAGTCTCACAATTTGTTCTATGTACAAGTTTGCTAATTTTTCCAGAGAGAGTCCGATACGAAAAGATAAGAAATGAGCTGACTTCGTTAGTCGATCCACAATCACCCACATCACATTATTTCCCTTAGGGGTTTTGGGTAAACCTATCACAAAGTCCATGGTAATGTGCTCCCATTTCCACTGAGGAATCGCAAGAGACTGCAATGGTCCAGCAGGTCTTTGATGCTCAGCTTTTACTTGTTGACACACCAAACATTGAGCCACATACTGAGCTATATCTTTCTTCATACCAGACCACCAAAAGTTTTCACGTAGATCTCGATACAATTTTGTACTACCCGGATACATCGTATATACTGAACTATGTGCTTCTTCCATAATTTCATTCTTTAATTCTGAAAGTTTAGGAACACATAATCTGTTACCAAATCTCAAGGTACCATCTTCATATATAGTAAATTCAGATTGCACACCAGACTCAACTGTCTCTCTAATTTTCTGAAGCTCTAAATCTTCCTTCTGAGCTGATTTAATTTTGTCAATCAGGATAGGTTGTACCATAATATTTGCTAATTGTATCCCAGAATTATGAATTCGTACCTCGATCTCAGATCTTTCCAGATCCATTATGATGTGCTTTTGATTAGTAATTAAAGCTGCCAACTTATTCGAGGTTTCCTACTCAGGGCATCTGCTACAACATTTGCCTTTCCTGGATGGTAGTTGATAGTCAGATCATAATCCTTTAATAGTTCCAACCATCTTCTCTGTCTCAAGTTCAATTCCTTCTGAGTAAATATATATTTTAAACTTTTATGATCTGTAAAGATTTCACAACGACTACCATACAGGTAATGCCTCCATATTTTTAAGGCA
The DNA here is from genome assembly GCA_021397845.1 of Areca catechu. Classification (NCBI taxonomy): domain Eukaryota; kingdom Viridiplantae; phylum Streptophyta; class Magnoliopsida; order Arecales; family Arecaceae; genus Areca; species Areca catechu. The sequence continues at coordinate 204,815,438 of CM038051.1, read as the reverse complement.
AAAACTACAGCTGCTAACTCCAAGTCATGAGTGGGATAATTTGACTCATATGATTTCAGCTGTCTAGAAGTATAGGCAATCACCTTTCCATTTTGCATTAGCACACAACCGAGACCCTTTCGAGATGCATCACTGTATATGCAGAACTCCCCTGTCTCCATAGAAACAGTCAATACTGGGGCAGTGATTAACCGTTTCTTCAATTCTTGAAAACTCTGCTCACAATCATCTGTCCATTCAAATTTTGTTCGTTTCTGGGTCAGGCGAGTTAAGGGTATAGCAATAAAAGAAAATCCTTCAACAAACCTTCGATAATATCCTGCCATTCCCAGGAAACTAAGAACTTCGGACATATTAGTAGGTCTCCCCACTCTACCACTGCTTCCACTTTCTTTGGATCCACAGAAATACCATCTTTAGAAATAACATGGCCAAGATAGGAAATTCTGTCCAACCAAAAGTCACATTTTTTTAGTTTGGCAAATAATTTATCCTCCTTGAGTATTTGTAATACTATCTTTAAGTACCCCTCATGTGCCTGTAAACTTTTTGAGTATATCAGTATATCATCAATAAATACTATTACAAATTGATCCAGATATGGTCTAAACACTCGGTTCATGAGATCCATGAAAACTGCAGGTGCATTTGTCAGACCAAAAGGTAGAACCAAAAATTTATAGTGTCCATATCTGGTTCTAAAAGCTGTCTTTGGTACATCTTTTGTCTTTATCTTCAATTGATGATAACCAGAACGAAGATCAATTTTTGAGAATACCTGTGCTCCCTGTAATTGATCAAATAGATCATCAATCCTTGGTAAGGGATATTTGTTCCTTATAGTCACTTTGTTCAATTCTCGATAATCAATGCAAAGCCGAAAACTTCCATCCTTCTTCTTTACAAATAAGACTGGAGCACCCCAGGGAGACACGCTAGGTCTGATAAATCCTTTATCCAACATTTCTTGCAATTGCTCCTTAAGTTCTTTTAATTCTACCGGAGCCATTCTATAAGGAGCTTTGGAGATGGCACATGTACCTGGTATAAGATCGATAGAGAACTCAATCTCTCTATCAAGAGGTAATCCTGGCAGATCATCGGGAAAGACCTCCGGAAATTCTTTCACAACGGGTATGTCTTCCAGCTTAAGATCCTGCTGTCGAGTATCTATCACTGTTGCCAGAAATCCTTCATAACCTTGTCTGAGGAGTCGCTTGGCAATAAAAGCCGAAATTACCCTCCTCATAAGGGTTAACTTGTTACCCTTAAAATAGAACTCTGATTGATCAGTAATTTGAAATTTTACAATTTTCTCAAAACAGTTGATGGAAGCATGATTTGCTGCCAGCCAATCCATTCCAAGGATTATATCAAAATCTTTCATATCCATGACTATCAAATAGCTTCTATTGTTCTACCTTTGATATTCAATTTACATTTCTTGCAGATTTGATTAACCACAAAAACATCCCCACTAGGAGTGGAAATACAGAGTTCAAATTCTAAAGATGTCGGGGTTAACTCATTATTTTCCCTAACCAATCTAACAGATATGAAAGAGTGTGTAGCGCCAGTATCAAAAAGAACATAAACATTACTGGAAAATAATTTGATCATACTTGTCACTATAGAATTTGATGCGTTAGCATCCTGCTGGGTGAGTGCATAAACCCGTCCCTGAGTTACTGATTTCTGTTATCCTTCAAGTTGCTATTTTCCACGAGATAATTGGTGCTGTGACCCCTGACCAGAGGGACACACAACTGCCTTATGTCTCGGTTTACCACAGTTATGGCACTTCCACTCATCTGGCCACGTACAATCCCGCTTATAATGGGAACCACCATACTTAAAGCACTTGACGTCACTCTTTGGTTGAGTCTTGTCATCTGAAGTAACATTGTCAAGCTTCCTTGTTTTTGCATTGGTACCTTTATAGGATTGGCCTTGATTCCCTCTTGTTCCAGATCTCTTCTTTAATGATTTTTCTCTTTCAGCTTGTGCCACATCCAATCCCCTTTCTATAATTACTGCTTTGTTAACAACCTCTTTATAAGTTGATAGCTCAAAAGCAATCACTTGATGCTGGATCCGACTTCTAAGTCCATTTTCAAATTTCATGGCCCGGATCCCTTCATCAGTTAAGAGTGATGGAGCATATCTCGACAATTCCTCAAACTTTGAGGCATAATGAGAAACAGTTAAAGTACCTTACTCCAAGCGATCAAATTCATGAAATTTTTGTACCCGAACACTTTGAGGAAAATATCTCTCATAGAAAACCTTTCTAAAATCTGTCCAGGTAAAAGGTGTATCATTTGGTCCTTGTTTTCTAAGCTCCAGTTCCCACCAAGCAGCTGCCTCATCTTGCAATAAAAAGGTAGCGAATGTAACTTTCTCCTCTTCTGGACACCGAAAGGCTTGGAAAACTTTCTCAACAGCTTTAAGCCATCCCTCTGCCTCCATGGGATCAGAAGTCCCCTTGAATACCGGTGGCGCATACTTCTTGAATTCTGTTAGTGTAATTGGCCGTTCTTGAGGAATTCTGACTTCTGGCTGTTGTCGTTGTAATAATAACTATTGCATAAATTACTGTTGTTGCTGTTGGGCTTCCATAAATCTTAGTGTATCAGCTCTTGTAGTGGCTTGTTGCTGCACTAAAATTTGTAATAGCTGAGGAAGACCCATCTGATCCCCAGGCTGAACTCCAGATCCACCTGGTGTTCCTGTTTCAGCAGTTCCAGTCTCTGGGATGTTATCCAAAAGATTGGGCACTGGTTCATGGTGATGCTCCTCATTACCAGTGTTGTCCAACAGATTCGGCATTGGGTCCTGTGGATGTTCCTCATTATCAGATAAAGCTCCAGCATTCTCATGCTGCTCAATAGGATCCCAAGCATTTGCTCCATCAGCAAATCTTGTGGGCCTCCTAACACGTCCACGTCCACTACCACGCGCCATGGAAAACATACACCAATCATTGTTAGTATACAACTAACATTCAGATGGTCAAAACAATCATGACATAAAATCTACCCCATATATGAATCAACCCACACTCTCTCTCGTTGAGTTTATATCCTAAGATCCTAGAACCTGGTTTGCTCTGATACCACTCTGTCACGCCCCGAATCCAGTACCGGAATCGGCTACGTGACCGGCTGCACAAACCCTAGGTTTTATCCTAGAGATTATGCAAGGCCTAGGTACTCGACAATTCAAACATATCCGAGTTAAATTAATATTATATAAACAATTCAATAACAAATGTACAATTTAGTATTTAAATCGATGCCATTAAATGGTCTACTGAATCACAACCTCAGTAACCGAAACTAACTAACTAGCTCAACAATTAAGAAGCTCCGTCTCACGCCCAGCCTAGATCCTCTTTAAGTATCCTGGTTATCCGAAAGAAAACAAATGATAAGGAGTGAGCTACATAGCCCAGTAAGGGTTCCAAATGATCACCAATAATAATATACATGTATATGGAAACAGCAAAACGTTAGTATAACATGTGACGAAATCAACTACTCAGATTTCATGTATAACTAAAAAAATTTTTGAAAATTTTACATTTTTTTTTTCTTTTAGAATTTCCATTATTTAACCATTATCTTTAGGGTTCTGGACTAGCCACGGTCACACTCCAGCCTGTGACTGGCACATTATTATCACACTCCAGCCTGTGACGGGCACACTGTTGTCACACTCCAGCCTGTGACGGGCACACTATTATCACACTCCAGCCTGTGACTGGCACACAAATTGTCACACTCCAGCCTGTGACGGGTATACTGAGAAACCACGGTACCGCCGTGGCATGGCTAGTCCAAACACCAGTTCACTTAACACTTTATCATTTCTTCTCACATAGTCAGATCATGTCACTTTCCAACGATCGATATCACGATCAAACACATTTCAAGATCACTTGGCAAATGCAAACAACATTAACAACAAACTCGTTCCGTAACCCGGAAATCAAATCATGTTATCCGAAAACTACCGTGCATGAAAAATATTTAATATATGCTTGGATCAAATCAGGTCATGTAAAATATTAATATTACGAGTGATCAAGTTTAAAAGTCCTTACAATCAATTATCCACGCCTGTACTAATCCATACCCGAAATCAGCGCGATGCCTCCCCGCTCAGGAGACTGATTCTCTACACAAATAGATAATTTTAATTAAAACTAAATTCTCAATTTTTCTCAAATCTTGAAAAAAAATCCTGATTTTCTCTCTCTTCCTTCTCTCCCTTCCTTCTCTCTCCTCCTTCTCTCTCCTCTTATCATATATATATATATATATATATATATATATATATATTTTTTTTTTTTTTTCTGGCCGTACAGAAAGCCCCCCTTTTTTTTTCTTTTCTTTTCTTTCTTTTTTTTTCTTTCTCTTTTCTTTTCTTTTTCCCGAACACCCCTGCTCTTTTTCCCTGTTTCCTTCTTCGGCCGACCCGATTTCTTCCTCTCCCCCACTGCCGGCAACCCACGGTGGTTGCCGCAGTTGCTTCACGGACCGACGGCGGCAGGCGGCGGCGGCGGCGACAGCCACAACCAAACCGGAAAATCCATCAAAAATCAACAAAAACCCTCTCAAAAATTGCAAATAAAAGGAAGGGACTCATCGGGCGGCGTTGGGGAGCTTCCGGTCGTTCGTCGGAGAGGGAGAGAGAACATGAAGGTGGCTCGAGAAACGATGGTGAGGGGTTTAAAAAGAAAAACGACAAGATCCCCTCGCCGTTTAAATCCCTACCACCGAGTCCCAAATCCCCACGAATTCGACGCCGACCTCCTCCCACTCCCCTCACGACTCTCCCACTGAGTTTTCCGGCGAAAACTCCGGCCGGCTAGGGAGATCTCCTCTCCCCTGTTTCATTTTCTTCATCCCGTGTCCGACTCCTCTTTTTTTTTTTTTTTTCTCAATCTGGGTTGAAGTCGGCTGGGTCTGCCGACTTCAGCCCAGGCCCAAATCTTGCACACTGCAGGATCTTAAGTATATCTACAACGAGATCCATTGTGATGCAAGAGAGGGGAGGGGACAACAACATTGGGTGACCTTGCAAAACAGAGTGTTCAATCAAATGCTGTAGGCTTTACTGGTCTTGTATGGCTGTTGCTGGGAGCTTGAAGCTACCCTTTTCTATGCCTTAATGCTTGCAGTTGTATAGAATTCAGTTTTGTATATCCTGGTCATGCACCACCATGGCGTCGCCCAAAGTAGAGGGAAAAATGCAAATGGGATTCACAAATTTTTTTGATGCCATGGTAATTATTTGTCAGAAATGACGTGATTCTTCTGATGACAGAGTGAATGCTAATGAGTGATTCAGTTTTGTTAAAGAAGACAGAAATAAGAGTTGCAAGGACAGGTGTCCATTCAATTGGAATGACCATATTTGATTCACGTCTGAAATTGGAATTAGGATGTGATTCGAATACTTGAAAAGAATTATGATTGGATTTTGAAGGATGGGACATACTATTCACCTTAAAATCGAAATAAAATTATTTCAATCAAATGGGGGGCATCCATGCTCAAGTATTTTACATGGCGGAATTAAGTTTACCCCAACTTTTTCTTTTCAATAAAAGAAAAATTATATGGCCTCTTAATCATGGATTGGAAGAATAAATATAGATGTGCGTCAAGATGCATCAAAATCGAATTCACCAATTGTTCCATCAAATCTTGACCGTACGCATACTGTGCATTGCATGTGATGGCAACAAAGCATTACGTTATTCATACCATCATAGAATCAGGGTAATCCAAAAAAAAAAAAAAAAAAAACCGTACCGGGCATGCAGTAGGCTACTGGCAGGCTTGCAGCTATAGCCCATATACAACAAGCAAACTTTTTAGCTTTAGTCCTTGCACAAAGTCAAATCCAAGCCCATGCTCAACTAAAGAGCATATCTACCTGATTCTGGACCCAAGAAAGGTAAGAGTTTTCGATCCGAGTTTTTGGCAGAAATCAAATATTTAACAAATTATTTTATTATATTTTAGACTTTTAAAAATATTCAATGTACCCAAAATGCTATCCCATGAGTTATCAAACATGAATATATATATATAATATAAAGAGCGAAACATATCTAATACCAAGTAATCAAAAGTCCAGACTGGATTTATGGAATGAAATCATATCAAAACCACCTGCCATGCTGACGAAAAAAGCCCAGACTGCACTTAAAGACTGCATAAAATATTTTATTGACGCAAACTATGAAAAAGATTACAATACCAAATGCAAAAGCACTCCCAGCCTCATGACGACAAAAACAATAAGAATAACATCTAAGGTCTAAGTCCATGAATACTAATAAGAAAAAGGAACGGTAGAGACGTCCATATTGTCTACTCTATTCCACTTTGACTGGGCCATTGGGTTTTTCAACAGCAGCTCCAGAGGGGTTGAGTTCATCCCAAGCTTCAATCCACGTAACCATGGCATCTGCCAGCTTGTTGAAGTAAGGATCGATCTTCCCGAGCTTTTCTCTCACTTGCTTCGACAGTTCAATGTAGCATTTCTGAACGGTGCTGCAATCCTTTGAAAGGACAGCAGATTGGAAGAACGGGATCAGCTCTTCTTGCCAGAATATACCATTGTACTCCTTTTTCAAGTTCACAAATGGATTGCTAGCCTTGCTGTGCCAGATGTAGGGCAGTCCAGTCTTCACACCCAAACCCAAGTGGTCACAGATCACCTAAAATATCAGCAATTATAGATTACTACTGTAAACAACAGCACTGCTTTTATTTAAGTGAGATGAAGAAATGCCGAAGTTCTAATAACTTTAGATGAGTAAGCTTCTATGATAAGAACTGGCAATGGAAAACAGGAGGAGACGTGTACTGTATTGTCTATAGAGATACCTACCTTGGTACACCATCCAGCCCACATATCATCATAACGCCCAATAGGCTGGCCATCACCCATAAGTCCAAAGTACATTGCAGGGCCTATCAGTTCACGGTTGAAGGCAAGGTTCATTCCACACATTGGAAACAAAGTACCCTTGGGGACTGTCAGAACAGCATCCACGAACCTGGCAAACAAAAGATCAACTTAACAATTCAGTTGGCATTAAACAACTGATCATCCATCAATGGCTCCTCCATTATAGGCTTTGCTACCTGGTGTTCCTCTCGTGCGGTTTGACAAGCTGAGTGGGGGCATCATAGTCAGGAATGTTGAGCCAAAGGCCATGAGAAACAGCAGTTGTAACACCTTCTCGAAGGCTGAAAGGATATCCCCGAACAAAGTCTGCACCTTCTCTAAAGGGATCATACAGAGTGTTGAAGAAGAAGGGGGTAGAAGGGCTGAGGAGATTCTTTATGTGCTGTTCAAGTGCATTGATCTCTTTGCCAGATGGATCTTTAGCAACCTGTATAAAAATACAATCCAGTTGTTTATATCTACAAAAGCTCATACATCATCCAACTAAATGGGTTAGGCTAACAAATTATTAGCTGCATAACTAAATCATGTTAATATTTAAAAGTATGGAAAGCATGGATAGGCAAGATTCATACACAACCTATTCAATTTATACACAGCTACTAATGATGTTCGTGCCATCAAATGGCAAGTGCAGTAATGCTGAAATTAGCAATTCTGAAACCTCGAAGAAGGGACATGTAGTTGAACTGGATTTTCATTACAGATCCAAAATGCAGGGATTACAATTTTTAAGTTTTCAGATTCATGTAGCAAATTGCAATGAGATCGGTCAACAACCGATCAAAAAAGTTTTAACTAACACATCACAACTGGAGCCCATGGTTCCTGATGATGCCATCATTTGATTTGTACATTTCATGAAAGATAATGTTGACAAGAGCCTAAAATCTAATTGTATCAAAAGTTGGCAGACATATCAATCTGGATGTAGCCACACCATGAAAGTCAATTACCAATCCACGACGTCAAAAGATGCTGCTAGTCCACGAGCATTACGTTTTTTCATGAGAGAGTTTTGTTCCTATTTACTGACAGAACCATTTGAAGTCATTAACAAGAAGTTGGTAGGATTTTTTTCTGTGCATAACATTGCCAACCATAAAGACCAAATAACAAGAATAAATATTAGTGAAAGCTTAACCCATTTGATTTAAAAAAAATAAATAAATGAATCAGACAAATGTACGAAGAGAATATAAAAGAGAGAAGACTCAAATTCTTGTATAATTCATAAGCACCACAAAACTCAGTTTCAGAGCATATATTAAAATTGTTTATCAAAAAAAAAAAGGCATATACTTAAAATCTCATACTAATATGTGGTTTATTTTAAAGCACGTATGATAGAAATACATTTCCAAGAACAATGGCATGACATCAATGCTGGTCAGCGATGGATCTACAATTCTTATGCACTTTAGAGAATCAAAACAACTAAAGAACTCATGCCGGCGAAAATTCATAACAACATTACATAGCCATCCCAACGCAAGAAGCAGGGTAAATTTAGTTCAGCCACATCTCATAGAGATTGGCAGGAAGCAGAGAGATCCATCAAACTATTAGAGTCACATGTTTCTGGTTCAGGAAAAGAACCGCAGTAGACTCAAATTTCAACCCATCAGGGCCGGATCTTTGTCCTTTAAAAATCGAATCTAAGAAAAATAATTATAAAGATTTAATAGAAAAACGAGGTAAATATAATCTTAATAAAGATCTAATACATAAACAAGGTAAATCTAAAACAAATAAGATCATTGAACAAAAGATGCTACAGAACTCTTTTTTTTTTTTTGTAGAGAAAAAAAAAAAAGGACCAAACATCTTTGCGAGGAATACCAATCAAATAGAAACAAGGCATGGAATAAAACAATTTTTAAAAAATCCTTTAAAAAGGCGTTGTTCCCCAGATCCGAGTCCTAACATCACGATTATAACCGATATTATAAAATCCAACTGACCAAAAATTTCTTGAGATGGATAACAATATAAAAAAGGTAAGGGAAAACGAAAAATCCACTGCAAGAGCTCCATCTTTTTTATGCTAAATCAACACGACGGGGCCCGCCAAATAGATCCCCACATCCAACTACCGATCCGCAAAAACCAACAACGATCCCAGCTTTCCCCCAAATCACCAACCCAGACCTAAACCCCAGATCCGAAACCCCACACACACACACAAAAAAAAAAAAAGGGCAAGAGGAAGGAATGATCACTCACGAAGCAGTCATCGTCGATGGTGTAGATGTACTTCTTCTTGGAGATCATGTAGCCGAAGCAGCGGCAAGCCGAGTCCTTGAAGGAGATGCACGAAGCCTTAGGGCCCAAGATCCGGTTGATGTCGTTCCGGTTGTAGAGCTCGTAATCGAACCCCTCCGGCACCTTAATCGTCTTCGAGGGATCTCCATCCTGAACGATGATCAAGTGATAGGACTGGAAGAAGGGCCTCCACATCTCTAAGAAATCCAGGTTCCGGATCGTTGGGATCACGATGTCGAGCTCGTCCTTCAGCAATGGCGTGCTCGGGATCGAACCGTAACCACCCGCCATTGCCGTCTCTCTTCAAGATCGAGAGAATGGAGGACGAGAAGGGGAGAGGAAGAGAAACAATGGAGCTTTTATTTTATTTTATTTCTTACGGTCCTTCGGAGCGAGGGCCGGGGGTTTATTAGAATGGCCAGCACGTGACAGCACGTGCTGGGCGGCGGTCACGGCACGGAGGAGCCTCCGACGCGATTGTGTCGGCGCCCGCATAAAGTATCCCGTGGGGACCAGTCGTCCCGCTGAAAGAGGCGCGGCTTCGGACGAGATTAGACGGCGGATGATGCGGACGTCCGCACGTGAGATTCATGTGTTACGGGCGACGTGATCTACGTCACCGGCTTTTGAACTTCCCGTGTTCACACGGGGTTGGTCACCATATTTTAAATCACCGCGCAGTGACGGCATCTGGAGTTGTGGCGTGGGTTCCAAACTTTGGTTTCTCAAATTTCCTGGCCGGTCCGAAACGCCGGTATAAAACGATTAACCTTTAAGAATTTATCGTTGTAAAAAAAAAAAAACCCGTTAATACCGATTTTATCTGTCGGCAAACCAACCAACTGCATGGGAAACGATCTCTTGAAAACTCTTCATGCGTTCCTTTTAGTGTGACAGCCGTGCACTAAAATAAGTTGATTAGCTTAGGTAAACTATAGTTTTAGTGTGCAATAGTGAACCTATTTGTCTCAATAAATTATTATTATCTTATATTTACGCTATCATTAAGTAGATTGTACATAGAAATGCAAAATTATGAATCAATTTCTTTAATAAAATACAATCTATTGATTAACTAGGAAATTATATTCAACATCAAGTGCATCACCCTGCGACGTACCATGTTAATTATCTTATTTTATTTGCATCATTCATCGTGCACTCAGGTTGATGATTGGTCCGCAGCAAAAAAGATGAGATGATTGGCATGGTACTCAGACTATTTTAATTTATGTAATGCAGAACAAATTTTTTTTGATTAAATTATTATTATTTTTTATTGCTGAGCTTATCTTTCTAAAATTTTCAGTGGATCTTGATGATGTGGCATGGAGCATTGTGCTGTTTGTATTTCAAAAAAAGTATGCTCCGCATGCAAACCTTCCTAGTAGATGGAGCGGTAGTTTACTTCTAATGGAGGACTTTGTATATTACTTTATGGAGCTATGAGCCTTAGGAGTACGCTTACTCGGCTCCTGTTATTCCCGCATACAAGAGAATATAAGGTTCTGGTATTGCCTGCAAGTTGGCACTCACTCGGTGCGGACGTGTTGCTATATATTTTATAGAAGAAATTGCTGAGGCATTTTAATTAACTGGAGTTCACGTGATTCAAATAGTTTACTCCAAGGAATGACTACCGGTGTTACACTTCTAGCAATCCATGTCATGCAAAGTTTAAAAAATAAAAAAAAAAAAATAAAAAAATAAAAAAAAAATCAAGCAATATTGTCTGCTTATGACAGAAATCTAAAAAACCAAAACACGACAATGATGGCACGGAAGCATTTATTTATTTTTATGAATAATTTATTAATTATGGATTCGAGACATGATGTTTTGGATGATTCGATTAAATTTCAGAAATTTTAAACGTACATGAATGGAAAGCGAAATAACTATATTTTCGATACCGTAATATGATTAGATTGATGTATTCATTGATCAATAGAGAGGACAGGTGAAAAAATTTATGATTTAAATTAAATAATTATCTAATAAACTGAAAATGAAAAAGCTAAATCAAGATTTACTTCTTATTATTTTTAATAAAAAAATAAATAAAATTAGGTAGTCATCGTTCTCTGATCGATGCATCGCAGTGGCCACCGGTGAAAGCAGGGACCGTCTCGGCTATCCTTCCGAAGGACATCGTATCGTAACTTTGCAATTTTTTTTGAACACCGCACGTGGTGTACGGAAAATTCACGCAGGATTGCACCGTCTTTTTTTTAATTGATTTACGTGGGTCGAAGCTCGCATGGTAGAATGGCACGCCACTTATATTAAACATTAACGGAGTAGCGTCTGTTATCAACCATGACATTTGTTGATTTTTAATTATTTTTTAAAAAAATTTGAATGAATAAAATATTATTTCTTATCAAAATATTTAAAAAATATATTATACTAAATTTTATTTATTTTAAAATATTTAAAAAATATTTTTATGATATTCTTTATTGTTCTAAATAATATTCTAGATGTCGGATCTAAAAAATCAGATAACATTCGAGATTGAAGTAAATAATTAAAAACTTGTCTTATTACTTCAAAATAAAATATTATCTCCGATAAAAAATAAAAAATATTTTATAGATTATTTTTTATAATTTTATTTCATGGATCCTTTATTATATTAATTATTTTGATAGTTAAATGAATTTAAAATATTAAAAAATTATATAATATTTTAGGATATCATAAATTGCTTAACCAAGTCATATCTTGCATATCGAAAGAGTTAACTTTTTTTAGTTAGTTATATTTAAGCAATGGATAGTAGAAAAGTCCTGGTGTGGAGGATCAAAATATTCGGTTTATAGTTTTGTACCAGGACGTTATAATTTTTTTTGAACGTGTACCATAAATTTTATGAAAGAGTGCTATAATTTTGATCCTCATATTTTTAGGTCAACTTATCTTAATGTCGTATTATGATATCCTAGAAGTTATATTTTAGATAATAAATAATACAAAATCCTAGTGTAGGAGAATCAAAACCTTAAATTTTTCATTTTATGTAGGGGTATCATAAATTTCTAAAGGAATATCATAGTTCTGTGAATGGGTGTCATAAGTTCAAATCTCATATTTTCAAGTCAAGTTATCTTCGTGGCATATTATGACATATTAGGTATCATATTTATAACAATAGACAGTTAAAAAGTTATGGTCCGGAGGATCAAAATCTTCATTTTTTTTTCATTTTGTATCGAGGTAGTCATAGTTTTAATATTTTTAGCTTTAGTTGTTTCAAAGCCATATTATTACACTTTCTATATCATATTTTAAGCAATAAATAGTGTAAAATTCCTGATATGGAATATCAAAATATCTAATTTATGGTTTTGTGCCTGGGTGTCATAATTTTTTATAAATTGATATCATAAATTATATGAATGGATGTCATAATTTTGATTTCCATATTTTTAGGTCAACTTATCTCTATGCCATATTATGATACCTGGGAGTTATATTTTAGCCAATAGAAAATGAAAAGTCCTAGTAGGAGAATCAAAACCTTTAGTTTTCTGTTTTATACTAGGTTATCATAAATTTCTAAAGGCATGGCATAATTTTGTGATAAGGGATCATAAGTCCAAAGCTCATATTTTCAGAGTTTTTTTTATCTCCGGACCGTATTCTTACACTTTATGTATCACATTTTAGCAATAGATAGTTAAAAAGTCCTAGTATAGATGATCAAAATATTCACTTTTTTCTATTTTATACCAGATAGTTATATTTCTAATATTTGCAACTCAAGTTATCTCAAAGCTTTATTATTATATTATGAATATCATATTTTAGACAATTGATAGTGGAAAAGTCATGATATGAAGGATCGAAATATTCAGTTTTTGATTTTGTACGAGGGTATCATAATTTTTGTGAATGGATATCATAAATTTTATAAGGAGGTATCATAAATCCAATTCTCATATTTTTAGGTTAACTTGTCTCCATGTCATATTATGATATTTTGCAAGTTATATTTTAACTAACAGATGGTGGGAAGTCCTGATAGAAGAATCGGGACTTTCATTTTTTTTCGTTTTATGTTGGGATATTATAAATTTTTGAAGGGATATTATAATTTTGTGAAAAGATGTCATTAGTTTAAATATCATATTTTTAAAAAATCTTTATCTACAAGCCATATTATTATACTATGAGTGTCATATTTTAGCTAATAGATAATGCAATTATTAATATTCTCTAGACAAAATATCACCTAAAACTATTGACATCACTATTATTGATCTTGTACAAAGATTTCTATAGATGATGTTAAAATTATAGATCTGAAAAATATCCAACATGATCAGTTAGATGAGATTGTTGATGTTGTTCAAAAAATGCATATTCTCTTATTATCCCGAATATAGACAATGATTATATCGATCCTCATATTAGAATAGAGTTCAATTTAGCAAATGATGTGTATAGTTTTTATAATGGATATGCAAGAAGAGTTGGTTTTGGAATCACAACCATATATCGCAGGTCCAACAATAAGAAAAAAATATACTTCAAGCACCTAGCATATTGGAGATAAGAAGAATCTAGGAAAACTGATAATTCCATGAATCCTAGTGATATTAGCAAATTTGATTATAAGACATCGATAAAAGCAAGAATAAATTCTAAAAATGGTAAAAGGATATTGGATGATGCTTCTTTAAAATATAATTATGAATTTTCTATATCAACCGCTAGTTATCAACTGTCCCTAGAATGATCAGCATACCAGAAAAAGAAAAGATTAGTAATATATATGCCATGAATATACCCACAACTCAAATATACTCTATCATGGTAAGAAGAAAAGGTGGTAAAAAGCAATTAGATTTTACAAAGAATGATACTCATAATTTTATTTGTCTGGAATGTTAGAGTTAGTTAAAAGAATGAGATGCATATTCAATGGTAATCGACTTCACATAAATGCAAGTTAAAAATATAAATTTCTTTTATATTTTGGACATGAATAATAATAGATTGTTCAGGACTATCTTTTGGATCCATCTAAGGTCAAGAATGACAAGCACTTATTTTGATAATATATTGATCTTTGACTTAATTTATCTGACAAACATATATCAAATACTATTCTATCCATTTGTTGGAGCTAACCATCGTGGATAGTCACCTTGCTTGGTTATGCATTATTGTCAGATGAGATAACTAAAATATTTAAATAGATATTCCAATCATGGCTAGATTCAAATGAGGTCAACCACCCAATGCCATCATAACCGTTTTATCTTTGGCATATATTGAAGATCCTTGAAAAGATCGATCATATATGCATAGCCAATCCTAAATTTATGATTGAGTTTGATGAGGCAATCTATGACACAATTACAACACGGGCTTTCGAGGAAAGATGGGCATAACTCATGAAGAAATATGAATAATACAAGGCTATAAATTGGTTAAATAATCTTTGTGAATGTCAGGATAAATGGGTTCCAGTTTATATTAAGGATACATTTTTTATAGATTTCTATTACATTATGTTTAATTTATGTGCATGTTTGCAAATTCTTAATGTATAGGGATATTCAATGCTTCTTTTTTTATAATCATATACAAGTATGTCATCTTCATGAAGGAGAGAGTATCAATCACTTTTTTGATTGGTTTGTAAATTCAAAAGCTATACTCGAGGAAATTATCAATATGTACAAAGATGCCTTGGAGAAAAGGTATGAAGCAGAAAATAAATAATATAATAAATCATTGTAAATGAATGCTTTCCTGAAAATATCCTCATTTTTTGAGAGACAAATAGCAGCCAAATATACAAGGTGCATATTCAAAAAATTTTAGAATGTGATTCTTGAAAAAACTAGTGCCCTAAAGTCTACAAGATATTTATATCAAATATACAAGGTGTATATTTAAAAAACTTTAGAATGAGATCCCTGAAAACTAGTATCCTAAAGTTTGAGGGATACTCAATATAAGGCTCAAGCAAATAAGCCCGAGGGATATTCTATACCTAGTATCCTAAAGTCATCTGATTTGGAGGTTATTAGCTGAAAACTCACTACATGGGTCAAATAAAAAGTTTAAAGGGTTAAGACATTTAATAGTAATATAATGTTAAAAGAGAGAGAGAGAGAGAGAGAGAGAGAGAGAGAGAGAGAGAGAGAGCAAAATATAAATGTTAGTCTTCCGCCAAGTAATTAGGTTCCTTCACCTAAATAAGAGTTGTTATTTATATCAAATAGTGAGCAATATGAAGATGCTTCTTTAATAAATGAATGATGGAAGTAACAATATATTAACCCATGTGAAAGTTATCAATTTAAAGATAAAAGTTAGTGTAATTTAGAAAATATTCAGAAAATATGCAATGTTCTTTAATAAATGAAGGATGGAAGTAACAATATATTAACCCATGTGAAAGTTATCAATTTAAAGATAAAAGTAAGTGTAATTTAGAAAATATTCAAAAAAGATTCAATGTTCTTTACTTAATTTTCATAATAGATAAGTATTAAGCTCCAATGACATACCTCACTCTCGTTTTACTGAATATTAATGGCCCTTCGAAGAAAATTGCTTGGTAAAACTTAAAACTCAAAGTTAAAAGGTATTTAATTCTAAATTCTTTTTTTACTCGAGAACGAACAAAATTCAAGTTGGGGGTATGATGAGTATATTAAATATACCAATAAGAAGTATCAATTTATAAACCAATTCATCCAAATTCTTTAAGAATTGATGCTTCTTCTTGTATTTTGTAAGAAAGATGATTACTAGTATAAAGAGCCCCATTTAAAGGTTAAAAGGACTCAATAGATTCAGTTGTAGACCAAATGGGGATCCATATGTGGCCCAAATCTAGGCTTAAATCTAGGTCAAATTAAATCCAAAATCAAGTTGAAATCTAACGAAATAAACCTAAATATTATTTTTAAAGCAGCCGATCCACCATGGACCAGTTGCTCGATCTATGAGGGCTACCACACAGTCCATGGAATAGTGGCCATGCGGTCTTTTATCGCGGTGCACTAGCTAGGCAATGCAAAAGTGGGTGCAGTGTAGGATTGAGCAGTTGGACAATTTTTATGGCATGATTAGATGGGTCATATTGGTTGAGAATTAAGTCTGGAGTGGGTTTTCCATGCGATCCAAGGATCGAGAGTGACTCCAATGTATGATTCAATGGCCACGATCTTTTCCAACTTTGATGAGGCTTGATGCGGCGGGATTAGAGGTGCTAATGAGCTAATTTGGACCTTTTGATTGCCATCCAACAATCAAAAAAATTCTAGGAAGTCAACACCTAATTCTAAATGGATTTCGCTTTTATTTTGATTGGGATTTAGCCTATTTCCTCCTCTATTTAAAGGGCAGCCACGGGGAACATCAAAGAACCAAGCAAAAAAGTATGCAGCCATAGTTATTTTGTTTTCTTTTTTATTTGAATTATATAAAAGGCTTCAATGGGAGAGATGGTGAAGACACCAGGGCCCGAAAATATCGACAGGTTGAACCTACATCCTTGTGGATCACCTGTGAATGAAACCCTGGACCCAACCCTTTTATCCATGTAAATAATTTATTTTAATTTTTGTTATTTTGGATTAGTTAGGGTTAGCCCCTTCTATCAACTGGAATTATGATTTTATTTATTTAGCCTTTTAGGCTAAATCCCTTTTACCAAGTTGAACTACGTATTTACATGTCTTGCCCTTTTGATCAAATTGGGTTCCAATTGATCAAATAGGACTTTAGTTATTTATTGAGTCATGTAAAAATTAGTTGTTGAGTCTTGTATTACAGGGGAGACCAATTATAATACCCATGTGACTCAAATCAAGACCCATGTGCTAGTTCAAGACAAGCCCATGTGACCCATGTGCTGGCACAAGCTCTTGTCATATGCTAGCCTATTTTGCATGTCAACTTTGCATGATTTTAGGACTACTATTGTCACGTCACCAAGGGGACAATGACACATAGCCTACCACTTAAATTTGGACAAGCTACACTCATCAAGACAATTTCTTTTGGTCGGCCCATGAAGAAAGGCGCATAAAATGTTTAAGAGGAGTAATTGTGAAGGAATTCTCCCAGATGGCGCCCTTCTACTCATAATATTTCATGCCAAAGTGAGAAGTCGGCCAAGCATTCAAAAGAGTTTGGAAATTTTTTCTCACATAGTGTTGGAGGTCCAAGGGTTCCTAGCATTCCATTCAGATAAGCTGCTAACTGTTCAAGCTTCAAGGATTCTAGAATTTCAGCAGGATTCTAGAGTTCTCTCCAATCCAGACTAAAGAGTCCATGCAGCTCTAGAAGAATATATTATCAAGACACTGGAGCCCAATCATCATGAACAACCCAGAAGCGATCATGACCCTCCATCAAAGTCTCATCTTGGCACCAACTATGGATAGGAGTCCATTTTTTTTCATCCAGCAGGAGTCCAGGCAATGTAAACTTGAAGTCTAGAGTTGTAATGAAACTCTTGTATTTGAGTCCCTCACTTCTCTGATTAGGGTTCTATAAATACCCCTACACCTCCCTCCCTTGTAATTAATGAATATTTGATGAAATGAAATGAAACTCTGCCGAGTTCTTCCAATCCCTTTCTAGCTGCGATGGCTGATAGGTGCTAGGTATGACGCCTAAAGCACTTGGGTGCGACATCCAAGTTCTACCGAGGTGCGATGCCCTGTTTATCCATCCAATCCATCCATCAGATCTGACCCCTAAGTCTCTTCAAGGCCTTCATCCAATGCTTTGAAGAGATTCTAGAAGCCAACCAAAGAAGAAGATCCCCGGGAGAACCAACAACCCTGGTGCCAGCCTTCCTTCTAGTTTTTTGATTTCCAACGTTTAATTGCCATTTTTGATGTTTTTTTGGCAGATTCTCTTGAGATCCAACTCTGAAGATCGGCGTCCATGCTTTGGAATCAGTTCGATCGGAATCCGGATGCCAGGAGCGATCAGTTTGGAGTCCGATTCTTCAACCCTAGAGTGCAGTGATCCAGATCTTTATCAGAGGAGGCTTCTAAGCGTATCGGTAACTCAAAATCCCTTTCCCTTCCTCTAGATCTGATGTTAGAAAGTAGGAACCTAATCTAGGGTGGTTTCTCAATCGCCGTGATCCACCTAATTAATTATTTTGTTAGGTATGCAAGCAGGTGATGTAATCCAGTATTTAGTTGCTTGCTATAGATTCTTTTAACGTATTGTTTAATAGGCTGTTAGGTTAATGAACATTTGCTCTCGATTAACAAAAAAAAAAAATAAATCAACCTTTAGTACTGCATCGCATCTGTGTCCCGCGTCAAGAGAGGTCAATAGGAATGCTTCTTATTCTTCTTCCTCTTAAGAAGATGCAGCTTGTAGATATCATGTATAGCTAATCTCTAAGTCTCCAGGGAAGTAAAGGAGGTTTTTTTAATATTTATATTTTAGTTTCTTTTCATGTAATTAGATCTTGATTATAATAATCAATTCTTCATGAATAATTTTTTTTCATTATTTCAAGTTTTGTGCATCTCATTTAAATTATAATTTAGACTTTTAAATAGTTTATAACTACGTAGAGATGAGTCATGATCTAAAAATATGATTTATGCTCAGCTAGATAAATTATGCTCGAAATCTAATTATAGAATATTTTAATTATTTCTATGTTTTGACTCTTTGAATAGCCTATGACTACGTAGGATAGATCAAGGTAATATAATTTGTATCCAGCAAGAAAGATTATACTCGAAATCAATCATACTATTAATAATTATATAATAAAGAACTAATTTATATTTTATTAAAAGATATCGAATCGAAATTCTAAGACATCTATCTTATGCTATTTAATTTCTTACTTGTTCATTTAATTAGAATTCATATTTTTTTTGATTTCTAGCTTTAATCACATTCATACTCTTTCTTATTTCTAACTTTTGTAATTTAATTAGAACTCTAAATAAAAATCTTAATTAAAAATTGAACATAATTCCATTAATCTCTATAGATACGATCCTAACTCACCATATCTATATAGTTTGAGTTAGTTATTATTTTTGACCACCTACGACAATGATCAAAAGAACATAGAAAGGATTTCTAAACCTGTCGATATGATATTTAACGCAGGTCAAATCCCATCCTATCATACCAACATAGAACCACGTGGACCAATGAAAAAATGTGGTACGGGCTAGCTCGGATTTTCTACACTGCATATGGTGTACAAAGAATTTCACATTGTAACTTTATGGAACAATGTTCAGAGCTCCATTGTCATGTATCGGAGGATTTAAATTGCATGGCAAGTGGATCCTGATTTCAATTCGTGTTTGAAAATAAAGATATATATATCGATAATGATGAAATCTACATATAATATGTAAAAGAAGAGTTCAAGCCCCTTATGACGATACATGGTGTCTATTTAGAGGGGGTCTGGAACTCTTCCACGTACTGAAAAATTATATGTATAGTGGATAGGAGGATTTGGAAATCTTCAGTGTAGTGAAAAAATTAAATGTATGGTCAACACGATCTATACAATCTCTTTGAAAGGTATAAAGGACTTTGGATATACAATAACGATCACTTGAGCATGGTACTTCACACCATGTCAGAAATGTCATGTCAGCATGACACATAATTAGTATAGGTGCCATGTCAGTGTCAACATATCACCATCATTGCCATATCAGCTCTCAAGCTAGAGTGACATGTCTGCATCCCACACTACCTATTATGCCATGTTATTGTCCACATCATCATTCATATCATCAACTTGTCATATCAATAAAGAGAAGCAAAGAGAGAGAAAGGTTCCACATGGCTTGAGGGTGGGTAGGATAGAAGCACCCTTGTCTTTGTCTGAGATAATGATATGGCAGAATTGCTGACGTGGGACCCCAATCAGACGCCATGTCGGATAAATAATGGGGAACAAAGGGTAGGATAGTTGGCGAGCCTAGAAGTCACCAAAATTAGGATATCATATTTTTTTGGATTTTTTTTGTAAGGGGTGGTGAAGGAAATAATGGGAATGGAAGACAAGGATCTGGATCTCATGGACTTTGGGACTCACACTAACGAAGAGACTTCTCACCTATAGGGCATCCACCCTCCTCGATACTTGGAGGTGTTAGGGTGAATCTCAAAGGTCATGAGGGGATAAAGAAAATGGAATGGGAAGGGGGATAGCCTAGAAGCCACGTGGGATGTCTCAGCCTGAATTCCTTCACCCGGCCGCGCTCCCTCCGGGTCAAGACCCCGAGGTCGAAGTCGAGCTCCTTCGCTCCTTCACCCGGCCGCGCTCCCTCCGGGTCGAGACACCGAGGCTGAAGTCGAGCTCCTCAACTCCTTCGCCCAGCCACGCTCCCTCTGGGTCGAGACGCCGAAGTCGAGCTCCTCCGCTCCTTCGCCCGGCCACGCTCCCTCCGGGTCGAGACGCCGAGGTCGAAGTCGAGCTCCTCCGCTCCTTCGCCCGGCCGTGCTCCCTTCGGATCGAGACGTCGAGGTCGAAGTCGAGCTCCATCGCTCCAGATCGGCTCCACTTCGGATGAAGAGATCTACAGTCGAAGGAGGTCACCGCTCTCCCTGGACGACGGCCCGATGCCCGAGGATTGCGAAAAGATGCCTGCCAGGCCACGATGATGGTCCAAGCTGCCACTTATACCAGAATGGAAGGAATCCTCAGATTGAGGCTCTGCATTCTCCACCAACCGCCTGCACCCTCCAAAAGTGGAAGTCAACCAGCAGATCCGGATCCAGGAGGCGGCGGCCCGTCAATCAAGGCCCTACAAAGTTGTCCAAAAGGGAGCGACCAGAAGGAATGTCAGCACGAACGGTAGCTTCCATATCACCAGAATGGAAAGGCAACCCATTCATGGCACGAAACATCACCGTATGCGTCCATAAGCATGGGGAGGATCCCGAGGTAAGCGAGGGGCAATGCCCCAGCAAAAAGGGGTCTCCCAGGTCAAATGAGGTACAGACACACACACATTCAAGAAAAACTTCAGTCAAGTGAGATCTAACGAGCAAAAAGGGGACAGCGCATAGGAAGACAATGCTCGAGGCTACCGCGGATCCCCCAGGAGGGGTCTAGACGGACACAGCCACCTAATTCGAGCTTTCCTCTACTGTCACTCCCGTGATCTGAGCTCAGCCCGCTCGTACTTTTTCATTTCATAACTTCTCCTCCTATAGTGGAGTCCATACTAGGGGCTCGACCAGGAGGATCTATTTCCCTGGATTATTACTGACTTGACCATCGGAGTGCCCCCGCCGGAATCCTCGACTCGGGTCACTAACTCTATTTTGCAGGTCCGAACGATCGAGTTAGATCCCGAGAGATAAAGGTACGCTCCGACCTCAACCTCAGCTACGGGCCACGATGATCTTGGCTGCAACAGATTGACGTGCCAGGAAGGGGGGGCAGGATGCATTTTGATCCGACCCAGTCCTCTTGCAAGTAATCCATCGGGAGGATGGTGATGATGCAAGCGAGGGAAGTCTCCACCAACCGTGCGGGAGATCTCCCTTCCCATGGGGACCCGCACAGCCCAGAAGGGGAGCTCCCCGCTCCAGCTCAATCGCCTCCGGTGGAAACCCAGCTGGCCGCACTCACCCAGCAGATGTAGATTCTTACTGTAGCAGTGCGCCAGCTCCAGCACCAGCACTGGTCCTTGGCTACCCCCAGTAGCCAGAAACACCTGCAACCCATGTCGCTGCACCCTGCGACAGCCTGCGTTCCTTCCAAGGAAGGCATTCGTAGCTGTGGGCCACCACCGATTGTCGGGGAAGCACCAGACACTGGCGAGGAGACAACGGACCAGATCTGCCGATCTGGAGAGCCGATCCCCGACCCTCGAGCAGGTAACAGCTAAAGCCCATCGAGGTCGAAAAGGCAAGATCCCCCGTCATGGACACCATCTCACGTCACCTTCTTCGGCTCTTTCGGCCTCCATGGAGGGTTCTATCAACGAGGCCATCAAGCATATGGTGGAGAAGAGCCTGGAGGAACATGAGTGCAAGCTAGCGAAACTGTCCCGCCGGTATGCAAATCTACATGGCTCCACCAGCGAGCCAGCAGGCTATAACGCCTGTCCCCCTTTCTCCCGAGAAGTCCAAGAAAAGTCGATCCCAGTTCGGTTCTGCATGCCGTAGGTGGATCCCTACGATGGGACCATCGACTCCCCGGATCATCTTGAGAGCTACAAGGCTCTCATGAGAGTCCAGAAAGCAACCATTGCTCTCCTCTACGTCGCCTCCCTGCTACCCTCTGGAAAGCAGCCCGGGTGTGGTTCACTCGCCTAGAGCCAGAGAGCATCAGTTCATTCGCTAAGCTGGAGTAGAAGTTCGTGGCTCACTTCGATGCCTTCCAGAAGGTGTCACGAGAGGTAGATGCCTCTTCTCCATCAGGCAGCAGGATCGCGAGCCCCTACGGGACTATGTGGCCCATTTCAAAGTTACTGTGCTAGAGATATACAACCTTGATGAGCCAGTCACCATGCTGGTATTGAAAAGAGGGCTCAGGACTTCTCGCCTGACCTACTTTCTCGACAAGAAGCCCCCCAAGACTTATTCTGAGCACCTCCTCCATGTCCAAAAGTACATCCATGCCGAGGAGGGAGCTGGACGGAAGGCCTCTGAAGAAGCTGACTCCCAGGGAGACCTTCGGGATGCGGAACCCCGGACTAGCTGCACCGAACTTCCGCCAGGGGTCGAAGCCGAGGAGAGACCCCATCCCGGAGGAGAGCTTCACTCCTCTCCTTGCCCCGAGGGCTAAAATCCTCATAGAGATCGAGGGCGAGCGCTACCTGAGGTGCCCACCTCTACTGAAGCGGTCCAACGGTCGTGACAAGATGAAGTACTGCCAGTTCCACCGCGACCACGGCCACGACACTGGCGAAGTGTGCTTTCGAGGTAGCGGCAAGGAAGTTTCTTGGCTTCATGGTGACCCAAAGGGATATCGAGGCAAACCAGGAGAAGGTCCAGGCGATCATCGACATGGAGCACCCGACCTCGAAGAAGCAGGTTCAGCGCCTGACGGGTCGAATCGCCGCACTAAGCCATTTCATCTCGAAGTCGACGGATCGATGCCTTCCCTTCTTCAAGGTGCTGCGCAAGATGAACGACTTCACTTGGACAGAGGAGTACAAGACAGCCTTCGAGGAGCTCAAAGACTTCCTGGCATCACCACCACTGCTCTCCACGCCAGAGACAGGAGAGGAGCTCCTGCTGTACCTGGCGGTTACCCCTGGAGCCGTTAGCTCGGTCCCCGTCCACATGGATCAGGATGGATCACAAAAGTCGATGTACTACACCAGCAAGCTCCTCCGGATGCCGAGCTTATGTACACCCGATCTGAAAAACTCATTTTTGCACTGATCATGTCTGCTCAACATTTTAGGCCATACTTCTAAGTGCATCCGATCACGGTCTTGACAAACCAGCCCTTGAGGGCTGTACTCAATCGACCCGACACATCCGGATGTTTGGCCAAGTGGGCACTGAAACTCAGCAAGTTTGACATCGTGTATCAACCGAGGTCATCTCAGAAGGCCCAGGTGCTGGCCGACTTCCTGGTCGAGTGTGCGAGGCTTGTTGAAGAGCCAGATCATACTGTACCATAGCACCAAGTGAAGCCCGGAGCCGAAGAGGAACCCTGGATCCTCCACGTCGACGGCGCATCCAATGTAGGTAGAAGTGGCGCAGGCCTAATCCTCGCCAACAACGATGGAGTTGTAGCTGATTGCACACTCTACTTCAAATTCATCGTGACAAATAATCAGGCAGAGCACGAGGCACTCCTCGCGGGCCTCAGGGTCTCCTGCGAGATGGATGTATGAAGCCTGAAGGTCTTCACCGACTCTCAACTGGTGGCCGGACAGGTCTCCGGAGAATATGAGGCCAGAGATCCCCAGATGATGAAGTACTTAGAGCAGGTCCGCTCAAGCACGACAGGTTTCCATCACTTCAGCATCTCTCACATCTCCCGAGGTGAGAATGCTCGAGCTGATACATTGTCAAGGCTTGCAATCTTGTCGGACTCGTCACTGGGACTCGCCCACATCGAGTACCTCGAAAATCCAAGCAACGAAGCTCTCGTAGAGGTGCAGCAAGTCACTCCGGAGCCGAGCTGGATGGATAGGTACATCAGATACATCACTGATGGCACCCTATCGGAAGACCGAGCAGAGGTCGGTCTCATCAAGAAGAAGGCCTCGTGATTCATCCTCATGGAAGCATAGCTCTACCGTCGATCTTATTCGTATCCACTCTTGAAATGCCTGAGACCCAAGGAAGTAGCCTTCGTACACCAAGAGATATACGAAGGCCTTTGTGGAAACCACGTCGGAGGGAGGACCCTTGCTTACAAGGCGCTCCGACAGGGATACTACTGGGAGACCATAAGGGAGGATGCCGCTAACTTCGTGAAGAGGTGCGACCGATGCTAGCACCATGCCCACATTCAGCGTCAACCGGCGCCGCCGCTCTCCCAGCTCTCCGCGCCCTGATCGTTCGCCTAGTGGGGAATGGACATCTTAGGTCCATTTCCTCCAGCACCAGGGCAATGAAAATTCTTAATAGTGGCCATCGACTACTTCACCAAGTGGATAGAAGCAGAGCCACTGGCACGGATCACGGAAGCCAAGGTCTGCCAGTTCTTCTGGAAGTCGATCATTTACCGCTTTGGGCTCCCCCACAGCATCATCACCGATAACAGGCAGCAGTTCGACAACCGGGAGTTCGAAGAATTTTGTGCTGAGCTCGGCATCCAGCATCGTTTCATCTCAGTGGCTCACCCCCAGATCAATGGAGTAGCCGAGGTCACCAACCGGACCATTCTCCAAGGGCTCAGAACCAGGCTAGACCAAGCCAAGGGCATGTGGGTAGAAAAGCTTCCCAACGTTCTCTGTGCCTACCACACAACGCCCAGGACAACAACAGACGAGATGCCTTTCAACCTTACTTTCGACGCGGAGGCCGTTGTTCCAGTCAAACTCGATGTGCCTACACTACGGATACAGCAGTATAGTGAAGCAGAAAATCTGGTGTGCCTTCTTCTTAAATTGGATCTACTTGAGGAGACCAGAGACAAAGCCAAACTCTGGATGGTGGCTTACCGACAGCGTGTAGCTCGGTACTACAACGCGCGAGTGAAGCCGAAGGTTTTCCATCCAAGCGACCTGGTGCTGTGCCGAGCTTAAGCCTCTTAACCCCGGGAATGCAGTAAGCTCTCGCCGAACTTGGAAGGCCCCAATAAGGTGGCTGAAGCTCTCTCACATGGAGCCTACTACCTCGTAGATCTAGATGGCACCAGGTTCCCGCGGACGTGGAATGCCTGCAACCTGAGAACATACTATCAGTAGTGTAAGGCCTTTTCCTAATGATAATAAAGATCCCTTTTTAGTGCAAACCATTTTTGCCTTGCAGGGATGTCGCTGCCCGGCCCAATGTCCGGCATGCCAAAGCCCGGAGCTCAGCTCTCCGGCATAGAAGCCCGGAGTCCAGCTCTTCGGCACACAAGCCCGGATCCCATGACTCTCCCGCACCAAAGACCGGACCCAGCTCCGGCACCAGGAGCCTAACTTCCTGGTCTCAAGCCTGGATCCCATGACTCTCCAGCACCAAAGACCGAACCCAGCTCTGGCACCAGGAGCCTAGCTTCCTGGCACTCAAACCCGGATCCCACGACTCTCCGGTACCAAAGACCGGACCCTGCTCCGGCACCAAAAGCCTAGCTTCCTGGCACTCAAGCCCGGATCCCACGACTCTCCGGCACCAAAGACCGGACCCTGCTCCGGCACCAGGAGCCTAGCTTCCTGGCACTCAAGCCCGGATCCCACGACTCTCCGACACCAAAGCCTGCAGCCCAGCTTTCCGACACTGAAGCTTTGAGCCCAACTCTCTTGTACTGAAGCTTGAAGCTCAGTTCTCCAGCACCAAAGCCCAGAGCCCAGCTCTCCAGCACTAAAGCTTTGAGCCCAGTTCCCCGGCACTAAGAAGCATTCATCCACCTCTCAAACATCCAGAAATAGAGTGGAAGCAACTTGGCAAGTTGAAGGACTTCTCTCCAACTTCATCACATGTTCAAAAAAAAAAGAAGAGAGAAGAGAGAAGAGAAAGAAGAAAGAAGTTCCGAGCCAAAGTAACTGAAAGAAGTTACTTCATTGAAAACCGACTGTTTAATACAACTATTTCTGGACCCCGACATGCCGGGTAGCCCAGGTCAAAAACAAAGAAAAAAGAGAAATAACAAAGGGTTCCTATCATACTCAAGTGGCCCCTTCCCATGACGGTGCTCAGGTGGGATGTCATCCTTCGGGGCCTCAAGCTGCGTAGCTCTGGCTTCGGCGGACACCACTGACGGAGCAGGTTCGGAGGCTGCGGCCGGCTCCTCAGCAGTACCCGAATCTGGGGCTGGCTCCACGTCCGAAGCTCTGGGATATCTAAGGAAGCCTCGACCCTCGTCAGAGACGAAGTCCTCCAACTTGGAGCGCATATACATGAAGCCTTTGTAGAAGGAGTCCGACGCCGTCTCATGGAACTTGACAGTGAACTCCTCTAAGGCCCTATACTTCACCACGACCTCCTCAACTCCCTTCTTTGCCTCGGTGGCCTACTTCTTTGCCGCCTCTGCCGACTCGACCACCGCTGCTGCCTGCTCCTCAGTAGCGGTAGCCCTCTTCCCGGCGGCAATCAGCCTCTCCCTTGCCTCCTCCAATTTGGCATGAAGGGATTGGGCACGCCCCTTCTGTCGGACAGCCTCGGCGATGAACTCGGTCAGCCTTTTCTCAGTGGCTGTGAGCTCCTCAGCTTTGCTCCTTGACTGGCTCCGTTCTTGATCAAGGCTCTCCTGGAGCTCCTTCGAGTGCCTCTCAACACTTGTGAGTTCCTTTTGAAGCTCCTTGTTCTTCAAGCTAAGCTCCCAAGAGGCGTCATTCTTCTCTCTCAGCTCGGTCTTCAAAGACTCGAGCTCTACTACCCGATGCCAGTCATTCTTCAACCAGTTCTTGCAGCAATCTCTTATCAGAAGGAGCTTGGCACCGAGCTGCACCAAACAGAGTCTCGGTAACTGATGCAAGAAAGAAGGAAGAAATTAAGAATATGAAGTTACTTACCGAGAAGAGCTGAGAGAATGTGCTGCCAATCGCATCCCCTAGTAGCTTTCTGGCCTTCTCCCGCCGGTCGCATGATTGGATTGCAAAATTCATCACGCGCTCCGCCAGCCCCTGGTTCCGGACCAGGGAGACATTTGACGCTAGCTTGAATGTGATTCGGCGATAGTCCCTCTCTCTCTTGCTCGCCCTAGAAGCGGAGTCACCTACTTCGCCAGCAGAAGAGGCTTCGGGGGCATCGTGGGAACTCGGCGCCTCCTCGGACGGCGCTCCTTGCACCGGCTCTGTTCCTCCTTGCACCTCCTCCTCCTTGACGACAACGACCTCCGGAGGGGGAGGAGACATCATAATGATGGCTGCGACGGTGGCCTTGGCCCAAGCCACCACCTCAGGCTCCGGGGCAGATGCCGGCTCTCGTCACCTCGGCCGCTCTGGCGTGGGCTCAGCAACCCTCTGGCCTAGCTCGGGCCTCGCCTTGACTGCCCTTCCTCCTTGTTCGGGGATGGTCTCGGCCTCCCTCCTGCTCGGCTCAAACGGCGCATCGGGAGCAGTCACCACCGCACCCTCGACGTGAGCCCTCTTCGAGGGGGACTCATCAATCACCACTGACGGAGGCCTCTTCTTGGTGATTGAGAGCAGGTCATCCACTGAGAACTTTATACCTGCAAACAGAAGAAGGGATGTCAGTTCCAAGTTCGGAGAGACAAAGTAAGGGGCACAAGGCGAAAAGTTCGAGCCGAACTCACCCAACTCTCTCGTTAGATCGACCTCGGCTTCGAAAAGATTTTGCTCTGATAACAGAACCTCGAGGGATGGAATCTGAGCAGTGCAGAGCTGCTCGTAGACCTCTTGGTCAGCTGCCTCGACCATAGAATTTCGATTAGGGGATCGATCTGGGTCGCTCCAAACTTAGTCGACCCCCTCAACAGTTGCAAAGAAATATTTACTCTTCTATCCTTTGATGAAAGAGGGGAGTTCAAACTTAATGCCCTTCGGACAAGAAGAGATAGACCACCACCCCTCCTCGGAAGGGTGGCACTTCAGGATGAAGAAGGTCCTGAACAAGGAAAAACGAGCTACAATCCCGTGAAAATAGCAGAGCACTATGAAGCAAAAAATAGTCCTTATAGCATTCGGGATGAGTTGAGCATGGACGAGGCGGTAGTTGCTCAATATTGAAAGGAAGAAAGGGTGGAAGCGAAACCGAAGTCCCCCTGCAAAAGTCTCCTCATAAAGGGCGATTCGGCTTGGGCCACTAGAGGTGACACGTTCGCCCAGTCGGGGGACCAAGAGCGGACAGAGTACGGGATGCCATAGACATCCCGGATGGTCCCCAGTTCCTTAACAGAGATTGTCGAAGCAATCCCACCGGGACCTGTTGACCGGGCAGGTTCGAGGACGGGTTCAAATGGAGGAGGAGGAGGGGGGCTAGCTCTGGGCTCCCTAATGACTATCCCGGTGGGGGGATGCCTCCTACTAAACTCGAAGCGTTCTTCTTCCCTCTCCTCATCGGAGGAAAAAGAAGGCGACCTCGGCCTACAAGGCCCCGCCTCACCCTGGTTGGTTGAGGGACAGAAGTTGGGACCGAAACGATACATCTACGGAGATGGGGAAGACGAAGGCTGAAGAAGAAGAGGAAGACGGACAGCTTCCAGGAAGATCCTAAGCTCAAAGGGAACCCTACTCTGCTAGGAGATGGGATAGAAAGAGATTAACCTGGTTTATGGGGGAGTCTAAGATAGCCGGGGGAGAAGAGAAGACTCGGGTATATTGGCGAGCATGCGAGATTTGAAATAGCAGATATTTTGAGAAAATCTGTCTTTCATTTCAAAGTGACATGACTCTAACCGTACCGTTACAGCATCTCCACCGATAGATTTGCGCCACGTGTCGACCATCAGCAAGTGAGATGCCTCGCTTCGACCATGGTCGCTCTGAATTCCATGCCAGCAATATCTGCTCCTCGGACGTGGTCATGTGGCTCCCCTGCGCTGGCTTGGAGAAACCGCCTCACGAAGTGCCAGCGATCATGGTCATCATTGTGTCAGATCTTTGCCTTTCTATGTCAGCACCGTAATTACTCCCTTCATCCTGAGCGTCACGTGCCAATGGGCCTCGGGAGTGGGGGGCAAACGATGTGGCGAGATCGCTAATGTGGGACCCCAGTCAGACGCCATGTCGGATAAAGCTGCAATGTGGGATGTCTCGGCCTGAACTCTTTCGTCCGGCCGTGCTCCCTCCGGGTCGAGACGTCGAGGCCAAAGTCGAGCTCCTTCGCTCCTTTGCCCGGCCGCGCTCCCTTCGAGTCAAGATGCCAAGGCCAAAGTCAAGCTCCTCCGCTCCTTCGTCCGGCCGCGCTCCCTTCGGGTCGAGACGCCGAGGTCGAAGTTGAGCTCCTCCGCTCCTTCGCCCGGCCACGCTCCCTCCGGGTCAAGATGCTGAGGCCGAAGTCGAGCTCCTCCGCTCCTTCGCTTGGCTGCGCTCTCTCCGGGTCGAGACACCGAGGCTGAAGTCGAGCTCCTCCGCTCCTTCGCCCGGCCGCGCTCCCTCCGGGTCGAGACACCGTGAGGTCAAAGTCGAGCTCCACCGCTCTAGATCGGCTCCACCTCGGATGAAGAGATCTGCAGTCGAAGGAGGTCACCGCTCTCCTTAGACGATGGCCCGATGCCCGAGGATTGCGAAAAGATGCCTGCCAGGCGTGATGATGGCCTAAGCTACCACTTATACCAAAATGGAAGGAATCCTCAGATCGAGGCTCTGTATTCTCCACCAATCGCCTGCACCCTCCAAAAATGAAAGTCAACCAGCAGATCCGGATCCAGGAGGCGACGGACCGTCAATCGAGGCCATGCAAAGTTGTCCAAAAGGGAGCGACCAGAAGGAATGTCAGCACAAACGGTAGCTTCCATATCATCAGAATAGAAAGGCAACCCATCTATGGCATGAAACGTCGCCGCACGCATCCATAAGTATGGGAATGATCCCAAGGTAAGCAAAGGGCAATGCCCCAGCAAAAAGGGGTCTCCAAGGTTCAAACGAGGTACAGACATGCACACATTCAAGAAAAACTTCAGTTGAGTGAGGTCCAATGAGCAAAAAGGGGGCAACGCACAGGAGGACAATGCTCGAGACTACCGCGGATCCCCCAGGAGGGGTCTAGACGGACACAGCCACCCAGTTCGAGCTTTCCTCTGCTGTCACTCCCACGATCTGAGCTCGGCCCGCTTGCACTTTTTTATTTTATAACTTCTTTTGCTATAGTGGAGTCCATACTAGGGGCTCGACTAGGAGGATCTGTTTTCCTGGATCATTACTGACTTGACCGTCGGAGTGTCCTCGCTGGAATCCCCGGGCCGAGTCACTGACTCTATTTTGTAGGTCCGGACGATCGAGCAGGATCCCGAGAGATAAAAGTGTGCTCCGACCTCGACCTTAGCTATGGGCCACGACGATCTTGGTAGCAACAGGTCTATATGTAAAGATAATTGTATAGTGTGATAGTTAGATTAAGAGAACTCAGTGGAAGAGAGTATATTTAAAATATATATTTTTTTCTTAGTAACTTTGCCCTCTCATCAGTCTATTGGAAGGTTGCTATCGAGGATGAGCATGTGGTAGCTTTAGACCATCACATGAGAAAAATTATTTTTTCTCATCAACGGGTTGAAAAATATCATCTAAAGAAGTGATTTGAGAGGCTTGTTGCTATGGATATAATAACCTTTTATTCTTATTTAAATGTTCAGAATATGGCATCCTAGTATAAGAAAATAAGGGTTGCTATTATGGATGCGGCAACTTCCATTCTTATTTAGAGATTCAGATCAACAAATATATGGAGGATTTTGATGAAAGAGAGGGAAGAAGAAATGTTAGGTGATCAAGGTCGATGGATTAGGGTTATTGGGTTAATGTTTGTAATATTGATGAGTTTGGGTTGGTGGGTTAACTGATTCAAGTTGGCACATTAGTGGATCCTGGTTAATGGATTAACAGATCAGTGTTGATAAGTTTTGTGTTATTAGGTTGCTAGGTCGGGTTATTAGATTGTAGTTTAATGGGTTATTGGATTTGGTTATCGGGTTTTGGATTAATATGTTGACAGATAATATCAGTGGATTATTGATTACGATTAGGATTCATGGATGGGATCAAGGTTGGCGTTTTAATGTTATGGTTAGGATTAAGATTAGGTTTAGGATTAGAATTAGGATTTCAAAGAAGGTAACGGTGAAAGAGATGATAAAAAATGAAAAATAAAGAAGATGAAGTAGATCATATGAACATAGAGGTCTCGGTTCGTGTGCCGTTGAAGTCTCTATCAATGAGATCTCTTGAGATTTGGATATTGGCATGATACAAGATGTTGATGATGAAGAAGGTTAGTCGATGGAAAGATAGGGGGGAGGGATAAATAGGATTATAAGATAAGCAAACTAGTTAGGATAAATTAGGAAGAAGAGGGGAGTGGGAGGGGTGAAAGGAGGGCGATGAAAGAGGTGGTGGACCGATGAGGGATAGGGGGAGGAGGCGGAATAGGATTGGTATAAAAGGTAACAAATAGGAGGGGTTGGAAAAAAGGAAGGGACCAAGAAAGAAGCATGTAAATGGGGATATAGGGGAGGGTGGGTGGGAACTGGGAAATTGATGGCAAAGGGTTTTTTTTTAATAGGAGTAGACTGCATAAAAAAAATATTTTTATAAAGCAGCTATTTGTTTTTATACAGACTTTCTCATTTGTTTTTTTATAAAAAATATCCTTGTGTAAACAAATTTATGGATCCCAGCACAGGCATCTGCATTTTTTTCCAATGCATGAATTATATGGCTAGTATTATTTTTTTTTTAAAAAAAAATCATCTATATACTTTTATTTGATTTATACGTTTAAAAAATATTTTGAAAAAAATAATATTCTCTTTCTTTTTTTTTTGGTGCATATTTTTGACCAATAATTATAAATATAATTCGATATTTTCTTTCTTTCCATATATCAATACACTAATTGCTGACTTTTACATATATTTATGAATATAGATATTGATGCGGTAAGATCGCTGACATGGAGTGACTGTCAGACGCCATGTCAAAGAAAGTTGCCGTGTCAGACGCCGCGTCAATCTCCCAGCTCGGACTCCTTCGTCGAGCTAAGCTCCCCCAGGACAATGGGGCTGCTTGTCGAAGCCAAGCTCCGTTCTCCGCCAGGTCGGACCCGCGAGCTCGAGACGCCCAGGCGGGAGCAGCACTCTGCCCTCCAGAGCGAGACCCTCGAAGATCGAGCCTCGTGGTCGGAGTCGAGCTCAGCCCTCCTCTGCCACGTGAAGCCTCTTCGAGGTTGAGTCCTCTGGACCAGGCCCGCACTCTGTCCTCCAGAGCAAGGCCCTCAAAGATCGAGCCCCGTGGTCGGAGTCGAGCTCAGCCTTCCTCCGTCACATGGAGCCTCTTCGAGGTTGAGCCCTCTGGACCAGGCCTGGCCCTCTAGAGCGAGACCCTCAGAGATCGAGCCCCGTGGTCGGAGTCAAGCTCAGCCCTCCTCCGCCACGTGGAGCCTCTTCGAGGTTGAGCCCTCTAGACCGGGCCCGCACTCTGCCCTCCAGAGCGAGATCCTCGGAGATCGAGCCCCGTGGTCGGAGTCGAGCTCAGCCCTCCTCCACCACGTGGAGCCTCTTTGAGGTTGAGCCATCTGGACCGGGCCCGCACTCTGCCCTCCAGAGTGAGACTCGTGGAGATCAAGCCCCGTGGTTGGAGTCGAGCTCAGCCCTCCTCCGTCACGTGGAGCCTCTTCGAAACTGAGCCCTCTAGACCAGGCCCACACTCTGCCCTCCTCCATCGAGGCGACCCCGCGAGCTCAGGACGTCTAGGTCAGAGCGAGCCCTGCCATTTCAGCTCAACCCCCAGCTCAGGCGTAAGCACCGCCATCCTAGGATACCGGCGAGCCACCCGGGGATTGCACTAAGACACCTGCCAGACAGCAATGACCGCCTACAGCTGTTGGTTATACCAGAAAGGGGAGAGGCCCACTGATCAAGGCGCCACGCTCCTCACCAACCGCCTGGATCACCTGAAAGAGGAAGTCAACCAGGAGATTGGAATCCTAGGGGCGGCGGCCTACCAATCGAGGTACTGTCAAGTTTCCCGGAATGAGGCGACCAGAGGAAATGTCAGAGCACATGACAGCTTCCCTTATCATGGATCGGGAAAGGCTTCTCGGGACACCGCCGCATGCACCTGACAGCCCGGCGGAGATCCCAAGACGGACGTCCAACGGTAACCTAGGCTACAAAACTCGGAGGTAACAGACACATAAGAAGAGAGACGTAAGCCATACCACTCTAACACAAGTACAAGCTCAACCGGAGAGCACAGCACCACAAGAAAATTCGAGCAAGAGCGGGTGGAAAGGTCACACAGAGACTCCCTCTAGCCAAGCTACTCTTCCCTCGACACACTTGCATCCCACTCTCATACTGCTCACTCCTCCTAGTGTGGAGTCTATCAAGAGGGGCTCGACCAAGAGGATCTGTTTTCCTGGATCGTCACTGACTTGACCATCGAAGTGCCCCCGTGAAAAATCCCGGCCCGGATCACTAACCTCTGTTTTGCAGGTCCAGGATTATCGGATGGCGAGACAGTGAAGGGAGCGTACTCCAACGCCGACAGCAGCTACGAGCCACGACGATTTTGGCGGCAACAGATATAAATTTATATTAGTATTTATATATTAATTATTGTATTTATTTTATTACTATATACATTAATATTTAATTGAAGATATTATCATTATAATGATTATTTAATATTTATACAAATTTTTGAAATAAAATTAAATATTATATTTTTTAAAATTAATTAAAAAATTATAATACTTGTAAAAAAAAAAAAATACTAAAGGGGTTACATGGCTGACATATTAACTCTCCAGCCACTCCCATCACCCTCCTTCAATTAGCTTCATTGCATCAGCTGAAAGGGTGGTTGTAGTTAAGATTCTGGTGCCATGGTATCGGTCCAATGATCCCACGCGACAAACACTTATAGCTAATTCAGTTGCAAGCTTTCTAATAAGACAAAGTGATGTGGCCCCTTAATTTAATCGATTTTCTTTAATAAATTTAGGCTGCCATGGAAGGTGATGCCCACAAGGAGCGAAATTGATTCCAATCATCAAGAACATGAACATGCTTACCACTGAAAGCCAAAAGTCATTCAATGTTGTGCACCCCATGGTGAGATGGCTTGATCGCTTGACCCAATTAACTTGATTCAATCATGTATAAATTAGGGTATGTTACCGCCTACACTCCGATCGATAGTTCGAATCGGATATACGATAGATGGCTGCACATTCGTATGATTTCGTCCTGCAAAACAGACAAGACTTGCTATTCATTCAAACACATTCACACCAATATACATTACTTGTATATTTTAATAAACCCTACCATCTCAAAATTTTACATGTAAATATTTTAATAATTAAATTAAAGAAATCTAATTTAATTTCTTTTGGATCCTAAGCTTTTTATAGCTCGATTTCAAGTCACACGTATCTTTCTGTATTCATACAACAAAAAAAAAAGAAAAAAACTTTATAGGCTCGGTAAATTACTAATATTAATGAAGAACAAAGTATAATAACTTTTCAGATATAGTAATATAATAATGATATATAACAACATAATTTTTTAAAAAAATATCTTGTGTAATAATAAAATCCAAAATGTACTTTCAATTTTTGATGACTACGGTCATGACCGGTCTCGTGACAAGGTCCGAAAAAGACTAGCTCCTTTAAACAAATACATGATGTATCAGTGTGTGCCACCGATCAGTTCTTACTAACTAGGCTCGAAAGGAACTAATTCCAATCTATACAACTATGATTAATCCCGTAACAAGGCAAAAAAAATAATTCTAAAACATATACACATGTTGCATCGGTATGTGCTGGCAATCAATCCTGACTGGTTAGATCCGAAAGAACTAGTTTTATCAGTAATCAATCCCGACTAGTGAGACCCGGAAGAAACTAATTTCTAATATATGGTCAACAATCAGTTCTGTTGAGTAGACTTGAATCATGGTCAATTAGAAAGTTTTTTTCATAAATTTATAAACTAATTTTGTATAATATAAGCATACTAATTTTCAGGATGACATCAAATCCAGTTTTTAAATCTCATTTTCAGAAACAATTTTACTCGAAATACGCTTAATCATTCTTCCAAAAATCATACAACTTTAAATAGAGAAGTTAACATATTTCTAATTAATGGACATACCAAGTGACATCTTATGCTTGATAATCGAATTACTTTTTATTAAAGCATGCGCTAGGTACATATTCTTTTCCAAATTTTTAATTTTTTAAATAATTTTTATTTATAATCTAATTTTAAAAATACAAAAAATGTATTAAAAAATTTAAAAATAAAATAAAATATATAAATAGCCGGATCCAAAAGTTACAATCTTCAACTTGCAATCCAATCCTTAATTCCGTGCTCATCCCAATCAAAATCAAATCCAACTTATTGATTAAAGAAAAATTAGATTAATAAGACTCAACCTGGTTAATCAATAGAGGATAGAGATTTGATTTGAGTTCGATCAAGATCCGATCCATTTGATTTGACTCGATCAACATAAGAAAGAGAAAGACACTCGATTCAGGCTAATTTTCTGATATGATTCATTTGATTTAGGTCCAATTAAAGGATTAGCCTATTTGATCTTGATTGACCATCAAGGGCCTTAACCAATAGGTACCTAGATGGAATTTATGGCTACCTATATCGTAGGATTCAATTATGATCAAGCCTATCACTATCCAAACTTGAGTTCCCACTTGATCACCATTCAAATCCCAACGTTAAATCTAATCCATCAATTAAAGAAAAAATTTAAACTAATTAATAATAATCATGCTCTATCTGGGTCAATCAATCGTGGTAGAAGGGAAGAGAAAATTGATTTGGGTTAAATCACCACCGGGGATTTGAAAAAATGGTCACAATATCCGGTGCATGGATCAAAGAAGATAAATTATTAAGCACTAAAGCACCAAAAATTAAATAATAATAAATAAATAAATAAATACTAAAATTTATGGGAAGAAAGAAATTAAAACAGTAGAAAATGAAAATAAAGAGAAAAGAAGCGAGAAAAGAAAGAAAGAAAAAGAAAAGAGAGTAGATGTCGTTTCATTTAATCGAGGCGGCCAAGATAGAGGTGGCACGGTCGACGATCCAATTATGCACAGGAATATCGAGAGGAGAATAGAAGGGGCATTATCCTTTGCTACCTTGGTGGCAATAAATATGATCGAAATGAAAAACAAAGAGAGGAAAAAACTCATCGGAAATAGCAACAGTAGAAGATCATGGTTGATGGTAGGGTATTTTGATGATAAACAGCAAAAAAAACTCCTAAAATAGATGAGGTGGAAAATAAAAAAAATGGATGAGAAAGTAAGATTTTGGGGCTAGCAAATGCTTGCCTACGACGGTTGGCTACCGAAGGTGAGGAAGAAGGAAGAGGGTGAGGGGTGGTAAGAGCTTTGTGGTGGCTTAAAAGAGAATTTGGAAGGGATAAGGTCAGTCTAATCTTGGCCATTCATCAATTGCAACAATTTTCATTAGCCACCAACCGTTCCACTAGCTCGAATGATTGCACCGGCCATCGTTAAAAAAGAAAAATGAATTTATTACATTACCTATCTAATAAAATATTTAAATTTGGACTTAAATTTTGATCCATTTGATAAGCCAATTAGATACAAATTGGCCAGATTTTTGATCTATTCATTGTGATAATCTATCATAATTCTTTATAGATAATTTCAAATTATCTCTCGCTCACATCAACGATAAATCTGAATTTAATCAAGTCATTGTAAGGATCTTTCCTTGAATCGGTGACCGGTTGATGATAAGATAAGATCTCTATTAATTGGACTACCATCTTAACGATACTTGCTCCTCTCAACTTGTATATTAAGAGGCAAACTTTAAAAGTTTTGGAGCAAGAATAGAATATCCCGAGATCCTTTGGACATGGAGGTCGTAGGGCTTTGAAATCGAATACATTAACCATTGGATTTGATTGCCACCACGTTGCCAGGATGCATGCAATGCGGCGGCCGTGTGGACCAATGGAGTTGTTAAACGTCAAAGGTTAGTTGCAATGCATGTATTGGTGACGCATTGTCTTATATGCCATTCTATTGCCATCATCTCTCTCTCTCTCTCTCTCTCTCTCTCTCTCTCTCTCTCTCTCCCTCTCTCTCTCTTTCTTTTTCTATTCTAGTTCCAAGTTCATTTGCCAGCGGTGCCATTAGTAGTAGCCAGCTGGGGTTTCTATGCACACCACAAGCCTTGAAATCTTGGTATCTGCACAAAAAAGAAGAATATATATATATATATATATATATATATATATATATATATATATATATATATATATATATATGTTACAGCCTGACAATGACATGGCCAGGCTCAGGCATCGCCGAATGCGAGCAAGCCACGTGTAAGTTGTCCTGACGGAGTCAGCGCCACATTCTCAAAGCTAGGATCGGCAAGACCGCACCGCCCGACGACTGTCTGAAGCAAACCGCCTTCGCCGAGGTCGAGCTCGGCCCGGAGTTCCTCTACCACCTCGTTGGCGCCCGGGCCCGGAGGGGTCCGCCCGAGTAAGGTCGGCCGAGGTCGGGCGGCCCCCTGACGCCTCGCCAGGTGTCCACCCAGGAGGGGTCCACCTGAGCCAAGGTCGGCTGATCCTTCGCCCTACGCCAGGTGGCCACCCGGAGACGGGCCCACCTCGGCCGAAGCCAGGCGACCTCCTGCCGCCTCGCCAGGTGTCCACCCAGGAGGGGTCCACCTGAGCCGAGGTCGGCTGATCCTTCGCCCTGCGCCAGGTGGCCACCCGGAGACGGGCCCACCTCGGCCGAAGCCAGGCGACCTCCTGCCACCTCGCCAGGTGTCCACCCAGAGGGGGTCCACCTGAGCCGAGGTCGGCAGATCCTTCGCCCCTCGCCAGTTGGCCCCCGGAGACGGGTCCAACTCAGCCAAGGTCAGACCGCTCGTACGGAGAGGCCCCCGGGAAAAGAGACAGGTCCCGAGGCCATCCCTCGGGCCGTACCGACCCCAGACGGCGTCCCGTACGGAGGGCGGCGGCACGCGGAACGTCACTTGCATCGGCCCGACAGGTCCCGCAGCCGAGAGACCCGATCCTGACGGAACAGGCCCCATAAACGGATGGCGCCCACGCTCGGGGAAGAGAGCGTTCTCACGGAGCCCGAGGCCTGACGACCGGCCGCTCTGCCAGCGCCGCCCTCCCTCTTTTTCTCTTCTGTCTTTGCCTTTTCCCTGCTGGGCCCGGCGGACGAGGTCGGAAAGCCGCCTGGCCTCCTTCACCAAAAAGAGAAAAGAAGGGAAGACAGGGGAGGGGAGTTTCCGAGGAGGAAAAGGACAAGCGCACGACGGAGGGAGATAAAGAGGGAAGAATCTGGGGACTACAAGGTAAGCCAACTAGCCTGGGGACAAGGAGGAAGCACCGGCACAAGGCCTTGCTCCGAGAGAGAAACCAGGGATCCCGAGAGGGGAACACTGGGCGTGAGCTCGGCAAGTAGGCCCAGCCGAGATTCCGGTCCCCAGAGCGTTTCCTTCACCAGTTAACTCTCTAAATCTGGGACCCTTTCAAGGGCCCGGTTGGAGAGTCTGTTTTTTCTCGTCGTCTACTGACTTGACCGTCGGAGCTCCCTCGCCGGGATCCCCGGCCAGGGTCTTCTAACCCCTTTGTTGCAGGTTCTCCGCGGGAAGGGAGGCTCCCTCGCCAGGCGGTCAGGAAGGATCGGCTGATCCGTAGCACGGGCGCGGCGACGAGAGCGGCAACAGATTGGCGCACCAGGTAGGGGGGCAGGACACTAACCCCTAGTGGGAACCAGCTTTCTGCAGGTATCACGCTCTCCAGTAATGGTGGTCACTCGTGGTCGCGAGGCGTCCACCAGCCGTGTGGGAGAAGCCCACTCCCCTCCAGGGGGCCACAGCCCCGAACGGGAGCTTCCGGCTCCCCCTCCTCTTCCACAGCAGCCTACCCAGGTGGACGGATCCCTTGCGGCCATCATCCAGCAGCTGCAGACCTTGACCTCAGCGGTCCGACAGCTTCAGCATCAACAACGGTCCCTGGCCACTCAGCCGCAGCCAGGGACCCCCGCGGCCCGAGCCGCAGGGCAGCGTGGGAGCCTGCGCTCAATCCAGGGCAGGCCATCCCATCCGCGGGCCGTCTCCAACCCCCGGGGGAGCCAACAAGCCCCCGCAAAGAGAAACTATTCCGGTTCGGAGGATCACGAGAGTCGATCCCCGGCCGATGGGGTCGAAACGGTGCATCGCAGCAAGCGACGCCGAGGCCAGACCTCGCGCCGAGACCGATCGGCGCCCCCTTCACCTGCAGCCTCGGTGGAAGACTCCACCGACGAAGCCATCAGGCGCCAGGCCGAGAGGCGCCTAGAAGAGCACGAGCGCAAGTTGGCGGAGTTCGCCCGACGGTTCGCCGACCTGCAGAACTCGTCGGCTGACCCGGCGGGCTACGACTCCCGCCCCCCTTTCTCTGAAGAAATCCAGGCGGAACCGATCCCGAAACGGTTCCGCATGCCGCAGGTGGACCCCTACGACGGGACCACCGACCCCCTGGACCATTTGGAGAGCTATAAAGCTCTCATGAGGGTCCAGGGCGCCACCGACGCCCTCCTGTGCATCGCCTTCCCAGCGACTCTTCGGAAGGCCGCTCGAGTCTGGTTCACCCGCCTCGAGCCCGGATCCATTTGCTCCTTCCAGCAGTTGGAAGGAAAGTTCGTGGCGCACTTCGACGCTTGTCGAAAGGTGCCAAGAGAGGTGGACAGCCTCTTCTCCATCCGCCAGCAGGACCAGGAGCTGCTCCGGGACTACATCACCCGGTTTAAGACTGCAGCCCTGGAGATCTACAGCTTGGACGAGCCCGTTGCTATGCTGGCTTTGAAGCGCGGGCTCAAGACGTCCCGCCTGACCTATTCCCTGGACAAGAAGCCGCCCAGGACATACTCCGAGCTCCTCCTCCGCGCCCACAAGTACATCCGAGTGGAGGAGGCTGACCGCACCCGTCGAGAGCTGGACGGGAAGACTCCGAAGAAGCCGATCCCGAGGGACGCCCCGGGAGCTCGGAGGCCCGGGCCGTCTGCCGACCCTCGCCCGAATCCAAGGCCGAGGGTCGAGGCCACTCCCGAGCGGAGGTACACCCCTCTCCTCGCACCTCGAGCGAAAATCCTCATGGAAATCGAGGGCGAGCGCTACCTCCGCCGACCTCCACCTCAGAACCCGAGAGCCGCCCGAGACAAATCAAAGTACTGCCAGTTCCACCGCGAGCACGAACATGACACGGAGGAGTGTCGCCATCTGAAGCGGGAGATTGAGGAGCTGATCGGGAGGGGTTACCTCAGGAAGTTCGTCAAGAACGAGGCCCCCTCTGAAGGGCAGCCGCTCGCGGCCTTACCGCCTGTCCCCGCGATCGACACCGCCCAACGGAGAAGCCCGTGGGCATGATCTCACGCGGGTCCGGCCGAGCAATGAAGAGAGCCCGGGAAGTCCCGGAGAATGTAATCCCTCCCAAGGGAGGGGAAATTAATGACAATGTAAACAATGATGCCGTGGTGGTCGAGATGACCATCGCGAAGCATCCTGTACATCGAATCATGGTGGATAGTGGAAGCTCGGCCGACGTACTTTTTTACGATGCTTTCTCTCGGATGAACTTGTCTCCCGATCAGCTGAAACCAGTGCACATCCCACTGGTAGGTTTTACAGGGGACTCCGTGGGGGTCGTAGGAGAGATCACTCTCCCGGTCACCGCCGGATCCCCACCCCGGCAGGCGACCGTCATGATAACATTCACTGTCGTCAAGCTCCCTTCGCCTTACAACGCCATTCTCGGGCGTCCCGGGCTCAACCAACTGGACGCCACCATCTCCACGAGGAGGCTGTTGGTGCAGTTCCACACGCCTTCCGGGCTCGGAGAAATGAAGGGGACGATCCAACCGGTCCCGCTCTGCCTCCAGACAGTCCCAGGCGCCAGGGGTGCAGAGCTCGCCCATGATATCGAAGATCTCGATCTAAGAGAGAAGGAACCCAGGGGGGGCCCGTAGAGCGCCTGCTAACTTTTCCCCTCGGTTCGGATCCCCTGAAGACGGTGCAAGTCGGGGCCCAGCTCCCCGAGGAAGAGCGAACCCGCCTGCTGGAGTTCCTCCGTGCCAACGCTGACATGTTCGCCTGGTCAGCGGCCGACATGCCAGGCATCCCGCCCGAGATCATCATGCACATCCTAAACGTGGACCCAAGTTGTCGCCCGGTCCGCCAGAAGAAGAGAAGCTTCGCCATAGAGAGGCAGAAGGCGATCAACGAGGAGGTAGAAAAGCTCCTCGCCGCCGGTTTTGTCCGAGAAGTCCAATACCCCAGCTGGCTAGCAAACGTGGTCATGGTAAAGAAGAGTAGTGGTAAGTGGAGGATCTGTGTGGACTACACCGACCTCAATCGAGCTTGCCCAAAGGACAGCTTCCCTCTGCC
Organism: Areca catechu; assembly: GCA_021397845.1. Taxonomy (NCBI): domain Eukaryota; kingdom Viridiplantae; phylum Streptophyta; class Magnoliopsida; order Arecales; family Arecaceae; genus Areca; species Areca catechu. Next base: position 204,773,467 of record CM038051.1, on the reverse strand, counting down.
GAAGATCGACCAGCTGGTCGACACCACCTCGGGGCATCGCCTCCTGTCATTCATGGATGCCTTCTCCGGATACAACCAGATCCGGATGAACCCGGAGGACGAAGAGCGCACTGCCTTTATAACTGACCGCGGGACTTTCTGCTACAGGATGATGCCCTTCGGCCTCAAGAACGCGGGGGCGACGTACCAACGTCTGGTCAATAAAGTCTTCAAAGACCAGATAGGCCGCAACATGCAGGTGTACGTGGACGACATGCTGGTGATGAGCAAACTCGACTCGGACCACGTGGCCGACCTGATGGAGACATTCGGCAACCTCCGGCGCCATCAGATGAAGCTGAACCCGGCGAAGTGCGCCTTCGGCGTCTCCGCCGGAAAGTTCCTAGGGTTTATGGTGACCCAAAGAGGAATCGAGGCCAACCCGGAGAAGGTCCAGGCCATCTTGGACATGGAGCAGCCCGCCTCCAAGAAGCAAGTGCAGCAACTGACCGGCCGAGTTGCGGCCCTTAGCCGTTTTATTTCCAGGTCGGCGGACCGCTGCCGTCCCTTCTTCAAGGTGCTGAGGAAGATGAATGGCTTTGCTTGGACCGAGGAGTGCCAGCAGGCCTTCGAGGAGCTGAAGAAGACGTTCGCATCGCCACCTTTGCTGTCCAGGCCCGAGGAGGGAGAGGAGCTAACCCTCTACTTGGCAGTTACCCTGGAGGCCGTCAGCTCTGTCTTGGTCCGAACCGACGACCACGGGCTCCAGCGGCCGGTGTACCATACCAGCAAACTTCTCTGGGACGCGGAGCTCAGGTATTCCCGGCCCGAGAAACTCGTTTTTGCGCTAATAGTGTCTGCCCAGCATCTCAGGCCCTATTTCCAAGCGTCGTCTTGACGGATCAACCGCTAAAAGCGGTGCTCAGCCGACCCGATACCTCGGGACGATTGGCCAAGTGGGCACTGAAACTCAGCGAGTTCGACATTACATATCAACCGAGGTCGGCCATGAAGGCACAGGTGCTGGCCGATTTCTTGGTCGAATGCGCAGGCTTGGGCAAGGAGCCCGAGGAGGGCCCCCCGGCCCGGCCGATGGAGGTCGGCACCGATGAGCCCGGAGAGGATGCCTGGATCCTCCACGTGGACGGAGCCTCGAACTCCGGCGGGAGCGGAGCTGGGCTCATCCTTGCCAACAGCGACGGGGTTGTCGCCGAGTGCGCACTCCGTTTCCAGTTCCCCGCAACAAACAACCAGGCGGAATACGAGGCGCTTCTTGCCGGGCTGAGGGTCTCCCGCGAGCTGGGCGTGACCAACCTCAGAGCTTTCACTGACTCCCAGCTCGTGGCGGGGCAGGTATCCGGGGAGTACGTCGCACACGACCCCCAGATGGCGAAGTATTTGGAGCTCGTCAAGGCGGGCGCGTCCAAGTTCCAGCGTTTCAACATCTTCCATATCCCCCGCGGGAAGAACGCCCGCGCGGATGCCCTCTCTCGGCTGGCGACCCTGCCGGACACGATGCTGGGACGCGCTCATGTGGAGCGACTTGAGGTCCCAAGCCTCGAAGCACCGGTGGAGGTCCATCAGGTCAGCCAGGAGCCCGGCTGGATGGACAAGTACGCTGCGTACATCACCAGCGGCACCCTGCCGGAGGACCGAGAGGCGGCTCGCCTCATCAAGAAGAAGGCCGTGCGGTTCATCCTGATGGACGGGCAGCTGTATCGAAGATCCTACTCTTACCCCCTCCTCAAGTGCATCAGACCCACAGAAGCCAAGCTTGTGCTCCAGGAGATTCACGAAGGCGTCTGCGGCAACCACGTGGGGGGCAGGGCATTGGCGTACAAGGCCCTCCGTCAAGGCTACTTCTGGGAGACAATGAAGGAAGACGCCGCCGACTTCGTGAAGAAGTGCGACCGGTGCCAGCGTCACGCCACGGTGCAGCGGCAACCCTCCAACCCAATCTCTCAGCTCTCAGCCCCCTGGCCATTCGCCCAGTGGGGGATGGACCTCCTGGGCCCATTCCCGCCGGCGTCCGGCCAGCGGAAGTTCTTGATAGTGGCTATCGACTACTTCACGAAGTGGGTCGAGGCCAAGCCCTTGGCAAGAATCACCGAAGCAAACGTCGCCAAGTTCTTCTGAAAGTCCATCGTCTGCCGCTTCGGCCTCCCCCACACCGTGGTCACCGACAACGGACGCCAGTTCGACTGTCGGGAGTTCGAAGATTTCTGCAGCGACCTCGGCATCAAGCATCGCTTCACCTCGGTGGCGCACCCTCAGACCAACGGGGAAGCCGAAGTCACGAACAGGACCATTCTTCAGGGCCTCCGCACGCGGCTGGACCAAGCCAAGGGCAGGTGGGCCAACGAGCTTCCCAGCGTCCTTTGGGCATACCACACCACCCCAAGGACGGCTACCGACGAAACTCCATTCAACCTCATCTTCGAAGCCGAGGCAGTCATCCCGATCGAGCTCAGCCTACCCACGCTGCGCGTGGAGCAATACGACGAGGCAGAAAACCCGGCCAGGATGATGCTCAACCTAGACCTTCTCGAGGAAACGAGGGACAAGGCCCGAATCCGAATGGCGGCATACCGGCAACGTGTATCCAGATATTACAACTCCCGAGTGCGGCCGAAGGTTTTTCGTCCCGGGGACTTGGTCCTCCGACGCGCAGAAGCCTCCCAGCCACGGGAATGCGGCAAGCTTTCACCCAACTGGGAAGGCCCATATCGGGTGGCAGAAGCCCTCCCTCATGGAGCATATTACTTGGAAGAATTGGGAGGTGCCAGGTTCCCCCGGACATGGAACTCCTCGAACCTGAGAATGTACTACCAGTGATGTAAGGCTCCCAGTTTCTGTAACAAAGCTTCCCCACTTCAAACACTCCCTTCTAACTTCAACAAGAAGGCCTGCGGCATCGAACTCAGTCCGGAAGATCCTGGGCTTCGGCCTGGAAGGTGGCGCCGAACCCGGTTCGCCCACGCACGCCCGGAGCACAGCTCAGCAAGCCGCGCAATGTTTGAGAAAGCCTGCGGCATCGAGCTCAGTCCGGAAGATCCTGGGCTTCGGCCTGGAAGGTGGCGCCGAACCCAGTTCGCCCATGCAAGCCCGGAGCACAGCTCAGCAAGCCGCGCAAGGTTTGAGAAAGCCTGCGGCATCGAGCTCAGTCCGGAAGATCCTGGGCTTCGGCCTGGAAGGTGGCGCCGAACCCAGTTCGCCCACGCAAGCCCAGAGCACAGCTCAGCAAGCCGCGCAAGGTTTGAGAAAGCCTGCGACATCGAGCTCAGTCCGGAAGATCCTGGGCTTCGGCCTGGAAGGTGGCGCCGAACCCGGTTCGCCCATGCGAGCCCGGAGCACAGCTCAGCAAGCCGCGCAAGGTTTGAGAAAGCCTGCGGCATCGAGCTCAGTCCGGAAGATCCTGGGCTTCGGCCTGGAAGGTGGCACCGAACCCAGTTCGCCCACGCAAGCCCGGAGCACAGCTCAGCAAGCCGCGCAAGGTTTGAGAAAGCCTACGGCGTCGAGCTCAGTCCGGAAGATCCTGGGCTTCGGCCTGGAAGGTGGCGCCGAACCCAGTTCGCCCGCGCAAGCCCGGAGCACAGCTCAGCAAGCCGCGCAAGGTTTGAGAAGGCCTGCGGCATCGAGCTCAGTCCAGAGATCCCGGGTTTCGGCGTGGAAGACTATGCGGAAACTGTGTTGTTCGCGCAAGCATGAAGGCAACCCAAAATCGGACCCGCCTAAGGTTTGCCCTGCTGCGACACGACTCAGCAGGCCCCATCCTTCGATTTAGAATGGAAGGACCAGGCCTGCAGTTATTTCAGATGTTCCAGACCGACATCTCAGAAAGAAAAGAAGAGAAAAGTAAGACGAAACAACGAACAAGGTTTCGGTAAAGCTTGGATCTTCATTAACATAAGTATTCAGTACAAGCTGGGAGCCCCGACATGCCGGGACTCCCCAAAAAATAAAACTACAGAAATAAAGCAAAAAGACAGTGCCGGGTCACTGGGGTGCGGTTTCGGAGCCATCTGCCGGAGGCGCGGGTGCTGCTTCTTCAACTTCTACAGTGGCCGGCTCCTGGGGCTGTTCTGGGGCCGCGGCATCGTTGGTCGACGGCACCGCAGGTGTCGCTTGGGCCGCGCCGGGAGCCCTGCCCTCGCCCCCTGGCTTCCTGCCGCCGACGACGACTCCGCTCAGGTCCAGCTGGGGGAAGAAGGGCCCCACCTTCTCCCGGCACATCCGGAACCCCTTCAGGAAGGAGTCCACGGCGGCCTCTCGGACCTCCGACGTGAACTCGTCGGAGGCCCGGAACTTGGGGACGGCCTCTTGCGCTTCCCGCTTGGCCGCCTCCAGGAGCCCGTTGACGTAGGCGCTCCGGTCCTTCGCCGCGGCCACCTCTCGCCGGGCCTCCTCCAGCTGGCGCTCCAGCCAGTTGGAGTGGGCCTGCAGGCGGGCCTTCTCCGCCGCCTCCTCCTCGGTTCGGCGCTGGTTGGAGGTCCGCTCCTCCGACAAGGAGGCCTCCAACTCCTTGTTCCGCTCCTCGGAATGCGCCAGGTCGGACTGGAGGGCTTGCTTCTCGGCTCGCAGCTCGGCCCCCTTCTCCATCAGATCCTTCACGTCGGCCGCGAGCTTGCCGAGCTTCAGCTCCCGATCGGAGTCCCTCTTGGCGTTCCCTACGAGGTAATTCCTCAGTAGGAGGACGTCGTTCCCGATCTGCAATGGCAAAAACGACACATGTCAGAGCAGAGGCAGAAAGCCTCGAGGTTGAAACAAGAAAGAAGAGGAAGCTCGGACTTACCGTGAAAAGCTGCGGAAGGATGCCGAGCAGTGCGTCCGCGTAGTCCCGGCCGCCCCGAGCTCGGCGATCCCGGGCGGTGGAGGCGTACTCCATCATCTTCTCCGCCAGCCCCCTGTCGAGGATGACCGAGTCTCGGTGGGAGATCACCGGTGCCGGACCCTTCGGGCCGACCCCTGCGGCGGCTGCCCCCTCAGCCGAAGCCGCAACCGACGGGCCGGCGGTCGCCACAGGCGGTGCTGTCGGGCTGGCAGCAAGGACGGGCCCGGCGATGGGCGGAGCGGCGGACGCTGGAGCTCTCTCTGCGGCGCCGCCAGGTCGCGTGGCCGAAGTATTAGGAACCCCGCCCTGAGGTGGCCTGGGCGGGGAAATGGCAGCAGCTGGGCCGGGCACGGTCGCCGCCACGACCTCCCGGCTTGTCTCCGTACGAGCCCTCTTTGCTGCGGGCTCGTCCACCTCCACGATGTCCTGCTGGGCCGCCCCCTCCAGGAGGTTCTCCAAAGAAAACTTCATCCCTGCAAAATGAAAAAGCTAGAAGGTCAGACGGCTCGATCTTGAAGAAAGAGGGGGGGGCAGAAATTAATGCGGGGCCAAATCTCACTAGTCTCACGGATGGGACTAATGCCGGCCTCAAAAAGATTCTGCTCAGAGAGTAGAACCTCGAGCGCCGGGACCACGTCACTCAGGAGCTGGGTGTAAGACTCCTGGTCCGCAGACTCGACTCGGGAATTCCGGTTCGGCGACCGGTCCGGTTCACTCCAGGCCCAGTCGACGTCGTCGACCGAGGCGAAGAAAAACCGGCTCTTCCATCCCTTGACCGAGGAAGGGAGGTCGAACCGGAGACACCTAGGCCGGGGCGAAATGTACCACCAGCCGTCATCGGTGGAGTACTTCTTCAGGGTGAACAGGGCCCTGAAGAGAGAAAAACGGGCAACGAACCCGTGAAAGTGGCAGAAGACAATGAACGAGAAGATGACCCAGATGGCATTAGGAGCCAGCTGGGCCAGGACGAGCCGGAAGTGGATGAGGAAGGAAAGAAAGAAAGGGTGAAGAGGAAAACGAAGACCCCCGAGGAGGAAGTCTTCGTAGAAAGCAATGCGGCCGGGGCCACTCATGGTGACGCGCTCCCCAGACCGCGGAACGAACAGACGAACAGACCCCGGGATGCCATAGGCATCCCGGAGCAGAGAAAGGTCGCCTTCGGTCATGGTAGAAGCATGACCGGAGGGACCGGCGGGAAGGGACGGCGGAGCAAGAAGAGAAGGCAAAGCAGGAAGAGAGCGGAGGGGCACGGCAGGCGCAACCGGAGGGGACCGGATCTCCCTGGGGATGCCAATAGTGACACCCCCGGGTTGCAAACGCCGGCGGACCTCCTCTGGAATTACCTCCTCATCCGAGGAGGAAGAAGATGGAGTCCTCGGTCGGGATGGACCGGCCTCGTCCGGATTGGAAGAGACATGGCGACGGTGCGCCATGGAAAAGGAAAGGACAAAGAAATCGGACAGGAAACGAGAAAGAAGGAGGGGGGCTAGAGAAGGAGAAGGAGGCACTCATCGAAAATGCACAGACGGGCGCGAGCAGCAGAAGTTGTTAGCCTGCAGCAAACCGCCCACGAAGCCAGGGAAAAGGCCTCGTTCTGGAAAGTCCCCTCCCTTTCAAACTCAGCCGACAGCAGCCGTACCCATCATTCCGCCTCGGACCACTGGATGGTCACCACGTGGGCACACGCCCGACACCGACGCCTCGTTAGCAGAGTAACGGCCTCTGCCTCGAAGCGACGCATTGATTACGGGCAAGTGGACGACGCGTGGCGGCTCCCCATAGGTCCTCAGCCGCATCGAGCCACGACGAACGAGGATCATGGCAATTATGATGCAAGATCTTCGCCTCCCCACGTCATGTCCGCATTTAATCCCGACATTCCGTTCTACGATGCACCGACGGAACGGCGGGCTGGGGGGCAACTGTTACAGCCGTGACAGTGACGTGGCCAGGCTCAGGCATCGCCGAATGCGAGCAAGCCACGTGTAAGTTCCCCTGGCGGAGTCAGCGCCACATCCTCAAAGCTAGGATCGGCAAGACCGCACCGCCCGACGACTGTCTGAAGCAAACCGCCTTCGCCGAGGTCGAGCTCGGCCCGGAGTTCCTCTACCACCTCGTTGGCGCCCGGGCCCGGAGGGGTCCGCCCGAGTGAGGTCGGCCGAGGTCGGGCGGCCCCCTGACGCCTCGCCAGGTGTCCACCCAGGAGGGGTCCACCTGAGCCGAGGTCGGCTGATCCTTCGCCCTGCGCTAGGTGGCCACCCGGAGACGGGCCCACCTCGGCCGAAGCCAGGCGACCTCCTGCCGCCTCGCCAGGTGTCCACCCAGGAGGGGTCCACCTGAGCCGAGGTCGGCTGATCCTTCGCCCTGCGCCAGGTGGCCACCCGGAGACGGGCCCACCTCGGCCGAAGCCAGGCGACCTCCTGCCACCTCGCCAGGTGTCCACCCAGGGGGGGTCCACCTGAGCCGAGGTCGGCAGATCCTTCGCCCCTCGCCAGTTGGCCCCCGGAGACGGGTCCAACTCAGCCGAGGTCAGACCGCTCGTACGGAGAGGCCCCCGGGGAAAGAGACAGGTCCCGAGGCCATCCCTCGGGCCGTACCGACCCCAGACGGCGTCCCGTACGGAGGGCGGCGGCATGCGAAACGTCACTTGCATCGGCCCGACAGGTCCCGCAGCCGAGATACCCGATCCTGACGGAACAGGCCCCATAAATGGATGGCGCCCACGCTTTGGGAAGAGAGCGTTCTCACGGAGCCCGAGGCCTGACGACCGGCCGCTCTGCCAGCGCCGCCCTCCCTCTTTTTCTCTTCTGTCTTTGCCTTTTCCCTGCTGGGCCCGGCGGACGAGGTCGGAAAGCTGCCTGGCCTCCTTCACCAAAAAGGGAAAAGAAGGGAAGACAGGGGAGGGGAGTTTCCGAGGAGGAAAAGGACAAGCGCACGATGGAGGGAGATAAAGAGGGAAGAATCTGGGGACTACAAGGTAAGCCAACTAGCTTGGGGACAAGGAGGAAGCACCGGCACAAGGCCTTGCTCCGAGAGAGAAACCAGGGATCCCGAGAGGGGAACACTGGGCGTGAGCTCGGCAAGTAGGCCCAGCCGAGATTCCGGTCCCCAGAGCGTTTCCTTCACCAGTTAACTCTCTAAATCTGGGACCCTTTCAAGGGCCCGGTTGGAGAGTCTGTTCCTTCTCGTCATCTACTAACTTGACCGTCGGAGCTCCCTCGCCGGGATCCCCGGCCAGGATCTTCTAACCCCTTTGTTGCAGGTTCTCCGCGGGAAGGGAGGCTCCCTCGCCAGGCGGTCAGGAAGGATCGGCTGATCCGTGGCACGGGCGCGGCGACGAGAGCGGCAACAATATATATAGAGGAAAAAGGAATAGGAAGAATAAACCCGATATAGCTATTTTTGTAAGATCCAATTCTATCAAAAATAATAATAATAATATTCGATGCAAGATGCTAAATTTTTACAATTTTATTTTATTTAAAAATAAGTATGTTAAATGGACATCATCAGATATCGGCCGGTCAAAACGAGGAATTAAAGGGCTACATTATTAAAGCTTAAGCTAAAAACAAGGTAAGGTATTCACGGTCAAGCTTCTCCTCCGACTCAAAACCTGGTTGAGGAATTGCATCCGGTTCTTGGTGCAAGAGCTGTAATTTGTATGTAACGACCTGGAAAAAGAGAAAGAAAAAGAAAAAAAGGATTGGAGCCCTGTCGGCCCGCCTGCTGAATCGGCCCAGACCAGTGCGTGGCCCAGACGAGTGGGGGCGAGCTGGTGAACGGGCGCGCAGGGGCGAGCGGCCGGACGCGATCACGGGCGGGCGACACTTGCTAGGCACGACGGGCGTGCGAGGGGAGCGCGGGCGAGCGCGAGGCGCGGCCCGGCCCGTTGCACGGGCACGCGAGACGCGGCCCAAGCCCACGCGCGCGAGCAAGTGGGCTCGGCCCAGCCGGAAGTGGCGCCGACCTGGGCATTTCCCAAGCATTTCCCATCAGTTTCTCGCTGGTTTCTCGCGGCTCACGACGGTCCACACGGTTTCTGAGTGATCTGGACCGTCCGATCGCCTGATCGAAGGGTTAGGATGAATCCGAGGAAGTTTAGATTTGATCAGGAGCTTTTGGATTCGGATTTGGACGCGGTTTGAGGCGTTGATCTCAAATCTGATGGCCTAAGATAATTCCTGAATGTTTTGGGCCTGTGAGATGGGTTTAGGACTCTGTTTTGGATTGTTTCAGATCTTCTTAATAATAAGACACTGAGAATTATTTTTGATGCAAAGAGCCAGGAAGCTAGAAGAGAGAGAAAGAGAAGGGAAAAGAGAAGAGAAGAAGGAAGAAAGAGAAAGATGAGAAGAGATAGAAGGAGAGAGGAAAGGGATCTTGGTTTTGAAGAAGAGAAAGGTTGCCATGCTATGATGGCATGGGATAGCGACCAGTTTTGGAGATATGTAGGGATTTGGGATAGAGAGAAAGATGAGAGATAAAGATAAGAGAGAAGAGGAAGGAGAGAGAAGATGAGGAAAGAGAAAATCAGGGGGAACCTTCTTCTTCAAAATTTGTGAAACTAGGATTTGGTTTGAATGAATTTATTTATTATTGTAGGAGATCAACCTTTTGAGCAGGAAGGATTTGGACGAATTTCGGGTATAGATTGATACCGGATATCTGGGATTAGCGATTGAAGTAAGGATTCTGGACATGATCACCAGTTCTATACATTATTTTACATGGCATGATTTGATCCGTGCATATGAGCATTGGTATGCATGTTTGTTTGGTATCGTATATTTTGATTTCTCGAGATGGATAATATGTTGAGATTATTAATTATGTCTCCATGTATCATTTTTATTCAAGAAAGTTTTCTTTTGATGGTTTAGACCGTGATGTCGGTCATTGAGAAGTTTGTGATGACATGACTTGACAGTACGACCTGATTTGATAAAGTGATAACAAAGAGAGTATGGTGTTTGGACTAGCCATACCACGGGATCGTGGAGTTCTGAGGTAGTCTGAGCCACGGGCTTTGTACATGAGCTAGCTTGATCACGAGAAATGGTCGATTGTGAAACTAACCAGACCACGAGGAATGGTCGATGAAACTAGCCTGACTACGAATAAAAGGTCGATTAACGGGCTTGTACATGAGTTAGTTTAGCCACGACGGATAGCAAATGGCTGATTATGAGATTACCAGTCATGGGTTGGAACATAACCGTGGTTAGTCCATAACCCTAAAGATAGAGATAGATTAATGGAAACTCTAAAGAAAATATGATTTTTCTTGATTTTGTCGTACATGATATTTGAGCTATCTGCTTACATGATATAGTATGATAGTATATTCTTTTTATTTCTAGTATTGTATTATTACTGGTACGATCATATGAAAAACTTACTGGGCTGTAAAGCTCACAACCCTACTTTCTTCTTTCACAGAGTTGTGTAAATATTCGGGCTTGGTGATGAATGAAATTTTTTTTGAGATAAGTGACTCTTGTATATTTAAGCATTACATGATCTCTAGGATAAAATCTAGGACTTATACGGTCGATTGCGTTGCTGATTCCGATGCTGAATTCATGGTATGATATTATATCACTCGCTTCAATTTGATAGAAAAAACTGGGAGGGGTCAGCTTTGTGAATAAGCTGCAGTTGACGTTGAAAGGCTTCTAAATCTATCTTAGAAGAGGAACGTTTTAAAGTAATAGAGTAACAATTAATAGCCCTCACCCACCATTAAATGCCATCAGCCAAATAGCTACCAAACCAGGTCATTAAAACATGCATTATATGGATCGATTCCCACCCTTTCCTTTTCTTGCATCACGCCACCACCCTCCAAAAGTCCAACTCCTTGCATTTTGTCTCGTTATACAATTATCGTGCGGCACTGGTCAAATTTTGAAATACTAAAGCGAGATTTAGTATTTTAGTATTGGATTGAACGAGAGATCAAAATTTTTTCCTTCATTCTCATTTTACTAGCCAGCATTTTAGTAATATCAGATCGACATACTCATCTATAGATGAGCAAAGATTACGAAAATCTAAGCGCGCCTTGCATCAAACATTACATGATAGAACGGGAATCTGCGGGGATAAGTATACCGGGTTTACCCCCTACCCCTTTTTCTTACAAAAAAAAAAGCGAGATTTAAAATCAGGGGTTGGAAGTTCGCTCCATCTCATTTGTTACCAGGCTCGACCCAATCCATGGTTAAATCGGAATAGATATGGGAAATGATAAGATCCGCCTCTAGTCTGATCCATATAAAATACGATCTATTCAATTTTATCCATCTCACTCTCGTCGCGATGCGAAGCTCTACTTACTTTGTCATACTTCAAAGTAAATATGAAATGGTTAAAGATAATGGTCTCCTCGATCCATTGCATCCCTGTTAAAAGATACTTCGGATATCTTAAATATGCCTTCGGGATACGGTTTCAAGGATAGATGTTTAACCCATCAATCCAGATGCCAACCTATTTATTGGCTAAAGCTTTTCATCAAGATATCGACCAGAATTTGCTATGATCTAGCCTGTCGATTCACTTACCGGTCTAGTAGTAGCATCGAACTTAATGCCAAAATAATTTTACTTGATTATTATCAGGTACGATCCTTCGATATGCTTATTTTTACATGACCTATCTCCGATATTTTAAATAATCAATCGTCGAAGCTATAGAAACATTTATTTCATACCGATAAAATCATCAGAAATTGCCATCTCCGTCTAAGGAGCCAACGAGGACCATAATATTACAATAGTGTGATTGATGATTCGATATTTTTAGAATTATATATTTTTTCAATTCTTTTTTATAAATAATTAAAATTTTAAATTTTTTTAAATAAATATATTTTTTAATATTCATTATTATTTTTTTTTATCTATTTTAGATTTTTTATTTGAATGATAAAAGATGTTTACATGAGTCAATACAAGCTAGAAATTTTATTTTGCTGATCACTCTAATAATGACTTCCATCCATCGGTTAGCATCGGATCTCATTTCCAGCCGGAATCTACTCCAACAATTCCAATTAAAATAAAAAGATAGGATACTCTTTAATCAAATAATTATATTCTTGGTCGACATGACTCCTTCGCCCCATCTATGCTTCATGTGCAGCGGGGTACAAAGAATTATTGTAATTCATAATGATTGGGGTATTAGACGGGATCATCAAGTTGTTAGTTTTTTATTTTTTTAATTGGGGTTCGTGCAAATGGCTCCACGTCGGTTTGATGGACGTGTGAGAAGCATATTCTTGACATTCTCCGCTTAACAAGAATATTTTTGCCTGGCTCTTGCAATGCCCGAATTTATGAAAGAAAAAAAAAATATACAGCTAAGATGATAGCTTGATTGGTAAAGATCTTATCTCATTATTAATCGATCGCTGGTTCGAAGAAAGATCTTTACGATAACTCGATTAAATTCAAAATTTATCATGTAAATGAGAGATCGGGATCTTTTTCTTTGTTCCCGTTCTATCAGCCATCATCTTAGTAATGTCAGGTTGACATGCTTGTACAAATCCGAATAACTTGCATCGAATATTAATTGACAGGTTAGAGACCTACGGGGATAGCTATACCAAAATTTATCCTGGAACTCATGATCGCTGGTGTAAATGAGAGATCAGGATCTTTTCTTTTATTCCCATTCTATCAGCCGATATCTTAGTGGTGTCAGGTTGTTCCCGTTCTATCAGCCGGCATCTTAGTGGTGTCAGGTTGACGTGCTTGTACAAATCCAAGCAACTTGCATCGAACATTACCTGACAGGTTAGAGACCTACAGGGAAAGCTACACCAGAATTTATCCTAGAACTCGTGATCGTTGGTGTAAATGAGAGATCAGAATCTTTTTCTTTGTTTCCATTCTATCGGCCGTCATCTTAGTGGTGTCAGGTTGTTCCCGTTCTATCAGCCAGTATCTTAGTAGTATCAAGTTGACATGTTTACACAAATCCAAACAACTTGCATTGAACATTACCTGACAGGTTAGATACCTGTAGGGATAGCTACACCAGGATTTATCGTGGAACTCGTGATCGTTGGTGTAAATGAGAGATCAGGATCTTTTCCTTTGTTTTTATTCTATCAGCCGGCATCTTAGTGGTGTCAGGTTGTTCCCGTTCTATCACCCGTCATCTTAGTGTTATCAGGTTGACGTGCTTGCACAAATCCGAGCAACTTGCATCGAACATTACCTGACAGGTTAGAGACCTGCAGGGATAGCTACACCAGAATTTATCCTGGAACTCGTGATCGTTGGTGTAAATGAGAGATCAGGATCTTTTCGTTTGTTCCCATTCTATCAGCCGGCATCTTAGTGGTTTCAGGTTATTTCCGTTCTATCAGCCAGCATCTTAGTGGTGTCAGGTTGACGTGCTTGCACAAATCCGAGTAACTTGCATCGAACATTACCTGACAAGTTAGAGACATGCAGGGATAGCTACATCAGAATTTATCCTGGAACTCGTGATCGTTGGTGTAAATGAGGGATCAGGATCTTTTTCTTTGTTCCCATTCTATCATTTGGCATTTTAGTATTGTCAGGTTGACGTGCTTGCACAAATCTGAGCAATTTGTATCGAACATTACTTGACAGATTAGAGATCTACAAGGATAGCTACACCAGAATTTATCTCTTTATCCATTTTTCTATCATATATATATATATATATATATATATATATATATATATATATATATATATATATATATATATATATATATATATATATATATATATATATATATATATATATATATATATATATATATATATATGATTGCAAAATAGAGTCCAACTAGAATTGCCATATATCCTTCTTCACTGTCTCTTCTATTAGGTTTTGGACATGCAAAAGGATAGCTTTCCATTTATTCTAGTTACGTTGGGTTGGGAATCGAAGAATTGAAAATGGATTCCATACAGATCATATGTTAGTATAGATTAAATACCGGTACATTTATATTTAATTTATTTGGTGAATATAGATCTCAATACAATATAAATATAAAAACTGAACGATTAAATTTTATGATAAAAATATATAAATTTTATTAAATAAATAATAAATTAAGTTGATATTATCTTAACATATTTATTTATATTATATAAAATTGAATAAAATTATAAAAAAAAATTAAATATTTGAATACAGATAAAATAGCTGCCTATTTATATTTATCTTTATTTTTCTAACAAAAAAATACAAATATAAACATTAATTAAATATTTTAATTTTAATTTATATTTGATAGAATCAGATATTATTATCTGGTCCATTCTCATCCCCAGGCTCTAACACGTCTTTTTAAAAATTAAAATTTTCCCGGAAAGAAAAAGTCCAGGTCATGAAGGGAGACTCCTGCGACATGCGCTCTCCTTTAGTAATCTCCACTTCTCTGCTTCCATCTACTTACATATTATCAATATATATATATATATATATATATATATATATATATGTATCTATTAATCTATCTTTTATCGTATTACTATCAAATATAACTTCTCTTAGGAAAAATAAAGGAATTTGGAAGCTTCCAGCATGTAAACATGCTGGTTTCTAGCAGTTTTCATGAATAGCAGGTATTGAATCAACTTTACTGTCAAAAAGTTGATCAATATCTCTTCGATTTGCAGGACTGGAGAAGTTGGTCTACTTGGACGCCGGAGGGCAGTAAGGAGATCCCCACTATAACTAGCTTGGGCCAAATAAATACAGGCTCCATGCATATATATATATATATATATATATATATATATATATATATATATATATATATATATATATATGTGTTTAAAATGTTGGTGCCCATTTTTTAAGATTGTAAATTATGTGTGATCATCCCTCAAGTATACTATCTTGTTGTTATCGATGATTCGAACTGAAGTACAATAGAACAAACACATATGTACATAAACTTGATGCATGATGACCTTCTTCCCCTCTTGGTTCCTCATTCTCTGTGAGTGGATGAGCCCAACCACCCACAATTTATGCTCCAAGTCAAGCCATGCTAGCTTGGAGTACTTAAAGTAGGCTTGAGCATGGTTCAAAAGTTTGTGTTTGGTCTAGGCCGGGCTCAAATTCTTAGAGACATGGGAATCACCAGTATGAGGAGTACTAGGGTTCTGTTATAATCCATGATCATTGCTCAAAAAGATATAATTCATGGTCTTCTTAATCGATCAGGAAAATCATGAGGAAAAGCCACTCCCCAAAATATGCTCATAATTAGAGTTTTGGATGATGCATCTCCAAGTATCCAAAGACAGGTAATTTGCACTTGGTGAAGCATTTTTCCTCTCTTTCTCCCCCCACACTAAGCTAATGATTTTGTTTAGCAAGGCCAAGGCCATGCCAAGTAACACATATCAAATATTAGAACCTGTCCATATCTAAACACACCAAGACAGTAATTTATAATAGACCTGGTCCGGTGCTTGAAAGCTGATCACGAATCCAGAAGGCCAGAACTTGGTTTCAGGCTGTCTTCCAGTGGGCTCAAATCACCAGAAGGCCATTCTTTTCTCTTCTTGTGTTATTTTTTTCAGTCTTTCATCCGATCCAATGCCATTGAGAACATAGAAAGACATGCTGATGCCACTTAAATCTGTAGGAATCTTGGAGATGTTTGCTGAGATTAATGAAAATTGTGTGTGGATATAATCAATAAATCATCCAGTTCTCCGAATATGATGTTTTTCCCAGACTGTTTTCCTCATCTTCCAAAATTTTTCTGACAGAATGAATTCCTTTTGGGAGTGCTAAATATATACAAGTAGTCAAAGTATCCATTTCTTTAGGAGTTGGATTGAGAATTGCCTGTTATCAATGTGACATATGATTTCTAAAGCTCATTGTAATGTTTATTGTGAATTTACTGAATTGATGACTATCTCTGATGAAAGATTTTTCATGAACACATTATTTTTTACATGCTTGAATACTGCTGAAATTCCATATTTCAGGTACCTTAAACATTAATTCCCTTTAGAAATCATATGTCTAAAACAAGCTAAATATATACAAGTAGTCAAACTATCCATTTCTTTAGGAGTTGGATTGAGAATTGCGTGTTATCAATGTGACATATGATTTCTAAAGCTCATTGTAATGTTTAGTGTGAATTTATTGAATTGATGTCTATCTCTGATGAAAGATTTTTCATGAACACATTACTTTTTACATGCTTGAATAGTGCTGAAATTCTATATTTCAAGTACCTTAAACATTAATTCCCTTTAGAAATCATATGTCTAAAACAAGCTAGAAAGAATATGATTTGGTGTTATGTTACTTGGATCCTGGGTTGGTAAAAGTGACTAAGGTTTCCAACATGGTGCATAAAAAGTTAGCTACTGATCGTTACCCCGTGAAAATAGGATTACAAGAAAATTCAAAATTAAATCAAGTTAGAAACTTTGCAATGAGAGAATAATACTTTCCAATTAGAACACCAACTAAAGACAAGCACATTTCCTTTGGTCAGTTGTTAGTAGGCCTACATATCTATGACCCTTCTATACCTAGGTACTCATAACACCTCTCCTTGCAGACAAACTTTTGACAGATGCAATGCATACTCTTTGTGATGACTAATGATGATACTTGTAATATCTCACTGTTCAACAATAGAAAACAAACACTTCTCTTTGATGATTTGTTGGCGAACCTATCTATATCTGTATACAATATTAGTTTCAATAGTCCCAAACTCGGATATGTAGCCCATTGGGAGCTTCAACCCTCGGAAATTTCAGGATTTTATCTCCTCCAACTTCTTCCCATCTGCAACAGAAATATTTGGAGAAAAAAAATCAGAATTTACTTTGTAGAGGATTTTAGCGAAACCTATACCCGAGATCGAAGGTGCCCTCTCTTTCGTCATTCAAATCTTAGCTGCATGAACTATGTAATGGTTCATTATAAAATTTAGTGAGTTTTTTTTTTTTTTTTGATGATACTTATCTCAAAAAAAAAAAAAAAAAAAACACTTTTGAAGATCAAATTCTAGAGACATAGACAGACCTGTATCTAGTTATAAAGTAGTGAAGAAATGTTGCAATTTCTGCTGTCCCTAATTCTTTGCCTGGGCACAGCCTACCTCCTCCACCAAACATTATGAAATGCTGGTGTGACTCCATGTTATTCTCCTGTATTTAGTGAAATGGTTAATGAATTATAGGTCAAAGTTTGCATTAAATCAGAAAGAGGCATGCTGTTCCTGAATTACTTAAGCATGTTTTAGCTTCATGCTTACTCACCAGCCATCTCCATGGATTGAAGGTTAAAGGTTCAGGATACAAAAATGGGTCATAGTTGATCTCCCTTGTGTAAACATAAATTCTCCACCCTTTTGGAATAACAAATCCTGAGGAAAACACAACAGATATCAAACATTAAGGACCCAAGTTTTGTTAGTTTCCAAAGACAACAAGAGGATAGTTAGCATAGGATTGATGAGAACCAAGCAAAATATGTTCTCATTTTTCTGAACCCACCTTTCATTTCCACATCTTGTGTTGTTTTCCTGAGCACTCCATTAACAACTGTGGCCATTCTTAGAGTTTCAAAAATTACCTATAACAAGAACAGCATTTTTCTATTAAACTGTTTTATTGGAAATGTTTCAGATTAGCAGGAAAACTCATTGAAAGTCAATTGCTGGAGTGATCGACTTACAGCTCGAGTAAAACTCATGGACTTGTAATCATTCCAATCTATTGCATCCTCTGCTGACTTCCCTTTTCGGATTCTCAAATGTTCATTCTGCAAGTGGAAATCAATTAATAGGGATGACAACAAATTGGAGATATCTAAAATATATAAAAAATTTGGTTACAAGCTTAATTCAATTAGTACAAGAGCATTGTTTGTACCCTTAGTTCCTCAAGAGCTCTTGGATGATCATGGAGATATTTGACAGCCATCATCGAAGTTGTTGAAACAGTTTCATAGCCCGAATAGGCGAGAGAGATGATCAGATCGACGATCTGCTCATCGGTGAGTTTTACTTTTGTGGTGTCATCATTCTTTAGGAGGGAATTAAGCATGTCATTATAAGAGCACTGAGAAGCCCTTCTCTCCTCAATAATCTCTCTCAACATGCCTACTAGTTTCTTTCTAGCCTGCACAAAGGAGTATATCAGCAATGAAACAAAATCTTATAAATTATAAGAAATGGTAAAGATGGCAAGAGTAGTACTCGGATTTACCTGGAATGCGCGGCGATAATTGGAGCCTGGAAGGTTGATAGGGAAGGAAAGGGTACCAAGAACAAGTTGGAAGATCTTAGTTTTGAGAGCTTCAGAAAGTGGACCATTTTCAATGCTAGCTATTTGCTTCAGGGCTGACAGAAGAGCCATCTGAACATGAAGAACTGAATGGTTAATAAATTCTGAAAGGGAAATGTGTAGCTCAAAAAAAAATTGAATTATAAATAAGTTTCATGAGGAAATAACTAAAAAATGAAGATTAGAGTTTTTTTTCTATTGTAATTCTACAAACCTCCTTGGTTTTCTCTTGGATATCAATGACTTTCCCTTCCCAACTGCGGAGGTGAGATCTCATGAACTCATCAATCTTGGCCAAGAGTTGGTCTCTGATCACTGAGGGATTGATGAGGCCAAGCATGGCACTTCTCATAGCCTTATGGAGGGAACCATGTATAGCTGCAATGTTACATTTTCCCAATATATCCAGCATGGATTGTGGATAGCCAGGAACAAAGCCCTTCCCTTCATTCATGAGAATGAATCTATTGAGCTCTGGATCCATGCATACCACTGTAGGACATCCCAATATATGTGACTTAAACAAACTCCCGTACCTATAAAATTCATTAAAAAAAAAAAAAACTTAAGTGTGAGAAAGGACAAAGGAAAAAGAAAATAATGTTTAACAGCAACTACCCAAAATTTGTCCTCTAAACTTTTAAAATTTGAGCATATTTTAAGCTTGTATGTAAACCAGAAAATAAATACTCCACTGATATTTTGTTTGCATAGCTTCCACCTTCAAAGTTGTTAGTATATGATTCTTCGAAAAAAAAATGAAAATATATGAGAATCATCATACTGACAATTTATTCCTGGAATCATTTTAGAGTACTAAACAGGGAACCTTTTATGAATGTGAAAAAAGCAGGGATAATTGCCAAGGCTGGAGAAGTAGACCCAAAGGAAGCGTTTCAGTGGCTAAAAGAAGTAGACCAATATAGCTAAGGAAATGCATAAAGGACAGTGATGTAATATCAAATGGCAAGTACTTGCAGAACCAGCTAAAACAGTGGAGAGAATTCCTTTTAGCAGACATGAATCTTGGAAATGGAGTTAAAGAAAAGGAGTTAAAGAGAAGGCTTAAATAAGACACACTGCTTTCCAGTAAAAGCCACTGAATTCAGAAAATCTACCTTTTAAATCATGCAGATGTTTCATATCAGATAAAAATTACATTCCTTTTTGGAGGGTCATATAAATCATTTTTGAGTGACAAGAAACACCAACCAAAAAGCCATCAATTTCCAAATATCAGACTTTCTGAAGAACAAAGGAAGGAAAAAAATTTTTAAAAAATCTGTTGCAAACTATTTTCAACTATGTATCATGAGACAGGCCAATATTTTTTTTCTATAAAAGGAAAATATAGCATAAAAGGGATTTATCATTCAATACCCAAAGGTTTTTTATCCCCCTGTGGAAGTAAAATCACATTCAGGATTGACCTACCATCAAGCCATAAATCATTGATAAAAGAGACCAAGACCTCATGCATTCATTAAAAAAAAAAAACCTTAAAAAAAAAAACCAAAAATAAAAACTCAAGCATTGATTAAGAAAATTTTAGTCTTATCAACGAGCACTTTGTTTTTTTACAGCATCTCAAAATTTCAAAAGGAAGAGCAAGTCCAAAGAAACATCTTTCTCCAAGCTCTCACCTGAGTCTCTGGTTTCTCATGAAGCTGGGTCCTTGCTTCAGAAACTCTGTTGTCTCCCCAAAAAGTGGCCATCCCATGGTCCCTGGAGGGAGGCCCTTCTTCCTATACCTCACCTCATTCCATCTCAACAAGCCACTGCAGACAACCAAGAAACACAGTGCCAACCCAAGTACCCAACTCAAGAGCACCATTGCTGCACTCAAGGAGTTCCCCAAACCACCTTAGAGGAGTTCTAGAAATGAGATGGGTGCTCTTGTTCCTCCTCCGTCTGAAGCTGGTGTCTTTATATGGGCATCAGCACACTACAGAAGATAATTACCTCTTCATGTGAAATACCAGTAACTCTACAGCAGTGAAAACAAAATATGAATGGTTGAGAAAGTTAAAAGCTTAATAAAAAAAAAAAAAAAATTACTGAATCCCATCTGAGATAAGATCCAATTTCACTAAATCACATGTAATTTAAAAAAAAAAAAAACAGTAGTACTTAACCCACTTGACTTGAGGTCGAATTTGTCAGCTTCTATCATGTTTTATTGCACGTCCTCTTCAAAAGCCATATCCATCACATGTATGTATAGGTATTCTCTTTTTCTTTTTTTTTAATGCATGTATAGGTCTCTTTATATTTCTACTTTCTTTCTATCCAACTACAACTCTCTTCTCTCTCCATCCCTCCCTCCCTCCCTCTCTCTCTCGTTACACCATTTCTCCACTCCTCTTCTTATAAACTATTCTCTTCCTCCCTCACTTGGTTATCATTAGTATTTAACAACCAATCCATTCAGCCCTGCCCCATCTAATGAGTAGAAAAGATTCACCTCGCCATTTCCCATCTTTTGCTTATAAGAGAGAGAAAGAAAGTAACAAAATGTAGAAAAACTAGTAATAACGGTTTTCGAGCCGCATAGAGTACCTCGAAATTGATGTGGAGGCAACAATGGAGCACATCTCTCGTTGCCATCTAATATGCATGCTGTGGAGGAGGATAATTCGACAGGAAGAAAATTCTTCCGCTTACTCTATTCAAATCTTTCAAAAAAAAAAAAAAATGATAAAAAAATTATGAAAGTGAGACTTAAAACTCCTTTCATTGATTAATTCTTCGTATCATAAACTAAGATACATGGCCTCTATTTATAATAGTGAGATCCACTCTTACATAGTTTTAGATTGAATTTCTTTTTTTATCTCTTAGATAAATATCCATCCTTGGACAAATAGGACTAGACTCCTCTTACTAGCTTAAACAGGACCAGATCTCTATAAAAATATAATAATATAAAATATCATTAAAAAATATAAAAAATTTATAAAAAATATATCTTAATTTCTGCTTCAATTTTGTCTTCTATCGTCTTATCTAATTCTTTGTGGATTGGAAAATAATCTCCGATCAAAATCTTTTATAAAATGAAAAATTTTGGTTTGATCGATCTATTTTGATATGAAAATAATAAAATTTTGAGTTTAATTAATTCATTTAGAGTTTGGACCAAAATTATAGATCTTGAAGAGATATCCAATTTCAAAAAAAATATTATTTTAATCAAATATTTTATGATCAAGTTGTGGTCTTTTAAAGTCTAGTTTGTGATTTGATCTTTTGATGTAGCAAATCTTGCTCTTCAATTTTATCTAGCTCTACTCGTAGTAGCCAATACAATCTACATTGAGTTCTCATAATGGTGAAGGTAATCTACATCAACTTCTTGTAATGATGAAGGTGATTCACATCGAGTCTGATAATTCTCCAAGATACTTGTAGTGGTCAAAGTGGTCTGCATTGAATCTGATGATTCACCTGAATTAAAGGATGAGGTAAAGATTATTAGGGCTGCCATCAAAAGGCCACCAAATATTCCTTCTCTCATATGCTTAAGCATGAAAAATTGCACCATTCATTCTATGTTTCATGGAGATTGCGGAGCTAATGCTCCTTTATCAAAGCTTCTTCTATCGAGAGCTATCATTGAAGATGTTGTTGAGGCATTTTGCAATGTGGAAGTAAACCATATGACATTTCTTGATATATATATCTGGCTTATCTATTTGCAAATTTCACTTTTTGGTCAAAATGAAAAATTTTGATCATTTGACTCCATGTTGCTAAACTGACCATCTCTATTTTTTTCTGCATATGCTTCCAATAACATTTCGCATACTAGACTTGAGGGGATGATGGCTCTTAACTAAGGATATTGTTTCATGATTTTGGGGAAGCAACCTCCATATTAAAGTGAGACATGAATCTATTCAAATGATCTACATTGTTGACAATGTTACCGTTGGTTCACATCCCCATTCCACAAAACAACCCAAGCACTAAACTTGAAATCAAAAGGGAGAAAATATTTTTGATCTGCTTTCCTTTTGTTATGCATCCTACCTGGATTATAATCATTATTTCTAACAATTAACCTCGGAATTATCTTTCAAAATCTCTTACCATCTTTTCCCATGATCACAAAAAATTTGTCTACCACTGTATTTACTTGCGGATGATGAACTTGAAAGTATGGATTATAGTATCTACATCATCCCATTTAAAGAATTTTTTAAGAAATTCAACAAGTTTGAAAAATGACAAATAAGAATTGCAAAAAAAAATATCTTACATGATGGATTTTTTCTTATTCTTCCACTTGAAATTGGTGGAAGAATGTGTGGATTTGAAGAATAAGACTTCAATTTGACAAAACAAGAATTTGTTTGGAGATTTGGAGAGGAAATTGTATGAGAATAAGCCTTGGACCTCTTTTTGAAAATAAATCTGCACCTGTCAAACAACAAATATGTAATAGCACAAATCTGTAATAGCTCTGCCCTTTAGATGATTTAAGTACTACTTTTTGAACCATATATAGGCTTTGTGAAACCAGGCTTTACCATATGTGGATAATCTATAATTATTCCTAAAAATATAAAGATGACATGATATGATATGTTAAGAGCACCGCATTCAATAGGATGAGATATGTATATTGTATAAAAATTATACAAAAAGACTTATCATAGATGAGCTTTATGAAACTAGGCTTTACCACATATGGATAATCTATAATTATTTCTAAAAATATAAAGATGATATAATATAATATGTTAAGAGCATCACACTCAATAAGATGAGATGTGTATATTTTTTAAAAGCTACACAAAAAGACTTGCCATAGATAGGCTTTGTGAAATCAGGCTTTACCACATATGCATAGTCTATAATTATTCATAAAAATATAAAGATGATATGATATGATATGTTAAGAGTACCACATTCAATAGGATGAGATGTGTGCATGTATAAAAGCTACACAAAAAGGCTTGCCATAGATAAGCTTTGTGGAATCAGGCTTTACCATATGTGGATAATCTATAATTATTCCTAAAAATATAAAAATAATATGATATGTTAAGAACACCACACTCAATAGGATGAGATGTGTACATTGTATAAAAGCTACACAAAAAGACTTGCCATAGATAGACTTTGTGAAACCAGACTTTACCGCATGTAGATAATCTATAATTATTCCAAAAAATCTAAAAATGATATGATATATTTAAAGCACCATACTCAATAGGATGAGATGTGTATATTGTATAAAAGCTATACAAAAAGGCTTGCCATAGATAGGCTTTATAAAACCAAGCTTTACCCATGTGGATAATCTATAATTATTCCTAAACATATAAATATAATATGATATGATATGTTAAGAGCACCCCACTCAATAGGATGAGATGTGTATATTGTATAAAAGCTACACAAAAAGACTTGCAATAGATAAGTTTTGTGAAATCAGGCTTTATCACACGAGGATAATCTATAATTATTCCTAAAAATATAAAGATGATATGATATGATCTGATATATTAAGAGTACCATACTCAATAGGATGAGATGTGTACATTGTGTAAAAGTTATACAAAAAAACTTGCCATAGATAGACTTTGTAAAATCAGGCTTTACCACACATGGATAATTTATAATTATTC
Organism: Areca catechu; assembly: GCA_021397845.1. NCBI lineage: Eukaryota > Viridiplantae > Streptophyta > Magnoliopsida > Arecales > Arecaceae > Areca > Areca catechu. The sequence continues at coordinate 204,749,684 of CM038051.1, read as the reverse complement.
CTAAAAATATAAAGATGATATGATATGATATGTTGAGAGCATCACACTCAATAGGATAAGATGTGCACATTGTATAAAAGCTACACAAAAAGACTTGCAATAGATAGGTTTTGCGAAACCAGGCTTTATCACATATGGATAATCTATAATTATTCTTAAAAATATAAAGATGATATGATATAATATGTTAAGAGCACCACATTCAATAGGATAAGATGTGTACATTGTAAAAAAGCTACCCAAACAAGACTTGTTACAATTCTAGTGATATGATAGAGATATGCTATAATGGCTGAGATTTGTCAACTAAACAGAATTATAAAGAAATTTATGCATGATCTGTCAGACTTATGCTATTATTTCTTTCTTACATCAAAAGAAAATGTATGTCATGATTTATGATAATGAGATATATATCATTATTTATTTTCTTTATCCTAATGAAATATATGTCATTATTTACTTTCTTTAAATAGAAACCATTATTTTACATTGAAAGTTGGTGAATTGAATCTAGAGATAGACCTATATTACCGATTGAGACATTATTCTCCCTCTCCCTCTTGACACCTTCTTCCAAACCATCTACGAGAGATCATGCACAGGCTACCATGGTAGAAAGGTTGTGTTGATAGCATATATTGCTTATAAAGTTTGATAATGACCGCATTTTTCAAATTAGTTTTTGGTGTCCTAAATTCATTCTCTTGAAAGCAATTGGTTAGACACAAGGATATATTAATGTTACTATCCCAAAGGTATTCTTTATAGTTGGAAAAAAAGGCTTTTCTATTTCAGATTTTGTCTCTTTATATGAGTTAACTTCACTTGGAAGCCACCGCCCTCTAGTTTTTTTAGGTTGCATTTGATGCATTGCAGGCAATCTTGAAAGGTAACATAAATTACCAGTAATATAGATTGCTAGTAACATAGATTACAGGTAATGTAAATTATTATGTTTGGTATATGCATGTAATATTATATAAGATAAAATCAAAATTTTAAAATACATCTAAATTAAATTTATATTTTATTTATAAGAATATAATTTTTAAAAAATATTTTATGTCATAAAATATATTCGATATAAAAATATTATATGTATTTATATTAAAATTAAAAATTAAAAATTATTTTTTATACTAAATAAATTTAATATAAAGAATTTATATATTAAATAGAAAATATATTAAATGTACTATTTAAATATATTAAATTTATATATTGCATTATTAAATATAATATAATATAATATAATATTTTATAATATTATAAAATAAAATAAATATATTAATATAATATAGTATTATATTATATTATATACTCTAATATTATTATATTTATAATATTATAATATAATATACTATTAAAATATATAATATAATATAATATAATATAATATAATAGATATTTATATTATATTATATTATTATAATGCTATATTATATTATATATTATACTATAATATAAGAGGAATAGAGAATGGAAGGATAATATTGTCCAAATGATTACCTGATAGGTGGTAATCTGGATTACCACCATTTCTAGAGGTAATCTAGATTAACTTTTGAGTAGCAATCTAGATTACCAGACAGGATAGATTGCCATCCATAAAAATATACCAAATATAGTAATATGGTGGGGTCCTATTAAATTATCAGTAATATGAATGGATTGCCTGCTACCAAACGTAACCTTAAGATTAAACTTGATAATAGTGTATTAAATGATAATGATTTGGTGGAGCAAATTTTATTATTAAAAACACGAGTAGGAGGTATTATATTGTTTGACATTACTGTTTCTACGACAGAACTGCATGTTGCATGGGAAAGGCAAATCATATGCTATAAAGATTTTGAAGGGTTCACACATTGTGTTGGAAGGAGACTGCTTGATAATTATCAAGTGGATTTTTGGTTCAACTAGTTTAGAAACCAGTACCCATTCTTTGTGTAGGATTGCTAGAGGATGCTAGCAGGAGCCTAGGTTTCCAAGACCTTTCTTATATAAACACCTAATGATGTTAACTGTTAGGGATAGCTTCCGTATTCTGTTTTTTAGATGGATGTTTGGCACACCACATGAAGAAGGTTTGTAACACAAAAAAAATAAAATAAAAAAATTATGTATGGTGGGGGGCTGTGGTTGGATGTTGGGGCTGTGGTTGGATGTTTAGACCTGGAATCTTTCAAATAATTGAGTTGGGACATTGAGATTTGGAAAGAATAAAGAGTAGATTTAGTAACTAAAGGGTAGTTGATGTACAAACAAGTCGGTAGCCCGGTTGGTAGAGGTTTAAATGTGTCTCTCATCGATCACGGGTTCAACATATGATCCTGTGGATGATTCGATTAAATGCAAAAACTTTTTTAGGGCACGTGATCGGGATAATCCTGTGGATGATTCGATTAAATACAGAAATCTTTTTAGGGCATGTGATCGGGATGGTGAGAAAGCGCACTACTCCGATGCTGTGGGTGATTTGATTAAATGCGGAAATTTTTTTAGGGCACGTGATCGGGATAATCCTGTGGATGATTCGATTAAATGCAGAAATTTTTTTAGGGCACGTGATCGGGATGGTGAGAAAGCGCACTACTCCGACGGCTTATGTACTCACTAGTGATGGAGAGGACGAGCAAAAAATATGGCTCGTATCGAATATGATCGGGCAGAATTGGGGCCCAGTGAGAAATAGCTACGCCGCCGAAAATTTATTCTCCCCTCTCCTTTTTTTTATTAAAAAAAAAAAAGGGGGACAGTTTAGATGGCCAATGGTCACCACCACACCATTGGAGCAAAGCAGAAAAGGTGGTGTACAATACTGTCAACAGTAACAAAGACAACAAGAAAAGAGGGGAAAAAAAAATTGCAGGTCTTCACATGCCTGGCCTTTAGATATGCCTATCCTATTAGATAACACTCTGGTGGCCTACCTTTTGGATGGAAGAGAATTAGAATGATAATAAATAAAAGTTGGTCCTATATAACTAAGACAAATTCCTTATTCTTTATATTAATTTCTTTTTTTTATTTGATAAAAAAAAAGGATAGGGAGGGGGAATAATCCTCGGTGTAGCTCTTCCATCAGGCCTCCAACCCGTTAGATCATTGTTCGATACGGATCGTAATTTTTTTGCATATCCTTTCCACCAACCGGCAAGTACATTAGACAAATTCTTTATATTAATTTCTTTGATGCATTCCTGAAAATCATTAAAAAAAAAATTTGCCATGCCCTTCTTGATAGAAATAGGATTGAAAACTCACTTTAATTGGTTCCTGAGTTTTAATTTCTCCATAAAAAATGATTCATTGTTGCATAAGTTAAGAAAATATGTAGTGGCATGGATGTTTTAAAAGATCTTTTTCGAAATATTGTTGTGTTTTGCAGAGGAATGGAGATAAGTGGCTGAAAAGTGAAAATTGAAAATGCGAGAAGAATGTGAAAGTTTTTGAGAAAAGAATGTATATTACCTTTTTTTTTTTTTTCTATAGATTTTTATAGTTACCGTTAAACCTACATAGGATTGTCTCTTGCTTGACCAGCATGCCTTGCTTAAGGAACAGAGTTAGGATCTTTTACTTTTGACCTTTTTTTTAAAAAATATATATATATTTCATAAAAAAAATTAGTTTAAATTCGATAGCTGAAATTTGGAGTAAATTACATAAAATCTTTAATCTATATATGGTTCAAACTTTTTCTTCGCGATTGCATGTTGCTTGCACCATGGCAACCCCTTCCAAGGGTTCGAAACAAACGAGTTACATTTTGGAGTGAGATAAAGCATTATGGTGACTTTGTGACCGGGGTTAATAAATTATCGGTAAACTTTAATGTAGGTCTATCGCACTCTGGTTTTCACCTATCTTTTTGACTTTGCTTGCGGAGAACTGCTTGTCTTGAAGTGTGGGAAAAAGTTACTGGGATTGTGACTTTAAGAAGGGCATGGTCCCAATGAGATCCTTGGATGGTGATTTGACAGCCAAGATGCAGTTGCCCTTTTCTTCACTTTTCTGCATTTCCTCCTCTCTTTTTGCAAAGGGCTAACCCTATGACAAATTTAATTATTTTAATTTTTTATTATATTTAATAATAATAATAATAATAATAATAATAATAATCGAGATGGTATTTTAATGGATTGGAATCTTATCTTACAATCAATGAGTCATGGATTTGAGACATGATTTTGCAGAAGACTCGATTAAATTCAAAGATTATTTCTTGATATCCGTGACGGTTGGGTGAGTGAGAGATCAAAATTCTTTTTCTTTTCCATTCTGACCGGCAGTATCTTGGTGGTGTCGGGTTGATATACTCATCCTTGGATGAAAAAAGTTACAAAAATTTAGTACATTGAATCGAATATTTCTCGACAAGATATCAAAAAATAAAAAAAATAATAATAAAATTAAATTTTTAATTATTGGATTGAATATGAATAATTAAGATTAATCTATCAACAATTATCACTGACCATTGAATTCAATATGAATGATTAAAATTAATTTATCAATAGTTACCTATAACCAGTCATGTATGTGATCGATACGGTAATTTTTTTAAAATTCAGAATTATTTTTATAGTGAGATGAAAGGTGGAGTAGTATAATTTTATCGATGTTAAAGGATTTTTTTTTAAATATCATTTCTTCCTTTAACCAAATCTATGGATTCCGAGAAAGAGAAAGAGGAGGGATGGGTTAAAAATGGAAGATGTTGGCGTAGAATCCCCTTCGATCGGGCGGAGTTGCTTGATCACAGGTTTGCTCCCCTGGTTAACCTACAAAACAGGTCCCTGACCTAATTTTCTCCGACAGGGAACATTCTGATGCCTAAGTCAGAGACGGGTTCCAGCAACAGAATGGAGAGTATTTTGAAGAGGAGGGAGATGGCGAGGAAATAAACTTTTATTTTTTTAGGATCTCGCTGTGCTTATTTTGAGTGTCCTCTCTTATCAGTATTTATAATGGCTGGTCCAGCGCGTGGTTTAATCTCCCATCCTATGGTTAAAACGGGGACTAATCGACTCCCCTCCACCCATAACCGTAGGTGGTTGTCGAGAGGTACCGGCTAGGCTGGAGGCGTTACAGTTGGGGTTAATGGCCACGTGGCCACTTCGATGTGTTATGATTCGGAGGTAATAGCTAGGCAGTTGATCGTAACCGTCGCGCCCACGTTCGCGTGGATTTGAGGTTGGTCGGAGATTTGCCTTCGGGCCTCTTCTTCAAGAGGGGCCATTGCTGGACTAGAGAGGTATCTTCGTCCTATTTTTTCTGGGATAGTCTGAAGACACCTCTGCTGTTCTTGGCGAAGCTGTTCTTTTCAGGGTGAATCATAGGATGGAGTCGGCGTTGTCTTCGAACCGTTCTCCTTCGGGCTAGTATCTTTGGTTAAGGCCGAAGACCAGGTCTATGATGTGGTAGACACCATGTCATCGCTTTGCCCATTAACTCAACTTTCTCTAGGCGCTCCGGTTCGAAGTGTCTGGTTCGGGAGGGATTGCGTGAGCGGTCAAACCGGCAGCTGATCCATTCTTGAACCGACATATCCTAACAGTTGCCCCCCACTCTCAGTTTTCGAAGTAGTGATTTCCCTCGAAGAGTGAGAGTATCGCTGAATTATCATTTTCTTTTAGAGGAAGGTGCAACCAATGATGGTAAAATCTCTGGTTTGGCTGCTTGCCATAACTGCCGACTGATTCGAAGATCAAGTTAAGGATAGCTGTCGTTTCCTAACTGGAGTGTGAAAAAGGAAAGGGTCAATTGAGAGGTCACTTCTCTTTTCTTCCGTTTAGTGGTTCAGCCGATCTTTTTATTGGGATTTGGGTGGAGGGCGTGGCCCCTTCCCGTTCCTTGGAAAAGATGTGGGCTTCATCTCTGCCGTCGATTGGGGTCACACGGATCATGACTTTCGATTCTCTCCGTGTCAAATCAGCTTGGGGCTGTTTGGAGTTTTGTATTCGTCTCCGGTGTCTATGTACGTGGTGGACTCAGAGAGAGACGGTCTCTCCCTTCAAGGAGGTGTCCTAGATGCTTCTTGTCCCTTTATGAGGGGAAAGGGAGAACTGGTTGAGGAAGCTTCTCTACCTTCATTTACTTTTATCTTTTGCTCAACTTTTTTCGCTTCCAGCCCTCAGTCTCTTCTGCAGGTAAGATTCTTCTGTTCCTTCCCTGTTTCTTTTTCCCACCATGGTCAAGTCTGTAGGAGTTCTTGTTGCCAGTGGAGGGAGGTTGGGCCTTCCGGTGTCGGTGATGAGGTTAGACCGGAACTAGTCCCTATTTCCATTTCGTTCAGAAAGATAGCCTACCTTCGGGAGCATTACATGTTCCCGAAGGATTCCTTTTGATACTCCTGAAGCCTGAAGAGTGGGTGAATAGGCTCCCGCTAGGTGCATCACTGTATATGAAGATCATTTAAAGGCTGGTCTTCGCTTCCCGATGCACCCTTTATTCGTCAAGATCTTTCATATGTATCAGATTGTACCTGCACAATTGACTCCGAATAGTATTCGAAATATCTATGGATTCTTAGTCTAGTGTCACATGGCTAACGTGAGGCCTGGGACCAATTTATTCACTTTTCTCTTTATCTTGAAGAGGGATTTCTATAGCCACGGATGGTGGGTTATTGGTCCTCATCTTGGTCGCAAAATAATGAAGAACATGCCCAGTGCCATCCATGGGTGGAAACCTAATTTTGTCTGTCTCCTCCATTCAACCATGGGATTTCAACAGTGAGTGGAGGGAGCCTCGTTTGGAAGCCAATGTTGGGAAGAAGGTTCTGGTGGCCGACTAACCTGACTACGCTTTATTGTCTAGTTTAGAGGCCATTTCCATCCGAGAGCTGTTAGAGAAAAGGAATCTTCACCTTGTAGGGATCAACGAGTTTCCCGTGTTAGGTACAAGCGGTAAAGGTCTTCGGCTTTTCCCTTTTGGTAGCTCTGTTGTCTAGCTAATTTTGAAATTGTTTTTGTTTGTAGGTGGCAGGATGAGGCCTGATTTGGACTGGCTTCGTCAGTCTACCAAGAGGAAAATATCTCAAGCTTCTCCTTCGGGATCAGAAGTCCGGAAGAAGATCCAGGAGGATGATCCTTGTAGAAGTGCTTCGTCTTCCAGAGGAACGTCTGGAGGGAACGGAATATCAATAGTGGAGGCTTCGGCAGGGCATCTGCTGGTTGAGTCCTTGCTAAGGGCCGACTCCTCGATTCATATCAGGAGAAGCCCATCTCCGGTGGCTGACGTACCATCGCCTTGCACCCTACGGTGGATAGGGGCAAGGTGTCACAAGTCGAGGAGGAGTCTGTGTGGAGGACTCCTCTGGGCAGGGCTCGTCCTGCAGACCCCTCGGAGTTCTCCATCGTGGGGGGTCTCACAGTCCCTACCGTGGCTAGGCAGGTACTGAAGGATGTTCTGCTGCCCTACGATTTGGCGGTCATCTAGGGTCGGAGCCTCTTCAAGGTATCCGATTTCACCTTTTCTTCTTTACTGCAGGTAGGGCGGTCGTCATTTCTTTTGTCTCCAATGAGCCATTTAAGTCATGACCAATCTTATGCTTTGTTTTGTGGGTGCAGCTGCTCTATGACATCACCTTCTTAGAGGAGGGTTTGGGGAGCATCGATAACATCCTTCATGGCTTGAAGGAGGAGCTTCAGGTAGCCAAAGCCAAAAGGGAGGTGGCCGAAGAACTGAAGCTATCTATGGAGGAGCAGCTCATCCATAGAAATGTCAAAGTTCAGGACTTGAAGGGCGAGCCGAAGAAGGCTTAGCTGAAGATCTCTGAGCAGAAGGTGAAGCTGAGGAAGAAGAAGAAGCAGGTCCATTCCTTGGAACATTATGCCAAGGAAAACCAGAAGAAGACCGAAGATCTGGTCAAGATGATTGAGGAGGCGATCAGGAGGGCCAAAGAGGCAACTTCAAAGGCCGAAGAAGCGACTCTGAAGGTCGATGCCCCACCTGGGTTGATGGCTATGTCTGGAGGTGGCTGGCGGATGCCCCACCTGAAGGGCCCTATCTTGGAAATTCTGAACCATAGTCGTGAGAGCATTGACTTGGTTCAGAAGAGCCTCGAATTACTGTTGTCCCATGACAAGAATGGGAGGCAAAATCTCGTTCCCTGCTGGGGGGTCGTCCCTCTGAGAGGGAGCGCGACCTCTGCTTGTTGAGGCATTCTGAGTTTTTCCCTTCACCATTAGAACCTTATTACACTCTACTTTTTCCAAAGAGGAGAGCTAGCAGTAGATGCTTAGGCTGTCCCCCTTCCTGGCGTGCCAATCTGTTGGCATAGAATCCCCTTCGATCGAGCGAAGCTGCTAGATCACAGGTTCGCTCCCCTGGTTCACCTGCAAAACAGGTCCCTGGCTGGATTTTCTCCGGTGGGGGATACTCCGATGCCTAAGTTAGAGACGGGTTCCAGCAATAGAATGGAGAGTATTCTGAAGAGGAGGAAGATAGCGAGGAAATAAACTTTTATTTTTTTAGGATCTCGTTGTGCTTACCTTGAGTGTCCCCTCTTACCAGTATTTATAATGGCTAGTCCAGTGCGTGGTTTGGTCTCCCATCCTACGATTAAGACGGGAACTAATTGACTTCCCTCCACTCATAACCGTAGGCGGTTGTCAAGAGGTACCGGCCAGGTTGGAGGCGTTACAGTTGGGGTTAATGGCTACGTGGCCACTTCGATGTAGTTATGATTCGGAGATGATAGCCAGACAGTTGATCGTAATCGTCGCGCCCACGTTCGCATGGGTTTGAGGTTGGTCGGAGATTTGCCTTCAGGCCTCTTCTTCAGGAGGGGTCGTTGCTGGACTGGAGAGGTGTCTTCGTCCTGCTTTTTCTGGGATAGTTCGAAGACATCTCTCCTGTTCATGGTGGAGCTGTTCTTTTCAGGATAAATCATAGGGTGGAGTCGACGTCGTCTTCATACCGTTCTTCTTCGAACTAGTATCTTCGGCTAAGGTCGAAGACCGGGTCTATGATGTGGTGGACACTATGTCGTCGCTTTGCCCTTCACTCAGCTTCCTCTGGGCACTCTGGTTCGAAGTGTCTGGTTCAAGAGGGATTGCGTAAGCGGTTGAACCAACAGCTGATCCATGCTTGAATCGACATATCCTATCAGAAGAGAAAAGGAGGGGCACCAGAAGGAACGGGTTAAAGATAGAGAGGAGAGAGGAAGGATGAGGGACAAGTTGAAGATAAAAAAGACGAGAAGGAGAAGTGGGTTGAAGATAGAGGAGGTAGAGGAGAAAGAGGGATAGTCGAGTTGGCCAATGTTGAGCAGCAGTAGGAAAGCAAGCAATAGTCAGGTGATAGATAGCAAAGCATGGAAGATGAATATTTTTTTAAAAAAATAAAAAAAAATAATCAATTGCTTAACCTACTAAAAAAATTATTCTAACTATTCTTACTAATTGTTACCGCCAGGATCGCCGTGGCCTGTAGCTGTTGGGGGCGTCGGATTGCCGACCGTCTTTCCGGAAGCTCTTCGTTCTTTAGGACCTGCAGGAAAACAACGTTAGAGACCCGGGTCGGGGATTCCGGCGGGAGTGCTCCGACGGTCAAGTCAGTGACGATCCAGGAGAACAGATCCTCCTGGTCAAGCCCCTCTTGATGGACTCCATGCTAAGAGGAGTGAGTGTGATGTGTATAGAAGTGAGAACGGGCTGGGAGAGGTGATAGCCGAGGAGGTCTGGTCCCCTTTGTGGCCGTTCTCTCCCTTCTCTATCGTTGCTCTCCTTTTTTGCTTACTCTTGGTGGGTTCTTTTTTAGTTTGGCTTGCCTCGGGATCTTTCCTGTGCGGACAGGCACATGCGGCGAGGTACCGTGCCGTGGACGGGACGTCTTTTCTGACATGCGGTAGGGGAAGCTTCCATGCACCCTGACATTCCCTCCGGTCGTCTCATTCCGGAAAACTTGGTTGGGCCTTGATCAGCAGGCCGTTGCCCTCGGGATTCGTGCCTTCTGGCTGGCTCCCCTCTTCTGGTGGTACAGGTGGTTGGTGGAGGGCATGGTGCCTTGGTCAGGGAGCTTCCTTCCTCTCTGGCGTAAGTGGCAGCGGCGGACAGTTATTGCGGTATGGTGGGTATGGCTTCATGGCCCTCGGGTGACCCGCCGACGTCCTTGGAGGGGAGGTGCCGCTTCCTTGGTGGTTGGCGCCTTGGCTGAGGTGGTGATCGAGTTGGAGGGCTGGAATAGGCTCCGCCGGGCTCGACCTCGAGGGATCTGACCTGGCGGAGGATGGTGGCACGCGACCCCAGATCAGAGGGCCCGATCCCAAAGGGGCTCCACGTGATGGAGGAGGGTTGAGCTCGACTCCGGGCTGCGGAACTCAGCTTCGGGGGGCTCGATCTGGGAAAATCGCTCAGCTCCGGCCTAGGCGTCATGTTCTCAGGGAGCCGACTGGCGGAGGACGGTGCTCGATCTCGGCAGGCTGCCCCGGCGCTTTAGGGAGCTCGACCCGACGAAGGAGCTCAGCCCAGGAAAGGAGCACAGGAGGTGATATCCATCGTGGCAGCGTACTCTGACATGGCATCTGATAGGTGTTCCATGTCAATGATCCTGCCACATCACTAATAAATAGTTAAAATATTTTTTTATAAAAAATAAAAAAAAAAATGTATCATAGAAAAAACTTCGAGATAACTAGCAGGGCTATAGACTCCTGGGCAAACCAAGGGAGCCCGTCTCCTCTATTCTCAATGATAATAAGAGAGAGAGAGAGAGACTCTTAATTATCTAATGGATATGCATGGCAACAGGAGATGAGAAGATGCCAAGATGGTTGGTATCCATGGCAGCATGGGCATGCGGAATTAATTAGATGGAGAGTAAGCAAATATATTAATAAATGCATCAAATTTAGGATGATTGTAGGTTAAATCCATAACTGATAGCCTGACCCCTGGAACTAAGTACAACTTGTTTGATTGGACAATCTCTCTCATGCACAGTCCATTTTGGGTGTACTTATCACACCACACAAGGAATAAATCAAAAAGAAAAATAAAAAAAGAAAGCTCAGGCATAAGGAATAAGCATGCCTATGCAAAGGCCTACCAGAGCAAGAGCCAGGTCATGGATGAAATTATTCTTACATTTTTAGTATTGCCATGTTTAGTGGTCGAGATCTTAGGCACAGCATGCATGTAATCGAGAGACCCACAAGTTATAATTCTATCCTTGGAGCAATTAAATGGATGGTTTTAAACAATGCTTGAACTATTACCATTAAATCGAATTACAACAACAAGAGAGTGACTTTTCCTCCATGGATAACATAAGATAATCAAAGGATTCATCTAGCTTGGCCTGGCATAGCATTCAAATTTGAATAACAATCATAAGATGACAAGTTAACAATCTTTTCATGTTTATCGTATCTTAGCATATCGACATGATAAATATATGATATCGACATATGCATCAGAAAAGTTTTATAGATCCAGAATAGATTTTAATTTGTAACAAGTGGACATCGCATTTCACTTCTTCTTGACATCATTAACAACAAACAAGAGAGAAAATTTTATCTAAGAATTTTGTTACTGCATGACTTGTCTTAACCAGCATCATGACAAGTAGCATAAAATTTATTTATTTATTTATTTATTTTGATTATTCTTTTTTTTAATGATTATCCGCAACCAATCATGGTCATGTACCAATCTCATCCTGATTACGGGTCCAAATGGACCCTTTTGATTAAGACCCATGGCAAGGAATGGGAACAAATTTAGACAGGAGAAGGAGAAATGGAAGAGGGAAGATAACGATATATCCACTCCACGCTCACGATAGACGTACTACCCACTCTCACCGTGAAACGAGAGAGAGTCGTGGACGTGATGATCGGGGTGGGGTGGGGCATGCAAAAAGGAAGAGTGTAGATATCAGATACGTTGTTAGGGGAAAAGGATAAAAGTACATGTACACGAGGGAAGAATGTCCGAGTCCCCCCACGAGCCTGAGATGATGCATAAAATTATAATGAGATAAAATTAATGTTATGGGATGCATGAATCTTCGTGGGCCTATCAATCAAATCCCGTTGCACGGGGTCACTTCTTGTCTCTTTGTGCCCTTTTCTATGCCATTGGGTACATGTCCTTTTGATAATGGGACCGATGCATTCATATGAGAGAAGGAGAGAGGGAGAGATGGGCAAGAAAAAACCAGCTCATGTGTCGAAGTAAAAGTAAAAAAAATAAAAATACCGTCAGGTAGTCCGGTTGATAAACATAGCAGCATAATTTTATTTTTTGCCCATCATAGATTCGAGATATGACCTGGCATCTTAAAGATATCATATTGGCATACTTATCGATGATGAATATGATATGTAAAAAATTTACAATCCGAATCAAATATAGTCCGACGGTATCGATATCCAATGAAGATAGCTATATCGAGATTTATCCCCCTCTTTCATCGTCCATCCAAACAAACAAAGTTGAAACAAAATATATAGAACTTAAAGTAGAACACTAATCATGACTTGATATCTTGAGCTCCCATTGTTTGGGATAGAGCAATGCTTGGAGCGAGCATTGTATACAAGAAAGGTAGATATATATAATGGTACATCATATATTTCTAAATTATTATTTTTTAAAAAAGTTTTGATAGAAAGCATTGTCTATTTTCTTATGCATTGGAAATATGATATCGATAATGAATAACCATCCTCTAATTGATGGTTCGGGGCATTTAATTTGGAGAAACACTTATAAACATGGAGTTTGTAAATTTTTTTGATGTAATGGGAGGCAAGAGGAGACGCTTAGTTATTATTAATGATGATTGTATTTACAATGGAGATTGAGGGGTGGAAATAAGTTACAATATTGTTGGGAGAGGGGGGGGGGGGAAAGAAATGCAAGAAATGGTTTCAAACCATAAAATTTAGAGTGGTATGATCTAATAAAATTGGAATGCCTCCTCATATATATCCGATAAAATTGGAATGATACAGAGAAGATTAACATGGCCTCTATACAAGAATGACAAGTACAAATCAAGAAATGATCATACATTACGAAGTAATAGCAGAACTTTTGTATTCTTTTTGGTGTCCGGCAGCATCTACGGTGTTTATTAAAATGAAAGCAATATATATATATATTTTCTAAGGAAAGAAAATGTACCATAGAGTTCCACCTAGGCAATGTGGCTTTTCCATATAAAATTTATGAGTCACACTAGCATTTTTCTAAATGCAAAATAATCCTATCTAATTATCGGGATGTTAGAATAGAAAAGAAGGACTTTATGTTTCATTTCATGGAAGAAATTCTCAACCCTCAACAAAACTTTAGTACATTTGTAATATTTATCTATAATTATATCTAACGTCATTTTTATCATTAATTTCAGTTTTAAGTATATTTTTAAATAGTATAGGAATCAAGGCAACAAAAAAAATTGATGTCAAGTAACATAGATTTCATTTTTAGTAAAAAATTATCACTTTTTAGAATTATACAAATTAAAACTTGTGATTCTAGAATTTTTGAAAATCAAAATCGATTAATATTGTAGTTTTGATGCTGCTATCTCTACCACCCCGTGCTATTACCTATCAACCACCACCACTCGGTATGAATCATCACCCACCACCAGCCATCTTGTTGGTTGCTGTTTGCCATGCATTGGCTATCACCATCATCGATAACCACTATCAATTGTTGGTTGCTACTATCATTTTCATTTTTTTTGCCAGCAAATATATGCAACCCTAATGACTACCGAACAAATTTTAGCTTTCGGATTTAAAAAAAAAGATTTTTTTTTTTTTTTTTTTTAGTTTTTGTGAAACCATACATAAAAATATAGAAATGATACCAAACACCAACTACATTTAAATTGATTAGAATTTAAATAAATTTTACACGATTCGAAGAATATAAATGGATGTTGTAATTGCTTGATTAAAATGTCGCTAAATATTTTGGGAGATCTAAATGTGACCCTCATCCAACTCTTATATACCTGAGTTATCATAAGTGATCATGCCTTCAATTTATCAACTTATGGTCCTGCTCTAGGTAGTGGTCACACCACTATACCTAACAATCATAGGATCTATATACAAGTCTTGGATGGTGTCTCCTAGCTTATTTCAACCTGGATAATTATGAATACCTCTCATTCTCCATGGGAAAAAAAAAAAAAAGGCTTTGATGTTTCTAATTTAAATGTTTTAATTTATCGACTTGCTCCGATACAAATCTAGAATCGAAGTCCGACCAAATCGTCAAATGACAATAAAAAAAAAAGAAAAAAAGAAACTCTCAAAATTATTATTATTATTATTATTATTATTATTATTTCACTTGATAGGAGAGATGATGATCAATCCAGAGCATTTACCAGAGAGACTAAATGATTCATGCTGGATTGGCACTTGCTAAGAATTTACCATCCACCATGGATCTAAAACCAACAACCAATTAACATGCATGCAGTACTCTATCATGATTTGTCCTACCTCCAAAGCATGACAAGCGGTGCAACACCTAAGCTTCCAATGCCATTTGCAAACCACCTTCCAAAAAGATCATATGGATCCAATCATGATCAATGTTCCGATGAACATTAATTAATAAGGGAGGATCGATAGGTCTAACTGACTTGTGCCCATGACAAGGACAAGGGAGGAGCATTGGAGGATAGGAATCTTATCAGGTCCCAGAGACACACGGGTGAAAGGATGGACACAAAAGAAAAGCCTTATTCACACACAGTGCTCTGTCGTACGTGCAAGGAAACGAGTGTTCATGAAGAGACAAAAGAGTTTTCCATCAAAATATATATATCTCGTTCACTCGGCTGATGTCAGTGATAGTCAAGTTAATGTACTCATTTTCAGGTGAGGAATGGCTGCGAAAAATTTAATATGCATCGTGCATCGAACATTTTCTGACTGGGATTGGACGGAGTGGCCACGTCTAGGATATAATTCCTCTCCCCCTTTTTTCCAGCAATATATATATATATATATATATATCGAATTATCGTCTAACATGCTAGAACCAGAATAGAAAGCTACACCGAAATTTTACCTTTCCTACCTTTTTTTTTTTTTTTTTTTTTCTATCAATATATATATATATATAACAAAAGATATAGAGAGACAAAGAGCAGTAGAATGTACGTGTACGCGAGGTGGGTGGGGGGAATGTCCACCCACATCGCATCGCTTGAATTTTGGTTCAATTAAAAGAAGGTGGGCCAATCAAAAACAGTTACAGCCCACTTCCACGAGGCCCTCTCCCTTGTCTTCTTCTTTTCGTCTCCTTTTCCATCTCCATTGCATTTCAATACAAGACAACAAAGAGACCGTGTGCATGCGTGTCCGTTTCTGATTGGGTACCGGAAAAAAAAAAAAAAAAAAGCTCTGTTCCCATCTTGTAGTAACTCGAGGGTGAGAAATTCAAAAAAAAATTTGTGGACCAGCAACCTTTTCATTTTAAAAACAAAATTCTTTTTTTTTTTTTTTAAGAAAAGAAAGTGCTGATCGTTTAGCATTTTTCGAGAAATTATTGAATGAATCAGCTCTTCTGGCTTAGCCGTTGACTGATCATCATTTTCATGCTAGTAATGTATCAAACAAAATTTAATTTATAAAAAAATTATTTTTTTATATAAAATAATTTTAGATTAGTATAAAAAGATAAAATTACGATATTCGTAAAATAAAATCGATGATATATCATTGTTTTGAGCATGAACTCTCAGTCACAACATCACCATACTAAAAATGGTAGTATCGAATCTATGCCAATGATAAATATGTAACTACGATGCACCTCCATCCTTAGCCACGATATTGACTTACGAATCAGGAATGGTGGCATCGAACCTATATTTATAATAAATATATAATTATGACCTTCGAGAGCTATGACGATAATAAAGCTTCTTTTGAATTGGAATCCAAAAAGAACAAATTTTACATGTCCGACTATATGAATCCTTGACTACCATGCAATCTAACAATAGAAGAATGCATCCATACATGGATGAAAAAGAAATAAAAAGGGAGATTGCAATATAATCATGTCCCTCCGCGGTTGGAATGGTCCACTGATGAGTTGGTGATGCAATCCAACCGTTAATTTCACATATTAGTTACTCATACATGTTCCACTCTCGAGCACATGTATCTCTGAGGGCAGAGTTGGTAAAAGACTTGATGCATCGTTGGAGATCCAATACTGGAGTACCATTGCATGGGAGTGTTGCAATAAAAGGGATGAATGGAAGGCTACGGATTGTCTAAGCCATTTTGCTTATATGGTACCCATAATTTTTGCCGAGAAAAAAAAAAAAAAAAACTTTATCTCTTTGGTCTGGTTAGATTAATCCATATCATGATACTTCGCTACCTGTTCCTCCTAATTAAATGTAGCTTTTGTTCACAATTATTTCCTGCGGCATGACTTTCATGAATTATTTCCTGGGACCCGGTCCGTGGTGTCGGTGTTGGGTTGATATTTTTCGATGAGATGGAGATCTACGAGATAGCTTAGAGCATATTTGTTTGATCATGAAAAGTAGTATATAAAGTATAATTTTTAAAATAATTTATTTTCAATTGAAAATATATTTTTTAAATAAATAAATATATAATTTTTTATATTTTTAATCAATAATCGTAAGAAGGAAAAAAAGATATAAGCCATCAGGGTTAAAAATATTCCTAGAAAAAAAAAAAAATTGCCTTATTTCTCGGCTAATGAAACAATAGGGGTTGTATATATTTCTAAACGAGGACATAAGGATCCGTGACCATCTAACCTCTTTACTTAATATTAAGAGTATGTCTTTGATCTTCGATGTTCTACATTTTCAAAACTATCATCGAAACATGTAATATAATTTTAATATAATTTTATAATGAAATCATAATATATTATATTTTTTATTTATACTTTTTCTTTCAGCATTTGGATGTATATTTTTTGCTAGTTTTTTTTTTAAAAAATCTTTACCATTGTCTTAGAAAAATATAATCCTTGGTTTACTCTTTTTTTTTTTTTTCCTCGTTAAAATAAATGATGGTATTGTGCTAGCTAAAAACTATTAAAATATATAAATATATATAAAAAAAATCAATTATGAAATATAATCACCTAAGCTTTTTTTTTTTTTTTTTTTTTCATATAACTGCAATATGGTTGGACATAATTAAAGTGAAGAAGTGCTCCAATTCAATTGACATAAAATAAATCCAATCTAAAGCTAGGTTAGATTCAACATGAATAAGTCAAGATCCACTCCCTTTCACATCTTAGAGACCCAATCAACGAGACTAACCTGGCCAAATGGACAAAAGAAGGACTCACCCTCACCTTTAACCGGCCACCAAGCCACCATCCAACTCTCTCCCCTCGTCTCATCTAATTTTTGTGATGCTCGTAGCACCAACGAGATATCTCACCATTCTCTTCGTGCCATGCAGACCATCGACCATCTATAAAATAAAAAATTATCAGGTAGACTAGATTCATCATAAATCTAGGATGATATCATTTTATTGCTCATTTTCTTTCTTTTTTTTAATAGATAATAACGACACCAATTAGAATAATTTTATCCCATACCCATAATGGATTAGATTTATTTAATTTCTTTGTGATAAATCCAATAAAATTGGATTGAATTTTCGATAGAGATCAACCTATTAGCTTGCTTTGTCCATTTTTTTTTTTTTTTTTTCTAAAAATTCATTCTAGCTGCGGTGTGAATCCCATATTCGAAGATGTTGGACAAAAATTTTCCTCCCATAAAATTTGGGCCGAAGAGAATCCGGCCGTCAACGATTACAAGTCTTCTTCATTGGATTTTCTGATCAGGTTCTTAATAATTTCTCCAACCCATGTAAACCATGATGCAACGTTGATGCAAGCAATCTCATGGCACGAAGGCCAAGAGCTCGGAGATGAGCACACGTGAGACTCCTACATCCACACGTGCTACTGTTCACCCTTGGCCCCCCCTACTAAAATAAAATAAAAAAATAAAAATAAAAAAATAATAATAAAAAATTGTGAAGATGATGGGGGTAGAGGCCGGCTGGGGCCCAACTTAGGAGGCAAGGGAAAGGGTTTCCCGGAAGCCCAAATTCCCATAGTTTGTCCGTTCGTACTTTTTGATGGGCCCCATCAATACGCCTTTGGGGAGGGGTCCACCTTACCCTGTGCTCACATGGGTGACATTGGCCATGGGCCAACTTTGACTTGCAAGGTGAAAGAATTTTTTGAAAAAAAAAAAAAAAATCTATCCTTCAGTTTTTTTTAAATTTTTTTTTTTTTAAAAAAAAATTAAATATTTGAAATTGGTACTATACTTTGATGATGAGATTTTTTTTTATAGGAGATGTAATCGGTCTAACCTAGCGGTGGCATCCATTCTAAATTGATTTTGTCGTGTCCGTGCATGCGGTGGTCACTTGACGAGCCTTCTCTCTCGCATTGAGCATCGATACGTCGATTGATGACCAACTAAATCTTAGGCATGTGATTTTTGTCCATTCTATAATAATTAAACAAAGAAATCTACATCATGTCTTTGTGAAGGATTCTTTGCTGGCCAAGGTTAGTTATATTGGAGTATCAATAGTCTAAGCTCCACAAGCTTTATACTTGATATAAAAGGTGTGACTGAGAATGACTTTAGTTATGAAATTTAAAATGCTTTAAAGGAAACATTCATCATTGGTTGTTGCAAAACTTAATGTTTAATGTTAACCAACAAGCATTTTCTCATCAAATAATATGGGCTGGGTATGAATCATCCAAGTTTGAGAACATTTTTAATCAATTAGTATTCTTTGGAGAGCATGATGGTACTCAAATTCGAACCGAAAGATCTCTCATAGAGCGATAGATTACTACAAGCTGAGCTAGCATTCGAGAAGAATAATAAAGGTAATAACTTTTTCATGAAAAAAAAAAAAGCAATTAGATTGCAACAAGATACTGGTTTTGAGTGGTAGGGACACCAGCATCATTAGTATTACAATGTAAACTGTCATCTAAACCTGGGAAGAGTCCATGAAAAAAAGAAGAAGAATTAAAAACATGAACTTTTCATATATACACACACAAAAACAAGTATCCTTGAGACAGAGAAATTGCAATTCAAGGAGCAACATTTGCAATGCTCGTGAGCATGAAGAAACTTAATCACATGGGATTAAGATTGGTTGAGTTGGTATTAATTTGCAATAATGCAAGCCTGCAAAATGTAAGCTTGATTTATCTCTCTTAAATAATGTATGCTCGCAAAAGAAGTTGTCATTGAGAGCACAAGTAAACTGATGGGATATTGGGATTAATGAGCCATCTTGTTCTTTTGATTGCCTTTTCTTTTTAATCTCTTTTTCTTGGTCATTTAGATTAAAAAAGTACCGGAAATGGGAATTCCGGAAAATATGATTTGAGACTATCATTAAAAATAAAACAAAACAAAGGGAAAAGTAGATAAATTAACATTCTTAAAACCTCTCCTCCTCTTCTTCTTTTTTTTCTGTTGGTGCAAGTAAGTGATCACACGAATCTCGTGTAAGTGCAATTCAAATGATTAGAGTATAAAATATCTCACGGAACCCGAGTACAAGAATCTCCGTAATGCTAGCTCCGGTTCCTGGTGTAGTTGATCAGTAACGAAAGAAGCAATTCAATCTGCCACACTGTTTGCCTTTCGAAAAATATGCTAAACAATCATCATGATGGAAAGACCGAGAAAACTCCGGATATCGTGGAGAATCAAATTGGTGTCTAGCCGTTTTGTCCTATCCTGAATCCAGCTAATAATAGCAGCAGAATCGTCTAAAAAAAAAAAAAGGTCTCCCAGTCCACAACTCCTATCTTATGCAGATGATACTTATCCAAGCAGTACAAAGCTTTGCTTCCGGGATTGGTGGCTTTGAAAGATGAGATCAAAAAAACCTTTCTTCTCGGAGATAAAAGAGAAAAAGCTTATGTTTTTTCAAAATCTAGAGCAATACCATTGCTAAAAGTTGGAACAAGGTTTGTAATGCTTCCAGCAAACAAGTTACCAGAAGATCCTGTACCTTGACTGGATCCACTGCACCAGCACCAGCACTAGATTACACCCATATGTTTAGGTCCCAACGACAAATTTTTGTTGCCAGAGCCTGTCCTCGCTGATGTTGCTGTTCTCCGCTCTACCTCCATTTCTCACTCCATTTTGTTTCCCTTTTCCACTGTGCAACCGTGGGCGCTCTTATTGGAACAATAATTAGCCCATTGTGGTGAGGAAAATGAGACCCAAAGAAAAGGATGTGATGAGCTCTTCGAAATAAACTCT
The DNA here is from genome assembly GCA_021397845.1 of Areca catechu. Lineage (NCBI taxonomy): Eukaryota > Viridiplantae > Streptophyta > Magnoliopsida > Arecales > Arecaceae > Areca > Areca catechu. Next base: position 204,729,341 of record CM038051.1, on the reverse strand, counting down.
CGAGCTCGCTTCAGGTTTCACTTCATGGTGTGATAATCGATAATTTTTTGAGCATCGTGCGTTGTTGTTGCTGTTGTTGTTCTCCCATCTTACACTAATGGTTGATTTTTGTATTAAATAAAACTCTGAAATCTGACCAACTCTGATCATTCACTTTTTGTTACAAATGATGTTTTCTGTTATATATTCTTCTATGGCCTGATGCATTGCTTATCAAGCAGATAATGATTTTCTCTGTATTTTCCCATTATATTCACATGAATTCTCTTAGCAGTTCTCTGGATGAAAGTTTTTGAAGATGGACCAATTTAACAGTATCTATTTGTCGTAGTTTTTTTTTTTTTTTTTTTTTGGGTGCAATCTATTAATTTACATTAGTTTGATGAAATAGTTAGCTTGATGGAATTCTAGTTTCAGGATTCATGGAAGGTGTCCTCATTAACTAGGCTTCATTATTGAACTTAGAGTGCAGTGCAAGATTTAACAGTATCTATTTGTTGTAGTTTTTTTTTTTTGGTGCAATCTATTAATTTACATTAGTTTGATGAAATAGTTAGCTTCATGGAATTCTAGTTTCAGGATTTATGGAAAACAAGAAGAGGTGTCCACATTAACTAGGCTTAAATTTACATTGAAATAAGCCTCGGACTGTATTACTTTATCATCCTCATCTCGGTCACTATTATCTAAAGCAGCATAACTCTTTTAAGTGCAATATATTGATCCAAAGGAATAAGTAGTCACAGATTGCTCTTGCATCCAAGCACCACCACTTAGGGTTTCTTTCTTTTAAAAAAGCTTATGCCTCACCACTCTAACAAGGGCCTATGAATAAACCAAAGTAGTAGCCCAAGCATCACAATTGGACAGCCATGCGAACCTAAAGCGACTCGAAAATTCTCGCAGTCGTGATTTAGGTAAGAAATCGCTTCAATCTCAAAAGGCAAAGACACCATCATGCCTCCAAGTGAACAATAGTAATGTAGCTGAACATATTGCCTAGAATTAGGGCATGGACTACTTTAAAATGTGCATCTTGGTAAGTATTAAAGAATCAAAGCTTAGCATAGAGCTAATTTTAAGACAGACTAGCCCTTGTTAGACTCTAATTGTCATTATTCATCCTATATCACTTTATCCATCCTTAAAATCAGCAAAGTCTTCATATGTGCAATATAATAATGAAGCACCAAGCTCTATGAAGCATGGAAGTCAAACTTTGGCTGGTCCCAGTGCAATTCTTTCAACACATCTCTTTTCTTTTCATCAACAAATGTTCTTTTCTCTGATAATCACAGGTTGAAAGTTCTCAATCACCTTGACTTTTTTGCTGAAATGTCCAATTAGTCTTGTAACCTAATCCATTGGAGAATGTTACTGAATTATATATTTCCATTATAGCTAATAATGACTACATAGAATTACTCATTAGAAAATCAGTTTTTTTAAAAAAAACAAATTTTAAAAAAAAAACCCTATATGTAGGTCTTTGATAATATATGTCTGCAAATGGTCGGGCATTAACAACCAAACATCACTTCTAATATGACATTTATTTTTTTAAAAAAAAACTTATATTTTTTGAGGTGAAACAGAGGAAGCGAGGAAACACCACTCCCAAATTTATTAGAAAAAGAATATTAGAAAAGTTATAGAAATTACCAGAATAAAAGTATCAAAGGATGATTAAGAAGATAACAAGATGAGAGGGAAATAGCAAATAAGAGATACTTACGACTATCCAGCTACTTGATTGGATGGATATTTTCTTTTCCCAAAGGTTAAATGCATGGAGTGTTTTACGTCCACGGCACTGCATGAATGGTTAAATTTCTTTCGAAGAATATAACAAAGTTTCTTTTGATCTGCTGAGCTAAAGCTAAATGCCAAATGATAAATACAACATAGATAGAAAGAACATGTCCCATTCCATCCTCACAGGATTGACTGCATTGATTAAGCTTTAAAGTTAGCATTTTGAAGTAAAAAATTTAAAAAAAAAAAAAAATGGTCCTTGAATCACTTTTCTCAGCCTCCATGAAAAACCTCCATGGTCTTTCACTCCTATTTCTCTCGGACTTTTAAGCACATATTGTTGACTCACTGACACAAATACCATCCCTTTCTTACGTTGACAAACTAAGGCTATCCTAATCGCCTCTCCATTAAATTATCCCCTCTACTTAAATTTTCTTTGAGAGAGACCCAATTTTACTATATCTACGACATGCTCGATGCCAAACATAAACACAGATCAAGGTTCCCATTGGCTGTGCTGAGGCAATAAACAGAGTTTCTAGTTGGTCTCTGAGCTGTATGACATATTGAGTTCTAATTAAGCTTGCTTCCATGCATGAAAAGAACTGTTTGCTTCCATGCATGAAAGAACTGTTTGCTTCCATGAATGAAAAGAACTGTTTGTCGAGGCTATAAACAGAGTTTCTAGTTGGTCTCTGAGCTGTATCACAGATTGAGTTCTAATTAAGCTTGCTTCCATTGCATGAAAAGAACTGTTTGCTTCCATGCATGGATGAAAAGAACTGTTTGCTTCCATGCATGAAAAGAACTGTTTGTTGAGGCTATAAACAGAGTTTCTAGTTGGTCTCTGAGCTGTACGACAGATTGAGTTCTAATTAAGCTTGCTTAAATGCATGAAAAGAACTGTTTGTGGAAGTACCTGGACCAGGCCAGGCCCAGCCCATGTGCACTCCCTTTCAAGGACCACATGAGTTAAAGCACCATCACCAATTGATGGAAACCTACCTGAGAAAGCACAAGGACCACATAAGATGAAGAAAAATGAATCTAGAATTTCTTTTCTTAAAAAAAAAAAAAAAAAAAAAATGGAGGAAAATTTTGGATTGATTTAAAATGTTCTGTTGCATTATCCTGTGCTGCGATGCTAATATCGCACATGAGTTGGAAAAAGTTGGGATCATTTAGACCTAGACCTACCTGAGTTCTAAGTGGAAGATGATTAATGTCATTCTCCAAGGTGCATCTATCATCAAGCTGGCTACAATTATTAGCAGCTTGTGCTTGGATAGGAGGAGCATCACCCCATATCCATACTTATTTTCGACGGAAGATCCGACATGCAACCGAGGAAATCAGCGCATCAAGATGGGTAACAACATGTCCATGAGTTTCTTTATGGATTCGGCTTCTTGAATAAGAAAACAAATGGTTTTATAGAATTAGACCACTCGATATTTACTTATGATTCATGATTGTTTCATAGTAATTGTGATAATTTGTAGTTCAAAGCTGTACTTTCCTCAAATTCAAAAATCATTCTAGCTAAACTTGATAGATCAACATTATAATTGAAATTTTTGGTTTTTTTTTTCTTTTTTAAAAAATAAAAATTTTGGTCAGGCATTATGAACTTGGATCTCGCCTTATCTACACTGCATAATACAAAAAAGGCTAGCCAAGGATTAGATGCATCAAAAAGGGAACTGCACCATTTTATCATACCCTTCATCAATCACATAGATTCACACATGGTGGATTTAAAATTAATCTAAGAACCATTTAAGCAATTTTCAGTATTACATCTCGCATGCTAAGCATAATGATCTAGAAATGATTCTAAATCTATTATGTGAAGACATAAACAATGGATGGAAGACGCTTGGGTTTTTTTGGTTGAGTCCGTACTATACACAACTCCAATAGTCACCAAAGAATGCCTAAGTCTTTATATTTTTTAAGTAAAAAACCATCACACGTCATTAGTGATGAATTGGGTACAAAAGGATGAAACAAGAAACAGAGAGAAAGAGAGGAAAACACAAAAAAAACAAAAAAAAAAAACGTAGCCAAGCTCAAAGTGCCCACAAAATGAAGATCTGGCCCAAAAAACTCCAGCCCGTAAAAGCCCATGCACTTAAATCGGCCCAACAAACAGCACCCAAAAGTTTCAGGGATTTTAGAGGGAGATTTAATTGGTAATAGATTATGAATATTTCTTGCTATATAATTAAAGGGGTGTTTTTGTTCATGGGAAACTCTGCTGGGTTTCTCTTTGCCCATTGATGCCTTTTTTTTTTTCTTTTTTAATCCATTCAGGGGATGTCATGAACTCTTCTTGCTGTCATTTTGCTATCACCCCCAACTTCCCGTACTCTATCACACAATAATCATATGTTGTTCTGCTGTTGATAAGATGACATTAAATTCTCACCATGATCAGATTTCCAGATTTTTTTTTTTTTTTTTCCTTCTTGTCAGAGTTTCAATTTATATTTATGATTTCCGTTCCCTTTATTCTTTTACTTGTTTCTTTCTGAATAAGAGGAACATCTTTCTCTCTGAAACATCATTCAGGTCTGAACCGGCTGGAATAGAGAAAACTAGTATTTTCTAACTTTCAGTTCTCCTCTTTGATCAATAAAATTTACCACTTTGGAAGAAGATTTTGTTTTTTTTAAAGAATTTACATTGCACAGACATGCATAACTCATCTATAGTTTCATTGCAAAAAGATCATCTCATGAAAAGAAATATATATCAAGGCTGTAAGATGGATAAAAGACCTGCCTTTTTCTTCTCCACAACCTCTGTAAAGAAATTCATAAGGCCAGTTCTTCATCCAAGCCTTGCAGTTATATCTTTGTGATTCATGGCAGGTCTATGAAGTTCTCCTACCGGTATTCTAATCTCTTCCAAACATCAAGTTTTCTTTTATGTAGGATTAATGAAATTATATCAATCCTCCGCATTGTTTCTATTGGTAGGATGGGAGGGACTCAACTGAAGCGCACTGGGGAGTTAGATCCAATGCCTGCAATCCTAGAGCTTTCTAATCTTGAGGAAGGACCAACCTTCCAATTTCACCACCAAGCTTTCAAGCAAGCCATTGAGGTACTGGGATCTCACCGGTTGCAGTCATTTTGCACTCATCCAAGAAGTAATATGGCCAGAAAAATTACCACCTTATCTCATTGCACTCCTGAAAAGTTAAAACTCACACTGTTCCGTTATTTCAAAGGAGTTCATCATCTCAATGCAAATTTCGAGTCAAGTGTGATTTTGTGATCAAAGTTTATATTAACATTTTCAACAACAACAATACTACTCAAAACTGATAGAAATCAGGCATTGCATCTGTGAGTTTATTTGTTATTGAAGAAGCTGTTGAGGGCTGGCATGGCCTCAGGACGGCGCCGTCTGAGGTACCCGTGGAAACTGTGCTTGCCGTATTTTTCACCATCTTTTGCATTGTCTAGGAGCGAATTGGTTCGATTCGCCTTGTTGACTCTGCAAGGTGAAGAGCACTCCTGTTAACATGTACTTATCGCTACGGTGGTAGTGCAGTTGATTAAGACGCGGCTTAACTCTTGTATATATTTCACTCCTCACAGGTTCGAGGAATGATCCCGCGCATGACTCGAATAAATTCCAGATTAATTATGGGATACGTGACTGTGGGGCTGAGCGACCGTAACTCCGGCACCGTAGTGGAATTAGGCTGACGTACTCATCCAATTGATGGGGAGGGTACGCGAAAAATTTACGGTCCGAATCGAACAAAGATCTAACGGGTTGAGACTTGAGCGGGAAGCTACACCGGAGGGGTTCGCCCCTTCCCCTCACCCTTTTTTCTATCAAAAAAAAAAAACATGTACTCTATCTATCATGCAAAGAATTGTCTACATAATTATTAAATGCGTAATCTTCTTAGCATGTAAACATTTATTGGCTTCTTGTTCTCTTATTTGAATCAAGGATCTTTCACTTTGATGAAGACCTATTTAGCCCTGAGATTTGATTTGGAGGAAAAAAAAAATTTTTTTTTTTGGGAGTAAGAAAAAGGAGTGGGGGTGGGGGAGGGAGAAGACAAGCATGGTTACCCCCCTCTCGATGTGACTATAAGGTCCCCACTCTACTAGGAAATGTTCAATATAGGATGACAATAATGATCACTCAACACTTCTTTCAGTGAGTATATCATCCAAGCCCTACTTAAGGGCCAAGTGGACCATTTGGATCCAGAAAGCCCCTAGTCAATCCCACATCCACATGTTCAGGTCCCAGGAATTAACTTGGGACCCTTTTGGAGAAAAAGGTCTTCGAGACCATATCGATCATTACTGTCAGATGAATAAATAGAGAGAAAACAATCGCTGTGTATTTAGTTGTGACTCAGAACAGACCTCCATGATTTTATGAACCTATCCATCTTTAATTTTCATGCAGATGGGACTATGCATTCAACAGGTATGTCATTTGCTATTGTCTTTGGGAAGTAAGATATTTTTAAAATAAAATAAATAAAAATTACCTCTATGTAATTTCATTCAGCTTGATCGATCCAATAAACTTGCATCAAGTTTTTTATTGAATAATAAAGAGAAAATACAGTCAGGATAGTGAATATCCCAAATATGAGAGGCATCACGAGGGATTGTAAATAAAGCATGCAAATGGACGGTCTTATTTGCCATTTTAGAAGTACAGTAAATAGTACCATAAGAATTTTGTTAAATTTTTAATTTTTTTTCATCAAAAAAAAAAAAAAAAACTTCACTTTTTCTCCATTTAAATTAGTTTTATCTACCCTTAGAAATAGATATTTTGGCATGGAGAAGCAAATCAATACCTTTAGGTTGGAGCCTCAGCCCTTCATACTTTTTAATATTTCATATAATTTTTAATCAGTAATCAAAACTCTTATAGATGAATCCATGACTCTTTCATATATTCTTGCCTTAAGCTGAATCCTTATTTTTATCTAGTGACCACCTTTCCTTATTTTATTTAACATTAGATGGGCTCACAGCAACAGACCTAATACATTTTTTTGTATGGTTTTTGGTCCCCGGCTCCAAGGCTTCTTTTTATAAGAAAATTTCTTCTTTCTTATAAACCTTCTGAATTTTTTTGCAATAAGTGCCTCTTCATCTTCATTTTCTCCTTCTGATTCTTCACTTGAAGGTTCATCTGGTGTAGTGGATTTGAATGCGATGGTTTTTTTCTTCCTATCTGCATCTACTGTCTTTCGCTTCAAGTTCAACTCATAAATCATAAGTGAATCAATAAGTTGCTCCAAGGGAAGTGTCTCAATATCTTTAGCTTCTTGAATTATTGTGACTTTCGAATCCCAAGAGGTTGGCAATGACCTAAAAATTTTATTTACAAGGTCAGCGTTTGCCATAATCTTTCCAAGACTTCTCATACCATTTACAATATTAGTAAATCTAGTATACATATCAGTAATGGATTCATTAGGCTCCATTCTAAATATATCATATGTATGTACAAGTATATTTACTTTAGTATTCTTTACTTGATGGGTACCCTTATGAGTAACCTCAAGTGTGTCCCAAATTTTCTTTACGGATGTGCATGTGGATATCCTATTGAATTCACTAGGGTTCAATGCACAATAGAACAAGTTCATAGCTTTAGCATTAAGCTCCGATTACTTAATGTCATTTTCATCCCGATCCTCTTCAAGTTTTGGAATGGAAACGCCATTAATCTCAACCGAAAGAATATGAGGACCTTTAACAACATCTTTCCAGATATTGTAATCAATAGAATGCATATAAATTCTCATACGGGTTTTCCAATAAGTGTAAATTGTGCCATTAAAAAAGGGCAGTCTATTTGAAGCTTAACCCTCAACAACACTAGAACCTAAAGGGGCTGCCATAGATCTTTAACTCAAGGTGGTTAGACCTATAAGTTGAGTACGTGGCTCTGATACCACTTGTTGCCCAGCGAAGCAATCCAAAAGGAGGGATGAATTGGGTTTCTAAAACTTGTTGCAAGTATATGCCAATTTAAAACAATGAAGGTGCTAGTGATTTCAAGTATTTGTGTGCTTGATAATTAAAATGCAAAGAATTAAAGTAATAGCAAGAAAAGAGAAGCAATCATAAATACATAAAGATTTATAGTGGTTCGGTATACACCAAAGCACCTACATCCACTTCCCAAGGTCCACTTGAAAATTTTACTATAATCTCACTTGATTACAACCGTTTAGTTTTTCGGACTCACTAATCACAACCCTTTGGTTTTTACAAGACTAACAAAAAATCTCTTGATTTTCACAAGGCTCACCAAAAAAACTTCTTGGTTTTCCGGGATAACCAAAAACTTCTTGATTTTATAAGGCTCACCAAAAACCCAAGTTGGTTTTATAAGGCTCACCAACAACCCAACAATAAATTCAAGTTTAAAGTAAGAATACAATAAGCTTTCAAAATAAAAGTAAATATCTTTTTGAAGCTCTTTAATTGTAGTTGAGAAGATTGTCTTCAAGTTGTTAAAGCCTTAAATGATGCTTGAAGGATGAACTTGAATGTTTCTTGAAAGCTCTTGAATGCTTGAAGGCTCAACTTCACTTAAAAGTAGTTGTTCTTCAATGAATATTTGAATGAATGCACATCACTACTTCCCTTAAGAGTTTTGTCCACTTTAAATACATTTTCAAGCCTTAAATGACCATTTTTGACTGTTAGAGAGAAGAAAATAGCCGTTATGGACAAAAGGAACAAATTCTGTACTTCAAAAAACTAGCTGTTACTGTTCATCCAGACCTGCAAGTGTCGACATTTCATGTCATGAGTCGACACTTGAGTTGATATTTTAGTCGACACTTGGTCAAAATAGCTTTTTGAAGCTCTCTGGAATGCACTAGTGAGTCGACACTTCTTTTGGTGAGTCGACACTTGAGTCGACACTTCATCTTCATGAGTCGATACTTGAGGAAAGACTTGAATTCAGCATGTTATGATCATATCTGGTCTCAGGCCTTGAGTTGACACATGAGTCAACACTTGAGCTTTATGAGTCGACACTTCATGCGTGCCATTTGAAACTTCTTCTGCGTATCAGGTCAAGCTTCTGTGAGTCGACACCTTGAGTCGATACTTGGCTGAAACTTTCTTGAAACTCTACTGAAATTTCTTCAACTTCAAGATTTGAGTTCTTCAAGATTATTCTTATATATCAAGGTCCATTTAACTTGAGATTTTATCAAAGAGAGTGACTTCTTCAACAAGATGACAAGCTTAGAAATTTTAACATATTATAATTTTGATGAGTGCCCTGTTCTGATAAACACACTTTTAACACATAGTTGGTACTCAAATATACTTAAATATTTTATTATTCATCAAAATCAAAACATGAGTCAACACAATCTTTACACTTGGTACTACCACCTCTCTCATCTAAGTCTCGCCCATCAATTTATAAAGACCACCTATAGATAGGGGTGGCAATCTATGACCTGACCCGTATTTGACCCACTATAAATAGGTTTGGATTTAGGATAAACGAATTTGGGTTATAAATGGATCAACTCATTTAATCCATTTAATAAATATGTCGGATTCAGATTTTTTAAGCCTAATGTGTTTAACCCATTTAACCCATTTAATATGCAGGTGGGGCCATGTCAAGTCGGGTTAGGTAAATAGGTTATTTGTTTATTAAACATGTTGGATCGGGTTGGGCTCCATAAATATATTATTCAATTATCAAACGGGTTAAACAGGTCAGGTCGGGTTGGGTTAGCAGGATACTCATTTTAATAAATGGGTTCAATGGGTCAGGTCAGGTTACCTGTTTATTAAATGGGTTAGGTTCAAGTTTTAAATTACAACCCATTTAATAAATAGATCGAATTCAAGTTGAGACTTTTCTGCCCCAACTCGTATATGTCCGACCCAACCCGATTGCTATCCCTACCTATAGGCTTTCCCTTCATCACCACCAACACCCTTGGCTCACTTTCAATTGATCTTTCTCTTTGACAAACTTCAAGTCATGCTTACAAAACTTTCTAAGTGATAGTGGACTCTTGTAAAATACAGAAATATATCGAACATTAGAAATCATCTGAACTATATCATCAAACATCGTGATCCAAACATTTTATATTCCAACCATTGTTAGATGTGGAGCCTTATCCAACACCCAGTAGCCCAGCCCAACCAAAAGAAACCAAAAAAAAAAGGATCGGTCGGATTGGGCCAGGCCTGGCCCGACCCACGCACACGGCCCAAGCGCACGCGGGCAGGCATGCAGAGTCCAGGCCCAGGCCCGGCATGGGAGAGCGCGCGGGCGAGCAGGCGACCGCGCGGATGCGCGTGGCGCATGCGGGGCGCGGCGGGCGTGCGATGTGCAGCCCAATCCCACGCGCAGTGTGCGCGGGCGCGCGTGGGCCTGGCCCAGGCGGCAGCGGTGGAGTCTTTGGGCATTTCCCCTCGTTTCCCATGCATTCCCCATGTGTTTCGTGCGGTGTACGCGTGGTCCACGGGTCTTCTTTCGATCCTGACCATCCGATGGCTCGATCGGACGGCAGAGATGGATCCAACCTTTTTTTGGGCTTGATCTGGCACTATTTTTGGCACGATTTGGGCTTTTGATCTTCGATCGGATGGTTGAAAATATTTGTAGGTGTTTTAGGTCATCAGGAGTTGGATTTGTCTTCTATTTTCGGCCTCTTTATATGGAGGGACGCAGAGAATCACCGTATCCTGATCTTGAGAACCTGCAGAGACACAGAGGACACAGAGGATGCAGAGAGCAGCCCAGAAGACCTTTTTCAAGAGAGAAAAAGGTAAAGAAGGAGAGAGAGAAAGAGAAAAAACTGGGGAGGTAAGAGATCTTCCACCAAAAAAATTATTTCTGGGTGAGATATTTTTTTTTTGGGATAATTTATTTTTTGTTTTCTTCTTTTCTTCTCTTGTTCGAGGGCTGGGGTGAGCATCTCGTAAACTTCCTGTAAATCTTTTTATAGTAGAGATTTGTTCTTGTACGGCCGTGGACGTAGGAGCAGGAGTCTCCGAACCACATAATCCCTTGTATTTGCTTGTGTTGTGATTTATTTTTTGCCAGGTTTTCCTTTCTTTTCCTGTGAATTTTATATTCCACTATGATCTATTCCGCAACAACTGGTATCAGAGCACCAGGTTTCAGTGGGAGCAATGGCAGGAGACGAAGGAAAAGTTAAGATCGACAGGTTTAATAGGAAGGACTTCGTCTTCTGGAAGATACAGATAGAGGATTATTTATATCAGAAGAAGCTTTACCAACCGCTGTTGGGTGTAAAACCTACTGATATGTGGCAAAATGACTGGGATTTGCTGGACCGCCAAGCTTTGGGAGTTATTCGGCTGACGTTGGCCAAGAATGTCGTGTTCAATGTCCTAGAGGAGAAGACGACATCAGGTTTGATGAAGGCTCTGTGCGACATGTATGAGAAGCCTTCGGCCTCCAATAAGGTTTATCTTATGTGTCATTTGTTTAATCTCAAGATGAGAGAAGGTGCATCTGTCACGGATCATATCAATGAGTTTAATTTGATTACTAGTCAGTTAAGTTCTATCGACATTAGTTTTGAAGATGAAGTCTGTGCTTGATCCTCTTATCATCTTTGCCCAAGAGTTGGGGTGCGACTGTGACAACTGTTAGCAGTTCCTGTGGATCAAACAAGTTAAAATTTGAAGAGGTCCGGAACCTGATTCTCAGTGAAGATATCAGAAGAAAAGAAGCCCGTGGGAGCTTTGGATCTGCCTTGATGACTCAAGAAGGCAGAGGGAGGACTGCACAACATAGCAATAACCGCGGGAGATCCAAATCCAAGTAGAGGAGCCAATCAAGACCTAGGGTTGATGGCTGTTGGCACTGCGATAAGAAGGGGCACACCAGAAAAAACTGCTGGGCAAGAAAGAATAAAGGACAGAAGGAAAAGTCAGTCAATGCAGCGACCGAGAATACTGAAGATGCTTTGTTTCTCAATACGGACAGTCCGATGGAGTCATGGATCCTGGACTCTAGTGCTTCGTTTCATTAAACCTCATAGATGTAATGCATGAGAAGTTATACAGCTGGTAATTTCGGAAAGGTTTATCTGACAGATGATGAGCCTTTGGACATCGTGAGGAGAGGTGATGTTCATATCAAGATGTCGAATCAGTCGGTATAGAAGCTGAAGAATGTCAGACATGTTCCTGGTTTAAAGAGAAACTTGATCTCAATCGGGTAACTGGACTCGAAGGGTTATGTCATAACTTTTGTTGGCGGCTCTTGGAAGATCGTCAAGGGTGCTATGGTCATAGCATGTGGAAGCAAGTTGGGCACCCTCTATATGACTGGTAACATGAAAGATGCAGTAGCTTTGGCACAGGCAGACTCAGAGTTGTGGCACTACCATCTGGGTCACATGGAGCAAAAAGGAATGCAAGTATTACAGAAGAAGGGCAAGCTAGCTGGTCTGAAGACGATAGATGTTGGTTTCTGTGAGCATTGTGTTCTTGGGAAGCAGAAGGGAGTCAGCTTCATCAAGATAGGCAGAGCACCAGGATCGAAAAAGCTGGAGCTAGTTCACACCGATGTGTGGGGTCCCTCTCCGGTTGCATCCCTTGGAGGCTCAAGTTATTATGTGACATTTATTGACGATTCCACTAGGAAGGTATGGATTTATTTTTTTCAGAATAAATCTAATGTGTTTGACACTTTCAGGAAGTGGAAAAGTTTAGTGAAAAATGAGTCTGGACAAAAGATCAAGTGCCTAAGATCAGATAATGGAGGCGAGTACAATAGTACTGAGTTCAAGAAGTTCTGCACAGCTAATAGGATCAAGATGGAGAAGACTATCCCGAGTACGCCACAACAAAATGGGATAGCTGAGCGCATGAACCGTACCCTGAACGAGAGAGCGAGGAACATGAGGCTCCATGCTGGATTGCCCAAGATGTTTTGGGCTGAGGAAGCTAGCATTGCTGCCTATCTGATTAATAGAGGTCCTGCCGTCCCTCTTGATTGTAAGATCCCTGAAGAAGAGTGGACAGGTAAATCAGCAAATTTATCTCACCTGAAGGTCTTTAGCTGTGTCTTCTATGTCCACGTCAACACTGAGAAGAGAGATAAGCTAGATGCAAACTCGAAGAAGTGCTTCTTCATTGGTTATGGCACTGATGATTTTAGTTATAAGCTATGGAGCGAGGGGGACAGGAAAATCATCAGGAGCAAGGACGTGGTGTTCAATGAGAGAAGCCTGTACAAGGATCGAGGTGTTCCAGATAGAGCAGAAGAGGCAGATAAGGAAAAAGAGCAAGTAGAGTTGGAAGATATCACTGAGGAGGACATTGCCGAGGGAGCAAGAGTTTCTGAGCCTGAGCCAGAGACACCTCAATTGAGAAAATCTGCAAGGATCCCGAAATCATGTGTAAGGTACTCACCCTCATTACGTTACCTGCTGTTGACAGATGAAGGGGAGCCAAAGTACTTTGATGAGGCTATGGAGAGCAAAGATTCGGTCAAGTGGGAGTTGGTGATGAAGGATGAGATGCAATCCTTGATAAAGAACAAGACATGGGAGCTCAGCACATTACCGAATGGAAAGAAAGCACTGCATAATAAATGGGTACACAAGGTCAAAGAGGAACCCGATGGCAGTAAGAGGTATAAGGCAAGGCTGGTCGTGAAAGGATTCCAACAGAAAGAGGGTATAGATTATACCAAGATTTTTTCTCCTGTTGTTAAGCTCTCTATGATTCGAGTTGTTCTGAGCATTGTAGCTGTGGAGGACCTATACCTAGAGCAACTGGATGTTACTACTGCCTTTCTGCACGATGAGATAGATGAAGATATTTACATGCAGCAACCTGTTGGCTTCGAGGTCCCTAATAAAGAAAATCAAGTATGGAAGCTAAGGAAAAGCTTGTATGGTTTAAAACAAGCCCCCAAGTTATGGTACAAGAAGTTTGATGGATTCATGATCAACAATGATTTTGCCAGATGCCAGGAGGATCATTGCTGTTATTTTAAGATACTCGAAGACAATTTCATGATATTACTCTTGTATGTTGATGATATATTGATTGCTGGGCCAGACATGCAAGAGATTGAAAGATGGAAGCGAGAGCTATCTAGAGAATTTGCAATGAAGAACATGGGCGCAGCAAAGCAGATTCTTGGGTTGAGGATAGAAAGAGATAGAGCGGCGGTCACATTGAAGTTGATTCAGAGTAGCTAAATTGAAAAGGTGTTGGACAGATTCAATATGTCAGATGCAATGCCGGTGAAGACACCTTTGGCCGCACATTTAAAGCTTTCGAAGGAACAGTCACCCAAGGTTGATGATGAGCTGAAGACAATGGCCAGGTTTCCATATGCTTCAGCCATTGGCAGCTTGATGTACGTGATGGTTTGCACGAGGCCAGATATTGCACATACAGTGGGAGCTGTGAGCAGGTACATGGCAAATCCGGACAAGCAACACTGGAAAGCTGTCAAATGGATCCTACGATATCTTAAAGGTACCAAGGATGTCGGCCTATGCTACAGGAGGGTAGTTTGACTTTACAAGGATATGTGGATACAGACATGGGTGGCGATGCCGACACGAGGAAAAGCATGACTGGGTATGTGTATACCATTGGCGGGACAGCGGTGAGCTGGATCTCGCAACTGCAGAAGATCGTGGCTCTTTCCACCACCGAGGCGGAGTATGTGGCAATCACTGAAGCTAGCAAGGAGATGATCTGGCTGCCAAATTTGCTGAAGGAGCTTGGTAGAGAGCAGAGCTGCAATGTACTGTTATGTGATAGTCAGAGTGCTATTCATCTTGCAAAGAATCCGATGTTCCATGCGAGAATGAAGCATATACAGCTAAGATATCATTTCATCAGGATATTGCTTGAAGATGGATGTCTGTCACTGGAAAAAATTCATAGCTCAAAGAATTTAGCAGATATGCTGACAAAGATGGTCACTGCAGAGAAATTGAGGCTATGTATGGCCTCAATTGGCCTTCGAAGCTAGTTGATTGGAGGCGTCGTACAAGATACTAACATTTGTTTTGGAAGTTTGTTTTGTTTTTCAGGTGGATGATGATATTATGTCTAAGTCTCCAAGTGGGAGAGTTGTTAGGTGTGGAGCCTTATCCAACACCCAGTAGCCCAGCCCAACCAAAAGAAACCAAAAAAAAAAAATGGATTGGTCAGATTGGGCCAGGCTCGGCCCGACCCACGTGCATGGCCTAGGCACGTGCGGAGCCCAGGCCCAGGCCCAGCATGGGAGAGCGTGCGGGTGAGCAGGCGACCGTGTGGACACGCACGGGCGAGCGCGTAGCGCACGCCGGGCGCAGCGAGCATGCAATGTGCGGCCCAGGCCCACGCGCAGCGCTCGCGGGTGCGCGTGGGCCCGGACCAGGCAGCAGTGGTGGAGTCTTTGGGCATTTCCCCGTGCATTTCGCACGGTGTACACGTGGTCCACGGGTCTTCTTTCGATCCTGACCGTCCGATGGCTCGATCGGACGGCTGAGATGGATCTGACCTTTTTTTGGGCTTGATCTGGCACTATTTTTGGCATGATTTGGGCTCTTGATCTTCGATCGGATGGCTGGAAATATTTCTAGGTGTTTTAGGTCATCAGGAGTTGGGTTTTTCTCCTATTTTCGGCCTCTTTATATGGAGGGACGCAGAGAGTCACCGTATCCTGATCTTGAGAACCTGCAGAGATACAGAGGACACAGAGGATACAGAGAGCAGCCCGGAAGACCTTTTCCAAGAGAGAATAAGGCAAAGAAAGAGAGAGAGAAAGAGAGAAAATTGGGAAGGCAAGAGATCTCCACCAAAAAAAATATTTCCGGGTGAGAGATACTTTTTTTTGGGGATAATTTATTTTTTGTTTTCTTCTTTTCTACTCTTGTTCGAGGGCTCGGGTGAGCATCCCATAAACTTCCTGTAAATCTTTTTATAGTAGAGATTTGTTCTTGTGTGGCCATGGACGTAGGAGTAGGAGTCTCCGAACTACGTAATCCCTTGTGTTTGCTTGTGCTGTGATTTATTTTTTGCCAGGTTTTCCTTTCTTTTCCTATGAATTTTATATTCTACTACGATCTATTTCGCAACAACCATAGGACATGTTGTATTGTTATCCAAATAGATAACTCCACCATCTCATTATTTGTATGTATAAAACCACTCTCTAAAAGGAGTCATGTGAAAAGATATTCCTGAATCCAAAATCCGATAATGTACAAGTTCATATCTCTCCAATATTGTTAATGTATCCTCATCTTTCGAAGTAGCTGAACTAGCTTTACCTTCTACTGCATTGTCTTGGAAATTTCTAGATTCGGATTTTACATCAACTCTTTTAGCCCAGCAATCTTTCTTAACGTTTCCTAATTATTCACAATTCTAACATTTGTCATTGGATTTAGATCTTACCTTTCCTTGATCATCATGTTTTCTCTAGAATTATCTCCCTCATACTACCATGGCCTCTCTCGAAGATCTTTTTATGCTAGATTTCTATCGCATTTTGTCTTTTAGCAATGATGCAAAAACTAACTGCATTTTGAGGGTTTCAACATGACTCAAATTTATGATAAAATTATTCCAAGATTCCAGCATAGAATAAAGTAGAATGCTAGCATTCACATCCTCGATTCTCACATCCAAAGCCGTAAGCTTGTTCATGATAAAATTAAATACATTCATGCTCTTGAATTGATGCCCCGCCTTTTATCTTTAAATTAAATAGTTACTATCTTAGATATGTTTTATTCATCAAAGACTTCCCTTTATAAAAGTTCTTCATTTTTTTTAAAATCCCTTTTGCAATAGTCTCTGTCTTGATATTAAATAATATCGAATCATTCAATGCCAAATCGATGTTTGTCATTGCCAGCTTATTTTTTTTCTCATATTATGTATTTGACATCTCTTATGATTTATATTCTTTTTCTTATAAAGCAATTTCATAACCATCATTGGTTAATAACGCATTTATCTTTATTTTCCAAAGTACAAAATTAGATTCGTCAAATCTCGATATTTTATACTTCATTGTCGTTATCTTACTTGTCATTGTTTCAAATCAAACCAACTATAAAATGATCTTTCTATTTTGATATCAAACTAGAAGGACCGGTCGAGAGGTAACCAAGCACATTTTAATCTGCATAGCATACAAGCATAGAAAAAATATGATTGTTTTGCAAAAGAAAATAAATTGAACAAACGTAGAACATAGAAAAGAGATAATTAAGCAATATAAAAAATAAGAGAAAATGAAAGTACATTACATATAATATGGTTTGACCTATTAATCGTTGGTCTACGTCCACGGACATGACCAACAAACGTAGAACATAGAAAAGAGATAATTAAGCAATATAAAAAATAAGAGAAAATGAAAGTACATTACATATAATATGGTTTGACCTATTAATCGTTGGTCTACGTCCACGGACATGACCTCATCGATGTTTCTTTATTCAATCCTTGATATAAAAAGTACAAAATTAAAGGAGAAATACAAAACACTGGTGAGTGGTGCAGTTGGTTGTGAGTTTTTCTCACAACCAGCTGGCAAGGGTTCGAGTTTTGGTTTGGACATATTTCAACGAGAAAGTCCGGGCTGACACTAGTGGTAATCAGGTTGATGTACTCACTTTCGTGGGACCGTCTGGAGTTCGAGTCTTGGTTTGGACATATTTCAACAAGAAAGTCCGGGCTGACACTAGTGATAGTCAGGTTGATGTATTCACTTTCGTGGAACCGGGTAGTCGGGTTGATGTACTCACTTTCGTGGGACCGTCTGGGATTCGAGTCTTGGTTTGGACATATTTCAACGAGAAAGTCCAGGCTGACACTAGTGATAGTCAGGTTGATGTACTCACTTTCGTGGGACCGTCTGGGGGTAGCCACGTCCGGGATCTAACTCCTTCCCTCCTTTTTTGTTCCATCAAAAAAAAAGAAAAAAGAAAAGAAGTAGAAATACAAGAAATTTTTTTCTATAGGTGTTTTCACTCAAAACAAAATCCCTCGGGATCCCTCCTTATGGTGCTGGGGCATACAACAATGACTGCTCACATGCCTATGTTCAAAAAGAGGTCGAGAAGAGTAAAAAAAAAAAAAAAGCTCCCGAATGAAGTATAACCAAAAAAAAAAAAATGAAGTATAACCACCTTCGAGCCTCCCAACCACTTGATCAATGATCAATGAACGAAATCCCACCAGAAAAACATGGCTGTATAGTCTAAAACCAACTCGGAACAAATTAATAACCGCCGTCCGATCTGCAGCCACGTGAGGCGTCGGATCGTGCAACGATCGCGCTCTGCCCCTGTACACCGCGGTAAACCGCGCGCCCGCCACTCGGTCCAGCGTACGCCGCGACGGGAAAAGCCGCGTGGGCTTGGGCCAGCGGACGCGCGCGCACGCGCTGGGCTCTACGCCTAGGCTCCTCTTCATGGGCTTCATGCAAACATCCCGTTAGGAAAATAACCAACAGATAAAGAAGAAGGAAAAAATAATAATAATAAAATCCACATAATCTTTTGGTTCTCCATTCTTTAAAACTCAAGGAAAAAAAAAAAAAATCAACTGATGCATCTAGATTTTGAGTTTTGATACCACATGAATGAACTATATCCTGGAATCGCTCCGCCTTGCATGGGATCCTAAGGATGCCCTGTTGCCCGTAGCCAAACTCCTGAGCTGCCATCTCGAGCAACGCAACGATGCATGGGTCACTGAGATGCTTGACGTGACTCTCAGCCTCCTCCTCCTCACTCCCCACCATCATCGGCACATACCCCTTAGGAATTCTCTCTAGCAAACGCTGATCATATTGCACCGCCGTCTCCTCCTCCTTTCTTCTCCAACCCATAGCTCTCACACACACCCTCTCTCTCTCTCTTCTCTTTTCTTTCGTTACAAATAGAAGATGAAGTTTAAATGGTCTATGAGCTCCAAACTACTTGGAGATGGGTTTATATGGAATGGAAAACTGGGCCCTTCCAAGTAACCAGCTCTGTCTTAATTTCGCTGAAACGTCGTTGAATGGGACGGCCGTGCTGTTTTTTCTGGACTTAAGTCTTGAGATTTTTAATGGCGGTCAACGGAATTTCGCTGAAACGTCGTTGAATGGGACGGCCGTGGTGTTTTTTCTGGACTTGCGTCTTAGAGATATTTGATGGCGGTCAACGGGGATCCATTGATGCCGTTTTACCATTGGATAAATCTTGGTATAGCTATCTCGCATGCTCCTACTCATCAGATAATGTTCGATTTAAGACACTCAAATTTTTACACTCTCTCCATTCAATAATGAGTACATCAACTTGACACTCCCGCCAGATAATGTTCAATTCAAGACGCTCAGATTTTCACAGTCCCTCCCCACCAAATGATAAGTACGTCAACCTGACACTCACTCACATCAACAGTCGTATGTTGCAGGTTTCAGAAAAATTCCTAACCGCGGGATCATGCCTCGAACCGACGACCTATTGGTAGTGAGGCAATGCCTCTTGTCACGCCCCGAATCCAACATCAGGATCGGCTATGCGACCGGCCGCATGACCCTAGATATCGTCCTAGAGATCATACCAGGCCTATCTTTCGATCCAATATCTATGCAGTGGTAAAGAACAAATTTCACTAGTCATTTCTAGAATTTTTTATAAAAGTTAACGGAGAGGTAAACTTCAACTATAATTTAAGAAAAATCATAAATTGGATTATCACCTAAATCCTAGATCCTCACTAGCTAGTCCCAAAGCCCGACCAATCTTCCAAATCTGTAACAAAGATATAGGAAAATAGGGGATGAGCTACACAGGTTCAGTAAATTATCATCACCTCCAGTAAACAACATAAATATGCCAATAACAAACAAGCATAAACACATCATACAAACAAGATATCCAGCATCAAAATAATATAACCAGTAATACTATGCAAATATGTATACTTAAATGCAATCGACACGACTATGGATGGCCAACCATTACTTTACTCTCCTAGTCCCTCTGACTATGGCCATGATCGGCCCGTGGCTAGCCCCGAAAGATAATAGAGTCCTGACTACACATACCGTATATCGGTCATGTGCCAGTGATCGCCCCACTGGAAGCCCGAAAAGAAACTACTTCTGATATCATACGAGAAAATATGCATCCTCAGCATGTGCCAGCAACTGCCACGCATGGCTAAAAATAAAATAAGGCAACTAGCTCCTGACTACACATACCGTATATCGGTCATGTGCCAATGATCGCTCCACTGGAGGCCCAGAAGGAGACTAGGTCCTCGTGTGATCATAGTCGGACTAGAGAGCATCCACACTAACACAATGCATGCAACCCAATGCAATCCAATGCAGATTAAAATTTACAACATATATTTAATATTTCATAAATACATAACATATTTGGCATATAATACCAAAAGTCAAGATAACTTACCTGAAACTGATTCTATCAGGAACACGCTACTCAACTCTAAATCCTCGATACTCCCATACTGATAAAAGTTCTGATAAAATAAGTCAAATAATTAACCCCTAATCTAAATAAGATAAAAGATTTCTCGATCTGGTCTAGGGCTAAGCTCGATCTAGATATCCATTTAGATCGATCAATGAAAATTGGGTTAATTAATAAGAAAACAGTCTAAATACCTAAATTGACTTCACAATATTTATTTATTTATTTATTTTATTCTTTTCTTCTCTCTCCTCCTTCTCTCCCTTTTTTTTTCCTTTTTTTTTCTTTTCTTCCTCCTTTTTCTTTTTTTCCTTCTTCCCCGACTCCCTTCTATCTCGGCCCGAGCGAGCTTCCCATGACCATCAGAAGCCATGGAAGATGGTCGACGAGGGAGGGAGAGAGCCGGTCAAGGCCGGATGGAGGGAAAGCGGACGACGTCACCGACATAGCCGGTGGCGATCCAATCAATAGAACCCACCCACTCTATCACACAAATCAACAATACTAGGGAGAAGGGATCTTACTAGTGATAGCAAGAACGCCGGCCAAACGGATGCCCCCCAGTCCAACGGTTTCCAATCACCGACCCACTAGCTCGTTGGAGCATTGAGCTTCACCGATGCCATCACTTCCCCTCCCTCTGCTCTCTCTCTTCCACCTTGGCTCGGCCAAGCAAGCCTCCAGCATCCAACATACGGGATCTGAAAGAGGGGAAAGGTCTGTTGGCATGAGGTTGACAGAGAAGAAGGTCGAGGCGACGCGGCCACCGGAGAAGAGGGTGATTCAATAAAATAAATCAGTGATGGGAGAAGGAATTTAAAGAAAAATAAATGAGGAATTTCGTTGCTGTACGGGAAGAACTCGGTTAATCGAGTCCTCCACCCCAACACGACACTCCACCGGCCGGCTCCCTTCCGCAGTCTTCGGCGAACTATACGGAGGGATAAACAGGGGCTCCATCCCCCGTTTCTCTTCCTTTTTTTTTTTCAAAGTTCTGAACTGAAGTCAGTAAGGGCTGCCAACTTTAGCCCAAATCGGCCCAATTTAGCTGGGCTTCATATTCTCCCCTCCTATAAAAAAAATTCGGCCTCGAGATTTTTAAAAAAATCTTAGGTCTTCCAAAACTCAAATATATGTGATCCAATACTTAAAAATACCATTATGTCTAAATTCAGTAATCCCAACAAGAGCCTTCATTCTTTCATCATAATATATTTTAAATTAATTTTAATGTCTTGAGTCCACCACACTTTCGCTGCGCACTCGGATAATTTTTTTTTTCTAAATCCTTTAATTCCATTAGATGATTTTCTGACAAAGATATCATTTTTCATTAGAATCTAAACCAAATTTAACATTTAAATAAAACGAGATCAAAATTATTAAATTTCCTTGTCCTTATTAGGCCTCGAGCATATCACATCAAATTTAAACTCTGACCACTTCCTAAATTTAAAGCCTTTACATAAAATTGTATCATCCATTCAATACATCAATAATTCTAGTCCAAATCCAAACTATTTATGCTTCCCTTAACAATTCAGTTAAATAATTTAGATCAACTATTATCCATAATACTCTTTTAAATAAAATCAATCATATCATTGCTCATAGATCGATCTTGTAATGCTTAGCATCAATTAACAAACCATCTAAAATATTATCCCTCATAGACAAAACCCATATAAGTCTTCCAATATCCTTTTCTTCGCTAAATGAAACATCAATAGTGTTGCCCAGGTGGCTTTCCCAAGAGGGGGTGAATTGAAAATTTAAAAAATTTAAATAGGTATGTGCCCTTTTGAATCTTCTATGGTGTGATAGGTGTTGAGATTTGAATATTTAAAAGCAGAAGCAAGTAAAGAAGAAAAAGCACAATACAAACACATCAAATTTTTAGTGGTTCGGAGCACCTTTGCTCCTACATCTACTATCCAATATACCATTTGAGATTTTCACTATATTCACCACCGGAATACAATCGAATTATTTTACCAGCTTACAATCCAAAATCCAACACTTGGTTTTCAACAGGATCGCTAGGAACCCAACTTGGTTTTGAACAGGATCACCAAGAACCCAACTTGGTTTTGACCGGGCTCACCAAAAATCCTTACACTGTTAGTTTTAAAATAGGATCACTAACAACCCAAACTTGGTTTTTAAACCGGGCTCACCAATAACCCACAAACTCACAAAGAGGTAAGGAAAAAGTAAGCAACTAATGACAAACCCAAGTTGTCTGATGGTTGCAATTGCAGCTCAAGAGAAGCCTTCTTAAATCGGCTTTAATGTACTTTAATGGCTTCTTCTTCCTCAATAAGTGCTTCAAGCTTCTGGTAGGAGTTGTTGAAGACTTGAAGGCAGACTTGAATGTTCTTCTTTGTACTCTCTTGCTCACAAGCTCATTTAATGTTCAATTAAGCATTAGCTTCTTCAAAGGTTATCCAAATCCCTCATTTATAGAGCTTGTACTCTTCTTGGAAGGATATAGTCGTTGTAGATCGTTGGGACTTGATATTTGATCATTTGAGCACTTTTTAAATTCAAAAATGAAGTTCTGGAACTAACCGTTATCGGCCTGAAATCGACGTTCGAGTCAGCTCGGATCCTCAGAGAGTTGATTCTTCGCTCTGGTTGAGTCGGCTCGCCACAATCGAGTCGGCTCGGATCCTCAGTGTCGATGATTCCTCACTCTGGTTGAGTCAACTTGCCTCAGTCAAGTCAGCTTGGATTCTCAGGTCTTCAAAATGGTACTATGGAGGAGTCGGCTCGGGTTTCTTCGAGTCAGCTCTCCCGGCCGTTCTCTCAGAACTGATTTTTCCTAGACTCTGGAGCAGTCGACTCGGATGCCTGAAAGGTCGACTTGGATGCCTAACTGAATGATTGAGTCGGCTTGAACTGCCTTCGGGTTGACTCGCCTATCTGATTCAAGAAATGATGCTCTGGACGAGTTAACTCGGTATCCTTCGAGTCAGCTTGGATCTCTGCATGCCAAAATCCTTCAACCGTGCCAAGAATTAGAGTCGGCTATCTTCATGCGAGTCGGCTCGAGTGAATTTCCAATAAAAACTTCAACTCTTCTCTAGAATTCATCCAGCAACTCTTCAACACTTAAGACTCTTCCCAACTCAACTAATAACAAATTTTAAAAAAATTTAAGCTTGAAAAACACATAGAAGTAACCCTTTTTCATGAATATTATATCAATCTTTCTTTGGGTTCTTCTTTACATGAAACATTTACAATACAACACATAACATATAACAAGGTTGTAGGAGTTGCAATTGGGCATTTAGATCATCCTACAAAAACTTGTGATGCACTTGAAGAGTTGTTAGTAAGGCAAATACATGCTCCAATGTTTTGTTATCATCAAAATCACTCAAAGGGGTCAACAATCTTCCCTTTTTGATGATGACAAAACATCGGGCATGGAAAAACTTTACAATTACATGTATAAATATATTTAAAAATAAATATTAATATGTATGAGTTGTATACTAAGAAAGTATTTGAAATCAATGTATCAGAGCTTGTATATAGACAATGTATCAGAACTTTTGAAATAAGTTCAATATGTATCATAATAAACACTTATCAAAAGCTGTTTTTGCCAGAAATGTATCAGAGTTTTAGGTTGGCAAAAGGTATCAGGTCTTGAGATATCAACAAATGCTCATAGCAAGATCTAATCAAAGCAAATTTGCAAATATTTGAGAGCAAATATAAATGAATTCAAGCCATTTGACAAATTTTTCTCTCCCTTGTTGTATGTTCTGAAAATTTTGAAACAACATGATTTTCATTAAAAAACATTCTTTTTCATTTGTTTCTTCTTCCAATTTTTCCATGCATACATTAACAATACCATTCTCCCCCTTTTTGTCAATAATCAAAAGGTGTTCAATTAAAATTAATCTCCCCTTTTGTTAAGTACATTAATCTTGATTTTTGAAATAGAAAGAGAAGATTATCAAGATTGTTTGAGATAATTTGACTTTCTTAAAGAAATTTTGATAATCTAATTTAAAAATCATTATCACATTCCACAAATCACATTACAAACACAATAAGAAGTAATAAAGGAGATATTTTCATTTCTTTCAAAATGTTCAATACAGCTTACAAAAGGTTGAAAGCAAAAATACAAACATTAGTCTAGTCACTATCACTAGGCTCTTCTATAATAGGTTCTACCTTAATGGGTTCAGATCTACCTAACCAAGATTTAGGTATGCTAGAAGGTCCTCTAGTGCTAGTGGATGTTTCAGGTGGTGGTCTGAAAAAGATATGTTCTGGATCAAATAAATCAGGAGGAACAAAAGGTGGTGGCTGAGTAGACTGAGGTGAAGGCTATCTAAAGTGTGGTGCAGGCTATTTAGGATGAGGTGCAGGCTGACTAGGATGAAGTGCAGGCTGACTAGCTATAGGTCTAGCTGCTCCAAGAGCCTGAATGTCTGAAGATAGTCGGGCTAGAAAAACCCATACAGTGCTCAACTCTGTTTGAATCTTCTTGTTTCCTTCTTGGAGAGCAATGAGCTCACTAGCCTGAGCTTTAGTAAAAGCCTCTGCTTATCCTCTCATTCTTCCAAACTCTGCTATGAGAATTCCCACTCCTTTTGTATAATCATCTTCTATCTTCCTGCTCTGCTCAATAGATCCCATCTTATAGCTCATCTCATGCAACTTAGATTTGAATTCTTTAATGCTATGAGCTACAGTCTATCGGATGTCATCTATTGCTATCTTGAAGGAGTCTGATAATGCCTGTATATTAATCTGTGGCTATGGTATGGCAGACTCAACACCCAGGGACCATCTCCAGTCATTTGATGGTAGATCAAGAGCCTAGATCATGCCAAAAACAGTGCCAAATCAAGCCCAAACTTGTCTGGATCCATCTCAGCCGTCCGATCGATCGGATGGTCCAGATCAACGAGAAACCCCATGGAACATGGTGGACCGTGAGAAATGCCACAAGAATCGATGGGAAACATGGGGAAACGCCCAGGCACGCTGCCACTCCCGCCTGGGCCGAGCCTGCATGCGTGTCGCATGGGCTTGGGCCGCGTGCCTAGGCCTGGGCTCCGTGCACCCGCCCGTGCGTGCCTGGGTCGTGCGCATGGATCGGGCCGGGCTCGGTCCAATCCAGCCTGCGATCCAAATTTTCCTGTTTTTTTTTGGTTTTCTAGGCTTGGTTTTTGGGCTAGGTTGCTGGATAAGGCTCCACGCCTAACAACTCTCCCACTTGGAGACTTAGACACCATATCAGCATCCTCCTGAAAAACAAAACAAAACATTCAAAGCAAAAGTTAGTATCTTGTGCGGTGCCTCCAATCAACTAGCTCCATAGGCCAATTAAGGCCATACACAGTCCCGATTTCTCTGCAGTGACCACCTTTGTCAGCATATCAGCTAGATTCTTTGAGCTCTAAATTTTCTCCAGTGACAGACATCCATCTTTCAATCTCTTGCATTTCTGGCCCAGCAATCAATATATCATCAACATACAAGAGTAATATCATGAAACTGTCTTCGAGTATCTTAAAATAACAGCAATGTTCCTCCTGGCATCTAGCAAAACCATTGTGATCATGAATCCATCAAACTTCTGGTACCATAACCTAGGGGCTTGCTTTAAATCATACAAGCTTTTCCTCGGCTTGCATACTTGATCTTCTTTATCAGGGACCTCGAAGCCAACAGGTTGCTGCATGTAAATATCTTCATCTATTTCACCGTGCAGAAAGGCAATAGTAACATCCAGTTGCTCTAGGTGTAAGTCCTCCGTAGCTACAATGCTCAGAACAACTCAAATCGTAGAGAGCTTGACAACAGGAGAAAAAATCTCAGTATAATCTATACCCTCTTTCTGTTGGAATCC
This sequence comes from Areca catechu, assembly GCA_021397845.1. Classification (NCBI taxonomy): domain Eukaryota; kingdom Viridiplantae; phylum Streptophyta; class Magnoliopsida; order Arecales; family Arecaceae; genus Areca; species Areca catechu. The sequence goes on along the minus strand of CM038051.1, from coordinate 204,703,200 downwards.
TTTCATGACCATCCTCGCCTTGTGTCTCTTATTGCCATTGGGTTCCTCTTTGACCTTGTAGACCTATTTGTTATGCAGTGCTTTCTTTCCATCCGATAGTGTGCTGAGCTCCCACATCTTGTTCTTTATCAAGAACTACATCTCATCCTTAAATCCAGCTCCCACTTGACCGAATCTTCACTCTCCGTGGCTTCATCAAAGCACTTTAGCTCCCCTCCATCTGTCAACAGCAGGTAATGTAGTGAGAGTGAGTACCTTACATGTGGTTTTGGGGTCCTTGCAGATCTTCTCAGTTGAGGTGTCACTGGCTCAGGCTCAGGAACTCTTGCTCCCTCGGTAATGTCCTCCTCAGTGATCTCTTCCAACTCTACTTGCTCTTTCTCCTTGTCTGCATCTTCTACTCTATTTGGAACACCTTGGTCCTTGTACAGGCTTCTCTCATTGAACACCATGTTCTTGCTTCTGATGATTTTTCCATCCTTCTCGCTCCAAAGCTTGTAACCAAAATCATCAGTGCCATAACCAATGAAGAAGCACTTCTTCGACTTTGCATCTAACTTGTCTCTCTTCTCAGCGTTGACATGCACATAGGAGACATAGCCGAAGACCTTCAAGTGAGATAAGTTTGTTGATTTACTTGTCCACTCTTGTTCAGGGATCTTACAATCAAGAAGGATGGAGGGACTTCCATTAATCAGGTAAGCAGTAGTGCTAACTACCTCAGCCCAAAACATCTTGGACAATCCAGCATGGAGCCTCATGCTCCTTGCTCTCTCGTTCAGGGTACAGTTCATATGCTCAGCTATCCCGTTTTGTTGTGGCGTGCTCGGGATAGTCTTCTCCATCTTGATCCCATTAGCTACGCAGAACTCCTTGAACTCAGTACTACTGTACTCGTCTCCATTATCTGACCTTAGATACTTGATTTTCTGTCTAGACTCATTTTTCTCTAAGCTTTTTCACTTCCTGAAAGTGTCAAATACATTAGATTTATTCTATAGAAAATAAACCCATACCTTCCTAGTGGAATCGTCGATAAATGTCACATAATACATTGAGCCTCCAAGGGATGCCACCGGAGAGGGACCTGATGCGGGACTATTTATGCATGCTAATTATTTTTTTGTTATTAGCCATTAAGTTAGAAGTTTGTATCCCGAATTTCAAGCCAAGATATTAAGTAGAAAATTCTATAGAAAATATGAAGCACAGGCATGCAGAAATAAATTCTAAAAGAGAAGAAACATGACCGTCAAGGCTAAGAAGCCCTGGTTAGAACTAGCTCTTTTATAATACTACTACCAGAGAAGTCTAGGGGATGTACCTAGCAGAGATTTGAAGTTTGATCTATGAAAAGTTCACTCTACGCTCTCGGATGCGGCCTGGAAAATAAAGCTATCGATCTTACAGATTCATGGCTTTCAATCTGGTGACCCGAAAGCTAGTCAGATGAAATCCTTGGATTCTTGAACTCTGAGGAACCTGCAAATCACCATTCATGGGTTTGAAAACAAGGAAGAAAAGGATTAGATCTCTGAAAGAAGAAGAAGGGGAAGAGGTTTGAGGATGGCGTCTCAGAGATGAAGAGGGCTGGCGGCTTGTAGGCAGGGCGCAGTGATCACACAGATTCCTGGAGGGATCACACAGATACCCTTAATCACATAGAAATTTACTCAGAATTTTGAGAAAAATTCAAGAGAAAATTCATAACAATTCATAATAATTGATCATTAGTTACAAGAGGATCGAGGGGTGGGGTATTTATAGATGTTTCCATGCCCTCTCCTAGTTAAGATAGGAATACAAAATTTGATAGGGAGAAGGATTACGAAGTGGCTTAGAACTAGGAGTACACAATTTGAGTAGAAATAAAACAAAATCTCCTAGTTAGAAGTGGGTTCTTCTATTTCTTTGACTTGGTCAAGGGGTCTTCTTATGGGCTTGGGCTAGGATGAAATTCTCTTGGGCTACTTTGACTTTTTCACTCCCTGCTGGGCTTGGACTTGGGCACCAACCTTGTTGGACTGGGCTTGGACTTGGGCACCAACCTTGTTGGACTGGGCTTGGAGGGGCGCCAAAGGTAAGAATAGGCTTGAGGGCATCATGGCCTGATAGAATGAGGTTGCCCGAGACTTGGACTTGGGCCTAGGGTGCCACTTCATGAATTCTTGTGGGCTGGTATGCTGGGGTGCTTCTCCTAGAGGACTTGGGCAGCATGAAGGAAGTCCAGATGCTGGGCTGGTGACTTAAGTATGGGTTCAATGGTCCTTCTCTTGAATATGACTCGAATGAAAGTAATTACAGGACTCAAAGGAGCCTAATTGACAAGACTCAAGTAGGCCGAATAATACAAATGGACTCAATTGAACTCAAGACTCAAAGGACTTAGTGAATCAAATCGACTCATATAATTACAGGACTCAAATTGATACAAAATCTCAAAATGACAAACACTCATAATGAACTAACTCAACCAATTTAGTTCAACTGAGCTAAACATAACAAAAAACTTGACTCATAAACCCTAATGGTGCGAGTCGACTCTAAATACAGGACTCAAATGTAACAAGATCTGAAAACAAAATTCAAGGCTCAAATACAGGACTCAAATGGCTAACATAGTAAATTATTAGACTCAGAGATAAAATTTGAATCATGGCTAAGGGACTCAAACTCAAGGACCCATAATGAACTAGGGTTGACCTGATGTCCCCATCAATTCTCCCGGGATAGGAGGAACTCGACCCTGTCGAGTATAGGTTATCTGGTACTGGCAGTAAGTCTGGGTGGAGATACTGTGGGTCCTCTCAAGTAATCCATGAATCACCGGATTCTAGTCGACCTTGCCATCGGACCAGGTAGCGTTGATAGTCACAGCCCTGGGTCATGATAGCTTGATCGTCCAGGATACACTCGATCCATTTTCTTCTCTTAGGCAAATTTAGTGGACACTTAGGTAAGGTTTCTCTCTCAAAGGATGGGTGAGGTCCAAAATCTCACTAGGAATCACTGTCGGTTCCCTATACTCAACCAAGTTCACGATATTGAAGGTAGAGCTAATGCCTAAATCTAAGGCTAGATCAAGCACATAGGCATTGGGTTCCACTTTCTTTATCACTCTAAAGGATTCAACTCTACGAGCATGAAGCTTCTTAACCATAACAGAATTTTTTACATTAAATTCCTTGGCTTTCTTTCAAGAATTAGCCAGTTTTTATAGATTTCATTATTTAAATTATTCTTTTGGCTAATGTCTTGATGCAAATGATGTGCAGAGATCAATGCAGGTGTGGACATATGAATTAGGTTTGGAAACTTATTGGACTCAACACTTAATAGACTCGACTAGGCATTCCTATCAGAAGTAATTTATTAGACTCTTTGGATCTAAACCTAACAGACTATAGGCTCTCCAGGTTTGACCATAGTTTGGCATGCACATGCAAATTTACAATGGACTCCTAGTAAATGCCATAAGGTATACCAAAAATAAAATACAAATCTAACATGCATAATGAATGTATGCAGTATGCTAATCTCAACAAAATGCAATCTAATGATCCTAGAAATGCTGGAGGTTTCTGGAAAGGACAGAAAATAAGAGATGGGTTCAGGATTAGTCTAGTAGGGTAGGGAAAAAGGTTCAGGGTTAGTTGGATAAAGTAGGATATAAAAAGGGGTATCAGAGACTAATCCTAGACTAATGAGGTTGACCTTACAGGATTGAGGTATATCTACGGGGTCTACATAATAGAAGAATGGGTCACTAATCTCGGGGAAGAGATCTTCAATAGGAACTATAGAAGGGGATTCATCCTGAGGGTACTGATAAGCTAAATTCTCAATAAAGTCTTCTGGTTCATGAAATTTAGGACTGGGTTCTATAATTTGGCTTTCTTTTAGTGGCTCCTCAGGTAAGGTTTTAACAATAGTATCTGGGTTCTCTTCCTTTATCTATACTTCCACTACAGGTTCAGTTTGGGTGTGGTCAGGGTCAGCTAACTCTAGATTGGCTTCAGTCTGGGTATGGTCAGGGTCAGCTAATTCTAGGTTGGCTTCTACCTGTGTATTTACTGGGTCAACTAATTATAGGTCTTCTATAAGTAACTCTTCTTCTTCTTCATACTCATCCACTAAGCTCACATCAACTTCATACACTTCCTCTTCAATGTCTTCCTGGTAAACCAATGGGGTGGTATGAGGGGCTTGACTAAGAAAAAATTGACTAATACTAGGCTCATATTTAGGGATACTAATCCTATGAGGTTCAGGTTGACTAGAGGAAACCTAGGGATTAGGGGTTCCTTAAGTTCTTGCTCTATGGATCTTGAGTTTATTGGGCTCATAGAAGGTGGGTGCATAGGTTCTAGAGTCATAGGCTTTGGGCTCAGATTTATAGGTTATGGCTCTCTTATCCTGATCAATGAAATCATGATTGGATTTCCTAGGATTAGGCTCCTAGCATGGGTCAGAGTATGGGGTTATCCTAGGATGAGACTCAGCATGGATCCTAAGGTCAGGCTCAGGCTTAAATCTAGTATAGGGCTTAGGGGTTTTCTCTAGGTTTCCTAATTGGTCTCCTACCTGGTTAAACCTATGGGTTGTTTGGGTAGTTTATTGGATCAATTGGTCAAGTCTATGATTTATCTGGGTATTGCATTGGTCGAACTTGAAGTTCATCTAGGCAAACTAGTTTTGGGATTGGGTGTTGGACTGGTTAATCTGGGTGGTTAATTGGGCAACCATCTATTCATTCATGGATTTTAGAAGAGTTTCAAGATTGGGTTCCATGGTTGAACTAGGTTTGGGCTTAGATTGGTTGTATTGGACTCCTGACCTGGTGGTCATGCAATCATCAAACAAGGTGGTAAGATGCAGTCAAGCACACAAAGTGAAAATATATTACAACTTGCTAGACCTAGAGCCAAAATTGAATAGTTCTACTCAACTTACACTTAACTCAACAGCTAATCCTTCTACTGGCTAGGTAAGAGGTGGGGTGGTTGGAGGCTCTCCCTTCCCGTGACAGAGTCTTAATTAAAAATCACCAGTCCACTTAGGGTGTTTGTCTCTGGACCTCTAGTCTTAGACACCAATTTTCAGCAATAGCTAGGGAATTAGGTGCACTAGTTGGCCCATACAATTCGGACCTGACCTGTTGGTGTCCCTAAGCTCTCTAGAGCAATTAGGTTGCTAATTGATTTTAGTTAAGGCTTGGGTTTTGATGCTGGGTGGTTGTTTTGGGTCCAAGACAGGTGATGAAATCCTGCCATGATCTGAGAGAAAAAATTATTCTTAAAATTGATTAAATGAGATGATGAACACACTATGAGCCCTAATGCAACTAATAACAATCAGAAAAATAAAATATTTTTTGGTCTTTTATGAGATGGCAAATTAAGTTTAAGTGGGTTAAGTTAGCAAACAAAATTTGGACTTGGATGAGGTAGGGTTTGGAAGTTGATTAGGTTTAGTTTGATTAAGTATGCAGAACAGAAATTAGGGTTTGTTTGGAACAGAGTTTGGTTCGGTTTTCGGTGTAGAAAAAAAATCATAAAAATTTTAGAACAAAGGATGATCAGTTACCCGATTGAGATCAAGTTTCTCTTTAAACCAGGGACATGTCTGATATTCTTCAGCTTCCATATCGACTGATTCGACATCTTGATATGAACATCACCTCTCCCCATGATGTCCAAAGGCTCATCATTTGCTAGATAAACCTTTCCAAAATTACCAGCGGTATAATTTCTCATGCATTCTATCTGTGAGGTAGAGTGAAATGAAGCACCAGAGTCTAGGATCCATGACTCCATCGGACTGTCCACACTGAAAAATAAAGCCTCTTCAGTATTTTCAGTCGCTGCATTGACTGACTCTTCCTTCTATCCTTTGTTCTTCCTCATCCAGCAATTTTTTCTGGTGTGCCCCTTCTTACCGTAATGCCAATAGCCATCACCCCTAGGTCTTAACTGGCTCCTCTACTTGGATTTGGATTTCCTGTAGTTGTTGCTATGCCATGCAGTCCTCCCTCTGCCTCCTTGAATTGTCAAGGCAGATCCAGAGCTCCCACTGACTTCTTTTCTCCTGATATCTTTACTGAGAATCAAGTTTCGAACCTCTTCAAATTTTAACTTATTTGATCCACAGGAGCTGCTAACAACTATCACAATTGCACCTCAGCTCTCAAGCAAAGATGATAAGAGGATCAAAGCACGGACTTCATCCTCAAAACTGATGTCGACAGAACTTAACTGACTGGTAATCAAATTAAATTCATTGATATGATCCGTGACAGACGCACTTGCACTCATCTTGAGATTAAACAGACAATGCATAAGATAAACTTTATTGGAGACCGAAGGCTTCTCATACATGTCGCACAGAGCATTCATTAAACCTGTTGTCGTCTTCTCCTCCAGGACATTGAATGCTCATTCTTGGTCAACGTCAGCTGAATAACTTCCAAAGCCTGGCGACCCAGCAAATCCCAATCATTTTGCCACATATCGACAGGTTTTATACTCAATAGTGGTTGATGAAGCTTCTTCTGATACAAATAATCCTCTATCTACATCTTCCAGAAGCCAAAGTCCTTTCCATCAAACATGTCAATCTTAATTTTTCCTTCATCTCCTGCCATTGCTCTCACTGAAACCTGAAGCTCTGATACCAGTTGTTGCAAAACGGATCGTAGTGGAATACGAAATTCACAGAAAAGAAAAGAAAACCTGGCAAAATCACTGCAACAAGCACAACACAGGGGATTATGTGGTTCAGAGACTTTTGCTCCTACGTTCACGGCCGCACAAAATCAAATCTTTATTATAGAAAAGATTTACAGGAAGTTTTACAGGATGCTCATTCCAGCCCTCGAACAGGAGGAAGAAAAGAAGAAAACAAAAAATATTCCAAAAATATCTCTCACCCAAAAATAATTTTGGTGAAAGATCTCTTGTCTCCCTACATTTTTCTCTCTTTCTCTCTCTTTTTCTCTGCATTTTTCTCGCTTGGAAAAGGTCTTCAGGACTTCTATCACGCTCTAAACTATCTCTAGATCGCTCTCTGTGTCTCTACAGGTGCTCTATGGCTTCCTACGGTGACTTCCTGCTTTAAAGAGCCCAAAAATAGGATAAAATATGACTCCTGGTCGCTGTAGAAGATCAAACACCCAGGGACCATCTCCAGCCATTCGATGGTAGATCAAGAGCCTAGATCGTCCAAAAATAGTACCATATCAAGCCCAAACTCGTCCGGATCCATCTTAGCCATCCGATCAATCGATCGGACATTTTAGATCAATGAGAAACCCCGTGGACCTTCATAAATGCCATGGGAACCAGTGGGAAACACGGGGAAATGCCTAGGCATGCTACCGCTCCCGCCTGGGCCGAGCCCGCATGCATGTCGCATGGGCTTGGGCTGCGCATCACGCGCCCGCGCGCTGGGTCGGCCGCGTGCCCAAGTGCCTGGGCCTGGGCTCCATGCGCCCAACCGCGCTCCTGGGCCATGCACGTGGGTCGGGCCGAGCCCGATCCAATCTGGCGTGCGATCCAAATTTTTCTTTTTTTTTTTTTTGGTTTTCTGGGCTTGGTTTTTGGGCTGGGTTGCTAGATAAGGCTCCATGCCCAACACCCATTGGCTGAGTTGATGCAATAAACACCAGCCATCTCAAAGGACACGGGTTGTATCTTTTACGCGAATAAATTGTTGATCTTTTTTCATGATATTAATCATTTGATGGTATAAAACAAACTCATGTACAGCAATCAAAGCATCCAATATTTTTCTTTTATATGCATAACTTTCAAAGTCTTATTTTGCACCATCCAATCATTGATGTCATCAAAAAAAAAATCAATCCTTCCTTTGAAGAAGATACAACCTGGACCCCATCTCCAATAGATGAAAACCTACCCGGGAAAGCACAAGGACCATATAAGATGTAGAAATGGATCTAGAATAGGAGTTTCCACCAACATAAAGAAGAGAATTTTGAAAATATTTTTAATAACATGAAAAAAATTTGAAAATGTTATGTTGCATTATCCTGTGTTTCAGTGCTAATATCGCCCGAGTTGATAAAAGTTAGGGATAATTTAGACCGACCTAAATGGAAGGTAATGTCATTCACCAAGGTGCATCTATCATCCAAGCTTGCTACAAATATTAATAACTTGTGCTTCGCTGCTGGTCTTGATAGGAGGATCATCAGCTTGGGGGCGTGTCCCAAGCTGTCCTGGAAGTTTCCAGGGGATTTCTGGGATTTTTTCCAGGAACCATCTGAGTCAATTTGGATCACAGCATGTTGGGTCAGGGGATTTTGATCCAAGGATTAGTGTTTTTATATGGGTTTAAAGGAGGAGTTTTTTTGAGAAATTGTAACATAACCCAATTGGGTTATGGGGTTGGGTCCAGATTTGTTAAATTTGTTAGGATGTTAGCCAGTTGGTTGGTTAGTTGATTAGTTGTAACCAATTAGGAAACCCAACCATGTGATGTGTCTTAATCAGTTTGTTATTGGCCCAAGACAAGTCCTAACCGTCCATGTGATTGAGTTCTAAAAAGATTTAAGAAGTTGTTGCAGTCCAATAAGAAGTCCAAGTGGTTGACGCCCAAGGAGACAAGAAGTTCACCGCCCCATGTGCTATAAATAAGAGGAATGTGGCATGCGGTTTGTTGTGTCCAAAAGAGGCCGACCCTTTGGGGTCTGGTCCGGTCTCATGATCCTGGTCTTGGACTGTGAGGGCTTGAGGATGCCCCTTGGGGTGTGGACCGTGGGGAGACTTTCTTGGTTTTAGAGAGGGCCATGGTGTTGGGCTACAGAAAGGTGCACGTGAGGGAAATATCATGTGGAGGGCTTGTATCATGATGGTATTTCATGTGGCTTTGAAGAAGGGACGCACGTTGAGGTATTCTTCGTGCATGGCGTACGTGGATTCTTAGGGCATGAGGCCTGCAAGAGAGAAGACGTGTGGGACAGTGAGAAGCTTCTGGATTTTCAGAAGGGCTGTCGAGTGCTGTCTTATTTATTGTAACAAGATTCTTCTTCAAAGGAATAAAGCAATCTCTCTTTTTCTTCTACATCTCTTCTTCTTATCTGTTTATGATATTGAATCCAAGAACAGGTTGTTGGACTGTATCCTTCCATGTTGCATCCGTTGTCTTCTGCTGCATATAGGCGCTGGTCCGGATCTCCCAACAATTGGTATCAGTGCTTGAAGTTTTTTTCAACAACTGGTATCAGAGCTTGGTTTGAGCCATTGTTCGAGCGAAAGTGGAGCAATTTCAGAGTCGCTGGTTTGAAGGTGGAAGAGGAGGATTTAAAGAGTATATCGAGGCAGGTGGAGTTGTATGTGGGTATGGTATCCCGCGTGGATGGAGAAAGGAAAAGCCCAGATTTTTCAAGTTCATCGAAGTACATCAGCAGAGACGGTGCCAAGGGCAACTCAGGAAAACAAGAGACAGTCTCAGGAAGCGCCAGGGGTATCGGGCAGTCTGGAGTATCCCGGTATGATGGCATTGGCCTAGGGACAGAGACTGGAGCTGATGGAGATGGCAGCTCAGAGAGATCGAGGACAGGTCTCAGGGTGCGCCAGAAACATCATGCAGCCGGGAGACAAGCTGGCACATGATGGAGCAGCCAGGTGGAGATGGATGCTGGGTTCAGTCGCTAGGTTAGCATAAGAGTTGGGATGAGCTCTTGGTTTCGGAGGAGCATGCGGGTTGCAGTGTGTTGCTGATCTCGCCACCGTGGCCTGTAGCTTCAGAGCTGGTACCGGACTCGGACCGTCTCACCTCGAGGACTCCGAGCTCCCGATCCTGCAAAACAAGGTCAGAAACCCTGGTCGGGGGTCCCAGCAAGGGAGCTCCGATGATCAAGTTAGAAAACGGCGAGATGGAACAGAAACCCTAAGGTGGGCCCCCGAAGGAGTCCTAGGCTTAGAGATGATCTTAGCAAAAGAGGTCTTTGAAAGAGTGAAAATTTGGCCGAGCTCCTTCACCGAGCTTGTGCCGAGGGACCCCTCTCGGGACCTTGGCTCCTACTCTTGGTGCTTTTCTTTCTCCCAGCCTCTTTTTCACTTACCTGGTTATCCGCTCTTCCCATCCTTTTATCCCATCACACTGCCTCCGGCCTCCCGCCCCTGGGAGGCTTCCTCTCCGCTTTCACCTTTTCCTCTTTTTCTCTCTCTTTTCCCTTTCCTCTTCGGGTCCAGGAACCCGGTGGCCTCCTTGTCTTGCTTGCTGAGCTCAGCGAGAAAAGGAGAGAGGGAGGACACCGGCCCGGCCTTGGGCCGAGCGTGAGCGCTCTCCTTCCCAGGCGTTGACAACGTCCGTAGCTGGCTCCTATCTGCCAGGACTCCGCTTCTTGGTTGCAGAACCCATCGGGCTGATGTAAACGAGGTTTCGCGCGTCACTGCCAACCATACCGGCGCTCCTCGCGAGGTACGGCGCGCGCTGCCTGAGTGGTGGTCTCGAAACTCGTGCCCCTGCTTCCCGGCGGCCTCAACACGCAGGGCCGGCTTCGACCGAGGTGGACCCCTCCTGGGCGGACACCTGGCGGAGCGGTAGAGGAGTGCTCGACTTCAGCCGAGGTGGACCCGTGTCCGGGCGCCATCTGGCGAAGGAGTAGGAAGGCTCGGCTCAACCTCGGCCGAGGTGGAACCGTCTCCGGGCGCCACCTGGCGAGAGAGCAAGGGGCTGCCGGCTTCGGCTGAGGTGGACCCCTCCTGAGCGGACACCTGGTGGAGCAGCAGAGGAGCGCTCGACTTCGGTCGAGGTGGACCCGTGCCCGGGCGCCATCTGGCGAAGGAGCAGGAAGGCCCGGCTCGACCTCGGCCGAGGTGGAACCGTTTCTGGGCGCCACCTGGCGAGGGAGCAAGGGGCAGCTGGCTTCGGTCGAGGTGGACCCCTCCTAGGCGGACACCTGGCGGAGCGGCAAAGAAGCGCTCGACTTTGGCCGAGGTGGACCCATGTCCGGGCGCCACCCGGCGAAGGAGTAGGAAGGCCCGGCTGGACCTCGGCTGAGGTGGAACCGTCTCTGGGCGCCACCTGGCGAGGGAGCAAGGGGCAGCCGGCTTCGGCCGAGGTGGACCCCTCTTGGGCGGACACCTGGCGGAGCGGTAGAGGAGCGCTCGACTTCGACCGAGGTGGACCCGTGTCCGGGCGCCACCCGGCGAAGGAGCAGGAAGGCCCGGCTCGACCTCGGCCGAGGTGGAACCGTCTTTGGGCGCCACCTGGCGAGGGAGCAAGGGGCAGCCGGCTTCGGCCGAGGTGGGCCCCTCCTGGGCGGACACCTGGCGGAGCGGCAGAGGGGCGCTCGACTTCGGCCGAGGTGGACCCGTGTCCGGGCGCCATCTGGCAAAGGAGCAGGAAGGCCCGGCTCGACCTCGGTCGAGGTGGAACCGTCTCTGGGCGCCACCTGGCGAGGGAGCAATGGGCAGCTGGCTTCGGCCGAGGTGGGCCCCTCTTGGGCGGACACCTGGCGGAGAGGCAGAGGAGCGCTCGACTTCGACCGAGGTGGACCCGTGTCCGGGCGCCACCAGGCGAAGGAGCAGGAAGGCCCGGCTCGACCTCGGCCGAGGTGGAACCGTCTCTGGGTGCCACCTGGCGAGGGAGCAAGGGGCAGCCGGCTTCGACCGAGGCGGGCCCCTCTTGGGCGGACACCTGGCGGAGCGGTAGAGGAGTGCTCGACTTCGGCCACAGTAGACCCGCATTCGACCGTTCCTTTTCGGATCACGCCCGATGGAACCTGAGACACGCCACATCATCGTAACGGCCATATCAGTTGCCCCCCATCCCCTCGTTCTGCTAAGGCATCGTGGCTCGGAATGTGGGGATTTAATGCGGAGATGACGTAGGGAAGGCGAAGATCTCGCGCCATAATTGCCACGATCCTCGTCGCCGTTCCTTGTTATGCCCGAGGTCCTATGAGAGGTTGCCACGCGTCGCATTTCCGGCGGCACTTAATGCGTTGTTTCAAAAATGAGGCCGTTTCCATTGAACTGAAGCGTCGATGTCGGGCGTGCGTCCATGCGGCATCCATCAGGTGGTCCGGAACGGAATGAGGGGTACAGCCGCTATCGATCGAATTTGAAAAGGAGGGGAACTTTCCAGAAACGAAGCCCTTCCACTTTCTCGCGCTCCGCCGGCGGTTGCAGTGGGCTATCCTTCACCTCCCAGGGTTGCCACTCCTTTTGCACGAAGTATTTCAATGAGTGCCCACGTCTTCTTCCTCCTTCCGTCCCTCGGCCTTAGCAATTTTTTCTACACCCTTTCTTTCCCCATGGCGCGTCGTCGTCATGTTTTTTCTAATCCGGACGAGGTCGGTCCATCCCGGCCGAGGACTCCATCGTCTTCTTCCTTGGAAGGGGAGGTGATCCCGGACGAGATCCGCAGTCGGCTCCAGCCTGGGGGTGTAACCATAGGCGTCCCTAGGGGTCCTAGGTCTCCTCCTGTAGTTTCCGCCCATCCGATTTCTTCTCTTCCTCCTCCGGCCATCTCTCCTGCTGGTCCTTCCGGTCACGTCTCAACGATGACCGAAGGTGACCTCTCCTTGCTCCGGGAAGTCTATGGTATCCCGGAGTCGATCCGTCTTTCTCTCCCGTGGCCCGGGGATCGTGTGACCTTAAGCAGCCCCGGGCGAGTAGCCTTCTACGAGGACTTCCTCCTTGGGGGTCTTCGGTTCCCCCTGCATCTTTTCTTCCTCTCCTTTCTCAGTCACTACCGCTTGGTCCCGGCCCAGTTGGCTCCAAATGCCATCCGGGTCATTTTTGCCTTCATAGTCTTCTGCCACTTCCATTGGTTTGTCGCCCGCTTCTCTCTCTTCATGGCTCTTTTCATCCTGAAGCGCTATTCCACCGATGATGGCTGGTGGTACATCTCACCTCGGCCTAGGTGCCTCAGGTTCGACCTCCCTTCATCTATCAAGGGCTGGAAGAACCGGTTCTTTTTTTTCTCGGTCGAGGACGTCGACTGGGCCTGGAGCGAGCCGGACCGGTCTCCGAACCGGAACTCCAAAGTCGAGCCGGCGGACCAAGAGGTCTATTCCCTGCTGCTGAGCGATGCGGTCCCGACACTCGATGTTTTGCTCTCGGAGCAGAACTTATTCGAGGCGGGAATCAGTCCCATCCGGGAGCTGGGTGAGGCTCGGGCTTCCTTTCTACCTCGTACTCCCCCCTTCTCCCTCTTCTTTCCTTTTTAACTGGCCTGACTGACCTCCACTTCCTTCCAGGTATGAAGTTTTCTCTGGAGAACCTGTTGGAGGGCGCCGCGCAGAGGGACATTGCCAAGGGAAATAAGCCCGCGGCGAAGAGGGCTCGTACCGAGGCGAGCCGGGAGGTCGCGCCGATCCCCACCTCCGGTCCAGTGACGGTAGCTCCCGCATCCAGGCCACCTCGAGCCCGGGCGCCCGACATCCCTGTTGTCGATCTCGACAGGGCTGCAAAAGAGGGGGGGCCAGCCCCCTCCCGGGCAGCGTCTTCTTCAGTCACCGTCCCGACTGCACCCACGGTGGCTCCAGCTGCTCCGTCGGTGGCCGTTCTGCCCGGCGAGGGGATGGTCGCCTCTGCTGCTGCCGACCCGTCTGCCCCGCCGCCAAATCTCACCAGCCAGTGCTCCGTGATCCATGATCAGGGCCTCGCGGAGAAGGTCATGGAGTTTGCCTGCACCTCCCGGGACTGCCGACTGAGGGGCGGCCGGGATTACAGTGACTCCCTGCTCGAAATCCTTTCGCAGCTTTTCACGGTAAGTCCCGAGCTCGGGGTCCTCGCAGGGTACGCCAAGAAAGATGCCGAGAAGGAGGAAAAGCTCGGCAAGCTCATAGCCGACATGAAAGACCTCATGGAGAAAGGGGTCGAGCTGCGGGGGAATGACCAGGTCCTCCGATCTGACCTGGCGCGCGCCGAGGGGCGCATCAAGAAGCTGAAGACCTCCCTATCCGAGGAGAAGATCTCGAGCCAGCGCCGCACAGAGAAGGACGCGGTGGAGAAGGCTCGACTTCGAGCTCAGTCCCGGTCGCTGGAGTGCCGGGTGGAGGAGGTCCGGAAAGAGCTGAACGCAGCCAAGGAGAAGAGCTCCTACGTCAATAGGCTGCTGGAAGCGTCAAAGCAGGAGGCACAGGAGGCTGTCCCGAAGTTCCGGGCCTCCGAGGAGTACATCACGGAGGTTCGGGAGGCTGTCGTGGACTCCTTTTTGAAGGGGTTCCAGGTATGCCGGGAGAAGGTGAGCTCCTTCTACCCCGAGCTCGACCTCAGCAGGGTAGTCCTCGGTGGCAGGAGGCAAGAGCCTAGCGGAGAGGCTCCAGCAGCAGCAGGCGACAAGGCTGCAACTCTAGAAAAGCCCCCCGAGCAGCCACCCGTCGACGGCGCAGGTGGAGAGTGTGCACCCCCGCCCGAGGATAGTGCCACCGTGCCGAAGTAGCTCCCCCGGCCCCGCGGACTTATTCCTTTTTCTTCTTTTCTTTTATGTTTCCTTCTTGTATCTCTACTTTCTTGTATCTCTTTTTCTCTTCTTTTTTTTTTTTTGAGGACTCCCGGCCTGTCGGGACTCCTTCACTGTAATCCCATTTCCAAGTTAATGAAATCCCTTATTTGCCAGATCTCGGCTTTGTTCTCTCTTTCTTCTCTTCTTCTTTTTTTTTTTGGAACCGAATGTTGGTTTCGGGCGCTGGGACTAAGTCCTGTGGTGTGCTCCGAGCTGAGCTCGCGGATAGTCTGAGTCCTATCCATCATTTAGATCGAAGTTCAGAACTTCCGGGCTGGACGCCGTTGGAGCAGGCTTTGCACGAGCCTGCGCGGCTTGCCGGCCTGCCCTCTAGGACTGCGTGGGTGAGCTTGGCTCTACCCCGCCTTCCGGACTGAAGTCCGAGACTTCCAGACTAAATCCTGGGGCAACAGGCTTTATCCGAGCCCTGCGCGGCTTGCCGGGCTGTTCTCCATGATCGCATGGGTGAGCTTGGCTCTGCCCTGCCTTCCGGACCGAAGTCCGGGACTTCCGGACTGAACCCCGGGGCCGCAGGCTTTATCCGAGCCCTGCACGACTTGCCAGACTGTTCTCCGTGATCTCATGGGCGAGCTTGGCTCTGCTCCACCTTCCGGACCGAAGTCCGGGACTTCCGGACTGAACCCCGGGGCTGCAGGCTTTATTCGAGCCCTGCGTGGCTTGCCGGGCTGTTCTCCGTGATCGCGTGGATGAGTTTGGCTCTGCCCCGCCTTTCGGACCGAAGTCCGGGACCTATGGCCTTCTCAGGCCTTCGGCCACACTCGTGTTCGCTGAACTCAGAGTTAAGTGGCTCTCTTCCTGCGAGGTGAGAAGAAGTATTTGGAATAAAAGGATTTCATTGCAGGAGTTCGAAGAACCTTACATTATTGGTAATACATCCTCAAGTTTGAGGCATTCCAGGTCCGAGGAAATCTGGACCCTCCTAGCTCCTCCAGGTAGTAGGCCCCGTGAGGGAGAACTTCTGCCACCCTGTAAGGGCCTTCCCAATTCGGGGAGAGCTTCCTGCACTCCCGTGGCTGGGAAGCTTCTGCCCGCCGGAGCACCAGATTTCCTGACGAAAGGACTTCGGTCGCACCCGGGAGTTGTAGTACTTGGCCACTCGCTGCCTGTACGCCGCCATCCGGACTCGAGCCTTGTACCTTGTCTCCTCAATGAGGTCCAGGTTCAGCAGCATCCTGGCGGGATTCTCCACTTCATCGTACTGCTCCACGCGCAAGGTGGGTAGGCTGAGCTCTATCGGGATAACCGCTTCGGCTCCGAAGACGAGGTTGAATGGGGTCTCGTCGGTGGCCGTCCTCGGGATGGTGTGGTACGCCCACAGGATGCTCGAGAGCTCTTCCGCCCATCTGCCCTTGGCCTGGTCCAGCCTTGTCCGAAGGCCCTGCAAGATAGTCCTATTCGTTACCTCGGCCTCTCCATTTGTCTGTGGATGCGCCACCGAGGTGAAGCGATGTTGGATGCCGAGGTCGTTGCAGAATTCTTCAAACTCCCGACAGTCGAACTGACGTCCGTTATCGGTGATATGGTATGGGGTAGACCAAAACGGTAAATGATTGACTTCCAGAGAAACTTGGCGATGTTTGCCTCCGAGATCCGGGCTAGGGGTTCGCCCTCGACCCACTTCGTGAAGTAGTCGATGGCCATGATCAAAAACTTCCGCTGTCTGGACGCCGGGGGAAAGGGTCCTAAGAGATCCATCCCCCACTGAGCGAATGGCCACGGAGCTGAGAGCGGGAAAGTGGAGTGGAGGGCTGCCGCTGCACCACGGCGTGCCGCTGGCACCGATCACATATCTTCATGAAGTCGGCGGCATCCTCCTTCATTGTTTCCCAGAAATAACCTTGGCAGAGGGCCTTGTACGCCAGTGTTCTGCCCCTCACATGGTTCCCGCAGATGCCCTCATGGATTTCCTAGAGTACGAGTACGGCCTCCGCGGGTCTCAGGCACTTGAGGAGGGGGTAGGAGTAGGACCTCCGATACAGTTGTCCATCCATCAAGACGAACCGCGCGGCCTTCTTCTTGATAAGGCGAGCCACTGCGCAGTCCTCCGGCAAGGTGCCGCTGGTAATGTACTCGGCGTACTTATCCATCCAGCTGGGCTCTCGGCTGACCTGTTGGACCTCCAAAGGGGCCTCGTAGCTCGGGCCTTAAGACGCTCAACATAAGCACGGCCCAACAACGAGTCCGGCAGGGTTGCCAGTCAGGAGAGTGCGTCCGCGCAAGCATTTTCCCCGCGGGGTATATGGGAGATGCTGA
This sequence comes from Areca catechu, assembly GCA_021397845.1. Lineage (NCBI taxonomy): Eukaryota > Viridiplantae > Streptophyta > Magnoliopsida > Arecales > Arecaceae > Areca > Areca catechu. The sequence continues at coordinate 204,686,442 of CM038051.1, read as the reverse complement.
AGCATCGAAATTCGACCGCGCTCGTTTTCACGAGCTCCAGGTATTTCGCCATTTGAGGGTCCCGCGCGCCGTACTCTCCGAAAATCTATTCGGCCACCAGCTACGAATTAGTGAAGGCCTTGAGGTTGGCCACGCCCAACTCGCGGGACACTCTCAGCCCCGCGAGGAGCGCCTCGTACTCTGCCTGGTTGTTAGTTGCGGTGAACTGGAAATAGAGTACACATTCATCGATGACCCCCTCGCCATTGGCGAGGATGAGACCGGCTCCGCTCTCGCTGGAGTTCGAGGCTCCGTCCACATGAAGGATCCACACGTCCTCCTCGGGTCCTGGTTCCAACTGCGATCCGGAGGGTCTTCTTCCATCCCCTTGCCCAGGCCTGCGCACTCGACCAAGAAGTCAGCGAGCACTTGCGCCTTCATGGCCGACCTTGATCGATAAGTGATATCAAACTCGCTGAGCTTGAGTGCCCACTTCGCCAATCGCCCGGATGTATCGGGTCGGCTGAGTATCACTTTCAGCGGCTGATCCGTCAGGACGGCAATGGGATGTGCTTGGAAATAGGGCCTGAGGCACTGGGCAGACATTATTAATACAAAAATGAGTTTTTCAGACCGGGAATACCTGAGCTCCGCATCGCGAAGGAGTTTGCTCGTGTAGTACACCGACCTCTGAATTCCCTGGTCGTCGGTCCGAACTAGGACCGAACTGACGGCCTCCGAGGTGACCGCTAGGTACAGGATGAGCTCCTCTCATTCTTCGGGCATGGAGAGCAGTGGCGGCGATGCAAGCGTCTTCTTCAGCTCGTCAAACGCCTCCTGGCACTCCTCGGTCCAGGTGAAGTCATTCATCTTCCTCAGCACTTTGAAGAAAGGCAGGCAGCGGTTGGCCGACCTCGAGATAAACCGACTCAGGGCGGCTATCCGGCCGGTGAGTCGCTGCACTTGCTTCTTGGAGGTGGGCTGCTCCATGTCCAAAATGGCATGGACCTTTTCTGGGTTGGCCTCTATCCCTCTTTGGATCACCATGAACCCTAAGAATTTCCCGGCGGAGATGCCGAAGGCGCACTTCACCGGGTTCAGCTTAATCTGGTGAAGTCGGAGGTTGCCGAAGGTCTCCGCCAGGTCGCCAACATGATCTGAAAGAGGCTTGCTCATTACCAGCATGTCATCCACGTACACCTGCATGTTGCGGCCGATTTGATCCTTGAAGACTTTGTTGACCAGTCGCTGGTACGTGGCCCCGGCGTTCTTGAGGCCAAATGGCATCATCTTGTAACAGTAAGTTTCGCGATCGGTGACGAAAGCGGTGTGTTCTTCGTCCTCCGGGTGCATTCGAATCTGGTTGTACCCGGAGAAGGCATCCATGAAAGAGAGGAGGCGATGCCCTGAAGTGGTGTCCACCAACTGGTCAATCTTCGGAAGAGGGAAACTGTCCTTCGGGCAAGCTCAGTTGAGGTCGGTGTAATCCACGCAGATCCTCCACTTGCCACTACTCTTCTTCACCATGACCACATTCGCTAGCCAACTGGGATATTGTACTTCCCGCACAAAGCCGGTGGTGAGGAGCTTCTCTACTTCTTCATTAATGGCCTTCTGCCTTTCTGCAGCGAAGCTCCTCTTCTTCTGGCAGACCAGGCGACACCCCGGGTCAACATTTAGCCTGTGGGTGATGACTTCAGAGGGGATGCCCGGCATGTCAGCTGTGGACCAGGCAAACACATCCGCATTCGCGCGGAGGAAATCCAGGAGGCGGGCCTGCTCTTCTTCTGGGAGCTGGGTCCCCACATGCACAGTCTTCTGAGGGTCCGAACCAAGGGGATACGTCAACAGGTGTTCCACGGGTCATCCCTTGGGTTCCTTCTCCCTTAAGTCGAGGTCATCGACGTCGGAGCCGAGCTCGGTGCCTCGGGCACCCGGGACCGCCTGAAGGCAATGCTGGACGGGCTGGGTTGTCCCCCTCATCACCCTAGTCCCAGAGCCTGTGGGGAACTGTACTAGCAACCGCTTCGTGGAAATCACGGCGTCCAGCTGGTTGAGCCCCGGTCGACCAAGGATCGCATTATAAGGTAAGGGGAGCTTGACGACGGTAAACGTCATCATGACGGTAGTCTGCTGAGGTGGGGATCCAGCGATGACAGGGAGAGTAATCTCCCCTTCAACCCCCACCGAGTCCCGGGTAAAGCCCACAAGAGGGGTGTGCACCGGCCTTAACTGATCATGAGACAGATTCATTCGGGAGAAAGCATCGTAAAAAAGCACGTCAGTAGAGCTCCCACTATCTACCATAATGCGATGTACAGGATGCTTTGCGATGGTCATATTGACGACCACTGCATCATTATTTACATTCTTGTTTTCATTCCCCTTCTCAAAGGGGGATATATCCTCCGGGTCTCCCACCTCCCAGGCTCTCTTCGCCGCATGCCCGATTCCCCAAGAGATCATGCCCACCGGCTTCTTCGTCGGGCGATTATCGATCGCAGGGACCGGGGGAAGGGCTGCGAGCGGCTGTCCCTCCGCCGAGGCTTCGTTCCTCACGAACTTCCTGAGGTAGCCTCTTTTAATCAGCTCCTCGATTTCTCGCTTCAGATTGCGGCACTCCTCCATGTCGTGGTCGTGCTCGCGGTGGAACTGACAGTATTTTGACTTGTCGCGGGTGTTCCTTGGGTTCTAGGGAGGAGGTCGGCGAAGGCAGTGATCACCCTCAATCTCCATGAGGATCTTCATTCTGGGAGCAAGGAGATGGGTGAAACTTCGCTCCGGGGTGGCTTCGCCCTTCGGCTTCGGGCCTGGACGGGGGTCAGCAGGTGGCCCGGGCCTCCAGGTCCCGGGAACATCTCTCGGGGCTGGCTTCTTCAAGGACCTCCCATCCAGCTCCCGCCGGGTGCGATCGGCCTCCTCCGCTCGGATGTACTTGTGGACATGGAGGAGGATCTCGGAATACGTCTTGGGGGGTTTCTTGTCTAGGGAATAAGTCAAGCGGGACGTCTTGAGCCCGCGCTTCAATGCCAGCATGGCAACGGGCTCGTCCAGACTGTAGATTTCCAAGGCAGCGATCTTGAAGCGGGTAATATAGTCCCGAAGCAGCTCCTGGCCCTACTGGCGGATGGAGAAGAGGCTGTCCACCTCTCTTGGCACCTTCCGACAAGCATCGAAGTATGCCACGAACCTCCTTCCAACTGATGGAATGAGCAAATAGATTCGGGCTCGAGGCGGGTGAACCAGACTCGAGCAGCCTTCCGGAGGGTAGCGGGGAAGGCGATGCATAGAAGAGCGTCCGTGGCCCCCTGGACCCTCATGAGAGCCTTGTAGCTCTCCAGATGGTCCAAGGGGTCGGTGGTCCCATCGTAGGGATCCACCTGCAGCATGCGGAACCGACTCGGAATCGGCTCCTCTTGGATTTCCTGGGAGAAGGGTAGCCGGGAGTCATAGCCCGTCGGGTCCGCCGAGGAGTTCTGCAGGTCAACAAATCGGTGGGCGAACTCAGCCAGCTTGTGCTCGTGCTCCTCCAAGCGCCTCTCGGCCTGGCACCTGATGGCCTCGTCAGTGGAATCTTCCATCGAGGCCGCTGGCGAAGGGGGCGCCAATCGATCTCGGTAGGGGGCTTTGCCCCGACGTCGCCCATTGCGGTGCGCCATCCCGGCATCGTTGGCCGGGGATCGACTCTCGTGATCCGCCGAACCAGAGTAATTCCTCTTCGTGGGGGTTTGGTGGCTCCGGTGGGGGTTGGAGACTGCTTGCGGTTGAGAGGGCCTACCCTAAATGGGGTGAAGGCTTCCGTGGGGCCTCGCGGCCCGAGCCACGGGGGTCCCTGGCTGGGGCTGTGTGGCCAGGGATCACTGCTGGTGTTGTAGCTACCGAACTGCTGTGGTCAGGGTTTGCAGTTGTTGGATGACAGCTACGAAAGGTCCATCCACCGAGGTCGGCTGTGGAGGAAGAGGAGGTGGAGCAGGAAGCTCCCTCTCCGGGCTACGCGGCCCCTGAGGGGAAGGGACTTCCCCTACTCGACTGGTGGACGCTTCGCGCCTGCGTGTGACCACCATGGTCGGAGCGCATTTTGTCCCATGGAGAGCTAGCTCGCGCTGGGGTTGTTGTCTTGCCCCCCCTACCTGGTGCGCCAATCTGTTGCCGATCTCGCCGCCGTGGCCTGTAGCTTCAGAGCTGGTACCGGACTCGGACCGTCTCACCTCGAGGACTCCGAGCTTCCGATCCTGCAAAACAAGGTCAGAAACCCTGGCCGAGGGTCCCGGCAAGGGAGCTCCGACGATCAAGTTAGAAAATGGCGAGATGGAACAGAAACCCTAAGGTGGGCCCCCGAAGAAGTCCCAGGCTTAGAGATGATCTTAGCAAAAGAGGTCTTTGAAAGAGTGAAAATTTGGTCGAGCTCCTTCACCGAGCTTGCACCGAGGGACCCCTCTCAGGACCTTGGCTCCTACTCTTGGTGCTTTTCTTTCTCCCAGCCTCTTTTTCACTTACCTGGTTATTCGCTCTTCCCATCCTTTTATCCCATCACACTGCCTCCGGCCTCCCACCCCTGGGAGGCTTCCTCTCCGCTTTCACCTTTTCCTCTCGCTCTCTCTTTTCCCTTTCCCCTTCGGGTCCATGAACCCGGTGGCCTCCTTGTCTTGCTTGCTGAGCCCAGCGAGAAAAGGGGAGAGGGAGGACACCGGCCAGGCCTTGGGCCGAGCGCGAGCGCTCTCCTTCCTAGGCATTGACAACGTCCGTTGCTGGCTCCTATCTGCCAGGACTCCGCTTCTCGGTTGCGGAACCCATCGGGCTGATGTAAACGAGGTTTCGCGCGTCACTGCCGACCGTACCGGCGCTCCTCGCGAGGTACGGCGCGCGCTGCCCGAGTGGTGGTCTCGAAACTCGTGCCCCTGCTTCCCGGTGGCCTCACCACGCAGGGCCGGCTTTGACCGAGGTGGACCCCTCCTAGGCGGACACCTGGCGGAGCGGCAGAGGAGTGCTCGACTTCGACCGAGGTGGAACCGTGTCCGGGCGCCATCTGGCGAAGGAGCAGGAAGGCCCGGCTCGATCTCGGCCTAGGTGGAACTGTCTCCGGGCGCCACCTGGTGAGGGAGCAAGGGGCCGCCGGCTTCGGCCGAGGTGGACCCCTCCTAGGCGAACACCTGGCGGAGCGGCAGAGGAGCGCTCGACTTCGACCGAGGTGGACCCATGCCCGGGCGCCATCTGGCAAAGGAGCAGGAAGGCCCAGCTCGACTTCGACCGAGGTGGACCCGTGTCCGGGCGCCATCTGGCGAAGGAGCAGGAAGGCCCGGCTCGACCTCGGCTGAGGTGGAACCATCTCCGGGCGCCACCTGGCGAGGGAGCAAGGGGCCGCCGGCTTCGACCGAGGTGGACCCCTCCTGGGCGGACACCTGGCGGAGCAGCAAAGGAGCACTCGACTTCGGTCGAGGTGGACTCGTGTTCGGGCGCCATCTGGCGAAGGAGCAGGAAGGCCCGGCTCGACCTCGGCCGAGGTGGAACCATCTCTAGGCACCACCTGGCGAGAGAGCAAGGGGCAACCAGCTTCGGCCGAGGTGGACCCCTCCTGGAAGGACACCTGGCGGAGCGGCAGAGGAGCGCTCGACTTCGGTCAAGGTGGACCCGTGTCCGGGCGCCACCCGGCGAAGGAGCAAGAAGGCCCGGCTCGACCTCGGCCGAGGTGGAACCGTCTCTGGGCGCCACCTGGCGAGGGAGCAAGGGGCAACCGGCTTCGGCTGAGGTGGACCCCTCCTGCGCAGACACCTGGCGGAGCGACAGAGGAGCGCTCGACTTCGACCAAGGTGGACCCGTGTCCGGGCGCCATCTGGCGAAGGAGCAGGAAGGCCCGGCTCGACCTCGGCCAAGGTGGAACCGTCTCCGGGCGCCACCTGACGAGGGAGCAAGGGGCCGCCAGCTTCGGCCGAGGTGGACCCCTCCTGGGCGGACACCTGGCGGAGCGGCAGAGGAGCGCTCGACTTCGGCCGAGGTGGACCCGTGCCCGGGCGCCATCTGGCGAAGGAGCAGGAAGGCCCGACTCGACCTCGGCCGAGGTGGAACCGTCTCTGGGCGCCACTTGGCGAGGGAGCAAGGGGCAACCGGCTTCTGTCGAGGTGGACCTCTCCTGGGCGGACACCTGGTGGAGCGGCAGAGGAGCGCTCGACTTCGGTCGAGGTGGACCCGTGTCCGGGCGCCACCCGGCGAAGGAGCAGGAAGGCCCGGCTCGACCTCGGTCGAGGTGGAACCGTCTCTGGGCGCCACCTGGCGAGGGAGCAAGGGACAATCGGCTTCGGCCGAGGTGGACCCCTCCTGGGCGGACACCTGGGGAAGCGACAGAGGAGCGCTCGACTTCGGCCGAGGTGGACCCGTGTCCGGGCTCAACCTAGCGAAGGAGCAGGAAGGCCCGGCTCGACCTCGGCCGAGGTGGAACCGTCTCTGGGCGCCACCTGACGAGGAAGCAAGGGGCAGCCGGCTTCGGTCGAGGTGGGCCTCTCCTGGGCGGACACCTGGCGGAGCGGCAGAGGAGCGCTCGACTTCGGTCGAGGTGGACCCATGTCCGGGTGCCACTCGGTGAAGGAGCAGGAAGGCCCGGCTCGACCTCGGTCGAGGTGGAACCGTCTCTGGGCGCCACCTGGCGAGGGAGCAAGGGGCAGCCGGCTTCGGCCGAGGCGAGCCCCTCCTGGGCGGACACCTGGCGGAGCGGCAGAGGAGTGCTCGACTTCGACCGTGGTGGACCAGCATCCGACCTTGCTGGACCGTTCCTGTTCTGCCGAAAAAATCTACGTGGTTCGAATCACACCCGGCGGAACCTGAGACACGCCACGCCATCGTAACGGCCATATCACAGTGTATCCAAAAAGGTCTCGGAGAGAACCACAGTGTGCAAAGGGTTCGAGAAGGCAGCGAATGGGTACGAGATGCAGCGGCAGGCTCAGCAAGGCAGCGTTGAGTGGCTGGCCTCGAGATTTCTTTCTGTGGCATCAGTGGGACTTCAGTTTCAGGTGGAGCACTAGAGAGAGGTGGCTTCAAAGGTGGAACAGGTTTCGACACGAGTTTAGAGCGGGAGGTGTAGTGATATTGGCCAGGTCCTAGCACGAGCGCCAAGGGTGCACTTAGGCAGGTGGAGCAGCATGCACAAGTAGTTGGGCATGGCTCTATGAAGATGGTGTCAGGTAGAGCTCCAGTTACAACGAGTGCCAGTTCAGATTCGCTGTGGTTTCTCCAGGGAAGTCCAAGGAAAAGTCTGATACAGCTGCCAAGCAGAAAGAAGGCTACAATCGTGGTACAATAATGCAAGCAAGGATCTTCAGCTGTGGAGGCGGTCATCCCAAAGGCCTCCAAGGACATGCAGTAGTTGAAGGGTGTTGGCAGAGGTAAGGAGGTCCGCACAAAAGGCTGTCAAGACATGCAGTTATAGTAGGGTTGTACAAGAGGACATTGCCATGTTTGCCAAAGCTTGGGGCACCAAGGTTGAGATTATAGGGTTTTGTGTGGTGCTCCCAAGCCTTAGAGAAAATTGGGAGGCCATGGCAGGGATGCTAGAGGCGATCCCTAGAGCTTGGGGGCATGTCCCAAGCTATCCTGGAAGTTTCCAAGGGATTTCTGGGGTTTTCCCCAGGGCCCCTTTGAGTCAATTTGGATCACAGCATGTTGGATCAGGGGGTTTTGATCCAAGAATTAGTGTTTTCATATGGGCTTAGAGGGAAAAATTTTTTAAGAGATTGTAACATAACCCAATTGGGTTATGGGGTTGGGTTCAGGTTTGTTAAATTGGTTAAGAGGTTAGCCAGTTGGTTGGTTAGTTGGTTGGTGGAACCAATTAGGAAACCCAACCATGTGAGGTATCCTAATCAGTTTGTTATTGGCCCAAGACAAGTCCTAACTGCCTATATGATTAAGTCCTAACAATATTCAAGAAGTTGCAGTCTAACAAGAAGTCCAAGTGGTTGACGCCCAAGGAGACAAGAAGTTCACCGTCCCATGCGCTATAAATAAGAGGGATGAGGCGTGCGGTTTGTTGTGTCCAAAAGAGGTCGACCCTTTGGGGTCCGGTATGGTCTCACGGTATTGGTCTTGGACTGTGAGGGCTTGAGGATGCCCCTTGGGGCGTGGACCGTGGGGAGACTCTCTTGGTTTTAGAGAGGGCCACGGTGTTGGGCTACAGAGAGGTCACGTGAAGGAGATATCACGTGAAGGGCTTGTGCCGTGATGGTATTTCATGGGGCTTTGGAGAAGGGACGCATGTTGAGGTATTCTCCGTGCGTGGCGTACATGGATTCTTGGGGCATGAGGCCTGCAAGAGAGAATATGTACGGGATAGCGAGAAGCTTTTGGATTTTTAGAAGGGCTGTCGAGTATTGTTTTATTTGTTATAATAAGGTTCTTCTCCAAAGGAATAAAGCAATCTCTTTTTTTCCTACATCTCTTCTTTTCATCTGTCTGTGATATTGAATCCAAGAATAGGTTGTTGGATGTATCCTTTCACGTTGCATCCGCTGTCTTCCGCTACGTATAGGTGCTGGTACGGATCTTCCAACAAGTGAGAACAGTGCCTAGGAATCCCAACACTTATATACATGCTTGTTTTTGAGGGAAAATCAAAAACTAGTGTGTTAAGATGGGTAATAAAATGTCCATGAATTTTTTCATGGATTTGACTTCTAGGATAAGAAGATAAATAATTTGATAAAACTAAACCATTCAATATAGACTTACGACCTATAATTTTTTCATGGTAAGTGATAATTTAGAGTCCAAAGCTGCACTTTCGTTAACTTCAATCATTGCTTCAGCTAGAGTTGGTAGATCAACATCACAATTGAAATTTTGGCCTTTTCTTTAAAAAAGTGAAAATTTTAGTCACTCATTCTTAACTTAAATCTAGCCTCATCTATATACTCTACATATTATAACAATTGATCATAAAAAGCTAGCAAAGGCTTAGATGCATAAAAAGAGAACGGTACCATTTTATCGCACCTTCCATCAAACACAAGGATTCACATCAACCCAAGACTAGCATATCACGTATGGTCAAGATATGCCAATTGCACAAGCAACAAATGTAGTTAGTTTAGAAGGACCCTCAATGTTTGTTTATGGATTTGCTAATATTTTTCCTTTAATTGGACTAATACAAGTTGCAAAGGATAGTTAGCCATTTGTACACAGAGATAGATTTAAAATTAATCAAAGAACTATTCGAGCAATTATCGGTATTGCTTCTTATATGTTAAGCATAATGATCTAGGAATAATTCTAGCTATCATTTGAAGATAAAGTATAGATTGAAACATAAACAAAAAATGAAATAAGAAATAAATAAATTGCTCATGAGCTTCCTAATAAATATGTGAAATATTAAATCGACCGAGAGTATATTATGTTTCAATATTCACACATGATTAATCTTTTTATTTTTAAAAAAAATAAAAAAAATCATAATTTATTAGTTTCATGTTACCTGACTTTTTTTTTATCAGCAAAAGGGATGGAGGGGATAAATTCTGGTGTAGCTACTGATATGGCAAGGTCGCTGACATGGAGTCCCCGTCAAATCTGGCCTGACACCGCATGCTGCCACATCAAACCCTCTGCCAGCCGACTCCCCCGAGGTCGAGGTGCCCTGGCAGAAGTCGAGCTCCCGCTCTTTTCGAGCTCTTTCGCCGGGTGGTTCCCTCGAGGTCGAGCCCACCTCGATCGAAGTCGAGCTCCCGCTCTCTTCGAGCTCCTTCGCCGGTTGGCTTCCTCGAGGTCGAGCCCACCTCGACCGAAGTCGAGCTCTCGCTCTCTTCGAGCTCCTTCGCTGGGTGGCTCCCTCGAGGTCGAGCCCAACTCGGCCAAAGTCGAGCTCCCGCTCTCTTCGAGCTCCTTCGTCAGGTGGCTCCCTCGAGGTTGAGCCCACCTCAACCGAAGTTGAGCTCCCGTTCGAATCCTGTGGCGCCACTTTCCTTGGGCAGCGGGCCGCCATCCAAGGACCACGGAGGAGCACCTCCTGGGATACCATGATCGGGCCTGCTGCTATTTACACCAGATAGAAAAGGGCACCCTTCCCAAAGCGCCGTGCTCTCTATCGACCGTCTGCACCACCCGGAAGAGGAAACTATCCTGGAAGATTCAAATCCAAGGAGCGGCTGCCCCCCAATCGAGGCACTGCCAGGTTTCCCGAAGAAAAGCGACCAGACGGAGAGTCAGAGCATGCGATGTGGCCCCTTATCGCGAATGAGGAAAAGTACCTGTGCGCACGGCACGAAGCACTATCAGATGTTGACTCCCCGGCACCGGCAAAGGGGAAAGAACCCAAGATAAGTCTCGGGGAGGGATCCCGACAAAAAGGGATTCTCCGAAGGTTCCCAAAGGTAAGCAAATCTAACTCGATCAAACAAGGAAGGGGCGGCACACAGGAGAGTGAAGGGTCAGACGGAGCACCTTGGGCTACCGGAGACTCATCGGGAAAGTCTTGACGGACATAGCCACTAAGCTCAAGCTCTCCTCAGCTGTTCTCACCCCAGCTCCCTTCTCTCCATTTCAAGTTAAATCTGCTCCTCCAAGTGTGGTTTCCGAGCAAGGGGCCCACCGAAGATGATCTGTTTCCCTAGATCGTCACTGACTTGATCGTCGGAGTGCCCCGGCCCGGGTCTCCTTTGTTTTGTAGGTCTGGGTGCCGTGCAGGCTCCCGTGCGACGAGTTCAGCTCCAGCTACAGGCCACGATGGTGTGGGCGGCAACAACTACCCTCGCAGACCCCGGTCCTATCAAGTAATGTTTGATTCAAGATATTTAAATTTTTGCAGTCTTTCTCCATTTAAAGATGAGTATGTCAACCTGACACTACTGAGATGCTGTCTAGTAGAACAGAAACAAAGAGGAAGATCCTGATCTTTTACTCATATCAATTATCATAAGCTCCAAAAATTTTTTTGAATTTAATCAAGTCATCCACAGAATCATGCCTCGAATCTATAATTTATTAATAATAAAACAGGGTCTCTAACAATCAGGCTACCTCCTCGGTGGTGTTACCTGGCCTTCGTATCATACGCATAGAACCTAACCTTATGTCAGGTGAAGATCACGTGTTATAACCCTAACCTGTGTCGGAGACGAACCAGAGCAGCCGTATGTCACGTGGAGATCACGTGTTATAACCCCAATCGCCCTCAGAGAGGGACCAAAGAAGCCGAAGGCTCAGAAGACCGGAAGCGACGCGATGAACCTCCAGGTCCAGAAGAATACCCTTTACGTAGGTAAGGTGTTCGATGCTATGCCTCCGTGAGCTAATCACTGATTTTATTCCCGTACTACCTTTTTTTTTTTGTTTCCGATTGAAATTTTAAAAATATCGACGCAGGAGGGCTGGCGGAGGAGGTGAGCGGGGCGATCCTGCACTCGGCATTCATCCCGTTCGGGGACATCAAGGACGTGAAGACCCCCCTGGACCAGGCCACCCAGAAGCACCGCTCCTTCGGGTTCGTCACCTTCCTCGAGCGCGAGGATGCCGCGGCCGCCATGGACAACATGGATGGCGCCGAGCTCTACGGCCGCGTCCTCACCGTCAACTACGCCTTCCCCGAGCGCATCAAGGGTGGCGAGCAGGGCTGGGCCGCCCAACCCAGTGCGTACTCCTTTTCCCCCTTCCGTGTCATTATTACGATCGATTGCATTCCTATTCTTTCTTTATTTTGGATTCTAACTCTATTGATAAGTTATTCGATTGTCATGCCCTATTGCTTTCTTTGATTCATATACCTTAAACTACGAAAAAGGAAAAAAGCCCGAAAGCTGCATATAAATCCTACTGTCCATAGGAGAGTGATTATTGCAAATGTTAAGCTGGTAGTTGTAGAAATTAGCAAACATTTTTCAGCCAAACAAGAGAATGATGCATTTGTAGAAGAAATTTAGTAAGGTTTTGTTATGCTCTTTTGGAATTAGAGAGAAGCCAGTTTGGGTAGTATCAAGGAGATAGAGTGCTGCTGGTGTCAGGATTTCCTAGTGAATTGATCCAATTGATCAAAAACGTATTCTTGTCTTTTGAAAGGGTTGCATATTTATTGAATGTTTGTGTCAGCTGCTTGGCTTAAAAAGAAGGAACAAAAGCAAAAAAGAGGAAGGGAGCCATGTATAAGAGGTTAGTGGATAAAGATTAATTTTGAGGTTGGTTTTCTGATTTTGTGGTATTGTCATTTGGCACATTTGGTACCATCTGATTACACTTAGGTTTTGTGGATTGCTTGTAGTTTGTACTGTGGTACCATTTACCCCTGGTGTCTCCAGACTGATGCAAGGATGATGTTTTGTAAAATGAGAAACATTGCAACTGGATGATTATAAACAAAATTTATACTGTTAATAACATATATCAAATTTGTCATGGGAGTTTTCTGAACTAGGATAATTTTAGTACATACCATATGCTGTATTTTTGCTTGACCTAACAGTATATTTCCATTTTGCATCAAATGGTATGTGGGTTGTCAGTGACAATGTACCAACTGCAACAAACTTATCTGGCATAACATACTAATACCTTGTTCTGGTGGCGATACATTACCCCAGCAACTATGAAAGATTTGATCAACATGTTTTTAGATTTCTTCAAAGGAAGTGATATTCATATTCCAGGTGAGTCTAATTGACATCTTTGTTTTGTTCAGTTTGGGCGGATGCTGATACATGGTTCAAGAGGCAGCAACAAGAAGAGGAAATGCAGCATCTGCAGGCAGAACAGCAAGCTGCCATGAAAGCAGCAGAGGAGCTGCACAGGAAGAAGTTGGCTGAAGAACGAGAAGGGGAGAAGGAAGAAGAAACAGAAACAAAGGCTGATCCTATGGCTGTGGCTGAAGCAGAGGCCTTGAAACAGCAGAACACTTGACCACGTGGAAAGATAAACTTCTATGTACTGCCTACTTGTTAAACTGTAAAAAATCGAGTCCCTTCTGTGTTTTCTTCCAGTGGATTTTGTCATTACCTATTGCACATTGTCATTACCTGCATTGTAACTTTCATGGTGGTGGTTGTTTTAACCGAGAAAAGTAAAATTGTTGATTCTGTGGTTGACATTTTACCAGAACCATACCTGTGTAACATTGCTTGTCTTCGGTAACCCTGATAGTGGTGTTTAGCAGGGAAAATACACTTTATTGATAGATTACATGGTCTGAGAGAGTGCTCTGATTTGTTCTGTGGATGTTGTGGTCAAGATTAATTTGTCATTATACAATGCTGTTTATAAGTTATTTTCTAGAAAGGAGTTATTAGTACTGAAAGAAACTAGTGTTGAGGACCAATACCTCAGTTATTTTAACAAATTCACTGCTATTCTTTTGTACCAAATGTAGGTATGTAGGTGCCTTTTTGGTTTCAGATCAGAAGGAATGCTTATTATGAGATTTCTTCTCAACCAACAGGGTAAGCAGATGGAGAAAACTATCCATTTTCATCATTATTGTGTAATCCAGAAGAAACTATCATGCACCTGATTTTGTCAGAGGGTTTTCTGGATGAGTTCTTGGAACTTTGAGACTCACATTTCCCCATAAGTTGACTATTGTTTGCAATCTGAATATTCTCCTGTCTCTAGTCTTAGATTAGAATCCTCAAAACTGATATGTTATTGACATTGGATATTTCTCTTGCCAAACATATAACCCACTAGTTTTCCTTTGTTTAAGCAGTGCATCACAGACATTAGCAGCATCCAAATTATAGCCAACATCGTGCACTCTAATGGCATTAAGACCGCCCAAAATCCCTGCTGCAACAGATGCAGTGGTGGCAGGATCTCTCTAAACAGGATGAGTATGATTACAGATCTCACCCAAGAAACATGTTCTGGAGGGTCCAACCAAGCTTGGTGCATGCGAAGGACCCAATTCTTGTCCAATCTCTCTGTGGATGGATGACAGAACCATAAGAAGTTCCGAGTTAATCTTGGGTTTTCAAAGAAAACCCAACACTAGGGTCAATGACCATTTTCCACCCTGCATCCCTGATAGTTCTGCTTCATTCACCCTTGCATATAGCTCAGAACCTATTTGCTTGCAAACATTTTCATAATGTAAATTTTCATCTCTGGTGCTGTAGTTGGATCTCCTCTCTTGTGCATTGCAAGATAAGGCACACAAATGTCTCAGTAAGAATTTTAGGCTCTGGAGAATGAACCTCTAGCAAACATTCTGCAGATGAATGGATACGAGAACATGTAGTAGCATGCAATGAGGTGCAATGGGGGGGGGGGGGGTGTGGTATACATCATAACCACCATGTATTTGAGGACTCATATATCTGAAGGCAGCCACTATGAACTGCAGCAATTATGTGTTCAGATGGAACCATCAATTCCACTCAAACAAACCAGAAGCTGCAGGCGAGGGCGTTTAGTATTGATTGCTGATCTGTTGAAGTTACAGCTTGACTTGGTGTCGCAACAATTCACAGAAGCTGGCGCAGAGATGTGCAAAGGATTAAAAGCTTGCTTTCTCTCAAATACATCTCCTCTAATTATTAACATGTTGGAAAGAAAACTCTTGAGATCTACCACAAAACATCAAAATTCCCTCACCTACCACAGAAGGGTAAAAAGAGTTGAGAACAGGCGGTAAAAGAACTCCAGTAAATCCACCCATGTTTACATACAAATTCTCAAACAATGCAAAAGAAGATTTAACAATAGCTTTCAGTCAGATTTCTGTGGAGTATCATCCCAGAGAACAAGCTTGGAGGCAGCCATAGCATCCAAGTAGCATCCAAGAACCATACCAACTTGCTATCAGATGTTGTTGATGGAGGTGATATGCTTGCTGGGCACATGCACATTTACAGGCACATTTTACTGCTCGGTAGAATAAACAGCCCTAAAAACATTGAACAAGATCGAAGATGTGTTTTCTTTTCAGTTTGTAATTGATTTTGGTCAGGGCTCGCTCAATTTGTAGTCAAGGGGATACCTGCCCATATGTTTGGAGCATCATTTTTTGATCTAAGACAGGTTTTATTTTCATTCAAGCATTTCACCAAGTGATGATGTACCCATCTCATCCATATGTAAGCAGGTGATGGCTAGCCATAATTTGGGAGGCCTCTGGCTTAATGATCTTAAATTTTACTGTCATAAACTGTGTAGAGACCTGTGCGGGTAAGTTTTCCGTCTTATATTAGTTATCCATCTTGTAGATTTGAAATTAAAGAATCAAAATAATATTTTTTGACTAGTTTTCTTATGAGATTTTGGATTGTTACAAATGATATTAGAGCAAACTTGGTCCATCACCTATGTGAACTAGGAAACATTATAGCACATGCTCAAAAGGACTGATCATGGTGCTTATAATTAGGTTTGAATAGATTTAGATCTTTAGTTCGGTGAAGACTTAAGAAGTTAAAACAAGAAAAAGTATGTAAGAATCTATGTGGATATATATTTAATCCATCGTCAGTTATATACTGGATAGATTTTAAATATTTATACGGGATAAAAAGAATTTTAATAATATCTTTCAACCAGCATTTTTGAGTAAGCTCTTGAATTATTATGGACAATCTTTGAAACCTTCTGCCTTTTAATTTTGCAAATCACCAATGAAATTATCAACTTGCCACCCTACGTAGCCCTTTCATTCTTCATATTCTAGTACCTTTTATTTTCGATGCGGTACCTTTTCATTTCAAAATCAACATATTTTGTATCTATCGGTCTACATTCTAATCTCCAATCTATGCAAACCCTCTCGTGACCTATTTTTTGTTATACCATTGCCAAGGTATCTTTGTCATCAGCATTTCTTGTTTCTCCAACAATCAATACCAAAACAGTCATCTACATCATTACTATTATTGTTATCATCAATATTATTACTGCTATCCAGTTCATTGTTACCGGCTTACCATCACCACCTTATTATTACAACATCTACTATTTTATTATTATATATATTATTAATTATTATCATCATCATCATCATTATAATTAATATAATATCATTATTTATATTTTTTAAATAATAATATATTTTTTAAAATAATATATATATATATATATATATTTTCTGATAAAGGAGAGAAGAATAAATCCCGGTATAGTTACTTTTACTGATCCCAATCCCGTCAGGCTATATTCGATTCGGGCTATGTACCCTTTTCACTATCGATAAGTACGTCCGCACCATCAGTAAATACATCAACATGGTATTATTAAAATATCTTTTATCATCCTGATTATATATTTTAAATAAATTTTTAAATTTAATTGGACTATCCATAAAAATCATGTCTCCATTTCATAATTGATGGAAGGTAAAAGCCAAGCCCCTGCCATTCGGGCTACCGCCTAGCGGTCAGATATATATATATATTTCTTTTTTTCTTTGGGCTCAAGGCAAGTGGGCAAGGAGCGAACCTTTGAAACGACTCCGCGATCTCTCGCCGGGCCGCGAGTTCTTCTTGGTCGCGGGGGAAACTGAAGGGGGCTTTCTTCTCCTCCTTTCTCTCTGAGCTCGGCCCTGTTCTACAGCGATGGATTCGGGGGAGATCGCTCGCCCCGAGGTCCCCGCCTTCGATCGAACCGAGATCAATTGGGACAAGTAAGGATTTCTCTTTTTGGATTTTTTGTTTATTTGGTTTTCTCGGTAATCGTTGATCTTTGATTTATCTTTTTGAAACTTTCCCTTTGATTGCATACTTAACATACCATCATTTCGGGTTTTCATTATCTCCCCTTCCGTTTCCCTCCGTGTACGATAATCTTCATTGAGTTTTAGCGGATATCAATATTTTTGTTGGCTTGAGGGCGATCGATTGGGGAAGGAAATAATCCATCGTGCTTTATATCCGTTATTTTCGGTTTTCTTGGTCACGGGTTAACTGTTGATCCATTTTCCTGGATCTCTTATCGTTGAATTAGATTTTGCGATAATTTTTTCGTAGCGGTAGATTTTCCACTTTGGACCCTTCTGACGCTTTTCCTTCTCTAGCCTTTTCCTGTACGGAACATTTTAAAAATCTTTTTTTAACTTTTTATTCATACCAGTTCGCTCATACGGTAGAATTCTTTTTGCCATTTTTTGTGTTTAAAATTTTTTGATTGGTATGAAAACCTTGGTTTCTTGTATTTCAGATTGCTTATGCAATAATGTCATTGCTGTTTTGGGGTTCGATCATAAGAACAGATTTGTTTTTATTTTCTAAATTTTAGTTATCATATACTTTTGTTTGTAACAAGTTGTTATCTGCTGATCCTGGGAAGTTGCATGTAGACCACCTTGTGTACTTGTTTTATTAATCACAAGTGATGAAGAATAACTGAATGCTTTTAGTCGGGGTAGTTAATTGTACTACCAAATTATAAGTTTGCTTTAGGATAAAGTGTAGAGGACCTGTCCTTGTAAGCAGGAATAGTTGACTATAAACGAAGAAGACTTGTAGAAATTTCACATCTCTAAATGCTGGTGTAAACTGAAAATTATCTAACCACCTATTTTCTAATCATTAGGTTCAACTTTTGAATATCCATGCTAATTTGCTACTTTGAAACAAATTTGAGAATGAGAGTGAGAGAGAGATCATCGGCTATGGAAAAAGCAATGACTCCTTGTTGCATGGATTCAAAAAAGGGCAATGGTTATGCCAATAAAATATGATGTAAGCATGTTAAATGTAACAAAAAAAAGTCAATGTTAATTTGTTTCAAATGATTGTATAAAAATAGCTCAGGAAAAATGCAGTTAATGAGAGATTTTTAAACTAATCAGATAGCTGCAGAGATCCAAAAGACGAAAGCCTGTAAAGGCAGGCATGCAGAAGCTTATTATGATGAAGCATCTTGTCTTAAATGAAAACCTACTTTTCATCCAGAAAAATGCCTTTTTGAACACACTTCATCCTGTTTGGCCAAAGCAATGAAGTGACACCAATGGTGGCTTATTATAAGTTCAGCGGTCTGTTTCATTTTGCAAGGATAATAAAACATTGCAGCATAGTATGTCCATTTATCATGTTAATCACTAGTCCATTAGACATCTCCTTTACACAGTCCTAACTCAGATCTGAACAAATATGCAGTTTTTAGAATTAATTAAATGTAAGATTTTTCTTCATTTCAAACCATGAGGAGATTTTTATCTGCTCTTTAATCTTTTCTCACCAATTGTTTAAGATCAGAACTTTCTTCCCAAACTTAGGTATTTGTTTTGGTGCTTATTCAAGTTGACCGAACAAGGTCATTTGGTGGGTTGAGTAAAAAAGGACCACTTTGCAGTGCTTTTGCATGACATGTGACTAACTTGGTTGGGCAAAATTGTGAACCATATCATATAATGAATCCAAAATTTACCCAGTTGGGATTCATCACATACATACATATGTATGCATACATGCATACATATGTACATATACATACAGGTATATGTATATAGACATATATGCACATGTGTTTATGTGTTTTGATGCTTATTCGAAAAAGTGAAACTTAAAATTATAAATGCTAACAAATATGTGTTGAGATACTTAATTGATAACCGACTTTGATACATTTATATTTAAAACATTATGACATTTTGCTTAGAGTGTTCATATAATTATGGTAGCTTTATATTAAAAAATATAGTGACTCTTTCTGGAAATATCCATATAATCTTGATAACTTTATATTACAAGCATAAGGATACTGTGCTTGAAATGTTAATAAACATTAGGGACACTTCACTCAAAGTATTTAGCACTTCAACCTAAGAGTTCCCAGCTTGACCCTGGAAAAAAGGTTTCACATGATGGACACCTTTTGCTGATGTTAGCAGGATACTTCAAAGTGGAGCGTCCAGTTGTATCATGTCATGTCATGCCATGTCCATCCAAAAGTGTCAACACTTCCATATAGCTTGCAAAAGGGTGCACCCAGTAACATTGATTTACACACACACATACCCATAAGACATACTCTGGTTTTATCACCAATCCTTGCTGTTCTTTGTATTTGTCAAAGGAGCATAAAAAAGCTCAAAGGCAGTTAAATCTGGAAGATAGAGAATATTTTGTGTGCCATGTGGTTGTGTTTTTTGTTGAATCTTTGTTCTTGTGTCATGGTCAGGGACCATAAACTAATTGTTTAAATCTGTGATTTTTTTTAACAGCAAGGCTCTTGCCTTAGAATGGTATTTTGAAGGAACAACCATCTTTGATATGGAGGCAAATAGCTTTCTGGTTTAGATGGGTGATTTTTTTTTTTTTTAACCGTCTCATATTATCAGACTTTAGGTTTTCGAGACCAAGTGCAGGTGCAGGAGTTGGATTTTGGTGGGTCTATGGGAGCAGGGAAGTGTAGCTTTCAATACGACTTGTGTGTGGTAGCATCTAGGCATCCTTTATATAAATCGACATTAGTTCTTGTAATATGATAGAGATCTTCTTA
This sequence comes from Areca catechu, assembly GCA_021397845.1. NCBI lineage: Eukaryota > Viridiplantae > Streptophyta > Magnoliopsida > Arecales > Arecaceae > Areca > Areca catechu. The sequence goes on along the minus strand of CM038051.1, from coordinate 204,667,059 downwards.
TTTGGTACTCATGTTTTTCAAAACATAGATGACATATTGATTCTAGAAATTTAGAACAATGAATGTTATGTGTTAATGTACTAAGATTGCTTTTGAAAGATCCTTGTTTGTAGAAGGGGTGGAAGTGTGAGCATGTGGTTGTAACACTCTGGGTATAAGATTTTGGCTACCAAGTACCGCATATTTTGAAATAATTGTTAAAGGTATAAACTTGTAGCTGTCTTTCCTCTTTGTTAAGAGTGCTGTCCCTTGGTTCACGAGCTTGCTATTTGTAACCAATGAGGTAGATATGTCTTCCAAGTTCCAACAAGCTCATTCATGATGTTGCCCTTCTCTTTCCCAAATATGCTTAGGCAAAGAATCTTTCACCAACTCAAAAATGTGTTGATATAGGTTTTGAGCTAGGTTTCGCAAACATTCTCCAACCATGACACATTATACTTTGATTAATAGTGCTGATTCTACATATATGGGGCAGGACTTGGTGGTTAAGGTTCAACTTATGCTTATAAGTCACATACTTAGCTGTCTAGAATTGACATAATGACTTGCTTATTTATTGAGGTTATGCCTGTATTCATCTTGTTCAATTTTATATTGTTTTACTGGTTTCCTGCTTAATTTTAAGTTTTGTAATTTCTATGGCAAATGCTCTTTGTGGTTTATAAATTGTTACCTCGTGTAAAACTTCTTTAGTTAATCAGATCACTTTTAGCTATGCCCATCTGTTTCACGCTACTTGATGTTTATTTTATATTTACTTCCAAGAGACCTTTGTCTCTATTTACCTGTCAACCTTCTAAATCAGTGATTTTTTTCACCCAAATGCTGAAAGATCTCTATATATTGGCGAAGGATATAGGGAATGCTTTTTGATTGTTCAGTTCCTCCCTATTTAGATTCTGTTCTACTTTGCTTCTCGATGTGCATACTATTGTGATATTGTTGAGGACAATCGGGAATATCCTTCAGTTCTCTATTACTATTTTTGTCATGTTTTGCTTATTTTGTTGTACTGCATCCAATAATGAATCTTCACAAAACTAAACTACAACGTAAATACTCTGAGCTTGTGTTGTTCATTCAAAGGCCTTCCATAATACTACCTGTTTATGTGCTACTTTTGTACTTAAACCAAGTCGAAATGCTTATTTATTCCATCCAATCCTGCAGGCTTGACAAAACTAAGTTGTATGTCGTAGGAGCTGGCCTCTTTACTGGTGTTACCGTGGCCCTGTATCCCATCTCTGTCATAAAGACCAGGATGCAAGTTGCTTCAAAAGATGCTGCACAGAAGAATGCATTTGCCACCATAAGAAATATTCTAAAGGTTGATGGTATTCCAGGCTTATATAGGGGTTTTGGCACAGTTATTACTGGTGCTGTTCCTGCCAGGATTGTTTTCCTCACTTCTTTGGAAACGACAAAAGTGGCTTCACTCAAGCTGGTTGAACCATTTAAGCTTTCCGAACCAGTACAGGCTGCCATAGCAAATGGCATTGCAGGCATGGCAGCATCTCTTTGCTCTCAGGCTGTGTTTGTTCCTATTGATGTGGTATGAATGCTGTTTTGGTTGGACAATTACGTCATTTAATTTCTTTTTAAAATTCCTGAAGTCAAGCCAATATTTTCTGTCTCCCTATCAAGGAAATGCAGCGGGGAAGCTGAGAACCATAGTCATGTATTTCAGCATGAAAACTGATCTTGTTGAATACAAAAAATTGCTAGTCCAGTATAGGAATCAATTCATTAGTTGCATTTAACTACAAATTGAGGTATATTGTGATCTGTTTCTTGATGTGCTCGGTAAGTTGTAAATGTGCTGAGTCATAGTTTTGCATTTTCGAGAAAGTAGGATGATTGAGATTCATAATGTGCTGAATCATAATTTTGGTTATAGAATACAGGTAGGCATGGTAGCTGCTGGATTGCTTTACACCTATAATTGTTGTTACCATAGCCTGCAATCCCTTCTTTATAACGTGCTAATTATTCACTTGCTCATTTTATCCAAGATACATCCTCTATAACAGCAGTCCTTGACTCCTTGGATTGATGCTCAAAATACTCTGTGCTTAGACGTGCTTGGTATTTGGAGAAATCAGGCACATTAAAAAGATATTATTTTTATGTTTTAATTTACAATGAGCTATTTTTATGTAAATTATGTCTATAGTAATGAGAAAATCTATTTTCATCCCTCATCATCTTTGAGCAATTTATGAATATTTATGTGGTTTCATATTTTCTCATACTTCTTTTGTGACGTTCATCAGTTATTGTTCTGTATATCTTCTATTATCAGTGTCTCTTAGCATGGGAGAACATTTGAAATCATTTCTTTTGAAATGGAGGCTTTACAAATATTATTTTGTTTCTTATCAAAATGCTTATCTTTGGTAAAATTGTGTGAATTATTATTACATTCGAATTTCAATAATCATTGTAATATACTTCATTCAATTAAAATTGTAATATAATTATTGCCTACATTTTCTAATATTTAATATTTTCCTGATAATCATGGTTCTTTTTTCATAAATGTGGCCCAAATAGTTAAGAAAATGCTTAAGGGTTGTGGTTCATTAGCACAGTATCTTTTGGCACCTGTTTTCACATAATGTAATTTTTTTTTTTCATTGCAATACATGTTTCTTGTCAAATTGAAGGCCATCAATAATTTCTTTTTATATAAAAATATATTGCCATATCCATGTCTATAACCATTGTTAGAAAGTGTTATACCTGTTCTTGTATGCACATATGTACATGCATGATTAAACTAATCAAAGTATTTGTTGTTCTCCGAGTCCTGAAGACACTGCACTGTAATACTATTGACACATTTTAACATCACTCGCTACGCAGACATGTATTGCACACCTACTAGATGAGATTTGTTCTGAAAAGGTGGAGCAGCAGATCTGTACATTGTAGAATTGTCCTTCAGATCCTGTTCTCTATACTTAATGTGATTGTCGAATTCTGATATTCATGCCTGTTGTTATAGCTAAAAAGTCTTGTTCTGTAACTTGGAAGTATCTCAAATTCTCAATTATGTCTGCATCCTCATAACAACTCAGCTCCTTTAACAATATCTTGAGCCCATTTAGGTGCTTCAGACCAGGTTTGTGCATAGCTAATTGATATAGAACTTGTTTCTGTAATGTATTCTCGCTGGATGTTGTTCTGGAGATGTCAGCTTTAGTTATGAAGATGCTGCAAGAAAGGTTGAGCAAGTTAATGTAACTGGATGGTCTGGTAGTTTTTTCAAAGTTGCTGCATTGAATATTATATCATGCACTGCCAGGTTAATATTAAATGGTCACAAAAGCATAATTTAACACCCAAGTATATGTTTGTGATCAAGGTGAACTTGTGTTAGGTTAGCCAAAAGTTGATGGTGCAAGGATACTTTGGTTATGCAAAGTATAATGGTGGACTGGATGTTGCTCGTAAGATTCTGAAGTCTGATGGAGTTAGGGGTCTGTACAGAGGGTTTGGCTTGTCTGTTATGACATATTCCCCATCTAGTGCTGTATGGTGGGCAAGTTATGGATCCAGCCAACGTATAATCTGGAGGTAAGATGCTGGACTTTCTCCATAAATAGCAAATGCCTAAATGGTTGGAACAAGTGCATATGCTGATGTATAGGATATAGTTATAAAAGTTATTTTTCTGTTACATCCTTGCTGTTCTTCATCTACTTCCTTTGAGTGGTTGTTATGATATTCTTGGAAGACCACTGTTTTCATATATCTTATATGTCATAACACATGAATTTGTGACATTTTAATAAATAACAAATGATATCAAAGAAATTTTTTTTGATTTTTTCTTTACATACATGTTTCCTCTGCTGCTTCCCCTGTCTTCATAGGTTCTAAGGTTTTATTTAATTGACCAATTTTGTTAGCAACCATTTTACCAGATATTTGTTTCATGTTCGTGGGAGTAGAATGCATGTTGATTTTTGCTTATTATAGTATTTATAATCTCTGGATACCTTAGATGCAGGTGCCTTAATCATGTGTAGGCTCTGTACTTAGATTTGGTTGTGCCTTTTGTACATTTTTTTATTCTTATAATTTAACTTTAACATGCCTTATGCATCTAATTGGGGCTGGTTTTTTGGGAGTTCCTATCTTAATATCTTGGTATAAAGTATTTTACTTTTTTTTGTGCATTTAATGTGTTAATTTTTCTCATTTTGGATTCTTTCCATGTGGGGAATATCTAATGTAAAATATTTAAACCTGAAGTTTTTAATGTCTAATCCTGTTAAACAGGCATGAAGTTTTTTATTTTTTGATTTTTTATGGTGTTCTAAAAAGAACATATGGATCTAAGTTGATGACTTTCTTTGTAGATGAATAAAATGAGATACTACTCTTCCTTAACAAATCAAATATGAATCATTTTATGACTGATGAACAAGCTTTGCCAACATTTTTATTCTAGTCTTTTAGGTCATCTTTGCCATCTTTATCTATGAATATAAATTTTTCTCCACATTATTTTTTTAGATCTTCCCCTCCCTAATATTGACGCTTTTACTGAAACACTTGTTGTTAGAGTTATGTGCTACTACAAACTTTAATGCTGTGCGGCATACCTGTTACATGTTTGATGGCATTTTGTGACATCTAGGACTGGTGTAAACTTTGTTTTTAACAAAATAAGATCTGAAGTACAAAGCCAAAATGCTTATGAGGCATCAAAAGATGGTGCGTGACCAACTTCTGGATAATAGGTTCTCTGATTTGAAAACTTTGCAAAGATGTGATGCACATAAATAAATAAATATTTTGGTCTAGAACCAACTAATATGTTCAAACTATTCTTTTATTTTCCTTTCTTCTTCCTCTCCCTCTTCCTCCTCCTCCTAACAAAGTTTTGTATTTCAATCTCCTAAATTTGTTTAGCTACAAGTTTGATAAATTTACTGTTTCGAAACCTTATTCTGTATGGTTTCGTTCTAGGTAACTGCAATGCCAATCTTATTTGGTGGACAAGGTCAGCTCTAATAGTCAGTCTGATAATTATGTTCCCAATATTAGTAGTTTGAAATATGAATATGAGTAGATGGTGCTGCAAGTTATCTGAATAAGGTTTTCTAAACTGCCATCAATTCCTCTATTAGTATTCAAGTCTTGTAAATTAGCTGGCTAGCTGCTGGAGGCACTTTTCTCATTAGAGGCTCACAAACATCATTATTTTCAGTAGATTATAACCCTCGAGCCTAACTGTTCGAAAGCTTCTCACTGTAATTCTCTTTTTTTTTTTTTCCTTGAGTAGGCTCTTAGGCCATGGGAATGATACGGAAACTATTCCCAGCCAGCGAAAAATAATGTGTGTTCAAGCTACAGGTGGAGTGGTTGCTGGTGCAGTGGCATCTTGTATCACAACCCCTTTAGACACAATTAAGACTCGATTGCAGGTATATGCTTGATGTATGGCTATCATCGGTTTTGCTTGTTCTCTAGTTGATGCATTTAGTTCCTTTCCTCTCCAGTATGCACGTAGCCTGATATTTCTTGCATGATCTATTTGAGCATAAGTTCATTTTGTTGTTGCTGGTGCAGTGGCATCTTATATCACAACCCCTTTAGACATGATTAAGACTCAAATGCAGGTACATGCTTAGTCTCTGGCTATCGTCTGTTTTGATAGCAGTACAAATATATAACATGTCGGCAGCAGACATGGGGTTTGTATGCTGATATGGATGCCAGCCATGAAAGACACATAGAAAGACACATTGTTTTAGTGTTCTTAGACGGTATATTAAATTTGTTCATTTGGACCAAAATGGCCGAAATGGTCTTTGGACTGGATCTTTAGATTGAGATCGGATTGGATCCTAGACAGAAACTGGGATCATAAGATCCAGATTACGAATCATTTGTCTGACTTTTAAGATCCATATCTGCATCATGTCATTTACATGTTAAGCAATTTGAATGTCTGCCCTTTGAGTAATTTAATTTTATTAAATTTTAAATGGCCAATTCATCATTGATAAGCCCCTGAAAATATATGTATATTTTTTTAAAAAAACTTTTAGCTATGTTAAACTTTCAAAAGTAAAGAAAAAGAGATTTGGAAGCATATGGGTGCATTTTTTCAAGTTTTTAAAGTAAGTCTATATATGAGTGTCACACATATTCACATGTTCTCATATTTTTGCAACTGTTTTTAAAATCTTCTTACACTTTTTGACAGCCTATCATTTCAAAGGAAAATTGAGTGCATGCATTTGGGGCACAGGTAGCTTGCTTTGTTCGTTACATTCATGAGTAGGGTCAAATACGTTGGTAAAGGTGAGAAAACTTGTTTGATGTTGTATCATGTTCAACTGGGGGATGGGAAGGAATTCATTGTTTATTTCTCAAGAAGGAAAAGGAAAGGGGGATAAATTTGTGTCTCAAATCCAACAAAGATGATGTTGATGATGATGACGTATTGTTTATACTTTAATCATCTATAATCCTATTTATATATTCTCTTGGGGTCAAATTAAGATACAATATGGACTTATATGGTGGCTTTTAGTCATATGGAAACACTAACTTCATTTTCTTTCTTAGACATGGTAGACATGAGCTTAAGGTTGTTGGAAAGTAAATTTCTTACAACCATGTATGATGGTTTCTTACTTTTAACTTCTTTAAAGTTTTATTTTTTTTTGGTCACTTTCATAATTTTACCCGTTTTCTTCACTATTTAAAAGTTGGAAAGAATTTTGCAACATAAGATCCAAGGATTGCTAAACCAATACCGGGACTTGTACCGGTCAGCGGCCGGTATGGTACCATACCATACCGTACCGGTATATGTACCAGTTTTGATGAAATTAAAAAAAAAAAAAAACTACCTTCCTCCCTTCTTTCAAGCAAAAATCGTTGAACCGGATCTGAACCGGGCATAACCGAGCTCGAACCGGATTGAACCGGGCCATACCGTACCGAATCGACCCGTACTGGTCCGATTCAGGTCTTTTTTGATAGTCTAGGTCTCGAACCATTTTCTATGATTGTATCGTACCGGTTCTTGGCTGGTACAGTACGGTATGCCCCGAATTGGGCAGTTCGGGATGGTTCCGAAAATCCTTCTAAGATCTAATTTATGATCCAATCTTATCTGGTCCACTCTACATTTATGGTACAATCCTATCCTGATAACATTAGGACATGTAGAAATATATATGTATGTGCATCCTTATAAATGAAGTGGCTAAATTAAAAAACTAGGAAAGGTGAAACTAGCTTGTCATTATCTATAAATGTTTGGAAACCATCGAACCATTACCCACTGCAGCATCCAGGTCATGGGTTCCTGACTTGGCCATGGGTCAGTCGCAGTTTAACAGGCTCCTACATGAAATGTTCTCCTCCTTCACTCCCAGTCGCTATTGTCCTACTTCCCATATCCTTGAGATCCCAGCCAAGCCATCCTCCTCCCAGCATCTCTCCCCTTCCCCTTCCTGATCAAGCCTTGCTGCACTAGATTTTATTACTCTACCTGCACTGCCCAGTCGATCTGCCCTGATCTGGTCGCTCCGCCTCTTCTCCCTCTTGATCTTAGCTGCATCAACATCACTGCCACAGATTTGGTTCCATTGTCTCTGATCCCATTGGATCTGGTCATGTCGCCACCACTTTAGCTCTCTGGTTCCTTTCATAGTAGACAGCCATTATTCCACCAGATGTAGCTGTGCCACCTCTGTAGAGTAGAAGAGAAGGGAACAGGGAGGAGGAGAGAAATTGTGAACTTGTTTTTCTACCTTTGCAAGTGATGGTTCCATCTGACCTAGGAGGGTTGACACATGTTTTATTTGGGTTGTTCGAGCAGTTCAACCATCTGTGTCAACAAGGCTTTTTAAATTTTCCTGGTTTTTAATCAACCTGATCCATAATAGATGTCAATTGGCAGGTCAGGCAGATCAATCTGGTTGACCCTTCCCTGTCTCTAAATGCTGTATTGTACTATGGGTGCTTGGATGTGGAGATGGAATGAGAAAATATTATTATCTTGTACTCTTGGGAGGTATGTGCAGTTGGCATGAAAGCATTAAAGCTAGTCATTTTTCACAACCTTCATGTGGACATATTTGTGAGAGGATACTCACGTCTTAGAACCTTGCTACAAGGGGAGGCTCTTTGGTCTGTGAAGTAGAAATTTTGTAGACCGTCTCTGCATTACTTTTTGGTATCTACAATTGATTAAGTTTCTGACTTGCCATATAAGTGCTATGAACTTTTGGTTCTTAGATTGGAGTCCAGTGATAGAAGGCATGGTTGTTCTTTTTCTCTTTTCTGGGGATGTTCATCTTCTATTCTGTGCATTTTTTCTTTTTTATTTGAGCTCTTGAGTTTTCACTGTACCTTTGCCGCTAACAAGAGAAAAAACAGCCTGTTTGTCATTGTTCCTGGATTGCAAATTCTTATTCTGCCAACTTTTGATTGTCTACTGTTTCATTTATTTATTTTTCGGATGTAGGTTATGGATAATAAACAGCGACAAACTGCAAGACAAGTTGTCAAAAGATTGATTGTTGAAGATGGGTGGAAAGGTTTCTACAGAGGATTAGGTCCAAGATTTTTCAGCATGTCAGCATGGGGTACCACGATGATAGTATCATATGAATATCTGAGTAGGGAAACTCTTCTTTCTCTACACATAATATGTTACTTTATGTTATCAGTTTGTCATTTCATTCATCTTTATATGCCTTCATATGAATATCTGAGTAGGGAAACTCTTCTTTCTCTGCACATAATATGTTACTTTATGTTATCAGTTTGTCTTTCATTCATCTTTCTATGCCTTTGATCCTCATACTACCATATAGTGTGTGTCAACTTCCCATTCTATTTAGAGGCATTGGTTTCTTTTTACTTTTTTAGTTCCCGATATGGAAATGAACAGGATTCTGTTACATTGTAATAAGCAGCAAAGAAAATTTTGTATGAATGAATACCATTGAGTCATTGACATTATGGGTCTTGGGTCTATTCTAACTCTAAACAGAAATCACAATATAGTCAGATTGCATATAAGAAATGCACTTTTGTTCTCCGGTTATTCCCTGTGGGAAAGGAAAAGAATTTTAAAAGAACAATAAAACTAGCTTATGCTCTATGGCTCAGGTAAACTGAAATGGAATTTTCACATGTATTGAACATGAAAAAATTATGGATGTTGATAAAGATATTTAGCAAAACTAAAGAGGAAGTTAGAAATGAGAACATTTAACTAAGAGAGATCAGTGAGATTCTTCGGTCATTTGCATTCAAAGGCCAGAAAAAGACTAGACAATATGGGGGCACTTTCTGTTTGAGGGGTCTGAAGAGCATGGATGAACCACCATGATACTTGGAATGTCAACCCAAATTGACAGGATTGAGTTCTTTTGGTCCTTTTTTTTTTTTTTTGATCATTCATATCCTACGGTTCAAAGGGTGTCCACATAGAATTGGAAACCAGCTGACGCCACTCAAATAAACAAGCTCCTTGAGCTTTTTCAGAAATTGTTGTTCCCATAAAGTCGCTGTGCGATTTTGCTAAAATTGCTAAGCAGCTTATTGATTTGTCAACATCACAATGCCTAATACTTGGTTCAACAAACATATGTCACTCCAAATATATATAAACACATAATGAGTTCAATTTACTTGGGCATGTTTATCAATGCTAATGTATGTCCTGTTTGTAACTTTCATGTCGATTTAAGAGCAATTAACTATGTAATTGTTTAACATTGACATAGTTATTTTACGAAAGATTGTCAATGTACATTATTGTTAATAACTATATTCCCACGGGAATGATGCTAAACTCTATGTTATCATGAAGATTCTTGGTGGCATCCCAGACGAGCTATTCAGTCTGCACTTGTAGCTATGAGTAAATATGAACTTATACTACCACAGAAGGTTCTGCTTTCCCCATGGAGTGAATAGATAAAATTTATGAGTTCCTGCAATACTTGTGGTACATTAGACATAAGCACAATTATGCATCTGATAAGTATAGGGAACAAATATTGAACAGTGATAAACAAAAAAAATGCAGAATAATCATCCTGTCATTGCTTTGAGAAGAACTTTGAGGATTTTTTTTTGCTCCTCTTTGTTTCCTTTTTAACTTATTTATTGTCAATTCTTGACCTGCTAAAGCAGGTCACAAACTGGTAAGTAGATGACCTTTTTTTTTTAAAAAAATCTGATAATGGGCTGCTATGAGTGGATTATTTCAGGGGCTTACGTAGACGTAACCTCCTTAAACCTATTTGCACTGTTAGTTTGTAGAGCGAAAACTTCCTAAATTGATCAGTTACTATTTGTTATCAAAATTATCGTGTCAGAAAAAACATACATGGCTTTCAGAGCTGATGATTATTTAACATACCTAATTTTGCAAATTTGAATAAGATTTCTGTTTCGTTAATCCTGGCTAAAAAAAGGTTGTATGACAAGTTAAAGCCAATCTGCTCAACCATTTTTGCTATTAAGAAGAATCAGAGAAGGGGCTAGTAAATAATATGCACTGTTGTGTATTAAAAATTAATTGGTAAGGTGTGACAATTTTTTGAATTTATCTTATACTTTTATTATTGCACTAACTAAAGTAACCAGGCAAGTCACTGCTTCTAAAATCTGGCACAAGGACATTTTGTGGCGTGCTCTTTGTTAATTTGTTTGAAGTCATGTAGATAAATATCGGCGAGCCACCAGTTAAATGGTTCACAAAAGTTCAGTTTAAGAAAATTTGTGGATACAAAGCATCATAGAAGAATTTAAAAAAAAATAGAACTCTCTTAATTTCTATTAGAGGACAAGAACTGCATTTATTGAATAATTTTCATCGTATGACTGCAAAATATAGGGCCATCATGAATTAGAGATTGTTTGTATGAACCTGTGGAGGTGTTGGACTGACTTATGCTTGTCTAATATGGAGACTCAATTTAATGATAGTTCATAGGTAGATTCTGGAAAGCATGTCTGATCTAAATTCTTGGAAGGCCATGTAATGACTGTAGAATTTTCCTGAATATTCTAGCATGTAAACAATTTGCAATAATAAATCTGAACATGCCATGCCAGTTCCTTAATATATTTTTTAATAAATTGAATTATGGATTTGGTTCATCTTTCCTTCTTTTTTTTTTTACATACCCTGATCTTCTAAATATGCATCGTGTGGTCTTCTTTTTTCAGAGCGGCTGTGTGCTAAAAGTGAAGAGATTTGATTTCTAGATTCTACCATTCGAAGCAGAGTTACAAAATTGCAACAGTTTCCATGCATAACATAATCTATATTTGCAGTGATGTGTAAGCAAATCAGGGAGCCTATTATTCAGGCTGAGAAGCCCATGAAGTGGTTGCTTGGACAGTCAGTGGCTTGGCTCATTTCAGCTTCTCTTCATTATTTTGAGGGATGATATGATTCATTATATATGAAATCTCTTTTATAGAAAAGTTATTAAAACAGGTTGCTACTTTTGTTAGTTGAAACTCCCCATCCATTCTTTAGGTAAGTTGTTTGACTGACCTGCCCTTTTGTTGTATGCCCAAATAGAGTTTGCCATTTTTTTACAGCCAACTGCTGATTATTTTCTTTCAGAGATGTATTCAATGGAATAATTCTTTGCATATTTTTATTCATATACACAGATCTGTGAGATAGTCGTGTAATAACTATCAGTGAAGACAAGAGTTTTAGGACTTTCAGTATCTTCTGTGGTGATTTTCTATATCTTGTTGATGTTGTGCTGATCAGTTTTATGTTACAACTGTGGCGGTTTATAGGAGACGAATTACATTTAACACCCAGAAAAAATAGCTGCATTTTTACTTCTCAGTTTTTGATGCGAAGACAGCAAAATGGTGACTTATTGCCTAATAACACACGAGCTGTACATCAGTAAATTCCATGCAGTAAAAATAGTATTTCTTTTGTTAAAAAAAAAAAGGAATATAGGTGCCAAAATTGTATTTAATGTGAAAAGTTTGAAAGATCATAGCATGTGTAGCTTTAGGGTTTGAGAACAAGGTTTATCATCCTTTTTGGCTGGCAGTCTGCTATGGATTCTAGTAAAAGCAAGAAAGCAATGGAAGTTGTGGTGTGTCAATTTTCTGCTTTATTCATTTAGTTTTATATTTTTCTGTTTTATATTTTTATAATTTGAGAGCTTGATCGCACTTGGTGGGCTTGCAAGGATGGCCTTATCTTTAAGTCAGCTGATTTGGTGTCTCTCTACTTGATATGACTCTGTATTTGTTTTTATCAGATGCTGCATGTCAAGGAATGAAGCAATGCCATGTTGCTCTAGTTATATGGAGCAATCGATCTTGGATTTTTCTGCTAACATTACTTTGGACTTTGGAAAATGCTTATTCCAGCTGCATTGTTGAATCTCAGAGTAGCTACAGATAGAAATCAGGATGTCCGCAGATGTTGATATGGTGCCCAACTACCTGGTATGGCATGTTGGAACAGTTTTAGGGTATGGCGTTTCATGTCCTTAGCAGAGAAGCAGCACATCCATGACGTTACAAGCATCACAATTTAAGAAATGAGCATTTTCTTTGGATGAATAGCTTAATTATACTGTCACTATGTGCAACCTTATGTTTCAAAAACTAGAGACTCACTATTTGGAATTTCGATAATCTTATTGTAGGAGCACTACATTAACCTGATATGGAAAGCTGAATCAGTCACTGATGTTTTAAAATCAGAGAGATTTATCTTGTTTAACTTGTTTTAAAATCTTATTGTAAGAACATTGCATAACTTGTTTATTTTATTGCCAATGGATTTGGCAAATCTACATTAATCTATTCTGCAGGAACATGCTTGACACAAATCTGTCACAGATAACTTGCACAGACAATGCAACATTCATAGATAATCCTTTGATCTAGAAGTCTTGATGCTGCCAGTTGAGAGGGAGCCAGAGGTTAAATAACTGTTTTACGTTTTGTTTGAAACCTCTATTGCTCTGTTGAATGTAGGTTTGCGTTGTTTTTGGTCAACATTTTTTTGTATGTTCAGCGAAAGATGCAGGCAAGTTAGTTGAATATAGTTTTGCGTTGTTTTTGGTCAACATTTTTATGCATGTTCAGCGAAATTTGATGTACAGAAAACATAGCTCACAGTCTGTTGTATATCATCTCATGATACATTGGTAACTTGTTTCCACCATGCTATTGATGGAAGCTGCACTTTTAGATTTGATGTCTAAAAATCTAGTGCTGGTCTGCTTACGCATCATTAAGTTACATGCAAAGGTGGTGGCATGTGTAGTCATTTGCAGGCTTGCTTGGGTGCGCAGCCAATCAAGTGCCAAGATTATTTATTGTTTAGCTCTAGTTCGTTGGTTTAAATATTATGGTGTTTGGAAATTGATGATTGAGACAATTGTAAAAAAGTCAACATTCATTTGGGTATTCTAAAAATAACCTTATATTCATAAGGAACTTATTGTTTTGGGAACTGGTAATAATAATTCAGGATAGACCTAGAATAAATATTTCCTCAACATAACCCTTCGCCTTATTCCTGATTCACCCGAGAAGCCCAAGTTGTCTCTGATGTTCCCCTTGAAACATCGGCCATCGTAGTTGAGTACCTAAGTCTTGGGCCCAAAGTTGTATTTGTTATTAGTACCATGGCCCCAAAAGAAGGCTTTAAAATACCTTTGAATTCTATCAATAGTTTCTAATGAAACAGCACAAAGGCACCAAAGAGAACATATCGAAGCAAAACCAAGTGCTCGGCTTGAGACAACGCCTTCCATTTTCAGCTAATTTGTCAGTAATTCTTTCAATGATAAAATTACAATCAGAGTTTGTCAACCATTTTCCACCAACTCGCACCCCCGGGTACTTGAAAGGGCCCATGATCACTCCAATTGGAAGCATATTCATTGCATTACGCTGACAGCGACCATCGGTTGCTGGAGTGAACATTAAATGTGATTTGTGAACATTATTAACTCGTTGACCAGATTGAGTACAAAAGAAAATTTAGCAACCAAGATCAAGTCATTTGCAAACATTATATGTGAGATTTGAGGACCAAGCGAAGTAGGCTGATAAACTTTTAAATTGCCCACATGAACTGCCTCATTAAACATTCTGGATAACAAATCTGAATAAAGTACAAAAAGAAAAAGGAGACGGTGGACATTCCCGTCGAAGACCCGCTGAAGAATGAAACCAGCTGTCATTGAAAGCCATTGATGAGTACTTCAAAACTCGGACCATCCACGCAAGAGAAAAACCATTCAATGAATAAAAGATAAAAATCAAAATGTTGGAGATAGAAAATAAATTATCCCACTTCGGCTTGTTATAAGCACGCTCCGTATCAACTTTGGCAAACATCAGTACTTTCCTCTTAGAAGAAGATTCCAACGAATGGAGGATCTCCTATAATAAAAGAATGCTTCCAGAAATACTCCTTCCGTGACCTATTCCTGTGATATTAACTTCGGCAACAAATGCTTCAATATATTAACGAACAATTTCGCAACAGTTTTATACACACAATTGCACCAACTCATCGCTCAAAAGTCCCTCAATTCCATGGGATTAGAAACCTTTGGTAGAAGGGCGAAATAAGTCCTTTTCCATCCTCCTGGCATTAAACGGGATTCAAAAAAAAATATCATAAACAGCTGCAAAGATCAAAGGAAATTAAAGAACATAGGAAAAGGGGATTTATAAGCATCCATGATAAAGACCGCTTCATAAAGCTCTTGCCCTTGGATGTGGAATGGATCTGGGGATAGTCTTGGTGCTAATAGAAGAGTTCCATTCCGTTTCAAAATATTCTTTGAAGCTATTGCGAATGTCAGTCTAATTCGTGACCGCAATACCAGCCATGTTTTTAACTTCTCAAATTCTATTCTGTCGACGCCCAAGAATGGCACTACGATTGAATCCAAAAAACAAAAAAAAAATCATATCAGGGCAATCAGGCATTATTATTATTATTTTATTATATTTTTATAAAATGGTTTATTCATTATACAAAACGATAATGAATACAATCTAAAGAGTCGGCTAAGATAATATCCCTAAGCTGTACAGGGATAGAATGCCAATCCGATCGTAATACAAAATCCGAGTGCTGGACCACAAAGAAGGCTACCCAGTCCACGGCTGAATTAGCCTTCCAGCAAATATGCCTAATAAACTGGGAGTAACAGCCCTGCAACATGAGCCTGATATCACATATGATAAGATGAGCAGCTGGGGCTGACGAGGGTTGCGTAAGCTAAGATATGATCGTAGCAGAATCACCCTCAATGATCAGATGGTCAAGATAAAGAACTTCTCGAGCATATCTAATCCCTATCCACGCCGCATATAAATCGATAGCAGGAACCGAGGAATCCATGAGGGGGATACCACCCGTAGCCAAGAAACCAAGACGGGAGTCCCGAA
Source organism: Areca catechu (assembly GCA_021397845.1). Classification (NCBI taxonomy): domain Eukaryota; kingdom Viridiplantae; phylum Streptophyta; class Magnoliopsida; order Arecales; family Arecaceae; genus Areca; species Areca catechu. The sequence goes on along the minus strand of CM038051.1, from coordinate 204,651,594 downwards.
TAACGAATCCCGCTCCTCCCAACCTACGGCGAAGGCTCCCGTCAAAACTCACTGTGACGAAAGGCAGGGGTGGGGGTTCCCATGAAATAAATACCCTTCGGGATGCTCGTCGAGCAAAGGAGGAACCCCAGGTCTCCGCCGACTTCACCGTCGACCTCCAGTACTTTACAGCAGCACTCCTGGCTCTTTCAAGCACCATCTTTGGAGAAGACCTCGCGGATGCAAAAATCCTCTCATTCCTAGAAACCCAAATATGATAAGCCAAGTAAGCAATAAAGGAAACCTGGATCGTCGATGTCATCCTCAGCAGAGTATAAAAGGAGTCAACTATGCACTCAAGCTGGGAATCAGTTTCATACAGGTCAGCCAATCTCCAAATCATCAAAGTGTGAGTAAAGAGAAAAATGGCATGAACTTGTGACTCGCCCGGAGTCCTACAAAAAGGACAATCAGAAGTAATGTGAATAACTCTGGATATAAGAAACTCACGAGTAAGAAAGCGATGCCAAGCAAGTTTCCAAATAAATAATGACACCCGAGAGTGAACCTGCAGTGTCCAGATCCAGTGATAGCTCCTCAACATATGATGATCAATAGTGGGCTATCCACCGAGGTCAGAAATCGGCACCCGGGTAGATGTCGTATGTCACCACACTCTGATGTCCGAACATGGGTGATGTGGCGAGATCGCTGATGTGGGTAGCTGACATGCGCCACGTTAAGGGAGACCGTTGCGTCAGATGCCAAGGCAACACCTGAGCTCGGACTGCTTTGCCGAGCTGAGCTGAGCTCCCATAAGACGACAAGATGAGCTCCGTCCTTCGCCAGGTCGGGCCCGCGAGCTCGGGACGCCTAGGCCGGAGCTGCCTTCTGCCCTCCAGAGTGAGACCCTCGGAGGTTTGAGCCCTGTGGTCGGAGTCGAGCTCAGCACTCACCCGCCACGTGGAGCCTCTCCGAGCGCGCGCCCTCTGGACCGGGTCCGCCTTCCGCCCTCTAAAGTGAGACCCTTGGAGGTTTAAGCCCTATGGTCGGAGTCGAGCTCAGCGCTCACCCGCCACGTGGAGCCTCTCCAAGCGCGCGCCCTCTGGACCGGGTCCGCCTTCCGCCCTCTAGAGCGAGACCCTTGGAGGTTTGAGCCCTGTGGTCGGAGTCAAGCTCAGCGCTCACCCGCCACGTGGAGCCTCTCCGAGCGCGCGCCCTCTGGACCGGGTCCACCTTCCGCCCTTCAGAGTGAGACCCTCGAAGGTTTGAGCCCTGTGGTCGGAGTCGAGCTCAGCGCTCACCCACCACGTGGAGCCTCTCCGAGCGCGCGCCCTATGGACCAGGCCTGCACTCTTCCATCTGAAAGTAAATGATGCAGGTGGTTTGACAAGATCCTACACTAGGCATGCAAACATCTGCGGGAGCAGATTGGATTTTAAAATAATTTTTAAAATTCACGCAGCGGGTATCTGCTCCGCTAGGAATTAATCTAAATCTAGTTGCATTTAGGCATGCATAATCATATAAAATATTTATAAAATATTAAATAATTTAATCTATCCATGCATGATTAAAAAATTAATTTTACATACCTTTATTCTGCCTGGAATAACTCTAGAATAAACCTGGAATAGACTGGAATAACTGGAATAAAGTTATTCCAGTCGTCTTCCTCCTTGGGACCTTGTTTTTGGCTTGCAAAACGTCGTCGGAACACCGCCTTCCGGACCTCCGTTTGCTCCCAAATTTGAGCAGCGGCTTCTTGGACAAGTCTTCTTCTATTTGCCACCAGTTGCTGCAATCAAATCTAAGCCAAAAAAATTAAATAAATCACCAAAGTCTGCTGCCAGATTTCTGCAGCAGAACTGGATAGCAGACTTTGGCCTTCGTTTCGGAGCAGCTGGGGCGATCCCGGCTCGCGTGGTTTGCTCCTAGGAGTAGAGTGGTACTCCCTCTAGAGGGGAGACATGCCCGGGGCTCTCGGATCTGCCTCCATGCACGGTGCTAGCCGCCGGAAGAGGGCTTCACGGTTATAGGATTTTTCAGCAACAGAGCTTTGTTGAAATGGGATTTTGAGCACTTGAAACGATGGGTTCTCTCCCTCACACCCTTCAAATCCCAACCTAACTAGCACCCAATGAAAGCAATCTCTCAACCTCTCAAAAGGAATAACATTCTAGCTCTTCACACGCTGGGAAAAAACTCTCGTTGGTTTTTCACTTCACATGGTAAGAACCACCTAGCTGAAACAGGGGTGCTGTAATTTATAAGCAGCAGGGAGAGGAAGGCCAAGAGAGGCTGGGAGGGGAAGAGGTAGCCGCTGCCATTAACCTAATTAATCAAGCTATTAACAGGGTTTAAAACCAGCGGGTGGAAGAGGAGAAGAAACGCCAGCGTTTGGCCTTCGTGGACGCATGGAATTCTTTCCAGCGAATTACCGTGTAAACGGTCATGTGGAAAAGAAAACGCCGGTTCATCCAAAATCGGTCCAAGGAGAAAAACCACCGGTTCATAACCGGTCCAAACAAATTTGGTTTAAACCCATTTAAACCTATGAGTCCAACCCAATTAAAATTTGTTCAATTGGTTCACAACCAATTGGAGGCCGAAACGAACTCCGAATCAGTTCAAAACTGATTCAGAAAAATCCTGGCGTAGTGCTGGTCAACTCGGAACAATTTCTGGTTGACACAGACAAGGGCAAGACGGGGAAAAGAGTGCTCAAAAAATACTGTGACCATAAAATCGAGACGATTCCCAATCGTAATCGGTATCCGGATCAGAGAGTTATCCTCTGTGGCGTGTGACCTCATAGGTTCGAACCTAAACGGTAGCACTAGAACAATTTCTAGTACCAGCATAGGAAACCATCTAGCAATGGGTCCCGGCGTCCGGATAGGTCGAAGATGCGGGAGCAAACTATCGAACCTCTGGCATATGGTTACCGTATAATTCATCCTTTTGACCTCTAATGCTCATGACGACTGAGATTGGGCTGCCAACCCAGACTGAGTCAGTTGACTACGTGTCTCAACCTTGCAAGCCCAGTGACTCTTCACTAGGACTACCCCGGCCGAGGATTTGCTAAATTGAGATACTGCGAGACATTCAATCCAAACTGTTTGGACAGGTCAATTCCATCTTGGTCCATCACTGCTCCACAAGTACTTGCCTGTACCCAGAAACCTTCCATCACCGGATTAAAAATCCGGGTAATCAGGCACCAAAGCACAGGGAGTTGCTTGCAAGCTACCGTGATGACCTCAGGTCAGAGGGACACATATACCCATATCCAATCGTGAGTATTCCTTTGGCAGAAAGGGGCTGCACGGAGTTACGTTCAATGAGATATCAAATATCCCACTTGCAGATCACATCAGTGTCACCACACTCATTTGGTCAAGAGGACAACCAAACGATGTGAACTACAAAAACCTATACTTGATATATTGCTGTCCAGTACAATATATCCTTTGGTTGTGAACAGGATTTAAGGACCACTCGATACATCCTCTCTGTATCGAAGTCAGTGTAGTCCTAAGGACTTCATCACATGGAAAGAGTTCATTTCAGGAAAATTCAATATGTGATGAGCTGCCAAAAATAATATTTTATTAATTCATAATATGAATACAATACTGAGCCCAACCGCCTACAACCCAGGCGATTGGCTTTGGGACACAATTCCCAACACCCTCCTCCACCAAGGTGACCACACGAGCTCGGAGCATCCAAGCCAGAGCAAGCCCTGCCATCCTGGGATGCCGACGAGCCACCCGAGGACTGCGAAGCGGCGCCTCCCATATCGCCATAACTACCTATTCACCTGTACCTCTAGGGGGATGGGCCAGCCAGAAAGCACGAACCCCTAGGGCGGCGACCCCCGGATCGAGGCTCTGCCAAGCTTCCCGGAATGGGGCAATCGAAGAGGATGTCAGAATAAATGGAAACTTCCCCTACCACCTGTCAGGAAAGGCGTTTCGTCCACGACATGGGATCCTGCAGCACGCGCCTGTCAGCCTAGCGAAGATCCCAAGGCAAGCGCCTAACGGCCAATTTTCAACTACAAAGAACAGTCGACACCCGCGAAAGGGGGAAGGTAACAACAACAACAATAATCCACCAACAACATAAGCGCAAGCTCGATCAAGAGGGCAAAACGCCACCACCACCATAGTGAAGGGAAAATGAGAGGGAAACAAGGAGAGGCGAAGGAACAGGGAACCCCTCTATCCCCGCTATCATTCTCCCCCTGCTACGTTTTCGTCTTCACACACAACTTTCATTCCTCTTAGTGTGGAGTCCATCAAGAGGGGCCCAACCAGGAGGATCTGTTCCCCTGGATCATCACTGACTTGACCGTCGGAGTGCCTCCACCGGAAATCCCGGCCCGGGTCTCTAACCCCTGTTTCGCAGGTCCAGGAGCAGAGGACCGCCAGACAGTGAAGGGAGCACACTCCAGCACCGGCAGCAGCTACATGCCATGGCAATCTTGGCGGCAACAGATTGGCGCACCAGGTAGGCGGGCAGATTAAGCCCTTCATCTCTTCATAGGCAAGCTCGGCTGGAGGATGGTGACAACAAGGGCAAGGGAGGCTTCCACCAGTCATGCACGGGACTCCCCCTCCTGGGGGAACCCGCACCGCCAAGAATTGGAGCCACCCATTCTGGTTCAGTCACCTCCGTCAGAAGCCCAGCTGGCTGACTCGCCCAGCAAATGCAAGTCCTTGCCACGGCGGTGTGCCAGCTTCAGCACCAGCACCGGTCCGTGGCTACCCACCAGCAGCCAGGGACTCCGGCGGCTTACGTCGCAGCTCCCCGTGATAGCCTGCACTCCTTCCAAGGAAGGCCGTCGCAGCCACAGGCCACCACCGACAACCGGGGTAGCCTCCAAGCTCCGATGAAAAGACAACGAGCCGGCTCTGCCGACAGGGAGAGCTGCTCGCCAAACCTCGGTCGGGAGGTGCCCAGACCCCATCGAGGCAGAAAAAGCAATACCCCCGCCATGGATGCCGTGCACCCACGTCACCTTCTCCGTCTCCTTCCATTGATGAAGCCGTCGGGCGCGTGGCGGAAAGGCGCCTAGAGGAACATGAACGCAAGCTGGTGGAGTTTGCCCACCGGTTTGCCAGCATGCAGGGCTCCGCTAGTGAGCCAGTGGGCTACGACACCCATCCCCCGTTCTCCTAGGAAATCCAAGCAGAGCCGATTCCGCACCGGTTCTGGATGCCGCAGGTGGATCCCTACGATGGGATCACTGACCCCCTGGATCACCTGAAAAGCTACCAGACCCTCATGAGGGTCCAGGGGGCCACCGACGCTCTCCTCTACGTCACTTTTTCTGCTACTCTCCGGAAGGTAGCGCGGGTGTGGTTCACCCGTTTGGAGCCGGAGAGCATCAGCTCCTTCGCCCAGCTAGGACAGAAGTTCGTGGCTCACTTCGACGCTTGCAGGAAGTTTCCACGAGAGGCAGACATCCTCTTCTCCATCCGGTAGCAGGACCGCGAGCCCTTGTGGGACTACGTGGCCACTTCAAGGCCGTCGCATTGGAGATCTACAATCTTGAAGAGCCAGTCGCCATGCTGGCACTGAAGCGACCTCCCGCCTGACCTACTTGCTGGATAAGAAGACCCCCAAGAGCTATTCCAAGCTCCTTCTCTGGGCCCAAAAGTACATCCACACCGAGAAAGCGGACCGTACGAGGTGGGAGCTCGATGGAAGATCCCTGAAGAAGTCGGCCCCCGTCGAAGTGTCCGGAACCTGGAAGCCAGCACCCCAGGCTCCGACCTCCCAAAGGGACCGACCGAGACTGAGAGGGATTCCCGTTCCTGAGGAGGGTTACACCCCTCTCCTCGTCCCGAGAACAAAAATCCTTATGGAGATCGAGGGTGAGGACTACCTGAGATGCCCGCCTCCGTTGAGGACCTCCACTGGTTGTGATAAGACAAAGTACTGTCGCTTTCACCGCAACCACGGCCTTGACATCGAGGAATGCCGCAACCTCAAGTGGGAGATTGAAGAACTCATCAAGAGAGGCTGCCTCAAAAGGTTCATGGGGGGCATACCTCAAGTGGAGTCCCAAGCGCTCGTTGCCCTTCCGCCAGCTCCAACGATCGACAACTGCCCCACCGAGAAGTCGGTGGGCATGATCTCCTAGGGAGCTGTGCGTGCATCCAAGAGGGCTCGAGGGGCAGGGGACTCTGAGAATGTACTTCCCTTTATGAGGGAAGGGAAAGATGGGGAGAAAAATATAAATAATGATGCCGTGGTCGTCGAGATGACGATCGCGAAGCACCCTGTAAAGCGTATCATGGTTGATAGTGGAAGCTTCATAAACGTGCTTTTTTATGATGCCTTCCTCAGGATGAATCTCTCCCCCGATCAGCTTAAGCCCGTGCACACACCCCTTGTTGGTTTCACGGACGACTCCATGAGGGTAGAAGGAGAATCACTCTCCCGGTCACTGCCGGAACCCCACCTTGGCAAAGCACCGTCATGATGACTTTCACGGTTGTAAGGCTCCTTTCTGCCTACAACGTGATATTGGGTCGGCCCGGGCTTAACCTGCTCGACGCCATTGTCTCCACCAAGAGGCAACTTGTACAGTTCCTAACTCCCTACGGTGTCGGGGAGATGAGGGGAGCACCCCAGCTGGTGCAGCATTGTTTCCAGACCCTCCCTGGGGCCAGGGTCCCCCAGGACGACCCCAGTGCGGATGACCTTGACCAGAGGGCCCAAGACCCCAGGGGAGGCCCGGTCGAGCACCTACTTTCTTACCTGCTCGGAGAAGACCCCACGAAGACAGTGCAGATCGGAGCCCAGCTACCCGAGGAGGAGAGGGGCCAACTGCTGGAATTCCTGCGGGCGAATGCAGATGTGTTCGCCTGGATGACGGCGGATATGCCAAGTATCCCTCCTGACATCATTACCCACAAATTGAGTGTCGACCCAAGGCACAAACCAATTCAGCAGAAGAAGAGAAGTTTCGCCCCGGAGAGATAGACATCTATCAAGGAGGAAGTTGATAAACTCCTGGCTGCCGGTTTCGTTCGAGAGGTCCAATATTCGAGCTGGTTGGCGAATGTAGTGATGGTCAGGAAGAACAATGGCAAATGGAGGATCTGTGTAGACTACATCGACCTCAATAAAGCCTACCCGAAGGACATCTTTCCTCTCCCGAAGATTGACTAGCTGGTGGATGCCACCTCAGGCCACCGGTTGCTCTCCTTCATGGATGTGTTCTCTGGGTATAATCAGATCCGCATGCATCCAGAAGACGAGGAGCACATCGCCTTCGTCACTGACCAAGGGACATACTGCTACAAGATGATGCCTTTTGGTCTGAAGAATGCAGGGGCCACCTATCAGTGCCTGGTCAGCAAGGTTTTCAAGGACCAAATCGGTCGCAACATGCAGGTGTATGTGGATGACATGTTCATCATGAGCAAGCCGGGCTCGAGACATGTAGCTGACCTCGCCGAATCCTTCCACAACCTGCGGCAATATCAAATGAAGCTGAACCCGACGAAGTGCGCCTTTGGGGTGGCTGCGGGAAAATTCCTTGGCTTCATGGTCACCCAGAGGGGCATCAAAGCAAACCCGAAAAAAGTTCAAGCCATCATCGACATGGAACACCCGACCTCTAAGAAGCAGGTCTAGTGCCTGACGGGACGTGTAACCGCCCTCAACAGATTCATCTTGAGGTCGGTTGATCGTTGCCTGCCATTTTTTAAGGCACTGTGCAAGATGCACGACTTCACCTGGACCGAGGAGTGCAGGACAGCCTTTGAGGAGCTGAAGAACTTCCTCGCCTCCCCCCGTTGCTCTCCAGGCCGGAAGAGGGAGAGGAGCTTTTGTTGTATCTGGCAGTCACACCGGGAGCTATCAGCTCGATTCTCGTCCGTACAGACGAGGACAAATCTCAAAAGCCGGTGTACTATACCAGCAAAATCCTCCACGACGCGGAGATCAGGTATATTCTCTCTGAGAAACTTATTTTTGTGCTAATAATGTCTGCTAAGTGCCTCAGGCCCTATTTCCAAGCACATCCAATAGTGGTCGTGACAGACTAGCCGCTAAGGACCATCCTCACCCGACTCGAGACATCCGAGAGGTTGACTAAGTGGTCCGTGCTACTCAGTGAATTCGACATAACGTACCGACCGAGGTCTTCACAAAAGGCCCAAGTCCTAGCCGACTTCGTGGTCGAGTGCACCGGGTTCATCGAGGAGCCAGAGCAGACAGCAACGGAGCCCGGGCTAGGAGAAGAGCCCTGGATCCTTCACGTAGATGGAGCATCCAATTCCGGCGGAAGCGGAGTAGGTCTCATCCTAACTAACATCGATGGAGTTGTGGCGGAGTGCGCCCTCCGCTTCACGTTCGCTGCTACCAATAACCAGGAGGAGTACGAGGCACTCCTCGCAGGCCTGAGAGTGTCCCGTGAGCTGGGTGTGTAGGACTTGAAAGTCTTCACCGACTCTCAACTGATCACCGGACAAGTCTCCGGAGAATATGAAGTGAGGGATGCCTAGATGATGAAGTACCTGGAGCAGGTCCACGTAAGCACGGCAGGCCTCCGACGCTTCAGTATTTTCCACATCCCTCGAGGGGAGAATGCGTGCACGGATGCGCTGTCCAGGCTCGCGACCTTGCCGGACTCGTCGCTGGGATGCGCCTACATCGAATACCTCGAAATTCCCAGCTATGAGAGCTCGGCAGAGGTACATCAAGTCACCCCCGAGCCAAGCTGGATGGACAAGTACATCCGGTACATCACTGATGGCACCTTACCTGAAGACCGCGCGGAAGCTGCCCTCGTCAAGAAGAAGGCCTCCTGGTTCGTTTTGATGGAAGGCTAGCTTTATCGCCGATCTTACTCTTACCCACTCCTGAAATGTCTCAGGCCCGTCGAGGCAACCTTCGTGCTCCAAGAGATACATGAAGGCCTCTGCAGGAACCACGTGGGAGGGAGGACACTAGCTTATAAAGCTCTTCGCTAGGGATACTTTTGGGAGACCATGAGGGAGGACGCTGCCGACTTCGTGAAAAGGTGCGACAAGTGCTAGCGCCACGCAAATATACAGTGCCAGCCGGCGGTGCCGATCTCCCAACTCTCAGCCCCTTGACCTTTTGCTCAGTAGGGAATGGATATCTTGGGACCATTTCCCCCAGCACCGGGACAGCGAAAGTTCCTGCTGGTGGCGATCAACTACTTCACCAAGTGGGTTGAAGCAGAGCCGCTAGCTCGGATCGTGGAAGCCAATGTTCGCTAGTTCTTCTGGAAGTCGATCATTTGCCGCTTCGGGCTCCCTCGCTGTATCATCACTGACAACGGACGACAATTCGACAATCATGAGTTCGAGGGGTTCTGCGCCGAGCACGGCATCCAACACCGATTCACCTTGGTGGCTCACCCTCAAACAAATGAAGAAGCCGAGGTGACCAACCGGACCATCCTCCAAGGACTCAGGACTAGGCTGGACCAAGCTAAGGGCAGGTGGGCAGAAGAACTTCCAAGTGTCCTGTGGAAGCCAATGTTCGCTAGTTCTTCTGGAAGTCGATCATTTGCCGCTTCGGGCTCCCTCGCTGTATCATCACTGACAACGGACGACAATTCGACAATCATGAGTTCGAGGGGTTCTGCGCCGAGCACGGCATCCAACACCGATTCACCTTGGTGGCTCACCCTCAAACAAATGAAGAAGCCGAGGTGACCAACCGGACCATCCTCCAAGGACTCAGGACTAGGCTGGACCAAGCTAAGGGCAGGTGGGCAGAAGAACTTCCAAGTGTCCTGTGGGCCTACTACACGACACCCAGGATGGCAACCAACGAGACACCCTTCAGCCTTGTCTTCGGTGCCGAAGCGGTCATCCCGGTCGAACTTGGAGTGCCCACATTGCGGGTGCAGCAGTATGACGAGGCACGGAACTCAACACACCTCCTGCTTAATCTGGACCTTCTTGAAGAAGCGAGGGACAAGGCCCAGCTTCGAATGGCGGCCTACCGGCAACAAGTGGCCCGGTATTACAATGCCCGCGTCAAGCCAAAAGCTTTCAAGCCTGGAGATTTGGTGCTACGGCGGGCGGAGGCGTCCCAGCCCAGGGAGTGTGGCAAGCTTTCACCAAATTGGGAAGGCCCCTACAAAGTAGCTGAGGCCCTCTCACAAGGGGCCTACTACCTTGAAGATCTCGGCGGCATCAGGTTTCCCAGAACGTGGAATGCCTGCAACTTGTGGAAATACTATCAATAGTGTAAGGTTTCCCAGCCATAATAATAATGATAATGGTTTTTTCCTTGTTCAAGTGTCTATCTGTCTTGCAGAAAAATTCCAACAACATCCCCGAGCTTAGCTCCAAGACGTCAAGGATCTTCGAGCCATGCAACTCTCAATCTCAAGTATCCCTGAGCCTAGCTCCAGGATGTCAAGGAATCATCGAGCCATGCAGCTCTCAATCTCAAGCATCCCCGAGCCTAGCTCCAGGATGTCAAAGGATCTTCGAGCCATGCAGCTCTCAATCTCAAACATCCCTGAGCCTAGCTCCAGGACATCAAAGGATCTTCGAGCCATGCAGCTCTCAATCTCAAGGTTCCCCGAGCCTAGCTCCAGGACATCAAGGAATCATCGAACCATGCAGCTCTCAATCTCAAGTATCCCTGAGCTTAGCTCTAGGACGTTAAAGGATCTTCGAGCCATGCAGCTCTCAATCTCAAGCATCCCCGAGCCTAGCTCTAGGACGTCAAAGGATCTTCGATCCATGCAGCTCTCAATCTCAAGCGTCCCCGAGCCTAGCTCCAGGATGTCAAGGAATCATTGAGCCATGCAGCTTTCAACCTGAAGCATCCCCGAGCCTAGCTCCAGGACATCAAAGGATCTTCGAGCCATGCAGCTCTCAATCTCAAGCATCCCCGAGCCTAGCTCCAGGATGTCAAAGGATCTTCGAGCCATGCTGCTCTCAATCTCAAGCGTCCCCGAGCCTAGCTCCAGGACGTCAAGGAATCATCGAGCCATGCAGCTCTCAACCTGAAGCATCCCCGAGCCTAGCTTCAGGATGTCAAAGGATCTTCAAGCCATGCAGCTCTCAGCCATCAACGTCCCCGAGCCCAGCTCTAGGACGCCGACCCAAGATCGAAGCTTAGATCTTCGGCCAAGGGATCTTTGAGCCAAGCCGCTCTTAATCTCAAGCACCTCCGAGCCCAGCTCCGAGATGCCAAGAGATCTTGGGACCAAGTAGCTCCCATCAACGCCTCGAGCCCTAGCTCCAAGGTGCTAAAGACCTGAGCCAAGCCCTCAGGCAATCCCTGGATCGGAGCCAAGATCTCCGGCCAGGAAGGCCTCAAGCCTAGCTCCAAGGTGCTAAAGACCTGAGCCAAGCCCTCAGGCAATCCCTGGATCGAAGCCTAGCTCTCCAGCCAGGAAGGCCTCGAGCCTAGCTCCAAGGCAATCAAACCTTGTGACCCTCTTCTCGGATCTCCCCGCTCATCAAAAAAGAGAGGGGAAGGAAAGAAAGAGAACGAGAGGGAAACATGGTAAGAACCCTCTTCTCTGATCTCCCCACTAAAAAAAAAAGAAAAAAAAGAGAGAAGAAAAAGAAGTGAGAGGGGAAGGAAAGAAAGAGAACAAGAGGGAGACGCAGCAACAAAGCTACCACTTCTCAGCCCAAGAGCTAGGCAGCACCTTCGAGCCCAGCAGCTCTCAAGTGCCATCAACTTGCGCCCAACTTGCCGGCATTGAAGTCTAACAACTCAACCCCAGACAAGGTGAGGCCCCTCCTCTCTGATCTCCCCACTCATCAAAAGGAAAAAAAAAAAGAAGGGGGGGAGTGAAAGAAAGAGAGAAAGAAAAGAAGAGCCAGACCAAGAAACTGGTTGCAAGAAAGTTTATGCTTTATTGATTAAATATCAAATACAAGCATCCTGCGGGTCCCCGACATGCTGGGTGGCCCTGCCAAGTACAGAAAAGAAACAAGGTACAAAGGAAGTAAAGGTAACTACTCTCCAGCTGGACCGCCGGGTTGGGAGTCTCCAACAGCAGGGGCTTCCGACTGCGCGACTCCGGGTTCAGGTGACACGGCCCCGACCTTGGCTGGCGTAGAAGACTCGTGAGCAACGGCCTCCTCAATGCTCGCCTCCTGGTCCGAAGTGCCGGGATAGTCGAGGCTGCTGTGACCCTCGGCCGAGACGAATCCCTCGACCAGGCGGTGCAAGTACATGAAGCCCTTGAAGAAGGAGTCCAACGCCGTCTGTTGGATCTCGACGAGGAACTCCTCCGAGGCCCTATACCTCGTGACCGCCTCCTTGGCTTCCTTCTTCGCCACGATCGCCTCACGCCTGGCATCCTCGACTGACCTGGCTGCCTCCTCGGCCGCCCTCTGGGCCGCTGTTGACTTCTCCTTTTTGGCCGCCAGCCGGGCCTGGAGGGACTGGGCGATCCCCTTCTGTCGGGCCACCTCGGCGTTAAACACGCCCAACCTCTGCTCAGCGTCGGCGAGCTCCTCAGCCTTCTTGCTCGACTACCCTTGCTCGCGGTCAAGGCTCTCCTGGAGCTCCTTCGCTCGCCCTTCGGAATCGGCGAGCTGCCTTTCGAGGTCCTTGACCCGTCGGTCAAGCGCCCCTTCGGAGTCGGCCTTCCCCTTCAGGTCGACCTTCAGCGATGCGATCTCGGTCGCTTGTTGTTGCTCGGCTCGCTCCCAGTTCTGGCAGCAGCTCCTGATGAAAAGGGCCTCAACACCCATTTGCACCATATGGGAAGTTTAAAAAAAAAAAGGAGAAAAAAGAAGGGGAAAAAGGTGAAGTTGCTTACCATGTAGAGATGGAAAAAGATGCTATCGATCACATCTCCCACTGGCAGCCCATCCATCTCCTCCCGATCATATGGCTGGATGGAGAAATCTATCATGCGAGCGGCTAGGGTGCGGTTGTCAGCCAAGGAGCTCTCTGCCCCCAGCTTGAACGGGAGGCGGTGCCTAGCCTCGTCCCTCCTACTCTCTCGGGGAGCAGGTGCACCCATCCCTCTGGTGGTAGGACCCCCAGGAACCGGTCGGGGACCCGGCGCCGTCGTGGTTGGAGCCCCCATCGCAGGAGGAGCTCTAGTACGGGCCTCTCCCCCCTCGGCCTCAACCATCCTCGGACCCCGAGAGTCGGGCGGCGCGACAGCGACGGCGGCATCAACCTGGACGATCGTCCCGGGCTCCAGAACGAGGGGTTCGGCCTGTGACCTCGTCCATCCCTCGGCCTCCTTCCCCCTCGGGGCGGCTGGCGCAGCGGAGGCAGACACCGGCACGCCCTCAACCCGGGCCCACCTCGGGGGCGGCTCAGCGGCCATCCCGGTGGGCGGCCTCTTCCGAGAGATTGGCAATGGGTCGCCCTCCGAGAAGATCATCCCTACGCACAGGAGCCAAATAGGTTCCTAAAGTGAAGAAAAGGAAAAACACACATGGAGGAAAGAATTGGACTCACCCGACCCCGTCGATGGGTCGACCCTGGCGTCAGAAAGGTTCTACTCCGATAGCAGGACCTCCAGAGAGGGGATCTGGGCGGTGCGAAGCTGCTCATAGCCATCCTGATTAGCTGCATCAACCGCAGAGATCCGGTTAGGGGACCGATCCAGCTCGCTCCAGGCCCAATCGACCCCCTCGACGGTCGCGAAGAAAAATCTGCTCTTCCACCCTTTGATGGAAGAGGGGAGCTCGAACTTTATGCCCTTCGGACGAGAGGACAAGGACCACCACCCATCCTCAGTCGGGTGGCATTTCAGGGTAAAAAATGCCCTGAACAGGAAAAACCGTGCGACGAACCCGTGGACATGGCAAAGTACAATGAAAGAAAAGATGACTCTAATGGCGTTCAGCACCAACTGCGCCGGGACTAAGAGGTAGTTGTCCAAGACAGATAAGAAGAAGGGATGAAAAGGAAACCAGAGATCCCCAGAGAAGGTCTCCTCATAAAAGGCAAGATGGCCCGGATCACTGGAAGTGACCCGTTCCCCCGGGCCGGGGATCATGAGTCGGACAGAAGATAGGATGCCATAGGCATCCTGGATGGCCCCCGACTCCGCGGTGGAAATTGTCGAGGCGACCTCGCCCGGACCTGTTGATCGGACAGATTCAGAAGCTGGTTCGAGTAGGAGAGGAAGACATGTGGGATGAGAAGGAACAGCCGTCGGCTCCCTAGCAGACACGGGGTGGACGGGAAGAGCCGGTCTCCTTCTAATCCTAAACTATGTCCCCTCCGACTCCTCATCGGAGGAGGAAAGCACTACCCCTTGAGCAGAAGGATCGGGACGAGACATCCTGCCGAAATGACCTAAGGAGAAACTCAAGAGAAGGAGCCTACCCCAAAGGAAAAGGAGGAAGAAGGGCCGGGCCAGTCTGGTTCCCTAGGGAAGAGAAGAGCGGAAGCAGATCACGGAAAATGAAGGGTCCAGGTATTGCAACAAGCATGAAGGATCTGAAAGAATGGGAGTTACGAGTAAAAATTTTCTTTTCACTTCGAAAGGGCCCATCAAATCCGCACTGTTATGACCCCCTCTCCAGCGGATCCGCGCCATGTGCTGCCCATCGGTGAAAAAGGCATCCTGGCCGCTCTAAATTCTGTGCCAACATTAACTACTCCTCGGATGTGGCCACGTGGCACCCCAGCACTGGCCCGCAGGGCCATCCCTTGATGCGCTGGCAACCACGGCCATCATCACGTCGTATTTCCACCTTTCCACGTCAGCACCACAATTACTCCATTCGGCTCGAGCGCCGCGTACCAACGAGCCTCGGGTGTGGGGGGCAAATGATGTGGCGAGATCGCTGATGTGGGTAGCTGACATGTGCCACGTTAAGGGAGACCGCTGATGCCAATGCAACACCTTAGCCCGGATCGCCCTGTCGAGCTGAGTTGAGCTCCCTCAAGACGGCGAGCTGAGCTCTGTCCTCCACCAGGTCGGGCCCGCGAGCTCGAGACGCCTAGGCCGGAGCCACCTTCCGCCCTCCAGAGCGAGACCCTCCGAGGTTTGAGCCCTGTGGTCGGAGTCGAGCTCAGCACTCACCCACCACGTGGAGCCTCTCTGAGCACGCGCCCTCTGGACTGGATCCGCCTTCCACCCTCCAGAGCGAGACCCTCGGAGGTTTGAGCCTTGTGGTCGGAGTCGAGCTTAGCGCTCACCCGCCACGTGGAGCCTCTCCGAGCGTGAGG
Source organism: Areca catechu (assembly GCA_021397845.1). Taxonomy (NCBI): domain Eukaryota; kingdom Viridiplantae; phylum Streptophyta; class Magnoliopsida; order Arecales; family Arecaceae; genus Areca; species Areca catechu. The sequence continues at coordinate 204,636,429 of CM038051.1, read as the reverse complement.
CCTCTGGACCGGGTCCGCCTTCCGCCCTCCAGAGCGAGACCCTCGGAGGTTTGAGCTCTGTGGTCAGAGTCGAGCTCAGCGCTCACCTGCCATGTGGAGCCTCTCCGAGCGCGCGCCCTCTGGATCGGGCCCGCACTCTTTCCTCCTCCACCAAGGTGACCACACGAGCTCGGAGCATTCAGGCCGGAGCAAGCCCTGCCATCCTGGGACGCCGGCGAGCCACCCGAGAATTGCGGAGCGGCGCCCCCCATACCGCCATAACTACCTGTCCGCCCGTACCTCTAGGGGGATGGGCCAGCCAGAAAGCACAAACACCTAGGGTAGTGACCCCCGGATCGAGGCTCTGCCAAGCTTCCCGGAATGAGACGATCGGAGAGGATGTCAGAACGAATGGAAGCTTCCCCTACCACCTATCAGGAAAAGCATTTCGTCCATGACACGGGGTCCTGCCGCACGCACCTGTCAGCCTAGCAAAGATCTCGAGGCAAGCGCCTAACGGCCAATTTTCAACTACAAAGAACAGTCGACACCCCCGAAAGGGGGAAGGTAACAACAACAACAATAATCCACCAACAACACAAGTGCAAGCTCGATCGAGAGGGCAAAGCGCCGCCACCACCATAGTGAAGGGAAAACGAGAGGGAAACAAAGAGAGGCGAAGGAACAGGGAACCCCTCTGTCCCCGCTATCATTCTCCCCCTGCTACGTTTTCGTCTTCACACACAACTTTCACTCCTCGTAGTATGGAGTCCATCAAGAGGGGCCCGACCAGGAGGATCTGTTCTCTTGGATCGTCACTAACTTGACCATCGAAGTGCCCCCGCCGGAAACCCCGGCCTGGGTCTCTAATCCCTGTTTCGCAGGTCCGGGAGCAGAGGACCGCCAAACAGTGTAGGGAGCGCACTCCGATGCCGGCAGCAGCTACAGGCCACGGCGATCTTGACGGCAACAATGGATGAACTGGTAGGGCTATGGACAACCTGAAGCCGAGAATATCCCTGAAGGTGGATAGAATAGCATCCCTATCCCAACAGGCATGCCCCGGCCATAAAAGATCAGCAATGGTGATGGAGGGGGGCGTAAGCATAGAAATGACAGTAGGCTACCGAATCAAAGGAACATGCGAAATCCAAGGGTCATACATAAATCTGATTGATCGGCCATCCCCTAACACCCAAGTTAGATTTGGGATAATGAGCGGGGCCCTGGATAACATCTCACGCAAAAGAATCGATGACTTCCTTGTGGAACGAGGGTAGTCTCCGGGATCTGTCGGGATGTCACCATATTTGGCCCTCATGAATGAAGCCCACATGCTATCCAGACATAGGAAAAACCTTATTTTTATTTTTTTGGGTGCGGTTCCCTGCCCGTCCCAAATCCTAACAATACCTGTTTAGCATATTCTAATAGAATTTTGAATAGATTTAGGATTTAAAACTAAAATCCAAATGGATTTGAGATTTTGCTACCCGATCCCAATTCTAGGTATATATTTATTTTTTTAAAAAAATAATTTTATAAAAGGTAGAAGGAAGATTTTTTTGATTTGCATGATGCATGGCTTTAGCCTATGATATGTCTTAATTTAAATCAATACTGAAATCCTATATATTTACTTATTGGTGGATTGCTTTCATGATTTTGTTTCAAGAAATCATGCAGGATCAGATTATTTTTGGGTGCAGTGCTTTGCTTTGCTTGTCATTTACTCTGACCAAGAGGTATATGTCGGTTTGTGTTGGATTTGCTTTTAAATTGATAGTGTTGGTTTAGTTCTCAATGCAAAACATGTGAAAAAGTTTTTAATTGTCAATCGAGCTTTGTTCAATTTGCTAACTTTGGTCAATTGGACTTGTCTTAAATTAACATTTTAATTATCTTGGAGGGTTCGGGTATCCAAATAATCTGGATACCCATCGGGTATACCAATTTAAATATGGGATGGATTTGGAATTTGGGATTAATTTTGTGATTAAGTTTGGACCAAGTTCGGGTAGGAAAATTGTAATTGGTTCATATATGGATAGAATAAATTTTGAAGGTGTCTTACCTGTTGCCATCCCTAACTCTCCTTTAACCATGTAATCCTAGATTTTCAATACCAACAACTTCCTTGTTGGTAAAGAATTTGGTTATATTTAGATAGCTTAGGTAAGAGCATGCAGTGCTGGCAAATGATAATCGGTCCAAGTTAACATCATCTTTCTGAAGTGCAGCAATTTCTAGCTATAAATTTATTAGTCTTTGAAAAGCAATGCCCTGCTAAATCCTTGTTTTAGTCTAATAAAAATCTCTTTGTTACATCAACATCTTGTTTGGAAGAGGAGAATAGACGAAAAAAAATAAAGAATAGATAGAAAAGTTGATCATTTTTTCTGTTTAGGAGTTTTTTTAAAAAAAAGGAAAATAAGAGAAAACAAATTTCTTCAAAACTATTTTTTGTTTCGTACTCCAAATAGAATAGTATTGAAGAGGAAGTAAATATTTTTTTTTCATTAAATTTTCAAATAAAAAAAAAAATAAATTTCTTTTTTTCTTTTCTTCCCTGAAGCCCAGTTAGAAAAGGAGAACAAGAAAAAGTAAAAAGTAAAAAGTAAAAGAGAAAGTTAATCATCTCTTTTGGTTGAGTATTTTTTTTTTTAAAAAAAAGAAAATGAGAGAAATGAGGGAAAAGTAAATCCTTCTAAATTTATAATTTTTTTTTTTTTTAAAACAAGTTGAATTGAGAAAAAGGAATTGAAAATAATTGAAATATTTTATAATCTCTATTTTATTTTAAAAGTTTAAAAAAAAAGTCACTTCTATTCTTTTTTTCTATGCTTTTTTTTTAAAAAATAAATTATTTTTTTCTTCTATTAAACTTTCTTTTAAAAGAAAGAGAAATAAAATTTATTTCTTTTCTTTTCCTTTCTTTTTTTTCTTTTCTTTCCTTTTTCAAACTCCAAACTAGGCCTTTAAAAATCCCAAACAAGCCTTAAGAAGATGGCTTGGCACGAATGACTAGTAACAAATGATTATATCATAGCCATGCTCGACGATGATCTCAAAAATACTACTACAGTTTAACCAAAATTTCTTAGAAACATATCGAGAACCAAGAAAGTTACTATTAAAAAAAATAAAATTTTTTTCATCAACTAATTAATTATTTGATCGTTGAACTTTTAATTATTTGAGCATTATACTTTTAATTATTATATTTTTAATTTTTTAATTATTGAATATTTAATTAGACTTTAATATACCTATAAAAATTTAAATGGTTGGATTTTGGATAGTTATAAAAAAATTATTTTGGTGATCCAAGGATCTAGGTTTTGTTTTATGTTTTAACACTTTCTTTTTTTTTTTTTTTTTTTTTTTTTTTGATTTTTTCATGTTTCAAAGCTTTTTATCGGTGCTGGGAAAAGTCTCCATCAACCTCTTTCATGATCGTATTCATAAATAAAGATATTTTAATCGTATCTTGGAATAATATTTTTAATTATTTTTGTACGACGGATAAAAATATATCTTAGGATAATATCATTTTCTGATTTAATTTTAATTTTATAATTTTTTTATAAATAAATTTATTATTATTATTATTATTTTATCACATATATGAAACCGAAGTGGACTTCACAAGCAGAAGAATCCTCCCCGTAAATTCCAAAAGCTTCTGCGAAGCACTTCCGCAACCGTCAATGATGAACACAGCGGTTCGGATCTTTTAAAGCAAGCCGGTCAATTCTATCGCCGCGGACTTTCTCTGTGTCCCCTCCGCCAACCGCCATCGCCGCTTTCCTCCATTCGCTGCGCCGCCCACCCCCCCTGGCGACGCAAAACGCCCACTTCTCGCCTCCATCGGCCGCCGGACCCCTCCTCCGCCGCCCATCGGCACCCTGACATCTTTCCCTTTGGTTCCTGTGGCCGCCGTGGCGGCCTCTTCCTTCTCCATCATCGCCGCCGTTGATCGTCCCTCCGCTTTCCGGCCATCTTGGCCGGCCATCCTCCTCCTACCGCCATCGGGGACCTGCTGAACAGGTGGATTGGACAGGTTTACAATTTTGCCCTTCCCTGATGAACTGCCAGGATGAACGGTTGGTATTATTATTATTATTATTTTAAAAAGGGCAAAATGAAGTGATAGGGTTCTAGCAAGAGAAAAGAAAAGACCAGCTCCACTGGAAAGCAAACTGGATCTTGATGTACGAATTCGAGTTCTTAGTTCGTGGGATGCTTGGGTTTTGAAGAAAACCCTCTCTTCCAAGCAGCGTCCTGCGGTTTTCAGCAATGGACTCAAGCCTGGAGCAGACCCTTCAGGATGGGAAGCTCCTTCGCCATGTCAATGCATTGATAGTCGCCCATCTTCGAGACAACAATCTCAATCAGGCACGCCTTTTCTCATCTCTCCCTTCCTTAAGCTTTTGTTGAATTGCAATTGATCCTGTTAGCTGTTTCCGATGGTTCTACTCGCAGGCGGCGACTGCAGTAGCTTCGGCGACCATGACGCCGTTGAACACGGAAGCGCCTCCGAGCAAGCTTCTTGAACTTGTTGCCAAGGTATGTTTTTTAATTCAGTTTCCTTGAATCTTCTTTTCTATCCATCTTTTCAATTTTTGGGTTTTTGGAGTTGTTGGGTTCTGAGGTGTCAACAGGGTCTTGCAGCGGAGAGAGATGAGGCCTCAAGAGGAGTTTCTTCTGGTGGCCTCTTTGATTCTGTTGCATGGGTATCTGCAGGATTTGGCTCGGTACTTCCTCCTACTAGTTCTATCGATTTCAGGTGATTACCATTTACTACACATCCTTTAGATACATTATTTGTCTTGTGGTCAGCACAACAGCCAACTGTGATGCCAAGTCATGCATGATTGGACTATATACACTAATCTAATGCATACCGAGCCCACAAAGTTGTTATTTTACGTGTGTCGGCCTATGGTATCTCATTGAAATTTAAGGCAAGGTATTTACCTTTTAGTTTGTTAGTCACATTGTGGCTTATGACTCCGACCTTAATGCATAGTTTTCTATTCTTTGAGGTTTCTATCATACAAGGTGGCTGATATTTTTAAACATGCAAATTAGTGCAATGCAGGATGTGAAAGGTTCATCCAAGAGTTTTCCAAAACACGAGACTAGACATGTTTCAGAACATAAGGTATGGAAAAGGTTATCTATCACCAAGTTTTAATGAGGTCAAGACATTGCACTTTTTTTCGATGAGTGGATTGAAAATATTCTTGAGAAAAATTTAACATGAATTTTATTTTCATGAATCCATCCTTAAACTTTCCCTTGTGTACCAAATTATGGTCTTCATTGTGCTAAAATGTATGCACATCAACCTTTTTATCTTTGCTACAATCATCAATTGATGCCAGGACCCTTGTCACTTGGCATGGTGAGTAGTGTAATGTTGATTTCTCTGTTTACTTACCTACATTCTTCGGGCAAATTGAATGCCTTAATTTCCATTTTTCAAACATTTGTTTGTATGCTACCTGCTCATGCACTTCTCATTTCTGTGCTTATTTATATTTGTTTTTATCCTTCTATTGTTGGTGACCGATTATCCTGGTTTTGTAGAATGTTGCCAGATGTGCAAGATTTAGTCTAGATGGGCGTTTTGTTGCAACTGGGAGTTCAGACACGTCAATTAAACTATTTGAGGTTGTTCATTTACATATCATAGTAGTTTCGTATTATTATGTGCCGTTACCGGACTTCAATAAGCTTATTATCTCTTGCAGGTTTCAAAGATTAAACAAATGATGCTTCCAGATGCCAGGGATGGACCTGTGCGTCCTGTTATTCGAACTTTCTATGATCACTCACAGGTAACTTTCTTTCACTTTCTGGAACGGCTTCATCAATGACTCGCGTGGTTTTAGGATGGGTTGATTGAATGTACTAACCTTCTACATCTTATCAATATCTCATGCATATCATGTTTTGAAGCAGCATTAGTAGCAGATGAATGAATGCTTTTGTTCCAGTCATCAGACAAACTAAATGAATACAAGTAAAAAAAAACCTTGTCATCTTAGCTTTTAAAACAATCCATGTAAAGTTGGTACTATTTGTTTCCTTCAAAGCACCATTTATTGAAATTTTGAAGGTGCAAGAGAAAGGGAAATAAATTCTAAATTTTCCTAGTTAATTGTACTGCTTTTTAATTCTAGTTGAATAAAATCCTCAGCTTGCTTATCACCTAGCATATTATTGTGCTGAATGCATAGCTGTTAATGCCTTTGTAATCTTTAAGTGGCATAATGCACTTCCATGTTATATGCTAATGCGCTTTATTTGACTTTATGTCCATCTCCATTCTACTTTTTTTATGCATTAGTATTTTCTGTGTGGACATTCATCTTATATCTTTTGATTTCAATCATTTTCTTTACTTGTAAGACACCAATAAGGTCAATGATGCTGTATCTTGTATGGTTCCAAAAGTTTTCAAATTAAAAATTATCAAATAAATGAATACCATGAGATGCTACTAAGGAAGTCAATTTGTGCAAAATCTTGGAAGCATGGATTTACATCTTAAGATCAACCATATTTAGATACTTCACAATGTAGGATGTGAACATGGAGTGAGGGTGAAAAATGGTAATAATATGCGTATGTATATGAAAATTAGATGTGATAGTAGTGAGGAGAGTAAGCAAAGAAGGGGAAGGCCTACAATCATTAGGATGCAACCCTTGGCAGGAAGTGATATGAAAAAAATGCAACTAGCGAGCCTGGAACAATAGTGCGGATCAATTTTGTTTTCTTGACACCTAGCTGTTACTTAGTTTCTATGTTTTCAAAAGTCATTGATCCACATTCAAATAAGTGCGATGAATTGTAAGGAATAGGTGTTAACACAACATCATAATTTGTCTTGTACTTATTCTCATATTTGCAATACAATGACATAGTTTATCTCATGCATGCAGACATTTGACTTTTGCATTTTTGTTTTATTGATGATATTATGTCTTTGGATAACCTCAATTACCTAACGTTTTTTGTCCATAAAAGGAAATGTAGTTTTTGTCCTAATTTTTTATCAGTCTGGAGTCTCTTCTTTATTATTTTGGTTAGCAAGTTGGGGCTTTACTCTTGCACTCTTTTAACTTTTTATAAGACTTCAAAAGAACCATTGTTATGTGATATCAACAATTGTCAAGTTGAGACTTATCTAATGGCCAAACCCCATTGAGACGGGAAATGGATCGAGTTCAAATCACTTTCAAGAAGATACAATATCACATGTAGAGATAGTAGAATAAAGGTTTTAGTATTCTATATATGTGCAAGTATCAAAGTATGGATCATGATAATGCCACTTAGGATTGATATTTTAAAGACCAAGTCCTATCCAAAAAAGCTATCTAGAAATTATTATTTGGAGTTGACCTATGCAAGTGCCCAAGATCTACTCAATATATAATTGATGTGAGACTAAATACGCACCTGCATGAGTTCTTACACACTTTCCTTTTAATCCTTGACATCCTTAATAAGCTAAGGATCCAGTCAAACACCATGATTTTTTTTATCATAGTAAGCTCTAATAGAGCTTGTGCTGCAGTGTCCCCTAGTTGAGCCACGGGCTGGTGCAATCTAAAGCACAAAGAAGTCTAATGCAAAGGCTAATGTGAATAGAAGCAAGAAAGATATGGTGCTTAAGTTTTAAGTTTAAAACTATAATAAACCATATGATTATTTATTGTATTAACCTGATGTAAATAATGCTATTACTGTTTTTACATGATAAGTACACCCTTTATCGACATAGTACAAATTGTACGACTTATTATGCTATGAACCAATACTTTAGCCTGCATATTTGTATTTTTAAATAAGATTGAATCCTTGTTTGACAAGGTTTATCCTCTTTTTTTTGTGGTCATCTTTCTGGAACATTTTTGCTTCCTATTCTTGTTAAATGCTACTATTGTTTTCACAAGGTTTCAATATATCATTTTGTTTGGAATCATCTTTGTGCATTTTTTGCTTCCTGTTCTTGTCAAATGTCACTGCCAAGGTTTGTTGAACCAGTACTGTGACTTGTACAGATGGACTGCTAGTATGGTATGGTACGGTATAGGTCTGTATTATGTCATGAGGGAGGGGGAGAGGGAGGAAGAGAGAGAGAGAGAGATGGTGAGGAGAGAGAGGAAGGAGAGGGAGGGAGAGTGAGAGGAATGGCAGAAGTGAAGGAGGGGTCTGTTAGAGAGGGGGAGGGAGAGAGAGAGAGGAAGAGAAAGAGAGGGATTGAGGGGGTTTGCCCCAACCATTGACCCTATAGCTCAGCAGTTGAGGGACAGAGAGGGGGAGGGGGAGAGAGGGGGAGGAGGAAGAGAGGTGGAAGAGGGCTCAATGGCTTGGTTTCTGATGGAGTCGAGTCTAGCAAGGCTGTGGAGGGCAATGGTCTCAATTGCAGCAAGGAGACAGAGGAGGGTGTTTAGGCTTTGGTATAGGTGAGTAGTAGTGACTTGCAGTGGCTTTGGTGTAGGCTTGGTAACCAATAAGCTAGTGAGATTTTGTCAAAGCTACGAAGAGGAAATCAACGAAGGTATAGGTAGAAATAGGGGTGAAATTGGGAATTTGGCAGGTGGGGAGCCCTATCTCAACCACCAACTGAGCAACAGGGTTTGGCAAGGGAAACAGGGTCGACTGTGTTAGGGAGAGATGAGAGATTAGAGCCAAAGAGGGCGAAAGGGAGAGGGGAGGGAGAGGGGGAGGGAAGTCTTACCATGACCTGATGGAGAGGCCCACGTGAGGCTTAGATAGCAAGCGAGAGAGTGAAGAGAGAGGGCAAGAGAGAGCATAGAGGTGTCCCAAACCTTTGGGGATTGATCGACCATCTTTTATAGCCCAAACCGACCTGCATGACGGAGCCATCTCAGATCAGTGCCAGTTCGGTTTGGTTTGGGTTGAATTTCCCGGTTTAGGTTGGTTTGACATTCCTTGGACATTGCTATCTTCATAGCAAGTTTCAATAATTCCTCAATCTTTAGCTCCATTTTGCATTGGGGCCTCTAAGTTGGGACAAGGTGGATTTGCATATGGGCTAAGCATTTGAACTACAAATTCATGATTATATCGGTCATGAGGTTTGGACTTATATCTAGTAAAAGTATGCCCCCCTGACATGAATCAATATTCTCAAGCTAAGGAAGCCTTAAAAACTGCAGCTTGCTTCAAGATAGGAGGGAGGATAAAGTTGATTTTGATGGTGATGTGTGGTTTTCAGAATATGCTGTTTGGTAAGCCTATAATGAGTCTCATTTTCTTTGGGCTAATATCATATTACATCCGATGCTTTTTATGATCCTAGCTTCAGGAAAATGAGGTGGCTTGGAACTCTAATTTAGTGAAAACTAGAGATGCTGACAATAAATATGCAGAGCGCTCATAAACATGCATGGTAATGTTAAACTTTTTAGTTGTCTTTGGAATTTTAAGATCAGGATGGACTATTGCTGGTGGCTGATAACTGTCTATTTTGAAAAACTTTCACTGGCAGGAATCACCCAGATGCATGCTACAATTCAGTTGTTTCTTTTGAGAGCATTCTTGGTATGTAATAATCAATATTATAAAAAGATAAACTTTCCTTGATAGATGCCCTTAGAGATTCCATGGCAAGATTGCCATGCTTGTTGCACTAGCATGAATTTGAAAGCAGGCATGCTTACATATGCATACTCATGGAGGACTTTTCAATACACAGGAATTTCATAGGGCATGCACAGGGTTTTTTTTGCGGGAGGTGAGGAGGAGGATAACCTTTCAATACATGAAAATTCCACAAGGCGGGAAGAGGCCCCTTTTTTATGTAATCTTATGCATACATACAAACTCAAACAGATGCACACACAGAGAGGGGGAAGAACTTCCAATACTCAGGATTTTCATAGAGCTAGAAGTTGCACACATATATAGGACTTTTACATGTGTAGAAGTTTCATAGGGCATTCAAAGAGGTGCTGCGGGGAAGGGGGGGTGGGAACTTTCAATACATGGAATTTTTTAAGCCTAGAAGAGGCTCCTTTTTTTGTAGTTGCCCACATACACGGGCAAACCCACATAGAGAGAGAGAGAGAGAGAGAGAGAGAGAGAGAGAGGTTCTGGATACATGGGAATTTGGTAGAATGCACACCATGGAGTGGGGATGTACTTCTCAATGCATGGGAATTTCATATGGCCAGAAGAGGAATGTGCGTGCATGCTCTCTCTCTCTCTCTCTCTCTCTCTCTCTCACACACACACACACACACACACACACACACACATACACACACACACGCAGAGAGAACTTTTAAATTTTTAATACATGGGAATTTCATTGGGTTGGAAGATGGTCCCTTTTTGTAATTGGGGGAAATGTTATTTGGGGTAAAAGAAGGTGTGAGATCTGATTTCCCTTTCTGGTCGGTGAAAGATTTAAAGAAAATCAAATCTTATAAAAGCCCAACCTAAGCTGAAGAAAGATCTTCATTTGTTCTTGACCCAGTTGACTGTATGGGTGAAGTGCTTATAGTCCAACAGGATATTTCTTGTTGCCATATCCCCAACCACCACATCCCTTCCCAAAGAAAAAAAAAATCATATTTACTTTGTGCCCTATTTTTCATTGACAGCAACACTAGCCTTCAATCCACTATCGCTTCATAACAATCTCCACAAATACATCTTCAGTCAATGTTATCTCTACTGTTATTTAAGTGAGCTCCTTCCTAACTATTTCCATTATAATGGAACGACTTTGCTAATGCATTAAAACTTTCAATTGAGTGCTATATATCATATTTTATCTTCTGAGAAAATCCATTTCAATGAAGATTTCTAGTGAGTATCCGTATATGATTAATTACTGTTCTCCCATTTATTATTTTCTTTTTGTTTGAAGAAGCGATTCAATTTTGCTCTTCCTTGATTTTATACATTTTGTTTTATAAATTATATGGGGCATGATACCGTCAATTAGTTGTTATTGTGAAGGATGTGTATATACTGAAACTTGCATTTATTGATCATGGTTGGAATATTAAGATTTGATGGGCTTATTTTTCACAAGTATCCTCCTTTTATTTTCTATATATTTCCATTGCTGCTGTGCAGCCTATCAATGATCTGGATTTCCATCCTCAAGGTACTATACTGATATCTGGGGCAAAAGACCACTCCATAAGGTATGTACCTTCCAAGTATTTTAATGGATATATGTAGTATGTATGTATGTATGTGTTTTATGTATGTATTTGTGCGTGCATGTGTTAGTCTCCATATATGGGGTGCTCATAAAATGGCCAGTGTTATTCAATCTTTTATGAAATCATGTGTTCCAATTTACTGTGTTTCTTTTTTGGTAGTTATGAGCTTGTAATTGGTTTGGATTAGCACTCATTTGTGAATTCATCTATTAACATGACAACTTCCATAATGTGATCTCGACACTTTTAATCAAGACATCAACTTTTGACTGAATTTTCAGTTTTGGCTGTATCTGATCCATAATTGATTTGATTTCTGCATTTTGGCTGTAAATTACTTTTGAGATCAAGTGCATTAAATATATAGGGGAAGATATAGAGGTTTTCTTATGTGTTTATAGTTTTTTGGACAACAAATGAGTAATTTTTATCCCATCAAATATGTAAATATCCATTGTCTCTATCTGGGCCTATCACATGTCATTTCCCTCATATTTGTTTATTCTTCCAAATTTACACGATTTAAATTGAACTTTGATATATAATATAGGCCTTGCTAAACATCTAAAACATTGATGTCATTGCTGAGGTATTTAAGAGTCAAAAAATTATGACATCTATAATTATGAAGCAAATGGCATTTCAGGAGGTCATAGATTAGCTGTTAAAACAAACAGAGGGTTCAATGCTGCCACGTGTAATACCTCTTCTTCCGATGCCCTTGCTGCTACTTGATGTATGGTCACCATCTTCCACTACCCTATCTGTAGCCTTTTCCAGTTGTGCTTGTATTCATGTTTGTTAGTTGTAAATAAGTACTTGACAAATGATGGTGTCAATCTAGATATATGATTATTTTAACTGTTACATTTTTATATAATATTTTGACTTCTTTAGGTAGCCTTTTCTGTATTACATTAGCAGTGTTGCTGGCATCAATGCTGTAAAGTTTTCTGGAATTGTTGCTAGTTTAACCCAAACTCCCCAGGTGGGACACATGCATCTCCACTCCCTGCTTCATCTCTGTTTGACGCATTCCTTCTCTACAAACTGTCTTCTAGTGTGCATGCCTCCAATCTCTTTCATATGTTGACCCTTTATATAAATTAATACATTCTTCAATATTTGCTCTTAAATGGAGATTAAACAGGAACCATTCATTAAACTACTCCATAATTCTTGACTGGTTTGACCACAGCCATAAATCAAATACTCTATTCTCTGAAATAAACCATGTGCTTTGCACATACCAAATACAAGTACATAGAAAGCTAAGAAAAGAATTATCAACAAAACCCAATATTCTTTATGAAATTTGTTGCCTTCTGCTTGCTTTATGCCAGTGATGAATTCCAGATTTTTAAATTCTTTCTCTGCAACTTTGAAGAGATATATCTCTGAAGAAGTGATGTTTCTTGAAGACATTTATTTCTGTATTTCTATGCATTGAGCAATTCATATATTGTTTCATTTTATAACGAATATTCAGAAAGTGTTTTTCAGGTTTTTTGATTTTTCAAAATCATCTGTGAAGAGAGCTTTTAGAGTTATCCAGGTTTTGCCTGTCTCTTTTTATACTTCTTATGTTTTACGCATGGTTTTCCACTGATTGTATATTAATGATATTAACATAGCTACATTTTGGTTCCGTCATGCATACAGGATACTCATAATGTCAGATCTGTATCATTTCATCCTTCTGGAGATTATCTTTTAGCAGGTATCTAATATCCTGTTCGTTAATTGTTATACAACATGCATCTTATGAATGTTTTTAATTAGCATCAGCTGAAGAATACAAGCATCATATGATCGTATCCAGTTTCTGTGTCCATAAGGTTGATATTTAGTTAATTTTGTTGTGGACCATATCTGGAACTGAAGTTTATCAAATTTTGACATCTAGATGATAATCTACCCCTTTCATTAATTAAGCTGGGTTTCATAATACAATTTGCGTATTCAGAAATTTCTATGGTCAAAGAATTTTGCATTTAATTATAATTAATGACTGATGAAAAGATGACCTATTTACAGGGACAGATCATTACATTCCACATTTATATGATGTCAATACTTTCCGGTGTTACTTGTCAGCACAAGTGCAAGACTTAAATGCTAATGCTGCCATCAATCAGGCATGTTGGTTTTTTCTGTTTGCATTTTTTTTTTGACTGAACAATTAAAATTAGATAACTTTAGGCTGATGTTTCTTAGCATGAACCCAGTTTTTAAGTTAATTAAGATAAAGGCTCGTTTATGACTAACTTAAAATTTTGCTGTGCAGGTGCGATATTCATCAACTGGCAGTATGTATGTGACAGCCTCGAAAGATGGTTCTGTTCGGGTATGGGATGGGGTAACTGCACAGTGTGTCCGGCCAATTCTTGGGGCACATGGGTCAATGGAGGCCACTAGTGCAAGTTTCACCAAGGACCAACGGTATAGAGTGCACTCACGTATTGGAAACTTTCCTGTTTTTCTTGTTGTTCTTCTCATTTGCTGTTGCCATGAAGTTTATGTGTCAGTCTCCTTCCTCGATACTGGTGGCTGAATCTTTATAGCAGGATCTTCTACCAAGGATAATGTTCCCTCTCTGGAAGCTCCTTAAAAAGTAGAAACCCCACCCCACCCACTTTCTAAGAGCTTTCGTGTTTCCTTGCACCTGCACCAGCACCTACTCTTGATTCTGGCAAGTAAGGGCTGAGTGTAACGCAACTACTGGGTTAATATAGTGTGCAGCCATGCAGGAATGCATGTCCACTTTATATGAGGCTGTGGCGCTATGACCTTTTATGAGCACCTTATATTCACATGCTTATGCCCCATCAACTACAACTTTCTCACTGCCTGGCTTACATTATGCAACACATACTAATGCAGAATGACGGTATCTGGTTTTCACTTTGCTTTAGTTTTTTGGCCTTTTTGCATTATTAATTTCCTCTGTTCCAACTCCTATCATGCTAGCCACATTCAGCACAACTTTAGTTATTTTTGTTCTTGTTTTACTTTAGTCCCTTGACCATTGCCATTCATTTCATAATGTTAAACAACCAGGTTCATTCTTTCTTGCGGAAAGGACTCCACTGTGAAGTTGTGGGAAGTTGGCACAGGACGACCTATCAAGCAATATTTGGGTGCAGTTCATACACAGTTGCGTTGCCAGGTTGGTTAAAACCTGTCTCTTATTTCCAGATAGTTGAAGTGAGCATCCGCATGCTTTCTTTTATTGTGAATTGTTGTGAAATTGTTACATATCCTTCCATGTAAGATTAATCTGTGACAAGGATGCCAGTGACCATTTTTCGTTTTGGTGATGGTATTATGCTTGTTGTACCCAACCGGCACACTGTCGAACCGGACCGTCATTCTTGCAGGGGTCCGATCGGGCCGTGTATCCGAAGTCCGACCGTCGGTCTTCCTCAGAGCTCCGGCGGAACCATCCCCTTTTGAGGCCTACTGTGTCCGACGGCCCGTCCCTCGGAAGTCCGGCCCACTGAAACTAAGGTCCGAATGACCCGCTCCAGCTGAGGCCCGGCCACCCTCTCCTTCGGAAGTCCGGACCACTGAAGGGGATGGAGGTCCCGGATTTGAACGAGGTGGTAGCTATGTCGGCCTTCAAAAGAGGGCTCCGCTCGTCCAGGCTCACTTTCTCCCTGGACAAAAGGTTCCCGACGAGCTACACTGAGTTGTTGGCCAGGGCGCAGAAATACGCCCTGGCAGAGGAACGAGTAGCGAGCCGGCGCCAGGCGGAGGGGAAGCCGACCCCCAAGAAGCGGAGCGATAAAGCTCCCGAAGTCCAGCCTCCTAGCGACAGGAACCGATCGGCCCAACGTCGGAGTCCGAAGCCAAAAGACTTTCCTAGGAGGTTCGAGAGCTATGCGCCCCTCCCTTATGAGGGAGAAGATCCTCTTGGAGATCGAGAACGAGACCTTTTTGCAAAGGCCTCGTTCAATGAGGGGTCCCCCTGCTTTCAGAAATAGAGAAAAATTCTGTCGGTTCCATAAGGACCATGGGCACAGCACCGAAGAGTGCCTACAGCTAAAGGATGCCATTGAAAACCTCATCCGGAAGGGGTACCTGTGCAAGTACGTTCGACCCCATCGGGATCGGGCCGAAGCCTCAACTGCCAGAAACCCTCCGGAGGAGGTGGAGCTTTCCAACCAACGGCCGACCGGTGGAGATGTCGGCATGCTGCATCGGCGGTCCGATTGGAGCTATGAAGACGGCCCAGATATTGTCAAAAGGTTGAGGGGCTCCAATGCAATCACCTTCTCCGACGAAGACCTCTTGGAGTCCCATGTCTTTGAAAATAATCCTGTAGTCGTGTCGGCAGTGATTGCCAATTACGATGTAAAAATGATACTTATAGATAATGGAAGTTCCACGGAGGTATTACTGTATGATGCTTTTGTAAGAATGAACCTGTCCAGGTCAATGCTGCAATAATCCCCTATACTGCTGATTGGTTTTGGAGAAAATTTCGTCGGAGTTGAGGGGGAAATAATTCTCCCCGTAACGATCGGGACGGAGCCTTTTCAGAAAACTCTCCCCATCAACTTTGTGGTCGTCCATACGACCTCGGCTTATAATGCCATTCTGGGCCGACCGGCCCTCAACAAGTTTCGGGCCATTGTATCTACTTATCATCTGTTGGCAAAGTTTCCGACCAGGAGCGGGGTCGGAGTTATGAGGGGAGACCGTCGGATGGCTAGACAGTGTTTAACTATTCTGAACCAGCAGTTGCAAGACCGTCATACTCTGGAACAGCTCGACCCAAGGGCTGAGGCCGATGGCCGTGGTCAGCCAGATGAAAAAATTGTTTGTCCCCTTTTGGGAGGATAACCCCACCAAAGTTCTCCAAATCGGAAGCTTTCTCAGCGAGGACATCAAGTCAGAGCTGATCGGCTTCCTGAGGAGTAATGCTGATGTCTTTGCTTGGTCGGCATCAGACATGCCAGGTATTCCATCGGAGGTTATCACTCATCAGCTTAAGGTGGATCCGACCTACAAGCCTGTCCGATAGAAGAAGAGAAGCTTTGCGGCCGAGAGACAAAGGGCCATCGACGAAGAGATAAAAAAGCTTTCTGATGTTGGCTTCATCAAGGAAGCCCATTACCCTGAATGGCTAGCAAATGTGGTGATGGTGAAGAAGGCAAGTGGAAAGTGGAGAGTCTGTGTAGACTACACCGACCTCAACAAGGCCTGTCCGAAGGTCAGTTTTTCCTTTCCTAAGATTGATCAGTTGGTGGACGCCATTGCCGGCCATCAGCTTCTAAGCTTTATGGACGCCTTCTCCGGCTACAACCAAATTAGGATGCACCCGGAGGATGAGGAGAAGACGGCTTTTGTCACCGACAAAGGTCTATACTGTTACAAGATGATGCCCTTCGGCTTGAAGAACGCCGGCGCCACCTTCCAGAGGCTGATCAATTGAGTTTTCGAAGGGCAGCCCATTTCTGAAAGTCCGACTCCGGTCGGCAAAGGCTCTAGGGCAGCCCACTTCTGAAAGTCCGACTCCGGTCGGCAAAGGCTCTAGGGCAGCCCACCTCTGAAAGTCCGACTCCGGTCGGCAAAGGCTCTAGGGCAGCCCATGTCCGAAAGTCCGACTCCGGTCGGCAAAGGCTCTAGGGCAGCCCACCTCCGAAAATCCGACTCCGGTCGGCAAAGGCTCTAGGGCAGCCCACCTCCGAAAGTCCGACTCCGGTCGGCAAAGGCTCTAGGGCAGCCCACTTTCGAAAGTCCAACTCTAGTCGGCACCATCTTCGGGTTCGGACGAGCCGACGGATCAACACTTGGGAAGAAAATCTTAAGTATATTGGTCCGACCTGAGCTACACTCTGTCGC
The DNA here is from genome assembly GCA_021397845.1 of Areca catechu. Taxonomy (NCBI): domain Eukaryota; kingdom Viridiplantae; phylum Streptophyta; class Magnoliopsida; order Arecales; family Arecaceae; genus Areca; species Areca catechu. The sequence continues at coordinate 204,619,375 of CM038051.1, read as the reverse complement.
CCGTCTCAGCCATCTTCGGGTTCGGACGAGCCGACGGATCAACACTTGAAAAGAAAAATCCTAAAGTAAATTGGTCCAGTCTGAGCTACTGTCCGTCAGAAGGACCAGCCACGCCATGCAATAAGCCGAAGGACATACACTTAGAAATATCTTTGAGCTATTGGCCTTGCATCAAGCTACTATTTGGCCTACTATTCAACTACTTGCGGTCCTACCTGACCGACTGGCAGTACTTAGAAAAAATTCAGAAGAAAAAGCTTCGGTTAGACAGACTGAACCACATACACAGTCACTAACAAAGGTGATATGGTAAAAGGTTTTATTATATATATATGAAGAACTCAGTACAGAAAGAGGGCTCAGACCTTTACAACCGACCTAGGTCTGACCCATCGAAGTTACATCAACTGTCTCCGTCTCGGCTCCGTCTGGCGTAGTTGGGACTTCAGTTTCCACTTCAGTCCCCTCCGATTCGATCGGAGTGCCTGCAAGAACAATTGGCGTATCTGCTTCGGTTTCGGCTTCGGCTTGGACGTCCAATCCAAGCTCCCCTGTGCCGGCTTCGATATGAGGCTCGGCCCCTCCGTCAGATGGAACCGCCTCTTCTCCAGCTTCTCCCTCTTCTGCCCGCTCCGGCAGTCACAGAGAAGATAGATCAAGCTTCGGGAAGGAGGCAACGACTTTGTCCAGGAAGTCTTCGTATCCATAGTCGTAGCTGTATGAACCAGCCTCGTTCATCTCAACTTTGAAGCCTTCTGACACCTTGTAGTCCCTGATGGCCACTTCGGCCGCCGCCATCATTATTTCTTGGGACTTCTTCAGCAGCCCCTTGTACATCTTGGCTTCGGCCTGGTAACCCCTGGAACGCCGCTCTGACTCGCACAGGCGTGCAATCCCTTCGGCCACTCGACCGGCCAGGGATTTTACCCTCCACCTTTTATCCTTTAGCTTGGCGGCCAGGGCATCCTGCTGAGACAGCAAGTTTACGACCTGATTCTTTTGAGCCTCTGCCTCAGCCCGAAGGACAAAGTGCTCCTCTTCAGCCGCACGTAAGATGGACAACTCCGCCCTGGCTGTCGTCAGTGCTACTTCTGCGGCATCCTTCACTGCTTCAGCTATCTCGACCTTCTTGGCTAAGTGCTCCTTCAGATCGATCAGCGCACCCAGGCCATCGTCCATCAGCAGCATGTCTTGAAGCAACTGTAAGCGGTAACACAGTCAATATCCCGTGAACTGAGGCTAAGAGATCGGATGCAGACAACTTACCCCCATCATATGGCGGAATGAACTCCTTGCGGCCTCATTCACTGACCGCCGACCCGAATCGCTCCAGTCGATCCCCTCGACAGCCCTCATGAGCAGGTTCCTGACCCGCTCGGCTTCATGAATGGCGCGCTCCATCTCGCGCGCGTCGTCGCTGACATCGACGGCTTGTCCCCTGTCGGCCGCCTCTTCTTTTGTTCCGACCCCTTCGGCCGGCGGGGGATTCTCCTCTATCAGCTCGAGGGGCGGGGAGATCGGGGCCGTCTCCGTGGAGGACTGTTGCGCTTGCTCTTCTGCGGTTCGGGCGGCCAACTCCTGATTGAAGAAGAGCGCTCCACGTGCTTCCCGGCTAGTTTCTCCGCCAGAGGCATGTCGTCATCTTCGGATTCGATAGAGACAACAGCAACAACCTGTTCCCTCGTCCGCCTCTTCATCGGCCTCTCGGGCGCCGGTTCCTCCGCCCTCTGCCTCCTAGGCTTCTGAGGCGCCAGCTCCGTGGTTGGCCTGGCCCTCCTCTGGGCCGCCAATGCCGCAATAATTGTTCGGTCGGGCTTCATTTTGCCACCTGCGAGAAGGTAAAAATAGGGTCAGTAAATGTAAGGCCGACAGGGGGAGATTGAATCAATTCGGTGTGGGTTCCTATCCTACCTCCTAAGTGTCGGTGTTGGCTGACCCCGGCCGAATGAAGACTATCCTCACGGAGCAGATCTCTTATAGATACCAGGTCGTCCTCGTCCAGTTTATTAAAATCGGCCTCGTCGGCCCTCAAAACCTCTCCCATCTACGGCTTTCGGTCTCGGCTCTCTCCACGCTGGCTCTAAACCCCAGGGCTCCAGACTATCTACAAAGAAGTACTGAGACTTCCATTCGTGGATGGCCGATGGAAGCCCCCCTAGTATCTTCCGACCAGCGCGGGGATTGAACATCCACCACTCGTGGCTATGGAAGTCTTGCTTTACAAGAAAGAAGTTGAAAAAAAGAGACACCCTGGCTTTGACTCCGGCACTCCGATAAAGAACTAAGAAGCCGCAGATCACCCGAATGCTGTTCGGGGTCAGCTGCGTCGAAGTAATCCTATAACTATTAAAGATCTGGATAAAAAAGTGATGGAGTGAGAGTCGGAGACCGGCCTTAAGGTAATCTTCATACAGAGGGAGGGCACCTAGGCTTAACGGGCCATTCACTCTCCCTTCCTTACTGGGGACGGTAAGGTGTAAGGTGGTCGGTATGCCGTAGATGATCCTGAGGTTTTCTACCCTATCTTTGGTCATGATCGTGGGGATGTCATAGGGACCTGGTTCCCTAGACCCGTGGGCAGAGCTCCGACTAGCAGAGGCCATTCTAACAGAAGCTAAGGAGAAGAAGATAAAGATGGAACTGACCTGGAAGGGAACTCCCTAAAGAAGACTAGAGCGGCGGAAGAAGGGAACTCTATCTCCAAGCCCAGGCACAGCGAAAAACCCCCTCTGGGCGTTCATCCCTCCCTTTTATAGGCATCGGGGGGTCGCCTCCCAACGCCCCTCGAGTGTCGTGATCCAACGGCGGACGATGCGACCCCTGGATTTGACGGGAACCCGATGGGACGCATCGGATCGTATCTGGTCGCGATCCGCGTGACCGTCGAAGCAACGGCGGATGGGTCGCTCTGAATCCCGCGCCGATCGCTCGGATCTCGCCACGTGGCCCACGTTGCGTTAGGAGTTCGACAGGCGTGCGTTTCAGGCTGGCAGCCATCATTACGCCGTACCAGCAATAACTGCTTCCTCTGCTACGGCTAATGCGGCATTGACACCTGTCCAGGGGTGGGATATCGAGGCAGAAGATGGCCGGTCACAGCACGCCGGATCAGATTCGCAATCATGTTAGAAGATTGGCGCATTAATTGCCAAGTAATGCTCTCGTCCTTCGAAGCTGCAGAACCGCTCAAAGGCCAAGAGCAAGGGGGCAACTATTATACCCAACCGGCACACTGTCGAACGTCATTCTTGCAGGGGTCCGATCGGGCCGTGTATCCGAAGTCCGACCGACGGTCTTCCTCAGAGCTCTGGCGGAACCATCCCCTTTTGAGGCATGCTGTGTTCGACAGCCCCTGTCCTTCAAAATTCCGGCCCACTGAAGCTGAGGTCCGAACGACCCGCTCCAATTGAGGCCCGGCCACCCTCTCCTTCGGAAGTCTGGCCCACTGAAGCTGAGATCCGAACGACCCGCTCCAGCTGATGCCCGGCCACCCTCTCCTTCGGAAGTCCGGCCCACTGAAGCTGAGGTCCGAACGACCCGCTCCAGCTGGGGCCCGGCTATCCTCTCCTTCGGAAGTCCGGCCCACTGAAGCTAAGGTCCGAACGACCTGTGGGTCTCCTTCGGAGAATCGACTGGCCTTCCCCGCTGACATCCGACTGCCTTGCTTCGGAAGCCTGGAGGGCTCCAGAAGCTTCTTTTTGTTGTAACAGAATCTTGCCACATCAGCACCACTGCTCCACTATTTCCACGATGCTGCCCTATCAAGGCGCCACGTGGCCACTCTCCATATTCTCCTAAGGGCAGATCGGTCCTTATTGGCCTCTTCCCTAACGAATTTTGGACTGTTCCGCGCCTATATAAGGTACCCGGGAGATCCCGTTTCGAACTAAGTATACTCTCCCTTTTCTATACGCCGCTTTTTTGATTCCTCCATTCTGTTGCCTTCAAGCTCCTGCTAATTTAGGCATCGGAGTGTCCCCCGCCGGAAGACCACCGGCGCCTTGGGGACTTTGTTGCAAGTCGACTGGGAGAGGAGCGCTCCAGCACAGCCGATCGAGCCCGGTCCAGGAGAAGTCGCCGCAACAATGCTTGTGTATTTGTGTGATCAAACTTCTGGATATGCAAATTGTACCATGAAATCCAGATAGGGAGGAAGTGGATGTCCGAAACTTGTTATTCCTTTTCTTTGGGATAACAGTGAACACTTAAATTGGCTTTTCAAAATTTTCTATGCAATGCTTGTGGATTATGTGCTATTATTGCATAGCATCTTTAGCTATGTTACCTGAGACCAAGGTTTCCTGAACCGCCCGGTTCAAGATATATCAAACCGTACTGGCCAAGAACTAGCACGGTTCGGCTGTGAGAAACGGTCCGGATCCTGAATTGTTCGAAAAAGTCCCGAACCGCATCGAAACAGTACGATTTAGCCCTGAACCATGCATTTTGGCTTGGTTCGGGTCTAGTTCGGGTCATACACTATAGCCATGTGGAGGGGGGGTTTAACGTGACTTTCACATCAATCGATATGGATCCTGGTACTGTACCGTACCATACTGGCTATGGGTTCTAGTACCGGTTTAGCGATCCTACTTAAGATATTCCAATTTTATTTCATAATGTGTATGCAGTCCAGTCTGTATTAGCCAGTGGCCCTCAAGAAGTCTTTCTAAAGTGAAAATCATATTAGTCATTATTGCTTTTTGTGATTATTAGAAAAAAGGTGCAATTTAACAATCACAAAAATGAGGATGGTTTTGTATGTTGATAACCCTCTAATTATAAAGGTGGTTCCGAGGTTGCAATAAACTTTCTTCATGCCCAAAACAGAAGTAGAAATTTGTTTCTTTATTTTATCAACTGATTTCACTAATATATTTGGTGAATGAGTTAAATTTCAAGAGTGGCTTTGGCTGCAGGCTGTTTTCAATGAAACTGAAGAATTTATTCTGTCAATCGATGAACCAAACAATGAGGTCGGTTGTCAATTATCCAAGGCTTCTGCATAGAATTGTTATATGCATATTATTGGATTATTTGGTAGGTTTAGCTAAAATTCGATGAGCTACAGGTTGTTATTTGGGATGCACTCACTGCTGAAAAGGTTGCAAAGTGGCCATCTAATCACATAGGTGCGCCACGCTGGGTAGAGCACTCTCCCTTTGAGGCAGCCTTCATTACATGTGGGAATGACAAGTCGGTCAGGTTCTGGAAGGAAATCCTGTAGGATGAAGTGTTTCAGAAGAATTTTGAGTTGTTCCAGAAAATCAGTCCACAAACTTGCCAACTCTAGTGGATGGGACATGGTTTCTAGTTAGTTCTGACTACTAGTTACCTAGGATTACTTTCTTTTTAGTTTTCTTGATGAAAGTTACAGAATTGTCTATGTTCTGGGCCATCTTTGTTGATTGAGTAGCCAACAATCTTATCAGTTGTCAAAATGTTTGTTTAGTGTTTTATTAACCAATTGTGTTGTACGCATACTAATATATTGAGAAGTGCAGATAAAATTTTTATTTAGAAACACTCACAGACTTTAAATCTAATTGAGTAAAACCTGGTCAGCAAAACTACTCACTAAATGACCTCCTAAAATGACTATTCAAAATTCAATGGAAAATCATCACCAAATTATGGCTATAGCTTTTGGCCACTTTTTTATTCAGAAAGTTATTGGAATCTTGCCTTAGAGCCATGAGATATCAATTATAGATCTTAGAAGATGGCATTTTTTTTTTTTTTTTATATCATCTAACAAATCCAAGATTGCTGAAATACAAGTTGCCTGCAACATTGTCTTCTGAAAAGTTTGAAGAAAATTCACCCTATTATGGTTATAAGCTTTTTGCTGCTTCTTAATCTATAAACTAATGGATTTTAGCTAAAAATGGTAGTAATGTTAATTTTAGATACAAAAAGTGACATTTTTCGGTAAATACAAAATTATCAAAACATGATATTTTCATAATAATTTTTTCTTTCTGAAGGATTACCAGATCTATATAAACTGTCATACTTCGTGTTTGTTTTCACAAATCTTCAATTCCATCTTGTGTTACCACTTGCCAGGCATACCTGATTAGAGGAGGGCTCCGATCCCCCTGATGGAGTGAGGTAATCACCTTCTGGAATGTTTATCACATTACCAATTGAGCCAATGTTGAATCTTTAATGAATTCTTGGCTTTAAATTACAATGCTTCTATAATCGGAAGAATATCTGAAATCATTCACCCTGTTTGGATATATAGAGGAGAATAGAAAATGAGGAAATTAAATGAGAGGAAAAGAGAATGAAAGAGAACACTCTTGGCAAGTAAAGTGAAGCTAATGAAAGAGAAAAAAAAAAGAAGTGGACATGAGAGTAAAGAAGGAGAATTTCTTTTTTCTTTTTTTTCTTCTCTCAATCTCTTCAGTTATGGAGAGAATAAGAAAAGAGGGTCCGGAATCTCTCCCATTCTTTTTCCTTCCCTCCCTGACTCACCATTGAAACGAGGGATTTAAACTCTCTCTTATTTTCTCCTCTTATTAAATTCCTTACCAAAGAGAGAATGCAGTCTCGTTTCTCTTCCATCCTAAGCAAAAAGGATGGAATATTTTTTTTTTTCTCTCCTCTATTTCTCCTCTCCAACTATCACAATCCGAACAGGGCCTCGGTGACTCACAAGAGAGTACCTTTACGGTGAAGTACTTGGATAAGAGGGTGCATAACCGCATGGTGTGGCAATAATTTGCTGAAGGATGATTTGATGTTTCTTTACAAAGACTTCGCGAATCAGATATTTCTCTACCAAGACTTCACACGTATCTCACGTTTAAAAGATGATGCCATACGTTTGTTTTTTCAGAACATAAGCCAATGTGAAATAGGGTTGGTTGCATGATATGTTACGCAGAAATCTCCAAGCCTGATCGATTAGGAGGATTGTAAACAAAGGCTCCTTTCGCATCCTTGATCAAACACCGGAGTAGGATTAATGCTTTCATGTACTTTTGGGGTGGGTGGGATGAAGGATCGTGCTAACAATACCTATGGTGAATGCTTGTCATGAGCCGCAAGAATGCCGTCCCACTTGGGAGACAATGATGCTATAATGATCATAGCGAGGGCTGTGATGTCTAACAGAGGCGGGCTCCTCAGGGAGCCGAGGACGGATAGTTTGCAGGAAAATGGCTTTTCATTATAGCCTTTTTCATTACTTGCAAGAGCGAGTCTTTGTGCACCGCACGTGGTGCAGGAAATTCAACATGGTTTACACAGCTATTTCTTAATTATTGGTCCACGTATGTCCTAGCTGGCTTGACAGGATGGGATAAGAGTCGTATCTCTAGGATTATGTTACCTGAGCATCATCACGTCTGCAATCATTTCAAACATGAGAAATGATATTTATGTCCTCTTATTTTCTGGAAGAAGATACGTGCTTATGATCTGAAAAATGAATTTTCTTCTTCTGCTAATGAAAAAAAAAAAAAAAAAACTAGGAGCAAAATGACATCCCATCCCAGAGTTCCTTCCATTATTTTTGTCTATCACAGAGTTCTCCATTTTTGTATTTTTGCTCCTCTTTGATGGTCGAGAAGTTGCTGGTGAGCCGAAAATTCTCGAGCATACCACGAAAGATACGCCTTCAAAATTTTGAATCAATAGAAAAAAGTGATTTCGTCTTTCAACGCGCGAATACAAAAACATTGCAAGAAGAAAATATAGATGGAGGAAGGAAGCACTGCACTTGTTGTTTATTCATAAGAGGATGAGACCCCCCTAAGATTCGTCCCAAAAGAAGCTACAGAACCAGAAATAAATAAGAAAATTATATATTTTAATACAAATTTTTGAAACTTATCTTTATAGAAGGATGTCACGATATATTTTTAAAAATCTTAAGTTTTTATAGTATAAAATTATGATATCATGCACAGTTTCATGACATCGTAGTTCAGAATTTACAACACCCAAGTTCAAAAACTATGACACCCTAGTTAAAAAACTATGACACCTATACAGAAATTATAAAATAAAAGTTTCTAACCATTTCTACCTCTAATACATGCCATCCGTGGCTTGGTTTATGACTTCCAGAGTGTCATAAAATTGCTACATATGCTATAAGATTATTCAAAATGGTCGAAACAGTTTTACGATATCTTAGTTTAAAAACTACGACATCCTAGTTAAAAAGTATGGCACCCTAGTTAAAAAATTGACACCCATGCAGAAATTATAAAATAAAAGTTTGTAATCCTTTCTACCTATAATACTATCATCCGTGGCTTGGTTTATGACTCTCAGAGTGTCAAAAATTACCACGGATGCTATAAGATTAATCAAAATGGCCGAAACAGTATTATGATATCCCAGTATAAAAACTATGACACCGTAATTAAAAAACTAAGATACCCTAATAAAAAGTGTAAAATAGATATTTCTAATTTCTTGTACATGCAATACATATCATCCGTGGCTTGGTTTATGACTTCTAGAGTGTCATAAAATTGTCATGGATGCTATAAGATTACTCAAAATGGCCGAAACAGTATTACGACATTCCAGTTTAAAACCTATGACATCCTAGTTAAAAAATATGATACCCATGCATAAATTATAAAATAAAAGATTTTAACCCCTTCTATCACTAATACATGTCATCCATTGCTTGGTTTATAACTTCTAGAATATCAAAAATTGTTATGGATACTATAAGATTACTCAAAATGGTCGTTACAGTTTTATGACATCCCAGTTTAAAAACTACAATACCCTAGTAAAAAACTACGACACCCATGCAGAAATTATAAAATAAAAGTTTGTAACCCCTTCTATCTCTAATACATGTCATCCGTGGCTTACTTTATGACTCCCAGAGTGTTAAAAACTGCTACGGATGCTATAAGATTAATCAAAATGGCCGAAATAGTATTACGACACCCCGGTATAAAAATTACGACCTCCTAGTTAAAAAACTACGACACCCTTGCAAAAAGTGTAAAATATAAGTTTTTAACCCCTTGTACATACAATGCATGTCATCCGTGGCTTGGTTTATGACTTCCAGAGTGTCATAAAATTACCATAGATGCTATAAGATTATTTAAAATGGCTGAAACAATATTATGGCATCCTAGTATAAAAACTATGATATCCTAGTTAAAAAACTACGACACCCTTGCAGAAAGTGTAAAATCAAAGTTTCTAACCTCTTCTGCCTGTAATACATGTTACTTGTAATCTGAATTAAAACTCATATAATCTCATTATGACACCCCCATGTCATAATAAGCCTGTGTGAAAAGAAGCAAGAGTAATTAAGTCTGAAACAGGATTGTAACATCCTGGTTCAGGATTCATGATATCTTACTTCCAATATTATGATACCTTGTACATTTTTATGCTGGGATGGCTTAAATTTTTTATAATAGTTAGTTAGAATTTATTGTTTAATAACTTATATTTATTTTTTACTTATGTTTCAGGTGATCTTGTAATAGTTCGGCTATCTAGAGTAAAAGCTTCGTAACTATTTAAAAACTATTGCAAGCAAGCAATATACGTTGAAAAAGCATGGAAGATGGATTTTTCTAGTCTTCATATAGAAATCATCTAGAAGACTCCATTCGGTGCATTCATCGATATGCAGGCGTTCATAGTTGACGTGCGACTCCAAGCGAAATCATTAGATGTTATAAGAGATGTGACAAGTTTATTTTTTGTGGCAAGGAACTTACATTCAACATCGAAGATGTGGCCTTGATTTTGGGTCCGCCATGCCATGGAAACAAAATTGCAATGGAAGGCTAAGATAAAAATGGAAGGTTATTCCGAATATTTGGTAGGGAATTAAATCTTCAGGATAAGGGGCTGGAGAAGTTGATAGCACAACTTCATTCATCAAACATACAAGAGAATGTCGAGGACATCGTAAGACTTTGGATCGTAAACATGTTTGGACTATTCTTGTCTACAAAGTCAAATCAAGCTTGTCCAAGATATATCATCCCTTACTTGAATGATTTATCTCAATTGGGATAAATTGACTGGGCTTCCGTAATAAAGGAGTTGATTGTTATGGCTCTCCCAGCTGTTGCTTATTGCTTGAGATCTGAAGAGCCAGTCCAAACCAAGAGAAGTGACAAGGTTAGGAGGCAGCCAACCCTATATGGATGTTTAGCTGCTCTAGTGGTAAGGATCATTAATATACAGTAAAAGTGTAATTACATTTATTTTAAATCTTCCATATCTTTAAAGTACATGACTATTATGTACAGGTTCAGTTCCTCGAGCATAACACCTTAAGAGCCCCAGCACATCCAAATAAGCTATCTAGGCTATTAAAGTGGTATGACAGCCAGTTGAAGACACATAATGTTTAGCTTATGAACTTGCAGCCTCATTAATCGATAAGATAATCTATTATTTTATAAACATAATGAACAATATATTATTATCATTAATATAAAGTTATTTTATTATTGTTCTTGGCTTGTAGGTGGAGGGAGCCATTGAGCCTATGATAACAGAATGGTGGCTTATCACTATAGAAATAATAGCACCCCCGGAACCCGAAAATAGTTGTGCAAGCTGTGCACAGTTGAAGAATGAAATAGAAGATATAAAGAAAAGGCTTGCCATAGTTGAAACCCTCCTCAGTTCATTGGTAAAAAAATATAGCAATGCCAATAAAGAAGGATACAAAGGGGCGAAGGGAGATAATATTGAGGATGAGGTGGAAGTCATGAGGCACGATCAACTTATGATGGAGAAAAAAGTTTATGACACCCTTGTGACTGAGGTTGAACATAGGATAGAGAAAAAATTGAATGACACCCTTGTGAGTGAGGATGCTGAGGGGGAGAAAGAAAAATCTCTGGTTCCTTCACTTATCAAGAGGGTAAAAAACCTAGGCTATGGAAGGCCTCACAAATGACAACAGATTCTGCTTTTGAAATAGGCCAACCTCAAAAAAAAAGATGAAGATAGTGGGCATATCTCAGTCTGATGAATCAAATTTGAATCTTTAATTTGAAGATGATAAAAATTTGATCAAAATCTTTTTGAAAAAAAAGATCAACTCGTAAGTTATACCTATTTTTTCTATTATGTATGCTACTTTATGATAAAAAATATATGATATCTTTTATATTTATTAATTTCAGAGATGTCATCTACATCAATAAATATGGAAGTACTATTACAAGAAAAAATATTTTCAATTTGCTAAATAATGACATGATAGTTGATGATGTAAGTAATGAAGTATTACTTTGTTTTGTTCTTATTCTTTATGTATGCTAAGATATATTTTTTAATAATTCTTATATTGATTTTCAGAATTATATGAAATCATGTTACTTATAATTAACTAGTTTATATTACATTGCCAGATAATTGATGCCAAGCAGGAGTTCATTAGAAATAACTAGATAGAGCATCCGAAAAGATATCATAAGTATATAATTGTACTTGTAATGACCTCCGGCATGTGCCTGATATCAGTATCACCATTTCAAGAACTTGCTGGAATAGTCGGGACTATGATATTTGATGAAGTCAGTGATCAAGATAAGAAGAAATTTTGGTTTCTGTTCACCATCATCAACTCAGACAATTCTCACTAGCACCTGGTTGTGGTTGACATGCAAACAAAGGTATTGAAGCATCTGAATTCAATAAAACATAATTCCAGTTACAAAGCGAATGCAAAGAAGTGGCATAAGATACTCAGGCCAATTTTCATATATTTTGTGATAATGTTAAGATGAAAAATTGGTCCATGCTAGAGATTGCTAAATGCCCTTCCCAACTTGCAGGATCGTTAGACTATGGATTGTATTGCTTGAAATACATAGAATTCCTTGCTCGCAGGGATAAACTTGATAGTTGGGATTTCACAAAAAAAGATATAAGTGTCTATCGGCACCAGTTAACAGCAAGATTATTGAGAGAGCTTGAATCAGAAGATTGATAGATTGATAGTGCTGTTAAAATTTAGCATATAAAAACAAATTTTGTTTAATATATTTATTCTCTTCGATTCATGCACTTCTGTAATATGTTACAGAAATTTGTAAGTCAATTGATGTTTATATTTTAAGCATCATTTCCAAACAAAATTCTATAATTTATTCAAACAATAATATTTTAAATATTATTTTTTCATTACATGAAGTTTTTGTATTTTTGATATTATGTTTACTTCTAGAATGTCAAATTTATTTATTGATGTAATGATGTTATAAAGGAATATTATGTTTCTTGACAAGGTATCATAGTTTTCCAATTTGAATGTCATAACTATAGATTTAAGGTGTCGTAATCATGTTTCAATATTTACTTAAACTTTATTTATTAGAAGTCTATCATGACATTGTAAAAGTTTTAATTTAGACCACAGGTGATATGTATTACAGGTAGAAGAAGTTATAAACTTTGATTTTATATTGCAAGGATGTCATAGTTTTTTAACTAGGATATCGTAGTTTTTAAACTGGGATGTCGTAATAGTGTTTCGATCATTTTGAGTAATCTTCAACATCCGTGGCAATTTTATGATACTCTGGGAGTCATAAACCAAGCCATAGATGACATGTATTAGAGGTAGAAGGGGTTAGAACTTTTATTTTATAATTTATGCATGAGCATCATAGTTTTTTAATTAGGATATCATAGTTTTTGAACTTGGATATCGTAATACTGTTTTGAGCTATTTGATTAATCTTATAGCATCCGTGACATATTTTTATATTATGGGAGTCATAAACTAAACCACGGATGACATGTATTATAGGAAGAATGTGTTAGAAAGTTTTATCTTATATTTTGTACATGGATGTCATAGTTTTTTAACTAGGATGTCATAGTTTTTGAACTTGGATATCATAATATTGTTTCGGGATATTTGATTAATCTTATAGCATCCGTGGTATATTTTTATACTATGGGAGTCATAAACCAAGCCACAGATGACATGTATTATAGGTAGAAGGGGTTAGAAAGTTTTATTTTATATTTTGTATATAGGTGTCGTAGTTTTTTAACTAAGGTGTCATAATTTTTGAACTTGGATATTGTAATACTATTTCGAGATATTTGATTAATCTTATAGCATCCGTGGTAATTTTTGACGCTCTGAGAGTCATAAACCAAGCCACGGATGACATGTATTACAGGTAGAAAGGGTTAAAAATTTTTATTTTATATTTTCTATATTGGTTCATAGTTTTTTTAATATGGTGTCATAGTTTTTGAACTAGGGTGTCGTAATACTGTTTCAGCCAATTTGAGTAATCTTCTAACATCCATGGTATTTTTTGATACTCTGCAAGTCATAAATTGTCATGCCCCAAATCCAGCACTGGAATCGGCTACATGACCGGCCGCACAAATCCTAGATTTAATCCTAGAGATCATACAAGGCCTAGGTACATAAAAGTCAATAACATCAATTAAACCAATATTATATAAATAATTGAGTAATAATTAAACAATCCATTTATAAAATTAAAATCACTAACTGGTCTACTGATTCCTAACAAGTATCAATAACCAAAAAACTAAAATTTACTAACTATCTAAACAATATTGATGTTCTACCTCTCACCCAGACCGAACCTTGCTATGCATCCTGAGTCTCTGAAAAAATAAAAGTAGGAAGTGAGCTCCACAACCCAATAAGATTTCCATATGATCACATCAGTAATAATATAATTCTGAAAATAACATGAACATACTAGTATATCATATCATGCAGTCAAACAACCCAAATATCATATATGACAAAACAATGAAAAACTATATTTTTCTTGAGAGTTTCCATTAATTAATTTTTATCTTTAGGGTTCTGGACTAACCACGGTCATGCTCCAACCTATGACTAGCAACCTCATAATCGGCCATTTGCTATTCGCCGTGGCCAAACTAGCTCACGTACAAGCCCGTTAATCGACCATTTATTCGTGGTCAGGCTAGTCTCATAATCGACCATTTCTCATGGTCAGGCTAGTCTCATAATCGACTATTCCTCGTGTCAAGCTAGCTCACGTACAAAGCTCGTGGCTTAGGCTATATAACCATGGTACCACCATGGCATGGATAGTCCAAACACCATATTCTCTTTGTTATCACTTTATTAAATCAGGTCGTACTATCAAATCATGTAATCTCAAACTTCTCAATGACCGGCATCACGGTCCAAACCATCAAAAGATAACTTTCTTGGTAAAACATGATATATAGGTACATAATTAATAATCTCAAACATACTATCCATCTCAAGAAATCAAAATATACGATGCCAAACAAACATGCATGCCAATGCTCATATGCACGGATCAAATAATGTCATATAAAATAATGTATAGAACTGGTGATCATGTCCAGAATCCTTACCTTCAGAAGCTAATCATAGTATATCCGATACTAGCCCGTATCCAAAATTCGTGCAATGCCTTCCTGCTCAGAAGATTGATTTCCTACAATAAAAAATAAATTCATTCAAACCAAACCCTAGTTTCACGAATTTCGAAAAAAAGACTTTCCAATCCTCTCTTCTCTTCCTCTCTCCTCTCTCTCCTGATCTTTCTCTCTATTCTTTATCTCTCTTCTTTCTCTCTCCACTTTCTATCTCTTCTTTCTCTCTCCTATTTTTTTTATTATTATTTCTTTTTTTTCCTTTTCCCTTTTTTTTAAAACCGAATCAAAACCTTTTTTTTCCTTTTTCTTCTTCCTTTCTTTCTTCTCTTCTCCCCGAACCCACCCTGCTTCTCCCTCGGCCCGACCGAACTGGCCTTCCCCCAGCTGCCGGCAGCCAAGGGAGATGGTCTCCAGGAAGAGGAGCTCGGCGAACGAAGCGGACGGCGGCGTAGCCGCCGGTGGTCCATGGCCCTAAGACCAGGACAACCCGAACAGAATGAATCTGGAAAAAAAATTGATTAATCCCTCTAATCAATAAAAGGAACTCACCGGTCGGTGTCAAGGGGTTCTCAGTCGTTCGTCGAAGAGGAAGAAGGTTCGTGAAGGGGCTCGATGGGGCGACGGTATGGGAAATTTAAAGAAAAATGCTCGATGATTTTCTCATCATTTGGAAGACAACCACCGTTCGATCGAGTGCCAATCCCTCTCAAATATGTCACTGGCCACCTCCCTCTCCCTCCACGACTCTTCCTTCACGACTACCGACAATAACTATGACCGGATTAGGGAGATCAAATCCTTCCCTGTTCCGGACTCCTCTTCGACTATCTCTTCTTCTTTTTTTCTGTAACCGGGCTGAAGTCGGCTAGGCTTGCTGACTTTGGCCCAGTGCTCGGGTTTCACATTCTCCCCCCATTAAAAATAATTTCGTCCTTGAAATTAGCTTGATTGAACTTTAAACCTTGGAAGTAGCCAACCCTCATATCACTCTCAAACTCTTAATTATCTTTAATTTAACTTTACAAGAATATCATGATGGTCCAATTTAGAAATATCCAACATTAACATCATCCTCGAGCTTCCAATATTATCCATGTCATCACTTAATAACCACCAGGTGATTTCCAAATCATCTATGTCCAATCTTGAACAATCATGACCTGAATTCTGATATCACTCATATCTATCACTGCCGCCAGAAACCCTTCACAACCTTTACTGAGGAGTCGCCTAGCATTATAAGCTGAGATCGCTCTTCTCGGAGAGGTTAACTTGTTACCCACAAAGTGGAACTCAGGCTAACCAGGATTTCAAACCTCACTATCTTCTCAAAGCAGTTGATGGAAGCATGATATGCCGCTAGCCAATCCTTTCCAAAGATTACATCGAAGTCTTTCATATCCAAGACTATCCAATCCGCTTCCATCTCCCTACCTTCGATATTCAATTTACAATCATTGCAGATCCAATTAACTATAATGATGTTGATCCTATGATTGATTTTGATGATTACAAAACATTGATGCATGATATGTTACTAATTATCATTATAAATATTATTTTTTGTAGAGTATCATATGTTTAGAAGATGTTTGAAATGGTTTGGAAGATGCTAGAAGAAGTTTAGAGAATTTTGAAAGTTTTTTGGACAAAGTTCACTCGAGCCGACTCGTTAAGAATTCGAGTTGACTCTTCTAGAGTGGCTGAAATTGAGTTCTAAATAGAGCTAACTCCAGAATAGCAGAACTGCAATTATTTCAAAATCTGAGTCAACTAGGCTGAGAAGAGCCGACTCAACCAGAGTGAAGGTTTTGGAGTACCGAGAATCCGAGCTGACTCGAATGATTGTTCCAGAACAGCAACGGCTAGTTGTAGAAATTATTTTTCTTTACTCTAACGGTTCCAAACGGTCATATTTTATTTTCCAAGGCACTCCAACGGTCAAAACAATATGGGAATACTTCCAAAACTTATATATGATGGATCAAAGTGAAGATAAAAGAGAGAGATTGAAGAGGGGAAGAGAAATTGAAAAGAAAGGGTTTTTCAAGTTTATATTTCAAATTTTGGAGAGAGCTTCAACGTTCAAAATCAAGAGAGGGTTTTTCACTTACAATCATAACTCTTGACGCTTTATTTGAAGAAAGAGGAGAGCTTAGAAGAGCTACATTCAATGGGCTAAAGCTACAACCATCCACTCTCAAGGAGTTTGTACTTTGTGTTGCATTGTTTACTTATTTATTTTCCTTGTTTTTGTTTGAATTATTGGTGAGTCCGGTTTAAAAACCAAATAGGTTATTGGTTAGTCTGTGTTAAAACCAAGTGTTGGGTTCTTGGTGATCCTGTTAAAACTAAGTGTTGGGTTTCTTTGGTGAGCCCGGTTTAAAAATCAAAGTGTAGAGATTTGGATTGTGAGCCTGTTAAAACAATCCGATTGTATTCTGTTGTGAATATAGTGAAAATCCCAAGTGGTACCTTGGATAGTGGACGTAGGAGCTGGGTTGCTCCGAACCACTATAAATTATGGTGTTTGTGATTGCTTTGCTTGTGTTTATTTATTTGCTTCCGCATTCAACTCTTGTATACTTCACTTACCACTCAAAAGTTTTCAAAAGGGCACATATTTGTTTAAAAAGTTTTCTAAACCAATTCACCCCCCTCTTGGGTTGGCCACCTGGGCAACAACTGGTATCAGAGCCACGTCTCTGTGCCTCCAGTTTAACAACTAGGAGTAAAGATTAATGGTTACCCAAATGAGCACACATCCTGTCGAAGGGTAATGTTCTACACGACCACCACTTTTTATCGGCACAAACTATAGCTATTGGAAAGCATGCATGAAAATTTATATTCAAGCTATAGATTTTAAATTATGAAAAATTATCTTAAAAAAACCTCCCACTCCCATGATAAATGTTGATGGCATAAACATTCCAAAATCGGAGTTGGATTGGAATGTTTATGAAATGCAAATGGGAGAGTTGAATGCAAGAGCAATGAACCTCTTGTATTGTGCTTTAGATACAAATGAGTTTAACCGAATTTCTACTTGTACCTCTGTAAAAGAAATTTGGGATAAATTTGAAATCACTCATGAAGGCACAACACAAGTTAGAAACTCCTAGATCAATATGCTCATGCATGATTATGAAATATTTAAAACGGAACCTCATGAAACTATTTCTAAAATGTTTTCGAGGTTTACTAACATTACTAATGATTTGAAAAGTTTTGGTAGAATGTGTTCTAATGCAGATATGGTTCAAAAGATTCTTCGATCTTTGCCAAGAATTTGGGATCCTAAAGTAACTACAATTCAAGAGGCAAAGAATCTAAACAATCTGCCATTAGAAGAGCTTCTCGGATCACTTATCACTCATGAACTCACTTTGAAGCGCCGGAGTGAAGAAGAGAAAAAGAAAAAGAAAGCAAGAGCACTCATGGCGGCTACTAAAGAAATTGAAGAAGAGTTCACCAATTCATCATCCGAAGAAGAGCTAGATGAAGATGACTTGGCCCTTGTCATAAAAAATTTTAAAAAATTTATGGGAAATGGTAGATTCAAAGACAAAGAAAAAGGTATATGGCTAAGGGGGAGCCATACAAAGAGAAAGAAAAGAAAAAGAAGGCATTGACAGCCACTTGGAGGATAGCGAAGATTCAAGCTCAAGTGAAAATGAAGAGCAATTAAAAATGGCCAACACTTGCTTTACGGTTCTTCAAAATGAGGTAAATTCTGTACCTAACTCAGAATTTACATTTGATGATCTTAATAATGCTTTTCATGATTTAATATCTGAATATAAAAAGTTAGGAACTAAGCATCAAATCTTAAAATGATCATATGATATGCTTCAAAATAAAAGAAATGATGCTTTGAAAAAATATCATGTTTTGTAAATTAAATTAAATTCTATTTCTGAAAATTATAAAATTTTTAAAAAGAAAAGATTGAATATCTTGAAAAGAATGAGTATTACATAAGGAAAATCAAAGGTTGCAAAAAGAAGATGAGAAACTCAAACCTTTAGTTGATAAATTGACTTTAAGTTCAGATAAGCTTGAGTTATTATTAAACAATCAAAGATTTTCAAGTAGTAGAGCTGAAATTGTTTGTAATTCAAATTCCAATCTTGTTGAAAGAAAGATTTCAGCTAAAAACGAATTTCAAAAATCTAATATTATTTATTTTTATTGTAAAAGAGTTGGTTATAAAGCTTATCTTTGTAATTTCAAAAAGAAAAAGAAAAATGATATAAAGAAAGTTTGGGTTCCAAAAGGAACCACATGTACTAACTCCAATAGACCCAAAAAGATTTGGGTACCAAAAATATCCACTTAGCTATTTTGCAGGTTTGTCTTGCAACCCATCATAAGAAAAAGAAGATTGCAATGATAAAGTGGCTATGCAAGGCATGAAGTAGGGTGGAAGAGCAAGTCTTCATCCTAAAGTTAGGGCAAGTGGACTAATGGTTTGTAGAAATAATGGCAAATGGAAGATTATTCATATTGGTATAATTTACTCAAACCCTTCCTTACTTTTTGATATATGTAATGCTAGTCATTTACTTGAAGCAATTTGCTATGTTTATTATATTTGATGCTTCAAGATAAGTTAAATGTCAACTATGCAAAAGTTACTAGTATTCTTGATCATGTGAAATTCATTGAACTTTGACTTGAAACATTTTGAATGTTTGAGGTATGTTTGATATTCAAGTCTTGTGGCAATGAACCATGAAATCAAGAGTTCCAACTTACTCTAGCATAAATAATTTGAGATGTTCTAGCATACTTAATGTTTTAAATTGATCATGAGTATAGATTTATTTTGATGATTTTTATAAACTCATGACTTTAATTCTTCTATTGATATTTATTTATACCATGTTTTACATTACTCTCTTGCATGAATGCTTAGAATGAATGTGAAAGAGAGTGGAATGTATATATTAGATAAAAGAAGAATTAAGAATCATGATACCCCTAACAATTAGTATTTATAATAATTGATATCATAAAGAAAGGGGAAGAAAAAGAGAAATTATTGACAATAATATGAAGGAAATAAAAAGAAGGTAAAATTAGAAATTATCTCAAAACATCCTAATATTCTTGTGGTATTATAAAATTATTGATTGGTATCCCCTTAAAGAATGGTTAAGAATACTTTTTGTTGATGTCAAAAAAGGGGAGAGATATAAGGTGTCATGAAAAAGAACATTTAAAAAGGGAGATTGATAAATTAAGGGGGAGCTTATTGCTTATATGATACTTGTTAATTTACTTGAAATACAATATTTTATAGAGTTAATTTTGTGTTAAAATTCTTTTTCATGCCCAATGTTTTGTCATCATAAAAAAGGGAAAGATTGTTGACCCTAGGATTGATTTTGATGATTACAAAATATTGATGCATGATATGTTACTAATTATCTTTGTAAAGATTATTTTTTTGTAAAGTATCATAGGTTTAGAAGATGTTTGAAGTGGTTTGGAAGATGTTAGAAGAAGTTTAGAGACTTTTGGAAGCCTTTTGGACAAAGTTCACTCGAGCCGAGTCGCTAAGAATTCGAGCCAACTCTTCCAGAGTGGCTGAAATTGAGTTCTGAATAGAACTGACTCTAGAATGGCAGAACTGTAATTATTTCAAGAATCTGAGTAGACTCGACTGAGAAGAGCCGACTCGACCAAAGTAAAGATTTTGGAGTACTAATAATCTGAGCCGACTCGATTCATCCAAGCCGACTCGAATGACTGTTCTAGAACAGCAACGGCTAGTTGCAGAAATTATTTTTCTTCATTCCAACGGTTCCAAACGGTCATATTTTGTTTTCCAAGGCACTCAAATGGTCAAAACAACATGGGAATACTTCCAAAACTTATATATGATGGATCAAAGTGAAGAGAAAAGAGAGAGATTGAAGAGAGGAAGAGAAATTGAAAAAAAGGATTTTTCAAGTTTATATTTCAGATTTTGAAGAGAGCTTCAATGTTCAAATTCAAGAGAGGGTTCTTCACTTCTTATCATAACTCTTGAAGCTTTATTTGAAGAAAGATGAGAGCTTAGAAGAGCTACATTCAATGGGCTAAAGCTGTAACCATCCACTCTCAAGGAGTTTGTATTTTGTGTTGCATTATTTACTTGTTTGTTTTCCTTATTTTTGTTTGGGTTATTGGTGAGCCCGATTTAAAAACCAAATAGGTTCTTGGTTAGCCTGTATTAAAACCAAGTGTTGGGTTCTTGGTGATCCTGTTAAAACCAAGTGTTAGGTTTCTTTAGTGAGCCCGGTTTAAAAACCGAAGTGTAGAGGTTTGGATTATGAGCCTGTTAAAACAATCTGACTGTATTCCATTGTGAATATAGTGGAAATCCCAAGTGGTACCTTGGATAGTGGACGTAGGAGCTGGGTTGCTCCGAATCACTATAAATTATGGTGTTTGTGATTGCTTTGCTTGTGCTTATTTATTTGCTTCCGCATTCAACTCTTGATATACTTCACTCAACACTCAAAGGTTTTCAAAAGGGCACATATTTGTTTAAAAAGTTTTCTAATCCAATTCACCCCCCTCTTGGGTTGGCCACCTGGGCAACAAATGACATCCTCACTTGGAGTAGAAATACAAAGTTCGATCTTTAAAGGTATCGAAATCAACTCATTATTTTCCCTAACCAGTCTAGCTGATATGAAAGAATGCGTGGCACCTGCATCAATCAAAGCATAAACATTTCTAGAAGATAACTTAATCATACATGTCACTACTGAGTTAGATGCATTGACATCCTGCTGCATGAGTGCGTACACCTATCCCTGGGTACCCGACTTCTGTTGTCCTCCTTGCCGAAGTTCGTCACGAGCTGCTTGAGGTGCTTGGTACTGCGACCCCTGGCCACTACGACACACAGTCGCATTATGACCCTCTTTGCCATAATTGTAGCATTTCCCTCCTGGCCAGGTGCAGTCTTGCCTAAGGTGCGGCCCACCACACTTGTAGCACTGGATATCATCCCTTTGTTGAGTCTTGTCATCTAAAGCAGCACTGTCAGGCTTCCTTGTCTTTGCATTGATATTTCTATTAAGTTGATCCTGAAATCCTCCCGATCTGGATCTTTTCTTCAAAGCTTTTTCTCTTTCTACTTGAGCAACATCCAACCCCCTTTCTATTATCAGTGCTTTGTTGACAACCTCCTTATAGGTAGGTAGCTCGAAAGCAGTTACCTGTTGTTGAATCCGACCTCTAAGTCCATTTTCAAATTTTCTGGCTTGGATCTCTTCATCTGCTATCAATGTTGGAGCATACCTTGACAATTCTTCGAACTTTGCAGCATACTGAGCAACTGTCATGCTACCCTGCTCCAAGCAGTCAAATTCTCAAAATTTCTACATCCGAATACTTTGGGGAAAATACCTCTCATAGAAAACCCTCCTGAAATTTGTCCAGGTGAAAGGTGCATCAGTCGGTCCTTACTTTCCAAGCTCCAACTCCCACCAAGCAGCTACCTCATCTTGCAACAAGAAGGTAGCAAAAGTAACCTTCTCCTCTATCGGGCACCGCAAGACATGGAATACTTTCTCCACAGCTTTTAACCAACCTTCTGCTTCCATGGGGTAAGATATTCCCTTGAACACTGGTAGCGCATATTTCTTGAAATCTATCAAGGTTATTTGTCATTCTTGCGGAACCCCGGCTTCCGACTGTCAATGCGAAACTCCTTGTTGCTGCTGTTGCAATAATTGTTGCATGAACTATTGCTCTTGCTGCATAAGTTGTTGTTGCTGTTGTTGCACTTCCATTAATCTCAGCATATCAGTTCTTGCAATGGCTTGTTGTTGCATCCAAAATTGCATAAGCTAAGGGAGGCCAACCTGGTCCCCAGATTGAACTCCAGGTCCTCCCGGAGTTCCCGTTTCTACAGTCCTAGTCTTCGGGGTGTTGTCCATGGGATTGGATGTTGGTTCCTGTAAATGCTCATCATCACCAGGTAAGACCCCAGTATCTTTATGCTGCTCCATAGGATCCCAAGTATTTGCTCCATCAGCAAATCTTGTGGGCCTCCTAGCACGTCCACGCCCGCCACCACGCGCCATGGAAAACCTATACCAGTCTTCGTCAATATACACCTATTATTTAATTAATCAAGAATATATTACATTTTCTACCCTACCTAAGAATCAACCCACACTCTCTCGATGAACTTATACCCTAAGATCCTACAACCTAGTTTGCTCTGACACTATTCTTGACATATCCTAATAACCATCATTGTTATTATTATTATTCTAACCACTTGTATCACCATCCCAAATGATCATAACCTAAGCTCTGATACCACTCTGTCATGCCCCGAATCCAGTACCGGAATCGACTACGTGATCGATCGCACAAACCTTAGGTTTAACCCTAGAGATCATGCAAGGCCTAGATACACAAAAGTCAATCACATCAATTAAACCAATATTATATAAACAATTAAGTAATAATTAAACAATCCATTTATAAAGTTAAAATCACTAACTGGTCTACTGATTCATAACAAGTATCAGTAACCGAAAAACTAAAATTTACTAACTATCTAAACAATATTGATGTTCTGCCTCTCGCCCAGCCCGAACCTCGCTATACATCCTGAGTCTTTGAAAAAATAAAAGTAGGAAGTGAGCTCCACAGCCCAGTAAGGTTTCCATATGATCACACCAGTAAAAATATAATTATGAAAATAAGAGGAACATACTAGTATATCATATCATGCAGTCAAACAATCCAAATATCATATATGACAAAATCATGAAAAGCCATATTTTTCTTGAGAGTTTCCATTAATCAATCTTTATCTTTAGGGTTCTGGACTAACCACGGTCATGCTTCAACCCATGACTGGCAACCTCATAATCGGCCATTTGTTATCCACCGTGGCCAAACTAACTCACATACAAGCCTGTTAATCGACCATTTATTCGTGGTCAGGCTAGTCTCATAATCGACCATTTTTCATGGTTAGGCTAGTCTCATAATCGACCATTCCTCGTGGTCAAGCTAGCTCACATACAAAGCCCGTCACTCAGGCTATGTAACCACGGTACCACCGTGGCATGGCTAGTTTAAACACCATATTCTCTTTGTTATCACTTTATTAAATCAGGTCGTACTATCAAATCATGTAATCTCAAACTTCTCAATGATCGGCATCACGGTCCAAACCATCAAAAGATAACTTTCTTGGTAAAACATGATATATAGGTACATAATTAATAATCTCAAACATAATATCCATCTCGAGAAATCAAAATATACGATGCCAAACAAACATGCATGCCAATGCTCAAATGCACGGATCAAATCATGCCATGTAAAATAATGTATAGAACTGATGATCATGTCCATAATCCTTACCTTCAGAAGCTAATCCTAGTATATCCGATACTAGTCCGTACCCGAAATTTGCGCAACACCTTCCTGCTCAGAAGGTTGATCTCCTATAATAAAAAATAAATTCATTCAAACCAAATCCTAGTTTCATGAATTTCAAGAAAAAGACTTTCCAATTCTCTCTTCTCTTCCTCTCTCCTCTCTCTCCTCTTCTTTCTCTCCATTTTCTATCTCTTCTTTCTCTCTCCATTTTTTTTATTATTTCTTTTTTTTCCTTTTCCCTTTTTTTTTTAACCGAATCAGAACCTTTTTTTTTCCTTCTTCCTTTCTTTCTTCTCTTCTCCGCGAACCCACCCTGCTTCTCCCTCGACCCGACCGAATCGGCCTTCCCCCGGCTGCCGGCAACCAAGGGAGATGGTCTTCGGGAAGGGGAGCTTGGCGAACAGAGCGGACGGTGGTGCAGCCATCGACAATCCACAGTCCCAAGACCAAGACAACCCGAACAGAATGAATCCAGAAAAAAATTGATTAATCCCTCTAATCAGTAAAAAGAACTCACCGGCCGGTGTTAAGGGAATCTCAATCATTCGTCGGAGAAGAAGAATGTGCGTGAAGGGGCTCGATGGGGCGGTAGTGTGGAGAATTTAAAGGAAAATGTCCAATGATTTCCTCGTCGTTTGGAAGACAACCACCGCTCGATCGAGTGCCAATCCCTCTCAAATACATTACCGACCACCTCCCTCTCCCTCCATGACTCTTCCTTCGCAATTACTGGTGATAACTCCAACCGGATTAGAGAGATCAAATCCTCCCCTATTCTGGACTCCTCTTCGACTCTCTCTCTTCTTTTTTCCGTAACCGGGCTAAAGTCGGCTGGGCTTGCCGACTTTGGCCCAGTGCTCGGGTTTCATATAAACGAAGCCATTGATGATATGTATTATTGGTAGAAGTGGTTAGAAAGTTTTATTTTACATTGTATACATGGATGTCATAGTTTTTTTAACTGAAATGTCATGGTTTTTAAACTGGGGCATCGAATTATAATTTCAACCAATATGAGTAATCTTCTAGCATCCGTGATAATTTTTGACAATCTGGGAGTCATAAACCAAGCAATGGATGACATGTATTATAAGTAGAAGGGATTAGAAAGTTTTATTTTATATTTTATATATGGGTGTCATAGTTTTTTAACTAGGATGTCATAGTTTTTATACTAAAGTATCGTAATATTATTTCGGCCATTTTGAGTAATCTTATAGCATCCGTGATAATTTTATGATACTATGGAAGTCATTATTCAAAACATAGATGATGGGAAGTCCTGTTAGGAGTAGTTATTTACTTTACTTTCTCGTTTCATGCTAAGGTATTCTAATTTTATAAATGGATATCATTCATTATATCAAGGGGTGTCATAATTCTGTTATCTATGTTTTAATCTTTGAACACTTAAAGTAGTACTAAAATTTACATTTAAAATAAATAGATTCAATCACATGTTTAATAAATCCTATTTTAAATTTCTTCGGATAATATAAATATACACCGGACTATACGAAAAATCAACATTTTATATCATCTCTTGTATTAGTTGACTGCATACATAAGCATCAAGTTCATCTAAAAAAGAATCGAAAGATGGTATAGTGGGTTCAATTATTTATTCTGGTACTTCCACTATATTATGGAAAGTCTATCTCTTGCTTGTACTGTCTCTTCTTTCATTTTGTACATGAGTGTCAATGGAAGCCTTATCCATATTTTTTCTTGATCTTTTTGATTTCTTCTCGACTACACTCTTAATTCTATTCTCTTGGATGACCTTTCGTAGTAAGTTAGTCAAGATCCTGGATTAGAAGTTGCGTGCTTTGCTTAGGTGCATAGTTAGCATTTACAGCTCTTCTGAATAATGGTGTAAGATCTTTCATCACTAAATTAAATGCATCTTCAGACTTGGATGCTATCTCTGCAAGCTTCATCATCCGACGACTCATCAAAGAATATCTACGATCAATAAAATATAACATTTATATTAGGATTTCATGACATATGATAGGTTTATGTAAACATAAAATAAGATATCTGAATTTAAATAATTTCTTGACTACGTATCATGATTTTCGTGTGTTTTTATCACAAAATTAAGTATTGCATTTGAGATTGTCGAATTGGTATTTCATGTCCTTGCACCATCTATTCAAGAAATACTTATCTGGGATACAAAATATATCGCTTTGATGAAGAACCAATAAGACATGCCTACGCAGATAACCCTTATACTGAAAGGATCCACACTGGCATTGAACATCCTCCAAAGTTTTGTCATATAAAACCACATAATTTTTTATAATCTCCTTCATTCCATCAACTTCAATTCTTTCAAATGATTTAACAGAATATACATCACAGTTGTCAACTTCTTTAACTAATTAAACATTTGATGCAGTCATTTCAAGGATCTCATTCTAAAATTTTTTGAATATGTGCCTTGTATATTTTCCTGCTGCAAGTCTCTCAAAAAGAGATGATGTTTTTAGAAAAGTATTTGTTTGCAACGTTTTATTGTCTTTCTTATTTTTTACTTCATATCTTTTCTCCAAGGTGTCTTCATACTTATCGATAAATTTCTTCAGTATAGTCTTCGAGTTTATAAACCCATCAAAGAAGTGATTGATGCTCTTGCTCCTTTGTGAAGTTGACATCTCTGTTCATAAATATTCAAAAAATAAAAGCATTAAAGATACAAAGTTTATTGAAAATTTATAAACATGAACATTAATCAATCATAATGACTTACAAACCTGTGAAGAATGTATCATTAAGTTAAACTGGAATCCATTTATCTTGACATTTATAAATGTCATTTAACCAATATACAGCCTTGCATTCTTCATATTTCTTCTTAAATGTGCCCATCTTTTCTCGAAAGATACTATGGTAACTAAATCATATATCGTCTCTTCAAACTCAACCATAAATTTGGAATTTGCAGTACAAATATGGCCAATCTTTTTAGAAATCTTCTTCAATATATGCCAAAGACAAAATCTATGTTGTGCATTGAAAAAAGCATCTCTAACAGCAGCCTCAATTACATTATCTTGGTCAGTTATGATGGCATTAGGTGGTTGACCACCATTTGCATCCAGCCATGATTAGAATATCCATTTAAATATCTCAATCCTCTTATCTGATAACAATGCACAACTAAGTAATGTGGACTGTCCATGATGATTGACTCCGATAAATGGATAAAAAGGTATTTGATATATATTTATGAAATAGGTTGAGTCAAAGGTCAATACATCACTAAAGAAGTGCTTGTCAATCTTGACATAGGATGGATCTAGAAAATAGACCTGAGCTGTCCATTATCATTCAGGTCTAAAGTATAAAAGAAATTTAAATTTTTTACTTAAATTTATATGAAATAGATTATCATTGATTGTGCATCTTCTTCTTTCAGCTAACTCTAACATTCCTGATAGATAAAATTATAAGCATCATTCTCTATGAAATCTAATTATCTTCAACCCCTTTTTTTCTAGCCATGGCAGAGTATATTTAAGTTATAAAAATATTCATGGCATATAAATTACTGATTTCTACCTTTTTTGATGTGCTGATCCTTTTTTGGGACCGTAGATAACTAGCTGATGATATGGACAACTCGTGGTTATATTCTAGATAAACATCATCCAATATTCACTTATCATTTTTAGAATTTAGCCTTATTTTTATTGAAGCCTTACAATCAATTTTGCCAATATTCCTAGAATTCATAGAGTTATTGATTTTTCAAGATTTTTCTTACCTCCAACATGCCAGGTGCTTGAAGCATATTTCTTTGTTATTGTTGGACCTACTACATACTATTGTAATTCCAAAACTTACTCTCCTTGTATATCCATTGTAGAAATTATATACATCATTTGCAGAAATAAATTTCATTCCAATTTCAGGATCAAATACTCATTCTTTGCATTCGGGATGATAGGAGAAAGTGCATTCTTGTGAACAATACCAGCAACCTCATCCAAATGATCATCTTCGATTTTTTCCAGATTTTTAATTTCAACATCATATATAAAAATATATGCAAAAAAAATCATAAACATTGATATACATAGTTTTAAATGATATTTTATCTACAGCATAATAAATAATGTATTATGCATTGGATAGAATATGACACGACAATATGATAATACAGGCATTGAACCAAATATTTCTAAAAAAATATATTTGAACTTATGATACCCTAGTTCAAAAATTATGACATCTTGGTTAAAAAATTATGACACCCGATCATAAAACATGAAATTAAATATATTAACCCCTACTACCAGGAGAACCTATCACTTGTGGACTAAGTTATGACTCCTGGAATGTTATAACATGCTACAGATACAAAAGAATTGCAAATATATGCTGAAACAGTATTACGATACTCAAGTTCAAAAACTATGACATCCCTGCATAAAATCATAAATTGAATGTTTTGATCATCTGTAACAGAAGTATTTTGGTATGCATTGCTAATATATGATATCCATATTGTAATAAAATACTTCTGAGATAATTTCAGTATCAAGAACTTTGAAACATGAATAACTTGGTATAAAATAGAAAATGAAGACTTTTGTCCTTCGTCATAGAATATTTTAACTGTGCATTGCCTTGAAAAAGATTGTTAGATTGTGATAAAAAGATCAGGAAGAAAAATTATTTCTAAAAAAAGAGTTTTCAAGGAATGACATCCTAGTTCAGATGTTACGACATCCTAATTAAAAGATTATGACACCCGATCATAAAATATGAAACTAAATATATTAACCCTTACTGTCACGAAAACCTATCACTTGTGGACTAAGTTATGACTCCTAGGATGTCATAACATGCTACGGATGCAAAAGGATCATAAATATATGCTGAAACAATATTACGACATCCCAGTTCAAAAACTACGACACCTTAGTTAAAAAACTACATCTCTATACAAAATCATAAACCGGATATTTTGATCCTCCGTAATAGAAGTATTTCAGTATGCATTGCTAATATATGACACCTACATTATAATAAAATGCTTTTGAGAAAACTTCAGTATCAAAAACTTCAAAACATGAATAACTCAATATAAAACATAAAATGAAGACTTTTATCCTTTGTCATAGGACATTTCAATCATACATTAGCTTAAATAAGATTGTTATATTATGATAAAAAGACCAGGAGAAAAAAATATTTCTAAAAAAAGAGTTTTCAAGGAATGATATCATAGTTCAGAAGTTACGACACCCTAGTTAAAAAATTATGAGACCCGATTATAAAATATGAAACTAAATATATTAACCCCTACTACCAGGAGAACCTATCACTTGTGGACTGAGTTATGACTCCTAGAATGTCATACATACTACGGATACAAAAGGATTACAAATATATGCTAAAATAATATTACGACACCTGAATTCAAAAACTATGACATCTTAATTAAAAAACTATGACATCTCTGCATAAAATCATAAATCGGATGTTTTGATCCTATGTTATAGAAGTATTTCAGTTTGCATTGCTGATACATGACACCTATATTATAATAAAATACTTCTAAGAAAACTTCAGTATCAAAAACTTTGAAATATGAACAACTTGGTACAAAATAGAAAATGAAAGCTTTTATCCTTCGTCGTATGATATTTCAACCATACATTGGTTTAAATAATATTGTTAGATTGTGACAAAAAGACTAGGAAGAAAAAATATTTCTAAAAATAGAGTTTTCAAGGAATGACACCCTAGTTCAAAAGTTACAACATTCTAGTTAAAAGATTATGACACCCGATCATAAAACATGAAACTAAATATATTAATCCCTACTACCAGGAGA
This sequence comes from Areca catechu, assembly GCA_021397845.1. Taxonomy (NCBI): domain Eukaryota; kingdom Viridiplantae; phylum Streptophyta; class Magnoliopsida; order Arecales; family Arecaceae; genus Areca; species Areca catechu. The sequence continues at coordinate 204,589,701 of CM038051.1, read as the reverse complement.
ACCTATCACTTGTGGACCGAGTTATGACTCATAGGATGTCATAACATGCTACAGATGCTAAAGGATGACAATAATATGCTGAAACAGTATTAGATATCCCAGTTCAAAAACTACGATACCATAGTTATAAAACTACGACATCCATGCAGAAAACAAGAAACTATATTTATTATCCCCTCCTGCCAGGAATACTTATCACATGTGGACTAAATTATGACTCCTAGAGTATCATAACATTTCATAGATGCTAAAGGAGTATTATATGATTTCCTATATCATTAACTTTCTCTAACTACCAAAATAGTTGGTCTAATAAAGGAACTATAAAAAAAAAAACTAAACAAGATTCTATGAAGACTTGGTTTACTTCCTTTTGGAGATGACATTTTATCTTGAAATTATAGAAGAAGTCTTTGATGGCTTATTCCAACCTCGGACCAAAATATAATACTTTTTCAGAGCGAGGAAGAAGCTTATATTAACATTCGAAAGTTGATTCCTACGACAAGACTCTCAGAACATATTTCAGAACGAGGAAGATTCTTCCTTCAATGTTTGATTGATTCCTCGGACCAAAGTCAGAGCATGTTTCAGACTGAAACATTTAGCTAGAAGTACTGGAAACAATATTTTAGATTCACTAAAATCCAAGCAAGATGGTGAAAAAAAAGTAGGCCAGAGAAAAAATATTTTGGTCTGCACAAAAAATTCAAAAAAAAGCTGAACGATAATTAAAAAATGTTACGCTCAACTTTTAACCTATTATACGTCCCGTCCCGTCAAGCGATATATATGGACTAATAAGAAATAGCGGTGCGGGCCATAGTTGAATTTCCTGCACCGTGTGCAGTGCACAAAGACTTACTCTTACTTGAAATAACCATTTGACTTTGAATGGGAGCTCATTCCCTGAGTTCTTGGTTTTTTTCGTAATTTACTCTGATAATGTTTGTAATTCCACCATCTTCAAGAATCTTGAATTTGAAGTTGATTAAACCCAAGGGACCAATCATATTCCTCTGCTTATAGGCTTGATCTGGATGTATCACAGTTTCCTAGGGATTTATTATTGCACACCACTAGTCCTGCTTATATTTGCTTTTAAGAAAGAGGAACTGCCTGCAATCCTGCCAACTGGGTGCAATTCGGCTAGACCATCCTGGTTAACATTGTGCTGAATGGCAATCAAGCAGTCTGTGAATTAATAATGTAACAAACCGTAGAAAAGGTTTAAACATGCATTATCGGACTCTTTAACATGAAGATGGTCCCAGAATATTAACCTCATGTCAGCTGTGCTCTCTTAATCGATGATTAATTTGCTAATAGCAATAGTATCATTGGTTTAAATGTCAGTCTTCTCATATTTAAGTTTTGAGCAAGCACTACATCTTGCTACCAGGAATTCAATGACAGCAGATGAGAAAAAGTTTGGCAGTAAACTCCCTTGTGCAGACCACTCTGATAAATTGAACAATGTAAAAAATAAAAATGGATTTCACAGGTTAAAGTGATACAGGCAGTGCATTCCACTTCAAACAAAGACAAACGCAAATTGCATTTTATCTACCCACAGGATACCTATAAGCCGACACAACTCCGGTACAAATAAGATCTCATATGCCTCTAGAACAAAGTCACTGTAAAACACAAAAAAAAAAACACAGAACTTCAAAAATCCAATTCTCTTGGATGATCAAAATAACAATTAAATAAAACACCACTAAAGGTTTGTGACTGATATAATTAATGGTTCCCAGAAGGGCACCTGCTGCAACTTTGTGAACTTATAAAATTTTTTCAATCTTGGTCACATATGAAATCCTCATCCTCTTCCTCGTCGCCTTCATGCTGTTGGCTAAGTTCAGCATGTTCATCAATTGATGTTGCGGCAAAAAGCTCACCCTCTCTACTTCTGTTTGCAATTTTGGGAATTGATGATCCTTTACCAGCCTTCTCTTTGTTCATCTGCCGGTAGATAATAGAACGTTTTAATTAGGAGTTCACACAGAGAGAATGGAAACTAGATCACAAGGGCTGGTTAAAATCAAAACCAAAACAAGATTCTTAATAAGGTGCAATCAGTGCAGAAGTTTGATAAACAACCTAAATCAACCGAAATGTCAAATCTTCAGATACATGAGATTTGAATCATCAAAATGTCAGTCTCAGTTCCAGGAAAAAGAAAAGGTGTAAATTCGTCTGATGCTATTTCACCAAGTCAATAAACTAACCATTTAACTACCGAGTAGAGAAGCTCTGGTCATTGATGTGGCGGGAAAACCTGCTCTGGGATGAAGAACTGAACTACTAAGCCCAGGTGCATTAATAAAAAGCTATTATATCATGTTCAACGCTAGTGTTTGGGGTTACTTAAAAACGTACTGCAACCTTAAAGCAAAAAAGTGCATCCTAGAAACCTTAAAGGTCAGAGTGGCTTGGATTCCGTGCCGTCGTCTCCGTGGATTTCAGTTTGGGGTTTTGGGGGTTTTTGCATGGGTTAAGGGTTTCTCTCTTTTCCAATGGTGTTCTGTGATGTCAGGTGATTCAAAGATGGAGGGAGTCCGGTCGAGCTCCGATGCTCATGACGCAGCGGATAGATCGTGGGCGGAGATGGTCCATGGCCCTCTCCGGCCTCCGGTGTGGACTCCGTACAAGCTTTCAGATGACGAACTGGTGAGGCTACAGCAGAACTTCACGAAGATCCTTGTAATGCCGGATTCGGTGGTGTCGCTGCCCGGCAGAAATGGGAAGGAGTCGCGGACATTTTCTGCTCTCTTGGCCGTAGGGTCCAGGCAACTCGTCTGGCGAGGGATGTTCGGCTGCGTCTGCAGTTACCGTCGGAACCGGAGGTGTTTCCAGTCGGGGAAGACCACATGGTGCTGAGAGCCGCCTCCAAGGAAGACGGTGACCGCGTGCTAGCTGCCAGCCGGTGGTATGTTGCAGGCCAACTCATGGCCTTTGCTCCTTGGCACCCTGACTTTTTTCCGGGAAGATGTCCGGTGACCCGAACGGTGGTCTGGATGCGTCTGCCTGAGCTGCCGCTGGAGTACTAGGAGCCAAGGGCAATAATGGCAGTGGCGGGAGAAGCAGGTAAACCGCTTTCCCTCGATAATTTTACAGATTTAATGAGAAAAACTAGGTTTGCCCGGGTGCGGGTGGAGAACGACGCAGCCAAGCCGCTGCTCCTAGGAGTTCGGATTCAGGGAAGTGAACCCGTGTTTTGGCAGCAATTCATATTCGAAAGTCTTCCTTCAGTCTGCTTCTGTTGCGGCCGGATCGATCACACGGTGGTGGAGTGTAGTTTCCCCCGCAGCTGCTCGCCGGGTGAAGCTTCAGCCACCGGTCTGTCACAGGAAAACTGTGGAGAACCCCTCTATGGGGAGCAATGCTCCGACGAAGTTGTCTGAGGGTGGTTGCAAATTTGTGGCAGAGGGGGGCAACTACACCTTCGGCCCTTGGCTGGCAACTGCACGAGTCCGGCCTCGCCCTACTGCTGCTGTTCTGAAGGAGGGGCTGAACGAGGAGAAAGGTAAGGGGCCGGTCTCTTCCTCTGACGCCCCTTCCTCTTCTCCATCCCGGTCTTCTCCAACCTGTCCATCATCTTCCCCTAACTCTCCACCTGATTCGGAGGGCTAGCAGAAGCCCTCTAAGGTAGCTCGGCGGCGCTCCCCTGATGCTTCTGCATCGGACGTCTCGGAGGGAGGTGGAAGGCTAAAGTCAGGGGGGGGGGTTCTTCGTGCCGATCGCTGACTGCATGGAACTCGTTCCGGTGGAAGGTGGGTAGAAGGATCATCTCATGATCGACTACGGGACTGTTTCTCTGAAGAGGAGCAGGAGCCCCTCAAGGTCTGCTTCCCCCTCGTCGGCGATGTCTTCTCAGGCTCTTCCAGAACAGGTCCGTCTTCCTATCTCTACCATGGATGTAGATCTTCCTACTATTCCAGCATCGCCTCGGTTGTTGGCTTCCTCGGAGAGTTTGGGAAGGAAAGGGGATAGGAAGGAGTGGAGGAGAGTGGAGGGGAAGAGTGTGGAGGTGAGGGACTCCCTGTATAAGGTCAGGAGGTCTGCGGATTGTTCTGTGGGGGATGCTCTGTCTGAGGGGGATGCTGGGATGGGGGGATAGAAGGTGGTGGGAAGGGCAATGTGCTGGCGGGGGCTATAAGGTTATTGGGTGGGTTGCGAGATAAGGAAGGGGTCATGGCAGTCTCTGGGTTCTCCCCGGCTCAAGAGGACCAGGGGAGAGCTATAGGAGGGAGTGGGATGCCGGGGGGTCAGGGTGCTTCTGTGGAAGTGGGACTGTTGGAGGGAAGGGAGGGTATGGTCAGTGGTATTCAGCAGGGTGCAGCTGTGGCTCCGGGGATCCAGGCTGTGTTGGGTCAGCCGGTGGGTAAGGTCCAGCTGCCTTTGGCCATGTCTCAGGCTGGGGCTATGCAGGTTAAGGTGGCTGGGGGGATGGATGTATTTTCTGGGGTGCAGGGGAAGCCACAGGGAGAGAGTCCATCTGTTCTGCAAGGAAGTGCGAAGGGCCATGAAGAGGTTTGCATTACGGTATCTAACATCCTATCCAGTGTGGGTGGACTTGACCCGGGGAAAGGGAAGGCCAATGCTGGGCTCCAGTCTGCTGGAGATGGGTCTGAGATAGGTGTTGTAGGGAAAATTGAAGGGGTGAGTCCTCGGAAAGGAAAGGGGGACCGGCATGGGGCCGACTCTTCTATGCTTTAAATCTGTTTTCTTGTAATGAAGATTCTGGTTTGGAATGTTAGGGGGGCTAGGAAGCCCTCCTTTGTTTTTACTTATCACAGGTACATGCAATTGTATAACCCTTCTATTTGTGTGGCTGGAGACCAAGGTCTCTGGTCCTAGTGTTGAACGAATAAGGCGTAATGTTCCCCGGGACTGGGGGTTCTATTCGGTGCCGTCCCAGGGTCTGGCTGGGGCCATTATAGTCACCTGGAATTCGGGTCTGCTAAAAGTCAATAATGTGTTTCACAAATCTGAGCAACTGGTAGCTATTGTGGTCTCTGAACCTAGTCAGCCCACTTGGCTCCTTTGTGGCATATATGCTAGTACGTCATATATTCTGAGAAGAACTGCCTGGGAAGAGGCTTCGGTGTTAATGAATCAGGGAATTCCCTCTTTCGTAGCTGGAGACTTCAATATTATCAATCGTCTCGAGGATAAGAAGAGTGGCAGACCCTTTACTCAGGACACTGGTTCGAAGGAATTTACTGATTTTATTCAGAATAATGGCTTGATTGACTTGGACTTCCTTGGCCCTAGATATACTTGGTGCAAAAACCGAACGGGGGCGGCCAGAGTTTGGGAAAGACTCGACAAATTCTTTGCCACACCGTCCTGGTTGTCTCTTTTCCCCGATCATTCGGTGCATCATCTCAGGCATATCGTCTTGGATCATTGTCCCATCCTTCTTTCAATTGATCAGAAAATCAGGGATCCAGCTCCGTTCAGATTTGAAAAATTATGGCTTTCTTATCCCAAATTGAAGGATATTGTTCGAGATGTCTGGAAGATTCCGGTTAGGGGTGATACTCCTTATAGGATTACTAGAAGGCTGCTTATTCTAAAACGCCGTCTGCTTCATTGGAATAGGGTGGAGGTGGGCAACCTTAATGATCAGCTGAAGTCAGTCGAAGCCTCAATTGATTCTTGGCAGGCAAAGGAGGAGGCAGTTGGTTTTCTTTCGGATGCTAATATGGACTCTCTTCGCAAGTGCCTCTCTCTTCATCATTCCTTGATGTCCAGACAGGAGGTCGTATGGAGGCAAAAATCCAGGATTCAATGGTTGAAGGAGGGTGATAGAAATACTAAATTCTTTCATAAGGCGACTATCATTTGGAGGCACTCCAATACTATTCGGGCTCTTTTCTCGGATCGTGATGGATGGATCCAGGATGATACAGCTATTAGAAGGGAGTTGTTCAACTTCTCCTCCAGGTGGACTATTCCCAATCCTCTTTCGTTTGTTTCTTTGCATGCTCGGGATCCTGTTACTTCTGTCCAAAATTCTTTGCTTCTGACTCAGGTTTCCGAGGAAGAAATTAAATCTGCTCTCTGGTCGATGGGGGAGGACAAAGCTCTCGGACCGGACGGTTTCCCCCCTTCTTCTTTCGTTCTTGTTGGTATATTCTCCGCTTGGATATTGTCAAAGCTATCTAGTCCTTTTTCCTATCTGGGAGGATGCCTCAAGAATGGAAGCAAACCTTTATTATTCTTATTCCCAAGCACCTCGATGCTTCTAAGCCGGCTCATTTTCGCCCGATCAGCTTATGTACTACTCTTTACAAAGTTTGTGCTAAACTTCTGGCCAATAGGATGACGGCTATTCTTCCGAAGCTTATTAGCCCGGAGCAAGGGGCTTTTGTTCGTACCCGGAGTACTTCTGATAACATTCTCATTGCCCAGGAATTCATGCATGATCTTAATCGGGCTTCTAAGTGTCGGAATTTAATGACCATCAAATTAGACATGGAGAGGGCTTATGACAGGATCAGCTGGACCTTTTTGCATCGGGCCCTGTTTGATCTTGGATTTCATCCGGACTGGATCTCCAAGCTTATGGCCTATATTTCTAGTTCCTCTTCTATTTTGGTTAACGGCACTCCTACAGAATTCTTTCATTCCACTCTGGGTCTTCGCCAAGGTTGCCCTCTTTCCCCATCTCTGTTTATTATTTCTACTGATTATCTGTCTAGATCCTTATCTGCAGCTATTCGGAATGCGGTTGTGCAACCGTATATTCCTGCTCCTGGGGCCCAGCCGATTTCTCATTTATTATTTGCTGACAACTGTTTACTCCTCGGTCGGGCTTCTATCATCAATGCTCGGGGTATCTAGAGGGTGTTGGAGGGTTACTGCTATGTTTCTGGCCAAAGTATCAACTTGCATAAATCAGGTGTTTATTTTAGCCCCAAAACCTCTATCCAAATTCGGCATAAAGTTCGTCACATCTTGGAGATCTCCGACCGGCAGGGAGCTTTGCATTATTTGGGAATCCCAATCTCTGGAGCCATACTTTTGAGGGCTGACTGTGCACCAATTATAGCGAGTGTCCGTCAGAGGATTGACGGCTGGCAGGGTAGAGCACTCTCTTCCATGGGCATAATTACCCTTATTCGAGCGGTGCTTGCTTCTCTTCCTGTGTATATGTTATCTAATGCAGTTATCCCGAAGCGGGTCATTCGCGATATTGAGCTGATGATGCGATTGTTCCTCTGGGATTCCTCGGCTACTCGTCGTAGGATTCATTTATTGGGATGGGACAGGGTGTGCCAGTCCAGGGCGGGGGGGTTTGGGTATCCCCTCTCTTCTTGCTCGCCGTGAGGCTTTTCTGACGAGGCATGTTGTCAGATTCCTTAATCCGGATGGTTTATGGTCCTCCCTTATAGGAGCCAAGTATGGTAATATTTCTACTGATTTCAATGCTTCCTCGACACTTCCTAAAAATTCATCGATTATTTGGAGGGAGTTGATTAAGAGGGCCCTGCTGTTATCTCACATTTATCTTGGGTTATTGGGGATGGTGCTTCTATTAGATTTATGGCTGATCCGTGGATATCGGAGATTCCCCTGAGGTGGTGGCCCACCTTTATCTCAATGCAGACGCCGTTGACCATTTCTTCTATTAGATTTATGGTTGATCCGTGGATATCGGAGATTCCCCTGAGGTGGTGGCCCATCTTTATCTCGATGCAGACGCCGTTGACCATTTCTATCCCTGATATTATGTCTCCTGATCGGACTGCTTGGGACAGCCAAGCGGTGCGCTCCATTTTCGGCGATATCCTTGGCCTTCGTGTTCTATCTATTGCTATTCCTGTTCATTCCGGCCCTGATTTAAGGGTCTGGCATCATTCGGCCTCACAGAGGGTACCGATTCCTGATCTGATGAGGATTGTGGTACCTCAGCCCCCGTCGACTCTCATTTGCTTGGATCTGATCCTTGCCGGTTCATCCCAGAGTGGCGTTGTTTTTATGGAAGTATGCCTGGGGTCGCTTCCGACCCGCTTTTTGTTATCATCTAGGGGTCTCTCCATTCCATCGGACTGCCCCTTCTGTGCAGCAGAGAGCGAGACCCAGACTCATGCGATCCTTACATGCAGGAGAGCGTTGACTATTTGGACTCTGGCGGATTTTATAGACTTGGGTGTCCAAACCCTGGAGGTCGAGGACTTGTTCATCTCCTCTCTACATCATTCTTCTTCATTTCATCGCTCCTTTATGGCTTATCTTGCTTACCATATCAGGTTATCCAGGAACAACAAGATTTTCTCTTCCAGGTCTTCTTCTCCCAGGTTCTTGGTGGAGAGAGCCAGGGCTGATGCTACCGAGTTCTGGGGTCTGGCAGACTTAAGGATGGAGACCTGGGGTTCCCCTTCTGCTCCTTTAGTGACCCATCGAATATTTGTCGCTTGGAAACCCCCTCCTCCATCCTACTGTTCTGTCAGTTTCGACAGTAGCCTCCACCAGGGCTGTGGAGCTACTGCTTTTATCATTCGGGATTCCTCTCTTGGGTTTCTTGCGGTTGGGGGTATCCCTGTTTGGGACACCTTGGTCCCTCAAGCTGAGCTGTTGGTGGCATGGGTTGGGATCAGATATGCCCGTGTTATCCTTCAGAGGGACAGCCTTCTTGTTGAGGGAGACTCCACTACGGTTATTTCTTAGATGGACCGGAGGACTTCCATACCTGCTTCCTACTCCATCGTCAGAGATATTCATTGTTTGTTGCAGGGATGTGTTTGTCCATTGATCAGACATGTGTATAGAGAGGTGAACTCAGCGGCTGACTGGGTCGCCTCGTATGTGGCCAATCATTCTGGTCCAGTCTTGTGGACCGATTGGCATTCTCTTCCTCCTCAGCTTAGGGATATCTTGTGCTCGGATCTTATGGGTTGTATTCATCTTCGTGCTTGAATGAATACACTGTTTTACCAAAAAAAAAAAAGTTATTGATAACAATATAAGACAAGTGTTCTACAAGAAAAGTTTAAAGAGTACACTTTTAGGAGAGGTGTGATGTTACTTGGAAAAAGCACTTGTGTGACTCTTAAATTGAAGAGGTGCTAGAAGAAGACAAAGCTCAAAAAGTGCCTTTAAAATAACTTGAAAACCTAACTTCCAACTTTTCCTTCAGTACGAACCTCTCAAAAAGTGGAAACAACATCACATATGCCCTAGAAAACCTATTTTCTTGCATCTCCTTTTATGAGAACGTTCTAAAAATTAGAAGCAACACCAAACGCATCTTCAAGTTGTATTTCATATATTAGGGTTGGCATGTTCAACATTTTGATAGATATTCCAACCATTGATTGGTCTTCCTAACTGAATGGAGAATCCCACTGACTCATTTCAATCACTACACTGCATTTCTCCCAGGTGATGCCAGTGACTAATTTTAAAAATATCTATGATTTCATCACATGTTATGCATCTAACTGAACTTGATCGGAAGTTATTATCAATTTATCACATGATATTTATTACCTACATCCTTTTATTTTTTCAATGCAGCCAACAATATAGCACATGATTTCATGGATGGCCGTGATCTCATCATAAATGATTGATGTGGTACTTTAATTTAGGGTGAACCATAATGACTTGATTAAATATTCATCAACCAAATTCTCCTTAAATCATAAAGAGATACAGCTAAAAGATTAAAAAAAAAGTGCATTTATCACTGTTCATTTGGACAACAGAAAGAGTGGAGGGCAAACCAAGAACAGTGAAATAAAAATCCCTAGCGTGGAGTCCAAAAGCTGAGAAAATGTGTGCACATTCCATAGAAATGGCAATATAGAAATATAATAATCAAATGTTAAATGAAAGTTGCAGCATATACAAAGAGCCCAGTTGCAGCATAGACAAAGAGCCCAGTTGTTTGGAATGCTAACAGAAACGAGAGTATTCACATATAATCCCAAAATAACAGAATGAAATCCGAAGAGTAGAATGAATGGTCCTTAACCTTTTCAGGAAACTTTTTTCTTTCATAGACAGAGAGCCTAGTTGTAATATATAGCTTGGTTTCTTTCTTCTTGCTCAATTCAGTTATTTATACTGGATGTGTGCACAGATGTGCAGGCATGGTAAACTATGTTCCCCAACATAATTTCTCATGCACCAAACTAAGTTGTTTGGAATGCATTGCCAGCGCTGATGCAGTTTTTCTTTTTCTTTTTCTCTTTCTTTCATTCTTTTTTTTCTTTAAGGCATTTTATTTCTCCTGTCTAAGTAACTTTCAGGTTTAACTTCATGTCGATTTCAACTTGGTCACACAAATTGCAAGTATCATCATGAAACTTTTAAGTGGTTACATGCCTTCTTAATCAGTCATCAAACTTTTTATTTTTTCCTCAAAGTCAGGAGTCCTATCTTGAGTAGCAAGTTCCTAAGCAAGAGCTTTGAAGCTATGAAAGTTGTATCTTATTAGGATTGAATTGGAGTCCTTATATAATGGGGTAGCTATTTGATCCAGAAGTTGATATAAGTTTCCAAGGCTTATCCATTTCCTCTTCTCTAAAGAGAATACCTTGATGATAGAAAGTGTTTATGCCTTCCATCTTAACTCAGTGATTACAATACAAAGCCTCTAACAGACCTATATCACATGAAACTGGGTACCTGTCAGGTGCAGCTATGTGCTCCTTTTAGTGTTTAGAAGTTTCTTCTCGTGGACCTATATCCAAGTGTCATAATAACAGCCATATCTGTGTCAGGTGTGGGTAGTTAAGACAAAAGCAAAAAGTCTGAGTAACAAAAAAGACCTCTATGGGACAATTCCCACAAATCTGGATGGTGATGATTCCATTGTTTATCCCTCATATTCACCAGTCTGTTTTCTGTATCACAATAATCTTTTCATCTTTACTTGAATATGACACACTTTCCAAAACCCATATAAAGCTTAAACTTAGGAAGCCATGCCCAGACATTCATCTAAGGTTAAGTAAAAGAAGTATACTTCAATAACTTTGTAGTTCACTTGATAAAATCTCAGGACTGCCAATAAGGTTTACTAACTCTTTGTTCTTCCCTGACATTTGAAAGTCAAAACCCTTGGACAACTTGACACAACCTATCCCACCTACATTAGCATCAAGCCTTGAAAGCATAGACCCCAGCCAACAAAGTCAACATTCTCCCATGCATCAATTTTAATACCGAAGCTGCTTGAAATGCTTATGAGCATAAAGTTTTCTGGCCAAAGATTGAGTGCATCTCACCGTGATGGTCATCCACACAGTTTTTCTCCAAGCATCCATGACAAGAAAACCAGCCACAGGTGGCTCAGCTTGAACGTAATTGTTGAATACTTTAAAGGCATTTATTTCTTATTTCTAAGTAACATTTACATTGAATTTTATGTCGAGTTTCAAGTTGATCGTGGAAGCTGCAAGTCTTATCATGCAATTTTTGAAGTTGTTACATGACTACTTAATTAATCATATAAGTGCTTTAGTTTTTCCTATACTAGGAGTCTTAACTTAAGTACAAAGTGCCTGGTAGTCCATTACAAACAACTGACTAAGTTAAAGATAGGATTATGTCATCCTAACACATGCATGTAATGGAAGCGACAATTTGATTCAGATTTTGATATAAGATTCCAAGGCTTATAGATTTCTTCTTTTCTCTAAAGAGAAGACCCTATTGATAAAAAGTGTTTATGCTTTCTAACCTATCTTAGTGACAATACCTATAGAATAACTCTAACAGACCAATATTTCATGAGCTTGGGTACCCGTGTCTGGTGCAGCTATGTGTCTGACTTTCGAAGCCTTCTAGCATTTAGAAGTTTCTTCTAACGGACATATATCAAAGTATCATACCAACAACCATGACTGAGTCAGATGAGGGTACTTGAGACTCAAGCAAAAAGTCCAACCAAAAAAGACCTCTATGTGACAATTCCCACGAATCTGGATGATAACAAGTCTGTTGTTTATTCTACAAATTTTCTTCACCATTTTCTGCAACATGATAATTTTTTCATCTCTTGAATTTGACACACCTCCTGAAACAGACAAAAAACTTAAAACATTGAACCCATGCTCACACGCTTCATCTAAGGTTAAGAAAATAATAATAATAATAATAATAATAAGTATATTACCATCACTTTGTTTTTTCAGCCAATAAACCTGAAAGTTAGTAACTCTGAGGTTCTTCCCAAACCTTTGAAAGTCAAAATCCTTGCACAAATTGATACAATATATTCCCATCTAATTAGCATAAAGACCATGAAAACAGACCCCATTAAACAAAACCAACTTTTTCCCATGCATCAATTTTGGTACTAAAGCTGCTTGAAGTCTTTACCAGCATAAAGTTTTCCTATCAAAGATTTTGTTTCACCATGATCATCACCCACTTGACAAAGCTTTTCCCAAAGGCATCCATGACAACAAGACCAGCCACAGGTGGCTCAGCTTGAAAGTAATTCTAGAAGGCATGGAAAACAAAATATTTGGTACCATGCAAACTCATATTCACTACAACCCCCTTCTTCCATCCTTGTGGAATATTTCCCTAAAAGCATCATGAAAGTAGACTAAAATGTCTGGTCTCTTCAAGCTACAATCATGGTAGCACTTGACTTTGATAATCTGAAACTCTGAGAACTGAAGAGGTCCAGAAAATATTGTCTAATCTAATCTTTTCCACTTTTTGTTTCAGCTAGAGCAACTAGAACCTTCTAGACCAATGCTGGATTCAATAATACTTACATTACCTGACTAGTTATTTCAATCATTTTACTGTTTTGTTTCATTTTATCGCCTCAACCATATGTACTGGTTAATTAAAGCATGAAATATCCAACCTTGTGCTTTTAAATGGATAATAAGAGTTAGCGATCTTCCTCATACCTATTTATTCTCCACGAACATTAAGAGAAAAACATGTTCTACAAGTGCCACTGTATATTCGTTTGAAACATTTTAGAACCCGAAAAAAGTATATTTAAGAAAATTCAATATCAACTATTGCATGAATATCTTTATTAATATAATGATTTACTTATTGTGACCAATCTATGTTCTTATGTTAATTATTTTCATCCCTTGTTTTGCACCATTCCCTTCTTTTCTTCTTTTACTTTTTCTTTTTTCTGGAGAAATATGGTGGAGGTGTCACCAACACTAGTTGAACTCAGGACCTCTTCTCAGCAGAAAAAGGGTGCCAATCAGCCGAGTTCAGTTCATTCAGCTTGCCTTACTCCCCGGATTGCACGAACAGAGGAGGCAGAGTACCAGCATTACTCTTAGATACAAAAAATCCTCTAAAGCAAAGGTGAATAAGAAACGTTTATGACAAAAGAAGGGCATTCAAAAGCTTGAATTGTAAAACTGGGCATATATGAAGTGCCAGACATCCAATATTTAAACATTATTCCAAAGTAACCTTATTGCTGCACTCATTCTACTCATTAAACCCGAAATTCTGCCGCACTCATTTTGCTCATTAAACCCGAAATTCTAAGCAAACAGACTATCAATTTGGGAAAAAGGCACAAGGCATGAAAATATATCGCATATGCCAAAAGTTGGGAAATTAATTCTTACAGCACGAAGAAGAGTCCTTCGATCCCTTTCCCGAGCATTCTTAATCGCCTGCAAGAAAATTCCACAGCCATAAGGTCCAAACTTTATCACCCGTGCCTCCCCACTAAAAAAGTTTCCTTTTTTTTTTTAAAAAAAAAAAAACAAGAAAGAAAACAAGGCGACGAGAAGCCAACCTCTTCAAGCGACTTGCGCTCCATCTCCACCTCCGAGATATCTCTGTTTAAACAAAGACTTATTACAAGGGACCACTCCAATGGCCATTATCTCAACATAATTTTGGGGGTAAAATATGGGCATTAAAAAAAAAAAAAAAACTTTACCTTCCGACGATCTCGTCAGTCTGGCAGCAGCACTTGGCGCACACATTAAGATCTTTGGCACATCCTGAACAGAATCGAACGATAAACACATCATATCAAAACCGATTTCCAATTAAACACATAAGGGGAATTTTTAAAAAATGACGTTTTGAATAGAAGCAGAAGCAACTAAGATGTCACCGGAGCAGATGTTGTGGTAGGCTTGGCGAACTGCCCGTTTCCCGCACTTCTGGCTATGATTTCAAGAAAATAAATAAATAACCAAAAAAATGGAGGAAAAAACACATATTTAAGTCACAGATTCAAGAGCGAGCGTTCGAGTACCATTTGGCAGGCTCGACGAGAGGCTTGTACTTGCCGTACCTAAAAAATAAAAAAAAAATTAGATGGGTTTACTAGAACTCAAACCCTAAAAACAGAAGGAGAAAAGAGAAAGAGAGAGAGACCTTCGTTTCCAGTCGATCTGGTCTTTGCAGCGGGGACAGACGCAGGTGACATCCGAGTAGGGACGACATTTGCCTCCCAATTCCTGGCCGTGTAATAATTATTTCCAATTTCCAAATATCAAAATCCAGAGACAGAGACGAAGGAATAATGATGATAATAATAATAATAATAATACATGGCCACGGTTGGCGGTGCAGTACCGTTTCATTCTTCTTGTTGCCGGCGTTGGGCTTCCAGGCGTAGCGGTTCTGGTGCTTCGGCGGTCCGCGCCGGCTCGACATCGCTTCCACCTCTCGCCGCCGAAAGCAACCGGAGGGGTTAACGATTATAATTTAGAGAAACTTATAGTTTTTATGTACCGCGCTCGGTCTTTTTCTTTTTTTTTGGCTTCAAAATGTCCCAAAGCACAGACGCCGGCTACAGGAAGAATGAAACGGGTTCGAAGCATGATTCTGTTGATAATTTTTGATTAAATTTAAAAATATTTTTAAAATTCATGATCATTGATTTGAATGGAATATCAGAAGACATAAAGATCAGAAATTTTTTTTTTATTTCTGTTTTATTAGCTTGATAACTCAGTGATATCAAATTGATATACTCGAAAAAAATTATAAATATTAATTTGATATTTTAGTGGTATCAGATTGATGTATTCCTCTTTAGATAATAAAAAAGATGGTAAAAATATGAGTATCTTAAATCGAACAATACCTAACGGACCGAAAACTTACGATGATTGCTATACTGAAATTTATCCTTCCATTCTTTACTTTTATTTTATAAAAAAATCTTCAACCTGCCCGCGAAGTAACCAGTGATTTTATTTATTTATTTATTATTTATTTATATAAATTATACATCGTCAAGTAAATCTTATTTTTTACTATATGGCTTCCGAATTATAAAAATCTAAAAATTTAATCTCTATACCATTTAAACCATTTTAATATTATTTATAATTCATTTCTGATAACATTCTCTAACTGAAAGTTCTATACGGTAGCTACCAATACTTACGTAACATAATCTTTGCTCGGGTAGTTTACCGGCGCTAACGTGAATTGAAATAAGTTAAAAAAAAAATGCTGGCCAAATTGAACGTCGTGGTAGTCCCAATGCATCGACCAATTTCTTCTTCCCAACGCTCTCTCTCTCTCTCTCCCCGATTGGAACTCTATTTTCCATGATTTTCTTCCCGATGGAAATCCATTTCCCCAATCCTCTTTCCTAATTAAAATCCGATTTTCCCGATCCTTAGCTTCAATTGAAACTATATTTCTTCAATTCTCTGCCGTGATTGAAACCCAATTTTCCCAATCCATTTCACAGAAACCCTATTTTCCCAATCTTCTTCTCCCATCGAAACTCCATTTCCCCTCTATTATAATCCGATTTGTAGTCTTTCCTTGCCATGCTAGCTATCCTCTAGCTGCATTCTATGTGGATGGAAGCTCAATGGTCGAGTCTACTACCTCTTATCAATTCAGGACTTCAAACAATAGCGAAGAAAGATTTTGCTTTTGCGGGCATCGCACTCAAGTAACAACCTCATGGATAAGAAGAAATTAATTTGAAGGTTTTTTTGGTTCTCCATGATTTGGGATATAAGTTCTTTATTTGCCCCAATTTGTTCATGAAAAAAATCTATACCGTAACTACTTTAAATGATATGATGATGAAATCTATTCTCATGGAAAGGTAGTCATAAATCAGCTTAAAAAGGAAATGGACCGGATAGTGAATCAAGTCAGACACTGCCATGCCAAAGAAAGGACATATCAAGAAATTATTTTGCTTTCTTCTTGATTATTAGTTTGTTTATGTTGAAGAATCAATGGTAGCATCCAATTATGGGGGTTGCATTGTTTTGTAACGTTTTTGAGATTATATTATAGGTAATGATAAAGATTGATGGACATTAAATGGGATGTTTGTGAAGCAAATAAAATTATTTTATGTTTCTCAATTTGTTAACTTCTTGTTTTTTATAAAGAATGCCGTAAATAAATACTTGATAACCAGTGGAAGTATCAAAAAAATATGATAGGACTAAACAAAATCATTAAGGAAACATTGAGGACCAAATAAATAACAATTCATATAGTACATGTATTAACGAAATATACACTATAGAAGTCATCCAATGAATTAACAATACTAATTCATCAAAAACCTAACTTGTATGTAATCAGAATTATGCAATTAAAAGTTGTTGGCCACACGATACATTGAATAGATTATGAAACAATTGAAAAAATAAAATATTATAATTGATAATAGTGTAGGGCTATCATTCATTATACAATATTATGCGCTAATACTTATTTTGATTGTACAACACATTTCAAATACTAAGGAACACTATTTGCACCTATTAAAATATTGCATATTTATAAAGTACCAAAACCAATAATGTTTAGATCCAAACAATGGGATGTCCATCATTTATACTTATTACTACATAATTTACAACATCATATAAACATAAAGCAGTAGATGAACTAGGTCCGGCATAAACTCCCATAGGTGGAGGAAATCTAGCCCTCTCATCAGTAAAAAATCTAACCCTTCATGTAGCAGTAGATCTAGCTCTCCCACCCCTAAGTTCAGCCCTTCCGGCTACCAAAAAAACCCTCTTAGTAGTAGATAAAGCCCCTTCAACAGCAAATATAGCTCTCCCAAAAGCAAAACCATCTCTTCTAGCAGCAGATCCAGCCATCCTAGCAATAGATCATACTCTCCCAGTAGTAGATCCAGTTAGAGATGTGCCAATGGTTCGGTTAACCAAAAACCAAATTGAATCGTTAATTATTTTGATATTTGGTTCAGTTTTTCCTTTAGAAAATTTTGGTTTTGGTTTAAAACTTAATTAAAATTTTGTAATGGGTTCAATTTTTGGTATTTAATTTGATAACTTCAATTAATCAAAAATTAAAATTATAAAGTATAATAAAAACCCATATTTATCCTTTTTAGACCTATAATAAATATTATATTGGTAGATTAGAAAGAGTTTGAGATAATTTTATTAAATTAAACTTTTTTAAATGGTTGTTGTTGATTTGAATTTGAATAACAATACTAAGTTCAAGTATAATTATGCAATCTAAATAATGAAATTATTTATTAATTTTATAAATCCAAACTAAAATTAAAAGCTCAACATAAAGAAGTTCAAAACCAAATTACTAAACCGAACTAAACTAAAATTATTTTAGTTTGGTTTATTCGGTTTTATGCTACTTCGATTTAGTTTTTGATTCTACTAAATGCAATTTTTTTAAAAAAAAAATTGGTTTTGTTTGAATCGAAAAAATCGAATGCATATCTCTAGATCTAGCCTTTCTAGTAGTAGATCTAGCTCTCTTACTAGCAGGTTCAACCCTTATTGCAATAGCCCTTCTAGCATGCCTCTACTTATAGCCCCTCTGCTTGCAACACCCTGCCTAACACAAGCCCTCTCAATAACAACCTTCTCAATACCAGCATCATTACTCTTAGTAGCAGCACCACCCACCTGTGGAGCATCAGTCCTGGTAGATGTAAAGCCTTGTAATATAAAATAATCAATTTGTTAATACATGATTTGCATTGTTGATATCAAATGTATGGCTATTGACATACCTATGTGCTATAATACTTTAATGCAAGCCTATGTGTTGTAATACCTATGTGCTGTAATACTCTAATGCAAGCCTAAAGCCTATAAATCTCCCACTGCCCCCTTGCCCTTGGCTTCCTTCACTTTCATATGCCGAAGTAAAGGTACTATTAACTCCTTGCCTCTATCTTAGGTTATCTCCCAATGTTTATCCTCTGTATGTCTTTGAGTTGTCTCCATAAATAACATCTTTCACACCTTATCCTTGTTCTATGCTTATTCTACTTGGAATATAGTTTTGTGGTTCATCTACATCTCTTCTTCTTTACTTTTTTGGCCTACCAAGTAGTCTCCTTGCTATTGGAGGGAGTAGAGAAACCAAATTAGTCTTAAGTCATATGTTTTGTCCATTAAGTGGTTGGAGGAAATGAGAATATATTCTCATATATGTTTTTCTATAAAATAAATATGCACAAACTCCTCAGGCCTCTCTTTTAAGAAATATATACACTATATTATATGTACCCAAGGTATGCTAGTCAATTGCCACCTATAATAGTTGCATTCATGCTTATCCAAATATATAACATACTAATTAGGACCATATTCAACCTCATACTTACTATCACCCACCCATATGACTAGACGGTACCTTGAAACTCCTTATTCTTCTCCAGCATCTTCATGATGTTAGGACAAATTGGATAATCATGTTTAAGCATCAATTCTCTCTTTTTGATTATCCTTGACATCACGGCCTGGCAATCATCTCCAACATTTGATGTAAGCATTAAAAGTCTCAAACAAATAATTTAGGAGTATATCACATCTTGACCATATTCTAAATACATGTCTACACTAGAATCTCATAAGAACAGAGATCAACTACTGGTATGTAGCTAGATCAACCTGCTCTACCAGGTTAAGGTGGAACTCAAAGTCTATCCTTGTTGTAACCTTGATGTATTCCATAAAGCATCCTTAAATATCAACTCCTTGAACTTTGCCTTAAAGTTGGCAAACGGATATCATATATATAATATTAATATAATGTATTAACATTATATTGATATATAATTTTTTCACTAGATAGAGAGATATTTTTACCTTAAATTTTAATCTAAGATTAATGTCCAGATGTAATCTTATATTCTCGATCTCAAGGATCAAATGGTGATTCAAAGAATAGTGGCAATTTAGAATCATTGCCATGTAAGATCATCATGTATAATCTCATCATCTTCACTTACATCATCCATGATCTTGGTTGACCTTTTATAGTTGCTAATTGTGAATCATCCACCAGCTAAAGAAAAAATTTTGCCAATCGGTTAACTTGGAATTTTGTTATAAGTTTTGTGAATCATATCCACCAGCTGATTGTAAATCATCCACCAGCTGAAGGAGGAATTTTGCTAGTCGGTTAACTTAGAATTTTGTTAACTTGCAATTCAACAAACTAATTGATCTAAGATTTAAAATCTAAGAAAGCTATCTATATTTGAAGTAAGGGTGAAAATGAATCAGATCAAATCGGGTTATGAGTGATTTCGATCTGATTCAATTCTTTAATCAAATTTTAATATTATATCCAGATCCAACCTACTAGAAAATCAGATCCAGTCGGATCAAATCCACTATCAAAATTTTTAACTTGACAGATCATTTGGATTAGATCAGATCCATAAATAATCTAATTCTAATCTAAAAAAATTAAATTTAGATATGATTTGGATCAAATATAAAGAACTATATTTTAATTATTATGTAATCAATTATTATTAACTACAAAATAGATAACAAATAATATTATTTTCAAAATAAATTAAAATATAAAAATAATTATAACTCTATCTTTATATTAAAAATAGATCATATACAACTTTTAAACTATAATTTAAATATCCAAATAGATTTGATTTTAGTAATGTTGTGTCCAAACAAAATTACAACAGGCTTGAAAGAACAATGAACCAGATTGAACTGGTTCGATCTAGCTGTTAACCATCTTCTTGGGAAGTTTGGTGATTGAAGTAGCTTCCAAGCTCGCTAATGGCGTCTGGACAGGAACAGATAACTTCTGAAGGAAGGCTAAGTGGAAGGTGTTTGAAAAACATGAATTGCCCAAAAGTCCCTTCATCATTGCAATCGTGGGTATTTATAGGCTAAGAAATTAACCGCTTATAGCTGGCATCCATCTGTAAAATGGTTAATCCAGAGTGTAAGCACGTGCAACCAAAGTTGGTCATAATTAATCAATCTTCTCTTCTAAGTGATCGACTTCTTCATAATTAATTGGCTTCGTCAAAGTTGATCATCTCCTCCAGAATTGATCGTCTTCTTCAGAATTAATCGTTTCCTTCAAAGTTGATCATCTCCTTCAGAGTTGATTGTCTCCTCCAAAGTTGGTCGTCTCCTTCAGAGTTGATCGTCTCCTCCAAAGTTGGTCATCTCCTCCAAAGTTGATCGTCTCCTTTAGAGTTGGTCGTCTCCTGCACTATATAATTATTAACAAATTCCATTCTCAAATAAATCTATCAATTACCTGGAAATGGACGATCTTGTGTCTATTGATTATTAATCGGCTTCACACCCTTTGGATGTTGATGAATTATGTACCGATCATATTTGTGCATTTCAAGCATTGATCGGTTTTGATACCTTTCATAAGAGATATTGATCATGGTCGTGCTTTTCGAGCATATGCCAATTTCAACTTCAGGCTCTCAATGAGTCAACATAAATAGATTAATTTTATCATATCCCAACACTAGTCCCCCCAGTTTCTGAGTCCATTAAATAGAAATCAGAAACTGTCAAGAATTTCTGCTCTAGGATGACACACCCGGATGACGTGTTAAACTTTAACTGGAGAAACAATTATAAAAATAAACCACCGTATCTTTTTCTCATCATTATAATTTTTTCAAAATCCGAAAAAATCAAAATATCCTTGAAAAAGAAAAAAGAAATCTATCTTTCAGCAGATCACAGCCATCGTACCATAAAAAGCCGTTTCGACCCTTCGAGAAACCCTATTTCCATTAAATACTTTAAGGACAGATGGCTAAATCTGGTTCATTCTCGTTGTTTGCAGAGAGATCTTGATCCGTTAGAAGGTAATATAAACACCACCCCTCTCAGAGAAATAGGTTTTCACCCATTTCTGCCTTTTTGCTTTAGGAGCGAAAGAAAAACTCCACAGGTCGGCTTCTTATTTCTCTTCTTCTTTTCCAAGTTAATCTTCCTTTATTTCCTTTCTTCATCATGGTTAGGATCTTAGAAACCAGTCATATAGAAAACCCTGGAAACCTTGAAGAATCCAGTTCTCAGCAACAAAGAAAACAAACTGAACAAGTTAAAATAGGAGATATTAGGTCTTCTCTGTCCGAACATAGGATTTTAGCATTAAAACAGTATTATAATATTTCTAATGAGTATGCTGTAATCCTCCCTCTTACTGAAGATCAAATAAATCGGCCCCCCACTGGTAGCATAACCATATACGAAGAACATCTAAGGGCCGGACTTAGATTTCCAATCCATCCTTGCTTTCTTATGATCTTCAAATTATATCGGGTATTACCATCCCAACTAACCCCTAATAGCATGCGGATTATTTGCGCATTCTTGATTCTTTGCAAGGACGCGGATATAACTCCAAAAACCTCACTCTTTACCTCTCTATTCGTATTGAAATGAGATTTTCATGGCCATGGATGGTGGGTAATCAACCCACAACATGGTTGAAAATTTATTTTGGGACTTCCTTCAGCCATTCATGGCTAGAAACTGAGCTTTTTTTATATCTTCTCTAAAATCCCCTAGGACTTTATCACTAGCCATAGAGAACCCCGACTAACTCCAAACGACGGCAAAAAGGTTCTGGCTTCTGATCAAGAAGATTACGAGAAGCTTACCGGGATGGAGTTCCTCCGATTAAAGAACTTCTTGATGAAAGAGGGCTCTTTTCAACAGAAATCGGTCCTAAACCCTCTTTAGGTATTTTCATTACCGATATTATTTCATCAACATTTCTGATCAATCTGTCTTAATTTATGACTTCTCCTTTATTGTAGACACATCAGTCATGGTGGACGTCCGGAAACTTCGAAAGCTTGCAAAGAAAAGAAAGGCGGAAGCCACTTCCTCTATTCAAGAAGAGAGGAAAATCAAAAAGTTGAAGAAAAAAGCTCTGATTAATCCAGTTACTTCACCAATAGTAACAAGACTTGATTCTCCGATCATGATAGCTAGTGTATCGGAGGATGATGAAGTCCCTTTATCAACATCCCTTCAACCTCCCATGCAAAGACAAACAACAAGTACCCCAAGAGACGACCCATCATCTTACCCTACTGATTAGCCGGAAAGGGTAAAGCTCTGATGAGGGAAGAAGAAGAAAGAATCCCAGCTACAAATATTTCGGCTGGTTTTTCCGTATATGCTGATGATTCGGGTCTGAACGACCCAATACTGGCCTGCCAACTGCTGAAGTCTATAATAATTCCAAGAGACTGGGAAATAACAAAGTCCTAGCAAATCGACGACACAATTTTGCAACTTCACCCAACATTACTAAAGGTACGAATTATACTTATATTTTAAGTAGATACTCGATCGTCTTTTTTATTTTTGCCAAATCTGATTAACACAAAGTATGAAACAACAGCTCATCCATGGGATCAATATCATAGATGAAAGTTTGAAAAACTTTGATCAATTCCGCAAATCCATAAGCAATGAAGTAAACATGACGAAAGCGGAGAAAGTGGCCAAAGAATTAAAGAACTCTATGAAGAAGAAATTGGGGGAAGCGATGACTAAAATTTCAGCACTAGAGGCAGAATTAAAAGAAGCAGGATCAAAAATAAACAATATGGAATCTAAGCTAAAGAAGAAAAATAAGAAGATCCGATCACTGTCCCTTAAATTAGAGGGAGCTGAAGAAAAAATTGCAACGGCTGAAAAGAAGGTTTTAGCAGCCGAAGAAAAAATTTTAACAACAACTAAAAGAATTGAGCAAGCTGTTGAAGAAGCCGTGAATGGGGCAGTCAAGAAATATGTCCAATCAAAGGCCTTCGACGACAAACTCCATGAGGTAGGAGTTGAAAGCTACAACTTCGGTCTTGTCGACTGTTTGAAGAAGTAAAGAAATTTTATCCTGATCTTGACACTTCAAGGATAGAGGAAGACTCTGATGAAGAAAATTCTGATGAAGAGAGCTCAGATGAGGAAAATCAAACTGATGAACCAATTTTCGATCAAGTAGAAAGACTGTCAGGAAACCAAACTGAACAACTAGTCGGAGATCAAATCGAAGGACAAATGTTAACTTCTCAAATTCCAGAAGAAAATTTACTAGTTCCTTCTGTATATCCAAATGAAATAGAAGAGAGTTCCATCGGACTTAATGTAATGGATTGATGATGTAACAACTTAATTTGATTTTTAATGGAAAATCCTTCTTCTCAATGTTTGTCGGATCAATGAAGAGTATAAAACGATCAGATTAAATGAATAAGCTTCCAAGAAAACCCGATCCAATCATGAAATCTTTTAATTAAATCATAAGTATTAAATAGTATAAGTTTATTAAACAATAGTTTCTAACGGAGTAATTCGATCAAATAATACGGTCCTCAACTTTTTAAAAGAAAATAGCTAGTACAGAAATAATTTCTAGGTTGTTAGGCTACTTTTCCAAATAAGGTAAGTAATCATACCAACTTCGCCAGATATAATCTTTTTGTCAGAAGTGCAGTTGGAAGCCGTATAACCGTAATTGCTAGAACCTAAGAGGGCGCATAAAATTTGAAATTCAAATCACATGCCTCTATATACATTCTTTACAACCAACTTTCTAAAGACCAGAAATAACGTGCAAATTCCTATCAAATCGAATCTAAAACGTATCAAAATCTCCCGATATCTCGGAACTTAAGCCATGAATCATGACCACTGGCACCCTCTATATAAAGGGGTCAAAAGCCCAAGGCTTTGCATCACTTTGTCTAAGGCATAGTCTCGAAAAAAGTCTTCATCTTCATCGTATTCAAAAAATGAAGCCAGGTGATAAGAAATCGCATCAGATGTCCAAAAGGAAAGCAGGACCCGTACGATTTAGAGAAAGGTCGTGTGTGAGAAGAAGCTGTTTATCAAGAAGTACTTCCAACAAATCAACAGTTCCTAAATATATCTCATCTTCATCTGAAGAAGAAGAACAGAATCCTTTCAGCCCTGCTTTGGAAGAAGCAAACCAAAATCTATTTACGGAACATACTCCATCGGAAAAAGGAAAGGCCCCCATAGAAGAATCCGCTGATCCAACCGGTAATTAACCCGTTCAAGTATTGGTTGCCGATACAAGTATCAATAATCCAAAATTGGTGAAAACTATACTACAATCCACTATTCTTCGGAAGGATTGGGAGATGACTATCAAACAGAGAGTGAAGGAAGCCTTAACTTCCATTTACCCAAAAATCTCGAAGGTAAGCAATACTCTTTTCTTTTCTTCATGACAAACTATTCATATTCTAACAATATTACAAACCCGTTATACAGTTTGTCAGTGATATCTCCATGATTGAAGAAGGTTGGGATCAGGCACAGAACCTTCAAGAAGATCTTCGGAGGCAATTAGCAATAGCTAAGGAAAAGAAAAATAAAGCCGTTGCCGATCGGAAGGTCTTTAGGATAGATGTTCTTTCTGATAGCGAAGATTGTCTCTGCAGAAGCAATTAAAACAGAATGAAGTATATATCCATCAACTTATGGAAGACGGGGCCAAAAGAAGAAAGACACTCCAACAAGCTGATGAAGCCATAAAAGAAAAGTCTCAAGCATACGAAGAGGTACTGAGTCAAAATCTGCTGATAAAGAAGAAAATATCACTCCTTGAAGCAAGTTTGAAGAAAATTGAACAAGAAAATGTTTTGCTAACCCAACAGAAGTTTCTTGTGATTGAAGAATTCACGAAATCTGACGGTTTCTTCAGGGGAATAGAAAAAGTGGGAGCCAAAGGTTATGACCTTAGTTTTAAAGATTGCCTTGATAAGGTTAAAAAATTATATTCTGATCTTGATTTTTCCACTATCTCCCCAGATTTTTCTGTAGGGAAAGAAGAAGGACAGCCCAGCAACGATCTGACAAAGTCATCTGTTGAGAAAACACCAGGCCAAGAGAATACTCCAGCTGACCAAATCATTCAGAAAGAAGCTATATAACACATGTAATAGAGAATTGACGATAGCTTTTCTGTCATTATTTCCTTCTTTTCCTTTTGGTGACAGAATATTAATAAAATCTTCTATTTCTCCTCAATCGATCAGCAATCTATCGAGCACAAATGAATTAGTATATTAGATCAATCTGTTTTATCGGAATGTAATATAATCTTTATTCTGATCATTAAGTACCGATTGAGTTAGTGGATCAGACTAACTCGATTTGTCAGATAGTGATCAGCTTATCAGGCCAATCTTTGGATTAGTTATTATGATCATTGAATATCGATTGAGTTAGTGGATTAGACTAACTCGATTTATCGGATTGTGATCAGCTTATCAGGCCAATCTTTGGATCAGTTGTTCTGATCATTGAACACCGATCGAGTTAGTGGATTAGACTAACTCGATTTGTCGGATTGTGATCAGCTTATCAGGCCAATCTTTGGATCAGCTGTTCTGATCATTGAATACCGATTGAGTTAGTGGATTAGACTAACTCGATTTGTCGGAATGTGATCAGCTTATCAGGCCAATCTTTGGATCAGTTGTTCTGACCATTGAACACCGATTGAGTTAGTGGATTAGACTAACTCGATTTGTTGGATTGTGATCAGCTTATCATGCCAATCTTTGGATCAGTTGTTCTGATCATTGAACACCGATTGAGTTAGTGGATTAAACAACTCGATTTGTCGGATTGTGATCAGCTTATCAGGCCAATCTTTGTTTTCTCTATTTTTTTTTTAGAGAATGTCGGAAAATAAAATACCTCCTTCATGTAGTAGAAGAAAAAGAAAGAAACTGTCTTTATTGATGGTATTTGGGTAGATTTTCCATATTTCATGACCTTGCCAAGGGATAACCATCTAGACTTTCTAGTCGATAGGTCCCTGATCGTACAACTTCAGTGATACGATAAGGGCCTTCCCAATTTGGAGCAAGTTTGTCTTGTTCAGTTGGTCGGGATATAGTGGTTCGGCGCAGAACAAGATCCCCAGTCCGAAAGATTCGGGCCTTTACTCTTGAATTGTAATACCGCGCCACCCTTTATTGGTAAGCAGCCATCTTCAGTTGTACTTGCAACCTAGAATTTTCAACCAGATCAAGATCCAATCTCCTCCGGTTATCATTATCAGATTCTATAAAACTATAAGTTCTTCTGGAATGAAGGACAATTTTCACAGGTAACATAGCTTCACTTCCATAGGCTAGATTAAATGGAGATTCGCCCATTGTAGATCGATGAGTTGTTCGATAAGCCCATAAAACAGAGTTAAGTTCATCAACCTAAGATCCTTTGATTTTATTTAATCGGGTTTTCAATCCATGGAGGATCGTCCGATTGGTTACCTCAGCTTCTCCATTAGCTTGAGGATGTCCGACAGATGTCAATTTATGAAGAATTCCATATTGAGCACAGAAATCTTTGAATTTCTGATTATCAAACTGTCTTCCATTATCCGTAATAATCGCATGAGGAATTCCAAATCTATATATAATAGAATTTTTGACAAATATTTCAACTTTTGCTTCAGTAATTAAAGCCAGAGGTTCAGCTTCTACACATTTAGTAAAATAATCAATAGCGATGATCAAAAATTTTCATTGCCCAGAAGCTAGAGGAAATGGACCAAGTATATCCATTCCCCATTGAGCAAATGGCCAAGGAGCTATTAATTGTGTCAACTGGATAGCAGGACGCCTTTGGATATTTGCATATCTTTGACAAGAATCACATCTTCTTACAAAATTTGCAGCATCCTTTTGTATGGTTGGCCAATAATAACCCTGCCTTATGATTTTATAGGCTAAAGAATTTCTTCCCAAATGATCACCACATATCCCCTCATGCACCTCCCTAAGGGCATAGTCAGCATCCGAAGGAGACAGGCATTTCAACAATGGCTGAGAAAATGATTTTTTGTATAGTAAACCATCTAGAATAACATATTGAGCAGCCCATTTTCGAATATGCTTGGCTTCTGTATTATTTTCAGGCAAATTCCTTCAATCAGGTATTTGACTATCGGATTCATCCAATTCATTTCTGGTTCTATTTGAAGAACTTTTTCTTTTTCAATCGCCGAGATACTCGGAATCTTCAAGTGTTCCACAAAGATTCGACCCATTTGTTCAGGTATAGAAGTAGCTAATCTGGATAATGCATCGACTTGAGAATTTTCGATTCTAGGGATGTGACTAATATCCCATGAATCGAATAAAGCCCCCAATTCTTTAACTTTCTTCAGATAAACTTAAAGTAGCATCATGAACCTCAAAATCCCCTTTCACCTGATTGACAACCAGCTGTGAATCAGACAACACCTTCAATCTTCTGACATTTACCACTTTCACAATTTTCAAACCTGCTAAAAGAGCTTCATATTCGGCTTGATTGTTAGAAGCTTTGAAAGAAAACCGGAGTGCATACTCTATGGCATCTCCATAGGGGCTAGATAAGATTAACCCTGCTCCACAACCAGAAGAGTTGGACGCCCCGTCTACATGTAATATCCAGGGTGCATCGGTCACTTTCATTTCAATGGATGATTCACTGTCACTCCAGGTATATTCGGCTATAAAGTTGACCAATACTTGAGCTTTCATTGCAGATCTAGACTGATAAATGATGTCATATTCACTCAGTTTAATCGCCCATTTCGTCATTCGACCAGAAGTATCAGGGCATTGTAAGACAGTCCTTAAGGGCTGATCAGTTAATACAATGATACGATGAGACTAGAAATACGGTCTGAGTCGCTTGGTCGATATCACCAAAGTGTAAATAATCTTTTGAAGTTTTGGATACCTAGTTTCTGCATTATGAAGAACTTTGCTGATATAATAAATGGGCTTATGCGATCCGCCATAATCTTTTCTAACCAATATAGAACTAACTGCTTCATCTGATGCAGCTAAATAAAGGTATAAATCTTTGCCTTCCTGAGATTTAGACAGTATGACTAGGTTCACTAAGTATTTCTTCAGTTCTTCAAATGATGTCCGATAATTATCCAATCAATTGAACTCCTTGGTTTGTCGTAAAGCCTTGAAAAAAGGCAAGCATCTCTCAGCTGAACGAGAAATAAATCAGCTTAATGAAATGATTCGTCCAGTCAACTATTGAATCTCCTTCTTATTAGCTGGTTCTCTCATATTCAAGATAGCACGGATTTTTTCTGGATTAGCTTCAATTCCTCGTTGTGTGACCATGAATCCCAGAAATTTTTCAGAAGTCACACCAAAGATATATTTGGTCGGATTTAACTTCATGTGATTCTACCGCAAAATATCAAAGGCTATCTGTAAATCTTTAATATGGTCATCAGACTGATTGCTCTTAACAATCATATCATCGACATATACCTCCATAGTCTTCCCAATTAGGTCTTCAAAGATTTTGTTTACTAATCTCTGATAAGTGGCCTCGGCATTTTTGAGACCAAACGGCATCACTTTATAACAATATATCCCCTTATCTGTAACAAAAGATGTTTTTCTTCATCTTCTGGATTCATTCGTATATGATTGTATCCGGAAAAAGCATCCATAAAACTTAAAAACTTATGTCCAACCGTTGCATCAACTAACTGATCAATTTTTGGCAAAGAAAAACTATCTTTCGGATACGCCTTATTAAGATCGGTATAATCTATGCATATCCTTCATTTTCCATTTGCCTTCCTGACCATCACTACATTAGCAAGCCAATCAGGATAATGAACCTCTCTGATAAATCTAGCATCGACCAGTTTGGTGACTTCTTCGTTAATAACACTTTGTCTTCCTAGGACAAAATTTCGTTTCTTTTGTCGAACAGGTCTAATGAGCGGATCGACCTTAAGTTCATGCTTAATTACTTCAATAAGAATCTCTAACATGTCAATAGCTTTCCATGCAAATATGTCAGTATTTGCCTGTAAGAAATTAATCAGCTTCTCCCTTTGATATCCAGCAAGTAAACTTCCAATATGAACTATTTTGGTAGGATCATCTTTTGTCAGAGGAATATGAATGGTTTTCTCCATTGATACACTAACTTCATCATTCGGATCACGCGGATCCATTTGTTCAAAAGTTGGTTTAATAGCTGATTGCTGATTCTGGATTGTCAAGCATTGCCGAGCCATCTGCTGGTTTCCCCTTACTACCCCAATTCCACTTGGAGTTGGAAATTTCATCAGAAAGTGGTATGTAGACACAACGGCTTGGAATTTATTCAGGGCAGGTCTTCCCAAAATTGCATTATAAGCAGAGGGGATTCAAACAACCATAAAGGAAAGAAGATAGGTTCTTTGCTTTGGTGCCGTCCCAAGAGTTATAGGAAGGGTGATCTCTCCTACTCCTACAGAATTTCCGCCGAATCCAGTAAGCGGTGTACGAATTCTTCGTAACTTATTAATTGGTAAGTTCATTTTGACAAATGCATCATAAAGCAAGACCTCTATGGAACTCCATTATCAACTAGAATCCGATGTACATCATAGTTTGCAATGACAGCAAAAATTACAACAGGATTGTTATGAGACGTTCGAACGCCTTGTAAATCTTCATCAGAAAAAATGACACTTCCTTGAAATCTCTTAGGACTCCGATCCTCTTCAAGACATGCATGGCAAATCATTCCAACCGACCTATCAGTTGGTTGCTGGTTTGGGATCTCTGACCCGTCAGTGATCATCCTCAGAACAGCCGACCTTGGTATTGCCGCTTTAGTTGGTCGGTTCTGATTTTGACTTCGGATATATCTGGCCAAATAACCTTGTTTGATCAGAGCCTCAATTTCATCCCGCAGTTGAATGCATTCTTCTGTTGTATGGCCATGATCCTGATGATAGCGACAATATTTTGCTTTATTTCGCATAGCTGGTGGAGCTCTCATTGGTCTTGGCCTTTGTAGAAAGTTTTCTTTCTCAATCTCCATTAAAATCTGTTCTCTTAGATGAGTCAATGGAGTATACGTATTGAATCGGTTGACATAGTTTTTGCCGATCAATTCTCTTGGCCTTTGACTTTGCCGTTGAATAGATCGGATCCCAGAAAACTGGGATTCATCCTCTTTGGCTCTCTTCTTACTTGGCACTAATTTTTTCTCCACCTGTCGCCAACTCAAAGCCTGTTCTTCGGCTTGGGCATACTTTTGAGCAGGGCCAATAATTCTGAATAATTGGTCGGGAATTTCTTATCCAAAGAAAATGTAAACCTAGAGGCTCGCAAGCCTTTTTTCATAGCAGGCATCGCCATATATTCATTGAGATCAGGTATCTCCAACGTAGCGGAATTAAATCTCTTGATATAATCCTTCAAAGATTCTCCTTTTGACTGTTGGATAAAGAACAAACTATCAAGATTTCTGGGCATTTTTCTGCTTGTCCCGAAGTGAGAGACGAACAACTTTTCTAGTTGACCGAATGAATGGATGGCGTCCTGCTGCAAACTGGAATACCATATTCTTGCTGACTTCTTCAAGGTCGCGGGAAAGGCAAGATAATGCAATGCGTCTGACGCTCCCTGAATTAGCATATGAGCTTTAAAGCTACCCAAATGGTCTAAAGGATCAGACGACCCATTGTACATTCAATCAACGGTACTTTGAAATGATGTGGGATCTTTTCATCCATAATCTTCTTGGAAAAAGGGAGCACAGTACTATAACTTGGTGCAACATCCTCTATTCTCCTTTGCTCCAAAACTTTGGCGACCTGCAACTCCAACTTCTTGAATTTTCTATCAAAATCGCTCTCTCTTGCACGGTGTTGAGCTTGAATACTGTCAGGGGTTGATTCTCCAGATGAAGTTGACCGAGATCGTGGCCGTTTCCCTTTGCTTTGCTTCTTGCAGTGATGACGAGATCGGTGATGATGTCTTATAGGAAATTGTTGACCTAAAGAACATTGATAAGAGGAACGTCTTCTAGGGCTGAGATGTTTACTTACTGGAGTGAAGGTTGTCGGCTGGTTCTTGATACAGCTGGCTGCATCGACTCCTTCATGGAAATTTCTTGAAGATTCTGCATTGCTATGGTGAGCACTTCTACCTTGTCAAACAGTGCATTCAACTTTTCTTGATCAAAGTGCCCTGCAGGAGGAATTTTCACCCTTTCCTCCGGAACAGGGTCATTTCTTCTTTCATCAGGAACAGGATCTGTTGCTTTGCCATCAAGAACAAGATTTTTCCCTTGGTTGCCAAGAACAAGATCAATTTCTTTTAAAGAATTAGGAGCAGCTTCTGTTGGCAAATTCTTCTTCCTACCTTTCACCATACTTCCTTCTAGATTTTTTGGAACTCTTTTACAAGGAATCCCCTACCTGGCACGCCAATCTGTTGTGTCCAAACAAAATTACAGCAGGCTTGAAAGAACAATGAACCAGATTGAACTGATTCGATCTAGCTGTTAACCATCTTCTTGAGGAGTTTGGTGATTGAAGTAGCTTCCAAGCTTGCTAATGGCGTCTGAACAGGAACATATAACTTCTGAAGGAAGGCTAAGTGGAAGGTATTTGAAAAACATGAATTGCCCAAAAATCCCTTCATCATTG
Source organism: Areca catechu (assembly GCA_021397845.1). NCBI lineage: Eukaryota > Viridiplantae > Streptophyta > Magnoliopsida > Arecales > Arecaceae > Areca > Areca catechu. The sequence goes on along the minus strand of CM038051.1, from coordinate 204,557,967 downwards.
CAATCGTGGGTATTTATAGGCTAAGGAATTAACCGCTTATAGCTGGCATCCATCTGTAAAATGGTTAATCCAGAGTGTAAGCACGTACAACCAAAATTGATCGTAATTAATCAATCTTCTCTTCTAAGTGATCGACTTCTTCATAATTGATCGGCTTCGTCAAAGTTGATCATCTCCTCCAGAATTGATCTTCTTCTTCAAAATTGATCGTCTCCTCCAAAGTTGGTTCTCTCCTACACTACATAATTATTAACAAATTATATTCTCAAATAAATTTATCAATTACCTGGAAACGGATCGATCTTGTGTCTATTGATTATTAATCGACTTCACACCCTTTGGATGTTGATGAATTATGTACCGATCATATTTGTGCCTTTCAAGCATTGATCAATTTTGATACCTTTTATAAGAAAAATTGATCATGATCATGCTTTTTGAGCATAGGCCAATTTCAACTTCAGGCTCTCAACGAGTCAACATAAACAGATTAATTTTATCATATCCTAACAAGTAATATTAACAAGTTTGAATTGAATCAAACCTGATCTAAATTTAACAAACCCAAACCCGACCTAAAAAATGAACCGAATCTAATTTTAAAATCCCACTTGGATTTACAAATTCTTAAAAACGAATTAAACCGAATAAAACGTTTTTAAACCAAATAAACATGTTAGGTTGGATCGGGTGACAAGCCAACCTGACCCTTTGCAGCCTTAGAAGTGAGAGTAATATAAGCAAAATTAATGCATGATAGACTAAGAGCCTCCTTATGAATATCTTTGAGAAGAGCAACGAGATCATCTTAGTTCCAACGTCTTAGAATGAAAATCCACAAAGTCCTAAGGATAATTCATCTATGATAAGATTTTCTTTAGCAAAAATTATCAAGAAAAGAGAATGCAGCATCGGATACATAAACCAAATTACAGGCTGTTCCATTAGCGATATAAACTTACACCTGCCATTTAATCCAACAGCTTGTTACATTCGCTTCATAAATTATAAACTATGACAAAGGCAAAAACCTACCACATCAATGCAGCTTGTTTTCAACAACACATTTTTTGAAGCACTAGACTTACAATATAGGAAACATCCAAGGACCGTTAAGTGACCATCTCTGATTAGAATACATGCATACGGCCTCTGAATTATTGAGTTACTTGCCTCATCAATCCAAGACAAACCAAGGAACTACTACACAAGCCTCCATCCTCCTGTTCACTTTCCACTTCAATCCGGTTCTCGCTTAATCAAAGGCATGCCTACAGGCGCAGTATGGTTCGAAGTGTGTCACAAAGGTTTTGAATGGTCTGCTGCTCTTGGGCTGCTTGTAGCTCTTGGAGAGGCATATCCTCATAGCACCTACAAAAATTGGAACATGAAGGATGAATTCAATGGAAAAGACTTAAAACACAAGCAACCATTGTGCAAGACCAATGAGTCTCACATTTTATGGTAAGCTAAAGCCTGAGCTAGATTCATCAGTGTTGGACTTGACACCAATCTTTGATGTACTCCTGGAGGAAGCAGCACCTAAGACCATACCAAGCAGCAGGTGATAAGTTTAAACATTGATAACAGCACTACATGGTTGATACGAGGGGAAAATAGAAAAAGTGGAATGTCATGGTAACCTCATTTGCCCCTTTTCTTCCCTTCTTTGTCTGTCCATCACCACTGAAAAGCTCCTTAACTGCTTCCAAAGCAGCATTGCCACTTGATCCTGGCGCTCTATCCCCAGGTACAACATCTGACACCAGAGCTAGAGGAGAAATGTCAATTGCCCTCAGGACTGGTATGCGTATCGTGTTGCCAGCAGCGTAAATAGATCGGACCTGGAAAAACAACACAAACTACTAAATCCATTATTATGTAGAAGGAATAGTTCAGAACTTCAGATGCTAGACCAATATAGCCATAATGGGGGGTTTTTGGACTTGAAGGACCTGTGAAAAAGTATTACAGGAAAAGATGATTTACTCCAAAAAACGTACCTTATCTTGCACTGAAAAGGCTTTATGGCTAATAGTAGCACTCTTTAATGTGCTTTTAGTATCACTTCCAGCACCAGCTTTAGTGCTGTCTTCACTCCGTTTCTGCAGTATTCCATCTGAATATGGTTTCTCCATCAATTCAAATGAAGATGGCACTGATGCCTGGATTGTCTTGGTATCAGGCTTTTGTTCAACATCTGGTTGTTTACTGATGACAGTACCAGTTGCATTCTCCAACCTGACAAAAGACTCCGAAATGAATGACATTCTTGATGATATTAAGCGGAACAATGCTCTAAAGAGCAATAAATTTCATGTCACAGAACTCTTTTGGAAAAAGAGATTGGGAAACATAAAACAATGAAATATAAACTGGATGGTGAAATATGTCCACCGTGTATAATTAGACACAAGGACTTGTGTATTTGTAAAAAGCCAGGCCATAGCCAAACCACCAAATCTTTTCCCAATTAATTGGGATCAGCAAAAGCTAGAATAAGACATGATCTGCAAAATTTATGATATCATTGTCATATCATTGTCGATAGTACCCACCCACTGCCAAAATTTAGCTAACGTCAACAGAACAAAAGGTGTCTTTGGCAGTTCAATCTGATCTGCAACGTCAAAAGAGGTAACAATCTCATTCTATTTGGTATTGGACAAACACCATTTGTACTTGCACTGGTTATGATAACAATAGTTGTTATAACTTGAGATTCACCAGTCAATATATATCTTTGAAAGAGAGGGAAGAAAAATAAAAAAAGAACACTAAATCATGGACAACAATTATGGAAATTCTGGCTTTTCTATGGAAGGCAGCATAAAGAATTACAATAAATCATGTATCTATAATGTTTCTGAAAGATTGATCTTAATGTGGGCATTAGCACAGATGTCATTCATATATTAACAATAAGTCCCAACCCGTAAACAAGTAACTCCATGTTCTCCTTATGTCTATTAAATATATGAAGCATCCATAAATTGTCAATTACTCAATTGTATGTATATTCACCGCATGCTCGTGTAATGAGCAAGAATATTTAAGAGGGAGGGGCTATGCCAATATTAAGTGTACATATTTGGATTGAATCTGTCTGATACTTGCTTCAAAAACTATGAATTGTAGAAGCACATTCACCCTTTCATTTTTCATCAACAAGAATCAAATTATACTGCCTGAAGGCCCCCAGTCAATCTTGTTCATTTTGATTTTGGATATTAAATTCTGGGCATTGCATAGGTGGGATTTAGATAATGCTAACTACCTTAATGCCTGCTGTTTCAGCTAGGTCTACCTTATCGTTTTCATCATTATTGATTGGAATTTTAGCATTAGGTTCTGAGTGTTGTAGAAAGCTAGCATGAGAGTATAATCTGTTATGATAATCCCCTTGGTACTTTCATGCAGCATTTGCATCCTCACACTGATGAGAATTGATTTTGTTGACAGAAAGCATCGTTGCATTCTTGACATAGCTTAATCATTTCTACTTTATGCTCCCAGTTTCTAGCTACAGCCAGCCTTTAGGGTGAGAGGGAACTGATCCAGGTTAACACTGACAATGAAACCATGACAGCTTTGTACAGTATTAATTCATAGCATAAAGGAATCCAGATCAAACAAAATAATTGGTTTTACCTGATCACCATGCAGTCCAGGCATTACGGATAATTATGTGCCATGAGACAAGGTGAGAACCTATGTACTCATCAAATATCATTGGAAACATTCTTAACATACAAATTTAAAGAAATGTAGCAGAAAAGACCTGTTATGTACAGGGACTTTAGGAGATTGTCGAAGATTAAAGGAGAAACAGTGACTGATTACCTCAATGAAGGAATAGGGTAAAATTAAAGTTTAAAGCATACCAAAGATCAGTCAGCTTGTCTCTCCATGGATCATGTGTGAAAGAACTGATATGACCAAGGCCGGGGATGAAGTCCGTTATCTTGGAGACAGGTGATTCAACAACTTCATCATTTATTCCAGTTTCCGGGTGAACTACAACCGTACTAAACTCACCTACATACATAGGAACATCAGCATATAAAAGAGCTGCTCATAAATGATTTTATATTACTGTTTGTTTAGAACCCATCGACACAAATTATACACATGCAAGCATTTGACCGACATTTAGAAAACATATAGTGAACGTCTTGTAGACTTAGATCACAGGAATATTAATAGACTGCCCTTCTTTACTAGGTTGTTCACTTTAGTATAACTGGTGCATATGGTTCATCCTCGACCTCTTCAGTATAGCATGATAAATTCAATATTTTGATTTTACATGATTCTGCAAACATGTCACGCATAAGTCATGCCCACTTAGCATTGGACAAGCAAATTTTGCATCTATAATCTAAGAAAAGGACATCTATGATCCTTGAAGCATGAGAGTTGGCTTAGGAGGATGGTTAACATGGTTGAGTGATAGGGGTGGTGATTGTGGTCACTCAGGAAGGCAGGATATGTATGCAATCATGAATGAGAACCATTGATGAATAATTGTGCTGGCTGATGGTAGGATGGCAACTAATCATGAATTCTATAAGGGATGAGGATACTTATAGGGCCTGTATGGATAATTGATCATATTATCTATGTGATCCTACCTGCTTATGCGGGGGAAAGGTTTAGGAAAAGAAGTAAGAAGAATAGGAAATTGAAGGATTGGATGAAGCAGTTGATAACTGCTACCCTTAATTTATCTGATGGAATAAATTTGCTACATTAAAGAAAAATATAAAGAAAAGTCTATTCACTTTTCTCGGTTGAATAGACAGAACTATCTTTGACATGTGAGGATTGCAAAATAGTTTGTGCAATACAAGTTTGGTAGCAAATGGAGCTAAAGTAAGTCCACTTACTGCAAGTAGGTGGGGCCATGGAAGCAGAGTTACCAAAAGACCATCATCAAGTGAAACTCTACTTGTACTCAAAACAAGGCTGCCTTCCTAGAAACAAGTGCAAATGAATAGAATTTCTATAAAAGACATTTCTCACTTCAATAAACCACCAAATCCCCACCCCTTTGACCTTTTTATTCTTTATACTTCCAACATCTTCCTTTCTTTTTCTATTCCAGTCTTAGCAATACCTGCAGGCGTGCAAATCCAACATGCAACCAATCAAGTGCAAGTTGCAATGCTTTTAGCTGCCTGTAACTCCAATTACCTAGCAACTTCTTTTACATACAGCATCAAGTCCTTAAAGGCAGCAGGGAGGTTATAAATCCAACACAGTTTACAAGCATTGATAGTATATGCCAATAAAGCCAAATAAGATCTACAATTAGGTGGATATCACAGGCTAGTCAGAGAGAAAAAAAATGCAGTTCTATTAAAACTTATGCTTATTTATATTCATAAAGGGCATATTGAAGCATATACACTATGATGTTTTGTAGTAAATAGAAAGCAAAAGTATCATAGCTAACAAAGAAATCCATAATTAACTGGAACAAATTCAGCACCACAGCCTGCGAGGCTTACCTGTATCAGCATCTTCATGAACTCGACTTGGTGGTTCACAAATTGGAAATTTCTGAGTTTTGGAAGGAACAGTATCTCCATAGTTTTCATTAACATGTACAGTTCCCCCTTGAGCTACCTGCTGCATTCATAAATTTTAGAGTTAAAACAAAATCAAAAGTTAAATGAGTATCCTGGTAAAAATAGAAGACTTTTTTTGATCATACACTATCAGTTGCTGGGAGATGATTTTGCATTTGTGCAGCCAACGCAGTTCTTATTTGCCTTGCTTTTTTGATCTTTGGTAACATCTTTGAAGCTCCCCAATTACATTTCTCAATGAACTTGTGCTGTGATTCAATTAAAAACACAACTCTTATAATCTAGCAAGTATTTAGAAACAATAAACAAATGCAAGCCAATAAAAAAATTTTAAAAAGAGTATCTAGTGCACAATGCTCCCGCCGCTGCGGGGTCCATGGAAGATCAGATGTACGCAGCCTTACCCCCACATGCGAAGAGGGTCTTTCCATATTTCGAGCCCATGACACCCATAACACAATAGAGCAACCTTATTGTTGCACCACAGTTCGCTCTTGAGTTTATAAAAAAATTAATTTAACGACAATAACAGCACCCCTTTAGACATCCCACAACTACTACTAGAGTGAACAGGTTGCCTATCAACAGACAACAATATTTTGGTGTTCTTAGACATAGGATGGGAGGTAGGATGCAACGTGAAGCTGGATGAAACTACAAAGTGCAAACAACAATAAAAGTCCATAGCCTGCCTTTTTAAGAAGACAGGCTATACATACATGGAACATCAAAGTATTAAAAATACAAAACTAATTATAGAAAATTAAAAACAAGGACATAACATAAAATAATATTAATAATAAATGAACTCAAAAATTAAAAAAACATTAAAAAAATAAACAGAAAATAAATGAAAATAAAAATGAAAAAATATTTAATGGATGGATGTGATCCGCTTAAACATTGATATATTTGAAACAATCCAATTACTTGTTTATGTATATGAAGTGTTAAGGGTACTCCTTTTATATTGACTTATCTTTAGGTATCTCTCCGAAGAAAATTAAGAATAGAGAAGTAGCACATATTATGTGATCTTAATAGATACTTTGAATGGAACAGAGATAGAGGCATACCTATATTTATTATAATAGTATATATTAATGGAATCTCAAGTTAGGCATGATATTTTCTTCATTCTTTTTATTTGGAATGTCCATGAGATGAAAATAAAAAATAGACTTGATATATCAATGGAATATTTATCAAGCGCGATCACAATCACCAAATTAGCTAAAATTGAAGTGAATTGCAAACGATGGTTATCCTACCACCTAATATTAGGCATACCATACTATACCAGCAAAATACCAGTATAGTACCAAGATATAATATTGCACAGGGCAAACCAACCTGTAGTAGATTAAACCGACTAGTTATGCCAGATTTTGTGTTCTGCAGACTTGTGGCCACCCGATTTTAGGCAATAGAAAGGAAGGGGATGAGAAAAGGGTCTCTCCACCCTATGTTGGTAAAAGAGGTGTATCGTACTTAGGAATGGCAAGATATAACCCGACCCGCCAATCCTACCCGCGTTCAATCCATCTTAAACAGGTTTGGATTGAGCTTAAATGGGTTCAAATCGTAAACGAATCAGCCCGTTTAATCCATTTAATATATGGGTTGGATTCAGATTTCAAGTCCTTGACTTGTTTAACATGTTTAAATTTAAATAGGTTGGGCTTAGAACCTTGGGCCAGGACAGATGGGCCATAAAAATCAAACTCCTGCTTAAAATTTTAACACCCCACTTTTTTTTGGTTTCTTAAGACGGTCCCATCCATGGCAAAACCCATTCCTCCTCCCTAGGCAGCCGCCAGATCCCGGCTCCCACCTCCCTCCCCTCCCCACCGCCGGAACCCTCCCTCCCCTCCCCCGCCCTTCGTGCCCATCGCCGGATCCCTCCCTCCCCTCCCCCGTTACGCACGCTTATTCCGTCCCCTCTCTTTCCTACTTTTGACCATCGGCTTCTTTCTCTTTTTGTTGTCCCCTTCCTCTCGTCCGATGTCCTATCGCCATGCGCATTGAGATTCGCGATGGAGGTGGGCAAGAAGCGACGAGGCCTTCTTCTATTCTCGATGGAATAGCGAGTATAAATTATAAATAGAGGTGGGGTGATGAAGGGGTTGGTAGAGAGAGACAAGGACATGAAGCCCCAAATTTTAAACTAGGAGTCGCTCTGGTCCTCTCCATCACTAGCTACTTCGCCTCTCGATTCCATTCCCGCCTGTGCCTTCCCCATCCTCTAGCCTCCTCTTTAGGTTACTTATTACTTTCCTATTCACGCATCTTCTTTATTTGAATCATCTTGATCAATACTTGCGGTGCTGATTTCAAAGTTCTCTTTCTTAAAGCAGACGATGAGCTAGAAAACGTTGGCAAACCCACAACCGTTGGCACTACCCCTGCCAATAGAAGAGGCCTCAAGGATGAACACCCCATTACTCAAAATGTAAGAGACGAATCCCTATAATTGCTATGTTTTTAAATTTGCCCCAACCCATTCGTCAACCCCCCCTAACCCTCCGAGATCTCTCAGTCGCGTCTCCTCCAGCCCTCACCACCACTGGCGATGCAGTGGATGCTGGAGTTCATGGAGCTCTGAGCTCGTCCATTGTTCGACTCTTCTCCAATGATGCGACGGTGGCGGAGATGACCGATGTCCGAGTCTCCGAGATTGAGGTAGGTTTTTTTTAATAAGGTTAGAAATGGGTTGAAAATAGGTTGGATTGGTTTTTTTAAAGTCTATCTTGTAAACGGGTCATAATCAGGTCGGGTCGAGAAACCTGTTTAATAAACAGGTTAGGTTCGGATTCTAAAATCCGACATATTTATTAAACAATTTAGATTCAAGTTGAGCTTTTTTTTTGACCCGACCTAAATCTGACCCGACCCGTTTATACCCAACCTGACCAAATTGCCACCTCTAATCATATTGGTATGACACCCAGCACCGATACAACAAATCTTTTTGCAAGATTCAGAAAGAAGCAATTCTTAATACAACTCAGTCCAATGTGAAGCAATGAGCAAATTATTATATAAATATTTATTTGGATTTTTTTTTTGATAAGACGGATGCTTCAACCAACAGGCCTGGTATGAATGCATCCAAAAAAATCAGAAAGTATACAATCTCGGAACCCCAAAGGAGAGTCCCGCACTCCTGTCCACAACACCTGTCCAGAATGAGCAGCAACAAAGAGGCCACTCAGTCCGCAGCCGAATTGGCCTCCCTAAAAATATGCCTGACAAGGACCGAGGAACAACCCTGTAGCCAAAGCGTGATATCGCGAATCAAAAGATGCATCGAAGCCGAATCCACCACGCCTTTGATCCACGAAATCATAGTAGTAGAGTCCCCCTTCGATGGTGGGATCACTGTGACTTGGTTTCCGTGCCTTCCTCGTGTCTACTTCGGCATTTCATCGAGCATCTCGGAGCTGCTTCGGCCTTCATGGCGAGTGAAGGGAAGACTAGGAAGGGGTCAGGCAGCAAGGCTTCGGGCGCTGACGGGGAGGACCGGAGTTGGTCCAATGTTGTTCAGGGTGTTCCTCGGGGGTCTTCGTGGACAGCTCACCGGATTTCTGAGGTGGAAATAGAGGAGTTGCAGGGATTCTTTTCGAAGGTGCTGGAGCTCCCTGCTTCGGAGATTGAGGACTTTCGCAAGTTATGGAAGAACTAAACTCTGTTTGTCCGGAGTCTGGGACGAAGGGTGTCGGCGGGACTGGTGGAGAGGGATTTTAAGTTAAAACTTAAGCTAGAGAAGGAGCCGGAGATATTTGTTATGGTTGCCGACCACCTAATGGTTCGATTCAAAGATGAGATGGAGTGTTCTCGGGCTAGGGAGGGGGGTCGTGGTTCGTCGGCGGACAGCTCCTGGCAATTGAAGCCTGGCATCCGGACTTCGCTCCGAGCCATTGTCCTATGCTGAAGACCATTGTGTGGCTGCGTCTCCCGGAACTCTCGGTTGACTTTTGGTCTACGAATGCTCTGAGGATGATCGCTGCGAAGGCCGGCACCCCTATTCTGATTGATGAATTTACGGAGAATCTCAAAAAGTTTGGGTTTGCAAGGGTGAAGGTGGAAATTGACTCGAGTAAACCTCTGGTACCGAGGGTGAGGCTTCGAGGGAGGGAAGGTCTGTTTTGGCAGCCTTTTTCAGTATGAAAACTTGTCGGAAGTGTGCTTCCATTATGGGAGGCTGGGTCATGAGGAGGATCGCTGCGGCTTGGGAGTTGCTTCGTCCGGCCGGGATGATACGGGTGCTGGATTGTCACCTGACTGTGTTGCTGGGGACGTGGGGGCGCTGCCTAAGTCCCGTCCATCTCCCATGTCACAGGAGTCCGGGAGGTCGACTGGGTTGGAGCGACCTAAAGTTGGGCAGTGGCTGGTGACATCGTGGATCTGGCAACCGCGGGCCCCTAGGGCTCATGTTCGTGGTGTGCGGGAGCAGCTGAAGACTAGGGAGCGCTGCTCGGAGTCGTCGGATCCAGCTTCTTCCACTCCTCTTGGCTCCCCGCGGACTCCTTCCTCTCCGGCGATCTCTCCACCGGACTCCGATGAGTGGCAAAAACCGTCGAAGGTAGCTCAGTGCCGGTCTCTAAGAAGTTCGGGTGAGGAGCCTTCTTAGGAGGAGTTGGCTGCTAGTAGGGGTTTTTGTGCTGGGTGCTCTTGGGGACAAAATGGAGATCGGTGGTGGTGATGACTCCGGTCATCGAGACATGTTGATGGTGGACCCTGCTGCGGGGTCATTGAAGAGAGCTCGGAGCCCGGAGAAGATCGTCTCCCCCGTTGCCGTTGAGCCTGTTCCAGCTTCCACTATGGCTGTTCCGGCTTCGAGCAAGCACTGGTGTTCTTCCCTGCCGATCAGCCTGTCTGCTCCGGCCTCCATCAAGGTTAGTGTTGCTTCTTCTAGCTTGGGAGGACCGGGTTGAGTGGCTTTCGACTGTTGTTGGCCCTGCTGCCCACCCTGTTATGGGTGTTTGTTTGTTTGAGGATCTGCCTTCAATGGCCGGGAGTCCAAATAAAGGATTGGGGGGTGGGGTGCTGGTCCCTATCGTTAAAGCTGGGAGTGATAAGGGGGGGATCTAGGCTTGGAGCGGGAGGTGTTTGTTGGGAAGGTTACTGTGGGTGTGGCCTTCCATGATCCTGTCCGGGAGGAGATGGAATCTGCTGTGGGTTCGGTTGGGCTGCTTCCAGTTGGGGACAATCCGGCTCTGGGAAGGAAGGTTCATGCCAACAAGTGGAAGGCAGTTGTGACTGGTGTTGAGAAGGTGGAGGTTAAGGATTCTGGGCATGAGAACATTGCCAAGCAATTAAGAACTACTCTGTTTGCAGGTGAATTGGAGGACGCTAAGCCCTTGGCGATAGGGATGGCAATTTTTCCCGATCCGATGGGTATCCGACCCGACCCTAATGAGACGGGTAAAACCCGACCTGCCTAATTTATAAACGGATATGGGTTATATAAAAAAAATCCGACTCGGGTTCGGGTCGGGTACGGGTAGTAGTACGTCCCGACCCGAACCCGACCAGTTTATATATAAAAAAAAATATGTTTATAAAATATTTAAGTAAATAGGATATGGGACGGATATACCCGACCCGATTCAACTCGACCCATTTAGCTTTTAAATAAACTAAGTTTTATGAGACCGGGTATACCCGACCCGACCCGACTCGACCCGTGATTTTTTTATACCCGACCCGACCCGAGACGGGTATGGGGCGGGTATGGGGCGGATATTTTTTTAGCGGGACGGGTATGGGTTTTGGGTGGCCCGACCCAAACCCGACCCGTTGCCATCCCTACTTGGCGAAGGAAGACTAGTGGTTTTCTTTTGCTTTTTCTTCTTGTTAATGAAGGTTATGGTTTGGAATGTAAGAGGGACGGGAAAGCTCTCATTTTATTTTACATTTTGGCATTTTGGATAGTTGTATAATCCTGATATGTGTCTTCTTAGAAACTAGGCTTTCTAGGCCAACATTGGAAAGATTTCAACGCCGGATTCAGGAGGATTGGAATTGCTATGGGATTGAATCCCACGGTCTCTCTGGAGGCATTATTGTTGTGTGGCATAAGGAGGTGGCTAGGTTGGACATTTTTAATCGGTGTTTGCAACAGGTTTCCATTGTAATATCGGAGAATGGGGGGCCGACATGGCTATTGTCTGCTATGTATGCTAGTACAAATATCAGGATAGGAGAGCTGTTTGGCAGGAAGTTTCGGCTCTGGTGGATCAGGGTATCCCTACGGTACTTGCAGGGGACTTTAATTGCATTCTTGCTACGGAGGATAAGAGAGGAGGTCGGCCTTTTGTTGAGGACATTGCTACTAGGGAATTTGCTCAATTTATTCACTCTATTGGTTTGGTGGATATGGGGTTTGTGGGCCCCAGATTTACTTCGTGCAATAACAGGTCAGAGGTAGCAAGGGTGTGGGAACGCATTAATAGGGTGTTTGCTATTCCGGATTGGCTTCTCCTGCATCCTGACCACCAGGTTCGACATCTCCCGAGGATTGCTTCTGACAATTGTCCGGTTCTTTCTACCTCAGTGTCGATGCCTTGTGCTCCTTTCAGATTTAAAAAATTTTGGCTGGAGTATCCGGATTCTTGGAACATTGTTAGGGAGGTTTGGAGGCTTCCGATCAGGGGGGAGGTGCAGAATAGGATCTCTAGGCAGTTGCTTATTTTGAAGCGTCGCCTCCTCAAGTGAAATAAGGTGGATGATGGAAATCTTGCTTCTTCTTTGACTTCTGTGGAGGCCTCTGTCATTGCTCTTCAGGAGGAGAGGAAAGGGAGGCTGGGTAATGATGATTTGGTAGCCCTTCGGCAATTCTTGTCTAAGCACCATTCCCTTCTGAGTCAGCAGGAGATCATGTGAAGACAAAAATCTAGAGTTCAATGATTGAAGGAAGGGGATAGGAACACCAGGTTCTTTCACCAGGCTACTGTGGTGCGCAGGCACAGGATCTGTGTTAGGGCTCTTCATTCCTCAGAGGGGTCTTGGGTGGAGGATGGTGATGACATCAGACGAGAGATTCTCATTTTTATATTCTAGATGGGCTGGGCCCTAGGAGGTTTCCCCTGTTTTCATTCTCCTTGTCCTGACTCCCAGGTCTCGAGGGAGGAGAATGACTAGCTGCTTAGACCTATTTCTGCTGAGGAGGTTTGTGGTGTGCTTTGGTCTATGGGAGAGGATAAAGCACCGGGGCCAGATGGTTTTCCTCCTTTATTCTTTAGGAGGTATTGATGCATTACTTGGAGGGAGGTTGTTTCTGCTGTACAGGATTTCTTTGCCATGGGCCGTTTGACTGATCCCTAGAAGTAGACTTTTGTTACTTTAGTTCCGAAGCGGATTGATGCTTCTGAGCCAGGTCATTTCAGGCCTATCAGTTTATGCAATACCCTATACAAGTTATGTGCCAAATGCTTGGCTAACAGAATGAAGCCGATTCTTCCTAGACTCATTTCTCCGGAGCAAGGGGCTTTTGTCGGGGGCAGATGTATTTTTTTGATAATATTCTCATTATTCAGGAGTTCATGCATGATCTGAGGAGAGCCCCTACTAGGTGGGCATTGATGGCGATCAAGCTGGATATGGAGAGAGCTTAAGATCGGATGCGGTGGAGCTTCTTGGAGGCTTTACGTGACTTTGGTTTTCATCGATGCTGGATAGACCGGATTATGCCTTGTGTTACGAATCCAGCTTATGCTATTCTTGTTAATGGGACTCCTTTGGATTTCTCACTCCACGATCGGTCTTTGACAAGGTTGTCCACTCTTCTCTTTCTTGTTCATCCTTTGTGCTGATTCTTTCTTACGAGCTCTTTGGGCGGCAGTACGGGAGTCGGCGGTTCGTCCGTATTGCCCTGCTCCTGGTGCTCCCCCGATCTCACATTTACTTTTTACAGATGATTGTCTCCTTTTGGGCCAAGCCTCTATGGCTTCGACGGTGGGTTTCAGGACCATTCTTCAACATTCTGTGGGTCCTCGGGCCAGTGGGTGAATTTGCAGAAGTCCGAGGTCCGTTTTAGCCCGAAGACCCCTATCAGGCTTCATTGTTCGATTCAGGACATACTGGGTTGTTGGTCTTCAGGAGGGTTGCTTACAGTATCTGGAGGTCCCTATCTCAGGCGGGAGGTTGCGGAGCTCTGAATGTCGGAGAGTGGTGCTTGCTGTTCAGGAGAGGGTGAACAGTTGGCAGAGTAGGGTTCTTTCTTCTATGGGTCAATTAACTCTGATCAGGTATGTTCTTCTCTCCCGGTGTTCTTACTCTCTAATGTTGTCATTCCCAAGTTCATTATTGGCAAGGTGGAGCAAATTATTCGGTCCTTTCTATGGTATGCTTCGAGTACTCATCGAGGGGTTCACTTGTTGGGATGGAATGTGGTTTGCCAGCCTACTCGGATTGATGGTCTGGGTATTCATTCATTGGGAGTTTCGAGGGAAGCCAGTATTGCGAGGCATATTTCTCGTTTTTTGCTGGGCCCAGAGATGATGTGAACTTTGATGAAGACCCGGTATGGTTCCTTGACTCCTGTCTGGGATGCTGGTAGTGATGCTCCTCGGCACAGCAACAAGCATAGCGGATACCAGCCCTTGCTGCCATAAGTTCTGTCTGAGAAACAGAAACATCAAAGAGATGGCACCCCCCAGCGACTACAATGTTAAGACTATGACTCCGAATCACATAAGCAGCACCACCATTCGGACCTCTCACACTCCCATCAAAATTGACTTTGACATACCTCGAAGGAGGGGGTTCCCAAGAAAAGAATGCCCTCCGGGCCGCTCGATGAGCAATGCCCGAAACCCCAGGTCGCCGAGGATGTCATAGTCACTTTGTGGTACTCCTCCAAGTACACCCGAGCTCTCTCCACCAGAACTCTAGTGGAACACCTCGTATGGTTAAAAACAAGAGTGTTTCGAGAAAGCCAAATATGATAAGCCAGGTATGCTGGAAGGGCAGAGCCAGGAAGAACAGCAGGAGGCCTCAGAAGATCCATGAAGGCATCAACCAACTCCCCAGATTGAGCACTCATAAAGTCCATCCCCACCATTCCCCAAACATGCCTAGCCCTCGAACAAGTGAAAAGTACATGCTCCAAGGACTCAGTATGAAAGTCACAAGCAGGACAAGAGAGAGGAATGCCCATCCCTCTAGCCTGGAGAAGATCCCTGATAGGGAGACGACGCCAGGCAACCTTCCAAAGAAAGAAGGCCATCCTGGGATGCACGCATAAAGACCAGATCCATCCAATCTGATAGCTCCTATGAGGCTCCTCCCGGAACAGACGGACCAGGTCAGACATAGGGGCACGGCTCAACACCGAAGACCTCCACACACGGATATCGGTACAGGGATGCGTCGGCAGAGCAATAGAGACGAACCAGGTCAAAATATGCTAAATCTCCTTACCATCTCCTTCTCTCTTTTGTAATGTTAAAATAGCATTTCCTATACATATTTGATGAACCAAGTTTTTTTTTATCCTTATAAGAATCAAAATAAATTTTAATGTTAAATACATTTACATACATAGATTTTCTCATCCTACCCCAAGCAAAAGGTAATTCACCAAATAAGAGCGAAGTGCAAATATGAATCAAAACCAAACCAAGTGAATTGATAATGAAGGGTGATGATGCACATGGAGATTTGATAGGGGTTTTTTTATGGTCAAATGTATTTTGTGAAAGGCAATTGGCAAACAGAATGATGGAATAATCTGAAATTCAAAACTCTTATTTATTAATATAGATTCAATTATACTCTATTGGATGTCAACAGAT
This sequence comes from Areca catechu, assembly GCA_021397845.1. Lineage (NCBI taxonomy): Eukaryota > Viridiplantae > Streptophyta > Magnoliopsida > Arecales > Arecaceae > Areca > Areca catechu. The sequence continues at coordinate 204,542,573 of CM038051.1, read as the reverse complement.
GGCATGCCTTATATAACCTCTAGGAGAGAGATTAGTAAAAGGGAGGCATACAATCAATTTGGAGGAAAAAAAACTGGCGCAATTTTTCTTATTTTATATGCTCAAGGTTGCATAAATGCACATAAAAACCTAATCCATCAAAAATGCATGGCCTCTTTCCTTTATTAGTGTAAGGGCATGTTTGGTGTTGCTTGTACTTTCTAAGTCATTTTCAAAAATCATATTCCTTTAAGTTCTTAAAAAAATGTATTTTTTGTGTATTTGTCCTCTGATAATCAATCACATATTGTAAAACTATTTTCTACTAATGAGCTCACCGTAGTTGAGAGCAATGTTTTAAGTCTCAGGAATAGACATTGAACCGGTACTTAACCAGTGCAGGTCGGGTCAGTACAGTGTGCCCTCGTATCATCATAATATATTGGTGTTAGCAGAATAGCTATACAGCGTGTTCGTAGCATATCAAGCATGTTATTGTATTAGTATCATACCAGGTCAAATTAGTAGTTTGTGAAGCACCAACCTGTGTGGGCCGATACTAAAAACCTTGATTATAGATATGGAGCAATTTTACAAAAGAAGCTAGAAGCTACTTTTTCTCATACAGTCATACTTGCCATTAATGGAAATAAGAATGGGAAAACATAAGCAAGAGAAAGAAAATGATGTGGAAAATTTTTAAATCAAGAAACATCAAAGGACATTATGTAACATTTTAGATATAATATGGAAAACTGTTATATATTAGAACTATCTTATACATGTTATACAATATTATATGGAAACATTATATTACTTACAAACATAATATACCAAGCCATATTGAATTATGGGCAAGCCACTAAGAAATCAGTTTTAGTTCACTTATTTCCATATAAGTGGGCATTTCAATAAATAATGCCAATCTCTTTGGTCATTTAAGATTTTTCCTATCTTGTAGGATTTGATAAACAAACTCCATTCTTTATGAAAAGGATAATTTTTTTACATTCTTTTGTCACTTCTCACATGAAACAAGAGGATATTTATATAAAAATATTGCTTATTTGTAAAAACTATTTGATTGGTGGAGAAAAAAATCTGATGTTTCTGTCCTTGGTCTTCTCAGCAAACTTCCGTTATTTCCCTTTTCCTAGGGTTTGGAGCATTGTGTTCGGGAACAAGTGAGAGAAACGCAGCACGCCCCCCTATCTCTCTGATCTCCATCTCCTCTCTCCCCTCTACTCTTCTATTTCTCCCTTGATTGGTCATGACGAACAAGCAGTCTTCTCCACCTCCAATTCTTGCCATGTGGCAAGTGAATTGCATTCATTTTCCAAACTCCAATCCTAGGAAACTTCATTTGGATCAGGAATCAAGTTTTCCAGCAATTATAGTTTTTCTAGCTTATCCTAAAACCAGTTTTTTGACTTCTGCTTCTAGTAGAAGCATTTCTTACATGATATTACCAAGCATTTAATTTTTGTAGTTAGTGCTTTATTTACTTTAAAAGATACTAATGGACTTTTCTTAAGCAACCCTAAATGTGCCTTAAGTATCTTGCACATGGAATGCCATACCGAGACAAACCTCTTGGTACATCCCATACCATACCATACCAATCTCGTACCAATATGGTATCTCGTACCGTACTGATACTCGATACGCCATCTTGTACTATACTGAACCGTATACCAATACTGTAATAGGATAGTACCAGTATGAGATTCGATACCAAGATGGCAAACCTTGCAGAAGTGATAGAATACAAATCAACAACTTAATCACCAATTTGAACTCCTTTAGCTTATGTAGAAAATTATCCATCATAACTTATGCAAAAGTTCAAGTTATAAGTTCATGAAAGAAGTTGACAAACACAAAATTATGCTAATGTATATAATTCTATACCAAACCTAAATACAAGTTAGATTAACAACTCTTAACAGCCAAAATAGCCTATTTCATTCAGTTGATCCAACTCACAACCCTAGCAAAAAATGAGAGGGTGGAAAAGCCCAATTTCATCGTCCACCAAATGTCAACAAACAACTCACCAGCTACTAGCCACCATTACACACACTCTCTCTCTCTATATATATATATATATATCCTCCTTTTCATTCTTTTTTCATCTTTTTTCCCCTTTTTTAAAAAACTTTTACCTCTTCTTGGTATCTTTTTTCTCCATGCTTTTTAACTGTTATAGGACAATAAGTGGCAGAGCCAAGGTAGTGAAGGGGCAAGCCACCTATGGGCTGCTAGGCCATCATGACAATGTTGGGTTCGCATCACACAATTAAGGTAAAAAAGATGATTAATAGAATTAAGGTTATGCTCATACTACAATGAATTGCCTTAGATACTAATTTTGAATCAAGTCGATTAAATTGAATCCTTCTGTTCAAAAACAAAGCTTGACAAAACATGGCCTACATTGTAATCTTCTGGTGAAACAAAATATGATCAAAGCATTCCTGAATAAAAATCAGTACCTTCAGCATCTCAGTTGCACCAGGACGTGCTCGGGGATCTTTTGTCAAGCATTTGGCAATAAAATCATGGAAAAGAAGAGACCTACAAGGGAGAGAAAGGATGTCAGAGAACCAGAACAAACTAGTAAAATGAACAGCATAGACATAAAATATAATTAGCAAGTCTCAAGCCCTTTATTTGTGTTAACATTATGAAATTATATTTTGACATTCAGTTTTCAACTCATTGCAAGTAATCTTCATTGCTTTCTGCACAATGTCCACAGTTTTTATTTCACCTCTCCTCAGACTCGACTCTCAGATTCATGAAGTTTCCACCTTACAGGGGCAGCCTCTAGGCAACAGAATGATTTGTCAATTACATAATAATATATGTAGACACAATGAAGGCCAAATTCTTCAAGAATATGACTCGATATGCTAGAATGCCTAGTGATTAGTTTGGGAGGTTGACAAGAAACTGAGCTAACATTAAAGTACAAAGGCAATAACATGTTACTGCTATATCACAGTATCACTAATATTGAAGTACATCTATACACTTGCCAGCCATTAACCCAAAAAAGAACACTGCCTGATGGACTAAACTAAAAGTAATAATTCAATGCCATTCTTGCTAAAACCCCACCAGAGAAGGAAAGAGGAAGGGAGACAGTATTCAAAATCATTCTTTAAGTTAACCAGAAGAATATTTTACAAAAGCAAGGAAGCATGCTGATTGATTCTAAGGTAGTTATTTATATGTTACCCTCCACAGGAGGAAAGAGGAATCTATTTGTATCACCAAATCATATGTAAACTGTTTGACAGGATTTATGTGAGTCAGAGAGTATATTTTTAAAAAAGCTTGTTTAAGAAAAGCACAAATAGTGGTATACATTTGGGAATAAAGCTTGGTGACTTTGGAAACCCAGGGAAATACTTTTACCGAAAACTAATTCAAACAAATCCCTTTAAACTGGCAAATGCTATGAACACACTCAAAGCTGGATCTCCATGGGAATTCAACTCTGCTTTTAAGGGTTTATTTGGTTGGGGATAATCTGGAATGGAAATATAGGTCCCATGTCAGATTACCATATTTGGCATGAAAAGTAGAAGAGAGATGGTAAAAAAAGCAATGGATCCCATTCTTATTTTCTAGAAAGAGAAGATAAAACAAAAACAATGAAGGGTTGGTATTTGGTAAATTCCTAAGTGGATGTAATCCATACCTGACAAAAATATCCCAAATAAAATACATTTATGATCATTGAATTTATTTTGATATCTTTCCAAATTCATCCAATAAAACGTTTTTGCAAAATAATAAAAATGTAAATGGCATTATATAAAGAATTATGTGATTATAATTATTATATAAAAAATTGATTGAAGATGACAATGCTATCTTAGTATTAAAAATTATTTTTTGTTGATAAGTATATTTGTAAATTTGACCATATTCCTATATAGCATTACCTCCAACCAAACATAATAATCTTTTTTTAGTATCATTTTCCAGAGAAATCTTTTCATCAACCAAACATGGTAAAAGTTATTTTTCTCTGCAATCATTTTTCCAGATAAATGATTTCTAGGAATTGTCAGATTATCCTGTAATTTAATGTACCCCAACCAAATGGACCCTAAGCCCTTTTCTTTTCCAAGGCCTCTTCTTGTACGCTTGCACCCATATGTGACATAACAAAATGCAAACATATGCCTTTTCCAAAATAATGAACAATTTCAACAGTGTATCTCTACATATCTACAAATACAGAAAAAAGTTATCAAATGCTTGTAAACAAGTAATGAAGCCATACCACTTCTCTTTATCCTCAAGCATTGGAGCTGGTTCACTAGATATCATAAATAGCACCTACCAGAAATGAAAATAAGATAACAAGAATCACTAAATTGCTTACAAAGTACAATATGACTGGCTGTGGCAGTCAACTGTATTGCTGGAATTCCAAAATTTCAATTGGACTAGAATGTTCTCAAAATCAAATTTCTAAAATTTAGTTAATTGAAGGTGTTTATTAAAAGCAGACTAGTCCAGTCACAGAATGAGTTTTTTTTTTTTTAAAAAAAAAAAAAGAACTGCACTGCTTTATTTGGAGGCAAAGGAAAGAAATGGCTTCAATTGCATGATTTTATTACATAGGCTTTTCTGCTATTATCTAGAACATGATGTAAAGCTCAACTCGCACTGTATTTCAACTGCTAGCTATGCATTATGACTTACCACCTAAAAGTAGGCAATGAAAAATCTTATTGCCCATCTTTACCATGCAAAGTGTAACCCAGTCAGCAAACTCAATCCAATTTTTGTTTCACTCACCTAACCTACATACATATCAGATCAACACTACCATGCATTTAAGTTACTGGCAATAATCAGCTTACAAATTATTATACATTTCTAGTACAAAAGGCTACATGTGAAAAACAACATAAAAGGCGCTCATTTGATGGGACAAAACAAAAGATAATGGCCCCCTATAAAGAAATACCACAAAAAGATTAAAAAGTTTTGCAGACAAAAACAGGGATCCAGTCTAACAGACTAAGATTGAATGAGAGGTTGAAGCTTAATAAAAGGATGGAAAAAGCATATGAAACCTAACCCAAAAAATTAATTTGTGATAACAGCAGAAAAATGAAAATATCAACAAAGATCAAAGATATGTACTAACTCTCATAGGATGCACGGTGGCTCTTGGAGGTAGTCCCTGAAATTAGTAAGACCAAGAAAAATAAGTATAGAACTATACTCAAGCATGTACTAGCATATTTACAAAGCTAATACATGATGTAATAATTAAATGTCATGGTATATACTACAGAAGAGAGTAAATAGCAACAAACCCAGAAACACAATCAGTTAAGAGAAAGAATGCCCGAGCTTATTGCAACCAACATACCTCTGCCATCTCAATTGCTGAAACACCAAGAGCCCACACATCTACCTGAGAAATTAGGAAATCAAAAAGGGGGGATAGTTCAGCAAGGAAAAGTCATTTAACCACATTAAAGTATACGCTATATCAGAAATAAAAGAAAAGGTAAAATATAAAGAAATTTGGATTATAAATCTGAGAAACAGCTTCATGAAATGTCAGGAACTAATGAATTAGGAAAAAGTCTGTGAACTATTCAAACCGTGAGTTTTGATATGAAAAATAAAGTTTTGGAAGATAGAAAGCCATTTGGGAGTGTTTATCAGAATGGGAGAGAGGCATGCAAGGACATGAAAGTACAGAATTGTTTACAGCAGTCCATAACTCCATATTTTATCTTATGGAGGAAATCTGGAAGCCATGGAATAGCTAAAATTCTCCTAAACTTCATGCATGTCCATGGGAAACTAGGTTTTGCTTAAAATCAAGGATTCGAGTCCTCGTGGGATGTATCATGGGATACTGAAATGGGCTACCATCCCATATGTTAGGACATGACCATTCCACCAGCATCCCAATATCCTAATTGAGATACCTTGAGGCATCCCCTATCTCAAGTGTCGGAATGGAGCATGACAGTGATGCATCCCAGTCTCATGAGAAAATGAGAACAACCCCATCTCACGGGATTTAAAACCTTGCTTAAAATTAAATAAAAACATGAGATAATTTAAATTTGGACTAAGAATGTATTTTCACTGATCATCCTGCTGTTACCGATGTCGATGTTCAAGGTGAAATTGGCTGAGAGAGTTTCTTTCCCATGATTTACATAGAAGGAACTTTGTAACCTGACAACTCATACAAACAGCAGGAATGACACAAAGTCCAAGAAGGTGAACATGTTTTATTGTGCTTAAAATTTGTAGCTAAAAATTTATCCTTGTAGCCCAAAAGCCATAAGTCTAACCCAAAAAAAGTACCATTTATCAACACAGTGGGGTAACAAGGGCCATACTAAGTATTGGTTTGTCATTGATATGGTGCTGTATGACCAGCATGGAACCGCACTTTAATCTTAGCTAAGATGCATTTCCAAAAACTAGCAATATTGGTAGCATTCATCTCTGCAATCACTTGATGAATAGGTTAGAGATCTCAAAAGGTATGGATTTCTTAATTTCTAGGCATTTGCTGAGTTTTGGATCAAAATCTTTTTTTTTTTTTATGGAAAATTAAAGTTATTTTAGCATATGGTTGTGAGCAAGCAAACATAGATAGACATATAAATAAATAGACACATCACACATGTGTGCCTATGCATGTATGCATCATGCACAAATGTGCCCCATAGATGCACCCACAGGCACACCCATAAACACCCACGACATGCACACACAAACAGTTGTGAACAACTCACATACACCATATGCATGCATACATGTTTGTACATGCATGCACATATCACACCCACCAAATACACATGCACATGCATGCATGTACTCACTCATCCACACACAATACATTTGTACATGTAGGCACATGTGCATGGACGTGCACACATTAATGCTAAAGTTTTCCACAATAGCACAGCAATTCAATTCACTACACCTTAAGAAACTTCAATGGGGCCTAAAGTTTAACTACCTAGTACTATAAAGCTTTGATCCTATAGCATCAAGCATTGATGAACCGGTACCGGGACCCGTACCGGTCACTGACCGGTATGATACGGTATGGTCTATACCATACCATACTGGATCCTGTACTGGACCTTGTGAAACTGAGAAACATCCCTCCCCTCCCTCATGGCTAAATTGTTTGTCTGAACCAGATCCAAAACCAGGCCCGAACCAGACTGAATCGGACAAAATATACTGGTACGGTACCGTAACATACAGTACCGATGCAATACATAATTTTTTGAACTGTCCAGGATTCCGGACCGTTTTTTATAGCCAAACGTACCGGTTCTTAGCCGGTATGATTTAGTACACTCCAAATCGAACAGTTCAGGACCGTTCCGAAAACCTTGTGTAGCATACATTTATGTTAACTACTATAATGATATTGTTTCTCTTCTTAAAACAATTATATGGCATTTGTTTCGTTTTTGTCATTTTTTGTAAAAAAAAAACTATGCATTTTTATGCAAATATTTGTGCATGTAACAACCCGGGAACTCAACCAAGGAGGCTAACCAAAAGTTATTAATCAAGAATCCATGTTCTCACTTAAATTCTAAGGACCCATGCAAGTATATATTTAGTCCTATATTAGATGTGCATTAAGGAGATCCAGGGTATCTAAACAAGGCCAAGGATCAAATTATTAACTTATGGCTAGCCTTTTTGAATAAGTTCCTAGGTTGTACACCAAATGGTATTAGAGCTGACCCGACCCACACCCATGTTTGACTTGGGGACACTATAACATGGCTCTTTTGGTACTAACCACGAGCCAATCATTGTGATTGAAATTGGATCCTTCTCCCAACAAGGACACCAAGGCTTCAAAATGGAGTGAGGATCCATGTGGGTATGTGTTTAGTCGTACATTGGTTGTGGATTGAGAAGGTCTTGGGCAAGTGAGCAAAGCCACAAACCCCAATTAGTAACTTTTGGTTGGCCTTTTCAAGTGAGGCCCTGGATCACTACAATACATGTATGATGTATGCAAGTATGCAATGCTAACCAACCTTGACATGATGTAAAGTTGTAAACCATAAATATAAATGTCAATAATTATAAGATGTCTAGCTTTTCATGTGCATTGCCCTAGAGTAAGTCATCAGCTTCACACCAATAATGACCGAAAACCTGATCTTACATTTCCAATCTAAAAAAGCATGTAATCAAGTTCATGCGGTCAAATTTATATCTCTTATACTTCGAGTCTAAAAGCAACAACATTCTCTCTTTCTTGTTTCATGCCAAATTTATGTGGTCAACTTCAAAACATACTTTTCTAATTCCCTTAAGCATGAAAAGAATGGACAAAAATTGATGGCAACACTTGCTTATCCTTTTAAACTTATTTTTATGCATGGCTTATGTAAAATCAGTAAATTAACAAAATTGATTGCTACTATCCTCATCCCTTAAATTGTTGAAACCAACGTTTTAAATCCCATAAGATGGAGTTGTCTTGGTTTTTCCATAAAATAGGACACGTCGCCATCCCACCCCATCCCGACATTTGGGATAGGGGATGTTTCAAGACATCTTGATCGAGATGATGGGATACTAATCGGGCATTCTATTTCGATACATGGGATGGTCTCCCATCCCGATATCTCATGGAATGTCCTGCTGAGACCTGAATCCTTAGTTGAAACATCAATACTTGAATCAATGATCACCAAACCGAATGGCTCAGCTCGTACCGAATTGAACTAATGCTAAGTCAGGATAGTTTAGCAAATCAAATTGATTCGGTTATAACATCCTTCCCCCTAGTTCAACGATTCGAGGGCCTTCAAAGGCTCTCTCATTGACTCTCTCTCCTCTTCGTCGGATGTTGCTTGCTCCCCCTCTTTGATGCTGCAAAGTCATCACCAATAAGCCTCCCCCCCTCTCTCTCTCTGTCAGACGCCTTTCGCCCACCCTCTTTAACGCCGATAAGCCTCGCCCATCCCTCTCTCTCCCTGCCAGATTTGCTCACTTCCCCCCCTCTTTGACACCACAACCCCATCGCTGGTAAACCTCCCTGCCAGTTTTCCACCCTCTCCTTCTCCCTCTCCCTATTTTGGTACACCCTAACATGGTACAAATCCACACCGACCTGATACAAGTCCTGCAAATCTTAACTTGAATCTTTGATTTATCTCTTCTTGGCAGAAATTTTACTTTTATGTAGATTCTCTACATGATATTTAATTTATGTTCATAGCATGAACAACAAATAAGTTGTACAACAAATAAGTTGTACTAGCATCTAACATATAACCATGCAGCATGTAGAACATGATTTACAAGAAAGGTGAGACAAGTGGCCCCAATAGACAAATACATTACCTTTCCATCATAGCGGCTATATTGTATAACTTCTGGAGCCATCCAATGAGGAGTTCCAATAAACTGAAAGAGAAAACAAACATTTAAAAAGTAATGAAGCTATCAAATCAAAGGTATTCAAAAGTATTACAAAATATTACAAAGTTTCTTGTTTGAAGAAAGTATTTCCTTTTTCACTAACAAACCAGAATTACAAAAGGCAAACCTTATACCAAGACAATTAGAGTAACATGAAAGGAACCATTATTTGCCGAAGGCCATAAAGTAACATGAAAGGAACCCACGACAGGTTTAAGAGGGCATAGAGATGTAAATAAAAGCAATGCTTGCAAATCATTCAATCTACTGATAATGGTACTCAAAAGGCCTTTTCACTTTCTAAAGTCTAAATTGTGAGCTCTAAGAGAAACATTGACATTTTGGAATGATACACAGATCTTCAACTTGAAGCAAACCTTAAAGCAAAACTAAATGATGCACAATTAGCTATGGTCAGGTGTTCTTAAAGTTGCTTAGCCTAGCTGAATGACAAACCACACAAAAAAATTACTCTTTTCCTAATGTTGAAGATGTCAGCTAAGACGCTAAATTGTCTTGCTAGCAGAACTCAAAGCACATGATGACTTTCATTATGAAGTGAATTGACAATAAGGAAATGTGACTGGAGGAGAGCCCTAACATCTAGGTTGCTCTATTAGTTATCAAATGGACAGAGTAGTGAAAAAACTTAGTATATGACTAAATGGATATAAGGAATATATCAAAAGTTCATGCAAGGATTAAGGATCTGTCCATACTGGTAGAACCATCATAATGGTTTAGAGAGACTGGGTCCTAGGATACATCCATGACCCTAGGTGTCTCCAAACTGGGTCATCTCAGTCCATCTTGACACCTGAGATGGCCTAGCATCCTAAAACACCTTTTTTTCAATGTACATTTTTATTTTTTCCCATTGTTCTTGTGTTTAGTGGTTCCTTAGGACCATCTCGCTGCCATACCAAATCAGTCCTGGACTGGGACAAGTTCTGGTATAGGGGGGTTTAAAAGCCTTGGTTCATGTGATTAATAGCTGTTATATCTTGATGAATGGATTTCTTTGTTGCATGCAATCACCATAGTCTGCTTGCAACTCATACCACAAACAACCTAAAGTTCCGTGATTATCAATGGCTTATCTTAGAAGTATCTGCCAATTATCAGAAAGTATAGAATGAAAAGACAGATTCTTCATGAGCAGCCAACTAGGGCCAAGTGAACACATAATGAATAAACTAAGAGTTCAAAGATTATAGAAGGAAAAGACAAAGATTCTTAATTAGGAGCCAACTAGGGCCAAGCGAACACATAATGAATAAACTCAAGAGTTCAATAAGGAGTGGAAGGCAGTATCAAGCTTCACCAAAATAACGATCCATGTACTAACATTCATATGGCACTCTAACATATACATTATATAAAATGCAAATATAGTTTTGCTGATAAACAGTTTTGCAAGAATTTCGTGTCCCGACAAAATCACATATCATTCTAGATTTCTAGCAATAGTAGCAAATACATTAACTAGTTGATGAAGAGCAGTTTTAACAACTTCCTCGCAAAATTGCTTGCCTTTTGAGAACACATATCACGATTCATACAAGTTCAATTGTTCAGGAAGAGAGAACATTTTCATGCAATAGCTATTCATATCAAGAGTCAGCATGGAAACAAGGAAAAAAATACTTTATGCAATCTATTGACTTGTTCGCAAGTTCTGTACATTTGAAAGAACAGAACTCAACAACTTCTTCCACTTTATGGAAGTTCATGTTTTCACATTCTACTTAACACCCCCCTTCCAATTCTTTGCACAATACTCTCATGATAATGTGAAGCAACACTGACTCCAAACAAGCATAACATCCTAGGCAAAAGATCTAGAGTCCTAAACATTCCACATAGTATAAAATGATTTTTCTCATTCATAAAGATTATAGAAATCCAATGCCTCTGTGATTTAAGAATTTCATAGCTATTAGCTGAGATCACAAGGCCTTAATTTTAAGCCACTACAACCACATTTTGGATATAGCAGCATGTTTTAGTTACAGAATTTTACATCAGATCTTCATTTTATGAGACTATTATCCACATGTTCAAGCAATTGAACAAGAATAAAAACAAGAGGATAATGATATATTCCACACACTGAAAGAGAAATTCTATGAGTGTTCCAGATCTGCTATAGAAATCACTGTTTGATGCAATCCAGTACATTCTTTTGTGGGACTATAACCAATACAAACTGGCAGGAGTGATGGCATGTATCGGCAAACAGAATGTGCTTCAAAGGCAGCACTGACAGCACTCCTGATGCCTGCATAGAGATTTCTATGCAAGCATCTGGAAGATATATCACAATGAAACTAGGAAATTCGGCACCCATGATGATAAGGAAATAAATGAACAACTGAAAGGTCATGACAATTGATTAGCCAAGATAGTGTACCGTGTTGCGCTTGGACATGGTCCTGGTCAGCTGGGCAGCAACTCCAAAATCACCTGTGTAAATGATCAAATGGTAATAATGCTATTCTCAAGTCAGAAGCAAGCCTGGAGCTCATGTTTGCAATTCAAGACCTATACTGCATATCAACCAAAAGGAAGTCCAAATGCATGTGGAACTTCACTTATGAGTTGTGGATAATATTATATGTTATTCTATTGCAGAAAGAAAGAATGTGCTATTCTAAGGGTCGTGCTCACCCAACTTTACCTCTCCCTGCTCAGTAAGCAAAATATTGCCACCTTTAATATCTCTGTGGACTTTAAAAATTGAGTGCAAATAAGAAAGACCCTGCATCAAAAAAAGTTAAAGGCTTGATATGTAAAAATGAAAAATCTTAAAATAACGATTAGTTAGTGCCAGTTGGGATGCAAGCCTAAGCAAAAAGTATTTAAAAATGAAAAATCTTAAAAGAACCATTAGTTATCACCACATGAGCTGAGTACTAACCATTAGTTAGTAAATGTGAGTCTTGCACGCACATGCGCGCGTGCATGCTATATTTGGCCAAAAAAAGAGGATACTCTGTGTGTTTTTTTTGGGGGGGGAGGATGGGGGAAGGACTCAGCTCATGGATCCATCAAGTTTAATACTACAAATGCTATAGGTTTTATAAGTCAAACATTATTTAGAGGAAAAATATTCTTGTGGTGACATATTGGTGCAAATAATAGAAAAATTTCTGTCCACTTGCTTAACTATATCTTCCAGTTTTCTATACTTGGCTTTAACTTATCTCTTTCCAAGCTCTTTCCAGACTGATTAAGATTGTTCAATACATCTTTAACCATTTGTTATATTTTGTGCAAGTACCAAGATACAAAGTTAGTATATGAATCAGCTACTTGATCTCCAATAATGTGTTTGCTTATTCAAAATCACCAGACATTAACTACTCTATCAAGTATCAGAGGGTTACCTTTCAAAAAAATTATCAGAGATTGTGCATGAAGTGGAATTAATTCAAATTATAATAATTAAGAAGAGAAGGCTATATAATGTGGATGAAGGACCACAGATGCAAACCGAAGGCTGAAGAAGGTGATGAACAATAAACTCTGTTATAAATTTTATGCAAGATGATGAGGAACTGATGTAACAGGTAAAACAACCAATATGGGAAACCTAAGTGGCTGTGTACTGTTTATATGTAAAACTTATAGGTACAATTGCATTGTTTCCCAAATCAAATGTCCAGTCATTTCTGCATTCATATTTGAATCAGAGCTGCAAAATACTTCAATAATAAGAATCTAGGGCTTGAATTAATGATTAGAGCAAATAAATTTAACACCAAGGCAATAAGGAACAAATGCTCCCCATCAAATTGGGCAGCTGAGAACCTCTGGTTGCTGGGTTATAGCTGACAGCAGCAGAAACCTGCAATATCTGAGGGATCTTCTGATCTCAAGTAAATCCAAGAGTCATTATTGATTTCCCAACCAACACAAACATGCACACACATATGCACATAAAGGCACACACATTAATAAAAGGAAAAAAACCTCAAGGCACAATAATGATGCAATAAAAGGTTAAAATCACGGTTGGCCATGCTGCTCCAAACCTCCCAAAATTCAGGTGGTACCAATCCAGACCGTCTATCAAACCCCCCTCCCCCTCCCATGGTGTTCAATTGAAAAATCCCCCTAACTTAACTAATCACCACCCCCAGGTCACAATTTCTGGAGACAACACCACCAGCACCACCACCCCTAAGGGTAGGTTTTTAACTCTTGATATTCCCCCTTCCACAACCTTCCTCCCTCTCCCCTTCTCTCATCCTCTCTCTCCTTTTCTCCCTCTCCCTAATTTTGGTACGCTCCGGAATGGCACAGTACCATACTGGTCGCCGGCAAGTATAGCCTCCGGTACCATTTCAGCAAACCTTGGTTAGGATGAAACACTTTTTGTCAATAAGAAGGATGCCATGCATCATACACTAGTAAGGAAAATGGCTAATATATGCCCTAGTATAAAAATGATGCGGGAACCATAGCATCACATATGTTATGGTACAAAGAATATTTGGAGCATAGAGATCATACATGTAAAAGAAAGACATTTTGTATTGCAAGATGTTAAAATGGTCAGATTAGGTTGTCAGAAATAAGAATATTGTAACAAAAATATAGACAGAATTATTTCCAGGTTATAGTTCTTTTACCTTCCATACATTCTTATAAAAAAAAATTTCATTACAATCAATACTTGAAGCATTAGAAATTTAGAATCAAAGGAATGCATGGTTATAATATAATATGACTATCTAATTAGATCCAGGTTAAGCCATAACAGGTTCATTGTACATGTGCTGACATGGTCCTTGACCTCAAATTTATCTTCTCTTGCACAATTAAATTTACTTGCAATTAGAGACTCTTTTCATAGAGCTATGTTATTATGAGAACTAAGGATCTTTAACCATCTTATTAATTGTAAGGAAAATCCTTGTTCAGTATTAACACTTTTCAACTTCTCCTAGTGGCGTCCATTTTAGAAAATGATTACTTGAAAGAATGCAATACCTTCAAAGCTTCTCTACAAATGTATGCTATCTGGGATTCGTCCAAAGGCTCCTCGGTAACATTCATCAAGTCAGCAACACTTCCACCACCACAATACTCCATCACTATCTGCAAGCAAACGAAAATCCACATTTGAATTAAAAACCACAAATACACCAACAATCAAAAAGGTGCAAAAGTACATCCTAAATGTGCCACTGATGCTATATAATAATGCTTTATAATTTAATATGACATCAAGACTCATGTTACATTTAATGCTCGGACCATTTTCCAAATTCAGATAAGACAGAAGAAACCAACTTCCACCAACAGCTTATCAGTTATCATGGATTTCTAAAGGCTGACTGATCTAGTGTGATTTATATATACAAAGAAGTCACCACAAAGTTTGACACAGGCAGACACAAAGTGCAATGATTTTAAATAGCCAATTAGGTGTTAAATAGATTAACAAAAGTACAAAGTACAGTGTTTTCTGTCCCCTTTAATAAATATTTTTCTTGGATTTGAGAATTTTCTTTATGAAATAATGAGCCTGCAAACAACTTCAATAAGAATATATAACATATACTGAGTAGCTGGAAAAATAAAAACTACAACATAAATTCAGTCACCACATATCTAAAGTTGATGTCCAATTAGGGCATAGTAACAAAAAACTGAACAGTTCATAGTGATGGCTTCAGCCATGTAAGAAAATTACTAAGGCTCATTAAATTCTGGCAAAATGAAGTGATGCAGGAAACATTCCACGATGCTGTTCTTCTAGATGCAAGATAAAAGTTGCAACAATTGCACTATAGGTTACACAGAAATGATTACGTGATCTTCACCAAAAAGGTTTATTAGCTTCTAATTCATCTACTTCCTAGTAATCCAATAAATTCATATGATTTCTGATGAAAAATAATAATAATAATAATTTATAACTGAGATGCAATTACTTTCAGGCACTTCAAACAATATTTATAAATAAACATGAACTAGTGGCAAAGCACAAATTGCATAATTTTTGGGTGCCTTAACACCCTAGTTTATTTCTTTCCCAAAAGCATAAGAAGATGGATATTTGTCACCTAGATGCATGTGAGCACTGCTAGCAGAAGCTAACTTACATCCAAAATTTCCTGTTTTAAGTTTTAACCATGTTATTTCAGGTACTCAAACAAAATTGCTCAAACTCTGGATGCTCAAACTCTGGATGTGCTAGAAGTTTGAGTCTTTTTAAGCATCTACACTTAGAATTATCTATTCCTTACATAAAAGATAAAAATTAAGTGGTGAAATAAAGAACTAATTGTGCTCTTCAAAAGTTCATCTTTCAAGGTGAATTCTAAGAGTTATTAAAGTAGCTACTGAAATTATTCACCTTCTTATGGTACTTCCTTCTAAGTTCTAACCATATTTTCAGCCCCCCACCTTGCAGAGAAACTTGCTAATTTGATAATAGATTTAAATGCCACAACAAGCAAGGAAAGAGGAAGTATAGGAACAAGAATCCTAGCAAACCTAAACAAGAAACCCAACATAAACTGAATATGATGATGAATGAGGGTTAATATCTTCCTCTGGTATGGCATGCACACAACTGGCACCTTCACTGGTTAAGGATTGGCCGGAGTACTATGATGAGAAGGATCTCAGACATGGTTTAAAATTTCACTAAAAAACTTCAGAAATTTGGATGGTTAATTCGATGCCTGACATATGAATTCTGTGCTTCTTGGTCTAAGTCTGGTCATTTCAGCTAAAACCAGGAGGCTGGAAGTCAGGAACAGATTTGTTCGCTAACATGCGACACCCATTTGTCAACCGGTCCATTCAGCAAGAGTTCTTGCCTCACTTTTCAAGTGAACACCTTCAGTAAATCCAGCACAGTTCATAATCTAGACTCAGTGTCACCGGACAAAAGTATTTCCCTTTTGCTGTTCACTATTTTTTTTTAAAATCTTGCAATGCTATGGATAACTGGAAACTATGCATGATTACCAGGTCCAAAAAATCAGCCTAGTTTAAAACCTCAGGTAAAATTTTGTTTCTCCATCAATAAATTTTCTTGGAGGAATAAAATCTATTGTAATATATAAAACTGTGTGGATAGCATGTGTATCATAAGCATTTACACAAATTAAAGCAAATGGTTCTTGATACAAACTGATTTCTATCTATTTAAAATATTAAAGGAAAATTTACATGTTTAGAGCATTCTAGCATCACATTAAGGAAAAACTGATCTAAATATACTCTTGTAAAATGTTAGTTTCAAGGCTTTTATTGTAATAAGATCAATTGGTGCATTCAGAGCATGATGTCTTATGTTGTTCAGAGTTTGTTATATAAATATCAGTTTTTTTTTTTTTAATGAAAAGATATCATTTCTACTGAAATTTATGAATGTACTAAAGGCAGCATCTTTCCATGTTTCCATCCAGCTCACGACATTGTATATACATAGATTTATACATTGCATTATATACACATACATGCAATAAATGTGTTCTTATTTTTCTTTATGTATACGATGTTGTGATGATCAAGATGGAAGCAACGAAGAACATAAAGTAGGATTTATATATGTAAAGTAAAAACATGCATGAGTTAAGTTTGTTAGATACTATATTTGTGTCAATCCAAGATCTAGCATTTGAAGAACTAGATAATTTTAGACCTAAGAGCATGGGTTAGATTTTACTCTATAACAGAATCTAATGAATGCCAGATAAGAAAAAAGGCCACTAGGATCATCAAGGCATAAGTGTTTGATAGCATAAGTTGAATATTTCAGGTTTCACTTCTAATAG
Organism: Areca catechu; assembly: GCA_021397845.1. NCBI lineage: Eukaryota > Viridiplantae > Streptophyta > Magnoliopsida > Arecales > Arecaceae > Areca > Areca catechu. Next base: position 204,525,318 of record CM038051.1, on the reverse strand, counting down.
ATGCCACACAAGCTATTGAAAAACAAAAGAAAATTATCCATGTCAGAGTTCAAAAGGGTGCAACATAAATCATAATGTATGATCATACCCAAAGGTACTCCTCTCCTTGGTAGCTTCCAAAGTAGCGAACCACATTAGGATGACTACACTGCTGCAACATCTCAATTTCTCCTCGGATTTCTTCATATCCCTCTTCCTGAGCACAAAATTTACCCATTTATATAAATCACTGTCCAGAAAACAGCTAGGAGACATTTTCATGCATTATGCAATTTATTGTCTTCATGAAACAATTATTAGATAGAATAGTAACTATTTTGTCAGATGAAATATTTAAACATAAGCTCATGCAACCGATCACTTGAATTTAATATATCACATACATTCATCAGTAGTGTTGGTCATTAATTTGAAGACCTAAGGTTGCTGAAGATGCATATATGAAGCAATCTAAAGCATTAGAAAAGGGGGAGAGGAGGGGAAGAGATTTGTCAGTTCCGTTGGGATAAGTCAAACATATTGACAAGATTGCAATTGGATACAAAATTGTTAAATTTCTTTCAACTCAAGTTCCAAATAAATCTTTCTTCCCAGATAGCCAATCAAAAAGCACAGCCTGGAATGTCCACAGTTTAGCACCAGCAATTCTTTAAGGGCACAAACTATAGAAATACTTCAGAATTCCAAGGCCATTGGTCGAAAGTTCTAAAACAATCAAACCTACAAAACTCAACTAAAAATTCAAGAAGGCACCTAACGATTCATTAATATGGACTAATAACTTAGCTAACTAATTAAAATATTTATAATAAATAGCATGAAACATTTCACTTTAAACTTTAAAAAATGAGTGTTGACTAACTCTATTTTTAGCTTCAATTAAAGGTCCAAAGGCCACATCTGACAGAAAAAGGTCCATCAACTTGGCAGAATATCAATTTCTTTACAACAAGACATCAATGGCCCAACTCGAATACCACTTCCTGATGTCAAGTATGATACTTTATTCCCCATATCAAGTATCATACTTTACTCTATATACCGTAGGCTTTTAAAACGCAATGGCTGGTATCCAGAGTTTTAGTTATCATGTGGAGCTGCAAGAAGCAGAAGTCAGATAGGCTTTTGGTTTGTGCTAAATTCATGTTTGAATCAAGTGAAAAACAGAAAATCTAAATCAAGCTTGAATTAATTCTATCCAGATCAGATTATAATGTCCAAGACTTGATTTTTTAATAAGGTTTTGCAGGTCAAAAACAGCTTGAACACAAAACCATAAGCAACATGTCTATGTTGAGTTATTTACTTGCAAATGAACCCTGAAAGAAAAAAAAAACAATTAGATGAGCATCAATAACCCATTCTGCACAAGATCAATGAACAACTACTGAGAGTTACCACTAACAATAGAAATAGGTGATCAACTAATGTAAAGCCATTACTCACAGCTAATTAGTTCCTTAAACTCAAAGATGGCAATATTGAGTTAGCAAATCATATTGTAATATTATTAAGTTGTTTGGTGTTCAGATTGAAAGGATTATGCCCTAAAGGCCAATCGAAATATTATATTTCGTTGGGATTTTTCCTTTTCTATCCCAAAAATCAATGTATTGACATTATCATTCAATAAAGGCATTATTTTCATCATACGCTGTGTCTTAATTATTATATGATGAACTCCATAGATTAGGGCTATGGTTCTAGGGTTATGATGAGATCATACCAGTGAGACCTAAAGCCTTAAAACCCTAATCTAAAATATTCCTGGTCAATGGGACATTGAGTAGGGGATCAATGTTTCTGGTAAAGATTAGCACTTCCTATGTATGAGGGTGACTGATCTCATAGTCACTTGTGTTTGACACTAATACTAAGATGTGGGTGCTCATTAGAGAATGAGTTCACTGAATAGATCCAGATTGAGAATATCTAATGGAACCTTAACTGTTTGTCAATAGATATTTCTCATAGTGGGAGTAGTGAATGTGGTCCTTTGACCTGAGACTGCCATGGTACCTTATATACATGAATCCACATTTTGGTTCACACTCAATCATAACACTGAGTTATGCATGAGGTGATACTGGATATGGTGGATTGTATATGAAGGTTGTGAGTAGGTCAACAAGGAATTGATCAGCCCTAGTAAGAGGATATTGCATTCAGCCAATTTCGATCAAATGATGATTCGGGAAATCTTTGATCAAAGTATGAACATTAGAAGTAGTTTCTAATAGTTCATTAATGAATCATCATTAAAAAGATTGAGCTAGAGATCAATATAAAATTGGATTTGACAAGGTATCCATATCCATAATCATATTCAGGATGCAAGTTGATCAAAGGACTGAATTGCCCAGTAACTCACCACTGAAGGGTATTTTGGTAATTCCACCAAAATTCCACATCTTCCGGGTAGACATGATACGTTGCTAGACGTCAATCTTGTCTTGTAGGGAAATGATTAAAATTATGATAATTTAAATCAGTTAATTAGAATTAGATTCTAATTGACCAAGTCGAGCTAGCTTGAGTTGACCTAAATCGGCTTAGTTGAGATCTAACCGAATTAAGTCAAATAGCACTCGGACCTACTGCTGGCTAGATGTGGAACCCAATGGGTGACACACAAAAGAGAGTCGATGAGGGATTTAATTTAGAATTAAATCATGTTTGCAGGACAAACACACTAGCATGTGTTGCAGACCCAACTTCTATTCGAATTGGATTCGAATTTGGTTCTGAATTGGGCTTAATTGGGTTCTAATTGAACCTAATTAGAGTCTAATTTAAATTTTGGGACTTTGGGCTAACGCGTGGCTGAACCCATTGATTAAAAATCAATTTAAACCCTTTTCCCAAGACCGCCCAAGCAACCTTTCCCACGCGCGCACCAAAAGAAGAGTCCACGCGCGTGGACTCCTCTTCACGCGCGTGGGGACTTCTTTTACCGTGAAAACCAGATGGGAAGGGGTGGAAATCTTTTCTTTAGGCGTCTCATCTGGAGTCCCTTGGATCAAGATCAGATGGCCAGAAGAAATCTGTTGCTTTTCGGTCGCAACTCCGTCTCAGAACATCGCGACTTTTCTGAGGTTTCTTCCGAGGTTTTTCTTCATCGAAAAATCTTGAAATAAATCAGGAAAGGCGTGAAAAATCTGAGGGGACGCGTGAGGATGGAAAGAACGTGATTCTTGGATAGCAGAGGGTTGCGTTGTTTTTGAAAAGACACCCCTCTGATATCTATAAATAGGGTTGGGTTCTCAGGGGTTTTCATGTAAGATAATTCAGAGATCAGATTCCCTTTCTTCCTCTCCAGAATACTCCTTCCCCTTGTTCTTGTTGGGTATTGTTTCCCTTACAGAGGTATCCTCTGTCGAAACTCTGACCCTAAACAAGAATAAGAGGAAGGTCCTGAACGGTAAAGGAAAGAAACAGGAAGAGTCTCTTTTCTTTCTTGAATTAAGACATTACTTGTCTTAATTTTTCTTCCACTTCAAATAAGAATTTTCTACAAGGATTGAAGTTGAGGAAAGGATCAAGAAGAGGAAAGAAGGGAGAAAGAGAATTTTCAAGAAAGAAAATTACAGCCTATAAGTCCAAGAATTGAATTCTTGGAAAAGAATTCAAGAAGAGGATCCAAGATCAAGAAGTTGTTGTCTTCATCTCTTCTCCGTGTGGATCACCATTGGAGGGTGAACATTTGGGCACCTGATGGAGATTTGCATTTTGGATATTGCGGTACAGGAGATCTAGGGCTAAAGGGTTTGGTATAGATTTCATAAGATAAAAATTTTGAAATCTATGTTTCCGCCTTGGTCAACAAACCCAACACAGATTGCATCACATATGATCCATGTTAGATCCATTCTAGAAATAGGTAACTTTTTTTTATTCAGGCCTAGTCCAGATGGTTTCAGTTGGACCAGAGAATTTTTGGGACAGTTAAACCAGAAACAGGTCAATTCATTGCACTTGCAGCACTTCCATTGTGGATCATGGTTTGGCACTATGCATGTAGAAAAAGAATCTGCTAAGTTTCAAAGAGAAAATATGAAACAAGAAACATACCCCTTCAGTCAGTGATATGACTTTGACAGCAACAAGCTCTGAAGTCTTCAAATCTCTAGCTTTATAGACTGCACCATATGAACCCTTTCCTGGACACCCCACCCCCAACAAAAAAAAAAAAAAAGCAAAGCCAATCAAATAGGATAGTATGAACAAACAACCAATCTCGTATCTAAATCAAACCCATTATAAAATTCAAGATAGTTCCCCATTGAACACTACTAGGTGCACATATGCAACAAGTTCAAGGCCTGAAAGTTTTATTATTTGACAGCATACATATGGAAAATTAATTTTGAACAAGAAAAACAATTCAGCTCATGCCTTGGACAATATTTTTAACCGCATTTATGTGAAATATTTTTAAATGGCAATTAATTTGAAAAGATGTACTCAAAATATTAGAAAGATAATCAATAGCAGCGAAATTTCAAGAATTGGCTTTGGACTTGAGGAACATAGACACTCAGATTAAATAGAACAATTTCCAGAATAGTACAGCTTAGAATGTCTTAAGATAGAAAAAGAAACTATTTTTCCTGTGATAAGAAATTTCAATTAAAAGGAAGCTATTTTCATGGCAAAGGAATATTGGAAAGACATGAGGATTCACCAAGCTCAAGGAATACCCTATTCTCCTGAACTTCGTCATGGTAGCACACTACCATTATTTATCAAATCGGACCCACTTCCAGCTGAAAGCATTATTCTTGCGGGACTCCTGTCGCAAAATTGCTCCTTTCCCGCAAGAATTAGAGACCTAATAACGCAAACACACAAAGGAAGAGTCTTTCCTCCAGGACAGGGTCATATGCTTTTTAAGTATTGGAATTAGAATCCAAGAATGTCGAGTGGAGGTAACGTTCTCGGAACTCAAAACCATCCTGTCTTCTGTAACCCTCATGACAAAGATTTTTAATGCTAGTACAAATAACAAAGTTTTCCACCTTTCCAAAAAACCTCGAAAGACTCACCGAGCCCGTGAAGCAGTTCATACTTCGTGGATGGATCCTCCTTGGCGACGCTATCAGGGACGGAACTTACCGATGCCTTCCTCCTCGCCTGCTGCTGCCTCCACTCCTCCCCCTGGAACTGGCCGAACCCTCCTGGCTCCCGCGCCCCCGTGCTCTCCACCACGCCACTCATGAACGGGGACCCGAACCCCCCTCCGCCGCTGCCGGCGGTCCTCCGGACGACGGTTCCCGACACGGACTCCCTCGGGCTCCCCAGCCTCGAGGTGGACCGGGTCAAGAAAGTAGAGTAGGGGTCGTCGGGCTCGGACCTGCTCCGGGGGCTGGCGCGCTGGAGATCCAGGAAAGGGGAGCGGAGGGGCCGGCGGGCGGTGGGGGAGGGGGAGGGGCGCGCGTCGCGCTTGACGATGACGGTGCCGGAGAACCCTATCCCCGAATCCTCATCCTCGTCGTCGTCGTCGACGGCGGCGCCGAAGTCCTTGGGCACGCGCTGGAGGAGGGGAGGGAGGGACGAGGCGTCCTCCTCCTCCTCATCATCATCATCATCCTGCCGCGGTGAGCCGTCCTCGTCGTCGGATCCGTCGCCATGGATGACGACGGTGGAGTAAATGTCGGATCTCCTCCCACCACGGTAGGCGCGAGAGGAGGAGGACCGAGGAGAGGAAGCCATGAGACAGATAGAGGGGCCCAGGGGGGTATTTATAGGCAAGTCGAACTTACGAGCTGGGAACGGTGACTCGGTGGCCTGACTCGCCGCCTCCCTGCTGTAAGACTGAAAAACCTTCGGTTCATCAAAAGAGACGTTACGAGGAAGCCAGCTGGCAATCACTGACAGAAACGGTTATAATGCAAGCTGGAATCTATTGACAGAATCACTACAAGATTTTCCGATGTTTTGCAGAAGTTGATATATTTTCTTGGATTTTTTTTTATTCTCCTTATAAATTGAAGAGTTTCTGCGGTTGGATTCATATTCCCCATCGTATCCATTTCACAATGATGAATGACTGAACCGTATCGAGACATGTCTTTGCCAGCAATGGCTGGAAAGGATCCATACTCATTTGAGGAACTATTAATCATAACAATCCAATCTTGTAAAAAACTAGAGGATGAATTAATGGTTGTGATCCCGCATGAGCTTCCATTTTTAAATAACGTGCTGGCTAGGTTAGCCGAAAGATGATTATCGATTCAAGGATGCAAGGTAATCCTGCTTTTTCATGATAAGAAGGGATAGAGAAAATACTTCGAGCTAATGCCCGAGTACCGGGTGCTACAGTGCTGAAATAACCCATGCCATACTTCCAGGAAAAGCTCGAACGATTTTCAATAAAAAGGTACCTGTACCCCAAATCGACACAGGTGGGCAGGTAAAGAATATCTAAGGGTGCGAGACAACTCTAAGGAACTCGGCAAAATAGCCCCGTAACTTCGAGAGAAGGGATGCCTCCTCATACAGAGGATCACAGTGACCATGCCCGGATGACTGTTTACCAAAAATACAGGTCTCGACAAAATTGTAAGATCATGTATGGGATTGACGCCTGTCCAGTGCCGGAAGGCCAAGAAAATTATGATAGGCATAAAAGTACTTTCGTTAAAATAAAATTATGATATGCATAAAAAGTGGTGGCAATTGATTGCCCTGGTTGTTAGTTACCCTACTTGGCTTGCACAACCCGTTTAAAAGACTCTTAAAGCAAAGCCAGCTCAATTTTTTCATTTGTTTTGCAAATCTTATTTATCATAAATAAATAGATCATAAATAGATTTGAATGACATGTTGATTTGACTTAACTTCATTATTTTTTTTTTTTTGATAAAATAAAATGGGAGGGGAGAAGTTAGATCCCGTGCGTTGCCATCTCCAAACGGTTTCCCAACCCCAGCCAGAAAATATTCGATGCATGGCGCATATTAATTTTTTTCACAGCCGTTCCGAAGGTGAGTACGTCAACCTGACTACTACTGACGTCAGCCGAGTGAACGCCTAACTTTTTCACTACCACCAACCAACGGGGACTCCATGATTATTTTATTAATTTTCTTTTTCTTTTATTTTTTGGACTATTTTTCTATTTTTTATTTTATCTCCAAACTTTCTCGTCAAAATATGTCTAAACCAAGACTCGAACCCCTGCCAGCTGGTTGTGAGAAAAGTTTCATAACCAACTGCACCGCTCGCTAGTGGCAACTTCATTATTAAATGGGTCTAAATAGCTTAATTATGTCAAAAATTTAATTGAACTCGATTTATTCAATAAACATTTGCAATCCACTCAAATTTATTTATCCAAAACTATTAATATTAAATACAGAACTATTTAATAAATTTATTTTGAATAAACCGCATCCAAGATAGACAATAATCATAAATAAAGCCCAAGTTGTTTGCTTATTACTAGTCCAATATATTGAATAAATGGATTCATGGATATAGCCAATTAATCTTTGACTTGAAAATTTATGAATTTTAATAAATGGTGTCTACCAAAGTGGTCCATTTACTAAGATTTACAAAATTCTTTATTATGATATTTTGAAGGAATTGAGATGTGTTAAAAAATTATTGTATACAATTATCTTCCTAAAGAGAGTTGATCATGCATTATAATTCTGAAGTAGAATTTTTTGTGACTAATGGATATGCATTATCTAGAAATTTATTTTACCAAAGTAGAAGGATCTCTGAAAGTTAGTAATACCTCACTAGTTGATTTTACTTGATGCTGGAGAGATATCTTGTGTGGGATATTTTTTTTTTCAAAAATGTTTATAGCATTGCACCAAAGTTTCTAATTGAAATAATATTTATAAATATTTTCAGCTACATAATTTGTCTATATTCATCCATTTATTAATTGTATAAAGATTATTTAATAGTCAGTAACTTTATATTGAATAACATTATATGTTGAAGAGGTTATCTTATATGAATCGCTTTTTTTTAAAATAAATTTGTGACATTGTATCAAGGGTTCTTATTAAAGTAATGCTTATAAAAATTTTCAAATATATACATTAGACATTTTTATCTAATAATTAATTACATACAGGTTATTTAATAATTAACACCTTTATATTGAATGAAATTTTTGCTTTCATTGAGACTCAAGCTAGAATGAATTATAAAATATGGAAACATGAAATTGAGCTAGCACTGAATTTGATGGAATTTAGAATTACACTGTATGATGATCCTCCATCGTGGATCACTAATGAGAGTACTCTAAAATAAAAGCTATCTATAAAAAGTGGTAGACAATAAATCATTTTAGCCTGAGAATCATGAAAATGTCAATTTTTAATTTATTATAAATATTATATTTGAGAACGATAATACTAAGTAATTCTTTGATCTTATTAGTAAAAGATATATAGAATCTAATGAGGTAAAGTCAGGATAGCTAATAAATAAATTAGTTAATATGAGATATGATGGTATGATAATGTTATGATTTATATTATGAAACTAAAAAGTATGACACCCAAACTTAGTAGTTTGAGATCCTTATCTCTAATATTTTTCTTGTTCATCAATCTTTTAATTCTCTCTTTGTGCAATTTAGTTTGCTTAAAACTATATATCTAATGCAAAGAGGACAAATGGAAAGTGAATAAATTTATTATATTTTTAAAAATTTTAATATCCTAGGAAAAAGAATGAAAGTGCTAATATGGTGTATCAATCATACTAAAGCTATCAACGGATCGGGTTCGGGTCGGAACCTAGATATCCAGACATTGACCCAATTTTAGCTACTGGACCCAGACCCGGACCCAAATACCCGATGGATCAAATTTTAAAGTACCAAACCCGGACCCGAGTGGATCCCAGGTATCCAGACCCGAACTCGAACTCAAATGGAAGGTACCACCATGGGCTTGTAATTTTCTTCAATAACGATCAGTCCAATGGGCATTACCAATTACCAAAAACAACATTTTTTCTCCATTAAAGAAGAAAGTAATAGCTATACAGATCAGTATTACATGCTCTGGATCACAAACTATGATCTAGATACAAAGAACATCAAGTATTAGGAAAAAGAAATGCAAGAGACCAGTCAAAAGACAATTAGGATTGAATAGTTCTCTCTTAGCAGATGCTTTGCACAAATATTGTCAACTTGATCTTTAGCACTGAATGTTGAGCTTTATAATAGAAACCCAATGCATTAGGCATTACATCCTTACATCTTTCATGAACACCTCAGCTTGCCAGCCTGGTGCTGGGCATATTGAAGAAATAAAAAGCAAGAGAAAGACAGCAGAAATTAAAATAGTAGGAAACAACTCTTACCAAAATAGCTCGAATCCAAGAACGATGTCGAGCACTCGAGCTGCGGGGGGTCGATGTCGGGGTAGCACGGCCAGCGAGACTCGGATCCAACGAAGACAGCGCTACTAGAGCTGGAGGATGATATCCAAGACAACAGCCGACGGGACTCGGAGCTGAGGAAGGGAGAGTCGGAGGCGTAGGAGGTAGGCCGATGCCAGAGGCTCAGAGCAGCAGATTGGCTAGCGAGCAGCGACGGACGATGTCAGCCATCGAGGGGTACGCCATCGAGGGGGTAGGCGCAGCCGTCGAGGGGGGAGGCCAATGTCGGAGGCTAAGAGCGGCAGTGCAGCTAGTGAACAGCAAGAGATGATGTCAGCCATCGAGGGGTTCGCTGTTGAGGGGGGCAGGCGTTGGCCATCGAGGGGGGGAGGCGTCGGCCATGAAGAGGGATTTGGGGATTTGGTGGAAGGGAAAAAGAGGCTAGGGCATGAATGGAGGAGGGATTTTATAGTAAAAGCCAGAATTGATTATGAACCATTGGATCATAATCTAACGTTCCATATTTATATAAATATATATATATATAAATATATATAATATTATTTTATATAATTAGATCCCGGGTCTGTCAGGTTTGGATATGTAATATCCAGATCCGGATCCATTTAATCATGACTAAGCGGGTTCGGATCCAAGTCCGGATAAACAAGTCCATATTTAGATCCAGACCTGGACCCATTGGGTAAATACCCACGGGTCTCGGGTTTGGACCCGATCCATTGATAGCTCTAAATCATATCCTAAAGATTTCACATATAATATAGTTTCAAAATGAATGGTTAGACTCATAATCTTGGAAATTAAAATCAAAATCCTCGAGGCCTATAAGCAACTATTAAGAAAGTTTTAAGTGCTTTGTTTGTAGGAGAAAAAGTTATAAGTGATTTAAATATTTTAAGCATAAGAGTTAGCTAGAGAAGAAAGACCATAAATGTAGATTATATATTATCCCTTAAAAAATGGTTGGACAAGGGCAAAATCTCTATGTTGTTATATAAGTGATTGGGTCATAGTTATAAAAAAGGATGATTCAAAGGTTAATAGATTATGAATTGTTGTCTTTGTTTAGTTTTAGTACTTTCATATATGTGTTGACCATCTTAGGAGTAACTTCACCTAAATTGAAAAAAAAAAGTTTATGGATAAGAATAAACTTTTGGAACTCATTCATATAGATATCAATGGACCTCTAAAATATGCCATTTATGGTAGTAAGTATTTCATTACTTTTGCAATGACTTTACTTACCATGGGTATGTTAACTTCCTTAAGGAAAAAAATCCGAAACACTTAATAAATTTTAGGATCCTCAACATTGAGATTGAAAAACAGTAATAGAGATAGTTAAAATGGTGAGATATGGTCATTTTAGTGAGTATCATGATCAAGATGGTAAATTTGGCCTACAAATGGAATCATTTATTAAATACTTATAAGAGTATGGAACAATTACTCAATACAACATATCTAGAACTGCCAAGCAAAATGGCATGGCTGATAGGCATAATCATACTATTAAAAATATAATTAGAAGCATGATAAATAGATGTAATTTACCATAATATGTCTAGAGTAAACCTCTAAAAATGCTATCTATATCTTGAATAAAATACTTAGTAAGACAATTTTGAAAATACCTTTTAAATTGTAGGTTGGTAAGAAGCTTAGAAATAATCACTTTTATATTTGTGACTGTCTTACAAAGATTAAGATTTGAAAATCTATCAGTAAAAATATTTAAATCTAGAACCACTTGTTATTTAATTGACTATCCAGATAATTTTAAAAGAATATAAATTTTATTGCTCTCACTGAGGTATAAAGATTATCAAATCTAATTATACTAGATTTCTAGAGTCTGATATAGTTAATTATAGATACTATTATATTGGATATATTATATTAAAAAAAAGATAAGTTATTGCTCTAATTTACTCTATTTAAAAAATATCATATTTCATCTTGTTGGAAGGATAGTGGAGAGCAATATCAGAAATATGACTCAATTATAGCACCTTCATTGCCAAATGAAGTATCTAATAAAGAAATCAAATGAAAGGAAGTGAAAACTTGTTATTCCCAATGATTATTTGGTTTATTTAGGTAAGAATGACTATATGATATTAGTCACGTGGTTAATTTAGTCTAATAGATCAAACTATGGGATCAATACAGTTTGTGATTAAAAAAAAAATATGAGATCTAATAGAATTATCTAAAAAATTTAGAATCTGCTTGGTATTATTGTTAGTAATAGGACTTTTGAAATTTTTGAAAGTAAAGCTTTTAAGAAGTAGAACTTTTTGAAGTAGAGATTTTATAAAAAGCTATTTGTTGTTTAGTAACTATAAAGTATTTTGTAACTTTAATATATGTTTGATAACTAAAATAAAAAAAGTACTTTTAATATAACAAAATAATATTGATAGACATTGCAAAATATTTTATAATAAAAAATTATATTATATTATATTATATTATATTACATTATTATTAAATATTATTATATTACATTATCATTATAATATAATAATACTATAATAAATTGTATTATATATTTATAATGCAAATATTATTATTGATGTGGCTAGATCGCTGACATGGAACACCTGTCAGTTGCCAGGTCAGAGTATGTCGCCACGGTGGACACTGCCTCCTGGGCCCGCTTTCCAAGCCGGGCTCATTCGCCGGGCCGAGCTCACTCAGGTAGTCGAGATCGCCAGCCGAGATTGGGCACCGCCCCCCGCAGGTCGGATCCCGGGAGATCGGACCACCCAAGCCTGGGCCGAGTGATCTCCCAGGTCGACCCCCTCGAAGTCGAGCTCCCAGGTCCGAGGTCGAACTCAGCCCTCCGATGCGTGGGGCGCCTCTGAGGTCGAGTCCTCCAACCCGGGGCTGCGTGCCGTCCACTTCGACCAAGCCAGGCCTCCCGATGTCGAGTTTCGTGGATCGAAATCGAGCCCGGCAAAGCCAAGTTCTGCGATCCGGCTCGGCAACCACCTTGGCCAGGGCACCAACCACCAAGAAAGCAGCGTCTCCCCTCCAAGGGCGATGGCGGGCCTCCCGAGGGCCACGAGGCAATGCCCTCCATACCGCAATAACTCCCCGCCGCTGCCACTCGCACTGGAAAAGAAGAAAGCTCCTTGACCAAGGCGCCATTCCCTCCACCAACCGTCCGTACGGCCAAAAGAGAGGGGCCAGTCAGAAGGCACAAATCCCAAGGGTGGTGGCCCCCCGATCGAGGCACTGCTAGTTTCCAGGAATAGGGCGACCGGAGAGAATGTCAGAACGCACGGAGGTTTCTCCCATCGAATGTCAGAAGAGACATCCCGTCCACGACACGGTACCCCGCCGCATGCTCTGGCCGGGGGGGGGAGTGTCCCGAAGCAGGTTCGGTTAAAAAGAAATTGCTGAGGGTAAGCCAACAACAACACAAAAAAAGAAAGATCACTCACACATAACGAGAGGAGAGGGGAGGCCACACAGGAGGACTGCTTCACCTCGGCCACAAGCTCTCCCAGCTCGCCCTCACCTCCACTCACACCGCACTCATTCCTCCTAGCGTGGAGTCCATCAAGAGGGGCTCGACTGAGAGGACCTGTTCCCCTGGATCGTCACTAACTTGACGATCGGAGCGCCCCCACCGGAATACCTGGCACGGGTCTCTAACATTGTTTCATGCAGGTCTCGAAGAACGAAGAGCTCCCGGTAAGAGGGTAGGCGGTGCGACACCCCCGGAAGCTATGGGCCACGACGATCTTGGTGGCAACAGATTGTCACACCAGGAAGGGCGAGGAGCACGAGCGCAAGTTAGCGGAATTCTCCCACCGGTTTATCAACATGCAGAGCCCCGCTGGCGAGCCGGCGGGCTATGACTCCCGCCCCCGATTTTCCCGAGAAGTCCAAGAGGAGCCATTTCCGGACCGGTTCCGCATGCCACAGGTAGATCCCTACGATGGGACCTCCGATCCCCTGGACCACCTCGAGAGCTACAAAGCCCTAATGAGGGTCCAGGGGGCAACCGACGCCCTCCTCTGCGTCGCATTCCCCGCTACTCTCCAGAAGGCGGCCCGAGTGTGGTTCACCCGTCTCGAGCCAGAAAGCATCGAGAGCTTTGCTCAGCTGGAGCAGAAGTTTGTGGCCCACTTCGATGCCTACCGGAAGGTATCCAAAGAGGTAGATATCCTTTTCTCCATCAGGCAGCAGGATCGCGAGCCCTTACGGGACTACGTGGCCCGCTTCAAGATCGTCGCACTGGAGATTTATAGCCTTGATGAGCCAGTCGCCATGCTGGCACTGAAGAGAGGGCTCAGGACCTCCCACCTGACCTACTCCCTTAATAAAAAGCCCCCCAAGACTTATGCCGAGCTCCTTTTCTGAGCACAGAAGTACATCCGCATCGAGGAGATGGATCGTATGAGATGGGAGCTCGACGGGCGGCCACCGAAGAAGCCGACCCCCACCGAGACATCCGGGATGCGGAAATGAGCACCTCCAGCTTAGAACTTCCGGCAGGGACCGAGACCAAGGAGCGCCCTCATCCCAGAAGAGAGCTACTCACCTCTCCTCGCCCCTAAGGTGAAGATCCTCATGGAAATCGAGGGCGAGCCCTACCTGAAGCACCCACCTCTGATGAGGCATTCCACTGGCCATGATAGATCCAAATATTGTTGCTATCACCGCGACCACGGCCACGACACTGAGGAATGCCGCAACCTTAAGAAGGAAATTGAGGAACTCATCAAGAGGGGCTACCTTGGGAGGTTCGTGGGGGGTAGATCCCAGGCGGAACCTCAGGCGCTCATCGCTCTCCCACCAGTGCCGGTAGTCGACAACCAACCCACCGAGAAGCCGGTGGGGATGATATGCTGGGGAACCAAGCACGCACCCAAGAAGGCCCCGGGGGCAGATTGTTCTGAAAATGTACTCTCCTTTTTGAGGGAGGGGGAAGACGGGAGAAACAATATAAATAACGATGCCGTGGTCGTCGAGATGACGATCGCGAAGCATCCTGTAAAACACATCATGGTTGATAGTGGGAGTTCCGTCGATGTGCTTTTCTACGATGCCTTCTCCAGGATGAATCTTTCCCCTACTCAAATCCAACCTGTCTACGCACCTCTTGTCGGATTCACGGACGATTCTATAAGGGTCGAAGGGGAGATCACTCTCCCCGTCACTGCTGGAACTCCACCTCGGCAAAGCACCATGATGATAACCTTTATCGTTGTCAAGCTCCCCTCAGCCTACAAAGTTATCCTTGGGCGGCCCGGGCTCAATCTGCTCGACATCGTCGTCTCCACCAAGAGGCTACTTGTGCAGTTCCCAACTCCCTATGGTGTCAGAGAGATGAGAGGAACGATCCAGCCAGTGTAGCACTGCTTCCAAGCTGTTCCAGGGGCTAGGGTCCCCGAGGACGACCCTAGGGCGGACGACCTCGACCAAAGGGCTCAGGACCCCAGGGGTGGTCCGGTCGAACGCCTGTTGTCTTGCCCCCTCGGGGTCGACCAAGCGAGGATGGTGCAGATCGTGGCCCAGCTGCACGACTAGAAGAGGGCCCACCTACTGGAGTTACTACGGGCGAATGCGGATGTGTTTGCCTGGACGGTGGTGGATATGCCGGGCATCCCCCCCGACATCATCACCCATAAACTGAGCATCGATCCGAAGTACCGGCCAGTTCGGCAGAAAAGGAGGAGTTTCACCCCGAAGAGGCAGGCGGCCATCAACAAGGAGGTAGATAAGCTCCTCGCCACTGGTTTCGTTCATGAGGTGCGGTATCCGAGCTGGCTGGCGAACATGGTGATGGTCAAGAAAAGCAATGGCGAGTGGAGGATCTGTGTTGACTACACCGACCTTAACAAAGCATGCCCGAAGGATAGCTTTCCCCTACCAAAAATCGACCAGCTGGTGGATGCCATCTCGGGGCACCGCCTGCTCTTATTCATGGAAGCATTTTCTGGATACAACCAAATACGGATGCACTCGGAGGATGAGGAACACACCACCTTCATCACCGACCAAGGGATATATTGCTACAGAATGATGCCCTTTGGTCTAAAGAATGCTGGGACCACATACCAGCATTTGGTCAACAGGGTCTTTAAAGACCAAATCGATAGAAACATGCAGGTGTACGTGGACGACATGCTAGTCATGAGCAAGCCGGGCTCGGACCATGTTGCCGACCATGCCGAAGCATTTCGTCACCTCCGAAAGCACCAGATAAAGCTCAACCCAGCGAAGTGCACCTTCGGGGTGGCGGCCGAGAGGTTCCTCGGCTTTATGGTCACTCAGAGAGGCATCGAAGCTAACCCGAAGAAGGTCTAGGCGATCATCGACATGGAACACCCTACATCCAAGAAGTAGGTTCAGCGCCTGACGGGGCAGATCGCAGCCTTGAGTCGGTTCATCTCGAGGTTGGCCGATCGCTGTCTCCCCTTCTTCAAGGTATTGCGCAAGATGCATGACTTCATATGAACGGAAGAGTGCGAGACAGCCTTTGAAGAGTTGAAGGAATTCTTGGCTTCTCCCCTCACTCTCCCGACCGGAAGGAAGGGAAGAACTCCTGCTCTATCTGGCGGTTGCCCCTGGAGCCGTCAGCTCGGTCCTCGTCCGCACAGATACGGACGGATCCCAAAAGCTGGTGTACTATGCCAGCAAAATCCTCCACGATGTGGAGATCAGGTATACTCGCTCTGAGAAACTCATTTTTGCTCTAATAATATATGCTAAGCATCTCAAGCCCTACTTCCAAGCACAACCCATTGCGGTTATAACCGATCAACCGCTGAGGACCATACTGAGTCACCTCGAGACTTTCGGGAGGCTGGCCAAGTGGACGCTGAAACTGAGCGAGTTTGATATCACTTATCGGCTGAGGTCGTCACAAAAGGCCCAAGTTCTGGCCGATTTCGTGGTCGAATGCACAAGGCCCGCCGAGGAGCCAGAATAGACGACTCCAGAAGGTCAAATCGAGCCCGGACCATGTGAGGACTCCTGGATCCTCCACGTGGATGGTGCCTTCAATTCCGGCAGGAGCGGTGCGGGCCTTATCCTCACCAATTCTGACAGAGTTGTGGCAGAGTGTGCCCTCCAGTTCAAGTTCGCCACAACGAACAATCAGGCAGAATATGAGGCGCTCCTCGCGGGCCTAAGAGTATCCCGCGAGCTGGGCGTGCAGAGCCTGAAAGTCTTTACCGACTCCCAGTTAGTTACCGGGCAAGTCTCAGGAGAATATGAGGCCAGAATCCCCAGATGATGAGGTACCTGGAGAAGGTTCGTTCGAGTACCGCAGGCTTCTGCCCTTCCATATCTTCCACATCCCTCGTGGAGAGAACGCTCGCATGGATGCACTATCAAGGCTCGCGACCCTGCCAGACTCGTCGCTAGGACGTGCTTACATCGAGTACCTCGAAAATCCTAGCTATGAAAGCCCGGAGGAGGTGCAGCAAGTAACCTCTGAGCCGAGCTGGATGGACAAATACGTCAAGTTCATCATGGATGGCACCTTACCAGAGGACCGCAGGGAAGCCAGCCTCATGAAAAAGAAGGCCTCCTGGTTCGTTCTGATGGAAGGCCAGCTCTACCACCGATCTCACTCATACCCACTTCTGAAGTGTCTCAAGCTCGTAGAGGCGGCCTTCGTGCTCCAGGAGATACACGAAGGCCTTTGTGGGAACCACGTGGGGGGAAGGACTCTAGCATACAAAGCCCTCCGTCAGGACTACTTTTGGGAGACTATAAGGGAGGACGCAGTCGCCTTCGTCAGGAAGTGTGACAAATGCCAACGCCATTTCCACATACAACGCCAGCCGGTGGCACCGATCTCTCAGCTTTCGTCCCCCTGGCCTTTTATCCAGTGGGGGATGGACATCCTGGGGCCATTCCCCACCGCGCCAGGGCAGCGGAAGTTCCTGCTGATGCCGATCGACTACTTCACCAAGTAGGTCGAAGCCGAGCTGCTAGCTCGAATCACAGAGGCCAACGTTCGCCAGTTCTTCTGGAAGTCAGTCATTTGCTGCTTCGGGCTGCCCAACTACATCATCACCGACAATGGGTGACAGCTTGACAACCGGGAATTCGAAGGGTTCTATGCCGAGCATGACATCCAGCATCAGTTCGCCTCGGTGGCTCACCCCCAAATGAATGGGGAGGCTGAAGTGACCAACCAGACCATCCTTCAGGGGCTCCGGACCAAGCGGGACCAAGCCAAAGGCAGATGGGCAGAGGAACTTCCAAGTGTCCTATGGGCCTACCATACAATACCTAGAACGGCGATGGGTGAAACACCTTTCAACCTCGTCTTCGGCACCGAAGCGGTCATCCCAGTTGAGCTCGGTGTACCCACATTGTGGGTGCAGCAATACGACAAGACACAGAACTCGGCGCATCTTCTACTCAATTTAGACCTTTTGGAAGAGACGAGGGACAAAGCCCGACTCTGGATGGTGGCATATCGACAGTGAGTGGCCCGGTAATACAACGCATGGGTCAGGCCAAAGAACTTCCGACCTGGTGACCTAGTGCTATGCCGAGCCGAGGCATCTCAACCCTGAAAGTGTGATAAACTCTCGCCGAATTGGGAGGGTCCCTACAAGGTGGCTGAGGCCCTCCCGCACAGCGCCTACTACCTCTAGGACTCAGACGGTGCAAGATTCCCTCGGACATGGAACGCCTGTAATCTGAGAAAATACTACCAATGATGTAAGACCCCTTTGCAAGAGTAATGAAAACTTTCTTCCATGCAAATGACTCTTCGAGACCAGCTCCAAGACGTCAAAGCCCTGAGCCAAGTTTCCATGCCATCAAGCCCGGAGCCAAGTCCTCCGACCACCAGGTCTTTGAGCCCAGCTCTAAGACATCCAAGCACTAAGCCAAGCTCTCAGGCCATCAAGCCCGGAGCCAAGTCCTCCGGCCACCGAGTCTTTGAGCCTAGCTCCAAGACATCCAAGCCCTGAGCCAAGCTCTCAGGCCATCAAGCCCGGAGCCAAGTCCTTTGGCCACCAGGTCTCCAAGCCCAGCTCTAAGACATCCAAGCCCGGAGCCAAGTCCTCTGGCCATCAGGTCTTCAAGCCCAGCTCTAAGACATCAAAGCCCTGAGCCAAGTTCTCAGGCCATCAAGCCCAGAGCTAAGTCCTCCGGCCACTAGGTTTTCGAGCCCAGCTCCAAGACATCCAAGCCCTAAGCCAAACTCTCAGGCCATCAAGCCCGGAGCCAAGTCCTCCAGCCACCAGGTCTTCAAGCCCAGCTCCAAGACATCCAAGCCCTGAGCCAAGTTCTCAGGCCATCAAGCCCGAAGCCAAGTCCTCCGGCCACCAGGTCTTCGAGCCCGGCTCCAAGACATCCAAGCCCTGAGCCAAGCTCTCAAGCCATCAAGCCCGGAGCCAAGTCTTCCAGCCACCAGGTCTTCGAGCCCAGCTCCAAGACATCCAAGCCCGGAGCCAAGTCCTCTGGCCACCAGGTCTTCGAGCCCAGCTCCAAGACATCCAAACCCTGAACCAAGCTCTCAGGCCATCAAGCCCAGAGCCAAGTCCTCCAGCCACCAGGTCTTCGAGCCCAACTCCAAGACATCCAAGCCCTGAGCCAAGCTCTCAGGCCATCAAGCCCAAAGCCAAGTCCTCCGGCCACCAGATCTTCGAGCCCAGCTCCAAGACATCCAAGCCTGGAGCCAAGTCATCCGGCCACCAGGTCTTCGAGCCCAGCTCCAAGACATCCAAGCCCAGAGCCAAGTCCTCCGACCACCAGGTCTTTGAGCCCAGCTCCAAGACGTCAAAGCCCTGAGCCGAGCTCTCAGGCCATTAAGCTTGGAGCCAAGTCCTCCGGCCACCAAGTCTTTGAGCCCAGCTCCAAGACATCCAAGCCCTGAGCCAAGCTCTCAGGCCATCAAGCCCGGAGCCAAGTCCTCCGGCCACCAGGTCTTCGAACCCAGCTCCAAGACATCCAAGCCCGAAGCCAAGTCCTCCGGCCACCAGGTCTTCGAGCCCAGCTCCAAGATGTCAAAGCCCTGAGCTGAGCTCTCAGACCATTAAGCCCGGAGCCAAGTTCTCCGGCCACCAAGTCTTCGAGCCCAGCTCCAAGACATCCAAGCCTTGAGCCAAGCTATCAGGCCATCAAGCTCGGAGCCAAGTCCTTCGGTTACTGAGGTCTTCGAACCCACAAAGACTTCCATACTCGAGCTTGAAGCCCGATTCTCAAGCAGGAAGAAGTCCTCCCTCTCTAACTCCTCTACATGCAAAAAGCAGAAGAGAAGGAAAAAACAGAAAGAGAAGAAAGGGGAGAGGAGAAGAACACACAAGTATTGGCAAATAAAGAACTCCATTCCATTTTATTTACAAAGGTACGTTCATGTACAAGTGTCCTCGAGTCCCCGACATGCCAGGCGGCCCGAGTCAACAATAACAAAAAGAAAAATACAAAACTCCTACCCTACTCCACTGGCGCCTTCCCCTGACGACGACTCGGCGCCCTGCTCTCCTCCACCTCCGTGCCCGGGGCCTGCTCCACGGTCGCCGCCGCGAACGGAGTTGATTCAGATCCCACCGTCGCTGGAGCAGGCTCGACCGCTGCCACCGGCTGAGCTGACCCGACCACCACGGTCGGTGGGGTCGGCTCAGCTGACGACGCTTGCACGATCGGCTCCATAATAGCAGCCTTCTCCCTCGCCGATGCCGGTGCTGGAGTCGAAACCTTGGAACTCTTGGAGGCTGGAAGTCGGAGGGTGGCCAACCGCTCCTCCGAAAGAATGTCGCGCAGCTGGGTGCGATAATACGCGAACCCCTTGTAGGAGTCTGTCGCCGCCTCCTTGAAGTCGTGCAGGTACTACGGGGAGGCCTTAAACACGGCCACCGCATCAACCGCACCCTTTTCGAGGACCTCGACTCTACGAGTTGCCTCCAGGGCCCTCTGCTCCGCATCCGTAGCCCGCCGGGTGGCCTCGGCCGCCTCCTTCCTTGTGGCTTCCGCCCGACAGGAGGCCTCAGCCGTCCCCCTCTCAGCTGCCTCGACCGAGCTCGCGGCGGCAAAAGCCTTCGCCTTTGCATCTGCGGCACTCTGCTCAACGACCGCGATCTTCTTCTCGGCGGATGCAGCCCACTCCCTAGCTACCTCCGACTTGGCCCGAAGCTTCTTCAGCTGAGTCCTCTTCAAGTTGAGCTCATCCTAGAGCTCCCTCCTAGCCCGCTCGAAGTTGGCAACCTCGCCCGTAAGGCTCTTGACCTTCATATTGGCCTCCCAGGCCTCGTCGTTCTTCCACCTTAGCTCGGTCGTCTGAGACTCGAACTCCGTCTTCCGCTCTTTGTCCCTCCTGGCCCAGTTGCAGAAGAAGTTCCGGATAAGGATGAGCTCCCTACCTTGCTGCGATGGAAGACACGTTAGCCACGCCGATTAGAGATGTAAAAAGAGAGAGTGGAATAGAGTGAAGGAAGACTTACGGTGTACAGGTTGGAGAAGGACATGCCGATAACGTCGCCGATGAGCCTACCGCTCCCTTCCAGCCGGTCGCAGGACTGAACGGAGAAGTCCATCATCCGCTCAACGAGCGGCGGGTCCTTCATCAATGAAACATTGGGCCCCAATTTGAAAGGAACCCGGCGATAGTCCCTATCTCTCTTCCCCGTAGCTGACGCGGACTCATCCTCGGCAGGGGAAGCTCCCGGGTTGGACTGCGGGCTCGGTGCCACCTCGGATCGTGCCACTGCTGCCGACCGCGCGCCTCCCAGCTCCTCATCCTCCTCGACCTCGACGATCTCTGGGGGGGTTGTTGCCGCAGCCGCGACAGCAGCGGACCTAGCCCGGGCCACCACCTCGGGCTCAGGAGTCGGAGCCGGATCACGCCGCCTCGAGGGCTCCACGACGGCCTTCGCTGCCGTCTTCTATCTCCGCTCGGTAACTGGCACCGCTGGCTCGCTCGACACCAGCCTTGCACCGTCATTCATGCGGGCCCCTCTTTGGGGCGGGCTCGCCAATCTCCGCTGCTTTGCCATGCTCCTCGGTAAATGAAAGCAGCTCGTCCATCAAGAACTTCATGTCTGCACCAAATAGGACATCGTCAGCCACAGACTCAAAAAGAGGAAAACAGAGAAAAGTGAAAGGAGGAAAAGGGAGGTCGAGCCGAACTCACCCAACTCCCGTGTCGAGCCGACCCCGATCTCGCGGAGATTCTGCTCCGACAGCAATACCTCAAGCGGAGGGATCTTGGCGGAGCGAAGCTGCTCGTACAGCTCAAGGTCGGCTGCTTCAACCGAGGAATTCCGGTTAGGGGATCGGTCTGGGTCACTCCAAACCCAATCGATCCCCTCAATCGAGGTAAAAAAGTGCCTGTTCTTCCACCCCTTGATAGAAGTGGGTAGCTCGAACTTCATCCCCCTCGGACGGGAGGAAAGAGACCACCACCCCTCTTCGGTGGGGTGGCGCTTTAGGGTGAAGAAAGCCTTGAACAGAGAAAAACGGGCAACGATCTCGTGGAAGTGACACAGGACGATGAAGCTAATGGCGTTTGGGACAAGCTGGGCAAGAACAAGGCGGTAATTGACCAAGACAGAAAGGAAAAATGGATGGAAAGGGAATCGAAGACCCCCAGCAAAGGTCTCCTCATAGAAAGCTATCCTATTGGGGCCGCTAGAGGTAACTCGCTCCCCCGGACGAGGGACCAAGAGTCGGACTGAGTCCAGGATGTTGTAATCATCCCGGATGGTCGTGAGCTCCGCGGAAGTGATCACCGAGGCAATCCCCCCGGGACCCGACGACCAAGAAGGTTCAGGAACAGGAACGGGAGGGGGAGACGGGCGGGATGGAGGAACGGACTCGGGTTCCCTAATCACTATGGGACCTGGAACAGGACACCTCCGGCTGAACTCGTACTGTGCTGCCTCTCTTTCCTCATCAGAGGAAGAAGGAGTTTTTGGCCTGGAAGGCCCGGCCTCGGCTTGGCAAGAAGGATGAAAATCCGGACCAAAACGAGACATGGTGAAAGAAAAGGAAGAAGGTGAGGGGAGCCTAGGAGGATCCCTACTCGACCGACAGGAAGAGAAAGGAGACTGACCTGCTAAAGAACTGGAGAAACAGAAATCGTCGAGGGGAGAAGATGGAGGGAAAGCTCCGGCACGGCTGCAAGCACGAGAGATTTGAAAAAAGGTAAGTCTTAGAAAGGCTACCTTACTCTTCGAAGTGACAGGCGCCCGACCGTATCGTTACAGGTCCCCCACCGTAGGGCGCCTGCCACGTGTCGTCAATCAACGGGGCAGGCGCCTAATTTCGGCTACGGCCGCTCAGGATTCCGCGCCCGCAATAACTGCTTCTCGGGCATGGCCGCGTGGCATCTCCACACTGGCTCCGGGAACCGCCTCTCGAAGCGCCGTCGATCACGGGCATTATTGCGCCGGATCTTCACCTTTCCACGTCAGCACCGTAATTACTCCCTTCACCCCGAACACCCTAACTGGCCTCGGAAGTGGGGGGCAAATGATGTGGCAGGATCGCAGACGTGGAACACCTGTCAGTTGCCAAGTCAGAGTATGCCGCCATGGTGGACACTACCTCCCGGGCTGGGCTAATTCGCCGGGCCGAGCTCCCTTAGGTAGCTGAGACCGCCCGCCGAGATTGGGCACCGTCCCCCGCAGGTCGGATCCTGGGAGATCGAACCACCTAGGCCTGGGCCGAGCGATCTCCCAGGTCGACCCCCTCGAAGTTGAGCTTCCCGGTCCGTGGTCGAACTCAGCCCTCCGATGCGTGGGGCGCCTCCGAGGTCGAGTCTCCAGCCCGGGGCCGAGTGCCATCCACTTCGGCCGTGCCAGTCCTCCCGACGTCGAGTTCCATGGACCGAAGTCGATTCCGGCAAAGCCAAGTTCTGCGGTCCAGCTCGGCAACCACCTCGGCCAGGGCGCCAACCGCCAAGGAAGCAGCGTCTCCCCTCTAAAGACGATGGCGGGCCTCCCGAGGGCCGCGAGGCGGTGCCCCCATACCGCAATAACTCCCTGCCGCTGCCACTCGTGCCGGAAGAGAAGAAAACTCCCTGACCAAGGCGCCATGCCTTCCACCAACCGTTCGTATGGCCAGAAGAGAGTGGCCGGTTAGTAGGCACAAATCCCGAGGGCGGCGGCCCCCCGATCTAGGCACTGCTAAGTTTCCAGGAATGGGGCGACCGGAGAGAATGTCAGAACGCACGGAGGCTTCCCCCACCGAATGTCAGAATAGACGTCTCGTCCATGACACGGTACCCCACCGCACGCTCTGGCATGGGGGAGTGTCCCGAAACAGGTTCGGTTAAAAAGAAACTACTGAGGGTAAGCCAACAACAACATAAAAAAAAGAAAGATCACTCACACATAACGAGAGGAGAGGGGAGGCCGCACAGGAGGACTGCTTCACCTCGACCACAAGCTCTCCCAGCTCGCCCTCACCTCCACTCACACTGCACTCATTCCTCCTAGCATGGAGTCCATCAAGAGGGGCTTGACCGGGAGGACCTGTTCTCCTGGATCGTCACTGACTTGATCGTCGGAGCGCCCCCGCCGGAATCCCCGGCCCAGGTCTCTAACGTTGTTTCTTGCAGGTCTCGAAGAACAAGGAGCTCCCGGGAAGAGGGTAGGCGGTCCGACACCCCGGAAGCTACGGACCACGACGATCTTGGCGACAACAATTATATTTTATTATATTATTTTTAATATTATATTATATTATACTATAATATAATATAATTATAATTGTAAATGGATTACAAATTAATCTAATAATAGATTGTAATCTAATATAATAGAATATATTAGTATAATATATGATTATTATATTATTAAATATTATATGATATTTATTTTTATAATATAATAATACTATAATAGATTTTACTATATATTTATAATATATCATTATATTAATTTATTATTATTATATTATATTTATAGTATAATATAATATGATAAAATATAAGATGTAATTAGATAATTTCTTTGTGCTCATTGCAAGAACTCCCGACGTTTTCTTATTCGGTGTATATTTTGAATTCTCAATGATATTTGAAGCTGATCCTTGGCCTCCCTGATTTTGTACATTTAGCACTAAGTTTCATTTTTTATATAGCACTACCCAATGCCTCTAAGAGGAAATATGATGCTTGCCATAATCTACATCATATAAATATTGCTTTGATAATGTTTATATTCATAAAAAATATATCATGCATTGCTACAATGTCAAAAGTAGATCCGCATATAAATAATATTAGTGTTTTACATTTAGTATAAGAAATTTAATTACTGTCATCCTTTATATATAATTTAACTAATCCGATTCGAGTTGTAAGACCTCCTTCGGGCTCCGACTCCGCCAGACTATATTCGATTCGAGCTGCAAGTTTACACATGCTCTTTTCATCACTGGTAAGTATCACGTATCCCGAGAAATTTTTGAATTTAATCAAATCATCCCGTAATTTAAGTCTCTACCAATCGGGCTACTGCCTTAGTAGTATACTATAATTCTTTTATTAATTGTCTTGGGTGTTCCATTGTGGTGTGACCCATCCACCACTTGTCCGGATGCCATTTGTTGATCATGCTGTTCAATCTCTGGGCATTGCATGATGATGGACACTCATCGATCCTAACTTCAAGCTATCGATCTGCTCCCAAATTCCCTCGAAATCAATGCCAACTGCCATACCGGCACCCTTGATTTTCCTATTGTTGTTTGAGCTATTAAATCTCTTTCCAGGGTTCTAACGTTCTAATTTCTTGGAAGGCTTCTGGTTGTTGTCTGAATACTATACTGTAAGATATTGCTTGGCATTTTCAAATTTTGTGTTCTCCAATGCAAGCATCAATAGCTGCCCTCATGGTAACGACTAATAGGAGGACAAAGGCATGGCAACATAGAATAATCTTCTTATGATAAGGATGTTTTGATTGATCCTTTTATTTAAAAATTAAAAAAAAAAAAATCCAATCACAGGATAAACATCAAGGAACGTCAGATGAAAGGAAACAAAATATTCTTTCTTACTAAAAAGTAGATTACATAGCTTGAGTCATCTTTTAGTGCCTGTTGGTTTGCACTGGATGGGGAGACCTCCTCCATTAATTCCCTATATCCACAGATCCAATAATAGAGGTATAACAGTCGGCATCTTTGTTTCCTTCGTGCATTAGAATCTTGTAATATTCTTCGCAAGTAAAGAGATGGACCCAAAAAAAAATAAAATGAAGGATTTTCCAATGAGGTTACATGCTTTCTTTAAGTGCCTAGATCGCTGACCACCTTGGAGCCATCCTTGATGCTGAGATTGTGACTTGCACCATCTCTCCCTTAACAAGTGGTAGGGCTGCAAATGAATCGGATTGACCCGTGACCATATCCGATCCGATCTATTTAGATCCAATCCAATTTATTTTTATGGACTCATGGATTCGGATCGGGTTCTAAAATTAGACACGTTTCATTTTTCGCGTCGGGTCTGGATTTACTGAATTTGGACCCGACCTGACTTGACTCGAATATACTAATACTGTTATGATCATATCTATTTGAACTTTTAAATTATAATTTAAAATATATATGAAACTTATTTTTAAATAAAATTAAAGTTATAATTATTTTTATATCTTAATTTATTTTGAAAATAATATTATTTGTTATCTATTTTATGGTTAATAATAGTTGGCTATGTAATAATTGAAATATTGTTATCTATATTTTATCTAAATCATATTTAGATCTAACTTTTTTAGATTAGAACCAGGTTATTTATGGATCCGATTCAATCCGATTGACCTGTTAGGTTGAAAATCTTGATAGTGAACCCGACCTGACCCGACTTGACCTGATTTTCTAGTGGATTGGTCCTGGATCTAAATTAAAATTCGATCAAAGAACCGAGTCGGATCGAGATCACTCTTGACCTGATCCGATCCAACCCATTTACACCACTAGCAAGCGGTGTCCCTTCCTATAATTATTCATATATGAAATTTTTTGAAGACCCAGGACATTCGGAGAAAGCAATCTTTAGATTTCCTCGTGGGTTTACTGCAAATCATGCTTCAATCATCCTAACAACTAATCACAACACAGTGATGAGAAGATATAACTGGTATTGGATTTCAACTCAACAACTACGCATGCTTTTTCGGATAGACCATAACCAAAAAAAAAAAAAAAAGTTCTATGAGATGCAATCAATAGTATTTCATATCACTATCTTTAAGGATCTCACAATCTTTGGATAAATCTACAGTTTGATCAAGACATGATTTGAGACATTATCAAAGGCAATGGCTCTTTCAACAGGTGTCAACCTCAACTGGACAACCCTAATAATTCCATATCTCTTTGGTATTAATAATAATAAAGCATATTTATTTAATGAAGGCACGTGTAAGGAAGAAACTGGTAGAAAATATATAATAGACCATCCAATTTCGTGTTTTTTTTGATAAATCAGATAAATTAAATCATCCAAGGTACATCCATGAAAATAAGAAATAAAATGTTCAAAAATTTAAATAGGAATATCTATTCTAGAGTTCCATAATGTACAGTCTTAACATGGTGGGCCATATAAGCAGCCATTCAATCTACTATACTATTCAATCTACTATACTATTAACTTCAATGCTGATGTATAATATCTCAAGAGGGAGTAATATAAGCTTGATTCACGTATGTACCGGTAAATTTAGTGTTTTAATACATGCATGTTGGTAATAGTGATGCGAAATGAGAATAAAGAAAAATAAAATAAAAATTAAAAGAAGAAAAATTAGTAAAATAATTTTAGGATTCAATTCAATTATTCAAATACGACCTTCTTTATATAACTGGAGTTCTTAAATAGAGCAACAAATCATATCTGAACGGAAATCTAAATACTAAGTCCTAATAAAATTAAAAATTCTAATACAGATAATAATGAAAATAAAGGAACTTCTAAAATAAAGAAAATCCTACATAAATCCTCGTTCTAAAATAGAATTAGGACTAGGATTTCTCAAAATACACGACATTTCCTTCTGAAGAAAGTGTGAATTTCCAAATTTTCATCGTTCCCTCCTGGTTGAAAAGAATTCGACACTGTCGAGAAATTGAAGTTCTTGATAAATCTAAATCAATATTACGGTCCGACAAAGATGATAGAAATGAAAAAAGAACTGGAACTGATATTAGAAGAGACTGAGTATATTCCTTGATATCACTAAGATATATTATTTCATCTCTGGGTCTACCTTTATACTTAAAAGTACTACTAGTTAGCACTACATTTAATTAGTGTTTCCATCTTGGAATATCTTGAAACAGTACTTGAACTTGTTTTTGCCCTTTTATTTCGTCACAATTTTGGAGAAGTATCATGACTTGAAATATCTTTTGCCAATCCCCCATCTATTATGGTATCCCTTTCGGCAAATTTCTAGCATTCATTCTTGAGCAATAGTACTTCTATGTTGCCATCATCGTAAAGGATCTTATGCTTTTTTGAAACAGGGCCAAAAAAATTAACAACACCATCATAAAGTTCTTTATCATATTGTTGAAAAATCCCGGATTAGAGTATATGTCGTGGAAGCACCGTGAGAGACCCTGACAAGATGGTGGCAGCCTTCTTTTAAACCCAGAAGTAGGAGAAGATATGAAGAGATTAGGAAAAAAGAGATTGTATTATTATTATTGGAAAAGATCTTGATACATGACACAAGAGCCACCTCTTTGAAATCCAGGAAGAAACTTCCAAATCTACGGACTCCCTCACACTCGGTTCCCTTCTCCAAGCTCGCGGAAAACCCACGTTCCAAGCCCTTCTTGCATGAATGTGAACCTCCATGCTAATTCCTCACTCACTCCCTCTTTCTCTCACGCGCCCCTCTCATTATATCATGTGGGCGGTTTGGGGCTTCCTAGTTGGTTGCAACCAACCAACTAATTCTTGGACTTGGACATTAAGTTCAAGGTGGTTAGGACCCCTAGGTAGTTAGTATCCTTAGTTAGTTAGGCATCTAATTAATTAGACCATGTGAGAGGTTAGGACTCAACCACATAATCGACTAACCAACTAGCCACATGCTAACCAACTAACCAACTAACTACCTAGCCTCAAACCCCTTTTATACACCAAAGGGATAACCAACAACACCTCTAGACCTAAACCCCATAATCCAATTGGGTTATGTTACAATCTCTCAAAAACTCTTCCATAAGTCACATGAGAAAACACTCAAACCTGGGTCAAGCTCCCTAACCCAACATGACTCATATGTTCTCTCAACCTCAGACTCAGAGTATCTCTGGAATACCTTTAGGACCCATTTGGGACACACCCCCAAGCCCAGAGATCCTCGAACATCCCTGCCATGGCCTTCCAAATCTCTCCAAGACTTGGGAGTACCACAAAATCCTACACATATGGCCACCATACTTTAACCCTAGAACCAATGAGGCTCTCATCTAATTTTATGCTTTAATCTAGTGTACCAGAACCCTCTTCGGTCCCTTAAGCATGCTTTCTTTTAGTTTTTCCATTAGCACTCTCCTCCTAATTTCCTCGATCCTTACTATTGCATTTACTATTTGTCGTCTTTCCCCTTGACCAGAACTCAAAATCTGATTGGATAAACTTGTGAAATTCTCTTAGCAAGTATGGATCAAATGGGAAGAACATGTCCAACCTCTCGATTCCTCCAAAAGCCCTCGAGAATTCAAACTTAAGTAAGTTATCATAGATGGAAGGCACTGTCATTCTGATCAATCTAGCTGCTTTGGCCTATTGCAAGAACTCCTGCACTATCGAATGTAAGCATATCTTTAGAGGATCCAAAGAATGACACAAGATCTCACTTAGAGGCATATGAAAAAGTAGTGATTTGATATTGGGAACATCTAATATCAATCTCATGTAAGAGCAGAATATACATCACAGCCTGAACTCCAGAATAGAAGACTCAATGAACTTCAGGCTTGAATATTTTCACATGCATGTTGCATAGTTGGCAATACTCAAAATATGAGTTCACTAATCACTTAAGTATACTTGCAACCATGATAGATGAAATAAACTTAGTTTGGAACAAATAACTTGCAAGATATGAAAAAGCACTCATTATGGATATTGGACTCTTTATTTTTGAAATAAAAAATATCTATTATCAGCAGAATAACAAATTTTAGATCACAGAATTTAAGATCCAATGAACAGGCATACACCATCACAAATTAACCAAACTTTGACTTGTGAGCATTCATTATAGTTCTCCAAAAGATTTCTATAAGCATTTCAAATACCTTTAACAAACGGTCAACATCTGCACATAATTTGAGTTGTTCACTATTTGCTTCCTTCGGTACCAAGTTGAGGACATGTTGCACTATCTGTCCGTTGCTATTCTGATTCCAAAATAGAATATGCGAGAATCATACCATGATAAATAAATCTCATTAATTCCTTCCTTACTATGTTTGATATTCACCGGACCATCATCCCACCCATTGATTCCCAACAACTGTGAGCCCTGTTGCACTGGAACACCCTTGACTCACAAATTTGCATACTATGGCCATTGCATCCTGTTGCCGCCAGGATCATCATGGCCCGTAGCTGCTATCGACGTCGGGTCGTCCTTCATCTTTTCGGGACTGACCTGCGCTTCAGGACCTGCAAAACAGGATCAGAGATCCGGGCCGGGGATTCCGACGGGGGCACTCCGATGGTCAAGTCAGTTACGATCCAGGAGAATAGATCCTCTTGGTCGAGCCCCTTGAGATAGACTCTATGCTAGGAAGAGTGAATGTGGTGTGAGTAGAATGCAAGTATGCTGGAGAGGGTGATGGCCGAGGTGAGTCGGAGGTGGCTCTCCTATGTGACCTCGCCTCTCTTACTTGCTTGAGTGTGTTGGAGTACGTTTGTTATCCCCCTGTTGGGGGTGCAGATGG
Source organism: Areca catechu (assembly GCA_021397845.1). Taxonomy (NCBI): domain Eukaryota; kingdom Viridiplantae; phylum Streptophyta; class Magnoliopsida; order Arecales; family Arecaceae; genus Areca; species Areca catechu. Next base: position 204,495,018 of record CM038051.1, on the reverse strand, counting down.
TTTCTTAAGTCCAGGTGGTTGTTGGGCGCATACCTCGGGATCATCGTCATGCCAGCAGGCATGTGCAGCGGTGTCCTGTGTTGTGGACGGGATATCTTTCCCGGTTCATGATAAGAGAACCTGCTGTGCGCTCTGACATTCCTTCCGGTTGCTCCGTTCTGGAAAACTTGGCAGTGCCTCGATCGGGGGGCCGCCGCCCCTGGGATTCAAATCTCCTGGTTGACTTCTTCTTTTGGGTGGTACAGGTGGTTGGTGGAGAGCGTGGCGCCTTGATCATGGAGCTTCTTTCTTCTCTGGTGTAAGTGGTAGCTGTGGGCAGTTATTACAGCCTGGTGGGTGCTCCTTTGCGATCCTCGGGTGACTCGCCGGTGTTCAGGGAGGATGGTGTCACCCCTTTGGTTGCTGGCACCTTCGTCCAAGGTGGAGGCCGAGCTAGAGTGGCAGGGCTCGACTCCAAGGGGCTCGACCTCGAAGGGACTCCATTTGGCAAAGGAGGGATGCGCTCGACTCCCGACCAAGAGGCTTGACTTCGAGGAGGCTCGACCTGACGGAGGAGGGCAGGACGCGACTCCAGCCCAGAGGGCTCGATCTCGAAGGGGCTCCACGTGGCGGAGGAGGGCTGAGCTCGACTCCAGACCAAAGGGCTCGACTTCGAGGGGCTCGATCTAGGGGAGGTCGTTCGGCTCCAACCTAAGCATCCCGATCTTGCGGGAGCCGACCTGGAGGATGATGGAGCTTGGCTTCGACAGGCCACCCCGACATTATGAGGGAGCTTGGCCCGGTAAAGGAGTCCGAGGAGGAGTATCCGGCATGGCAGCCTTCTCCGACATGGCGTCTGATAGGTGTTCCACATCAGCGATCCTGCCACATCACATCCTAAATGAAACTTTATCATTAAAAAGTATACACCAAACCTGAAGATCATATTCAATTTTCTACAATATTTCTCCATCTTTTCTTGATAATTGAATTATTTTTTTTACTTTTGATACAGTGTTTTTTCTGAATCACCACTACCTTCTAGCTCCTTGGAATCAATAACTTTCAGAGATAACACCTCATCCTGACCATGACCACCACCTCTCTTCGAGAAAATCCTTGACCCAACAGGTCGACCCTTCTTGGGTCGATCGCATCAGGTCAGTATGGTTTGGTGTTGCAGTGCCACATGTTCCATTATCAAAACTAGAATGGGGGTGATTCTCATCTTTCATTTCAGTCAAGTCTACTACTTTCCTAGATGAACTATCAAATTATGATCTTCTTCGGTACAACCTATCTCTTGCTCCATTTTCACAAAATTTTGTCGCAGCTCATCAAAAATAATCTTTTCAGATTGTTTGTTATCACCGCCATAACTTCACCAAAAATATTTGTATCTTTCTATTCCATGTCATCAAAATTTTTTTGGCATATCAAGCCAACAATTTTACTGTATTGACTTAAAGAAGCACTCATGGGACTAACTAATATGTTATGTAATCCTTGAGCTTCATTATGCAATCACTCATCACTTTCTCATCAAGTCTGTGAGCACTAGGTGATATATCTTTGTTATTCTGTTTATAATATCTAGGAGGCACGTGAGAAGCTCTATGGGAATATTGTTGCTCTCTTTTAATAAAAGTGTCATAATGGTCTCCATCGAATTAAAAATATTTTTAAAATGATATGGCCTTATAGTGTGCAGGAAATAGCGAAACATCTCAAGAATCAAAATATCATATTCAAGATCTAACATCACAACACATGATCGGACCTTGGCATGCAACAGTTTTAAGAATTAAAGTCCTCTTATAATATGAGTGACTAGATATCTCATCTAATTTTTCAAAGACTTCAACAATCTTTTGAAATATTTTCTTTATTAAATCATCATCATATGGAACATATGGAGCTGTTATTCTTGTGATTTCATTGATACATGAGGCCACAACGACTTTCACATATATATCTAAATGTCCTAACAACTCTTTAACAACCAGGGCCTTCATTATGGGACAAAGCACATTGGATATTGAATTAAATGGTGATTGTTCCACCCTTACTAAAAAACTCTCAATTTGATCAAGAAGAGAGAGGAGCTCATCAATAGTAGATGGAGGAGGGTGAGCTAGTTCCTAACCTCCTAAAATCGGTCTTCCAGCTTCTTCTACATGGATGTCATTCCTCCAAGCTTAAGATCACCGACACTCCAAGCTCTCCAAAATATCAAGGTATTGGAATCCTAGAATTATCTATTAATTTAAAAAGAATCTAAATTTTAACAAAGAGATTGAATCTTTTATGAAACAGTCTTGAAAACTTTCGAACGATTACTTGCAAGCCAAATATAAGATAAGAACTTCAATTTTTTTCTTCCGGTCTATGAATTATGTCTACGGACTAGTTTGTAGATCACATGATCTATAGGCCGGTATGTGGACCACGATTAACCAAATAGGGGATTTGCGCCCTTCTTCATCCATGTTTGATGCAAAGGTTGGTCTGGCGATGGGAAGGCTGAGACGGCTAGTTGGTGACGTGGAGATGGTGACTGAGTCGACAATGATTTCAGCAAAGGGCAACAACTTCAATGAGAGTCCTTGAGGTCGTAGTAGATGGCAGAGCCGATAAAGATGTCTATAGAGAGGGAGTCGATTGTGGATGGCGGAGCCTGGGGCATGGTAGGGTCAAGGGATGGGGAGAAGGAGAGCGGGGTGGGAGAAATGGCGACCAAGGTAGGAGGCAATGGTGGTCATGCGATTGACGTCCTCAAGCTTCTAGTTGAGAGCCAGGGAGACGAGACATAACTCGTTGGTGGAAACAAGGAGGTGGATGGCATGGGAGGCAAAGGTCTAAGTGCAGAGGCTCTTGATCTCCGGGTCAAAGAGGGAGTTGGTATTGATTCTTCCTGATGCTTCTTAAGAATCTCAACTGGGTGGAGGTTTGGAACGACCAAACAGGGAAGCAATGAATATCACAATGCAAATGGCAATGAGGGATTTTAGTTTGCTCTGATATTAATTTGATATAGAATGCAAACAAAGAAAACTAAAAAAAAAAATTTAAAAATAGTAAAATAATTTTGAGATTCAATTCATTTATTCAAGTCCAACATTCTCCATATAATTGAAGTCCTTAAATAGAGAAACAAATTATATTCAAACAGAAATCAAATAACTAAGTTCTAATAAAATTAAAAATTCTAATAAAGGCAATAATGAAAATAAAGGAAACCTTAAAATAAAGAAAATCCTAGATAAACCCTCCTAAAATAAAATTAGGATTAGGATTCTTTAAGGTACACGATATTTTTTTTTTGAAATAAATATGAATTTTTTGATTCTCATCAAATGGTGTGCATATTAATTAAGGTAAAGAAAAGTAGCAAGGTGGATATCAGGACTAGTTGAGTTGGATCCTAAAATTACTATCTAGCAAATTGCTGACCTGATATTCATGCTGGGTGTTGATCTCCAACATATATATTTCTATTTACGAATCTTGTGAAAGGAAAGTACCCTAAAAACCAATCTTATATAAGGACATTTTTGTAATCTTCCAACTCTTGTATGATATTTAATATATTAATAAAGGCATATTGTTTCATCATATTGCTGTGTCTTATCTAAAGATTATGATGAACCCCATAGGCATGGAAAATGGAATTAGGGTTATGATGGATATTATGACAGTGAGACCTAAGTTCCTATAAATCCTAACATAAAATGTTCCTAGTCGATGGACCTTCGGTTCGGGGATCGATAAGTCCAGAAAGACTAGTTTATTCTATGTATGCTCTGATAAGAGGGTGGTTGATCTCATAGCCACTTGTGTAGAGACACTAATACAAGGATAAGGGTGCTCATTAAGGTATGAGTTCACTGAACTAATCCGCACCGGGACTATCTTATGGAAGTCTTACTACTTGTCAAAAGATAGATATCAAGGTAGGAATTGTGCATGTGATCTTTAGACCTGAGGTCACCATGGTTCCTTGTGCACACTAAACCATGATTTGGTTCATACTCATTCGTGACATTAAATTATGTACAGGATATTATTGGATATGGTGGAAGGTGTACGAAGGATATGAGTGGACCAACAAGGAATCGATCATTCATGGTAAGAGAAATTGTTATCCCAAGTGGTCTCTTCAATTGATGACTCAAGGAGTATTTGATCATGTTACAGTAGTAAACAAGATCCATTCGGCCCTGACACGCATCCTCCTTGGAGGCTGGCACGGCCATGTACTTCTCCACCTCGGTCAGGCAGCTCTCCACCTCGGCCTCACCACGGCCCCGCTTCGGCCATGTGGCGGTTCAGCCCAGCTCGGCTCGGCCCCACTTCGGCCATGTGGCGGTTCAGCCCAGCTCGGCTCGGCCCCACTTCGGCCATATGGCAGTTCAGCCCAGCTCGGCTCGGCCCCACCTCGGTAGTGAACCAGTACCTCGGCCTCACATCGGCCATGAGAAGTCCAGTTTCGGTAGTTCAGTTCAGCTCGGCAGCCTAGCCTAGAGCCCAGCCAGGCATGAAAGGTAGCCAACTTCGGCCTACGAAGCTCTCCGGATTGGCCCGGCTTCACTCCACCCGGTCCAAGCATCATCAGGAAGAAGCCGTGCTTGGATCAGTGCCTCCGCATGCTCCTGCCCAGCACAGCACAGCATACCTGCGCCAAGGTACCGCGCACGTACCAGGTACCGCGCCAAGGTACCGCATCCCTTCGAACGTGGCATCCACGGCTCAACTCCGCCCAACTTCGCCCGCATGGCGCGCCCACCGCGACAGGTCGGCGGTCTCGCACGGCTCCGGCTCTTCCCGGCGGTTCTCCGACGAGCGAACCCCCCCTCCGGCTCCGGCGCAGCTCGGCGCGCCCGCGGGACCCCAGCTCAGCCCGCACGCCTCTGCCCTGCGAGCACCCGCAGGCGCGCGCCTCAGTTCGCGCGCGTGGGAGATGCACTCACCCCCTCCGAACCCGCATGCTCCTGCCCGGCGCGGCGCAGCCCCCGGCGCCTCCAAGCTCGGCAACAACGCTTATGTTCCTCTCCGACTCCGTCCGTGGTCCGCCTCCGCCTCCAAGCTCGCCACCGCCCAGGCCGGTGCATCGGCAGCACCCCGCACGGCTCCTCCCGACCTCGCCTGCGCCCCAAGTACTCTCTGCATAGCGTATCACCCCCATCCGACTCCGCGTGCTCCTGCCCGGCGTGGCGCGGCCCCTGGCGCCTCCAAGCTCGGCACCAACGCTTATGTTCCTCTTCGGCTGCATCCGTGGTCCGCCTCCGCCTCCAAGCTCGCCACCGCCAAGGCCGGCGCATCGGCAGCACCCCGCACGGCTCCGCCCGACCTCGCCTGCGCCCCAAGTACGCTCTGCGTGGCGTCTCACCAGGCTCCGACTTCGCCTGCGGGAGGCCGGCACCTCCGAGCCCGGCGCGGAACGCACGGCTCCTCCGATCCCGGGGAGGCGCGCCCGGCGTCGCGGGACCCCAGCTCCTCCGGCGTTCGGCCGACCTCGACAGCGCCCCGCAAGACTCCACCCGGCATGCCCACGCCCGGCGCCGCGGGACCCCAGCTCCTCCGGCGTTCGGCCGACCTCGGCAGCGCCCCGCAAGGCTCCGCCTGGCATGCCCGCATCCAGCTCCAGCCACCCCAGCTCCTCCGGCGTTCGGTCGACCTCGGCAGCACCCCGTAAGGCTCCGCCCGGCATGCCCGCATCCGGCTTCCGCCCGAGCTCCTCCGGTGTTCGGCCGACCTCGGCAGCGCCCTGCAAGGCTCCGCCCGGCATGCACGTGTCGGGCTCCACCCACCCTAGCTCCTCCGGCGTTCGGCCGACCTCGGCAGCGCCTGGCAAGGCTCCGCCCAAGCTGGCGCCCGGTCCGCCCGTGGGAGCTCGCGGGAGGCTTACGCTCGAGCAGGCGCCAAGTTCGCCCATGGGAGGCTTGCCTCCGGGCTCTGGCGCCTCCGGCTCCTCCTGACCTCGCCAACGGTGCAACGGTCGGCCCCAGCTCACCCCCGCCATCTCTAGCACCGGCTCAGCCGGGCAAACCCGCGGCTGCCCCGTGCCAGCCCGGCTCCGCCCATGATTACGACCGTCCCAGTTCGGTGCATCCAGCTCCGTCTCCGCCCGTGGGAAACCCACCTTGGCACCGCCTCCGCTCGCAGCTCCGGTCTTGCCCCGCTCGAGTCCGGCGATCGGAGCCCCGGTCCGGTCCTGCCGGTTCGGCTCCCAGCTCAGCCTGGCCGCACCCTTGCGCGCCCGCAGCTCCGCAACCGCGCCAGGGCACGCCCCAGCGCCGGTGCACCTCGGTGCCACCTGCCCCCGCGTCGGTCCACTCCGGCTCCGCCAACTCTCGCGCCCGGTCGCCCGCAGGGGATCGCACCACCTCGCCTCTACGCCTGGGAACGCCCCCGCTCCATGTAGCACCTCGGCTTCGGCCCCAGCCAGTTCGGCGATCTTCCGTCCGGTTCGGCCCAGTCCGGTAGAACGCCCGTGCCGGTCCGCTCCGACTCCCGGGTCCGCCGCCAAGGTCGGCACCTCCGCTCCGCCCGTGCCAAGCTCGTGCCAGCACACGTCCATGGCGCGCCCATGCCGGTCCACTCCGGCTCCGCCCGCTCCGATGCCCGGCTCACCTCCGCGCCCAGTCCAGAACACCCGGTCGACTTCGGCTCCGCCCGGTGCGCCCCCGCACCAGTACAGCATGCCTCGTTTCCGCCCACGCCTAGTCCGACTCTGCCCGCGGGACTGCATCTCATTTCTGCCTGCTCCGATGCCCAGAACCACGTGCATGGGGGAGACCCTGCATGCCGTGCCTCGATCCGCGCGACTACCCCGTGCACCTCAACCCGTGTGCGTGGAGGCCGCTGTAGACCTCGCCATGCATGGAGAGGCTACGCGGCTTAGCCTTGCAGACCTCGCCATGCATGGAGAAGCCATGCGGCCTAGCCTCGTGACGGGACACCTCGAACCATGCGCACGAAGAGCCTCGCCTTCCTCATCTCGAAGCATTTGCCACGGTTTATTTGATTCCATTCCAGGTATGCTTTTCAAAATATAGGTACGGAGGAAGGCTAGATGGCAGCCCGATATGTCACCATCTCTGCCAAACTGAACCCGCCATCTACGAAGGAGGGCTATATTAAAAGCCCCCATCACAGCTTATGCCAATCAGGAAGGAGTGCCACATCCAAGGCGCTGTGCTCCTCCACCAACCTCCTGAACCATCAAGAAGGAGGAAGTTGACCAACCTACCTAAGCTTCCCAGGCCTGCAGAAGCTTCACAGGCCTATACCAAGAAGAACGTGCCTCTCTGAACACCAAGAGCCGCTCGTCTATATAAGAGCAGCGGGAAGAGGTAAGAGAGGTAAGAGACAACACACTCTCTTCATTCTTACATTGTCTATCACCCTCTGGCAGCGGAGAGTCCCCCAAGCTCTCCGTCTTAGAGGTCCCTTATTTACTTCGATCGTCCCGCTGACTTGATCGTTGGAGTGTCTTTGCCGGAATCCCCGGCGCAGGTCTCCCCTGTTTTGCAGGTATCGCCCAATGGAGGGACAATAAGGAGGAAGATTACTCCTCACCGGAGAGGCCCACAGGAGGGCCACTACAGTACCAAGCCCCTTTCATCCTAACTATGACTATGTTCCCCTTGATCGTCTCCGACCAACGAGCCCGGTGACGCTGGTACGGAGCCCACTCACCAAGGCCACGTAAGAGCTACCGGCCACGGCGATCTAGGTGGCAACAGATCAAAACATGATGAAATTAGAAGTGGTTTATAATCAGTCATAAGCTGAGTCTTCATTATCGAATAGATATGTGAAATGACTAAGTGCTAGGATTTGACATTTATCCATACCCATCACTTAATCGGAATAATAGGAGATCGAAAGATTGAATTGCATGGTAACTTTCTACTGAAGGATATTTTAGTACTTTCTACCAAATTTCTTATCTTCCGGGTAGGCATGACACGTTGCTAGATATCAATTATGTCTTCTAGGTATTCATGAACCAATTGGATTGGTTTCATGAGTCAATTTGATGGACAAATGGAATTGGTAATTTAGGTCAGCTCAATTTGACCTAATTAGGTCAATCAGGTTCGATTGATTCGAATCGGCTAAACCTAAACCTACTACTAGCTAGATGTGGAACCCAAAATGTCACATGTTAGGGAGTTGACCAAGGAAGTCATTCATGATTTAATTAGGATCATGGGATCCTAATTGGTTAGCTAGATTGCACATTAGCATGTGTAGGCTAACTTAATTCCTAACCCAAGTCGATTTGGGTCCAGTTGCTTGCTAATTTGATTAACCAATTTAAGAGAGACTTAAATTGGGTTATGTTTGGACTAAGACAACCTTTATCAGGTTTTATTATGATTTAATTGGACATGCAATGCCACCTGGACTCGAGTCCAAGTCGGCATGGACTCCTTGGACGCATATGTGTGCCTGCCAAGGAATGGATCGCGGAAAAGGACCAAGAGTCCTTCTGCAGATGAATCACTTTGGCTGATTCATCTGGGACTCTCTTGGAACCTATCCCCACGCCTCTTAGAATTATTCTTGACCGGTCAACACATTTTAAATTGGCGTGAAAAGGCTTGGAAAGAAAACGGGCGCATGAAAAGACGCGTCTCTTCATTTGGCACGTGGTCTGAAGCATCATCTTTCTGCTATCAGGACTCTTCAAATTCTCCGATGCTTGGAGATTGAAGAGGCATCTCTTGGCTTCCCAGGGACCGGTACTTGCCATGTGGCAAGTCAGAAATCATCCAGGAATGAGAAGGGATGCCGATATGAGCCTTGGTACATGAATCAACTTATTATATATGACTTTTCAAGTCAGATAACATTTTTTCGATCTTGAAAAATCATATATGATAAGTTGATGGGTGGACATATCACACGTCCTTCTTAATATTATAAATAGGAGCGGTGTTATGTTTTTCAGAAGAGTTCCACCGTAGTTTTTATTCTGAGTGTTTTACCTTCCTTCCTCCTCTTTAAGACAAACCTTATCTCTTTAAGACAAGGTTGTTCTTACTATGACAAGTCCTGGGATTTAAGACATAAGCCTAGAGTGTCCTATAGGAGGGCAATCCCAAATCCAAGAGTGGTTTTGGAAAGCATTCAGTGTATCCTACATGAGGATAGAGTGTCCTACAAAGGTCAAAGTCCAGAAGGCTGTCAAGAGGAGTCCTAGTCAAGCAAGCAACTGAAATAGGAGTTCTTCCTTGGATCAATTCGTGGATCACCGTTGGAAGGCTTGCATTTATGAGCCTAGTGAATAGAAGTGGAAAACATCATTCTAGGTATTTCTCATGAACCATATTAGAGATATATTAGTTGTGTATGAATGAGGGGATCTTGGGATCAGGATTTCTAGTCAATAAGAATTTTTTTTTTTGCAAATTTTTTAAAATCCTGTGCATCATACATGCATGCTGGCCTTTAAGAAACCCATCATCTTGAGCATAAGAACACATCAGGAAACAGGTTGATGCATGGATGCGAGGCAAATATACATAATATAACTCATGGTACTGCTCCTCTCAAAAAAGCCTCATGGTACTCCTAACACTGGGTTTGCTGCCCACTGTACGATTCATTGATTCATATGATGATGAAATCATGATATAAGATAATAAAACCCACTACTTTAATGAATGCTATGCAATGAACAATTGGGCACCAGTCCCAACAGTTGATGCATGCAACTTGGAACTAGAAAAGATCCTGATGTTCATGAAAAGAGAATAACTTATTACCAGCTCAAACACGGTGATCATGATTGCATGAAGCATGACAGGATTCGAGATCTATTTAAAACCTGGTTAAACTGAAGCCAGAAGGATTCAGAATGTCCAATGAAACGATTCTTTCCAACTGGGTACCATCGTGTGAGTGATGATTGACTTCCTCTTAGCTTGAGTGTTGCTGAAACGTTCCCCACATCCCCTCTTATTCTAAGCTAAGCAAGGAAAGAAAGTTTAGATCAAACCTACCAGCTGTGCTATATTTAAAGACAAAAACTAGGTTTTGATTCCTCGTACGCCATCTTTGCTGCCTGCTTATAAGTTCAAGTGCATCACACATGATATATACTATAGTGGTCAGGAAATGCATTCTATGGGTCTCATACCATGGTTCAGACTGGTCATATAAGCTCCAATGGTTTCTTGATTGGGACAATTATAATCATATAGTTGCTAAGGTTGCATCTTAGATTACTCAACACTTCAACTACCATGCGCATGCTTCAAGGCGTCATCATGAACATGACGTAGAAATAGTGCCATGGCTATGCGCCATCATGAAGTAGGGTCCTGCTCTCGTTGTTCATTGCTGACCGGTCCCTTAGAAGATTAATGTAAGAGCGGAGCTAGCTAGCTAGGTGTATCGAGAGAGAATATGATCTCCTTGACCAGGACTAGCTTCGCTGTCTTTCCGACACATGCACTGGTCAGAAACAGTATAGATTCTCTTAATAAAACATGGGGGAAAGCACTTATTTCCTCCATGTTCTGTCCAAAAAAAACAGTATAGGTTCTCTAGATCTAATTTTGACGTTACAAAGATTTCTACCAATGCTGATAGAGGAAGTCAGAATAAGTAGAGATAGGGTTATAAAAGCAAAGGGGAAAATGAGCGGCTAGTTTTGGATTTGTTTGTTGGGTGTGCAGGATAGCTCCGAGATTCGAATCTAATGTAGATATTCTTCTTTTCCATTGGAAGAAAAGGAAGCAAGCTTTCCTGAGGCTCTAAATATTCCATGGGAGATTTGGGTACCACAAAAAGATGCATCTAGGAATCATATCAACTTGCGTGGGTTCTGATATATTCTCTATATATAAGTTGGTGGTGTCGTACTGTGAAGTGCAAATCAAAGAAAAACTAGAGTCTCATTAGACAGTAGACTAATAGATAACGACCCACAACCCATGCTTTGATTCTTATTTCATCATGTGGAGCCAAGTTTTTTTATAAAGCAGGGTCAGGAAAAGGAAAGGCATATGAGAAAGATGAGCATAAAATCATCAGACTTGGATCGATCAGAATTGTGGATGTCCATCAGATTTAAAGACATTGTTTTCATGCTTTTGCGATTCCGAAGGATGATAGAAATATGGAGCAGAAGCAGCGAAGACAGATTTTGCCTCAGCATCGTGCGTACATGATGTGAGATATTGAAAATAATGTCAACGGATTACTGATGATTCCAACTTTGGTTAAGATTTTAGAATATCTAGCTCGCATTGAGGGGGTGTTTGGTATGGAATGATCCATTAAAAACCAATGACAATACGGAGGTGATGAGATCATCAAGTTTAGTTACATCATGATAATCCTAATAGCGATCCTGAATCACCACCACTTTCAAATCACTATCCAATCTAATAATGGAATACGCATCTTTGACGTCGGGAACTCAAAATTATCCTTAGGTAGTGATCTTGGGTTGAAATATGATAATAAAAGTATCCCTCAATTTAGTGAATAAAATTGATATGTCGATATACCGTTAATATATTATATCAATAATATATATATAATATCATATTTTATTAATAATATATATTATATTTATAATATATATATTATATTATATTATAGTATTAATCACATTATTATCATGTTATGATTCAATAATAATTTTAAATTAGAATAGAAATAACTTATTGTATTTTATATTTATATAATAAAAGTATTTAATTTATTACTTCTATTTACCTTATTTTCTATAAAAATATTTTTTTATTAATAAATAATATATCATAAATAAAAATAAAAATATTAATTCTATAATAACAAGTAATATGTTTTTATAGGATTAATAATTTATAAGACTAACAAATTTATTTTACGTAATATATAAATTTTTAATATTTTAATATTTTATTAATATATTATATATAATTAATAAATATATTTTTATGAGATATATCAAGGATTATTTTGGTATTATATAATCAATGATCTTAGATTTTCATGGAATACCAAATAGATTACTCGTGAATACTTGGGAATCTTTAATCACTACACCATAAACTACTAAACATAATGATATTAGATCACTAGAAATCAAATCACTAGTAATCTTAAATCACCGTGGTGATCCCATTTTGTTCACCAAATACCATCTAAATTCTCACATATGAGCATAGAGAAATCAATTCTTTTATTAGTTATATTAAAATAAGAAAACATCATCAGCTTATGCAAAGAATTATCATAAATTAAAATACAAATTAAGCCTCAACATATTTAATGAGCTAAACACTAATTTTCCAACTTACATTGCATTACAATAGAATTATTAGTAGCCATTTTTATAAATCATAAGCACCAACTTTGACCATTATGGACCTGTTTAAGATTTATGGTAACTTTTAACTAAAAAATAATTTTTGGTTGAAGCTACATGTGATGTATGTTTGGTTGACAAATCCAAAAATCATTTTAAAATTACAAAATGACAAAAAAATAGACAAAAAAAATGGGAGGAGATTGATCTGAAAGATGTTGGAGATCAAGATAAAAGAAAATTAATCTAGAAGGAAAAAAGATTCTGATAAAAAATTTTGATAGGCAAGGAAATCGAGATGTGGATAAAGAAGAGAAAAGATTAATATAAAAAAGAAAAAATTCTCATATTGAGGAAAATGGAATGATTGTTCATCAAGAAAAAGGAAACTAGTGTAATAGCCAAGCCAAAACCTTAAATTAGCCTCCTAAAAAAAAGTTGCACAAATTTTAAAGCCCAACCAAAAAAATGAGGAAGAAGACTCTCCTTCGAGTGAGAATCCAAATCAAGCCGAAATCTAGGATTTCTGACTATAAAAAGAGATCCCCTCCCTTTTATGAACCCCCACCGCTAGAGAACCTTCCTCCTCCCATTATCTCTCTTTATTTTTCTTTTTTTGGTTTAGATGACATTCATCATGGTCGCTAGATTCATAGCCAAAAATTCACCAGAACATAGGTACGAAGTTGGCAATTGTTGCCTAAGCCTCCCATTTTTCTTCGTTAGCTATTAGATCTCGATTTCTTACCGACCATCATCAGATTTTTTTTGTTAAAAAAGGCTGAACTATAAATCTCCTATTTGCCTCATTTCTTCCTTGATTCCAATACCATTGATCACCGCCAAATACCGGATTGGAGACTGATGACTGTGCCACCATGGACTGTAGCCTCGGCCATCCTTTTTCTAGCAAGATCCCTTAGGATTTTAATTGGGGAAGAAGGAAACTCAAAGGAATCCCCTATTTTGGTCGAACGGAAGAAGAAGAAGAGAAAAAAAGGAAAAAAAAAAAGAAAAAGAAAATGAAGAAAAAGAAAAAAGAAGAAACAAAAAAAATATCCCTCTTTCCTCTCTCTTCTCTCTCTAATTTCTCTCTCCACTTTCTCTCTCTACTTTCACTCTCTAAAAAAATTTCTCTCTTAGGGATTAAGGGATTGTGAAGTGGAATCAAGGGATTGGTTGGTGGACCCTTGATGAATCTTGGTAGAGGATTCTAGATCAATATTGTTATACACCACAAAATTTATTTATCAATATTAAGATTGGTTCTGTAAGAGAATATTTTTTTTGAGCAAGAAGATGTTGAACAGATTTTCTAATACCTGGTTTGTGAATCGGGGTGTGAAAAAATTGATCGATATCTGGTGCATTAAATTCATCATCAATAGATGTAAGGGTTCTTGGACATGATCACTAGTTTATATATATCTTCATATTACATAGTTTTGATTCTTGGACATGATCATTGATATGTATGATTATTTATGCACTACACGATTTCAATTTCTCATTATGTATATTTATTTTATGTTTATTCCATGATCATTGGTTTATATATAATATGTTTGTATCAAACATCATTATTTTTTGGATGATTTGAATCATAATACCGTCTATTGAAAATCTTGAAAAGAATATAATTTGACAACGTGTTTGAGATTTAGCAAATTAATAATCAAGAAAATAGATATTTGGACTAGCCATGTTAAACAGAGAAAAGTCTAGCCATGAGAAGATATTGGTATATATATTGATGATGGCTTAGCCACGAGCAGATACATGGCATATATATTGAGAATGGCCTAACCATGGATAGATACTTGGCATATATATTGAGGTGACCTAGCCACGAGTAGATACATGGTATATACTTGAATTTACAAATCATAAGTTAGAGCATGATCGTGATTAGTCCAAAATCCTAAAAGATAATAGTTGATTAATTTGAATCATGCTAATGAAATATAGATGATAAGACTAAAATCATAATTAAAATAAAAAGATATTTTATTTAATGATATATATGGTATATTATTTTTGAATAAGATAGATGTTTGGTAGTAGTTGATGCATGTTTTTGCATATATCGATAATGAGTTATCTTGATCACTTGACATGAGATTTTAAGATTTATGTTTTATTTGATACCATTTGCTATTATTTTTGAATTATATTATATTATCTTGGTATGAGTGTATCAGGATTCTTATTGGACTGTAAAGTTATATCCCTACTTTTTTTTCCTTCTCAGAGTTGCATAGGATATTTAAGCTTGGCCATGGATTAGGTTAATGGATGAAAAGATAAATAGATAAAAAATTATTGATACCAATTGGATGACTGAAGGACTGAATTTGTAATTGTACAAGTTATATTATTTTCTTTATATTAGGTATTCTCTTATGAATTATAATAATAATATTCTTAAAAATTAAAGTTATAATAAATTTTTAAGGCTTTGCATGATCTCTAAGATGTATTCTAGGATTCATGCAGCTGGTTGCATGGCCAGCCTAGGTGCTAGATTCGGGGAATGGCAAAATGGTACGTATCAAAGCTTAGATTATGATAACTTGATATAAGTAATTAGGACATAATATGAATGATATTGAAATTTAAGTTATAATCAATAAGGACTATGACTTAAGTTATATTTGAACTTGCGACAATGATTACTAGAGATATGATGGAAGTAATAAAGCACAATTTAAAGTTTAGATTTTTAATCACTAGGTATTGTGATGTAATTTATGTCTAAAGTTTGGCATATGATAAGTATAAAGGAGCCGTATAATATTATCTCTGATCCCAATGGTGAGATTAATCTAAAAAGAGTACAACAGGCCTGAATGAGGTATATAAATGGGGTTTGACTTGAGTGCTAGAGAGGCGGACTAAAAAGTATAGTATATTTTGTTATTAGATTATGTTATGTTGTGCATACTTATTTAGTTGTTATTTGAAGTCCCAAACTTGATATGGATGTAAGTCATGATAGCATGCTAATTTTCTTATTAATTATTTAGTTGTAAATTTTAAAACTACTGTAAAAAGAGTTTAATGATATTAGAAAGGAATAATTTTTTGAAGAATATGTATGTGGATCATGATTGAAACTATATAAGAGAAAATGTGTTTGGGATAATGTATAGATTTATAATTTTTTACTGGTGGATTAGGTTGTATTATGACATCTTAGTAGAATCTTTGATAATATATGTTAATAGTTTTGGATCGAATTACTTGATCTTCCTTATGTTTGTTGGAGATTCTTGGAAATGTCAGGATCCAAGTAAATATTTAGGTTTACAAGTAGATCTATGGCATCTCATCACTATTGATTAATTTGGGCTATGAAATTAGTTTTAGAAGATTTATATGAGTTTAGCTTATGAGGGACAACATTTTAGGTGGTTTATCAATTGATACTAAGAATTATGGTAAGATAGTCCCATGAGCAATAACATGATTGCTCTTACTCATAAGAACATTGATTTAGAGTTATTTACTTTGTTAGAGTTAAAGTTAACATTCTAAGAGAAAAGTTAATCTAAATTGTCTAATTGAATTATCAAAAAAAGCATGATTAATTCAGACTTGGACTAGACTTATTAATATCTTAAAAGGATGATGAAATTTATACAAAGTCTTTACACATGAAAAGTCGATTGAGGTTTAATATTGATATAATACACTTGGAGCATTGCAAGGACAAAGAAACTTAAAAGTTTTCTTTTTGAAAGGTTAAATCTTTTAGATTCTAATGTAAAGTAGGGTTTTTATCAAAAATTCATCTAATAATATTAAATAATCTAGTAAATTTATATTAGAATGTGCAATAGAAGTATGGTAGCTTAGGTTATTTCAAAGCTAGTTTGAAACAGTAATTCTTTGATTCAAAAGTTATTATGATGGAAGACTTGAGCTAGTTTTTAGTAAAAAAGGATTTTACTGATAAAAAGGATAATTACTGATTCTTTAGCTAAACTAGATGTGGTATATAATCCTCGATAATAGGTTTCCCCTACTATAGACAATGCTAGAGAGAACTCTGGGCATTTCCAATCTATTATTCATGAATTGATGGGCCTTTGATTAGACTTAGACCTAGAATGTTTTGGCAAGGATCTCCTTCTAACTTTGCATTGCTACTTCACATGCTTAAAGGGACTTGAAGTTTTTCTAGATAAAGTCTACCTATTAAATCGGGACAAATGTTGAGAGAAGAAAGAATACTAAACATTGTAGCGAGTATCAATACTCAAGCCTTCTTCTATTTTTATTAAGAATAGATTGAACTGATTTTGGCTTCTGTGTGGAATTAGTCAAGTGCAATTAATTTCATAAGCAAAGAGCTATGGTATTTCAAACGGAGGTCAAAATGTTAATGTTATTTGAAGGAGATCGAGGGAATTCAATATATATAATGGATGGAATGGATTGTGTTATTAGATGTCATAATCTTGTAAGATAAGTACTTTAAGAGGTAGATTATTTAGGAGATTAAGGTTGACAGAGAGTTGACTACTTTCAAGATTTAAACTTCAAGCAAGTTAATTTTAAGAAAAAATTATTAAGGAAGAAAAATATAATAGTCCAACCCAAACCTTAAATTAATTAGCCCCAAAAAAATGTTGCATAAATTTTAAAGTCCAACCAAAAAATTGAGGAAGAAGACTCTATTGAGAGTCTTCTCCTTCTTCGAGAGGTTATCCAAATCAAGCTGGAATCTAGATTTCCAGTTATAAGAAGAGATCCCCTTCCATGAATCCCCACCATTGGAAAACCCTCCTCCTCTCACCGTTTCTTCCCTTATTTTTTGGTTTGAATGATCTTCATCATAGCCACCAGATTCACAATCGAGAATCTATTGAAAGACAAGTACGAAGCCAATAATTGTTGCCTAAGCCTCCTCTCTTTTTTTCTTAGCTATCAAATCTTGATTTTTGGCTGGCCAGCACTAGATTTTTTTGGTTAGAAAAGACTGAACTATAAATCCCCTATTTTTCCTCCTTTCTCCCTTGATTCCAGCATCGTTGAACCTATGACTGCATTGCCATTGGCCGCAGCCTTGGCCACCCTTTTCCTAGTAATATCTTCTAAGATTTTGGAAAAGAAGGAGACTCAAAGGAGTCCCCTGTTCTAGTCGAATAGAAGAAGAAGATAAAAGAAAATAAGAAAAAAAAAAAGAAAAAGGAAGAAAGAAAAGAAATTCTCCCTCTTTCTGCTCTCTTCCCTCTCTAGTTTCTCTCTCCACTTTCTCTCTATACTTCCTCTCTCTAAAAATATTTTTTCTCGTAAGGATTAGGGAGGTTGTGAAAGTGGAATTAAGAGATTGGTTGGTAAACCCTTAATGAACCTTGGTAGAAGGTTCTAGATCGATAATCGTTATACAATGAAATTTATTTATTAATATTAAAATTGGTTCTGTAAGAGAATAATTTTTCGAGTCAAAAGATGTCGAACATGTTTCCTAGTTCCTGGTTCATGAACCAGGATGTGAATTGATATCTAGTGCATTACATTCATCATCAATAGAAGCAAGGGTTCTTGGATATGATCACCAGTTTATATATAATTTTTATTCTGCATGATTTTGATCCTTGGACATGATTATTGGCATATATGATTATTTATGCACTACATGACTTTAATTTCTCATGATATATATTTATTTTATGATTAATGATATTATTATTTATATTTTTTATATAATATATTTATATCAAATATAATTATTTTTTGGATAATTTAGATCATGATACTGACTATTAGAAATTTTGAAAAGAATATAATTAGATAATATATTTAAAATTTGATAAATTGATAATCAAGAAAATAGATATGTAGACTAGCTACGTTAAATAGAGAAAGGCCTAGCCACGAGCAGATGCATCGTATATATATTGAGGATGGCCTAGTTACAGATAGATACATGGTGTATATATGAGGATGGTCTAGTTATGGACAGATATATGATATATATGTTGAGGATGGCCTAGCCGTAAATAGATATGTGGCAATATATTAAGGATGTATTAAGGATGGCTTAACCACGGACAAATAGGTGGTAGATATTTGAGTTTGTCAATCATGGGCTAAAACGTTATCATGATTAGTCTAAAATCTTAAAAGATAATAATTGATTGATTTGAATCATGTTAGTGAGACATTGATGATGAGACGTAAAACCATAATTATGCAAAAAGATATTTTATTTAATAGCATATGTGGTATATTACTTTTAAATAAGATTGATATTTAGTGGTAATTGATGTATATTTTTGTATATATTGGTATTGAGTTATCTTGTCACTTGACTTAAGACTTTTGAGTTTATATTTTATTTGATATCTGATATGGCTACATCGCTGACGTGGAGCGCGTGTCAATTCCAGCTGGACACGGTCAGTACCACGTGGAATTTTTTCTTTCAAAAGATCTCCCGTTCGGGAAGAAGTGCTCCTGCTCCTTCGCCAGGTGGCACCCCAAGACGGGTCCACCTCGGTCGAAGTCGAGCCTCTCCCTGCCACTCCGCCAGGTGTCCACTCAGGAGGGGTCCACCTCGGTCGAAGCTGGCGGCCCCTCGCTACCTCGCCAAGTGGCACCCCAAGATGGGTCCACCTCTGTCGAGGTCGAGCCGGGCCCTCATGCTCCTTCGCCAGGTGGCACCCCAAGACAGGTCCACCTCGGCCGAAGTTGAGCCTCTCTCTGCCACTCCGCTAGGTATCCACCCAGGAGGGGTCCATCTCGACCGAAGCTGGCAACCCCTGCTCCACCGCCAGGTGGCACCCCCTGATGGATCCACCTCGGCCGAGATTAGCCCTACTCTACAAAGCCTCGGGGAGGCAGAGACACGGATCACGAGGTCGCCACTAGAGCCAGCGCGCGCCGTGCTCTGTACAAGGCACCGGTACGGCCTGTAGTGATATGCGAAATCTCGTTTACACCAGTTAATCAGGGCCCCGCAACCGAGGAATGAAATCCTGGCATGCAGGAGCCTGAAACGGTTGGAAGCCCACCGTCAACGCCCTGAAAGGAGAGCTCCCGTGCTCGGCCCAAGGCCTCACCAGTCTTCCCCCTTTCGTGACATACTGTGGACAAGGCGAGCCGGCCACTTAACTTCCAGACTCGAAGAAGAAGGGGAAGGAGAAGATCTAGAGGTCTCAGAGAGCCCCCTGGAGGGGACGTGGGCTGAAAACAGTTCGGTGATATAAAAGGGATGGTAAAAACGGACGGGGAGATACGTGGAGAAAAGGGGAGAACACCAAAAGAACGATCCGGGAGGATCTCAGAAAGTCCTCATGCAAGAGCTCGAAGGCCCTAGCATGGGAGGCTGGGCCTCAACTCCTCTCTTCCCCATACTTCTTTCATTTTACATCTCCTCTAAGCACGGAGATCCTTCAGGAGCCCGTCTTAGAGGTCCTGTTCCATCTTGCCGCTCTCTGACTTGATCGTCGGAGTGCCCCCGCCGAAACCCCCAGCTCAGTCTCTGACCTTGTTTTGCAGGTCCAGAAGTTTGGAGATTTCGAGATGAGAAAGTCCGAGAACCGGCGCCAACTCACGAGCTACAGGCCACTGCGGTAGATACATGGTGTATATGTGAGGATGGTCTAGCTATGGCCTAGTTACAGATAGATACATGGTGTATATATGAGGATGGCCTAGCTATGGACAGATATATGATATATATGTTGAGGATGTTCTAGCCATAAATAGATACGTGGCAATATATTAAGGATATATTAAAGATGGCTTAACCACAGACAGATAGGTGGTAGATATTTAAGTTTGTCAATCATGGGCTAAAATGTTATCGTGATTAGTCTAAAATTTTAAAAGATAATAATTAATTGATTTGAATCATGTTAGTGAGACATTGATGATGAGACGTAAAACCATAATTATGCAAAAATATATTTTATTTAATAGCATCTGTGGTATATTACTTTTAAATAAGATTGATATTTAGTGGTAATTGATGTATATTTTTGTATATATTGGTATTGAGTTATCTTGTCACTTGACTTAAGACTTTGAGTTTATATTTTATTTGATATCATTTACTATTATTTTTGAATTACATTATATTATATTGATGTGAGTGTGTGGAGATTTTTACTGGACTATAAAACTCACAATCCCTACTTTTCTTCCTTCTTAGAGTTGCGTAAGATATTCAAGCTTGACCATGGATTGGGTTGATGGATAAATAGATAAATAGATAAAGGGTCATTGATACCAATTTAATGATCGAAAGACTGAATTTGTAATTATGAGAGTTATATTATTTTCTTTATATTAAATTTCTCTTGTAAATTGTAATCAATGATATTTTTGTAAATTAAAATTATAATGAATTTTTAAGGTCTTGCATGATCTCTAGAATATATTATAAGATTTGTACGGTTGGTCATGTGGTCGACCCGGGTGCTAGGTTCGCGGCGTGACAACGAGAATATCAATGAACATGGGGGATTAGGATGTCAATGGATATGAGAGAAGATTAGTACGGATAGTGATGAAAATTAATTTAAAGAAAAAAAGAATCAAAGTGATAAAAAAAAAGAAAAGAAAAAAGAAATAGAATCATTTTTGACAACCATAAACATTGCACCCCAAACATGCACTAAAGATTCAAAGGAAAATAATTATCAGTACCAAAAGCCCATGGATTTTTCTTTTCTTTCTTTGAGTTAATTATCCGGCCTTCCATGAATCAATTCCATTCCAATAACAAATGAGAATACCAGTCACCTGTAGAGGATTTTGCCATCAAAGCGATGCATGATTGCTTGTTTACATTGCTATCAGCTCTAGTAGAATCATGGAGAAATGTATCACTCCATGTGTTAAACTCTAGTGATGTTAAAACGTGACATGACGTCCTATTTGCACATCATGTCGCCATCAGATCTAGGTGCCAGCAAAGAGAAATTTATCATTGCATGTGTTCAAGCCGAAACGATGTATACATTGCATGACAACCTATTTTACATACATAACCACCAAAGAGCACATTACACCCTGCTACTAAACTTTCACCTATATATATATATATATATATATATATATATATATGCACACCAGTACATGAAAACTTAAAAGAGTACCAAAGCAAGCAATAGACATAGATCCAAGTAGCAAACAAAGTGCAGGTTTACAAAAATTTGGAGATGACAAGATCGACCAAACTTACCTGTTTCCCAGACCAAACCAGAACTGCTGTCTCCAATACCAGTCGGCACTCTCCAGATTGAAGAAACCAAACATCCCCACAGTTCACCTTGGAAGGGCCCTACAGACCAAAGGGTTCTTCATCTCAAGGGACATGTTCAAGCACTCGGACAGGTCTACCCCACTATTGGAGGGCACCCATTGGAAGCTCCGAAGGAGCTGAGCCAGCCAGAGATGAACAGTGGCCAAGCCCAGGGCTTTCCCAGGGCAGACCCTCCTCCCGGAACCGAACGGCGCCAGCCTCAGGTCGGAACCCAGGATGCTCACATCCTCCGAAGCGAAGCGCTCCGGCTTGAATTCGTTGGGGTTGGCCCAGATTCTCTCGTCATGGGTTATCGCCCACATGTTTACCATTGCCGTGGTCCCTGCAGGGATGAGGTGATTCCCGATATGAACGTCATGGATGGCCAGGCGAGCCCAGGAGAGGAGTGGTCCAGGGGGGTGCATCCGGAGAGATTCTTTCACTATAGATCGAAGGTAAGGAAGGTGAGGAATGTCAGAGTCCGAGACAACTCTCGAGTTTCCTATTATAGCATCGATCTCGGACTGGACCTTGGACTGGATTTCTGGGTGCAGCACCATTCTGGCCATGATCCATTCCAGGAGGATGGCCACAGTATCTGTTCCTCTAAATATCATTTCCTGACACACAAATAAATACATACAAGAAAATTAAGCCACGCAAGCCATCAACAGTTGGCTGATAACATTCATCTACAGTTGTTTACATGACTAAAGATTAGCAAGCCATCAACTCAATAAGATCGAGCTGTGTACGTATCCATAGCTCTCGCTAAAAGATAAAAGGAAAATATATATATATATATATATATATATATATATATGTTGGGAAACTACCAATTAATGGAAGGCATCACAAGAAAAGAACACCTAGAATCCAACAAATCAGTAGCTGCCGCTACTGCACTATAATAAATCACACACTGATAGACCAACTACTTTCAGGAAAAAAGCATAAATATCCTCATCAAATGAGGAATAGCTTGGAGTTGTCAACATCTCAATTTGAAATAGCATGATCATTGGTCATCGCAGGTCATACTGGATAGGATGAAGGGACGTTAATTGTAACTCATCCATACAAATGGAGAAGGGCAAATTCAAAACTTTTAAAGTAGATATGTATCCAAATCTAACCAATACAAAAGGAAAAATGAATATATGCATATTACCTGAAACAACCAAGCAAACTAACACTCGACCAAAAAGATCATAATAGCAAACCAAAAATAGCAATAAAATCAAGAGAAAATGAAGAAGGGTATGGGAAGAAAGAAGAAGAACATACCCAAAGAACAGCAACCATATCGGAGTCAGAGAGCCTCTCCTCCTCCTCCAAATCCAGCAGCACATCCACAAAGTCCCCAACCCCATCCAGACCACCTCCATCAATCCTCTTCCTTCTGTGCTCCTCTATGATCTTTCCCACAAGCACATTAACTCTTCCAGCCAACCTACGGCACCTCTTTCTCACTCCTTGGAGATCCATCCACCCCAACAAGGGGAAGTGGTCGCTCCAGTTGAAGATACTAAGAAGCTCGTATCCTTCTTTCACCAGCCCTTCCAATTCCAGCCCTTCCCCCTTCGCAAAATCGAATCTTTTTCCGAAGACACTCATCAAAACGTTGTTTAAAGAGCCGAAATGAAGCACCCGCTTCGGTTCCACCACTCCATCGGTCCCCATCAGAGCTTTTATCTCCCCCACCATCTGCTCCCCGATCGCCCAACGGTTCTCGCCGAAGGCGGCGATTCTCCGGGGGCTAAACATATGGGTGGCGGAGATTCTCCTCAGATTCCTCCAGTACTCGCCGAAGGGCGCGAACCCCATGGCGCGGTGGAAGAGCAGCTCGTAAGCCGACTCCTTGATCGGCCGGTCGGCGAAGGCCGAGTTGTTGAGTATCTCCTTGGCGGTGTCGGGGTGGCTCGACACGATGAAGCGGGTAAAGCCGACGGAGAAGGCCATCAGTCGGGTGGCTCCGATGGAGCGGGCGAGGCCGGCGAGGACCCGGTGGGCGGCGGTGCCGGAAAGGGCCAGCATGACTCCTGGCGGTCCTGGGATCGAGCGGGGTGACTTGGATAGAGCCCAGGCGAGCCCTCCGTGGCTGAGCCAGACGGCGGCGAGCGCGACGATGGCGAAGGCAATGACCGGAGAGAACACGGTTTTCGGGACGAAGAAGAGGTAAAGTGCGGTTTCGAGATCGAGAGATGCCATTTTGAAGCGGTGGAGAGGAATGGAAACGGAGGAGGCTAGAAAGGAGGTGGACTTCCCAAGAGTCGGAAGCGGTATTCCACGGAGAGACGGGTTGGGACGAGGAAAAAGAAGAGCGTGGGAAGCGCTTATATAGCGGTTATGGGACGAGAGGGGTTTAAAATTTAACTAGGGTTAATTTCCTTTCGATATTTTTTAACCCTGGCCAAGGGTAGGGATGAAAATGGACAGGATATTATCGGTTCAGATTCATTATTCGGAAACGGAAAAAAAAAACTTGAGCATCTCACTGATATCAGCATCTTTATTCATGTTCATTAAAATAATATATAAATATAAATACGAATGGATAATTATTTAATTCATATCTAAATATTCTGATTATAATTTAATTTAAATTTATATAATATTTATTTTTTAAAAAAATATAAATAGTCCCGTTATAGTTAAAGATAATTAAATTTACATAAATTTTTACATGGCTGGCCATATCATCTACCAGCTCGATATTAAAAGTAGATTCCACAAATCTATCTACGTGATTCTCGAAAGTCATGTTAGAAAGCCGGGCATACTCTTTTTTCGAAAGAAAGCAGCTAATCCGATATCATTACTTTCTAACCCCGGCCATTTTTATAAATGCACGTACATTTTGAAAGCATGCATGCCTGCCATGAGCACGAGCTTCGTACGTCCCCAACCGCGACAAGCCATTTCTCTACGACATGTGCTTTGCAGAAACATATCAGCTGTCACTTCTTGTATCACAAAATATTTCTTAGATGTCAAGTATCCTATATATCTGCCTATAAAAGTTATTTTCTAGAACCCTCCAAGTAAATTTCTCAGGAAGGATAAGCTTTTTCGAAACCCTCTTAGCTTCCGGAAGAAATTATTTGAGAGCCTCTAATGTTCTTTCAAAGCCACCCAAAGTTCTAGAATTGAGCTTGTGTATAGGCCAGGACTGCTTCGCCCATCTCGCCTAAGCCTCTCTCATCCTTTTCTATGTTTCATTTACTTTTCGTCACATCTATTCATCCATTTTTTATCACATCCATCTACCATTCTCGATACTTTACCCACTTCTATTTTATCTAGACATCACTTCACTACCATACTTTCTACTTAGAAGCTATAGACCTCTTTCTTTTATTTCTTTCCATGAGAAATTGATTTAAGCATCAAAGAATCCATCATCGAAGAACTTTTCATCGTGGCAAATTTTCATGTTTTCATTATTTTTACAAGTTCTAGAATACTTGCACATAGATGGAAAAAATCTAGAAACGTCCTACATAATAACCATGTCCAGCCATATCAGTAGGTCTCCGACAAAATCGCAACAAGTTCAATGATTGTAAAATTTAATTATCTAATATGTATATATTTTTAATATTAGATTTATATTTTTTATTTAAATAAATATAAATATAAATATTAATATTTAATTAACATCTATTTTTTAATTTATATTTATCAAATAAAATATATTTGGATATGGATAAGGTGAAACCTGATTTTTTTTTTTTTATTTAGAATTAAAAGGGCTAAAGAGAGGCTGAGAGGGTGATTCGATTCCTACCCCTCTCTCTCTCTCTCTGTGCCACGAATTTACGGATTTGCCCATCTGATGATGAGATCGGCACCGCTGAACGGTAGGGGGTCGAGTTCCGTAAGCGGCATTTCAGTCTTTGGGAGATGGGAACGGGTTTCCGGAACGCGAGGTGAGCTGCGCGTTAGAATGGAGCGGCGCGAATCGTCATAGAGGGGTGCGGACGGACACGTGGCGGGGGGAAGGCCGAGGGGTACGGCACGTGCGGGGGTAGGTGGGGTCCGCCCCGAGCAGCGGTCGGGTGGCTGCCCGCGGGCAGGGTCCACCAGCGCCGCCCGGGCAGCCTAACGTACGGATGGGAAATCTGACGTCTCGGCGACGGGGGGCCCACGGCCCCGAGACCGCCGTACCGACTCTCTCGCTGGCGCTGGGCCCCGATTCCTCCGGTTCGCGCCGTCAACGCGCGGGCACTCTCGCCGCGCGAACGCCTGCGCCGTCTCCGTTGCCGTTACTGCTTCCATAATAACGGCGGGAAGACGGAGCATCCGGGCTCTTCTGCATGACGAAGCTTTTTGTGTGGATGGTAGCCATTACCTTGCTTCAACGTTGCACCAACTCCATCCATCACAAATGGAGACTTTAAGATAACTTTGCTCCTAACCACCAAATTGGCATCCTATTACATCTTATCACTTTGTATATTGTGCATGTATTGGCATTGCTACACAACTTATAGAATTGATTAGAAGTGCGCATGTAGATAAATATGTAGGATATTTGGAGATCCCTGCTGGCCAATTGGAAGTCTTCATATGTGGACAATGTGTTGAAAGTGTATGTGACGAAATTTTTATATAGTTTTTAATTGATAATAACTATGTGTGATGTGTTAATGAATTCATCTCTCATGCTTATATATGATATCATGTAAAAGATTTTATTTAAAAAAAAAAAAAAAGGGACATGCAACTTGCAACCAACCACAGGTGATATGTATGGCAAGCAAAGTTGAAAGATTCGAAGCCCACAAAAAAAATCCATATCAATACATATCCTTGGGTGGTTGCTAGCTAGCTTTTTAGAGATGCACCATTAAAAATCTTTGCATATCGGCCTTAGGCTACTTGGAGGTGCAAGTCATACAGCATAGGATGCAATTTAAAGCCAATAAAATTTTTTTATGCATGTTACTGAAATATAGTTTAATCATAATTCTTTCGGGACACGATAATGTTCTAGATGACTAAGCATAAAACTTTATATCGAAAAAATCTAAATATATTATCCACTTTTTTCCTGCACTGTAACTAGCCTGCGGTCATATATAAAAACCTCACAAGTTCTTTTTAGAGTATTGTAAAATATATAAATCTAAATCACTTAAAAATTTTCAAGTCAAATTAGGAAACTATTTTTTTTATTATTTTTGAAAAAAAGTTTTTTTTTTTTTTTTTTCTTGAAGGGATTACTTAAATACAATGAGAGGATTAATTGTTTGTGCAAAAGAGAAAAAAGATTTATTTCTACATGTGAAAATTTAATATGACAAGTCCCTATCACCGGTATATAATGTATATTCTGCTCGTATAAGGGCCAGTTTCCTGGTTCCTCTACTTAATTGGATGAGATAGGATGTACTTCGGTGGGCTCGCCAACACCTCAAGCATTCACAAATCCTACAAAATCAAAAATTTTTATGGTATACTTTTAGTGGGAACAAAATATCTATTTAAGCATCATCATCATCATCACTGTTACCATCGTCCTCGAAGCACATTGCTATCTACTTATGGTGCAAGGTCAAGATTAAATAAAATCAAAAAGTTGCTATTTTGAAAAATAGCATACTCCTAGATGAGATAACATCTCAAACATGTGAAAATAAAATCAATAAGTTCTTCGATCCACTATTTCATCTCGGTCACATGTCTCATCATGATAATTAAATATATGAAAATAAATAAAATTCCTTAAAAAATAAACCACTTGTCAAAGACTACACATAAAATGGCTTGTGCACATGTAACCTGCTATTTTAATTGCATGATAGCTATGAATTGACCATTTTTTTTCCCTAGCAAAGCCTTATTATTTACTTGCATATAACATCATTCCCTTTATTAACTTTTTTTTTTTTTTGATGAAACAAAAATGGTAGGAGATAAATCCCGGTGTAGCTTCCCATTCTGACCTCCAGCCCGTTATCGATGAGTACGTCAACCTAACCGTACTACAATACCGGAGTTACAGCTGCTTCGCCTTCCAGTCACATACGTCCAAAATTTCTGAAATTTAATCGAGTCATCCGCGGGATCATATCTCGAATCCATGACCAGTAGATTATTTACAAGAACGGAACCGTGCTTAGTAGCGCGGTTATTAAGTTGGTTGGATAGTACCTTTCATGAGTGCTTATCTTTGTTGATGCCTGGTATACATTTTCGAGAATAGTAACTTTCATCCATAAATAACTTGAAAATGTCATCCACTTCCTAATGTCTATCAATACAAAGAGAATTACCTACAAGTTGATGAGGTGGCTTCCATCCAAGAGGTATCTCACCATCAAGTTAACTTCCATACATGTTGATGAGTTGACTAGCATGGAAAACTCTAACAAATATATCACCAGCAATCAGTGAGTTAATATTTTTTATACATCACGGGCTACAATTATAGAGTCAAGGTGACATGATGTCACAATTGCCAAAGATCGGGCTTGTTATTTTAGCAGGCAAAATGACACCAACAACCATGTGTTAACTCTTCACATGAACACGAGAGGATGCAGTAACCAAGATAACGCAATTGCTTTAGCCTTTTAATATATGACAAAAATGCAGCGCGCTCTCTCTCTCTCTCTCTCTATATATATATATATATATATATATAAACTAGATGTGTGCTATCATGTACACATACATGTAGGTGAAGGCTATAAATATTTGATGCTAGAATTTAGAGTTGTCAACGGATCAGGTTCGGATCAGAACCTAGATATCTAGATTCGGACCCGATATTAGCTATTAGATCCAGATCCGGACCTGAATACCCGACGGATCTAATTTTGAAGTACTAGATCCGGATCCGAATGGATCTCGGATATCTAGATCCGGACCTGGACCCGAATGAATAGGGCATATTCTATAAATGATGAAAAAAAAAAAAATCTAACTGATTTCGCCTACGAATGTGTCAAAGATGCAGACAACCTTTTGGATCACGGTGAAGCAGAAGACGGGGAGGGCATCGTCGGGGACGACGGCAGGGAGGAGGGCGGCGAGGGACTCAAGGAGGGTGTGCTGGCAAGGGCGGAGATCGGCGACGGCAACGGTGTCGAGGAGGGTGTCGGGGCGAGCGTGTCGGAGAGGGGGAGGAGGTCAGGGAGGTTGCTCTCGGCATAGGCGACGACGCGATGGCGGCGACGAGAGATTTGGGGAGCCTGGAGGCATCGCGGGATCGCATGGTGGAGAGGACCGTTTGGAGGGAGATGGGGCTAAGGGTGGCAAGCTCCACTGCCCACCACTCCTAAGGGATCCTCATCGAGGGTAGGGAGGATTTGGCCATTTGGGAGCTCTGTTATCGAATGGAAAAAATCTAGAGATGAAATGACTCCGAGAGGGCCTTTTATATTAAAAACGATTAATTTTGAACCCTTAGATCACGATCTAACGATTCATAATAATATATATATATATATATTATTTTATATAATCGGGTCTTGGGACTGTCGGGTCTGGATATTAAATATCCAGATTCGGATCCATTTAATTATGAATAAACGAGTTCGGGTCCGGATCCGGATAAACAGGTCCATATTTAGTACCAGATCCGGATCCATTGGATAAATATCCGTGATCTCGGATCCATACCCGATTCATTGACAGCTCTACTAAAATTTATTTAAAACGGACTACATGAATAGAGGCGCAAAAATATTCATGGGCTTTGTAGTGATCACATTGCATACATGTAACCTCTACTCATGTACGTATATGCGTATTTAGAGTGTAGACTTAACACAATACTTTGCACATTGACAAGGAGCTAGAGGTGCATCCGAGCCTAATATTTTATCTGTTTGATTTCTTGTACTCAGATGCTAATAATTATATATATGAGAATTATATAATATTAGTGTTAAAAAAAAAAAAAGCAGAGAGAGAGAGAGAGGGCTAAGCAGTGTAATGTGTCATGCTGACTCAAGCTGCCACTTCTTCAGTGGATCAGTGGAACGCTGGTCCAGTAGGCACCCTAGCCTGATGCAATGTCTCGTACTCTCAGTTGGAAGAGGACAGCCATCCGATCACACCAACAGGATCATGATCGAGATGGACTAGCGTTGCATCATGGACCACATGATATTATTATTAATTATTCGAAAGCATTGGATTGATGCTTGATGGCTCTCTCCGGAGTCCTCTCCGCTCTTGGTTGAGAAGATTAGAAGAATCGGCCACCGACGATGGTCCCGGCCTGGGAGCCCATGATCACAATGGCCATCTAACCCTACCAAGCCCTAGGCTTTTTTTTTTTTTTTCCTCGGCATGATGCTGACCAATTTTGCATCGCTGCGTGCGGCCACGCCTCTCCGTATGTCACTGTCGGATGGCACGTGGGAAGAGGGAACCTCTGCGCTCCATGCCATCCGCCATCCGTATCCCACTTTGACGTGACAAATTGAAGGCTTTCGAGGCCTCTGTGCCACTCTGCGAGCTAAGGTGATGGCTAACGTCACTCACCCCCTTGGGTGTACCTTTCTTGTTGCGTCCTGGCATGGCCCACATGCCCCTGGGTCGGCAACGGTTGTGGCCCCTTTTTGGAGGGTTTTTTTTTTTTTTTTTTTTTTTTTTTTTTTTAATATTATTTTTTAATTATAATATTTTCAGAATAATGTTGTTTGAAATAATATTATTATATTATCCTAGTTTTGGGCCCGTGATTTTTTTTTAATTTTTTATTTTGTCACTTGAATCACTGAAACGGTGACGTGGAGGCTTCTGTTGAAGACGCATAGTAGACCTGCGTTTTTTCATAAATGGCATAGGTCCTTCTAAATCGAAAATAAAAACTAAAAATATGTTGGAGGTACAAGTTTAACCAGCACGTTTTAAAAAAAAATTTAAAAAATACTGATTGAGAATGTAAGGAGAACAGGTAACTTCTTGAGAAAAAAAAAAAAAAAAAAAAAAAAAAAAAAAAAAAAAGAAAAGAAAAGAAAAGAAAAGAAAAGAAAAGAAAGGAGGAGGAGGATAGAGCATATTGAAGATGCAAATCGATCCTGAAAAATCAAAAAAATAATAATAATAAAGATGCAGGTTCTAAAATTTAGAATTTAGAATTTAAAAAATATATTTGTCGGATCGGTGATAGACTTTAACGATCGAATCGCTGGACGGATCCTGATAATCGAACTAGTGATCGAATTATTGACAGGACCTGGAGGTTGGACCGGTAGCAGGATCGATGGCTAGATCCTAGTAATTGGACCGATGGCACAAGGACCGGACTGATGGCAGGACTGGTGGCCGGATCGGTGGCCTGATCCTAGCAACCGGACAGGCGATCGGACCGGTGGCAGGATCGGTGGTCGAACCCTGGCGACCGGACTGGGGGGCGGACCAGTGGTAGGACTGGGGGCCGGACCAGTGGTAGGACTGGGGACCGGATTGGTGGCTGGACCCTGGTAGTCGAACAAGCAATCGGACCGGTGGCAGGATTGGGGGCCAGACCGATGGCAAGATCGGCGGCCAAACCGGTAGCCAGACCCTGCGGCCAAACCGGTGGTCGGATCGATGGCAGGATTAGGGTTCAAACCGGTTGCAGGACTGGGGGCTGAACCAGTGGCTAGACAGGTGGCTGGACCCTGGCGATCGGATTGGTGGCCGGACTCTAGCGACATACTGGTAGTTTGAATGGTGGTAGGACTGGAAGCCGGACCGATGACAGGACCGATGGTCGGACCGGTGGCCTGACCCCGACGGCCAGACTGGCGATTAGACCAACGGTAAGACTGGGGGTCGAATCGATGGCAGGACCAGCGACGGGACTAGGGGCAAGACCCTGGTGGCCGGATCAATGGTCAGATCGGTGGCAGGACTAAGGCCCGAACCGGTTACAGGACTTGGGTCTAGCTAACAATCCTGCCACCGGTCCGGCTACCGGCCTTGCCACCAATCTGGCCTCCAGTCCTGCCATCAGTCTGGCCCTCATTCTGGCCGCCAGGGTCCAGCCACCGGTCTGACCGTTAGTCCAGTCGCCAGGGTCAGACCACCGGTCGGCCCCTAGTCCTGCCACCGGTCTAGCTGCCAGAGTTCAACCACTGGTCCTGCCATCGATCCGGTCGCCAGTCCTACTAGTAGTCTGGTTGCGAGGGTCCGGTGACCGGTCCTGCCACCAGTCCGATCGCCGGCCTGATTGCCAGGGTCTAGCCATCGGTCCGGCTACTAGTCCTGCCACCAGTCTGATCGCCGGTCTGATCACCATGGTCTAGCCATCGGTCTGGCTACCAGTCCTGCCATCGGTCTGGCCCCTAGTCCTGCCATCGATCGGTCATCGATCCTGCCACCGGCCTGACCGCCAGTCCTGCTACTAGTCCGGCCCCCAATCTTGCCACCGGTTCGGCCCCAAGTCTTGCCACCTGTCCTATCGCCAGTCCGGTTGCTAGGATTCGGCCACCCATCCGGCCACCGGTCCTACTGCCAAGGTTCGACCATCAATCCTGCCATCGGTCCGGCTGCCAGAGTCCTGCCATCAGTCCGGCAAGCATATTTTTTAAACCCTAAATCCTAAACCCTAAATTCTAAATTTCAAATCCTACGTCTTCATACTTTTTTCTCTTTTTTTTGGTTTTTCAGAAGGTGCAGGTTCTACTTACATCTTCAATCGAAATTATTTTTGTATTTTTTAAAAAGGTACAGGTTTCAACATTTTTTTTTTTTTTTTTTTTTGGGGGGGGATTTTCAAAAGGTACATGTTCTACTTATGTCTTCGATCGTTGTTCTTTCAACTTTTTTTTTGGTAAAGCAAAAGGGAGGAGGAGTTAGACCTCGGGCATGGCCACCCCCCAGACGGTCCAATATTTTTTTAATTTTTTTTAAAAGGCACATGTTGAACTTTGTTGTCCAGGTAGCTACCCAAGAGGAGGGGTGAATTGGGACTTTTAAAAAATTGGAGGTAAGTAATGTGCAATTCAAAATCTTTTGCAAGTGGTATGTGCTGTGATAGAATTATAAAATGCAGAAGCTAAACAGAGTCAAGAAAGCACAACACAAACACACCAAATTTAAAAAATTGGAGGTAAGTAATGTGCAATTCAAAATATTTTGCAAGTGGTATGTGCTGTGATAGAATTATAAAATGCAGAAGCTAAACAGAGTCAAGAAAGCACAACACAAACACACCAAATTTATAGTGATTCGGAGCAACCCAGCTGCTACGTCCACTACCCAAGATATCACTTGGATTTCCACTATATTCACACCCGAATACAGTAGGATTGTTTTACAGGATCACAATCTAAAACCTTTACACTTTGGTTTTACGGGATCATCAAAGAAAACCTAACATCCTTTGGTTTTAACAGGCTTACCAAAGAAACCCAACTTGGTTTTCACAGGATCACCAAGAACCTAACCCTTGGTTTTAATAAGGCCCACTAAGAACCTATTTGGTTTTTCAACCGGGCTCACCAATAACCCAACAATTCAAAGATTGAATTGAAAAATAAATGCAACAAGAATGACAAACTCAATTTGTCGGATAGTTGCCGGTGCAGCTTGTTGGAAGTCCACTTGAATGCACTTAAATAGACTTTAATTATTTCAGTGGATTCTTTCCAAAGTTGCTTCAAGCTTCAGATTGGAGTTGGTGAAGACTTGAAAGCTTGACTTGAATGCTCTTGTGCATTTTTGCTGTTGGTAGGTAGGATATTCAATGAAGCTCTCTTCTTTGAAGAACTCTCTAATTTATTGCTTCAAGGAAGTTCAAATCCTTCAAATTTAAAGTCTTCCATCATCCCAAGGCAATTCTAGCCGTTGTAGACCGTTGGGAAATGATTTTTGACCATTGGAGTACTTTTTAGCATTCAAAAATAAATTCTGGAACTAGCCGTTGGATACCTGAAAGCGGCATTCGAGTCGGCTCGGATCCTTCGAGTCGATGGGTCGAGTCACCAAATCTTCAATGCAGTCGACTCTTTTCTCAGGGTGCAAAACATCACTCTGGACGAGTCGGCTCTTTGTAGCTCGGGTCGGCTCGAACTTGAATCTTGAAAATCTTGAACTCGAGGAGTCGGCTCTTTTCAGCTTGGGTTGGCTCTTCTTCTCAAGTTCGAAAAACCTCACTCTGGAAGAGTCAGCTTGATACAGTTCGGGTCGGCTCGCTTTCTCAGGCTTTCAGAATTAGGTCTGGTAGAGTCGGCTCGGATTGCTACGTTCCAGAATCCTTGCTGCGTGCCAGTAATCAGAGTCGACTCTTCATTATTTGGGGTCGGCTCTTCATTACTTGGGATCGGCTCGAGTGTCTTCTTCAGGATTTTTATAATTGAACTTAAAGAAAACTCTCATCAACTCTTTTACAATTTCACATAATACCAACTCAAACTAAAATTCATGGCACACACAGAAGTAATCCTTTTAATTGATTTTTTCTTAGCATTTTGATTGGATTCTTCTTTACAAAAATATTTACAACACAACTCAACCAAGAAAATAGAAGTGTAGGAGTTGAAGTTTGAATATGTTATTCATCCTACAAAAACTTGTCAAACACTTGAAGAGTTGTCAGAAATAAATGTACATGCTCCGATGTTTGGTTATCATCAAAATCACTTATGGGGTCAATAATCATCCCTTTTTGATGATGACAAAACACTGGGCATGAGAATTTCTTTACACTTTACATGTATAACGGTATTTGAAAATTAAATATTCACATGTATCAGAGCTAATGGAATTAGTAAGTAAGTATTAGAGCTCAAGAGATGATATCATAGTATATCATCAAAATATTGAACTTCTCATGCTTCAAGATATTATAATTAGCACAAAACATGGAGCATCATAGTTCCAAAAAGAAATTGATAGAATTAACATCAATTTAGAGCATGCAATAGTAATCAGAGAATTAAGATAATAATTAGAGCAAGATCATTTCAAGAGAATCTCCCCATTTCTCTAGATTCTAAAGTAGTTTAAGCAGTGCTATCATTTATCATTTTTGTGCTTCCCCTTTTTTACTGTTTTCATGCACTTTAAAAGTAGTTGGTAGGAAACTCAACATATATAGTATTTCCATTCTTTTCAAATTTCTCTCATATTTCATAATTCTTCCCCTTTTTGTCAATCAATCAAAAAGGTGATTTCAAATAAAGCTCATATTTTAAAATAGATTGAGAAAGTTTTTAATATTTGTTTGAGATAATTTCACATTCTCAACTTGAAATTCTAATTAAAATTTCATTATAGTTATACTATAACAAGTGCAAAGATTGAATCATTGTACACGACAGTGAATCAAATCAAAAGATACTTCATTGATGAGATTTTCATATAAGTTCAAAATACAAGTACATTCATCTTGCAAAATATAACATTGATAATTTCATAACTAACCAAAATACTAACTAAAGGATATATTCTTCTTCTTCTTCATTAGAAGAAGAGGAGCCTACCTCTATAACTCTATCAGAGGTTTAGTTTTCAGGGGTTTAAACCTTAAATCCCTGAATCTAGTTCTAACAGGGGCTTTAAGAACTTTAGTCTTCTTGGTTTTGGGTTGTTTAGTAGGTTTAGGTGGATCAAACAAAGGAACAGGAGCAAGAAAGTCAAGTGATTCCTTGATGATATGTTCAGGAGCATCTTCAGTGGGAATGGTTTCCTTTTGTGATTGCAGTAAGATGCTTCTATTTCTTCCTTGAAGTCCTCCATTTCCTTTCCCACTTTTTGCTGGTGAAGCTCTTGTTCGGATCTTAATTTCTGCAATCTAATGTCAACTAATTTTCTGATTTCCTCAATTGCAGAATCCATATGATCAGTCAAAGAGTTGGAGATAGCTTTCATCTTTTGAAATATCAGATTTTTTAGGTTTGATGGAGTAACCATTATTTCTTCAGTCCCTTCTTCATCAGCAGCTTCATCTTCTTCAGAAATGGTAGCAGCAACCTGACTAGGCATCTTCTTTATCCATTCTCCTTCTTGTAACTTGTATCCCATTCTTTTTAGTGAATTGAAGGAGTAGATATCAAAGTGGTGTAATGGCTTGCCTATTTCATTTGATAAGTCAACTCCTGCTTCTTCAAATAACAAAGTGATGACCATACTGTAGGGTAGACAGGCTTTGACCTTTCTTGCTACTTCAGTCATTTGGATCATCATTATATAGGGAAGGTTGAGAGGCTTTTCTTCAATTAAATTTCCCATAATTATCATATCCTTCTCACTGACCCAATCAAAGCGGCCAGTTCTTGGAAGAAATATTCTGCTGATCATATTGTGTAGCAGTCTTATTTCCTTCGATAGTAGATTGGCTTGTACATGTCGGACCGTGCTCACATCTTCTTTTTCCAAAATTAATTTTAGAATGTGTTCTTTGTCTGGTAGAAGAAGTTCAGTAGCACCGTTCGTTGGCATTTGCAGTAATCTGCCCAATCTTTCTTCATCTACTATAACCATCTTTCCCTTGACTGTAGATTCCAAATGAAATTTTTAATGATAAGGTTTTCAAAAAACATTCATACCAGTGAAGGGTAGGTCAATATATCCAAGGAACATAAATGCTTCCATCCCTGACTCATTATCCAGTTTCCGATCTTCATTCCCATTTCTTCTAAGAATGTAAAGTCGATCCTTCTTCTGCAGGTGACAGGATGATTGATCATTGAGACATGCTGTCCGGGAGGAGAAGGAGTCACTTCATCTTACTGGACTGGAGCAGACCTTTTTCTCTTTTCCTTTCTTTCTTTTGCATCTGTGCTGCGAACACTTGATTCACTGATTTGAAGAACCTTTTCGCAGATCTTCGAGGAGCCATTGCAGAGGGATTAAGAAATTTTAGGCTATAGTGAATGATTTTTGGGAGAATGGTAAAGCTTCCGAGGGAAGTGGAGTGTGTTCAAAGTAAAGTAAAAGAGTGAAGTACTTAGAAAACACAATTCAGAACTTCCTAAATAGCGATTTCCCGACTTCTAGTCGGCTCGCTCAGCCCTAAAAATATCCGAGTCAGCTCAACCAGAGCGAACTCAGAGCAACTAGAACACCGAGTCGGCTAAGCAAAGATTTAGTCGGCTCAACCAGAGCAAGAGTACGAGACTCATATATTCGAGCCGACTCGACCAGAGCAAAATTGCTCGAGTCGACTCAAATCGAAACTTTCCACATGAAATCAAATAATTTGGAAAATGAATTCAATATACTGAAAATTCAAGGAAAGTTGTTCAATAAATCATGGAAAAAATTATGGGAGGTTTTCTAGATAATTTTTCCTTAGTTCTTGAAAGAAATTAGGTTTACTAGATCTAGAAAAGATAACATAGCCCTAATTCTCCTCTAAGCAACTCAATCTATCATGATTTAGTGGCTTGGCAAAGATGTCAGCTAGTTATTTTTCTGTTGGGATAAATTCTAGTTCTATGTCACTATTCAAAACATAGTCCCTAATGAAATGATGTCTAATCTCTATGTGCTTGGTCCTCGAATGCTGAATAGGATTTTTGGTTAAATTTATAGCACTTGTGTTATCACACTTAATAGAGAATTTTGCATTGAGAAACACCAAAATCTTCTAGTTATTGTTTAATCCACAATACTTGCGCACAACAACTCCCTGCAGCAACATACTCTGCTTCAGCAGTAGAAAGTGCTACCGAGTTTTGTTTCTTGCAGTGCTATGAGATTAAATTCAATCCTAGAAATTGATAAGTATCACTAGTACTTTTTCTATCTATTTTACAACCAGCATAATCAGCATTAGAAAATCCGATTAAATTTAAAGATGATTCTTTCAAAAACCAAAGACCCAGATTACTTGTACCTCTCAAATATTATAATATTCTTTTAACAACGAGCATATGTGTTTCTTTAAGATTACATTGAAATCTAGGACATACACATACACTATACAAGATATTTGGTCTACTTGTAGTTAAATATAATAAGGATCCGATCATACCTCGATATAACTTTTGGTCAACATTGGATCCACTTTCATCTTTGTCCAATTTGCAGGTTGGACTCATGGGTGTATTCATTTGTCTGCTCGTCTC
The DNA here is from genome assembly GCA_021397845.1 of Areca catechu. Taxonomy (NCBI): domain Eukaryota; kingdom Viridiplantae; phylum Streptophyta; class Magnoliopsida; order Arecales; family Arecaceae; genus Areca; species Areca catechu. The sequence continues at coordinate 204,457,442 of CM038051.1, read as the reverse complement.
CATACCAAACTTCTTAATGATTTCTTTGGTGTATTTGGATTGGTTAATGAAGATCCCTTCCTTTGTTTGTTTTACTTGAAATCCGAAAAAGTAATTCAGTTCACCCATTAGGCTCATTTCAAATTCTCCCTGCATTAGCTTAGCAAATTCTTCATAAAAACTTTCATTAGTTGCACCAAAAATAATATCATCAACATAGATTTGTACAACTAACATATAATTGTTTTTCTTTTTAATGAAAAGAGTTTTATCAACATTTTCTCTTGAAAAATTATTTTCAATTAAGAAAGTGCTAAGTCTATCATACCAGGCTTTAGGAGCTTGTTTCAAACCATATAAAGCTTTATTCAGTTTAAACACATGGTTTGGAAAAGCATGATTTTCAAAACCCGGTAGTTGTTCTATAAAAACTTGTTCGACGATAAAACCATTTAAAAATGCACTTTTCACATCCATTTGGAAAAGTTTGAAATTCATATAGCAAGCAAATGCAAGAAGTAATCTAATGGCTTCTAATCTTGCTACAGGTGCATAAGTTTCATTAAAATCTATACCTTCTTTTTGACTATATCCCTTAGCCATTAATCTAGCTTTGTTTCTAATAGCATTTTCTTGTTCATCTAATTTGTTCCTATAGACCCATTTGGTTCCTATAATTGGGTGGTCTTTAGGTCTATTAACTAGTGTTCAAACCTTGTTTCTTTCAAACTGGTTCAGTTCTTCATGCATGGCTAACATCCAGTTTGGATCATTTTCTGCTTCTTCTAAGGTATGAGGCTCTATTTGAGATACAAAGGCTAGGTAATCATGTACAATCCTGTGTGCAGACCTAGTCCTTATACCTTGAGAAGGATCACCAATAATTAATTCTTTAGGATGGAAAGTAGCGTACCTCCATTCGGTTGGTAGATCGGTATGATCCTTACTTACCGTTTCTTCTCCTTCTTCAACTGGTCTTTCTTGAATACTCATGTCTTCCATCTCCTTTTGAATGGTACCTGCATCATTATCAATGCACTCATCTTTTCTAGATAGTGATGGGTTAGTTTCATAAAAAATGACATGTATCAACTCTTCAACAGTAAGAGTCCTTTTATTAAAAACCCTATATACTTTGCTATGTAATGAATAACCAAAGAATATAGATTTATCAGATTTAGCATCAAACTTTCCTAGATTATCTTTACCATTGTTAAGCACAAAGCATTTGCATCCAAATACATGGAAATAATTTATATTGGGTTTCTTTTTATTCCAAAGCTCATAAGGGGTTTTTTTCAAAATAGGATGGATCAAAATGCGGTTTAAAATATAACATACAGTGTTCACCGCTTCTGCCCAGAAGTATCTTGGAAGATTACCTTCACATAACATTGTTCAAGCCATTTCTTCCAAAGTCCTATTTTTTCTCTCTACAATACCATTTTGTTATGGTGTTCTAGAAGCGGAGAAGTTGTGATCAATGCCATTTTCTAAACAATAATCATCAAAAAATTGATTTTCAAATTCAGTCCCGTGATCACTTTTAATTGAAATTATAGAAAGATTTTTCTGATTTGAAACCTTTTTGTAAAATTTTTTAAACATTTTGAAAGTTTCATCTTTGTGTGCAATAAACAAAATCCATGTAAATCTGGAAAATTCATCTACAATCACAAGGGCATATTTCATACCTCCTAGGCTTGTGGTCCTAGTTAGTCCAAATAAGTCCATGTGAAGTAGTTCTAAAGGTCTAGAAGTTGAAATCAGATTTTTGGATTTAAATCTTCCCCTAGTTTGTTTACCCTTTTGGCATGCATCACAAACATAATCAAAATCAATTTTGAACTTAGGCTTGCCTCTAACAAGATTTTTGGAAATCAACTTGGCAATTGTATGCATGCTAGCATGACCCAATCTTCTATGCCATAATAAGCAAGACTCCATGGTCTTAACATTCATTGCAACCAAACTGGAGCTACTTGACACGGCAAGATCATTTAGATCTACCACATAAATATTTTCTAGTCCATGTCCAAAAAATTTACTGCTAGAGTCAAGAGAGTTTGTTACTATACACATAGATGATTCAAAGATAACTTTGAAGCCTTTATCATATAATTGACTAATACTAAATAGATTGTGCTTCAACTTATCTACTAGCAATACATTTTCAATAAAAGTACAGGGAGTTGTTTTGATCTTACCAATTTCGATTGTTTTTTCTTTGCTATTGTCTCCAAAAGTAATCATACCTTCTTCTTTCATTTCCAGGGTGATAAATTGATCCTTGTCACCCATCATATGCCTTGAACAACCACTGTCGAGATACCATCTTTTCTTTGACTTCTGGGCTGCAAGACATTCCTGCAAGAAAGTTAAGGAATGCTTTTAGGTATCCAAGCTAACTTCGGTCCTTTCAGGTTAGCTGAGGTGGTCCCTTTAGGAACCCAAAATTTTTTTGATGTGCTATGGACATTTTTAATAATATCGCAATTGAAAGCTTTATGTCCTAATTTTTTGTAAACAAAACATCTGATTCTAGAATTTTGAAGTAATTCAGACTTTTAAGTTCTACATGTATGAAGTGCAGTAATAGCAGGTTTTGAAATAGAAGTAGAGTCTTTTGTAATAAAGATTTTATGAGAAGTAAACTTGGGAACAAAATCTTTCTGTTTTACAAATGTAGTAGCTGAAACGTAATTTGAATTTGAAGCTTTAAAACCTATTCCAGCTTTATTTCTAGAAATTCTTTGATCTTTAAGAATTAACTCAAGTCTATTAGAAGATAGAGTTAATTTTTCAACAAGTGGCTTGAGTTTTTCAACCTCCTTTTTCAACTCATTGTTTTCTTTCATCAAAATATTGTTTTTATCATGAAATTCTCTATTCTCAGTTTTCAATGCATTACATTTTTTAGAAAAGGTATGAAGTTCTTTTTGCAATAAACTGTTCTTTTCTGAAATCTCATCTTTTTCTTTAAGTAAAGAATTATTAATATGCTTTAATGATCTAATCTTTACTCCTGCCTTTTTAAATTCAGATAATAAATCATGGAATGCAGAACTTAATTCCTCAAAGTAAATTCAATTTGTGTGTCGGGGGGATTTACCTCATCCTCGAGACCCATTAGACATAAATTTGTTGTTTTCGTGGTCTCTTCTTCTTCAGTTGAAGTGGAATCTTCACTATCGCTCCACGTTGCAACCATCATTTTTTTTCCTTCTTTTTAAAAATTTCTTTAATTGAGGACAGTTTGGATGAATGTGTCCCAGTTTCTTACATTCATAGCAGGTGGGGACCTGTTCCTTATTCTTGTCTTTGTCCTTATCCTTTTCTCTTAATTGTTCTCCTCGTTTATGAAATTTTTTATTATATCTTCCTTTCTTCTTTCCCATAAACTTTTTAAATCTCTTCATGACCATTGTAATGTCTTCAACTTAAATATCATCTTCGAAGGAGGTAGAGTCATCTTCCATCTATTCATCATCTTTTGATTCCAATGCAGCTTTGAATGTAATTGTTTTCTTCTTTTTCTGATCATCATCCATTCTTTGCTGCATGGCTAGTTCGTGTGTGATGAGAGATCTCATTAATTCATCCATTGATAGAATATTCTAAGTCACTTTTTTAATATAATTCTATTTATTATATAAATTTTTTATTAAATTTATTTAGTGTAAAAAATATTTTTTTATTTTTTTATTTTATATAAAGTATGAGTATTATAAAATATATTTTCATAGTATATTATATTATTTTATTTTTAATATTTTTATATTATATTATATTATATAATAATATATTAATATTATAGTATATAATATAATGTTATACTATATTATATTAATTTATTTTATTTTATTTTGTGATATAATTAAATATAAAATTATACAACATATTATATAATATTATAATATTAATATAATATAAAATAATATAAACTATATATTATATTTTATAATAAAAAATATATTATGTTATATTATATTATATTATATATGAATATATTTATATATAACGTAAAATAATATAATATAGTTATATATTTATATAAAATATATTATTTAATATATGTAAATAATATATTAAATATATTATCTATTTATTATATAAATTTTTATATTAAATTTATTTAGTATAAAAAACAATTTTTTTTTTTTTAATTTTAATATAAAAATATAAAATATTGCTGTATAAAATAATCTGTATGTACCAAACATAATAATGTGCATTACCTATAATCTACATTACTAGCAATCCATATTACTGGTAATTCATATTATCTTTCAAGATTGCTTGGCAATGCACCAAACGCAATCTAGGAGGGATGATAATCTAAATTACAACCTTCTGAATAATCTAGATTACCAAATTATCATTTCCTTCTCCCTTCCTCTTTCTTTCCATATAATATAATATAATATATTTAATATTTTATAATAATATAATATATTTATAACATAATATTTAATATAATATTTAATATATTTAAGTAATATTAAATATATTATTTTTTATATTAAATTTATTTAATATAATTTTTTTTATTTTTTAAAAATAAAAAATAATATATATATTATTTTTTAATATAAAATATAAAAATAATTTTAATAAATGGATAAATATAAAAAATATATTATAAATAAAATATAGATTTAATTTAAGAATATTTCAAAATCTTAATTTTATATTATATAATATTACCTGCATGTATTAAATAAAATAATCTACATTACCTGCAATCAATATTACTGGCAATCCGTATTATTGGTAATCCACGTTATCTTTTAAAATTACCTGATAATACATCTGTTGCCGCCAAGATTATCGTGGCCCGTAGCTTCCGGTGGTGTCGGACCGCTTGCCCTCTTTCGGGGAGCTACTTGTCTCTTGAGACCTGCAATAAACAATTGTTAGAGACTCGGGCCGGGGATCCTGGCGAGGGCGCTTCGATGGTCAAGTTAATGACGATCCGGGAGAACAGGACCTCTTGGTCGAGCCCCTCGTGATGGGCTCCATGCTAGGAGGAGTTAGTACGGTGTAAATGGAGATGAGTACGAGCTGGGAGAGTCTTTGGCTGAGGTGGAGAGATCCTCCTCTGTGGCCTTTTCTCTATTCTTGTTTTCTGCTAGTGATCTTGCCTTATTTTTCTTACCCTCAATGGCTTCTTTTTAACTGAACCTGCTTTGGGATACTCTCCCCTCCCCCCGGAGCGTTTGGCGGGGTACTGTGCCGTGGACGGAACGTCTCTTCTAACATTCGGTGGAGGAAGTCTCCATGCATTCTGACATTCTCTCCAGTCGCCCCATTCCTGGAAACTGGGCAGTGCCTCGATCGGGGGCCACCGCCCTCGGGATTTGTGCCTTCTGGCTGCCCCCTCGCTTCTGGCTGTACGGACGGTTGGTGGAAGGCATGGCGCCCCGGTCAGGGAGCTTCCTTCTCTTCCGGCACGTGTGGTAGCGGCGGGAAGTTATTGCGGTATGGGGGGCACTGCCTCGCGGCCCTCGGGAGGCCCGCCATCGTTTTTGGAGGGGAAACACTGCTTCCTTGGCGGTTGGCGCCCTGGCCGAGGTGGTCACCGAGCTGAACCGCAGAACTCGGCTTCGCTGGGCTCGACTTCGGTCCACGAGACTCGGCGTCGGGAGGCCTGGCTTGGCCAAAGTGGACAGCACGTGGCCCCGGGTTGGAGGGCTCGACCTCAGGGGCGCCCCACGCGTCGGAGGGCTGAGTTCGACCTTGGACCGTGGAGCTCGACTTCGAGGGAGTCGACCTGGGAGATCGCTCAGCCCAGGCCTGGGCGGTCCGATCTCCCGGGATCCGACCTGCGGAGGGCGGCGCTCGATCTCGTTGGGCGGTCTCGGCCACCTGAGGGGGCTCAGCCCGGAGCGCGAGCCCGGGAGGCAGTATCCATCATGGCAGCATACTCCGTCCTGGCAACTGTTAGGTGTTCCACGTCAGCGATCCTGCCACATCAGCATCAAATACAATCTAGTAGATTTTGGTTAAGACGATTATATCATGCATATATTGGAATCATCATAATATTAAAAATATTTAAAATAGTAAAATTTAAAATCATCATAATATTTAAAAAAGTATTTTTAAATTTAAAATAGTAAAAATTATTAATTGATTAATTCTGATCAGAAGTAATTTTTAAATTCAAAATTTTTAATCAAGTTTGAATATAAATGTATATTTTTCCAACAGAAGATGATGTGCTGACTTTTCACTTGATGGTCCAAAATATAAGTGATAAAATGTTTTTAATCAATAATTTCTCGAATAACATGCCATATTATTTTTTTGCATTTTGGGAATGCATTATCCGCCATGCACATGCTCCAAGGTTTGCCCTGATCTAATTGTACCCGGTCCATGCAAACAATTTCTCATTATCGAGGCAAATGGAAAAAAACACTATTACTCTGGCTTGCAAAACTTTTATTAAATAAAAAATCACTCCATCTCCATCATTCTCCATCCTCCTTTGAAGTAATGGGCATGGAAGATAATATGTAAATAATGCGTAATTTTCTGAATGTACTTTGTAATTGTTGTAGCCATTTCTGAGATGCCGATGCAGCCCGCCAAAAAAAAAAAAAAAAAAAAAAAAAGAAAGAAAGAAAAAAGATAATGATGCTAGTTAGCTCTAATGCGTCAGGTTCCCTCCGGATCCTCTGCTTCCATTCTGCATCCGGCTCGCTAGCCTGCTCGAGGAAATCCTGCAAGATAGAAAAATCTTGGATCGGGGATTCCGACGAAGGCACTTCGACGATCAAGTCAGTGGGACGATCGAGGGAAACAGATATCTCCGAGATGGAGAGCTTGGGAAACTATTTGCTTTCAGAGGGTAACAAAGGAAAAGATAATAGCTATACTAGAATGGGGAAATGGAAAAACTCAGAGAAATGGAAGAGTCTTTGCTTCTTCTCCTTTTACTTACTCCTTTTTTCACTTACCTTCACTTGCGGTTTTCTGCGGGTCTTATATTGATGGAAGGCTTTCCAGAGGGTTCCCGCTCTTTCCTTCGGGGGAGGCTTTCCGTTGCCTGCTGGCGCCTCTCTGTCGGGCTGGTTTTGTGCCTGTGCCTCTAGCCATAACGACATGCTGCCACTTTGGTGGAGGCCATCTGGGTGCTGCAGAATATAGGGCCGTAGAGAGACGTCCCTTTCTGGAAGGTCCAGGCGTCCTGTCACGGAAGCTGTCGTCTCCTAGTCATGCAGTCATCGACATGGCAGCATGCCGCAAGGCTGGGGGCCTGGTGCTGTCCGGATCGTGTAGATCGTGTGCACGACGCGTTGTAGAGAGAGGTGCCCGTACCCATGACAGGATATGCGCCATCTCTCGGAGGGTCAGGGTGGTCAGGTACTTCGCTGTCTTTGCTTTGAGCTTTGGCCTTCCCCTTTTTACGGCTTTGGCAGGAAACCATGCCCCTGATAGGAAGGCCTGCTTTGGAGAGGCGGACTCGATCTCGGTCGGGAGCTGACCTCAGACAAGAGGCTCGCCCAATGAGCCCTACCTCGATTGGGAGCTGGCCTCGACAAGGTGATCCTTTCTGGAGGGGCAGACTTGATCTTGACCGGGAGCTGACCTCAGACGGGGGGCTCGTCCAATGAGCTCCGTCTCGACTGTGAGCTGACCTCGGCAAAGTGGTTCCTTCGACTTTTTATCATGCGGCCCTGTCTAGGTGATGGACTTCTTTATCGCCATGATCGTCCGCAGTTTCTACATCAGTGGATATCGCCACTCTAATCCACGTCAGCAGATGCCACCGTATCACTAGTATTAAACAATAATGGAACCATGGATAATTTTTTAGGCCTTTCTGCAGCTGGATTTCTACAACTTCAGCAAATCATATCCCAACAAATTCTAAGTTATGCTGTAATATCCTGCTGACATGGTGCGATAATCTAAGAATATATTGTAATCACTTGGTACATGATGGAATTGCTGAAGTCTCATATAATATTTAGGATGGAAGCTCTGCTAGTTGGTCACTAATTAAGATTGTCGGTTTGAGAGATTTTGGCTTTTAAGATCGGCTACTTCTGATCGCTTTGTCCCAATTTCTAGGTTAGCTCGGAAATCTCGTTTAGAATGTCTAGAGAAATTTCTACTTGCTCACCATATGAATGGTAAGTGGATGATATGACGGTATCACATCATCTTAATCATTAATTGATGATGATGATTGTTGCCGCCCGGATCATCATGGCCCGTAGCTGCTGATGACGTCGAGGATCGCGCGTCCGCCTGCTTGGGATGCCTCCGATGCCTCGGAACCTGCAGCAAACAATATTAGTGACCCGGGCCGGGGATTCCAGTGGGGGCGTTCCGACGGTCAAGTCAGTGACGATCAAGGGGAACAGATCCTCCTGGTCGAGCCTCTCTGGATGAGCTCCATCCTAGGAGGAGTCAGTGTAATGTGTATGAAAGTGAGAGCAGGAGTGAGAGCAAGCTGGGAGAGGTGATGGCCGAGGTGGTGTAGCCCTCCTGTCGGCCTCTCTCCCTTTTTCCTTTTTTCTTTGTGCTTGCTTTTGGTTACCTCCCTTTGGCTTACTCCGGCTGGGTCTTTTACTTTGGCTTGCGTCGGGATCTTCCCATGCTGTCAGGCGTGTGCGACGAGGTATCGTGTCATAGATGGGACACCTCTCCTGTCTAATAGTCGGGGAACCTTCTATACGCCTCTGACATTCCTTCCACTTGCCCCCCTCCTGGATGCCTGGCAGGATCTCGATTGGCGGGCCGTCGCTCTCGAGACCCGCGCTCTCCGGTGGGATCTTTTCTCCGGTCGTACGGCAGGTCGGTGGAGGGTATAGCGCCTTGACATGAGTTTTCCTTTCTTTCTGGTGTGAGTGACAGCCGTGGGCATTAATGGCGGCATGGCAGGTGCTGTCGTATGACCCTCGGAAGGACCACCATTATCCTCGGAGGGGAGGTGTTTCTCTCTTGGCGGCTGGCGCCTTAGTCTGGATTGGAGACCGAGCTGGGAAGATGGGGCCCGCCTTTGGTGGGCTTGCCTCGAGGTAGTTCGGCAGGGCGAGGAGGGCTGAGCTCGACTCTGGATCAGCGGAACTCGGCTTCAAACGAGCTCGGCCAGGAGGAGGTAGGCGGGGCGCCGCCCAGCCCAGGGGACCCAACCTCGGAGGGGCGCCTCGTGGCGGAGGAGACGTGAGCTCGACTCCTGACCACAAGGCCCGAACTCAAGGGGCCCGCCTTGGGCGGGGAACCCGTACTCGGCTCCGACCTAAGCATTCCAGCCCGGTGGGAACCGATATGGCGGAGGACGGAGCTCGGCTTCGGCGGGCGACCATGCTGCTCTAGGAGAGCTCAACCCGGCGAAGGGGCTCATGTTGAAAACCCGACATGGCGTCTTATGGGGACTCCACGTCAGTTTCCCCGTCCCACGTCAGCGATCCAACCACATCATTTGCCCCCCAATCCCGAGGTCCGTTGGCGCGTGGCGCTCGGGGCGAAGGGAGTAATTGTGGTGCTGACATGGAAAGGTGAGGAAATCTGGTACAATAATGATCGATATCGACGGTGCCTCGTTCGGCGATCCCGCGGGCCTGTGCGGGGGTGCCACGCAGCCACATCTAGGGAGCAGTTATGGCGGGCACGGAAGTCAGAGCGACCGCGGTTGGATTGGAGGTGCTGGCCCCGTTGATCGGCGACACGTGGCAAGTCTCTTGGGGAAGCCGTAACGGCACGGTCGGGCGTAGGTTGCCTCGAAGAGAAGGGTAAGTCTTTCGAAACTTACCTTCTTTCAAATCTTTCATGCCCGGCATCGTACAGCGACCTTCTTCTTCTCCAGCCATCGTCGCCCTCCTAGGAACTTAGCAGGTTAGCTCTTTCTCCCTTCTCGCAGCCTAGGGATCGTCGTAGGTTTTCCCTTGTCACCTTCCTCTTTTTCCATGGATCGCTTTGGTCCGAACTTCCGTCCCTCCTACCAAGCCGAGGCCGGACCTTCCCGGCCGAGGACTCCTTCTTCCTCCGACGAGGAGATGGAGGCGGTAAGATATGAATTTAGTAAGAGACCTTTCCATGGCCCGGTAGCCATTATGAAACCTGGGTCTTCTTCTCCACCTCGCTTGGCCCTTCTTCCTGCTCCTCCTCCTGCTCCTATCCCTGAACCCGAACCTTCTCGGTTGACAGGTCCCAGTGGGATTGCTTCGGTGATCACCGCCGAGGATCTTGTGACCATCCGGGATGCTTACAGCGTTCCCGAGTCCATTCATCTTTTCGTTCCTCGCCCGGGGGAGCGGGTCACATCTAGCGATCCTAGACGGATCGCTTTCTATGAGGAGGCCTTCGTCGGGGGTCTCCGATTTCCTGTCCACCCTTTCTTCCTTTCCTTCCTGACCAACTACCAACTTGTCCCAGCCCAGTTGGTCCCCAATGCTATCAGAACGATATTTTGCTTCATCATTCTGTGTCATTTCCACGGGGTCGTCACCCGTTTCTCCCTGTTCAGGACCTTGTTTATCCTGAAACTCCACCCTACCGAGGAAGGGTGGTGGTCCCTTTCTTCTCACCCTCGGGGCATCAGATTCGAGCTCCCCTCTTCCATCAAGGGATAGAAGAGCAGGTACTTCTTCACCTCGATCGAGGGGATCGACTGGGTTTGGAGCGACCCAAATCGGTCTCCAAATAGGAACTCCTCCGTCGAAGCAGCCGACCTCGACCTGTATGAGCTGTTCAGATCGGCTGAGATCCCCTTGCTCGAGGTCTTGCTGTCGGAGCAGAATCTCCGTGAGGCCAGGGTTGGCTCGGCGCAGGAGTCAGGTGAGTTCGACATGGCCACCCCCTTCTCGTTTTCTTCTTCCTTTCTTTTCTTTCTTTTCTTTCTTTTTTTTTTTTTTTTGCCTGGAATTGATCATGTCTTCTCCTGTGCAGGGATGAAATTCTCCATGGATGAGCTGCTCTCATTTTTCGAGGAACGAGAGTAGGCAGCCGAGGCCAACGAGCCCGCTTCGAAGGGGGCTCAGGTCGACGATGGTGCAAGGTCGGTGCAGGCCGAGCCGGATGTACCGGTTCCAGAACGAAGGCGAAAGAGGATGGCTGAGTCCGCCCATGAGCCTTCAGGGCAGTGCGACTTAGTCCCGACGCCCGAGCCCGAGGTGGTCGTCCGTGCCAGGTCGACCGCCGCTGCAGCCAGGGTAGCAGCCTCCACTCCGGAGGTTGTCAACATCGAAGAGGAAGGGGAGCTGAGAGAGACCAGGCCAGCACCCCAGGCACAGCCCAAAGCGGCACCGAGCTCACAATCGGCATTGAAGGCACCTCCTGCCGCCGAGGGTTCTGAGCCAGTGGGAAAGCAGGATAGGGACTACCGCCGAGTCCCCTTCCAATTAGGGCCCAACGTCTCGTTGATGAAGGACTCGAGCCTTGCCTAGCAAATGATGGACTTCTCGGTTCAGTCCTGCGACCGGCGAGAAGAGAGCGGGAGGCTCCTGGGCGATGTCATCAGCTCATCCTTCGCCAATTTGTATGCCGTAAGTCCTTCCTCTCTTGCCTTGATGCCTTTTGTCTTTTCTCAGCATTGTAGCTAACATGCTTCCTTTGATGCAGCAAGGCAGAGAGCTGATCCTCATCAGGAATTACTGCTGTAATTGGGCGAAAAGGGACAAGGAGCGATAGGCGGAGCTCGAGTCCCTGAAGGCTTAGGCTGGTCGGAAAGACGAGGAGACCCGAGAGGCTAACCTGAGGGTTAAGAGCCTCCAGGCCGAGGTCGCCGACGCCACCCGGGCCAAGAAGGAGCTCGAGGGAGAGCTCGAATCAAAGAGGACCCAGCTAAAAGAGCTTCGGGCCGAGGTGGAGGCGACGAGGGATAGAGCCATCTTTGCTGAGAAGAGGGCGGCGGTCGTGGAAAAAAAGGCCGCGGAGGCGGAGGGGAAGGCTACCGCCGCCACCCGCTCCGCTGAAACTACCGAGAAGGGGATGGCGGTGACAATCCGGCAGGTTGAGCACGCCGGGAAGCAGCTGGAGGAAGCGAGGTGCCAGGCGGAGGCCGCAAAGAAGGAGGCTGCCGACGCGGTGGCCGCTTTCAAGGCCTCCCCTAAGTATATAAAAGATTTCAAAGAGGCGGCCACGGACTCCTTTGCGAAGGGATTCGCCTACTGCCGCACCCAGCTACGGGGGATCCTTTCCGAGGAGCGACTGGCCATGCTCCAGGCCCCCGGGAAGAAGGCTCCAGCTCCGAAGGTGGTTGCAGCGGGTCAAGGAACCGCTCCAGCCGGGTCTCCCCCAAAAGTGGTCCTAGAGATGGCTGAGTTGGTGTTGGTGGCGGCGATGACCGGACCAGCACCGAAGGCGGAGATGGCCGAGCCAGTCCCTACAGCGACAGTAGCCAAATCAGCCCCTCTGTCGAGAGCTGCTCAAGAAGGCACCCCGGTGACGGAGATGGAAGAAGGAGAAGTCCTGGCTGCGCACCGCCCAGGGAAGGAGCCGCTTAGTAGGATAGGACTTCTATAATAGTTTTTTTTTTTGAACCGGGTTGCTTTGCCTGTCAGGGCCCGGAAGATAATGTAACATATATTTTTTCTCAATTAATGAAAAATCATTCAGCCGACATGGCTCCTTTCCTTTATTATGGTGTAAATGTCTTTCCTCCTCATCTCTTCTTCCCTTTTTCATTCTCTTTCATTGCAAGGAGGTTGGAGAGAGGAGCTTCGTCATATATAGGCTTGAGACTTCGATGCCGGGGAATGCTGGCTTTGTACTTGAGTGCCTGAGGGCCTCTCATATCTTGAATGCTTTGGAGCTAGGCTCGGGGCTTGGTCATCGGAGGTCGGGCTCATGAAACATCGTCTTGGAGCTGGGCTCGGAGGTGTGCTGGCCGGAGAGCTGGCTCCGGAACTTGATGGCCTGAGAACATGGCTCAGGAGTGGCAGTCTTGGAGCTGGGCTCGGAGACGGGCTAGCCAGAGAGCTTGTCTCCAGGACTTGAATGCGAGGAGCTAGGCTCGAGGCTTGAGTGCCTGGGGGCTGCCCAGGACTTGGTGTCGGAGGACATTTCTTCAGGCTTGGATGCCGAGGAGCTGGGCTCAAGGCGTGCTGGCCGGAGAGCTAGGCTCCGAAACTTGATGGCTTGAGAACATGGATCAGGAGTGGTCGTCTTGGAGTTGGGCTCGGAGATGGGCTAGCTGGAGAGCTTGTCTCTGGGACTTGAATGCTGAGGAGCTAGGCTTGAGGCTTGAGTGCTTGGGGGATGCCCAGGGCTTGGTGTCGGAGGACGTTTCTCCAGGCTTGAATGCCGAGGAGCTAGGCTCGAGGCTTGAGTGCCTGGGCGCTGCCCAGGGCTTGGTGCCGGAGGATGTTTCTCCGGGCTTGAATGCCGAGGAGCTGGGCTCGAGGCTTGAGTGCCTGGGGGCTACCCAGGGCTTGGTGTTGGAGGATGTTTCTCCGGGTTTGAATGCCGAGGAGCTAGGCTCGAGGCTTGAATGCCGAGGAGCTAGGCTTGAGGCTTGAATGCCGAGGAGCTAGGCTCGAGGCTTAAGTGCCTGGGGGCTGCCCAGGGCTTGGTGCCAGAGGGCGTTTCTCCGGGCTTGGATGCCGATGAGCTGGGCTCGAGGTGTGCTGGCCGGAGAGCTAGGCTCTAGAACTTGATGGCCTGAGAACATGGTTCAAGAGTGGCCCTCTTGGAGCTGGGCTCGGAGACAGGCTGGCCGGAGAGCTTATCTCCGGGACTTGAATGCCGAGGAGCTAGGCTCGAGGCCTAAGTGCCTGGGGGCTTCCTAGGGCTTGGTGCTGGATGACGTTTCTCCGGGCTTGAATGCCGAGGAGCTAGGCTCGAGGCTTGAGTGCCTGGGGGCTGCCCAGGGCTTGGTGCCGGAGGGCGTTTCTCCGGGCTTGGATGACGAGGAGCTGGGCTCGAGGCTTAAGTGCCTGGGGGCTGCCCAGGGCTTGGTGCCGGAGGATGTTTCTCTGGGTTTGAATGCCGAGGAGCTAGGCTCGAGGCTTGAGTGCCTGAGGGCTGCCTAGGGCTTGGTGCCGGAGGGCATTTCTCTAGGCTTGGATGCCGAGGAGCTGAGCTCGAGGCTTGAGTGCCTGGGGGCTGCCCAGGGCTTGGTGCCGGAGGATGTTTCTTCGGGCTTGAATGCCGAGGAGCTAGGCTCGAGGCTTGAGTGCCTGGGGGCTGCCCAGGGCTTGGTGCCGGAGGATGTTTCTCCGGGCTTGAATGCCGAGGAGCTGGGCTCGAGGCTTGAGTGCCTGGGGGCAGCCTAGGGCTTGGTTCCGGAGGACATTTCTCCGGGCTTGGGTGCCGAGGAGCTGGGCTCGAGGCTTGAGTGCCTGGGAGCTGCCCAGGGCTTGGTGTCGGAGGGCATTTCTCCGGGCTCAGATGCCGAGGAGCTGGGCTCGAGGACATTGGCATTCCTACAAGGCAAATAAACCGTTGTGCAGAAGAAAGTCTTTATTTCTAATGGAGGAAAAACTTATACTACTGGTAATATCTCCTCAGATTACAAGCATTCCATGTTCGGGGGAATCTGGCACCATCTAGGACCTCAAGATAGTAGGCCCCCTGTGAGAGGGCCTCGGCTACTTTATAAGGGCCTTCCTAGCTCAGCGAGAGCTTGCCGCACTCCCGAGGTTAGGACACTTCTGCCCGGCGCAGCACTAGGTTGCCAGGTCAGAAAATCTTCGGTTTCACCCGCGCATTGTAATATCGGGCGAGCCATTGCTGGTATGCTGCCATCCGAAGCCGAGCGTTGTCCCTCATCTCTTCGAGGAGGTCGAGGTTGAGCAGGAGGTGTGCCGAGTTCTGTGCCTCGTCATACCGTTGCACCCGGAGCATGGGCACACCGAGTTCGATTGGGATCACTGCTTCAGATCCAAAGACGAGGTTGAAAGGTATTTTGCCCATTGCCATTCTGGGCATTGTGTGCTTGGCCCACAGGATGCTTGAAAGTTCTTCTGCCCATCTGCCCTTCGCCTGATCCAACCTGGTGTGGAGTCCTTGAAGGATGGTTCGGTTGGTCACTCGGCTTCTCCATTGGTCTGGGGATGAGCAATCGAGGTGAAACGGTATTGGATCCCGTGCTCGGTATAGAATCCTTCGAACTCCTGGTTGTCAAACTATCACCCGTTGTCGATGATGATGCAATTGGGGAGTCCGAAGTGGCAGATGACAGACTTCCAGAAAAATTACCGAACATTGGCTTCTGTAATCCGAGCTAGCGGCTCCACCTCGACCCACTTGGTGAAGTAGTCGATCGCCACTAGCAGGAACTTCCACTGCCGTGGCGCGGTGGGGAACGGTCCTAGAATGTCCATCCCCCACTGTGCAAAAGGCCAGGGGGATTATAATTGGGAGATCGGTACGGCCGGTAGGCGCTGTACGTGGGAATGGCGTTGGCATTTGTCACACTTCTTGACAAAGTCGGCGGCGTCTTCCCTCATCGTCTCCCAGAAATATTCCTGACAAAGTGCCTTGTAAGCCACAGTCCTCCCTCCTACATGATTCCCACATAGGCCCTCGTATATCTCCCGGAGCACGAAGGCTGCCTCCGTAGGCCTAAGGCACTTCAGGAGTGGGTAGGAATAAGATCTACGGTAGAGGTGGCCGTCCATTAAAACAAAACGAGTGGCCTTCCTTTTGATGAGGCCGGCTTCTTTACGGTCCTCTGGTAGGAAGCCGTCCTGGATGTACTTGATGTACTTGCCATCCAGCTCAGCTCGTGGGCCACTTGTTGCACCTCGTTCGGGCTCTCGTAGCTTGGGCTCTCGAGATACTCAACGTAGGCACGTCCTAGGGATGAGTCCGGTAGGGTTGCGAGCCGTGACAGCGCATCCGTACGAGCATTTTCTTCGCGAGGGATGTGAAAAATGTGGAAGTAACGGAAGCCTGCCATGCTCGAACGAACCTTCTCAGGTACTTCACCATCTGAGGATCTCGGGCCTCGTACTCTCCGGAGACTTGTTCGGAAACCAGTTGGGAGTCGGTGAAGACCTTCAGGCTCTACACGCCCAACTCGCAAGACACCCTTAGGGCCGTGAGTGCTTCGTACTCCGCCGTGTTGTTTGTGGCGGCGAACTTGAAGCGGAGAGCACACTCCATCACCACTTCGTTAGAATTGGTGAGGATGAGGCCCGCCTCGCTTCCGCAGGAGTTGGAGGCACCATCCACGTGGAGGATCCAAGGGTCCTCTTGCAGTCTGGGCTTAGTTTGGCTCTCCGGGACCGGGCGCTCTGGCTCCTCGGGAGGCCCTGTACATTCGACCACAAAGTCGGCTAGGACCTGGGCCTTCTGCGATGACCTTGGCCGGTATGCAATGTCGAACTCGCTCAGCGTCGGGACCATTTAGCCAGTCTTTTGGAGGTCTCAAGGTGGCCTAATATGGTCCTCAGCGGCTGATCGGTGACAACCGCGATGGGATGCGCTTGGAAGTAGGGCCTGAGGCGCTTAGCAGACATGATTAGTGCAAAAATGAGTTTCTCGGAGTGAGTATACCTGATCTCCACATCATGGAGGATTTTGTTGGTGTAGTACACCGACTTCTGGGATCCAACCTGGTATGTGCGGACAAGGACCGAGCTGACGGCCCCTGGTGTGACCGCCAGGTAAAGTAGGAGCTCTTCCCCCTCTTCCGGTCTGGACAGCAGAGGTGGAGAGGTTAGGAACTCCTTCAGCTCTTCAAAGGTCGCCTTGCACTCTTCGGTCCAGGTGAAGTCGTGCATCTTGCACAACGCCTTGAAGAAAGGGAGGCAGCGGTCTGCCGACCTCGAGATGAACTGGCTTAGGGCTGCGACCCTCCCCATCAGACATTGAACTTGCTTCTTGGATGTTGGGTGCTCCATATCAAGGATCGCCTGGACCTTCTTCGGGTTTGCTTCGATGCCTCTCTGGGTGACCATGAAGCCGAGAAATTTTTTGACCGCCACCCCGAAAGTGCACTTCACTAGGTTGAGCTTCATTTGGTGCTTCCGGAGACTGTGAAAGGCTTCGGCGAGGTCGGCGATGTGGTATGAGCTCGGTTTGCTCATAACGAGCATGTCATCCACGTACACTTGCACGTTCCGGCCAATCTGATCTTTGAAGACCTTGTTGACCAAACGTTGGTACGTGGCTCCAGCATTCTTCAGGCCAAAGGGCATCATTCTGTAGCAGTATGTCCCTCGGTCGGTAATAAAGGCAGTGTGCTCCTCATCCCCCGGGTGCATCCGGATCTGGTTGTACCCAGAGAATGCATCCATGAAGGAGAGCAGCCTGTGCCCCGAGGTGGCGTCCACCAACTGATCTATCCTCGGCAAAGGGAAGTTGTCCTTTGGGCATGCCTTATTGAGGTTGGTGTAATCTACACAGATCCTCCACTTACCGTTGTTCTTCTTCACAATCACCACATTCGCCAGCCAGCTTGGATATTGCACCTCTCGGACGAAGTCGGTGGCCAGAAGTTTCTCGACCTCCTCATTGATGGTCGCCTGCCTTTCTGGGGCGAAGCTTCTCTTCTTCTATCGAACCGGTCTGTGCCTCGGATCGACGTTGAGCTTATGGGTGATGACGTCAGGGGGAATACCTGGCATGTTCGCTGCCGTCCAGGCGAACACGTCTGCATTTGCCCCCAAGAATTCCAGCAGTGGAACCTTCTCCTCCTCGGGCAACTGTGCTCTGATCTACACGGTCTTCGTTTGGTCGGCTCTGAGCTGGTAAGGAAGTAGGTGCTCAACTGGGCCTCCCCTGGGGTCCTGGACCCTCTGGTCGAGCTCGTCCACCTTGGGGCCCTCCTCGGGCCTCTAGGCCCCGGGGAGGGTTTGGAAGCAGTGCTGCATCAGTTGGGGCATACCCCTCATTTCTCCCACGCCACAAGGGGTCGGGAATTGTACGAGCAATCTTTTAGTAGAGACAACAGCGTCGAGGAGGTTGAGCCCAGGTCGGCCCAAAATCACGTTATAAAGCGAGGGAAGCCTGACAACCGTGAACGTCATCATGATGGTACACTATCGAGGTGGGGTCCCGGTAGTGACCGGGAGAGTGATTTCTCCCTCCACTCCTACGGAGTCTCCTGTGAAACCAACAAGGGGGGTATGTACAGCTTGAGCTGAGCAGAAGGAATATTCATTCTAGAGAAGGCATCGTAGAAAAGCACATTCGTAGAGCTTCCACTATCTACCATGATGCGTTTTACAGGATGCTTGGCGATCGTCATTTCAACGACCACAACATCATTATTTATATTTCTCTCCCCGTCTTCCCCTCTCCTCATAAAGGGGAGTACAATCTCAGGATGCCCTGCCCCCCGGGTCCTCTTGGAGGCATGCTCGGCTCCCTGGTGTATCATCCCCACTGGCTTCTCGGTAGGGCAATTGTCGACCACCAGAATTGGTGGAAGGGTGATAAACGCCTGAGACTCCGGTTGAGACCTGCCCCCCACATATTTTTCGAGGTAGCCCATCTTGATGAGCTCTTCGATCTCCCACTTGAGGCTGCGACATTCCTCGATGTCATGGCCATGGTCATGGTGGAAATGACAGTACTTTGTCTTGTCATGGATGGATGATGGCCTCAACGGTGGTGGGCGCCTCAGATAGGTCTCGCCCTCGATCTCCATGAGGATCTTCATTCTCGGGGCGAGGAGGGGAGTGAAATTCCCCTCAGGGATGGGAGCGCTTCTTGGCCTTGGTCCAGGTCAGGAGCTCTGAGCTGGCGGTCCCGGCCTCTACGCCCCAGATGCCTCGACGGGTGCCGATCTTTTCAGCGACTGCCCATCGAGCTCCCGTCTTGTACTATCCGCCTTCTCGGCACAGATGTACTTCTGAGCTCGGGAGAGTAGCTTAGAATAAGTCTTCGGGGACTTCTTGTCAAGCGAGTAGGTCAGGCAAGAAGTCCTGAGCCCTCGCTTCAGAGCTAGCATTGCGACTGGCTCCTCCAAATTGTAGATCTCTAGTGCGGTAGCCTTGAAATGAGCCACATAGTCCCGTAGCAGCTCGTGATCTTGTTGCCTGATGGAGGAGAGGCTGTCCGCCTCCCATGGCATCTTCCGACAGGCATCGAAATGAGCCATGAACCTCTGCCCCAGCTGGGTGAAGGAGTTGATACTTTCTGGCTCGAGGCGGGCGAACCATACCCGAACCGCCTTCCGGAGAGTAGTAGGAAAGGCGACGCATAGGAGAGCGTCAGTGGCCCCCTGGACCCTCATGAGGGCCCGGTAACTTTCCAGGTGGTCCAGGGGGTCGGTGGTCCCATCGTAAGGATCCACCTGCGACATGCAGAACTGGCGAGGGATCGACTCTTCTTAAATCTCCTGGGAGAACGGAGGGCGGACGTCATAGCCCGCCGGCTTACTAGTGGAGCCGGGCAAGTTGACGAACCGGTGAGCCAGCTTCGCCAGTTTGTGGTCATGCTCCTCCAGGCGCTTCTCCGCCATGCGCCTGATGGCTTCATCCGTCGACCCCTCCACCGAGAGAGACGGGGAAGGCGACGTGGGTGCATGGTGCCCACGGTGAAGGGCTTTGCCCTTTCTGCCTTGGCGGAGTTTAGATGCCCCCCGGGCAAGGTACAGTGAGCAGCTCTCTTTGTCAGTGGACCCAGCCCGTTGTCACTTCATCAGGGCTTGACGACTATCCCGAGGGTCGGTAACGGCCCGTGGCTGTGAAGGCTTCCCGTGGAAGGAACGCAGGTGTCACGGGGTGCTGCGGTATGTGCCGCGGGGGTCTCCGGCTGCTGATGAGTAGCCAGGGACCGATGCTGGTGCTAGAGCTGGCGCACTGCCGCAGTAAGGGTGTGCATCTACTGAGCATGTGCGGTCAGCTGAACTTCTAGCGGAGGTGGCTGAACCGGGGCGGGTGGCTCCGTCTCCGGATCGTGTGGGTTCTCGTGGGAAGGGGACACTTCCGCACGGTCGGGAGAGGCTCCCCTCGCCCGAGTGGTCACCATCCTCCTAATGAAATATCTGAGCAGGGCCTGAACTGGATCAAGTGTCGTCCCCCTCCCCTTCCTGGCACGCTAATCTGTTACTGCCCGGATCGTCATGGCCCGTAGCTGCTGATGGCATCGAGGATCGCACGTCCGCCTGCTTGGGATGCCTCGAGACTTGCAGCAAACAACGTCAGTGACTCGGGCTGAGAATTCTGGCGAGGGCGATCCGACGGTCAGGTCAGTGACGGTCCAGAGGAACAGATCCTCTTGGTCGAGCCCCTCTGGATGAGCTCCACCCTAGGAGGAGTCAGTGTAATGTGTATGAAAGTGAGAGTAGGAGTGAGAGTAAGCTGGGAGAGGTGACGGTAGAGGTGGTGTAGCCCTCCTGTCTGGCCTCTCTCCCTTTTTCCTTTTTTTTTTGTGCTTGCTTTTGGTTACCTCCCTTTGGCTTACTCCGGCTGGGTCTTTTACTTTGGCTTGCCTCGGGATCTCCCCATGCTGTCAGGCGTGTGCGACGAGGTATCGTGTCGTAGATGGGACACCTCTCCTGTCTAACAGTCGGGGAACCTTCTATACGCCTCTGACATTTCTTCCACTTGCCCCCCTCCTGGATGCTTGGCAGGATCTTGATTGGCGGGCCGTCGCTCTCGAGACCCGCGCTCTCCGGTGGAATCTTTTCTCCGATCGTACGGCAGGTCGGTGGAGGGTATGGCGCCTTGACGTGAGTTTTCCTTTCTTTATGGTGTGAGTGATAGCCATGGGCATTAATAGTGGCATGGCTGGTGCTGTCGTACGACCCTCGGGAGGACCGCCATTGTTCTCGGAGGGGAGGTGTTGCTCTCTTGGCGGATGGCACCTTAGTCTGGATTGGGGACCGAGCTGGGAAGATGGGGCCCGCCTTCGGTGGGCTTGTCTCGAGGTAGTTTGGCAGGGCGGAGGAGGGCCGAGCTCGACTCTAGAACAGCGGAACTTGACTTCAGACGAGCTCGGTCAGGAGGAGGTGGGCGGGGTGCCGCCCAGCCCAGGGGACCCGACCTCGGAGGGGTGCCTCATGGCGGAGGAGACGTGAGCTTGACTCCTGACCACGGGGCCCGAACTCAAGGGGCCTGCCTTGGACGGGAAACCCATACTCGGCTCCGACCTAGGCGTTCCAGCCTGACGGGAACCGACCTGGTGGAGGACGGAGCTCAGCTTCGATGGACGACCGTGCTGCTCCAGGGAGCTCAGCCCGGCGAAGGGGCTCATGTTGAAAACCCGGCGTGGCGTCTGATGGGGACTCCATGTCAGTTTCCTCGTCCCACGTCAGTATTCTAACCACATCAATGATGATAATGATGATGATGATGATGATCATCATCAATGATACATAGAACCGATGATCCAGAAGTGCTGGAGGAGTTATGCAACTCTTTTAATGTTGCTTTAAAATAAGATATCATGCAGGAGATGCCAGACACTTACTTGGATGGCCAAATATTTAACAAATTAAGGATCGCTCATCGTTCTTATATGCAAATATTCTCTTTTTAATTGTAGGGCCATCCTGCCGTAAAGTAGGCTATATATATATATGTTTGATATTGTTCTTTTTTTCATAAGTTTTCTTCTTTAAAATGAATAAAACCCGGTGGCTGCTAGCTTGTACAAGAACACGTGAAGCAACAGAGCTTCATATATTTGATAGGTCTCTTCCTTTGTTGGGTTGGAAGCACACATATAAATGTTCATGAGAAAAAGAGCCCGAGACTGGAAAACAAGCTGTTGTTGGATCCCTCTAAGAATCATATAAAGAGATGACGCAGTGATTTAGCAAGGGAGACATAGCATGCAACCATCTAGGTAAGACAAGGGATAAAGAGATAAATTTCCGGTGTAGCTATTTCTGTAGATCTTCATCTTGTCAGGCTAGTAGAACGGAAATAAAAAGAGAGATTCTGATCTCTCACTCATACTAAGCATCATAGGTTCCAAAAATTTTTTGATTTAATTGAGTCATTTACGGAATCATGTCTCGAATCCATGACCGATTGATAGTGAGGCAAGACTTCTACCAACCGGACCACCATCTTAGTGGTTTGAAGTAGCTTTCAATGGGTGGATATATAGGTTTAATGACCCTTAATAGGTTAATCATGCATGGCTTTGAAGAGTTTGAAAAGGGGTTCCCGTGGACCTACGTGATGCCCTGGGATAACTAGGTACCTCTAGCTAAACTAGTTGGATCATGGCTGGCTCATAATTGCCTTCCCTACCGACGATATCCAAAGTGGGAACTCTCTTTGCTCTCCCCCTCATCAATTTCTTCTTGTTGTTATCTGGCTTGTGAACTCCTATCACCACCCAATGCCATCTCCTTCTGTCCTCTGGCCTTACTTTCCCATGCTTAACACCTGCAATCTTTTGGAGCCATTCGTTGCATTAGCCCTGGAGCCTAATCACTGTTCTCACACGGGCCTCGACCTTGCCACCTTGCTCGATGACTGATGACCAAAGGACCACCACCACCAGCCGAGAGTAAATCGTGTGCTGCTGCTTTTCCTATTGGCCTTTCTGAAGCAATGCTTGTGGCCCCTCGTGCTTGTAACCATGATATGATAACACGTACTGCTCATTGAATTCGGTTGTGAAGCGGTCTGTGGAAAGGAAATGAGAAGTACGTTGCACCATGCACGTTGCATCCGATTCGTTTGTCGTCTTTGTGGGGCAGCGGAGACATGGATATCTTATCATATTTGAATCATGGGTGCGATCTATATATGGGAGAATATCTTGGAAGGTTGTGGTGGGCTCTCCAAATAGTTGATTTTCCATTCATTAATAACGAGCTTCTTAATTTGTAGCTTGTGGCCAAGAATATTGGCCCTTACATGGCACTATTTCATAAGAGACATATGCCATGCATAAAGAGAGAAGAAAATTTGGAAGCGAGCATTGAGGTCTCGCATCATATTATAGTTTTCTTCTTCTTGTTAGGGAGGAAAAATTTCAAAAAGATTGAATAGAGACATCCAATTATAATTAGACATAACTAGCCTAAGAAATTTATGTTACTATGAGCATGATGTCAGAGCCTCAGATGAGTCATATATATATATATATATATATATATATAGACATATGCCATGCATAAAGAGAGAAAAATTTGGAACCAAGTGTTGAGGTCTCACGTCATATTATTGTTTTCTTCTTCTTGTTAGGGAGGAAAAACTTCAAAAAGATTGAATAGGGACATCCAATTATAATTGGACTTAACTAGCCTATTACCAGGAGCATGATGTCAGAGTCTCAGATGAGCCATATATATATATATATATATATATATATATATATATGGAATGATATACTACGTTACTATACACAATGTTATATGCATTACATGTTGTATGCACTCAATTCTAAATATAATGCTAAGGGTGGAAGTGTGGATTGATTTGGATAGATGTTTATGTATCCAAAACTTAATATAGTCCACAGAACTAGTTTACACTTAATGTGGTGCATTGATCAGAAGTAGTTGTTGCATAGATAGACAACCCAAAAGACCAGAAGTGGTTGTTACATAGATAGACAACCCAAAAGATATGAATTGATATTTTCAAAAATAAAAATAAGTATATGCTCACTTTAAAGTGTACAAAATGTATATGCAGAGAAAATAGTGAATAAAAATTATGAGTATGCATATATAAATGAGAGCAAAATAGAAATAAATATAAATTTTTATAGTGGTTCGATGTTAAATTTAGCATCTATGTCCACTCTTCAAGCACTTACTTAAAAATTCTACTATAATCTCTCCAAGATTATAGCATGATTATTTTACTCGAGTTGATAATCAAATCCAGTTATTTATCAGTAAATATTATCCAAAACTATTCTCCTCAAGCTATTTCTAGACTTGAACAAAGATACAATCCGATTTAATACTTGGACAGGTCTTTTTCCTCAAGTTTCAATCCCAATTCAAACTTTTTTTTATAAAAATTAGGTAAATATCAAAAAACACAATAAAGAGCTCTTAAAAAGTAAATAAAAAAGTCATTGAAGCTCAAAAGAATGTCGTTGAGGAAGTTTGTCAATTAATATTTTCTTCTTCTTAGAAACATCTGAAATATGAAGAGTTTAGTAAATGAAAAGTAAATACATTTTCTTGGATGAACACTCAAAGTATTAGATTTTATCTTTATTTTCCTTCTTCTCTATATTTTTCAATATATTTAGTATGCATTTAAGGCTCTTAAAAGTAAAAAAATAAAATTTTACATGTTAGAAGGCTAGAACTAGTCATCGGGAAGTTTCAACAACTTTTACAAAACTAGCTGTTAGAGATGTCAAACATAGTGGACTCGACTCCGATCAATATGGGTTACTTCCAAGTTGACTGGAGATGGACTCGAACTACCTTAGGATCAATTTAGATTCAATATATTTTGGCACCTCTTTATCTTGTATGAGAGAGTCTACTTGGCTGACTTAAGATCAACTCGAAGTTAACTAAGGATCGATTCATCGTTTGAGGGAGTCGACTTGAAAATCAGGCTAAAAAATATAGCTTTATATCTTGTCTTGAGCGAGTCAACTCGTAGAAAACTTGGGGTCAACTTGTAGTCCTATGTCACTTAATATCTTGCATGCCGAAGTTGTCTCTTTGAATTTTGGGTTCGACCCTTGGCTTTAACTATCACTTTTCTTACAATGTAGCTTCTCAAACTTGATTTCCATGGCCTCAAACTTTGGCAATTGCTTTATTATTTTTGTATTAATTTTAGCTTCCTAAAACTTTCTCAATGTATACTTCAATAAACTATTAGTTCTATCATATACTCAAATATTTTGTATTCATTAAAATCATTCCTTGGATCAATAACCTCTTTCTTTTAGATGATAACAAAACTTTGAGTATAAATAAGAATGATCCTTAATGCAAGTTGATATGGCAGGATCGCTGACGTGGAGGAACCGGCAGGCGCGACGTCAAGAGAAGATGCCATGTCGACTCTCCGGCTCGGATCCCACTATCGAGCTGAGCTGAGCTCCCTCAGGACGGCAAGTCGAGCTCAGTCCTTCGCCAGGTCGAGCTCATGAGCTCGACGCCTAGGTCGGAGCCGCTTTCTGTCCTCCAAAGTGAGACCCTCGGAGGTTAGTGCCCTGCGGTCGAGGTCGAGCCAAAAGCTCACCCGTCGATGTGGAGCCTCTCCAAGCGCGCGCCCTCTGGACCGGGTCTGTTTTTCGCCTTCCAGAGCGAGACCCTCGGAGATTAGTGCCCTGCGGTCGAGATCGAGCCAAGAGCTCACCCGCCGATGTGGAGCCTCTCCGAGCGCGCGCCCTTTGGACCGGGTCCATCTTCCGCCCTCCAGAGCGAGACCCTCGGAGGTTAGTGCCCTGCGGTCGAGGTCGAGCCAAGAGCTCACCCGTCGATGTAGAGCCTCTCCGAGCGCACGCCCTCTGGACCGGGTCCGTCTTCCGCACTCCAGAGAGAGACCCTCAGAGGTTAGTACCCTACGGTCGAGGTCGAGCCAAGAGCTCACCCGTCGATGTGGAGCCTCTCTGAGCGCGCGCCCTCTGGACCGGGTCCATCTTCCGCCCTCCGGAGTGAGACCCTCGGAGGTTAGTGCCCTGCGGTCGAGGTCGAGCCAAGAGCTCACCCGCTGATGTGGAGCCTCTCCGAGCGCGCGCCCTCCGGACCTGGCCCGCACTTCGCCCTCCTCCACCTAGGCATCCCCGCGAGCTCAGAGCGCCTAGGATGGAGTGAGCCTTGCCGTCCCAGCTCAGCCTCAGCCCGGACGAAGTCCTCACCAGTCGAGGATACCGGTGAGCCGCCCGAGGGCCGTACCGGAGCGCCTCCCAGGCCGTACTGACTGTCTGAAACCGCCAATTACACCAGAAAGGCAGGCAGCATGTTGATCGAGATGCTACATTCTTCACCAACTACTCAAATCACCCAAGAAAGAAGGCCAACCGGGAGATTCAAACCCCACGGGCGGTGGCCCACCATTCGAGGCACCCCCAAATTTTTCGGAATGAGGCAACCAAGAAGAGTGTCGGAGTGCCTGACAACGCACCTTATCATGAATCAGGAAAGGCTCCCTGGGACACCACCGCATACGCCTGACAGCTCGGCAGGGATCCCGAGACAAGTACCGAACGGTAACCAAGTTCACAGCAAACCCGGAGGTAACATGACAACTCCAAGAATCCAAAAGAAATCCAAGAGAAAAGAAGAGGAAAAAAAAGAGGCAACCCCTACCAAGAGGAGGGGGAGGGCACCACTATCACCACCACAAGCACAAGCGCAAGCCCGACCAAGAGGGCAAAGCATTGCTACCACCACCGATGAAGGGAAACAAGGGGTACAAGGAGAGGCGAAGGAACAGAGCATCACTCTGTCCCCGCTATCACTCTCCCCCTGCAATATTTATACCTTCATGCACATCTTTTACTCCTCCTATTACGGAGTCCATCAAGAGGGGCCCGACCAGGAGGATTTGTTCCCTTGGATCATCACTGACTTGATCGTCAGAGTGCCCCCACCGAAAATCTCGGCCCGAGTCTCTAATCGCTGTCTCGCAGGCTCAGGAGCAAGGGACTGCTAGGCGGCGAGGCGACTGTGCACGGAGCGGAGGTCCGGGAACCGGGAACGACGAGCGATAGGAGGAGCGCACTCCGGTGCCGGCAGCAGCTACGGGCCACGACGATCTTGGTGGCAACAGATTGGCACGCCGGAAGGTAGGAAGACGGGCATGACTAAGTCCTTCATCACTCCCCAGGCCAACACACCATAGAAGAGCGGTGACGACACAAGCTAGAAAGATCAATAGATTGGCGATCTTCTCTAGGCCTCTCCAGTACGTCACTCCCTCCGTCCCCTTTGACGGGGAATCTGCTGATGAAACCATTAGGCACGCAGCGAAAGCACGCCTGGAGAGGCATGAGCGCAGGCCGGCGCAGTTTCCCCGCCAATCCATCAACATGCGAGGCTCAACTATCGAGCCTTCGGACTACAACGTCTGCCACCAGTGGAGCCCTTCACTGGCCACAGTGAGGCGGAGTGTCATCGCCTCCACCGCGATCATGACCACGATATTGAAAGATGCCACGATCACGTGCAGGAGATCGAGAAGCTTATCGAGAAGACCCACCTCCAAAGGTTTGCGAGGGGCAGACCTCAAGCAGGGGCCCCAAGCGCTCGTCATTCTCCCGTCAGTTTCGACCATCGACGCTCACCCCACCGCGAAACTGATGGGAACGATTGCCTGAGGAACTGCGCATGCGCCTGAGAAGACTCGGGGGGCAGGACATCCCGAGGCTGATCCCCCTGCCATGAGGGGAGGAGAAGGCGAGCGAAGATACCACGGTCGTCGGGATGGCGATCATCAACCACCACAGGAAGGCCCCCACGAGGCGGCCTAAGTTCCACCCTGAGGGGTCCATTACCTCGAAGCGTTTGATGGCGTCAGGCTCCCCCGAGGGAGGTGGGCCTGCAACCTACAAAGACACCCCCAGTAAGGTAAGTTCCCTACCAACGATCGTGATAACGATTTTTCCCCTTACACGGGTATCCGCATGTTTTGTAGGAAAGGACCAACTCCAAGCATCCCCGAGCCCAGCTCCAGGACGTAGAAGGATATTCGAGCCACGTAGCCTCCAACTCCAAGCATCCCCGAGCCCAGCTCCAGGACGTAGAAGGATATTCGAGCCACGTAGCTCTCCGACTCCAAGCATCCCCGAGCCCAGCTCCAGGACGTAGAGGGATATTCGAGTCACGTAGCTCTCCGACTCCAAGCGTCCCCGAGCCCAGCTCCAGGACGTAGAAGGATATTCGAGCCATGTAGCTCTCCAACACTAAGCATCCCCGAGCCTAGCTCCAGGACGTAGAAGGATATTCGAGCCACGTAGCTCTCCAACTCCAAGCATCTCCGAGCCCAACTCTAGGACGTATAGGGATATTCAAGCCACGTAGCTCTCCAACTCCAAGCATCTCCGAGCCCAGCTCCAGGACGTAGAAGGATCTTCAAGCCACGTAGCTCTCCAATTCCAAGTGTCCCCGAACCCAGCTCCAGGATGCCAACCCAAGACCGGAGCTCAGATCTCCGATCAAGGAATTATCGAGCTAAGCAGCTCTCCATCTCAAACATCTCCAAGCCTAGCTCTGGGATGCCAAGAGATCATGGGGCCACGTAGCTCCCATCAATGCCTCGAGCCTAGCTCCAAGGCACCAAAGACCCGAGCCAAGACCTCAAGCAACCCCTTGGGCCCGAGCCTAGCTCCACGTCCAGGAAGGCCTCTAGCCTAGCTCCCAGGCAATCAAGACCGGTAACCCCCTTCTCTGATCTCCCCACTCGAAAAGAAGACGAGAGGGGAAGGAAAGAAAGAGAACAAAGTGGGGGTACAACCAGCATCCTCTCCTCTGATCTCCCCACTCTAAAAAAAAAAAATGAAACAACAAAAAAAAAAAAAAAAAAAAGAGAGAGAAGGAGAGTGGGGAAGGAAAGAAAGAGAGAACAAAAAGAAAATACAGCATCGTCGAAGCTACCACTTTAAGCATCTCTTAGCAATCATCGTCCCGAGCCCAGCTCCAGGATGCCTTCTCAAGACCGGAGCTTAGATCCCGGCCAAGAGAACTTCGAGCCAAGCAGCTCTCGGCAATCATCGTCCCCGAGCCCAGCTCCAGGACACCTTCTCAATACCGGAGCTCAGATCTCCGGCCAAGAGAACTTCGAGCCAAGCAGCTCTCGGCAATCATCATCCCCGAGCCCAGCTCCAGGACACCTTCTCAAGACCGGAGCTTAGATCTCCGGCCAAGAGAACTTTGAGCCAAGCAGCTCTCGGCAATCATCGTCCCCGAGCCCAGCTTCAGGACACCTTTTCAAGACCGGAGCTCAGATCTCCGGCCAAGAGAACTTCGAGCCAAGCAGCTCTCAGTAATCATTATTCCCGAGCCCAGCTCCAGGACACCTTCTCAAGACCGGAGCTCAGATCTCCGGCCAAGAGAACTTTGAGCCAAGCAGCTCTCAGCAATTATCATCCCCGAGCCTAGCTCCAGGACACCTTCTCAAGATCGGAGCTCAGATCTCCGGCCAAGAGAACTTCAAGCTAAGCAGCTCTTAGTAACCATCGTCCCCGAGCCCAGCTCAAGGATACTTTCTCAAGATCGAAGCTCAGATCTCTGGCCAAGAGAACTTCGAGCCAAGCAGCTCTTAGCAACCATCGTCCCCGAGCCCAGCTCCAGGACACCTTCTCAAGACTGGAGCTCAGATCTCCGGCCAAGAGAACTTCGAGCCAAGCAGCTCTCAGCAACCATCGTCCCCGAGCCTAGCTTCAGGATGCCAACCCGAGACCGGGGCTCAGACATCCGGCCAAAGGACCTTCGGGCCGCATGGCCCTCAGTCAACAGCACCTCCGAGCCCAGCGACCCTCAAGTGTCATGACTTAACCTCAAGCAAGGTGAAACCCTTCTTCCTGAGCTCTCCATATGAAAAAGAAAAGAAAGAGAAGGGAAGAACCAAGCAAAGAAGGCGGATGATAAAGCAACTCAAGTTTCATTAGTTAAGCCCAAATTACAAGTGTCTTCTGGGCCCCCAACATGCTGGGTGACCCCGAACAAGTACAAGAAATAAAAAGTACAAAGCGAAGCAAGGAAGAAAAGGGTCACTCCATGCCGGCTGGCTTCGCTACCAGATCCTGAGGCCAAGAGCTCCCGCCCTCAGAAGTCTTCGACTGAGCTGCACTAGCTGCAGAAGGGCCACCCTCAGCCGGTGTCTGAGGCTCTGAGCCTGCACCTCCGGTGATGACCTCCTCATCAGCCTCCTCCTCCGTGGCTGAAGGGTACTCTAGGCAGCCACGGTCCTTGTCAAGAACAAGCGCCTCGACTCGGCCGTGCAGGTACATGAAACCCTTGTAAAATGAGTCCAACGCCATCTGCTGGATGTCAGCGACGAACTTCTCTGAAGTCTTAAAGTTGGTGACGGCATTCTCAGCGCTCTTCTTGGCCTCGGCGGCCACCCTCTTCGACTCGGTGGCCTCCAGCCTGGCTGCCTCCGCCTAGTTGGTTGCCATCTCTGCCGCCTTCTCAACAGCGGCAAGTTTCTCCTTCACGGCCGCCAGTTCCGCCTGGGCAGCTCGGGCGATCTCCTTGTGCCGGTCGGCCTCGGCACAGTACCAATTCAATTTCTTCTCGACGATGGAGAGGTCGTCGATCGCCTTCTTTGAGCGGCTCCGCTCTAGATCGCGAGTCGTCAAGAGCCCTTTCGCTCGTCCCTCAGCATCGACGAGCCCTCTTTCGAGGTCCTTGATCTTCGCCTCGAGGACCCCGTTTGCCCCGACCTTCTCCTTTAGGTCGGCCTTCAAAGATTCGATCTCGGCAGCCTGTTGCTGTTCTAGACGGTCCCCGCTCTGGAAGTGGCCCCTGATGTAGAGGGCCTCAGCACCAATCTGCACCATAAAAAAAAAAAAAGAAAGAAAAAAGAGAAGAGGTCAGAAAAAAAAAGAAAGAAAAAGATGAATGAATGAAAATGAAATGAAAAATAAATGAAGGAAGTGAAAGAGCTCACCGAATACAACTGAGAAAAGAAGATCTTGAAGACATCGGCCACCTGCATCCCGGCCATCTCTTGCTAGTCGCATGCCTGGATGGAGAAGTCCATCAAGCATTCGGCAAGCTCGGGGCTCCGGAGGATCGAGTTCTCCGACCCTATCCTGAAGGGGAGATGGCAACGCGCCTCCTCCCTCCGGCTCTCTCCATGAGCGGGCGGTCTTGCACCACTGACCAAAAGGCCCCGGGCGGCAGGCTGGGAGGCCGGTGCCGGCGCAGGTGGCACCTCTGTCGTGGCCTTGGATGTGGTTCGGGTCTCCTCACCTCTGCCATCGGTGGCCGGCGGATTCGAAGGATGGCAGGGTGCAGCAGCAGCAGCGGCATCCCTCGTCCGGACTACCACCTCGGGCTCTACAGTGGGGGCCTGCTGGGCGGGCCTCGGTGCTGCTGGAGCTGCCCTCTCCACCGGCACAGGAGCAGCACGGGTCGTCTCTGAGCTCGGGCCAGCAGTGGCGGTCGAGCTTAGACCGATCACCACCGTGGGGACGGCCGCAGAAGCGCTCTTACCCCGGGCTCGCCTGGAAGCGGGCTCCCCGGCCAGCCCGGTCGGCGGCCTCTTCTTGGTAATGGCCAAAAGATCATTCTCGGAGAAGATCATACCTGCATGCAAATTACACAGCGGTCAGAACCTGTGGGAAACAACACAAGAAGTACGAGAAAGAAGGAAAAGAAAAAGGTCAGGTCGAACTCACCCGACCCATTCGTTGGGTCGATCCCGGAGTCGGCGAGGTTCTGCTCAGACAACAGTACCTCGAGAGGAGGAATCTGCATGGTGCAGAACTGCTCGTAATCATCTTGGTCAGCCGCATCGACCGCAGAATTTCGATTGGGAGACTTGTCCTGATCGCTCCAGTCCCAGTCAACCCCCTCGACCTCGATAAAGAAAAACTTACTCTTCCATCCCTTGACGGAAGAGGGGAGCTCAAACTTAATGCCTTTCGGGTAAGAAGACAAAGACCACCACCCATCCTCGGTTGGGTGGTGCTTCAGGGCAAAGAAAGCCCTGAACAAAGAGAATCGCGCCACGAACCCGTGAAGATGGCAAAGCACGATGAAGGAAAAAATGACCCTAATAGTGTTTGGCACCAGCTGCACTGGGACCAAACGATAATTGTCTAAGACTGGCAGAAAGAACGGATGGAAGGAAAGCGGAGACCTCCGGAGAAGGTCCCCTCATAGAAGGCAAGATGGCCCGGGCCACTCGAAGTGACCCGTTCCCCCGAACGAGGGATTGTAAGCCGGACAGAAGACGGGATGCCATAGACATTCCGGACAGTCCTGAGTTCTCCGACGATGATCGTTGAGGCGACCCCACCAGGACCTGCAGGCCGAACAGACTTGGAAGTAAGAGCAGAAGAAGGAGGAGGCAAAGAAGGGCCAGATCCCGGTTTCCTGATGAGAACCGAACCAGGTGGATGCCTTCTACTGAGCTCAAAGCGAGCTATGTCTTCCTCCCCACCGGAGGAAGAAGAGGAGGACGCCGGCCTTCGCTCGGAAGGATCGGCCTCGCCCTGATCGGTAGAGGGGCGGAAGCCTGGACCAAAATGAGACATCCTCAAGGACAAAGAAAAGGATGAACTCAAAGCAGAAGACCGGAAAGGAGACTGCAGACCCCGGGAAAGAACCTTGTTTTAGTGGGGGAAGGAGGAAGAAGAAGCTGACCTGTTACCTCAGAAAGACTCAGGGTGATTGGAAGGAAGAAGAAGCTTGGGCGTGGCGGTAGCAGGCATGGAGAATTCAAAAAGAATGGATGGTTCGGGCAAGGCCATCCTTTCATTTCGAAGTGACCCAAGGGATTCGTACCGATTCAACTGCTCCACCAACGGATCTGTGCCACGTGCCACCCATCGGTGAGAATGGCATCCCGGCCGCTCTGCATTTTGCGCCAGCACTAACTGCTCATCGGACGTGGCCACATGGCATCCCCGCATTGGCCCGCCGGGTCGGTCCCCGAAGCACCAGCAATCATGGCCATCATCATGCCAGATTTTTGCCTTTCCACGTCAGCACCGCAATTACTTCCTTCGACCCGAGTGCCACGGACCAAGTCTCGGGAGTGGAGGGCAAATGATATGGCAGGATTGCTGACATGGAGGAACCGGCAGGCACGATGTCAAGAGAAGACGCCACGTCGACTCTCCAGCTTGGATCCCACTATCGAGTTGAGCTGAGCTCCCTCAGGATGGCAAGTCGAGCTCAGTCCTCCGCCAGGTCGAGCTCATGAGCTCGACGCCTAGGTCGGAGCCGCCTTCTGCCCTCCAGAGCGAAACCCTCGGAGATTAGTGCCCTGCGATCGAGGTCAAGCCAAGAGCAAACCCGCCGATGTGGAGCCTCTCCGAGCGCGCGCCCTCTGGACCGGGTCCATCTTTCGCCCTCCGGAGTGAGACCCTCGGAGGTTAGTGCCCTGCGGTCGAGGTCGAGCCAAGAGCTCACCCGCCAAGAGGAGGGGGAGGGCACCACCATCACCATCACAAGCACAAGCGCAAGCCCAACCAAGAGGGCAAAGCATCGCTACCACCACCGATGAAGGGAAACAAGGGATACAAGGAGAGGCCGAGGAACAGAGCATCCCTCTGTCCCTGCTATCACTCTCCCCCTGTAACGTTTACACCTTCATGCATATCTTTTACTTCTCCTAGTACGGAGTCCATCAAGAGGGGCCCGACTAGGAGGATCTGTTTTCCTGGATCGTCATTGACTTGATCGTTGGAGTGCCCCCGCCGGAAACCCTGGCCCAGGTCTCTAACCGCTGTCTCGCAGGCTCAGGAGCGGGGGACCGCCAGGCGGCGAGGCGACTGCGCACGGAGCGGAGGTCCGGGAACTGGAAACGGCGGGCGGCAGGAGGAGCGCACTCCAGCGCCGGCAGCAGCTACGGGCCACGACGATCTTGGTGGCAACACAAGCAACTTGAGTGTATCTATCATAGCAGTATGTTTAAAACATGATTATAGGTTATAAATTTGTTTTTGTCAAAGTATTAAAGCAATGCAAAATTGAGTGTTTTAAATTATTTTAACTCAGTTTCTAGAATGTATCACAAAGTGTTAAAGCAAGGTTGTAGGTTCAAAATATAATTAGACAATCAAGTACATGATTTGTCTTGTTTAATGTGAATGTAAGCATGATTTTAAGTAGGTATCAAAAGAGGTCAAGATAGCTATCAGGGCAAAAGAACAAATATATATATATATATATATATATATATATATATAATTGTCATAACAGGATTTTTCTTGATAGGGGCTTATACTTAACCAATTTATGTGATCTTACTCTCCTTTTTTGTCATCATGCAAAAAATAATGAAGTAACATAAGACAAAAAGCAATGAAAGCATGATCGACTTTGAGCTGAAATATAATCTTTCCATTCTATGAGTATGTATTTATAAGTACGCATCATACAAAATGAATATACTATTTACAAAAAAAAAAGATTAAGATAGTATACCAGGATACATATGTAAGACTATCCGGATAACAAAGAGAAGTACAAGGACAAGCATCCACAAGCATACATCATAATCCTCATCTAAGGGCAAGTCTATGGTGGCAAAGATACTAGCCCTAGAGGATGACACTCCTCCTCCTACTCCTGGTCTTGCTGGAGGGACCAAGTGCATGAGTAGGGAACCCTATATCTGACCTAGTATAATCTTAAATGGAGGTCTAGGAGTGGGTTGACTAGGATAGGTGGGCTAGTTTTGTTGTAAAGAAGATCTAGTAGGTGAAGCATGTGCCCAGTCTCTAGCTCCAACTATTACATGTGGTGAGTATCTCTAGCTATGCCACTAGTCATCCCATAGCATTCAAGAGAAAGGTGATGTTAGATTACGGTAAGGTGCTCAGATCTCTGATTGGATTTGAGTGACTTTGATCTCGATCTTCCCCCTCAACCTGGTAGCCTCCCAAGCAAGGTCAGATAGGTTTGCAAGCTCATCGCTCCTTGTCTGTTACTCCAAGCCCACTATCCAGTCAAAGAGTCTAAAGAGCTCCATCCTCTCAACTCTATCTGAATCATAGAGGAGATCTCAATGGTATCCAGTGATGCTACCTTTGCTTAATTGGCTCTTAGTCTGCCAATATTAACTCTGCCAACCTCTTTGCATCTGATCATCATCAAGGCTAAAAGAGGTGGTCTATGTATGCTATGGTGCTGGTGGTGGTGGAGGTACTGAAGATGTTGGTATTGGTCATGGTGGAGTTAGTAGCACTGCTGGTGGTGGTGAAGGCTCAGTCTCAGTGTTGTGCTGAGATGTACTCGATCGACCGATGCTGGAGACTCAGTCTCAGTGTCATCCTGAGATGTACTCGATCTGACCTCAACACCATCTTTTTATTGCTCATTCTTAGAGCTACTTTGTACCAATCAACCATTCAACTTCTGGCACCCCATCTGATGGAGGGACTAGTCATAGTAAGTCTTCGATTGCATGAGGGCCCTGGATGTCTTGCCCTATAATGTGACTCCAAACTTCCTGAAGATCAAGGTCAAGATGATACCATAAGGCAAACATGCTTTTAACTGGCTAGTTGCCTCCCTGATCTACTACATCATTAGAGCTGGAGGTTCAAGGGAATGCCCTAAATCATATGGGACATCACCATAATGTCATGTTTAAACATAAGATCAAATATTCCTATCTCAAAAAGAAAATGCAGCTTACGATGTGGTAGAGTAAGCGCATCTCTACTAAAAGCTAGTTGGCTGACGCCTCCTCAGCACATCCACCTCCTTTCTCTCTAAGATACTTTGAAAGCCAATCAATTTGTCAGCTAATTTGGTTGAACTCCTCTTCTCTCTCTACATCTAAAGAATCTTAGCCAATCGCTACTCATTGAGCATGATCAAAGTGCCCTTGATCATGGTCCCAATGCAACCAATGCCCAATTAATTTGATGTTGCCGAAGAATTCTTGAACAAGGTTCAAGTACATCAAAAGGTCCAAACTACAAAAACACTTCCATCTATGCTCTCTAATCCATTGCCTTATCGTGAATTACTTACTCTAAAAAAAATAGAAGTCAATCTTCCTATCCATGGTGACCACACTCATGGATAAGAGAGACATAGATGGCTGAGGTGGGGAGGGACTCCTCTCAGTCCTCTATGGAGCAGGGGCTTCATTCCAGGCCTTTGTCCTCTATTCCATGTGTTCTAGGACTTGAGTGCTCTTCAACCAGTATGCTAGTTGCTTCCTAGCTAGGAGCCACAGAAACAAGAATCAATGAACTTGGAAGGTAAATCGAGGAATGGAGTGTTCAAAAAAAGCAGGTGAAAGAGTTGGAGGGAGTCTAAGATAAATAGTAAAGGGAATATGGAGAATAGACTCGAGATGACTCGATTTTTAAAGGGTGATCCCAATGTAGGGGTCGATTCGAACATGCCTCTCAAGTTGACTCCTATAGGTACACAAACTATGAGTTGACTGACATTGACTATAAGTCGAGTCCTATTTGAAACCTTGAGATGACTCGAAGGAAAGAATTTGAAAGAAGTTCAATTAAAAGTTAGTCAATTGAGGAACAAGTCAAAGGTAAATCAAAAAATTTAAGAAAAACTGGTAAAGGATTTTCCAGTTGAAAGGGTCATATACCCCTAACTCT
Organism: Areca catechu; assembly: GCA_021397845.1. NCBI lineage: Eukaryota > Viridiplantae > Streptophyta > Magnoliopsida > Arecales > Arecaceae > Areca > Areca catechu. The sequence continues at coordinate 204,421,403 of CM038051.1, read as the reverse complement.
CTTTTTATTGTGCTACATCTATTTTCACTTAAGAGCTTGGTAAAAATATCTACTAATTATCCATCGATACATATAAAATCAAGCAATACATCATTATATTGAATATGATCTATTATAAAATATTATTTTATTTTATTATGTTTAGTTTTTAAATGTTGAATTGAGTTTTTAGTCAGGTTAATTGTATATGTATTATCATATCTAATTAAGATTTTATTAAGTTTGATGCCATAATCTTTAAGATATTACTTAATCCATAAGATTTGAATAAATAACTTTTAGCTACATATATTTGACTCAGTTGTAGATAATGCTATCAAATTTTATTTTTACTAAATTAGGAGATTAAGTTAACTCTAAAAAATTGACAAGTTTCACTAGTACTTTTTTATTTTTTTATAATCAATAAAATAAGCATCAAATAATCAATTAAATCAAAAAAAGATAGTCTAGAGTACTATAACCCTACATTACATCAATTAAGTATCCAAGGATTTTTTTAATAGTAATTAAGTCAGATTTATTATGCTTGGCTTGAAATATTGCACACATATAAATACTAAATATTATCTCAAGTCTACTAGTAGCGAGATAAAGTAAAGATCTAATAATAGCTCGATAAAACTTGAGATCAATATTCTTACCATGCTCATCTTTGTCAAGTTTACATGAAGGGCTCATCAAGGTTTGGCATTCTCTATTCCAAAGTTTTTTAGTATTTACTTGATGCATTTACTTTGGTTGATGAAGATCTCCTCATTGGTCGACTTAATTTGGAGTCCGAAAAAGAAGTTTAGTGCTCCCATCAGACTCATCTCAAGCTCTTCTTGCATTAGTTTAGCAAAGTCTTGATAAAGAGTTTCATTAGTAATACCAAAATAATGTCATCTATATAAATTTGCACAACTAACAAATTATTGTTCCTTTTTCTTAAAAATAGGATTGTATCTACATTTTTTCTAGTAAACTCATTGTCAAGCAAAAATTTACTTAATCTTCATACTATGCATGTGAAGCTTGTTTCAAACCATACAATGCTTTGTTTAATTTGTAAACATGATTTGAAAATGTATGATTTTAAATCTAGGTGGTTGTTCAACATACATTTCTTCAACCATGTAATCATTTAAGAAAGTACATTTATTATCTATTTGATATAGTTTAAAATATATGAAATAGGCAAAAGTAAGCAATAATCTAATAACTTTTAATTTAGCTACAAGAGAAAAAGTTTCATCAAAATTAATTTCTTCTTCTAAATTATAAATGTTGTGGTGGGTGGAAGGGCATCATTAGTTTTACATGTTGTGAGTTAAGGGCGACTCTCGTTTATATAGGAAGGGATCACTTTTCCTACGTGAGATATCTTTTAGATTAGAATTCAAAGGGCAAAAGCATGGGGCCCATGATTAAAGCAAGCAATTTCTCACATGCAGAGCCATGAGTCCTTGACCACAATATTGATGGTTCATGCAGGTCACAAACCTATAACTATGATAAATTTCTGACTGTGATGTATCTCTCGTCCATACACAAACTCCTTGGAAGCTATGGTGATAATAAGGAGGATACCTCCCGTCCATACACAAACTCTTCCTTGATTAGAATTATGTTGTGATGGGTGGGGGAGGGTATCATTAGTTCCATATTGATGGCGCATCAAGGAGGACTCTAGCTTGTATAAAAGAGACCATCCTTTTAGCATGAGATGCATTTTGGATTAAAATCTAGAGGACAAAGTTCATGAGACCCATGGGCTAGAGTGAACAATTTCTCACATGTCAAGCCATGAGCCCTTGGCCACAACAATAATATTTAGCTACAAGTTTTGCTTTACTTTTTATGACTATTTAACTTTTATCTAATTTATTTCTATATATGCATTTAGTCTTGATTATTGGATGATCATAGGTCTATTTGTTAATGTTCAAATCTTATTTCTTTCAAATAAATTAAGTTCTTATTATATAACATTTATCCAATTGGAATCATTTTTAACTTTTTTAATATATTTATATTCAATTTGTAAAATAAAAGTTAAGTGATTGTAAACATTTTTTAAGGATAACTGAGTTCTTATCCCTTATGGCAAATCATCAATAATGAGATTTTGAATGAATAGCTAAAGGCATATCTCCATTTCTTAGATAAATCTTCACCATGTCTTTGATTATTCTCATGATTCTCCTCCTTAACTTCATCTTCTTTGGTGTCGCATCTCCATGTTATTTTGAGGTATCCTTTAGAGTGAGATATTTTATTCTTTTATCTAAGGTATCTGTATCATCCTTAACAACATCTTTCTTTCATGAAGAGAAATCATTAATCTCATCAAAAACTATATAAATAGATTTTTCAATAACTAAAATCATTTTGTTAAAGACTCTATATACCTTGTTAGATAAAAATATCTAAGAAAGATATCTTTATTTGACTTGACATCAATTTTTTTAATTCTATTTTTTTTATTATCTAGCATAAAACATTGATAACCAAAAATATGAAAATAGCTAATATTAGATTTTCTACATTTTCAAAGCACATAAGGAGCTTTTTTTTTTAAATTGAACGGATCAAAGTACAACTCAAATATAACATATTCTGTTAATTATTTCCATCTACAAATACTTTTTAAGGTCACTTTCACATAATATAGTATGAGCTATTTCTTTTAGAGTTATATTCTTTCTTTATACTATCCCATTTTATTAAGATATCCTAAGTACAAAAAATTTATGCTCAATTTTTTTTATTATATTTTCTAAATTATTAATTTTTAAACTCAGTTCCATGATCATTTTGAATACAATAATAGTTGAATTCTTTTTATTTAAGATTTTTGGTAAAACTTCGAAAATGTAAAAAATACTTCATCCTTTTATGCTAAAAGAAAAAATATAAGTGAATTAAGAAAAGTCATCAACAATCACAGGTCCATATCTCTTTTCTCTTAGGCTTGTTATCCTAGCATGTCCAAGTAAGTTTATATGAATCATTTCTAAAGGTTTAGAAGTTGAAACAAGATTTTTTGATTTAAATAAACTTCTAGTTGTTTTTCAAGTAGGTAAGCATCACAAATTATATTTTTTTCAAAATTTAAATTTAGCAAGCATTTACAAGATTTCTTTTAATGAATTTTAAAATTAAAACCAATCTAGCATTCATAATCTATGATGCCACAACCAACTATTCTCATTGACTTTAGCATCATTTAACTAAATATTGATCATTCTTCATGGAATGATTATCGAGATCAACCATGTCTATGTCTAATGAACATAATGCCATCATCATTAGAACTATAGACCATGTACATAGATAATTCAAGTTATGATGATGCCATTATCATAAGTATACATTTTATATCCAATTTTTCATAACAAAAATAAATGATTTTTGAAAGAGGATTTGATGAAGGTTTCATAAAATATTTTTCAGAAACTTTTGTTTCTTATGGGGATTAAACCTAGACTAACTTTATTGAAAACAACTATTTGATTGCTCAAGATTATTTAAAACTTTTTAGAGCTAAGAGTAAATTTGTCAACCATAGGTTTGAACTTTTTACTTTTTTAATTAGAGATTGATTTTCTTGAAACAAGGACTCTTGTTCTTTCAAAAACCTTTTATTCTCCTTGGTTATTTCTTGGTTATATCTTTTCACCTCTTTATTTTTCAAAACAAGTTTCTTTAATTCATCTAGCAAATCAAAAAAAGCATCTTGAAGCTCATCAAAGTTAAAACTCATATTTAAGTTCAGAAGTTACTACCTCCTCATGTGTCATGAGATATATATTTTTCCATTTCTTGATGCTCCTCATCCGAGTTAGAGTATTTATTTTCACTCCAAGTTGCCATTATTATCTTGTTATTGAGTTTTTGAAGGATTTCTCGAGAAGAGGATGCTTTGCCTTGATATACCCAGGTTTCTTTCACTCATAATACCCAGGTTGTTCCTTCTTTTTCTTTTTCTTCTTGCTTGGTTCACCTTTCATGAAGAAATTTTTGAAGCTCATTACAGATAAAATTATATTTAAGTTTAGAAGTTACCTCAACCTTATGTATCATGAGATGTAAATTTGCCACTTATTGAAGCTCCTCATCTGAGCTAGAGTCCTTGTCATCACTTCAAATTGCCATCCTTGCTTTCTTTTTAAATTTTTTGAAGGATTTTTTGAGAAGAGGATATTTTGCTTTGAAGTGCTTAGATTTTTTGCACGTATAGCACATAGGTTGTTCCTTCTCCTTCTCTTTCTCTTTACTTAGTTCACCTTTCATGAAGGGTTTCTTCTTGAAAATTTGTCTCTTCCTTCTTATGAGTTTTTTGAATCTTTGAGTAATCAATGCCATATTTTCATCATCCTCTTCTTTTCATACTTTCTTCCTCTTCCTTGGCTAAAGATTTGGGGCTATAGTCTTTTTTAATTTCTTTGCTTTCTCTTCATTATTTTACTTCATGATTAATTCATTGGTTATGAGTGAGCCAAGAAGCTCAATTAGGTCTACCAATATCTATAATTGTCATGCTATTATTCATACCCCTACCCACCCTATTTCCATTATGGCTTGTGGATTAGGTCTAGTTGGTAAAATTGAGGGTCTAGATTAGGTCAAGTCAGGTTGGATCGGGTATATTCATATTGACTTGGTTAGATTAGGTTGAGTCGGGTCAGGTTGGGTCTCATACCATCCATTTGGTATCATATTTATCAAATAATGGAACTTAAAAATTGAAAACCCTATTGAAACCTAAGAAAACTCAAGCCTCCAATCTCTATCAGGTGCTCTCCTTCCCCATAAATCTCCAAGAAAGAGAATGAAATGAAGAAAAAGAAGTGAAAGGAAAAAGAAATTCCTTGGATACTCTCCTTTCCATAGATCTCTGAGAAAGATGATGAAATGAAGACAAAGAAGCGAAAAGGTGAAAAAAATGATCAAGCTATGTGGGAAAGGCCTTACCTTTTAGTTTTTTTCCCCATCTTTCTTTCATTTTCATTGATTTTTCCTCTATTTTTTCCCTAGTATTTCTTTTGCCTTTTCCATCCATAGGATTTTCAATTGGGTGGGAGGCTTGAAGTGGCTGAATAAGGAAGCATTTTCCATCAATGAAAGGGTGAATGGGGAAGCTTAGATGGTGGCCAGGGCTTTTTTCCCTTGCTATCATTTATTTTTTTGGTCCATAGGAATCTCAATCGGGTGGGAGGAAAGTGTTTTGCATTCTCAAGAGTCTCAATTATGTGGAAGGGCCAAATAGGGAAGCTTATATAGCAATTAGAGCTATGTTTTCCATCCTTAGGACTCTCAATCAAGTCAGAGGGCTAAATAAAGAAGCTTAGATGGTGGTTAGGGCTATGTTTTCTGTCCCAAGGATTCTCAACCTGGAAGAAGGGCCAAATAGGGAAGCTTAGAAGGTGGCTAAGGCATTAGGAGTGGAGGTTGTGGAGAGGCGAGTGGAGAAGATGATGGCTAGGGCTTTGTGTTGGGCCTTTTACATATAAGAATTTAATCATGTCAAGTTTAGGGTGGGGCATACTATTACCCATACCCAACCGGAACTTGCTTAGGATTTTTTTTCCTACAACCTATACTCACTCTAGATTTTATTTGGGTTGGGTTGGATCACTACTTGGTGGGTCAAACCAAATTGCCAACTCTAAAGCTCTTCCAAGAATAGTATATTGAGATTTTTAGCTTCTTATATTGTAGTGATTTTTGTCTCCCAAGCTTTAAGTAGTGACATAAGAATTTTGTGAACAAGCTCATTATTGATGTAAGATTTTTTTTTAAACTCTTAAGACCATTTATAATAATAGTGAAACTAGTAAACATTTTAGTAATGGATTTATTTTATTCCATCTTAAACAGCTCATACTTATGAGCAAGTATATTAATATTTGATTCTTTAACTTAATTGGTACCCTCATGGGTAACCTCTAACCTATTCTATATTTCTTTACCAAAAATGCATGTAGCAATTCCATTAAAATCATTTGCATTAAGTAAATAATACAATACATTCATGGTCATTATATAAAGCTGGGCATCTTCTTATCCGAGTCATCCCAATCTTTTTAGGTTTAGGAGGGTCAATGTCATCTGCAATGATAGTGAGTGTCTATGACTTATTAATTATGATACATCATAGGTTATAATCAAGTACTTGAATAAAAATGTGCATGCATGGTTTCCAATAAATATAATTCATGCTATTAAATAGTGGAGGTCGGCTAGTAGATTGTCCTTTGGCAAGAGATAATCATATTTGGACAACCATCCAATCTAGATATGGGAGAAAACTTTAGAAGGTTATGGTGGGCTCTTCAAATAGTTAGATTTCTCATTCATGAATAGTGAACTTATCCTTGTAGCTTGTGACCATGCCAAAGAAGAATGTTGGCCCTTAAATCACATGTTCCATAAGAGACACATGCCATGTGTAAAGAGAGAAAAAATGAACCAAGTGTTGAGGTCTCACATCATATTGTTGTTTTCTTCTTAAGAAAAAACTTTAAAAAGATTGAACAAAGACATCCTACTATAATTGGGCATGACTAGCTAGTGCAAGAAATTTATATTAATAGGAGTCTGATATCAAAGTCTCATATGAGTCATATACCCATGGAATGATATATTATATTATTATTACATAATATTTTATATATCACATGTTTATGCACTTAATTCTAAATATAATGCCAAGGGTGCAAGTGTGGATTGATTTGGATAGACCTTTATATATCCAAAACTTGATCTAATCCACATAAATAATTTACACTTGATATGATGCATTGATTAGAAATAGTACATAGATAGACAATCCAAGAAAGGGTAAATTAGATTTTCAAAAATTTAAGCAAATATGTGCTCAATTTAAAGTGTGTAAAATAAATATGCAATGAAAACATTGAATGAAACTATGAGTATGCATATGCAAATGAGAGCAAAGAATAACACAAAACCTAAGTTTTATAGTGGTTCAATGCCAAACTTAATACTTACATCCACTTTTTAAGCTCTTAGTTGAGAATTATATTATAATTTCTTTAAAATTATATCATGATTTTTTTACTTGGGCTCATAATTAAATCTAATTGATTTTGTCACTAGAAATCAACCAAATCAATCTCTCCCGTGCCACTCCTGGGCATGAACAAAGATGTCACACCTCCGACCTCAAAACATGAGCTAGGAATCGTAACAACTACCGCATACTCATAAAAAGCTCTTTCCACAAGTATACAAGTTTTATTATGTTATATAAAGCAATATCAAAATAATCAGTCAATAAGTTAAGTTAACTTTAATATCTCATAAAATTTCAATGATATTCCAAGATCTTATATCAAACTTTGATAAAATTTTCAATCTAAAATAAATATATTAAATTTTGCTTCTAATCACTCTTTCATACACAGTCCCATGTTATCATAGTTCTCAAGATCTATAAAAAAATAAGATATAAGATAATGAGCTAAACAACCTAACAATAATGAATACTTCATCTAGATTAATCAAACAATAAATAAATAATCATTTATAGAAAGTAAACATATAGAATCATCGGTTCAAAATTAATTTCTAATATGCAGTATTATCAAAATATTATTCATGTCAATTCAGTTTTTTTTTCAAAAATTGAGTTTCATTCACGAATTCAATTTATTTCAAAATCTTAAATTTATCCTATTAGTCATGAGCTACGACCACATTATGTTTGTGACGGGATCATAATACAATATATCATCTTGTGGTGAGCTGCGTATCATTTAGCAATATGTTATTAGATGTATGCCCTATGAGCTAAGATGATTGATATATTATAATAGTCTAGGATATAATTTTATATTTGATTAATTTAATTTATCAACAAATTTATAATTTATTTTCATTCTTGTATAATGTGTCCATGAATCATCCAGAAAATTAATAGATGATAACATATATTCTAAGAATTGAGAATTTGAGGCATATATCATTATAGATTAATTTCTAAATTATTTTGATTGTTGGATCATATGGGAATGGTGATAGATCCATCAAGATCGATACATAGATTGCTTTTCTTATGACAGATAAATTTATAGTATAGTGACATTAGAGTGAGGTACTGTTGAATCAGAGAAGAAAAATAGGAAGAAAAGTTTTTTTATTTTTTTCATATATCAATCTTAGGGGTCGTTCCCCTTTTTATACATGATTCCGATCCTTCTCAAAAGAAGGTTATGATCCATTCTTGGTCATAATCTAAACATGGTTAATGCTTGAAGAATGAAGGATTATAGATGGAAGTTGGGCTAGGCTAGGCTGTCAACACTCCCCCTCAAGATGAGACGAAGATATCACAAAGCTTCATCTTGCTACAAATTGAAGAAAACATAGAACTACCAAGATCCTTTGTCAGTATATCTACCAATTGTTCTATAGATTTAATAAATGATAATGGTATAACTTTCTGATCAAGTTTCTCCTTGATGAAGTGTTGGTCAATCTCTATGTGCTTAGTTCTATCATGTTGAACAGGATTATTTGTAATATTAATGGCCGCATGGTTGTCACAGAACAGAGAGAAGGGAGAAGATTGGAGAAGATGTAATTCAACAAGCAGCCCTTTTAACCATAAGATCTCACAAATGCCTTGAGCTATAGCTCGATATTTAGCCTCTACACTAGGTCGAGCGACAACATCCTGTTTCTTACTGTGCCAAGTCACAAAGTTTCTACCAACAAAAGTATAATAGCCCAACGTGGATCACCGATCATCTATAGAATCTACCCAGTCAGCATCTGAATAGGCTTCAACTTTAAGATGTTCATGACGAGAAAAAGAAAACTTTGTCCTAGGCAACTCTTAAGATACCGAAGGATCATGTACATAGCTTCCTGATGGCGTTCATGGGGATCATGCATATACTGACTTACAACACTGACTGCAAAGGCTATATCAAGTCTTGTATGGGAGAGATAGTTCAATCTGCCAACAAGACACTGATTTTGCTCATGATCTACAGACTTACCATTGTCGGTAGTAAGACGATGATTCTACTCAATAGGGATAGTAGTAGGTCGACATCCTAACATTCCTGTATCAATTAATAAATCCAAGACATATTTTTACTATGAAAGAAAGATGCCATGGGATGACCTGGCCACTTCGATTCCAAGGAAGTATCATAAATTACCCAGATCCTTGACTTCAAAAGATTACGCCAATTGAGTCTTCAGATGAGCAACTCTGGAAGATCATCACCAGTAAGGATGATATCATCTACATAGATAATTAGGATAGCAACCTTGCCTTTATTATGATAGCAGAACATGATATGATCAGCATTACTTTGGTGATAACCTATTTCGAGTATGGCACGATGAAAGCAATCAAACCATGGCCTAGGTGACTACTTTAATCCATAGGTCATTGGCTCTGATACCATGTTGAATCAGAGAAGAAAAATGGGAAGAAAAGTTTTTTTTATTTTTTTCATATATCAATCTTAGGGGTCGTTCCCCTTTTTATACATGATTCTGATCCTTCTTAAAGGAAAGTTATGATCCATTCTTGGTCATAATCTAAACATGGTTAATGCTTGAAGAAGGAATGATTATACATGAAAGTTGGGCCAAGCTAGGCTGTCAACAAGTAATAGTTGTTAAAGAGCAACGATACTGAGTATGATCATATAAGAAGTTAATTGGATATCTATTTACTTGTTAGTGACTTCTTGATGCTATAGTAATATAACTAATTTTTTGACTGAAATGCCCCGACTACTCATAGTGAGCTTGATGTAGTTTGATTGCAGAATTACTTAGTCTTTTAGTCATTTTGGTTCTTATGATGTATGTTGACTATATTAGATTAGCTGTAGAAGTAGGGTGTGTATCTAGATGAGATCTATCGATCTTAGTAGATGAGGTATAGTTCTATATAATTTAAGAAGCTAAGTCCTTAAGATCGTGGCCATGGCAATCTAAATGATGGAAAAGGATTTTTATAAGTTTTCATAATTTGGGCTCGATCTGATTAAATCTTGCATATGATAGATGAAGAAGTTTAATAAGTTTTTCGTAACCTCTATCTTATCAGAACTCATGATAGAAAGATTGAATCACATAATAACATACCTAGGAATTTTATACATTCTGTTATGCTGAATTGCTTTATATATTACTAGGCATTATTGATGAATTATGAAAACTCACTAGAATCATCTTTAAATCAATGGTCATTGATTAAAGTAAGTTGGAATCATTCCAACCTATTGAAAAAAGTCAATAATACTATAATGGAGATCATAGTATATCTCAATACTATATAGAATAGAATCTATGGGATCATATATAATAAAAGTTTGACTTGATCCAATGGTTAAATCATGATCTAATTATCAATATGATTGATGATTAGGATTAATTTATAAAAGTTACAAGTAAAAGAAACTAGTAAGGAGGACCTAATTGTAATAGTTGTAATGTAATTTGATTTGATCAAATTGGGATTTAATTCCTAGTCGAATTAAATTAGATTTAATTTGATCAAACTTAGTCTAATTCAAGTTGAATTAGATTTTTTAGTCCAGATTAAGACTAGGACTTGACTCCTAATCAAATTAGGATTGAGTTTGACTCGAATTAAGTTCGAATTGGACTTAGAATGAACCTAATTAGATTAGAATTCTAGAGTCTCAGTTAGACTAGGACTTTCACTCATCCCAAGCACTAAAATAAATAAGACTTGTGCCCCTTTTTCTTGTGCATGCATGAAAAGACAAGGGAGAAAAAGAGGAGGCATCCCAAGTATTTTGGGGGCCTGGGACTCTCTTTCCCCTATCTCTATCTCACACCAAAAACAAATGGCCCCTGGGACTCTCTCTTCTTATCTTTATCTCACACCAAAAAAGATATGGTACACATGAGAATGTTTTTGGCATGGAGAAGTTTTCATAAAGAAAAGTGGGTGCCAAAGTTGGCATCCCTCCCCTTCTAAGACTCCTACTTTGGTAGTCTATCTCTTATCCTAATCCAATTCCATTTAAACCTATATTTTGTTTAAATTTTGAATGGGATTGGGTGGTTATGATAAGGAGTCCTTTAGATTAAAAGAAAACACCCTCTTGATTATTTCCATCACATATTTATAAGAGAAAAAATCAGATTGGCTCCTTCTCCTGTTTTTTGTGCTCCTATTTTTTCTCACACCACATATAGAGAGTAAGAGAGAGAAAAAACTCTCTCTAGCTTCTTCTTCCTCTTCCCTTCCTCTAACATGAAGGTGTTCACACTATTCTTATCCTCCATTCTTAAGAAGAGACTAAGGAGAAAATTAGATCTAATTGTTAAAAGAGCGAGATCTATAAAGAGAGCTAGCACCTTGGTGATCTTGGAGGTTCCTAATCAACATCGATCCCGTGTGGATACCTGTAAAGGACGGATAATTGTATGACTATATTAGAACTTGAAAACATCTTCAAATATAATCTTTCTTGTAAAGGATTAAGCAAAGTATGAAACTGGTTTTCTCATCCTTATAATTTCAAATTTCAGATTCCATGTTAATAGTCTCTCATATGAACTAGATCTTATATGTTTTAGATTGGATCTATGCATATTAATAGAATTAAAATAGTTTTAATCTATTCTTCTATTGCAAATCTAATTTTTAAAAATTCTACAGATAAACACTTATAAAAACTAACACATGCTACATATTATCTCGATAACAAAGTCCTTAGAAACATTGGTCTACTGGTAGTATGTTATGTATCTGCTTGTGATATAAACCTTTAGGATAAATTAAATACCAATGTGTCAGCCCCATTGGTGAGGTCCTTAATATAATCAAACTAAGAGTTCAAGTCATCTTAAATCAGAATTCTTTTCACAAATCATATTTTACATTTCAATTCAATAAAAAAATATATATAATCATATAGTATTGAAGTCAATCAAGCATAATTCATAAGAAGATCAATACTTCAATCACGCATCATCATAATGTTTCAAAATAAAATACATTTGATATTAAAATATTATTTATCAAATTCATGCATCAATTTTATAAATCATATCAGAAAATATTTTATTTACTGATGAATCTAGAAAAAGAGAAGCACTATTTACTTCATAAACACTATAATAAATCCAAGCAATTTTAGAGGTACTATTTCAAATATTCAAATAAGCAAATTATATTATAGAATCGACTATTGGACATCTTCTTGTAGATGATCACAATCTTATATAGAATCAAATCCAAAGGATAGATAATTATAGAAAGATAGGTGATAGATAATCGCATCCAATAATCTAGATTGATCCAATTATCGTAACTTCATCAATTAAGATTAAGCTATGAGATAAATGATTAACAAAGATCGAGGGTGATCAAATTAGTAGTGTTTAACATGAATCAAAGTAGTAGAGGTCAATACACCATTTGGCAATTAGGGGTTAAATCAATCAAATTGCTTCATTTAATTATGATTACTTAAAATATAAGGATCCGATAAAGACTAATCAAAGTTAGATCTTGTGATATTTAATAAAGACTTGGATAATATGGATATGTTTTCCGATCAACAAGATGATTTAAAGGTTGTTTATTGGATTAACTTAAATTCAAACAACAAGATTAGAGACCTTTCATTGGATTTATAATCAAATAGAGAGATAATGTTGAAGGAGAGAGAAATTAATAAGATAAAATATTGTAGGTACTATCCAATATCTTGATCGGTCTAATCAAAGTGATTTAAAATAAATCATGATTGAATAGGATTCCAATGATCCAGTAGAAATTATGGATGATTAAATTTAGTAGAATTTAGTCTAGTTAGGGTGGATGCTAGTATATTGCCTGGCAATCATTATCATGTATCAAGATCCCTTCATCAAAGTTATTTAAACTCATTGAAATAGTCTTCTCGAAGATCCACAAAATTTTAAGAGAGAAATAATATAGAGAGAAAATTTTAAAGAGAAAAACTATAGAGAAAGGGAGGAAAGATGGAGATATTTTTTTCTTTCTTTTCTTTTCTTCCATAGAGAAAGAGAGGAAACACAGAGAGAACTTTTTTTTTTTTCTTTTTCTTTTCTCTCTTTTTTTCCTTCATTTGGCCAAAATAAGGGACTCCATTTGAGTCCCTTTTTTCCTTGAAAGCCCAATGATCTTTGCCAAAAGATGGTGGCGAATGATGTAGCCCATGATAATGCAACCGTAGATTCCTGGTCTAATGATCAACGATGGCCAAACAGCACTAGAAATCAAAGAGAAAAGCAAGAAAAAATAGAAAAAATAGGGATCAACTTTTTTAAAAAAAAACTCAGCGATTGACAGCATAAATCCTTGATCTATGGATATTGAACTTGTGAAAGATGATTATTTAAGAAATTAAGTGGATCCTACCTTGTCTTTAGAATGCTCGAACCATGGTAATGGCAAAAATTGTTGGGTGAAAGGTTGACCATCACTAGCATGATTCCCATCAAAGCTTTTATCTTCAATATGGGATTGAAAGGAGGATGAAGGGCTCTTAAATAGAGCTAGGAAGGTGCTAGGACCCAACTCAAAGTCAAACTTCATTCAGCAAATTTGGGGAGAAGATGACTTCCATCGGACCCTTTAATCTTCTTTCTTTCTTCTTCTTTTTTTGGTTCATGATTTAAAATTCATGCCAATACAATTTTGGCCCTTTAATCTTGGTGGCCAAGCTAATTAAGCACAGTTCAATATTAACTCATTTGGTCAACATATTATAAAAGATACAATCCAATTCAAGACTTGGATAAATCTTTTCCTCATGTTTCAATCCTAATTAAATTTTTTATAGCAGAAATTAAGTAAACATCAAGAAATATAAAAAGAGCTCTCAAAGAGTAAATTTTTTTAAAAAAATTATTGAAGATCGAAAGAATGTTATTAAGGAAGCTTGACAACTATTACTTCTTCATCTTTGAAACATCTAAAATCTCAAAAGTTTGATAGTTGGAAAGTAAATGCACTTTCTTAAATGAACACTCAATATATTTTAAGTTTTATCTTTGTTTTCCTTCTTCTTTACCTTTTTCAATATATTTGGTATGTATTTAAGGCTCATAGGAGGTTCAGAAATAAATTTTTACTTATTAGAAGTTTGGAACTAGCCATTGGTATGCATTTAAAGCTCTTAGAAGGTTCAAAAATAAGTTAGTCTAAGTTGACCTTAAGTTGACTTGGATTAACGTTAGGTCGACTTGGGATTAGATCTATTTTAGTACCTTTCTATTTTGTCTAAGAGAGTCAACTCAACTAACTTAGGATTGACTCAAAGTTGATTAGGAGTTGACTTGTAGTTTGAAGGAGTCGATAAGCTTAAGAATCGGGTTAAAAAATATAACTTTTTATCTTATCCTAAGATAGAAAGTCAACTCACATAACTTGGGATTGACTTATAGTCTTGTGCCACTTGAGATCTTGCATGCTAGAGTCATCTCTTCAAATTCTATGATTGATCCTTGGCTTCAACCATCATTTTTCTCACAATGCAACTTTTCAAACATATTGTTCTTGTCCTCAATCTTTGGCATTTGTTTTGACATTTTTACATTTATTTTAATTTTTTGAAACTTTTTCAATCTATACTTAAACAAAACATTAGTTCCACCATATATTCAAATATTTTGTAATCATCAAAATCATTCCTTGGATCAGTAGTAGTCCTTTGTTAATTGTTTTTTCTCTAATCCATTGAATTTTTACCCAACCTGAGCTAGACCTAACCAAAGTTGAAGTCTAGCTAAATAATGATAATTTAGTTGATCTAACCCTTCCAACCAAGTTATAAAATTTAAATATAGTTTTAAACCTTAAATATGATCAAAGTGTTTTGCATGAGGCTAATCATATTATTTATCAATAATTATATCTCTAGTTGCCAATATACTAACAAACAGTTCTGTGCTAAAATCTTGGTCAAAATAATTCAAATGTCTTTGTGACTCCCGGAGTTAAAAAAGATCGAGATACTAGAAAAGAAGATAGATGTGATATGGGTTACTCCATATCTAAATGGAGCATTATGCTTAAAATGCTTACTTTATCGAATAAATCCTTGAAAACATAAAATATGTGATAATTTGCATGTGGAGTTTTGCTGGAAACTAGTGCATAAAATTTGGATAAATTCAAATGGCATAGATCATAAATATGCAATAATATCTGACTTTGAAGTATATATTTTTTTTTATGTATTGCTTAATTAGTTGAATAGTTTAAGAAACAAAGTCTTTTTTAATAATAATAATAGAAAAAGGAGAAGGATCCAATAAACAAAGTTAGCTAAAATAGTTTTATGAAATACCAAAACATTGTCTAGATTTTGTCTATAACTGATGCCATATTATGAAATGAATGTAGAAAATATGAATGAAACCACTACTAAAAAAATGAAGGGTTAGGTGCCAAGAAACATCACTAGGTGAACAAGGGAGAATACAAGAGAAACATCATCCACAAATCCAAATCTAAGCATTTGTTCCATGGGAATTTGAATGCATGTGTTTTTCATGCGTTCAGTAGCCTCGATAGCTTCCTTATGAGAAATATGAAACATGTTAGCCTCGAGATGACAAGAAGCCCTCAAAACATATTTTTCTCAAGCAATGCTAATTACTTAGAACCATTTTATTTTTTTAATATTTTGAAATTTATATTTTTTCTTTAGTTAATACTAGATCCACTTAGCTATAAGACTAGTTCAGAGACCTATTTATGCCCTATCCTAGATGGATAAGCTGGGTAAGTGGGTCAAACCTATTTATCACTTTGGATTTAGTCCCTTAATCCAATCCATTTAAATCATGTTACCTAAGGGCTAGAAGTAGGCATGGTTGAGGCCGATAGATTGAAGGTTTAGGTATGATAATAGAATTACCATAGGTTTAGTGGGTTGTAAATGCTCTTTATTTTTTATCGAATGATCCAAATGTGACTTTCTTTGGTGAAGCTACAAATGTGTTAACTATTATAAGTATTGAATCAATATTTGGATAGAGTAAACAAACTCTTAAATATAATCGGATACAACATGACATATGGCATGTCAAAAGTTTTTGTGGTTGATAGCAGCAATCCTCAAGCTAGCTCACTAACCTGACATTTGATGGATTCATCTATTGAATAAGTTGGATTCAACTCGAGAGGCTTGACTTACTTGATATAGATTAACTTATATTGATACACTCTTTTCTCCATCGAGGGATGGGTGAGGGGTAATAAGCTTGATTGCTAGGTTGAGCATGAGTGTACTACTGATATTTAAATAGCTGAAAAGATAATCAAAGAAAAGTTATGATATTCTTTTATGTATAAGTTGTCAACCTTTATCAATGTGAAAGCTATTTTAGAAAACTCTACTATCTCGGATTTTATTAGTCATGGCAATAAGAATTTTCAGCTCTTATCAAGTACTTTTAATGAAGAGTTGGTTAGTCAAATCAAGTTGATTCCTATTTTCATTTTTCCTTGTAGGGATGTACAGGTTTGGTGTTATCTAACTCTTGTTCAATAAAAGTCCAACAAGTCTACCATGGATTATCTTTTATAAATGTGGTATAGGTTGTTGATCCTTTCATCAGTTTTATTGAGTTGTGAAAAGTTTGTGCTGCTCCTCGGGTTTTTTTATTTTGATGTAAAGTTACCCATAATAGGTTATCTTGCAAGTATAGTCTTTGTCTTCGGGATCTTTGGGACTATGCTCATTGTGGTTAGTGTGGTGATATTGAGGATATAGACTATGTATTGATTCATTGTCTGAGGGCTATTCCGGTTTTGTCCATTGTGGTGTTTAATATGATATTTCAAATTTCTAATGACTTAGCAATTCATCTCGCCAAATCTTTCATGGAGATTTTCATATTAGCAAAAGGTTAGCATCAATTATAATTTTATCATAGGGGATCATAATGGGAAGGTGCTTATAGCAAGTACAAAAAGATTTATTACCTTTTTTCAGTCCCTGAGATGAAGATTTGTAGTGCTTGGGAGGGGTTGAAGGTAGCTATTCTTCATTTGAGGTGCAGATAACATATACTCAAAGATGACTGCACAATTGTGTTGTGGATTTTTAGGTCTCAAGGTTCCACCTCCTATTCTATTGTTGTATGACATCTCTTCTTTGTGTTCTTATCTGGAGTATTTTGCTATTAGACATATATTTTGGGAAGGTAATGCAGTAGTTGATTGGTTTCCATCTCAATGGGAGGATCTTCAATTCTCTTCAGCATCCAGATTATTGTCTGCCTTATCACTAATTATCTACTTGGATGCCTTGGGTGTTCTTCACCCTAGAGGGTTGTGATATCTTGAGATTTTTTTAATTCTTGTTTTACTTTATTATTTCTTTTTGTTATTTGTTTCTTTCTATTCATTGGTTATTCAACCCATAAAAAAAGAAGGTTGTGATGATGATAGTAGCATGGGTTTGGATGCCCTAATCTTCGAGGGTCATGGAATGCTATACTATCTCAAACCATCTAGTTTGAGTTGTATCAAATAGTACTTAAGGTAAACCGGCATAGTTATGCCCCTCACTTCTAAAAATCTAGCAAAGTAGGAGAGAGGGAGAAGGAAAGAGAAGAAAAGAAAGATAAAGGGAGGACGAGAAACAGAATTGAGAGAGAGAGGGCTTTCGAGCCCCTCTCCTTCAGCCATACGAAAATAGGGTCTGTGCATAAAGTTCTAACTAGATGCCTTACTTTGTACCTTGGATTATTCAATATTAATTATGACAAGCCATATGTTGATTATTACTAAAAAGATGTTGAAATAATTAGGACAGACCTTACCAATTACAACGACCTTCCCAATTACAACAACCATGAATGAATCATGTTGGTCGGTTTGGCTGAGAACTCATGATAGTTACACATTTGTTTGTTCTAATTATTGCTAGTGTCACCATTTCATTCAGCCTACTCTATACATAATCTCTCAAGATTAATTAATCAATTACTTTTAAGTATGATAATACTTATTTGTTCCATCATAAAATGTTTGAATAATGTTGTCAGGCTCTTACATGAAAAGCACTTGCCCATATAGTGTTAGGGGATTGATGTGAATTATATGATTTGATACAATAGACATGATAAAAAAAAAGAGCCTAGCAAAATAGTAAAGTTACTCCATCATAACTTGGAGATTATATAGTCCCTTTGCATACAACGAGAAGGCTGTATGCATCCGGTTCTTCCCAAATCCTACCATCGTGGGACTAGGGTTGAAAGCAGTTTGGTAGGTTCGGTTCTAAGTAATTTTTTGAAATAAAATCGATATTTCAGTTTAAGAGGTTTCTAAAATCAAATATTTGATTAAATATAATTAGTATTTTTGGTTTTATATCGGTTTGGTTTGTTCATATAGCTTTTCCAAGTATTTGAATAATATAAACAATTTTTTAGTTTAAGCGGGTTGGTCGATTTGATTTTTTAAAAAATGAAGAAGAAAAGGAACTAAGAAATTAGAAAACCATTGAAAGAGAGAATATGAGCAAAAAAAAATAAAAGTAATAGATTTATATAGTATTTTAAGAGATGTGAATATAAAACATGTAATATGGACATGTTCATGTATATATAAGTATATAAAATAATATTGGTTAATCAATTTGGTTTGATTTTAGTAAGTTATATTAATCAATAAATTGATAATTAAATTGATATTTTAATTTTTATATTTTATTAAATCGAATCAAGTAAGTTAAATTATTAAATTATCATATTTGATTTGATTTAGATCAGGTTGGATGGTTTAGATTGTTTGATCAAAAATTTTTACACCCTCGTGCACCGGTATAATAGATATGATGGTTGAATATTAAATTATTAATCTGGTATGAGTGGTGCCAATTGGCCACCATTACCCTTGCGGTTCAGCATTCTATTTCTACAGCTCGGAGGCGATAGGCCCATGGTCAAATTTTAGGCCCTTGGCTCCCCCAACCGTCCCCCTACCATGCGATCTCCAAAATGGACGGCAGAGATTGATAACCATGGTCGGGCGCGGAACATGGAATGTAATTTAGAGGATGGCTTGGGGGCCCGCCTTCGAACTCCTCGTCGGTTGGTTCGCGGGAGGGCTAGGGTTAGGGTTTTGGGGCGTCCTCCTCCGAACCCTAGTGCTCGTCCCGTGAGTCGGAGCCCAGCTTTTTGTTACTACTTGGATTCTTCTCCATCTCCGGTCCAAAATGACAACGATCGTGGCTACGTCAGAGGAAGATCCTGTACTCGCCGTGGTTCGGTTCACGTCAGAGCTCGCCTGGGCCGATGCAGGCCCCGAGGTACAGTAACTTGGCGACTTAGATCTATATACTCCAAGATTTCCATTAAATTTCCTTTTTTCTATGTTTTTTTGGGAATTTATGTGTTCCTTTTAGAATGGGGGGGGGGCGGTGGTGTGTGGATTGGATTCAATTGTTGCTTGGATCATACGATGAGTAATTTCGCGGTTCTAATTTTGTAGGTAATCAGCAGCTCCGAATTTTTTTGCTTTTGTCTTTATTTTGTTTCAATGTAGAATTTATCAGAAAACAAAGCAAAAATTACATCTTTTACATATCATTCGCAGAGGTTGATGTATTGATTTGAGGTTAAGGCATCTGGAATCAATCTCTAGGCATTAACAGTTTTCGTGCTTGGAAAATTTCTGAAGTAGTCTGAGTAAAGTCTTCGGGCAAGGAAAAGAAAAGATAATCATGCACCTACTGATCTTTTAAAGGTTTCCTTCGATGGGCTGATGTGAATTAATATATCGTTCAAAGAATAAAACCGAGTTAGTTTTGTGATTATTGCCATTTCCTGATGCTTTTGTGCTTTTTGTAGTTAGTAAAGGAATGTTCTCATTAAGAACTGAAGCATCTGATAGTGCACTGGTTTTTTTTTTTTTAACTTTCTGTTAGGTCGCAGAACCTCAGGTGACTCGACTTTGTATTGAAGCCCGGGAATGTATGATGACAAGTAGATGGTTGGATCTGGCATCTCTAATGCTTACTTCAGCAGACTTGATAGTATCACGAGTGTCAGAGAAAGGTATGCATCCATCACTTGTATGGTTCAGCTATTACCGTATTGATTGGATGACTGGTAGTTGGGATCTGTAGCTCATCGATATGTTCTTTTTAATATTTATTGCCTTTTACCTGTGAAATTTGCAAGTTAAGGTTGATAAATATTAATAAGGCAAATGATCATCATGGCAGCAAACATGCTCTACATCAATGTTCTCTTATACTTCTCAAAATCTGAATGGTCTGCTGAAATTTTTACTTGCCATAACATGCTGTGAGTTGATGTTTATTTCCAATTAGGATTCTTTAAGAACGCCTCTTCATTTGCTGCTTTTGACACGACATTGTCCTGAGCTGTGGGATTGTTGGCAAATTCTTGGCATGCACTGAATTGTAACCACATCCCTGCATGGGTTGAAGCAGTTTCAAACCAATTGGATTATCTAGAACAATTTCTAGCTTTTACTATTGCAAATGCTTCTTAGTAACTGATGGTATTTCTGATTCTTGTCAGCTATTCCATTGAAATAGCATCAGTGTTCTTGTGTGGTTTTTCGCTGAACTTTAGTCCTTCCTTGGAACAAACACATGATAGCATGCACACATATCCTGGTCATAATATGTGGTTTAAATCATCTGTTTTCTGTCATTTTTTTCTGAGACATAGATGTTATGATTTACTAATAATTAAATCTAACAGTTCTGGATGGTGGAAACTCTTAAACGAAACTAAGAATAATTACTTTACACTGAAGATTGCTAAAATGCAGTAATATCTCCAGTTTGTAACTAAAGAATTTTAGTATTAACAAGGTTTTCCCTATAGCTCCCAAGGGTTTACATCTGGGTGGGACGGCGGGCATCCCCTCCATTCTTGTGAGCAAACGGGACAAGGATAGGGTTGGAACTTCAAAACCGATTCATACAGGGAGAGAAGAAGAAAGAGGAAAGAAAGAAAGAAGGATGAAAGATATGAAGATTTGAGGAAAGAAGAAGAAGAAAAATAAAAGAAAGGAAGGACAAAAGGAAGAAAGAAAAGAGAGAAGAAGAAAAAGGGAAAAAAAAAGAAAGAAAAGAAGTGATAAGAAAAATAAAGAAAAAGGAAAGGAAAAAAGGAAGGTAGAAGAAAAGGAAAGAAGAAAGAAGGAAAGAAAGATAGAAAGAAAGAAAAGAAGAGGGGGAGAGAGATAGAGATTTCTATCGGTTTGCATGACCAGCACAGCAGTTAGAACACGATGAGATAGCGGGCCATCCCGTTCCATATAGATACCGGGACACTTCCGTTTTATGGGATTTTAAACCTTGATAGCTCCATAAGTTAAATATGCACAGACATGCATCACTTTCTAGCATGTTTCGAGACCATTTACCAAATGATTGAGTGGTTGTTTTATGTCTGGAAGGTCAACAAATTAAAATATTCATGATTTTTTGTGATATTTTAGAATCTTTAATGGTGTTTCTCCATAAATTGCAGTAAAGTTTGGAAAAGAGTAATATGGTGAGCTGTAAATAACTATTTGAGATGTAACTGTGAGAACTTTTAATGATGCTAAGAATCTCATCATATTTCTTCCTTTATGGCATCTTATTTATGCTTGTTTTATGCCTGATTTAGTTACTATAAAACTGTTGTAACAGGGATCACCTCTGCCTTGCACACATGATTGACTGTTTTTTTTTCTGGTTCAGTTTTTAGGAGAATTATATTTTTGTTCCAGTCATGCTTTATTTCTCAAGGTAGTCTAAATTATTACCGTGATAGAACCCATATTTGTTTGAGTACCACACCGACCAATTTTTCAAGTATTTTCTGAATCTCCTGTCAGTATTTACTGTACTTTTGTCTGTAACAACATATTTGACTTAATTGGAAAAAAAATGAAATTCACTTAGCTAAGAATTCTGAGACTCCCAAATAATCATATCTTTTTGTTCATAGCATTTGCTGATGAGCTAATCAAATATCAGGGATTGATTTTGCTTCAGCTGACATTTATTTGCTTTTTTGTTTATTTGAATGAAACCGACTGTCTGTTCTTTTTTGTTCTTTTTTTTTGTGTGTGTAGACCTGGAATGTATTTTCACTGTTATCTGCAACGTTGTCACAAGAGCAAGTACTGCTGATGAAGCATTAGAGATGGCAAAGCTTATATCTGCAAAAGTTATCCAGCAACCAAATGATAAGCCTGCTTTTCGCCTGAAGATGTAAGGAAAACAAACTGTTGGTGCTTAAGTTCTTTTATCCCCCAGTTGCAGCTATCTCTTACATGTCTGCATGATTCAAACAGTCTGTTCAATCTGTACAATCTACTAGAGAATCCCTACGGCAGGTTCCTTGTCTACAGCAAAGCACTCAATCTGGCAGTCAGTGGAAAAGTTACAGAAAGCATTATACCTTCTTTCAAAAAGATAGATAGTTTTCTGCAAGAGTGGAATATTGGAAAAATGGATCAAAGGGAGCTTTTCCTCACCATCTCTAACATTTTAAAGGACAATAAGAGGTGCACATTCAGATTGAAGACCAAGTTGATGTTAATCCTTTTTCTTGTACACCTGGATTTTTGAACTTTCCTTTTTTTGTAAATCTGCAGCATGGCCAAAGATTCTTTTGCTTTCTTGACCAAGTATTTAGCGACCTTTTCTGGTGATGGTGAGGAGTCATATACGATGAATGAGGCCTTGGAGGAAGCTGTGCATGCTATTATAGAGTTTGTGAGGTCCCCAGACATGTTTCAGGTATGCAAGTGGAGCGTCTACAATTTAAAAGCATGTAGCCTGTGAAATGAGTGGTTCTAATTTTTGAGATCGGCACTGTATTTTAATTTTGTAGATAAGTTGTGCTCCATAGATTTCTATATATCTATTGTTTACCAAGTATATTGGCCATATTCTATCCATTGCTGCAGTTGCGGTAATCCAAGCCCACAATCTTGCTTCAGCTTACAAATGGATTATCATGTGGGAAAGAGGGTGTGTGGGGCAGAGGCATGTGTTTCACATGTTGTACTTATAAATGCCTCAAGAGTGCAATTTTCTTTTGCATCTTTTAATTTAGTTTACTTAAGGAGTCTTCATGTCCTTTCACTAAGTAGCTGTCAGCTAAATGAAATCTTCTCTCCTAAGAAAGATACAGGCGAGGAAAATGGTCTGAATCAGAAGTTCTGGTTTTATTGGACCAAGTCTTCTTTACCTCAGAAGAAGACAAGATGTGTTGGTGGACCTTGCTGGAGTTCTAGAAAGCATAGCACTGTAGAGGTTCTAAGCAGCACAGTTAAGTGGATGGTGATAGCAACATTCCTTTTGAGATTAGTGATAGTAGGTCACTTAAGAAAGATGCTCCAAAACTAAGTAGATTATGGCACATGAATTCTGAGTCTGTCTGAAGCATGGGTTTTTATGACAAATGATGCCCACCCTAACAACTTTGGAGCTGGTTTGATGATTGGATTTGGATGTGGTTTGAGAAGTGGGAGATAGTGAGTCCATGTTCAGGTATGTCTTGCTTGAAAAAATACTCTTGTAATCATGTTTAGGCTTTCAGTGTAATGAATTTAGTTTTCTTGCACCAATCCTTGACAGAAGTGTTTTGAAGGGGGTGAATCAATTCAGGCATAGCGATTTCGTAAATGGGCTTGCAAATGTATTTTAAGCATTGGTGACAAGATCAAAGAAGATGCTATTTGTTGTGATTAGTCTCAGATAATCTGTTGTATTGAAAGTTGGATCTATTTTGAGTAGTCTTGTAGCTGCAAGAAATCCATGTATTCCAAATATGCTAAAGAAGATGGAAAGTTAATTTGTCCTCTTGAATTTTGAATAAGCTTATAAGAGAGTGGAGCTAAATCACATGGAAGATATTGATTTTTGAAGTTCACATGATTACCTAGGATTTTGTACTATGGTTTTTTCTCATTGGCTTATGATTCATTTCTTAGCTATGAATGCAAATTTCTTTTTCACAACTGGACTTTTTTTATTGATATGGATTTTCTTAAGTATATTGGAACAGTCCTGTTTTCATTAGCTCAATGGTGTCCATTCATGGTGGTCTCACTGCTTGCCAATTGCACTTTGAGATTTCACCATGTGTTAAGGCAATGCTGATTTATTTGTAAGATCTTAGCTTGGTCTTGTTGAAGGGCTTGCTATAATTTCAATATGCAATAGAAAGCTTACTAAGGAAGAGCCAATTATCTCTATGACACCCTCTACTGGCATCTAGCTTGAATCTTGAAATTTCTTTTGCTGACAGCAGCCTGAATGAGATCAGGGCTGATCATGGGAAACCTTGACAGCCCCTCATTCTCCCTTATTTAGCTCGTCTTCAACCAACCACCCCGGATGACCTGATCAGGTCCAGAAGGCAACTTAAATCCAATGTTTCATGATTAGGTTGGGTTCAAGCATACCCCGATCTGGGTGAATCACGAAACTGGTGACCTGAATATGGTTTTGCGAAGCATCCACCATTGGACTTGCATTCTGTTTAGCCTCTGGCTTCTGATGTAATTTGTGGGATTTCAGTGCCTGCTTGCTTTATCGGTGGTGCAATTATTTATTTTTTCTACTATCTTTTACTATTTTTACAATTTATGGATTGAATTTTCAGATTTATGATGTTCTTGCAGTGTAATCTGCTAGACATGCCTGCTG
The DNA here is from genome assembly GCA_021397845.1 of Areca catechu. Classification (NCBI taxonomy): domain Eukaryota; kingdom Viridiplantae; phylum Streptophyta; class Magnoliopsida; order Arecales; family Arecaceae; genus Areca; species Areca catechu. The sequence continues at coordinate 204,396,708 of CM038051.1, read as the reverse complement.
TTGGGCAGCTGGAAAAAGATGGAAAGTATGCATTGATTTACCAGCTGTTGAAGATCTTTCTCACTCAAAGGCTTGATGCCTACTTATATTTTCATGCTGCTAATTCTACTTTATTGAAAAGCTACGGTATGTTGTATGAGTTTTAGTTTTTGAACATCCATAGTTTTCTCCAAATTCTAATGACGGGATCGACAGGTCTGGTTCATGAAGACTGCATAACAAAAATGAAGTTGATGTCATTGCTAGACCTCAGTTCCAATGATACTGGTGAAATTCCATATTCTGTCATCAGGGACACACTTAGGGTAATGCATGTCCTTTTGGCTTGCTTTTTACTTTTTTTGAATTGTTGCTTCTTGTTTAAGTAAGTTGTCATGCAGATCACGGATGAGGAGGTAGAATATTGGATTGTTAAAGCAATCACCTCCAAACTTCTGGACTGTAAAATGGATCAGATGAATCAAATTGTGATTGTGAGGTAGTCATTGCTAAATGAATGTTCTTTTCTTCTATTTATTTTTGTTCAGTGGTGTGGGGTGAAGATGACAAGGTATATACCGTGCAAATGGAATTCAAGTCAAAGCATTGTTTTTGATTCATTGAGTTTCATGTTTTATCTGCAGCTGGCGTACCGAGCGAGTGTTTGGGCTGTCACAGTGGCAAACTCTCCGTTCCAAGCTGGGAGCTTGGAGGGTACGTGCCAACCTTGTTAATTATTGAACAGATTAAGATTCCAACCGAGCCACAGGCTTCTACGTGGATAGGTTGTCAGGCCCTACCCTATGATGGTGGTAGATCTTATTAATGTTGTTTGTTGGCATGCCAACCCTGTGCCTGCCCTCAAATTTCTAAAGAAAACAATCTGACTGTACATTTTCAGCCATGCAACTAATGTTATTCAATTGTTTATCTGTTGAACCTTTTATTTCAGGGAAATATTGCCAATGCTATCAGCACAATCCAAGCTAATAAGGTATCGGAAGGACAACAGGGAATGCAAGGATCAATGATACGCTGATGTTTGTCAAGTTTCCACAAAGCAATGGACCGAATATTGAGCATTGACAATATACCACATTTGATTTAGATGATGAAAGGGCATGCTGCCTTCCAAAGAACAAGCCTCTTGAATGAAATCCAATGAGTTTTGTAAGTTTTAGTGATTAGATGTTGATGTTGACACTCGATTTCTTATTTGGGGTGATAATTGATTGCTAAATTTTGAAGGGTAGATCTCTTATGGCAGTGTTATTTTGGCTGCGAGATCATTTTAATCGTGACCCAAATGAATACAGAGCATAATCTGAAAATCGAGGAATTGTCTTATTTTTAATTTTTAAATTACAAAGTTCTTGATGATAATCCATGTTTGATTATTTTATATTTTGATAGATAATTTAGATTGTATTTGATATATTACAAGATAATATAAATTACTAGTAATATAGGTTACTAGCAATGTGGATTGCAAGTTACGTTGGTTATTATGTTTTGGTACACGTAAGTAATGCTGCATTATATAAAATTAAATATTCAAATTATTCTTAAATTAATTTTTTATTATATTTATAAAATATATTTTTTATATTTTATTTATTTATTATAAATATTGTTGTTATCTAGATCGTCGTGGCTTGTAATTTTGATGTGGTGTGAATGAACCGGTCTTCCTAAAGGTCTTGGATCCTCTTTTTCTTGACTTCGCGGTCGGTGGGTCATGCAAAAAAGAGGAGATCCGAGTTGGAATCCCGGCGGGGATATTTTAACGATCAAGGGGAACAGATCTTCTGCGGTAGAGGTTTGAAGTGCTCCTGAGTAAAAGAAGAAAAAAATAAGATGAAGAGGAAAGAATAAAATATTAGTGTGAGGAGATTCTCTCTGTTCGGTCCTTGCCCCTCGTTCTTTCTTACCATCCTTGTTGAAGGTTTCTCTTTTCGTTATATAGGAAGTTATTGGGCTAGACTGGATCTAGAGCCTTGCTGGAATGTCTCTTTCTCGATATCTCCTTTAGGAGGGGTTTCCTTCTGCCAGCATTCTTTCCTCGGACCGGTCTTTGAAAGGAGGTCCTCTTATTGGAGGCGTTCATCGGTGCACTGCAAAGCTTGTCTCCTGGATGGAGCGGTATTTCGTGGAGGGCGCGAGCATTGTGCCACGGAGTCTCGAGTTATGGTTGAGCACTTTCATTTTCGGGGGATCATTCACATGCTGCAAGGCCTAGGGCTTTGACAGGATACCTTTCTTGGAGAAGACATCGGCGGCGTGCCACGGGAACTGGAGCCTTGTTGGGACACGAACCTGGCAGAGGGTGTGGGTGGCGTGCTGCAGGGCCTGGCGCCTGACAGAGCATGCATTGCGCAGGGCATGTACGTGGCATGCCGCTGAGCCTGGAACCTCTGGTGGAACATGCATCACCCTCAAGAGACGCGAGCAATATGGGAGGGATGTCGTAGAGCATTACGGCTTGAATTTCTTCTATCTCTATTTCCTAAGAGCCGCGCCTTGATTCTGGCAACCCCTTTGGTCGTGATTGGGGGTGCGTCTTCTTGTCCTCAAGGACCTTTCTGGATGGGAGCTCAACTTTTGTTGGGAGCTCGACCTCGAACGGGATCTCGATCTCGAATATGAGCTCGACCCTTGCTGGGAGCTCAACCTCGGACGGGAGTTCGACCCTTACTGGGAGCTCAACCTTGGATGGGAGCTCGACCCTTGCTGGAAGTATTGGGAATTGTGTCTCAAAGTCAATCGTCTAAGCTGTAAACGGTTGTGCCATTTTATAATTGTATATGAGTTTTTAATGAATAAAAGTTTTTCTTTTGGCTGTTCATCATATTTACATTTTCATGAAATGAATTCTTGTATAATAGAGTCCTTAGAACTACATTATTTGATATAGAGAGGATATATCAAGTAGTTCTTAAACTGGTTCACAACCAAATGATACATTGTTATAGGACGATAATATATCAAGTATAGGTTGTTGTATGTCACATTTGTCAGTTATCCTCTTAACCAAGGAGTGTGAAGATACTGGTGTGATATGCAAGTAAAATGTGTGACATCTCACTGAACGTGACCATCTACGGAGCTCCCTTCTGCCAAAGGATTGCTTGCAAAGGGATATGAGTATATGTGTCCCTCAGATCTGAGGTCACAATGGCAGCTTGCAAGCAACTCACTGTACTTTGGTGCCGGACCACCTGGATTTCTAATCCAGTGACGGAAGGTTTCTGGGTGCAGTCAAGTATTTGTGGAGCGGTGGTGGATCAAGATGGAATTGACCCCTCCAAATAGTTTGGAGTAAATGACTCATTGTATCTCAATTTAGCAAATCCTTGGCCAGGGTAGTTCTTGTTAGGAGTCACAGAACTTGTAAAGTTGAGATACGATTTGGATAAACCAAATTAGGGTTGGCAGTCGAACCCTAGATCATCCTGAGCATTATGAGGTCAAAGGGATGAATTATGCGGTAACTTATATGCCAGAGGTTTTAGAGATGTACTATGCATCTTCGACCTATCCGGATATCGGGTATCATTGCTAGATGATGACTTTGACTGGTACTGAAAGTGTTCCAGTACTACCGGCTTAGTGTTCGAACCTATGGGGTCATATACCATAGGGGTTTCTATTTGATCTAAAGGATGATTGGCGATTGAGAATCATTTTGCCGTCACTAGAGGTCAATGCGATTGACCATTTTCGAAGTGTCGACACTTGCAAGTGTCAATACTTGGTAAAATGTGAAGTGTCGACACTTGACTGACGAGCAAAAATTCTGGGAAGTTTTCTGAGAAGGTTTTGACTTTGAATTTTGAATTCGAATTTCGAATTTTAGGTATTTTTTGCTCCAGGCTTTCATAGTATGATGGTCATACTTATCTTTTTAGCTTGGACCCATTTTGTATGGCCCTTGACCTTCTCCCCCAATTACTCCTTCCTCTTTCTCCCTCTCTTGGCTGCCCCTATAAATAAAGGTTGTTTTAGGGGCTGCTGGTTGGTTGAAGAACTAGAAGAGAAAGGATTTTGTGAGAACTTGGGATTGGGTGTGAGAATACCTAGCATTCAAGCTAGGTCTTGGAAAGAGAGATAGTTGGAAGGGTTCCACCTCTTGTCTTCCGAGAAGAAGAAGATTGGCCCGAAGGATTCCAAGGAGCTAGCACTCCGAAGGAGTTGATCAGAGTCGAGCCCCGGTGTGAATTTCCTATAGAGGCCAGACATGTGTGTGGCTCAAGAGCACCATCCTTGGAGCACCGCCACTGCATCCATCAAAGGTATAACGGTAAGGTATCTTTATATCTTTGATTATTTTTCTCGTTCTTGATGTATATTGCATGCTGCATTATTTTACTAGATCCTGTTGCTAGCAGATTGGTAGATCGTTTTGATTGATCTACCAATCCTTCCGCTGTATTCATTTTAAAATAGTTTTAAAATGCATGTTTCTGCCTTGCTGTTGCATATTGGTATGCTTCCCTCTTACAGTCCTTCAATAGTATCAGAGCTAGGTTCATTGTAGTATAATAATGTTAGCATGCTTTAACATCATGTTTTTCTTTTAAAGTACTTGGAATGAGTGCTTCACCATGGCCGTCCAGTCATAGGAGAGAAATAGGGCTGCAAGACCCTCTTTTCCCATTCAATGGGTCTCCTATGACGTGTAGGGGTACCACTTGTGATTGACTCATGAAGAGGAAAGATAAAAGAAAATGTAGATTAAAATGTTTTAATCATGTATTATGATCTCAAGACAAATTTAGATAAGATCTAAGAGTTTTGTTTTGATCGGATTTGATTGAAAGTTTGGTGAAACTTTGGATTTGAAATCACTGTTATTTTCCTGTGACAAGCCTTGAGTCGATCTCTTGAGTCGACTCATGAAGGTTGAAGTATCGACACTTGACCAGGAAGTGTCGATACTTGGGCTGGTGAGTCGACACTTTGCCTTGAAGGTGTCGACTTATGAGCGCTTTCCAGAAAATATAGTATTCTGTTTTCTTCCTGTCTCAGGCCTTGAGTCGATCCAAGTGTTGACACCTAGTATCGATACTTGTCCCTGGTGAGTCGACATTTGACATGAAAAGTTGCAAAAATAGTGAATTCAATATTTTTATTATTGTAAAATTGTTTTACATTTATAAATTAAAATTATTTTAATTTATTAAGGCTATTGAACTTAATTAAGAATTAAGTCACTTTGAATGACTAAGAACTTTAGGAATATGATTCAAAGATTTGAAATCATTTCAATAAGCCTTAAGGATCATGGATTAGCTTCTTTTGGGTCTTTAATTGGGTTAGACCTAAGTTTAGATGCATTGGACTATATAGAGACCTAATCTAATCAAATGTTGAGTTAGGACTTCTTCTCTACAGATTTTTCTAATAATTAGATTGATAAGTCCATAGATCTAAATGGACCTAATTTGTGGCTCAGTGGTCAGTCAGAGTCTTTAGGCTAGTTTAATCGACTTTGATGAACCAATTGGTGTCTAGGTAAGTTTGGCAGTTTGATCATGGTTCTTTGGGGTAACCTCTTACCTGGCCAACTCGGTTGGTGTCTAAGGCAAGACGGTTAATGGTGAAACCCAACCCATGATCTCACTTACCTGGCTAATGTGGTCGATCAGAATTGATTAGATAGCTCATTGACTCGTGTTAACCTATGTCACCCAAGGTTAATCAGTCTTAACTGATTTTAGGTGCCCATGAATCATTAGTTATGAGTAACCCTCCTTGATTGCTGACATGGTCAGTGGGACGTTGATCCATGTATTCTCATCTCTTCTTCTATCATAATAAGATTAAATCCTCTAAATTATTAGGTCCATAAAAAGATGAAGTTATGGGGATAACCGAGTCTTAGCCTCCCATTAAGTGGGATGGTAATGGGTCCAATAGTTGGGTGTTCATCGGCAGATCCAAAGATCGAGTGTTCATCGGGCTATTGGAATTGCTGTTCCTAATATGATGGCTCAGTGCGACTCTCTTAACGGTGGTCAGGTGGGCCATCCAAAGTCGGGCTTGACTATTCGTTAGTTAGAAGCATCGAATTTTGTCATGTTAATGGTTGGACCTAACTGGGACCTTCAATAGGAGGCCCAAAGGTTGATTGAAGTGCACCTTAGGGCAAAACCTAAATACTAGAGGTTACTTGAAGAAGTAATCGGTTGAAGAACCTATCTTTAGACGTGCATGGATGGGCCAGCCAAAGTCGGGCTCATGTGTTGTCTATTGGACTCTAATACCCACTTAGGAATCAAAGTGATTCCTTGGATTGGAGGTAGAGGCTACCAGTCTGAACAAAATAATGGGAGGGCCTTTAGACTAAAGTTTATATCCATAGGATAATAATTCATATACATTATTTTGCTTTGGTTTTCCTTTCAGATGTCTTCCAACCTGTCGCTCTGGTCTCTTCTCGATAACGAGAAGCTTAAGGGTCTCAACTTCGATAGCTGGTATCGAAGACTCAGGATTGTCCTGGAGCATGAACAGATCTTGTATGTGATATCGGATCCGGCACCTAAAACCCCTGCTCCCAATGCTCGGGATTCGGTCAGAGACACTTATCAAAAGTGGCTCTCTGATAGGACCACTGTCCAATCCATAATGTTGGCAGCGATGAACGACGAGTTCAGTCGTAAGTTCAAGGAAGCCCAGCCGAAAGAAATCCTTCAAAGGTTGAAGGAGTCTTTCGGGACACAAACGATGTTGAGAGGTACAAGGTCTCCTGTGCTATCTACAACGCGCGGATGCGCGATGGGACCTCAGTCATTGATCATGTACTGTATATGATCGAGATGATTGAGCGCTTGGGCAAACTCGAATGTTCCCTGCATGAACAGCTTGGGAAGGATGCGATTCTGAATTCCCTGCCCTCTTCCTATCTAGATTTTCTCGATCATTATAGAATGAATAAGCCTGCAGTTAATTACCACGATCTGTTGGGGTTGCTGCAGACTTATGAGAAAGACCACCATCTGAACAAAGGGGTGGTAAGTCTAGTGGGAGGATCTTCGGCAGGGCGTCGTCCCTTCAAGAAAGGGAAAAAGAAAAGTAAAGAGAAACAGGTGCAGAATGCTTCTAGGCCCTGTCAGGCCAAGAAGGAGAAGGCTGATAAGAGCCAAGTGAAGTGCTTCTTCTGCAAGAAGCGGGGATATTGGAAGAGGAACTGTCCTCTTTACATTGCATCCCTTGACCCGAACAGGTCCAAGAAAAGGAAGCAGCCAGAAGGTGCTGGACAAGGTATTTATATGATAACACATTGTAATTTCTCTATCAACGATATTACTAACTGGGTATTGGATACAGGAAGTCCAATTCACATTTGTAATTTTTTGCAAGGATTTCAAGTTAGTAGAAGATTCGAGGATGGCAAGAGATTCTTGAACGTGAAAAATGGAAGCCAAGTTTCAGTCCTGGCATTGGGAGTCCTCAAACTAGTTTTCGAGTCTTATACAATCATTTTGAATGAGTGTCATTATTGTCCATCTTTTATTTTAAATGTCATTTTTGTAGGCCAATTGGCCATATATGGTTATGAACTATCAATAAAGAATGACATTTGCAAAATCATTTGGAATAGTTTTGTTGTAATGAATGGATATATGAATAATGACATTTATATAATATCGCGACCTGTTAGTGTAGTATACACGTCTAGCAAATGCTCTAGGATAGATAATGTCAGCAATGAGTACCTTTGGCAATGTAGGCTAGGTCATATTAATAGGAACAGGATAAACATGTTGAAGTACGAGGGTCTCCTCGACTTTAGTGAAAGTGGTTCACTTCCAACCTGTGAGTCCTGTCTTCTTGGAAAGATGACAAAATTATCTTTTATTGAAAAAGGTGAACGAGCCAAAAAAATTCTAAGTCTGGTACATACTAATATATACGGATCCATGAATATTAGTGCCAGAGGTGGATACAGTTATTTTATTATATTTACAGACGATCTTTTAAGGTACGGTTATGTCTTCTTGATGAGATATAAATCTGAGTCGTTTGAAATGTTCAAACGATATCGTAATGAAGTAGAAAAATAAACTGCAAGATGTATCAAAACCCTTCGATCAGATCAAGGCAGTGAATATCTTTCCGGGAAGTTTCTGACATATCTCAAGGAGAATGGGATTTTCTCTCAGTGGACATCTCAATTAAATGGAGTGTCTGAAAGGAGGAATCGAACCCTGTTAGACATGGTTCGGTCCATGATGGGCTTTACTTCTCTACCGCTATCCTTTTGGGGATATGCTCTGGAATCAGCCTGTTACCTTTTGAATAGGGCTTCGAGTAAATTCGTTAATAAAATTCCATATAAGATTTGGACTGGATGTAAGCCGACACTCTCACACCTTTAGGTCTGGAGTTGCCTGGCTTATGTAAAACATTTGGAAATGGACAAACTTGGACCAAGGTTTGATCGGTGCCTATTTGTTGGGTATCCAAAAGAGTCTAAGGGGTATTACTTCTGCTTGGCTGAGATTGAATTTAGTGAAGTTCAACAAGTAGAAGAACTGACACACTTAAGGGACAACATAGAACCGGTTATGATTAGATCACATCCAGAGCCCATATAGGAGCCATTAAGAAGATTCGGTAGGGTACCGAGTCGACCGGACAGATACTACGATTTCTTGGTTCGGGACGATGATCCCATTGAACTCGATGAGAACAATAAGGATCCGATCACCTATATGGATGCGATGCAGAGGTCCGACTTTGAGAAATGGCTAGGAGATATGCGATCCGAAATGGAATCCATAGAAATCAACAATTTATGGACATTGGTTGATCCGCCTGAAGGGATAAAATCCATTGGGTGTAAATGAATTTTCAAGAGAAAAGGGGCGCAGACGGGCAGGTGGAGGCCTATAAAGCCATCTGGTTGTCAAAGGATATCGTCAACGTTATGGTATTGACTATGACGAGACGTTCTCTCCTATAGCAATGCTCTAGTCTATTCGGATCATGCTTGCTTTAACAGCACACTTTGACTATAAAATCTGGAAATGGATGTCCGGACAGCTTTCCTGAATGGTGAGTTGGAAGAGGTGTATATAATACAACCTGAAGGGTTCATATCCACAGATGAGTCAAAGGTGTGCAAGCTTCAAAGATCCATCTATAGACTGAAACAAGCATCACGGAGTTGGAACATGCGATTTGATAAGTGTATCAAATCGTATGGCTTCGTTAGGAACGGAGAACCTTGCATTTACAAGTGGGCTAATGGTTCTGTGATTGTGTTCCTTGTATTGTATGTGGATGACATTTTTTTAATTGGGAATGATATCTCAGCACTACAAGGAATAAAGGTTTGGTTATCATCTCAATTCTCTATGAAGGACTTGGGTGAAGTCTCTTATATACTGGGTATGAAGATCTATAGAGATAGATCTAAGAGACTTCTGGGACTGTCTCAATCTATGTACATTGACACTGTGTTGAAGCGGTTCAGCATGAAAAATTTCAAGAAATGCGATCTCCCGATAGGCACTGAAATTGCTCTCTCCAAAGAGGATCGTGCGACAACTCTTGAGGAGAGAGAGCGTATGAGCAGAATCCCATATGCTTCGGCAGTGGGTTCTATCATGTACGCTACGATGTGTACTAGACTAGATGTGGCATACTCACTGGGCGTAGTGAGCAGATACCAGTCTGACCCATGTGAAGCTCATTGTAAAGTGTTAAAGACCATCCTTAAGTATTTGCGAAATACTAAAGACCAATGACTGATTTATGGAGAACCTGACTTGAAACTTGTGGGGTATATTGACTTCAGTTTCCAGTCAGATAAGGGTGATAGCAAGAGTGTGTCAGGATTTGTCTTCACCCTTAATGGAGGAGCGATCTGCTGGAAAAGTTTCAAGCAGCCTACTGTGGCAGACTCAGTATGCGAAGTAGAGTACATTGCAGCATCGGATGCAGTAAAGGAAGAAGTATGGTTGCAAAAGTTCCTTGGCGAGCTGGGAGTGGCAGCTTCCCTGAATGGTCCTATTCTGGTGCATTGTGACAACACTGGAGCCATTGCTGCCGAAGTCTCATCACCGCACAAAGCACATTCTGCGGTGCTATCATCTTGTGCGAGAGATCATGGAACGAGGTGACATTGACCTTCAGAAGATCGATTGAAAGGAGAATCTGGCTGACCCCTTCACTAAAGCCATCGGAATTCAGGAGTTCGATAGTTGTAAATGAAAAATGGGAATGAGATTCTGTATCGATTGACTTTAATCCAAGTGGGAGTTGTTGGAAATTGTGTTCCAAAGCCAATCGTCTAGGCTATAGACGGTTGTGCCATTTTGTAATTGTATATGAATTTTTAATGAATAAAAGTTTTTCTTTTGGCTGTTCATTATATTCACATTTTCCTGAAATGAACTCTTGTATGATGGAGTCCTTATAACTATATTATTTGATATAGAGAGGATATATCAAGTAGTTTTTAAACTGGTTCACAACCAAATGATACATTGTTATAGGACGACAATGTATCAAGTATAGGTTGTTGTATGTCACATTTGTCGGTTATCCTCTTAACTAAGAAGTGTGGAGACACTGGTATGACATGCAAGTAAAATGTATGATATCTCACTAAACGTGGCCATCTACGAAGCTCCCTTCTGTCAAAGGGTTGCTCGCAAAGGGATATGGATATATGTGTCCCTCAGACCTGAGGTCACCATGGTAGCTTGCAAGCAACTCTGTACTTTGGTGCCGGACCACCTGGATTTCTAATCCAGTGACAGAAGGTTTCCGGGTACAGTCAAGTATTTATGGAGCAGTGGTAGATCAAGATGGAATTGACCCCTTCAAATAGTTTGGAGTAAATGACTTATTGTGTCTCAATTTAGCAAATCCTTGGCTAGGGTTATTCTTATGATGAGTCACAGAACTTGTAAAGTTGAGACACGATCTGGATAAACCAAATTAGGGTTGGCAATCGAACCCTAGGTCATCCTGAGCATTATGAGGTCAAAGGGATGAATTGTGCGGTAACCATATGCCAGAGGTTCTAGAGAGGTGCTCTGCATTTTCGACCTATCCGGACGTCGGGTATCATTGCTAGATGAGGACTTTGACTGGTACTAAGTGTTCTAGTGCTATCGGCTTAGTGTTCGAACCTATGAGGTCACACACCATAGGGGTTTCCATCTGATCTAAAGGCTGATCGGCGATTGAGAATCGTTTTGCCGTCATTGGAGGTCAATGCGATTGACCATGTTCGAAGTGTCGACACTTGGTAAAATGTGAAGTGTCGATACTTGACTGACTAACAGAAATTCTGGAAAGTTTTCTGGGAAGGTTTTGATTTCAAATTTTGAATTCGAATTTCGAATTTCGAATTCTGGGCATTTTTGGCTCCAGGCTTTCATGGTATGATGATTATACTTGCCTTTTTAGCTTGGACCCATTTGGTTTGGTCATTGACCTTCTCCCTCAATCACTCCTTCCTTTTTCTCCCTCTCTTGGCTGCCCCTATAAATAAAGGTTGTTTTAGGGGCTGCTGGTTGGTTGAAGAACTAGAAGAGAAAAGGGATTTTGTGAGGACTTGGGATTGGGTATGAGAATACCTAGCATTCAAGCTAGGTCTTGGAAAGAGAGATAGTTAGGAAGGGTTCCACCTCTCCTCCTTGTCTTCCGAGAAGAAGAAGATCGGCCCGAAGGATCCCAAGGAGCTAGCACTTCAAGGGAGTTGATCAGAGTCGAGCCCTGGTGTGAACTACCTGTAGAGGCCAAACACGTGTGTGGCTCAAGAGCATCGTCCTTGGAGCACCGCCACTGCATCCATCAAAGGTATAATGATAAGGTATCTTTATATCTTTGATTATTTTCTTGCTCTTGATGTATATTGCATGCTGCATTATCTTACTAGATCCTGTTGCTGGCATATTGGTAGATCGTTTTGATCGATCTACCAAGTCTTTCGCTGTGTTCATTTTAAAATAGTTTTAAAATGTATGTTTCTGACTTGCTATTGCATATTAGTATGCTTCCCTCTTGCAGCCCTTCAGGGAGCTCGACCTCGGATGGGAGCTTGACCTCGGACGGGGGCTCAACCCTTGGACGGGAGCTCAACCCTTGCTAGGAGCTCGATCTCGGACGGGAGCTCGACCTTGGATGGGCCAAGTGGCGCTCCCTGCCATCACGATGCCCGACTGGAGCTCATGCGGGAGCCAAGTCAGCGGCTTGCCATATCACATGCTTCTGTGGATGCTATATAGGTGGCTCGCCACATCAAATGCCCCCCACTCTCGAGCCCCAGAATGCATGATGGCTTCCTGGTATTCCGAGCAAAGGGAGTAATGATTGCTAATGTGGAGGGCCACCATGCCTATGTCATTAAAGCCCATAGTTTCTAATGATTTATGGATCGTGCTCGAGCCAACCCAGAGATGCCATGCCAGTGAAAATGCCAATTCGAGGCAACACCCTTTCGCTTCCCAATGCGGCTCTCCAGGGGTCGAGGTGTTCGAGCTAGCAGAGGGCCGGTACGTGTCCAAACCCTACTGGTTGGCATAATGGAGGGACACCTTGATCGGCCGATTGAATTTTGAATTGGGATTTTGCCATTCATCTAGATAGACAGCCCATTTTTTCCATTTTCGTCTCAGAGAGCTTCGAGCGAAAGGGGAAGAGTGGAGGAGAGAAAGAAAGGGGAAAACTCCATACCCGTTGAGTCCTCTGCAGGTCAGTCCCCCTATCCATTTCTTTTTCCTTTAGATTTGTGCCGAGGGGGTCCCCTTTGTCCTTAGGTCCCCTTCTTTCTTCTGCTCCTCCCTTCTTCCATATCATGAGTTTCTCAGGGAGTGTCGTCATCCTCAGAGGTATGACCCGGCCTGCCATGGCATGATGGAGAGGTCATGGGCAGGGCCTCCTTCCTCAAGTAGTGAGGAGGAGGACGTCCCATTTGGGTTCCGCGAGGTCCCCGATGGATGGTGGACACCCATACTCGGTACTTGCCTCCCCCTCCTTCGCCTCCAAACCTAGACACAGTCGATCCATTTGGGTCTCTTCGACGATGTCGTGGATGGACGCCCTCCAGCTTCGAGGCATCTATGGGATCCAGGATACCATCCGGATCTCGGCTCTGGACCCGGGGGAGCGAGTCAACTGCGGTGGCCAGGCTAGGTCGCCCTGTACAAGGAGTTCTTCTCAGCGAGGTTCCAGCTTCCCCTTCACCCCTTCATCCTCTCTTTTCTGGACCATTATAGGTTAGTCCTGGCCCAGTTAATCTCAAATTCTTTTAGGGTCATTACCTCCTTCATAGTGCTGTGCTATTTTCACAGCATTGTAGCTAGGTTCTCCTTGTTCAGGGCCTGTTTATCCTGAAATGCCACCCTATAGAGAGGGGGTGGTGGTTGGTTTCTCCTCGACCTGGGATCCTTAAGTTTGACCTGCTTACTTCCATCAAGGGATAGAAGAGCAGGTACATCTTCACTTCCATTGAGAGGGTGAACTGGGTAGAGTGACCCTGACTGCATGCCCAACCAGGATGCCACAATGGAGCCTGCCGACTGGGAGGTGTACGACCAGCTCGTCACCTCTAAGGTTCCTCGCGGGAGGGATCTCCTCTTCGAGAAGAACCTATTCAATGTCGGTGTCAGCCCAATCCGTCCCTAGGTAAGATTTTGAATTTCAACTTTTCCTATGATTCAGGATGACTGACTGGGCTTGTTTGTCTTGTGCAGATATGAAGTTTTCAGTAGACCGGCTCACATAGATGACCTACAAGTGGTCATCGTCGTCACGGCCTCACGAGGAGCCGGCAAAGAGGCCGTATGAGGAGCTGGAGGGAAGGCCTCGTGAGGAGCCTCCGGCTTGCCCTAGAGAGGATAGGGCCCAAGACATTACGACGCCAGTCGTAGGGCCTGCATCCTCGGGGCCCCACAGGGGTGCCGAGCCAAAGGAGGGGACGCCTTGGGCCCCTCCCTCGAAGGCCCCAGGGATCATGGAGATATTGCCATCTCCCGGGGCTGAAGCTGCGCCCGACCAGGGGGAGATCTCGATGCCATCCACATCCACCGTGATGCCAGAGGCTTGTCCGGCAGGTCTAGAGGCAGCAGGGCCGTCATCTTCTATAGCGCCCCACCTCCAGGGGTGGCCAGCGGGCCCGCCCCACTACCGCCCGATGTGTTAGTGACCCACAATACCAGACTGGCGGAGAGGTTGCTGAAATTTATCCTGCAGCTTCGAGACTAGCTGGAGAGGGCCAATCGCACCTGAGCGACACCATTGATGGGGTCTTCCCCCAACTGCTTACGGCAAGCGCTTCTTTCACTTTTTTCTTTTCTCTTTTTTTAACCTCATTGCGCTGTAGATTGCTCAGGACGCGTACCTGATTAAAGACTCGTGTCGAGCATTGCTCCAACAGGATGCTGCATCCCGCAATAGAGCCGACACTGCCGAGGCCCACATCCGAGTTCTGGAGGATTAGGTGCGGGATGTTGAGGCACAGATCTAGGGCTTAGAGGCCGACCTCCGGGACTCCCAAGATACTGTGGGAGACCTGGAGTTGCGCATAGAAGGGCATGAAGCCAAGCTGGCGGAGGAGTATGCCGCTGACTTGGAGGGGCAGCTTGCTAGGGCTACCTCCAAGGTGCTTTGCCTGGAGGGACGGATTCACAACCTCCAGGTGCAGCCCGACACCATGGAGGGTTGGGCCATAGCATGGAGAAGGAAGTTGTTGCGACGATGGTGGTGGTGGAGGCCGCAAAGAAGGATGCGGTCGACTCCATGCAGTGCTACAAAGCTTCGGCGACATTTGAAGACGAGGTCTGGGAGGCGGTCTACGATGCATTCATCAAAGGTTTTGAAGAATGCAAAAGGAAGATGGTGCAACTCTTCCACCTTCCCGACCTCCAATATGTCATTATGGTCGAGCCCAAGGACTCGGGCGATGCAGTGCCGTCGACTGAGGCAATCCTAACTGAGTTGCCAGGCCCGGAGGGGGCGAAGACCTGCGGCACCGCTTTGCTGGCCCTGCCTCCTGTGCCTAGCCCGGTGCCAATCCGACGAAGCTCCGTGAGGGAAGCTATGGAGCGGACCATGGTAGAGATCGGGGAGCTGATAGAGGCCACGGTGAAGGCCATAGAGTCAAGCGGCGCACCATCCTCGCACCAATGTTAGGGTCTTTTTCACTTCCTCCTTTTTTATCTTTCTTATCTTTTTGTGTATGAGAGTTTTGTTGAACCCCCGGCCTGTCAAGGAGTTCATATGATGTAAATGAACTTTGAAGAAATGAAATATACATCCCTTCTTCAA
The DNA here is from genome assembly GCA_021397845.1 of Areca catechu. Taxonomy (NCBI): domain Eukaryota; kingdom Viridiplantae; phylum Streptophyta; class Magnoliopsida; order Arecales; family Arecaceae; genus Areca; species Areca catechu. The sequence goes on along the minus strand of CM038051.1, from coordinate 204,381,438 downwards.
ACCTGAGTCTCCTCTTGTATGGAATGGGAAGTTTTTTTCTTTTTATCTCTCTGCATACTTTGCCTTCTTTTTCCTCGCCAGACTTGGAGTCGAGCGGATGAGTGCGGGGCTTCAGAATTTTCCAACTTTCTTTGCCGGACTTGGAGTCATATGGATGAGTATGGGGCTTCAAAAATTTCCTGGCTTTCTTCAGCGGACTTGGAGTCAGGCGAATGAGTGCGGTGTTTCGGAAGTTTTCAGGCTTTCTTCATCGAACTTGGAGTCAGGTGGATGAGTGCGGGGCTTGAAAGTTTTCTGGCTTTCTTCACCAGATTTGGAGTCGGGCGAATAAGTGCAGGGCTTCAAAGGTTTCCCGACTTTCTTCGTCAGATTTGGAGTCAGGTGGATAAGTGTGGGCTCCAAAAGTTTACCAACTTTCTTCGCTAGACTTGGAGTCGGGCGGATAAGTGTGAGGCTTCGAAAGTTTCCCTGCTTTCTTCGCTGGACTTGGAGTCGGGCGGAGGTCTAGCTTTAGGAGGATAGAGGCGGGCCAAGTGGCTGAAGAGGCGTTCCATTTTGCCTTGGAAGGAAAGATTTACATCATTGGTGGTACATCCTCAAGTTTGCAGCATTCCATGTCCAGGGGAACTGGACCGTATCAAGGTTGGCGATCTTGTATGCTCATTGAGAGGAGGTTTCGACCACCTGATGGGATCCTTCCCAGTTTGGGGATAGCTTGTCGCACTGACTAGGTTGGGAAACTTCTGCTCGCTTGAGGATGGGGTTGCCTGGATGAATTCCTTGGGCCGGATGCGAGATTGTAGTAATGGGCCACCCGTTACCGGTACCCCGCCATGTGGAGCTATGCCTTGTCCCTCATCTCGTCTAGCAGGTTGAGGTTGAGGAGGAGGCATGCGGGGTTGTTGGTTTCATCATATTGTCATACCCGCAGTGTAGGGAGGCCCACTTTGACCTGGATCACCGCCTCTATGCCAAAGACCAATCCATAGGATGTCTCATCCATCGCTGTCCTAGGTGTTGTGTGGTAGGCCCACAGCACACTGGGGAGCTCGTCGGCCTACCGACCTTTGCCTTGTCCAGCCGGGTACGGAGTCCTTGGAGGATGGTATAATTCGTCACTTTGGCCTCTATTGGTCTGGGGGTGAGCTACCGACATTAAGCGATAGCGATTGTTCTGGTTGGTGCAGAACTTCTCGAAAGTTTGGTTATCGAACTACCACCCATTATCTGTAATAATGGTGCGGGGAAGCCCGAAGCGGCAGATGATCGACTTCCAAAGGAAAGACCTTGCCTTGTCCTCGGTGATCCGGGCCAGGGAATCTACTTCCACCTACTTGGTGAAGTAGTCGATGGCGACGATCAGATATTTTCGCTGGTCGGGTGCCAAGAGAAATGGACCTAGGATGTCTATCCCCCATTGAGCAAATGGCCATGGAAAAGAGAGCTGGGAGAGCGGAGAAGCTGGTTGTCGCTGGCTATGGCTATGCCTCTGGTAGCGATCGTATTTCCGAACAAACTCGATCGTGTCTTCCTGCATGGTTTCCCAGTAGTACCCATAGCAGAGGGCTTTGTAGGCCAACATCCTATCCCCCACATGGTTCCCGCAGATGCCCTCATGTATCTCCCGGAGGATATAGAGAGCTTTCAAAGGGTTTCAAGCACTTCAGCAGGGGGTAGGAGAAAGACCTTCGATAAATTCATGAGCACGAAGTGAGCGGCCTTCCATTTTAGGAGGCTCGCCTCTGCATGGTCTTCGGGTAAGGTCCCGTTAGCTATATATCTGATGTAATGATCCATCCAGCTCGCCTAAGGGTCGACCTGCTGGACCTCGCCTGCGATCTCGTAGCTGGGGACCTCCAGATATTCGACGAAGGTGTGCCCCAGTAATGATTCTAGTAGGGTGGCAAGCTTGGAGAGAACATCGGTGCGAGCATTCTCTACATGGGGTATATGAGAAATGCTAAAGTGCTGGAGATTTGCTATGTATGAGCGTACCCTTTCCAGATGCTTCACCATCATAGGATCCCGGCTTCATAGTCGCCTGAGACCTAGCCTACCTCGAGCCTCGAATCCATGAAGACCTTCAGACTTGTCATGCCCAGCTCGCAGGATACCTTCAACCCCGTAAGGAGTGCTTCATACTTGGCCTGGTTGTTGGTTGCCTTGAAGAAAAAATGCAATGCATACTCGACGACGACCCCATCAGAGTTGGCGATAATAAGCCCGGCCCCATTTCCTTCAGCGTTGGACGTGCCATCAACGTGAAGGATCCACACCATCTCCCGTGCAACCGATCTCCGCCTGGGCTCAGCTAACTCGTCCATCTCCTCCAGATTCTTATCTGCCCAGGTGCATTCCACCAAGAAGTCGACTAGGACCTGGACCTTTTGAGCTAGCCTCGGATGGTAGGTGCAAACGTATCTGGGTGGCTCAGGATGGCCCTCAATGGTTGGTCAGTGAGGACCGTAATCAGGTGCGCTTGAAAATAGGGTTTGAGATGTTGTGCAAGCACTATGAGTGCAAAAATAATCTTTTCAAATTGGGTGTACCTGGTTTTTGCGTCGCAGAGCAATTTGCTGGTATAGTAGATCAGGTGCTGAAGGCCATCCTTATCAGTGCGGACTAGCACTGAGCTAACTGCCTCTGAGGAAATCGCTAGGTAAAAGAGGAGCTCCTCCCCGGGCTCTGGCTTGGATTGTAGTGGTGGTGAGGCAATGAGCTTCTTTAGCCCCTCGAATGCCTCCCAACACTCCTTCGTACAGGCAAAGTCATACATCTTGCGCAGGGCCTTAAAGAATGGCCGGCAGTGCTCGACGGAATGCGAGATGAAGCAGCTTAAGGCGGCGACACATCCAGTCAAGCGTTGGACTTCCTTTTTGGATATGGGATGCCTCATGTCCATGATCGCCTGGATCTTCTTCAGGTTGGCCTCGATCCCCTACTGGGTATCCATAAATCCCATAAACTTTCTCGCCGTGACACCAAACATGCATTTGACGGGATTTAGCTTCATTGATATAGACGAAGATTATCAAAGGCCTTTGCCAAGTCGGCAATATGATCCGACTCTTGACTGCTCATGACAAGCATGTCGTCCACATAAACATGTATGTTACGGCCATCTGGTCTTTAAAGACCTTGCTGACCAGGCGCTGGTACGTTGCCTCCGCATTCTTGAGGCCAAATGGCATCACCTTATAGCAATACGTATCTCTATTAGTCATGAACGTCATATGCTCCTCGTCCTTTAAGTGCATGCGGATTTGATTATACCCGGAGAATGCATCCATAAAATTGAGGATCTTGTGTCCTGAGGTCGCGTCCACAAGCTGGTCGATCTTGAAGAGCAGGAAGCTATCATTCGGGCATGCCCAATTGAGGTCGGTATAGTCCACGCAGATCCTTTACTTCTCGATGGCCTTCTTGACCATCACCATGTTTGCCAGCCAATTGGGATACTGTACCTCGCGGATAAAACCTACGGTGAGATGTTTCCCGATCTCCTCGTCAATCGCACATTGCCTTTTCGAGGCGAAGCTTCTCTTCTTTTACCAGATTGGGCGACTATTGAGGTCGACACTTAGCCAGTGAATGATCACCTCTGAGGAAATCCCGGGCATATTCGATGCAGTCTAGGCAAAGACATCAGCATTGGCTTGCAGAAAGTCGAGCAACCAGGCTTTCTCCTCCTCGACTAGTAGGGCTCCCACTTGCATTGTCTTCAGGGGTCCTCACCTAGGGGAAGTGATAGCAACGGCTCGACCGGCCCACCCTTTGGTTCCAGCTCCATCTGGTCTGGTTGATCAATGGTCGGACTCCGCTTGACCTTTCAGACTCCTGGGATGGTCTGCAAACAATGCTGGACCGGCAGTTAGGACCCTCTTATCTCCTCGACCCCCCACGGGGTTGGAAACTGGATGAGGAGCTACTTGGTGGAGATAGTAGGATTGAGCAAGTTAAGCCCAGGGTGCTCCAGGATCACATTGTAAGATGAAGGAAGCCATACAACGATGAATGTTACCATAACGGTATTCTACCGAGGTGGGTTCCGACGATGACCGGGAAGGTAATTTTACCTTCCACCCTAATTGAATCTCCGGTAAAGCCAACGAGGGACGTGAATACCAGCTTTACTAGGTTGATAGACAAGTTATCCTTGCAAAAGCATCATAAAAAGGATGTCAGCTGAGCTTCTATTATCGACCATGATTCTTTTTACAGGATGCTTAGCTATTGTTACTTCTACAACAACGGCGTCATTGTTCGAGTTGTCTACCCTAGCTGACCCCTCTCCCATGCAGGGGATACATCATCAGTCCCCTCTCTCTCTAGCCCTCTTTGACCTTCTCCCTATCCCCTAGGAGATTATTCCCACCGGCTTCTCCATGGGCTGGTTGTCGATGGCAAGTGGTCGGGCTTCTTCGCTCCAGGCCCCTGGGGGGCTCCTCCCTCTACGTGCTTCCCGAGATAGCCTGGCCTGATCAGGTCCTCAATCTCCCTCTTCAGGTGGCAATACTCCTCGATATCATGGCCGTGGTCATGTGGAACCAACAGTATCGGGACTTGTCACGTCCACTGGATGTTTTTAGTGGGGGAAGGCGATGCAAGAAGCACTCACCCTCGATCTTCATCAGGATCTTTGCCCTCGGGGCAAGGAGGGGTGTGTACTTCTCTTCCTTAGCAGGATCAGTCCTAGGCCGAGGACTTGTCCGAGGGGTCGAGGCGATCTTGGATACCGAGAGGCCAGCCGCCTCTCCTAGGGCTTGCCTTTTCAGGAGCCTCCTGTCCAACTCCCTCCTAGTGTGGTCGGCCTCCTCTGCCTGGATGTAGTTATGGGCATGGTGGAGGAGCTCCAAATAGGACTTCGGGGGCTTCTTGTCGAGAGAGTAGGTGAAGCAAGAGGTCCTGAGCCCTTTCTTCGGTGCCAACATGGCAATGAGCTCATCAAGATTGTAAATCTCAGGGTAGCTACCTTATACTGGGACACAATCCTGGAGGGACTCACGACCCTGTTGGCGGATGGAGAAGAGTTGTTGGCCTTACGTGGCACCTTCCTACAAGCATCGAAGTATGCCACAAACTTTCTCTCCAGCTGCTCGAAAGAGACAAGCTCCTTGGCTTGAGATGGGAGTGCCAGACTCGGGCCGTCTTGCAGAGCATAGCTGGGAAAGCGATGCATAGAAGAGTGTCGATGGCCCCTTGGATCTGCATGAGAGCCTTGTAACTCTCAAGAAGGTCGAGGGGATCCGTGGTCCCATCGTAGGGGTCCACTTGGGGCATGCAAAACCGGCTAGGGATCAGTTCCTCTTGGATTCTGAGAGAGGTGGGCGGGTGTCATGCTCACGAGCTCGTGTAAGGAGCCCTGAATCTCAACAAACCAGCGAGCCAAATCAGCCAATCTGTGCTCTTATTCCTCAAGGTGCCTCTCCGCTCGATGGTGGATGGCCTCATCTATGAACCCCTCTATGAGGCCGTTGGGGAAGAAGAGGGCACGAACCAGAGGAATTCATGCTTTACTTCCCAGTCGTGTCAGCGTCACTGGTGCGATACCGCATCATGGTCTGAGATTGGGGAGTGGCTCTCCCAGCCGGCCGGACCACCCTGGTGCTTTCTCCTGGTCATCCGCAGGATTCCTCGCGGGTAAGAGGCTACACATGACGGCCCCTCTCGGAAGGACCTGAGGCTGGCATGGAGATCAGTGGCATGGGCCGCAGGTGTCCTCGGCTACTGCTATGTTGCGAGGGATCGATGGCATTGGTGCAACTAGTGCACTATCGTAGCCAGGGTCTGGACATGCAGCATGAGTGCGGTGACCTGCACCGATTTATCGACTAGAGGCAATGGTGGAGGGAGGAGAAGCTCTGCCTCCTAGCTATGCCTGTCGCCGCGGTGGGATAGATCCCCCATGCAGTTGGTGGAGGCTTCTCGCGCTCGGGTCACCACCATGAGATCTCTGGGGGCTGCTCTCACTGATCCCCTTTCTTGGCATGCTAATCTGTTACACTTAGATCACCGTGGCCTATAGCTCTGACATGGCACGGGTGAACCGATCTTCCTGAAGGTGATGGGTCCTCTTTCTCTTGACTTCACGATCGATAGGTCCTGCAAAAAAAAGAGACCCAGGCTAGAGATCTCAGTGGGGACACTCCAATGATCAAGCCAATAGAACAATCAAGGAGAATAGATCCTCTATAGTGGAGGCTTGAAGTGCCCCCGCATAGAGGAAGAAAAAATAAGATGAAGAGAAAAGAATTGAAGATTTGAGTGTGGGGAGGTTCTCTCTATTCTGTTCCTTGCCCCTTGTTCTCTCTCTTACTGTCCCCCCTCGCTAGAGGTTTACTCTTTCCGTTGTATAGAAAGTTATTGAGCCAGATCGGATCTGGAGCCTTGCTAGGATGTCTCTTTCCCGATATCCCCTTTAGGAGGGGTTTCCTTCTGTTAGCATTCTCCCCTCGGACTGGTCCCTGGAAGGAGGTTCTCTTATTGGGGGCATTCATCGGCGTGCTGCAGAGCTTATCCCTTGGGTGGAGCGGCATTCCACGGAGAGTGCGAGCACCGTGCCACGGAGCCCCGAGCCATGATCGAGTGCTTTCATTTTCGGGGGGCCATTCACATGCTGCAGGGCCTGGGGCTTTGATAGGATATCTCTCTTGGAGAAGACAGGCGACGTGCCATGAGAATTGGACCCCTTGCTGGGACATGCACCCAGTAGAGGGTGTGGGCGGTGTGCTGTAGGGCCTGGCGCCTAGTAGAGCACACGTTGTGCAGGGCATGCGGGTGGCATGCCACTGGGCCTGGAACCTCTGGCAGAATATGCGTCACCCTCAAGAGCCGCGAGCAAGCTAGGAGGGATGTCGTAGAGCTTTTGTGTTGCGGCTTGAATTCCTTCTTTGTTTCCTGAGAGTCGCGCCTTGCTTCCGATAGCCCCTTTGGCCATGGTAGTGATGCAGGATGATTTATGCATGCAAAGTATTTTTTCGTGATTAACTAAGGATTTAGGGTGTTAGATCCCGAATTTCAAGCCAAAATTCAAAGTAAAGAATTCTAGGAAGTTTTAGAAGTCATGCATGCAGAAATAAACCTTAAAAGTTAGAGAAAACAGGATCACGAAGGTTTAAGAAAATCCTGGCAATGCTGCTCTTCTGCAAGACCACTACTAGGGAGTTAAGGGACTGTACCGGGCAATGGTTGAAGCGCCTGATGAAGATCGTGCACAAAGAGATCACTCTTGCTCTTGGATGCGGCCTGGGAAAGCAAGCTTCTGACCTTGCGGATTCGCGACTTTCTGCTTGGTGATCCGAAGGCTGATCAGAATGTATCCTCAAATCGCGGAACTGAGAGACCTGCAAATCACCATCTGCGGATTAGAAAATGGTGTAGGGATGAAGGAATAAATCAAAAACAGCAAGGGAAAGAGTGTTTTGTGTTGGGCGGCCAAGGCTTGGAAGGAGTGCGGCTAGGGTTTTGATGTTGGGGATGGAGATAGGGCGCAGGAACAAGGAGAAAATAATTCGCACACAGCAAAGAGAGAAAATTCAATTTAATTGATCAATTCATCTCCACTTTGACTGAGTCTCTCTCTCCCTCTCTCTCTTGGTCGGCCAAAGGGTGGGATCCTAAGGGTGGCCGACCAAGGGGTGGTAACCCTAAGGGTTGGTGCCTTCTTGGTTGCTCTTGGGCCTTGGGAGGCCCACTTCAATGCTGGGCAGGCTTCAGGGCTTCTTCAGCTGTTCTACTCTTTGGCGGGCTGGATCACATGTCCTCCAGGTCTCCCTTGATGGCTTCATGCTCCTAAATGGCTCAAGTGGTGGATGACTGGAGTGTTATGCTGACAGCTTCAAAATGATTTGAGTCTTCTTCTTTTTTACAGGACTAGATTAGACTCAATAGACTGGACTCACACTTACATAATTTAACTTCAAATTTATTTGACTCAAAACTTGATCTGACTTAATTGACTTGACATAACCCAAAAATTGATCTCAAACTCTAATAGTATTGATCAAAATCTAAATACATGACTCAAATATTGAAAGGCCCAAAACAGGACTCAAGGACCATACAAAGACTCATATGGACTAACCCACAAAACTCAAATGAACTCACTCAAATTAACTAAACCCTAATTATAAATTGGACTCAAATCCTAAACTCTAATTTGATAACCACAGAGGATTGAGATGCCTCTGCCAAAGTCTGGGACCTCTGATATCCCCATCAGTTGGGGGTACGTCTTCTTGTCCTCAGGGACCTTTTCCGGACGGGAGCTCAACCCTTGTTGGGAGCTCGACCTCGAACGAGAGCTCAACCTTATGAGGAGCTCAACCTCGGACGGGAGCTCGACCCTTGCTGGGAGCTCCACCTCGGACGGGAGCTCGACCCTTGCTGGGAGCTCCACCTCGGATGGAAGCTCGACCCTTGCTAGGAGCTCGACCTCGGACGGGCCCGGTGGTGCTCCCTGCCGCCATGATGCCTGGCTGGAGCCCATGTGGGAGCCAAGTCAGTGGCTCGCCACATCACATGCTTCTCCTCGCTGGCCCCCTTTCCCACCCTTGTTGATGCTCATGAATGATTGCGAGAATGGCAATCCAGCGAACGGAGGTGGGGGGCTTGTTGCTAGTGATTGAGATAGAGATGGTCGGAGGTTCGAAGGTGAAGGGAGGACGAGAGAGGCCGGCAATGAGAAGAGGACCATTGGGGCAGGTAGCGAGGGAGGAGAAGGGGGTGGTAGTGGTGCGGGGGCAACAGAGGGCCTATTGCTAGTGATTGGGGTGGAGGTGCGAGCCTCGGAGGTGAAGGGAGGATGAGAGAGGCTAATGATGAGAGGAGGACCATCAGGATGGGTATCAAGGGAGAAGGGGATGGTGGGGCACCATGCACGGGCAATAGAGTGGCCATCGGGAGGGAGGGTGGCATAGAAGGAAAGATGAAAGGAAAAGGATAATCTTATCCAAAACCAACGATTGGGGAGGACCATTGGGACGGGTGGCGAGGGAGAAGGGGATGGTGGGGCACCATCCACGAGCAATAGAATGATCGTCGGGAGGGAGGGCGATGCAGAAGGAAAGATGAAAGGAAAAGGATAATCTTATTCAAAACATTATCTGGAAGGTGATAATATAAATTACCATCATTTTCAAAGATAATCCAGATTGCTTCTTAAAAGATAATCCAGATTACCAGGTAATCTAGACTGTCATAAAAAAATTTACCAAATGTAATAATATGGAGGGTTTTTTAAATTATCGATAATCTAGATAGATTACTTGCTAACAATCTTAAACTCTTGTAAAGCACGTCATTCAGTGCAAAGTGAAAGAGTATCAAACCTTTATTAGACAGCTCTATTTCACTTGTTGCACCAGGTGAGCAATGGTAAATAGCAGAATAACTACATGGGTAAATCTAATTCCGTACGAAGAATACAGGGATCTGTTGTAAAATCAGAGGCCAATTACAATGCATACCTCGGTTTCATTTAGAAACTTGTCTGGGATTGAAGAAAACCTTAATAGGAAGCAGGGAAGAATATATACCTGTTAAACGGAATTGCATTAAACCCACCCTACAGGTGATCATATATGAGACGTTTGTAAAATCTTGTTGAAAGAAACGATTCACTTCAAGTCCCAACCCCAACACGACATCCTTGGTTGCGTTCCAATCGAGCATCGGCCTTGATTTTACGGCCGTATACTTCCACTATTGGTTGAACAAGCCCTGATTCATTTCAATCAGGTTTTTGAATTCCTGCCTGGTTTGTACTTGAGAGTTGAGAGACTTTCTTCATATGTGAATTCAATGCTGTGCTTGATATTGCAAATGGCTGTGCAAACTAGAATTATGATGGGACAAAACAGCACAAAATGTTAATGCAAACCAGAAGACTCTGAATGTGGCCTTGTTGTATGTTCATTAGCAGCAGCAAGGGGGGGGGTAGAGAGAGAGAGAGAGATGGCTACTGCATTCCATTTGAAGTTAAACGTATAATTGAGTTTCCATGCATGTTATCGAGTTTCCCGATCGAAGAGCGAGCTCCATCATCCTGTCTCCTGAAACCAACGTGGCCATCCTTCTCATAGAGTTTGTAGTAGGACCAAACAGGTCAAAGATAATATCATAAAGTCTACCTGCTTTAAAGCCAGAGAACAACTCCATAAAGGTGTGAAATCAGACAATCCATGAAAAATAAAATACCATGGGACAATGGTTGAGAGCACAAATGCTAACAATGAATGGAGAAACATGCTTTCATCTTACGGATGAAGTTTTCTTGTCTATGCATCAGTTTGGAAAACAAATTCCCACCAAAACATCTAAATTTGTATCGTCATACGGTACACGATCAATCTCCAACAACAGCATCTGAACATTGTTTATTTGGAAACCAGCAGGTCTAAACAGTGATAATGTTTCTTCACCTTTTCCGTTAACATTCTTGCAATTCTAACCAGTGATGACTTCATCAGTTGCCACCGCCACTACCACCAAAGAGGTAGCTGAGGGAAGAACCACCACCAGGAGCAGCATGAACCTTTGTTGAAGGCCGGTCCTGCCCAACAGAAAACCAGCATCATCTTTCCTAATATGCACGAATGCAAGACTTAACTATTAATTAATAGGTTAGAAGAGCTCCTTCTGGGAACCCAGCAAAGCAGTAGTGAAAGAAACCGGTATTATCTTTCCTGATATGGACAACTGTAAGAACATGACTAATTAATTAACACATAAGAAGACTGACGATCCCCTTTCAGGAACTGCACAAAGCGGACAGTTATTTGCTCCGTCCAATATGCATGGATCTAGGGAGTAGTCAAACTCAAACAGATCAATTTGTGGAAACTAGCTTTACCAAGAAAAGGAGAGGTTCTTCTTCCATGTGTAACAGTTCTCTCTCTGTCATGACTCGTGAAGATAAAATAATCAGCATGCATCTATCATGAATTTGGAGTTTGCTATTATAGGGGTATGGACATAGCTAAAGACGAATGGAGGATAATGAAAAATAGGGCTCAGTTCATGGTCAATAATGGTCACAGATCAATTTACAAGGTAACAGACAATTGAAGTTGTAAAGAAAAAAGACTGCTAGAATTATTAGCGAGGATAAATGCAATGCATCAAACAAAGAACAGCACAGCAGCAGTATGGAGGGAATAGCCTAGCTTAAGGCAATTGAGTTCTTACTGTTAGAAAATTGCCACAATTCTGGCCATCTGCACGGAAGTAGTTGTTTGCAGTCTTCTCTTGGATGCCTGCTGGAGTCTGCTTGCTGACATCAATGGGTTCTGAAGCACCAGAAGGCTTTGGGGGACGTGCAATATCATCAGCAGCTGGAGTTTGATTTCCAGCAGGTTTAGGGGTCTCATCACTACCAAAAAGGTAGCAAGAAAGGCTAAAGCTGACGTTCATGGGCAGCTCACCTTTAGCTTAGCAAATGGCTTAATCTGCAAATTCATTGAATTTTATTTAAGCTCATCTCACAGTCAATGTCCTAGGTGTTCATTCCTTTTTCCTCCGAGGATGGAGTTCCCAAAGAAGATTTAAGAGTGGGAATCAAATTAATTGAAAAATCATGTTGGGGGCCTAAGATATACAAACTGAAAAATTAATCTTAACATAATTGACTTCCATGAAAGATTCATTAGCTACTAGAAATGCCAAAGGATCTAGAGCACCATTTGCCTTTTTAATTTCTTTTGTTAGATCACATGATAGGCCATTAAGTACCTCTAAGAGTTGATCAAGCTTAAAGAAAATAGAATGGAAGTGATTGATTATTGAACAGATTAGAACTCTCAGATAGAACAAGTAATAGTAAATTTGTTCATGTCTTTATGACAAATTGGAATGGTTTTGCATTTACAGAAATGGCATCCTTTCATTTAAACAAGTGAAAGTGATTAGACACACCAAAGCGATCTTTCTACAAGCTTTACAAGGTAATAGAAGCTAAATGAAGCCATAAGTAATCTCCTGCCAAGCCTTAAAAACCCAGTAAAAGTAATAGATAAGCAGAGTATACTCATGCAAGAAAGGTGTCAAAGTTATTATGAAAATGTAACAAAATTTCACATCAACACAAAGAGTTATATGCAACTGGATCACTTAGGTGTAGAGGTCATGGATCTACTTTGAATAGGCTAAAGCTGACATTTGTGGGCTCACCTTAGCTTAGCAAATGGCTTAATCTGCACATATGTTGAATCTTATTAAAGCTTATCTCACAGTCAATGTTCTATATGTTTGTTCCTTTTTCCTCTGATGTATGGAATTACCGAAAAAGATTTAAGAGCGGAATCAAATTAATTGAAGAATCATGTTGGGCACCCTAAGAATATACAAACTGAAAAATTAATCTTAACATAATTTACTTCTATTAAAAGATTCATTAGATATTAGAAAAGCCCAAGGATCTAGAGCACCATGTGTCTTTTTTCCTTCTTTTGTTAAATCACGTGGGAGACCATTATCTCTATGAGTTGATCATGCTTACAGAAAATAGAAATGGAAGTGATTGATTATCATACAGATCAGAACTCTCATAGAACAAGAAATAGTAAATTTGTTCATGTCTTTTATGACAAATTGGAATGATTTTGCATTCACAGAAATGACACCTTTCCATTTAAACAAGTAAGATGATTATACAGCACCAAAGTGGCCTTCCCACAAGCTTTACAAGATACAGAAACAATGATGAAGCAATTGGTATTGACGAGATAATGATTCACTGTAGGAAAGGGGTGCAACAGAAGATATCTGTACAACAGGAAAAAATGAATATTCATTTTATCTTTCATTAAAGGTGAGGTGGAGAGGAAAGCCAGACAGAATGATTAGAAGATAGACATATTTTGTTTGGACATTTAGGCTAGCTATGATTCTTTTCTAGCAAGAATTCAGTAAAGTCTTTTACAATAATATAGTCACTTAGCATCTCAACATACAGAGCAAGTAGTTAACATAGAAAATCTCTAAAACATCTCTTGAAAAAACAGCCCAGGTGCTACACTTGCAAAAAAAAAAAGAAATAAATGCACCCAGAAACATAGAATCAACAATAAACAATTCTTTAATAGTACATGTGATGGTGCGCATCACATGTATAATCATTCAATCTATAAACTTTTTATTCCATCCTGTGATTGGTTGGATTTAACTTCTATAATCATTCAATCTAAATGCAAGAGTTCCAAAACGAAGACTTCTCAACTAAATCAAACCGATCAGGATACAAAGACAAGAAGCAAAAAAACCACAAGAACAGAATCGTAGCAGATTAAGCATAGATTTGCTTCCATTATAGCCGAATTTGAGCTGACGACCGCTCCAGGCGGTTCTTACACAATTTTCAAACGGTTCAACGCGAATTTAGCATTTCTAAAAATTTAGAAAAAAAAAATCAAGCATGGACAGTCAGACCAAAGATTTCTACTCACAACATAAATCGCGCCAATGTCGCATTAAACGACAAGAATACAAGAAAATAGCCACCAAGAAATAAGGAAAAGAGGAAATTCAGCACAAGTTAACCTCAGAATGCAATCTGGAGATCCAAAATTAAACCAATAAAAGCTAAGATACGAAAGAAATGCCGCGAGAATACATCAGATCGGGGATAAAAAACCGAATCCGAGTCTCAATCGGAAGCCAAAACCTCAAAAGAATAAAAGAGCCTTTTCTTGAGAGATTCCAACAGAGATCTACGGATAAATGGCCATAGAAACGCAGCAAATCTAGGAGGAGAACAGCTAAAAAAAGCACAGGTCTAGGGTTAGGGTTTCTTACCCCGCTCTTCGGGTCGAACAAGAAGGGCTGGAGATCGGGAATTGGGATGGGGAACAAGCAACGACGGAAAGGAGGAAGGCAAGCCTCTTTGATGGAGAGCCTGGTGGACTAAAATAAAATTATTTTTTAGTTCTCATCGAGCCCCGTCAGAAGGCCGGAGCGGTATATTTTTGAAAGCCAAGGATGTTATTAAATTTTCAGCCACCCTTTGGGTGGTTGCGTGTTGACAATGTTGCATTAAGGGATCATTAGAGCTCAGGGATCAATGGACCCATTCAAGAACCTACTTTAATATTATTTTTTATTAATTATCAACCCGAGTTTATCAAAAATTTGCATATGTTTTGTCCATATTCGATCAATGTCATCCATTTTTCACTACATAAATTTATGTTCTAATATAATGAATCATTATAGCAATAATTATATTGCTTAAGATTGAGTTTATTTGAGAATCAAATAATTTATGTGACTCCTATTTATTGTTACCGTCGAAAATAACAAATATTATAAAAAATAATGATAGTTATACCAATATACTTGTTGTCATCAAATTGTATTCCTAGACTCCGACGGTGGTCAAGGATATTCTAGTCTTCTCTCGAAGAAATTGAGTGCAGCTCCTGGTGGCTCTACAACAGAAATTTGCAAAACAATTCATGGACCAGGATTTCCGATGGAGCACCCTTTGATATTCAAGTTAATGGATAGGAAAAATAGGCTACAGCAGTTGAAGCTGTGAGTGATAGTGGTAACTGAATGAGTGTGTGAGTGATAGAAATGAGTTTCTATAGTGCAATGTTTGTATAGCATATCATATCTCATCAGGGATCCCCTCTTATTAATTTATAGAGCTACATTGTATAACCAAATGCTATTACAGAGGTGACCTCCTCTAATATGCATAATAAATTCTACCGAGGTAGCGGGATCTGGTCTCCTGAAATCTTCTCCAATAGCATAATCTATTGAGATGGCAAAGTTTATTGGGATCTTGTCCACTACAATCTATGCTGGAACATTTATGATTGGATCGATCGTCACATACTCGGATATCATGGACCCCGAGTAGGTAGTCGGCTTGGCCGTTGCCGAAAGGAGGGGCTTGGCCCTGTGCCCAAGTGCACTTGACTTGGATTACTCAGGTAATTGGTCAGTCCCAAGTAGGTAGTCGATGGATGTGCATGGAGAATGTTATATCAGTTGGACACAGTAAGTTGCAACTACTCGGCTTGGGGAGAAGCGACTACTCGATATGGGAAGGAGTAGCTACTCAATCGATTTCGTCTTCTCCTTGCTAGTCTTCTTTCTGATTGGTGATGAAGTAGTCGGCTCTATTGTCTCTTTCCAAGTTGATAGCTTGATTAACCTAAGTTAGATGTCCCAGTCCTCTATGGCTGGTAGCATAGTCGATGAACCGGTAAGTAGTCGGTACTGGATAGTCGATATCGAGCAAGTGCTCAGTCTGGAGGCTTGTGGCTATTCGGCTATAGTTTCTTCTTAGCAGTTGCCCATAGACTTTTCAGTACTGAGGCGCTCTGGTCATCTAGCATTCTTATCCATACTTGATTGTTCACCGCTACTCTAACTTAGTCGTCGATCCGGTTGAGGCCAAATCTGATGGCCACAACATTACCCCCCACTCCCAAGTCTAAAATGTTATTGAGTGATTGAGCTTTATCATTTATGGATGAAGGGAGTAGAATCACTTCTTTGGCTTCGACCTGTGGTGACATTCGTGCCTTGGACTTAAAGGTTAGATTTTATTATAGTCGAGCTTCAATCAGCTATCCAGGCTTCAGTGAAGATGAGACCTGGGAGCATAATCATTTTCGTTGGTACTTGGGTGTTCGGTGATTGGAGGACTTGAGAAATTCGAGAAAGATGAAGGTACAAGAATGCAGCCATATAGTTGACTGGTTATGAATCGACCAAAGGAAGTGAGATCCAAGAAAGATAGAGGCATGAGGACGCGTCATTTGATCGATTGATTGTGAAGCAACCGAAGTGAGTGCAATCCTAGAAAGATGGAGGTACGAGAATGTAGCCATCTGGTTAGCCAGTTATGAAGCGACCGAAGGAAGTGAGATTCGAGAAAGATGGAGGTATAAGGATGCAACTATTTGGTTGGCCGGTTGTGAAGCAATAGAAAGGAGTGAGATCTGAGAAAGATGGAGATATAAGGATGTAGCCATTTGGTCTATCGGTTATGAAGCAACCAAAAAGAATGAGGCCCGAGGAAGATGAAGGAACAAGAATACAGCCATCTGGTTGGTTGGTTATTAGTTAGCCAGATAGAAGATAGTGGTGTAAAAATGTGCCCATCTTTACTACGACTGGGTATTAGTTAGCCAGATAGAAGATGGTGGTATAAGAACATGCCCATCTTTATTATGACTAATTGTTAGTCAGCTAATAGGAGATGGTAGTATAGAAATATGTCCATCTTTAATGCAATCTAATGTTAGTCAGTCGAATAGGAGATGGTAGTATAGAAACGTGCCCATTTTTATTATGATCAGTTATTAGTTGACTGGATAGGAGATGGTGGTATAGAAACGTGCCAATTTTTACTGCGACCAGGTCTTAGTTAGCAGAATAGAAAATGGTAGAATCTTTACTGCGATCAGTTGTTAGTCGACCAGATAGGAGATGGTAGTGTACAAACATGCCCATCTTTACTATAACCGTTTGTTAGTCAACTGGATAGGAGATAGTAGTATAGGAACATGTCCATCTTTAATATGAATGGGTGTTAGTTGATGAGATAGGAGATGATGGTGTAGGAACATGCCCATCTTTAGTGCGACCAGTTATTAGTCGACTAGATAGGAGATAGTGGTATAGGAACATGCCCATCTTTACTGTGACCGGGTGTTAATCGGTTGGGTAGAAGATGATAGTGTAGGAATGCACCCATCTTTACTGTGATAAGTTGTTAGTCAACCGGATAGAAGATTATGATATAGAAACGTATCCATGTTTACTACGACTGGGTGTTAGTTGGCTAGATCGGAGTGAAACCCAAGGTGGAGGTGTGAGAATATAGCCAACTTCTTTGACTAGATAGAGCCAACTGGTTGGGACAGACCCAAGACGGTATGAGAATGCAGCCATCTTCTTCAACTGGGTGTGAGTTGGTCGAGGTGTTCTTTGGATGAGTGATTGCTGGAGAGATTGGCTCACGCAATCTTCTTCATCGACCAAGAGGTAGTCGGCTAAGGTGGTCCTCGGAGGAGGGACAGAGAAAATGTTAGCTCACGCAATCTTCTTCATTGGTCAAGAGTTAGTCGACCGAGATGCTATTGGAGGAGGGACCACTAGAGGAAAAAGACATCGGCTCACATGATCTTTTTCATCGACCGAGAGTTCGTTGGCTAAATAAGGCCTCCTCAAGCTCATCATCCGAACAAGCACCTTCTTTTGGAGGTATCCAACCATTTAAAGATGGCTTTAAATAGTCGGTCGATTGTGATGATGGTTGACTAAGCTTGGAATATCGCCTGCACTGAGATGATTAATATATAAACAATTTGTTCAAGTTTAGAGTACCTGGTCTGAGTGTCATGAAGTACTTGGTTGGAGTAGTGGATACGTTTTTGGATCCCTTTATCGTCCACCTAAATGAGTACTTGGTTTGTAGCTTTTGAGGCTATCTCTAGGCATGAATAGAGTTTGTCTTTGACTTTTGGCTTGGAGAGTTGAAGTTTGAGGAACTTTAATTCATTGGAAGCTTGTCAGCTCTTGTCCATCCGTTGGTAGATAGTTCCTAGAAATTCAAGCCAAAAAAGTATTACTTTGTAATGATAAAGTACCTTCTATGGTTAGGTCTTCAAGAGTTATCCTGATCTGGTCATAGCCTACGTGAGCATCCATGAAGCATCATCGGGCCAGTCAGGGTGGAGTTCCGGCTAAGGCATCTTGAGTTGACTAGAGATCAGTTTCTTCGTGATTTGTCATCAGTAAGGAGATCTCCCTCGGGGAGATAGATAACTTGCTCGATGGGGAGAGGAAAATTATGACCGATGAGGATCCCATTCGCCAAAAGATCTTCTCTTGGAAGATCAGTGATTGAGCTGAAGAACAGCAGTGGGATCCGTTGAGACCTTTGGATGCTACTATTTTGTCATAGGTTGCTGCTGCAACTCCCACATTACTGTGACTCAGCATCTAGACCTGCTGTGCCAAGATGGTGAGCAGGTTTTGCTAGTCACCAGTGGTGCAAGTGGAGGAGCGAGAAGTTTTAGTACCTGGTTGAGATACTCCTCGTGATGAGGAGAGCATCCGGTGCGGCTGGTGAGGGCATCTTGCACTCGAATGATCACTATTAGGCTCCAAGCTTCGGGAGTTTTTTTGAGATGATGCTTGCTCCCTACTTGGCGTGCCAATCTATTACTGCCAAATCACTCTCCTCTAGAATCGTGATGGCACTAGGTGGTCCCTCTAGCTGCTCCAATAGGATGAGATTCTGCTCCCAGGTGCCTCTTGGGTAGAGACCTGCAAGAACAATCTTTTTTGATTGATGGCTATCGATAGAGGACCCTCCGATGCTCAAGTTAGTAAGGAGGATAAGATGGGCAATAGCAACCCAAGCTTAGCACCATTGGTGTGATTGAATGAGCATGTGGGAGAAGTAAAAGTGTCATACATGGCCGGGGGTCCCCTCTTACTATTTTGTAGAGTTAGTGGAGTAACTGATTGTCATTTGGGAGGTAGTCTTCTCTGACATGCATAATAAATTTTGCTAAGGTGGCAGAATCTGATCTCCTAGAATTTTTTCAGTAATATACTTCTGTTGAGATGGTAGAATCTGTTGGAATCGTTTCTGCCACGATCTGTGCTGAAACAGCTATTACCGGATGGGTTGTCACCTACTTGAATGTCATGGATCTCAAATAGATAGCTGGCTTGGCCATTGCTGGAAAGAGGGCTTGGCCCTGTACCTAATCGCACTCGACATAGATTACTCGGGTAACTGGTTGATCTTGAGTAGATAGTTGGTGAATGTGCATGAGGAATGTTATATCAATTAGACTCGATAATTTGCAGCTAATCAACTTGGAAAGGAGTAGTTACTTGATCTATGAAGGAGCAGCTACTCGATCGGCTCCATTTTCTTCTCGCTAGTCTTCTTCCTCGTAGGCGGTGAAGTAGTCGGCTCCGTTGTCTCATTCCTAGTCAGTAGTTTGATTGATCTGAGTCAGATACCCTAGTCTTCCATGGCTGGTATTGTAGTCGATGATCTGGTAAGTAGTCGGTACCTAACAAGTGCTCGATCTAGAGGCTTGCGACTACTCGGTAATAATTTTTTTCTTGGCTGTTGCCCATAGACTTCTCAATACTGGATGCTAATTATGGTATTTATGAATAGATTTGAATCTTTGTCTAATGAGGATGCCAGAGTTTAAACAAGAAAAGCAATGAATACTTGTGTAGTTAGACTTTTTAGATGAAGTCTTGGTTGTGAAACTATTTGTGATAATTAAATAACTCGATTCCAGTGGCTAATCAGACTCATCCAAGGTTAGAAATGAATGTTGTGCCATTGCAGTCACATGGTAGATATCTATGCATCCATTGATTATTCATGACAGGTCTTCAAAGCTTTCATGAAGGTTTCACATCCATGTGCCATGTAGTATATGATTCATAATAGAATGCACACGTGCATGATGGTATAAGTTTAGGGCTAGAACTAGGCTCGGGCCAGCCTAAAGTCGAGCCGGGCTTCAGGCCAAGCTCGAAGTAGAACGGGTGGGGATTGGGCCTAAAAATAGAACTCATTTAATTTTTGGGCCAGGCTTGGGCTCTCCTTTAGCTTGGCCCAGCTAGTCCAAATCTGGCCCGAAAAAGGCTTGGCCAGCCAGTCCGATAGTTTTAGGATTTTAATCTTTTAAATTTTTTGGAATATGTACCAGTAGTTAAAAGTACTTTATTTTATCATTTCATCTTCAATTTAGCAAGTCTAATCAGACTTTAATTTGGATCAGAATATGTACCAATAGTTAAAAGAACTTCATTTTATCATTTCATCTTCAATTTGATAGGTCCAATCGGGCTTTAATTTAGGCCAGCCCGAATCAAAGCCTGGTTCGAGTCGGTCCAATCGGGCTTGAGCTGGCTCGGCCAAGTTTTTTCAAAATAAATCGGGCCTAAGCCCAGCCTCGAAGCCCGAATTTTTTTTGAGGCCGAGCTCGGGCTGGGTTTTTTTCAAAATAAATCGGGCCTAAGCCTGGCCCGAAGCCCGAATTTTTTTCGGACCGGGCTCGAGTAGGGATATGGCCCGACCTGACCCGATCCACTTCTTGCCCTATATAAGTTTAAATGCTATTGACTACTGCCCTATCATTCTCTAGCATTAAGGTAGAGAAATATTAGAGCAATCTGCTTCATTCAAATCATAGTATAGCTTTACAGAAGCATTGTATGATGTGCAATGAAGATGGTATGCATGTAGATAATTAAAGATAACTTTTCTCAAGAGTTTGCTTAGGCAAATAAGGGCTTTCTCATCTTTAATCATCCTCTCATTGTAAGGGCTTTTTCCTGGTAATTTGGTGAAGAAAGAACTTTTATTCCCGGATGAAAATGATTACTTCTATAGTTGTTAGACTAAGAAGTGGCAACTCATGTGTGAATTTGAATATACATTTCATTTACAAACTCACATAATATTAATGAAACACATGCACAGAACTCTGACAATGCTAGTGCTATAATATTTTTCCAAGTATGTACTAAGGTTTGGTGGGTTGGAATAAGGGGCATCGAAGGCATTCAGATTTCTAAGTCATTATAGAAATTTATGAAATGATGGTTAAGCATTGTAGCATATGAAAATCGATAACAATTAAAAAATATTCTACTTCCCTCAAAAAGAGTTACTTTAGACTAATGAGTTGCTACAAGTCTTTACACCAATCATCTTTTAAAAGGATAGACTCCATTGGTATGGTTTGAGAGATATGCTAGCATCAACAACTTATTTCTATACATTGTGTTGAAATTGAAGATAAATTTAATTTTAGTTCAGTTGTCCATCAATTTTATGTCTTGAGAGAAATTACTTTGGACTGATAGAAATATCCACATTAGAGTTGGGCTATCAGTTTAAAGTCATAATCCAAGATTTCTTTCTTGCTAAAAATATAATTGGCAAGATTTAGTTTTTCGTTTGAAAATAATCATCACTGAGATAAAGAGGCAGTTTCACCATTGATGGATACATCAGAAGAATCCCGAGGTTGCTATTGTTCTTTATATCTAATTCATTTAGGATTGGGTTTTCCTGTGACTTCTGAACCACTGAAACATTGTATCACCTATGGTCCTCTCAATCTTTAATGGGCCTTTGAAGAAGATTGTAGATTACTTGAATAGATTGAATCTTTGTCTAATGAGGATGCCAGAGTTTAAACAAGAAAAGCAATGAATACTGTGTAGTTAGACTTTTTAGATGAAGTCTTGGGTTGTGAAACTATTTGTGATAATTAAATAACTCGATTCCAGTGGCTAATCAGACTCATCCAAGGTTAGAAATGAATGTTGTGCCATTGCAGTCACATGGTAGATATCTATGCATCCATTGATTATTCATGACAGGTCTTCAAAGCTTTCATGAAGTTTCACATCCATGTGCCATGTAGTATATGATTCATAATAGAATGCACAACGTGCATGATGGTATAAGTTTAGGGCTAGAACTAGGCTCGGGCCAGCCTAAAGTCGAGCCGGGCTTCAGGCCAAGCTCGAAGTAGAATGGGTGGGGATTGGGCCTAAAAATAGAACTCATTTAATTTTGGGCCAGGCTTGGGCTCTCCTTTAGCTTGGCCCAGCTAGTCCAAATCTGGCCCGAAAAAGGCTTGGCCAGCCAGTCCGATAGTTTTAGGATTTTAATCTTTTAAATTTTTTGGAATATGTACCAGTAGTTAAAAGTACTTTATTTTATCATTTCATCTTCAATTTAGCAAGTCTAATCAGACTTTAATTGGATCAGAATATGTACCAATAGTAAAAGAACTTCATTTTATCATTTCATCTTCAATTGATAGGTCCAATCGGGCTTTAATTTAGGCCAGCCCGAATCAAAGCCTGGTTCGAGTCGGTCCAATCGGGCTTGAGCTGGGCTCGGGCCAAGTTTTTTCAAAATAAATCGGGCCTAAGCCCAGCTCGAAGCCCGAATTTTTTTTGAGGCCGAGCTCGGGCTGGGTTTTTTTCAAAATAAATCGGGCCTAAGCCTGGCCCGAAGCCCGAATTTTTTCGGACGGGCTCGAGTAGGGATATGGCCCGACCTGACCCGATCCACTTCTTGCCCTATATAAGTTTAAATGCTATTGACTACTGCCCTATCATTCTCTAGCATTAAGGTAGAGAATATTAGAGCAATCTGCTTCATTCAAATCATAGTATAGCTTTACAGAAGCATTGTATGATGTGCAATGAAGATGGTATGCATGTAGATAATTAAAGATAACTTTCTCAAGAGTTTGCTTAGGCAAATAAGGGCTTTCTCATCTTTAATCATCCTCTCATTGTAAGGGCTTTTTCCTGGTAATTTGGTGAAGAAAGAAACTTTTATTCCGGATGAAAATGATTACTTCTATAGTTGTTAGACTAAGAAGTGGCAACTCATGTGTGAATTTGAATATACATTTCATTTACAAACTCACATATATTAATGAAAACACATGCACAGAACTCTGACAATGCTAGTGCTATAATATTTTTCCAAGTATGTACTAAGGTTTGGTGGGTTGGAATAAGGGGCATCGAAGGCATTCAGATTTCTAAGTCATTATAGAAATTATGAAATGATGGTTAAGCATTGTAGCATATGAAAATCGATAACAATTAAAAATATTCTACTTCCCTCAAAAAGAGTTACTTTAGACTAATGAGTTGCTACAAGTCTTTACACCAATCATCTTTTAAAAGGATAGACTCCATTGGTATGGTTGAGAGATATGCTAGCATCAACAACTTATTTCTATACATTGTGTTGAAATTGAAGATAAATTTAATTTTAGTTCAGTTGTCCATCAATTTTATGTCTTGAGAGAAATTACTTTGGACTGATAGAAATATCCACATTAGAGTTGGGCTATCAGTTTAAAGTCATAATCCAAGATTTCTTTCTGCTAAAAATATAATGGCAAGATTTATTAGTTTCGTTTGAAAATAATCATCACTGAGATAAAGAGGCAGTTTCACCATTGATGGATACATCAGAAGAATCCCGAGGTTGCTATTGTTGTCTTTTATCTAATTCATTTAGGATTGGGTTTTCCTGTGACTTCTGAACCACTGAAACATTGTATCACCTATGGTCCTCTCAATCTTTAATGGGCCTTTGAAGAAGATTGTAGATTACTTGGATGGTAAGTGTTAAAGAAATAAGCAAATAAATAGTGAAGAGAAGAAGGCCATGTATTGGTTGTGAACTGAAATATATGCAATCTTATTTCTCCTATATGGATAGTAATATGAATATTCTTTTTTTTTTTTTCTTTCTATTTTTAAGAGCTTAGTTTTAATGTCAGTGTCGCTAGAATGAGGCCCAAGCCCTATCTAGTGTTCAAGGAGAAAATTGTAACTTGAAGGTGCCGTGAGCCTTATGTGCCTATTTTCAAATAAAAGATCACTAGTAAAAAAGCATTCACCTTTTGGAAAACATTTGGAGTATATCTTAAAATACTATCAATTCTACCGTAGTGAGTTGGAGACCATAATTTAGTTATACGATACCCTATTGAGATGATTATTTTTTAAAATTTGGTTTTTTTTTTTAATCTACAACTTTGAGCCAATTCTAAGAAGCTAAATCGAGCCACAATTTTATTATTAAATCTTGAAATGTACTTGTCAAATTAAATTTATCTTTTTGAGACGGACTTTGATTAAATATTATCTTTCATTTATAAAAAATTAGGTAGAGCAATATGAAGTAAAGTTGATATAAAAGTCAAGATCTATATCTTATAAAAAAAATTTATAATTTTTTAAATACTAATTATATTTGTTAAGAGACTTAATTCTATTTGTAATAAGAAGATAAATCCAATCCAGACTATTCTAGAATGGATATTCTTTTAGAAAAAACTAAGGAGAGGAATCCTTCTTAACTTAGGTAATAAAGGATTTTACTATTATAAATAAGGGCTATAAAACTTAGGTTTTTTGGATGGAAAATTAATGGAAGAAAGAAAAAATGATATAAGCCTTACTTTTGAAAATTCCCTCATCTTTTACTTTTTACTTTTACATGATGATTCAAGTTGAGTAAATTGAAGGATATCTTTCTTTTCCCTAATCGAATCAATGATGTAATATGTTGTAATCTAATTTCAATATTGTAAACTACAGCCAGTAATCTATCATAATTTTATGCAAATGATCAAGCTGCAGGGTAGAAACTTCCACCCTTTCAAATACAACCAACCACTGCACTAAAGAAACTCATCTCCTACTCCCTTTTTCCACATCACTTCTAATTCTCCACTCTCTAAATTTTTTGTTCCCCTTTTCCACATCACTTCTAATTCTCCGCTCTCTAAATTTTTTGAAGGCTAGGTTTCTGTTGAAATGTGTTTTTTTTTTTTTTGGATAAGAAAAGGAATGGGGGACAAATGAACCTGACACCATTAAAGTACCGATTAGTAAAACAGGAACAAAGAGAGAGACCCTGATCTCTTAACATATCAACTGTCCATGATCTTGTGACTAGTTGGTAGTGAGACAAGATCTCTACCAACTGGGCTACCATCTTAGCAGTCATATGTGATGTTCTTTGTCAACTTTTACCATTATGTGTCCTTCTTTGTTGCTGCTGCATGGCATGTCATGTCATGTCAAGAATTTCTATCGATACATCATTTATCAGCCATCAACCGAGCAAGACGAGCATTGATCACCAGAATTTGATTTAAGTTTGTATCCTTACAAAATGATGTTTTCTGGGCAATTGAAATTACCAAGTTCTCTGTTTTCTCACAATCTATTGGCAATCTATTGCTAATAACTAAACGAAGTAAAGAAGATTAGCTATGATACAACATTGACAAATTAGCTGTAGAAAATGAGTTGGCTGCTCTTATTTCAAGTATGTAACTGAAAGCGAAATTACCAAGTTAATCCCCTACAAGTTTTAGGTGGCTCAAGTGCATGGACTTAAATTATATATGTGACAACAAAAACATTTTGAACCTCATGAATCCAGGTCTTTAGTTTACTGAACAACTCATCTAGCAGCATCATTAGATACTTTGGGCTTTCCCAACTGCAACTTCTTGGTACATTCATCGTCATGTAGACTACTGGAACCAGCATCAACTGTCAAACAAGTCGGAGATGTAGTTCATAACAAATCATTGCCTTACGCTATACAACAAGCACATTCATTTTGATCCATTGCCATGTACATTTTTCATCGATAGTGATGGAGTACTGATTGAGATTTTAATCCATTGTCTTGTATAAGGAATCTTAAAAGTGATGCAGTACAAACTGATACGGACCAGTGAAATCCTTGTAAATATTATCTTGTCTAGTGAAGGGAGCTTGTCATGATTAAAGAACAGATCCCCTAGATTGAAGGAAGAAATTAACTACATTTCTTAGGAGCCTCTTCCTCTAGATTTCGTTAAGCTGAATTTCGATGGTAGCGTTAGAGATGCCTCAGGAGGTGCAGGCTTTATCATTCATGATGCAGAGGGTAAGTTGATGGTTGCTGGAGGCTCTTTCCTATATGAGCCATCAATTTCAGAGGTTGAGCTCATAACAGCATGGACGGGCATCACCTGGGCCATTCAGGAGCCGTACATTACGAGGATTCATATTAAGGGGGATTCATCCATTATCATCGGATGGATTCTGGATAAGACTAAGCAGCATCACATCCATCCACTTCTTTATGATATTTGATGATCTCTTGGCCCGTCGATAACTGCATCGGTTTGGCATATCTACAGGAAGGTGAACAGTGCAGCCGATTGAGTTGTCTCATTTGTGGCCGAGCACTTGGATGACTGGTCTTGGTGCCAGGGTGACTATATTTCTCTGTCCCTTCAGGACTTACTGTCTCTTGATCTTCAGGGCTACTATCACACCAAAGTAGTGCGATCGCCTGTTTATATCAAAAAAAAAAGAGAGAGAGAATTGACTTATATCTCTCAAGAGCAAGCATATTGTACTGTCTTCACATAATTGTAAGTAAGATGCATGCATCAGAAGCACAGGAAAAACTTTAGGCAGAACATTAGAACTAAACAAGAGATTATGTTCGATGATAGCATGGATCACTATCTGTAGGTGTTGCATCGTAGATACAAAGCAGCAAAGGGGACTAATTTCCTTTCATTGAGCTAGTTATTAGTTTAATAGCTACTGAAATGATTAGTTAAATTTAATTTGCCATAGGAGTAGTGAAATGATCCATATGAACTAGAGAGCATATCGAATGCAAAGACCTAGATATCTGCGATCGAAATGCATGGGTAGTAGTAATGTTCTGGATGAAGAGAGCTTAAAAATCTTACAACCAAGAATGATGGTTTTAAAAACTTTTTGGGTTCTGGATCGACATTGTTTTCACAACAAAACAGAGGCTCCCTGAAATCGTTGAGAGTCGCAATCCTTGCTACCAGATCAAATGACATGGGCCTTCACTTGGCTTTGTCTCCAATTCAATAGGATCATGAGTTCAAGCAAACGGACAGCCATCTCTTTCAGTTTTAGATAGAGCATTCATCAGGATATTTGGTGTTAGAGATAGCAAGAACTTTATAATTGCGAGGATATCACATGTTAACTGAAGAGAGAGCTAGCTGGTAAATTGGTGATCTTGGCCCACCCTCACATGATGTGAGGCCATTTTTTTTGGTGGTATTGATGCAGCTTGGTGTTCTTTTCGTGATGATGTTTGAGTTGGAAGGATAAATTTTCTCCATTGTGAACCAGAGGTGGTGCAGTTATCTTTAAGTTGGTTGAGTTCCATATATAGCTTCGATATCTCCATCCTATTTGGTGTTACTTTTCTTTGTGTCACATCTTTGTCATGCTCCCAAATAGGAGGAACAATGAATTAGGCTCCGTAGCATCAAAGGAAAGTTTAATCTTTTTTGATAGAAAAGGAAAAGTTTGATTTTTTTATTCTACTTTTTAGCATAGGAAAACTATGTTGTATTAAGTAAGACACCTTAAATAGCAATCTCGGTGTATACAAGGATATTATATATGGTACCAACTATACTGATACCAGTCATCAAGGGATCACTAAGTATAGAATACGGATCCCCGTTTTCAGGATCACGATTGTCGATGTCAATGCTACAAGAAAAAAAAGAAAATAAAAAGAAAGCATAACTGTTTGGACATGCAAGGTTTTACTATGAGAAAAAATAAAACTTACAAGATTATAACTCCCACTCTCAATTCCGTACAATTCTCTCGATAAGAATCTCAAATCTCTCTCAAAAGCTCTCAACTCTTAGTCCCTATAGGCTATTTGGAGATCCTTTACTATTCTTTGGATCCTTACATAGGCTGCTTTTGACCTATGCTCTCATTTTTATAACTTCTGGTGCGAAGAGCATCTCATTTGGAGTCAAACAATCTAAATCGCATTTAAATCGGGATCCTATAGCCTCTCTAACTGGATTTGACTGCAGAGTTCTTCCTAGTCGTCATCGTACTCCATCACACAAAAGATTGCACAAAATAGGGACTAATCATGTCAGATCAAACCATGGCCATCGAATCCTTGCGCAATCGGTGCTCAGCCACCCGATCGCTCATCTCTCGTGCGTACATTGCTGAATCCAATGGGTAGACCACTCGGTCAACCAAAAGCCATGAAACATCATGAAAGGAAAACCAGAAACAACACTTGGGCCTGCACCGTTGCATGCCCGCTTATGCCCGCCTGGGCCTGGGTTGCCAGCACGCCCACCTAGGCCTGGGTTGCCAGCATGGCTACTTGCACCCGCTCCTGCCTAGGCCTGGGCCAATAGCGCGTGCAAGCATGCTAGACCCCACGGCCGTGCCTCTACATGCTAGACCGCATGGCCGTGCCTCTACATGCTAGACCGCATGGTCTGGCCTGCAGGCCAGTCATGGATCTGGGCTTCCAAGCTCTCTTTTTTCTCTTCTTCTTGGGCTATTTTATGGGCTTCTTAAGGGGCTGAATGCAAAGCGCTTTGCCAACAATCTCTACCTCGACTTGATGTTCGCCCTCCACCTGATTTTGAAAACTTTTTGAAGGATTCTGCTCCTATGCCTTGGGATAAATATCTACTATTTATGGATGGACAAACATGGGAGTCAAGTCAAAGCTGCTCGATCCCATCTCTATCACATGTTGTGCTCACCTCGACTTGAGATCTGCTCAGTAAAGCCTTCATAGCAATAGGAATTTCACCTTGCGATGTTGCTTGTCATTCTTTCGAGTCTCTTATCGGATGCATGATCCGCTTTCTTCCAAAGCTCTACTTTGCACTAGGCTCCTATCTGAACTAGGGACTCCATCTTGCACTAGACTTCCTATCAAGAGATAGTGCCATCCTCATTTTTTTTCCTGCAAAATGATCCTACTATCATGGATAAACTTTAAGATTCCATCATCGGTTCTCCATGTATAGCCGTTTGAATCTAGTTTGCTAAATGAAATTAGATTCCTATGAAAATTGAATATGTATCGAATCTCATCCAATTTTTTCACTATCCTATCATATACCTTCAAGTTGACTGTTCCGATGCCCTTGATCATACAGCTCAATCTATCTGACAAGTCCATATCTACTCTTTAAAGAGTCGAACAACTCATCTCTACAATAAATATGTTATGGACATGCAAAACTAAAATCCACTGAGAAGAATGGAAAATCTTATCGGATACCTTAAGTGCATCACTATAGTATCCTTCACAGTCACTATCATCGGCCACCACCATAGTATCCCTCGTCCGATTCTTGAGTTACAGCAATCTCTAATATGATTTCTAGCACATCACATCGGTAATACTTGATTTTGCTTGCATCCTTCAATCTGGATCATTCATCTCATGATTCTTTGTCGCTTCTTCTACCGCCTGCTCCTCTAGAAATCGCTAATACTGAGTTTTTGCCTGAACTCAGAGCTTGGTTCTCTTACCTGAGAACCTCATGGAGTAATGCCGAGGTGACCTTCTCCATCTTGATGATGCTCTTTCCCACTATAAAAGTAATCATCAAGAATTTAAAGGACTATGATAGTAATAGCAAGACTAGTGCCCTAATCCTCTTCACCTCACCTACACTAAGAAGGTTGGTGAGGATTCTTTGAAAATTATTTAGGTGCTCTTGCACGTTCTATCATTCGGTCATCTGCAGTTGATAAAACTAATTTCAAAGAAATAGCAAGTTGGTGAAGGACTTCACCATGTATAGTTCCTCAAGCTTCTCTCATAGCACTATTAGGGAAGTCTTGCTCAATATATGGATCGCCATCTCATTCGTTAAATACAAATGGATGGTACTCACCGTCTACATCTGAAGCTATCTCCAGGTCCTGTCCTCCATGATGGCCAGTCTCTTCTTTTATATAAGAGTGTCGATCAATCCATGTTAGATGAGCACATTTTTTATCCTTACTTGTTAGAGAAAAAAATTACTCTTTTCATCGAATCGGTTGATCTCCACATTAATTGTGGCTGCCTTCTCCATCTTCTTCGATCTTGATCAATACAAGCAATCTGGGACTCTGCTGGACTTTGATACAAGTTGTTATAATACTAACTACACTAGTACTACTCATCAGGGGATCACTTGTGCATCATACGGATCTTTGTTTCTAGGATCATGATTATTAGTGTCAATGCCGCAAGAAAAGGAAGAAAATAAAAAAAAAGTATAATTATTTGGACATGCAAGATTTTACTATGAAAGAATAAAACTTACAAGATTGGAACTTCTACTTTCATCCCATATAATTCTTTTGATAAGAAATCACAAATTCTTCTCTAAGCTCTTAACTCTTAGTCCCTACAGGCTTTCTGGAGACCCTTCAGTACTTTTTGGATCCTTACACAAGCTGCCTTGACCTTTGCTCCTATTTTTATGACCTCTGATATGATGAACATCTTAACAGAAATCCAGTGGTTAAACTACATCCAAATCGTCCTTTTGTAGCTTCTTCAACTCATATTTGACTGCAAAATTCTTATGGTCATCGATCGCACTCCATCACATCGAAGATGATGCAAAACAGGGCCAGATGAAGTCGGATCAGACCATGGCAGTCGGATCCTTGTATGATCGGTGCTCAGTTGCCTGATTGCGTGTCTTTCATGCATACACCGCTGAATCCTGCACGTAGACCGCTCGGTCCACCAAAAGCCATGAAACACCTTGAAAGGGAAACTGGAAATAGTGCCTGGGTCTGGGCCACAGTGTGCCTGCACCTCTGCATGCTAGGTCGTGCAGTTTGGGTCATGGTCTGGCCTGCGGCCAGTCATGGGTCTGGGCTTCCAGGCTCTTTTTTATGCTTTCTTCTTCTTGGACTATTTCTATGCTTCTTTAGGAACCGAATTCAAGGCGCTTTCCTAACAAGGGAGATTGAAAAATTCTTATCCACCCACTAAGCAAATTGAGAGGATCTATACGTGTATATTTTTAGTCCCTCATCGGCTATGTACTGGATAGTTTTTGGATACTTATATAGAGCCAAGAAATTCAAATAACATCTTCTTACTTTTAAAAAAAAAAAAGGAATGAAGTCCAAGATTGTGACAAGTTGTATCAGAGCAAATCTAACCCATGATCCATGTAGACTAAGAGATACTGCAGCACAAGCCTATTAGGCCTAACTATAAACCAATCATGATACTTATAATTAAATTTAAATGGATTTGTATCCTTAACTTGATAAGGATACTAAGATTAAATGAAAAAGTATGTGAGGATCCGTACAAGTATATATTTCATCAGACATCGGCTATATACTAGATAGATCTTGTATATTTATTTTATCTATATAGGAGAGAACTCCTTCACAATTTACAATGGGCCTAGTTTCTAGTGCTTATTAATTCATGTGTAAGCAATCTTCACAATGTTATAAAAAGTAGATGATTAGAATGTGTAGCCAAGTATGTATGTGTATATATATATATATCCAAGATAGTAACTTCCTTGATCCGCCTTTAGATCTCAATACAAGCCTAAAATCATTATTGAACCATGCCTAAAAGGTCAAGGAAATAACATATCACATGTACCACAGTCATTTAATTATCCACTGATCCACCTTTAGATCTCAGTACAAGCCAATGGTGGACTTTGTGACCGATCCCACCAACACCCAACCCTCTGGCATCCCTTGGGCACATCATGATTGGTGGGGAAAGCTTCTTAGAAAATTAGGACATCATGTGCAAATCTAGTTGTGCAAATGGTTGCTGTTTCTTGGAACATGGTAGGGTTGATTGGGATGAATAAGCTGGTCCTGCCAAGGGCACCAAGACATGTGATCTCACCACTTTATCCATGTGGTGGCACATCCCTCAATTCTTATCCCACATCCACCAATCAACATTACCTTTCCTGGTAGGGCATGTACCATCCCTTCATAGGGGCATACCCTAGGATCTGCCTATGCGTACTTACTTAAATGCCACATGCCTCCATGTAATAGTTTTAAGGGTATAGATAACATAATAATCAATGGACTAAATTTTTTGGGGGAAATAATTTATGGAGTATTGGGCTCAAGAATTATAGGCCACACCTTGCCCTTTTTTTTTTTTTTGGTTGAACAAAAGAGGGGGAGTTAAACCCAGACGTGGCCATCCCCAAACGATTCCTCAACTCCAGCCAGAAAATGTTCGATACACGGTGCATATTAAATTTTTTCGCAGCCGTTTTCGACCCGAGGTGAGTACGCCAATCTGACTATCACTGGTGTCAGCCGAGTGAACGGAATTTATTATATATATCCCTAACTTTTTCACTATCACACGCCAACAGAGATTCCAGGATTATTTTATTAAATTTTTTTTTTAATTTTATTCTCGAACTATTTTTCTTTTTTATTTTACCTCCTGATTTTCTTATCGAATATGTCCAAACCAAAACTCGAACATCTTGCCCCTTTGCAGATAAGATAATGCCTCTTGAATCCATTTCAAATATACTGGCAACTACAGTAAGCCAAGGGACCCTCATGTTTTTAAGGAAATATGCAAGATCACAATAAAGAAATTGATCAGGGAGGAGGACATATTTCTATTCTTATTATTTTAGACAAAAAAATCAGATATCATTCTCATCTCAAAAGTCAAAAAGAAACAGAGATAAGATAAGAGCACACATCCTTCTCACTCAGAGGATAATTTTATTAGTTTTAATTTAGTTGGATTCTGAGGCTACTTCCTTAGTATATATATTTCCTCTGCTACCTTCCTTAGTATATATATTCCTCTGCTGTGTAATAGTTGTGACTTGAATTTTAATACTAAGGTTGGAGACTTCATGTACCCTGTGGGTGGGTCTGGAGCTGTCTCATGGGCATGTGGAGAGTGTCAGGACATAATGTAGTAGAAGTGGGCTTTTGTGCCGTGGAAAGGCTCTGCAAGTTTAATGTTTTCTCACTGTCATTTTTCAGTTTTTTTTTTATTTTTATTTTTAATTTTTTTTAAAATAAATAAAAAAGATAGGAGGATTAAATCGGTGTAGCTATCCCACAGGCCTCCATCCCATCAGGTAATATTGATTTAAGGTACTTAAATTTTTATCATCTTTCCGTATCCAGAGATGAGTGCATCAACCGGCACTACTAAGACTCCTTTACTTACTGATTACCTCTTCAAAAATGTGTCCTTAAAAAAAAAAAAAAAAAAAAAAAAAAAAAAAACATATTCACTGCCTCCACTGCTCTTGAAATATTCATAGGCCTTTTTACGAGCCAGTACAGCTGCTGTGACTTGATTTGGGGCTCCTCTTTGGTTTTGGTGAAATAATCTGTTTTGTTTTTTCCGGTTTTCATATCAGTGTTTGGTTATTATCATGGCAGTATCATTATTCTAGTATTCTTTTTTTATTCTGAATAAGAAAAAATCCTTATATTATCATCATCCCTCCATTTTTAAGATGTTGGTTAGGATTAATATAATATTTTATTTTTTAATTTTTAATTTTTTTATAAATCGATTGTGTCAATATTTTTTTTCAGAAATTTTTTTTAATAACCATTTTATAATCGATTTTTTTTTTATTTTTCAAAAATTTTTTTTTTTATTTTTCAAAATTATTTGTTTTATAACTGATTTTGCAATCATTTTTTTTTATTTTTCAGAAATTAATTTTTTTGCGATCGATTTGCAACCGACTTTTTTTTCAACCGTTTTTTAAAAAAAAAAAAAAAATAAAATCAGTTGCTAAATCGGTTGCTAATTTTGCAACCGAAAAAAATCGGTCACAAATTTTTGCACCCTATTTTTTGCAAGCGACTACTTTCGGTTGCAAATGGTTGCAAATTAATTTTTGCAAATTTAGTTTTCAATTATTAGCAACCAAAAAAAATTGAGATTTTTTTGTAATGATCAACATCCAAATCCAACAATAAATGGTTGGATTGAATTTGATTTTGTTTGAGTAGGTATAAGCTCCAAATCATAATCCAAATCTAATAAAAGCTGTACTAAATTGCTTAGACATTGATTCAGTACCTTTTCACCAATCCTGTCGCCTGATTTTCTTATACCATGGTAGTCGTTGATATCATGGCGACCGACAAGAAGTTTAGACTATGGTGTGTAGTAGATCTTCTTACAATGTGGTCCAATTCACTGCTGCCAAAAAACTTACTTCCATGAAATGGAACAGCTAGTGTCCTCTATGAATTATTCCCATTGTCCAATTCCAGACTGCACTATATATGTTCCACAACAGAGGAATTGGTATAAAAAACATGCACTGTCCTTTATGCGGGAGGGGAGAGACCATGAGAAATCTCATCCCTAAGATTCCTTTACAAACAGATACATTGTACCATGTCCAATGCTCTGTGTCTCTCTACGTTTGCTAATAAATTAAGGATTTGCATCCGGAACTAGTATTTCATCATTTCATGCCACATTAGGCTAGGTAGATGGTTATGCAACCATTCACACCTATATAGATACATACTTCCTCAATTATCATTTTATTAATGCTTACATCTTTAACGCAGAGATTAATCACTTTAGTTCAGAATATATGCCTTTCTTGGTAGAATCAATTTAGAGAGATGAATATTGTATGTTATGTTGCTAATATTCAAGCAATGAATTTTATTTGCTATATTTTTTATTATTTTTATTTTTTTATTGCTATATTTTTTATTATTTTTATTTTTTTATCAACTATTTGGTGAATGTGAAGGCTCTAAAAACTCGATAAGTTAGAAGGGAAAGGAAAATTCAACTCCACTCTTTTTCTTTTTTTTTTTTTTGACAAAGCTGATAATTCATTCAACAGTTCTGGAATGAATATATTTAAAGAAATCAAAAAAAAAAAAGTACATCTCAAAAAAGCTAAAAATGTTCGAGAGAGATAAGTCCATCAACTGCAGCAAAGTTCCCTGGACGCCGATGGTGTTCCGGCAGGGGACACTCCGATGCCTAAGTTAGCAAGGATTTTAGAGCAACAGAATGGAGAAATCAAAGAAGATAGCACACGGAGAAGGGAGAGAATTTTTTTTTTTTTTTTGATAAAAAAAATTTCGAAAATAGGTGTCAGGGGAAAATTTACGAAAATATGTGTTTTGGCTGACGGGACATGCAGTGCCAAAAATACCTGCCACGTGGCAGGAGGCTGTCAGATAGGTTGAAATCGTCTTTTAGAAAGATGATTTAATATCGAGAAAGGCTTTCCCAACGGCCACCTGTTTTGGCATGAGAAATCGTCTTTCGCAAAGACGATTTCTTAACTTGAAATCGACTTTGCGAAAGACGATTTCAAACGGCCAATTTCTTAATTTCCAAAATGCCCTTTAAAAAAAAGTTTGAAAATAGTGATGAATAGCATTTTCTTAATTAAATGAATGGCATTTTCATAATTAAACCAAACATTATGAAGGGCATTTTCGAAAATAATTATTCTCGCATTTCGATTTTTAAAAATTAATTTCAAAAATACCCTCCATAATGTTTGGTTAATTACAAAAAATACCATTTATTTAATTATGAAAATGGCATTCATGGTTAATTTCGAATTTTTTTAAAAGGGCATTTTGGGAATTATATAAAAATCCTAATAAATGCGTCTAACATCCATAAATGCTATTTTTTTTAATTAAATCTTAATCTAATAAAATTTTAAAAAATATATGACAAAATTAAAAAATATAATAACATTAATTAAAAATAAAATTAATTAAAAAATATTATTATGATATATTATAATATATTTTTATTATAATAAATATTTTATATTCTAAAGTTTATTCTAAAATATTATAATAATATTTTATATTAATTATGATGCCGCCGGTACAGCCGTCGGTACAACCGCTGGTCTGGCCGCCGGTACGGCCGCCAGGGGCCGGACCGGGGGCCAGACTAATATCTTTTAATTAATTTTATTTTTAATTTTAAATTAATTATTTTTATATGGTTAATTAATATTATTTTAAAATATATTATCGGGGCCGGACCGGCAGCCATACCGTGGGCCGGACTGGCGGTCGTACCGGGGGCCGTACTGGTGGCCGTACCGACGGCCGGACCGAGCCTGGACTGGCGACTGGACAGGGACCAGACCGGCAGCCGTATCGGGGGCCGTACGGGTATCATAATTAATATAATATTATTATAATATTTTAGAATATAAAATATTTATTATAATATAAAAATATATTATTATATATTATTATAATATTTTTAATTAAATATTATTATATCTTTTAAAATTTGTTATATATTTTAAAAATTTTATTAAATTAAAATTTAATTTAAAAAATAGCATTTATGGATGTCAGATGCATTTATTAGGATTTTTATATAATTTCTAAAATACCCTTTTAAAAAAATTTAAAAATAACTATGAATGGCTTTTTCGTAATTAAATAAATGATATTTTCATAATTAAACCAAATATTATGAAGGGTATTTTGAAAATTAATCTTTTAAAATCGGATAAAGCGAGAAGACCATTATTTTCAAAATATCCTTCATAATGTTTGGTTTAATTATGAAAATACCAATTTAATTAATGAAAATGCCATTCATAGCTATTTTCATTTTTTTTAAAAATGTATTTTGGGAATTTAAGAAATTGGCCGTTTGAAATCGTCTTTTGTAAAGACAATTTCAAGTTGAGAAATCGTCTTTGCCAAAGACGATTTCTCATGCCAAAAATGGGTGGGTGACTGGGAAAGCCTGAAATCGTCTTTTGAAAAGACGATTTCTCGGCATTAAATCGTCTTTCCAAAAGACGATTTCAACCCAACTAACAGCTCCCTGCCACGTGGCAGGTGTTTTTGGCGCCGCATGTCCATGTTAGCCAAAACACTTATTTTCGTAAATATTCCTCCTGACATCTATTTTCGATTTTTTTTTTTTAGCATTAAAAAAAAAATCCGAGGGAAGAGTATACTTAGCCTTCAGCGGAGGTCTCCCGGTCATCTTAAATAGGCATGGAAGGCTGCCAAATTCTGTTAGGGAACATGCCGAAGAGTCCCGATTTATCCCTAGGAGAATCAAAGTGGTGGCCAGGTGGCGTGGAGACGTGGCCACGTTACGGAGTCCATTGTAACAGAATTCCGGCACCAGCTGGAAAGGACTTTTGGAGCCTTCGAGCGGTTCCCAAGATGGGAATGAATTGGTCGGACTGAAAAAGGATATCCATCAAGTCTTAAACGGAAGGAGACCGTTCGGATCTAAACATGAAACCGGAATAATTAGTGACAAAAGATGCCACCCAATCCGTCATTGTGTTCATCTCCCGATAAATATAGTAGACAATGACAGAGGAACAATCCTGCAATATCAAGACTATATTATATATCATAGGATGAGGAGGGGTGAACCTGAAAGTCTTCTAATTCAGATGATAACAGTGACAGGGTGTGGACATGAAAGCCTCCCTGACTCAGCTCCTTTTAACCACGTCTATCTATAACCAAGATGAAATCGACAAGTGGTTTAAAATGCTGCTTTCCCCCTTCATTCCCCGAGGCTGCAGCATTTACCCTTTCTAGGTGGCATTTAAATGGAGAATGAGAAGGGCGCGGTGTCATGCGAGATTCCACTACCACACATGATTGCCAGTGCCCACCATGCCTGCGCCTTTGTCAAAAAAATGCCGGCCTTCACAAGTCATCTATTAACGCACCGTAGACCGTAGGTCACACTTGTCTCCATCCCTTCGTCAATCATTCTTACCTATAATTGACAATATATATATATATATATATATATATATATATATATATGTGCCATATGCAATTACTATTAATATATTCGACATGAAACAAGCTTTGAGAGCCCTTGGATGAGAAGTTTTATTGCCATGATATTGATTTAATATTTGAATATAAATTGATCAGAAAAGAACTGCACCATCTCATGAACAATCAGTAGTTTTCTTGGAATAACTATTGTTATTGATTAAGCTATGTGAGTTCTCATGAAGACATATGCTTAGCCTTGTACTAATAAAATATTTGATAAATATTAAATATTCATACACATGATTAAATAATTTAAATAATATATTTTGATTAATTTTTTTTTAGATGAGAATATGGAATGTTATAAATAATATTAGAATCAGTCTGGTCAATGATGTATTTGACCTGAAGAATATTGTAGCATAGATCCATTGATACTGTCTATATATTGGTTGGTGTTTGTAATTAAATTTATAATATTTGTAAATGAACTGCCATAAGGCACCAAGATTTATAAAAAAATAATAAGCGAGAAACCATATGGATGTATATTTAATTTATATTAAATATATGTTGGATAATTTTGGATATTTATATGAAATTAAGAAATCAAAATAATTTTTATGGATAATCATTTTGGATGAGATTCCAGTCGTAACAAGAGACTATATACGTGGAGGTGAATCACGTCTATATAATATTACAATATTTAGCTAAAAGACATGCTATAACGATGTGAATAACTTACATATATCAGAACTAGAGGATATGTGATCTACGAGTGCTCTTTTCTAATTCATATTTTCCAAGAGTAACAACTAAACATATATGTGGAGGATGAGCAAAGGAGTAGAAATTTTTTGACGTAAATAGCATATGCATGGTTGGGACCAGGGCCATTGTGGCCTATTCATGCCTTCAGGAAATTTCAACACGAACTCACCTCCCACTGGAAAATCTCGCCATCCCTGGGGACATGAAACGCCCACCCCACCAAACCTCGTCCCCCACCTCAGCTCCTCGTTCCCTAGGGGATCATTAGATTCGTCTGTTGATCTCACATATCCTCCTCTGCTTTTCTTAACTGGATCAGACCAAAAAGAAGAGTGAGAGAGAGGGGGGGAAAAAAAAAGGCCAACAAAGCATCTAGCATTACCATCTTGTCATTTGGTACTCCCTAGCACTGCTCTCTTAAGCTTACTAATATTGGTGCCGTGCTGAAGAGGCATGGAAGGTGTGCAAGGTGTTAGTTTCCTCTTCCACCATGTACTTGTTCACTTTTGTCCCTCTTCTTCTCATTGGAAGGTTTGAGGCAATTAGGAATGGTTTGGTGTACTGGGTTTCCATTTACTTAGAAGAGAGTTGTTGATGTGAGACTGGTGTAGGAATCATTTCTCCTGTACTGCTCTGAACGTTTTGAAGGGGGAGGCCTCGGTGTAATGAGATTTGGTTGGATATGAGTTGGAAGGAGCCCGAGGTTGTCAACTGTAATGAAGTTTTAATGCGGTGAGAGGCTTCTGGTCCCATGAAAGCTGGGATGTGTGTTACTGGTAGGTAATGATAGGGTGGATGGTTTTTGAGGAAATGTGGAAGGCTTACCACCTCAGGATTGTAGGAGATTCTTTAAACGTTGCTTTGAGGCTCCAGAGGCTTGTAAGTTTTACTTTTTGACCTTTTTGCAAGCCTCACTGTTAGGCTCTAATCCTACAATTTGGCCTTGGAAATTCTTCGTGGGAAGGGTTTGGGTTGTATCTTTTTTTGAGGGAAGTTTTGGGCAGGGACTATATTTTGACCTCTTTTGAGTTTTTGGGGGGTCTTGGGTATTGGAGAAGTTCAGAAAATGCCAACAGGATTCCTTCATGCACCTGCTGACGAAAGCCCGGAGTTGCAGAAGCAATTTGGGTGTGTAACTGGTATCTTTCAGATGTTGGACAGCTACCATCTCTTCAAAGGAAGCGTCTCAATGGACACAACCATAAGAGGTTCCTTCAGGTACCTGGCCAACATATTCTACTTCTTCACATGATATCAATCCATGTTCATTGTAATAATAGTTTTGCTTCATTGCTGTGTGTCTTATTTCCAAATCTTTTAATAGGAATCATGATTGTTGGCTAGTTTCCAAAAAGCAATTAAGCCTAGTTTCTTCAGTGGCTTTTTTTCCTGCATTTCATATTTTTCATGAATCTTTTCATCCTACGTAGAGGTGCTGGGATTTCTAAGTAAAAATGAATTTGTTATGATTTGGTGTTCCATGGTTTTCTAGTTAATTCTGCCTCCAAGCTTCTATTCTTTAAATTTGAGAAGTTTCTCTCAAGAAATTTGCAACCAAACCTTTGAAACTATACACCTGTTCCCACTCCGATTGTTGTCTGCTCGAGTATTGGCACTTTTTAAATGTTTCTCATCTCTAACACAATGCATGTGGCTTTAAGATATTCAAATTATGTGTCACATCTTCTTATGACCAACTTAACAATCAATGGTACCATCAGGACGGAATACTCAATTCATCATTTCAATCATGCTAGCTTTTCATTTGTAACTTAATGAATAATGTTTCCTCATGGGTTTTTTGCTTTCTAGTACTAATAGTTTTATGTTATATTGTTCCATTCTAGCAGACGTTAATGGTGTTAAATAACCAAGGTGATGGAGTGTCTCTCTTACAATCCATAAGCTACTGCCTACTGGGTTATATTAACCATGGGTTTTTCTATGCACTGGTCTATGTACAGATAATGATGGTTCATAGAACATATATCTACCTGCTCAAAAAGATGCCCAGATATCATTATCTGTATTTTTATGAGTTTTATCTTATCTCTTCTGATATAAGTTTTGATAGAGTTACTTGTCTTTTCTAATATTTGATTTGGCTCTTTATTGCTTTTACTGTGTATGCCTGACTATTTCTCCTATTTGATCATATAACATTTCTACAGGCCATGCCATTTTACATAGTAGTAGTGTTGGAACAGATCGTAGTGCATGTTCTCCAGAGATTGTTCTGGTAAGATTTCCAATTGGAAGTCATGACAACTCTTTCTTTTTCTGATATTTTGAGGATTTATAATCATATAACCTGTGTTTCAGGGGAAAAGTCTCAGCAAGAGCTCAAATGAGAACCAAGGTGTTTCAATGGCATCATCAGCAACTTCTTTTTCATCCTCATCTTGCTCATCATTTTCCTCTCTAGAGTGCGCTAGATCAACTCAAAAAGAGCCTTCCTCCATGGATCGAACTTTCTCAGACAGATCAATAAGGAATTCAAATGGGTTGAAGAATTCCAATGTCAATAGCAGACCTATTCATTACGAGTCTCCTAGCGA
The DNA here is from genome assembly GCA_021397845.1 of Areca catechu. Lineage (NCBI taxonomy): Eukaryota > Viridiplantae > Streptophyta > Magnoliopsida > Arecales > Arecaceae > Areca > Areca catechu. The sequence continues at coordinate 204,340,915 of CM038051.1, read as the reverse complement.
CCCATCACATGCATCAGTTCAATCTGGATCCCAGTCCCTTGATTTCCGAGATGTTGTGAAGGACTCTATCTACAGAGAAACTCGCAGTTTATCAGTAAAAACCTCAACAAAGGAGGTGAAGAATCGGACACTGAAGTATAGGGACTCCCCAAGGCCCATGCAGCTATCCAAGTCAGTAGATAGATCTTATGTGATTGGTGTAGATGGAAAATCCAGATTGCCTACTGATCACAATGAATCCCTTCAAGTCCTAGTGAAGCTTAAACAAGCGCCTTGGTATTCCTCAGAGACAAGTGAACATCCAAGATCATCATGTGAAGCAAAAGAAACCTCCTTTTTTCCAGTATCGATGGAAGCTCCACGATTCTCTTATGATGGAAGAGAAATTTCATGTCCTCTGGATTCTCGAGATGTCAGCAGACCTGTCTCCAAACTCAGAGAGCTTCCTAGGCTATCCTTGGATAGCAGGGAAGGCTCTCTAAGAAGTTCTAACTTTGACTCGAAACCAAACTCAATTTTGAAGGATTTAGACAGAAGTAGTATCAACCAAGAAGTATCTACAGCTTCAAATTTTCAGCAAGAATGGGAGAGTTCCAAGAACCCGGCCAGTGTCGTTGCAAAGCTCATGGGCCTGGAACCAATGCCTCACGAGGCCTTGGCTAGTCAGAACCCAGTTAATCTGACAGAAACTAATACGAGCAAAAAATGAGCCTTTCAATGGACCAAGGAATAGGAATACCACAGCTAAGGCATCGCAAGCAACTCGAGATAGCAGGAAGGATCACCTCTTACAGTCTCCAAAGAGCTCCCTTAAGGATCCTGTTTCACAGTTGAAGAAGTCCGATCCTGTCGTGAATTCAAGGCTCCCAATTGCAACTGCACCCTGGATACAGCAGGAAAGGATCCACGTTCGCCAGCAAACAAAACTTGGATACAGAGAAGCACACTTGAAGCAGCAACCTGAGTCAGTTTATGGTGAAATAGAGAAGACGTTAAAGGAGCTTGAATTCCAGAAATCCAATAAGGATGTCAGGGCTCTTAAACAGATATTCAATGCAATGCAAGCAAAAGGGTTGTTAGAAACCAAGAAAGGTAAAGATCAGCATTCTGAAGTATCAGTTTATAAGAACTATAGTGGCCAAACTCCAGCTGGGAATGATCATAGTTTCAAATCAACTGATACCCACAACCTACAAAAGACTCAGCCATTTCCCACATTGATGAGAGGAAGCAATACGCCAAGAGCTTACGAGTCTCCGATCATAATCATGAGGCCTGCAAAATCTGTCATTGAATCGGGTGTTTTTGCTTGTTCAGCTATTCCGTTGGAAGGCTTGTCAGATCTTCAGAAACTGCAGACTAGTGATTACATGTACAGAAACAAGACTTCCACAAACAACAGAAGGGTCGAGGACCAAACTCCTAAGGCCAGCGCCAGGGAGCCAAATTATCAGCCTCCTCTCTCCATTGATAAGAAATCTACAAAGAAGACCAAAGAACTTAGCAAACCGAAAACTCATGTACAGACCGAGCAGTTCCTATCTAGATGTCAGCATTCACCAAGGGAAAATAATGGAAGCTCGGTTAAAACTTCAGGTTCTCTTAGTCCAAGAATACAGCAGAGAAAGCTTGAAACAGAGAAGAGATCATGTCCCCACTTTCCTTCTTCTGAATCAAATAAGGCCCAAAGGAATTCTTCTTTCAGACAATCTCTGGAATCAGTTTCTCCAAGAGGCAGACTTAGACTGAAACCATCTCAAGCACAGCAGAATAATGACCAATTGAATCATATAAGCAGTGGAACGAGGAGTCTGAGTCACCCAGGCGATGAGATCTCTCTAAGGTCGGAGAGTGATATACTCTTGGCATCACAAGTGGATATACAAGTAACAAGTGCTGATAGGTCCGTTGCGATGAACCTTTCTTGCTTACAGCAGGGCAGCCAGAGTCCATCAAGAAGGGCTGCCAATAGTACATCTTCAGTCATAAAGCAGATGGTATGTGCACCACATGTTAGGCCCTAATCTTGTTGTGATTAAGTTCTATTCCTTTACAGTCAAAAAAAAAAATCCATCTATAATGCCAAAAATTATTCTAAAATTGAGTACTTTTAATAAATGCGGGTCAAATGTTTTTTATAAATACTAAAAATTTATCTATATTGAGAATAAGCACAAGAGTCATGGCTATGATCATCTTTCTTAACTGCTACCTATACTTTTCATGATCCTGTATTACATTGTGATGCAATTTTTTTTTGAGAGGAGTTGTGATGCAAAATTTCATTTCTAAACTATATATTTGAATAATAAAATCTCAGTAGTCTATAGTTTTGCTTCTCTCTTGCTTCCATAGAGAGATTAAAAGTTGCAAAAAACCTTCTATCCATTGATGAAATGATTTGTGTTTTCCAAATATAAGTTTTGTTTATAATAGCTCCTTGATCTTGATTATTTTGCTTATGTGCCACGTGGTTGATCAGTCTCGTGTGTTTTTAATTTTCTGTCTGCTTCAGAAGTCCTCACATAGTCTGAATAAAGATGTTTCAGCCGTGGAGCTTGCAACTGTTGCTCCTGAACAGCCAAGTCTAATTTCTGTCCAAGATGCTTCATTTTACCAGGAAGGCATGCCACCTTCTCCTGTCGGCAAAACTCCAAATGCATACAAAGGTGAGGAGATGGTTTCTCTCTCTCTCACTCTATCCCCTCATTCAGCAGAACTGGTAATAATTTGTGATGTTCTTTAGACATGGTGACGGTATATGTTTTTGCCTTACATGGAGCCATGGCGGCCAATCTTTCATTGAGTTGAAAATACTGTCACCAGTAAGTGAAAAAGGCTATAGTTCACTCACCTATCTTCTGAGGAAGTTTGCTCATCTTCTTTTCACTCTAGCTGCAGACTAAAGATTGTCAAGGTTCTCCAATCATAATTCAAAGAGTTGCTGGTAAAACTGATGAAAACTCTGATATAGGATCTTCTGAATTCCAGGTGTCGCGGAGTAGATTAAACTAACGTAGTTTTAGTTAACAACATTTGACTTAGGGTTCTTTCATTTCATTCTAAAGTAGCACCTGCTCTGCAGCAAGCACTTAGCAGGCTCCTTTAGATCTCTCCTTAAGCTCTCCATATATGACTAAAAGAGCAATACAAGTAAGACTCGACATTAGTGCTGCTTCACCCCACTGTTTTAAGATCTTAATTTATCTACTTGTAGAGCTCCCTTAGTTAAGCAATATTCAAGAGCCAAATGCTCTTTGTGAATAAGCATCTATAATAAGAATACTGGGGCTTAAAGTATCTACTGATTATAATGAACAGTGCTAGGTTCAGTGTATAGTTTGCCCACCAGATTAATAGACATCCTTTTGTAGCTCATGCAGATAAGGTACCACAAAGTAATTGGACACTTCCTACAGCTTCCCTCAGAGGCTTCCACTCCCTAACTGTATCACAAAGGACAGACACTATTAACCGTCAGTTGCCTCAATAGAATAAGCAGATAATTGACAACTAAAGAAACATGCCACGTACCTGACCCTACATCATTTAACACCCAAAAAGTAGTTTATTGATAAAAGAACACCTCCCACAGTTCCAAACAGACCAGCTTCTGACATCCATGTGATGTGTTCATTAAACAGAAGCATGCAATTTATATTGAACATTGCAGTAGTTGTGACTACAATGTTCCACCACATCTTGGGATGACTCATGGATCAGTTGAAGGGGCCTGTCTATAACTGCTGCTTAAAGAGAAGGCATTCCCAGCTGTGTATTCCCCACGTCACAGAAAAAAAACAGCTGGATGTCTCGAGCAATATTTGAATCCAAGGATAGCATGGCCTACTCAATATGCTTGTAATTATGTATGATGTAACAAAATTGTGTGCTGATGTAGCTGTACACATAGGTTGCGGTTAATATATTGTCATATTTGCTCATCTTATATTTTAATATTTGCAGATGAATATGATGCACGAACTAATCTTTAATACAAGTGGTAATGTTTCATTAACTACTGAACATAGATCTGGAAGACTAAGATGCTATTGTTTTGGAATTGCTTATGTGATAAAATTGTAGCACATGCATGCGTACACATAAAGAGATGTATATGTTTATATTTTAATACTCATATACACATAAAGATGCATTTCAAGCATCACATATTTATTGATACAGTGTATATATCGAATGCAAGCTTTCTAGGTTTACTGATGCGATAAAGTTGTAGGACATGCATATTTTGTATACCAAGAATTAAATGCCTTTTCTATGTTACGTATCTAATTAAGTAGCACTTAGAGAAGAAAAATAAATGTAGCATATCCTTTTATTGTATTGATGAATAGGATATGAGATTCAACTTTCAGAGCACGGCTGGAATCCAGTGCCATTGCCTGACAACTCATCACCCAAGTTAAGCTCTGAATTCAGTCACACGAGGCTCAAGAACATTGAAAACCTGGTTCAAAAGTTCAGACAGCTTAGCTTGATTGATGATGAAGCACCAGCCACAGATCTTATTGCATCACTGTGTGAAACTCGGAGTCCAGACAACCAGTATGTATCTGAGATACTCCTGGCTTCAGGCCTTCTAATGAAAGATATCAGCTGTGGACCTGTGGGTCCTGTGCCTATGCAGCTCCATCCTTCAGGCCAACCAATCGACCCTGATTTGTTCCTTGTCCTCGAGCAAACAAAGTCAGGCTCATTCACCAAACTTGAAAGTGTTCATGAAAAGAGTTTCAGGCCTAAGCCTGGGCCAGAGAAGCTTCATCGGAAGCTCTTGTTTGATGTGGTAAATGAACTACTAATTCAGAAGTTGAAGGTAACTAGTTCAGGTGCTCACCCTTACCTGATGCTCCAAGCTAGGAAGCTTGTTGCCAGGTTTCATTGCGGTGAGGACCTGCTAAGGGAATTGTGCTCTGAGATCACGAAACTCAAAGCTGAGACCTCAACAAGTGACTACTGCAACAATGATGGTAACTTGATATCAGGTGAAGATGCGCTGTGGCAATCAGAAGGAAGGAATGAATTCAGTACAGAAGTGCCAAATGTGGTGTTGGAGATTGAAAGATTGATCTTCAAGGACCTAATTAATGAGGTTGTTAGCAGGGAAGGTGCAGCCAGTTTGCAAAGAATGGCAAGCAGGCAGCACAAGCAACTATTTGCCGAGTAGTCTAATAATCTTTTGTAATTTACCTGACTTCTTAAGTTATAATAATTCGAAAAGGAAACGCCTTTTCCTATCCATACATTGTACATATTATCAGTGCATAATATTTAAGCATCGCATTGAGGGCTGACAGAATCAACTCATAAGAATATAAGATCATACCGCACCCTGCACAAAAGTGAGATGAAAATTTATTGTTTGTGTTTTGCTATCAACTTCCCGTTTCACACTTACCTGGGTCAGAAATCACAAGTAAATGATCTGCAATGAGGGTTCCAGTCATGAGATCAGAATAATTTAATGCAGGAGAATAAAATTCCAGTTACCATGGCTGTTAAAATTGTGCAAAGCCTTAATCATTTAGGATCTACAATCAGATCATATGGCTTAAGACTGGTGAGCTGTTAACCACTGCCAGCTTGGGACAGGAGGCTGCAGCCTATTCGTAACCTGATCAATCATATAATGTAACTAGCTCCACAGCTTATAAAGGAGATCATATATGACACCATTACTGATTGCTCCACCGATATTAAAGGAATTAATAACCATGAGGTGTCAGGCAGTCTTCCATTGACAAGAACTATAAATTGATAATAATCTAAGGCATTTTTTATATAATGTTCATCAGATATAATGTCACACCACACCTATCACCATCATTAAGATCTAAGGTTCTGGCAGGTATAAGAGGCTTCATGCTGCCAAAACATTGACCAATTCCAGAATGAACAGATTCCTAATTTAACTTGATTCCACAACTCAATTCCACTGGTATCTTAAAAATTAATACCACAGCCAGGAAAAGATAGAAATGCAGTGATAGCTGGATTGATGCTCAGATCAGCAATAAACCAATCAGAGATGTAATATAACATACAATTGCAGGGGGGTCCTGCAGTTGAGCATACACAACCAACTGCAGATATACAACCAGGAATAGACAAGAAACCAGTGTCACATCCAGAAGGGCTCTTTCCAATCTTCATGCTTATGTAGCCAAAACAGTATAAAGTCTTATCTTCGATATGAGCAAGCAGATGCAATGAAATTTTATAATCCTCAATTTAGCACTGGCAATTCAGGTTAGCAATCTGATGTACATGTATGTGCCATTGTGCCTATAAATAAAGGTTCATATAATATGCTAACAGCTCATGGCAAAAGATAAGAACGCTGGAACAGGTCATTAGGTGCAATCCCCTCACTCCACCCTAATGCCCCATAGCCACCACTGAATCAATCGAGTCCATAAAGCAATAATTGAAGAATATTTGAATCAGGTTTCAACCCAAAACATTAAACCGAGCGATTGAAATGTAGCTGCTCAGCTCAACACACTGGATGCATAATGAATACTTATGACTTATGAGCCATCTGAAGATATTACTGCCCTGCCGTTGTGCCAGGCTCCTTCATTTGACCTTGCAATTTTATGTCTGAGGTTATGATCCTTCATCCTTAGAAACAGGTTTCTGTCAGCCTCCACCACAGGCATCCTGGAATTCAGTCATTCATCCTTGGGAACAGGAGTCATCCTCCACCACAGGCCTCCTGGAATACAGGGAATAGCACTCTGCAATCCATCATGGAACAGATGGACCTTTTTGCAGACACCAACGTCCCAACATCTACTCTTAAGACATTACTGAAAGCACTGAAGATGCTGGTCCCAAAACCCCATGGAAAAGGATGAGGATTGATATTAAACCATGGAAATGAGTTCATAAACCAACCACAAATACATGGGTCAAGGCTGGTTATGGTTATGCAGGGAAGCATCCTCTTGGGTAAAGTTGGTGGCATTGTTTCATCATTGAGCCCCATCTCAACTTGTTTTGCATACTTGAAAAGATAAATTTCAGCCCCCATATAGCTGCTGTGTTATGATGGTATTTACCAAAGGGTAAAGTTGCCTTGCTGAGACATTCAAGACAGAGGATCGCGTTATGCATATAACTTATGTGCAAGAACGGGAAGATAATTACTGATCTGACTTTGCAAGAGAAGCTTCAATTGTAATCTGAGTTTTTCACAAGTTGAGCAATGTTTGTATCAGATAGATGTGACCTGCAAAGATGAGAACAACATTCTCATTTCCAAATTTGACTGCTGACTGGTTGAACCAAATACCAGACAAGTCACACATAATGGTATACTTTAGACATTAAATATACTCACTTTGTTGCGGCCCTAAGTTTTTGTAGATTTATTATTTTTATTTATACTAGTTTGAGAAAGAGGCTGCCAGAACATGAAAGGTATCACCAAAGGTGACCATCTCATGGGTTTTTTGCCCCCTAATTTTAGAGATTAAAGTAAACAAACTTAAATAAACACAGCCATGGCAGCAGCAACAGCATCATCAACTCACGGGGCTAGTCTTTTGCTAGGCCAAACCCGTGTGACGCTCCAATATTCCCTGCACAAAGGAGCCAGCTAGTGCATGCCAGCAACAGAAAACTAATGCCGCAAAAAAGAAAAACACACAAAAGACATAAGAAAATGACAAAGCAACACACTCAAATATGCAATGGCAAAACTAGTGCTTTTATTAATGAAAATGGAAAGATTACAAGCAAATGCAACTATCGCTAAATCTATCCTAAGGGCTCAGGAGGTAGACGAGGCAACAATGAACAGCAAGAATCCGCAAAAAAACCGGCCCACAATTGTTCTCACTCACCCTTCCAATACTATACATGCAGAGCATCCTGCCAAATCCCACCTTGAGGGTTCCTGCCAAATCCCACCTTGAGGGTTCCAAGGTATCAAGGAGACTTGCATTTTTCTGGCTATCGCTGGAAGCCCCGACACAAGTAAAAACTCAAAAACTAGCCAAAACAAGGAAAAAACGCCTCAGCGGCAGCAGTCAGCACATTACAAATACCATCCTGTACCTTGTGATCCACTTGACACATGAAGCAGGAAGACATGCAGACTTACCAACATGTAAATCACAAGACTTGCATTCTTACCTAAGCTAGACTTCATTAAAGCAACAGAACATTTGGATGGATCTCTGATTTCCACTAGATCATTTCAAGTTAGTAGTATAGAATAATAAGATTCAAGTGAGATGCCATGTTCAATCAAGTTTCAATGCACAAAACAATATTATATTCAATGTTAATTCCATGATATCAAATAAAATGACCTTCAAAATTAAATTAGGTCCCGTCAATGAACACCCCAGGGGCTTCATCAAGAGCAACGCCCCAATTATCCTAAATGACATGCCAACATCCAATTGGAGATGAAACTAAGTTTCTACGATAACCTACATGTCCTAATATTTTCTAATATTAATAACTTCACATCCATCATTATGCTTCAGTAAAGCGAGTCTTGACCACACATACAAAGATGAAAAAAAAGGAATAAGTGCAGATTTATAAAGGTTAGTGATCAAGATGGAGAAATTGTAGAATATTTCAGGGAGCAAATTTAGAAAGATAATTGATGACTAATATAATACACTTACCTTTCGTTAAATAAATGAGAACAGGACATGTCATTAGTGAAGAATGGGGTGACCCCTTGACGAATGCCCCCAAGGCATCCGTTGGCACTTCTCATTAACTATAGATCATTTTCTGAAAATACATTTGAGAGGCTCACCACATGTCACATGATGGTCCTAGAAAAAAGCCTTCTTCAGGCTCTACGGAAACACTGTAAAGCGACACATGTACCTGAAACTTACAAGCTCATTTACAGACCTCAAGCCTTACTTGCTTTTCACGCTATAGTTTTACATTATAGTATAATATTTTGAATATTATATCTGCATAAAGTTGTGCAAACAAAATGCCAGTCTTGTGTATGGTGGGGTCTGCGTCTGTACACTTCAAGATTTACATAGACAGCAAAACATTGCAATATCAAACCAGTGCATTACAAACCTCATATATTTACATCAAGAACTGAGCATAATGAGTGCGTAACATCAGACTCTTTTATAGCAAATTCCAATTTAATAGCAGGCAAGAAGTCACATCTTTCACTTGCTGTTTTAGAATGTTTTTTCTGTTCCCATCTAAATATTTTCCTTTTTGTTAATGGAAAACTCATAACATTGAAGCTGGAGTTTCACCTCATTAAGAGTCTGAATGGCTGGCCTCAAACCTGTCTTTGCCAGAATTGCTTAAAACAATCCCCAGTGAGCTAAGTCTTAGAGATGCACAACAATCATTTAAAAGATATACTTTGTAGATGAAATTTGGAAACTAGAAGAAAAGAAATGGAAAGACAATTGTTTTATAATGGAAGAAAGAGAATAAGAATATAGACTCTTTGCTTATCTCAATAACCTCGCATTTTGCTTACAGAAATTTGACCCAGATGGATGATGGTTTCAGATTGTTCACCGGAGAATCCTAATTCACAACAGCACCAAAAGGAAGATATGGCCAACATGAATGTCAGCACCCTTGAGGCTTAAAACAAACTTGCAATAGATCAAAGTTATCTTCACTTTAAATCAGGGTGTAAGTAAAAATACGTATCATGAGACATAATTAATTAAGTACCATGCTTCAGGTCTCCCACTAAACAATACAATCAAGTTGAATAATGGAACAGTTTGACACTAGGAAATAATGCAGTAAAATAGCTTGGGCATAATGAGACCACTCAACAGAACCAGTTGGTCCAGTTCTCATTTTTATTCAGAATCCATGCATTATTGATTTTACATCAAAAATGATGTCAAGCAATCGTAACCTTTTTTATCTAAAATGTTTACAGTCAGATCTATTGACATGCGATTCATTTGATGAAGATTTGGGTGATTTTCCATGAAAACATACTTCATCAGATTACTTTTTAATAGGCATGCTCAGTACATGCCACCCAGATTTCCTTTAAATCAACCAAAAAATGGTAACAATATTTTATGAAATCTGTAACTGACATGGTAACTATTTAGTATATTATCTTTTACTACTGTTATTATTTATTGTTTTTAAGAAGAAAGAGAATTTGATGGATACTGAAGCTGAAAGGTGCACAAACAATGTATCCTGAAATTGTTGAGATTCTAAAAGATGATGGGGAAACAATAGTGTTGCATGAAGTGGTGATGAAGTGGTGATTTCAATCATGGGGTGCTCACAGCAAGGGTCAAAACTACACTCAACCTCTTTACAGTAGTCATATAGGAATTCATTTCTATTCCATGTGGATGGCCTGTTATATATTTTACAGATGATAATTGTTGATGGGTAAGAAGGAAAGAAAAGTCCTCACAGATAAGGGTTTCAGAACTACTATATATTAATATATATAATGGGAAAGCCTCAAGTCCAGAATGCATGTTGAATATAAGCCTTTCCCTCTTAGGGGCACAGGCTTAGCTGGCCCAAAGAAAGAAAAAGCAAACCTTCATCTAGCCTCTCTCTCTCTCTCTCTCTCTCTCTCTCTCTCTCTCTCTCTCTCTCTCTCTCTCTATCTATCTATCTATCTATCTATCTATCTAATAGATGGGGCCCGTCAGCTTATTCAAAACCTTGATCAAGGCACGTGGCTTTTAGTTAATAGAGTAAAAGCAGAACTTTCAGATTGCAATGTTAAAGAACATGGAAATAAGGCCCCAATCAAGATTGATATAATAAAGATGCCCTAGTGTCATCTATCTTGTTACATGTTGGATTTACTATGCAGAAATGGGATCCACAAAATAAAACTAGACAAATTCTTTGTGTTGTTTTACGACTTGAGAACACCCTAAATGCTTGGGAGAAAAGTATAAAATAGCAATAAGACTTGCAAGATTGTATGGTTTAGAAAATTGAATAACAATGAGGACCCAACCAAACGTATTGCATATACAAAAATGAGAATTTGATATGGACATGTGATAAAACTGAGAAAGATGGTTAAGGAATAAGTATATCAAAGGAGGCATTACAGCTGTATTTATAGAAAACAAACTGATGGCAGAGTGACTGCACTTTGATTCTTTCCTAGCATAAAATCTTTCCAGTTTTATGAGAACCTCTGAGGATTGGCCCCTAATTCCCTGAGCTTAGGCCAAGTTACCAGTGATGCAGGTTACCCTACCCTAAAACAAGTCTTTCAGGTATTACAGAAAGCTCTTTTCTCATCCAGAAAATGCCTTGGCAAAGGAATTGCCACTGACTTGGAGGACTAGCATCAAATATACTCAATGAAAATCCCACTTGGTCTCTTAAGCTGACACCATTTAAATGGAACATGAGGTTCAAGTTAAGGGCTTAATGGCACATGAATGTCAAGCTGCTGTCCATGTATGTCCATGACTTGCTATTGCCTAAATTACATGCACTGCAGAGCTTACGAGCAAGGCTTACATAATGGTGTCAAAATTCAAATATACACTCATGCTCATCCTTAAGAATTCTCAGCAACATAAAAGTTTAGTGCCCCCACCAAATATTATTCCCCATTCAGCTCCCACTCAATGTTTATTTATTAAACAAGTTAAGCTAGTTGGGTCAGGTTACCATTTGACAAGTTCAGGTTTCAAATCTCACTTGTTTGATAAGCATGTTGAGTTTAGGTCTAGGATTTTTCTAACCTGACCTGCATCTGACCTCACCCACATATGACTCAAGCCAACATGATTGCCACCCCTACCCCAAATCCACTAATCATAGGCAGCCTATTTCCTCACCTATATAGCTGAAAGGCCGGCATCAAGGCTAATGAGAGAGAGAGGATAGCATGGAGTAGCAAAAAATGGGATAGCAAGTGGGAGAGGGTGGATCAAGAGAGATAAGCTAGGGCATGTGAGAGGAACTGAGAGAGTGGGAAAGAATAAAGCTGAAGAAAGAAGACAGATTTTTTTTTTTGTTGTTGTGTGGGGGGGGGGCGGAAGGTGTTGATTCAGGATACAAGAGAAGCACAAATGGGAGCAGGAGTAGATGCGAAGCAAGGAGGTTAAGGCATGGGGATTTGGGATAGAATAGTGAAATCTTAAATTTGAATGTAATTACAATTCACATTTTAAATCATTGCTCCCATGCGTCTCTCTCGAAACAAATTAGCAAAAAAGGGTGCCTTAACAAGGGCATAGATGGCATGTAACACACAGAATTTCATTTTGTTATAATGTATACTAAATATTGATCATGCATAAATATGCTCAAGGCCCAATGTCTACATAGCTAGGCCAAGCTTGATTCATTTGATTAAGTCCAACCCAAGCAACTATACATCCAGAGAAATCCCCATCTCAAGTGGTCTAAGCCTATCAAGCTATCAGCCTAGCCAACTTAAGTCACCCCTAGCAACAAGCAAGTGCAATTGATTTACAATTACAAAAATTTCAAAACATAGCTGCCCATATCATATCAAGGATTAAAGTGTCATCCATGTTAACTGGCACAAATCAGACCCTATCATGTCAATGCCTAACTGGGCATGTGGCACAGCATCATGCCAATGCATGTCAAGCATCAGCATAGGGCAACTTGACAAGTACCATGCTAGTGATACACAAGCAAGATCCCAACATGTAATACTTAAAGCATTGTGTCAATTTACCATTCTAGTCCAAAAGAGCATCTGTGATGTGCTAGGCTACACCATATGCCTCATCATGATACAATAGAATCTAACCATCCCTGGCAAAAAATTCACTCTACCACAAAAAAATTATGATGGTTGATGACTCTAAGAATCCCTTTTTATAACAAAACAAAAAATATAATCTGACTCTATTTAAAAATCCCAAAACTGCCCCTAATAAGGTAATGATTACTATTCTCTATTACCATAGCATGAACAGTGCTTGAACAGTATCACTACAGTAAATGAGTCTCACCAAGCTAACAATTAAAAACTGAGATCATTTACTATCAGCCGTTGATTGTAAAAGATCCACTAAAACTAAAAATACCTAGCAAGAAACCAAAAAAAGAGAAGAAGAAAAGAAAATTGATAACTATAGTTAAATCTAAGAGAGATCCCTCATTGCAGCCCATCAATGCACCATAACACATTCTCAATCTCCATCACAAATTTATGTCAAGTATCTTTTATATTCTTAGAGAAAAAATGTTATGATAAATGACATGAGCATCCTGATTTAGTTGCAAGCATCACATTAGTGTTATAATAACAACAGAGCATACACTGATCAATGGAGAATTCACCAGTCCATAATGAAGCTAAAGACAATGCAATATATAGCACACCAACTTCTAAAAGATTAAAGAATAAAAGGAGTTAAACTGACTGACCACCCAACAAAGACATTGTAGTAGCTTAATGCTTGTGACATGAAAGGAAGGGGTTATCAGTCAATGCAGCATTGCATGTTTCTGTCATATATTAGAATAGGCACACCTGGTGGCCATTATCACGGCATAATAGGCCCCTAGAACTGCAGGATCTCTGTAATGGTAATGGCTTCTATTTGCGCATTTCAATCTCCAAATGGATTTTCTTCAACATCAGTTACAGTATATAATTTTCTCGCATTAACAGTCAGGTGTACTAACAAAAATATAAAAAATGAATCACAACATTTTATCTTGCAAACAAAGATTCAGTAATGGTCATTATGTAGTCATTATGTCTGTCATAACATATATGCAATAATAGATGTGTTGTTTAGTTGTTCTGCAAATTATAATGTGGCAAAATTGACCCAAAAACCTTTTAACAATCATTGTAACAGCTTCTATCTTTTGGAATAATGGTAAGAACTTCAACACCTAAAATAGTTCGACCAGAGAGTATAACTTCAATAGACTAGGGAAAAGATAAAAAATAGATATATATTGAGGGAGAATATTTTCAAGCAAAAAGTAACTGGCTCAGCTTTTGATACATTTTAAAAAAAAAATACAAGCAAAGATATGCCGTAGAATTAAGCAGATAAATAAATTTTCTTCCATTTAAACAGGCAAAAGCATAAGGAACCATGTAAGATTAATGTCATAAGTGCGAGAATTTTTAAACTTTTCTATTTATAAATAAAGGGTCCCCCAGGCTCAGACTAGTAGTTTTGATTCTGGATAACAAAATAGTGCATAATTAGTGTTCACTTCTTAACTCATGCTTTAATTAATGAGAACATAGATGATACATCCTTGGCCTCTACAATTTGGTATTAAACTTGAAGTTATTAAAAAAAAAAAAAAGCGCATGGAAATATTATGCCTATCACTCATCTTGGCATGTCAAGAAAGGGATACTCTACACTTTTCAGAAAGAGGAAATTAGAGAGAGAGAGAGAGAGATTGTAGACAAAGGTTACTGCCTGACTGAAACATTCCACATACCTCAAATTTCTCATATGGATCAAACCATCAGAAATCTGAGATTGAAGTTCCACCAATCTTGATACACCATGCCAACAGTATCACAACTCCACGTCAGCAAAACCCAACTAAAATGAACTCTACAACTGAGCAAGTTCCTGTGGGTTCTCCATAGCTTCTTTAAGTATCATCTCTGCTCTCCGCTTCTTGTCATCCTTCCCATCATCCCTCAGGAACCAGGAATCTGTTTTAGAATTCAGAGCTTTCGACAACAATGGCACTGCTGAGGATTTCTTGTGAATTCCACACTTAAAATGCACCGGGGGCCTTTCACTAGGAAGAACCCTTTCCTTGCTAATCAAGGAATTAAAAGACCCGCTTTTTGCTGCCTCAATGGCAGGTGCAAAAGTGTCAAGCACTGACAACTTCTCATTAGAATCCTCATTTGGAATAGCGATTTCTGACACATACTTCTCCCCGAATGGCAAAGGTGGGGCAAGGAAAGTGTTGCTACAAACAACCTGCTTCCCCTTCCCAGCATCACCGTCAATGTCAGGAGCAAACCCAGCTGTACCATTGCAAGCAAGCCGCTGCTGTAAGCTTAGCAAAGACTTCTCGGCCTTCCGCCGCCTCCTTGCTTGTTCAATTTTATCCGCCCGGAGGTCTGTAGCCCTGTCGTTCCAAACCGGCGTGTGGATATAAGTATGTGGATCAGGGAATGCCGGCAGCCAATCAGGTATGTGCCTCCCTGCAGGCGCCTCCCCAATTTGAGCAAAGCTAGGTGTCTGCTTGGGAGTCCGAGCAATTGGGTATCGAGGAACAGGTTGGTCAAATGGGACCTGCTCTGTCGTGCTCACAAACTGGCTGATCTCTCGAACAACACCTGAGCTGACCAGGCAACTGTGTACGTCTGATGCACTGGAGAAACCCTGCGACGAACCCAGATCCTCCAGCCCCTGAATGACATCAAACACATTGCTACTTGTCCTCCCGGACAAATTAGCATAAAAGTTTGCAGCTTTGCCTAGATCACATATGTACCGGATCGCAACGTCTGATAGAGCATCAAGAGCAGAGCGATGGGAGCTGTGGAACCCAGTCGACTCGCAGATCTGAGTCACGGCGATCTTGGCAATGGCACGGCCAAACTCGTCACTGCTGGATACCTTACTCTTCTTCGAGCTGGTCTGGTTGTCCCTTCCACTCTCCCAGCCTCCATCGCTCATATTCAACTAATCTGTCATCGGTCCTGAGTCCAGCGCTTTGCCAGCTTCGACACAGAACTCAACACCACGCCCGATCTGGAACAGTGGTTTCCGAAGAGATACGTTTGGAAAACCCTAGATTTCAACAGCATTTGAAACGCGAGCAGGACAGGAAGACCGGGTGAGCTCCGAACTGCTCGGAGATTCACCGTGGGTTTCTGCGGCGACCAATTGGTTCCCCCATCGATCTTGGCGGCTGGAAATCGAAGAGGACGGCGGCTTTGGAGTTCAATTGAGCTCTAGAAGAGGGACAAAAAAATCTAGGGTTTGTGGCACAGAGATCAACATATTGGCGAGAAAAATCTAGGGTTTGGTCGTCCGTTAGGGTTTTTGGAGGGGAAAATTTAAAAAACCTTCGAAAAACCCTAGCGAGCGAGAGAGAGAGAGAGAGAGAGAGAGAAACCGAGAAATCGAAGGAAAATTGATAAGAGGGGGGATTATTTATAGAGGGGGAGGGGTTCGGCAAGCCAGGGAGGGGAGGTTTTTGGCCTTGCAAAAGACATCCGAGATCTAGCGGCGAGGAGTAGCTCCGGGAAGTTTGTTACGGAAACGTGGCTTGCCGTGGTTGGATTGGACAGATGGGACGGATTTTAAAAAAATGAGGAGTGGGGGATTTAACGTGTTCCG
Source organism: Areca catechu (assembly GCA_021397845.1). NCBI lineage: Eukaryota > Viridiplantae > Streptophyta > Magnoliopsida > Arecales > Arecaceae > Areca > Areca catechu. The sequence continues at coordinate 204,324,590 of CM038051.1, read as the reverse complement.
ACGGGACAGTGGGATGGCATGCCTTCGGGTTTGTGTCGCGCTTCGCGGCCCAGCGATGTTCATAAGCGTGGCACGACGTGGAGCCCACGTCATTGGGAGCTGATCAGCGCCGATGAATATTGAATCGCGGCCACGTGTGGGACGTGCGCTTTGCGGCACGGGGAGTTGCATGATGCTGTTTGCTGTTTGTCTAGTGCAGCAAAAATGTTCGATTCCTAGTTCACGCGTGTTCTTGATGATGGGGCTTTATGAGCTCACGTGCTGCAACATGTTTAACCTATTTAAAAGTGCAATTCCCAGTATTCCCGGCCATGGAGCATCCAGAGGTCGTAAATTTTTGAGAAGGCAAGATGCAAAATTTGGAGGCCAAGCAAGTATTATAAAATTTTATAGGGTCCGTGTGGTATTTTGTGTGCGAAAGAACGGTTTATTCTCTTTGTTCCTATCCACCTGTCCGTATTTTAGTGACATCACGTTAACATAGTTATTTATAGATAAAAATAATTATAAAAATTTAAGTACCTTATATCAAATATTACATAAAGGACAGGAGCCCGTAAAAATAGCTATATCGGGTTTAATCCTTCAATCCCTTTTGACTTTAAAAAAAATATATTTTCTTTTACGAGTCTAATCATTTAACGGTGCTCGGTACTTTGAGACCAATGCGAAAAGCTTAACAGGAAGTGGACTTGATGCATACGACTCCATCTTTATTGGTTTTGTGTGCACGAATGTATGTGTGTTTAATCTTAGCACTTGCTCTGTAAAGAGAAAGGGAAAGGCAAAACTCCTTCTACCAGCCCTCTCAAGATACAAGGTGATGAGAAGCAAGGGTAGATGAGGCTCGCTAGTGTGAGAATAGAGAAGGGCTTGTATACGGGCACACATATTGAAAGATAAAGGGGGCGGGTTGGTGAGCATGGAGGAAGACTTTCTCAAGCGAGGATACCAACTTTTCTAGGAAAGATCAAAAAAATATATAAATTAAAAAATATAATAATAAATAATTAAAATTAATTAAAATATTTTTTGTAAATATTATTCGAAATGTATTTATGCTGTTTTATAATATTAAATTCATCGATAATAGAATTTATTATGAAATTTTTAGTTATCTCCTTATCGATTTAAGTAACTAAATAATCCATAAAAAATCATCTTCCATCTTGTTACACAATCTGGTTTTGGTAATCTTCCTTGTTGAAAATGAAGTCTATAGTAGTAGTTGAAACCGGAACAGTCATAAGTACCATGGACTCGTAGAGGATGCACGCGCACCGACTACGGTGATGGCGACATCACATCGATGCTGTTGGCACTGCGCAACGGGATGAAATATCCATCGAATAGTGGGGCCAAAGACGATGGGACACGAGTGCAGTAGCATCAGTGGGAGCTCAGGGCATGATAATCGCCCACCCACCTGTTCCCCCTAAGACTCGAATATGCTAAGCAATGGATCCGGTCTCTAAGGCAATGCACAGCTTCACCACATGCGGCGTCTGTTGATGTGGCAAGGTTGACAGAGGCCATTAAATAGCAGCTATAGGCTAGTGCATTGGTGGTATCCGGCCTTGCATACGTGCAACCACTCGATGGTGTGGGCACCAGGATTAGACAGAGGCTCCTGGACCCTCCGTGGATCTCTGATTAGGGTTCTTAATCTTTTGGGTCCTGTAATAAGGCTTCAGCATGAGTAATTTACTTTTGAGTCATGTAATTAATATCTAGTTGATTTCAGTTTTTGGTTTAGTCTGTTAATTTGGCCAATTTGGTCAAGTTATGATCAATTGGTCCTGTAATTAGCCAAGTTGGTCCAAAGTTCAAGTCAATTTGAAGATGGGCTCAAACTAGTTTGAAGATGAGTCAAGCCACCTCTCCATGCCAGGTTAGGAGTCCCAACTCATGAGGAGTGCCACATCATCAGTGCCACGTGGCATGGAAGGCACCACTTCAGCTCATTGAGTGCCACATCATCAATGCCACATGGCATGGGAGGCACCACTTCATCAAGCACCTTGGACAACCAAGTAAAGCTGAAATTTCAAATTTAAATTCCATGGTTGACTCCCATGAATCTCCCCTTGATCCAAGCCAACAAGATCCTCACCTCACTGCACATATCAAGCCATATCATCAAGGATCAAGCCTAGCATTCATAGTTGGTCAAAGCTTCATGAAGAGGAGATTCAAAATTCAAAATAGGCGCCCCTTGATTTATGAAGACAACATCCTCTCTTCACTCTCCCAAATCAAGTCTTATAACCCCTATTTTAAATTTGAATTCAAATGTCAAATGAAGACTTAGGTGCTTATAAAAAGGATCCTGACCCTCTTGTAAAATAGTTTTTAATGAATGAAAAGTGAGAAGTTCTTCCATTAGCCCTTGTCTTCTTAGACTAGGAACTCTGTGAGAGAGTGCCTTTGTCCTTCGGGACATCGAGGGGTGAGAGGTCCTAAGTTACCATCCTCCTTCGCAAGCCACCATTCCATCTTCAAGCTGGGACGCCACCTGGAAGATCCACCTAGACGCCCAAAAAGAAGAGCCCTCCTCGACTACCATCTTCGACTCCTTTCCCAACACTTCCTACTTTCTTATACCCCTACTTGCTATTTTCTAATCCTTTACTTGGTTGCTCGCAGGTCCTCCAAGTACCATAGACAAAGGATTCGGTCTTCTTTGCCTTCGGGACAATCGGACGAAAAGCTGGCGAATCCGTGGGTCAAAGGCTTGATCTTCCAGGCCACATCCACGAGAAGAGAGAACTCGATATCAGGCGCATCAGAGTCTTAATGGTTTGCACTCCCTAATCTTCTAAGTAGGTATTGATTTAGAGCTAAGTCCTATGGGATTTCTCAATCTCGGGGTCCTCTCGTTATCTTTGTTTAGGGACTATCTTTGCTTGCTAGAAAGTTATTGTCCTTATAGAATCCCTAGTTCCATTCTTAACTTGACTTCGGGAATCAGTAGATCTCTTAAAACCTAAAACTCAAAAGAAAAATCATTTGCATATCCATCTCATCATTAGTATAGTCCTGCATCATCTTAGTCCCACATCAATTTCTAGTATCAGAGCATAGTTAGGGCTTAGTTCTCTTTAAGTACTTGGATTTGGTGCTTCACCAATGGCCGTCTGGTCATAGAAAAAAGTAGGGCTGCAAGACCCTCACATCCCATTCAAAGGGGATTTTCTATAGTATGTAGGGGTGCCGATGTGATTGACCTTTGAAGGGAAAAACATGGAGATAGGTTTTAGATCCTAAAGAAAAAAATCTTGCATTATTGATTTTAGCTTCTTTAAAAATTCTGTAAATCAATATATGGTCTGATATTTTAGTTGTTTCTGAATGTAGAAGTCTCTGATTTTGGTAATTTTTATTTTGCTGGATTTCACATAATTAGAAGTGTTTTTCAAAAATTTTTTCATATTTTATTCTAGTATGCAGATTTTCTATATGGCTGATAACCATCTGAGAATAATTCTGCTCTGAAATTCCAGCAATTTTATTTCATCATACTTTCATCTCAGTTTAATTTTTGCATTTAAATTCATATTATTTATTTTTTTAGCATCTTATTTCTGCTAACATACATAAAAACACAAAAAAAAACTTAGATACATTTCATTAGGATTCATGTGTATGCCATTGATGTGGTGAGGTCACTGACGTGGAGGAACCGGCAGGCGCCACGTCAAGAAAAGATGCCGCGTCAGACGCCACGTCAAATCTCCAGCCCGGACTCCACTACCGAGCTGAGCTGAGCTCCCTCAAGACAGCGAGCCGAGCTCTGTCCTCCGCCAAGTCGGGCCCGCGAGCTCGGGAAGCCTAAGTCGGAGCTGCATCCTGCCCTCCAGAGCGAGACCCGCGGAGGTTAGTGCCCTGTGGTCGAGGTCGAGCTCAGCGCTCACCCGCCAACGTGGAGCCTCTCCGAGTGTGCGCCCTCTGGACCGGGTCCGCCTCCTACCCTCCAGAGAGAGACCCTCGGAGGTTAGTGCCCTGTGGTCGAGGTCGAGCTCAGCGCTCATCCGCCAACGTGGAGCCTCTCGGAGCTCACGCCCTCTGGACCGGGCCCGCCTTCTGCTCTCCAGAGCGAGACAGTCGAAGGTTAGTGCCCTGTGGTCAAGGTCGAGCTCAGCGCTCACCCGCCAACATAAAGCCTCTCCGAGCACGCACCCTCTAGACCGGGTCCGCCTCCTGCCCTCCGGAGTGAGACCCTCGGAGGTTAGAGCCCTGTGGTCGAGGTCGAGCTCAGCACTCACCCGTCAACATGGAGCCTCTCCAAGCGCGCCCCTTCGGATCGGGCCCGCACTCTGCCCTCCTCCACCAAGACGCCCCCGCAAGCTCGGAGCATCTAGGTCGGAGCGAGCCCTGCCGTTCCAGCTCAGTCCCAGCTTGGACGAGGTCTTTACCAGCCCAGAATGTCGGCGAGCCACCTGAGGACTGCACTGGAGCGCCTTCTAGGTCATACTGACCACCTGTAACCGTCAGTTACACTAGAAAGGAAAGAAGCACGCTGATCGAGGCACCACACTCCTCACCAACTACCCGGATCACCCAAGAGAGGAAGCCAACCGGGAGATTCGAATCCTGTGGGCGGCGACCCACCATTCAAGGCACTGCCAGGTTTCCTGGAATGAGGCGATCAAGAGGAGTGTCGGAGCGCCTAACAACTCCCCTTATCATGAATCAGGAAAGACTCCTTGGGACACCGCCGCATGCGCCTGACAGCCCGGCTGGGATCCGAGACAAGCGCCCAACGATAACCTAGTTGTAACAAACTCGGAGGTAACACAACAACCCCAACACACAGGCAAAAACACAAGCCAGAACAAAAAAAAAGAGAGGTGCAAACCCCATCAGGAAGAGGGGCATGGCACCACCAACACAAGTGCAAGCTCGACCAAGAGGGCGAAGCGCCACCACCACCACAGTAGATGGGAAACGAGGGAAACAAGGAGAGGTGGAGGAACAGGGAACCCCTCTGTCCCCGCTATCATTCTCCCCCTGCAACGTTTCCGTCTTCATACTCATCTTTTACTCGTCCTAGTACGGAGTCCATCAAGAGGGGCCCGACCAGGAGGATCTGTTTTCCTGGATCGTCACTGACTTGACCGTCAGAGTGCCCCCACTGGAAATCCCGGCCCGGGTCACTAATCCCTGTTTTGTAGGTCCAGGACCAGAGGACCACCAGGCAACGAGGAGAGCGCACTCCGGCGCTAGCAGCAGCTACGGGCCACGGCAATCCTGGCGGCAACAGATTGGCGCGCCAGGTAGTGGCGAACGAGCATGATCAAGTCCTCCACCTCTTTATAGATTGACACTCCACGAAAGAATGGTGACGACACAAGCTTGAAAGGTCTCTATCAGCCACGCAAGGGGCTCCCCCTTTCTAAGGGCATCCAAGTCACCTTTTTCGTCCCCTTCGACGACGGGATCCGCTGACGAAGCCATCAGGTACGCAGCGAAAGCACGCCTGGAGAAGCATGAGCGCAAGCTGGCGGAGCTTTCTCGCTAGTTCGTCGGTATGCAAGGATCAACCAGCGAGCCACCGAGCTACGACATCCGCCACCCTTGAAGCCCTTCACCGGTCGTGACGAGACGAAGTAGTGTCGCCTTCACTGCGATCATAGCCATGACACCGGGGAATGTCATAATCTCAAGTAGGAGATCGAGAAGCTCATCAAGAAAGGCTACCTCCAAAGGTTTGTGGGGGGCAGACCTCAAGTGGGGTCCCAGGCGCTTGCCGCTCTCTCGCCGCTCCAACCATCAACAGCTACCCCACCGTGAAGCCGGTGGGCGTGGTCACCAAGGAAGCTGCGCGCGCATCCAAGAAGACCTGGGGGGCATGGGACCCTAAGAATGTACTCTCCATTGTGCTGGAAGGGAAAAGGTAAATAAAGATGCCACGGTCGTTAGGATAACGATCGCAAACCACCACGGGCAAGCCCCTACAAGGTGGCTGAAGCTCCATCACGAGGGGCCTGTTACCTCAAAGATCCCGACGGCGTCAGGCTCCCCTGAAAGAGGAGGGTTCGTGGCCTACGAAGACGCCACCAACAAGGTAAGGTTTCTTATCGATAATAATGATAACGATTTTTCCTTGCACGAGTATCATGTGTCTTGCAGGGAAGAATCAACAACGCCCTCGAGCCTAGCTCCAGGATGTCAAAGGATCTTCGAGTCAAGTAGCTCCCAATCTCGAGCATCCCCGAGCCCAGCTCCAGGACATCAAGGGATCTCCGAGCCACTCGACTCCCAATTACAAGCATCATCGAGCCCAGCTCCAGGATATCAAGGGATCTCCGAGCCACGCGGCTCCCAATCACAAGTGTTCCCGAGCCCAGCTCCAAGACGTCAAGGGATCTCCGAGCCACGCGGCTCCCAATCTCAAGCATCCCCGAGCCCAGCTCCAAGATACCTGCCCAAGATCGGAGCTCAAATCTCCGACCGAGGGATCATCGAGCCAAGTCGCTCTCAATCTCAAACGTCTCCGAGCCCAACTCCGAGATGCCAAGAGATCATGGGACCAAGTAGCTCCCATTAATGCCTCGAGCCTAGCTCCAAGGTGCCAAAGACCTGAGCCAAGCCCTCAAGCAATCCATGGGCCTGAGCCTAGCTCCACGCCCATGAAGGCCTCGAGCCTAGCTCCAATGAAATCAAGTCCAGTAACCCTCTTCTCTGATCTCCCCACTCGAAAAGAAGACGAGAGGGGAAGAAAAGAAAGAGAACGAGAGGGGAACACGACAAGAACCCTCTTCTCTAATCTCCCCACTCGAAAAGAAGACAATAGGAGAAGGAAAGAAAGAGAACGAGAGGGGAACACGGCAAGAACCTTCTTCTCTGATCTCCCCACTCCAAAAAAAAAAAAAGAGAGAAGGAAAAAAGGAGGGGGGAAGGAAAGAAAGAGAACGAGAGGAGAACAAGCCACCACTTCTCAATCACCAACGTCCCCGAGCCCAGCTCCAGGATGCCTACTCAAGACCGGAGCTCATATCTCCGACCAAGAGAACTTCGAGCCAAGCAGCTCTCAGTCACCAACGTCCCCGAGCCCAGCTCCAGGATGCCTACTCAAGACCGAAGCTCAGATCTTCGACCAAGAGAACTTCGAGCCAAGCAGCTCTCAGTCACTAACATCCCCGAGCCTAGCTCCAGGACGCCTACTCAAGACCGGAGCTCAGACCTCCAGCCAAGAGACCTTCGAGCCATGCAGCTCTCAGTCATCAACGTCCCCGAGCCCAGCTCCATGATGCCTGCCCAAGACCGGAGCTCAGACCTCTGGCCAAGGGACCTTCGAGCTGCGCAGCTCTCAGTCATCAACGTCCCCGAGCCCAGCTCCAGGATGCCTGCCCAAGATCGGAGCTCAGACCTCCAGCCAAAGGACCTTCGAGCCATGCAGCTCTCAATCATCAACATTCTCGAACCCAGCTCCAAGATGCCTACTCAAGATCGAAGCTCAGATCTCCGGCCAAAAGAACTTCGAGCCAAGCAGCTCCAGTCAACAACGTCCCCGAGCCCAGCTTCAGGATGCCTACTCAAGACCGGAGCTCAGATCTCCGGCCAAGAGAACTTCGAGCCAAGCAGCTCTCGGTCAACAACGTCCCCGAGCCCAGCTCCAAGATGCCTACTCAAGACCAGAGCTCAGATCTCCGGCCAAGAGAACTTTGAGCCAAGCAGCTCTCAGTCAACAATGTCCCCGAGCCCAGCTCCAGGATGCCTACTCAAGACCGGAGCTCAGATCTCTGGCCAAGAGACCTTCGAGCCATGCAGCTCTCAGTCATCAACATCCCCGAGCCTAGCTCTAGGACGCCTACTCAAGACCAGAGCTCAGATCTCCGGCCAAGAGAATTTCGAGCCAAGCAGCTCTCAATCATCAATGTCCCCGAGCCCAGCTCCAGAACGCCTACTCAAGATCGGAGCTCAGACCTCCGGTCAAGAGACCTTCGAGCCATGCAGCTCTCAGTCATCAACGTCCCCGAGCCCAGCTCCAGGATGCCAGCCTAAGACTAGAGCTCAGATCTCCGGCCAAGGGACCTTCGAGCCGTATGGCTCTTAGTCAACAACACCTTCGAGCCCAGCAGCTCTCAAGTGTCATGACTCAACCCCAAGCAAGGTGAGGCCCTTCTCTCTGATCTCCCCACTCATATACAAAAAAAAAAAAGAAGAAAGAGAGGAGAGAGAAAGGTTGTGGAAGAAAGAGGGAAAAAAGGGAAGAGCCAGGCAAAGAAAATAAATGGTAAAGAAACTCAAGTTTCATTGATTGAACACAAGTTACAAGTGTCTTACGGGCCCCCAACATGCCGAGTGACCTGACTAAGTACAAGAAACAAAAATACAAAATGAGGCAAGAAAGGGAAGGCCTACTCTACACCGGCCGGTATCCCTGCTGAGCCCGGAGGCTGAGAATTCCTACCTTCAGGAGCTTCCGGCTGAGCAGCCCTAACCTCGGATGGATCAGCCTCGGCTGACGTCGGAGGCTCTGAGGCCACGGCTTCCGTAGCAACCTCCTTGTTGGGCTCCGCATCCGAGGCCGAAGGATACCTGAGGCAGCTACGGCTCTCCTCGGGGATGAGTGCCTTGACTCGGCCGTGCAAAAACATGAAGCCCTTGTAGAAGGAGTCCGACGCCATCTACTGAATTTCGGCAATGAACTCCTCCGAGGCCTTGAATTTTGTGACGCCATCCTCAGCGCCCTTCTTGGCCTCGGTAGCCACCTTCCTCGACTCGGCGACCTCCAGCCTGGCAGCCTCCACCGAGTTGGCCGCCACTTCTGCCACCTTCTCAACTGTGGCTAGTTTTTCCCTCCCTACTGCCAGCTCCGCCTGGGCACCTCGGGAGGCCTCCTTGTGCCGATCAGCTTCGACACTGTACCAATTCAGCTTCTTCTCCACGGAGGAGAGATCTTTAACGTCCTTCTTTGCACGGCCCTACTCCAGGTCGTGGGCCTCCAAAAGTCTCTTCACTCGCCCCTCGGCATCGGCGAGATGTGCCTCAAGGTCCTTGACCTTCAGTTCAAGGGCCCCGTTTGCCCCGACCTTCTCCTTCAGGTCGGCTTTCAGGGACTCGATCTCGGTAGCATGTTGCCGCTCGAGACACTCCCAGCTCTAGTAGCGGCCCTTAATGAAGAGGGCCTCGGCACTGATCTGCACCATGAAAAGAGGTCAGCTCAAAAAAGAAGAAGAAGAAGAAGAAGAAAAGAGAAAAGAGAGAAAGGGACAACTCACCGAATAAAGTTGGGGGAAGATGCACTGATGACGTCGGTCAGCCGCATCCTGGCCATGTCCTGCCGGTCGCATGTTTGGATCGAGAAGTCCATCATGTGCTCGGCCAGCTCGGGGCTCTGGAGGAACGAGCTTTCTGGCCCCATCTTGAAAGGAAGATGGTGTCGTACCTCCTCCCTTCGACCTTCTGCCGGAGTGGGCGATCTCATCCCGGTAACTGCAGGGCCGCGGGAGGCGAGCTGAGAAGCTGGTGCTGATGCAGGCGGCACCTCGGTCATGGTCCTGGTCATGGCCCGGACCTCCTCATCCCTGATATCGACAACAGGCGGACTCGGAGGATGGTAGGGTGCAGCAGCAGCAGCTGCGGCCCTCGCCCGAACTACTACTTCGGGCTCCACAGCAGGGGCCTGCTGGACTGGCCTCGGTGCCACAGAAGCCACCCTCTCCACCGACACGGGAGCAGCCCGAGCCGCCTCCGAGCTTGGACCAGCTAGAGCAGCCGAGCTTAGACCAATCACCATAGTGGGGGCAGCCACAGTAGCGCTCTCGCACCAGACTCGCCTCGACGAAGGCTCCCCGGCCAACCCGATCGGCGGCCTCTTCCGGGTGATCGCCAACAAGTCATTCTCGGAGAAAATCATTCCTACATGCAAGCCACACAACAGTTAGAGTCCATGCAAAACAATGCAAGAAGTGCAAGAAAAAAGGAAAAGGAAAGTTCAGGTCGAACTCACCCAACCCATTCGTTGGGTCGACCCCGGAGTCGGTGAGGTTCTGCTCAGATAACAAGACCTCGAGAGGAGAAATCTGGGCGGTGCGGAGCTACTCGTAATCATCCCGGTCAGCCGCATTGACCACAGAATTTCGGTTGGGGGACTTGTCCGAATCGCTCCAGACCCAGTCGACCCCCTCAACCTCAACAAATAAAAACTTACTCTTCCATCCCCTGATGGAAGAGGGGAGCTCAAACTTGATGCCTTTCGGGCAGGAGGACAAGGACCACCACCCATCCTCAGTTGGGTGGAGCTTCAGGGCGAAGAAGGCCCTGAACAAGAAAAATCGGGCAACAAACCTGTAGAGGTGGCAAAGCACAATGAAAGAAAAAATAACCCTAATGGCATTTGGCACTAACTGAGCAGGGACCAAAAGATAATTATCCAAGACGGACAGGAAGAAAGGGTGGAAAAAAAACCATAGACCCCTAGAGAAGGTCCCCTTATAAAAAGCAAGATGGCCCGGGCCACTGGAAGTGGCTTGTTCCCCTGGACAAGGGATCATGAGCCGGACAGAAAGCAGGATGCCATAGACATCCCGAACGGTTCTTAGTTCCCCGACGGTGATCGTCGAGGCGACCCCACTAGGACCTGTGGACCGGACGGACTCAGAAGCAGGAACAGAAGAAGGAGGAGGGAGAGAAGAACCGGATCCTGATTTCCTGATGAGTACTAGACCGGGAGGACGCCTCCTACTGAGCTCGAAGTGAGTTGCATCTTCCTCCCCGTCAGAAGAAGAAGAAGAGGATGCTGGCCTCCACTCGGAAGGACTGGCCTCGCCCTGATCAGTGAAGGGGCGGAAGCTCGGACCAAAACGGGACATCCTCGAGAACAAGGGGAATGAAGGACTCGAAGTGAGGGACAGAATAGGAGACTCAACCTGAAGAAGACCCCAGACCCGGAGGAAAAACCCTATTCTAGCAGGGGAAGAAGGAAGAAGAAACTAACTTGGTTCCTTAGAAAACTCGGGGCAACTGGGAGGAAGAAGGAAGCTTGGGCGTAGTAGTAGCAGGCATGGAGAATCCAAAATGAATAGATGTTTCGGGTAAGGTCCTCTTTTCATTTCGAAATGATCCGATGGATTCATACCGATTCAACCCCTCCGCCAAAGGATCCATGCCACGTGCTACCCATCGGCAAAAACGGCATCCCGGTCGCTCTGAATTCTGTGCCAATATTAACTGCTCCTCGGACGTGGCCACATGGCACCCCCGTATTGATCGCAAGGCCATTCCTCGAAGCGCCAGCAATCATGGCCATCATCGTTTTAGATTTCTGCCTTTCCATGTCAGCACTGCAATTACTCCCTTCGACCCAAGCACCGTGCACTAACGAGCCTCGGGAGTGGGGGGCAAATGATATGGTGAGGTCGCTGAGGTGGAGGAACCGGCAGGCGCCACGTCAAGAAAAGACGCCGCGTCGGACACCGCGTCAACTCTCCAGCCCGGACTCCACTACCGAGTTGAGCTGAGCTCCCTCAAGACAGCGAGCCGAGCTCTATCCTCCGCCAGGTCAGGCCTACGAGCTCGGGATGCCTAGGTCGGAACCGCATCCTGCCCTCCAGAGCGAGACCCTCGGAGGTTAGTGCCTTGTGGTCGAGGTCGAGCTCAGCGCTCACCCGCCAACGTGGAGCCTCTCCGAGCGCTCGCCCTATGGACCGGGTCCGCCTCCTGCCCTCCAGAGCGAGACCCTCAGAGGTTAGTGCCCTGTGGTCGAGGTCGAGCTCAGCGCTCACCTGCCAATGTGGAGCCTCTCCGAGCGCGCGCCCTCTAGACCGGGTACGCCTCCTGCCCTCCAAAGCGAGACCCTCGGAGGTTAGTGCCCTGTGGTCGAGGTCGAGCTCAGCGCTCACCCGCCAACGTGGAGCCTCTCCGAGCGCGTGCCCTCTAGACCGAGCCCGCCTTCTGCCCTCTAGAGCGAGACCCTCAGAGGTTAGTACCCTGTGGTCGAGGTCGAGCTCAGCGCTCACCCGCGAACGTGGAGCCTCTTTGAGCGCGCGCCCTCTGGACCGAGTCCGCCTTCTGCCCTCCAGAGCGAGACCCTCAGAGGTTAGTGCCCTGTGGTTGAGGTCGAGCTCAGCGCTCACCTGCCAACATGGAGCCTCTCTGAGCACGCGCCCTCTGGACCGGGTCCACCTCCTGCCCTCCGGAGCGAGATCCTCGAAGGTTAGAGCCCTATGGTCGAGGTCGAGCTCATCGCTTACCCACCAACGTGGAGCCTCTCCGAGCGCGCGCCCTCCGGACCAGGCCCGCACTCTGCCCTCCTCCACCAAGATGCCCCCGCAAGCTCGGAGCATCTAGGTCAGAGCGAGCCCTGCCATTCCAGCTCAGCCCCAGCTTGGACGAGGTCCTCACCAGCCTAGAACACCGGCGAGCCACCCAAGGACTGCACTGGAGCACCTTCCAGGCCGTACTGACCACTTGCAACCGCCAGTTATACTAGAAAGGAAAGAAGCACGCTAATTGAGGCACAACACTCCTCACCAACCATCCAGATCATCCAAGAGAGAAAGCCAACCGGGAGATTTGAATCCCGTGGGCGGCGGCCCGCCATTTAAGGCACTGCCAGGTTTCCCGGAATGAGACGACCAAGAGGAGTGTCGGAGCGCCTGACAACTCCCCTTATCATGAATCAGGAAAGAATCCTTGGGACACTGTCGCATGTGCCTGACAGCCCAGCTAGGATCTCGAGACAAGCACCCAACGGTAACCTAGTTACAACAAACTTGGAGGTAACACAACAACCTCAACACATAGGCAAAAACACAAGCCAGAACAAATAAAAAGAGAGATGCAACCCCCACCAGGAAGAGGGGCATGGCACCACCAACATAAGCGCAAGCTCGACCAAGAGGGCGAAGCGCCACCACCACCACAGTCGACGGGAAACGAGGAAAACAAGGAGAGACGGAGGAACAGGGAACCCCTCTGTCCCCGCTATCATTCTCTCCCTGCAATGTTTTCGTCTTCACACACATCTTTTACTCCTCCTAGTATGGAGTCCATCAAGAGGGGCCTGACCAAGAGGATCTGTTTTCCTGGATTATCACTGACTTGACCGTCGGAGTGCCCCCACTGGAAACCTCGGCCCGGGTCACTAACCCCTGTTTTGCAGGTCCAGGACCAGAGGACCACCAGGCAACGAGGAGAGCGCACTCCGGCCCCCACCGGAAACCTCGACAGCAGCTACGGGTCACGACGATCCTAGCGGCAACAGCCATCATTTACATAATTGACTTAAGGGTGTCAGTATCACAAGATAAGGGAAGGAGATCATTACCTTTCCTTGGCCCGAAAACCACCAACTTGCATTTCGAACATAAGCCTAAATTAAAATCTAGTAGCAACCTAATAGTTTAGGGACATCAACGAGTCGGGTTTGACCATTGTGGGGAAGCTAGTGCATGCAACCCTTTAATTAGTACCAGGAACCTAGTGTCTAAGACAAGAGGTTTAGCGTCAAACGACCTAAGCGATGTTGTGGTTCCTTAATTGGGTCTTTGCGAAAGCAAGGGGAGCCTCTCACACTCCCATCTCTTACCTGGCCAGTACAAGGGCTAGTTGTTGTGATGTGTAATCTAAGTTAACCCATTTTATTTGAACTCATAGGTATAGCAAACCGTAGTACCCTCTGATATGGCAACATCGCTAATGGGGAGTGTGTGTCAGATCCAACTGGATATCGTCGATGCCACGTGGAATTTTTTTTCAAAATCTTTCGCGGGCGAGGAGCTCCTGCTCCTTCACCAGGTGGCACCCCAAGATGGGTCCACCTCGACCAAAGTTGAGCATTCCTCTGCCACTTCGCCAGGTGTCCGCCCAGGAGGGGTCCACCTCGGTCGAAGCTAGCAGCTCTTTGCTCCCTCGCCAGGTGGCGCACCAAGATGGGTTTACCTCTGCCAAGGTTGAGCTAGGCGCTCCTGCTCCTTCACCAGGTGGCACCCCAAGATGGGTCCACCTTAGCCGAAGTCGAGCCTTCCTTTGCCACTTCGCCAGGTGTTCACCCAGAAGGGGTCCACCTCTGTCGAGGTCGAGCCAGGAACTCCTGCTCCTTCGCCAGGTGGCACCCCAAGATGGATCCACCTCGGTCGAAGTCGAGCCTTCCTCCGCCACTTCGTCAGGTGTCCGCCCAGGAGGGGTCCACCTCGACCGAAGCTGGCAGCCCCTGCTCCGTCGCCAGGTGGCACCCCAAGACGGGTCCACCTCTACCGAGGTCGAGCCAGGTGCTCCGCTCCTTCACCAGGTGGCACCCCAAGATAGGTCCACCTCAACCAAAGTTGAGCCTTCCTCTGCCACTTCGCCAGGTGTCCGCCCAGGAGGGGTCCACCTCGGTCGAAACTGGCAGCCCCTGCTCCCTCGCCAAGTGGCACCCCAAGATGGGTCCACCTATACCGAGGTCGAGCCAGGTGCTCCTGCTCCTTCGCCAAGTGGCACCCCAAGATGGGTCCACCTCGGCCAAAGTCGAGCCTTCCTCTGCCACTTCGTCAGTTATCCGTCCATGAGGGGTCCACCTTGGCCGAAGCTTGCAGCTCCCCGCTCCCTCGCCAGGTGGCACCCCAAGATGGGTCCACCTCTGTCGAGGTCAAGCCAGGCGCTCCCGCTCCTTCGCCAGGTGGCACCCCAAGATGGGTCCACCTCGGTCGAAGTCGAGCTTTCCTCTGCCACTTCGCCAGGTGTCCACCCAGGAGGGGTCCACTTAGGTCGAAGATGGCAGCCCCTGCTCCCTCGCCAGGTAGCACCCCAAGACGGGTCCACCTCTACCGAGGTCGAGCCAGGCGCTCCTGCTCCTTCGCCAAGTGGCACCCCAAGATGGGTCCACCTCAACCGAAGTCGAGCCTTCCTCTGCCACTTCGCCAGGTGTCCGTCCAGGAGGGGTCCACTCGGCCGAAGCTGGTAGCCCCTGCTCCCTCGCCAGGTGGCACCCCAAGACGGGTCCACCTCTGCCGAGGTTGAGCCAGGCACTCCTGCTCCTTCGCCAGGTGGCACCCCAAGATGGATCCACCTCGACCGAAGTCGAGCCTTCCTTTATCACTTCGTCAGGTGTCCGCCCAAGAGGGTTCCACCTCGATCGAAGCTGGCAGCTCCCCGCTCCCTCGCCAGGTGGCATCCCAAGATGGGTCCACCTCTGTCGAGGTCGAGCCAAGTGTTCTTGCTCCTTCGCCAGGTAGCATCCCAAGATGGTTCCACCTTTGCCGAAGTCGAGCCTTCCTCTGCCACTTCGCCAGGTGTCCCCCCAGGAGGGGTCCACCTCGACCGAAATTGGCAGCCCCTACTCCCTCGCCAGGTGGCACCCCAAGATGGGTCCATCTCTATCGAGGTCGAGCCAGGCTCTCATGCTCCTTCGCCAGGTGGCATCCCAAGATGGGTCCACCTCGGTCGAAGTCGAGCCTTCCTCTGCCACTTCGCCAGGTGTCCGCCCAGGAGGGGTCCACCTCGGTCAAAGCTAGCAGCTCCCCGCTCCCTCGCCAGGTGGCACCCCAAGACGGGTCCACCTCTATCGAGGTCAAGCCAGGCCCTCCTGCTCCTTCGCCAGGTGGCACCCCAAGATGGTTCCATCTCAATCGAAGTTGAGCCTTCCTCTGCCACTTCGCCAGGTGTCCCTCCAAGAGGGCTCCACTTTGGTCGAAGCTGGCAGCCCCTACTCTCTCGCCAGGTGGCACCCCAAGACAGGTCCACTTCAGCCAAGGTCGAGCCAGGCCCTCCTGCTCCACCGCCAGGTGGCACCCCCTGATGGGTCCACCTCAGCCGAAGTTAGCCCAACTCTGCAAAGCCTCTGGGGGTCAAAGGCACGGGCCACGAGGTCGCTGCTAGAGTCGGCAAGCGGCGCGTCCCATACAGGGTTCCTAGTACGGCCTGCAACGGTGCGCGAAACCTTGTTTACATCAGTTGAGGAGGGCCCCGCGATCGAGGTATTGAATCCTTGCGGTCAGGAACCCAGAAAATCCACAGTCAACGTTCTGAGATGAGGGCTCCCGCGCTTAGCTCGAGATCCTGCCAGATTCCCCCTTTCGTGATAACACGGCGAACGAGGCAAGCTCACCTCTTAGCTCCCTGGCTTGAAGAAGAGGGGAGGAGGGGGGAGAGGAGCCAGGGACCTTCGGAAGCCTTTGGGGGAAGAAGCGAAGGCTGGGGGCGGCCCGGTCGTATAAAAGGGACGGTGGAAGTGGATAGAAGGGTAAGCCTGAGAGAGGGAAGAATACCGAGAGATAACGATTCTGGGACCACCGGAAGTCCCTAGGCGCAAGTTTGGTGGGTCCAACGCAGGAAGCTGGGCGTCAACCCCTCTCTTTCTCACACTTCTTTCATCGAAACCTCCTCTAAGCACGGGAATCCATCGGAAACCCATCTTAGTGGACCTGTTCCATCTTGCCGCTCTCTAACTTGATCGTCGAAGTGCCCCCGCCGGAATCTCCGGCCTGGGTCTCTGACCTTGTTTTACAGGTCTGGAGACTTGGAGATCTTGAGGTGAGGGAGTCCAAGAACCGGTGCCAGCTCATAAGCTACAAGCCACCGCGGTAAGATCGGCAACACCCTCCATTGTGTGTTACATGTGCACTAGATTAGGAGTCAGTGTGTGTGATTGATTGCATGACCATTAGATTATGAGCTTAACCTATAGTCTCGACCTAACCCAACCTAGTGTGACCATGGAGCCCAATCCTAAAAGAGCCACTAGGTACATTATGTTGCAAGTGCCTAAATTTTGTGGTGATTCTAAGATTGAGAATTATCTTAATTGGAAAAAATATGGACCTGTATTTTGAAAGCCATATGAATATCTATTCTGAAAGAGATCGGCTCAAGTTTGCTAAAGCTAAGTTAGTTCGCCAGGCTAAGGTAGACTGGGATAAGTTTGAGAGAGTACTTAGACAAGAAGGTCGTGAACCCATAACTACTTGGAGCGACACGAAACTTGAACTAAGGATAAAGTACCTAGGTAGATTTTATGAGCACAAACTTTTAGACCAATGGTACAAATTGAGATAGGGCAATAAAACTGTATCTGAGTATATTGAGGAATTTAATGAGTTTATTAGAAAATGTAACATAGTTAAATTTGAGTCTAAAATCATATCTAGATTTAGAGATGTCCTACGAAGGGATATCCAGTGGGAACTATTCCAGTGGATGATTTATAACCTGGATGATGCCTATCGACTTGCTATGGAATTCGAGTCAAGTCAGAGGGAACCCATGAACTATCGAGTTGAGCCCAGCAGGATTAGTACCTCTGAACCCAAACCCAGCCTTAACCCAAGTTGACCCAATCCTAACCTGAGTCAACCCACCCTGCTACCCCATGTGTTAACCAGGGTGACATTAAAGAAGAGGAATATATTGCAAACCTAGAATTGGTTGACCCAGAAGACACCCAGGTATAAGCTATATTGGAAGGACCCTTAAAAGATTCTGAACCCACCAGTGAGCCTGAAGTAGAAGTATATGAGGCTGACATGAGTTTAGTAAACAAATATGAAGGAGAAGACTTCGAGGATGACAACTCTAGTACCTTACATGAGAAAATCCTTAGAGAAGATAAAATTGTAGAGCCTAGTCCTGAAATATCAGAACAACAGGAAATTAGTGAGGACTTGATTCCTGTAAGTCAATGCCCTCAGGAAGAGCCCACTCCTTTAGCCTCAACCCGAGACCTCATTCAGTTTCCTTATAAAGAGTTCATTCCTCTGACCCCAGTTGATGACCTTTTTCTGGAACTAATTAAGTCTTCCTTTCTTGACAAACCTACACTTGCAATGACCAAATTCTCCATTCTTCAATTTGACCTTATATCACCTATAGATCAATGTTCATACATTAAGGTCAGTCTCTTTAGTCCAGAACCAGAGTCTCCTTTCTATTTCCTACCCTTTCCTGAGTCTTATCATGTTTCTAGAGCTATTAGGTTATATTTTGATATGATTACCAGGTTGCATGAATCCTTAGAGCCCATCCCTTTTGCTACCTACTTCTAGAAGACCCTCTGGCATTTGCTAGAAGTTCATGATAAATTTTTATGTGCATACCAAACCAGGGTCAAACCTAGAGAGTCTATAGTCTATTAGGTTTAAGCCAAAAAGTTCGATAAAAATTTCTCTCAATAAGAATGCATAGTTGAGTCTGCACTTTGCATCATGTTAGAGTTCTGCATTAAGCACTAATTTTGAAATAATTTGGCTGATTCCCGAAAGCGAGCCAAAGAATTTGAAATAAGGGATTTTACAATAATTAGGCTTAGGCCTGAATAGTTTCCACCAGGAATCATTAAAAAACTTCATGCTCGTGGAGCTGGCCCCTTTAAAGTGATAAGGAGAGTTGGCCCTAATACCTACGTGCTTGAGCTACCCTCAGATTATGGCATTAGCTTGACTTTCAATATCTCAGACTTAGTCAAGTATAGGGAACCGGCAACCATACCCAGCGAGCCATTTGGGCCTGACCTATATTTTGAGAGTGAACCCGACCCATAGTGTCCACCTTCAATTTTATCTGAGAGAGGAGAATGGATCGAGTGTGTCCTGGATGATCAAGCTATCACCACTCGAGGCAAAGGCTATCAGCGTTACTTGGTCCGATGGCAAGACCGGCCAGAGTCCGATGATTCGTGGATTACCCAAGAGGACTTGCAACGCCTCGACCTAACCTTCTTGAGAAATATCAAAGCCAAATCAACCCTTACTCAACAGGATCGAGTTTCCTCCCATCCCGGGAGAATTGGTGTGGGCACCAGGATTAGACAGAGGCTCCTTTACCCTCTGTGGATCTCTGATTAGGGTTCTTAATCTTTTGGATCTTGTAATAAGGCTTCAAGCCTGAGTAAATTACTTTTAAGTCATGTAATTAGTAACTAGTTGATTTTAATTTTTGGTTTAGTCTAGTTATTTGGCCAATTTGGTCAAGTTAGGATCAATTGGTCTTGTAATTAGCCAAGTTGGTCCATAAGCTCAACTCAATTTGAAGATGAGCTCAAGCTAGTTTGAAGATGAGTCAAGCCACCTCTCCATACCAGGTTAGGAGTGCCAACTCATAAGGAGTGCCACATCATCAATGCCACATGGCATGGGAGGCGCCACTTCATCAAGTACCTTGGGTGGCCAAGTAAAGCTGAAATTTCAAATTCAAATTTTATGGTTGACTCCCATTAATCTCCCCTTGATCCAAGCAAACAAGATCCTCACCCCACTCCACATATCAAGCCATATCACCAAGGATCAAGCCTAGCATTCATGGTTGGTCAAAGCTTCATGAAGATAAATTCAAAATTCAAAATAGGCGCCCCTTGATTCATAAAGACAACATCCTCTCTTCACTCTCCCAAATCAAGTCTTGTAACCCTTATTTCAAATTTGAATTCAAATGTCAAATGAGGACTTAGGTGCTTATAAAAAGGACCCTAACCCTCTTGTAAAATAGTTGTTGATGAATGAAAAGTGAGAAGTTATTCTTCCATTAGCCCTTGTATTCTTGGACCAGGAACTCTGTGAGAGAGTGCTTTTGTCCTTCGGGACATCGAGAGGTGAGAGGCCCTGAGTTATCATCCTCCTTTGCAAGCCACCATTCCATCTTTAAGCTAGGACGCCACCTGGAAGATCCACCTAGACGCCTAACGAGAAGAGCCCTCCTCGACCACCATCACGAGAAGAGCCCTCCTCGACCACCATCTTCGACTCCTTTCCTAACACTTCCTACTTTCTTATACCCCTACTTGCTATTTTTTAATCCGTTACTTGGTTGCTCGTAGGTCGTCCAGGTGCCACAGATAAAGGATTCGGTCTTCCTTGCCTTCGGAACCATCGGACGAAAAGTCGATGAATCCGTAGGGTCAAAGGCTTGATCTTCCAAGCTGCATCCGCGAGAAGAGAGAACTCGGCATCGGGTGCATCAGAGTCTTAATGGTTTGCACTCCCTAATCTCCTAAGTAGGTTTGATTTAGAGCCAAGTCCTACGGGGATTCTCAATCCCGGGGTCCTCTCATTATCTTTGTTTAGGGACTATCTTTGCTTGCTAGAAAGTTCTTGTCCTTATAGAATCCCTAGTTCCATTCCTAACTTGACTTTGGGAATCAGTATATCTCTTAAAACTTAAAACTCAAAAGAAAAATCATCTGCATATCCATCTCATCATTAGTATAGTCCCGCATCATCTTAGTCCCACATCACCTGGTCTCACTATGGGAGCATTCCCGTCGGTCGTACTGCATGACAAATTCGACTGCCATCTCATCCGTCGATGCGACGAATGGGACGGTATTGGCTGCATGATGTGGCTTCGGTCATGGTAGATTCTGGAAATGGATGCCGGTCGAGCAACACAGAAGAAACTTTTATCTTCTCCTAAAAAATTATAAAAGAAAATAATGAAAATGAAAGATAAAGTTAGAAGTGATCCAACTTTCAAATAGAGAAAGCTGATTTATGATATTTATTTTATTTTAAAACTTTTTTTTCTAAAATTCTTCAAGTTATATTTAATATCCTAATTTAAGAGGGTCAAATAAAAAGATAGAATCATATGTGCTATTTGATTATCAATTTTAAGGGGATCAAATACGTTAATACATATATATTTAAAATTTTACATAAAATCTTAAACTATAAAAAAATTGAAAAAAATAAGGGGGCTAGGTCGATGGAAAAGGTTGCACACGAGGATAGAGGACTATTAGAAGGGGTCACATCTCTTCTTTACCCTAGAAAGACTAAAAAAAAATCCTATGTGCTATGACAATCGCTGGCCCGGTCTTGAAAATTTATTGGACCATCTATTACAGCAATTATGCCATGAGTCATGAAATACTAGAATATGAGATTTGGATCAATCAAGTTACACACTAGAAAGGAGACAACAAAGTCGATTATTTCACTATCAACCAGCAAGAAGACTAGCAACGAAAAGATGAAGCCGACTGCCAAACCGAGTAGCTGCTCTTTCCTAGATCACATAGCTACTCCTTTTCAAATTAAATAACTGCAACCTATCGAGTCAAACTAATTGGTATTTTTCACACGCATCCATCGACTACCTATTCGGAATCGACTAGTTACCTAAATAAACAAAGTTGAGTACATTCAGGTACGAGACCAAGCCCCTCTTTTTAGTAATAGCAAAATCGATACCTACTTAAGATTTACGATACCTGAGTAGATGATGACCCACCCGATCACGGCTGCTCTAGCACAAATTATGGTGAACAAGATTATGGTGGATAAGATTCCAACAAATCCTGCCAATGGTATTCGGTTATCTAGCGTAGCTCTATAAATTACAAGAAAGTATCCCCGATGAGAAAGACTATACTAACATCTTACACTACCACTCATATGTTCACTGACTTAAGCATCAAAGAATCTCCTGCCAGAGGCTATACTAACATCTTACACTACCACTCATATGTTCACTAACTTAAGCATCAAAGAATCTCCTGCCAGTCATTACTGGTTAACGGATTATTTTTACATATCTCCATTTGAGAGCTGCCAGAAATAGCATCCAGCTTCATCCAGAAAAGATCGGAGGATCCTCGACCGTCATTGGAGTTTAATGGAAGATGATTTGACAATAATATTATACATCTACTCGGTTCCTTCATCTATAATCTATTGAATTATTGATACTAATTTCAAAGCATAGAGTATAATTGGATGACCGTGCTTGCAAAAGAATATCAATCATTCATTTGCATAAATATAGTTGGAACCTAATTTTATGCTTGCAGGGTGGCAACCGAGCCACCTTTGGCACATAATTAATGCTTTTTGGCCGCTTACAATATATTTGAATGCTGATAAAATGACAAAAATGTCATGACTCCAATGTCCAACTTGCCCTTATGAGATATTGTACGTGCGGTATGATTTGAAATTCTTTTGATATTGCCTCGATTGTTTAGTAAAAAGCGTGACCAATGGAGCAAGGCTAAGAGACAACAAAGGGATGGCAATCATGAATATTTATAGATTCGATTCCAATAAAGTTGAATACGTGTAGCATGACATTTATCTTTCTTTCTTCTTTTTTTCCTCCTTTTTTTTTTTTTTTTTTTCCCTCTACAAGGACGAAATGAATTGCTTGATGAAAAACCGGAAAGAATGGTGACTAGATATTGTCATGGAGCTGCTAGATGATAATAAGAAAAAATAATAGAACTTTGATATAATAGACAATAACTCATCCCAAATGATGCGCTTTTTATTAACTAATTTTGAAAAGATCCTCCCTAAGTTGATGTATATTATGTTTCTCCATATTCATAATTATCTTGTAAGATAATAAAAGCAATTATTGGGAAGGAAAAAAAATTAAAAAAAGGGTAGAAAAATAAAAAAGTATCATCAATAGCATCTTCTCACTCACACACGCTCAAAATCACTTCTACAAACAAATACCTTATAAATCAGCCTATTATAATGACACTAGGATTTGTTACAAATGTAACTGACCTTAATATAAATTCATGGCCTTCCATAAGACTTGAATCTAAGGTTGGAACTGGACCGATCCAAAGCTCATTGTCTAAAATTAGACTGGACCATCTCAATAAATTTAGAGCTGATCCGAAATCGATTCGGATTTCGGATCAAATTTTAAACATATCGGACTAGACTTCGAGCTGTAAAATAAGTTCATTTAATTTTTGAGCCAAAGGGATGACTGAATTTGGTTCGAAAATTCTTAAAATATGATTCAAAACTTAATCTAATTTTGGATTGGACCGGTCCAGTTCCATCCCTACTTGAATCCTCCCTCCCTTGCTTTAATTGCCCAACTAGGTGGTTTCAAAGGAAAACTTGAAGCAAAAGCCAGGTCCGGGTCAATTCGGGCTAAGTCAGGTTGCAGGAACCCAAATCCAAGACTGGACCGGATCTGACAAGGATTTTGAGGCGGTTTGGGTCCAGGGCAACCTACTCCCAGTTTAATGGGCAGCCAATCGTGACCGTCCAAAAGCCATTCCTTCACATAGATGATTTGATCTTGGACATTTTTCCCGGCCCCCTCTCTCGAAACTTCGATCGGCGGAGGAAGTCGGCGAGACTGCGAAAAAGGATGCCCAAAGGAAGAGCAAAGCGGAGAAGGAAAGGCAGAGGATCATCTATAACGAAGCACCAATAATCCGTTCGATCTCGATCTCGAACTCGATCTCGATCCATAGAGAGAGCGAAAGATGGAGGATTTCTGGTGGAAGATATATCGGGGGGATCCGGGGGTGCCGCACACGGATCCGGATCGGATCGTATCCACATGCGTGCACACCTTCGCCTTCTCCGCCGTCGCCTGCTTCAACTCCTTCACGCGGCAGCAACTCGCCCACCACTTCAGTTAGCAACCACCCCCCCCCCCCCCCCCCCCCCCCCCCCGCCTCTCTCTCGGTTTCTCTCCTGATTTCTTAGTTATCCTTCTTTCGTTCATGCTATTGTTTCTTTTTACCCCCTAATTGTTAGGGCTAAACGATGGATCGTCCGAGGCAGTGATTGCAAACCGTAGAGTAGAAAATGCATTTCTTTTGAATTGAAAATGCCTGGTTTTCATCGATTTTCCCTGATAGTGATAGCAGAACATTTTTTTTTTTCCTTCGGGAATTCCACTTATCATCAGGGAACGCTTTTGAGCATATTACTTTGGGTTTGGAGCTTTAATCCTTGGTGCATATTACTTTGGGTTTGGAGCTTTAATCCTTGGTGTTCAAGTGATGCTTTTAAGGGAAACTTGTAGATAATCACCAGGTTCATTCATCAATAGCATCTGATTCCATAATTCATAAATTTTTGAATATTTGAATATGAAAATGATGATAAGCTTTCCTGAGCGTAAAAGAAAATTGATGGGACATCCGCTAGCACAGATCCTGATGCAGCACAGATCCTAGATAAATTTTGGGTGTATGGGATATGGGGTATCTTCGACTCATTTGGAGCGGAGTTATTTTTAGGATAAGTTGTTTTAGGATCGGAGTTTTTTTAGGATAGTTTATTTCAATTATTTTAGAATTTGTTTTTATTAGGATTGGTTTGCTTCGGTTGTTTGTTTAGGATTTATTTTTATTCCTTGGTTTGCTCCGGTTGTTTAGAATTTGTTTAATTTTTAAATTTGTTAGGATTGTGATTCTCTGTTGGGAAGTTCCGATTGTTTTAGGTTTTAGTCTATTTAAAGTGTTTTATCATTGGAATAAAGAGATAGAAGAATTTTATTGAGAAAAGTTTGGGTGTGTCCCGACTTTTTTTTCCCTTCTTTCCCCTTCCCCTCCTCCCCTATCTTCCTCTTCTTCTCCTCTGCTCAACTCTATGCTCTTCTTCCCTCCCTTCCCCCTATTCTTCTTATTCTCCTCCCCTTATTCTTTGCTTATTCCTCTTCTACTTCTTCCTGGTCTTCTTCTTCTCCTCTCCCTTTCTTTTGTTTCTATTCCCTTCTTCCTTAATTTTTTCCTTCCTCTCTTGTTGCTCCGTGATTCGAACGAGCGTAGCCCTTCTAGCCGACATCAAGTTTGCAAAGCCCTACGTCATCTCCTATTCCAACATCTCCCTCATCTCTGATTGCTGTCCGAACCAACCTAAGAACTAAAGAACCAATCTACCAAGTCCTCCCATTTACAAGCCTTCTTGTTCCAACGCCTCAATGTCAAACATCCGTCGATCCCACGCCATCACCTGCAGCCGACCAAACCGGCCACAATCTTCCCACCATCCGGCTTCCATCTCCAATCCTATCACTGCTCCAATCCCACCGGAAGATCCCTGAACCCACAACCACCGACCGCGCCGACCCTCTTTCGCCTGTGAGCAAGACCACCACAGCCTGAGCCCCGCTGTCTGCCTGGTCGTCTTCATTGTCACCGCTCACCATCGGTGCCTACCCTCGCCAATCGCCACCGACGCCTCATCCAGCATCCCGTCCACTCCTCCGTGTCATGATTGATCACCTGAGCCCCCCTTGCCGTCGGATTCGCCGGGTCCATCATCTCTTTTTTGTGAGGAAGATCATCACCATCAACCCTCCATTCGCCATCAACAACGCGCGGCCCGAAGCCGAGTGCGCCACCCCGACTCTGCCTTTTCCCTTCCGATATGGCCCCTTTCCTCTGCTACCAGCCACCGGAACCACCCCATGTCGCAGACTTCCTTGTACGATCCACCATCCCCGTCAATGAAGCGATCTGGCCGCCCATGCCACCCTTTTCCTCAACATGCCACCGCCAGTCACCGGAGCAGGGCCGCGCCACCATCTCCCCGTGTTGCCGCCTTCGTTCCCAGTGTCATCACCTGCGGAAGCTTGCTGGATTTGCCCTTCATAGCCGATTTCCTATTCCGCATGCTCGTCAAAGCGCAAAGAAGAATCCTTGCATGAATGTGAAAGCAGGAAGTCTTTCTGCACCCTTCTCAAAGCCTAGTCGGCCACTCATGTCGACTTTAGAATAAAGCAAAAGAAAAAGAATGAGGGAAAAAAAGAAAAAAAAATACAGGAAAAAAAGGGGTTTATTTGAATAATTGGGAGTTGAACCTAGTCCAGCGGTCATTTCTTAACGATCAACGATCCAACCTTCTGGAACTAAAATTTGATCGGGTTGTCCCACATCAATTTTGGTATCAGAGTATGCTTTAGGTTAGGTTAGGAAGTAGTTACATTTTATTTGCATTTCGTACTTGATTAGTTTGAAAAAAAAAATCTATCTTATGCTATTTGGTTCATCAATGAGTTAAGCTGGAGTTGGAGGATTCCTGAAGACTGGAGACTTTCAGAGTAGCATGAAGCCTGACTCGACAAAGTCGAGTTCTCCCTGCCTCAGGGAAATGATGGGGACATCGGCCAACACAGATCCTGATGCACATAAATCTTGATGCACATAGACACTAATGCAGCACAGATCTTGATGCAGCATGGATCTTGATGCGTAGATAAGTTTTGGATGTATGGGATATGGGGTATCTTCGACTCATTTGAATCGGAGTTGTTTTTAGGATCGGAGTTTTTTAGGATAGTTTATTTCAATTGTTTTAGAATTTGTTTTTATTAGGATTGGTTTGCTTCGGTTGTTTGTTTAGGATTTATTTTTATCCCTTAGTTTGCTCCGGTTGTTTAGAATTTGTTTTATGATTTGTTTAATTTCTAAATTTATTAGGATTGTGATTCTCTGTTGGGAAGTTCCGATTGTTTTAGGTTTTAGTCTATTTAAAGTGTTTTATCATTGGAATAAAGAGAGAAGAATTTTATCGAGAAAAGTTTGGATGTGTCCCGACTCCTTTCCCCCCTTTCCCCTTCCCCTCCTTCCCTCTTCTTCTCTTCTCTCTCTTCCTCTTCTTCTCCTTTGCCCGGCTCTTTGCTCTTCTTCCCTCCCTTCCCCCTATTCTTTTTATTCTCCTCCCCTTATTCTCTGCTTATTCCCTTTCTTATTTCTCTTCTACTTCTTCCCGGTCTTCTTCCTCTCCTCTCCCTCCCCTCTGTTTCTATTCCCTTCTTTCCTAATCTTCTCCTTCCTCTCTTGTTGTTCTGTGATTCGAACGAGCGTAGCCCTTCTAGCCAACATCAAGTTTGCAAAGCCCCACGTCATCCCTCATTCCAACATCTCCCTCATCTCCGATTGCTGTCCGAACCAACCTAAGAACCAATCTACCGAGCCCTCCCATTTACAAGCCTTCTTGTTCCAACGCCTCAACGTCAAACGTCCGCCGATCCCACGCCATCACCTGCAGCTGACCAAATCGGCCACAATCTTCCCACCATCCGGCTTCCATCTCCAATACCGTCACCGCCCCAATCCCACCGGAAGATCCTCGAACCCACAACACCGACCGCGCCGACCCTCTTCCGCCCATGAGCAAGACCACCACCGCCTGAGCCCTGCTGTCTACCCGGTCGTCTTCATCGTCACCGCTCACCACCGGTGCCTACCCTCACCAATCGCCACTGACGCCTCATCCGGCATCCAGTCCACGCCTCCTCCATGCTACGATTGATCGCCTGAGCCCGCCCGCTTGCCATCAGATTCATCGGGTCCATCGTCTCTCTTTCATGAGGAGGTCATCACCACCGTCAACCGTCCGTTCGCCATCAACGATGCACGGCCCGAAGCCAAGCATGCCACCTCGACTCTACCTCCTTTCTTCTGATTCGGCCCCTTTTCCTCTGTTGCCAGCCACCGAAACCCCCCCGTGCCGTAGACTTCCTCGTGCGGTCCACCATCCCTGTCGATCAAGCGATTCGGTCGCTCGTGCCACCCTTTTCCTCACCATGCCACCAATCGCCGGAGCAGGGCCGCGCCACCATCTTCCCGTGCTGCCGCCTTCATTCCTAGCATCGTCACTGGCGGAAGCTTGCCGAATCTGCCCTCCGCAGCCGATCCCCTATTTCGCATGCTCATTTAAAGTGCAAAGAAGAACCCTTGCACGAACGTGAAAGCTGGGAGTCCTTCTGCATGCTTCTCAAAGCCTAGCCGGCCACCCATGCTGACTTTAGAATAAAGCAGAAGAAAAAGAATGAGAAAAAAAAGGGAAAAAATACAGGAAAAAAAGGGGGGGGGGGGGTTTATTTGAATGATGGGGAGTTGAACTTAGCCTGGTGGTCGTTTCTTAACGACCAACGATCCAACCTCCTAAACTAAAATTTGATCGGGTTGTCCTATATCAAAAATTGATATCTCAATAACCATAACCATCTAGTCTTTTCTCAATTGTATAGGGTTATTCATGGCTACTTAGGTATGGCTAGATGAAGTTATGTTAAAATCCTTCTCCTCCTTCTTGACCCTTTGACTCCAATGGATAAAATAATGCACACTATGATTTTGGAATTGATTTTTTTTTTAATTGGTTAGTTTAAGAATATGACAACTGTTGCACTCATAGCCTCTTCAAGTTTGCTTGCTGCTTTTTTATATGGTGTTGTCGTGAGGGGGGAACTGTCACGATGTTATATGTGAATAAATCAGGGAAAATTGCCAATATGAGTATAAATACCATGCTAGGTCACCGTTCTTCGTTGTTTCAAAAGAAGCTGTAAGGTATTTGCTGCCTTAGCATGCTCAAATTTTGAGTTAATAATATATTCTTGGATCAAGTTCATGTTTCAAGTTCATAGTATATTAAAAGTGCAGCCTAATTGATAGAATTTTTTTTCTTTTCAAAATCTCTACGAAGTCTTCTCTCTCCCTTTGTCTTTACTAGAAAGTGTATAATTGGGTAAAGCTCACTGAAACCAATGTCATCGGTACTAGTTGATATATTTGCTTTTGCATTTATAATTTCTTGGACCAATTGAACACAGAACTTATTGGGAGTCTTGACATTTCAGTTTCCTCTTGTGGAACACTGAGGAAGATGCAAGCTTTTAACCACGAGAGATGTATGGTATGCGCTTTGGTGAGAGTTGTGGAATGGAGGAGAAAATGTATCTTGAACTTCTGCTTGCACCATGATGAGTTCTGCATGCATAATAACCAATCTTTGTTAATGCTTTGAGGAAGTTCTTGTACTTTCTTGGTGTACTCTCCTATTGCCTTATGTTACTTTTGTACGTTTACATGTCTTTTTGGAGTAGCAAGTTTCACCAGAAAGTGTAGTGGCTGCTACCTTCTGCTATTTGTTGTACAGAATATTTTTACTTACGATGATGCATTCCATTCTTCTGGTATATCACTGTTGAGAGTTTACAATCTCTTCCTCTAACCTTACCCTGCTTGGGATCAAACTAGATCATGTAACAAGACCCATTAAGCAATTTAGAGCTGATCACATTCCCATTAAACTCATTATCTGTTATGTCTTTTGCAGGCTAAGGTCCTATTTGGCTAAGCTTTTGGAGTGCCAAGAAGTACTTTCTTGCTTTCCAAAAGTACTTTTGGATAATACACTAGTGTTTGGTATAAAATTTAAAAGTTATTTTAGCTTTGCTATAAAGCTGAAAAGGTACTTGGAAAAAGCACAATTCTAGAGCTTCTTTCGAAAAATGCTTTCTGGTCAATATCAAGAAGCTATTTTGATTTAAATAAAATTTTTGAATGATCAAAATTTCCACTAATAAAATCTCATTATTATATCTTATATCATATTATTATTATTTATACTATAATTATAATATAATATAATAGTTATTTAATATTATGATATACTATAAATATATAGTATAATCTATCATAGTATTATTAGATTGTAAAACTATAATCTAATATAATAATATTTAATCATATTATTATATTATACTAATATATTATAATCTATTATTAGATTAGATTGTAATCCATTATGTTATCTTACATTATAATTATAATTATATTATATTATAGTATAATATAATATTATTTTATATCATATTATTGTATTACATTATATGATAATAATATTGCACAATATAATATTTATATTATAACAATAATATAATATAATAATACTTAATAATATTCTAATATTCTAATATTAAAATGTTATAATATAATATGTTATATTATAATCTTTTATTAGATTAGATTATAATCAAATATATTATATTACATTATATATTACATTATAATTATAATAATATTATATTATACTATGATAATAAATTATACAATATAATAATATTTTAATATATAATGTTATATTATATTATATTATACAATATTATGTAATGTCTTTTATTATCATTTTATCATACTAAAAGTATTTTTTTTATTTGAATTATCAATTGTGTATTAAAGTTTCAAAGCACTTTATAAATGTGATTATCAAACAGTAAACAACTTTTTTAAAAATTTCACTTCTCAAAAGCATTACTCTCAAAACTCCACTTCTCAAAAGCTCTACTTTTAAAAGTTTCAAAAGTTCTACTTCTAAAAGTTTCAAAAGTTCTATTTCCAACAGCAATGCCAAACAGGGCCTAAAATCCTTTGTCTGTCCATTTTCTTTGGTTTTAGATATTACTTGTAGCTTAAGCTAGTAGTAGGAAATGTACTTGGTTTCTCCGTCCATTGCTTTTAATTTGGTTAGCATATTGTTTCTTTGTCATTGCACATGAGTAAATGTTAATGATCAATAAATTAGCATGTTCTTGGTGTAAGTTATAGCTCTTCCACATTTGTTGGTTGTTTTCATTGCACCTTACAGCAAACAAGCATCTCATCACTTGGATATCAAGTTTACTCTTTCAGTAAGTTTAAAGTCTCAATTTGCCATGCATGTTCTTTTTTTTCCATGCAGTTGGGATGATAAGGCCCTGATGTTTGATCACCATCATCATAAGAAAGTTATGGAGAACCAGCAGCAAATCAGTTTGTCAGTTCTTGTGATCCTTGTTACTCACTATCATTCTCATTTACAGCAGATTCTGTTGTTGTCTATTTCTACTCTGTCTTTGTGCAATTTTTCTGATGGATTTAATTGGGTATATAACTATATAAGTAGCCCCTCGTTGATTGCTAGATTTGTGGACTGACCTTTTTAGCCTGCCTCTGTTGCTATGTTGGCTCAGACAAGTTTTAGTCCACATGGCTGAGTCAGTTATAGTCGGTTGCATGCTGATTTATATGTAGTTGTCTGATATATATAGTTGTTGAGGAAACCTTACATCTCTCTAGTTACATGTCCTGCATTTTGCCTTGTATTAACACATTTTTTTTTTTATTTGTTTATTTTATTGTTTTCCAGTGGAAAGAATAAATGAGCTGGCAATCATTGGAATTATGCTTCTTTAGTTGGCCAGTCTACATCCACTATCTGAAGTGCTGCTAATATGTTTCTTAGAGTTTCATTTGGATAATGGAATAAGTAACAATGGAATAAATAGCTGTGAGTGTGCATGGATTAGTTCATCTGGATAGGCTCTCAGGCATGGAACTTTTGTGGATGAACAAGCTGCATACAATATCATTTTCTAAATGTACTTGGAATCACTTCTTTTTAACATCTTTTAATTGTGCCATTAAATCAACTTGCATTGACTTGGTCGTTCAAAGATAATATTTGTAGAGAATGTTCACTGTTGTGGACATTTTGGTCCCTAGTGTTTAATGTTCCATAGAGGCCTTGAATAGCAGACTTGCATATTCCTTGTCTATAAAGATGGCCTTGAAAGTAGCATTTTGTGATGCTTTTATCAAAATTGGCATTTGCCTCACAGGTATCTTAATCGAAGATGTTTTGAGTATGTGCTTTCTTCACATTTTTTCCCTGAATAGATGTGGCATATGTAATGACCAGCAGTTGCTAGCCTATTATATTTACTATGCAATGGTTTGGTGCAAACTATGGTAATGCTTAGAACCATGGTCATTAATCTTTGTTTCAATTATTTTAGCTGGCTTTAGGTATTTTTAGAATAGATAATTGAGCTGTCTTTTTTTGTTTTTTGTGTGTGTGTGTGTCAGAGGGTGAAGCCTTGATAATAATTTGTATAATAGATAATTGAGCTGTCTATGTTTTCTAAGGAAATAATTTGTAGCAAAGTGGAGTATCTAATTTTTGAAGTGGGAGAAAAGAGCTGGAAAGGATGAGAATAACAATGCTTTTTAGTGAAGATGATTTGATATCTGTACATTTATGCATATGAAATTTGCTTGTAATCACATACATCTATTATATTTGTAATGGTCTCATGTCATCTTTTTGGTCCGTGGAGGTACCTCACAAGTTATAAAAATTGTATCTTCCATTTAAATATTTAACCTTTTCCCAAAAGTCTTGAAATTATGGGTCGGTCGGCTCTTCCACTCTGGCATTTTCACGTCATCCTTTCTCATTTTTCCACCCGAAGACATGTTTTCCATATATATATATATATAATGTAGTATTTGAATGAAAGTCTTTTAAAGTTGGAATACTCTTTTGAAGCTGGATTTTTCCCTCTCTATTACAATTTCAATGCAACCAGTGGGTAGGAGGGTGATGTCTATCTCTATCTTTATACTATTAAACAGAAAAGTATTTTTTATGACTGGACTTATTTTTTTGAATTTGGTTTCCCAAAAAAAAAAGGAAATTCATGCATATATTATTGCTGCTAATTGCTAAAACATGTTTAAAATGAGAGAAAAGTTAAGAGGCTATTCAAAGCATTCACACTGTGCTGTAGATCAAAGCATTTGAGTTAAAATTTAATGGATTCAATTATTTTTGCATTGCTTGTTAAAAAAAAAAAAAGAAAAAAAGAAAGAAAGAAAGAAAGAAAAGATTATCCGGTCCCTTTCCATTTGCACAATCGATGATGGACATCTACAGTTGATAGGATCGTGGCAAAATTGTAATTTGCAACATTTATTTTGCGTATCATGACTTGCTGTGATTTCACAGCCAGGGCTGCATACGTGTCAGGTTGGATTGGATTATGCTTGTTTCCAACCTGATCCGGTTCCTTAATCGGGTCTTGATATTGGATCTAAATCTAATATAATAAAAGATCGGGTCGGGTTTATAATCAAAATTATTGATCCAATTGATCATTCGGGTCGGGTTAATATATAATCCAATCCCAATCTATAATATACAATCCCAATCCATAATATAGGGGTTCCGGTCGGGTCATGATTTTATTCATAAAATTTTATATGAATTAATAATGGGAACACAATGCATGTCAAGCTATCTAATTCTCAGCAGTGCATTATGGGCCAATCTTTCATAAATATTCTTCAAATATTTTCTTAGGCACTTTGGAAAAAGGTTTAGAAGGAGAACTCGTCTTGTGCGAATAGGAAAGTAGATCAAGAGAAAAGGAGGAAAAATAGATATTCTCTCTTTTGGCCGAACCAAGAAAATTGCAAAGAAAAAAAATAGACATTCTCTTTTTTGGCTGAACCAAGAAAACTGTAAAGAAAGTGGATTATTATATAATGTTCTCTGAGATCACCTTAATGGACTCTTTTTTTGGGTAACTTTCTTTCAAAATCACAAGTCTTTGGAGAATAAAGTTGAAAGCACTGAAGAAAATTTTAGACCTTCTTTCTCTTGTTCACTCACAAACAAAAGCCAAGCAGAAACAGTCTCCCAGAAAAATATATGGACACTTGGAGAAAATTTTAGACCTTCTTTCTCTCATCCACTCACAAACAAAAGCCAAGCAAAAACAGTCTCCCAGAAAAATATATGGACACTTGGAAACTGATGACTGTAGTTCTCTAGTCACTTGGAGATGCGTTCAAAAAAGGAAATGTACCTCTCTAAAAAGGATAGCAAGAAAGTTTGATCACTGTAGCCCTCAGATCTAAATATCCGTGGATTACAACTTTGAGCTATAATAGCCATCCTTTTTGAAAGGATGGACACAATCAAAAAGAAAAATATAGCTTATAATCATACTCCATTAAGTATATATATATATATATCAAGAACTAAAAGGAAGAAGGCCTTATCTCGGGCTTGCAGGCCTTGCAGAGGGCGTCAAGGGAGTTGGCGAGACGGGCAGCCTCCTCACTGACGCCACCTCTAGGGTGGTGGTGGTGATGGGGAGGGAGGACGTGGAGGAGGGTGAGGAGATCTCCCTTGTTGGCAACGTGTATAAGAGCCCACATCATGGTGTGCTTCGCCCACGCACTCTCATTTATCACTACCATTAGCCTCTTCTTTGCCACCATCATCTCTCCTCCACCTCCATCTTTCCACGATGGAGAATAATAGACAAAATCCTAAAACTCGGAATCTGGGAAGTAAAAGCTTTGAAAAGAGAAATCAAGGAGGCTAAATAAACTCTGGAAAAAGGATCGGAAGGAGAACTCACCTGATCAAATGGTGAAGGCTTTGGGGATTCCTTTCTAGGGTTTCGTCGCTGGAGTTCTCACCGAGCACCGAGCCTTGAGAAGGCGGGAAGTTTCTTCGATGAACCACGCACTCTCCTCCTCGCCGACCATCGTTATTGTTGACCGGATTGTGATCAACCGGAGGTGGAGTGGGATTTGGGAGGAGGGA
The DNA here is from genome assembly GCA_021397845.1 of Areca catechu. Lineage (NCBI taxonomy): Eukaryota > Viridiplantae > Streptophyta > Magnoliopsida > Arecales > Arecaceae > Areca > Areca catechu. The sequence continues at coordinate 204,290,736 of CM038051.1, read as the reverse complement.
GGGGGACAGAGAAATGTGGAGGCAGAGTGGGATTTGGGATTAGGGCTGAATCGAGGATTTGAGAAGCTCACCAATCTGCATTAATAAAAGTTTAGCGTATTCTATGAGTCCATGATCCATCGAAGACTCGGAGTCGGCCAGTGGGCCAATCGGGAGTCGAGGTTCGAAAATGGGCTGAGCGATGGGTTTGGCTCAATATATTATATATAATATATTTATATGAGCCAGAGGCCCAAGTCTATAAATAAATATTAAAAAAATTTGGGTTCTATATTTGGATTCGGGTCGGGTAGGGTTGGATCAGGTCATATATCTGAATATCCAAACTAACCCAAAAATTTTTATGGATCGGGTTAGGTCGGGTCCGAATTCAGTAAATCCAGATCCGTCCCAAAAAATGAATGGGTCTAATTTTTAAATCTAATTTAGATCCATGGGTCTTTTAAACGGGTCTAGATCGGATCTAACCGGGTCGGGTCGAGTCAGGTCATGGATCGACCCGACGACCCGACTTGACGTATTTGCAGCCTTATTCACAGTAGGTTTGCTAATAGGTAATCACAAAAAGATGAAAATCTCTAAATAACCTGCATCTCCTGATGATGTGATTATATTAACGTCCGAAAGTAGAGGTTTAAATATCATGCCTCTTTTGATGAAATCCAACTTATATGTTAAGACTTGGATCGGATAAAAGGAACACAATTTCTTACCTATTTTTTTTAAAAAAAATGATAAAAAGGGTCCAAAACATACTTTTCTCTTTTGCCATTCATATAGATATTCATTTGTTTTTTGTTTCATAAATTTATGAAATGGTGAAAGAAAAAACAATACCTTAAATTCATAGAAATGAAAATTTTTGAGTGCTCTTGGTGAGCTCCCCCATCTATGAGTATCTTTTATTTCTAATAACTAGGTATTGTAACCACTAAAATAAAATATACCACTTAATCCAATATTTATATTGTCGCATCCCATATTCGAAATTATAGGATAGGAACATGATAATTAATATGGTATCAGAGTATAAGTAGATGAATTATGATACGAAGAATTAGACTTAAGTATAGGTGGATAAATATTAGAGATATTAGGATAATAATATATGCTGATTATGATGTAATTTAGAAATCTATATTTGACACTTATTGATAGATCTGGTGCTATGAAAGTGTAGTTGTTTGGATTATTTTTTAAGTTGATCAAATTAATAATTTGATTTGGAAGTTATTATAATAAAAGACTTAATTATAAAATTACATGATGGTTTTAATTCGAAGAAAAGTAATCTTAAACTTTTGAAGAGTAAATTTTAAGGATGAAATATTTTTTAGAGGGAAGAACGTGATAGCCTATTAACCAATCCAGCCATTAGAATTGAACCCAAAGAGGGTTCTACATAATTTTATAGCATTAAAAAGTCAAAAAATGTACTCCCGTTAGGACTCTCCTTTCTCGTTGGACTCCTAATCAAAGATGAACAATTTTGGAAAGGAGTCTTTTCTTGTTAGAAATCTTCTTCCTTGATTAATTCTTGATCGGAGTTAAAATCGAAGCCATGAAGGACTAAAGTTCCTTCCCCACCCACCTTTATAAAAAGGACCGAAGTTCTTTGTAAAATCCTTCACCCCCGGAGACAAGAAGTATAGTTATCTCTATGAAAAGATAGTTAATAGTGAGGTATTATGATATGATCTATGAATTAAAGATTTTGAAAAAAGAATTATGAAATTATTTAGATCAAATAGAATACGTGTGAGATAAATAATGATTTACTTTTTCTAGATCTTTCATTTATGTAATATCGAGCAAATTGTTAATCAATTAATATGTGATTTGTAAATCTTATGAATATATATATATATTGAATGAAAATTTATATAAAATCTTGAAATAATATTTCTCATATTATTATCATTATTTATTGATTTGATATATATATATATATATATATATATATATATATGTATGTATGTATTTTGATTTGATTATGAAATATATGTTATTTTATAAAATGAGTTTTGATACAAATCGAATTAAACTCTTGGTCTAACTATGTTTAGAACTTTATCAATTAGGGATTATACATTGGTACTATGAGCCTATGATTCTGTTTTTGGCCCAGTCACGGGATATAAATATGGTGTTCCTATTTAATCATATGATATAAGTAAGGCATTCCGATCCCACTGGAAGGTATAAGTATAGTATTCTGGTCCAGTCATAAGATATAAATGTGGTATTCCGGTTTCGTTCCTATAAGTATGGTCATGGTTAAAGGCTGATGAATTGAATGAAACTTATTTTAAATTAGATTATTAAATATGGTTGATTTTGAATTATATTTTTGAATATGTATATGAACATATAAAAGATAATAGAATTACTAAATTCATATTTTGAAAATAATTTTGATTATGCATGTATATTGATTAATAATGAATTGTATTTTGACTATCGCAGCCTATATTATCATATAAATTATCCAGTTAAAGTCTTTATTACTTATTGGACTATCTAGCTCATTACTCTATATTTTTTTATTTTTACAGATTTAGAGAATTAGCTTAATTTAGGGGATATATTATGGAAGGGTGATTAAAAGCAAAATTTATCTTTGTTTTAGATTAGGATTTATTAAAATTTAATGTAAGATATGGAGTATTGTTTTATAAAAAAAAAAATTTTAGTTATTTGAATTAAATTTGAATGTTAAATTATTGATTATTTATTATACTATTAGCTGTTCGATATCGTGGAAAGATGCCTTGCATGCTTATAGGGATAGTTATCCATGAGTATATGGTGGTTGCCCCGATCCTGATTTGTAATCTTGGGTTGGAGGTATGACATATATAATAATAACAACATGCAGCCATCCCTTCCAAATATAAATGAATATATACGGAATTATATAAAAAAATATATAATCAACTAAATCCTAGCCATCCATATAGTTTTGTTGGTGTACTTTTTTGGCCATGATCACGAGCCATTCATGGAGCTAAAAGATTAGTGCGGGATGATAAGACATATCTAATAGTCCAAAGAGATGGACCCATCCATACAACTAGAGGTGGCCAAATATAACTTGACCTGTTTATTTTATTTTTGTTCGGCTCATTTTAAATTTAAATTTAATATAAATAAATTTAGATTATAAATAAATAAATAAATTTAATTTATTTATTAAATATGTCAGATTTATATTTAAATTTTTTAACTTGCCCGCCTCGTCCCCAATGATCTCGTCGTCGACCTTTGCTGCCCCTCCTTTATCGACATCAAGGTTATCGCCCGCACTTGGTATCCATTCGTCCCCCGGTGATTACTTCCACGAATGTTGCCAAAAAAAAAAAAAAAAAGTCTGCGACACCACCAATCTCATCCGACGCTTCAGCATCTTTGGCACGCAGATCCACAAGGGCGGAGATGTTGGATTTTGACAATCTGATTGCAATGCCGAGCAACCGTTCGCTGAAAAGGTCGATCGATAAATATTTTAAAAATTCGTGTTCTTGAATTCAGTGTCAGATTTGGGCCTGCTGGACTACACCTTTACTTCTGCGATGCACAGCTGGTCGGATGGAGAGGATGAAAATGCGAGAGAAGATGGCGCCAGGATGAACTACAATAAAGTCCCTCCTTCTATGATATTTCTCTCTATTTTTTTTAAAAAACCGAACCAATTTGACCAGGGACTCTGCTTACCTATTCAATAAATAAATTACCACTAAAATGTGGTACAATTGATAGGTGCTTTGCCCCATGTCCTCCGATCACGAGTTCGAGACTTGAGCCATATAGATTATTCCATTAAATCCAAAAATTTTTTCCTTCAGGTGGGAAGGACGAGCGAAAAATATAGTTCGCATCGAACATGGTCCGACGGAGAACGATCTACTCTAGTATACTCACCTTCAGGTGGAAAGGACGAGCGAAAAATATAGTTCGCATCGAACATGGTCCGACGGGAAACGTTCTACTCTAGTGTACTCACCTTCAGGTGGGAAGGACGGGCGAAAAATATAGTTCGCATCGAACATGGTCCGACGGGGAACGTTCTACTATAGTGTACTCAGACGGGGAACGATCTACTCTAGTATACTCACCTTCAGGTGGAAAGGACGAGCGAAAAATATAGTTCGTATCGAACATGGTCCGACGGGGAACGTTCTACTCTAGTGTACTCACCTTCAGGTGGGAAGGACGGGTGAAAAATATAGTTCGCATCGAACATGGTCCGACGGGGAACGTTCTACTATAGTGTACTCACTTTCAGGTGGGAAGGACGAGCGAAAAATATAGTTTGCATCAAACATGGTCCGACGGGAACGGATCCAATGAAAATAACTATGACGGGAATTTATTGTCCCCTTTCTTTTTTTATTTATCAAAAAAATAAATTAAATTAAATTAAATAATTTATGTATTAAATATATTGGTTCGAAAATCTAATCTATTTAATAAATAAGTTAAATTTAGATTTAAATATTTTTGAGCTTGACCCGTTTTTGACGCGATCGTTCATATCCGATCCGGCCCAATTGGCATCCCACATGCCATGTATTTCTTGGCCTCCTTCCCCTACATAAAATCCCCAAAACCCTGACCCTCGATTTTTCTCTCGTGAAACCTTACAGCAATAGCGTCGGCGTTGGCGGAGATGGTTTCCGGGTCGGGGATCTGTGCGAGGAGGGTGGTGGTGGACGCGCGCCACCACATGCTCGGCCGGCTGGCGTCGATCTTAGCGAAGGAGCTCCTCAATGGCCAGAGAGTTGTGGTGGTGCGGTGCGAGGAGATCTGCGTCTCCGGCGGCCTTGTCCGCCAGAAGATGAAGTTCCTCCGCTTCCTCCGCAAGCGCATGAACACCAAACCCTCCCATGGCCCCATCCATTTCCGCTCCCCTGCCAAGATCCTCTGGCGCACCATCCGTGGGTAAGCGTTAATATATCCATCCTTTTTCCTCGATTCAAGTCGCCACTATAGTAGCCTTTAGATGGATTTGTAGTTCGATTGCTTTTTTGATGCTTGATCGATGTTTGCTTCTGTGAAGCAATCTGATGCTTCTGTTGTTGATTGGTTGGTAGGATGATCCCTCACAAGACCAAGCGTGGAGCTGCGGCGCTGGCGAGGCTCAAGGCCTACGAGGGCGTGCCGCCCCCCTACGATAAGACGAAGCGGATGGTTATCCCCGATGCTCTCAAGTAAGCCCCATCCCCCCGCTTCTTCTCTTTCGAGCTTCTGATCTAATTCAGTGTTTTCTTTTTGTTATATGTAGATGTTCTGAGAAATGGTGTGCCCTTTGACTCATTTTGTTTACAAAATGACTAATTTGATCGTTTTATGAACTTTAGGGTGTTGAGGCTTCAGGCAGGGCACAAGTATTGCTTGCTGGGCCGGCTATCTAAGGAGGTCGGATGGAGCCATTATGATACCATCAGGGTGAGTGGAGCTCCCTTTTTCTCCTTTGATCTTAAATTATTAGTCGAATGGGAGCTTATAGGTCCTATATTCAAAGAAATCCAACGTTATGTGTTTAGGATGTGGTTGATTTTTCTTGGCAATTTCGTTCTATATTCTGCTATTGTTCTCTTTCTTTGAAATTGTAGATCCATAGAGGCTTCCTGTATTACTCTGCGGATCATAGTGCTGACATGCTATTATATCTATTTCTATTTCTTTATCGTATGTTACATTCCGAGGCAGACTATAATTGCAATAACTGTATAAACCATGTAATTGCAGAAATGTGTGAAACAATTAAAGATTGCCTTAGAATATGGCAAGTAGGGCTGTTGTTGCCACCAGGTTGTTGCACTAGTTCAAATATTGTAACATTCCCTTATTGCAGGGAAATTTGACAGAAATACTATGCATGGAGCAACCCTTCTGGTCAACCTGTTTAGATTTGGATCAAGGTTTTTTAAATTTGGATTGGGCTTGGGCTAAGGAGTCCCAATCTGGCCTTCAGTTGGATTGGGTTAGGGTCAAACTTAAACCCAAACAAAACTCAACCTTAGCTTGACTCAAACCTGATCCAACTTGTCCGAATCCAATATATAAATAAACAAATAATTCATATTTATGTTTCTTATAAGTTAGTTATTATGTTATATATTTTATAATTACATCTTTAGTCTTGTTAAAGTATTGTGCAAGTGTACCATGAAATTGATGAATGGTTGAAACCTCAATCCACCAAATAGTACTCTAATAAAGAAGTCCCGGATCTTTCCCCAAAATTCCTATTTATTCTGATTAGCATGGCATAACCCAACTTGACTTGATGAGCCCAACCCCACTCAAATTGAGCTTAGGATGGGCTTGGGTTAGAGAAATCTCAACCCAAGACTAGGTTGTGTTGGGTTAGGTTTGGAAGATTAGAGATTGGGTTGGATGAGGTTTGACCTTAATGTGATCTAACTTGTTTGAGTTACAAACCTACACAACATAAAAAAAACTGGGGTGAGGAGTTGGTGGTGGGTGCTGTAGGTGGTGGCAGGTTGAATTTGTGTATAAAGTGCATATATGGCAGTCGCATAATTCTATTTGTTGTTGGTTTCATCTCATAAGCTGATGAGCATCTTTAAAGATTTTCTATGATTGCCAGGCTGTTCCTCTACTGAAGTGTTTCAACTTTAGAGTAATTTATAGCTTAAGCATTTGATTTGTATTGTAATTATCTTTGCTCTTTGATATATGGTATGTTTTCCTCGATTGGGTTGAACTGTAAGTGTGCTTGTTATTGGACGTTCTTTTTCCCTTAAATAATTTAATGCAACTTATGCTATAGCAAAAGAAAAAGAAATTAGAGAGAAGTGTGTGGATTGGACAAGAGCGTTAGTAATTGCATCAAAAAATTCTGGAGGGGAGAGAGAAGCCTGGATTGGGAGGGAGTGGAGAGAGAAAAGGCTCCTTCCTAAATGGATTAAGTTGGTCCATGTGGAATCCTGACCATCATCATTAGAAAAAAGAGGGTTCAGGGTGTGGGGAGCTTGGCTGGTTGGGGGCCAATGGATTACATAAAAAATGTTTTGTTTATTGCTATGACTGGGTGCTGGTCATAAATGAGATATTTATTTATTCAGTTTCTTATAATTATGCTAATTCGGTTTCTAAATATCTTGCTCTGACTGTCTATTTATGTGGGTAGGAATTGGAGGAGAAGAGGAAGCAGAGGTCTCAGGTTGCCTACGAGAGGAGGAAGCAGCTGGCAAGGCTCCGCGTGAAGGCAGAGAAGGCAGCTGAAGAGAAGCTTGGCTCTCAACTTGACATTCTGGCCCCATTGAAGTACTGATAGTCTTGTTTTATAGAGTAAACAGTTTTGCAGATCTCCACGCTCATCTCAGACTTTCTTAGGAATCCTTTTTATATTTAAAATCTGTAGCTTAGTGGCATCAATAACTTCAAGTCTGTTAATCTGGTTACATCTATTTGGATTAAAATGATGTGCCACCAAACCAAGTTCCTATGATCTAATGGATGCATTTTTTGTTTTCAAGCCACAGCATTGCTTGGATGTCAGTTCAGTAATGTGACAGCATTTTGATAGATCATCAGCATTGTTCTTTACTTGTTTTTGACAAGGCAGCAGAAGTCTTGTTCACAAAGTAGCATATTCAGGCGTGCACCTACCTTTTATTTTTCAAGGATGGATGGGGGAACCTTAAGCACAAGGTCTCAGTCACAAGTATGACTTTGTTTTATTTCAATGTCCATTGCATATTTTGCTCTTACGGCCAGCAGTTAAAATTGCTTAAACATGTTCAATAGTTCAGACTTTAACTTCAGGGTCTGGTAAGTTGTATTGATGATTTAGTTTTATGCCTTCAGCTTCATGGCTTGATAGGTTGCGTCTATGTTATAGTTTTATGGTGTTATCTGTTGTGCATTCTGTAGCTTCATTGCTTGGTTGGTTGTCTCTTGTTACTATACGATGTTAAAGCTTTAGGCTACTTTGAAAGGTTCTAATTGTCTGAGGAAGTGCATCTTTTACCACAGAACCACGGCTGAAGTAGAAGGTTTGTTTGACCTTTGACATAAAAAGGGCAGTATGATACTTGATTATAGGGACTTCTTTGGGACCTTTTATAAGCAGTTAAACTATCATCAGCTTTGATGTGTGATGCAGCCAAGATTATGGACGGTGCATGCCATTGCTTCCAGTAAGCATCTTGATGCTTATCCGATATTTCATGTTGTCTGAAAAGGGCAGCTCAGAGGTTCCCACCACTGCAGGGTTTGGGAAGAGTTAGATCGCAATTGGGACCGTAGGTTTTAACGTCCTTTTAACCAAAACCAAACTGTTGCTTCCTTTTGAGTGGTTACATCGGCTATTCTCTCTCTTTTTTTTTTTAATTTTTTTTTTTTTTTTTGTGCTGCTTCGGCTAAAATTTCACATTCCTGGCTGGAATGGCTCCCTGCTTTTTGGGTTGTTCTTCAAAATGGGTGCAATAAGAAGAGGGTCTTGTTTTGGCTTTAGAGAGATTCAAGTCAAGCTAGCAGCAGGTTTGATGTGTATAATTATTTCCCTTATTACCTTTTATCTATTTAGCACGGATAAGGAACATTCCTGCATTATTACTGCTTTATTCTCAAAACCAAACAAAGCCAGGTTTCACAATCTCGGGATCAGTAGTTCAGAAGGATATATATTATAAACAATATACTTCTAAGCTCGGCAAAGCTGCATTGAACCTGTCTTGGCCAGGGTAAACTTTACCCTGAATCACCACAGGTTTGCACAAAAAGCTCGTAGAAGTAAATCAAAATCTGGAAATCATAGGCAGACTAAGCAATACAGCTTTGAATCAGCAACACGAATTATATGAACCCAACTCTCCACCTTCTATGTCCTTTTGGGTTCTGTTTCCACCAATAACAAGTGCCATTTTAATTAAATTGCAAAGTTCTTGGTAAGTTTTCTCAATGCTTTAGTTTCACGACGCTTGATAGGTTGTCTATTCTTTAGTTTCTCGGTGTTATCTGCTGTGCCTATGCCTTGGCTTCATGGCTTGGTTGGGTCCATTTCCACCATGCGATGGTAAAGCTTAAGAATACTTTGAAGAGAAGGTAAGGTAGTAACTTGCTGAGTAAATGGGCTTTCTAGACCTGTATTTTACAATGCTATGCACCACCAAACACGGTGTGTTGAGGGTGCTAAGACATCATTTAAATGCAAGCAAAGGTGCATCTTTTGCAACAGAACCAGAGGCAACATAGAAGATTCATTACCCGTTTGACATCAAACAGAGTATGATATTTGATCATAGGGACTGCTTTGGTATCTCATTTAAGCAGCATTGTCAGTGCATGCCATTGCTTCCTGAAACCATTTTGAAATGCACCCAACATCGTAAGGTGCTTGTAGGTTTTAAGATCCTTTACTGAAACCATTGCTTCCTTTCAGCTAAAATTTCTCATTCCTAGCTGGGGCTTAGGTTGTCTATGAAAATTGGTGCAAGAAGATAAGTGTCTAAATTTGGAAATAATGATTTTGCAGTTACCCTTCAATACAAGGCAGGTTTGAGGATGCCTTATTCCTTTATATCTATGTGGCAGGGATAAGAATACTCCTGGCCTTACTCATGCTTAAAAAGCCAATCAGAAGTACAGTAGGATATGCATATTATGAACAGTTTAATACCTAGTGAGGCAAAGCCACATTGGACCACTCTGGGTCATTGTAAACCTCAACCTTGATCACCATAGGTTTGTAAAATAAAGCTTGTAGTACTGAACATAGGCATACTTGGAAATACAACTCTGAATCAAGAAGAAAGAATTATATAAACCCAAATTATCCACCTTCATATGCCTCTTGGGTGGCACTATCATTTGATTGTTCACTATACATACAATCACATTTCCCAAATTCTAAGTTTAGACCAGGTTTTGGGTGACTTTGGAGATCCTCATTCAAAGTTCAGACTTGGTTTCATCTCCACCTGCCTCCAATTTGGACTGCACAGAATATGTTGACCTCTTGCAGAACACAGGACAAGCCCTTCTATCATCTTGCAAGCATGTTGGGACAGAACCCACAACTCACAAGATTCAAAGATATCAGCCAGTGCTAGCATGTGGCCAAATCAGAAAAGTTGTTGACATAGGCGGACCTGCAGCGAGAATGAGCCATGCCGTACAGTATGAGTTCTCCACTCCAAAGGCTGCCTATTGGAATCCTGGTATGGACCAGAATAGGCCTTAGCAGTGCTATTTTTCAGGCTGATGAATCTCAACACTCCCTGCAGATGCTTGATTCGCGGCACGGTTGCTTCCAAAGTTCTTTCGGTTTGACTCTCTTGCTATTCGTGAACCAAACTGCAAGAATGATAAAAGATGAGCTAGTTCACACAAAAAAGAAATCTAAAAGTAGAACCTGGTACTACTACTCTACTTTAGCACCAATGCCAATGGCAATCAATTAAATTTCTTGTCTTTTGGCATGAACATTAAGTTTCTTGTTGAGCATGAAAATTCTTGTCAAGGGCCGAGGCAACTGGTGTTAGGTAACAGAAAATGACTGCCAGATTTAATAGAAAACATGAAAAATAGAAACATTAATGCACAAAATGGATGTAAAAATCTGCCACATGCATCAAAGCTTGTCAAAATTCAAAGAATTGAAAGATTTGATACTAATTTGATTGACAATGGCATGCAAAAATTACGAAGAAAAGGCTCAGTGATTCTGAAGCATGATTCAATGGAAATGGCACCTGAATAGCCCTCTTTGGAAGAACAGCAGCTCCTTCCAAGCCAAGCAACCGTGCAACCTTAAACATATAAAAAAGAAACTAAGATCAACATACCAGCAATTTTGCCCTCCTCAAACAACACAGAAAATGGACAAGACAAACTCGGTTATACATGTACATAAGACATAAACTGTGTTTGAATTTTGAACCAAGGCTTTACTTCACCAACTTACCGGACCATACAGTAGATAATTAGTATCATACAGGGGATCAATATGGTACCATAGTAACACATGATATAGGTGCTGTGCTGATTTAGCACCTTTACCAATGTGTTGGTGGTGTGTTGTACCATACTGTGCCATACAACACCAGTAAGGTACTGGTATGGACCCTGTACAGGTACATAAAACATTGCTTCAAACAACAAAACAGTATTCCACTTCATATATCATGGAAAGAAGGTTAAAACTAGTACGCAAGTAGTTAGGACTTCCCATGTTTTTCATACAACCAATTATCAAGACAAATAATTGTCTGCATGACTTGACACCTATAAGCATGTAAGCAGCAAAGGCACAAGAAAAATCTTTGAGAAGCCACATAAGCCACATAAGAGTATCACTAATCAAGCACATACCTCTCTTAGAATCTTCTTGTCACCTCTCCCACTAGGTTTATCAAGTTCAGCAATCTCCCATAGAGGAATTTCCAACAAAGTTTTAATGACATCCTCATCAAGAAAAGGAAATCTTGCCTGCAACATAAAATAAGTACGTCAAAATGCAAATTATGAGAGTTCTGTAGTCATTTGACGAAATAAGCACTACCTCCTTTCCATGATCAGAAATGCATCTGTCATCTCTACCCATATTTCTTTTCCAAATTCTCTGCATATCCAATCTCATTTCTTCTTGGAGTGCAACCCAACTGAAAGAGAACACCCCCCCAACCCCCCCAAAAAAAGAATAAATAAATAAATTTAAGAGCCACGGGTATCTAAATTAGCAACATCTGAAAAGCTAGACATCTGTTTCCCTATTAACCAGCAGAAAAGCATGCAGGAGAACACAAGAGGTGACATTGAAGATGAATATAGCAAGAATATGTAGCTATTCCTCAGGTTAATCACCCAATGTTGCATCATCATGAGGAAAACCCATGAGCCATTAAGTTACACTACCAATGTTCTTGGTAGCAGAGAATCCCTGGAATGCTGCTAGAAAATCCTGTTTTGAATGCTATTAAGACCACAGATGTAGGCAACTAATCAGGAAAAGTTGTTCACACAGCAGCATATGTACCGTGTCCTTAAAAATAATTTATACCAGAAACAAAATCAGAATGCAACAATCAGCACAGGAAAACTATCTTTCACATCAATGGAATGGGGAAACATATGCACACGATTGAACTATTAAAAAAAATGAAAGAGCACAGCTTTAATTGTCCTCGGTGAAAGCATACCCTCCCAGCCTGTATCTTGTCCTGTGCCTACCATATCCAGCACACTGCTCATCGGCACCAGAACCTAGTATGAGAATTCGTGCCATTGACTTGTATCTATAACGACATCGATGTTCTCCTAGATTACAGATCTCTCCATCCACCCAACCATCTCCACCAGCAGCCAACCATAATGCTATTCCAATATTCAGATCCTGTCACAAAATATCTAGATAAGGGTTCTCAATGAAGCTAATAGTAGCAATCTACATCAAGACTATAAATTCAAAAAAAAAACCTTGGGGCCATCATCACTAGAACACAAAAGAAAAACACGATGACATTAGCAAAGCACTCAGAATGTTATCAATACTCTCTCTGCAGAAGTCTCATGATCCAATTTGAGATGCATTGGACAATGACTGTTTTGATTACTATAAAGCAATTTCCACTGATGCAAAAGATTTCCTATGCTATGAAAATTAACAATGAGAGAATGCTTAAGAGAGGATGTTTTAGTTTGAAGGACAAAAAAAAGGCCATGGGAAACTGCATGACTTAAAGTTCTCTAACTGAAAGATGATAAAGGATCACATGATAGTGAGAATTAAAAACTATCGCTCTTGAATACAGGAACTACAAGGTTAAGAATAAGATAAATCTCTTTGCTGATCCATTTTCTTTCAAAAAATTTTGTTTCCACATTTTGGTTTTGCCAACAGAATAATAACCTCAGAAATTCCAAGACAGCCAAAAAAAATTCTGAAAATAATCATAAATGCATTTTCTATGTCAAAGATAGAACATGTACTATGATGGAAGCATGTTCTTACAATAATAATAGGATAATACATACCATGTAGGTCTTTGCAGGATGTATCAGTGACATTACATGCTTTGCTTCCCAAGTCAAATCAGACAAAGTAGCATCAATCTCCACAAGCTGCCACCTGTTATCTAAAGAAGCTACTGATAAATATTAAGGAAAGAAAGATTTATATTGTTACAGAAAATTACTATTCATAGTATATAAAGCCATTTTATACAATGATTCGCATACAATGAGCATGAAAATGCACTAGGGGCATAAGAATCTGTGGACTTAATATATGGAATCCATACAAAGACAGTGAATTAAAATATACATATGAAGAGAACATGCCAAGCACGTAAGTGCTATAATGTGCATGAAATATACTATGCCAGTATCCTGTTTTCCTTGAATTCATATCTTCCAAATCAAAGCTGGATCACGTGCCAACTTTTTACCATGTAGGAGATGGACCAGGCATAGACTACACAATAGATCTGTTATATGGGAGCAAGAGAATAGTAGTAATAAAAGACCAGTGCCCCAGGTAGAAGAGGAAGGTCATTGTGCTAAATTCATAAAACGTGCAGCATGCTACTGCTTTTGCAATGTACGGACATGGATAAGAAATCATCACTAGAGCAAAGCATCAATGGAGATGGTAAACTGAAGTGAAGCAGATATGCTGTGATAGGGTGAGTCCATATGTGAGTTGCAGTTGCAATATCAAGGTCATACGGAGCCAAATAAATAAGAAGTAACAAAATGCCAAAGTCAGCAGGATGTCCAGTGCACCATTCATGACACCGTTCATGCTACATAACTGTGATTGGTAAGCCCATTTTAGTGGGGTAGTTATGGGATTTTGTCATAGAGTTAGGATTTTTCTGTTATCCATTAAGTCTCCAGGAGTTGTAGAGCAAGATGTTTTCAAGATTGAATAATGATGAAGTTTTCTTAGGGACAAATTATCATTCTTTGCAATTCAATCCCTTTGTAAGGCATGGACCTGGTGAGACCAGTCCCTAGGTCTTGTTCCTACATTCCAGGCAGAATTCGGTTCATCTTTTAACCTTCCTTTCATTCTTTTTCCTAATAATCAGTGTTTTGTTTTACTTTTTCTTTATTTCCTTTGCATCTAGTTCTGTTTCCCCATTTTCCTCCTAGTAGTGATCCCTAATTGCTTTATCTTGATATCTTATATTTATCAATCCCTTTTCCTATAGAAAACTCACCTTTCTAGCTCATTTAATATTTTTTAAAAAAAATCTGATTTTTGAATAAACAGCAAAACATTAGATACATCTTAAAGCACATCCAGCCATCTTCATTCCCTAATTGAGCCCTAATCTTATATTATTTAGATTCATCTCAGCATCCACTATCAAATTTTCATTAAAATTCCAAATTTCATAGTTCAGATTTATGGAAAACTTAGGTCTAAACTTGAAATTCTGGAAACTTATAGATTCCGGTCATCCTTCTAAACCCTCTTAAGGTTTCTTCCCTCGACTGTCCTATATCATAAAAATTATCACATCAGGACAGCAGTAGGATGGCAGGAACAAGATATAAAATATCTGCCCAGTCTTTTGGTCAAGATCACCAAAGAATGCACTCTGCCCAGCAATGTCTCCTAAGATAATTATCACTAAAATTGTAAAATGGTAAAACTTATGAACTTCCAGTGATATGAAAGCTTGAAGGTTTAGCTAGAGAACAGGATGCATTAGTACCTCCTACATGGAGCAATCTTTTGAAGTTCCCTTAAACCCATCCTTGCAGAAACTCGATCTGGAGCAAGCTGGCCATCAAAACTCACATTTAGCAAATCTACCGTGTCTGCCAAAACATATTACATCAGACAACATCAAACTTCCTGAATTAACAAAGAGACAACACGTACATATATTTGCACAGTTTTCCCGTTCTTTCAAATTGATGGAACTAAGATGCTTGGAGAAGAAATTGAAAAAGAGAGAAAAAATACAAACAACCTGTGCCTTGTCATGATGTTAGCATAACTACACCCCAGGAAATGTCATTTGAATGAAAATCCGAAATTGAAGCAAACTTTAGTTATATATAGAATTTTGAATCATTCTCTACAGTCAGAGAAACATGCGCAAGTACATGAAATAAACTGGAAGTAATAAAGTAGCTCCCACAGTCAACATGTGAAGCAGCATCAAACACATACAGGGAACTCATAACATACAACTTGAAAACTGTTTCCGGTAGTTTCCCCATTCCTTCTTATAACGTTGTGATGTTTGCTACTACTATACCAATAAGCTATCAGGTGTTTCCTTATGCATTGCTCATGTGCTTCTTATATTAAAGAAACTTATGTTTCCTAGAAAATTTTCCCTGTAAAATTGATTGTTGAGAAACATATAATCCAACACTTATTTATTTTAGTTAATAACTGTGTTTGGTTGCAGAAGAAAGAAGAGAGATAAAATATTAAAGAAAATCAGAAAATAATAGAACAAAAGGAAACATAAACTTTGCATTCAAAGAGAGAAAAGATAATTATGTCGGCTGTGGTTCGATGGTGGTGCTGGTTCTGGCAGAAACAATGGCGATGACGATAGCAGAAATTGTGCTGGTTGGGGTGGGGGGTGTTTGGAGGTGCAACACAAGTGGGTGGAAATGTTGGAAGTAATGGTGGTGGTGAATGGCAATGGTGGTAATTTTCTGCACCACAGAAACTAGAGAAAATAGGTGATTTTAATTTCTTTTCTTCTCTCAGATCTAAGCAACTAAAAACAGCTTTAGTAGAAAGGATTACACAGTGTTTTCCAGATAAGGCAGTAGCAAATTAACAAATTGTAGATGCTCTAGTGACCTCCCTAGTATGTGTTCTGGAGGTTCAGAACACATCTACGTGTCATCCCCAACTTTCAACTAAGGTAATCATATCAATAAATGTTGATGTGCTGATTGCAATGTTGTGAACTATACACAAGTGTACAAAAGAAAATTGACTAATTAGTAAAAACATTCTTTAGTATAAGAATATTTCAGAAAGAACTTTATAACAGAGTTTATGCTTGTTTTCCTCCTAAAGAGATACAAAAGAGAAAAAGGCCTTTCCTCTAACTAAAAATGATGCATGCACCAATCATCTTGTTGATCACCTATGTGATATTACTTCAATCACATGTGAAATGAGTAGACTCACATATATGACAAGATGAACTTTGTCTTGGCTTAATTGAACAAGCAAATGTCTTGAGCTTGATTCTAACTTGGCATGTGCAATAAAACTTTTTACTATTCTGCAGCATATGCTATGGTAAAAGCTACTATTAGTTACTACCAAACCTATACAGTTAATTTCTTCTACTGCAAAACTTTTAAAAAAACCCGCCCATAGTTCCACAGAAATTTTAAAAAAAATATATAAAGGCAGCATATGCAATCATGTTTCCAGAAGATAGACGAGAAAATATGGTTTGCGTAGAATGCTGATGATGGAAGGTCAGATGTCAAACTTACATTTCTGATGAAGACATTGATCTAATAATGCTGCAAGTATCATAGAATCTAAGCCACCAGAAAACAGAAGTGCTATAGGGGCCAATTCCTCTTCTTGCCCTCCATGTAAAGCTGCCTACAAATTTATTCCATGTAATAAGCTCAGTCAGCATCACCAAAGTAACCGTAAAAATGTTGACTTCAGTTAGCAAGCCAATCACAGATGCATATGATGTTCTGTTTTATCAACCATGGAAAATGCATAATAAATTTTAAACAAGGCTATCCAGGTAAGGGAATTGGGTTTATCAATTACATAGTGTAACAATAATGCTAGTGGAATTTTCTTGAATTAGCCAGGGAATCAACCAAGCAATTAGCAAACATAAAACAGGACAATCATCAAGAGCACCGATATCTCCTTCCACTTAAGCACATTTCTGACTTGAACAGCTTACCCTACCCAGCTTGGTAGTAAGTATAGGGTTTTAAATATGGCAAAACAATAAGCTATATTTTTGTCTAGAAACAGGGGCTTGTTGGTGGATTATAATGATAGATCCAAGGAACGGTAACAAAGATTAGTTTTAAATATAGCAAAACAATAAGCTATAGTTTTGTCTAGAAAGAGGGGCTTGTTGGTGGATTATAAGGATAAATTCAAGGAATGGTAACAAAGATTATAACAGTGCATTTGATTCTGCAGTACTATAGATCTAAGAAACTAGGTGGTGTCAGGGGCAGCAAGGTTAGAGCTTGCTCTAAGCTTGCTGCCCCTCAAACACGGGTTGCGATGGAAGGCTATTAGACTTGATGAAATACTAGGACAAGGTCTACAGTGACAACAAGCCTGATCTGAAATGAAAATAGACCCAGACTGGTAGTTGTTTCCCTTTGACTGATGGCTGAAAATAGCACAATGACAAGGGAATAGCTTTCTGTGTTGTTATGTCTGCAGGCTATGAAGGTCTAGTATAGTTATGCTGCAGATTAGTTCATATCAGTGATAGAATAACCAGGCCACAGAAAATAAAGAACAGAAGCAAGATTGGAAGGAGTAAAAAATAGTAAAAGAAGACGAAGGATACTACTGGATTGCTCTGGGACCGAGGAATCACACCTGGGTTTTGAAGGCCTTACACATTCGTCATGGAAAACCAAAGATTCCATTCTTCCATTCACAATGTGCATAAATCCGATAACATAAAACCTAAAGAATCCCCTTTCATAACAAAACAGAAACCTTAATTCGACTGTTAAAATTTCAAAACTACCCCTAATATATAGGCCTCATCAAGATAACAATTAAAATATGAGTACTTTTAATCTCAGATTTTGATTTTGAAGAACAACTAATAACTAAAAATAACTGGAAATAAACAAGAAAAATAGACAATTGATAACTACAATTAAATACGAGAAAAATCTCATGTCACAACCCTTCAATGCACCATGACAAATTCTCAATCTCCATCACTTCTTCCCTTTGCTTTGAAGGCCATCTCTATATTACAGGGTTCAGATCAAAATAGTTAACCTTTATGCATTTGCCTCTTCAGGTATAAGATCATGACAGCACTCTTGACTGAATCTAAGACTAGTTGTGGTACTTTGAATATGTCTGAATATCATATATAGCTATCCTGATCAGCAAAATTTTGATTTGAAAATAATATCACTATAGAATACATAAAAAAAAAAAATCTAACATAAAGTTTTGCAGAGGCAATAGCTGATGTCATTATTAATTTCTCCTATTAGTTAATGTTCAATGTTACAAAAGATTAAGACAAAAAAAATAAGAATGATGCACAAGCAACCTACACAAACTGCTTCCCAAGCAAGCAGAAATATTATACCTGATAGATTGTGTCTAGAGTAGTTCGCCGCATCACAGATTCTCTTAGTGCAAGGAGTACTTTCTCTACAGGCTGAGTATACCCTGCATTAACATTAACTATGTTCTGAAACTTTTCAGCAGAATACCTAGAAAATCCAATAGTAAAGATAACACATTATGTATCATTGCTTGACCTGGTCTGAGATTATTCATCAAAGAATGTGCAATATCTGATTCGAAATTTGCCTGTTTCACCATAAATTCCTTGAGATTAGCTACATCATGACGCATTCCATCTGAAGCTTTTGAAGGCAAGGCAAGTTGCTCCATTTGAAGTGGGAGACTGGTTGTGGAGAACTCCTCCACTCTGGGATCCAGAAAAGTCCTCTCCCATTTAATCAGTTTATTTAACAAGGGATCACTCCATTCATGTTTTCTGACTTCACCAACCAATTTTTCCCTTACACACTGCTTGGTGGTTTTTGGGGCTTTTAATTGGACACTGTATATCCCACAAGGAAGCTCCTCCCAGTGTCCACATGTTGTACATGCAACCTTGGAATCAATCCCAGGTTCAAAGCCATCAGTTGTTGAGGTGGAACCTGCATAAATTGAACACAGACAATTTACCGAAAAGTTTCAAACAATGAAAGTGATGTCAAATATATGTCAGAGTAATTCTCAATACTGACTTCAACAGAGTGACTCTCACCCCCCGAGTAAAGAGAGTAAATAAATAAATAAATAAATAATCACAAAAAAATCTAGTGGAACAGGAGATTCGGTTGATTTCGCGAGAAAGGAAATACAAAAGTTGACAAACTGAAGACAAATGAACAACTTACATAAGAATTGCCAAAATTTATATATATAACATTGCATGAACTCAAATATCAGCTACCTGAGGTTATCTAATGTCAGACATGTGATTTAGCCAAAACAAAATACCTTGCATCAATTCACAATACAAGTAAAACATCAATGAAGAATAATAAGGAGTATATTCAGGGATGCATGAAAACCTCAACTAAAAATTTATCTACCTGAATCCTTTCTAAAAGGCAAAGCTGGTGATACAGAAGATAGAACAAATTGAGGCTCATCAAATGTTGGCCAGTGAACAAGAAGGCTTTTCCTCCCAAAAGCATCTCGACCGAACCATAAAGTTTTTGACTTTTTCTGAGAAATAGAAATTTGAAAGATGCAAAAATACCACTTTCAATTAGACTGCAACTAAATTACATAAATAATATCCAAGATAGAGATCTACCAACATTTACAAATCAATTATACTAACAATCAAAATAGATTAAAAATACCTGCCAATATATCAAAGCCCATGGCCCTCTGATTGTTGAAAGAATGTAAGGAACAGTCTTCTCTCCATTCTGAATGCAAGAACAAGCTTTCCCAAGTTCACTGTCACAGGAACAACAATGTTCCAGTGCATGCAAAAGAGTTTCAGAATCACTGGTATCAACATCAACATGAAGTCCCCCAAATATTTCACCTTTCAAACACAATTTGACAATCAAAACATTTTGAGTGCTTCTTTCAAAAAAAATACAGATGAAGCATGAAACATAGAGGGAACTGATCTAATGATTATCAGAAACAACTAAGATAAATGTAACTGAAGTAGTTGCACGAGATTCATCACAAAAAAATTGTCTTCTCAAACCCAGACAACAGTACAAAAGAAACCCTGATAAAGGAAGATAATGCAAAAGATGATGGAGCAACATGCCCCACGATAGTCATATTGTAGTACATCTCTCAGTAATACATCCATTTAACCTAATTCAAATAGCTAATACAATTCAACAATGATAAATATCTTCACAAGATATTGTTTTCCTGTTTCAGTAAAGTACCAACCAATCCAAGAAAAAAACATATCAGCACAGATCTCAACAGGAAACTAAGAAAGCAGAAATTTGCATCAAATTGTGATGGATCCAAACGAGAATTTAGAACATCTTACACTCTATATGTTGTCTAAAGGTGGCGGCTTAAAAGAGTTGCCGACTTTTCCCAAATATGCCACTAGAAACATGATTCATGGCCTAATATAGAGTAAATACTTAGCATCAATGAGACAATGGAAAAGGAATCAGGGAGGGAAGATGGACACAGATAATTGCACTGAGAACACAAAATTAAACCATATAAATGGTAACTCAGTGTCATTTGATTTACAATCATGTAAAACTAAACTGACAAGAAGAGACCAAAGAAATACCATTAAAAACAAGAATATTTCCAGAAGCATCCACCAGCGGCTGAAAAGCAGGACTTATTCCTCTAAGTTGTAATGTTGCACCAAGGAAATCAAGTTCAGTGGTAGATTCAGTTGTTATGCCATCTTTTGTATCAACAGCTCCTGACTTTGAACTGATGCAATACTTCACAGTTTCTTCAAACCACAAACATGAATTTTCTTCCTTATCCTCTTCATCATCTGTAATGTGAAGTTTAACTCAGATATAGACCTAAAAACCAAATTTTGTACGTTTAACAAAACAATAGCAGGTGGCAAACAGCTAAACTCAAATAACATTCTGTTTTCATGTTGGAGGGAGATACTACCATCCTTCTCAATAGAATTTGTCGATCTTAACCGAAGAAAGACCTTTCTGATACTCAGGTTATCGGGTCCTCTTCTTTGCAGAGCAGCTTTGAGATCGCCTACTGAAAGATCTGGCTGATACACCTGCACCATCTAAGTTGCTTAGCATGAGTTAAGCTGGGTAAACCATAGCAATCAATGCATTCAAATATACACTTGAAATTACCAAATCAGACACTCTAATCCATGTGTACTATAAGCCTCCAAACCAATTTCAGTTTCTACAATCAAATTGTAACTGAACTACACCCACTTTGTTTTCCATGACAAAAGAAATGCACGTGTCATCATCGACAAAAGCTTACAAGATCAAGAAGAAGATATTGATCACTTCCCTGCAGTCTAATCCAGCTCTAAGCTTGGACAATAAGCCCAAGGCATCTCAAATTTAGTTTATAAACACACAGATTTTGAGGGAGTAAACCTATATAAACACTAAAACTACTCCCTAGAGAAAAAAAAGCAGCCTTAGTTTTTTGCTAACTAATCAATACATTATTTCCAACCTTGCAGCTTCGACAGCACCAACCGAGACTACAGTCAGCTCGCAGCCCAAACACTCAACTATCTAATTGACAGAATTTTCATGTCACAAGGACAATTCTAGCACATTTAAGTAGTCCTCGCAAAAAATTAGTTCTCAGAAAGCCGTTTACTTTGTAAATTTAGCCTCAATCTTTTCGCCGATATTGGAGACCGAGTACTAAGACCTTTGAAGTCCAGAAGGAAATTTAGAATCTACAGCCGACCATTTGGATATGCAAAAAATTCGAAGCCAACAGCAACAAAACTGAATCATAAATGGAGAAACAAAGCTCAAACCGAGAGAGAGTTCCGCACCGTTTCGGAATCGGGAAGCGGTGATCCAAGGGATTCTCTGTAGAGATCGAAACCGACGATACGAGCTCCCAAGAGAATGAAAGCGACGCCACACATCCTCTCTGATCCCGGTCACCGGGGCCAGAGGGCAAGAGGGAGGCGGCGCGAAGAGCTCGAGCCCTAGAAAACGATTTGGCTTCCTTTCTACCCGCGCTTTCTTTGAGTTATTTTCTCCTGTTTTTGTTTTTTTCATATACATATTATTATATATTGTTTATACATAATAATCTTTTTTTTTAAAATAATACCCATTTTATTATATTTTTATTGTAGTGTTAAAAAATAAATATTTTAAGTATAAAATCAAATTACAATAAAAATATCTTATTTCATACTTAATAGTTATCCATTAACATGTTCAAAATTTAATAGGAGGGATATTGTTATAAAAATAAAATAATTTAAAAAATATATATGTCACTAATAACTTTTAAAATATATATATATATAATAAATATTATTGTCAAATAATGATTCCATCTCTCTCCTCGTGACAATACCTATAGTTGCTTATGCAAGTCGTAATATATATATAATTTAAGATTTATTTATCATCGATTATCATCTTTTAAAACGTAATCTTATAGCATAATATATATATATCGTATCTATAGTTGTACCCATTTTTTAGGAACTTAAAAGGAATTCATTTCTATCTTATTTTTAAAGTTGAATTAAGATATTTAAGATGAGATAGTATATAGTTAAATTTTTTTTGAAATAAAGTTAAATTTTATAAAGATTCCTTGTCTATAAATAAAGTCAGTGACTTTTCATCAATTAAATAAGACTTTTGAGATCTTTTGGCATAGACTGAAAGTATTCAGGTATAAGTTAGATCAATAATTATTCTTTAAGATCGATAGGTATTCTTCAGATTACTTGATCGATTGGCTTGAACATCAGTAGTTGGAGGTATGTTTTTATTTTCACATAAAAATTAAATTTTCTATATTACTGATGTTAGAGTCATAACTATACTATTTTGTCCGGTTCATATAAAATTTTTATGGATATAACTAAATCAACCATCCTAGCTAGATCCCTTTATCCTGGTCTTTATAATTAGCAAACATTTAGGGTAATTAATTCGCTTATATGCTAGAGGATCTATTTTATTTGTCTATTAAAAGGCTTGTGATATAGGATTTTAGAAACCGTTCTCGAATTTGATAGATGTTTAATTATTTATTTTCATGAGCATGTAGTATATTTTTATTAGTCACAAATTATTTAAATAAATAAATAAGAGGATTTAGAAAACCAACCTCGTTGTCCTCCTCTCTTTAGAATGGTCGGATGGGTCGCCATGCAGATTTTTCTGATCCCCTCTCCCGATTAGCATAAAACCCCATCCTATTAAAAAAAACTTCATCGAAGTTTCTTAGAGAAACCAGATCAAGTGGAAGGTTTTGTTCATCAGGAAAATGATCGAGAATTCTTTTGAGATTCCGATTAAAAGGGGTCCACCATTTTTGGTTTTTTGGTGGTTGCTGGATAGGGTTTTGATGAGAGAAATGGTGGATTTAAGTTCATCTTTCACCATTGATCTTCCATTGAATTGTTGGCCATATTGCATTGCCAGTGGTCGTCCAGTGGTTAGGATCAATCGGTGACCCACCGGCGGCAAGTCGCAGGCCATGGAAGGTGAACTGGAAAAGGAAATGGGAAAAAGAGAAGAAAGGAAAAAGAAATGAGATTTTGTAAATTGGGTTTAGGTTTGGGTTTTCGGGTTTCAACTCGTTAAGGCCCGGATCCATTAGAGTTTTAGCCCGTTTAATGAATCAACTAAACCCAATCACATTGGATTAGTTTAAATTGAGTTAAGAAAAATTTTACAATTTAATCCCTAATAAAGTTCTATATTATATATAGGTCCTTCATAAAATTACATTGTAGTTCTGTAGTAAAACTTATTACATAAAAATCCCTCCAAAATTATATTTTGGTCCTTGTAATAATTGTTTATTACATAAAGCTCCCTATATTATTTTAATATCCTCGTGATAAACTTTTCTTGCATAAAGATACTTGTATATTGTGTTTTGTCTTTTGTAATTGATTTTAATTACATGCAAGACCCTGGATTATTATTTATTTGCTTAAAATTTATGATTATAAAAAAGTTTCGTATGGTTTTCTGGGATTTGCAAATGCCATATTGAAGTTAATGGGTTTATTGTGTTCAGGAATAGTCATAGCATCCTTGGATAAAGTAAAAATCATATAAAGATTATAAATTAAAGTGTAATGGCATGTGAATGAAATTATAATTAAGTCATAAAGATAATTAACTTATCCTACAATGGGATTATCCTACAACGGGTTGTTATTTTTGTGATTTAATTAGAATAAGATGGTAATTTAGGTATTAAGAAAAGAATTTTTCATAGACCTATGGCTAAGGAAATTTTATTATTTTTGATACCTTTGTTGCTAGTCTTGTTAATAAAGTTTAGTAAATTTTATATGTCATGCACCTCTGTCCATAGGAAGGTTAGAATTTTGCTGAAATTAATATTAATTATTTTAGATTATAGTTTATGCTTCATAGCACTCTTTTTCTTTTGTTTTTTGATTATTGCAGTTAATCATATTGCATATATTAATGATGTTGTTCTTATTCCAATGCTAAGTGGTGATAATTTTTTTGACAGGAAAGATAATATTTTACATACTTTTGGGTACAAGAATCTTGACCTGGTGCTTCATGTAAATGAATCATTTATTTCTATGGATTTCAAGTACACCACAACATAAATTGGCATATGAGAAATAGGAGCAATCTAATCGCTTGAGTTTAATGCTTATCAAGTCTCGAGTATCTAAAAGTATCAGGGATTCAATCCCTGAGTATGATTAGGTCAAGGAATATATAAAGATTATACAAGAATAATTTAAAAGTTTTGATAAGGTATTAGTCAGTACCCAAATGAAGAGATTTTCAAGCATGAGGTTTGATAGTTCTAAACATGCGTAGAACCATATTTTAGAAATGAGAGATATTGTTGCTTAACTCAAGTTCTTTGAAGTTGAGATTTTTGATTCTTTTTTAGTTCATTTTATTCTAAATTCTCTACCTACAAAATATTGCCCTTTCAAGATTTTCTAATAACATATATAAGGAAAAATGGTCTGTTAATGAACTTTTGACTTGCGTGTTCAAGAGGAAGAAATATTAAAACAAGAGAAGCAACATATAAAGTATGAAATTGCTAATCTAGCTAGTCATAGAAAGGAAAAATGTATTCCTAAGGAAAAGAAGGATGCTGCAGTGCCAATAAAGCATAATAGCAATAAAGTTACATACTTTTTTTATAAGAAAAAGGGATAAATGAAGAAGAACTACATAAGTATAATAAATGGCTTGAAAAAAAAAGGTACTTCTATATCTCTAATATGTCATGAATCTTTTTCTATTGATGTTCTAAACAAATTTTGATGGATTGATTATGGTACTATAATTTACATTGCTAATATCATACAGGGATTTCTCGATTTAAGGAATCTAAAGGAACATGAACAAGGTATCTATTCAGACAATCAATATGTTCACATGTTGAAGCCATGGGAATCTTTAGATTAGTCTTGAAATGTAGATTTGTTTTAGATCTTGAAAATACTTTTTTGTTCCTAGTTTTTCTAGGAATTTAGTTTATGTTTCTAAGTTAGCTTATACTAATTTTGGTTTTCATTTTGAAAATTATGTAGTAAATAATTTTAGAAATAAAAGCATTATTATAACTAGTTCTTTGTTAGATAGTTTATATAAATTAGATTTGGATTTTGCTTTTGAATGTAACCATTTATCTTTACATGGTGATAATATTGACATAAAAAGAAATATCAATAAAGAGAACTCTTTAATTTGTGGTATAAAAGATCGGTACACATCTCTTAAGAGAGAATAAAGAAGTTAGTAAATGACCATATTTTAAACGATATTGATTTAACTAACTTTGGTATTTGTTTGAGTTGCATAAAGGGACAGTAAACTAGCAAGTCCTCTAAAGGTGCCAAAAGGAGTTATGATATTTTGGAGATCATATGCATTAACATCTATGGACCATTTTCTACTCTCTATTTTAAAGGTCAGAGATATTTTATCCCATTCATTGATGATTATACTAGGTTCATGTATCTTTATCTTTTCTTTGAAAAGAATGATGTACCTGATACTTTTAAGATTTATAAAGCAGAAGTAGAGAAACAATTGAACAAGAAAAAAAAAATTATAAGATTTGATAGAGATGGAGAGTACTATGATAGATACACAGAAAAAGGAGCAGTTAATTTGCCTATTTGCCAAGTTCCTTAAAGAAGAATACATTATTGCCCAATACTTAATGCCAGGTGGACCATAACAAAATGGTGTGGTAGAAAGAAGGAATCACATACTAATGGATATGGTGAGGAGTATGATTAGTATTTCTAATCTTTCTTTATCTCTTTGGAGTGAAGCATTTAAGGACCGCAGTATATGTCTTAAATAGGATTTCATCAAAGGCTATTCCTAAAATTCTTTTTGAGTTTTGAAAATGATAGAAACTAAGTTTAAGTCACTTACACATATAAGGATATCTAGTTGAGGTATGGATTTATAATCTACTCTTAAAGAAATTGAATCCTAGAATAATTAGTAGCTATTTTACTAGCAATGCTATAAAGTTTAAAGGATATAGATTTTACTGTCCTTACTACATACTCAAAATAGTTGAAACCAGAAATGCTAAGTTTCTTAAGGATTATAAACTTAGTGGGAGTGGTTTTCTTCATAAGAAATAATTTGAGAAAATAAGAGATCGAATTAATCAACCCATAAAATATATGAAATTGATTGTTATGTAACCAATTCAAGAAGAACCATCCCACAAATTTCATATTGAGCTCACTATTGAAAATACTCAAAATATAGAAGTAGTAAAATTAAGAAAATCCTTAAGCGAAAGAAGACTTATAATTTCTAGTGATTACATTGTCTATTTACAGGAGTCTGACTTTGATGTTGGACCCAATAATGATCCTAAGTCATTTTTACAAGCCATGAGTGAAAATAAATCCATACTTTAGTATGATGCCATGAAAAAAGAGATGAAATCCATGTCTAAATGTTAAGTTTAGGATCTCATTGATCTATGCTAAAGAACTTTGGCCATTGGCTGTAAATGGGTCTATAAGATCAAAATAGACTCTTTGGATAATATTGAATGATATAAAACTAGATTTGTAGCTAAGGGTTTCACTCAAAAGGAAGGTATTGATTATCGTGAAACTTTCTCTCTAGTTTCAAAATGGGGTTCATTAAGAATAATTATAGCTTTGGTAGATTATTTTGATTTAGAGTTATATTAAATGGAGGTAAAAATGGCATTTCTGAATAAAAATGTTGAAAAGATAGTGTATATGATTTAGCCTGAAGGTTTTTGTGTTGATAAAGATAGTTACCTTGTCTACAAGCTAAAGAAATTTATATATGGACTTAAACAAGCTTTTTGCCAGTGGTATATAAAATTCCATGATATTATTAGCTCTTTTAGTTTTATAGAGAATATTGTGGATCAATGTATATACCTTAAGGTTTGTAGGAGTAAGTATATATTTTTGGTCCTATATGTAGATGATATATTACTTGCAAGCCATGATTTAGGTTTGCTAAAGGAAGTAAAACTATTTCTTTCTCAAAACGTTGAGATGAAGGATATGGGAAAACCTTTTATGCCATCAGTATAGAGATTCATAGAGATAGATCTGAAGAATTTTAGGTTTGCCCCAAAGGGTCTACATTAAAAAAGTTTTAGAAATGTTTAAAAATTATATATTGTACTTCTACAATTGTACTTAATTTGAAAGGTAATACATTTGGTCAAAATCAGTGCCACAAAATTCATTGGAAGAGGAGCAAATGAAGAATATCCCATATGTATTTGCAGTAGGAAGTTTGATGTATGCTCAGATCTATACAAGACCTGATATTGCCTATGCAATAAAAATTTTGGATGGATACCAAAGTAATCCTGGCCTTGATCACTTGAAAGCTATGAAAGCTATAAAAAAGGTTATGTGATATATGTAAGGAACAAAAAATTATATACTTACCTACAAACACACTATCACTTGAAAATGGTTAGTTATTTAGGCTCAGATTTTGGTGGATGTATAGATATGGAAAAGTTTACTTCATGATACATTTTTCTTCTTGCTGGAGGTGTTGTATCTTGAAAAAGTAATAAGCAAACCATAACTGCATCATCTATCATGGAGGTTGAGTTTATTACATGCTATGAACCTACTTCACAAGCATTATAGATGAGGAATCTCATTAATGGTTTGAAAGTTGTTGATTCTATTGCAAGATTAATAAAGATTTATTATGATAACTCCACTATAGTTTTCTTTTCTAAGAATGATAAAAGTAGAAGTCACAGCAAGCACATCGATATAAAATATCATACTATTAGACATCATGTCAAGGAGCATGAAGTGGATATCTAACATATCAGTACTGAACTTGTGATTGCAAATTCCATGACTAAAGGATTATCGACCAAATAATTTAAAAATCATGTGGATCATATGTGAATCATCAGTTCAATTTTTATTTAATTTGCTTCTTGTATAAAATTATGACATTCTTAGAAATAAAGGATATGTTTTTTTTTATTTTTTGTTTTGTGCATATTAAGTTAATGTCATAAAGTTAGACTTTGAATAGCTTATTGATAGTTATTTATAAAAAAAAGTTTAAAGTGCTTGAATAAAGAATATCTTGCATTGTAATACATGGAAGAGAGTATTCAATTTATAGGATATGACTGTCATAATTCATTTATTAATATTCTTTATCTGAATAAGAGTTTAAAACTAGAGTTGGTTTATGACCATATTATAGTTTGATTATTACCTATACGGTATCTTAATTATGATACTTGGGCCAAGTGGGAGAAAGTTGTATCCGTCCCTTTAGGGATTTAAATTAATCCACTATTATCTTATTTCTAAAGTTGAATTAAGATAATTAAGATGATAATATATAGTTAAAACTCTTTTGAGATAAAATTAAACTTACACAACAAGAAATTTGATTATTAGTGATGGTTATTTGTTATCTTAATAGCATAAATGCCATCACTAATACCATTAGCAACGGAACCCTATCGCTAATGGTATGTTGGAAATAACCTTATCACTAATATTCATTATTAGCAATAGAAAAAATATTGTTGCTAATAATGGATATTAGAGATGGCTAAGATGATGGCAACACCATCGCTAATAAGTTTTTCCATTTTTATAAATTAAAAAAATAATTAGTAATAAAACATTACCATCACTAATAATTGGCATTGCTAATACCTTATTATCGATGGCATCAACCATCTATAATGCCATAATAATAAATTTATATAATTTTTTAAAAAAATTAAAAAGTTTTATAATAAAATATTATCATTGCTAATAAATCTAGTCACTACTAATGTATTACCGATGGCATTAGCCATCTCTAATATCATCAATAATAATTTTTCTATTTTTTTAAAATAGTAATTATATATTTTAAAATCTATTTTTTAAATAGTAATAATAATCAATTATAGTAAATTAAAATTGAAATGCCATAATACCACAATCAAAAATAAACAATCATAAATAAAAAACTAAATATATTATATTAAAAATAATATATATATAATTTTACAAATTAACATTACTTTATAAATATCAAAATTTAATAAATCCCATCGCTACTAATGTATTACTGATGGCATTAGCCATCTCTAATGTCATTAGTAATAATTTTTTCTATTTTTTTTAAAAAAATAGTAATTATATATTTTAAAACCTATTTTTAAATAGTAATGATAAGCAATTATAGTAAATTAAAACTAAAATACCATAAAACCATAATCATAAATAAATAATTATAAATAAAAAAATAAATATATTATATTAAAAATATAATATATATAATTTTATAAATTAATATTGCTTTACAAGTATCAAAATTAAATATATAACATCAAAACAGAAAAAAATCATGAAATATAATATATACAATTTGATACCCTAGCTTTCGGATTTTTCTTTCGAATCATCCTCTTCTTCCATTTCTTCATCTTTTTCCTTCTCTTCCATTTCTTCATCTTCTTCTTGTTGTTCCCTTTCTTGGATAAGATTATCCCCTAAAACAAACTCAGTATGATCTCTCTCCTTATGCTGGCCATCATGTAGGTGAATTCCTAGAGTATTTAACTTTAAATCAATGTAGAACTAATGAACTCCTAATATTTCATCCTCTTGAAAGCATTCTGGCAAATGGGGCTCTCTTCTTTTTTGAGTGCATAATGAATGACTAGAAATTTAATTTTGCATACAGCCCGCCAATCTTTCCTTCCTCTCTCCCTTGATGGAAAAGAAGTATAATATGCTTGAATAGCTTGGTGAGCTAGCATAAATGGCTCATTAAGATATACTTTTGATTTATGTTTGATTTCAATATGCCCATACCATGGATCAACCTTCATATCATTATTTTTATCAAACCATTGGCACTTAAATAGAATGACACTATTACCTCCAGTATAGGTCAACTTGATCAATTCTTCGAGGATTCCATAGTAGTTACTCCCCACCTCTTCCCACTAGCTATTCTTTATACACACACCATTGTTTATTGTGCTTTTATGATATCTGTATTCATGAATATGAAATTTAAAACTATTAACGTTACTACCATTATAACATGTCATGTAATTTGTTGGCCCATAACCTAATGGTTTTAGCTTTTTAGAAATAGAGTTCCTCTTACATTACCTGCATATTATAAAAAGAACAAATTGAGAAAAACTAAAATATATGAAATGATAATAAATGCTTACCAGTTGATAGAATCAATTTGCAAAATTTTGTGAGCACCGTGCATAAATTTCTTGCTCACTTATTCTGGGGTTGTCCCATCTTAGTATCTCATTATATTATCTAAACATGCATAAGATTAGTATACCGTAATAAGTGATTAAAGAGTTGGAATTGTGATGGACACTTACTCAATATATGGATTGACCTTCTTATAGTTTAGCAAAAGACATATTTTTGCCTGTCGAAATTCAGTATCAGTTAAAACCTGGCAAACCTCGTGCTCAAATTCATGAGTAGGACAAGCAAATATTGAGATATCTTGTTATGATCCCTCACCACCACTACCATCATTTCAACCAACTTAAGTCAATTTTGTTAGGACACTGGAATTAAAGTAGTGTCGACTAAAATTTAAAATTCTTCTATTATGTAAGCCTCCATAATAGAACCTTTGACTCTAGCTTTATTTTCACTGTCTTTTTGAAACTGTGCATGTATCTTTCAAATAGATACATCTGCCTGTACTACATTGGTCCCCCTACCATAGTTTTATATGCCAAATGAATCACGAGGTGCTGCATGGAGTCAAACAAGCTAGGAAAAAATATCTTCTCCAACTTGCATATAATTTCTGCACTACTAATCTCAAGACTGAAGATGTGGTCGGTAGATAATTCGATAGCACAAATATCTCTGAAGAAAAGACTAAGCTCAATCAAAGAACTTCATATGAAGTTGGGAAGGAGATCATGCCAAGTCAATGATAGTAATCATTGCATGAAAGCATGGCAGTTATGGCTTTTTAATCCATAGAACCTATAATCTTTGACATTAATGCATCGAGCTAGATTACTTGCATACCCATATGTGAATTTAAGATTTTTACACCATTCAATACATCCTTCAATTGCTCCCTCACTAAGGTGTAAGATGCTTTTGATTTTAGAAATTATTTAGGTGACACATCAACTAGTTCTAATAGATGATGTCTGCATATGTTCTTTATACCTACTCAAGCCTTGGAATTATCCTTCATCTTACCCTTGACATCCATAAAAGTATAGAAAATATTATCAAATACATTCTTCTCATTGGGCATGATATCAAGGTTATAACGTATTAAATTGATGGACTAGTATGGCAACTCATTAAAGATGCTGCACTTCACCTAGTTATGAGTTCTATCGAATCCCTGAGATTTTTATTATCAAATAGTATGGCAAACTTGACTTTATTAACTTAGAATACCCTCCAAAACACTTCTATACCATTAAGGCACAAGGGTTCACGGTCTTTCTCTATTTTATTTTTTTTGAAACTATCCTGCTATTTTCAAAATAAATGATTCTCGAGAAGAAATTAACGATGACAATTGAACTAGCAAGACTTATGACCATGCTCAAGATGAATTAATTTAGTATTCTCCATGCAATATGGACATGCTAGCCTCCCATAAGTGCTCCATCTTGACAGCATCCCATAAGCAAGAAAATTGTTAATGATCGATATTAGTGTAATCTTCATTACAAAATTCTACTTCTTCGATGCATCAAAAGTGCAAATACCATTGGACCATAAGAATTTCAGCTCATGAACAAAAGGCCTTAGATATACATCAATGTTTCTACTAGGATTTTGAGATCCAGGATTGACTAATGTAAAAAAGATGTTATGTTCTTTCATGCACATCCTAGTGGCAAATTGTATGAAGTAATAAAAACTGACCAACATGAATAAAGGGCCATTGCATGACTGAATGGTGTAAACCCATCCGTAGATAGATCCAGTTAGATATTGTATGATTCCTAAGCAAATAAAGGGTGACAAGTATCAAATTTCTTCCATGCCTTACTATCCAATGGATGATATATCAAATCGATGTACTTGCGAATCCCTTCTTTGTATCATTTTATCTGCCCGACAGTACTCTTGGACGGGAAAGGTATCGAAAAATCTTATATGGTATGTCCTTTTGATTTTTACCTTCTTACCTCGACTTAAATCGACTTTCACCACATACGTCACATGAGCTTTTCAGTTAATCCTCCTCGTAGAAAAGCATGCAATCATTACAGTATGCATCTATCTTCTTGTATCCTATGCCTAACCCTTTCACCATTTTTTAAAGTATAGAAGCTTCCAACAAGCTTCTCATCCTTTGGTAGCATCTTTTTATTATTGCAACTATCCTATCAAAATAACTGACTGTCATATTAAACTCGATCTTCAAGTTTAATAACTCTGACATAGCTGATAGTATAGTATATATTTCACATCCTGGCCATGGTGGTTCATCAACATCTTTTAACAAATGATAGAAATCTCTATTGTTGGCTTCTAGATCATCCTTCATATTCTAGTTAAATTTAGAACCAACCGCATCCATAACCATATCTACCATTCTATCTGTATCCCAGTCCTATTGACTTCTAACCAATGAATTATCTCTCACGTCTCTCCATGCAAATACCAATGCTTGTAGTTTGGCATAAATCCACTCCTAAATAAATGGGTAGTTATTGTATTCCTATCAAACATTTTTCTTTTGACACATCTATTACAAGAACAACTAGCCCGTCCTTCAACTAAGAGTGTTGTATTTTCAAAAGTATAATCATAGAATTACTCGATACTCTTCTTATATTCAATAGAAATCATCTTGTTGATTACTCGATGGTTTATCCAACAGCAGTCCATGGCAATTATCTAAGGATTCTACAGCTACAAATACAAGATAAAATGTTTACAAATTATCTTTTTATTTAATATGGCAAGATAAATACTTAAAATAATTCAAGATAGTGCAAGAAATAAAATAATACTAGAAGATCACAAGGATTTTTAGTTTGCATCCTATCACTAAATATAAAACCCAGGAGAATGACAGTGACCGAAGGTAACTTTTCATATTTGAGATATAAGAACTTGGATGCCTTGATGGAGGCTAGCACTGAGAGGTGGTCAGACTTGAAAATGAAGTTCAGAAAATAAAAGATGGGGCTTCGAAGAAGGGTACTCAAGTATGAACAAAATCTTCATAATGAAGAGGCATGGGAGTGTTTCACTGGAGGTGAAGTACAGGAAGTCAGAGATCCAAAAGTTAATTATAAGTGAGGAGCACTACTTATTAGCCTTTTTTAAATATTTGGTTCCCTTCAAATTTTTTATCTAATTCTTCATCCTCTTTCTCTTCTTCCTCTTCCTCCTCTTCTTGGATAGATTTTTTCTATCCAAGAAGGGGACAAACAATAAGAAGAGAAAAAGGATAAACAAGTGCAAGAAGAATCAGACAAAGAATCTGAAAGGTACCAATTATCTAAAGAGCAATGAGTAGTGTTTCTTGCTTGTGATGAACTTCTGAACCTTTTAACTCTTTGTGCTTCACCTCTAGCAAAGCACTCTTATGCTTCTCCATCGAGAAAATCCTGCTCTTATTTGAGTACTCTTCTTCAAAGCCCTATCTCTCTTTTCTTGGACTTTACTTCCAAGTTCGAGTACCTCTCAGCGACAGCTTCCATCTAGGTATCCAAGCTCTCATATCTTACATTTAGAATGTCACCTCCGATGCTCTTATTCTCCTGAGTTATGCCTTTAGTGATGGGATACGAACTCAAAATCGTCGTAACCTTCTGATATTATTTAATATATCATATCATAACTAATAAGTAAAGTTAAATCATTATAGTAATCAAACAATAGGCATCAAAAAAAAAATTTATAGTATTTTTTCTTAATTTTTTCTACATGACTGAAGATGTATGAGAAGAACTAAAGAAAAATACTATCCAAAATTTTTATCAAACCCTCAACATACCATTTTATTACAATAATTACCTATAAAATTAATTATAATTTTTAATTTATTAAAATTGGATAATCAATTGATCAATATATATAATTCTCCCACCTGTCTAAAAATATATAAATGTATGGATGACATAGAATGTGTACATTAATTAAAAGATGGGTATATGGTTCTATACAATGCAAATTTTATAAAAATAAATACCTAATTAATTAGTTAAATTAACACATAATTATAAAATATAAATTCATCAATAATAATATTTCATATACATTAAAGCATGATAATACAGTAGGAGATGATTGTCAAATACAGGAGGATGATGACTAAATAATTTTTTTGAGAGGTCAGAAAATAACTTCAAAACTCTATACTTTGCTAGCAATGGCAGAACCCCTCGTATAACTTGGGAAGGCTTCCAAGATGCTCTAAGATGTGGAGGTAGCACTACCGACTATTGCAGCGACATCATTGAGGCCTCATCACCAAAGGCTAGATCTTGTTAGAGGAGGAGCAGGATAATGAGGCATCCTCTCTAACTCTATCTTTCGGCCAGCGAGGGTACCAGCGACATAGCTGGAGCACCGATCATTTTCAATACCTCCAATTTCAAGGTAAGCATCCATCATCATGCCTTGATACCAAAGCAACTTAGGGCCCTACCTTATGCTGTATATGTCGAGACTCAAATTCCATGCATGCAGGACACATATCCATGCACACCTAATTAATTAATGATTTAATTAACTAATTAAGAAATAACTAATTAATTAAATAAACAACTAATCAATTATATAATTAATCAATTAATAATAACTAATTAATAAAATAAATAAATAAATATTTTTATTAAATAAATAACTAATTAATAAATAGCTAACAAATTAAAAAATAATTAATCATATTTTAGTTAATATATTTAAATAAATAAATAATTTTTAGCAGTACCTCTATTATCATTGCTACCACCATCACTAATACTCACCAAAATAAACATCAATGGGCCTCATGGATAGCAGATCCAACTAACAGATCTAGGTAAATCCAACATACATGGACTGGATCCGATGTTAAGGTGCAGGAATGGACGGCGGAACAGGAACAGGATGGTGAAAATGGGGCCACAGGAACAACTAGGCCATGGGGATTGCATCAACAGTAGGGGCATAGCCAAGGCTGCAAATGGATAGGTTGACACATGACCCGACTCGACCCGACTGGTTTAGACCCAATCCAACCCATTTTTGGAGATCTGTGGATCCAGATCGGGTCCTAAAATTTAATCTATTTTATTTTCTCGTCGGGTCTGGATTTACTGAATTTGGACTCAACCGACTTGACTCGAACATACTATACTGATAGGATTATATCTATTTGGACCTTTAATTTATAAATTAAAACTTGTATGGAACTTATTTTTAACATAGAGATAGAGTTATAATTATTTTTATATCTTAATTTATTTTAAAAATAATATTATTTATTATCTATTTTATGGTTAATAATAGTTAGCTATGTAATAATTAAAATATAGTTATCTATATTTTATCGGAATCATATCTAGATCTAAATTTTTTAGATTAGAACCGGATTATTTATACCTGATCCAACTCAAATGACCTGTTAGGTTAAAAATTCTAATAGTGGACCCAACCTAATCCAATTCAATTTTTTAGTAGGTTGGGTCTGGGTCTGGGTCTAATATTAGGACTTGATCAAAGAATCAGATCGGATCGAGTCACTTATGACCCCGTCTGATCCGACCCATTTGCACCCATAGGCACAGCAATAGGGCCATGGGATGGTTGGGCCACAGCAAGAGCATGGCGATGCAGTAGCGAGAATTGCAGTGCAGGGCCATGAGGATGGTGAAATGGGGTTATGGAGAGGGCAAATGTTCGGCAGGGAGGGCAAACAGTCATGGAAACAACGACACATGACTGCAAGGAGGGCAAATAGTCATGGGAACAGTGGCGCAAGGCCATAGGTAGGGCGAATGACCATGGAAGAAAGAATGGTCATGGAAACAGTGGTGCGGGGTCGCGGGTAGGGCAAGTGGTCATGGAAGAAAGAATAGTTGCAAAAGGAAGAAGGCCGCAAGAATAGTGGCATAGGGCCACCGTGAGGAAGAACAGCTGCAGGAATACCAGTGCAGGGCTGTGGGAAGGAAGATTGGCCACGAGGAGGCCAAATCCAAGTGAGGGGAGGGCAAATAGCTATGGGAGAAAAAAAGACCGCGAGAACAGCAACGCAAGGCTGCGGGAAGGAAGAATGGCACAAGGAACACTGGCGAGGGCTGCGAGGAGGAAGAATAGCCACGTGTAGGCTAGATCCAAGGGAGGAGCATGGCACGAGAAGTAGGGAACGAGTGGTAGGGAGGAGATTGGGAAAGAAGATTTGACAAATCGCATGCTAGGGGGGGTTTATGGACCATTATTAGCGATATCAAACATAGCCATCACTAAAAGTAGCTAGTAAAATTTTGAAAAAAGAGAAATTATTAGCGACAGCTAGTGGCCATCGCTAATAACAAATCAACCATCACTAATAGATTTTTCAAATTAAAAAAACTAAAATTTAAAAATTATTAGAGATGGCTAGTGATCATCGTTAATAATAAACTTAGCCATTGCTAATAGATTTTCCAAACAAAAAAATAATATAAATTTACAAATTATTTACGATGGCAATCACCATCGCTAATTACCATCACAAATAATTTTTAATCTATCATAAATAAATTTTTCAAACCAAAAAATTAAAATTTATTGGCAATGGCTTTGCCGTCGCTAATACTAAATGTGTCGTCATTGATTTTGGTAGTTAAAAACCCTTATTAGCAAAGGCAAGTTTGCTATCGCTAATTACCATTACTAATATGCATTTTTATTGTAGTGTCAAGTTAAATAAAGAACTCCACTATAGTTACACTTCCTTGATGGTAGGAAAAAATTGAGTTAAACTCTAAAAGGGTCCCTAGTCTAATCTATAAATATAGTATATGACTCTCCACCGATTGTACAATGCTTTTGAGATCCTCTGGCATAGACTAGAAATATCATTTTTCTAGGTACAAGCAAGATCAATAGTTATCCTTTAAGATCAATAGGTATTCTTCAGATTGCTTGATTGATTGAGCTTGAATATCAATGGCTAGAGGTATATTTTTATTTTCTCATAAAATATAAATTTTCTATATCTATTTTCTTAGAAGAAAATTATAGCATCTAGGATACAATATTTCAAAAGAATTAAGATTTATGATGCATAAAATAGCTAGATGTATGCGTCATACATTTTGTAACAACTAGCGAATTGATTAGTTGGGTACCACAATATTTACCAACTGCATATGATGATGGTTGGTTGGAACCTTCATTTTGGCAGGGTTTCATTTATCCATAATGGAGATTGTGCATAAAAAGTTAGATTGTTTTGAGAGTGTTTTATCCTTTTGCTGTTCTATTGGCATAAAGGGCTTGGGCAATTAAGGTTGAAAATGGATCAAATATTAATATAGTAATATCCGTATTTTTATATTTTTTTAGCATAAAGAAACCAATACTTTATAGATTTCTGATGAAGAGCAAATGCCACAACCAACTTATTGTTTCTTAGTATACATTAAGGGTGGAAATGGGTCGAATTGGATCGAGTCATGAGTGATGCCGACCCGACCAGGATCCAGATCCAATCCAATAGAAGATTAGGTCCATATCGATTCAATAAATCATTCTGATTGGATCGAGTTCATATATAATGTCATGTCTCGAACTAAGTGCACAATAGATGTTGCACGCATGCATGATGAACCATACAAGCGTATAAGGCTATAGATAAAATTACAAAATTTTAGCTTAATAATAATAATTTCTCAATCTTTGAAAAATAATTATAATTAAAATTTAATCAAATCATTCTCAATAACAATAATATTCGATCCATATAAAACTTTCAAATTTAAGCTAAACTAACAAAAAGTCCAATTGCCATGAATGACCAAACAACTAAATAACTAATTGCTTCATTCAATCTAGTGTTCTCTTTTAAGTCCTGAGCAATCATGATTCATAAGTTGAAAAATATAAAAAAAAGAATAAGCGGTACAAGTCTAGTAAGTAATATAATATATCAAACTATGATCCAAACATGTAGAGAAAATAAATAACATAATATTGATCGAGAGAATCAAATATCAAATAACATGTTTTTCTTTGAAAATGATGATTTCTCATACCTCAACATTAAGCTATGGCCACGTAATCTAGTAACATGGGTTTAATAACAGAAACATATTGACAAAGTGCCAGATAATAGATACTATTATTTTCATCATTGGTGGTTCGGTATCGAAACTAGTTTCTCAGATTATAAGTTGATAGGTTCAATATATAATCCCCATTGATGAGGCCATGTCATAACCATGCTGAGAATATAAATAAAATCAAGTTCACAAACTTTTCAATCAATTTTTCTAAATTTAGTTTTTAAAGTAGATTATATAGTCAAAATATATTATTTATAATAATAAAACAATACATGCTTGACCCATTTTATCAAATAGAAAATAAATAACATAAACCAAATTAAATAACTAATTATGATTTTCAAAATATTATTCAAAAATATACTTGAAGTGTTAAGTTACTTTCCTTTAGTAGCAACAAATCCTAGCATGGCATTCATGAATCCACATTTCAATTCAGCTAGTCAAATACATCTTTTCAAGATCATTGAAATTCAATATTTTAGAGGTTAGACAAAATAAGAAATCCTGAAGAATCTAAATATATCAGATTAAGGTATTATTGAAAACATGGCTCTATGCCCAAACTACAATCGAAAGAGGATGTGATTAACCAAGCAAGGTGCTGATAGCCTATATCAGATTAATCAAAATAACCAAGTAAGATTAAAGGGTTAGGTTGAGATATCAGCATGATGAGGACCAAATCCTATGGTATCCATGGAGATCAGAAAGGAGATTGATATATTAC
Organism: Areca catechu; assembly: GCA_021397845.1. Classification (NCBI taxonomy): domain Eukaryota; kingdom Viridiplantae; phylum Streptophyta; class Magnoliopsida; order Arecales; family Arecaceae; genus Areca; species Areca catechu. The sequence goes on along the minus strand of CM038051.1, from coordinate 204,251,284 downwards.
TTGACTATCAAGATATTTCCAAGCCAATCTATTGGGATAGATCAAAGTTAGGAAGATAGACTTTTTGCTAGAATTCCAAGATCAAGTAAATGAAGAAAATATGCTATAGAGAAACTAAGTGGATGAAACATGATTGATTAGATGATGATGCCCAGTGGCATGAGTCAACCCAATTAAAGCAACTACATCTATATAGATAGTTCAATAGCAAATCAAGGATAACCCAAAATCTATTATTGTTCGATAAGGGTCAAATAGGAACCAAAATATTATATCGCCATTGGAACATTTCAAGACTTGAAATTAATCAAAGTCATATGGAAGAGACCCTCTGGGATCTATCCAAGTCATTGAAAGAGAACCCTTTTACTGAATCAATTATAGAGAGAGAAATCCATGAAGAGATAGAAACAATCCGGAGAGAAAAGAGTTCTCCTTTCTTTTTTTCATTTCCCTTTTCCTTTTTTTATTTTTTCTCTTTTCTTCTTATTTTTTCATTTAGCCAGAACATGGGACTCCATTTGAGTCCTTCTTCTTCCTTTAAACCTTGGCGATCTTACCAAGAGATGATGGTTGAGGATGCGGCCCATGGTGGCGTAAACACAAGTCCTGGTCTGACAATCAATGTCAATGAATAGCACCGGCAGTCAAGGGAAAAACAAAAAGGAAAGCATGGGATTCAAAGGTCTAGTTTTTTAAGAGATTTTTGGCAAAATTTGGCTAAAATTCAAGCTTCATAGGCTAAAAGGATTGCAAATAAGATCAAGTCAAAGATTAAAGGCCCTTACCTTGGTTTTGAGCAACGTTAGGCTATGTCGATGAGTGGCTGCATCAAGAACAAAGAGAAGCAAAGAACTCCAATGATTATCTATCTTTGAGATTAGTGATGGAGGTTGAGTGGAAGCCAATGATTTGATTTAAATATATCATATTTGAGAGTCTTCAATCTTAGAAGACTCGAGCATTGGAATCCCATTTGGAGTGGAAGAAGGAGATGACTCCCTTCGAAAGTCATCCCTCTTTAAGGGTTTTTTTTGGCCTATGTTTTGAGATTTATATTGGAGATTTAGGTTTACACTATGGTTCTGGGCCAGACAAATGAACTAGGCCCAATTCTTTTTTTAAAAAAATCAAGGTATTATATATAACATGGCCTCAATTCCAAAAACTTAGGTCTGAATTAAGTCTAGGCAAACATAGCCAACTATGTTTAAATTATCACATGGCCAACTCCTATCACTACCAGGAAAAAGGAAAAAGCCAACTAATTTTTCCTGATGCTAGGATGGAGTGTCGGGAAGTCGTGCATGCTTATCGATGCTTTTCTAAAGCATTGACAAATAATAATGCTCAAAAGTATCGACAAATAAAATACTAGATCTGTCGATACTTTTTTTCTAGATTGGATTATACCGGGTTTTAATGATGCTTAAAAATGCAAGCAAATCTATCGATGCTTTTCCTGCATCGGTTATGTCGGGTTTTAACGACACTTTAAAGTGTTGACAGGTTTTCCCTAAAATCTATATGGCACTGCTTCCCAACATAATTTTCCTTTCCCCTCCGAACCCTATTCTTCCCGGCACCGCCAACATAATTTTCCTTTCCCCTCCAAACCCTATTCTTCCTGGCACCGCTTCTCGGCACCACCATTTTCCCTCTCAACCGCCCTCCCTCCTCCATTTTCGGCCTCCTCATTGGTGGATTTGCAGCTGATCGTCACTTCCTATCTCATCCTCCATTCCTTCCCGGATTTTTCCAGTTCTGGCCTTATGATGTGGGCACTAGAATCAAGAAAAGACTCCAACCAATTCAGGTCAAGTCCGAATCCTTGTAGTTGGAGTAGCAAAAGAGAAGTCCTGTAATTTTTCTTTTTTTTGAGTCCAAATAATCTTATAGTTAATTTCGAGTCCATGTTGGGTCTGGTTTAATATCTTAGTTAACCCTGCAATTGAGAGTTGGGTCCAGTTAAATCAAGCCCAATCCATGAGTCCATGAAGCATCAAGACAAGAAGAAGCCACCTCATCAAGTGACCCCCCCACCTTGTGCCACATGTCAAAAGCTCCAATGGATGTCGCCACCTCAACAAGTGGTCCCCACTTTATGCCACATGTCAAGAGCTCCAAAAGACACTGCCACCTCATCAAGTGGTCCCCACCTTGCGCCACATGTCAAGCTTTGAAGGAGTTTCAAGCAACAAATGCCACCATATCCTCCAACTCCCCACATTTCAAGCAGCAAATGCCACCATATCCTCCAACTCCTCACATTTCAAGCAACAAATGCCACCATATCCTCCAACCCCCCTTGTAATCCTCCTAATCCTATGGGTTTTCAAATTTTAAAAATGTTGTAAGGCTTCTATTTAAGCTATGGGATGCCCCATTGAAAAGGGGTTAATGAATGAAGTTGGTATTTTTTCTTCTATGTATTTTTTTTCCTATGTGTCTATGTGGTAGCTTAGCCTTTCTCTTCCTCCACGCCAACCCTAATCTTTCCTTCTTCCATTCCCAACGCCAAAGACTTCCTCTTCTTTCATAACTTCAAACTAGCTCCAGCGTACAAGAGTGAATCAAGAAGATCATCACAAGGCGACCAACCTACTCCACTTCAAGCATTCCACCATGACGCCAAGATGGATCTCCTTCAATGCCTCTTCCACCCTTCTTTCTTTTCTCTAGTTGATTGCTTGTTAAGTCACTCATCTTAGGGTTTCTTTGTTGCAGGGTTCTCCGGGATTCCGGCTTCAAGAGGAAGGTTTACTTGCCATAGATCCAGAAAACAAGAGGGGCCTTCAGTAGTATTATGTTCATGTCATCCGGGAGACCCCTTCAAGAGTGAATCTATTCTAATTGAAGGGCCAATGTCAGGTATGTCTAGTGTTCATTAAGTCTGCAATGTTAAATTAGACCTATCTTGGCTTGCGTGGTTCTCTTCTGGTCCTATTCCTTTCTTATTCTGAGAGTCTCGATCACTAGGTTTATGTTAGATCCTTCGAGCTTCTTCACTAGATCTCTTTGATAGTTTATGTTGAGTTGTTTATATGCAAATAGGGAATTGCTTGGTTAATCATTTGCTAATCTCCATTAGGGTTGCATAGTTTCATTTTACATTCTACACCATTCTTGGTATCAGAGCATGGTCGGATAATTTCCTGCATTTAGATATGTTGCATGCATACTTGTTATCTAGTTATTTTTTTAAAATCCAAGCAAGATCTAAAATTCACGCCTCCTGAGCGGGTGTACTCCAGTACACTGTCACGACCCAAGGGAATAATGAGCCCCTGGCTGGACATGAATTTTTAGATTGAAGTTTGGGTAAGCCAATGCACTTGTTTGAATAGGTTCTGTTTATTGAAAATTTGCATCTGCTTACTGTAATCCATCTGCAGCTCCAAAGGCAAGTCGCTAATTTCTTGTTGAAATTTTTTTTATTATTCCTTTTTAAGTTAGTTATCACCATATTAAATTTCATCATCAGAAAAAAAATAAAAAAAAATGAAAATTCCTACTTCAATCTTCTGTCATGCTGAAATAGTCTACAGTGCATGGTCTGTTGTTTTTATTGTTTATCTTTATATATAGATTTGAATTTTCTGATTTTTATTTTGCTTGGATCCTCATAATTCATATTACTTTTCAACAATCTTTTAGATTTTATTTTGATTGTTAGAATTTCTAGCATTCGAAATACTCTCTGAGATTCAGTCTGAACTGAAATTCCAGCAAGAACCAATCTCAGAAATTTTTTTTGAATTTGAAGTTCAAATTTTAAATTTTAAAATTTTGAATTCTGACATTCTAGAATCTGAAACTTGAAGTTTGAAATTTAAATTTTAAAATTTAAGTTTGAATTTGAAATTGTTTGAAAACTAATCAAGTCAAATAATTAAGTCAGCTCATAAAAAATAAAAATAATAATAATATTTTTGCATTCATTTGAAAACATCTTAAGGGCATCAATATGACATGGGGGCAAGAATTCATCACTTGTCCTTAGCCCAAAACCACAACCCATCATCTCGATCCCAAACCTTAATTAAAACCAATTAGACCTAATCACCCTAGTGGGTTAGGGACACCAACGAGTCGGGTTCGGATTAGGGTCAAGTTAATTGTGTCCACTAATTGGTGTGTGCTTACGGGCTTGGTGTCTAGGATTGGTGTATTAGGGCTTGTAGGTTGGTCCGCCTACCTGGCCAATCACAGATTGGTGTCTAAGGTTGGCAGAACAGGGACCTCCACTCCCCTTCCCACCTATCTGGCCAAGTCACGTAAGTTACTACTAGCTAGTTGGTCCTTTTAATTAGATCTCTAATTCGTACTCTAGGTCTAGAAATCTTTAGCCCGAATTTGAGTCTAATTGTTTGTATGACAACTAGATCAGGAACTCCTTACCACCCTTCACGAGACCAACCAAGTTCATCCATGGACACTAGCATGGAAACCCTTATGAGATCTATGATTGAGCGACTGGAACGTTTGGATGCTAGGTTTGATCAGTTCGAGGAAAGGATAGGAACCCTAGAGGAATCTAGGTTGATCCCAACTGAACCACCTTCACCCAGATTACCTTCAGTTCGCCCTAGAGCCCAACGACAGGAACATACACCTGATCCAATTCATAGAAGGCCACATCAGGATTATGCTGATCACACTCCAGAGCCATATCCTAGAAGACCTCGCCATGATACTTTTGATCAGGATGATCGGGCCTTAAGGAATATCCGTCTAGATGCACCAACCTTTCAGGGAAGCCTAGATCCTAAGGTGTACATAGACTGGGAGGCTGACATGGACCAATATTTTGACTGGTATGATATGTCTGAAGAAAGAAAATTCAAGTTTGCCAAAATCAGACTAGTCCGTCAGGCTAGGTTGTATTGGGGAAATGTCGAACGCATAGCTAGGCAGAGGGGAGACTTACCTATAGCGACCTGGAGAGACATGAAGAGAAAGCTTAGAGAGAAATATTTGCCTGTCTTATCAGCAAAGGTTGTTAGATCAGTGGCAGTGATTGATACAAGGAAATAAGACTGTTTCTGAATACGTTGCTAAATTTGATGAGTTTGTAATGCGATGCAACATAGTCGAGTCTGAGGCAGCCACTTTATCGAGGTTTAGATCATGATTGAATGAAGATATAAAAGGGAAATTATTTTTGAGAGAAGTCCATGATTTAGAACAGGCATACCAAGTTGCCATGGACTATGAGAGGTTTCAGAGGAGAGCTTCATTTAGGCGACCAAAGCCAACTAGGTTTAATCCTCCTATTAGTCGACCTAGTTCAGTCCCTAATACAGCCAATAGACCAAGACCCAGCTCGAATCCAACCCCTAGATCCAACCCTGCCATTCCTCCAATTCCTAGAGAAGACAAAGGAAAGAGCCCTGAAGTTCGAGGTGAGAGGGAGCGAGTCTGCTATAAGTGTCGTAAACCCAGTCATTTCCTGAGCCAATGTCCCTCTAGAGCTTTACATATAGGGGAGGTAGAAGAAGAAGAAGAATCAGAACCCCTGGAGAATAATGAAGAGGAGGTTTATGAAGCAGGGGATTGCTTAGCTGATGAGTATGAAGGAGATGAAGAAAATGTAGACTCATCAGATGTGTTAGGATTTGTGAGATGTATCATGACACAGACCAAAGATCAGGAAGACTGGCGTAGGACTAGCATCCTACATACATTTATCAAAATAGGAGAAAGGTCTGTAAGATCGTGATCGATAGTGGAAGCTGTGTCAATGTCATTTCCACTAGCGCAGCCAAGAGTCTAGGATTATCTACTGAACCACATCCCAATCCATATAAGGTATCCTGGATCAATTCCACTTCTATCCCAATCAAGCAGAGATGTCAGGTCCGAATCCAACTTCAGTCCTATCAGGAACGAATTTGGTGTGATGTGCTCCCTATGGGAGTAAGTAGCATCATCCTAGGTAGGCCATGGTTGTTTGACCATGATGTGACAATTTTTGGTCGATCAAATTCCTGTGCTTTCAATTTCAATGACAAGAAAATTGTCATTCATCCAACCCAGCCTAAGGACAACACCAAAAGAGGAGCTAGCAGCCTGAAAGAAAAAAGGACTGGATTAAATTTGATAGGTGCAAGAGAATTAGAAAAAGACATTAATGAGGGAGCACCTATTTGGATGGTAGCTGCTAAAAAAACTAAGGACCACACCCTTGTAAAGTACCCGCAAAAGGTGGTCTAATTATTGAAAGAATTTGAAGACGTGTTTCCCGATGACCTACCCAATAGTCTTCCACCTTTAAGGGACATACAACATGCCATAGATTTAGTCCCTGGCGCGACTTTACCTAATTTGCCTCATTATAGGATGAATCCAACTGAACATCAGGAGTTACAAAGGCAAGTTAGTGAACTTCTTAGAAAGGGGTTTGTTAGAGAAAGTTTAAGCCCATGTGCAATTCCTGCCTTGTTAACCCCTAAGAAGGATGGCACCTGGAGGATGTGTGTAGACAGCCATGCCATCAACAAGATTACTGTCAAATATAGGTTTCCAATTCCAAGACTGGACGATATGTTATACATGATAGCCGGATCAACGATTTTCTCCAAGATAGACTTAAAGAGTGGCTATCACCAGGTTAGGGTTAGGCCTGGAGATGAATGGAAGACCGCTTTTAAGACTAAAGATGGATTATATGAGTGGTTAGTCATGCCGTTCGGTCTGTCCAATGCACCCAGCACCTTTATGAGAATTATGAATCAGGTGTTGACAACTTTCATTGGAAAATTTGTGGTGGTCTACTTTGATGACATTCTTATCTATAGCAAGACTAAGGCAGACCATTTAACCCACCTAAGGCAAGTTTGCCAAGTTCTTAGAAAGGATAGCCTCTATGCCAATATCAAGAAGTGTGATTTCTTAACACATAGAGTTATCCTTCTAGGATTCGTAGTCACATCTGAAGGAGTGTCCGCTGACCCTGCAAAAATTAAGTCCATAGTAGAGTGGCCTGTACCCAAAAGCATCCATGATATCCGTAGTTTCCACGGTTTAGCCACCTTCTATAGGAGATTCATTAGAGGGTTCAATACGATAGTGGCTCCAATCACTGATTATATTAGGAAGGAAACTTTTGAGTGGACTAAAGCAGCAGACAAAGCCTTCCTAACAATTAAGAAAAAAATGACACACGCACCCGTCTTGAGGTTACCCGATTTTACCAAAGTGTTCGAGGTTGCTTGTGATGCTTCTGGGGTAGGAATTGGAGGTGTCTTGAGTCAAGAGAATCACCCAGTAGCATATTTCAGTGAAAAGTTAAATGAAGCGAGACTAAGGTATTCCACCTATGATAGGGAGCTGTATGCGGTAGTTCAGGCATTACGTTATTGGAGGCATTATCTTCTACCACAAGAGTTTGTCCTATTTTCTGACCATGAAGCTCTTAGGTTCCTTAATTCTCAGAAGAAATTGAACCCTAAGCACGGGAAATGGGTAGAGTTCATACAAGCTTATACGTTCGTACTGAAACATTGTGCCGGTACTGAAAATAGGGTTGCCGATGCGTTGAGTAGTCATTCCATGTTGTTGACTTCTGTGAGCACTGAGGTAGTAGGGTTTGATAGATTGAAAGAGGAGTATCCTACATGTCCTGATTTTGGTAACATCTATCGATCCCTTCAACAAGGACCATCTAGTAAGCATAGTGATTATACCCTTTTAGATGGATACCTTTTCAAAGGAAATCAGTTGTGTATTCCCAAGACATTTGTTAGGGAATTTTTGATCTGGAAAGTTCATGCTGGAGGCTTGTCAGGATATTTTGGTAGGAATAAGACCATCTTAGCAATAGAAGACCAATTCTTTTGGCCTGGTCTCAAAAGAAATGTGGCCCAGATTGTAGCTCAGTGCCGTACCTATGTTGTTGCAAAATAGCAAAGACAGAACACCGGTCTGTACACACCCTTACATGTCCCTGATTGTCCATGGCAGGATATCAGCATGGATTTTGTAGTAGGCCTCCCTAAAACGTCTAGGAAGCATGATTCTGTCTTTGTGGTTGTCGATCGTTTCTCCAAGATGGCTCACTTCATTCCTTGTTCTCAAACTTTAGATGCTTCGAAGGTGGCCAAGCTTTTTCTCGATCAGGTCGTTAGGCTTCATGGTTTACCCAAAATCATTGTGTCCGATAGAGATGTCAAATTTACTAGCTATTTCTAGAAAACCCTCTGGCACATGTTCGGTACCAAGCTGAAATTCTCTACTACCTATCATCCTTAAACCAATGGCCAGACAGAGGTAGTAAACCGAAGCTTAGGAAATCTGTTGAGATGTTTAGTTGGTGACAACCTGGGAAACTGGGACCTATTACTTCCTCGTGCTGAATTTGCCTACAACAGCTCAGTTAATAGGTCTATTGGGAAAAGTCCGTTCGAAGTGGTCCATGGATACAGACCTAGGAAACCTTTAGACCTAGCTCCATTACCCACACATGCACGAGTGTCTAAGTCTGCCGAGTCATATGCACAGCATATTAGGGAATTGCATAAGGAGATTAGCCAAAAGATCCAATCGAGCAATGAACTCTATAAGCATATAACTAATTCACATAAACGGTTAAAAGAATTTAATGAAGGGGACTCCGTTATGATTAAATTTAAACCTGAAAGGTTTTCGTCGGGAACTATGAAGAAACTCCATGCCCGGGGAGCCAGACCTTTCAAAATAATAAAGAAAATTGGACCTAATGCTTATGTATTAGAATTACCACCAAGTTATGGCATTAGTTCAACATTTAACGTTTCAGACTTAAAAGAATACAAAGAACCTGCATTGATACCTGGTGAGCTTTTTGGTCCTAATACTTCTTTTGAGAGTGAAGCCCCAAAGGAATGCCCACCACCGAGTGTTCCTGAGTGAAGGGAGAAAATTGAAAGGATCTTGGATGACCATATCATTACTACTAGAAATAAGGGCTACCAACGTTATCTGGTTAGATGGCAAGGATGTCCTGATTCTGAAGACTCCTGGATCACCCGAGAGGACCTACAACAAATCGATCCAGATGCATTAGAAGCTTATCAGGCTAATCCTTACTCGACAGGGTCGAGTTCCTCCCACCCCGGGAGAATTGATGTGGGCACTAGAATCAGGAAAAGACTCCAACCAATTCAGGTCAAGTCCGAGTCCTTGTGGTTGGAGTAGCAAGAGAGAAGTCCTGTAATTTTTCTTTTTTTTGAGTCCAAATAATCTTGTAGTTAATTTCGAATCCATGTTGGGTCTGGTTTAATATCTTAGTTAACCCTGCAATTGAGAGTTGGGTCCAGTTAAATCAAGCCCAATCCATGAGTCCATGAAGCATCAAGACAAGAAGAAGCCACCTCATCAAGTGACCCCCATCTTATGCCACATGTCAAAAGCTCCAATGGATGTCGCCACCTCAACAAGTGGTCCCCACTTTATGCCACATGTCAAGAGCTCCAAAGGACACCGCCACCTCATCAAGTGGTCCCCACCTTGCGCCACATGTCAAGCTTTAAAGGAGTTTCAAGCAACAAATGCCACCATATCCTCCAACCCCCCTTGTAATCCTCCTAATCCTATGGGTTTTCAAATTTTAAAAATATTGTAAGGCTTCTATTTAAGCTATGGGATGCCCCATTGAAAAGGGGTTAATGAATGAAGTTGGTATTTTTTCTTCTATATGTTTTTTTTCCTATGTGTCTATGTGGTAGCTTAGCCTTTCTCTTCTTCCACGCCAACCCTAATCTTTCCTTCTTCCATTCCCAACGCCAAAGACTTCCTCTTCTTTCATAACTTCAAACTTGCTCCAGCGTACAAGGGTGAATCAAGAAGATCATCATAAGGCGACCAACATACTCCACTTCAAGCATTCCACCATGACGCCAAGATGGATCTCCTTCAATGCCTCTTCCACCCTTCTTTCTTTTCTCTAGTTGATTGCTTGTTAAGTCACTCATCTTAGGGTTTCTTTGTTGCAGGGTTCTCTGGGATTCCGGCTTAAGAGGAAGGTTTACTTGCCATAGATATAGAAAACAAGAGGGGCCTTCAGTAGTATTATGTTCATGTCATCCGGGAGACCCCTTCAAGAGTGAATCTATTCTAATTGAAGGGCCAATGTCAGGTATGTCTAGTGTTGATTAAGTCGGCAATGTTAAATTAGACCTAGCTTGGCTTGCGTGGTTCTCTTCTGGTCCTATTCCTTTCTTATTCTGAGAGTCTCGATCACTAGGTTTATGTTAGATCCTTCGAGCTTCTTCACTAGATCTCTTTGATAGTTTATGTTGAGTTGTTTATATGCAAATAGGGAATTGCTTGGTTAATCATTTGCTAATCTCCATTAGGGTTGCATAGTTTTATTTTACATTCTACACCACCTTATCCTCGATGGATTCATGGCTAATACTTGCTTTCCCTCCTATGCGGCCAGATTTCCTCATTTCTGGCATCCTCCATGGTGGATCCACACTGTTAAGTACTTCGAGTTGGGAATTGTGTCCCAAAGCCAATCGTCTCAGATATAGATGGTTGTGCTATTTTATATTTGTATATAAATTTTTAATAATAAATAAAAGTTATTTATTTTTGGCTATTCTTCATTTTACATTTTTTTGTAATGGACTCTTGTATGATGGAGTCCTTAGAACTATATTATTTGATATAGAGAGGATATATCAAGTAGTTCTTAAACTGGTTCACAACCAAATGATACATTGTTATAGGACGACGATATATCAAGTATAGGTTGTTGTATGTCACATTTATTGGTTGTCCTCTTAACCAAGGAGTGTGGAGACACTGGTGTGACATACAAGTGAAGTGTATGACATTTCACTGAACGTGACCATCTGCGGAGCTCCCTTATGCCAAAGGATTGCTCGCGAAGGGATATGGGTATATGTGTCCCTCAGACCTGAGATCACCATGGCAGCTTGCAAGCAACTCACTATACTTTGGTGTCGGACTATCTGGATTTCTAATCCAGTGATGGAAGGTTTCTGGGTATAGTCAAGTACTTGTGGAGCGATGGTGGATCAAGATGGAATTAACCACTCCAAATAGTTTAGAGTGAATAGCTCACTATGTCTCAATTCAGCAAAACCTTGGCCAGGGTAGTTCTTGTGAGGAGTCACAGAACTTGTGAGGTTGAGACATGATCTGGATAAACTATTCTAGGGTTGGCAATCTAACCCTAGGTCATCCTGAGCATTTGAGATCAAAGGGATGAATTATATGGCAACCATATGCCAGAGGTTCTTATGAGGTGCTCTACATCTTTGACCTATCCGGATGTCGGGTATCATTGCTAGATGAGGACTTTGACTGGTACTGGAAATGTTCCAGTGCTACCGGCTTAGTATTTAAACCTATGGGGTCACACACCATAGATAATTTCTATATGATCTTATGGCTAATCGATGATTGGGAATCGTTTGTCGTCACCCGATGTCAATATGATTAACTTTGTTCCAAGTGTCGACACTTGAAATTTTGTAGGTGTCGACACTTTGTGAAGTATCGACACTTGGCAATTTTCGAGTGTCGACACTTCCTGTGACAAGCAATTTTCTAGGAGGATTTTGTGGAGGATTTTTGGGCATGTTTTGACATGGTTTGAATTTCGAATTCAAACCAGTTTTGGCTTCAAGATTTTATGATATGAAGGTCATACTTTCCTCTTTGGGTTGGATCCATTTGGAATGACCTTGATCCTCTCCCCCATTCTCTCCTCTCATTTCTCCTTCTTCCTTCTTCTCCCTCTCCATGCTACCCCTATAAATGTAGGATATTGTGGTGGCTGTTGGGGTTACACAACAACAGCAAAAGAATTTTTGGGAGAAGAGGATTGAGAAGAGTGAGAGCTTTAGGAATTGGGTGTGTGCTACCTAGCAGTCAAGCTAGGTCTTGGGAGTGAGGTTTTGGGGAAGGGTTCCTGCTCTCCTCCTAGTCTTCCTGAAAGAAAAAGATCGGCCAAGGATCTCGAAGAGATAGCACTCCGACGGAGTTGATCAGAGTCGAGCCCAGGTATGGACATCCTGTAGAGGCCAGACGGTTGTGTGGCTCGAGCGCCCTCCTCCTCACAGCTCTTCACAGCTTCTCTCCAGCACTCGTCGAGGTATAGAGGCATGACTTTTATATTTATATTATTTTTGATGTTATATGCATGCTAAGTCTTTATACTAGTTCCTGTTGCGGGCAGATCGATAGATAGTTTAGATCTATCTGTCGAGCCTTCCGCTGTGCATGTTTAAAAATATTTTAAAATAGATTTCCTCTGCCCTCTTTTCTTGCATAATATATGCTAGGTGTAGGTGTTTTTCACCTTCACTTCGACCTCCGAGCTCGGCCTGAGCGACATCTCCCTATTCTCAATCAAAGCCACGGCGGCCCAAGAAAGTTATTTGCTCATGAACTCGATATATATCATCTCGTTTCTTGTTGATTTGATGCTGAAATAGTGATGGAGACTCTCAAATTTGCCATCTTTCTATGCTACAAGTCTGTAACCTATCCATTTTCCTAAAATTTTTCATAAGTCAAATTATTCATGGTGGTTGTTTTCTTCATAATGATTTTTTTATTATTTTCTTCACAAGTTAAAATATTTATGATAATAGATTCCTCATTGATATAAAAATCTTGAAGTAGATGTTGGTACCGAGAGTTGGCTTTCTCCTTGATGCTGCTTTCTGCTATGTTTCCCTTCCCCTGCTTCATCTTGGAGATAAAAAAAAGTGATCCTTGACATTCTCGATCTTGTTTCCATTAGCTAAAACAATGATTACCATAGAGTGAAGTTAGAGTGCACCGTAGGCTACAACTAAAGTCCTAGGTTTATACATATATAATTCTTGAGAAGAGATTACTCTAATTTGGGAAAAAAAAAGGTTGTCTTGCTTTTGGTGTCTAAGGCATTGAGTCGCATTAACAAAGTTTTAGGAAAGGATACCAATGGATAGATATATGTTATGCAATAATAAAGAAGAAATCAAGAATATGAGTTTGCAACTACAACAATTGCCAGAGGTCTCAAACTAAAGGTCAAAGTGACTTTAGTAGGTAGAGAAACATTGTTTGCAACTCTAAACATTGAGAGAATTCCCATTTATTGAAAGGCTTCTAGGAAAAAAGTAGGTCCAATAGTTGTTGATGTTTTGAAGGTCATATCAAGCATGAGCAATTCAAAATTATATAAATTTTATGGATCATAATTTCTCCAAGACAAGACCGATTTGATATATGTTTAAAGTCTCCTTTTGCACATCAATTACTGCACTTGCATCATCCTTTCTAGCTTCAAAAGGATGTTTAAAATGGGATACAAGACCTTAGAATGATAAAATCGAGTATCATCCTTTCTAGCTTTAAAAAGTCACACTGACCGGTCATCAGTTACTGCACTTGTATCTGATCCTGAGATGATCTAATTAAATTCTTTTAGATAGGAAACAGAGAATTCTAAGATTTATGAGAGCTTCCAAAATATTTTCTCTCATTTCTAGGAGAGGAATCCTTTATAATCACCAACATAGATAGGTAGCAAGAATTTTTGATGGTCCATAATCTAATGCTTGTACTTATGTACTGCTAGGCTTTGATGCCTTGTTAGCAGCCAAGAGAAAAGTTATAAATGCTTATAGGTTTATGATGGTAGAGGGGTGTATACTACTGCTTTATCCTTGTTCTATTATTTTCAAAGCAAAATCTAGAGGTTAGTGGGTGATAAAGAATGAGGAAAATGAGTGTCATGGAGTAAGTTTGTTAGCTTTGAGTTTATATTTGACCATGATGGATTTCGGATACTAGGATATTTGTTTATTTATTGAACTAATGGAGGGCATAAATGCATTATGTACAAAGTCTTCTTTGACATGGAGCTTTAGACATTGTGGTTGTCATACAAAATAGTTGTGGATTAAAAAAGCAGCTCAAATTTCTTTTTAAGGTTGCAATAAAGTGACCATGTTTAGAGACCATGGTGGCTTCCTTAGCCAAAAGGCTCTACTTAATGTGAGTCAGTCCCACTTTAAAGTGTACTTCATTTATAAAATGTAATATCCAAGTCCTTTGTTGCCATTGCTCTTGAAATTGTCCCTCTACATAACATAACCAACCATGGTTGTGAGGCAAAGGTATTGTATAATACACAATTACCATGAACCAACAAGCATTGTCTCATCTATTTTAGATTGGGCTTACGGATGGTATAACTGAAATTTTCATTGTAGGCTAAGCAGAAAATGTTGCTTGTGCATGTTGGAATGCATGATGGGATTGATGTAGGTGAAAGAGAAGCATGGGGCCAAGAAAGGTGGTTGTATTTGTTAAATTTTGCTGCAAGTTGACTCAGAGAATGGCTTGATGTTAGACCTGTGAATTGTATATATATCATAAGGCAGATGTTTGGCTTGTTCATCATATTTCTTTTATTGGTCAATGGAAAAACCCAACCCAAATGCGCGCACCCCCTCCCCACCTCTCTCTCTATCTATCTCTCTATCTCTTTTTTTTTGGGATAGGATATACCATATTTTTATTGTATAAATGCTTCCATAAGAATTATTGTGCAAAATATTCAATAGCTTCTTTGATGGGCAGGATATAACATATTACTATTGTATAAAGGCTTCCTTGAGAATTATTGTATAAAATATTCAATAACTGAGTATGGAAATAGAAATCAATAAAATAGTCATTGTGCGATTAACTATATAAGCCACAACTAAGTTTATAAAATACTCCATAAAATAGGGGTTTATGCAGAGCCCTTCATGCCTTTTAAGATGTTGCAATTAATTTGTTGGATTAGGATTTGACCTCATGAGACTTGGTTCCCAAATCATTTCTTATTCTTTTCTGTTAGATATAATCTTACATTACATGTTGACACCATTATGGATATGTTTGGTCGACGATTGGAATTAGAATGATTTGTGTATAATGGTATCAACTATTACTTCAGAATCAACTTTTAGCATTAGAGATGATGTGCTTGATCCATTTCATAGCTCTCTAATATCAAGAATGGTGGAGGCTCTTGTTTGTGGACATGATTGGTTGTGAAGAGCATGTATTTCTTTTTATATGGAGAAAACCATAAATAATGTAGAGTCAATGGATTTAGTTAAGGCTTTAATTTTTTTTGAATAAATTTGATGTTTCATTATTGTGTTTATGTTTGTATGTGTCTTGCTTTTTTTAGATGCATCATACATAATGGACGAATATTATGTTATCACCATTGATGACTGAAGATAATGTTGTGAGCTTCTAATAAATTTATTAAAAATATTATGTTGATTTATTTTATTATACTATATAAGTTCTAACTTGTATTTTATCTTCATATTTTATAGATTTGTCAAGCATTATTTTATGGCTTCCATTTGAAGTGACTTATGATAAAAAGAAAATATGGGATCTTATTTGGAGTTATGATTTGCACTCATGCATTGTTTAAGAACTTAATTTTTATGATATTTTAGATATATTGGATAATTGAAGCTATGTTATCGTGTGTTTCATTTAACATTTGGGTTGTATTTGATAGTATTGTGTATTTATTAATTAAAGCAATAAAGTAGTATTTATAAGAATGCTTTAACCATGTATTGGTTCATTATTGCAAATCTTTCATTTCAATACCATGTATAGCTTTGCCATGGATCCACGCCATTCTAACCATTGAGATGTTTGTGCAATTATATATATTTGGTCTTCACATTACATCAATTAATCAATTATACATTATGATTTTATCAATATTTTTTATAAGATTTTTATTGTATAGAATCATAGACTTGTCAATTGATTAATGTATATATTCTATAGCATCCATATTTTTTTGTATGGATAGAAAAATTATGTACATTGATCAATTGATTGTCTAGTTTGGATAGTTTGGAAATTATAAATAATTCTATAGATGATTACAGTAATGAAGCGGTATGTGTAGGGTTCGAGATAAATTTTGGACAGTATTTTCTTTTAGTTCTACTCACACATCTTTAGCCGTGTGGGAAGAACTATAGAAAAATGCTGCTAGGATTTCTTTCAACCCTTCTTGCATATTATTTTATTACTATAAATGACCAATAATTAATATAATTCTTGAATGGGATAGGACCTATCTTTACCTATTAGTTGGTGACAGGATGTATTTAGTATATAAGTTATCTTATGCTCTATATATTCTTATCGAATTTAAGATATGATCTCACATTATCTTCAAATCATGTAAATTTTGGCTTCTCCTTCTATGTCTGCTTTGGTTTTAATAGAGATGTGTATAATTTAATTATATATTGGATAATTACTTATCAATTTGTGAGAGTCATAATTTTTAATATTTTTACTCCTTGCAATAATATTGACTATATAATTTTTCTTGCTTTTAGAAACTTGCAAGTTCACTTATTTTATCCTATAATAGATAAAAGTTGGATAAATAAACCGAGAAATACCAAAGAATATTTAGATGGAGGTCATGATTTTATTAAATTTGGTATGGATAAAAGTAGTTTGAATAGAAAGATTTTATATCAATGCCAAAGATGTGTTAATAGTTTTTTTCTAGATCAAAAAATTGTTGAAAAATATTTAATATGGAATGATTTTGTAAGAGGTTATACTGAGTGAGTTTTTCATGGAGAATTTATATTGTCATTATCAAGTAATCAGCCCTTGTCTGATCTTGGATCCAATAATATGCAAGAAAATCCTGTAGGAGATGATAATATAAGGTGTTTGATCACATATGTTTTTAGACATGGTGTTTAAAACTTAGGAGGTTCTAGTAGTATACATGAAGTAGTTGGATATTTAAGGGTTTTACATTTATGGAACGAACCTATGTTGAAGAGCATATACAATCATTAACGGGTGAGTCAGCTCAATATCATAATTTAATGAAAGATGCAGATGAACAATTATATCCGAGCTATATGAAATTTTCTAAAAAAAAAAATTTTATACATTTATTTCATATAAAATATATGAATTGATGGTTTGGAAAGAGTTTTACCATGTTTTTCAAATTATTAAAGGAAGTTTTCTAGAAGGTATTGGTTTATCATCCTCTTATCATGAAGCAAGAAAGTTGTAAAGGAATTGGATCTTGGATATGAAAAGATTCATAGTTGTCCGAAAGACTGTATATTAATTATATCATGGTCAAAATGCTGATCAAGAGTATGCAATATATATAGATCTTCATGATGGACAACTTATAAAGAAGATGAGGATAATGTAATGAGTGGAGTAGATACAATACGGAGTACAAAAAAATTGGTGAATGTATTGCATTACTTTTCTCTTGTTCTAGATTAAGAAGGCTTTATGCATCAACAAAAATAGCTTCATTAATGAGATAGCATGATGAAGGATGTACAAAGGATAGAATATTGAGATATCTAGCAAATAGTTTAGCATGAAAAGTATTTAATGTTAGGCATTTTAATTTTGCCTATGATATTCGTAATGTTAGATTGGATTTAGCTTCAGATGACTTCAATCCATTTTAGACTTGAGTTCTAAATATATTACTTTGCCAGTTATTCTAATACCATATAATTTATGGTGTACATCACTTATCTTGTCAATGGTTATTCTAGGAGATAAGGGTCTAGGCAATGATATTGATATTTTCTTATAACCTTTAATAGAGGAATTGAAATAGTTATGGAAGGGTGTTGATGCAAATGATGCTTTCAATGGTAAAACATTTAAACTATGGACAACTTTGTGATGGACTATTTATGATTTTCCAGCATATGCTAATTCATCTAGCAGAGAACAAGGGGATGGGTTGCATGTCCTTGTTTTACAAATTTAACATATTCAATTTGATTAAAATATAAAAAAAAATTGTTATATAGGATATCATCGATGGTTAGAAGCAAATCATCCATTTTACTTTCAAAAACATTTATTTGATGGTACTATAGAATTGAGATGTGCCTCTATTCTACCTTCTAGAATTAATGTTCATAGAAAAATGAATGGCATCAATTATATATATGATAAATTTTCGAAGTATTCTGAGAAAAGAGGAAGGGATGATCAAGAAGGGTTATCAGAGGAAATGAATACTAGTATCATAGATGCACAAGTTTTTGAAGATTCTGATAATTTTTTTGAAAATAAAAATAAGGAAGATATCTAGATAGCTTCTACACATTAGTTTAGCAAATATTTATAGAAGAAAAGAAGTATCTTTTTTGACTTATGTTACAGTAATGAATAAATCCATTCGGCCTTGACACGCATCCTCCTTGATGGCTAACGTGGCCACGTGCTTCGTGGGTACCCCAAGTTTCCCATCAAAAGAGATTGGTAGGTTCGCTCGCTCTATGAGGAGATCGCCAGGTCGGTACCTCGGCCTCACCTCAGCCATGTACTTCACCATCTCGGCCTCACCTCACTCAGGTACTTCTCCACCTCGATCTCACCTCGGCTCCACCTCGGCAACGTATTTCTCCACCTCGGCCTCACTTCGACCATGCGCGAAGTCTAGTTTCGTGGCAGTCCAGTTCACCTCGGCACCTCGGCCCGTGCCAGTCCAGTTCGGCATGCCCACACGGAATCCTTCCGCCCACATGCTCCGATCCCACGCGGCCCCCTTTGCTTGCGTGGGTTCCAGCTCCAACCTTAGCTCGCACCCACGGCACGCCAAGCTCACGCCCGTGGCACGTCCGTGTCTTCTACCCAGGTCGGCCCGCAGGGCTGTACCTTAGCTTCCCCGGCTCCGTCTCCAGTCCAGCTCGGCAAGACAGCGTGCCCTGCTCGCTCCAGTCCGGCACGACCTCGCCACGACAGCTCTCAGTTCGACGAGACCGCATCCAGATCCGCCAGCACCTCCGTCCGGTCCAGCATGCCTGCGTGCCCAGTTCGGCATGCACGCTCGCTCCAGTCTGACGCAAACTGACCACGGCACCTCCCGGTTCGGCTCCCAGCTTAGCATGGTTGCGCCTCGCCTCCGCCTGCGCCAAGTCCGGCCATACCCGCGCACACCGGCGCTCCTCCGCCCGCACACTCAGCCCAGAAGGACACCCACGCCAGTGCGGCTCCAAGTCCCGCTCATAGCTCCGAAGCAGAGCTCTCCAGTCCGGTCCGACATGCCCGGTTCCGTCCGGCGCACCTCCGTCAAGTCTGGCCATGCCCGCAGAGGCGTGGCATGGTTCAGCACCAGTCCACCTTCGCGCATGGTCCAGACTCCAGACGCTCGGCATGCATGGCGCCCGTACCGACATGCCTGTGTGCCCAGTCCGGCACACCCACGTGCCCAGTCCGGCACACCCGCGTGCCCAGTCCGGTAGTGCCCAGCACGCCGCCTTCCGCTCGCATGGAGCCCGTCTCCAGCCCCAGCTCCGGCTCCGTGAACGCCCGGTGCTCTGCTCCAGTAGGTTCCGCGCACGCGAAGGGATGACGCGCCTCGGTCCGTGCACGTAAGGAGACTGCCTGCCCCTACACCTCGGTCGAGTGTGTGAGGAGCCTCGCACCGCACACCTCGAATCGTGTGCACGGAGAGCCTCCACCTGTCTCATCTTGGCTCGCGTGCCATAGTCCATTTAACACCGTTCCAGCCCAGGTACATTTCTCAGAATGCAGGTATGATGGCAACTTGATACGTAAAATTACCGTCCCAGGCTCTAAAGTGCGCCTCCTATGAGGAGGGCTATATTAAAGCCTCCAAGACACAGTTTACACCAATCGGGAAGGAGTGCCCCATCCAAGGCACTGTGCTCCTTCACCAACTTCCTGAACCACCCAGAAGGAAAAGGTTCACCAACCCATCTAAGCCTTCCAGGCTCACAGAAGCCTCACAGGCCTATGCCAAGAAGAACGTGCCTCCCTAGATACCAAGAGTCACTCGTCTACATAAGGCTAGCAAGAAGAGGTAAGGGGGGTAAGAAATGATGGACCCTCTTGAGTCCTAAATGATCTTCTATTTATCTTCCATTTTAATCACCCTTTGGAAGTATAGAGTTTTCCAAGCTCTCTACCTCAGAGGTCCTCCGTCCCTCGATCGTCCCATTGACTTGATCGTCGGAGTATCTTTGCCGGAATCCCCGGCCCAGGTCTCTCCTATTTTGCAGGTCCGCCCGACGAAGGAAGTCAGTTTACGAGGCCGACGGCCAAGCGTCCGGCGGGAGAAACCCGATGCACCGGAGCTACAGCCACGACGATCTTGGCGGCAACAACTTACCTTATTGAAAATATAATTTTATTCAACATAATCTTGATGTCATATACATAGAAAAGAATATTTGTGATAATCTACTTGGAACATTGTTGAACCTTGATGGAAAGATTAAAGATAACATGAAGGCACAACTTGTTTTAAAAGAATTAGGTATCTGACAGGAGCTTCATCCTAAAATATTTGCTAATGATAGAATTTATTTACCTATTGCATGTTATACAACGTCTGTTCAAGAAAATATAATTTTTTAATAATTTTGAAAAATATTAAAGTACCTGATAGATATGCATCAAATATTAAAGTACATGATGGATATGTATCAAATATTTCATAGTGTATACATTTAAAAGACTAGAAACTTTCTAATCTTAAAATTCATGATGGTCAGATATTTATGCAATATATCTTCCCAATAATTTTAAGATCGTCAATGTCTAAATAAGTTCTTACAGTTATAATTCGATTGTCATCATTCTTAGGCATTATATTCAAAAGTTATTGATCATCGGGAGCTTGATCAGTTGGAGTCTAATATTACAATTACACTTTACCAGATGGAGAAGATTTTTTCTCTTAGATTTTTCATCATTATGGTACATCTACTCATTACTTAGCTTCGAAAGTTAAGCTTGGAGGACCAGTATATTATAAATGGATATATTCTATTAAGATATATTATTATCAATTTTTAACTTTTAAATATTTTTATTAGAAGTAGCATCATAGTGATGTTTAAATAAATTTTTAATTCTTAAAGGTATCTTGTGCGACTGAAAGATGATGTATAAAATAGAGCCTATCTTGAGGGCTTGATTACTAAAGGATATATTGCTAAAAAGTGTTTGATATTTTGTTCAAGATATCTTCAAGATATATTGACTGTATTTAATAGACTTCAATGACATAGTGATTTTGTAAACAATGCAGAATTGTATAAGTTTTCAACTGCTGGCAGAATCATGAAAAAAATTAAAAGTATTATACTTGATCAGAAATTCATAGCATAAGCACATCGTTATGTTTTACTTCATAGTGATATAATATCTGACCATCGTAGGTTAATATATTTAAGGTATTACAAGTTTAAATATCATATCTTATATAATATTCTAAATAAATAATATATATTTTATACAATGAATTTTTAATATTTCAGCTACAAGCCAATTCAAGAATTGAGCAGCAATGATTAGTCGAGTTATTTCCTCCATGGCTTTCAAAATAGATTTGACATATATCTAAAGAATATATTGATTTTGGATACATTTAACATCGAATAATTCATTAAAATTTCTTATTATTTTTTAGGTATCAATGATGATGGAGAGAAATTTTTTAGATAAATTAATAGCCTTGGCTCGAGGACCTAACAAAGTTGTGAATAGATATAATGGTTTTATAATCAATGGTTTTAAGTTTTATACTAAATATCATGAAAAATTTAGAAAACACAGAATAGCAATATTATGATGAAAGTGAATGAAAAAATTTATTATGGTTCACTTAAAAATATTTATGAGTTGGATTATTATGGAATGTTTAAAGTATTATTATTTAGATGTGATTGGGTAGACATAAACTCATCAAGGGATTTGAAATAAAATGCAAATGGATTTATACTTATAAATTTTTTAAGGTTAATACATATTGGTGTCTTATCCATTTATTTTTTCATCTCAAGCTCATCAAGTATTTTTTGTACAAGATGCAAAAGATAAAGATTGGGTTACTATTATCAAAATGAAATTTAAAAACTTATATGATATGGGAAAGTAGCTGGAAGATGATGATGATAATGACACCCATATACATTCCATGCCATATAATTTTGTACCGCCTGATGATGTAAATGCTACAGTATCTTTGGTTAGGATGGAATTTGAAGGAGATGCTATTACTTGATTATTATTAATAATAAATATTTATATTGTATGTAATTTATAGTAATTATTCTGTTAAATTAATATATATGTTCACTAATTCTAACTCTAGCTAATATAAATGATATGTGATATTATGTGTCACTCACGATGATTTGCTGGTATGTAGTTCTAGCACTCATAGACAGAAATTGGTACTTCTTCATCATAGCAGCATGAGACCAGTCTTTTTTCAACACAGCAGGCTGAGGCTGATACTTCTTTTTTAGCACAGTAGGCTAAGGCCGGTTCTTCTTCAGCACAGTGGACTGAGATTGGTCCTTTTTCTTCAACACAACAGGCTAAGGCCGATCCTTCTTCTTCAGCACAACAGGCTGGGGCCGGTCCTTCCCCATAGAAGTCTGACGTAGGTCCATCATCCTCGAGGCTGCATGATCCTCCTATCGATGTAGCAGATGATGAGCTGCATATTCATAATAATTTATTTTTTATTTAATTTGATAAAATTTTATTACACATCTTACTATATTTTACTTTTATGTATTTTTTGTAGACAGATCTGGAAGGTTTAGATCCAGATGTGGGCCCACAATAGTACCAAATGTGTGGCAGATGCATGAGGATAAGAGGATAGTAATTGAGTGCAATAAGCTGAGATCGCCAATTAAAAAAGTAGCTAGCTTATTGACTTTATTTTTAGGAACAGTTGCACGGAGGCATCAGCTATGTCCCTTGAGTTATGCAAAATGGAACGACATGCTTCCAACCTACAAAGTTGAGCTTTTATGAGTTGCGCAGATAAAAAATTAAATCTATTTTGTTCGTATTTTGTATTTGATTAATCTATCTATTACATAGTACCATGGAAAGATTTTTTACAACATTCCATAGAAAGATTCTTTATAACGTACCATAGAATGAAAGAATTAATTTTAACCACTTCACATTATTGTACAGGCAATTTTTTTTTAAAAAATCATTTGGAGATTTACCATCACTAATCATCTTAGATATTTACATTGATCATTATTATATATGAGCATTGCATTGTTGACATATTTTGTTATGCTTTATATTCTTCAGTTATAAAACTTTGTATTGGCATGACATTAAATGATGGAGGCCTAGAAAATTTTGTATTATTTTGTTTTGTTTTATATTGGCATGACTATTTTAAACATTTATTTGACTTAACATTTGTTTTGTTTGTAAACTAAGTTCGTACTTCCTCCATCCCCTCATGATTTTGTATTGAGGTCTCTCAATCGAAAATGAAAAGAATATAAAGCATAATTGAAGATGAAATACAAGTTGTCGGGTATGATTAAGGAATAGGTAGTTAGTGGTTGTCCTCCTGGTGTACCCCTCATCAGTGGATAGAGTTGGTTCATTATTGGTTCTCTGAGAGAGGACATGTATCTTGTTTACATTCCTTTAAGCAACTTTATTAAATTATTTGATTTATATTGTAGATTATATATATACTTTACTTTTAGGATATAACAAGTTATTTATTTGATTTCGTAGATATATTTTGATATTGGTAGAGTTGCATGTGCAGCTTTGTCTGTTCCTCATATATCGAGATCCAAGAGTTATATGCCAGTTAGACAGGAGTTCGTATATTTCTTATACTACAAACTTATGCTTTTTATATTAAAATATTTATACTTTTAAATGAAACTAACATTGTGTATCATGGACGTTGTATGTATAATGATATTAATTTTTTTAAAATTTGTTAGTAATATTTACTTAAAATTTTAATTTTTTCTATAGATGGATGAGCATGGAAGGGAACATGATGAGGTAGAGTTTTTCTAGATGACTCATACTCACCATAATGGCACTTTTATCCGAGATGAGTCAAGAGATTTATATATAATTATTTATTATATTTATTTCATGCAATGATTTTAGCTTAATTTTGTTAGTCATTAAAATATAACTATTTTTTCTAAATTAATACAGAAAAGAGTTATATCTCTTATTGCGGAGCATGTCGATGAGTCCGTAGTATCTATGTAAAGTAGTCGCATCAAGATCGAGGTATTTACAGAGCTAATGGGACCGGAGCGTATGATCATGTGAGGGGATATGGAGTTGGAGTCACCCCAACTCAATTATCTACGATGAGTAAATATACTCGTGACGTTGCAAATGGTGTTCAGGATGCACGTGTTCGCAGACTCGAGGAGGAGATTCAGGAGATGTGACGGGATCATGCCGCCAATAGAGTAGCAATGAGATCCAAATGTAGACCATGAGAGAGCACATTGAGCAGCTTACATCTATGGTATAGATATATGTTCCACATTAGATAAATACATATATTATTAAATATATGTTTTTATTTAAAATCAATGATATATAATATATTGTCATATATAGATTTGCAACTCAAGCTTTTTAAACATTTCTTACAGGATCTCGAAGCATCAAGTACTCATGGACAGGGTGACGACCTTTCTCCTATAAATGATTGACTTCAGCATTTTTTATTTTATTCACATGTTTCATGTATCTTTTTATGTTGTTAAACTTTTGGTTGTAATGAACTTTTTATATGGATTTGTTACATGTATTAAGGTTGTAATAAACTTTTTTATATTGGATTGTAATGAATTTTATATTTAGATTTGATATTTAGTTATAATGAATTTTATTTTATTTTTACTATTTATGTTTGTTATGATTTTATTGTACATATTTAATAAAAGTTTCTATAGATTTTATCTATTTATAATTATGTATTTATGTTTTTTAAAAAAAAAATTATCTACCGATGCTTTAAAGCATCAAGATTTTTTTGATGTATTAAAGCGTTGGCATATACCATGCAATTAACAATACTTTAAAGCGTTGAGATTTAAAACATTTTCAATGCTTTTAAAAAGCATCAGAAGATACCTGCAATGGACCATGTCACTAACGATGCTTTAAAAGTGTTGGGATATTTGATCTAGTAACACTAAAAAGTGTCAGTAAATAAAAAGTGCTGACACTTTTAAAAAGCATTGAGAAATGAATGGGGTGGGCCTGGTCACTTCCGACATAGCGAAGCGTCCGCAAATTTAACTGTCCCGATGCTATAAAACATTAAAATTTGCGTGAGAATGCTTTTTAAAAGCATCGACAAAAATTCTTTCCACATCGGTATAGTCGATGCTTTTTCGATGCTTTGTAAAGTACCGGGAGGTTTTATACCGACGCTATATAGCTTCGGGAGAATATTTTTTTAGCGTCGGGTTTTCTTTCTTTTCTTATAGTGTATTAACTACAAAAAATGCATAATAAAAAATATTGTTCTCAAAATAAACTAGGATAAAAAAATAATTTTATATCTATCTTGTTGTTAAAGATATTGCCCATGTAAGTCTTAAATCATAACTTAGATATTCAAGACCAGTTTAAATCCTAATGGTATATTAAGTTCTAGCCAGGTTGGGTCCAAGTCCACTAAACCTAAACTCGATCCAAAAAATGAAATAAATCCAATTTTAGAACCTGACCTAACCTCATGTCTTTTAAAATGGATCAGATCGCGTTTAATTGGATAGAGTTGAGTTGGGTCACAGGTCAACCCAATCCATTGGAACTTTTGTATACATCTTAAGCTCTCGTGCTATACATTTCTTCTCCCTACTTGACTCTTTTCAACACTTCTTCCTTTCATTACTTTAATAAAATCAAGTGACCTTTTTTTTCATTAAGAAAAATATCATATTGAACATATGATAAAAAATAAACACACCTCTCTCAAGCATGCATAGTTCAATTGCCTGAATGTTGATGAGAAAGAAAGTTAGAAGTGCATCAAACATTGCACCGTAGCTTAAGAACTCTCAAGCCTCAAGAGCAAGATATGTCGAAGTTGATGGTTGAGAGCTTATGAATAAATAAAATTTGCTTGGAACAAAGGGAATAGAGCATGTGCCATGCATGGGTGGATAAAGACTAGTGAAGATTATGTATTTATTTATACAAAGGTTGTCCTCTAGCCTACCTTGATATGTGAGACCACCTCAGGCTAGATGCTATGTGTTTAAAGTACATGTATATATCTTAGAATTGCATAGCCAAGACCATAAGTTAGGCTTGCATTGTCACCATCGACTAACTTTATCAAAACATTAGATCCTTTGATCGATCTTTTATTCATGTTGAAAATGTTGTATCTACCCTCTTTAACCAGCACTTATACATAGGTAAGAGAGGGAGAGATATTTAAATCTTACAACATATGCTTGTACAACCCTTTCTCTTGTCCTTTCTCCAACATGTGTTTTTGTTTTTGGTAAACCTTTCTCTAGCATGTTAACCATTGAAGGGACATGTTTGGATCATCATGACAATAACTAAATTGGATCATTTGAAGTATTGATCTATACTACTTATAAAAATGATTTCAAAATCATAAAATATTCTCCCTTGATTCCATCTACCATTTTTCATACCAAAAATACCCTCTTTTCCATGGTATATACCTTGTTCCCACTTATTAAACCCTAATTTGGGAGGTTTGAAAAGATAAAATATGGAAAGATTTCAGATTCCTCTTAAAATCCAACCTAACAAAAAGATGGATATCTCCTAATCAAGTTCCTCTCAAGCATAACTACTTTTTGAAAGCAACTTGGAAAAAATGATCTGAAAAGAATATGGAAAGGTTTTCAATTGCTTCTAAAAACATATTCTGATGTAGTACAAAATATTTTTTTTAAAATCAAATCCTATCTATGTGTACCAAAAAAAAAAAAAAAAATCCAATCTATTGATACATTGCACATGCTTGGTTGATAGTAGCTTTAAATTTTGAGTTAGTAACAAAATATTAAGTTTCAAAACAATGACATGACATGTTATTTTGGCTTTAGTTATTTGTCTTGTAAAATTTCTTTCCTCTAAGCATACTTAATTAGCTGACTATCTGATGGAAGTTAGTTAACTGCTAGCTGGACAACATTATGATTTTAAACTAGATTGATGCTATAAAATCTTAAAAGACTGCAATATGCTTTATTCCCTTATTTGGTTACAATCTAGATTAGGATTTTCTTTTACTACATTCATCTCAATGATATCTGATTAAAATACGATTATCTTCTAGTTACTCAATTTAACAGTGTCTGTCTTATCATATATATACTTCTCAATTAAGTCGTTGCTTTCTTTAGCAAGGTAAATACCTCCATCTTTATAACTTCTTTCATCCTATGGATATGTTGTGGCTTCTTGTAGCTATTTCATATCTCTTTTAAAATAATTCATATTAAGAAATATTAATTAGAATAGTCATCCTACTTCCACATTACTTTTATTTCCAATTAAGCATAGTACATTACTTTTAGTTCCAGAGATTGTTATGATTGAACTAAACAAAAGCAAAAAATAATATCCCAATTGTAATATTAATTTTTGTCTTTAATTTTTACTTGTGCTAAGACTTTCTTTTATTCCTTTTTATATTGCTATTGTTAGTTCACAAAGTAAGGTCCTTCTAGATCAATGTAATGTATACATGATCAACTATAGCTTTATTTATTCGAAGTTTTTTCCTTCTTTTTTATGCATTTAACAAACTAATAATTGCTCATGAAGCGCATGCATATGATTGAGCACCGATCATGCCATAACACCCTTAAATTTGATATGTAACATTTCCATCGCATAGAAAAAATCCAGACATAATATTGCTCCCCGAAATCTTGTAACATGTGATATTAACAGTTTCATTAAATGCAAGCAAGAAGTAGCTCAAGGGTAAGGGCCATAGACGTGGTATAACCCTCATAAACCCTAGTTTTGCCCTGATGGAACTTAAGACCACCAACCTGATCATACCTGCAGCCATGGAAAATGTGAGGAAGAAGAGAAAAGATGGCCAAAACTCATTCTTAGGTCCAACCGAGGCTAAATCTATGTCATGGTCTTATGGCTTTTCCATGAGGAATTGGCCAGCATTTCAAGCTTGACCAGTCCTGATGGCACCGCACACAGTTTTATTTGATCCTTTAGACCATACAGCTCATAGTTTATTTTAGAGTGCTGATCATAGCCCGCAATATAGACATCAAGGAGAATGCAAGTAGATAAATTTAGAAGAAAACTATCATGGGGACCGCGTGAGAACGACCATTCCGTGTGTGAAAGAGGAGGACCACCGGCCATGCAAACCCTAGCAGGCCTATGCATGTAGCTAGCTTTTATGCATGGGACCACACCTTGCTGTCTAAAAATCTGTCCACTTTCCATGCCACACCAGACATCCTTTATTTTCTTGGATCTCACGCAGCCGTGACAATTACCACAGTCTCCTCTCTGTCCTATCAAAACAAACATACCACCAGAAACAAAGCAAAGCCCCATTACTTCCTTCTTTCAGCCTCTGATATCCCACCATTTGCACCATCTCTTCTCATGTTCCAAAACCTTATGGATGATGATGCTTATATATAACAATGTTATACTAACTATAATAACTGTCATGAGAGAGAGAGAGAGAGAGAGGGGTGTTTGCAGAAAGAAAGGAGAGCTTCCCTTCGTTCTTTATTAGCTCTTATTTCTTCTTATAAAAACTGATAAGCTTAAAGAAAAGTTTTCTCGGACAAGGATATAATATGTGGATGATAATGGCTGTACGAAAAATAATGCACCACAAATAAACCTAGTTTACATGGTAATGTATATGCACCTGTAATTATAAAGAGTTTCTGCAGTTCCTATGTATGAATACATCAAAGAAAGCTAAAAGGCGACATTTTCCATGATGCAGCAATGGAGATTCATGTCACCTTGCCCGTGGTGACGGAACTTGGGACTTGGAATTAACTCGCAGTAGAATTACTTCAAAGAAAGAACACTCCAACAATAGCAAAATTAATTATGCATATGGAGGAGAATAAGAATGTCATCATCGATCGGCACCGCTTTTCAATGAAGAGTGTCCACTTGAACCTAATACTTCTGAGTAAAAGAAATGATTCTACTGTACTAGAGAACATAATTTCTATATAAGCAAATCCATATTCACTCCGTTATATCATGAGAAACAATGAAATTAAAAGTATACAGAACACATTAAAACACTTAAAAACTCTGGCCATTGAAAGGACTCAATACTCACTGCATGTGTCTTTACAATCAAACGCTTCACACAGAAAAAAACACGGTATGATCCATTACAAGCTTTCTGCTTGCTCTCTTCTAAACGTACGTAAGCTAGCTCTCATTCTGGCTTTCAGACTGGTCATGCTTAAAGGCTAAGTTTGACTGGAGCTGGGCTACCTAAATGAAGTCCTTGTGGAATTCAATGGAGTATTCTGTGAAGCTGAGGTGACCACTTGAAGATGACTGAACTGTTTTGGATCGAAGTCAAACCCTGATGGCATCACTCCGGGCGGACAAAATACAAGTTGAGAAGGAGGTGTCAAAGACGACGATGATGGATTCGATGTTGGGGGACCTTCCATCGGAGTTGAATGAATTCCTAAATTGGATGCATAAGCATTTGTAGGCTCCCACTGATAGTAGGAACTGTATGGCATGGCAATATTACTTAGCAAGCCCAGTGAAGAATGGTGAGGTCTAGAGAGAGAATCATGACCTGAAACTTGTGGACAATGGATGCCAATATTATCTTCAGTTTCCCTACCTTTAATGTTCTTGCCTTTCTCGATGCCAGATTCCATCGGTGCTACCCTTTGTTTGGTTTTTGGTGGAACATCTGAATGCCAATAATTAGATTTAGACATTGTTGCAAGGTTTTCAATGACAACTTCATTACCGAAAGCCTCTTGAATTGGCCTACTAGAGAATAAATTTAAAGGCCGAGCTCCATTTTCAGTCGTGCACTTGAGATTTTCTACACAGGAAGAGGAGGGCTGCTGCGGAGTTGCTTCATAAGAGATCTGCCATGATTGAGGGAATTGAATGAAATTACCTGGTGGAATTTGGAGTGGAGGAAGCTTGTCGATTTCATGCTGAGCAGCATTGAGCAGCCAATCGATGACTTTGCTAGGTTGGTTAAGCCCCAACCTATCTTGAAGGTCATACAATTGAATTGCTGTTGGAACTGAAAGCCTTACTCTTCTATCCCTTAATCCTCTAACAGTGCTTACTTTGCTATGGCGATCTTTTCCCCCAAACGCCCGGGAAACTCGTACTATTCTTGGGTCCTTTAGTCCTGACCATAGCCTTGTCCTGGTTCGAGCTTTGTCATCATTAGGACTATCTTGTTTAGATGGAAGCTCGTTTTCTTGCGAATCGCTTCTCATCATAAGACATTCATCATCACTCCTAAGCAATTAAATAGATTACATATGAGATAGCAGATCTAGAGAAGGTCTCTCTAATCTTCGTAGATTAAGAGGCAAAGATAAATTCATGTCATGCTATGTTCTCTATTGAATCAAATCATTCTAGTACTTGTAAGTTTCATAATTTATAAACAAAAGCTGGTTAAAATATTTATTGAAAAAATTATCGTTCTTTTTACAAAAGAAGTATAGTGTTTAGACAGACCCAGCTGGAAAGAAAAGTTAGCATTGGAGAAACTAAAAGAATATGCAACATGAACTAAATATATATGTGAAGCAAGAAAGAAAAGCTTGCAACAGGAACGAGAATTAATATTGCTTCTTTGGCATATTACATCGTACAATTTTCAGTTAAAGTGATTTCATCACTTCCGAGGGAACAATTAAATATCACTAGAGATTAGAATAAGATGTAAGAAAATTTCAGAGAAATTGTTTTTTCTTAATAAATGAATGCTTTTTTGATACAAACTTTAGATCAGAAGATTGATACAGAAACTTTAATTTTTCCTTTTCAAAACAGCAAGTATCCTACATGAGAAAGAATTCATGACATGCAGTTTCAGAGGAAATTAAGAAAAAAGAAAAAGAAATAAAGACTGGAGAATTGTATTCCTATGGGACTCAGCTCCAAGTATTAATTGTTGATATATTGGAGCGATTTGAATCTCATCTGGGAACACATGAAATTAAAAGAAAACTCCAGTAAAGCACTTACAATTAATTAATTCTTCATTCATAAAATATTATATTAAAGGAATCTGAAATCTAGACTAGCATAAATCTATCTATTTCTTTGCTATCACATGGATTTTATAAATACTGGTCTTACTTGTGAACGCAGAGATTGATCGGTCTTTTAGAAATCAAGATCTGTTACTTTGCCCTTTCGAATGAAATACGAGATCAAGATAGTTTTCTACTAGAGATCTCTCCAGATTGCACAAGACAGCAAGTACCTCTAAATTCAGTTGCAGAGATCTGCTTCTCCTTCTTCTTGATAGTATCTCTTCAGAGCTTCAGACCTACTACCGGCCTTAAAACGCTTGAAATGGTTTATGAACTTCAAGAAAGGAAAGAAGCATGATCTGCAAAAACCCTAAAAAAGAAAAAAAGGTATCGCGCATTAACAAATATGTGGAGCATATTTATTCGTATCAGATGGACTGAATAGCCACCATTTTTCACCCATTCGTTATAGGACACTTTGTGGTACTCATGCCTTTTTGACAAGGGTAAGTTGGTCTTGTCTTAGATAAACCTATGTACATACTTGCTATAGTAATCAACATATTACCAAATGAATTGGCAATTAAAGAATATTCGTACCTTAAGAAAAGAAGATTGTAGAAGGGCATATGTCATGGTTGATGGTTGACAAGCACTAGTAGAAAATCCAATGAAGATATGCTCAATTTCCAACCTCAAGACCATCATGATCAATGTTCATTGCTGATGCCTTTCCGCTCCTCAAAAGCCTGGTATTAATATCTGTTTGAATACCATGTATTTATTTAAGTATGAGTAATCATATATCCAGCACTAACAATGAGAACATAGAAATTCTTTTGTGTTTTGGTTGCCTAGTGATGGTAAATATGGGTATTTGCTCACCAGCAATCTATGTGCAACAAAGAGCTTTGATAAACTGTTACCCTCCACCCCCCCCCACCACACACAAAAAAGAGCTTTGATAAACAAGGATTTGTCTGTCTGAAATTTATGGATGGGATTAATTTCTTTTCAAAATTTTAGCACACAATTTGCAATATCAAGTAAACTATTTGCTGCTAATTTTGAGTATTTAAAATAAAACCGACAAAGAACTCAGATACTCACCACATTAATGTGGTTTTCAGAATAAGAAGTTAAACACTAGCAGCCTTATTGGATCCATACACTTAAAACTCTAGGAAGCTATGATGTAGCCCAGGGACCAATATAGCCTTCTTTTAAGGCATTCACCAGCTGTTGGAGGACCACAAACCTCTCTATCCTTCTTTGAGTGCACATTTTTACATGGATAAAGTAGACTCCGTGGATAGAAGATCTCCGACAAATCAATGTATGATGTATCATGTGCATAGATTTTATCCAGGATGTTAGATGTGGATGTGCAGTGCACCATGATAATGGATTGAATCCAACATCTCGCCCATGTGTAAAGCATCTTCATCATTGAGATGCTCGATGAGATTTTCTTTTCTTCCCTTTCGTCTGCATTCTTGGTGGAAATAAATGGATTATTCAAAGTGAACCTACACATTTCACCATGGTACATGTAATTACTCTTAGAGGCGAAGAGCACAGCTAAGCCCAAACTCCTAGCATTTTCCAAATGATGGATCCTCTCAAAATGCAAACAAGAATAATTCTCTGACAACCTGCTAAACGACATACCTCAAGCTGCCAAAAGCTTTAATTCAAGAGCGTGTCCCCATGTAAGCTGCAAGCAAGGAGGGACTTTGCAAGCCTCTTTCACCTCTGACCTACATGGGAAACCAAGAGCTTTCACGAGGTAACAACCAGAGATTCTTGTTTCTTGTTTCTTGTTCTTCTGTGAGCCGTTTCTTAGTAATTGTCTCCCAAAATAAAGCAAAGATGTGAACCCATATTTGTATTTACTAAGCATCTTCTTCCTCTTTTTCTTTTTATGGAGATGCTAAGATCTCCAACTCTTTCCTATGAATATGGAAATAAAAGATGGTATGTTGCAGTCTCTTTGAGGAAATGGTGATTCGTAAAACGAAAGGCTACCAACTGGAATATTGCAGTTCTTTTACTTGAGACTTGCAAAGAGGCGAAGAATAATATTAAAACCCCCCTTGCTTGGGTCCTACTGCACCACTGTAACATTAACACCCAAAACAAATAACCTCTGACAGCAGAAGGACAAAGCTTAATTTCTATCTTCTTGGATTTGCTGCAAGAAAACCCACCACATGCACCTTAAACCGTATGCACGCTACACCTTCTTAGGCTAAGAGAGACACCAAACCCCGAGCTTCAGGAAGATAAGAAGACCAAAAGATGGTCTTAGCAAGATCCTCCTAGCAACTTACACATCAAAAACAAAGCATCAAACCCCCTCCTTTTCTGTTCCAAGTGGAAAAGCATTCAGCCATGGAAATGTTTCTACACTACAACCAACCTTTTTGGTCTAAAACTCGATCAAAAACAAAAAAAAAAAAAAACCCATATATTTCTTGTTTTGTTCCCCGAAAATCGTTTGGCCTTAAATGAAACAAAAACCCAATCTATCCTATACCTTTCGGTAGTCATCTTGGATTATCATGTAAACTCCAAAAACATGGGAGAGGCTCATGTTTTGGTCCAACCAAATGGTCCGTACGTATCTCCATGGAATCATTAGGAATATGACACTTTTGTTTTGTGTCACACGTGACTAACATATATCTTTCATATGCTTTTAATTTGGTTTCTTGTTTAGAAATCTTTAGGGCTACACTCTTGGTATTCTTCTTTGCAGATGCACAGAAAGAAAGAGAGAGAGAAAGAGAGAAGGGAATGCCTTGGCGAGCAGGCTTACCTCAAAGTCCAAGTCCAAAAAAAGAAGATGGGTCCCACATGCAGACCATGGTGGAGCGCTAAAAGCACCGCTACTGCTAGTAGTGTCCACAGTGTCTGAGAGTTAAATTTCCTGAAATACCCTACAAGGATGGGTGCCGTCCTCACAAGATTCTCTGGTGATGTAGCTGCACTGGCCTATTGCTCCAAAGCAACCCATTCTGCAGTGCCATGAAAGAAAAAAGCAACTGTTCTGCAAGTAGGGGATTAAAGTACCATTCAGCATTAAGATATAGTTCATTGCAGTAGGCTTTTGTTGGTTAAATTCCTTATTAAACTAATGTTTTAGGCAAACATTGTTGGATTGTTATGGGTCTAATATATACAGAGTTCTTTGACATGGATGAAATAATCATAATTAATTGCAGCAACAGGCATCCGTTTTCAAAGCATGCAAATAGAAACATCTATTTCCTGTAATTATCTGCCAAATCTAGCATTGCTTTCTAATTTGACTAGATATTTTATTAATTGGATTTTTTACTTAAATTAAGTATTGTCAATTGCTCTGGTAGAAGTGGCTTGACTCCTAATTAAAATGCATTTGGTTTGCTTGCATGGCTACGTGTTGATCTAGAAACCCCTGCATCCGATTGAACCTTGTGTCATCTTACATGGAAAGAGAGAAATGTCTAGGTTCTCGAAGCATGAGTTTTGAAGCCAGCAGAAGAATTGAGACCCTTTTTTTTGTATTTAAAAGACCGTGTTATGAACATTTCCAATTTTGAAGATGCATTGAATCTTGCCATTTGGTCCATTCTCCGTAGCACAAACATCATTAATTCAATTAATAGGGGCACTAATGATCTCACCTAATCCGGGCTCACCAACATGGGCAACCGACAAATGAACAAAGACATCCAGAAATAACCAGCATCCATAGAAGGACATGCTCCTCCAGTTGGATCTGCTCCTCTTTTTTTTTTTTTTTTTTACCTTTGTTTTTTTGGTGTAAAAGAGTTGGATCTGCATTTCAATTTGGTGTATTGATCACATTTGCTATTTTCTAAGTCATCCAACATTCAAAACAACACCAAAAATGACATAAATATTGCCAAATACAAAGGCCATCCTCCATTTAATTTCAGAGAAAAAGGTGAACAGGTAATGGTAAAATAAGCTCTAGCAATAACCATACATGACCATAAATTTTCATCTTTCTGTATACAACCAATTCCATAGACTAATTCAAAGTAGAACAAGTTTTCCCATCTCAAATGTATAGTTGTGCCTCGTTTGGCTTCAGCAAAACTTGCCAGTGATCTAGAAACTGCTGCTTAGACTTTAGTTTGAGGTGCCCAAAGTCTTATCCCCCACATCAAATAATTACTGTTCAATATTACCATTATAGAAGTCTGCAACTTATTCCCAAGCAAATAAATTCATTACTGCTTTGGAAATTCATTCCAAACCACAAATTGCACACAATAATTGTTAATGCTAATTTTGATACCACCAAAACATGATACCCCTTCAAACAGGTCTGGAAGGCAAGGAGGTCTGGTGAAACCCTGCAAACTTTGCCTTGAGTGTCTTTTTTTCCCCCTCCCGTTAAGCTTTTATTTTATAACTACTGCTTATAAACAACCATTCTGCTAACTTAAATTTGATGTTACAAAGTTGCCTGATTGCACTTCCAAGAAAACACCTGCATGAAATGCTCCCAGTGCATCATAATGCTACGAGTTCCTTGGTATTAAATAAGTATGATAGGCAGTAACTTACAGAAGTGGTATCATGAACAATCTCTACAACCACCTTTTAGAAATGCGGAATATTAAAAAAATAAATATGGTTTAGGACTTAATTTTAGGTGAGATGAGTCCTGTTTCCTTCTAGGGGAATAAATTGAGAGACAGCAGGAATGTTGTAAAATGATGAAATTTTAATGAAGTTTTAGGGCATGTTATAGAAAATTGAATCTTTACAACAATTGGAGATGTTTACAAGTGCAATTCAAATGGAATGGGCTGCACTCTTTATTTTCCTACCATCCACCACCTGGTTTGAAAAGAAAATAAAATGAAAGGGTCTAAGACACATTACTAAACGCAGCCAGAAAATATCGGGAAGAGAAAGCACTTCTTCTGATAAACCCATGAGCACAAAACAACTGTCTGCTTGCGTACAATCAGACAGATGTGACCTGTTCAAAAATACAGAAAGGACAATTAAGTATTCTTTTTCTTCTCTAAATATTAAAAAGATGAATGGAGGTTTGCCAGTAATTTGACCAATGAACCATGAAGAACCATATCGAACGGTTGTAAAGCGAGTGATCGCAAAAAAATTTTCCAGGAAGTACATCTGATCCTCCCCAAACCCTATAATGATGCAAGAATTGTGAACTGGGCCACACTTTTTTACAATATTATGTTTATTGCATCTTATAAACAACAAATATATGTAAATAATTAAAAAAAAGGTGGTGGTCAATGTTTCATGGTCTAGTGTTAATCGATTATCCTCCTAAACAATTTCTTGTGGAACCTGATTGGCTGATCAAATGATTTCAGTTGGACAATTGACTTATTGACAACTATTAGGACACGATAGTCCATCCAAAACATCACTTACATCATCATCTAAAGAAATCCGTGAAGCATTTAATGCTACATACAAGAAGTTAACAAGTAATTCTCTGACATTAAAGTCAACCAGACAAGGAACTATTCTAGATGAGAAAGTGAGATGCTTCGTCGGTAAACTTTCAAATGAAAAATTGCTTGTAAAAGTGGAAAGAAACTTGTCTAAAACATCCAACAAGTTCCAAAATAACTATAAAGCAGATAGCATAAATGTGCTCAAGCACACCAAAAAGAATTTTACACATCCCAAAAGGTCAATGTTATGAGCCAATAGAAACATATCTTTCTAGGGCCACACACTTAGCAGGCGTAGTAAAAGGGCATCAAAAATTATTTTTGGTACTTCCATAAACACTGTTCTTTAGGTGTTCCCCAACTTGGATTCTTGAAGCAAAATCCATGCATGTTCCTTCCTGAGTATCTATCATTTCATTGCCAAAGAACGTACATCCACAACACATTTAGTTCACCAACTTATTTGCCTATGATGCACTTCCCACATTTGCTTTTCCAAAGAAAGATGTAGCGGAT
The DNA here is from genome assembly GCA_021397845.1 of Areca catechu. Classification (NCBI taxonomy): domain Eukaryota; kingdom Viridiplantae; phylum Streptophyta; class Magnoliopsida; order Arecales; family Arecaceae; genus Areca; species Areca catechu. Next base: position 204,214,182 of record CM038051.1, on the reverse strand, counting down.
CCTTCCTTTTCTTCTGTGGTGCAAGCAGGGATTTTGTGAACGTCCTTTTCATATGTAAACTTGCAAAAACCAAAATCACCCTCCTTTTCTTCTGTGGTGCAAGCAGGGATTTTGTGAACCTCAAGCAAAAATCAAAATCAGCATATCTCAAATTCAAAGAATTAAACTAACTCTTCACAATGGACTAATACAGAAGGGCAAGCATCAAGATCGACATAACACTTCATCCAGAACTAACACCCATCTTCTTATATCTAGTTCACTTACTCTAACCTGTTCAAGAAGGCCTGTTCAAGAAGGTTATTTTGTTAAGCACTTTCAAATTTCAATGAATATGCTTATATAATAATAATAATAATAATAATAATATATATATATATATATATATATATATATATATATATATATATATACACACATACATACATACATATATACATACACACACATATTTATACAAACATACATACATATACATATAAATATACATATATATATATATATATATATATAGAGAGAGAGAGAGAGAGAGAGAAGCTGGACTTAGTTCCTTTCGAAAGAATTTGGAGCCAAATCTGGTCAAGTCTCCCACCGTCCGATTTGCACAGATCTACATACAGTAAAATTAAATGTTAATGGTATATTAATGATAAAGAATAAACACACAAAAAAATATATATATACTCCATAATAAATACCAACTTTTTCATTCGCATTAATGATATATTAATGGTTGCTGGAACTTTTCAACAACCAAACTTTCTAGCAACCATTGATATACCATTAATGCAAGTGAAGAAAATTGTGTTTATTCTATAAAATTTATATTTATTCTACAGTATTTTTGTTTTTTTTTGTTTGTATTTATTCTATACTATTAATATATCATTTTTTACTGCATGTAGATTCATGCAAATCAGATGATGGGGGACTTGACCAAATTTGGCTCCAAATTCTTTCGAAAGGAACCAAGTCCAGCTCTCTCTCTCTCTCTCTCTCTCTCTATATATATATATATATATATATAATTTGTTGTGTGGTTGAAAGGATGTAAAAGGAAAAATAGATAGATTGCCTATGTTTGTCGAAAGTTGTCTAGCATCAGCAAAATTACATGGCGGTACCTGAAAATGTTATGCATTAGAGCTGCATGGAGTATTACACATAATATTCAGTGCATGAATTGATTGTTTCTAAAAACAATTCACTGCAAAAAAGAAGAAAGATCATTTCAAGCATTTTCTTGATGAATGCAATCCACGAAATTCATTAAATACCTTAACTTGAATAAGCCACATGTACTACTTTCAACTAAACCACGTCCATCTATCATATATTCCTTTTATATTAGCAACATGCTTCATAAGTGGCAAAGACTTGTAAAAGGTGATAAAGAACCGAAGTGAAAACATTTCATTTGAAGGAATGCCAACTAGTTTTGCATGGAGATGACACAAGAATCAGGTTTGAATATGTGCCCAAGTGTCAAACTCACCAAGAGAGGAAAAAGTTACATAGTACATGAAAAATTAAATAAGATATTATATTTAAATATTGTCGACAAGAAAACATCAAAAGACTTTTTTTTATGGTCTTATGATAAACATATTTCTCATTCAAACTTCCTAATAAGCTTAATACCTACATCCTTGACCAAGCTTTGAAAAGAACAAATTCTCATTTTCAACATTATTAGAATGGGTCATACTGATTGTTGGAAGAGTCCAACACTACCAATTTTAAAAATTTGGAACCAAACAAATTTGACGAGCAATCAAGTGTATAATGGATGTTGGACTTGGATATGTATTTGACATAGATTTTAGGAGCCCGACATGAATGTTCATGTAACACATATGACATCCATAAGATACTAAATATTCTTGAAATATTCAAGTGTTACCAATGGTAATGCAATCACGATCATCCATTAAGTACTCTTAAATCTATCATGTCATTGCATATGTTGAATGTTTCGCCAAAATTTTAGTTTAAAAAATGACAGGGAAGAAAGATGATCTCAAACATTAGAGTATTAAGGACACATTTTCATTCTCACATAACTTTACCTGGAATATTTGAAAAAATGAATAATTTAAAACACCTACTCTTCTTTAACCCCCCCAAAAAACAAATGATTCCATGAAACGGCATTTGATGTACTGTGCAATTCTACTACACATGCAATGCCCTAACCAAAAAAAAAAAAAAACCTATATATTACAAATAACTTAGATTTTTCTATTAAAAATTTAAAAGGAGATACAGTGAGTGTTGTGCCAACCCAAAGGCAATGATGGCATTGGCCAAACATTTTAAAACTTTGATTCCTGCTTTATTAGGGGACCGAATACTGTTTCAATTGGATAAAGCTTGAAAATTGAACTTTATACAGATTCTTCCAAGCTGTTTAAAACCAACCAGGGCATTATTTGATGGATCAGATCATTGCCATCCATCTAATACTGCTTCAACTTGAATCAATGATGCTCACTAGATGTGTTGAATAACAGCCTCGAGAAATCAGTCACATGGACAAGATGTAACATATGACAAGCATATTTCAAATACTTCTGCTTTTATCACAGGCATCTTCCATATACTTCTTCAATTCAATATGTGCACCCAAAAACTAATGATAAAAAGAATTACTTCCAAACATTTCATTTGTTGACGAGATCGCAACATACTCCTTCCACTTGAACTTGCATTATGGGTTACATGTATGGGATCATCACCATCAATCATGTACATATTCCACAAAAAACACTCACATGCATTGCCTATTATACAATCAAAACTGATTTCTTACCACCATCTCTGACCCACACTAACCACTAGCTCATGATTTACTGTTATGCTTCTAGCCTCCTACTGTGTCTAGCATAGCCAATGCCAAGGATTCAGGTTCTGGGGGGACGTCCCGCAGAAAATCAGAACGGAGTACCATCCCATATGATGGGACATGACATCTTGCCAGCATTCCAACATCCCAACCGGGATGCCTTGGGACACCCCCTGTCTCGAGTATCGGGATGGGATGGGAGGCGGCACATCCCATTCTATGAAAAATTCGAGGCAGCCTATCCCACGAGATTTAAAACCTTAGACAATGCCACCATAGATCAAACCCTACCCACCAAATTCCTTGACAAGATGGGAAAATAAGCAAAGGGAAAATTGTAGCCAAGTCGAATAATTAAGGTAACCAATCTTAAGTTGGTTCACATTTGAGGCATGGTTTAGCCAACCAGTTGGGTTCCTGGCTTGGGTTAGTTTAGTATTGAAAATTTTATGTCAAGTTCACACCCTCACAGGCATGACCTGAAACCAACCTGTTTAGAGGCTTATGTGTGTCTCTTCAACCTAGTGCAGTTGGAGAAGTACTGAGTATCTGATAGGCCCTTTACGATCACATGATTTAGCATCATTCTTTTATTTATCAAATTAACTTGGTGCATAATTTCGATGGATGTTTGTGACCCCATCATGCATGATGTGTGCGGCGCTTTCAAGGGAAACCACCTAATGCAGTAAGATTGTGATTTTTCAATAAGAGGGTTAAGTGGCTTAGGCTCCTCATGCATAGCCTCCTCTTTCTTCAGAACAAGGACAACAAGTGATGTCCTTTGATGCTTTGTAGTCTTTTGTATAGGAAACCATTTAGACTGATCATGATATATTTTCTAAGTACAATAATGTTGAAGACATAAAGCAAAGGAAGCTGATGTAAACATTGGAGCTTGGACCCTTTCCCAATCCATTTTAACCATCACTTCCATATCCTTAGAAAGCATGTTCTCAATCTCTTATCTCTCCTCCCTATCAGATGCTATAAAATCCAAATCCCTAGGTTCTGGCCTCCAAAATCTCTCTAGGAAAAAGAATTTTAGTAAGATTGTGCATTTTCCTCATGCTCCCTCATGCTTAACTAGTTTTTTGAAACCAAACATCCTTTTTTGTGATAAAAATTCAACTTGATGCAAGTAAAGTAATCTCTTCCAAGAAACTTATATAGCCTATTCAGGAAAAAAAAGGTTGGATTAATAAGACAATGAGATTAACACAAGCAATCATAAAACCCTGGATGTCTAGATATTCCTATTGCCTTCTCCAACAAAGTTATACAATATAAATAAAATACTTGAGATGTTCCAAGGGTCTAGACCTTCTCTAAAACTATCCAGTGCAACTGATAACCATTTAGAGGCTCCACAACCAGATCAAGAGCACAGAATGTCATCTAAGGAGCAGCTCTTCAGTGATATATTTCTTTAGTTATACATTTCCTCTATGATCCAAGAAAAACCTGAAGTTCCAATCGACTCAACTTTTAAACCTAAAAGCAGCCTGATGGAAGATCATCTCTGCAAGGGATGTGTAAACCTGCAAAACCAAAAAGAACCAGTCTAACATATCACCATCAAAATTGCATAACAGCCAACCTAATTGCTTAGAATCTGAACATGCAACAGTACCATTTCCTTTCAGACAAAATAAAATAAGGCAAATTTTTGTCTTTTGCTCAAAAATAGTCTGTTACCTTCAAGAGCCAGATCATGCCAGAATTTCCCAGCCGTAACATCATTACATTCATGATTCCATAATTTAAGCAAGAGGTATACAAACCCGTGTCCACGATCAGTACATAACACAGGAAACTAAGATCAAACTCTATTTCTGACCAAATTCTACAAAAGAAAATTTCTTACTTAGCAGATCATTTCAACAGGGCACACATTCTACAAACCCCAATAACCCATTCATGAAACAATGTAATTTTTCTTTTCCTAATTAAAAAAAAAAATCGTCAGAGAACCTACTAATAAAACCTCTGAAACAGACAATTGATCTACGAAAGCAGATGAAGCATCCAATTCATAAGCAATCGACCCAAACAACATAACATCCATCAAAATTTTCCATTCATCCTAACGAAAGCAAAGGAAAAGGCATATTTTCGCGGATTCTACAAATTCCGAAACCTTAATCCAAGTTAAAGCAATCGATAGAAGGTCTTGCTCAACTATTCCCGACACCCAAAACAGCAAATCAAAGAACATCATCGAGTTTTTCTTCCTCCAGAGAATGTAACAGAAAAAATAAAAATGAAATGTTTATCAAACCTACCATCAGAACCCTCTGGTTGAAATCTCCACCAAGTCTCGAAAACCCTAATCCCGACTAAAATCCACAGACAAAAGAAAGGTTCACTGACCTATTTCTGGTACCCGCCTGTCCTAGCGTTGTCGTCCTCCTGGACCTTCTCAGCGAGGTACACCGGCGGGAAGTCGGCAGCGCCGAAGGCCTTCTCGGACATCATCTTCTCTACGTCAGCCTTCTTCAGTACGGTCCGGCGGACGGGGGGCCGGTCACGGCGGCGGTCGCGGATGTAGTAATTGATGTCGAAGACAGTCCCGGTGTCGGCGGTGGGGACGCACGCCTTGGCCGGGGCGGTGGGCAGGGAGAACCGACGGTACTCGGTGGTCATGGGGAGGGCAATCCGGTAATCGGGGTCGCTGCAGGGGCCAGTGATCTCCCAGGGTGCCTTTACAAACCTCTTTAGGGAATGGCAGAAGGATTTGGTGGCGAAGGAGGACGAAGAGGCGGCCATCGGCGGAGGAGGGAAGAGAGGGATGTGGAATTCGAGAGAGGATGGGTGCTATTTTGGGATTTCCTCGGGCCGTTGGGTCCTCTCCTCCGGTCGAGCTGTCGCGAGGTGAAATGTATGGACGGTAACCGAATCCAGGCCAGTGATCGGGAGGATGATGATGTAATCAAGACCGTTGCTTTTCTTTTTTTTAAAGGTGAAGAGACGGGTCTCTTCAAGAACCAAGGAGTTTTTTTTTTTTTTTTTTTTGTAACTGATGTATTCATATGAAGGATTTAACATGAATACAACCCAGAAAATTTGAAAGTACAAGATTCTAAAAAGTTTTAGGGTATCTCTAAGGTCAATCCACAAAATCTGTTCCAAATGATGGACAATATAGGAGGCTACCCAGTCTGCTGCCGAGTTTGTCTCCTTAAAGATATGCGAAATAAGATAGGAAAAGCATCCCTGGAGCAGAAGAGCATAGGCAATGTCGGCTCAGGCTCCTCGCAACTCCGCAATCGGGACAGACGGGTCATAAAGATGATACCCCCTGCAGCGAGAATCCCGAGACCCGGGTCTCGAATAACAAAACCGGCTCCCTCATGCGGCCTAAGACACTCCCATCAAAGTTGATCGTGACAGAATTAGGAGGTGGGGGCTCCCAGGAGATAAAAACCCTGCAGGACACTCGAGGAGCGGAACGGCAACCCCAGGTCTCCGAAGATATCATGGTCATCATGTTAAAGTCATGAGCATGTGTTAGAGCTGTCTCCACAATCAGCCTTGCAGAAGGACCGGTAGAGTTGAAAATAATGTCATTCTTGGATAGCCAAATATGGTAAGCAATATAGGCCTTGAAGGTGGTATTAGGTTGAGATATGGCCTGTTGGAGTAATCCCAGGAAATGATCAACATAGTCTGCAACATTACTGAAGGAAGGAAGGAGCCCAGCTAAGTACAAGATATAGGTAGCACGCTGACATAAGAAAAGGATATGGTCCAGTGTCTCATCCTCCAATCCGCAAACTGGACATAGGAGGGGATATGCACCCCTCTAGATGAAAGTAATGCTCTAGTAGGGAGGCAACCCCAGGCTCTTTCCAGAGAAAGATGCTCATCCTAGGGTGAACCGGGATCCACCAGATCCAATTGAGATCCAGACTCCGCAGAGGGGCCTGGCTAACTAGGGGAAGCAACTGAGAGGTGGACGCTCTGGGAATGGCGGATGTCCTCCATACCTGAGTATCAGTACAAGCATGGATGGGTAAATGTATCGATAATACTCGAGCACCTAAAATATCACCAAATACCCGAGTAACCAGCGACGAATTCCATTGCGAGGCATCAGCAAGCAATAGGTCAGGAATAGACAGAGAGTCGCTGATGTTATTAGCAATGAAGGTCGGCTAGCGAGACAACAAGACATTCGCAATCCAAGGATCGGACATGAAGCTGATAGATGTACCGTTATCGAGAACCCATATGATATGGGGGGTGATATCCAGGGTAGTAGTAAGCATAGATCTCCATATGGGAGAACAACAATGGGAAGGTTGGTGATGCGTAGGACATAAGAGATCATATATGTATGTCATCATGTCCGTCCATAAGTTATCCGGACTCAGCAGAAACTTGGTAACATGTCTAGCAAACATGGCATCCCGTATGGAGAGCAAGGAGTGGATGCCGAGACCGCTGTCTCGACGGGGCTGGTATACCACTCGCTAACTTAAAAGATGGATGGATCTGCAATCAGAAGATGCTCCCCAGAGGAATGCCTAAATAATTTGATTTAGTCTAAGAGTCATAGATTTCGAGAGGATAGCATGAGATAGCAAATGAACTGGCAAGGAAGTAAGGGATGGACCTTATTAGAGTGATCCGACCCATAAAGGAGTGAGTCCTACGCTGCCAGCCCTACACCTTATCCTGGATCTCCTTGATCAGATGGTGACAGTCAGCCTTTGTCAGCCTGCTCCCCATAATCGGAACTCCAAGATAATGCAATACATTATCGTGATTGACGATGTCAAGGATGTCCCGGATCGATCGACGTACCGAAGTGGGAATCCTCGAACTGAAATGGATCTCTAATTTTTGGTAATTGACTCACTATCCTGAAGCAAGATAATAATCCTCCAGAATCCTCCAGAATGCCAGAGCGCATCGAACAGAAGCCTGATCCAGAAGAAGACAATCATCTGCAAACAGAAGATGCGAGATGGGGTTGGTCTCAGGAGCCGGGACATAAGACTGAAGATCCAATTCCTGGGGTGGTACCCGCAAAGCTCGTGATAGAGTATCAGCACAAAGAATAAATAGGTACGATGATAGAGGGCAACTTTGGCGAAGGCCGACATTAGAAGCAAAAAATTCGAAGGGAGTGCATCAATGAGCTTTTGATACGGAACGTCATCTCAAGATGGAGGACGGTATAGATGAAGATAATAAAATTATCATATTTGATTGTACAACGATAATAGCATGACTGTAATTATATTTTTTATTTTTAAAATTATTTTTAATTTAATAATAAATTATTTATTTTTGAGATCATGTATTTAAAATCTTTTCGATCTTAGGTTAAAATTTAAGAATAAAAATACTTCTTAATCTAACTAAAAAAATTATATACAAACATACCACTAATAAATTTTATCAATTTATATATATTACATTGAATATTGAATTTATATATAAATATTATATTATAATATATTGTCATATTATTGACATAGTATTATTCAATGATAATATTAAATTATAGTTAAAATATATTACTATACTTTATATTTATATAATAAAATTATTTAATCTATTACTTCTATTCATCTTATTTTTTAATCAAAATAAATATTAGTATTAAAAATATATTTAAGTATAAATAAAATATTAACTCTGTAATAACAATTAATATATTGTTATAAGATTAATAATTTATAGGATTAATAAATATATTTTTATGAAATATATTAGAGATGGCTTTGATATTATATGGTCAGTAATTTTAGATTTCCATGGAATATCAACCATATTACTCATGGACACCGGAGATATTTAATCACTAAAACTTTGCATACCAAATATGATCATGTTAGATCATCAAGCATCAAATTATCCCATGATAAGGATTACTAGTGATCTAAGATTATCTTAATAATCCCAATTGGTTCACCAAATGTTATTCAAGAATTTTTAGCCTAGGTATACACAAATATACGTACAAACATATGCGCGCCGGCGCGCACACATATATATATACACGATATTTTTAGAAGAAAGTATATATTGTTTTATGCTTATGAGAGGAAAGATTAAGATTTTTCTCAGACATTTTGGAATTAGAGAAAAATAACTTGATAGAGAAAGACCAATACCAAAAGAAGATGGTACTGGAAAATAGAAAGAAAGGGATCAAATTTTGAAGCCAAATTATAGTATGTGCTTTTCCATTCATCGAGACTTTTATTCAAAATTTCTTTCATTATTATTTGTTGTTTGGTAAAGTGATCATCTTATTATAAAGTTATAAGTTCAGGTATCAAATTGTGAAAAATTAAAATTTAGAATTTAAGTTAAATTATATGATAAAATTTAAGATTTAGGTTAAACCAGATCATACGATGAACCTCCTTATATTTGTTGTTAACATTTATCTGTGCTTCAAATCTTGATGCCATACCATAGGGAATGGCTAATAAATGTTAACCAGACATACACATTTTCACATCATCCCTGGAAATATGCCGAAGATGGTAGTGCAAATTATACTACGATCATATTTCGTTAAGGGCCGAAGTTGTGTAATTCTAATGTCTCCTGAAGTGAGGCCAATCTATGTTTCAGGCAAGTGCATGCCTAGCTATTGGTTTCTTCCAATATCCAGTTTATTCTTACAATCGGTAGCCAAAGTCTTATAAGAATAACAATGTCTATGCTGGGCTACACCTCAAGCATGGCGCTCGTAGGAGATTGAGACGTAGCAGATCCAGGTTCGGCCCAAGCCCGGCCACATGCAAAAGGTGTAGCCTCGGCACACAATACAATGCACAGTCCATGGACCACGATTTGCATAGTGCATGCAGTTCTCCCTACCATTTCACGCAGTCTATGCACGCAGGGACATGCCTATCTATATGCCGATGCACATGGCATAGCACGCGGCGGTCTAGGTACGATCTACACCAGTTTAGGGATTGATTTAGGTCTGTTTTGGCTAGTTTGAGTGGTAAACATGGGCTGGACACACTAAACACAGTTCTGATAGGTTTAGGAGTTTATTTTTTATCCAAATTTAGTTCATGAGATCTATAAAATAGGTCAGATGGGTGAGGAAACTTGTATGATGATAGAGAGCCTTCTTTGGTATTTTTTTAAAGCTTTTGGATGGGATTTAGGCTTCTAGTCAAGAGATTGATGTATAAGGGTTGAGAGAGTGTGTTCTCTTCCTTTACTTGTAGATTTCTCTCATAGTAAAGCTACATGCCCTGTAATGATAGGCCTTTTAGGCATTCCACATGATCTTGATTATGTCTTTATTTTATTATTATTTTTTCTCTCTCTTTCTCTTTCCTCATATAGTATCAACATCGGCATCGATGTTACGGTCTTGGACAGGAATCCGTATTCCATATCCAAAAAGGATCGTTCCTTAAAAAGTGATATAAGAGTTTCGGATTGTTCAGGTTGTAGTAGTGTTGATTGAGATTAGAAAAGATGGAGAAGACAAGTACAATCAAGATGGTGATCAATTGATATGGCAAGAAGAGCATTTTCTTCCCATGGCAAGCAAGGATGAAGGACGTGCTCATCCAGTAAGGGTTGACCGATGTTCTTATATACAAGGAAAAGCCATCTACCATGAAGGAAAAAAGTTGGAATCGATTTCAAATATAGATGATGAGGATGATCCACTTGTACCTAGCAGATGATATGGTGATCCATGTACTGAGTAAGACTTTTATAATGATAATGCAGAAGAAGCTTGAGGAGATGTATATGGTGAAGTTACTCACTAATGCTCTTTTCCTTTATAAGTAGTTTTACCAACTGCGAATGAGTGAGGAACAGAGCATGCAAGAGTATCTAAGTAATTTCTAGAGGATTCTCATCTATCTTTTCAGTATTGGCGAGAAAATCGAGGAGAGGAGTGAAAGCACTAGTATTGTCATCGCTTTTCCCATCCTTTGAGTTCTTGATAATGCTCTTTTAGTGGCAAAGAGCACCATCAAAATGGAAGAGATCACTGCAATACTATTCTAAAATGAGATTTTCAGGCAAGAAAACCGAGCTTTGAGTTCAAATGGTAACTCAGCTTTGGCGGTGACTAGAGATATAGGTGGCAAAGGATGGAGCGATAGAGGATCGTGAGGTGAATGATCCAGGTCCAAGTCAAGGGATGCAGATAAGATCAGATACTACCAATACGATAAGTTAGAGCATCATATTAGAGATTACCTGTAACTTAAGGATTAGACAAAGATTATTGCAACGGTGGTCCATGATAGAGATTCTGAAGAGAATGGTTAGGCCTTTTTGGTCTCAAATGAGATATACCCTTCCTTGTCTTAGTAGATTTTAGATTTTATATATTCATATCATGTTTGTTATAAAGAGGATCTATTCGACTCTCTAAAGAATAGTGAGGGTATTGTTTATTTGCTAGATAGATCGAGCTATGTGATTGAGGATATTGGGACAGTTAGTCTGTAGGCACATGATGGAGCAGTGAAAAAATTGGATATAATATGATATATATCAATTTTAAGAGGAATATGATTTTATTGAGCAGCTAGATTCAAATAGCTATAATTAGAGACCTGGTGATGGAATCCTAAAGATTATACATGGCAGTAGAATTATCTTACATGGAAAGAAGTGTGGAGGACACTATCTCTTGGCAGGGAGCTCAGCGAGAGATGCAGTTCTAGGAGTAGGTAGATTGGGCATGAGACATGAGACTTGGAAAGATGATAGGTGAAGTTGCAAAGTGAAGTTCCTATTACTATAAGAGGCTTCTTCGAGTATGTCTCAAGTTAGGTAGAGCATAGCACATAACGGAAATGTGATCGAGTGACTTGGCTTAACTCCTAGGTTTGATCATCTATGAGCAGTAAGGTATTTATCTCAGGGCATAGGAGCAAGATCTTTCAAGAGCTCTCAAAAGTTATATGAAGGTCGATATTAAGTCGAGGTGGAGGTTGTTAGGCCACGCTTCGAGTTTGACTCGTAGCAGATCCAAGCTTAGTAGTAATGGGCTAGGCCCGACCCAAGCCCGGGCATACGTGTAGCATGCAGCCTGCAACATGCAAGGCCTAGGTGCATGGCCCAGGCATGCACGGGCATGCAATGCAATGCGTGGTCCATAGACTGTGGTTCACATGGTGTAGGAGGTTCCTCTATTGTTTCATACAGTCCATGCATGGTCTACATGCACAGGCATGTGCATGGTATGTGAGGACAGGCCAGTCCACATGCCGGCACACATGGCACGGCATGCCGCAGTCTACCTGCGATTCAGGGACCAGTTTAGGTCTATTTTGGTTGGTTTGAATGACAAACACGGGTGGGATGCATCAAACACAATTTTGACGGACTTAGAAGTCTGTTTTTGATCCAAATTCAATTCCTGGGATTTATGAAATAGGTTATACTGGTCATGAACCTTGTATGATGGTAAAGAGCCCCTTCTGATATTTTTTGAGAGCTTTTTGGATAGTATTTAAACCTTCAGTTGAGAAATTGATGTATAAGGATTGTTAGTGCATGCACTTCTTGTACATGTGAATTTCTATCATAGTGAAGCTACATGTCCCATAAAGATAGACCTTTCAGGCATTCCATGTAATATTGATTATTCTTTATTTTATTATTTTTTTTCTTTCTTCCTTTCTTTTCATGTGGCATAATATTGGCATCGACATTACAATCTTAGACAGGGATCCATATTCTGTATCTCATAACGATCATCCCCCAACAGTCTACATGGATGATGCTTTCATGCCATTACTATCGCACCTCTTTTTTTTTTTTTTTTTTTTTTTTTTTAATATTTTTTTTAAGGCGATGATGGCACTTTAACTTTTACTTCCATCGTCAGTATGATAAGCTAGGTCCCTTTTTTTTAAAAAAAAGTTTATGGCATTAAATTAGAGGAAACAAAGTATGAGAATCAGGACAAAAGGGGTTAGACAACATACATAAGATACATAAGAGCATAGGAAAGAAATCATCCACAAAATGTCAGCATACACACAGACCTTGTAAAATGTTTGGTTATCGTTGCTATTGAATCCCGTACTGAAATTGAGGACGAAGTGGCCATTGATAATCGAGGCTGGCGGAACTAATGTGGTGCTCCAAAAGAAGACCGTATCTGCAAAAAGAAATTTTTTTACCAGAATTATTTGCGATGGGGACCTTTCGACAAGTCAACTAGAAATCAATGAACAATAAAAGAGGTAAAAAAAAAAAAAAAGAAGAAGAAGAAGAAAGAGCGAGAGGACCTTGAGGCTTCTATGGGGTCTCTTGCCTCCTTTCCACCTTCACGATAAGCAACATTCATACTCGTGGACATTACATGAATAGTGATCATGCCCGCATGCGGCATCTAGCATGTTTATGCATGCATCGTATTTGTATCATTATGATCTACCATAGGTCATGGCTTATTAAAATCATGGTTTTTTCTCGTTCATAGCCGATGTCAATAGACCGGTCTGACATCGTTTTGGCATAAACCAAGATTAGTAGGATATTCCCCGCGTTATGAATTATCTGCAGATGATTATGATGATTGGCCCAACTAATCAAGACATATGAAACGGTCAAAGAATTCCAGGTTTTATGAATTCAAAAAAAAAAAAAAACAAAAACAAAAAAAACAAAAGGTATGGTTTATTCATGATTCTTTTTCCCACTTTCTCTTCCCTCTTCGGTCGGTTTCTTTAGCGGTCAGCTTCATGGAGAAGGGAAGAGAAGTGAACTGAGTAGGGATGAAAGTAGTTAGATAATAATATCCGATCAGATATGATTTCATATCTGAATCTACATATAAATTTAAGTATTCGACTAATATCCGTATCCATATCCACATTCGTAAGAAAAATACGGATATGGATAGAGGACTATTAGATTCATATCTACATATCCGATTCTACTGGTAATCCTAATTAATTTTATATAGTATTTGAAAAATATGTAAGTAATATACTGTTAACTTGATTTATTCTTAAATTAGTAATATATGATTTAGGAATGGCAACGGGTTGGATATGAATCGGTCACTCAAAACCTATACCCATCATGCCAAAAAACTCTCTGTCCCATACCTATTCCATACCATCTCGAGTTGGGTCAGGTATAAAAAAAGTCATGTTTGGATCGGGTCGAGTCGAATATATCCGATCTCATAAAATTCAGTTTACTTAAATCTAAACGGGTCGGGTCAAGACGTATTACTACCTAAACGGGTTTGATCGGATCGAGTATGTTCGCCCTATATCCAATTTATTTAAATATTTTATAAATATAGCTTTTTTTATATAAACGGATCGGGTTTGGATTGGGGCGTACTACTATCCGTACCTGACTCGAATCCGAATTAGATTTTTTTATATAATTCATATCCGTTTATAAATTAGATGGGTCGGGTCGGGTATCCACCAGGACAATAAAAATTACCATTCCTAATATGATTTTATAATCATATAGTTTAATTATCCTACTTATATTTATATTTATATTCATATTTTTTGTATCTAATTTATATTGTATCTATTTAAAATATAATTATAATTTTTTATATCTAATTAATATTTATATTTATTAAATAAAATAAATATGAATATAAATATTTTGGTATTCGATTTTTATTTGGTTTGGTTTCGACAATTCAGCGGCAGTTAGAGGACGCATATTAAAAAAATATATCTACAAAATGGATGAGGCTAAAGCGAGCCTCTAGAACTCCATGGCCCAATGGATAAGGCGCTGGTCTACGGAACCAGAGATTCTGGGTTCGATCCCCAGTGGAGTCGTATTTGGTTTTTTATTTTTTACATTTTTTTGGGCCATAACGCTTTAGCAATTAACATTTCCTATTTTTATATACTATTTTCGGCTTGGCGAGTACTTGCGAAAGGGTAGACGGAGGAGCGCGAAACCAAAACCCTAAACCCTAGCAAGCGATTGCTAATGGCCCCCGCGTCCTCCATGGAGAAGATCAAGGAGTTCGTGAACTCTCAGATCTGCGACGATGAGAAGTGGGCTGTCAACTCGGTACACTTCTCGTCCTTCCATCTCCTTCAATCTATCTTCTCTTTCTCCTTTAGATTTCTATCGATGTTGTTAGTTTAGTCTGTTAGATATGTGCTCGAATGATGAAGGATTCATGGAGTTCTTTGAGTTGGTTCTGATTGTTTTTCCGTTCTTCATGTTTTCATGGGAATTTTGGTTGGAGTTTGAGTTTTTTTTGTTTTTGTTGGCACGAACAATATTTCAGGACGTGGAAGTCTATAGGTCTAGATTTTCTTTTGTTTGATGGATAGTTCACTTGTTTCTTGTAGTTTATTTTCCGGTGATGGTTGTTTTGAAAGTGAATTGTTTGTTCTTTTTGCCTGAAAGATTGGTATGATTATGACTAGAAGTACCTAATTGGATTGAAATGCTTCCGACGTGCTTATACGTAACAAATAAACCAAATCCGTCTATTTAGGGCAAGAATTCATCCGCTTGATGTTTGATTGGATTGTGCAATATCAATTATCTGGTCCTTATCATGCTGCACTAGCAGGATAAATTATTTGCAATGTTATTCATCACTTCTACAGCAGGGAAGCAAAATATAATGGGTTGGGAACTTTCTTTGGAATATGAAAACATAGTACCGGTGCATGCTTGATTAATGAGTTTGCAATTTATATATGTTTTGGGAATTATAAGATTCTGGTAATCTAATTTTAATGGTTATTTGCTGTTAAATTTGAAGTTGTTACAATAAAGAGTGCATGAAGAGTTACGGATCACTTCAGAGGAAAGAAAAGCCAATAGTTTTGCTATGCCTTGGAATAAGGAAGCCCTACATTGTTAAATATTGGGTTGAAAAGTCTTCAAGTGTCACATGAAGGGTCTCTGGATCTTGTGAATTCAATGCATAACGTTGAAGCTATTGTGAGGGAATTAACTCAAAATTCTATATGGTGGGATACCTTAAGTTATCCCATAGTTTGGTTTCTTCCCTTTTTCTTTTTTTTTTTGAAAGTCGATAGTAGGCTATTGTGTTTGATTAATACTATGAATGAAGATTGTAAGCTGAAAAGAAAAGAACCCTTTTCTTAAGTTGCTTATCCATGATTTACACAATGCTAGATAATATATTTGTAATTTTTAGACATTTTGATTTGTATGGACCTGGCCAATTTGACTCAACACTAGCAAGTATTTTGGGAAAAGAGATAATTTAGATGCTTATAGATTTGTAGGGTTTTACATTATATTGATAATGCAAGAGCATCTCTAGCAAATTTCCTGTTGACATAGATTCACAGATGGCTGCTATTTTTTTTTCCTAGATGCTGCAGCTCTTTAGGCTTCAAGTGAACCCAATCTGTGCTAATCATATAATTGTTTTAAAGTTTTGATGTGTATTGTTCTAATTGTAACTTTGTTTGGCTAGTATACATCTTAAATAACCATGTAAAGATATATCAGCCAGTAACTAGGGCCTACGTGCTATGCTAATCATATAAATAATTTTAAGTTTTGCTGTGTATTGTTCTAATTGCAACTTTGTTTGGCTAGTGTACATTTTAAATAACCATGCAAACTTGTAAAGATATATCAGCCAGTAACTAGGAACTACATGCTATGCTAATCATATAACTGATTTTAAGTTTTGCTGCATATTGTTCTAATTGCAACTTTGTTTGGCTAGTATATGTCTTAAACAACTGTGTAAAGGAATATCAACCAGTAAGTATGGCCTACATGGTATGGTACATCTCTGTGATATATTCTATGCATGTCATATCTACCTGTATTATACAAGTATCAGATTATCAGTTCCAGGCCAAGTATGTCTTTATTGATCACTGCTGTTTGTTTTAAGTGAAGCCCTCTCTTTATCAAATCAATACCATCATTTTTTCTTATAAACACAAGTTAAGGATTTCTTATTAAGGCTGAAACCACAACTAAGTGAGCATAAATTAGTGATCTAATCCGGGAAGGCATGTTTGTGTTTTCTTCTTCCTCCGCTTCTCTCATTTAAGGAACTAATGCCTTCTTGAGTATAGAGTTTTTGGAGTAGCAAAGTCTTCTCACAAGAATGAGAAGAGAGTGCATGATACCGTGCTGCCCATGTGATATTTCACTGTATTAGAGCTAACATTCGCTTATTGTCTGCTAGTAGCAAATTGCTTTCTGAACAATGCTATAGCCTAAGAGTCTGTAGTGAGTATTAGAGCATCTAACGTGGATACTTGACATCGTATGCATTGGATGCATATCAAATATTGACACTTGCCAGATACTTGATAAGTACTTATTTTAAATATGCCTTTTTTTAAAAAAATAAAGGCTTTGGTTTCTTTTTAGATAGACATAGGATACTTTCCCACACCTCCAAGAATGAGGGAGGGTTTTTTTCCCCCTTTCTTTCCTTTTGTTTTTGATGAGCATTGGCCTTTTAATGATGAACTGGCATGTAACCTGTGCTTCGCAACGGGGTTTAACTTGAATTTTTTTAAAAAAATCAAAATATTTTATCAACATATAGATTTTTCATACAATGTAAGATATAATGTTTTCATCAACTAATGAACTTACATCCATGCTATTCATTTACTTTAACCTCTTTATTTAAAGTTGAAATGCGATTACTAAAAAAATTATTAGAGTATTACTGAATTGAGTTTTTTAACAAAATATGAATCAAAATGATTGAAGAATTAAGTCATAATATTTGAAATTAAATTACCTTTGGAAGAATAAAAAAGAAAAGAAGAAAAGACTAATAATTAAGATATGTTAATGAGTTATGCTTGGTGATTTTTTAAGAGTTGTTTCTTGAAAAAGTTTGGCATGAATATGTTTTCCAGGAGTTGAAATAATAGATTTTATTGAACGTGAGATGAAAAATGTTTCAAGCCAGAACTTTTTAGCAAATTATCAAGAAAAAATTTATTTTTTAAAAATATGTTGGTGACCTTGAAATTGTATATGCTATTATTAAAACTTTATGAATCAAACATAATCTGAAATACATAAGTATCATTGAGAATGTTTTTGATAACAACTAGTAGACTAAAATATAGTGTTAAAAAATATATTTATTTTTAGTAAATAAAATATAGTGTTAAAAAATATATTGTAATTTTATCATGGTATAGAGGGCTGATCATCTTTAACATCATTATTGTACCAAAAGATATCACCATAAATCTTTGTTGCAGGCCTATAATTGTAACATGCTTTATATCACCAATCATAGGATCAGGATCGGGCATTGTTTGACTTTGAATTTGCCTTGCATGTAAGTTTTATCTTAAAAAATAATTAAATAATTTTAAATTTTTTGTATATGCAAGTTATTGGACATAATAAAATATTGTTTCACACATGATATATTATCAATCCAATCCTAAACCAATTCCTAGTTGACCCAACAATATACCTAATCTCTATTCGAAAAAATAAGCAAATTTCATATTTTAATTCAACCTTGGTCTCTGATTTTTCAAGACCAATATGTAGGATTACACTAAACCAATCCGACCTAACATGTCTCGAGCAGACCTAAGCCCTTGAACAAATTATTTATTAATAAATATTAAATCTTAAAATCAATAAACAAATATAATCCATAATTTAAATATATTTTTTCTGATTATCAATTTTTTAAAATCAAATATTTATATGTGTTATAATTTCATACAACTGAAACTTTTAACTTTATTTATCTTGATTTTTGGATGTTTTTCGAACTATATATAATAATTTAAATATTTCTACATATTTCAATATAAGATCCTAAAATTAACCTTAAAAAATTTATTTTTTTAATGAATTAGTGCCATCCAATTAATGCAATCAATTTTACTTTTTTAATCTTCTAGTATTTTTTCACCTGCATATAATAAATCCAGATATTTTATTCATTTGGCCATAAATTTTTAAAATCCATTTAAAAAATTAAAAAAATATATATTAAAATAGAACACGCGTCTGAAAATGCAATGGGCCAATTCAGTATCTAATATTACATTAAACTTAGGGATGGCAATTGGGCAGTTTTTTTGGGTACTTGACCCATCCTGAACTCTAATGGATCCAGAGTTTGAGTTAGATTTGGAATTTAAAATTAAAATCTATTAGAGTTTGGGATGGGTTTAAGATTTGCCTTAGATACCCACTACCTAAACCCGATTATAATTAATTAATTATTATATCAATATATGTACGTGGAGGATGAGAGGATTTGAACTCTAGATATTTGGATTGTCTGACCATCTTAACCAAAAAAACACAATTTATATTTATTTTAAATTGATTGATAATATATTTATATTTTTTATCAAAATATATTTATATTCATGTGGTTACAAACACAAAACTCTAACCATTGTCTAAACTCCCTTGTTCTGCTGCTCCAAGCCTCCCACGAGATTAAGACACCTAAGAATGGAAAAGGCAAAGGAAATACCAAGGGAAAACATCGGAAGAATCCACAAAGAAAGGAAAGATGGACAAATTAAAGGCAAGACCTTTTTCCACGTAGATTGATCATCTTTTTTCTTTTTTCTTTTCTTTTCATTTCTTCCTCTTTTTTGCTGCCCCAAGCCTCCCACCTGATTGAGACTCTTGAGAATGGAAAAAGCAGAGGAAATACTGGGGAAAACATAGAAAGAATCAACAAAAACAAAGGCAAGACCTTTTCCCATGTAGATTGATTTTTTTTTTTTTTTTTTTGCTTTTTTTTTTTCTTTTTCGGAAATTGCCCATCCCTCTACTTGGAGGGCGATGTGGGGACCATGCAGCAGGGATCACCGGAGGGTGGCATTTTTGATGGAAGCATGGTAGAGGTGATCGGGGGGCCACTGCCCCTTTTTTTTAAAAAAAAACTGCGTGGGAGAGTTTGAAACCCATAATGACATCCTCTCTGATGCCTCCATCGTTGCCATGGACGATTGTTCCCTCTTTATCGAAAAATGGCATGGCTGCCTAGCTTGACTTGTGGTGCGCTGGGAGTTATGTGGTTTCTCCTTTAATGTTTGTGTATACAGATAATTAATTTTGGAATTTGTCACATGAATATTATTATATGAAGTGTGGAGTGTAATCCATGAATTTAAATGACAATTACATGATAGATTTTGTGGATGTAGATGCTTGTACTACTAGGGAAGACTTGATTACTCTGATGCCCCATCAAAATGCATTTTTCCCCATCTAGGTCCCTTAAACTTATATGGATTTTGATTTTTTTATAAAATAAATATACATGTATATAGTGTTTGTACTTTCTGAAGTTAGAATTACCATTGCTGCAGAATTAGAGACACGAACATACCTGACAGTAATCAGTTATATTAACCAATTATATAGTTCATCTTTTAACCATTATGTGCACTTGTAACTATAAACTCCCATATTCCCACTCTAGGATATCAAGTTAACCCTTTGTAATGGGCAAAAAACCTCTGCTATCCTAGTGCATTCTCCAACTATGTAATTTCATGTAGCTTAACCTCCATTAAGCTACTTATTAGTGATACAACTTCCATTCAGTATTCAAATATTAATGTGTGATTCCTCTAGAACTCAGGTTGTTTTGTTTTATCAGCCTTCCCATCTAGTAAAAGTGGTACAGGGTGCTCAGATGCTGCACTGAATCAGTTTCATGTGTCTCTTCATTTTTCTATCTAGAATATACTTTGTGGTATAGCCTTCTGTCTCATTATTAATTGAATTTGTGACTATGTTGGTTTTTACAGAAGCTACTGTGTGCTGTTGGGCTATTTGCTGGCTCAATACTTTTTATGCGCAACTTTGGTGATCTTATGGCCATTTAAGAGCATAGGAGGCAGCATTGTCTCCTCAGCATGCCCTTTTTGTATGCTGCAAATGGTGACTTAACATTTCCTCGCTTTAGCCTTCCACTTTTCCATGGATGTTCTTCTTGGTTTTTCATTGAATAATTTTTGTACAATTTGGACTTTCCAGTGTAACTTTTGTTATGCAAGGTACAAGAGTTTGATGGTGATATGCTTGTTTAGATCATTGGCTAATATTTACTGCCTCAACAGTATGGACTGAATATATCAGTACATGCTTTAGATCACTTATAAGTCCCATTGTGGTTTATTCGAGATCATTTGAATATTCTTAGCATGGCTTTGTTATTAAGACTTTGCCTTGTTAGTTTATTGCTGCCTTTTTGTCATGAATCCCTCTGAATATGGATTACGGTAATATCCAGAGTTCAGTTTATTATGGGGATCTTGATTGCGATTGACAGCAGTTGGGGGTTGTTCCTTGAAACAACCCTTTTTTCCCCCCTTTTTTTTCATATTTTTTAAAGCAGGAAGAGTACATAATGCAGCGGGTGATTCATTTTGTCATAATGAATGGCCTTTCCATCTTAAGAAGAGTACATAATCATTTAAAAGTTCTCCCATTTCATGATCATCAAGAGTCCAGTCTGGCTATGAAATATGCTATTGATGAATGATAGCAAGCCAGAAATTTACTACAATTCAAGCTTGCATCACGATCATTGTCAAATACTCTGACCACTTGTTGCATGGTATGTAGTCAACATTCTTCATGTTCAAAAATGAACTTCCTCTTCTGACCAAATAAGGTGAAGTCAACAGTCTTTGCAGGCTATGAGCAGTATCTGATCAGGACAGGATCAACATAACATAAAATTCGTGTTCAAACTTGCTTATTTCAGTAAATTTTCTATTCCTAAAAAATGCTGGAATTTTTGGAAACAGAGGCTGCCAGAAGTTGACTCTTGTTTTCTTGATGTTGGATTATCTTCCGTTCTTGAGGTTGGAGCAAACTTTTTATTGATGAATGACATCAAAGTTTTTCCTTTTCCAAGAAATAAGCTTGCCAGTGGAAATAATGTTGCTGGTTGTATATTGCTGCCTCTTTAGTTTGCAAATTTCTGAACATCAGATGCATTTAATGGTGATTTTAGGCTCTCCAGTGGAGTAAATTTCCTGTTGCTACTCTTTTTTAAGTAAGCAGTAATTATTTGTAAGGTTGTTATGGATTAAAATGTCTCGTACTGTTGGGTACCATAACCATAATTTCTGCGCTGTAAGATGTCGGAGTTTAGGTATATATTGTATTGGTTCATGAGGTAATCCAAGCTGCCTCGCCTAAGAAAGAGCAATGGATTGCAGACTGAAATTTTGCCTACTTGCAGCGTGCCAGAGTAACTCTTAAATAGAGGTTTTGGAACTTTGGGGTCTTTTCAGGAAGCTGTGATGAGGGATTTTAAAAGAGCTTTTATCTGAAGGTGGTTTTCCTTGATAAGCATGCCTGGTGAAGATTGGGTCATATACTCTACCATAATGGTCAAAATTTCTCGGCTAGGATTGTACGTGTCACTTTGAAAGACGATTTTGTTGTAATCAAGTCACAAAGAATCGTGATTGTCATAAAAAAATAAAAATAAAAATCAATTGACATAGACTTCGACTGGTACAAAATTGGCTGCCCTCTCTGATTGCTTGTCGAGCCTCGACAGAGCATGTTTGTCAACTGATCATGGCTCTTGCAGAGATTTAAAGCTTCTTCATGGAAGCTTGCAATTTCCATTTCTCATCTAAGCAGCATTGTGGCAGTCACCCTTGGAGGCCCTGGCAGGAAAGAAACATCTTGTGTTCTATAAATAAAAATACAATTTATAATATAGTTATGGAAGGGTAATACAAAATAGACAGCCATTTTATCTTGTTTCCTTTGAATGTCTTGTCACGGCTGTAGAATGCCTTTGTGCTTCGGTTAGGAACCGCCTTATATTGAGCAGGGTGTGCTGGCCCAGGCCAACCGTTTTCCGGCAGGTACGGTTTGAATGTTCGATTCAGAATATCAGTGAAAATGGAATGAAAGAGAAAGAGGCAGTGGGGAGGCCGATGGTAACCATTGAAGGGCTGTTGAGGTCATAGGAGGACTGGAATCCTTCCATGACTTTCATTGTTTTGAAACATTGGTGATCGTTCCCGTTTCAATCAGACAAAGTGTTTTTGTCCAACTCAATTGTGTCAACAACAAATTGACTTCATTGTGATTGCCAATTTCAATGTAAATCGGGCAAAAAAAAAAAAAAAAAAAGGTCAGATCAAAATAGGGACGATCGCTTCTGTTTCAAAACAAATTGACTATATTTGTGGAAAGGAATTCAGCCTTCCGGCAACTGTCATCGGCTTCTCCATAGAACCCCTCTCCTTTTATCTCTCTCTCCGATTTCCCCTCTCTTTTGCTTATTGTTTCTATGTTGATTTGAACTTGGTATGGTTCAGTACGGGAATGTACCGATCCATACCATCAGCCAACTGGCAAGCATGAGTTGGGTTCCCCAGTTGGGAAATTTTCCTCTACGCTGTAAGAGCCTGATTAATTGGAATGAACTCACTATGATCCCTTGTGCCTATGCTGTTCATGTCTATGTTTTTTAATATAGAATCTTTGCTTTCTGTCACAATTAAATTGTAGGATTTTCTGAAATGGGATATTTTTGCTTGGAGGAGTCCAGTTGAATGCAGGTGCTGGTGGGTTTCACTTGAACTACAAATCCCTCTCAATAACACGGTATCTGTCCCGAAACCATGTGATAAAGTTTCATGGAGAGCTGATGCTGAAACACCCAACATTTTCACATATGCATCCTATATATTGCTGATGACAGCAAGTAATAGGACATGACATGATTTCCCTTCCCCGTTTCTTCCTTCTTCCCAATCTCTTCCAAAGCCAACTTGTATTTTTTAAAGGTGAAAGAGTTTATACGTTATGACTTATGGGAAGTTCAATAAATTAGGATGTGGAATGCTAATCTAGTTTTCAAGAGCCCGATGTGACCTGGTTCCAATACACCTTTTTTTTTTTTTTGATGAACCAAAAGGGTAGGGGGTTAAGAACTTCTCTTTGGACTCCTTTTCCCCATCCGGTATTGGCAGGGCATCGCCGAAACTTTGGAACTTATTAGTGGCGTGTGGGGGTGCATAAAGTATTAAATTTAAATATTGTCCGCTGCTGTTTTCTAGCTTTAGAATTTCTTGGCAGAGGTGTGATAAGATTCTTTATGCTAGGTTTCAGTTCCTTACATCGGCGCCGTGTCGGGCTTTGGCTGCATGACAGGAAAGAGTCCGCGTGTGCACCGACCTGAAGAATATTAGGCATCTTTGCACTTGAAAAGCAACTCACATTAAGTGTCAAACTCCCGCATGGATCAAACAAAGTATTTCAACCTGATCTACTCATCATTAGATGAGAAGGGACTATGAAAATTTGAATTTCTCGAATCGAACATTATCTGATAGGATGGAGATCTTGTAGGATAGCTATACCAGGATTTATCCCTCCATCCCTTTTTCTTACAAAAAAAAAAGAAGAACCGAGTACTAGGCCAACTTCGTATTCAATACTTATTTTATATGCTTTAATATGACGTTTTTCAGTATACTCTTTTTCTTTTAATAACAAAGTCAACCAAGTTATATACCAACGTTATAGACAGTTTGACTAGTAGATTGTTGCATGTTCCTAAAGATGCTTGTGAAGATGATCTAGGGCCAAATTTATAAATCACTTGGTATTTTCCTTCAATTACGTGTTGTCATACAAATCATCCTTCACTGGATTCCGACGGTGGTCGAGGGTGCTCTTGTCTTCTTCAGGTGGAATTGGATGCTGTTCATGGCAGCTCTCTGATGGAAACTTGTAAAAGCAGTTCCTTAACCGGTGATGACCGACAAGAATCCTCAAATGCTTAAGTCAATGGATGGGAAAAATGGGTTACAATAATTGAAATTGAAAGCGAAGGTGGTGACTAAATAAACATGTGAGTGGTAGTGTAAGACGTATCTCGTTGGGATTTCCTTTTACCATTTTATAAGGTTAGGCTAGGTAGTCGAATGCCGTTGTGGAGGTGGCCTCCTCTAAAATATATAACAAATTCTGTTGAGGTAGCGGGATCTTGTCCCTTAGAATATCTTCAATAGCATCTTTTTGTTAAGATAGCATGATTTGTTAGGATTTTATTTGCCACAACCTTATTTACCATGATTTGTGCTAGAATAATTGTGATTGGATGGTCATCACCTACTCAAGCATCGTGAACCCCGAGTAGGTAGTTGGCTTGGTCATTATCGAAAGAAGGGGTTTGGCCTCGTACCTGAGCACCCTTGATTTGGTTAACTCAAGTAACTAGTCAGTCCTGAGTAAGTATTTGATGGATATGCATGGAAAATGCCATGTTAGTCGAACTTGGTAGGTTGCAACTACTTGGCTTGGAAAGGAACGACTATTTGGTCTGAGAAACAACTACTCAGCTTAGAAATGAACAGCTATTTAGTCTGAGAAGGAGCAGCTACTCAGCTTGGAAATGAGCGACCACTCAGCTGGGAAAGGAGCATCTACTTAGTCTATGAAGGAGCCGCTACTTGGTCTGGAAAGGAGCAACTACTCAGTTTGGTGACCGGCTTCATCTTCTCTTTACTAGTCTTTTTCCTGATTGGTAGCTTGATTGATCTGAGTCGGATGTCTTAGTCTTCTATAACTAGTGGCATGTCGGTGGCCTGGTGAGTAATCAGTACCAAGCAAGTATTTGATCTGGAGACTTACGGCTACTTGGTTGTGGCTATCTTCTCCTTGGTCGGTACAATAATTTATGAGTGGGCACTTACCTGTAGACTTCTCGAGATTGGAATGCTCTAGTCATCTAGTATTTTTGTCCATATTTGATCGTTTGCTGCTGCTTCGGCTTAGTTGTCGGTCTAGTTGAGGCTAAATCTGATGGCCACAACAATGTGTACATGCATGCTAGTTTGCATAAGCACTTGCTTAGTAAATATATTCTCTTAACACTTGAATGGGATGGAGGTTCCATTCTAGTTGATATTAACCTTCAAGGGATGGGGAGAGTATCATATGATGGATGGAAGATAGCCCTTCCCAATCTCAAAGAAAATTTTACTAATCTATTATCTACAAGGATGTTTATATGGTGGTGAAGTAGTTTTTATTTCGTATTCTATTCCTCAATCTTGGAAGCATATTTTTATCACTCTAATCCCTAAATGGTTTGATGATTCTCTTTCTTTCCATTATTATCGAGTAGTCTATGCACAACTTTGTATATAATTATAGCAAAGTTTTGGCTAATAGAATGCAATATGTTTTACATCCTTCAATTAGTCCGCAACATGATGCTTTTATTAAGGGACATAGTATTTTTAATAACATCTTGATAGGTCGAGAGATTATGTATGACTTACATAGGGCTTATCTTGGAAGGGGATTAATGGCATTTAAACTAGATATGGAACTAGCATATGACTGGGTTCAATGGTTCTTCTTCTTTTTGATTCTTTATCAAATAGGTTTTCTTGATAATTGGATTGATTAGATTAATGGTTGTATTAGTTCTTCTTCATTTTCTATTCTAAACAATTGGACTCCATCAGATATATTTTTCTCTTCTATGGATATGAGGCAAGGCTATCCTTTCTCTTCTTATTTATTTATTATTTGTTCTGAAACTTTATACATAATGTTTAGAAATGTTGCCTTGATGAATACTCTTACAATTTACTAGCTTCATCAATCAAATGTTAGTATCCCTCATATTTTTTTTTGCTAATAATTGCATTCAATTTGCTCACGCTACACCAAGGAATGCAATTGCCATTTCTAAAATTCTATGAGAGTATTCTGGGATATCTGTTCAGAAAGTTAATTTGAAAAAAAAATAACTATTAAGTTCAATCTAAAAGTTAATACATTAATAAAATAAAGAATTAAGAATCGGTTACATATTCGGGAATGTAGTAAATCATGGAATTATTTGGGCATGCCTATCTTAGGGAAGAGGTTAACTCCAACAAATTGCAATGGCCTAGTTTAGCGAGTTTTAAAGAGATTGGATGAATGGTAATGGAAGGCACTATCTATCAGGTTACTTTAATTAAGTCAGTTCTATCTACCATCACTGTTTACTTGTTATTGCATTATATAATTCCTATTACAATGTAGAATTCCTAAATATGCTTTTCTAAAATTAGAGGGTTTGTTAAAAATCTTTTTATGGGGCTCTCAATAGCTTCCTTGAGATGAGTACATTTGTTTGCTTGAGATGGTGTTTGTCAGCCTCTTCATTCAGGAGGTTTGGGTATTTGTTCTTTAGTTATTCAAAATGATGCTTTAATGGTCAAACATGTTGCAAGATTTATATTATCTCAAAAGGAGGCATGAGGATCTTTTATGAGGGCAAAAGTAGTATGGTGTGTGGTCATTTATATATTTTCTTATGTGCTTACAAAATAGTTTACTTCTTTAGAAGAAATTGTGCTCTTTTGCTCTATTGGTTCTCTCTAAAAATGAGATGGATTGTAGGTGTGGATCATCTATTAATGTGATCCAGGATCTATGGATCTCTGTGACTCCAATTGAACCGTGGCCCCATGCTAGTTAATTTAAAGGGTTTGCAAAACCTTAAGGTGGATTATCTTATATTACCAGATACAAATGTTTGGAATGCCTCCATGATTTATCAATACTTTTATTAGATTTTGGCTGAACGAATTCTATCTATACTGATTCCAGGTAGAGATATTTTTGATATGTTGGGACGGGGTCTTTCAAAAGGCTTAATAGTTCAAGTTGCATATCTTTATAAATACTTCAGACTTGAGGCATTTTCTACTAGGAATATTGGGTAGATTTGGAGGATTGGAGTTTATTCGAGAATTGTATTATTTTTATGAAAATTAGCATGGAATTGTCTCGTGTCGAAATTTGTTATATTAACTTGGGTTATGTATTCTGAGTTACTGATCTTTATCAAGATTTGGAAGAATCAACAGCTTATGTTATGTTGCATTGCAGATCGGTAATTCAGATTTGGAGTTCGTCTCGATTTCAAATATTTTAATTTTTTCATCCTTTTCTTAGATATTTTCCTTCTGGTTATTAGTGAGAAGGCAAGTAGAGATAGCTAATGATTAGAGGGTTTTTTCATGTTGTATACACATATTAAATTTGGGAGGCAAGAAATTAATGACTTTTTCAAAATCTTATATATTTAGAACACTAGATTCATTGTATTGCAAGCTTCTATCCAAGTATAAGAATTTATTAATGTTAATGCTTTGAAAGGCTTCTTGATAGCTGAAAAAAATTATAGTGCTTTTGCTGCAATTCCTATACCTTCCAAGAAGATTTTTTTTTTT
The DNA here is from genome assembly GCA_021397845.1 of Areca catechu. Taxonomy (NCBI): domain Eukaryota; kingdom Viridiplantae; phylum Streptophyta; class Magnoliopsida; order Arecales; family Arecaceae; genus Areca; species Areca catechu. The sequence continues at coordinate 204,186,120 of CM038051.1, read as the reverse complement.
TTTAATTTGGAGTCATTACTTTTTTAATTTTTTGAATATTAATTTTGATAGCAATGTATTAAATAAAGTTGAGTAGAGTAGGGCTAGTTTTGTTATAAAAAGTATTAGTGATATCTTTGTTGTAACCAGAAGTATTAGTCTGGGTCAGAGTTCGCTGAGTGCAGTTGTCACGGGTTATAACTTGGGATTCATGCAGAAGTTGGGTTTGTTATGGACTTTCTTCAAATAGTTATCAGGTGCGGAGGAGGTGATGGCGGACAACGGGGAACATCGATTGGAGTTGCTAAAGTAGGGGGAGGATGACCGGACGTGGGCTAAGGTGGTGCAGGGAGCTCCTCAGGGCTCCTCTTGGATGTCACACCGGATCTCGCCAGAGGAGATTGGGCAGCTTCAAGCATACTTCTCAACTGTGTTGGAGTTGCTGGTGTCGGTCTTGGATGCCTCGCACTGGTGGTGGGAAGGATTGGCCGATTTTGTTCAGAGTTTGGGGCGTCGAGTCTCGATGGAGTGGATCTCTAAGGAGGTTCGATTGAAGCTTAATTTGGACTACCATCCAGCGATTTTTCCTTTAGCCAAAGACCACCTCATCATTCGGGTCAATACAGAGGGGGAATGCCTGCTAATGAAGTCCAGCGGGCCTTGGTTTGTTGGGGGACAATTGCTGGCGATGGAGGATTGGGAGCCAGACTTCATTCTAGGGAGAAGAATCATCCATAAAATGGTTGTTTGGCTCCATCTTCCGGGTCTTCCACTAGAGTATTGGGAGCCGGCGATGATCCTGGCAGTGGCGGTGCAGGCGAGATGAGCTCTATCGATGGATGGCTTTATGGATCACTTGAAAAAAATGGGCTATGCCCGTGTAAGGGTGGAAATCGATGCGGGCAAACCCCTCAAGCCGAGGGTGTTGATCCATGGGAAGAAGGGAGATTTCTGGCAGCAGTTCGTCTTTGAAAATCTACCGGGAGTTTGTTTCAGATGCCGAAGGATGGGTCATGATGAAGATGGGTGCCAGTTCTCAAAGGGGGGGTTATTTGCTGCCACTGGTTCTTCTTAGCCGGGCTTAGCTCCAGTGGCCATTGAACAGGGAGCGATAGGTTCTGCTCTAGTGGAGGCTACGATGTCAGAGGGGAAGGATGGGGAAGGTGTAGTCCGGCCTGTGTTTGGTCTCTGGTTGATCACAACTCGGATGCGCTAGCCTCGATCGTCAAGGTTCCGACGAAGGTAAGGAGGGAGTTCGATAAGGATAAGGTACATAACTCTGACAGTACTTCTTCTTGTCCACCGTACTCTTCACTGACTGTTGTTCCTTCTTCCCCAAGCTCCCCACCATATTCGGATGGCTGGCAGAAGCCAACCAAGGTGGCCTGTCGCCGGTCTCCGGGATCGAGCTTTAGGGATTTTCGGGGATGGTGAAGCTCATCATTTGGGCTTCGGCCCGTTAGGCACGTTGGGGGATTCGGTTAGCCCTTCTTTGTTGGTTCCTGAGGTAGGGGTCTCTGCTTCTGTTAAGGTATGCTCCTTTGAACCTTGCATGGAAGGGGATAAGGGGGAAGGCGCTCGATAGTTCTGCTTCCTCTTATTTCGTCAAGGAGGTTCCTGATTTGCCACGGATGAACTCTGCCAATCTGGGCCTTACTGTTGCTAAGGGGATTGCTGAGATCGCAGGAGGAAATGTTGGGAGTTCCTTGGAAGATGGCAGGGGAGGTAATGTTGGAAAGAGTAGCAGTGATAAGAAGAAGGGTTTGGAAAACCAAGATGCACAGAGGTTGGTTTTGACGGTGTCTGGAGGTGCTTCGGGTAGTTTGGGGAAGCATGGTGGATGCCGCCAGTCAAAGGAGGAAGTTATGCTATCATCCCGGGAGTCCATCAATTGCATTGTTGAAGCCTCTACGAGCTTCAAATCCACTCCAAAACCACAGAGGGCTGTTGGGGAGGTCACTGAACTAATGAGTCACGAGGAGGTCTTGGAAAACTGAAGTCGGCATTGTTTGAAGCAGGTGAGGTTGTTGGTGTAGAGGATGGGGTCAGTATACGGTGTGTGACCCAGGATAGGTGAAAGACTGTCCTAAAGACTGTTAATTTTTTTGTTATGAAGACTTTTGTTTGGAATGTGAGGGGGTTGGTAAACCTTCCTTTTATCTTGCTTTTAGTAAAATTTGCTAGTTATATTATCATGCTATTTGTATTTTATTGGAGACTAGACTAGGAGGGTCTAGTCTAGACCGTATCCATTGGTATGTTTCGAAGGACTGGGGGTTCAATGCTGTGGATTCTTAGGATTTGTTGGGGGGTATTATGGTGGCTTGGGACCTAGGTATGGCTAGAATTGATGAGTTTCATTGATGCTCACAGCATGTGGCCTTGGTAGGACTAAATCTATGGGGCCGACGTGGCTCCACCTTTACTGCCCCTCCTGAGGTGTTGGTTTTTTACAGAAAAAATTGTGACCTCCTAACCCTTGTCTCTGAAGCTAAAGTTACTTCAGTGCTCTGGTCCATGGAGGAAGATAAAGCCTTTGGCCCTGATGGTTTCTATTTTTTAGAAGATATTGGAGTATCGTTTGGTATGATGTTATTTCAGGAGTGCAGGATTTCTTTCTTTCTGGTCAAATGCCTGACTGTTGAAAGCAAACCTTTGTTGTTCTCATTCCTAAATGCAATGATGCTTCTGATCCTTCTTATTTTAGGCCCATCAGTTTATGTAATACTCTATGCTAAATTGATGGCCAACAGGATGAAGACTAATCTTCCATACCTTATTTGTTCCAAGCAGGGGGCCTTTATTGGAGGTCGATCTATATTTGACAATCTTTTGTTAGCCCAGGAATTCATGTTTGATTTCCGTATAGCTTTAGCTAGGCAAGCACTGATAGCTATCAAACTCGATATAGAGAGGGTTTATGACCGAATGCAGTGAAGTTTTCTAGCAAAGGCTCTGACAAATTTTAACTTTCAACCTCTTTGGATTTCCAGGATTATGGCTTGTATCACCAGACCATCCTTTTCTATTCTCATTAATGGCTCTTCTTCGGAGTTCTTCCATTCAACTATTGGGTTTCGGCAAGGTTGTCTTCTATCTCCATATTTATTTATTATTTGTACTGACTCTCTCTCATGAGCTTTGCGGGAGTTAGTTCGGGAGTTGGCTATCCATCTATACCTGGCCGCTCCTTCAGTCCCTTCCATCTCGTATTTGTTATTTGCAAATGATTGTTTGCTTTTGGGTATGGCTACAGCATCCTCGACCCAGAGCTTTAGGAGAGTGCTCCACTTCTATTGTATGTCCTCGAGACAAAGAGTCAATCTTCAGAAGTCTGAGATTCGTTTCTTTTCTAAAATCCCTGCCAGTCGACGACATTTGATTAAGAGTATCCTTGAGATTCAAGAGAAGGAGGGTGTATTGTAATATTTAGGGATTCCTATTACTGGGGGTAGGCTTTGTAATAAGGATTATGCTGTGCAAGTGAAGACTCTTGACGATAGAGTTGAGGGATGGCAGGGTCGGGCATTGTCAGTGATGGGAAGAATTATGTTGATCAGGTCAGTCCTTACATCCCTTTCGGTGTATATGCTGTCTAATGCTGTTATTCCAAAATCTGTTATCCTTTAGTTGGAGTATATCCTTCGGGCTTTCTTGTGGAGATCCATTGTTGCTTCTCGAATGGTTCATCGTTTAGGATGGCATGCGGTTTGTCAACTTGTTTCTCAGGGGGGATTGGGCATTCAATCCCTTTTGGTCACAAGAGATGCTCTTTTGGCCAGACATGCTACTCGCTTGTTCCTCAGCCTGAGTTCCATGTGGTCCTCCATTATGAGAGAGAGATATGGGCTTCCTTCGGCTCCTTTGCAGGGGAACCATCTATCTGCCCTTCATTGCTCTATATCTGGAGGGAGGTTATGGCGAGAACCCCTGATATCTTGCATCATATGAGATAGATTGTAGGTGATGGTAGACTTATTGATTTTATGGCTGATCCATGGATTTCAGATATTACTCTGGATAGGTGGCCTACCTTTCTTTCCATGGATGTCCCTGATTCTATTTCTATTGTGAATCTTTTCATGCCTAGTCAGTCCAAGTGGAATCTGGATTTGGTGACTCGATTTTTTGGTCGGATTTTGGGGCAAAGGGTTCTATCCATTGCTCTCCCGGTGAATCCCATGGCTGATCTTAGAGTATGGAGATCCTCCACTCTCCCGAAGGTCTCTCTAGCTGATCTTTATTCTATTTATAGCCCTTTGCAGCAGGACGACATTCAGGCAGCTTGGATTTGGTCTCTTGGTGTTCATCCCAGGGTGATATTATTTATTTGGAAAGTTACATGATATCAGCTTTCGACAAGAGCTCTCCTTTCTTTGAGAGGCATTCAGCTGCCTATTTCTTGTCCAGCCTGTGTGGGGGTCGAGGAGTCTCTTGTGCATCTTCTTTTCATATGCCTGAGAGCTTGGGAGGTCTGGGGTTTGTCAAGCTTTCACGGATTGTTCCCTTTCACTGAGGATGCAGTGGAGATCTTTCTACACATACTACGTTCCAGTTTGATTGATCCCACGTCCACTGTCTTGGCTTATTTGGCATATCATATCTGGCTTGCCCGGAATGATATGGTATTTTTCTCTTCCATTGCTTCGGCTAGGATGATTGTGGAAGGTGCCAGGGCCCATGCCAGGGAGTTTCAAAGCTCAACTATAGGGAATGAGGAGATCTGGGATTCCGGCACTGCTCGTCAAGCACCCCGCCGGTCTTTATTTCTTGGGAGCTCCCTCCTCCGATATTCGCCACAGTCAACTTTGATGGAAGTATTAGGGGCAGGCATGGAGGAGGCGCTTTTGTGATCCGGACTTCTGGTTATGGATTCCTTGCGGTTGGGGGGTGTCATCTTGTCGACACTACTGTGCCCATGGCTAAGCTTCAAGGGGTGTGGATTGATATTAGTCATGATACTACATCCCTTCATCTGGAGCGGCTTATTATCGAGGGTGATTCTCTGACGGTCATCTCGTGGATTCAACAAGCTTTCCGCTTCTTTTCTGCACACCCTCTCATCTATGATATTGTTAGGATGCTGCGGAGGTGCATTGAGATAGTGGTCATGTTTATAAGGAAGCCAATTCGGTGGCTAATTGGATGGCTTCCTATGTGGTCAATCATTATGGAGATATTCTTTGGACTTACATGGGAGATGTTCCTCTATCTTTTAGAGATATCTTCTGATTAATGATTTTTGTTGTATTTATTCTATATCACTGTCTTAAATGTTCGGTTTTATAAAAAAAAAAAAAAAATCTGATTAAGATTACGGTATTAATGGCCGAATTTCGTACGACTTGCAAAAGTATATCATATATTTTTAAAATTTTAAAAATCATTTATATAATTCTCGGCCGTTACATGGCCGTCAAAACGTAGTTGAATAGCCGACGAAGACGTTGATGCGCGGAGCTAGGCCTGCACGTACATCTATTTCTATGCGGATAAACATCGCGTGCGTCATCCCAGCCTCGCTGATCCGCTCGCTTTCTCGAATTGCTTTCTGCAACGTTATATACGGGGCCCACAAAAAGTACACGTGCGCCGATCATTAAACCAATAGGTCGTTGACACGTCATCCAAAACCGTTGTAAGATGTCGGAGGATGGGAGCAGCGCGGCGTCGCCCGCTGTTCCTGCTCTCGGGCCCCGCCCCCGGTTTTAAATGTCCTCGTGGAGAGGAGTCGTGGGGACCGGTGCCGCAGTAAGTCCGACACGTGTCCGCACTTCTAGCGAAGATATCTAAGAGTGGGGGAGGAGAGAGGAAATCCGATAGACACGTGTCATGGTGAGGTGCGAGATCTTGGGTTCGAGACGTGGCCCCACGACAGCCGACGGTGGAGGAGACCTCTTGCATAGGTGAAATTATTGCTTGGCGTCGCCGCTAGCTATCAAATCTAGCTACGTGTCCGAAAGGCTCCCAGTACGGAGACACGTGGTAACGCAATTTGGATTTCCAAAGATCTCCGCCCCCTCCCCTTCTCTCTCTCTCTCTCTCTTCTCCCCCGCTCTCTGTGACTCTCTCTCGCTTTTTGTTCCCTTCCACCACCACCTCTGTTCTAATCCCCCTGCTCAGATGCTCGATCTCCTTCGGACCTCGTGTTCTTTGCCTTCTTTAACGGATCCTTGTACCCTTTTTCTCGATTTGAAAAGCCAAGAGATCTCTTACTCTTCCTGCTTTTCTCTTACGCTTAATTAGAATGCGAGCAGAAGACAGAATTAGTGAAAAAATGCGATAAAGATCAATTTTCTCTGTACTAATGGCGGCGGAGGCAACGGAAGGGGAGATAGAGGAGCTATCTGGCCGGATACAGGGCTGTCCGAGAGATTTTTTGAGGCGATTTGGAGGTAACGGTTGTCATGATAAGCCGGTGGCGGCAGGAGAGGAGGTGGAAGAGATTGAGCTTAACCTCGGGTTGTCTCTGGGCGGTCGCTTTGGAGTGGAGCCCAAGGAAAAAATGAAGCTTGTTCGCTCATCGTCGATCGCCACCCTGTCGATGTTCCCATCGGAGAACGACTTCCGGGTGGCCGCTCCCCTCCCAAGGGCGTGCTCGCTGCCGACGGAGGCTGAGGAGGAGCAGAGGAAGAGGAAGGAGCTGCAGAGCTTGAAGAGATTGGAGGTCAAGAGGAAGAGATCAGAGAAGAGAAACTTGTCGAAGTTGGCGGCGAGAGATCAGAGGGAGGAGAATTTCAACGAGGGAATGCATGGTGGGCATCGTAGGGTGCTCCTCAGATCGGCGTCGACGGGGACCGATGCTCGGCAAGTACATGCATCAGAATCTCGGTGGTCCATCGGATTACAGGGGAGTAGCTCCTCCAGTGTGTCCAATTTCGAGAGCCAGATGGTGCGAGGTATAATTTTAGTTCAGTATTCTTCCAATATTTGCTGGAGTATGACAATTTATTCATTTCTTTTTTCCTCCCTTCCATTTAGAGGTTTACAGATCACGCTCAAGCTACTGGTCTTGCATGTTTACTGAGTTTATCGACAATATATATTCAATCCATTTTTTCTCCCTTTCATTTAGATGTTCAGAGATCATGCTCAAGCTATTGGTTCTTGATGGTAATTTGAATTGGAAAGTTTTTTTTTTTTGGGCTATTTGCTCTCTGTGTTTTTAATTGATTAGTTTTGGTATGTGTTCTTTGGTTTGGGTTACCCTGTTGCTAGATCGTGGTTTGCTTTCTTTTCAAATTTTGCTTGATGGAGAATTGTTTCTTTTCTACAATTATTGTTAGGTAAGCATCCTCTATTTTTATCTTGTTAGTCGAGGAAGACAGTAGGTGGCCCTTTCCATTTTCTTTTTTCCTTCAAACATCTTTAGTTTTCTCTAACCTACTATTTTTAATTCTTTCCATGGATTATTAGAAATTTGCAAGATGGGAAAAACTACTATCATAGTAGTACTTGCCTGTTGCCCTTTGTCCCGACTTCTTCAATATATTAGTTTGATACTTCATTTGTTTTGAAAAACTTTGCAGAAAACTTCATTATCACATTATCAAGGCATATATAGAAGGAAAAAAAAAAAAAATTGAATAATGTGTATTTAGAGAAGAGCATCCCAGACTGATTGCTGCTTGTTTGAGTGGAAATCCATAAGAATCCTTTCGGAACTCCAGATTATTCCCTTCATTATGCATTCTTGATCTGTAATATTCCATTTGGCCTTTTCTTATTATCTGATTTTAATTTTGTCACCTTAATGACAAGCATTTGCGACTATCTCTTGTCATATTTAATTCATTAATTGTCTTATGATCAAATGGTGGTGCACACGAGGCAGCTAACTCGGCCAGAGAGGTAGAAGAATCCTCGAAGAAGATTGCAGGGAGACCAACTTGGGTGAGGGGAGAGATGGAAGAGATGCCATGCGTGTCCACAACGGGGGATGGTCCAAATGGGAGGAGGATTGAAGGGTTGCTCTACAGATACGGGAAAGGGGAGGACGTGAGGATTGTGTGCGTGTGCCATGGCAGCTTCCTCACGCCGGCAGAGTTTGTAAGGCATGCCGGGGGTGGGGATGTGGCTCACCCCCTCAGGCACATTGTTGTCAACCCAACCACACCAGCCTTCTTGTGATGGTGGTGGTCAACCTTAGAGTTACCAAGGATGATAGCCAAAAAAAAAAGAAAGAAAAAAAAAGAAAAGAAAATCTCGTTCCAAGGATGTGGATCCATGAAGAGAATCCCCAAGAGTACATCTTGCAGGATAAGAAAAGTTTTTTGTTTTTCTTAGGCTTTCTGTTTTCATGCGGGCTCTGTTTCAAGAAGGCCGAGAGCCTGGTATGTGGGTCCTTTCTATCTTTATTTTTATTATTATTAGAACATCGAATTGGATCTCTCTATTAATAACTCTTTAGATAAATTACCAAAATTCCCTTGGGCAAAATTATACTTATATCTAATAATTTTAAAAATCTATATCTATACCCTTATATATATATCTAAAATCAGCAGTTTAATCCAAACCTTTTGTTTTTTTATAAAGAAAAGGGATAGGGAGGATAAATCTGGTATAACTATCTTGCATGTCCTCATCCCACCAAAAAATGTTCGATTCAAGGTGCTAGATTTTCGCATCTATTTCTTATTCAAAGGTGAGTGCATCGATCCGACACCATCAAGATGCCAGTTGGTCAGAATAGGAAAGAAAAAGATCTTGACTTCTTACTCATCCAACCGTCACAGATTTCAGAAGATAATTCCTGAATTTAATCGAATCTTTTGTAGAGTCGCCTCGAATCCATGATCTATTGATTATGATGCAAGATCCCAACCAGCTAGGCTATGGCTTGTCAATTTTAATCCAAATATTTAGGGAGCTCATTAATCCTTGTTGTCGACTGGATCGTCGTGGCCAGTAGCTCCTGCGCATCGTCCTGCGTCGAGTGCCTTCTCTCGTCAGGAGCGCTCCCTTCTCTCCGGCGGTTGGCTCTTTGGCCGTTCGGCCTGAATAGAGAAGACCCGGGCCAGGAATTTCGACGAGGACACTCCGATGATTAAGTCAGTAGGACGATCGGGGGAACAAAATCTCTGAGATGGAGAGTTTGGGGGACTCCCTCATCCCAGGAAGTGGTAAGATGGTAATAATCAAATAGCAAAAAAGGAAAGAGGGAATGGAGAGAGCGGGGAATGGGGAGGATTCTTCCGGCCGGTCTCTTGGCTGCTGAGCTTTTGGCTGCTTGCTTACCTCTCTCCCCCTTCCAATTCACTTACTTTCTTACTTACCTTCCTTTGCTTTTCTGGTTATGTCCTGATGTCCTTTGTGTGCCCTCTCTCGGAGTCTTCTCCGGAGGGGCTCGCCGCCGCTCACGGCTTTTCCTTCTTCCTCCCCCCTCCTGGACTGGTCCTTCCGGAGGAGGAGGCCATCTGTGGGCCTCTTGGAGCCTATTCCTTTCTCTCGAGTTGGTCTTCTCTTCTTTTTCGATTGGTCCTCCCCTCGGACTGGACCTCTCCTTCCCCCTCTTGGACTGGACTGGTCCTCCCCTCGGACTGGACTGGTCCTCTCCCCCATGTTGGGGGTGTCGTTTTTTGCTTAAGAGGGGCAGGCGCTGTGCCACTGAGCCCCGTGTCATGGTGGGAAGTTTTCATTCCTGGAGGGACCGTCCGAGCATTGCAGGGTCTATGGCTTTGACAGGATTTTACTTCTGGGGGAATCCTGGTCTCACGCCGCATGGGTCAGCATCTTCCGGCTGTATGATAGTGGACGTGGCAGCACGTTACAGGGCCCTGAGTCTGACAGGGCTTACCTCGTGCAGAGCATATGGACGGTGTATCGCAGAGCTTGCATTGGTGGCAGGGCATGCGCCACCTTCCAGAGGTTGCAGGTGGACAGGGATCTCCGCACAGTGGTTTGAATTTCTGTTGATCTTTCCCTCCTTCATTGCTGGCGAGAATTCTAGCCTTCGTGTGGCAGGGAAGGACCTCTATTCGGGAGGTCCGTCCTCAACAGCATGAGCACGACTCCGGTTGTGAGCTTGACCCCGGCAGGAGGGCTCGTCCCGTGAGCTCGATCCCGGCTGGGAGATGATCTCGGCAGGAGGGCTCACCTCGGCAACGTGGGCACGACTCTGACTTGGAGCTGACCTCAGACGGAGGGCTCATCCCATGAGCTCAACCCCGGCTGGGAGCTAATCTCGGCCTTCCACCTAAGGAGGCCACATCCAGGTGGCAGTCCCCACTCGTGTGGCTGCCGACTGGCGACTATGTAGACTCCACGTTAGCGGATATTGCCACATCAATCCTAAATAGGATCCAACCATCACATGATATATATATATATATATATATATATATATATATATATATATATATATATATATATATATATATATATATATATATATATATATATATTGAAATGATCAAAATGGTCTTCATTATGTGAAAACCCTTCTCCTCCCCTTCATCCTATCCCTCACTTTAGTGACCATAACACACGCTGCAATGGTATAGAAGGCAATCCTCTCTCGATAATGGACATAGGGTGGTCAATGAACACGGTTGGGCTATACTCGAATTCTTGAATTTCGTCATTGATCTACCTGTAGCTCTCTTGTATTTCTGACTGGATCTCCTCAAGATTTCGTCCTCTTTCCCTAGCTAGCGGGGTAGGCAATCTGGACCAGAACTGCTCTTTCCTTCCATTTTGAGTGTAGCGCTGGAAAGCGAGCAACTTGAGATTGATTCCTGTTGGCATGAAGTCTCTGTATCGGCCAGTCGGAGCTGCTGCACCACAAGACTGCTCCATGGTTCACCTGCAAAACAGGTCCCTTGTCGGAGTCGTTTCGGCGGCGGACACTCCGATGCCTAAGTCAGAGATGGATTCCAACCACAGAATAAGAAAGATTCTCGATGAGCAGAGGGAAAGAGCCCTTTAATTTAGAGTAGGCGTGAGTGTATGTATGTGTATGTACCTCCTCGAGCAATTTCTCTTACCTCTATTTAAAAGGAGGCCTCCGGCCCGTGGCCCCGCTCTTCTCCCGGCGATTACGGAGAGTTAATTTCTCTCCATGATTGGCGATCGCGGGTTGTCATTGAGTGGTTCCGACCAGACCGGAGGCGTGGCAGCTGGAGTTGCACGCCATGATCGTGGCATAGAGATTGTCGATAGTAACCGTTGGTTACTGTTGCATATCTGGGCCAGATTGTGGTCCCATCTTCAGATTTTTCCTGTTTAGGAAGATTCTCGGTCGGAGATTTCGTCCTCTGCGTGGGTCGAAGACTTGGTGTCCACCCAGAGCCGGAGATCGTGTCTTCGACAGGGATCGAAGAGCGTGTCTTCGGAAGTCGACGAGAAGCCTGGTCTTCGGTTAGAGTCGAAGACATCATCCGAAGACCTGGCCTTCGGATGTCGTAGACCAATGAGAAGCCTTGGGTTGCTTGTAGTTGGCATGTCCTTTCCTAGTCCGAAGTCAGTGATCCGGAGAAGAGGTCTTCGGCTAGCCGAACTGGTATTCGATTTGTACCTGGACCGGGATACCCAACAGCTACCCCCCCACTCTCAGTTTTCGAAACGAATATTTGCCTCGAGAAGTAAGAGTACTAATGCTTTGTCGTTTTCCTCCCAGGGGGTAGTATAGTGAATGATTACAAAATCTCTGATTGGACTGCCCATCATGACTGCTGGGTGATTTGGGAATCAGATGGTAGACAGCTGTCACTCCCTGGTTGAGGGAGAAGGAAAGAGCGGGCGGCCCTGGGACCGTCTCTCTTTTTGCTGTAGCGTGATGGTTCAACCAATCTTTTGGTTGAGATTTGGATGGTTGTGGCGGCTTCTCCCTATCCATTGGATGATGGATGCGCTCGATCCTGGCGGTTAGTTGAAGGCAGGTTACCTCCTTGGGTAACCTTTGGTCAAATCAACCTGGTGGGACTTCAGAGACCTCTGGTTTCCTCTTGGGAAAGGGAGAAGGTCTGGCTAAAGAAGCTTTTTCAACCTCGCCTCATTTTTCGCTCATCTTTCCTTGTTCTAGACTACCGGTCTATTCTGCAGGTAGAATCTTCCTTCTGCCTCTTTGTTTCATTCTTTTATCATGGAAGAAACTGTAGAAAGTCAGGGGGAATAAGTAGAGCCCTCGGGGGCCGGCGATGTAGTAGGTCCGGAGTCGATCCTTAGTTCGGTTTCTCAAGGGAAGATGGCCCTTCTTCGGGAATGCTATCACTCCCCTGGGGTTCCCTTTTGTCCTTCCCGCACCCGGGGAACGGGTGAACAAACCTCTCCCCGGGTGCCTAGCCGTGTACGAAGATCATCTGAAGGCTGGCCTTCGATTTTTCCTGTCTCATTTCTTCATCAAAATCTTCCATCTGTACTAAGTGGTGCCAGCGCAGTTGACCCTGAACAACATCCGGAACATCTGCGGGTTTCTGGTCCTTTGCAACATTGCAAACATAGAACTTAGGACCAATTTATTCACATCCCTTTTTGTACTTAAGAGGGACTTCCATAGCGACGGATGGTGGGTGATCAGCCCTCGACCGGGCCGTAAGGTCATCAAGGACATGCCCAGCGCTATCCACAGGTGAAAGCCTGTTTTCATGTTCGTACTGTCCTTCGATCCAGGGGGCTTCGACACTGTTTGGAAGAAGCTTCGTTTAACCACCAATGATGGGAAGAAGGTCTTGGCGGCTGATCAATCGGATTACGATTTTCTGATTAATTCGGAAGTCGCCCTATCCGGGAGTTGTTGGAGGAGAGAAATCTCTATCTTGCGGGGATTAGTAAATTCTCCGCATTAGGTATAGTGATGGAAATTTTTGCTTCATTTCCCTCGATTTTGTTGTGGCTCAGTCGACTGAAAGAAACTCTTCTGCTTGTAGGAGGCGGAATGAAGCCCGGTGTGAGCTGGCTCCATCAGACTTCTGAGAAGAGGGTAACGCAAGCCCCTCTCACAAGGTTGGCGGTTCGGAAGAATGCTTGAAGGGACGGTCCTGAGGGGGACCTGAGCACTTCGTCTTCCCGGAGAATCTCAGGGAAAGACGTGGCGCCCGCGGAAGGGGCCCCGTCGAGGCCTTGTTCAGTCGAAACTCCACCGACGGCTACTTCCCCGGTCCACACAATGGAGAGTCCGTCTCAGGCGGCGTACGTGCCACCATTCTGTCCCCTGCAGTTGATAGGGGCAAAACGCGGCAAGTCGAGAGAGAGTTCGCTCGTGGGGCTTCCTCAGCTGGAAGCCGTTCGGCGAATTCTTCGGAGCTTTCACCTACGAGGGGACTACTGGTCCCTGTCATAGCTAGGCAGGCACTGAAGAGCATGCTTTTGCCTCATGACTTGGCAATTCTTCGAAATCGGAACCTTTCCAGGGTGTCCGATTCTGCCTTTTCTACCCTGCAACAGGTATGGTCCTTGCCGTCTCTTTTGTTTTGAGAATTGCTCGATCCATGACTCCATGTTTTTTATGCAGTTGGTCTACGACCTTACCTTTATGGAGGAGGGCATGGAGAATGTTGACAACCTCATCCATGGTCTCAAGGAGGAGCTTCATACTGCCAGGGCCGCAAAGGAAGTAGCCGAAGAGTTGAGACAGTTGATGGAGGACCATCTTGCCCGGGTGAACGACGAGGTTCATGAACTGAAGGGCGAATTAAAGAGTGCCCATCTGACAATAGCGAAGCAAGGGGCAGGGTGGAGGAAAAGCAGAAAATAAATTGACTCCTTGGAGCAAGCTGCCAGGGAGAATCAGGAGAAGATAGAGAGTTTGACCAAGGCAGCGGAGGAGGTTGCCAGGAGGGCCGAAGAGGCAATTCTGGAGTCCGAAGCGGCCAAGAGAGAGTCCGTGTCCCTGAGAAAGCGGGTGGATGATGCTGTAGTAGACTTCATGAAGTCTTCACAATTCCAAGAGGAAACGAATGAAGCATCCTTGTATGGCTACCAGCATGGCTTTAATGACGGACTTTCTAAGGTAAAGGAGGCCTTCCCCTATCTTGATCTTTCTGGCATCCCTCCCTTCAACATAGTCGAAGAAGAAGAGGAGGAGGGAGTGGAGGTCGAGGAGGTGCCATGCCCGGGAGAAGAGGCCTTTGCTTCAGTCAAAGATCTGGGGGTGATCCCAACTCCGATCCCGGTTCAGGAGGAGGTTCAAGCTGGGGGAGGCCAAGCTGAAGGTTCTCCGGCCCCGGCCCAAATTGGCGAGATCCTTTCTGCACAAGTTAAGTTGTTTCAATCATGTGATGTTGGGTCTCCTCCTGTTGATATTGAATAATTCGAGTAGCTTTTGATGCATTTTCTTCTTTTTCTTGTTTGTACTGTCAATGGCTTTTGCATGACAACTTTTCCAAATTTCAAAGTGGCTTTTTCTCCTCCTGCATATACTGTATTGTATTTTTGGACGTAGCCTGAACAAGTTTCACTTGCCCTTCTTCTACTTGGCTGAATGGCCGTGGTTGAAGGCCGTTTGACTGATAATTAACGAAGACAAACTCCGGAATATGTTAGAACTCCGTCGTCGAAGACCGTCTACGGTTGATTAGGCTGTTGTCGTCTTCCTCCTGGTACTAAATCTATCCGTTGGGGTAGATAGGTGTCAATTCCTCGTCATCCGGTGATTAGGAAAGTTTGATCGCGATTCTCGTTGTCCACGCGGCGTATCGATACTCGTACAGTCGTGATTTCTTGCGCCTTGTATGTCGCCAGGTCTCCTTTTTCCAAAAAGGAGCCATTAATGTTGTCGTCGCACGATGGAGATTTTTCTGGATTCGAAGCGCCGGTAGTTGTTGTCCTGGGAATGACCCTCGCGCGGCCTTCTAGTTCTCGAAGCATCGCTCAGACATGTGGCGCTCTTTGATGCGGCTAGAAAAAGACATGGAGCATGCCTCCATGCAGTCGGTCGTGGGTGCAGGGTCTATATAAATAGGACCTTGCCTTCTGTTGTCAAGGGCCACCATTATCGTAGACTTCTTCTAGTTGAAAATGAGGTTTAGCACCTCCGAGCTTTGTCGGGCCGCGAAGAGGAGGGCTGTCGACCCAAAGAGGGAGAGGAGTCCGGAGTCCTTTGAGCCGGGGGATGACGATGAGCCTCTCGTGGATCGTCTGGAGAAGAAGGTCCGCCTGTTGGAGGCCCAACTGAGGGAGGCCAGGGCCCAAGTCACGGCGGCAGTCGCGAAGGTGGAGGAGGCCAAGAAGGAGGCGGCGAATGCCGTCTCAGACTTCAAGGCATTTGCTGCCTTCAGGGAGGAGGTCACCGAAGCGGCTCTGGACTCCTACCATCAGGGATTTCGGGAATGCATGGGGAAGGCCTTCAAGTTTTATAACTTGAAGGGCTTGGATAACATCAAGCCCTCCGTTCCCTTTTCCGGGCATGAATTTGATTTCGACTCCGATGAGGGGTTAAATTCTGGTTCGGATGAGAACCCCGGGGCCCCTTCGTCGTCCCTTCAGAGCTCCTCCGCCGGTATGGGAAAAAGCCCGCGAGAGGTTATTGAAAAATTTTCCACAACCTCTCTGCTACTACCTTTTTTTTTTTTGGTCTCTCTTTGAGAGTTTTTTTTCTTCTCTTTTTTTTTGCATAAATCAAAAAGAAAAGAAATGAAATATCCTTCTCTTACCTCTTCCCATGTGTTTCTTGTGATATGTTATATCACGTTTTATCTAGAGTGCAGATTCTTCGGACCATTTGCGGTCTATGAGAAAGATGTAAGGTCGGTTAGACCGTTCTTGAAATATATGTTGTCGACAGAAAGGACAACAGTGGTCTTTTTAGGCACGTTTTTGAATTTACCGTAGGGTAGGGTGTCTACACCGTCCTTGTGCACTTCTGTCATAGTCAAGGTGGGCTGTTCAGGCCCGCCCCGATGCGTCTTCGGGTTTACTGTAGGGTAGGTTACGAAAACATCCCTGCGCCTTTGATATCCTTGGTGGCCTGACTAGGCCATCCGTTGTGCTCGTCGGGCATACCGATAAGGCGAGTGGATCAGACTCTCCTTTGCACAGTTGACCGATTTTTCAGATCGGGCCACTTAGGCTATTGTCATTCAGTCGATGCAACAAGCCATTCTGAGTTGAGTAGGATTGAACAATTTTGCACAGAAAATTTAGGAACTCGTTTATTGATAATATTTACGAAGGTTTTGTACATTCCACGACCGGGACAGAGTCTTCCTATCCAGGGTCTTGAGTCGATATGCTCCTGGTCGAATAACTTCTTTGACTTGATATGGACCTTCCTAGTCGGGAGAGAGTTTACCATGTTCTGTTGGCCTGGATACTTTCGTCCTTCACAATTTCATGTCCCTTGTACGGAAAATCTGCTCCTTCACTCTTGAGTTGTAGTATTTGGCGACCTTTTGTTGGTACGCCGCCATTCTTATCTGGGCCTGAAGTCTGGTGCTTGGCAGCAGATCCAGGTCGATCCTTCTACGATCGGAGTTTCCAGGCTCTTCGTAGTTGTAAATTCTCAAGGATTGCAAGGAGACTTCAATAGGTAGCATGACTTCGATACTGTAGGCTAGGTTGAACGGAGACTCGCCGGTGGCCGTTCTTAGGATAGTTCGGTATATCCAGAGAATGGATGTCAGCTCTTCGGCCCAAAGTCCTTTTGCGGCGTTCAACCTCATCTTCAGATCATGAAGAATGGTCTGATTAGTGGCTTCGGCTTCTCCGTAAGACTAGGGGTGGGCAACGGAGGTCAGCCGATGCTGAACATGATACTAAGCGCAGAAGTCCTTGAACTTTGGGTTGTCGAACTGTCTCCCGTTGTCCGTGATTATAACATGTGGGATGCTAAACCTGAATATAATGGAATTTTTCACAAAATTCTCCACCTTGCCCTCTGTGATCTGGGCCAGTGGTTCGGCTTCTACCTACTTTGTAAAGTAGTCGATGGCTACAAGGAGGAACTTTTTTTGCCCAGATGCCGGTGAAAATGGACCAAGAATATCCATTCCCCACTGGGCGAAAGTCCAAGGAGCTATCAGTGAGTCAAGTGACTTGCAGGCTGCCTCTGAACATTGGCGTACCTCTGGCACTGATCACACCTTCGCACAAAGTCAGCCGAATCCTTCTGGACGGTGGGCCAGTAATACCCCTGTCGAATGATCTTGTATGCCAGAGACCTACCCCCAAGTGATCACCGCATATGCCCTCGTGGACCTCTCTCAGGGCATAATCTACGTCTGTTGGTCCCAAGCATTTTAGCAATGGATGAGAAAATGATCTCTTATAGAGGGTTCCGTCTAAGATGACATACTGAGATGCCATCCAGCGGACTTTTTTGGCCTCTGTCTTGTCTTCTAATAGTATGCCTTCATTTAGAAATTTGATGATAGGGTCCATTCAGCTTGGCTTGGTATCGATCTGACGTACCTCCATAGCCTCTTCGGCTATACTTGGAGTTTCAAGATGTTCAACAAAGGTGCACTCAAGAAATTCCGGTGTTGTAGTAGCAGTCGAGACAATGCATCTGCCCGGGAATTCTCTGATCGTGGGACATGGATAATCTCAAAATGTTCCAATTGGGAGGATAAGGCCTGTACTTTCTCTAGGTACTGCATCATGGTTGGATCCTTGGCTGCATATTCTCTTTTAACTTGGTTTATAACTAGCTGGGAGTCTGAGAAGGCTCGGAGTTGCCGAACTCCCAAATTTTTGGCAATCCGAAGCCTCGCGAGCAATGCTTCATATTCGGTCTGGTTGTTTGAAGCATGGAAGGAGAACCGAAGCGCGTACTCTATGATATGGCCATCAGGTTCGGCCAGCATAAGTCTAGCCCCGCATCCAGTAGCATTGGAAGCTCCGTCCATACGAAGCACCTAAACGGACTTCGTTTCCTTCGGGTCTTTATCCTCCGCCAAAGGTACTTCGTCTTCGGACCCCCAGGTGCATTCGGCCAAGAAATCAGAGAGCACTTGGGCCTTCATCGTCAATCGGGGCTGAAAGCTGATGTCGAACTTACTCAACTTTACAGCCCACTTGGCTATCCTTTCAGCGGTGTCCGAAGACCAGAGAACGACCTTGAGGAGTTGATCGGTCAGCACCATAATAGCGTGGGCATGGAAGTACGGTCGTAGTCGCTTTGCCGCAATCACCAAGAAGTAGATCAGCTTTTGCATCCTCGCATATCGCATTTCAGCATCATGCAGAACTTTGCTGATGTAATAGATCAGCCTATGGGATCCGTCTTCGTCTCTCCGGACAAGGACCGAACTAATTGCTTCATCTGAAGCAGAGAGGTATAAGTAAAGTACCTCACATTCTTGAGATTTGGAGAGTAGTGGCGGGGTTTCCAGGTACTTCTTCAACTCCTCAAAGGCAGTGCGACAGTCTTCAGACCATTCAAAGCTCTTTGACTGTCAAAGTACCTTGAAGAATGGGAGACATTTCTCGGTTGACCGAGAAATGAACCTGCTTAGGAAGGCGATTCTCCCTGTTAACTGCTGGACCTCCTTTTTGTAGGAGGGATGTCTCATATCCTTCGGGGCTTGGATCTTCTCAGGATTTGCCTCAATCCCTTGTTTGGTGACAAGAAAGCCCAATAACTTTCCCGAAGTGATCCCGAAAGCGCACTTTGCCGGGTTTAGCTTCATGCGGTAGCGTCGCAGAGCATTGAATGACTCTTCCAATCATGGATATGATCTTTTCGAAGGAGGCTTTTGACGATCATGTCGTCAACGTAGGCCTCCATGTTTCTTTCCAGTTGCTTTTCGAATACCTTGTTGATTAGTCTTTGAAATGTTGCCCCGGCGTTCTTGAGGCCGAACGGCATCATCTTGTAGCAGTAGAGACCTTTGTTAGTGATGAAGGCCGTCTTCTCCTCATCTTGTAGATCCATCCTAATTTGATTATAACCGGAAAAAGCATCCATGAAGCTCAGCGGTTGGTGGCCAGCAGTGGCGTCGACCTGCTGATCAATCTTTGGAAGAGGGAAGCTATCTTTTGGGCAAGCCTTGTTGAGGTCTGTGTAATCGATGCAGACCCTCCACTTGCCGCTAGCTTTTTTCACCATTACTACATTGGCCAACCACTCGGGGTAGTGGGCCTCTCGGATGAACCCTGCTTTAAGGAGCTTGCCGACTTCTTCGTCCATGGCTTTCTGTCTTTCAGGAGTGAAACTCCTTTTCTTCTGCCATACTGGTTTGTACCCAGGGGTAACTTCCAGCCGATGAGTGATCACTTCGGCAGGAATTCCAGGCATATCTGAAGTCGACCAGGTGAAGACATCGACGTTGTCTTTGAGAAAATGGATCAGCTCCATTCTTGTTTCCTCATCAAGTGTACTCCCGATCTGCACAATTTTGGTGGGTCTTCCTTTGTCAAAGGTACCGAGACAGTTCTCTCCATGGGTTCACCAGAGCTTGTAGTTGTATCCCTCGTATCCAGTTGATCCGGAGTTGCAGAATCGTTGAAGTGCCTATCTTGAATCATCAGGCACTGCCGTGCTGCCCTCTGGTCTCCTCTAGCTTCTCCGACACCATTCCTGGTGGGAAAACGTACCAGGAGATAATGAGAGGAGATCACAGTTCGAAACTTGTTCAAAGCGGGCCGCCCCAGAATGATGTTGTAAGCTGAGGGGGTCCGGACCACCGTGAAGTTGATCGGCAGTGTCTTCTATCGAGGTTCAGTGCTAAGGGTCACATGCAACACTATTTCTCCCTCGGCATTAACTTGATTGCCCCCAAAACCAGTAAGCGGTATTGGGGATCTTCGCGGTTGATGTTTAGGCAAACACATTTTAGAGAATGCATCGTAAATCAAGACATCAGTCGAACTTCCATTATCAACAAGGATTCGTTGTACATCATAGTTGGCCACAACGATCGATATTACAAGGGGATCATCATGCGGGAGCCGGACTCCCGCAAGGTCGTCATTGGAGAAGAGAATAGCATTATTGTCCTTGAGTTGCTTTGAGACACATCCTCATCCCTCCTCCAGTCGATGGGTCGGTGTATCATCCCCACTCCTCCGTTGGTGGGCCTTTGATTTGGCAGTTCGGCCTCTTCAGGAGGTGGCTGGGGAATAGTAGCCTCCGACCGGGATGCTTGGCGACCAATATACCGTCCCAAATACCCTCTTTTGATGAGATCCTTGATCGCATCCTTCAGTTGGATGCATTCTTCAGTATTGTGGCCGTGGTCCCGGTGGAATCGGCAATATTGGTTCCTATTCCTTACGGAAGAGGAGGCTTTCATGGGACTGGGCCGTTGGAAATAAATTTCTTTCTCTATCTCCATGAGGATCTTTTCTCGAGGAAGGTTGAGGGGGGTGTAGGAGTTGAATCTTCCTCTCGATGCTCTGGGCATGGGAGGACTTCTTCGATGGTCAGTATATTTATTGTTATTGTTATTGGAGGTTGGGGGACCTTGCCCCCTGTTGTTCTTCTTTTTTGAAGGGGGCTTCCCTTCGATCAGTTGTCGGTTGGCCGCCTGCTCTTCAGCATTGGCATATTTCTGAGCTCTCGACAAGAGCTCAGCGTAGCTTTTGGGAAACTTCTTATCTAGGAAAAAAGTAAGCCTGGATGTACGAAGTCCCTTCTTCAGCGCAGACATGGCCACATGCTCGTTGAGATCGGGGATCTCAAGTGTGGCCGCATTAAACCTGGAGATGTAGTCTCGCAGGCTTTCTCCCTCATTCTGGTGAAGGAGGAATAGTGTGTCCGTATTTCGAGGAGTCTTGCGGCAGGTCCTGAAATGCAAGACAAACAATTTCTCTAACTCAGAAAAAGAATCGATGGTACCTGGGCGCAAGCTCGAGTACTACATCCGAGCGACTTTCTTCAAGGTAGCCAGGAACGCGAGGCAGTACATCGCGTCCGCAGCTCCTTGAATCATCATATGGGCAGTGAAGCTGTCCAAGTGGTCGAGGGGATCGGAGGTGCCGTCATACGATTCCATCTGGGGAATCCTGAAGTGCCGAGGAATGACTTTGGCCATGATACGGTCGGAGTAGGGTGGGCTTAGATCACCTACAATCAAATCATCGGGATCCTTCAGATCCCGCATTCTTTGCTCCCGCGCCTTCGCCATTCCTGATTCAATAGCTCTGAATCTCCCGTCGTAATCAGGAGTCTGTTTCGGTGCCCTCTCTACGGAAGTGGAGTCTTCAGAGGAGGGTGATGGAGCTTGCCTAGGCCTTTTCCCTTTCTGCGGGGAATCGGCGGACCTAGGCAGTCTCGAGGTTCGGCCTTCAGGAGAGGACCAGGAACGGGGGGAGAGATGTGTGGAATCCTCCCGTGGGGCTCTTTTCCTTCGGGACCGAGAGCTGTCTGGAGGCGGCTGGTGGGTTTCCCACCAGAAAAGCTCTATTCTGGAAATCTTGAACCATGGCCGTAAGGTTAGTAACCTGGTTCACAAGGGCTTCAAATTGCTGTAATCCCATGACAACTGTGGGAGGTGGAACGTCGTTCTCTCCCGGGGATGCGCCCCATTGGGACGGAGCACGACTTCGACTTGTGGAGGCTATCTGAGTCCTTCCTCTCGCCATTAGGAACCTCTTACTTCCCTTTGCTTAGGAGAGAGCCTAAAGAATGCTGTGTTGCACCTCTACCTGGTGCGCCAATCTGTTGGCGTGGAGTCCCTGTATCGACCGGTCGGAGCTGCTGCATCACAGGACCGCTCTCTGGTTCACCTGCAAAATAGGTCCCTTGCCGGAGTCGTTCCTGCGGGGGACACTCCGATGCCTAAGTCAGAGACGGATTCTAGCCACAGAATGGGAAAGATTCTCGAGGAGCAGAGGGAAAGACCCCTTTAATTTAGAGTAGGCGTGAGTGTATGTATGTGTGTGTACCTCCTCGAGCAATTCCTCTTACCGCTATTTAAAAGGAGGCCTCCGGCCCGCGGCCCCGCTCTTCTCCCGGCGATTACGGAGAGTTAATTTCTCTCCATGATTGGCGATCGTGGATTGTCATTGAACGGTTCCGACCGGACCGGAGGCGTGGCAGCTGGAGTTGCATGCCATGATCGTGGTATGGAGATTGTCGATAGTAACCGTTGGTTACTGTTGCCTATCTGGACCAGATTGTGGTCCCATCTTCAGATTTCCTATGTTTAGGAAGATTCTCGGTCAGAGATTTCGTCCTCTGCATGGGTCGAAGACTTGGTGTCTACCCAGAGCCGGAGATCATGTCTTCGGCAGGGACCGAAGAGCGTGTCTTCGGAAGCCGACGAGAAGCCTGGTCTTCGATTAGGGCCGAAGACATCATCCGAAGATCTGGCATTCGGATGTCGTAGACCAATGAGAAACCTTGGGTTGTCTGTAGTTGGCCTGTCCTTTCCTGGTCCGAAATCAATGATCCGGAGAAGTGGTCTTCGGCTAGCTGAACTGGTATTCGGTTCATACCTGGACCGGGATACTCCAATAATTTTCTTGAAAATGTCCAATATATCATCGACACCCAGCAGCACGGTCTCTTTCCCTCAAGCTGCCAGCGAAGCTCATTCACCCACCAATCGTTATCGGGAAGCCGGAGCATAGATTGCAATTGGCCCATATGGATGCATATTGCGAATGATCTTGATGCCAACAACAGTGCGGCCAAGGTAATCAAGCCCAATGTAACCCCGCTTCAACTGGTACTCTAAACTGAGCATTCGACTACGAGAGAGGAAGTGGCGGGCATGGTCGAAGGTGTGGAAGCCAATGAGGTTGCAGTCGAGCAGCATCTCGAGAATCTCCTCGCGGACGGATATATGGATCTTTGACAAAGGGAATAAATAGGCTACGAAGGAAGAACCCCATTCTCAATCGATCGAACCTTCTTCAGAGGAAAGTCGGTAGATCGAGCCATGCATGAGATCTGATGGTAGTCATGGATCCGAACATAATCATCCTGATCGGGATTCAAAACCTTGATCACCTTCTGCGGGAATAACCTGTTGGCGAGAATATACGATTCCAGAGGGATCAGTTGAAGCGGCCACCATGGTCGGCAGAGAAGGGAAGCACGTAATGGAATATATAGCAGCTAGAGATGTTGCTTGCAAAAACCATGGTATAATTTCTCGAAGATGTTGAAGGATAGGAAGGCATGGATGCACTTTGAAGCGCTCAAGGAGGGCCAGCACGATGCCGTCCTACTCATGCCCTTCGACGTTGACATAGAAGGAACCCACGTAGCGGACCACCATGTCATCGGGAGGCCGTCTTTGAGCTCTTCGAGAATGGAGTCTATTAATTATAATAAATAAATATATATATATATATATATATATATATATATATATATATATATATATAATTTTTAAAAAATATTTAAAAATATTTTTTTGTAGTATATATAGTTGAATAATTTTGATATAATAAAATTGATGTGAAGGGATCGCTGGCGTGGAGGAACCGGCAGGCGCCACGTCAAGAAAAGACGCCACATCAATTCTCCAGTCCGGATCCCACTACCGAGCTGAACTGAGCTCCCTCAGAACAACAAGTCGAGCTCAGTCCTCTGCCAGGTCGTGCCCGCAAACTCGAGACGCCTAGGTCGGAGCTGTCTTTCGCCCTCCAGAGCGAGACCCTCGGAGGCTAGTGCCCTGCGATCGAGGTCGAGCCAAGAGCTCACTCGCCGATGTGGAGTCTCTCCGAGTGCGCGCCCTCTGGACCGGGTCTGCCTTCCGCCCTCCAGAGCGAGACCCTCTGAGGCTAGTGCCCTGCGGTCGAGGTCGAGCCAAGAGCTCACCCGCCGATGTGGAGCCTCTCTGAGTGCGCGCCCTGTGGATCGGGTCCGCCTTCCGTCCTTCAGAGCGAGTCCCTCGAAGGCTAGTGCCCTGCGGTCGAGGTCGAGCCAGGAGCTCACCCGCCGATGTGGAGCCTCTACGAGCGTGCGCCCTCTGGACCGGGTCCGCCTTCCGCCCTCCAGAGCGAGACCCTCGGAGGCTAGTGCCCTGCGGTCGAGGTCGAGCTGAGAGCTCACCCGCCGATGTGGAGCCTCTCCGAGCACGCGCCCTCTGGACCGTGTCCGCCTTCCGCCCTCCAGAGCGAGACCCTCGAAGGCTAGTGCCCTGCGGTCGAGGTCGAGCCAAGAGCTCATCCGCCGATGTGGAGCCTCTCCGAGCGCGCGCCCTCTGGACCGGGTCCGCCTTTCGCCCTCCGGAGTGAGACCCTCGGAGGTTAGTGCCCTGCGATCGATGTCGAGCCCAGCACTCACCCGCCGATGTGGAGCCTCTCCGAGCGCGCGCCCTCTGGACCGGGCCTGCACTCTGCCCTCCTCCACCAAGGCGCCCCCGCAAGCTTGGAGCGTCTAGGTTGGAGCGAGTCCTGCCATTCCAGCTCGGCCCCAGCTCGGACAAGGTCCTCACCAGCCTAGAACACCGGCGAGCTGCCCGAGGACTATATTGAAGCACCTTCTATGCCGTACTGACCACTTGCGACCGCCAGTTACACCAGAAAGGCAAGCAGCACGTTGATCGAGATGTCACACTTCTCATCAACGACTCAAATCATCCAAGAGAAGAAGCCAACCGGAAGATTCGAATCCCGTGGGCAGCGGCCCGTCATTTGAGGCACTGACAAGTTTCCCGGAATGAGACAACCAAGAGGAGTGCCGGAGTGCCTGACAACTCTCCTTATCATGAATCAGGAAAGACTCCTCGGGACACCGCCGCATGCGCCTGACAGCCCGGCGGGGATCCCGAGACAAGCATCCAACGGTAACCTAGTTTGCAACAAGCTCAGAGGTAACACAACAAAAAAAAAACACACAGGCAAAAAAAAAACACAAGCCGGAGAGAGAAAGAAAAAGAAAAAAGGAGTGCAACCCCCACCAGCAAGAGGGGCATGGCACACTACCACCACGAGCACAAGCGCAAGCCCGGCCAAGAGGGTGAAGCGCCACTGCCACCATAGTTGAAGGAAAACGGGGGATACAAGGAGAGGCGGGGGAACAGGGCACCCCTCTGTCCCCCCTATCACTCCCCCCTGCAACGTTTTCACCTTCGCACACATTTTCTACTCCTCCTAGTGCGGAGTCCATCAAGAGAGGCCCGACCAGGAGGATCTGTTCTCCTGGATCGTCACTAACTTGATCATTGGAGTGCCCCCGCCGGAAATCCCGGCCCGGGTCTTTAACCCCTGTTTCGCATGTTCGGGAGCGGAGGATCGCCGAGCGGCAAGACAACTGCACCCAGTGCGAAGGTCCGGGACTCGAGGATGGCGAGCGGTAGGAGGAGCGCACTCCGGTGCCGACAGCAGTTATGGGCCACGATGGTCTTGGCGACAACAAAAATAATTTCAAATACAATAGAACAAGATCAGAAAATTTGGCTTGGAAAATGGATAAAATCACTGTCTTAAAAAAGATTTGATTCCCTTTTTATGCAAAAAATGATTAGACCATACGTTTTCCTTCAAGGTACAACTCGGAAGCTAATACTCTAACGCCCACTGGTAGCACGATCTAGAATAAATGACAGATCAGCTCGTCTTCAATTTAAAATTTTTAAAATAGAAAAAAGGGTAAGAAAGAAAGAATGTTAAAAAATTTTAGAACATAGGAATATAGAAAGAGGGAGAGTTTGCAATTCTTGGATGCCTTGTAGGGCTGGAATAGAGGCCTATTTATAAGTTCAAAACTCTAAAAAAAATCTCAAAAATGCCCTCAAACTAGCCATTATTTTATTAAATAAAAAATAAATAAAATGACAGTTTAAAAAATTAATTTCAGAATTAATTAAAATAATTAAAAGGAAAAATGGCTCCAAATGCATGAAAACGTGCTTGGATCGCGAGCGCTGCATGTAGCGGAGAGTTTTTTTATTTTATTTTGTAACGTCTACAATCCTCCACAAAAATAAAATAAAAAATAAAAAAAATTAATATTATTAAACTCAGTAAATAATTTAAAATTCTTGAACTTTTATTATGCTTAGTGGAAGTACTTTCTAAATTTGAACTTGTATTTATTATAAAATACACAGTATGAAGACGAACTGATCATAATACAGGTAGTGTTATGTAGGCCATGTGCTTGCCTTAATTTTCATGAGAGTTACTAGGAATTCATCCTGATCCCATGGTCATGGTCTCATGACTATCACACTACAAAAAACAGAAAATTTCCAACGCTAATATGGACCTTTCTCAATGCTTCAAAGCATCGCTAAAAACTCTTCCGATACTTTAAAAAGCATCGTAAAAGCATCGCAAATGTAAGAGTGGAAATGATTGTTCTCAATGCTTTTTAAAATCATCGGGATTTTTACCGATGCTTTAAAGTATCGGAAATAATTTTATTCCTAAGTTATTTTCGATGCTTTAAAATATTGGACATAGCACTATTCTCGATGCTTTTTAAAAGCATCGGGAATAACCTTATTTTCAATGCTTTAAAGCATCGGGAATAGATTATTTTTTTAAAAAAAGTAATTAATTTTAAAAAATAACAAAAAAATATATATATTTCTTGAACCTGTCATCATAACAAACATACACTGATATTACTAACTTATCATCATAACAAACATTTAATCACATTACTAACATTCTTCACATTCAAATTGAAATTCCAAATATGAAATTCATTACATTACAATTTAAAGAAATTTGTTATACTCTAATGTTTAATAAAATTAAAAAATATATAGAGTAATACATATAAAATAAAAAAAAATAAAATTAATGCTCTGCTAGAGGAAGGTCGTTACCCTGTCTACGAGGACCCGATACTCTAGAAGCCTGTAATAAATATTTAAAATGTTTAAGTTACGAACCTGTTAATAACAATAGATTATATATATCATTGATTTAATATAAAAATATATATTTAATATCATATATATTTACCTAATGTAGAACAAACATTTGTATGATAGATGTAAGCCACTCAATATGCTCTCTCATGCTCTCCATCGCTGCTCTATCAGCAGCACGGCTCTGTCGAATCCCCTCTATCTCCTCAAGTTTGCGAATACGTGCATTCTAAACGCCTTCTACAGCATCACGTGTATGTCTACTAACCGCAGATAACTGAGTGGAGGTGACTCCAACTCCATAGCTCCTTACTCGATCGTAGCTCTCCGGTTCCATCAACTCTGTAAACACCTCGACCTCGATACGACTACTTTGCATAGTACTGTAGACTCATCGACAGTATTAATTTAGAAAAATTAGTTATATCTTAATGACTAAGAGCTGTAGCTTCGCAATAAGACCTGTAGCTCTTTCCTGTATTAATTTAGAAAAATTAGATAGATCTTAATGACTAACAAAATAAAATTTAAATCATTGCATGAAATAAATTGTAATAAAAATTTACACATATATCTCTCGACTCATCTCTGACAAAAGTGCCGTCACGATGAGTATGAGTCATCCGGTAAAACTCCACCTGACCGGGTTCCCTCCCATGCTCATCCATCTACAAAAAAATTATAATTTTAAACAAATAATTCAAACAAATTTAAAAATTATTTAAGTATCACGATATTTACATGTATCGCGATATATCGTTTGCGATATTTACATGTATCGCGATATATCGTTTGCGATACATATATGTATCGCGATACATCATCCACGATACATATATGTATCGCGATACATCGTCCACGTTGCAAATATGTATCATAATATATATGTATCACTATATATATATACCGCTATACATCATCCATGATATATATATATCGTGATACATTTTTTACGATATATAATATTAGTTTTATTAAAATATATAAATACTTTAATATTGAAAATATAAGTTTATAGTTTAAGAAACTTACGAACTCTTGTCTGACTCGCAAGTAACTTTTGGATTTCGATGTATGGGAAATAGACAGAGCTGCTCGTGCAGCTCTGCCAATATGTCTGCAAAATCAAATAGATAACTTCTTATGTTCAAAAAGTAATGTATGTATGTATATATATATATATATGTATGTATGTATATATATATATGTATGTATATATATGTATGTATGTATATATATGTATGTATGTATATATATGTATGTATGTATATATATGTATGTATGTATGTATATATATATGTATGTATGTATATATATATGTATGTATGTATATATATATGTATGTATGTATATATATATGTATGTATGTATATATATGTATGTATGTATATATATATATATATATATATATATATATATATATATACATATGTATGTATGTATAATGTACAATATAAACTAAATGTTTTAATAAACTTGCTTCAAAAAAATTGGAAAATACATGTCTCATCTTAGAGAACCAATAATGAACCAACTCCACCCACTGATGAGAGGGTACATCAGGAGGACAAGTACCAACTATCTGCTCTTCTGTCATACCTGGCAACTTGTACTTCATCTTGAATTGTGCTTTATATTCTTTCCATTTCCGGTTAAGAGACTTCAGTATAAAATTATGAGAGGATGGAGGGAGTATAAACTTGGACTGCAAAAGAAAATAATTAGTAAGAATATAAAACATAATATAAAATATCAACTATGCAAGATAAAAAATAATTTAATATCAATTCTTTACCTGTACAACTCGTAGAATTTCTACTTTATACATCGGAAGCATGTCATTCCACTTTGCATAACTCAGTGGACAAAGCTGATGCCTTCGTGCAACTATCCCTAAAAATGAACTCAATATATTGGCAGTTTTTTTAATTGATTGCCCCAGCTGATTGCACTCAATCACTATCCTCTCACCCTCATGCATCTGCCAGATATCCCGTACTACTATAGGCCCGTGCCTACGTGTAATCCTCCCAGATCCATCTGCATAGAAATAGATAAAAGCAAGCTATAGTAAAAAGTATAATAAATTTTATCTAACCAAGGATATTGAAATAAATTATCCTGAATATGTAGCTCATCATTTGCTGGATTGACGGAAGGATCATGATGCTTCGAGGATGATGGACCTGTAGTAGACTGGTGTACCGAAGGATTGAATGCAATATCCGGTACTGACGAAGGACCGGCATGATCATCTTGTGTTGAAGAATTATTGGCGTCGGTCTGTTGGAACTACACACCAAGAAATCGTCGCGAGTGCGGCATAATATCACCTATCATTTACATCAGAGTCGGAATTAGTGAAGATAAATATTAATTTACTATAATAATTACTACAAATTGTATACATTATAAAAACTAATTCCAACAAGAATCAAACATTAGCATTTTCTTCAAATTTTGTGCTAACCAAGGATACTGTAGCATGTATGTCATCAACTAGTATAAAATTGAATTGCATGGAATGCATATAAGTATCATCATCTTCATTATCTTCCAGCTATTTTTCCATATCATATAAGTCCCTAGATTTTGTTTTAATAACAGTAACACAATCTTTGTCTTTTGCATCTTGAATAAAAAATACTTGACGAGCTTGAGAAGAAAAAATAAATGGATCATCCTTTAATAAGACACCAATATGTATCAACCTTATAAAATTTACAAGTGTAAATCCATTTGCATCTTTTTTTAAACCTCTTGATAAGTTTATATTTATCCTATCATATTTAAATAATAACTTTAAAGATTTCATAGTAATCTAACTCAATATATCTTTAAGTGCACCATAATAAGTCTTTCCATTAGCTTCCACCATAACACTGCTATTCTGTATTTTTCTAAATTTCTCGTGATCTTTAGTATGAATTTAAAACCATTGATTATGAAATCATTATATCTGATGACAACTTTGTTGGGTCCTCGAGCCAGGGCTATTAATTCATCTGAACAATTTCTCTCCATCATTGTTGATACCTAAAAAATAATAAGAAATATTAACAAGTTATTCGATGATAAATCTATACATATATTCTTTAAATATATGTCAAACCTATTTTGAAAGCCATATAAAAAATAACTCAACTAACCATCGTTGCTCAATCGTTGGATTAGGTCGAGTGCTATGATTAGCTTGTCGTTGGGACATTAAAAATTTGCTACACAAAATTTATATTTATTAATATAGTTTAAAAAATAAGATATGATATTTAAACTTGAAATGCGTTAAATATGCCAACCTTCGATAGTCAGATATTATTTTACTATATAGTAATATATAACGATGTACTTGTACAATTGATTTCTGATCCAATACAATACTTTCACATTTTTTCATTACTCTTTTAGCAATAAAAAACTTATACAACTCTGCATTGTCTACGAAATCACTATGCCATTGAGGTCTATTAAATATAGTATCTATACCTTGAAGATATATTGAATAAAATGTCAAATACTCTTCAGCAATATATCCTTCCGTAATTGAACCCTCTAGATAGGCTTTGTTTCGTACATAATCTTTCAATCATACAAGATATCTACAATATTTAAAAATTTATTTATACATCACCATGATGCTACTTTTATTAAAAATTATATAGAGATTAAAAATTGACAATAATATCTTTCAATATGATACTTTTATTGTTAGTTTGGTGTTGTTGTGTTAAGTTAGCTTGGATACTTGGAATTCTAGTTTACTAGATTTTAGACCTATGCTGGTCTTCTATCTTGATTAAGTTCAAAAGTTGGATGAGGGTTAACTCTCCTTGCTTTTGGAGCTGAGTTTTGACAAAGCCATTTCAAGAAGAAAGTATTTTATCTAGAAGACTAGAGACCTTAAATCTTTTAGAGAATTTTCTTCATTGGCTTGAAGTTTTTTAAGATACTCTTGGAATTGATGAAGCTAGTCATTGATGGGTATGTCTTCTACTATATTAAATATAAAAAATAATGTAGTGTTGAATCGTTCAACCCCAGCATCATCAAGGACATATTCAGACTCTAGGATATCCCATAATTCATTCGTAGTTTTAACTGATAGATATATGTCATAGAGTAAGTCAAAAAGGATACTTAAGATTCTACCTTTACATAGGTAATCCTTCTCTAGGATAGTTGGTATGGTTAAACTAGAGGAATAGGCGGACTGGTCAATCACTGACCAAAGTCCTAAGGTAGTTAGCTAAAATTTTATTTGGCTTTGCCACCTTCTAAAATGGGATCCATCAAATTTTTTTGATTTAAGGCTAATGATGTCATCATTAAGGGTTGCCATTGAATTCAAATCAGGTTCAGAGAGGAAGATCTGTAAAATAAAAATAATTTTATTAAAAAATTATTTGAATAATTTAAATATTTTAGTTAATGAAGAAATCCTATTAGCTAGCCTTTGTAAACATTCTACTTTTCTAGGGCCAAGAACTATAGCTATACCGTTCCATGAGTACCATTCACACTCTACAGCATACCCAATTTTCTCAGCCACTCTACTCATTTTTAGTAGTCTGGTGGGAATATCTGATAGTAATTATCTGAGAATTTGTTGATTAAAAACTATAAAAAAATAAAAGGGCATTCAACATCAGGAAAAATATTAGAAACAAGATAAATTACTAATAATATCAACTAAAAAGCATAAAATTAATTGAGCCACAAATGACAAATTTGGAAAACCATATTCATCTATAACTCAACTGAACATAGCAAAGAACACAAACTTCATTAGGCTCCCTCCATCATGGATTAACCTATCAATGTCGCTATGAAACGGATCCTTGTAGTTAAGAGGAAATTGCATCTAGGCTCTTGGATTTCTTCAAAAACTTGTTTGGCATGGCTTCTGTTAGTTATAATGTATGGAAATATATATATATATATATATATATATATATATATATATATATATAATTTGAAAGTATTTGAAAAATAATTTTTTGTAGTATGTGTGGCAGAATATTTTGGTATAACAAAATAATTTAAAAATATTAAAAACAGAACAAGGTTTGGAAGCCTGATCTAGAAAATGGATAGAACCACTATTATAAAGAAGATTTGATCTCCTTATCGTATGAAGAATGATTGGACCACACATCTTTTCCAAAGTACAATCCGCAAGCCAACATTTCAATGCCCGTTAGTAGTACGAACTCGAATAGACGTCGATCAACTCATCTTTAGCCCAAAATAAAAGAATTATGGAAGAGAGATTTTTAAAAATTTTTAAAAGAGAGAAATATGGGAGAGAGAGAATTTGGAATTCTTGGATAGATTGTAAGATTGGAAGAAAGGCCTATTTATAGGCTCAAAACCCGAGAAAAAAATTTAAAAAACCCTCCAAATTGCCATTATTGTATTAAATAAGAAAATAGCTGTTAAATCATTAAGTTTGGAATTAATAAAAAATGTCATAATGCACAGTGACCTGCATGCAAATTGCATGTGCATTGCATGCACGCAGGGAGGAGAAATTTTATTTTATTTTATTTTTCATAACGTCAACAGCTTCCTCTCCTAACATCTCCATCAACTAGCAGCTTTTGTTTGACTATAAGGAACCGGACCTTACAGGCTTGGTTTGCAATTTCTCTTCGAAAGTGATTAAAAGGATAATTTTTTTCTTTGATAGTTAGAGGCTTCTAATCCGGATGGCTTCTTCATGGACTTCTAAAAGAAACTTTGGAATTTTATTTGTAATGATTTACTTGTTCTCTTTGAAGAGTTTCATAATAGCACTGTAGATCTTAAGAGATTAAATTATGCTTATATCTCCCTCATTCCCAAGGAAGGTGAGCGGTTAGCATATGATTTCGACCTATCAGCTTGTTGACTTGTCTTATCAAGATCATCACCAAAGTGTTATCCAACCATTTAGTTCCAGTTCTCCACCTTCTTGTTGGTAATGCCCAATTGGCTTTTGTCAAGGGGTACTCTATTATAGAATATTTTCTTAGTGCCCATGAAAATTTGGTTTGAAAGGTATTATATGCAAATTTGATTTTGAAAAGATTTTTGATTAAATTAACTAGGACTTTCTTCTCTACTTTCTTATAGCCCGAGGTTTTCATTGTATGTGGGTTTTGTGGATATGCTCCATTCTCTCGTTTGCTTTTGTGATAATCTTAGTCAATGGTATGCCAGATAGATGGATCAGATGCAAGTAAAAATTATGGTAGGGTAATCTTTTATTGCTAGCTCTTTTCATTCTTGTTGCTAATGTACTATGCAAACTTTTCAAGAAGGCAGGATTTTTGGGAATTATCCATGGCATCGGTCATGTTGAGGCTTTTCAAAATATTAAAAATCTCCATTTTGCAGATACTCTCCTTTTCTATGCAATGGAAGAAAAAAAAAGCTTAATTATTACCAAGACTATTTTATTGGGTTTCAAAAGTGCTTTTGGCCTCAACAGGGAAGAGCGAGAATTAGATTACCTTTCATCTTTCATCAATTGCAATCAACCTTCCTTACCAATCTCTTATCTTAGTTTTCCTTTTCATGACATAAAAATACAAAAAATAATGTTGGATGTCTCTGATTGAAAAGGTAGAAGCTAGATTAGCTACTTGGAAAGGAAAGTTTCTATCTTGGAAAAGGAGATCGACCCTCATTAACTCGGTGCTCATAGCTTTATCAAGCTATTTCATGACTATTTTTAAGTTGCCAAGGTGGGTGATTAAGAAAATTGACCAATTAAGCAGAGCATTCCTTTGAAAAGGGAAGGAAAAGAAGACCGGCTTCCATTGACTCGCTAATTGGGATTCAATTTATAGGTCAATGGAGTAAGTTGGTTTGGATGTCAAGAATTTTGAGATGATGAATACTGTTTTACTAAGTGGGATTGGAAATTTATATTTGGTTTTGCCAATCTTTGGTGGCATCAAATCAAAGTAGCTTACTACTCTAGATGGCGTTTCAAGATGCGAGTTGCCAAAAACTTATTAAGATTCTCTCAGGTTTGAAAAGACATGAGCAAACACTTGAATGCTTTCTGGAGCTGTATCAAATTCAACTTGGATGATGGTTTTGAAATTAGATCTTGAGAAGATACCTGGGCAAAACCTACTTCATTCACTAACTTATTTTAAAACCTTTATTCAAGGGTGGTAGCTCTCAATTATTCAGTTAAATCCCAATGGTTAGCTCTCTCTACCTCTTGGAGGATCACTTTAGATGCTCCCTTACTTTGTCCCAAGTTGATCAGCTAGATATTTTGATTACCATCCTCCATAACTTTGGACCCTCAAGGGTCGACGATATACCATTTTAGAAAATCTCTTAAATAGGTATATTCTCTGTTAATTCCTATAACTTTTTCAATAATGGTGGTGTGCTATGTTCATATCAAAAAATTATATGCAATTTATATGGAGGCTAATCTCGCAAAGAAGGGATGGACAATAAATCAAGAATATCCTTTTTATGGTGTAAATGAAAAAACCGTCTCTAATCTTTCAGTTTACTAAGACCTTATGATATGCCTTAGAGATCTAGTTGCATATTAGAAGGTGACCATCAATTTTTAACGACCTCTGAACCACCTAAAGAAGAAGAAAATTTCTTGTAATTCTATGAAAGCTAGCTGATTAATTAACTACAGAACCATTAAAAAATATGAATGAAAAAAATAATAAATTCTTTTTTAACAAGCAGACATCAGTGTATTCAATTCTCC
The DNA here is from genome assembly GCA_021397845.1 of Areca catechu. NCBI lineage: Eukaryota > Viridiplantae > Streptophyta > Magnoliopsida > Arecales > Arecaceae > Areca > Areca catechu. The sequence goes on along the minus strand of CM038051.1, from coordinate 204,151,746 downwards.
TAAAAATTCTATCCAGATTCTGTTTGTACAAAAAGCCTTTGTATTGTCTCCAATGTTGATTGATAGATAATTTATTTTTGGATGGGTGTTTCTAAATTGCTATCCAACCCAACTAATTATTTTTGATTAAGACAATCGCTGTCAGGCACTGCACTTTCCTATTTGTATTTTTTTTCTATTTTTATACTTTATTTATTTCTCAATAAAAATGAATAGCAAGTTTACTGCTTCCCTTTCACCTTTAAATTAAAAAAAAAAAAAAAAAAAAAAACTTAAAATTAAAATTAAAATTTATATATTTTATTATTATTAAAAAAAAAAAAAAAAAGATGGGGAGGAGGGGAGGAGAGGAGAGGAGGAACCAAACGGAGACACCAGAAAAATAGAAAATAGCTTATGATGACTAAACCGATACACTGATCAACCATTTTCTGCTTAGCCTCGATTCATTTCAAGAACAGAAACATGACAAACAAATACTATACTTTTGGTGGCAAATGATACGTTGTTTTGACCATTATAAAAGTTAGGGTAATCTCCTGGTCCCTCCCGGTCTGATCATAAACGGAAAAAAAAGCAGTTGCCGAAGTGATCGCTCTCCAGATAGGCATAAGGCCATCCACTTATCTTAAATAACAGCTGGGTGTTTCTTCAGATAAATTCTCTTTCCATTAAGCTGTGTTCTCTGACTATCTGCTGCTGCAAAACAAATTTTAGGCAATCTTTAACTCACCACCTGTAATGCAGGTCCAGAGGACTGCACAAACATATTCACTTGCATGAATAGATCAGCATGGATGGGTGATAGATCATGATTTCCTATGGCATTCGTTAGCAATACCATCCTGGCTGTGTGGTGTATAAAACAGGTGACCATTGTTTTCCATCTTTCTGAGTTAGCAGAAACTGAGATTGAGTGCTGCTTGAGGAACCCACAAACCTCGAGTTCAAAAGTTTTTCTTTTTTCAGCCAAGAAAGTTGTCAATGTCACCAAAAACCCAGAACCTGATATCAGGAGAAATGCCCAAGAAGAGTAACATATCTGTGGCTTATCCTCCTGCCAACCATCCAAATAATGGGATGCTGTGTACAAGCCGTGTGCATAAAAGTTGTATCATGCAGGATCTTCTGCAAGCAGTTTTCTCTTGAAGAACCTTCCGCAGCTTACCTGCATGAAAAGCCAAGGTGCTTTCAAGTTATATGCTATTCAATAAAAACATGATCCAGTATCGGCAAACAAACTCACCTAAACAAGCAAACATTTATATGAAGTGTCTGTAATTCACCGAGAGACAATGGCAATGAAGTAAATATTGCTGGTACAAACTATTTATAGCTATCAAACATACTGTGGCCACTTGAACAAGAGTATCAAACATTCTGTGGAAGTTCAGCAGCAGGAAACTTCCATATCTGCTGACAGATCCACTATGGAGACTCACTCTCAACCACCCTTCCCTAAACACTTCCTCTGAGCTTTCTTCAGCCTTATCATTAGCTACAGTAGTCATGACTCCATCTAATTTCTTTCTAAGTACAACATACCATACCATTCAAGTTTTCCCCAAGTGAAATAATGAATCTTCAAGATTTTAAGCGGTCAGATATTACAGAACGTGTTGGATATGGTTCTTCGGAGTTCTAATATGATCATGGATAGTTCATAGTTGTAACAGTCAAAGTTTATCTACTAGTACATGGACTTGTGCTCAGACCACCGAATTACAAAGATGTATCATTTAAAGGCTATGTTACCTGGACTTGGTCACAACTGTCAAGTACACGTCTAAGTGTCTGATACTTTCAATTTTTTAACATTTTTTTCCTTATGGGCCCACGTTCAAGTGTCATACATAGCAATGCCCATATTTCAGTGTAGGTATAGGTACTTGTAGACTAAAACAAAGGGTCCGGGTCACATAGTCTAATGATAGTTTCATATGAGTAGAGTTTAATTTATATGATGTTTTTTACAGACCATTAGTCTTTCCAATTAAATGGACATTACATCTTTTCAAATTTTGAGGAAATTTACATAGGAGATGAGAATTTAGTCTCTTTAATGATTGATGCTGAAAGTGGGTTGTGTCCAACTTAACTTGGATCAAAACGAAACGGCCTTTTGGTCAAAGTTTAGGCCCACTTTCGACCCATTCACTTGGTGGCACAGGTTAAGTCTAAAGTGAGTGCAGCTTTCATAGGATACACAGTGATCTAAGTTTTATCAGCTTTAATCGGATCAATTCAGTTCTGACTAGGTTTGGTCCAATTTTACTACATCAATACACGAGCAAGTCAGAGTTGTGGTCTTGGTTAGAGGTCCATACCCAACCCATGGATTGGAATTTATGGTATTGCTTTGGCACAGCTCGGGTTTGGCATGGGTTGAATTGTCTACCCAACCCACTAGCATGCCAACTGAAAATAACTCTGCTAACAAATAGATAAAAATATCTTTCTAATGATAAAGAATTTACTATTAGAAATCCCTCAAAACAACAAGATTTTGACATTAAGACTATGAGCAATGGATAAAATAATCTATATATTGTAGAAATTCTAGCATAAATTTTACAATACAAAGTTATATAACAAGCATGCAAAACCATGGTTTTAAGTACCAGTTTTGGTACCATGCCTGTACTGGTAGTGTCAGAATGGTATATTTTTTAGTACCAACACTCAGTACTGATGGTGTATCTACCGGATATCAGTTCCCTACCAATATGTTATAATGGTTAAAACATTTTGCAGATCAGTTATAAGATGGTACAAGACAACAAGCATAAATATGCAAGGTGAGAAATATCATTATGTTTAACATACTTACTTGGACTTGCATTAACTGCAGGAGACAATCACAAACTTAGGATGCCTCAGTTGCTGCAGAACTAAGAGGTTGCATGCATCTATACAATATCCCCTGTTGTCATACATCAAAAGCCTCCTCTTTAACATTTGAAGCAACCTAAAATGAAGAAATTGCAAATTTATTCTGCAGGAAGTGGCGATGCATTGCCTTCCATTTCATGCACAAGTTGTCTGAGGCTGCAAGCAAAGAATCCACAAAAACAAGTGTTAATAAAAGCATATCCCCAACAGAAGTAAACAATATTAAAATATATAAAAAAACCCCTCTGCAACAATATTTGTATACAATTTTCTTCTTTAATACTTAAGGTAGTTTGCTTCTTGATGTACTCAAAACTCCACTTTCTGTCTTATCAAGACATATATCCTGGTATAAGAAGCTTTTGATTTACTTCATTTTCAAACTTCTTTTATCAGATACTCAAAAAGAAATAGTGTTATGACATGATGAAGCTTTTACAAGGTACTCATTAATTTAGCTTTATAAATAAATCACCACAATTACTTTTTTTTGTTAATGAACCTCAATGTCATCATTGTTGCTTATCCGGGCAATTGAAAAGCAGGAATGGTCAACAAAATCAATTATGTGTATCTAAAAATTTCCAGAGAATACACGGGTATGAAACTGAATATCTTAAAAATTTATCTAGTCAACATACATCTGGTTTTTAATTCATCAGTAAAGCTATCCAAGAGAGAAACACACACACAAAAATAAATAAATAAATAAATAAAAATGCAAATACAATTACAATTACGATATCAAGAACTCATTTTCAAGCCTGAGAGGTGATTAGAAAATTGAACAACATATAATCAATAATGTTACAGATCATGTCTACCTTTCTGAGTGTGAAGTTGTTAATCAAGCATATATTACAGGTGCTAGCAAGGTGTGGGTTGCAGTTCTCTTAGTCGTCGAACAACTTGCTTCATTGTTGGCCTGATAGGAAGTGAATCAACTGTACACTTGACACCCAAGTGTAAGGTTTCTACCAAATCATCATGGGGTGCCACCTCCCACAGCCCCTCAGTGAAAAACTCACGTGCCTGGCCTTTCTCCAGCAGCATGCATGCCCAAGCAACAATATTGAAACCATTACCATATGGAGAGAAGGAGGGATCCAAGGCTTTCTTGTCCGAGATTAATTCCAGTAGCACAACGCCATAGCTATATACATCTGCTTTATCAGAGACACGGCATGTCATTGCATATTCTGGAGCGACATATCCAAAAGTTCCAGCCACGCCAGTGGTTGCATGGGTTTCTGAATTTCCCAAAAGCCTCGCCAGTCCAAAGTCGGAGAGACAAGCATTGAATTCATTGTCCAACAAAATATTGCTTGGTTTAACATCCCGATGAAGAATGCGGGGAACACAATGGTCATGCAGATAAGCAAGTGCACATGCAACATCTAAAGCAATCTTGTGAAGCATCCTCCAATTCACAGGTCGCTTCGATCTTTCCTGAAGAAACCTTTCCAAATTACCCCCTGGCAGATAGTTATATATGAGAAACATTTCTGTGTCGCCAACATGATATCCTATTAGAGTCACAAGATTGGGATGCCTCCACCTCCCAAGAGTCTTGATCTCTGCATGGAACTGTTGCATGCCTTGGAACCTTCCAACTGCAAGTCTCTTTATAGCCACTAAAACTCCTGGTGAAATCTCAGCCTTGTATGTGGCACCAAAGCCACCACTTCCAATACAGTTGCTTGCATTGAAATTCCCAGTGGCTCGGACAACACTCTCGTAAGTCAGTGGAACGCCAATGTCCACAAAAACTGTGACTTCCCTTCTTCCAGAAGACTGGATGGCAGACCTTGGTGCACATTTCCTTGTGTATACATAGAGGACAATCAGAGCTAAAAGGATAGAAAAAATGACCGCTGCGGATGTAATTGAAGCAATCTCAATAGGATTGAAATTGGTAGTGTCACTCTTAGTAGGAGAGCTTCCTGGCGGTGGATCAGTATTTGCTTGTGACCCACCACTGTGACCTTCCACATCTGATGGTGGAAAAGACAGAGAAAATACCTGACAAGACTGGAGTAAAGGGTTTCCAAGAACTCTATCACATCTCATTGTACTGGTATTCAATGGCAGTGGCCCAGACAAATTATTGAACGACACATTAAACATGGAAAGTGTTGTCACATTAGCAAAAGCAGAAGGAATCTTTCCAGAAAGCTTATTGTTGTTAAGCAGAAGGACAGTGAGATTTCTCAAGTTCACGAGGTCACCAGGAATTTCACCAGTGAGAGAATTCGAAGAGAGATCCAAAACCTCAAGATATGGCAACCGAGCCCAGCCATTGGGAATCTGACCACTAATATTATTACCAGCTAATGATAGATACTTCAAGCTCTTTAACTGGCCAAAACTTGCAGGTATCTTGTCCTGAAGACAGTTCCTGCTCAAGTCCAGACTAACAAGATTACCCAATAACCCAAGACTTGGGGGAATTGTTCCAGATATGTGATTACCTGCTACATCAAAAACCATAAGAGATCTGCACAAGGCACCAATTTCTGGTGAAATTCCACCAGATATCATATTGTTACTTAAGTCAGTGATCAACCCATTCAAATTCTTGCACTTCTCCAAGATAATGGCGTTTAATGATCCGTGGAGATTATTCCCTTCAGCAAGAAATGCATAAATAGTCTGGTTTCCATATCTGTTGGTGGCAAGTGGTAAAGATGGCAGGGTACCTGTGAAGGTATTCTTGCCAAAATTATGATATATTGCGAATTCGCCACCAGATTCAAAAGAAGGCAAGGACAGACCCATATGAGTCCTGTACATGAAGAATGTAGAATAAGCAGATGGGAGGTCATTGGGTAAGAATTGAGAGGAAGGGCACTGTTTGTAACTAAACCTTGGGATGGAGCCTGACAACTGATTCCCACTGACATCAAGGACGGCCATACAAGGTACAGGAAGCTCTTCACCAATCCAACCCATCAATTTGTTTGAACTAAGATTAAGAAATTTAAGATTTTTACATTGGCCAAACACCTTTGGAATTTCTCCGGTGAATAGATTCTGACCCAAATTAACCATCTCCAAGCTCTCGCAAGTGCCCCAATTGCTTGGAATGCCGCCTTCGAGCATCCCTCTTGGTGCCCAAAGCACCCGAAGCTTCGGCAAGGAAGTGATTTTTTCAGGAAGCTCACTTTCGAAACTATTGAATTCATCATCATCAACAAAGGTCGAAGAGTCCTCGCTGGGCATCGGATCATACAGATTCAGAAGAACGAGAACAGATAATTCTAGGCAGTTCCCAATCTCTGCAGGCACAGGGCCACTCAAGCTGTTCCTTGAAACATCTAAAACTTGAAGCTTTCTCAGCCGTCCAAGATCAGAGGGAATGAAACCATCCAAAAGATTGGAGAACAGCAGCAGAGCTCGAAGCTCCGTGCAGTTGCCCAAATTAGGAGGAATGCGATTAACCAGTCGATTTCCAGATAGGTCCATGTACTCCAGGCTGTGGCATCCAGCACCGATTTCATCAGGGATGGACCCTTCAAGCCGGTTAAAAGAGAGATACAGAAATCTCAATTTGGAGACATTACCCGGAAACCGAGGAATGGAACCGTTGAGCTGGTTTCCAGAGAGGTCTAGGGTTTCTAAATTTCCACAGCTCGAGAGGAAAAGTGGGATCTCACCTTGGATCAGATTAGACGCCAAATTCAAGACACGGAGCCGCAGAGGGAACCGCGAGGGGAGGGCGCCGGAGAGTGAATTCCCCTCTAGATCGAGCACCTCCAGGTTCTCCAGCCCCCAGATCTCGCCAGGGATCTCCCCATCGAAGCCGAGGAACGGCAGCGAAAGAACCCTGAGTTCGGAGAGCTTCCCCACCGCCGGGCTCAGCTTCCCGGCCAACCGCCGTCGGGGATCCGAGCAGCCCCGCAGAAGCGGGCCCGATCGAGAGCAGAAAGGAGAAGAGGAAGCGCCGTCGCCAACTCTGGCGGAGATGTTGAGGGAGACAACGCGGAATCTCGAGTCGCAGGAGACGCCGGGCCAGGAGCAGTGGTCGGAGCCGGGGGATGCCGACCACAGGCGGAGGAGGCCTGCAGGGTCGGAGACGGAGCTCTTGAGACGAAGGAGGACGGCCTTCTCGTCGCCGCGGGTGCCCGCATCCGGCGAGGCGGCCACGACGGCGGCCGCGAGGAAGAGAAGGAAAAAAGAGAGAGCCGAGGGCCGGCGCTGCGTCATCGCCGACGGGCCCGGGGCATCAACAGGCAAGCCCGAACCCCTTCTTTCGGGTGGGAAGCGGGGTGAGAATGGTAAAGGTCTCGGAAGAGAAGTCCTAGGCGGTAATTATCCGGGCATCGGAAAAGAAAAGGAGCGAGGAAGGAGGGAGGGAGGAGGAGGAGTGGGAAATAATTTTTAGTAAAATAGAGGGGCTTTAATGGGCGAAAGACGAGGTTTTCCTCCTTTCTTTCCTCAATGGCTGCAGCTTTGGTTCTTCTACAACTCCGCGGCCTCCCCCTGCCGGTGCCTTTCGGGTTTCTTTTTCTAATTTTAAATGATCTCTTCCACCAACTTACTGTACTCCATGAGGGTGGGGCCCGTGGGCCCCGGGGGGGTGGGGGGGACTAGAAGGCGGGATCGGCCGTCCTGGTTTCGGACAGGAACCCGACCTTTGATGACGTATCAGGGGCTGACAGGATGATACCAACGGAGAGGCTCGGGCTCCCATGGGAGGGAGGGATGAGGAGGAGGATGCGTGGTGTGGTATGGAGTGGTGTTTGGTGTCTGGGATGGAGAGCTGAGGGAAATGCCGACTCTGGTCAACCCTTGCATCAGACGGTCAAGAGGGCGGCGAGGTCACGTGGGTCCCGCGCACCGAGGGGAGTGCGCACGTGGCAGGAAAAGGTGGGTCCACTTTAGTTGCTCCCTTGTCGAGGATGGCCGTGTGTCTCTGGAGGGAGGAAAGGGATGGCCAGGGCGAGGGCTGATGAATATTCTTACCGGTTTTTCAGGGTCCAGAAGCAAATGAAATTAAATTCAGTAATATATATAATTAAAATATTTAATTAATAATTTTAGAATAAATATATTTAAAAAAATCAGAAAGGATAATATCTGGATCAAAATATTTTTCAAACGGCCTACAACAGTTTGCCCCGATGATTGACACAATAAAATTAGCCTTTCGAAATATATATATCGCACAACAATAATCGAACAATACCGTTTATAAGAAAGTACGAATGTCTTGATCTCAGAGCTTTCAAATACAAGAAATGATAGTTGCCGAATCATCCTAGATGATGAGATGGTCCAGCTGTAAAATTTTTCTAGCCTAAACAACACTAGTCCATATATATATATATTGACGGGGGAGGGAGGTGCTGTGTAAAAAAATGGCACCATACCATTACTAATATAGGATGTAACGAAAGTCGGCAGTTGCCTGATTATTATTATTATTTTGAAAAAATTAAAATTTTTTAAGACCATCCATTCAAAATATTATAAAAGAATATATTTTTTTTTCAAAGCTTGTTTAACATTGTGAACCATGAAAGGCAAAGTTGATGATTTGGTCTCCTATCAACAACATGATCTAATGTATGGGGATGAAATTAGGGGGAACATTCAAGGAGGGCGTAGAAAACTTGGTGTTACAAATATCAAAGTCGGCTTATTTGACGTGATTCACTATTAATTGATAAAAAAAATGATTCTACATGATATACATTCGTTCTCTTGTCAACAACCTCATTAATTACATTGCAATCACTAGATTTTGCACGACCATTTAAGGGATTTTTTTTAAAGCAAAATTTTCATAATCACTAATTTGAAAAAAAAAAAAAAAAAAAAATCTTATACAAGACAAACATCGAATAAGGTTGTTGGTACGTAGTTGTAGTTGACTGCAATTATTACCCATCGTGGACAAGGCTATCGTAGATTACTCGAGACTATAAGAATAAAGAAATCATTTTTTTTTTTTTTTGGGTACATTTTGCCAAATCTAGCAGCGTAGAGAGAGGGACACCGATCATGTCGAAGGGTATCATATGCCTTCTAAATTATAGGACGAATTCTACAATATACCTAACAAGGCTTTTAATATTGTATTGCTCGACAAAAATTTTGGTGGGGAGTATCCAACCAGGAAAGTTGACAGCATGCGTCGTTGGTACCGTCCAACATGCATGGATAGAATCTATATCTGAAAATTTATTGTTAAAGCTTGTGAATCACTTGTATCGTACATCATGTATCATGATGAAGATACGAGGAAACTCGTTTAGGTGAAGGGCTTGTACACTACTAGCGTCAATCTCATGATGCAGGAAAGAATAAACTGACATGAGTTATAAAAGAGGAATGTGCTCCCAAACAAAATAAGGCTACAGCTACAGTGAGATTCCATAAACTGATCGACGAAAGATAGCTTGTACAAAGCTAGGTGCAATGGTTATAGAGTAAGCTAGACGATAGGGATTGGAGGGCTAGGAAATAAAAATGTAGACAAGAAGTAGATGGATTAGTCAACATGGTCCCCAGATTGGATGCTCCCTTAGCAAAATGGGCCATTAATACAAGGGCTCACTGAATGATTGAATAAAATGCTCAAATAAACTAATCTACAATCATTCAAGTCTCAAGAAAGATAGCCTTTTTTTTTTTTTTTTTACATCAATTTATACACCCTTTTTTTAGAGAAAATCATTAATTATTACATGATGCGAAGAAACTTCCGGTTCATTTAAAGTTAACATGTGAGACTTGCAACTACCTCCAACTCCCAGGTATATAAAAAAAATAAAATAAAATAAAATAAAATCAGTCCAAAGTAGGGTCGGTAATTTATGGTGCCCCATCATGTATCTTCCAATCAAGTGGTGTGGGTTTTACCTGATCCACAAGGGATTTGGGATGAATACGGATTATTTGCAAAACCCGTCTTGAACTTGAAAAAAATAATATATATAAAAAAAAATAAAATTTTGTAATTTTATCCAACACGATTCATGTTAAAGGACCTGTGAGAGAAACTTTTGGTGGAAATGTTGGACGACAAGGAGAGTCCACTTTGAGGTGGGGCTCGAAACTGGCATTGGGTCACATCAGAGTTTGGACTTTGGCGGTATCGTTTGTTGCACTGCTAGCAAGGAGGCTCATCAAATGCTCCAAGGGCTAAGTGGAAGTTAGGTGGTGCATGGTTTGGAAAAGGAGACTTTTCTCATCACATGAGTAGTGTGAGCTATGGTACACATTATTCTCTGTGGTTTTACCAACCAAGTCAGTCGCAACCTCACCGGTGGAAAAAAATATACGTCGGCTGGAAAAAATAATTTTATGATAAACGTTGTAGCGGCTCCAAGATCTAATTCCCCAAAAAAAACCCTCCACCAGCATGGAGCTTTTGTGTTATTCTTAGGCATCTCTAATAGTAAAGCACCATATCGGTAAAGATTTTGTACCCTATGTTCGTTTCGGTCTAAGATTCTAGATTCCTAGGAGCTAACATGTTTTGTTACATATAACCCGACCATTTGTGAATCAAAGTATGTCAATTTGTCTCTTCATAAAATTCCGAGGTTACGGTCGATAGCAAACAATCTATCGAGATTGCCGGAAGCCTTACCACATTAATGCTTTAAATATATTTTTTTAGATGATAATCTATCCTATCCGATAATCTGAATTGCCTTCTAAGAAATAATCTATATTATCTTTGAAAAGATTGGTAATCCAGATTATCATCTTTTAAATAATATTTTCAACAAAATTACCTTTTTTCCTTCCTCTTTCCTTTCATACAACCCTCCCTCATGATGACCATTCTTTTGCTCATCAACGGCGCCCTACCCCGCGCCACCGCCGATACCACCACTTCAACTCTTTCCCATCCAAGATCCTCCACCTCCGGGTGGTGATCAAAGTTCATTTAAGATAGAGACGATGGTGGAGGGAGAAGCGAACATACGATGAAGAAGCTCTTCGAGAGGGCTACTCGCCATCAACACTTTAGGGATAGGAACGTAATCGATCAAGGAGATAATGATGGAGACGGCAACATCAAGTTTCGGGACGATGGAGATGATAGCGAAGAAGGGGAGAGAATGGAAGGTGATGGACAATGTCAGCAAGAGTCGAAGTGGGCGATGCCGGAAGGGGATGGGCGATACCGACAGAGACAAAAGGAAGGGGTGAGCAGCATCGTGAAGAAAGAGAAGGGAAGGAAATGATAAATGATGGGCAGCACGGACACAAAATGAGAGGGATAGAAACGAGAAAAAAAAACAAAAAAAAACATATATATTTAATAAATAAATAAATAAATATTAAATATAATAATTTATATTATTTATTATCTATAATATTAATAATCTACATTACTGGTAATCTATATTACCCGTAAGGATTGCCCGGCAATGCACCGATTACAACCAAAGCCTGTTTCAAAATGCTGCAGAAATACTGCAACTTGATTTGCCGCTGCAGTGAAAGTTATAGCTCCGAGTACAAGACGTGTTTCTATGCGGCTGTTGTAACGTTAATCGATAACAGAGGGGTCGCATCATAAGTTTCAATTAAATTTGAGTGTTGGTGGACCAGGAACAAGTATAGGTGGTGGTCTGGGTGAGTCAGCATGGCCCAGATGTTGCAGAGTCCGCATCAAGGGAAGCTATTTCACACTCCACTATTGCATGCAAAAGACCTTACCTTAGTTTATCCCATCATAAAGGATGACTTCCGTGTTGATCCCCACCCACGTTCCCAACGGCTCTTGACTTCGGTGTTGATCCCACCCACGTTCCCAACGGCTCTTGTCCTGTTTTCTTTGAGCATCTCGTACAGGAACTTTCGAAAAGGCATTTTCTCTAAGGCTTGTGAAAGAAAGATATATGGACACGTTACCTGCGGAGCATGGTAATATACAGCACATAATTAATATCCAATACAATCATAAGAAGTGAAATTTCTATCACACAGCAAGCCAGGCGAAATAATAATGTCTATGATGTTCTCAACTTCAAATGGGATCAAAGACACCAACTGTTTAGTGATAATTTAATTCCCTTTAAAAATAAGTACTGGGTCCATCACTCCATCACCAGATTAGCTAGCTGCATCCTGTCTTACCTCCAGAAGTTCAACATTGCCTGTTTTGAGTGGCAGCCAGTTTTACCTCCATATTCTTTGCCGAAGTAAGATGCGTCGATGCTGATGCAGGTCAGCTCAGGAGGCAGGAAGGATAGCATGCACCAATGCAGGACAGGAAGAGGAGAGAGAAGAGGGAAGAAGAAAGAAGGGAGAGGGAGAAGGCAACCCGATATTCTCAAATCTCAATAACTCAGTAGTTTATACAGACCCAAAATCTCAGTAAAAGTCTACATAAAAATAAAATACTTTGAGTTCTCATAAAAATTTAATTCTACGCTCTGAATAAAAATAAAGTCCAAATAAAAATATTTTTTTAAAATTTTTAAATAAAATAAAATATTCTGATTTTTATATTTACACATAATAGAAATGCATCTCAATTTCTTATTGGATGGTCCTCCATCAAATGCACAAATCTTATCACTTTAGACAGTTGCACCAGTTCACAAATATGGTTAAGAAGATATTTAGTTAATGTATCTATTGCAGTGATCACTTGAAATAGACATTCCTATATTTTCAGGAGAACTTTGATCTGTTGCGTTTTTCTGAAACCTTAAATCTATTTTCCAATTGACAGTAAATTTGAGTTTTCAGCAAACTAAAATAACCGCAGGACATTCTTTCCTTTTGTCTATATCCTGTATCTGAATGCACATATGCCATATGATACAGTTACTGAAACTATTTAATTTAATTATCTTGAGGGAAAGAAAGAATGGATGGTACTCTCCACCTCAAAGAATGCTTATAAAGACCACTCATTAGAAGCTTTTGGAAAACATGAGTAATCATTGCACCAGCAATATGAAGGCTGAGGACCATGGAACGTCTACATATTGTAACTTTTACTGAAACAGGCTATCTTGCCGATACATATGCCCTAACTGATTCCATCTGCAAGGAAATGAAAGAGTGTTTTAGCAAAAGCAACTGCAGCACGCTAACATACAAGAGAAATAATCAGTTATTAAATAAAACAAGAAAACAAGGAATAAGCCCAACCTTGCATTGATTCAGCCCCCATACATGTCCTTCTATTATGCCCAATCTGGTTACACCGAGTACAGTGCAATGGCCGCACTTCCTTGGGTTGATGGGGTCTATAAGCCCGTTTCTTTCTTGGGGGATCATGTATCTCACCCCATGTTTGAACTTCTGAATGGTTCTCCATGATAGCCTCATAACTGCTCTCTATAGGAACCATATTCCTTGTTGGCTCAGAACGTAGCTCTTCCAATGCCTTCTCCCTGCCAAGGAAAGCCCTCTTATATGTAATAAGCACCCCATACTCCTGGTGTATGTCATTCAAAATTTCCCTCGGCTTATAGTTTCGGTTTTGCCGAAGCTTGTCTCTTATGCAATTGGCAATCCACTTTGCAGTTGCCTGTCGGTGGCCGGCATCTTCTGATCTTATGCAAGTGTGCTCTGGTGTTAAGGTCCTTATTCTAAATGTGCTGACTTGGGGGAGTTTTGATGCATGCACACGCCACATGCATCCCTCTGCAGCACACCTGTGAAATACATCCAGAAATTAAATTCTTAGCAACATAATCACATGACAAACGTTGAATCAAGCAGCCACAACATAGAAGCTACTTCAGTGAAAAACAAGCTCAGAAATGTGACTACAAGATAGAAACGTTTAATTTGTTATGGGCATGTTGAGGGACTTGGGTTTCTAGGTTTGCTGGCAGTTATTTAATAAGATGAGCAGAAAGGAGGATAGATGGGATGGGTTGCAAGAATTAGAACATAGACTATAAAGGAAACAAGCTTGGAATGATTTAGAAGGATCACCAAATCCAATGTGGATCATTTTGGCCACTATGGATAGGGTTGGATAGGGTCCAGGAACAAGAGTTGCCAAATCGAGAGCTAATTCACAAGCCAAAACTTTCAGAGATTATAACTTGATTATACGGTATCCATATTTTTTAAAAAAAAATTGGACAATTTTTCAAGATCTACAACATAATACAACCTCTTTAAGAGGGCAGCATCCCTACCCATCGGGGCAAAGTTCCTTCGTTTAGGACCTGGACAGGTTGGTCAACCTGAAAGTTTCCCTTTTGGATATGGCTGGAACTGAGCGGGGCCGGTCTGATGGGCTTCGGGCCGGCCTAATTTTGGACGAGACTTTGGGCCAGGCTCCAAGTAGTTCGGGCCAGGCTTCGGGTCTCATAATAGAGCCCATTCAATTTTTGGGCCAGGCTTGGGCATCCCTTTGGCCCGGCCCGATCCAGCCTGAACCCAGCCCAGAAATAGGCCTGCCCAAACCCGGCTCGAATCCAAGAGAATTTAAGCATCGTCCTTACCACTCCACTTTTCTTTCTCTCGTTTCCAGCCACCGCCCCTGCCAGTCGGTGCCTCCCCCATCCCAGTCCCGGTGGTATACCCCGTGCCACCCACCGGCTCCATACCAACCCCCTTGGCCTCGACGGCACCCTAGCCCCCTGGCTCCGATCTCTCTCCTCCGGTCCCGGTGCATGTACTCGACACCCCCTTCCCCCGTGCGACCCCGCAGCCCCCTACTCTGATCACCCTCCTTGGCCTCGGCACACGCATCCGAAACCCCCTCCCCCACCCATGCGCAGCCCCTCACCCCTCGGCTTCAATCTCCCTCCCAGCCCCGGCGTATGCACCCAACACCCCCTCCCCCCCACGCGACCCCGTAGTCCCCCCCAACTCTGATCTCCTTCCCTGGCCCCCTCGGCTCCGATCTCCCTCCCTAGCCCCAGCATCCACACCCGATGCCCCTTGCCCCCCCCCCACGCGATCTAGCGGCCCCCCCGGCTCTGATCTCCCTCCCATGGCCCTAGCCCCGGCGACCACACCCGACACCCCTTGTGTCTACGGCTAGTGATTTTATTTTTGTTTCAATTGTTCGAGCTTTAATTGAGCCAGCTTCAATCGGGCTCGGGCCGAGCTTGGGCTCGGGCATAATGTTTTCAAAATATTTCGGATCTAAGCCTGGCTCGAAGTCCAAAATTTTTTTCAAATCGGGCTCGGATAGGGGCATGGCCTGGCCCGACCCAGTTCTATCCCTACTTTTAGGAAAGACTTTAACCAAGGATAACTTTTAATTCGAGAAGAATCCGGTGGAGGAATAAAAGGCAAAGTTGATATAAAAGTCGAGATCTATTTCTTAAAGAGTTTTAGCTTTTTCTAGATTATTTTTACTAGACATGCCTATTTTAGATAAAAAGAGTTTTACTAAAACTAGTTAATTCAATTCGACCTGATTTGTTTTTAAACAAAAGTTTATTTTTAAACCAGGAAGAGGAATCCAACCTGAAATATATAAGGAAAGATCTCATGGCCATAAATAGAGGATATGTACCTTGTTTTTTTTGAAGCAATAAGAAATATAAAGAAAATAAATGGCCTCAGTGCATGGTTCGAACGCGTAAGCAATACAAGCAATCAAGAAAATAGCTATTCATGTTTCGATCACATCAAAGGACAAAGACGAGTATAGCTATTAGTTCTTCTTCGATAGATAATGAAATGAAATGACGTCTCACACAATTGAAGGAGAAAATTAACCAACTCACCGAGATCGTCTCTATATTGGCAATACCTTCGGTGCAAGAACAGGCAACAATAACTCCTGTTCTGAAGCTATCTTCAACCTTCGAAGAAAAAGATCCTCCATCCAGCTAGGAGGATTACTTAGAGATACAAAAAAATATCTCTTCAACCATTTAATGTTGAAGCCCGAATCAAAATCACCATACACAATGAGATTGTTGAATTGGAAAAGCTGGATAATTGTTTAGACTAGTTAAAAACATATTTACTATCTATGGATATTCTAATATCTAGAAGATAGCTTTTACCCGTCTCAAGCTTCCTAGCCATGCTTTCACATAGTGAAATTTATACATGAAATATAATGATGTTTCCAATTTGATGTGGAGCAAGTTCAAGAGCTTAATCAAGCAGCAGTTTTATCCAAGCCACCATGAACAAAATCGATGGATCAAGTGGTAGTACCTGTAGTAGAAACATGATTAATCTATCTAATACCATACCATCGACTTTCACAAGTAACCTTCCTCGTAATCTTCATTGATGATCATATAGTTTTTCATGAAAAACGTTGACGGTCTCCACGAGAATATCCAAAAGGAGTTGAAGTTGTTCAAAGTTGAAGACATTAGCAAAGCTAGCATGAAAACCATGGATATTGAGGATAATAATTGGTCTAGAGAAGGTAAAAAGGGCGACAAAATCAAGAAGGGTAGCGGTAAATCAAACCAAAAAGGGGAGTCAAGTAAGAAATAATCTAATACAAATCATAAAATATATTATGATTACTGTAATCTTAAAAGACACAACAAGGAGAAGTGTCGGAAGCTTTTATCCTAAATTGAAGCCAAAGTGGAACAAGTCAAAAGATGATGGTTCTAAGGAGAAAGAGAAGGCGGTCCTTAGTGCTATGGAGAAGTAGCTTAGTTGTTCTTCCAACAGGTATGGAAAAATTTTGAACTACCTTCTTTGATAATTTTAGATCTAGGTAGCCATTTTCTGAGTAATTTTTGGAAATCTTTATGAGGGATGATCAATACTAAATTGAAGCGAAGCAAAGTACTGCCTTCCATCCACAAATAGGTAGGCAGACTGAAGTTGTGAATCATACCATGGTGAACCTCCTTCGGGGTTACAATTCTAAGCATCCAAAGAATTGGGATGATAGGTTGCCATACTTCCAGTTTGCTTACAATTGAGCTATTCATAGTTCTACTGGAAAATTAGGATTTGAAGTCTGTTTGGATTATTTATCATAAAGTCCTTTCGACCTACAGTTTACCATCGATTCTCCACTAAAAGGTTGTATGGAAGGAGACCAAGCATGAGCTCAGAAATTTCTTGAGAATATCAAAAAAGTGAATCAGGAAGTTGAGGTACAACTACATAAATCACAGCAACAATACAAGGATTGTCATAATAAACATTAGGTGGAGTGCAAATTCCAAGAGGGGGAGCTAGTTTGGCTCTACCTAGGGAAAGACAAGTTAAAAGGTGAAGGAAAAAAACTGAAGGCGATTAGATATGGTCCCTTCAAAATTATGTAGAAGATAGGGGCTAATACCTTTTAGCTCGACTTACCACCATACATGGAGATGTTTTCAGTAGTCAATGTTGAGAA
Source organism: Areca catechu (assembly GCA_021397845.1). Taxonomy (NCBI): domain Eukaryota; kingdom Viridiplantae; phylum Streptophyta; class Magnoliopsida; order Arecales; family Arecaceae; genus Areca; species Areca catechu. The sequence continues at coordinate 204,134,576 of CM038051.1, read as the reverse complement.
CTTGAAGTTATTCGAGCCTTCCATGTTAGATGAAGATCAAGAAATAGTGCTGTTCAATCCAACCCAATTTATTTTTGGATGAAAGTTTATCTTTAAGTTAGGAAGAGGAATATGACCCGAAATATGTAAGGACGGATCTCATGGCTATAAATAAAGAGTATGTACCTCATTTTTTTTGAATCAATAAAAAATATAGAGAAGGTAAAGGGACTTTGATCCCTACTTTCAAAAATTCTTCTCTTCTACCTTTGCGAGATTCAAGTAGAGTGGATTGAAGGATATCTTTCTTTTCCCTGATCTGATCATGGACAGTTTTATATGGGTTATCTGAATAAAATAACTAGAGCATTTGTAACTTAGCCAAGTGCGACAAGGTTTTGGTGTTGCACTTGGGGGAAGAAGGGGCCTCTTGTGTAAAACAACAGGTGACAATGTTAGAACATAAAAATGGGCAGGTTAAAAGGGGCAATTTCATTTGCATTTTGTGTGACGCGTGAAGTTGGAAAGACTGTTCTTTTCTGGACGTCCATCAATCAAGGTCTTTATAAGTTGATTCAGCAAAAAATTAAATTGGAAGCAACATAGAAAAATAAACCATAAACTAAGAGGAATGAAGGAAGACATTATAGGGCTGTAGTAGGTTAAAATAAGAAAAATTCCTTGTAGCCAAGGATTTTAAATTACTTGGTTTTAAAGAAACAAGCACAACAACAAGAATATTGTTCATTAGAAATTTTGGCAGAGGTTTGTTGTATAGAATGTTTCTACTTTCTAGAAAGATAGTTGATAGGATAAGAGACTGGATCCAGGCTTAAGATACTAGCTCTGGAAATCAGTTTGGATGGGGAGAGCATTAGACATATGTTTGAAAATATAGTGTGAAATGAAAAAGATTTTAATAAAATATAATAGGGTCACCTTAATTTTTTCTTCAGAAGCACGACTGTATTCTTAAAGATGAAGTAAACCATGTAATCAGATAGCGGCATCAAACATATCAGATCTTTGATTTGTTCAATGACATGCATAGTTCTAAAAGCTGTTAAAGGAAGGTAGGGGCCCCTATTCTTTTACAAATCTATGAATTTTGATAAAAAGACAATCTATCACCATTCGTTCCTTCAATGAGAATTCAATAGATTAGGCTTCATGTGGGAAGTCAAAAATGAGGTAACCTTGAATTATATGAGCTGCAACTATCCGTGACTCTTCTTTGTTAGGAAGGATCTCAGTAAGCATTGGAAAAATGTATCCTGAGACAGACTCTAAAGCAAAAAGGCATCTTTGTATTTTATCCACTTAAATTGTTGATGCTCATATCATAATGTTTCTTTTTTAACTATTCTAATTAGGTGACAATCGTGAGAGTAAATTTGAGTTAGGATTATAAAGACTGGCATTTTCATAGGCAAATAAAGATATGCAGCTTGTGCTGGAACTCTGGGTCAAAAGGCCAGGAGGTTGACTATCCAATCTTCATTCAATGATTTGAAACGAAACTATCCCTTATGTTTTAGTTCATAAATTTAATAATATAATGATAGCTTATACATGTAGATATGGTGCTGGCTGCAACCTGGCTGTGACACGACGCTGGTCTGATCGGATCATGTGAAGCTCAAAATTAGCAGCAATGGCAGCACTCGTCAGTGCATTTCGAAATGTCTGCACATCCTCGTATTCCTGACCAACAACTAATGACTGTGATTCTCTTCGAAATCTCTCTCCAGACATGCTTGGACCAACTAATGAGTGTCTACCATAATCTCTTCTGGCAGATGTTGCCGAAGTGCTCCGACCACTTTGGCTCTCAAGTGGCTCTTCAGCTGCTACAGTTGTCATCTCTCTGTAGTTTCTTTTTTATGAATAATCTTTAGTAATCCAACAAAATCCAGAATAAAGAACAGCAGGTGAAATAAATATTTTTCTAAAGTTACAAAAATAAGTGACTAGAAAAATGAGATGATAATTATTAAAATTTGGGCCTTGATTCAGCTAAAAAAATTTTAAAAATATTCTAGCAAGAGCAACTATAATGGAAATAAATACAAAGAATGTGTAATCTTTTGGATTATAGTCAAATTTTTTGTTGAAAACTTTGAATGTGTAATCTTTTGGATTATAGTCAAATTATTTTGTTGAAAACTTTTTTATTATGGGTAATTAATTCTATAAAATTACTAACTGATTTTCTATGGAGGAACGTGCCATTCCTGATACTACTTACAGAATCCAGATTCGAACAATCTACATAAAATTCAATAAAATTCACAAAGAAAGAAGAATTTGTAACCTAAGTTTAAATAGGATCCAACAAATATACTTCTCTTACTTTTTTTTTTCTCCACTAAAACATAAATGAACGACTCTAGTGACTGAAGTGAAATACCTGACGGTCTCTGTCGCATCTGCTTCGAGAGTAGGCACATCGTCTTCGACAGCAATCTCATCATCGTCTGTGTTCTGAGTCTTGTCAGTGAACAAAAAGATTGGAATTTTCCGATTATAATCAAACTCCTCCATCATATTCCTCACATCTTCATCAGTCTCCACCGACACGAGCCGCGACTCGAGGCCGCCATCGGGGAGCTGAAATTTGATATCCAATGAGCTCGGATAGGCATCGAAGAGCTCCGACATCTTCGATAGGAGGGATCGGAAGCACGCAGACCGATCGATCGACACGAGCCGAGTTTTCCCCCCTACATAGAAGGACTTCCCCTGCTGGCTTATAAATTCGCCGCCAAAGCTACAGAGGAGCTTCGCCTTCTCTCCCGCCATGCCAAAAGATCGGAAACCCTATCCCCAATTCTATCTCTCTCTAATCCAAAATTCTCAAATCTTTACCCCAGATCCAATTCCGATTTCAGTTTCCTCAAAGCAATTGAGGGATCGAAGAAAACGAAGCGGATCGCAAATTAAGAGAAAAATCGACGAAAACTGCACAAAAATTCAAAGTCCAACGGATCAAAAAGAAAACCATCGATAATTGGATTGAAATAAGGAAAGAGGGCATTGTGGGAAGTTCCATAGAGATCGTCGGAATCCGTCGTAGGATCGAGCTCCGGCAACCGGAGTCGGCCGTACAGAGGGGGTGGGAGGGGGAGGGGCATTTGAGGAATAGAATCTGGGGAGGAGGGGCGCAGGGGGAGTAATGTTTGGAAACTTTTGCGGGGGCACTTGAGAAATTTTCTTAATCGTGGGGGCAGAATGGGGATGTGACATGGCGTGGGTTATTCTGGGAACCAAAGCTTGTGAACGTTATCTTCTCACGGTGTCCTCTCATCCACGCCCTTCTATTTGCCATTTTGCCCCGGAGAGGACAAGGGCTAGGTTGGGAAGAGAAGGGAAAAAATACATATATATGTGTCTTTTATTGCTGTAAAAACTTAAAAAGGTAGTAAATTTCCTTGCACACCATTTAGTGATATTGTTTACCGTTTTCAAAAAGATAATTTTATAATATTAATATTTAGATAATTTGAAAATAGATAACTGCAAGGATGAGCTGGACTTTTTTTAAGGTACCTACGAGAGTGCATTGGTCTTTCAAAATTTCATGACTCAAATTTAATAATTTGAGATATGGTTATTTTGTAAGTAAAATAGAGGATCAGTAACCGAGGATCCCTCCACATTAAAAGAAAACCAGGAATCATTAAAAAAGAGAAGGGGCTGGGCAGCACAACTATAATTATTTTGCATGTTTATCAAAGATAAATTTTGTTGGTCAACCATGTATGTTGCAAAGCACATAAAATTTTTTTATAAAATAAGATGAGTGAGATTTTAGACCATCTCAATAATATTTTATTTTTTAATTTTTTTAAATGTATTCCTATGTAATTTATATAAATACTCCATCTTATAAAAAAAAAAAAAGAAAGATCGCCGAAGATTGATAGACCGTCATCCTAAATAATATAAAAATTATAAAAATTTTGCTAGAAAATCTTGTCCGCATCTAATGTAGAGGTTGCTTAGCTATGATAAAAGTTTTTGGAGATTGTTTAGTTCCAGCCTTCCATTTAATTTATCATTGCACTAAGCCTAAACTAGTTCCTAGTTAATACTATAGGATAACCGATAACAATTTAGCTTGGTATAATGAATTCATTTCAACTTAAATTGATTAATTTGAGGAATTTAAACCAAGTTTACTTGATTTTCATATATTAATTGATCTCCTTGGGATATATACTTAACACCGTTAACCATGGATCCCTTAACAAGTAACTGCAGAGGCTATTGCACCTGATGGAGACATTATAACAACATCTATCAAGCTCAATGTTCAGAAGTCTAGCTGTTCGATTGATGTGGACATGTCTAATGGGTATTCCTCATTTAACAGGGATGTGCCCTAAGAACTAGCAAGTAACCGTAGAAATACCTGTTAGGGATGCGGATCACAATAGGATACTGACAAAGTTTGCAGAAGAAATGAAAAGAAAGCCTGAAAAATAAATAAATACATAAGCACAAACAACAAATGGGAATTACATGGTTCGAAACTTCTTGCTCCTATGTCAATGGCTGTACAAGATCAAATCTCCACTATGAAGAATAAATACAGGAAATTATTAAACAAAATAATGCTTCCTGGATGCAAACCCCAGCCCAATATGAAGAAAGAAGAAAGAATAAATCAATACAGGAGGAACCTTTACCCTCTCTCTACCTTTCTCTCTCTCTTCCCCTTGTTTTCTCTCCTGGAAAATCCTTGGACTTTTCTTCCGGATTGCAAAATCTCTCTTCTGGCTTTCTTCTTAGCTCACTGCTCTCTGTTGGCCCTCTATTAGTCTTCTCTATTTGCCTTTGGCATCCCTGTTGAAAAGAGCCCGAAAAACCATCCAAACTGCATCTGAATTGGAGTCAAAAAGTCTCAGATCAAGCTTAATAAAACCTGGAATCAACCTCAACCGTCTGATCGATTGGACGGTCCAAAGCTCTCAGAAACATCGTGGACTACTCATGAACTGCGAGAAACTGGCTAGGAAACCAGTGGGAAATGCCCCAAGGCAACCCACTTCAGACTGGGCCGAGCCTGCGCGCGCGCGTCAGGCCGAGCCTGCGCGCGCGCGTCAGGCCGAGCCTGCGCGCGTGCGTCAGGCCGAGCCGCGTGCTTGCATGCCCGCACACCGAGCCAGGCCGCGCGCCTGTGCACGTGGGTCTGGGCCGGGCCCGATCTGGCGGCCAATTTTTTTCTTTTGTTTTGATTTCTAGCTTTTTTCTCTAGGCTTTTGAGCTTGGATCTTGGGTGGATATGGCTCCACACCCAACAACTCTCCCACTTGAAAATCTAGACACCCAATCTTGTATCCACATGAAACATCAAAAACAAACTTCCAAAGAAAAATAAAAACAAGTCAGTATCCTATGCGGCACCTCCAATCAACTAGCTTTAGAGGCCAATTGAGGCTATGCATAGCCCCAATTTCTCTATAGTGATCGTCTCTGTCAGCATATATGCCTCGGTGATAGAAAGAACCACGATCTTCTGCAAATGCGAGACCCAGCTCATCGTTGTCCCGCCAATGGTGTATACGTATCTTGTCATGCTCCTCCTAGTGTCGGCATCACCACTTGGATCTTCTTTCTGTTAGAAGCTTTTCGTAGCTAACCTTGCCTTGTACCTCTTGTTGCCATTGTGCTCTTCCTTGATCTTGTAGACCCACTTGTTATGCAGTGGTTTCCTTCCTTCCGGTAGTGTGCTAGCTCCCATATCTAGTTCTTTATCAAGGATTGCATCTCGTCTTTCATCGCCAACTCTCACTTGATTGAATCTTCGCTCTTCATGGCTGCTCCCTTCCATCTGTCCATAGTAGATAATACAATGAGGGTGAATACCTTACACATGGTTTCGGGATCCTTGTAGATTTTCTCGGCTGAGGTGTCTCTGGCTCAGGATCTCTTGCTCTCTCGGTAATGTTCTTTTCCATGATCTCTTCCAACTCTACTTGTTCTGCCCTGTCTGGAATACTCTGATCCTTTTTTTATTGAACACCACGTCCTTGCTCCTGATGATCTTCCTATCCTTCTCACTTCAGAGCTTGTAAACGAACTCATAAGTCCATACCCAATGAAAAAGCACCTTTCTGACTTTGCATCGAGCTTGTCTCTCTTCTCTGCATTGACGTGTATGTAGGAGACACAGCCGAAGACCTTCAGATGAGATAAGCTAGCTAATTTTCCTGTCCACTCTTCTTCTGGTAGCTTGTATTCAAGGAATACTGAGGGACTCCTGTTGATCAGATAGGCAGCAATGCTAACTGCCTCGATCCAAAACATCTTGGGCAATCTAGCATGGAGCCTCATGCTCCTGGCTCTCTTGTTTAAGGTCCTGTTCATGCGCTCAACTATCCCGTTCTGTTGTGGCGTACATGGAATCATCTTCTCCATCTTGATTCCATTGGTTACGCAAAACTCCTTGAACTCGGTGCTGTCGTACTCGTCTCCATTATCCAAAATCAGGCACTTTATCTTTTGTCCAGACTCATTCTCTAACAAGCTTTTTCACTTCTTGAAAGTGTCAAATACATTAGATTTATTCTGTAAAAAATAAACCTATACCTTTTTGGTGGAGTCGTCGATGAAAGTCACATAATATCGCGAAGCTCCAAAGGATGCAATCGGGAAGGGACCCCACACATCGGTGTGCACAAGCTCTAGCTTTCTTGATCTTGGTGCCTTGCCAATCTTGGAGAAGCTGACTCTCTTCTGCTTTTCAAGAACATAATTCTCGCAGAAACCAATACTGTTGTCTTCAAACCCGGTAGCTTGTCATTCTTCAATAGTACTTGCATTCATTTCTCGCTCATGTGATCCAACCTGTAGTGCCACAACTGTGAGTCTGCCTGTGCTAGTGCCACTGCATCTCTAGTGTTACTAGTCATATATAGGGTACCCAACTTACTTCTTCATGCTATCACCATCGTACCTTTGGTGATCTTCCAAGAGCCACCAACAAACGTTGTAATGCACCCCTCTGAGTCCAGCTACCCGACTGATATCAGGTTTCTCTTCAATCCTGGAACATGTCTGACATTCTTGAGCTTCCAAACTAATTGATTTGGCATCTTGATATTTACATCACCCTTTCCCATAATATCCAAAGGTTCTTCATATGCAAGATAAACCTTTCTGAAGTCTATAGCAATATAATTGCGCATAGACTCCTTTTATGTGGTAGAGTGAAACAAAGCTCCAGAGTCTAGGATCCAAGACTCCATCGGACTATCCATGCTGAGAACCAATGCATCTTCAATTATCTTGGTCATGGCATTGACTGACTCTTCGTTCTGTCCCTTGTCCTTCCTTGCCCAGCAATTCTTTTTGGTGTGCCCCTTCTTGTCGCAATGCCAATAGCCATCACCCTTCAGTCTTGATTGGCTCCTCTACTTGAACTTAGATCTCCCGCGGCCTTTGTTGCACCGTGTAGTTTTTTCTCTATCTTCTTGAGTGACCAAGACAGTACCAGAGCTTCCTTTGGTTTCTTTCCTCCTGATGTTTTCACTGAGAATCAGGTTCCGGATTTTTTCAAATTTTAGCTTGCTCGAGCCACACGAACTACTCACCGCTGTCATAGTTGCACCCCGGCTATCGGGCAAAGAGGATAACAGGATTAGGGCACGGACTTCATCCTCGAAGCTTATGTCAACTGAACTCACTAACTAATGATCAAATTAAATTCATTGATGTGATCGGTTACGGATGCACCTTCGCTCATCTTCAAATTGAATAGACAATGCATAAGATAAGCCTTGTTGGAAGCCGAAGATTTCTCGTACATGTTGGATAGTGCCTGCATCAATCCAGCTATCGTCTTCTCCTCCATGATGTTGAACGCGACGTTCCTAGCCAACATTAGACGGATAACTCCTAAAGCCTGGCGATCCAGCAAATTCCAATCTGCTTGTGACATCTCGGTAGGTTTCTTCCCTAGCAACAATAGGTGAAGCTTCTTCCGGTACAGATAATCCTCGATCTGCATCTTCCAGAATTCAAAATATTTCCCGTCAAACCTGTCAATCTTGACTTTTCCTTCGTCTCCTGCCATCGCTCCTACTCGAACCCGATGCTCTGATACCAGTTGTTAGGGATGTGGATCGCACTAAGATGCCGAAAAAGTTTGCAGAAAAAATGAAAAGAAAGCCTAAAAAATAAATAAACACACAAGCACAAGCAACACATAGAGATTACGTGGTTCGGAGTCTCTTGCTCCTACGTCCATGGCCGCACAGGATCAAATCTCCACTATGAAGAACAAATACAGAAAGTTATTACATAAGAGAACCCTTCCTGGATGCAAATCCTAGCCCAATATGAAGAAAGAAGAATAAATCAATACAGGAGGAACCCTTGCCCTCTCTCTACCTCTCTCTCTTTCCCTTGTTTTCTCTCTTGGAAAACCCTTGGACTTCTCTTCTGAATTGCAAAATCTTTTTTATGGCTCTCTTCTTGGCTCTTTGCCCTTTGTTGGGCCTCTGTTAATCTTCTATGTTGGCCCTCGGCGTCCCTTGTTGAAAAGAGCCTGAAAAACCATCCAAATTGCATCCGAATCGGAGTCAAAAAGTCTCAGATCAAGCTTAATAAAACCCGGAACAACCTCAACCGTCCGATCAATGATCGGATGGTCTAAAGCCCTCGGAAACGCCATGGACCGCTCATGAACCGTGAGGAACCGGCTGGGAAACCGGTGGGAAACGCCCCAAGGTAGCCCGCTTCGGACTGGGCTGAGCCAACACGCCTGCACGCCCTCCCATGCCAGGCTGGGCTGCTGGCTCGCTCACCTGCACGCCGGGCCATGCGTGTGGGTCTGGGCCAGGCCCGGTTTGGCAGGCCAAATTTTTTTTTTCTTTTGTTTTGATTTCTAATTTTTTTTTTTGAGCTTCTGGGCTTGGATGGATATAGCTCCGCACTCAACAATACCGGGATACAAAGATTTCGATCATAGAACCAAGGCTATTTGGGTGAGGTTAATATAGAAGAGACGGGAAGTTGTCGACGATTGTGGTGACTTTGAGCCTCCAAATATTCAGAATATATTGGTGGTTAAGTTGCTTTACAGTCATCAGTAGATATGCTGTGTATAAAAGTAAACGATCAAGTTGCAGTTAAACATTATTATTTTTATAAATATTATTCCATGCTCAATACAAATTTTTTCATTAAAAAAATTTCTTTTATGATTTTATAGTATTTGTCCTTTTCCACGGGATGTGATTAAAGGCCAAAGTGTAGCATACTGTTTAGTGAATAAATTAAATATCCAGATAGTAATTTCAATAACATAAAATAGATAGATATTCATATTTAGAAAAAGAATGATGGCGTAGACTTATAATTAACTAATATATTAATAAAAATTACTCAAATATATACTAAAAAGGAGTCATGGCATAATGGAAGCCCACTTATCGCATGCAACAAAGATATATATGAATTCTACAACATCAAGCACTGCTGGAGAAAATAAAAGAAAAAACAGTATAAATCGAACAACAAGAGAATCCTATAGCAGCAAATTATATATTTGAGTATGAAAGATAACTATTGAAAAAGAATGAATAAATATTCCATTCATTTTTTTTCAATACACAGAACATAGAAGCCCAATTAATAAGAGAATACTATCCATCCACCATCTAACGATCTAACAAAAACACATCCAACAGTTTCATTAACCTATCCTAGAGACAGATCCTAATACAAACAACATGTCTTTATCTCAGAGTTGTGCATAAGTCCATCTTCATTGTAAAATTAATTTCAGAGCAAAAAATTTAGATAGTTTTAGAAATTTGATTGCTCCACAAATTGATATCCTCAATTAGAATAGCATGAATTGTTTTGAATGAAATTTCTGAATAACTAAATCATGTCCATGTTGTTAGAGGCAATAATGTTGCTTAACAATAGAAATTTGGAAGCACAGGATTGGAGTGCACTAGTGCAAAAAGACATAAAACAGGTTACAATCACACAAAAGGTTATGGATATCATCAAGCAAAAATGACATAGAATGTACCAAAATAACTTTTTACTTTTGTACTATCTCAATGCAACTGCTCAAGTGGCTATTCCTAAACCTGAAGTTCATTGTAAACCAGAAAATCTACAAAGCAACAAGTTCACTACTTAAGATAAGCAAGGATGATAGCTGCATGGATACATGTGCAAAGTCGATAGAAGTGTACTTTTGTTTTAAGGCATGGTATTAATTTCAACTATGATTTTTGTTTGCATTTATATGGAAAAGAACAGCAAGGGCAAGTTCCAATTATCGAGGGCAAGTTCCACAAACATTTTTCTTCAGAATTTTTTTGACGGTAACACTTCATAATTTTGAAAGCCATGAGTATGGATAATCTAATGGCAAATTGTTACAAATTCTCATCATTTTCGCCCTGGCTTGTGCATTAAGCAGTAATCAAAGATACGAACTGTGTCAACATTGTATTTAAGCTTTGTGAGGCAAAAGATCTAGATTACTTCGCAGGACTTTGGCATGATAAATTTACTGAATTGAAAATATACTGATAACAACCACAACTTAGCATGCCAAAATACAACTAGGAAGTCATCAATAATATTACTTTCTAGCCCATCTATATCCCAGCAAATTTGCAGAGGCGGATGCATGAAATAAAATAAATGGGGAAAAAAATGGTCTAAAGAGTACCTAAATTAGTCAAGAAATTCCAAAGCAGAACCTTTTCAATGATTTTGTAACAGTCAATCATTCTTTCATCATAAGTAACAGGTCTAAAATCCTTTGTATTCGTGGATTTGCGAATTGAATCAAGATAGTGAACAAAACTTAGTTAAAGAAGAATTATTTCCATACAACTACCATGCTCTAGAGTAAAGTGTGGTGCACGTTTTTCCATTTCCATGACAGAAGAAATGATTAGCACAATATTAGATTACGAAACATAGGCAGCTCTGTAATGAGTTTCTTCAACAACCGCCCAAACTGTGAAATGCAAGATATTTATAAGCATGCAACCAAGAACTATATATATAGAGAAATTGGTGATATCTAGGTCTTTCATGAAACACTAAATTTATCAATACAAGGAATCTTGTCCAGATCTGTTAAGCATTTGTCTTTGAAATGGTTAATGCAGGAAGCATCATACAACAATAGGCTTAAATTTCCTATTAAACAGTAGCATCATTCTAAAATATCAATAAATTTGTTGAACACTAAACCACAAATGCTTCTAACAATACCCTAATCAATAAATAAAAGAACACACTAAGCAACACTGGAAGGGATGGCAATGGCTTTTTATAGAATGTTAGTAGTAAATAAGTGATACCATGTTTAGCTATGATCACAAAATAAAATCACAAATTTAACACTCTTTTTAAGGGAAAACTTGGCTCCCTTCTAAAGAGTAATTATGAAATTATGGTCATGTTGTCAGGTTGTTAGTTAGTATATTTTATTTTCCTTGGTATATGTGTCCTTTGGTGGGAATAGTTTTGCATGCAATCATTATTCCTACACCACTGTTGGCCAACAAGCCTTGCACCCATCTTACCCCAATTTTACCATCTGCTTCAAAATCAAAGCTTGATCATGGAGACATGCATAGAAAATTTCTATATACAGAGTTTGCTCTACCTCCATGTTTTCCTTTTGGAACAATCATATATCACTTATAATTGGCATCACAACTAAGGAAAAGCTAGTTCTAGGCATGATGTTTGCATGGGTTGGTGAAGACTCATTTTTGTAGCTTGCACATATATGTGAGTCGCACATATTTAGTATAAACTTATCCGCCCCACTTCCATCCAGCACTCTAACCAAACTCGAACTTTGAATATACTCATTTAATGCTCGCTCACTCAAGCATATCACCATCAGACCATTATGTTTAACATCCACCCACCTTATTAATGCCTCATGTTTGTTGAAACCTCTTAGCATTCTTAATGAGAAACTTCATGTTCTTTCTTCACAAAAACCTTTGTTCTATATTTTATAACAACTCAACAATTTCATGAATCTCTATAAGATGCTACAGATTCAAGATTGTTGAACCTAAAGAGCTTGAAGCTATATATGTTCTATAAAGGCAGTGTTGTTAAAGTTTATTTGCATACTCTGGTAGGTTGGTGAAACCAAACATTTTGTTCTACATTTGGTTATCAATCTTTGGCTAGTTTGAACCTAGGGGGTGCTTTGTTGGGGGTAGTTGGGGATTGGAATAGGAATGGGTGACTTTGAGTCCCTTCATTTGGTTGGGGTGAGTCCCATTCCAAATCCAATTTCTGGATGAAATTAGAATGGCCTAATCTCCCTAAAACCCAATTCCAACTCTGCACTTAGGATTCAAATCTCCATTATGATTCCAGTCATGAACCAAATGCTTCAGTGGTTATGGTCATTTCAATCCATTATGATTCTGATTTCGATTTCGAAACATCCTCCTAAAGTAATAATTACTTGAGAAAGAGACTTTCTAGCATGTGAAAAAGGAAATCCTCCCTTCTCCATGTGTTATAAAAGCTAAGGCAAAGTAATCTATGCATTTCAAGTCTCCCGTCAATATGAGAGCTATCAATTCTCCAACAATGGATTTTAAATAATTGTCATAGTGAGCTTGGAGCAGGGTTACTAAGCCACAATAAACACAATATGGAGAACACTGATGGAGCCTTATCTCTTTGGTAAAGATTTAAGGAAGGTTGTTGGTGCAAATAAAAAATCACTGCAACAAACACTAGAGAGAATGTTGAGGTCTTGAAGAAATGGAGGATGACAAATGTAAACCCACAATTCACCTACAGGAGACCTACTTCTAATATCTTTGAGCATATTATAAGTCACAAATTATCTTGCGATATTTGGAAAACTCTTGACAAGTTCAGCGAGAAGAACTTGGTATGCTTGTAATTGCTAGAGAGTGAATTGGCCAAAATGTCATACAAGGTGATATCTCAATATCACAATATCTCTTGAGGATATTTATAGAGAGGGAGGGAAGAGAATACTTTTTCGAGATGTCAATATTGGAACCAAAGAATCATATTTCAAAGGCATGGATGAAGCAATACACCATTCACAACCCAAGGAGACAATCCATAATTGAATAATAAGTTCAGCAATGATCCTCGGTAGAGTTTGTGAATCTTTTTGCTTCAGAAGAGTCCTTCCCTCATCAAATCGTTAGTTCTTCTCTATGCATAGGACAATAGATCATTACCTTCTCTTCCAATAGATCTCCATCGAATCATTGCAAAGGTTAATTAGTTGTTGGGTTAAAAAGTTTATGCAAGAGCAAGCACGCATGCTTTTTTATATTGTGTGTGTGTGTGTGTGTGTGTGTGAAAAGCCATGAATATATTCTACAGAAAGCCATGAACATAGATAATATAGTTGAAAATCTTAACAAATTTGGATAATTTTCAACCTGGCTTACCCATTTAGCAGTTATCAAAGGTAAAAGTTGTATCCTCATTCCTTTTCTCTTTGCAAAGCACCAGATCTAGTTTACTTGACTAGAACATGTTGTGTTGATTCACTCAATCAGCAAATACTGAAGAAAACGTCAACCAAGCTAGGCTGCCAAAAATACAAATAAATAGGTTACATGATGTAAAGTTATTAACTAAATGAAAAAATGATGTGACGAGCACCTGAATTAGTCAAGAAATTCCAAAGCAGAACCTCCCCAATGATTTTGTGGGATCAGGCATTCTTCCCGTCACTGGCAACAGGTCAGAAGTTTTTAAGCTCATGCATTTGTGAATTAACTTCAGCAGTTCAACATGAACTAAGCAAAGAGAAATTGTTTCAGTAAAAGCATTAACCTTGAGACTGTAGCAGGGAAAGCAATTTCTTTTTTCATTAAGACAACAATTAGAATGAATGTTGGCCTATAAAAGTAGTGCTGCTCTTTAACCTGCTTCACTTTACAAGCTCTAGAACATGAACAATGTACAATATCTACAAACATGAAACGAAAGGTTACTACATTTAAAACTTTAATGCCATTATAAATTTATCGACCCATGGAAAATCCCATCCAGTTTTTCTATGCACTTGCATTTGAAGTGGAAATTACAGAAGGCATCATACAAGAATAGGCTAAATTTCCTCCTATTAAACAGTAATTTCATTCTAAAACATCAATAGATTTGTTGAACACTGGACCACAAACACCTCTAGCAAGACCCTGGTCAATAAATAAAACAACATGCCAAGCATTATAGACGCCAAAAGAGCAGGCAACGCGTTCTGATAGAATGCTAGAAGTAACAGAGTGATAGTGAGTCCTGCTATGATAGCAAGATAACAAGCATAAACTGTCAAGTAAATTTCCTTCCAGACTGTTTAGTGATATTGTTTACTGTTTTCAGAAAGATAATATTGTAGTATTAACATTTGGGTAATTTGGAAATAGATAACTGCAAGGATGAGCTGGGTTTTTTTTAAAGTATCTGCAAGGCCGCTGGAGATTGATCGACTGTGATCTTAAATGATATAAGAATTGCAGAAATTTTGCTAGAAGACCTTGTCTGCATCCGATGTAGAGGTTGCTTGGCTATGGTAGATTGTTTGTTTCCGGCCTTCCATTTAATTTACCATTGCCCTAAGCCTAAAATAGTTCCTAGTTAATACTATAGGATAACCGTTTTAGCTTGGTATAACGAATTCATTTCAACTTAAATTAATTAATTTGAAGAATTTAAACCAAGTTTACTTTATTTTCATATATTAATTGACCTCCTTGAGATATATACTTGATGCCATTAACTATGGATCCCTTAACAAGTAACTGCAGAGGCATCCCTCATTTAATAGGGATATGCCCCGAGAACCAGCAAGTAACCATGGAAATACCGAGATGCAAAGAAACCGCTCGAGAACCAAGGCCATTCGAGTGAGGTTAATATAGGAGAGACAAGGGAAGTTGTTGAGAATCGTGGTGACTTTGAGCCTCCAAATATTCGAAATGTATTGGTGGTTAAGTTGTTTTACAGTCATTAGTAAACATGTTGTGTATAAAAGTAAATGATCAAGTTGTAGTTAAACGTTGTTATTTTTGTAAATATTATTTCATGCTCGATGCTAATTTTTTCATTAAAAAAGTTTATTTTCTGATTTTTTAGTATTTGTCCTTTTCCATGGGATGTGATAAAAAACCAAAGTAGCAGAACTGTTTAGTGAATAAATTAAATATCTAGATAGTATTTGCAATAATGTAAAATAGACAGATACCCATATTTAGAAAAGGAATGATGACACAGACTTATAATTAACTAATTATTAATAAAAATGACTCAAATATATACTAAAAAGGAGTCATGGCATAATGGAAGCCCACTTATTGCATGCAACATAAAGATATATATAGATTCTGCAACATCAAGCATTGCTGGAGAAAACAAAAGAAAAAATAGCAGACATTGAACAACAAGAGAATCCTATAGCAGCAAATTATATATTTAAGTATAAAAGATAACCATTGAAAAAGAATGAATAAATATTCCATTCAATTTTTTTAATACACAGAACATAGAAGCCCAATTAATAACAGAACACTACCCATCCACCATCCAACGATCTAACAAAAACACATCCAACAGCTTCATTATTAACCTATCCTAGAGACAGATCCCAATACAAACAACAGGTCTTTATCTTAGAGACCAGCTAAAAACTTCGTAACCTTCTAATATGAGTATGACCCAGAGAGTCATAAAACAAAATATCTTGCAGACCTAGAGGACACACATCACCCTGCCGCCAAGTCCAATCACCAGAATGATCACGCACAAAAGAGGCCACCCAGTCTGCAGCACCGTTCACCTCCCGGTAAACGTGACGAATAGATGTCTTGGTGAAGAGGAGTAATTTCCAAATGTCACAAAGGAGAGGATGAGTCATAGTAGTCTTCTTCTTATTTTGGATCCAATTGATTACTGTGGTAGAATCACCCTCAATAAGGATCCTCTCAGCCCGCAGCACCTGGCTCGCATAAATGATGCCAGCCCAAGCAGCATGAAGCTCCGCTTCAAGGACCGAAGGCTCAGATAAAGGAAAGCCCCCGGCAGCCATTAATCTAGCATCAGAGTCCCGAATGATAAAGCCTGCACCACCTCTAGCATTCTTCACGCTGCCATCAAAGTTGACCTTGACAAATCCTAAGGGTGGGGGCTTCCATGAAATAAAAAGTATTTTTTGGGTCGATGCACTAGCAACCAGGGACTTCCAAGAATTTGGGATGACAACCAACTGGTCAGCGGTGTGAATATAATCAAAGCGACGACACTTCTCAGCCAAAGAAAAGCTCTCTGCACAGTAGCTTCGAAGGTCAGGCTGTACTTCAAACTCACCGACAACATCATTGTACTTCACCACCGCCAGCTCCTTGATCGAAGCCTCCGACGCCGGCACACCACCAAAGTCACCTGCTCCAATTCCTTCTTCAGAAATATATCTCACCATCTCCACCTCGAGCCGCCGCTGAGCCCTGTTGCGGATATGTATCACAACGGTTAGCTCCAGTTCTTGGACACCAGCACTGAAAGCCACTAGGCCTGCTCTGGCAGAGTAGTCGGTGAGCTTCTCCTCCCAGAACCGCCGAGTATCCAGATCGTTGTAGCAAGTATGGGAGAGGATTACAAGGATCATGGAATTAAGATCTCGCGCATCCACCAACTGGCCGAGATACATGAAAAAATCGGTGAACTCTGGCCGGCAGGCCAACATTCGACCTCCATCGCTGAACTCGTAGACGCGAAGGTGGAGGTGCACAGGGGCGAATGGCCTTGCCGATGACACCGAATTTCTTCCCTTGAGCAAAGCACTGACGTACGTAGTAGTGTTGCCGAAATTGTACGCTGTCGCCATGATCGTCTACTCTTCTTTCGGTCGTCCTCGTCGTCGCCTCTTCCGGTGGTTTAGTCGAGCGGTAACCAAGCTTTCCGTGAAGAGGCGCGGAGCATGGCCTTGCTTCGAATTTATAAACAGAGGGGCTGCGGTCTTTATCCCACCCAATCCTGGTGTGATGGGGATTCCTGATCCGAATTATAGTGGGATTTCTATTCTCGACGGTAAATTATCCGGAAAGTAAATGAACGATGAACGAACGGTCCAGTCTCGGTCTTAGAAATATTTCGTTCAGAATAATCCGATCCATACTCGGGATTGGAATAGACGGTTAAAATTCCAGCTGGGATAAAGGCCAACTTGAAATGCCATCCAAGTTTAATTGGGGTTTGGGATGAAGGCCAACTTGAAATGCGATCCAAGTTTAATTGGGTTAGGAAATCCCAAACCCATGCCTGGTCTAAGTCGAATCAAACGAGCTAGATAAAGAATGAAATTAACACCATGAAAGCTAATTTCTTGGTAAAAAGAAAATTAGCAAGTAAAAAACTTGCAAGCTTGAGAAAGGTGTCCTGCTGATGTATATAGTCTATGGATTCCTCAAATTTTCTATTGATGAACCGGACATTTAACACAAAATAGGCGACTCACTGTTTCAGATCTCTCTGAGAGGGAAATCACTACTTTGACCTATGTATGTTTATTGCTGTGAAAAAAAAGTTATAAATTTACTTACATAGTATTTAGTGATATTGTTTACTATTTTAAAAAGATAATTTTGTAGTATTAATATTCGGGCAATTCGGAAATAGATAACTGCAAGGATGAGGTGGACTCTAAGTATCTGAGTGCTTTGATTTTTGGAAATTTCATGACTCAAGTTTCATGATTTTGGAAGCGGTATCTTGTAAGTTAAATAAAGGACTAGCAATCAATAAATATATAAAATCTGGAGGCCTTGGTGTAGGGCTGAAAATGGACCGGTCCAAAATTCATTAGGCCGGTCCAAAGATTATATTTTAAAGATTTTTGGATCGAATCCGAGCATCTTTTTGGTCCAAAAATTAAATAGACTCTTTTTTACAGCCCGAAGACTAGCCCGATATGTTTAAAATTTGGTCCGAAACTTGAACCAATTTCAGACCGGCCCGAAATTTATTGAGCTGGCCCAGCTCAGTTCCAGACAATGGGCTTTGGACCAGCCCATTTCCAGCCCTACCTTGGTGTTTGCAGCATTGTGTAACTTTAAAAAATGGTGTTCAGGTTTGTATGGGTAGTTTCTTGTTTCGACTAAACCAGCAAAGGTTCTTTTGTGCATTGCCTCCCTAACACGTGAGAACAATATCTTATAAACAATTACAAAGAGTTCTAGTGTTAGCCAGGTTGCTGATTAGGTTTTCTTGCCTGACTACATGTAAAGAGAATGAAGTTTCTTTTAATGATGATACAAAATATACTAAGCTGGGTATTCAGATTGCTTATCGAGGATATTTTAAAAAGAAAAAGAAAAATTCCAGGATGATGAGTTCAAGCAAATAAATGGACAGTGAATAAAAGTTGTCATAAGCCTACTAAAAGAAACAAGAGAAACCAACACAAAATTATATTGAGACAAGTAAAAGGTCCCTTGAATACATATTTTCATATGGCAACTGTAATTTTTTGCTGGTGCAGAGGATATAATTATTGTCCTATATATACAAACATATATATTTTTTTATTTTTTTAAAAATATTTTTTCCCATATTTCTTTAATTTTTGATATCGGTATCATGTCGCATGCCTCCTCTTTGTAGGTAAGCACCCATCTTGTTATCAGTTGTTGCTGATCCATGTCAACCTTTTTTCTTTTATTGAAAATACGGTTGGTTTTTCATATATGAGACGGGATATTGTGGTACAACTAGATTTTACTGCAATACAAGCGCACTGGAAGTGAAGTACCTAGATGTCCATTAAATTTGTTAAGTTGCACAAAGTAAGAAACATAATTATAATTCCAGTGTGTAATAACATTGGTTAGTTGGTTCAGAGATTGTAAATTGTGGAAGTGGAGTTCTGTTATCAATCACATCCCTGGTTATTTATTTCTTTTATTCATAACAAAAAGTGAAACATGGTTTTAATTCAGCTATCCCAATGGCCTGCAAGCTAGAAATTAGAACTATATGTTAAGAAAAATGAATTAAGTCTTTGCACCTGACATTTTACCTGATTTGCTACCTCATAATCATGTGGTGCACGAGATTTTGAACATACATGCTCGCATATCTTCTACAATGAGCTTCGTTTCAACTCCAGCCATCAGATCTTCAATCTTATAACTAAATCAGCAAGGACAGATGAATCTCTCTCTCCATTATCACATTTTCTACAATTATGTGATGTTACTTTTGTAAATGAAAAGAACATGCTGCTGCTAATTGCAGCATCCCCCGTTGCTGACTGAGAATCATGAGCAGGTTTCTGCAGTTTGGAGGAGCAGGGCATATTTAAAATCCGACACCATATACTGTGCCTCCGAAAGAACTTAGGGTCAGGCAGAAAGGCTGACCGTGAAAGTGAATGTCTTGCCACCTGAATACCTGATCTTGCCGGGCTCAATGCCATTGATGCTGTTGTTAATCAACTTGTCAGATTGGTTTGTGAGCTTGAGATTGAAGGCGAGGTTGACTCCATGCACCGGTACCAAGAGGGGGTTGAGGGGGGCAGAGGGGATCCTTTCTGGTGGTTAGCATTCATGTAGTTAAAATCCATGTACAAAAGCTAATGTAATTAACAGTGGCAACAATAGAGATTTTAGGTCATGTGTTGTAAACCAATTAGGTTATTCGGTAAGCCGCAAATAATGCAAAATGCAGTTGTTTCTTACTTTCTTTTCAAGATACATTTAAATTCTGCATAAATTATTTCGATGATGCATTAAACCTTTACATTGAAATTATCCAAATATGTGGTCTGGAATAAACCTTTTGATGAAAATTATGGAAGACTAAAATGCACAGACATCTTGGAACTTATTTCCAGAATTCAATATCTGCTCTGCAAACAATGATGTCTTACCAGTCCAGTTTCTGATAGCCTATATATTTGTAAAGAAATGCAACATAAAACAGCTTTGAAAAGCTATGCATCTGATGAACAGAAATTAAAGCTTCTACCATTCTTTCAAGCTTCACAGGTGCATGGAGTATGATTAAATACTTAAATGTGAACATCCATCTCAGAAATTTTAAAGAGCTTGGTCATAGACCAGCAGAAGCCAACATTCCGAATTACCGTCTGTGCCTGTGGAATGCTTCATTCCCAGAGAGCTGCATTATGCTACTGTTAATCAAATATTTAGGAAAAGAAATGTTTGGTTTCACTAATCAAGATCCTTGGCAACTGACAACTGTTTGTTAGACTATTTCACTAATCAAGGTCATGCTACTCTTAGCGTTTCCAGTGGAAGGATCATTTGATACAGGGAATTGAATTGATCTTAGCTGAAAATCCTGTTATACCATATGAAAATTGAAGAAGAATATGAAACAAAGAAAGGTGACAATAGACAAATAAATACTATTTTTCCACAGTGATAACAACAAATCCAACACACTGAAAAGATCTGCAAAATCTATGCCTGTCTGGGAACTTAGATAACAGTTGGTTTTTCATTCATTTAGAAACCAGAGGTAGTCATTGTTGATGATTAAGAAAGTGAAAGAGTTATGCATGAGTCCATCTTCATTGTAAAATTAATTTCAGATCGAAAAATTTAGATAGCTTCAGAAATTAGATTGCTCCACAAACTGATATCCTCAATTCCAATAGCATGAATTGTTTGGAATGAAATTTCCGAATAACTAAATCATTTCCACGTTGTTAGAGGTAATAATGCTGCTTAACAATAGAAATTTGGAAGCACAGGACTGATGGAGTGCGCTAGTGCAAAAAGACATGAAACAGGTTACAATCACACAAAAGGTTATGGATATCATCAAGCAAAAATGAAATAGAATGTACCAAAATAACTTTTACTTTAGTATTATCTCAATGCAACCGCTCAAGTGGCTATTCCTAAACCTGAAGTTCATTATAAACCAGAAAATCTATAAAGCAACAAGTTCACTACTTAAGATAAGCAAGAATGATAACTGCATGGATACATGTGCAAAGTCAATATAAGTATACTTTCATTTTAAGGCATGGTATTAATTGCAACAATGATTTTTGTTTGCATTTATATGAGAAAAGAATAGCAAGGGTGATAAGTTATCTATTTATATGTTTATTTTGAGTATTTTAATTAATTAGTGGTGCTAATATCTTCTAAAAATCCTAATTTCATAACTAAATTGAACTTTCTTGCAAAATTAAATATTTTTAAAAATATGAAACTAGAGCATAATTATGAAAAGTTGATGTCAAGTTGACCGCTAAATTTAAATTCCAAAATAAATTCACATCTATTGGAAGTTTAATAAAAGATTTAATCTATTTTTCTCTCTTCGATAGGTATAATTAAATTGATGTTTGAAACCCTGGAACCTTGAAAGGGTGCTCGCCATTATAAAGAGCTTGACTTGTAGGTCGAGAAGATGCAAATGGAATCCAAATTGGATCTCAAATGGATCCAAAACCAACTCAAAACGAACCTAAACTGGCCTAGCACAGATTTTAGAGTAATTGGTCCATTATGGACCAGCCACTTGGTTTATAGGCCCTCTTCATGGATTATCGCCATCTTCCAGAGATGCCAACCGCTGCTCATTGCATCATCTTGCCCACCTTGGTGCCGCTATCATTGCCACCATTTCCCGCCGTCGCCGGCCGTTCTCCCTATCCCGAGTACCCACTAGCCCGTTGCCACCGTCACTTGTTGTCGGCCTCCCTCCCATCCCCATCATCGCTGCTTCTTTGCCCACCGTTACCGCCACCTCCCTCCCATCGCCATCATCACCCTTTCCCTCACCAGCCCGAGACACTGACACCGCCGCCACAATTCGCCATCGCCGTCGCCCACAGTCGTTGCCGCCTCCTCTCCACCAGCCGCCATGTCTTCTACCCATCCTCACCAGCCCAAGATGCCGACACCGCCATCACCTATCCCGGCCCATCACCTTCCTTCTCTTGAGATGCCTGTCGTACTCCCTGAGATGCCAACGCCACCATTGCCGCTTCCTCAGTTTGCCATGAACCTTCATTGCCGCCTCCTCTCCAACGCAAACCTCCTCGCTGCCATCGCTGGATATTTTCCATGATCCTCCTCAGTCCGGCCACCTTCCCATCGCCGACTCCCCACCTCCGTGATGCCATGATCGTCCTCAGCCCGAGTCCAAGGCCATCATCACTGCTTCCCGAACCACCTCCCTATCTACCCATGATCCGTCCCATTTCAGTCCTCACGATCCGTGGCCATTCGATGGATCTCAACCATCCAAAGCACCGATCCAACGATTAATAAAGGACCCCAACCTGAGATGAATTGCTGAAGCATGATCCGCATCATCTGTGCAAGATTTAAGTGATCAATAGTCCAAAGATGCCAGATTTCAAATCATCCAACGGCCACAAGTCCAGAAGTCTGTCTAATTCCCTCTATTTAAAGGATCCCATGCTCCGAAAGAAATCATCCTAAAAAGAGTTTTGTCCCTATACCATCTTCTTTCTTCATGCCTCCCTAGCCTCCAAGGAACCCATCTTCCATAGCCTTCAAGCTCTCATAGCCTTCACAAGCCCTAGCTAGCCTCTACACCATCCACCTTCCCTCATCACAAACCAACATCCTATCACAACCCTGCTCTACTTCACCACATTCTTCCCTTCCAAGTGTTGCCCGGGCTCTGTTCCAGCATGAACATGACTGTGAAGATCTACTCCATGGAAGGCTAAACCCCCATCGTCTTAGAAGATGATTGTAAAATTGTTACGGCAATGTATTAATGTTCTACCCTTTATACTCTTCTTTTTATACAATTAATGAAGATTTGGCTTAATTTCTCTATTTTTATGTCTTTTGCTTGATTTGCATCGGATTGTAGTTAAAATAGCCTATGACTCTTGAGATGAGCCATAATATAAAGATACAGTTCGTGCTCTTGACATAGTCTATTTCTAAATACAATCTCTCTTGCTCTGTGTGATATGATCTTGACTAGCATATATTCCAAGGGACGGGCCATGATCCAACAAGTATGGACCGTGCTCTTCTAGATAAGCTATTCTTGATTGAATTTGCATACTAGAAAGGGTACCAACTGTCTAGCAAGAAAGCAGTTGAAATCCTGAGATACTTCTATCATATTTGAATCTAATATTAATTAGTACTTGCTTTTACCTTTTATAGCTTATTCATTTTCTAAACCATATAACGTTTCTTTCTCCCTTATTCTATTACTCAAACACAACTCAGCACACAATCCTCATGAATACGAACCTGACTCACTACTATCTCTATAGTATAGAGTTATAATTTATCTGTGATCGTATACGATAACGATCAAATTTTGGCACTATTTTCAGAAACCATTGGCACGATTGTTTTGAGTACAAAAAAAAAATTCTTATTTTAGGTTATTTTTCATTTTATTAAATCTTGATTGTCCTGATATAAGATTGTCCTAGCATAACTGGAAACTATATTGCATGGTTATCCTAGAACATGAAAAGGTTGAGTTGATTTAGAATCTTCTAAAAAATATTAACAAAATACTTTATTTGCTTTCTACCTGTCATTCTTAGCTTAGTCTATTTTAGTGTTTTCCTAACTTTCCTTATTTACTTAGCAAACTTACTTTTTTTTCTTTTGCAAAATCAAAGAAATCTTTACATTGACATTTCATAAGCTATTTAGAAAAATAGAGACCTAACCACAAAAACTAAAAAAGAAATAAAAAAATTTTGATTGTATACTAATTACAGGTTTGGACATCTTTCTTTTTTTTTTTTTTTTGCATTGCATATTTTTATAAAAAAATCTTAAGGGCATAACCCATAAATAACATAAGGTGAAGATTTCACCATCCTTCGTTGGTCCATAAATCACCATCCTATATTTGCATTGATCCAAGCCTCTAATCTAAAATTCACTAGATGTTAGCCCCTAAAGAACTCGAGCTCATTAGGACAAGGCACCTGGAAGAATTGGACCGGGTCAGGTTTAGCTAGTTGATTGGTGTCTAGGAAAAAAATTTAGGGACAAGATCCCGAAGCAAAGTGGTTACTTAATTGGTTCCATTCGCTTACCTAACCAATCTAATTAGTGTCTAAGACAAGCAACGGGAGGATCGCCACCATCCTTATCCTTACCTAGCTAATTAGCTAATTGATTTTTGACTTGGAGGGCTCCAAAATAGCCTTGACAGTTAAAAGATATCTAGAATTAGAAAAATCTAGGATAGAAATCTACTTGCTAAGTGTTTGAAAAAAATCAAAAAAACAAACATTAACCCTCAGCTTTCTTACATTTAGGATTCTCTAGATTCTCATTTTTAGATCTCTTCTCCTCTTCTAAAAATAAAAATAAAAATAGCTAAAATTTTTCATCTCTCTTCGTAGAGGAGAGATTCTGGACATTCGGTTATAACCGAGTTGAACCCTTTGTCAAGTCCAATAGATCTTAAAGACACCATGAATGAAATCAATCAATCACAAGTCCTTCGGGACTTGTGTTATCCGATTGGGTTAGTCCAACATTCATATATACAACTGTCACAAACCAATGTCAATTTCAAAATTAAACCCCAGATCATAAACATGCTTCCTAAATTCACTGGAATCGAGGATGCATACATCTTTATGAAAGAATTTGAGGAAGTATGCTCTACAATGCAACTACAACAGCTCATTGAGGATGTTGTTAAACTTAGGCTGATCAATTTTACCCTCAAAGACAATCCTAAAAAGTGGTTGTACAGTTTGCCTAATCAATCTATAGCGACTTAGGAGGGTTTTGTCAAAGTATTTTCAAGAAAATTCTTTCCCCACCATACAACTGCCAAATTTAGAAATGAAATCAACCAATTCTATCAACTTAGGGGAGAATCCTTTTGGAAGTGCTTTGATTGCTTCAAGAACCTTTTGAGTCAACGTCCACACCATAAAATTGAGGTTTGGAGATTGTGTCGGATTGTTTATGAGGAATTAAACCCACATTCTAGAACCATGCTGGAATCGATGTGTCAGGATCAATTTAAGTATAAAGAACCTATCGAAGCCTAGCAATTTCTAGAAGACCTAGCAGAGAGGAGCTTACAATTGGAAGTAACTAGGAAACCTGAAAGACCCACACCTTCAAGAGGTGGAATATATCAAGTCTAACTATCCCTAGCCGTTGAAGCAAAAATTGCAACTCTGGCTCATAGAATTGAAGCTTTAGAATTCTAGGAACACAACCAGGTAAACCAAATCTCAACATCCATGTATAGCGGGTGTAATGCACCATACCACATCATGGAAGAATGTCCCTTCTTGATGGGTCCAACCAGGAATGAAGTGGCATAGGTCAATACAACTTATCATAGACCTACAAATGATCCTTATACATCAACATATAACCCAGGATGGAGGAACTACCCCAATTTTTCTTGGTCACAGGGGTCAAATTTAAATAGACCTCCCCCAATCAATCCCACTCAAAGCCCACACAATCATCGAATAATCCATTAGGCTTTAGCAATGACCAAAGGCTTAGTATACTAGAAAAAGCCCTACAGGTCTTAGTAAAATCAACTTTTGATAGTGCAACTATCCTTAACAATTTCATGCAAACCTCGAGCTATTTAATAACAGCTAACACCCAAGCAATAGCCCGTTTGAAAATGCAATTAGAACAGTTGGCCACTACCATCAGCGAGAAAGAAAAAGATAAACTACCAAGCCAACCAGAACCTAATCCAAGTGCCCAAAATGGGCAAAGATCCCAACTCGAAGGTCAATTTAACCATGTAAATGCAATTCACACCTTAAGGTCTGGATGACAAGTGAACAATCAAGTGGGTACATATAAGAACCAAGAAGACCAACTACTAACCAATCAGACCAAGTTGAAGGAGCCCAAATCAACAGAGGTTAACGAACTATCCAAGACACTTGCAGAACCCACATTAAGGTTCAAGCAAGTCGAAACCTCAACCACCAATCCCGTAACTCCTTTTCCTAATAGACTGAGATCTAACAGACACCCAACCCGTATGGATCAAATTTTAGAAATGTTTAAACAAGTTAAAATAAATATCCCTCTTTTAGATATGATCCAACAAGTTCCCACCTGTGCCAAGTTTCTCAAAGATCTACGCACAAAGAAGAAAAACTCACTAGCATATCTAAGAAAGCTTTCTTGGCTACTAGTATGAGCTCATACCTCTCGAGCCATGTATCAATCAAGTACAAAGACCCAAGATCTCCTACAATATCTTGTATCATTAGGAAAACCATTATTGAAAGGGTCTTCTTAGATTTAGGGGCTAGCGTGAATATCTTACCATATTTAGTTTATAAACAATTAGGGAGAGAAGAATTAAAACCAACAAAAATCACATTGTAATTGGCAAATCATTCAATAAGGGTCCCCAAGGGAGTCATGGAAGATATGCTAATCAAGGTCAGCAATTTCATCTATCCTGTGGATTTTGTGATCCTAGAGACCAAATCTATATCTAACCCAAAAGGTCACATCCCAGTCATTTTAGGAAGACCATTTTTAGCAGCCACCAATACCCTAATCAACTGCCACAATGGACTCATGAAGCTTTCATTTGGAAACATGTTCATTGATCTCCATATTTTCAATCTAGAAAACAAAATGGACCAATTCGCTGATATAAACCTGATCCAGGATAAAGTGTATGAATCCATCAATCTAGGAGATGAAGATTTAGACTTGAACCTTTAGTTAGACCAAGAATCTAAAAATATCTATGAAGTACCTACATCTAGTGACTAGGGGACACAACCAAGATGAGAACCACCAATCAAACTGCTACTCAAGCTCTCAATTAAGAAAGCACCAAAACTAGAACTTAAAACACTCCTCGAGCACCTCAAGTAAGCATATCTAGGTCCATCGAAACCCTACCCGTAATTATCGCATCAAACCTAGACCCAACACAGGAGGAACTTTTAGCTATCCTTAGAAAAAATCAGGAAGCTATAGGTTAGACCATGGCTGATATTAAAGGGATTAGTCCTTCAATTGTCCAACATTGAATTCATTTAGATGAGGAAGCCAAGCAAACTAGATCGACCCCCGAAGGAGGCTAAACCCATCTATGAAGGAGGTAGTAAAGAAAGAGATTCTTAAGTTGTTAGATAATTAAATTATCTATCCCATCTCGAATAGTTCATGGGTTAGCTCAGTTCAAGAAGTCTTTAAAAAGTGGAGTATAACAGTGATCCAAAATGAAGAAAACGAACTTATACTAACCAGAGTCCAAATTGGATGGTCTATATTGACTACAAAAAAATTAAATACAGCCACAAGAAAAGACCACTTTTCCTTGCCATTTATTGACTAGATGTTGGAAAGGTTAACCAGACACGAGTTCAATTATTTTCTTGATGGATACTCAGGCTACAACCAAATTCCCATAGCACCAGAGGACCTAGAGAAGACCACAGTTACTTGTCCTTTTGGAACCTTTACTTGTAGATGGATGCCCTTTGAGTTGTGAAACGCCCCATTTACTTTTCAAAGGTGCTTGGTCAGCATCTTTTTTGACATGATCGAACAATTTCTCAAATGTTTTATAAATGATTTTTTCATCTTTGGCAATGCTTTCTCCAAATGCCTACATCACTTAAGATTAGTCTTAGAAAGGTGTAAAGAAAATCATTTAGTACTTAATTGAAAAAAATGCCAATTCATGGTCAAAGAAAGCATAGTACTCAATCATGTTGTCTCAAAGAAGGGCATTGAAATAGATAAAGCCAAAGTAGACCTAATTACAAATCTTTCACCATCCAAATCAGTCAAAGAAATTCACTCGTTTCTAGGATATCTAGCTTCTATAGGAGGTCCATCAAGAATTTCAGCAAGGTAGCTCAACAATTGACTAATATTCTAGCCAAAGAAGTCAAATTTGACTTTACTTATGAGTCTCTTGAGTTTTTTGAATACCTAAAAAGGGCATTGACTTCAACACCCATCATTCACCCACCTGATTGGCTCAACCCTTCGAAGTCATGTGTGATACATCTGATCACTCCATCAGAGCCATTCTAGGATAAAGAATTGATAAGCTACCGTAAGTCATCTACTATGCCAGGACCCTTTATGATGCATAGCTTAATTACTCAACTGAGGAGTTCTTGGCCATGATCTTCGCCCTAGACAAGTTTAGATCCTATTCGGTTGGGTCACACATCATTGTATACATTGATCACTCAGTTATTAAACATTTCTTGTCAAAGAAAGATGCGAAGGCATGCCTAATCCAATAGATTCGACTTCTTCAAGAATTTAGACTTAGAAATAAGGGATAAGGGAACTAAAAAAGTTGTGGCTGATCAACTGTCCCGATTGATAGATGCACCCTCTAATGAACCACCAATACATGAGTCTTTTTTTGACAAACTCATGTCCGTGACTATAGAACTATGGTACGCCAATATAGTCAATTATTTAGCCATTAATAAAATACCCTCTTATTGGACCACTTATGACAAAAATATATTTTTTTCTTCCAAGCATAACATTTCATTTGGGATGACCCTTATATGTTTAGACAATATCTTGATCAAATTATCAGAAGGTGTGTCACGGATCAAGAGATCAGAAGCATCCTGTCCTTTTGTCATGACCAGGCCTATGGTGGCCACTTTGGATCCAAAAAGACTGCTACAAAAGTTCTTCAATGTGTATTCTATTGGCTCAATCTATTTAAGGACACACATGAGTATTGTAAAAAGCTACACTAGATGTCAACAAGTAGGTCAGATCACCAAGACATGATGCCATTACATCCAATCCTAGTCATTGAGATTTTTGATGGGGTAGGGAATCGATTTCATAGGAGCATTTCCAAAATGTTTTTGGAAATGAATATATTTTAGTGGCTATTGATTACGTGTCGAAATAGGTAGAGGCCATGCCATGTAGGTCTAATAAACAGCAAAATTGTTATCAAATTCCTAAAAATAAACATCCTCTCCCCTTTTGGCATCCCCAGGGCTATTATAAATGATCGAGGAATGCATTTTTGTAATAGATCCTTTGCATCCCTGACCAAAAAAAACATCATTATCAATATGTTGGCCATACCCTATCACCCTCAAACTAGTGGACAAATCAAAGTTTCTAATCATCAAATCAAACAAATCCTAGAGAAGACTGTGAGCACCAATAGAAAAGACTAGTTATTGAAGCTAGTGGATGCACTATGGGCATATCTACTGCTTGCAAAACCAGCTTAGAAATATCTTCCTACAGGCTTGTGTTTGGTGAGGTGTGTCACTTGCGGGCCAAATTGGAACACGGGACAATACATGTAAACAAAAAATTGAACATGGACCTAGATGCAACCAAAAGTCATAGAAGATTCTAGATAAATGAACTCAAAAAAATTAAGAATGAAACATATGAAAATGCTAAAATTTACAAAGAGTAAACCAAGATATTTCACGACAAAGTAATAGTTAGAAAATCTTTTACTCATGCTCAAAAGGTTCTGTTGTATGATTCCAGGCTTCACATATTTTCTAGAAAACTACGATCTAGATGGACTAGCCCCTCCATAGTAAAATAGGTCTTCTCGCATAGGACTGTAAAAATTGAAAACCCAAGTAATGGTGCAAATTTTAAGGTCAATGGTCAACAACCAAAACCATCCTTAGAATTAGATTCTCAAACTATCAAAGAAGCTATGGTTCTTTATGACCCACCTTGAAACGCAGCATAGTTTGGTGTAAAACTTTAAACTCCAACATATTTTTATATTTTCAATTACCTTATTTTTTTCTATTTTATAGATTGAATAATGGGGACTAGCCAAGTTGGGGGAGATACATGTTCATCATCTTTTAAAGATTCAGATGGAGTCGAGAACTAACCACATCCACAATGAAGGATCTTTCATTCAGTAATGAATGAAAATACGAAATCAAGTGGTATCCTTCCTTGTTGCATTTTATAATTGTTATTTTATTATTTTCTTTTTTCATTAGGAACAATGATATTTAAGTTGGGGGTAGGGAAAACCTTTCTGAATTTTTCTAAAAATTTAAATTTTTTTGTAAAAAATCTCTTGAATTTTTTGAAAAGATTTTTACTTAAATAAATCATATGTCAAAAAAATCTGGAGCAAAATTAGCTAAAAAAAGTAATAAGAGTTAAAGAGAATTTGTTAATGACTGTAGCAAGTCAAGGAGTGGACTAGTTAGTCAGACTTTTAGTGGCCTACTTAACTTACCTAAAGACTATTAGCACTTCTGATCGCACATGCATGCTGACAAAACAAAATAGGTATTGATTGTAAGGCCAACTGAGAACTCAATTATCACTAAAAACTAGTAATTAATATACACCCCAATTAAAAAAATTTGAATTTAAGAAAAGAGATATCTACCTAAAAAAATCAATCAATATGAAAGCTACCTTGAATTTAAGGAAAGAGCTACCTGCCCGAAATAAAAGTGCAAAACACAGAATATACGTGGATTGCCCTAAACTTAGTAATTGGGTCTCTACATCTAAATCAAGTATGGAGGTTTGCATCAAACGATGAAGGAAAGGCCAGGATACTTAGCACTTAAAAAAAAATCAGGTAGTATGAAAGCTACCTTAGTTCATGGACTTAATTTGGGAGTGTATAAAAAATTGACCAAAACAAATGATAAGAAAAGATACATTTGTCCTTTACAAGCAACAAACTCAAATGTTAAGTTAGTGATACTTGCTAAATCTTTTAACTTTCAATTCTAAATCTATTTTTATAAAGGAAAATCTCAATGACACATGGTTATAAATCAACATGTATATTATTGCATTGCTAGAGACTAGCAATGAGTAAGTTGGGAAGTGTGATAAGTTATATATTTATATATTTATTTGAATATTTTAGCTAATTAATGGTGCTAACATCTTCTAAAAAGTTCAATTTCATAACTAAACTGAACTTTCTTGCAAAATAAAATATTTTTTTAAAAAAATTGAAAAATATGAAAATAAAGCATAATTACAAAAAGTTGATGTCAAGCTGACTGATCAATTTAAGTACCAAAATAAATTCACATCTATTGAAAGTTTAATGAAAGATTTAATCTATTTTTCTCTCTTTAATAGGTACAATTAAATTGATGAAGATATTTGAATTCCTGAAATCCTAGAAATGTGCTCACATTATGAAGAGCTCGACTTACAAGTCGAGAGGATGCAAATGGGACCCAAATCAAAACTCAAACGAGCCCAAAACCAACTCAAAACCATCTTAAATTGGCTTAACACAGAATTTAGAACAATCGATCCATCATGGACCATTCGCTATCTACCGGCCCTCTTCATGGACCATGTCCATCTTCCCAAGATGCCCACCACCGCTCATCGCATCATCTTGCCCACCTCAATGCTGCCGTCACCGCCTCCATTTCCCGCTGTCACCGACCGTTCTCCCTGTCCCGAGCAGCCACCAACCTGTTGTAACTGTCGCCCGTCACCGGCCTCCCTCCCATTATCATCATCACTTCTCTGCTTGCCATTACCGCCTCTTCCCTCTCATTGCCATCATCACCCTTCCCCTCGCCGGCCCGAGACACTGACATCGCCGCCATGATTCACCATCGCTGCCACCCACAGCCGTCGTTACCACCTCTCCACCAGCTGCTGCATCTTCTGCAGCTCTGCCCATCCTCGCTGGCTCGAGATGCCAACACCACCATCACCTATCACAGTTCACCTCCCAAGATGCCTGCTATCCTCCCTGAGATGCCGACACCGCCATGAGCCTTCATTGCCGCCTCCTCTCGATCACAAACCTCGCTGCCATCGCCAACTGTTTTCCATGATCCTCCTCAGTCCGGCCACCTTCCCATCACCGACTCCCCATCTCCGTGATGCCATGATCCACCTCAATCCTAGTCCAAGGCCATCATTGCTGCCTCCCAAACCACCTCCCTGTCTGCCCACAATCTACCTCATTGCAGTCCTCATGATCCATGGCCATTCGATGGATCTCAGCGATCCAGAGCATCGATCCAACGGTTGATAAATGACCCCAGCCTGAGACGAATTGCTGAAGTGCGATCCGCACGATCTGCGCAAGATTTAGACGATCAATGGTCTAGAGATGCCAGATTTCAAATCATCCAACAGCCACAAGTCCACAAGTTTTTCTAATTCCCTTATTTAAAGGGCCCCATGCTATAAAAGAAATCATCCTAAGGAGAGTTTTGCCCCTACACCTTTCTCCTCGCCTCCCTAGCCTCCAAGAAATCTATCTTCCATGGCCTTCAAGCTCTCATAGCCTTCATAAGCCCTAGCTAGCCTCTACACCATCCACCTTCCCTCATCACAAACCATCATCCTATCACAACCCTGCTCTACTTCTCCTCCACTTTCCTCCCTTCCAAGGGTTGCCCAGGCTCCATTCTAGCATGAAGAAGATGGCGAAGATCTGCTCAATTAAAAGCTAAATCCCCATCATCTCGAGAGATCACCATAAAATCGTTACGGTGGCATATTGACGTTCTATCATTTGTACTCTTCTTTTTATGTGATTAATGAAGATTTGGCTTAATTTCTCTGTCTTTTGCTTGATTTGCATCGGATTGTAGTTAGAATAGTCTATGACTCTTGGGACAAGTCGTGATCTAAGGATACGGTTCGTGCTCTTGACATAGCCTATTTCTAAATACAATCTCTCTTGCTATGTTTCAAAACGATCTTGACTAGCCTATACTCCAAGGGACAGGCCGTGATCCAACGAGTACAGGGCGTGTTTTTCATGAATAGGCTATATCTTAGTTGAATTTGTATATTAAAGAAGGGTACCAACCATCTAGCAAAAAAACAGTTGAAATCTCGAGATACTTCTATCAAATTCAAATATAATATTAATTAGTACTTGCTTTTACTTTTTATTGCTTATTCATTTTCTAAACCATTAAACAACGTTTCTTTCTCCCTTATTTTGTTACTCGAACGCAACTCAGCTCACGGTCCTCGTGGATACAAATCTGCTATCTCCATAATATTGAGTTAGTAATTTATCTTTGATCGCATACAACAGCGATCAAAGGTCAAATTCCAATTATCAAGGGCAAGTTCCACAAACATTTTTCTTCAAAGTTTTTTTGATTGTAACACTTTATAATTTTGAAAGCCATAAGTGTGGATAATCTAATTGCGAATTGTAACAAATTCTCATCATTTTCGTCCTGGCTTGTACATTAAGCAGTAATCAAAGATACAAATTGTATCAACATTTTATTTAAGGTTTGTGAAGCAAAAGACCTAGATTACTTTGCAGGACTTTGGTGTGATAGATTCACTCAATTAAAAATATACTGATAACTGCAACTTAGCATGCCAAAAAACAAGTAGGAAGTCATCAATAATATTACTTTCTAACCCATCTATATCCCAGCAAATATGCAGAGGAGGATGCATGAAATAAAATAAATGAGAAAAAAAATGGTCTAATGAGTTCCTAAATTAGTCAAAAAATTCCAAAGTAGAACCTTTTCAATGATTTTGTAACAGCCAATCATTCTTTCATCATAAGTAACAGGTCTAAAATCCTTTGTATTCATGGATTTGAGATTTGAATCAAGATAGTTAACAAACCTTAGTTAAAGATGAATAATGAATTATTTCCATACAACTACTATCCTCCAGAGTAAATTGTGGTGCACATTTTTCCCTTTCCATGAAAGGATAAACGATTAGCATAATTTTAGATTACGAAACATAGGCAGCTCTGTAATGAGTTTCTTCAACAATCACCCAAACTTTGAAATGCAAGATATTTATAAGCATGCAACTAAGAACTATATATAGAGAAATTGGTGATATCTAGGTCTTTCATGAAATACTAAATTTATCAATGAAAAGAATCTTGTCCAGATCTATTAAGCATTTGTCCTTGAAATGGTTAATGCAGGAAGCATCATACAACAATAGGCTTAAATTTCCTATTAAACAGTAGCATCATTCTAAAATATCTATAAATTTATTGAACACTAAACCACAAATGCTTCTAACAATACCCTAGTCAATAAATAAAAGAACACACCAAGTGACACTGGAAGGGATGGCAATGCCTTCTTATAGAATGTTAGTAGTAAATAAGTGATACCATATTTAGCAATGATCACAAAATAAAAAAAAAACTGTCACAAAATTATATCACAAATTTAACACTCTTTTAAGGGAAAACTTGACTCCCTTCTAGGGAGCAATTATGAAATTATGGCCATGTGGTCATGTTGTTAGTTAGTTTATTTTATTTTCCTTAGTATATGTGTCATTTGGTGGGAATAGTTTTGCATGAAATCATTATTCCTGCACCACTGTTGGCCAACAAGCCTTGCACCCATCTTAACCAATTTTGCCATCTGCTTCAAAATCAAAGCTTGACCATGGAGACATGCATAGAAAATTTCTATGTACAGAGTTTGCTCTACCTCCATGTTTTCCTCTTGGAACAATCATATATCACTTATAATTGGCATCACAACTAAGGAAAAGCAAGTTCTAGGCATGATGTTTGCATGGGTTGGTGAAGACTCATTTTTGTAGCTTGCATGCATATGAGTGTATATTTGGTATAAACTTATCCCTCCCACTTCCATTCGGCACTCGAACCAAATTTGAACTTTGAATATACTCATTTAATGCTAGCTCACTCAAGTATATCACCCTTAGGTTGCATTTGGTAAACAGCAATCTATCTAAATTACCAGTAATTTTAAGTTGGGCCCATCAGATAACTATGTTTGGTATTTTGGAAAAGTGGTAATCTATCTTGTAATGGTAATCCGGATTACCTCTCATATAGCAATCCAGATTATCTCAGGGAGGGATGGCTATCCAGATTACCGGAGATGTGGTAATCTGTTATTTTGTTTTACAAAATTACCACGTCCCTTTCATTTCGGTGAGAACGAAACCGTCCCCTCCCTCTACTTTGGATGCTCGTCGGGATCTCTTAATCCTGCGATAAATGATTGTCCTTTTCCTTTCTCCTCCTCATCGTCGTCCCCCAGGCACACCAATCTCACTCGCGCTCCAGTTCCTCCACCCAAGGTATGGTCGTTCTCTCACTCACTCTCTATATTTCTCCCTCCCTCCACCTCCCTCTCTCCCCCTTTCCCACCTAGCGGCATCCTGTTAGATTTTATTAGGTCCTCCCCTGTATGCCTCCGTACCAATCTAAATCGGAGAGCGAAGTGGACATCGACCGGAAAAAGGATGCCTTTTTGTTTCCCGATTTCTCAGTGTGAGGATTTCAAGATCCCTCTCCCATCTTCTCTGGTCACATACAAACCCTCGCATCGCCCCCGCTCGATCCCCAGATGCGGCCGATCCCAATCTCCCCTTGGTCACGTTATCATGGCATAGGTGGACTTTTTTTAACGATTATTCCACGTTTTCTCATAGAAATTTTTTTTCTTTGACTTAGGGGTATTTTGGAAATTTGAGCTTAGATTACTGGTAATCTATTTGTCATACCAAACACGATAATCAATCTTACTGATAGATTACCTGTGTATACCAAACACAGTAATCAGCATTACTGGCAATCTATCAAGTTGTAATCTATCTTATAAATAATCCAGATTACCATTCAGGATTCCCTAGCAATCCACCAAATGCAACCTTAGATTATTATGTTTAACATCCACCCACCTTATCAATGCCTCCTGTTTGTTGAAGCCTCTCTGCATTCTTAATGAGAAACTTCATGTTCTTCCTTCACAACAACCTTTGTTCTATATTTTATGACAACTTAACAATTTCATGAATCTCCATAAGAAGCTATAGACGCAAGATTGTGAACCTAAAGAGCTTGAAGCTACTAGAAAAGGTCCCCTATATATGTTCTCTAAATGCAGTGTTGTTAAAGTTTATCTGCATACTTTGGTAGGTTGGTGAAACCCAACACTTTGTTCTACATTTGGTTATCAATCTTGGGCTAGTTTGAACCTAAGGGGTGCTTTGTTGGGGTGTTGGGGGGGGGGGGGGGGGGGGGGGACCAGAATGGGAATGGGTGACTCCCAACCCATTAACTTGGTTGGAGGGAGTCCCATTCCAATTCCGATTTGGGACGAAATATGAATGGCCCAATTCCCCTAAAACCCAATCCCAACTCTATACAAAAATCTCCATTATGATGCCGGTCATGAACCAAATGTTTCAATCGATATGGCCATTCCAATCCATTCTGATCTTGATTTCGATTTCAAAACATCCCCCTAATGTAATAACTACTTGAGAAAGGGACTTTCTGGCATGTGAAAAATGGAAATCCTCCTTTCTCCATGCATTATAAAAGCTAGGGCAAAGTAATCTATGCATTTCAAGTCTCCCGTTAATACAAAAGATATCAACTCTCCAACTATGGATTCCAAATAATTGTTATAGCGAGCTTGGAGCAAAGTTACTAAGGCACACCAAACACAATATGGAGGACACTGTTGGAGCCTTATCTCTTTGGTAAAGATTAGGAAGGTTGTTGGTGCAAATAAAAAATCATTGCAACAAACACTAGAGAGAATGTTGAGGTCTTGAAGAAATGGAGGATAACAAATGTAAACCCAGAATTCACCTACAGGAGACCTACTTCTAATATCTTTGAGCATATTATAAGTCACAAATTATCTTGCGATATTTGGAAAACTCTTGACAAGTTCAACGAGAAGAACTTGGTATGCTTTTTATTGGTAGAGAATGAATTGGCCAAAATGTCATACAAGGTGATATCTCAATATCACATAACTCTTGAGAAAATTTAGAGAGAGAGGGAGAAGTTCAAGATGTCAATATTGGAACCAAAGAATCATATTTCAAAGGCATGGATGAACCAATGCATCATTCACAACAAGGAGACAATCCATAATTGAAGGATAAGTTCAGCAATGATCCTTGGTAGAGTTTGTGAATCTTTTTGCTTCACAAGAGTCCTTCCCTCATCAAATAGTTAGTTCTTCTCTATGCATAGGACAATAGATCATTACCATCTCTTCCAAAAAGATCTCCATCAAATCATTGCAAAGGTTAATTAGCTGTTGGGTTCAAAAGTTTATGCAAGAGCAAGCACGCACGCATGCACATTTTTTTATGTTGTGTGTGTGTGAAAAGCCATGAATATATTCTGCAGAAAGCCATGAACATAGATAATGTAGTTGAAAAGCTTAACAAATTTGGATAATTTTCGACCTGGCTTGGCCATTTAGCAGTTATTGAAGGTATAAGGTGTATTTCCTTTTCTCTTTGCAAAGCACCAGATCTAGTTTACTTGACTAGAACATGTTGTGTCGATTCACTCAATCAGCAAATACTGAAGAAAACTCCAACCGAACTAGGCTGCCAAAAATACAAATAAATAGGTTACATGATATTAAGTTATTAACTAAATGAAACAAATGATCTGATGAGCACCTGAATTAGTCAAGAAATTCCAAAGCAGAACCTCCCCGTGTCAGGCATTCTTCCCGTCATTGGCAACAGGTCAGAAGTTTTTAAGCTTATGCATTTGAGAATTAACTTCAGCAGTTCAACATGAACTAAGCAAAGAGAAATTGTTTCAGTAAAAGCATTACCCTCGAGACTGAAGCATGGAAAGCAATTTCTTTTTTCATTAAGACAACAATTAGCATGAATGTTGGCCTATAAAAGTAATGCTGCTCTTTAACCTGCTTCCCTTTACAATCTCTGGAACATGAACAATGTACAATATCTACAAACATAAAATAATAAATTTAAGTGATAGGAAAAATGTTGAAACGAAAGGTGCTGCATGAACAACTTTCATGCTATACTAAATTTATCGACCCATGGAAAATCCCATCCAGTTTTTCTATGCATTTGCATTTGAAGTGGAAATTAAAGAAAGCATCATACAGGAATAGGCTAAATTTCCTCCTATTAAACAGTAGTTTCATTCTAAAACATCAATAGATTTATTGAACACTGGACCACAAACACCTCTAGCAAGACCCTGGTCAATAAATAAAACAACACGCCAAGCATTATAGACACCGGAAGAGCAGGCAACGCCTTCCGATAGAATGCCAAAAGTAACAGAGTGATACCGAGTCCAGCTATAATAGCAAGATAACAAGCATAAACTGTCATGAAATCATAAAGCGCCGCCCTCCCAACCAAGACACTGTAAAAGATAAAATCCCCCAACCCTAACTTGATCGCCCCTGACGAACCCAATCCAATTCCTTCAATCTCCTCCTCTCTACGACTATCTAATTGGGTTTGCACCAAGGGTGCTCTTAACTCTGATAGCGCAGAGCCCCAGCAGACTCCTGTTCACTGATAACCAACCTCGTCTCCGGGAACACCTCGCCAGTCATCGAATTATTGGAATTTAAACTTGAATTGGGACCAGAATTCCTCCCTTCGTCTGTCTCCGAAGACATGCATCCAAGTGTTGAAGGATCCGAATTAGGACTTGAATTCGTACCATAATCTCTTCTTTCTCTCCACAATCTCCTCCTCGCATCCGGGCGAGGCTCCACAGGCCTCGCCTCATACACCAATGCCGGTATCTCCTCGTCCCGAGAGATTGCAAGCTCCACCAGAAGCCTTAGCGGTCCACCGGGCAACAAGACGGCGGCAAGATCATAGAGTGCCATGGTGACCAAGAGGGCCCAGGTGGTCCACTCCGGAAGGAGAGTGAACCAGTAGGCAACGAGCACGCCGATGATGACCAAATACCCCTGGTTCACGGAAATCGGCATCTTGGCCATGAAGACCGACATGACCCCGACGACGGAGAAGTTGAACAGGAGAAGGGAGAAGGTGATAGCATCCATGGGGAAACCGAAGTGGGTGACGAGAAGGAGGATGACCTCGCCACCGAGGAAGGCGAGGACGATGAAAGCGGAGAAGGCCATGTAGGATTTGAGGAATCGGGTGCAGCGAAGGTAGAAGAGGAGGACGAGGAGGAAGGTGACGAGGGTGACGGAGACGACGAAGACGACGGAGCTGAGGAGAGCGCTGGAGAGCTTGTCCCAGATGGAGGCGGCGGAGGAGGAGGAGGAGGAGGAGTCGGAGTAGGTGGCGGCGACGAGGGAGGAGAAAGGAGAGGGGGATGAGGAGGAGGAGAGGGTGCAGACGAGGAGGACGACGAGGAGCATGCAGGCGGAGACCGGGGCGACGATGCGGATGATCTCCTCGCCCAGGGAGTCGAGGAGGGTCGGGGTGGAGTTGGGGTCCTGCGCCATCGGTTCGGTAGATGCGAGAGCTCCTCGATTGGGGCTTCTGCCCTTGCGAGGGATTCCAAGGGCCTTCTCCTTTTTTTTATTTTATTTTATTTTAACCCTAGAAATTAATATATTAATAGCGGGAGCATGGATGAAAACGGTTTGGTCTGTCTGATTTTAAGTAAATTTTTGAAACCAATCTGACATTTTGACTCGTAAGGCTTCTAAAATTAAATTTTTAATTAAATATAAACAATTTTTTTGATCTGATTTTTGTATCGAGTCGGTTGGTTCATATAGTTTTTTTAAGTATTTAAATAATATAAAAAAAAATAGATTTAAACGGATTAATCGGTTTGATTATTAAAACAAAAACTAAGAATTCATAAAGTCAAGAAAAATAAATCAGGGGTAGAGAAATGAAAGTAACAGGATTAGATGGTATTCTAACTTCTAAGAAATAGAAATGAACGTGCAAAATAATTTTTATTTTGGTTCGGTTTTAATGAATTATATTAATCAGTAAATCAAATTAATATTTTATTTTTTTTATTTTATTAAATTAAATTGAACCAATTAAACTATCAAATTAACATATTTGGTTCAGTTTAAATTGAGTTGGACGGTTTAGACAGTCTGATTGGAATTTTTTACAACCTGGCTAGGAAAAACGGGAAGTTGGTAGTTGTTTTGCCCAGTAATATTACTTTGGCAGTATAGTTTTGGCAAAGATGACCCTTCGAATTTGAACATGCAGTAATTTCTTCCAATTTAAACAGAAAAATATTTTATGGAGCTAGACAAAGAACATATATAAAGGATAGTTTATTATTATATATCATGTATTTTAGTTTAAATAAGAGAGAATGATCTACAAGTAGTGAAATGCCAAAATATTATTGAAAAAATATCTCGATTCAATTCAAAATGCAAAGCTCAATACTAAAAACTTCAAAAAAAAATCCAGCACAGGCCTAAGAGTAGACTAGGCTTGAGCACACACATAGGGCGTGGCCCAAAGGTGGGCACAGTCCATGCTCTTTTCCGTGCATTTTGTATAGTGCATGACAGTCCATGTGTGCAGATGCTCACATGGCACATAGGGACAGGCCCAATCCAGTGCCGATTCATGCGGGGGAGTCTTAGTGACAGTCCATTGATGGTCTACGATATTTTGGATGCGGTTTGGACTCGATTTGAACTCCATTTCCAATATTGTTTGAATCTTTGAAATCTTGTCAAAGTATTCTTTAACAGAGACCTGTATGTAGATTCTACACATTCTCAGGATCTTTAAAAGGAGAGACAAAGGCTAGGTAGAGATGTGTAGCAGTGGTAAAAAAGTTTGTAGGGGCTAAAGGGTTTTCTTAAAAGTTTATGGCTTTTGTAAAAGATTTGGAACTTTTTATTGAGAGCTTATTATACAAGATTAAGAGTGCAAGTTTTTCTCTTTTAAATGATTTTTTTTTTCATAATGAAGTCTTACATGTCTAACTAAATTATGTTGTATGTCTTTTCTCTTCCGCTTTCCGCTCGCAGTATCAATTCATCAACGGTAGTGCGATCTTGGATAGAGATTTATATTCCATAATTTAAGGAATCATTTAATAAATGATATCAGTGCAAGTAATATTATAACACACACACATATATATATATATATATATATATATATATATATAATGATTGATCTTCTCAAGGATGATACTATTTTTTTTTTGCAAAAATAGCGTGCTTTTCTAACTAATTTGCCCCTCGTTTTTCTTTTACCCTTAGGGCCCATTTGGTTATATATAATTTGGAATGGAAAAACAGATTCTAGATCAGATTACCATATATGGTACAAAAGAATGGATGTGAGAGATGGTAAAATAAATGATGGATCTCATGTATAGTTTTTGAAATATACGGTAAAATAAATATGACCACGAAGGTGGTATTTATTTTTCCATATTGAATTATTGAGCGGCAATAATATAAAAATATCATTTTTGAAAGAAATGCCCTC
This sequence comes from Areca catechu, assembly GCA_021397845.1. Taxonomy (NCBI): domain Eukaryota; kingdom Viridiplantae; phylum Streptophyta; class Magnoliopsida; order Arecales; family Arecaceae; genus Areca; species Areca catechu. The sequence goes on along the minus strand of CM038051.1, from coordinate 204,093,357 downwards.
ATTTATATTATATTAATACTATATTAATTACATTAATATAATTAACATTAATTATATTAATATATATTATATTAATATTATAATAATAATATAATAATATATTATCAATATATTAATATATTTATTTGTTGTCGCCGTCTAGATTGCCTGGCCTGTAGCTTCTTACATGGCCCGGGTAAGCGGATTCCCTGTCAACGTCACCGGACTCGTCGGTCGGAGATGATTAAGAGGAACATAGTCATAGTTGTACGGATGAAGGGACTTGATCCTGTGTCGTGGTCTTCCTGTGGGCCTCTCCGATGGGAGAAATCTTCACCGTATCATCCCTCTGTCGGGCGGACCTGCAAAACAGGAAAAACCTGTGCCGGGGATTCCGGTAGAGGCACTCCAACGATCAAGTCAATGGGACGATCAAAGGAAATAAGAGACCTTTGAGGTGGAAAGCTTGGGGGACTCTCTGTTGCCAGAGGGTGATAATGAAGAGAGTATGTTATTTCTTCCTTACCTCCCCTTACCTCTACGCCGGTTTTTGTGTAGACGAATGGCTCCTGTCATTCGGGGGAGGCGTGCTGGTCTTGATGTAGACTTGTCATGCTAGGATAGACTGTGAGGCCATGATGGGTTGGTGAACCTTCTTCTTCTGGGTGGTTCAGGAAGTTGGTGTAGGGGTACGGTACCTTGGATGTGGCACCATTCACTAGTTAGCGTAAACAGTAGTTTAGGAAACTTAAACGCAAACCTTCCTTGCAGATGGCATGTCAGGCGGGTGCCATAGGGCCCACGTGGAGGGGGATCCTTGGAAAGAACGCCGGGCCCACGTGGATGGGCCCCTCGGGAAACGCGTTGGGCCCACATGAATGAGACCGAACTGCACGGTGTACCCGATGACCGAGCCAGGCTGGGATGCCGAAATGCCGAGCCGACTAGGATGCCGCTCTAGGTTGCCATGCGGGCATACGGACCGAGAGAAGGCCCGCAGGACCTTCCCATGCACGCGGATCGTCGTGTGCATGGTGCGAGGGCTCCGTGCACGAACCCATGCATTGATGAGTGTGCAATGGCTGAACTGGGCACCGGTGGCGAACAAGGAACCAAAGCCGTGCTGGCCGAAGCCGGAGGAGCCGATCCCGGGGTGCGGTGTCATCGAGCCGGGGTCCCGCTGGGCTAAGCCGGAGGGGGTGAAAGCGCAGAGGCGCACCGTGGTCGCGGGCCTGGGGTGCAGGAGTGCCGAACCAAGTGGAACTCGCCGAACTGGGGTCGGAGCAGGCAGATTTGGGGCGCGGGAGCGCCGAGCTGAGGCAGGCATCCTGCCAGACTGGAGCAGGGTGCGGGCGGAGCCTCACGGGTTGGAGCCAGACTGGCGCGATGGATTGGGAGCCGCCGGAGTCGAACTGGGCACGTGTCGTGGACGTGCCGGACTTGGTTGGTGCAGAGCCGAGCGCAGGCGTGATGCCCTGCTCTCCATCGGGCAAGGCCGGATCAGATCGGGATGAGGGGCTGCTCTCCCACAGCCAGACTGGAGGAGCAGGATCAAGGTGCGGGCAAGGTTGTGCTGGACCGGTGCCAGAGGCACCGGGCCACGGGAGCCGGACTGCTGCGGGCGTGCCGCGAGCGCACCGCGGACGTGCCTAGCTGAGCCGGAGCCCTGCGGACAAAGCCACACGTGCTGCCGAGCTAGGAGCCGCCACGGCAGGGTCGCGCCGGGCCGGTGTAGGGCTGAAGCTGGAGGAGCTGGGGCTCGGGGGCGCGCTGCCCTGGGCGTGCCGTGGTGTCGAGCTCAGAGGTGCCGAGTTGGGATGCGCCAGCGAGATCGAACGAAGCCGACTCCTCCACCTGCTGAACTGGACCGGGGTAAGGCGGAGGCCCACCGTGGACGAGCTGGGCACCGGACGCGAAGCCGAAGCGGGGCGCGGGCATCGGAGACCGGGCTGTCATGGGCGGAGGAACCCCACGTGGGTGCTTCGCGGGCGGCGCAGGTGCGGACCGAGCTGGGGTCCCGCGGGCGCTCCGAGTTGCGCTGGAGCTGGAGGGGGGTTCGCTCGCCGGAGTTCGGTCGGGAGGAGCCGGAGCCGCACGAGATCGCCGACCTGTCGCGGGGGCGTGCCATGCGGGCAAGGTTGGGCAGAGTGGAGCCATGGACGCCACGTTCGAAGGGATTCTGTGTGGTACCTTGGCACGTGCGCGGTACCTTAGTGCGAGTATGATGTTTTGTGCTGGGCAGGAGCATGCGGAGGCACTGATCTGGGCGCTTTTTCTTCCTGACGACGCTTGTGCCGGGCGAAGTGGAGCCGGACTGACTCGGAGAGCTTCGTAGTCCGAAGTTGGCTACCCTTCATGCCTGGCTGGGCTCCAGGCAAGGCTGCCAAGCTACCGACCTGGTCGAGGTACTAGCCCGGCCAAGCTGGGCTCCAGGCATGGTCGAAGTGGGCCGACCGAGGTGCCGACCTGGCTGGGCCTATGTATGCTTGAAGTGGACTAGTTTCTTCAAGTGGACCCATCATTATGTCTGGGCCGGATAGGTTAGTCACCACTGTAACAGATGCCCCCACTCCCTGAGTCCAAGGCATTGCTTCTCCTCGTTTTGGGCGAAGGAAGTAGTTTTTTACCCATTCGGCTCTATGTCATAGCATGCCTGCAAAACAAAAAATAGGAGATGGTGTTTTTGAAGCTTACTTGCCTGTAGGTACCTTGACTGAAGGTTAGCTACATTTCGATGGTGCTAGCACTTAGGATTGACTCCTCTTTGACCGGAGAGAGGGTGGTGCCGTAGAGGAAGAAATTGGTGAGGCGCACAACTTGGGTGCACACATGTATGACCGGGAACATGGTTGGGCTCAGAGCATTCTTTAAAGCTTTTGATGAGGCTTTTGGTGTGGGACTTTCATCATTTCCCATTTTAAGGTGCCAGTATCTTTGGTTTTGGAGTGCCGGGGTTTTAGATGCCGGGGTGTCCAGTCTTTAGGTGCCGAGGCGTCCGGTCTTTAGGTGCCGAGGTGTCCGTTCTTTAGGCGCCGGGGTGTCCGGTCTTTAGGTGCCGGGGCGTCCGGTCTTTAAGCACCGGTGACTTCGGGCTTTAGATGCTGGGGCGTCCGGTCTTTAGGTGCCGGTGACTTCAGGCTTTAAATGCCGGGGCGTCTGGTCTTTAGGTGCCAGGGCGTCCGGTCTTTAGGTATCGGTGACTTCAGGCTTTATTTGATGGGGCATCCGGTCTTTAGGTGCCGGGGTGTCCGGTCTTTTTTTACCAAACTCGGAGTTGGGCAGATGAGCTCCTGTAGTGATGAAGAGCAAAGTTGCACCAAAGGGTAACTTTAATTATTAGGGAGAGATTCTTACATCCTTCATGAGGAGGCAAAGCCACTCGTTTGGCATGCTTTGAGGCGAGCCGCAGATGTTTGGACCCCTAGAGCTACCCATGGACACCTCCGGATGATAGGTGCAAGGCTTAGTGAAGAGCCTGGCCTTATCTTAGCTAGACCAAGGGGCATGACTTCAGCTCGGCTGAACTAAAGGGCCTGACTTCAGCTCAGTTTTGTTTGGGTTTAGCTCGGCTGAACCGAAGAGCTTGACTTCAGCTCGGCTTCGTTTAGGTTCAGCTCGGTTGAACTGAAGAGCTTGACCTCAGCCCTTAACTTCGCTGGACTTGGAGTCGGACGGATGAGTTCCTGTGTTGGTGAAGGACAGAGTTGCACCAGAAAGGAGCTTTCATTATTAAGGAGGGATTCTTACCTTTTTCTTGAGATGGCAGAGCCACCGGTTTGCCATGCTAGGATATCTCCTACTCCAGCCGGTGGAGTTGTAGCCACCGCAAGCTTCCACGGTGGTTGGCATTGTGCATCCCAGTGGATTGTGTGGAGGGACATGATCACCCTTTTCATCACGTTTGCATGGAGTGGCGGACAAAAAACCCCACCCCATAGTCTTGCATGGTGTATGTGAAGTGACTGAGCCTTCACAGCTTCCTCCTTTTGGAGATCGTGTTGCCTTCCCCAGCCATAGTGGGGGTTAGTCTTCTTCATCTCCAACAGGAGTGTGATCTTAGCAGGGAGCTTGGTCTCATCAAAGGGCTTGACTTTGGTGAGAAGCTCGGCTTCATTAGGGAGTTTGGCCTCAGCTTTGTTTTATGGAGAAGCTTGACTGACTGCTGGTTTGGATACAGAGCCTCGGAAGCTTCATCTTGGTAGAGGAAGGAAAAGTGCGGGCCCGGTCCAGAGGGCGTGCGCTCGGAGAGGCTCCATATCGGCGGGCAAGCTCTTGGCTCGACCTCGACCACATGGCTCTAGCCTCTGAGGGTCTCGCTTTAGAGGGCGGAGGACGGACCCGGTCCAGAGGGCGCGCGCTCGAAGTGACTCCATATCGGCGGGCGAGCTCTTGGCTCGACCTCGACCGCAGGGCACTAGCCTCCGAGGGTCTCGCTCTGGAGGGTAGGAGGATGAACCCGGTCCAGAGGGCGCGGGCTCGGGAAGGCTCCATATCGGCGGGCGAGCTCTTGGCTCGACCTCAACTGCAGGGCACTAGCCTCCAAGGGTCTCGCTCTGGAGGGTGGAGGATGGACCCGGTCCAGAGGGTGCGCGCTCGGAGAGGCTCCACATCAGCGGGCGAGCTCTTGGCTTGACCTCGACTGCAGGGCACTAGCCTCCGAGGGTCTCGCTTTGGAGGGTAGGAGGACGGACCCGGTCCAGAGGGTGCGCGCTCGAAGAGGCTCCACATTGACGGGCGAGCTCTTAGCTCGACCTCAATCACAGGGCACTAGCCTCCGAGGGTCTCGTTCTGGAGGGCAGGAGAATGGACCCGGTCCAGAGGGCGCGTGCTCGGAGAGGCTCCACATCGGCGAGCGAGATTTTGGCTCGACCTCGACCGCAAGGCACTAGCCTCCGAGGGTCTCGCTTTGGAGGGCAGGATGTGGCTCCGGCCTAGGTGTCCCGAGCTTGCGGTCCGACCTGGCGGAGGACGGAGCTCGGCTCATTATCTCGAGGGAGCTCAGCTCAGCTCGGCAGAGCGATCAGGGTTGGAGAGTTGGCTTGGCGTCCGATGCGACGGCCTCCTTTGATGTGGTGCCTGTAGGCACCTTGGCCGGAGATCTGAGCACCGGTCTTGGGTTGGCGTCCTAGAGCTGGGCTCGGGAACATTGATAACTGAGAAGTGGTAGTTTTGCTGCCGTGCTTCCCTCTCGTTCTTTTTCTTTCCTTCCCCTCTTTTTTTCTTTTCTTTCCTTTCTTCTTCTTCGTCTTCTTCTTTTCTTTTCTTTTTTTTTTTATATGAGTGGGGAGATCAAAGAGAATGGCTTCATCTTGGTTGGGGTTGAGTTATGACACTTGAGAGCTACTGAGCTCGAAGGTATTGTTGACTGAGAGCCATATGGCTCGGAGATCCCTTGGCTGGAGATCTGAGCTCCGGTCTTGGGCTTGAGAAGTGGTAGCTTTGTTAATGCTGTATTTTCCTCTCGTTCTCTTTCTTTCCTTCTCCTCTCATCTTCTTTTTGAGTGGGAAGATCAAAGAAGAGGGTGCTGGCTGTACCCCCACCTTGTTCTCTTTCTTTCCTTTTCCTCTCATCTTCTTTTCGAGTGGGGAGATCAAAGAAGGGGGCTGTCGGGCTCCCCCCTTTGTTCTCTTTCTTTCCTTCCCCTCTCATCTTCTTTTCGAGTGGGAAGATCAAAGAAGAGGGTGCTGGCTGTACCCCCACCTTGTTCTCTTTCTTTCCTTTTCCTCTCATCTTCTTTTCGAGTGGGGAGATCAGAGAAGGGGAGATCAGAGAAGGAGGTTACTGATCTTGATTGCCTTGGAGCTAGGCTCGAGGCCTTCTTGGACGTGGAGCTAGGCTCGGGCCCAGGGGTTGCTTGAGATCTTGGCTCAGGTCTTTGGTGCCTTGGAGCTAGGCTCGAGGCGTTGATGGGAGCTACGTGGTCCCATGATCTCTTGGCGTCTCGAAGCTGGGCTCGGAGAGGTTTGAGATGGAGAGCGGCTTGGCTCGAAGTTTTCTTGGCCAGAGATCTGAGCTCCGGTCTTGAGAAGGCATCCTGGAGCTGGGCTCGGGGACGTTGTTGCCGGAAGCCTGAGCTTCGATCCCTGGTGTCTTGGAGTTGGGCTTGAAGACTGGGTGCTGAAAGTCTGAGCTTTGGACCTTGGTACCTTGGAGCTAGGCTTGAGGCTGAGGTCTTGGCACTGGGCTTTGAGTCCTGATGTCGGAAGACGTTTTTCTGGGCTTTGATGCTGGGGAGCTAGGCTCGTCGGTGTTGGAACACGGTTCGATCTTTGGTGCCGGAGGGACATAGGATCTGGGCTTCATCTCCAGGAGGGCTCGACTCCGATCCAGGGGGCCTGTCCTCGAAGGGGCTCAGCCTAGTGGAGAGCGTCGGTGGCCCGACTCCCATTCAGGTGGCTCTAGCCTTCGAGGGGCTCGCCCTAGGGGAGGAGGACAGGGCTCCGGCCTAGGCATTCTAAGCTTGCGGGAACTTTTCCTGTAAAACTGAAACACAGTTTTTTATTTTATAAAGGTAGCGGAGGAGTTACCTGTTGAACTCCGGTTATATGAATAAACAGAGATATATCTCTTCCTCGTGCAGGTCGGAATTAGGTTCGCCGATCGCCATCTTGGGAGAGAACGAGACTCCGCTTGTTGCACGGGAGCATATAACCCGGTTGCATGGGGGAGCAAGGCTCCATTGGATGGGAAGACGGTCCTTCGTTGCATGGGAATATGAGACTCCGTTGCATGGGAGGGAGTTTCGTTGCATGGGAGCATAAAGCTCCTGTTGCATGAGAAGGTGGACCTCCACTGCCTGGGAGGAAGTGAGGCCTCTGTTGCATGAGGGAAATAAGCCCCGTTGCGTGGAAGGAGAAGGCCTCGTTGCTTGGAGGGGATGAGACCCTGCTGCATGGGAGAAAATGAGACTCCTGTAGCACGAGGGAGTAATATCCGTTGCATGGGAGGAGAAGGCCTCGTTGCATGGGAGCAAACTCCGTTGCATGGGAAGGAACTTCATGGCATGGGGGGGAGACTCCTCTACATGGGAGGAGGCTCCGTTGCATGTTGCATGGGAGAGGAAGAGACTCCTGTTGCATGAGGGAGTAAGCTCCGTTGCATGGGAGCAAACTCCGTTGCATGTTGCACGGGAGGAGAGGAGACTCCCATTACATATTGCATGGGAGGAAAAAACACTCCTGCTGCATGAGGAAAATGGCTCCGTTGAATGGGGGGGAGGTCCGTTGGATGGGAGCAAGTCCCGCTGCATGGGTGTAAGTCCCGTTGCATGGAAGGAGACCCCGTTGCATGGAACATGGGAGAGGAAGAGGCTCCATGTTGCATGAGGGAGTAAGCTCTGTTGCATGAGAGGAAACTCCGTTGCATGGGAGCAAACTCTGTTGCATGTTGCATGGGAGAGGAAAAGGCTCCACGTTGCATGGATTTCTTTCTTCTTCACAGTGGCCAAACCCTTCCTCCCTCTCTTCTTTTTCCCTTCTTCTCTCTTTTTATTTCCCTCTCCCTTTTCTTCTTGTTTTTTTTTTAGTAGGGCTCCTGGATGGTGGCACCACCGGGAGGTGGCTCCATCCTTGGCTTGCTACCCATTGCCCCGTCGAGGGTGTCGACGCACCTTCACAGCTGAAGGTTTTTTGATCGAGGCCGCTCCTTGGGGCCTCGAGAGAGAGGGAGAAGTTCTCGTGCCCCCATCCCCGTGCCCCCGGTCTACCCCCTGAGGACTAAGGATAAAGGTGGAAATCGTCGTCCCATCTTGTTGAGGAGTGTAGATCTGCCCCCCTACCTGGCGCGCCAAACTGTTGCCACCTAGATCGCTTAGTCTGTAGCTTCTTACATGGCCCGGGTGAGCGGACTCCCTGCCAGCATCACTGGACTCGTCGGTCGGAGATGATCAAGGGGAACATAGTCGTAGTTGTAGGGATGAAGGGACTTGATACTGTGTCGTGGTCTTCCTGTGGGCCTCCCCGGTGGAAGAAATCTTCACCGTATCGTCCCTCTGTCGGGTGGACCTGCAAAACAGGGAAGACCTGCACCGGGGATTCCGGCAGAGGCACTCCGACGATCAAGTCAGTGGGACGATCGAAGGAAATAAGAGACCTCTGAGGCGGAGAGCTTGGGGGACTCTCTGCTGCCAGAGGGTGATAATGAAGAAAGTGTGTTATTTCTTCCTTACCTCCCCTTACCTCTACGCCGGTTTTTGTGTAGACGAATGGCTCATGTCATTCGGGGGAGGCGTGCTGGTTTTAATGTAGACTTGTCACGCTAGGATAGCCTGTGAGGCCATGATGGGTTGGTGAACCTTCTTCTTCTAGGTGGTTCAGGAAGTTGGTGCAGGGGTACAGTACCTTGGGCATGGCACCATTTACTAGTTAGCATAAACAGTAGTTTAGAAAACTTAAACGCAAACCTTCCTTGCAGACGGCATGTCAGGCGGGTGCCATAGGGCCCACGTGGAGGGGGATCCTTGGAAAGAGCATCGGGCCCACGTGGATGGCCCCCTTGGGAAATGCACCAGGCCCACATGAATGAGACCGAACTACACGATGTACCCGATGATCGAGCCGGGCTCGGATGTCGAAATGCCGAGCTGACTGGGATGCCGCTCCAGGTTGCCATGCGGGAATGCGGACCGAGAGAAGGCTCGCAAGACCTTCCCATGCACGCGGACCGTCGTGTGCATGGTGTGGGGGCTCCGTGCACGAACCCATGCATGGATGAGTGTGCAATGGCTGAACTGGGCGCCGATGGCGAACAAGGAATCGAAGCCGTGCGGGCCGAAGCCGGAGGAGCCGATCTTGGGGTGCGGTGTCGTCGAGTCGGGGTCCCGCTGGGCTGAGTCGGAGGGGGCGGAAGCGCGGAGGCGCACCGTGGTTGCGGGCCCAGGGTGTAGGAGTGCCGGACCAAGTGGAACCCGCCGAACTGGGGTCAGAGTAGGCAGATCTGGGGTGCGGGAGCGCCAAGCTGAGGCAGGCATCCTGCTAGACCGGAGCCGGGCATGGGCGGAGCCAGACTGGCGCGATGGATTGGGAGCCGTCAGAGTCGAACTGGGCACGTGTCGTGGGCATGCCAGACTTGGTTGGTGCGGAGCTGAGCGCGGGCGTGACGCCCTGCTCTCCATCGAGCAAGGCCGGATCAGATCGGGATGCCGGGCTTCACTCCCACGACTGGATCGAAAGAGCAGGATCAAGGTGCGGGTGAGGTCGTGCCGGACCAGTGCCAGAGGCGCCAGGCCGCGGTAGCCGGACTGCTGCGGGCATGCCACGAGTGCACTACGGGTGCGCCAAGATGCGCTGGAGCCGGCTGGGTGCCGCCACGGCCCCACGGACCCCTGCGGACGGAGCCACGCATGCTGCCAAGCTGGGAGCCGCAATGGTGGGGTCGCGCCGGGCCGGTGCAGGGCCGGAGCTGGAGGAGCTGGGGCTCGGGGGCCCTGGGCGTGCCGCGGTGCCGAGCTCGGAGGTGCCGAGTTGGGACGTGCCAGCAAGATTAGACGGAGCCGACTCCTCCACCCGCTGAACCGGACCGGGGTGAGGCTAAGGCCCACCATGGGCGAGCTGGGCACCGGACGCGGAGCCGGAGCGGGGTGCGGGTGTCGGAGACCGGGCTACAGTGGGCGGAGGAACCCCACGCGGGTGCTTCACGGGCGGCGTAGGTGCGGACTGAGCTGGGGTCCCGCGAGCGCGCCGAGCTGCACTGGAGCTAGAGGGGGGTTCACTCGGTAGAGTCCGTCTGGGAGGAGCCGGAGCCGTGCGAGACCGCCGACCTGTCGCGGGGGCGCGCCATGCGGGTGAGGTCGGGCGGAGTGGAGCCGTGGATGCCATGTTCGAAGGGATTCAATGCAGTACCTTCGCACGTGCGCGGTACCTTGGTGCGGGTATGCTGTTCTGTGCTGGGCAGGAGCATGCGGAGGCACTGATCTGGGCGCGGCTTCTTCCTAACGACACTTGGGCCGGGCGAAGTGGAGCCGGACTGATCCGGAGAGCTTCGTAGGTCGAAGTTGGCTACCCTTCATGCCTGACTGGGCTCCAGGCAAGGCTGCCGAGCTGCCGACCTGGTCAAGGTGCTAGCCCGACCAGCTGGGCTCCAGGCATGGTCGAAGTGGGCCGACCGAGGTGCCGACCTGGTCGGGCCCATGTATGCCTGAAGTGGACTAGTTTCTTCAAGTGGACCCATCATTATGTCTGGGCCGGATGGGTTAGTCACCACCGTAACATTATTAATTAATAATTAATTAACATATATTTTTTAATTATCAATAAATCTAACATATGATTTATTAATATTTAAAATATTTATTTATATTTCAAAATTTACTAAAATTCATTTATAATAAGAAATGTATTTTCTAATATATATAATTAATTTATAATGTTTATTAGCTTATGTAAGTATATTTCATAATTTGAAATAGATAATATTGATAATTGATGTGGCAAGACCGCTGACGTGGAGTAGCTATCAGACGCCATGTCAAAGATACCCGCTGTGCCAGGTGCCGGTCAGATTTCCTACTCGGACTCCTTCGCCGGGCTGAGCTCCCCGGGACAACGGGACTGCCCGTCGAAGTCGAGCTCTGTCCTCTGCCAGGTCGGACCCGCGAGCCCGGGATGCCTAGGCAGAAGTTGAGTGGCGCCCTCCAGAGCGAGCTCCTCGAAGATCGAGCCACGTGGTCAGAGTCGAGCTCAGCCCTCCTCCGCTACGTGGAGCCTCTCCAAGGTCGAGCCCTCTGGACCGGGCCCGCGGTCCACCCTCCAGAGCGAGCCCCTCGGAGATCGAGCCCAGTGGTCAGAGTCAAGCTCAGCCCTCCTCCGCCACGTGGAGCCTCTCCGAGGTCGAGCCCTCTAGAGTGGGCCCGCGCTCTACCCTCCACAGCGAGTCCCTCGAAGATCGAGTCCCGTGGTCGGAGTCGAGCTTAGCCCTCCTCCGCCACGTGGAGCCTCTCCAAGGTCGAGCCCTCTGGACCGGGCTCGCGCTCTACCCTCCAAAGAGAGTCCCTCGAGGATCGAGCCCCGTGGTCAAAGTCGAGCTCAGCCCTCCCCCGCCACGTAGAGCATCTCCGAGGTCGAGCCCTCTGGACCGGGCCCTCGCTCTGCACTCCTCCGCCAAGGCAACCCTGCGAACCCGGGATGCTTAGGTCGGAGTCGAGCCCTGCCTTTCCAGCTCAGCCCACAGCTCAGGTGTAAGCACCGACGAACAAAGGGACAGCACCGCCATCCCAGGACACCGGCGAGCCGCCCGAGGATTGCACTGAGACATCCGCCAGGCCGCAGTGACCACCTGCGGCCACCGGTTACACCAGAAAGGAGAGAGGCACACTGATCGAGATGCCACGCTCCTCACCAACCACCTTAACCATCCGAAAGAGGAAGTCAACCAGGAGATTCGAATCCCGGGGGCGGCGGCCCCCCGATCGAGGTACTGCCAGGCTTTCCAGAATGAGGCGACCAGAAAGAATGTCAAGATATATGATAGCTTCCCTTATCATGAATCGGGAAAGATGCCTCGGGACACTGCCGCACGCGCCTGACAGCCCGACGGAGATCCCAAGACAGGCGCCCAACGGTAACCTATACTACAAAGCCCGAAGGAAGCGAGGCAAATAGGGTAAGGCAATGCAATACCATTCCAACACAGGTGCAAGCTCAACCAGATAGCACCGCACCACAAGCAAATCCAAGTAAGGGCGGGTGGAAAGGCCACACAGAGAATCCCTCTAGTTAGGCCACTCTTCCCCCGACACACTTGCATCCCACTCTCACGCCATTCACTCCTCCTAGCATGGAGTCCATCAAGAGGGGCTCGACCAGGAGGATTTGTTCCCCTGGATCGTCACTGACTTGACCGTCGGAGTGCCCCCGCTGGAAACCCTGGATCGGATCACTAACCCCTGTTTTGCAGGTCCAGGACTATCGAACGGCCAGACAACGAAAGGAGCGCACTTCGATGCCAACAGCAGCTACGAGCCACTACGATCTTGACGGCAACAGATTAGCATGCCAAGTAGGGGAGCGCTTGTGAACAGTCTTTTGATCTAGTTCAAGCCCCCCTTTTTACAAGCAAGTTTCACGGAAGGATGGTGATGACACGGGCGCGAGAGGCCTCCACCAGTCTTCAATTACTCTCCGGAAGGTAGCCCGAGTGTGGTTCACCCGCTTAGAGCCGGAGAGCATCAACTCTTTCGCCCAGTTGGGGCAGAAGTTCATGGCCCACTTCGATGTCTGTCAAAAATTACCACGAGAGACAGATAGCCTCTTCTCCATCCGGCAGCAGGACCGCGAGTCGCTGCGGGACTACGTGGCCTGCTTCAAGGCTGCCGCGTTGGAGATCTACAACCTTGATGAGCCAGTTGCCATGCTGGCACTAAAGCGAGGGCTCAGGACCTCCCGCTTGACCTACTCGCTCGACAAGAAGCCCCCAGGACTTATTCCGAGCTCCTCCTCCGAGTCCAAAAGTACATCCGCATCGAGGAGACGGATCGTACGAGGCAGGAGCTCGACGGGAAGCCACTGAAGAAGCCGATCCCCACCGAGATGCCTGGAATTCGGAAGCCAGGACCTCAGGCTCCGAACTCCCGGAGGGGGCCAATACCAAAAGGCGCTCCCGTTCCCGAGGAGAGTTACACCCCCCTCCTCGCCTCGAGGACAAAAATCCTCATGGAGATCAAAGATGAGAGCTACCTGAGACGCCCGCCTCCGATGAAGCCCTCCACTAGCCATGATAAAACGAAGTATTGTCGCTTTCACCACGACCACGGCCATGACACCGAGGAATGCCGCAACCTCAAGTGAGAAATTGAAGAACTCATCAAGAGGGGCTACCTCAAAAAGTTCATGGGGGGCAGACCTCAAGTGGCACCCCAAGTGCTCGTCGCTCTTCCACCAGCTCCAGAAATCAACAATCACCCTACCGAGAAGTCGGTGGGTATGATCTCCTGGGGAGCCGCGCACATGCCCAAGAAGGCCCAGGTGGTAGGGCATCCTAAGAATGTACTCCCCTTTATAAGGGAGGGGGAAGACGGGGAAAAAATATAAATAATGATGCCGTGGTCATTGAGATGACAATCGCGAAGCATCCTGTAAAATGCATCATGGTTGATGGTGGAAACTCCATCGATGTGCTTTTTTATGATGCCTTCTCTAGAATGAACCTTTCTCCCGATCAACTCAAACCTGTGCATACTCCCCTTGTTGGTTTCACAGGTGATTTTGTAAGGATGGAGGGAGAGATCACTCTCCCAGTCACTGCCAGGACCCCACCTCAGTAAAGTATTGTTATGATAACTTTTACAATTGTCAGGCTTCCTTCCGCCTACAACGTGATCCTGGACCGGCCCGGGCTCAACCTGCTCGACACCGTGGTCTCCACCAAGAGACTACTTGTACAGTTCCCCACCCCCTATGGTGTCGGGGAGATGAGGGGAGCACCCCAGCTAGTGCAGCACTGCTTCCAAACCCTCCCTGGGCCAAGGTCCCTGAGGATGATCCTAAGGCAGATGATCTCGATCAAAGGGCTCAAGATCCCATGGGAGGCCCGGTCAAGCACCTACTCTCTTATCCGCTCGGGGATGACCCCGCGAGGACGGTGCAGATTGGAGCCCAGCTACCCGAGGAGGAGAGGGCTCAACTGTTGGAGTTCCTGCGGGCAAGCACGGATGTATTCGCCTGGACAGTGGCAGACATGCCGGTATCCCTCCTGACATCATTACTCACAAACTGAGCATTGACCTGAAGCACAGGTCAGTTCGGCAGAAGAAGAGAAGCTTCGCCCTGGAGAGGTAGGCGGCTATCAACGAGGAAGTGGACAAACTCCTAGCTGCCAGTTTCGTTCGGGAGGTCCAATATCCGATCTGGCTGGCGAATGTGGTGATGGTAAGGAAGAACAATGGCAAGTGGAGGATCTATGTAGACTACACCGACCTCAATAAGGCATGCCCGAAGGATAGCTTCCCCCTATCGAAGATTGATCAGCTGGTGGATGCCACCTCGGGCACAAGCTGCTCTCCTTCATGGATGCATTCTCCGGTATAATCAGATCTGTATACACCCGGGGGACGAGGAGCACACCGCCTTCATCACCGACCAAGGGACATACTGCTACAGGATGATGCCCTTCGGTCTGAAGAATGCAGGAGCCACGTACCAGCATCTAGTTAATAAGATCTTCAAGGACCAAATTGTCCAAAACATGCAAGTGTATGTGGATGACATGCTTGTCAAGAGCAAGCTGAGCTCGAATCATATCGCTGACCTCACCGAGTCATTCCATAACCTACAAGAACATCAGATGAAGCTGAATCCAGCGAAGTGCACCTTCGGAGTGGCGGCAAGAAAGTTTCTCGGCTTCATGGTCACCCAGAGATGTATCGAAGCAAATCCAGAGAAGGTCTAGGCGATCGTCAACATGGAGCACCCAACCTCCAAGAAGCAGGTCCAACGCCTAACGGGGCGTATTGCCACCCTGAGCCGATTCATCTCGAGATCAGTCGACCGTTGCCTTCCATTTTTCAAGGTGCTGCGCAAGATGCACGACTTCATCTGGACGAAGGAGTGCAGGATGACCTTCGAGGAGTTGAAGAAACTTCTCGCCTCTCCCCGTTGCTCTCCAGGCCGGAAGAGGAGGAGGAGCTCCTGCTCTATCTGGCAATTACACCCAGAGCCGTCAACTCGGTTCTCGTCCGTGCAGATAAGGACAAATCTCAGAAGCCAGTATACTACACCAGCAAAATCCTCCGCGATGCAGAGATCAGGTATACTCGCTCTGAGAAACTCATTTTTGCACTAATAATGTCTGCTAAGCACCTCAGGCCCTACTTCCAAGTGCATCCGATAGTGATCGTGACGGATCAGCCGCTGAGGACCATACTTAGCCATCCCGAGACTTCCGGGAGATTGGCTAAGTGGTCCCTGTTGTTCAGCGAGTTCGACATAGTGTACCGGCCGAGGTCCTCGCAGAAGGTCAGAGTCTTAGCTGACTTCGTAGTTAAGTGCACCGAGCTCACCGAGGAGCCAGAGCAGACAATAACGGAGCCCAGACCAGGGGAGGAGCCTTGGATCCTCCACGTGGATGGCGTATCCAATTCTGGCAGGAGCGGAGCAGGCCTCA
Organism: Areca catechu; assembly: GCA_021397845.1. Classification (NCBI taxonomy): domain Eukaryota; kingdom Viridiplantae; phylum Streptophyta; class Magnoliopsida; order Arecales; family Arecaceae; genus Areca; species Areca catechu. Next base: position 204,078,281 of record CM038051.1, on the reverse strand, counting down.
TCCTTGCTAACAACGATGGGGTTGTGACAGAATGCGCCCTCCACTTCAAATTCACCGCGACAAAGAACTAGGCAGAGTACGAGGCACTCCTAGCAGGTTTAAGAGTCTCCTGCAAGTTGGGTGTGCAAAATTTGAAAGTCTTCACCGACTCCCAACTGGTTGCCGGACAAGTCTCTGGAGAGTATGAAGCCAGGGATGCCTAGATTATGAAGTACCTGGAGTGGGTCCGCTCGAACATGATAGGCTTCCGGCACTTCAGCATCTTCCACATCCCCCGTGGGGAGAATGCATGCATGGATGCATTATCTAGACTAGCGACCCTGCCGGACTCATCGCTGGGACGTGCCTACGTCGAGTACCTCGAAAATCCAAGCTACGAAGGCTCAGAGGAGGTGCATCAAGTCACCCCCGAGCCGAGCTGGATGGACAGGTACGTCAGATACATCACCGATGGCTCCCTACCCGAGGACCATGTAGAAGCAGGCCTCGTCAAGAAGAAGGCTTCTCGGTTCGTTCTGATGGAGGGCCAGCTCTACCGTCGATCTTACTCCTAGCCGCTTCTGAAGTGCCTCGGGCCCGCAGAGGCAACCTTTGTGCTCCAGGATCGTCACTGACTTGACCATCGAAGTGCCCCTGTCGAAAACCCCGGCCTGGGTCACTAATCCCTATTTTACAGGTCCAAGACCATCGGACAGCCAGACAGCGAAAGGAGCGTACTTCGGTACCAACAGCAGCTACGGGTCACGACGATCTTGGCGGCAACAATAATTTTTATGTAGGCCATAAATGGCTAATAAATAAATCGAGAAAAAAAATGTTATTACCTTAATTTATTTAAGAGAATTGTTGAAATGTTAACAATATTTTCATATTAAATTATCTTTAATCAAATACAATAAATTTGTTTCGAAATTATTTTCTAAAATATTTTTTTATCAACCAATTATAATAAAATTTATTTTTTTATAATTATTTTTAAAATAAATAAATTTTAAAAATTATCAAATTATCCTATAATACGGTATCTCATCTAAACGAACCATTAGAATTATGAATGCTTAATGACTTGGATGTGATATGACAACAAAATTAGGACATGATATAGGAATGACACTCACACCTTTTCTTAGCCATGGGTACATGGTGTTTTCAAATCAAAGTGATCCATATTTCATAACATATTATAAAATATTGCTTAGAGATAATAAGAAAATATATTTTTTTTAGAAAGATAAATGTCAAGCAAATCCCTTCCCAAGTTTTGTCTAATAATAAGTAAATTACAAAATATTATACGAAAAATGAAAGAATCCAACAAGCTGGCATGTTGGTGCTATTTATTAATTCACAATAAATATATTATATCCCTCTGATTATAATAAAACAATGCAAAAAAAAAAAAAGGATGAAGATTTTTTTATCAAGGTAGTTCAAGTTCACTTGGAAAGTGTTTTTAAACAGAGTAGAAAAATATTGCTTGTTTTACCAAATAAATACGAGCCTGCGCCTACATCAAGCTTTGACCAATTGTGATCAAGCACTCTTGCTAACAGTAAATCAAGCTGTGCCAGTAGAACAATGTTTAATTCTATGTAGGGTTGATAATCGGGTCGGATCAGAAAAGTCTCAATCTGAACTTAACCTGCTTATTAAACCGGTTGTAATTTAAAACCCGAATATGATTCATTTAATAAACAAGTAACTCGGTTTGATCTGTTTAACCCGTTTTTTAAACGGATAACCTGCTAACCTGACTCGACCCGACATGTTTAACCTGTTTAATAATTGAATAACCTGTTTATCCAATCCAACATGTTTAATAAATAGATAACTTGTTTATCTAACTCGATTCTATGCGATACCCGTATATTAAATGGATTAAACATGTTAAACAGGTTGGGTCTAAAAAATATGAACCGACTCATTTATTAAATGGGTTAAACTGGTCGACCCGTTTACAACCTGAACTCATTTATTACAAATCCAAACCTATTTATGACGGATCAAATATGGATCGGGTTGACGGATCGAGCCATAAATTACCACCCCTGATTCTATAGACCCAAAATTCTCTTTGATTTCGTCATCATCATAGAACTTCATTCTGATTCTCACCATCAATACCTGTTCAATTATAAAAACAACAGCATAATATACATTATTGATTTTTGACATTATCCATCAACTTACAGGAAGAAATAACATGGTTCATTAGAAGGGAAGACTCAATATATATGGCACTATTTCGGGTGGCATGACTAAGATAATTCAAAATGGGTGTTTTGTTTTTTTTTTTTTTTGAGGAGAAAGAGGAGTAGAACTCCGTATATTAAAATCTGTAACATAAACTGTTTACAAAATCCGGAGTCTTATACAATCTCCCAAAAAAACAACAGCACTTAAAAACAGCCGCAGCTAAGGTTACATATAAATATATAAAATAGCTTGGTAGCAGTAGTAAGCAAAGAGGAGCAAAAAGAAATAACCATGATAACAAGTGTTGAAGTAATGCAATCTGGAAGCAGGAACTATAGAAGTGGCTCAAATGGGAAGCGCTCCAATTTTCGTTCTTGGAGCAAACAAAGATAAGTAGACAGTAGTCATGGAAGTGATGCAATCTAGAAGCAATGACTGCACGGCTAAGGAAATCAAAGTAGTTGAGTTGATACGAATCCGAATGGTATTTTGTTTTGTTGATGCATATCATACTTTGCACAAAAGGTTGGTTGTTTCTTGATAATCAAAAAGCAGCAGTTACCGAGATTTGTTTTATGATTTGATTGGCATTCTGCTCTTATACAGTTTAGGAAATTTTTTAGATTGTATTTATAATCATATTGTGTAATGATATACCATTTAATAAAATAAAAAAAATAAAAAAAAAGAAAAATGGAGGGAAATTAAATCTTTCCAAATCTGTGGTTTTGTTCTCTCATAAAATAAACAGAATTCAAGAGAAAAGAATTAGAAGTAAGTAAATTTTTTGTAATCCCTGTCTTATACCTTTAAAAGTAAAAAAAGTTGTATCATCTCATATTTTTTCTTTTTTTACTTCCAAACAAAAAAGAAATTATTTCTTTTTTTTTTTTTTGTTAAACTTCTAATCAAGAGGAGAGAAATAAAATTTCCTTCTTTTCTTTTCTTCTCGAAACTCTCAATAAGGCTCGAGCCTGATTGGAAGAAGAGAATATGAGAGAAAAGAAAAGAATAGTGATGAAAGTTAATTTTTTCTCTCGGTTGAAAGTTTTTTTAAAAAAGAAAATGAAAGAAAAGGAGAGAAAGAAAGAAAAAATAAATTCTTCTAAATTTATAGTTTTTTCTCTTCCAAAATGAGCAAAATTGGAGAGAAAAGAATTGGAAGTAAGTGAAACTTTTTATAATCCCTATCTTACGTCTCTAAAAGTAAAAAATAAGTTATATCATTTATTTTTTTTCAATTTCTTCTTCAATTCTAATCAAGAAAAAAAGAAATTATTTTTTTCTCCTATTAAACTTCTAATAAGAAAGTGAGAAATAAATTCCTTTCCGTTCCTTTCTTTTCTTTTCTCTCCTTACCAATCCTATCTTTCAGGATTTTCATATGGTACATATGATCAAAGTTTAAGAGAAGCCTTCACCAGCTATGGTGAAGTAATTGAAGGTATGCATTTTATTCGGTTCTTTTATTTTTCCCTAGCAGATTGTTTCTAATAGCAATGATTTGTACATGCTCTTACCTTAAGATAGTATTTGGTAACAGGCAATCTATCTAAATTGCTGGTAATTTAATATAACCCACCATATTATTATTTTTGATATATTTTTCTAAATGACAATCTATCCTGTCCGATAATGTAGATTGCCTTTTAAGGAACAACCTGGATTACCTCTAGAAAGTATGATAATCCAGATTACCACCTTCCAGGTAATCTAGATTTCTAAATCACACTTCCCTTCTCCATTTCTCTTTCCTTTTATATAATATAATATAATATAATATATATAATATATTTAATATTTTATAATAATATAATATATAATATATTTTATAATATAATATGATAAATATATTATTATATGATATATAATATTTTTAATATAATATATTTTATATTTTATAATATAAAGTGTTACAGCCGTGACAGTGACGTGGCCAGGCTCAGGTATCGCCGAATGAGAGCAAGCCACGTGTAAGTTTCCTTGCCGGAGTCAGCGCCACGTCCACAAAGCTAGGATCGGCATACCGCACCACCCGACGACTGTCTGAAGCAAACCGCCCTCGCCGAGGTCGAGCTCGGCCCGGAGTTCCTCTACCACCTCATTGGCGCCCGGGCCCGGAGGGGTCCGCCCGAGTGAGGTCGACCGAGGTCGGGCGGCCCCCTGCCGCCTCGCCAGGTGTCCGCCCAGGAGGGGTCCACCGAAGCCGAGGTCGGCTGGTCCTTCGTCCTTCGCCAGGTGGCCACCCGGAGACGGGCCCACCTCGACCGAAGCCAGGCGACCTCCTGCCACCTCGCCAGGTGTCCACCCAGGAGGGGTCCACCTGAACCGAGGTCGGCAGATCTTTCGCCCTGCGCCAGGTGGCCACCCGGAGACGGACCCACCTCGGCCGAAGCCGGGCGACCTCCTGCCACCTCGCCAGGTGTCCACCCAGGAGGGGTCCACCTAAGCCGAGGTCAGCTGATCCTTCGCCCTTCGCCAGGTGGCTACCCGGAGACGAGTCCACCTCGACCGAAGCCAGGCGACCTCCTGCCACCTCGCCAGGTGTCCACCCAGGAGGGGCCCACCTAAGCCGAGGTCGGCAGATCCTTCGCCCTTCGCCAGGTGGCTACCCGGAGACGGGTCCACCTCGACCGAAGCCAGGCGATCTCCTGCCACCTCGCCAGGTGTCCACCCAGGAGGGGTCCACCTAAGCCAAGGTCGGCAGATCCTTCGCTCCTCGCCAGTTGGCCCCCGGAGACGGGTCCAACTCAGCCGAGGTCAGACCGCTCGTACGGAGAGGCCCCCGGGGAAAGAGACAGGTCCCGAGGCCATCCCTCGGGCCGTACCGACCCCAGACGGCGTCCCGTACGGAGGGCGGCGGCACGCGGAACGTCATTTGCATCGGCCCGACAGGTCCCGCAGCCGAGAGACCCGATCCTGACGGAACAGGCCCCATAAACGGATGGCGCCCACGCTCGGGGAAGAGAGCGTTCTCACGGAGCCCGAGGCCTGACGACCGGCCGCTCTGCCAGCGCCGCCCTCTCTTTTCCTCTTCTGTCTTTGCCTTTTCCCTGCTGGGCCCGGCGGACGAGGTCGGAAAGTCGCCTGGCACCCTTCACCAAAAAGGGAAAAGAGAAGAGGACGGGGGAGGAGGGTTCCCGAGACAGAAAAAGACAAACGCGCGACGGAAGGGAATAAAGAAGGAAGAATCTGGGGACGACAAGGTAAGCCAAACTAGCCTGGGGACAAGGAGGAAGCACGGGCACAAGGCCTTGCACCGAGAGAAAGACCAGAGATCCCGAGAGGGGAACACTGGGCGTGAGTTCGACAAGCAGGCCCAGCCGAGATTCCGGTCCCCAGAGCGCTTCCTTCACCAATTAACTCTCTAAATCTGGGACCCTTTCGAGGGCCCGGGTGGGAGAGTCTGTCCCTTCTCGTCGTCTACTGACTTGACCGTCGGAGCTCCCTCGCCGGGATCCCCGGCCAGGGTCTTCTAACCCCTTTGTTGCAGGTTCTCCGCAGGAAGGGAGGCTCCCTCGCCAGGCGGTCAGGAAGGATCGGCTGATCCGTGGCACGGGCGCGGCGACGAGAGCGGCAACATAAAGTATATTATATTATATTTATTAATGTAATATATAAATTTAATATAAAAATAGTTTTATTTTTGTATTTAAATATAAAATATAAAAATTATAGTTTTAATAAATGTATAAAATATTTAAAATATATATTTTATAAATAAGATATATATTTGATTTAGATATATTTTTAAAATTTGATTTTACATCATGTAACATTATCTGTATGTATCAAATACAGTAATCTATATTACCTGCAATCAATATTGCTGATAATTTCCATTACTAGCAATCTACATTATCTTTTAAGATTATCCGGCAATGCACCAAATATAACCTAACTTCAGATTTTTCTTCTATGCAACTAGGGTTATCATGGATCGGGAAATTGATAGGTCTAGAGGGTTTGGCTTTATAACTTTTACATCAAGTGAAGAAGCCTCCGTTGCCATCAGTGGTATTGATGGAAAGGTATTAAAAATGCGACATCTTCTTGTTAATTAATTATCCAATCATATTTGAATTATAATTTATAAGTCATGCTTAAAGCATAGCATCCATGAATTCAAATACTTAGATCAGTATAACATATTGTTGTTCATATTTGATAAAAAAATGATAATATCCATCAAATAGCCACTTAAAAATCTCTTAACAAAAAGAAGAGCTAATCTAGATTAGGAAAGTATGCTGTACATCCAAAGTTTTACCTTAAAATCTAGGTTTTAAATCTCATGGATGAAAGTATTTAAGTATTTTCATGGAATGAGATGTATTATTATCCCATCCCATCCCATCCTGACAGTAGTTCCGATCATACATCCCACTAAATATCCTTCGTTTCTCTTCCCTTCTTTTTTTTTTTCTCTCTCTTTTTTCTTTTTCTTTTCTTTTACTTTTCTTTCTTTTATTTTTTTCTTTCATTTTCTTATCCATTTCTTTCTTTTTAATTTTTCTTACTCTTTCTTCTTTGTTTTTTTTTTTTCTTCACCCTTTCTTTCTTTCTTTCATTTTTCTTCTTCTTTCCTTTTACTTTTTTTCTTTATTTATTTTGCTTTCTTTCTTTCCTCCTCTCTTTGCATGAATGGGTTTCAAAATCCTAATCCCATCCCAGTCCAATTTTATTATAGAAACGGGATGCAATGGCCATGGCCTTGGCCATGGCCCATCCCATCCTCTGTCACGCTGGAATGTAAAACCTTGTTTAAAACAACTATTATTATTAATATTGTTACCGTTTGTACTACCACCAAGCCTTCAAGTCTTGTTTAGTCTTGCTATTAATTGAGACCATCCGACAACATTGCAAGATCCCTTTCCACTACCAGAACTCAATTCAACATCTTTGTCTGCAATGCCAATCTTACACTTTTTTCTCCCTTTCACGAATGTTTTGATTTATATGGCAGTTAGTAATAGAAATGTTCTTTTCAACCTTGATAATATTGATGGTTATTTATTAGAGCAGAGCTCATTTTCTTCATGCACTTTGATTTATTTATTTATTTTACTTGACCTAGCCTGTGCTAATAAAATATGATGTGCATAATATTAATTTATGATGCATATATTAGAAGGAAGAGGAGGTATCCGAGCATCCTTTTAATATGAAGACCTTTCTTCTTCTTCAAAAGAGCAAAATATATTGTTCATGACGTGATTAAATCTGTGGTTGCTTTTTTTTTTTTAAGAGTTTTGCTGCTAACTTTTTTCTTTTATCATCTTATTGATGTATGAGATATTTATCAATGGTGACTTTGCACAACATATATGTTACTCACACACATAAAATATAAACTTCTTTCCACTGCTCTTTACAATATAAAGTTGCTAAAATAATGTGTATTGATTTCATTGATATAATGGTATTCAAATCCAATTGAAAGCTTCAATTGGATTTGAATTTAGTATTTGTCTCAATCTCCTCGGTACATTTTGGAGAAAAAAAAATCATAACAAACAAAATTTCATGGTTCTCGTAATCCTTTTGCACTTTGAATTAATGAGCTTGTCGCATGCTATATTTTATTGGTCTCGTATCATATCGATACTCGATATACTATCTCGTACCATATCGAATCATTTATCGACATTGTAATTGGATGGTAATGTTGGAGCAAGACCGCTCCATGGAACGCCCGGGATCCTACTTAATGCCGCCATAGCGGAAAGATAACGCATCATCTGAGAAAGGATGGGGCACGCCATCTACTCCCATCATGGAGGCGTGCCCCCATGGGGTTACACGCACGAGAGAGAACCAAGGAGATCAGAAAGGAGACTAGGGTTTTGGAGGAGAAAAGGGATCGCGTATTATTCTTCCCGACATTTTCGTCATTCTTTATATACAAAACAGATATAATCCTATGTCACAACTGACCTAGCCCTAAAAAACTCCCCCCCTCTGAGTCACTTGAGAAAACTCAAATCCGAGCCCATGTACACCCAAGTCTTACATATTCTCTCAACCTCAGACTCAGAGTATCCCTGGAATACCTCCAGGAAATCCCTAGAATATATCCAGGACCCGCTTGGGACACGCCCCCAAGTCCCAGGGATCGCTTCCAACATCCCTGCCATGGTCTCCCAAGTCTCTTCAAAGCTTGGGAGCACCACGCAAATCCCTACAATCTTCACCTCGGTACTCCCAAGCTTTGGCAAACCTGGCAATGTCTTCCATGTACAACCCCGTTGTAACTGCGTATCTTGACAGCCTGTGCAGATATCCTCGCCTCTGCCAACACTCTTCAGCTACTAAATTCACCTAGAGGCTTTTGGGATGACCGCCTCCATAACTGAAAACCCTTGATTGTATCCTAGCACCATCGATTGTAGCCTTCCTTCTGCATGGCAGTTGCATCAGTTTGTTCTTGGATTTTCCTTGAGAGAACCCAGCGAACCTGAACTGGCACCCGCTATAACTGGAGCTCTACCTGACACCATCACCTCAGAGCCGCGCCAATCTCGGCACACTCTGCTCCACCTGGCTAAGTGCATCCCCAGCGCTTGTATTAGGATATGGTCCTCCCTGCACCTCCCATTCTAAACTCGTGTCAAAACCTGCTCCACCCGTGAAGCCACTTGTCACTGGTGCTCCACTTGAGACTGAAGTCCCCCTGATGCCACAGAAAGAAATCCCGAGGCCAGTAACTCAACGCTGCTCTGCTGAGCTTGCACCTGAACCTCGTACCCAATCGCTGCCTCCTTGGACCCTTCACATCACCGCGGACTCCTCCGAGACCATTTCGGATATTCTGCAACCCCGCAGGAACCTCTAAAACACAGGAGCTCATCCCAACTCCTCTAACCCAGCGACTGACCCAGCAACCATCTCCAACGGCTACTCCATCATGTCCTGCCTGTCTCCCGACTGCCTGATGTTTCTGGCGCTCCCTGAGACCTATCCCCTCGGTCTCCCTGAGCTGCCATCTCCATCAGCTCCAGTCTCCGTTCCTAGGCAAAATTTGCCATACTGAGACATCTCGACTGCCCAATACCTTCGGCACTCCCTAAGACTATCCCCTGTCTTCCTGAGCTATCTTTGGTATCGCTTCTGCTGATGTACTCCGGTCTCTCTGAGATATCCATCTCCAACCACGCGGGATATCATACCCACGTACAGCTCCATCACGATCAAGGTAGTTGGAGTACTACCGATCGCTCTCCTCCATAGTGATCAAGAGCCTAGTCCACTATCATGGAGCTACTACTCATACTCTGAAAAACCTCCAGTATATATCACTCTACTTGTGCTAAACCACAGATCACCCAACCTGCCATTACTCCTCAGCACAGGACCCGCAGCTCTACACCACCGTCGTGAGCTCCTGCACCACCGGATCCATCATCTTCAACGAGATCGCTCTGCCAGTAGACCTCCGCACTGCTCTCGATATCTCGAACCTCTGTCCGCCTGGGAGGCCGAAGATGGAACAATCCTGCTCGTGCTACTCGCACGCACGATCACTGCACCACGATCTCCACACCATTTGTGATCTGACTCCATTACTAGATCTAAACTAGCTCAACATGAAGAGCTTGAAAAATGGAATCCAACGGTGCAAATGGGGCTCAAATCGGAGTTCAACTGAGCCCAAAATTGCCAAAAGACCAATCAACACACATTTCAGAGCAGAGTGACTTGAGATGCCGGTCCACCGTGAACCGATCCACCAGTTCACGCGTGCCAAAGCTGTCCATAGCCGCCATTGTTGTCGGTCCATGGTAGAGAACCGTGGACCACAGCTCCTCCCGGCCACCGCCGTCGCCCCCAGCCACCGCGCCGCACCTTCGGCGACTGCCCGTCGCCGTGCCACGCTTCCGGTGGCTGGTTGCATGCATGGCCGAGCCTCTAGTGGCTGCTCGCGCGCACGGTCTTGTGCGATCCACTCCGATCGGATCGAGCATCTCCTTTAGCACCTTCTCGCCGTCGAGCCTCCCTCTGGTGAACCACCCGCCGCCTCTGCTGCACCCTATGACCGACGAGCAACCGTGCCATCCGTCGAGCCCTTCCATTGAGCCCTGCACCATCCACGGTCGAGGGCACGCCTCCGGCGAGCCCGTGATGCCTAGCGCCGTCGTGCAACCGGCGAGCAACCGGTGACGCCCCCCCGCACCGCCGTCTTCACCGGATCTTCCTCTCCTCGTCCAGATTAAATTGTGAGAAGACCTCACAGTCTTCCTCTTCCTCATGGTGATCAAGCTCCAGAAGGGGGCGATCCCTCACGGACGGCTTTCTCTCTCTGTTCCCAAGGAGGGTAGCAGGCCCTCACCTCCAGATCTCGGCACCAGAGATCTGCACCACCATCGTGACTTCCTATTTCCTGCTTCCTTCACGCCATCGCATCAAGATTGGCTCTGATACTAATTGTTGGAGCAAGACCGTTCCACGGAATGCCCAGGATCCTACTTGATGCCGCCATGGCGGAAAGATAACGCATCATTTGGGAAAGGATGTGGCACGCCATCCGCTCCCGTCACGGAGGAGTGCCCCCCATGGGGTTACACGCACGAGAGAGAACCAAGGAGATCAAAAAGGAGGCTAGGATTTTTGAGGAGAAAAGGGTTCGCGTATTATTCTTCCCGACGTTCCCGTCGTTCTTTATATACAAAACAGATATAACCCCAGATCACAACCGACCTAGCCCTAAAAAACTCATCCATCCGAGTCACTTGAAAAAACTCAAACCTGAGCCCATGTACACCCAACTCTCACATGTTCTCTCAATCTCAGATTCAGAGTATCCCTGGAACATCTCTAGGAAATTCCTGGAATATATCCAGGACCCGCTTGGGACACGCCTCCAAGCTCCAAGATCGCCTCCAGCATCCTTGCCATGGTCTTCCAAGTCTCTTCAAAGCTTGGGAGCACCATGCAAATCCATACAGATAAATGGCATTAGTACGAGGATTTACACATTATTGTCATATTTGCAAGTGAACTTCCACGAGTCCCAAGCAGGATTTCTTCTTGCAATATATGATTCAGCTTTTATAAATGGGAAGTTGAAGAATGGCTCTACAGACTGGTTCCTCAGTGTAAGGCTTGGATTATTCTTTGGTGGATGTTGGTTTTTATGCTACGATGCTGTTTGTAGCATGGAACCTTTCATAGCCAGTATTCTATTGGTCTTAAGAGCTTTTATTCTTAAGCTCGTGACTTAGGATTCTTATTCAATAACAATTACTTGAAGCAACAATTTATCGAGTACGTAACCTGTTGCGATATCAGGACAGGTGATGTGATTAGCCCCTTAATCGGACACTTCCAAGTATACTTTCAGATTGTGATCATGAGCTTGGTTGCTTCAAGATGCTTAATGGTTTGATCATGGAAATGAGCAACCTTTTTATGTTTGGTTGGAAGATGTTGAACTTGGAACGGGTAATTTTCATTTTAGCTGTTTGCTTGAAGAGAATCTTATTCCCATCTTGATTCCGGGGATGAATGAGTTTGCCCAATTATTCAAAATCTGATCTCTATTCTTACCTGGTAGTCAAATCCTATTTCGATTCTGGTCATGAATTAAATATATTGAAAGAAATGATCATTTCGGTTTATTCGTGTTGTCATTGTTTCCTGCCTGTCAGCAGGGTGTACTGGAGGAGGAGTGCTCATGATTGTACCTACAAAAAAGTTTCATTGAGAGTAGTCTCGACGTGGATACTCTGGCGCTCAAAACAGGCAACAGGATAGAAGAAATAGAGCGGAGCAATGAGAGAGAGGGTGAGAGATCATATCCCTGGGAGTTTCTAAAGAAAACCCTAAATGGATGGCGAGGGCATTTTGGGAATACAAAAATTCTTAATGGGATTTGATGGAACGTGACAGGGTTGTAGGCATTTATCAAAGATTCTAACAGCGGGTCATTCCATTTGCTCAGAGTACTCGTCTCTCATTAATTGGAACCTTTTATCTTATTTACGCTTCCAGCCGTTCTTCTTAATGGTAATAAGGACCGTAGCCTGAAATATGTCACATCCCTCTTAATTGAGAAGATTTGTTTGAGATTATAAGATGTAGTGTCATGATCATATCTTATGTATAAGAACGATCGCTGGCTTATTTGCTTTCCTGATTACATGGAAGTATTTTACTAAGAAATTTTTCTCTTTCTAGGCTTGAGGGTCTTGGGTTGAACCTAATCCTCTTACCAAATCCAAGGACCGAGGGTTGACTAGAGCTAAGGGTTATTGGGAAATAGCCCTGATGCGCGAAAGCTCAATTATTGATGGCAAGGTGAGCTTTTGAAGAGGCTAAAGGTTGACCAAGCTAAGGATCAATCAGGCCGATAGTCAACCAGGCCGAGGATAAGTCAAGATGAATATCAATTGGGCAGAGAGTCTAAATCGAGACTTTGCCGGGATGAATATCAATTAGCCAGAGGGTCTAAGCCGAGGCTCTGCCAAGATGAACATCAATTAGGTAAAGGGTCCTTCGGATTGAGGGTCAACCCGGGAGGACAAGATATCCAAGGAAGATATCATGTAACTAATATTGTTCCATCAAATAATTTAAAGATAGTTTTGATGAAATTTCTTCATTTTCGTAGATGTATAAAATAAATGCTTTGCATATAAACATCCCGAGAATAAAGAGACATGCCGAAGGAGCGCCCAAAATTTTGCTTTATCTTATCTTGGAGATAGCTGGTACTTTCATCAATTCGTACTCCAATCCCAACTATGAACCAAGTGTCCTAAAGGGAACTCTCAGTCAGCTCTCTACAGTCTGATTTCTTTATTCCACCTACAGTCTGATTTCTTTATTCTACCTGTCCAATTTCACACACCATCTGCAATCCCATTGGCTTTAAAAGTGGCATGATTTGTGTGCCAACAAATCATCTGATGATGCAGCAGTTAGCAACTCTAGATTGACTTTGCTCTCAGAGATTATTGTCGACATTTTTGCATCCCGATGGATTTTTTTGATTCAAGTATTGGGATTTTTTTTAAAAATAATGTTTTTTTTAAAATATAATTACGAAAATAGGTGTTAGGTTTTATATTTATCAAAATAGGTGTTTGGGATGGAGGTGAGGCCACGGTAGAAGTTAAATCGTCTTTCGAAAAGACGAAATCAACTTCATCATTTCAAAACACGATTTTCATACAGACGATTTCATTTTTTTTTAAATTTGATTTAAACTTTAACATGATATTTTTAAATTAAATTTGGTGTGATAGCTAAAATCAACTTTCTGAAAGACAATTCCAGTATTTGGAATCATCTTTCCGAAAAACGATTTCAAATGGATTCTTTTCCCTTCAAAACTTTATAAATATTATTATTTTTTAAAATCTAATTAATAAAATTAATTTTAAATAAATAAATAATAAGTAAAAAATTAATATTAATTTAAATTTTATATATTATTTTTTAATAATATTAATTATTATATTATTTTAAAATAACATTAATTAAAAATAGCATTAATTAAATATATAAAAATAATATTAATTTAAAATTAATAATAAATTAACTAAAAATAACATTAATTAAAAGATATTATAATAATATATTATAATATATTTTATATTATAATAAATATTTTATATTCTAAAATATAATAAATGTATTATAATTTATTATATTATATATTATAATATAGTATAAAATTTTTAAAAAATTAAAAATAATCACCAGGTCGATATTATCCGGTCGCCAGCCCGGTACCAGTTTGGTCGATAGCCCGGTATCAGTCCGATCCCTTGCTCAGGACCGGTGACAGAACCTTGACTACCGGATCTGCGATCGGATCTGTGGCATAACTGGGACTAGACCGGTGGCAGGATCCTGACGGTCGGACCGGTAGTCAGACCCTTGTGGGCGAATCGATGGCCGGACCGAGAGCTGGATCGGCATCTGGCCATCGATTCTAAGCAAGGGATCGGATTGACACCGGACTGTCGACCGAACTGGTACCGGACTGGCGACCGGATGGTATCGACATGGTGATTATTTTTATTTTTTTATTTTTTTAAAAAAATTTATACTATATTATAATATATAATATAATAAATTTATTATATTTTAGAATATAAAATATTTATTATAATATAAAAATATATTATAATATATTATTATAATATCTTTTAATTAATTTTATTTTTAATTAATGTTATAATATCTTATAAATTTTGTTATATATTTTTTAAAATTTTATTAGATTAAAATTTAATTAAAAAAATTATTTATATGTACAGAGATATTTAATGGTGTATTTATGAAAGATTTTTATTTAATTCCCTAAATGCTCTTTTAAAAAATGAATTTAAATCAGCTATGAAGGGAATTTTTGAAATTAAATAAAATATTATGGATGACATTTTTGAAATTAAATCAAATATTATGAAGAGTATTTTGGAAATTAATTCTTCGTCACGTCTGATTCAATTTCCAAAAAAATTAATTTCCAAAATACTATTCATAATGTTTGATTTAATTCCAAAAATGCCATTTGTAATGTTTTATTTAATTTTAAAAATACCCATCGTAGCTTATATAAATTCGTTTTTCAAAAGATATTTAGGAAATTAAATAAAAATCTCTCGTAAATACACCATTAAATACCTCTGGATGCATAAATATATTTTTTAATTAAATTTTAATCTAATAAAATTTTAAAAATAAATAATAAAATTTAAAAGATATTATAACATTAATTAGAAATAAAATTAATTAAAAGATATTATAATAATATATTATAATATATTTTTATATTATAATAAATATTTTATATTCTAAAATATAATAAATTTATTATAATTTATTATATTATATATTATATATTATAATATAGTATAATTTTTTTAAAAAAAATTTAAAAAATAAACACTATGTCGATATCATCCGGTCGCCAGCCTGGTATCAGTTTGATCGACAGCCCGGTGTCAGTCCGATCCTTTGCTTAGGATTGACGGTCGGATCGGTGGCCAGACGCCGGTCTGACCCTCGATCCGGCCACTAATCTGGGTGTCGATTCGGCCACCAGGGTCCGACTACCAGTCCGACCGCCAAGATCCTGCCACCGGTCTAGCCCTAATCATGCCACAGATCCAATCGCCGGTCCGATCGTCAGGATCCTGCTACCGATCCTGAGTAAGGGATTGGACTGACACCGAGCTGTCGACCGAACTGATACCAGGTTGGCGATCGGATAATATCGACCTGATAATTATTTTTAATTTTTTTAATTTTTTTTAAAAAATTATGCTATATTATAATATATAATATATAATATAATAAATTATAATACATTAATTATTTTAGAATATAAAATATTTATTATAATATAAAATATATTATAATATATTATTATCATATATTAATTTTAAATTATTGTTATTTTTATATAGTTAATTAATGCTATTTTTAATTAATATTATTTCAAAATAATATAATAATTAATATTACCAAAAAAATATATAAAATTTTAATTAATACTAATTTTTTATTATTTATTTATTTATTTAAAATTAAAATTTATTAATTAGATTTAAAAAAAAATAATATTTATAAAATTTTGAAGGAAAAAAAATCGTTTGAAATCATCTTTTTTGAAAAGATGATTTCCAATGCATCGCATCAAATTTAATTTAAAAATATTATATTAAAATTTAAATCAAATTAAAAAAATAAAATAAAATCGTTTGTATGAAAATCGTATTTTAAAAAGATCGAAGTTAATTTCATCTTTTCGAAAGACGATTTTAATTTTCACCGTGACCTCCGCGTCCGTCCCAAAAACCTATTTTGATAAATATAAAACTTAACATCTATTTTCGTAATCATATTTTAAAAAAAATATTATTTTTTAAAAAAATCCCACGTATTGAATCGAGCTTGACCGGTTTCCCCGTTCCGGGAACTCTCACGGATGATTTCACGAGCTTTATCACCGTTTGCGCTTACTTGCCAACGAGGACATACCTGGAAATCTACAGGGTGACATGGCTTTTTTTATAAGTCTTGCAAGATGTGGATTGCTTTTGGGCTGCTGTAGCAACAAGAAGAAAGCCATACAGGAGGAACCAGATCCCAGAGAAAGACCGAAGAAATCACCGAGCCGGGGACCGATTTTTTTAAGGATTAAATTCATAATTGCTGCCATTTTCTTGATTTATATTAGATTAAAAACTCTAATGCCACAGGTAATGACCACCAGCAAATTAATCATCGAATGAAAAGAGCATTCTTTGAGCATGCAACACTCCAGGTGTCCCTTGCCTTGTCCTCTCTACAATCTGTTGGATCAATTCATCATCAACATCATCATCATCATCATCATCATCATCATCGGATTCATCTTCATTAGCTTCATTGATCTCATGGACATCATTTGATTCCTTGCTTTGTTTAAACTGCTCCGGTGCTGGCTCCTGGTCAAAAAATTGTGCACTATTTGGTAGCCTGTCTGCACTGCCACCTTCCATACCCCACATTGGACTCCAATCGGCATATAGCCCATCGATGCAAAAATTTTTATTACTCATGTTGGTGGTTGATTGCACATTCTCCTTCTCAGTATTGGCCGTGTGCAAGAACTCCTCGTATGCCTCATCATATGCATTTACTGCGTCTCCTGATAGGTTTAAGCAGAATGCTTGACTTGGAGATTCATCAGTTCTCATCCTGGTCAGGCTTTCTTGGGTGGAATAAGATCCCACATCACTGCTCGAGAAGGCTTTCTGAGAGAGAACTCTATCAACTTCCATCAACTGCAATTGCTTCTGGCTTTGCTCGAGTGCTCTTTCAAGTTCTTTAATTCGTCCTTCCAGTCCGAGTTGGATCACTTCATGGAGCCGCAAGCTGAGCTCTCTAGGTGAAACAGCATAATTCGCATTATGTGTTTCAGTTGTGGAGGTGCTCTTGCAGTCTGTGTCATTATCATCTTTCCTGTTATGAGCTCCCCCTTCAAGCATATCTGCTCGCAGCTCCCCATGAACGACATCGGCGATGAGGTCTTCATCAAACTGCAATCAGATTTCCATGTTGTAAACTAAAACTTTTGTAAAACCAAATGAAGCATTTAGATTTCTACCAGGAGTAAAGGGAAAATAGTATGTAAACATCAAACCCGCCATCACAAAATAGTTATTGGGTCCATCATATGACTATCAGCACTTAAATGACACACAAGACAAAAATATCAAGACTAAAGAAATTTCAGTTGCACTAATAGCATACAAGACAAGTGTGATCCAGAATAACTGTTAATTAGATTAATTGTGATAATACTGTTGCTAATTCCTAGAATGATATATAATAGTTTTTTAAAAAGAAAAAATATTATATTCTTTTATACATGAGAAATTACTTCATACAACAATGTCAAGTCTGTGTATGCGTAAGAGAGACTGAAAAATAAGAAACAAATCCTACTTAGCATGTTTTATTTGAAAAATGTCACAATGTCCACAACTAAAATGCCAGTTCAAAAGATATATTAAGTTAAAATAAGAAAAAGAGTGTTCCAGCAAACAAATGACAAACAAACATGCCATTTACTGCTTAGGCTTTGATGATCTATGCGTTTAGTCTATACCTCACCAAAGGCAGAGATTGTTCGATCCAGACTATCAGCATTCATGTTTAACTCAAGTCTCTCAAGTTCAGCTTCAAGCTCTGCTTCGATTTTACTCATTGACTCAACATTGGACAATTGCAGTTTGTTATATTCCACTGTTTCTTTTTCAGGAAAATAAGATGTCTGAACCTGCTCCTTAAAGGATTCAATAGAATCTTCTGTTTTTGCCTTGCTGTAATCATGTCCATGGCTTCCAAAAGCTTCATTAGCCAATTCCTTAACAGTCAGTGATTCCTTCATCTCCAGCTCATCCTGTAAATCTTGAACCAAGTTTTCTGTGTGCTTCAGTTGGTCATTTAGCTTTTCAACTTCTTTTCTATTTGATATAATGGTGGATATCACACCAATGCTCACTCCAAGACAGAATACAAGCACTCCATCAAGTGACTCTGAAAAGCAAAGAAGAAGAAAGCTGTTTTAGAACCACAAAAAAACAAAAGATTCACTACAGATAATACACTTGGAAATTTGAAGAAAATGATTAAAGCTTATGCTTATAAGAAAGATAAAATGCAACAACTAAGAAAATAGATGACATCTGAAGTAATTACATATGATAGTGTTGTCATTACATGCATAAGCGATAATAAAGAAAAAGGTTTTGCGATACCAATTAAAATATTTTTGCAAGAAATTATACACATGTTTGATCTATAATGGTAAATGCATGAGCAAACTGTCTTGATGATAAATACAAATAACTTGAACAAGTAGGGGGATTATTCAAGAGCCCGTTGAAAGGTGCATACACAGAATTTTAAGAATAATTGCTAAAGAAGCTGTAGTCTTAGTGCCTAAATGTTTCAAATACAAAATAAACCATACAGATGATAAGTAGATGCGAATCATATGTAGGATTCAATGCATAGGCCAAAAGTTGCTAGGATAGTATTAAGAAAACAGGAATAAGAGGTTAAGGATGACAAACCAGGATAAAAAATCATCTAAAAATCCACATTAATTAATAGAAGGAAAAATTATGAAAACAACTTCTTTCATGTCCTCATTCATATATTCCTAAGATCCTATCTAATTGTTGGGGTCACCAACCACCCATACCTCTAAAATCTAAAGGAAATTTACTCTGTTGACATCTTTTCTTTTTGGGACAATAATCCATAACCTTGATGTCTTAAGATATTGCCATGAAATCTCCCAACTAGTGGATAAAATAATTCCATGAGAAGCTTCCTCGTCTACCATGTTCCCTTGTGCAAAAGCATCCTCTCCCTACCACCGTCCCTCTTAAGATACTTGTCATGAAATCTTCTAATTAGTGAATGAAATCATTCTATGAAAGGATTTCCTCTTTAGTATTCTCTCTCTCCCCCCCCTCCTCTTAAGATACTTGTCATAAAATCTTCCAATCAGTGAATGAAATCATTCCATGAAACGATTTCCTCTTTAGTATTCCGTGTGTGTGTGTGTATAAATTCTGTATCTTCTCCCCTTGATCTTATCTCCCTACATCCTCTCCTGCTCTCCATCCCTCCCTGTTGCTTGAAAGGATGGGAGTTCTCATGTGATACTCCTGCCTATGATAGTTGTGCACAATCTTGTCATGAGGATGCACACCAATTTATCAAACCATTAATGAAATTTGATATTGCTCATCATATATGAATTTATGCAATATCAAACTGGTCTTGGTGCAAATCATTCGGTCCAAACTTCTGATTGAGATTCCTAGGATGCTGTTTGGTATATCATCAGATGTGATCATTGGGATGATGTGTAATTATTGTATTTGGGATATCACTGGAATATCATTATAAATAGAACTTCACTGTGTTTTGGTATATCACCAAGTAGTAACGGTGATAATGTATAAAATACCATAAATAGCTTTACACATTAGTATATAATAATTACTCTACAAGTTAATTAAATATTCTTCATTCACAACTCTTCAACAAAATATGTAGTAGTAATAATAATGATATGATGATAATAATAATAATAATATTATTATTACTATTATAGATATCTGTTTTAATTAGGCCATAAAAATGATATCACAATAATATTATATATAATCAGGCTTGGCTAGGTTTAGCTAATTTTGACCATCTGAAATTTTACTGACTAGGAACATTTTTATCCCATAATAACTTCAACACATCATCAATTTCCGATGATGTGCTATTACCTGGGATATGCATGGTGATAGTATCACTGCACAGTGCAATGATGCTATCACCGAATTTATCACTGGATACTTCATTATTGGATGAGATTTTGCAATACCAAATAAAGTGATCACATCACCTAATACACATCATCCCAGTGATGTGAAATATCACCCCCTACCAAGCAGTACCTAGGGATTTGCCTTGTGCTTTTCTACATGGTAACAATTCTCTTTTGGTGTTTTAGTTATTTGGAAAGATATTATTTAATGCATATGTAGGAAGAATATTCATTAAGGACGAAGAGTACTGGCATGCAGCAGGCTTTTGCAAGGAACATAGATGGTTGGTTTAGGTCATCACTTATTCAAATAGAACTAAAGGTTTGCCAGAAAACATGAACTTTCTAAATAACCCACCTACCTTCATAATCCAGTAGCAGTGAAAGACAAAGGACTGATAGTCTACAGACAAGAAGCAGAAAAAAAAATTGTACACACAATTTATTGAAATTTTAACTTGGTTGCATCAACACTCCAGAACAACAATTTCTTACTCATTAAACAAATCAACATTTAAGAATATTTTCTTTTTTTCTACTTGTTCCCTTCACCAAATAAAACCAAGCATTCTTTTCTAAAACTGTATTGATAGGTTCCAGAAATCATAACTTTGGAATGCACATGCTTAATAATTTCTCAGAGTTAACAGTGATTTCAAGCCAAAACCATGGACTAGGAATTCATGAAAAATCAATGAAAAGTGGTAATGAGTTGGGCCGGGTCAAGCCAGCTTCAAGTCAGAAAACCCTCAACCCATACCTGATCCTTTTATAGTCAGGTCGGAAAATGTAAACCTATACCAAAGTCATTTGTTTTACATAAGCCATACCTACTGGCCAACTCATATAAGTTTTCAGTTGCCAATCATATATATAACTGAAAAACAAAGCAAAACATGGTATGCTAAGATCAAACAACAAAATCAAATTCAACTGCAAATATATCATCATAATTGCTATATATATACACACACACGATAGTCATAAACCAATTAAAGGTAAAAGTAGCTAAAACACAACTATGCATCCCAAAATCCTGTTGTTTGTCCTATCCATTACTTTCTATAAGCCTTTTTTCCCTTTTCTTTTGAACCGAACCACATCGAAGTGATTAAAGAACTATCAACTGCGTTGGATTTTTGTGCTGACTGGTTCTCATCTAGTTCACTCTAGGGTGACTCATTGGGTCCAAGGGGCTAAAACCATACCTGACCATTTATAATCAAGTGTATGTTAAGTTGACTCAGTACCAACATGACTTAATAGAAAAGAAAAAACCCCACCTGAACCCATTTATCCTGGGTTGGTCCAGGTAGGTTGATGGGTGCAGGTCACATTTTGCTACCCCAACAATAAGGGTAAAATGGCAAGGGCTCTAGACTGCAGGACTACTTAAACTAAAGAAGATATTACATTAACAGTCTTGGTAAAAGAAAATTTGAGTCCAGTATTTGCAGTATAAAGTGTCAAGGGCCTAACAAAGGATTATTATTTTGATTTGGTTTCAGGATCAGCCATTACTTAGGATGACAGGACAGGTGGGACCTACAAATCTGATGAGGTTTTTTGACCTGAAAACAAACTATCTCCCCAAAAAAAAAACTTAACAAAATAAGAATCCAGCAAACATCTAAGATAAAGTAATTTTAACAAATCAATTATGTGATTCAATTTGTGTGCAATGATGTCAGTTAGACTCGAAGTGTTCTGTCATCAAATGTCAGGACCCAAAAGGAGGTTTCTGCTCATCATGTACACGAGAATGAATAGTTCATGAACTACTACACATAGCAAAAACCAAGCTAACCATTATATATTCAGTGTAAACAATTTGCGATAATGCACCAATACTTTATTTAGAACAATTTGGCACTGCAAGTTCATATTACAATTTTTTTTGTGATGCCATTACTCATTTCATATGCCATATATTTTAGGAAGTTTCATATTCTTAATATGGTCTGTCGCCAATGTAAAAGGTAAACAAACATAGAAAGTTTGTTATCAAATGTAAGATATCATGACTTAAAAATCATAAGCAGAGGTTGATTATGCTACCTTGTGAATGTGGAGATTTGCAGGATTTTTGAGAATCAGAAGAGACCAGCCTTCCATGCCGCATCTCCCTGCTCTTTCGTTTCAGTTTCTTTAGATCTGGAAGAGAAGAAACTTCAACAACAGTTTCCATTACTCCTGAACTAACTGCAACATCCTTATGCAAGCCATTGTTGCCCAGAGGTTCATGACTTGATTTGCTGATTACTCTGTTCCCATCAGTTATAATGAATGGCTTTGCAGCTGGTGCACTAGGTGGCGAGAATGAACTAAATACATATTCTTGAATTTCAAAATTTTCTTCGTAAAGCTGAGGGACGAGACAGGTCTCTATAGAAGTAAGAGGCTTCACAGAATACCTGTGAGACCGTCTGCTCCTAAGAGTTCTTCTGCCTTTACCATGCCCATAACCAAGACTCACACTTATCGGAGAAACATCAACTAGTGAGGCATTGCTAAACCTATTCATTTCATACCCAGCTTTATCAGAAAACACAACATTTACCTTCACCCCTTTCTCACCTATTTGAGTGCTGTCTTTTCTAAAAATCCATGGCTGCAAACTCAAAAGATTACTGTGGTCCCTTAAATACTCGCCTGAACTCATCAAAGTGTCTCCTTTAATCCCACTAGTAGAAGCCATTTCGTCAAATGGAGCATTAATCCTTGAATCCAAAAACTTTCTAGGGGTATTACAAGGGACCCTGTCACTACCAGAAGAAGCATCTTCTGCGGTTTGCCTTTGAATCAATCTATGAAAAATATTGCCCCCAGATTCAAAGCTCTTCCGATCGTTTTTCTTGTCCATCGATGACGGCATTTTGGTTTTCTTGTGAGTAAAACCCTATGAAGTGGCTCTGACAAGCATTCCTCCCCCTTTTTCACAGCCTTTCGCCAACGCTCGACCAAACACCCCGAGTCACTCACTGCCGCATCTACCCGCGAGTCCATCTATGTTTCACCCCTCTCGACGAAACGAACAACAGCCCAATGAGCCGGACCCTCAAAGAATTCATCATTTTAATTCAATAAAACCAACCCTCAATGCGGAACACTCCATGGATGAAAAAATTTCCACGAAACCAGCGACACCCAGAAGCCTTGAGAGCTGATAGCAGAGACCACACTGGAGGGAAAACTCCGATCTCAGGTAAACCCCATCAATCCAGCATCAATCCTTCCGTGCTAAACCTATTAAAATTCAAACTGCAACGAAAAATGACCGAAAAAGCGGAAAGATTCAATCTTGGCTTTAAAAAACCATTATTGGACGAAATCCATCCCGATAAAGCGCCCAAAAATGAGCTCCAAATCGAAAGAAAACGAAGAAGAACTCGAGAAAGAGAGGGACTTTGGGGTTCTTACCACAGAAGGGCGAGAGCCGGACCACACACAGATTCCAAATGGATCGAGTAGCGGATGCTATGAGCGAAATCCAAACCTAAAGAAGACAAAAAAAGATGAGATTTTTTTTTTTGTGTTGGTCCCTCCAGCACTCCCTTGTATCACATCGTACGCCCAGCGTTCGAGGTTTCCAATGGCTCGACGGCGAAATAAATAGGAACCTCGGTTCAATACGCACGGGAGATATGCGTACGAATAATCTCCACCGTCGCATCCCCTATTTTACCATTTGAACGGTCATGATCATGTCACTGCGAGCTGCGAGGATCCGACGAAGTTCGTCACCAAAGAAGTGATTAATTTGAAAGCAATACATTGGTGGGCGGCTTGGGGTGGTTGCCGGGTCCGAGATTTGATAGCTTTTGCTGCCCCCCCACCGTTATATATATATATATTATTTATTTATTTTATTTTATTTTATTTTTAATAAATAAAATGAGAGGTGGGATAAATTTCGATGTAGCTATTTTTACCGGATCCCAATCCCATCGATCTATGTTCGATTCGGACTGTGATATATATTTTTGTAGATCTTCTCTTTGATCAACAAAAATATATTTTTGTGGAGGAGCGTGGAGAATAGTTTGATCTATCTACAATTTAGTATATGAAATTGAACGAGTGAGAGCACATGATCGATGGTCACAGAGAAAGCATCGTATAGAGAAAGGAATACCTGGTAGATCGATTGTTGAAATAGGTATTGATTCAAGATAGAAGTCACAACTCCAAGCATATTATAAATGGTTTGTGTTATAATGTGCTAGATTAGTTGAGCAACCACACAAGATTAGTTTGATTAGATGATGCTAACAATGCCCTTTTATATGGACAAGCATGATAATTTTTATCCTTAAATATTTGCCATCTCTTTAGGTTGTAACTTTGTAATTATTGATGTATTTGAACTAATTTTGTGTAAGTCCTAATGAAAATCTTGTATATTAGCTTTTTAGAAGTTATTATAGTTGTCAACCATAATTGTTCAAGCACAAAAATAATATTATAAAGTTTACTAACTCAGAAACGTATGAATTGGATTGTAGTCATCTTTTCTTAATAGTGAACATGCAATGCACACATCGTAATAATAATAACAATAATAATATAACATACCCTTTTCAAAACTATTGAGCCTAAATCTATTTTTTTATATCTTTCTATCCTAATCCAATTCAATTTTATTTCGGACTAAATTTGGAGTGGGTCAAGTTAGACAAGTTAGATAAATTAGGTAAAATAGTAATTTGAAGACTAAGAAAAAAGTTTGACAATAAAAGAGACATGAAATAATTTTTCTTTATCTTTTTTATCTAGAAAAAATTATCTTTGCTCTTTTCCATTTTAAAGAATAGGAGCGTGGGAGGGAAAGGGAGGGAGGGGCAGGATTTGCTATTCATGGATCAGGCCAAGGCATTATTGCTATTGGGGGTTGTCACTTTTAACTCTTCTATTTCTCTAACAAAGCTTAGAGCGGCTTGGGCTGGTATTCGGTATGTCCATCGATTATTACAGTTGGATCATCTCATATTGAGAAGTATTCGACCATTATTATTTCTTCGATTAGGAAGGTTATCAATTCCATACCTTCACATCCCCTAGTTCGTGATCTTGCTTTTTGGTTGCGAGGTTGCTCCTCTATTATGGTCAGGCATGTGCATCGGGAGGCTAACACAGCGGCTGATTGGATGGCCTCATATGTTATTAGTCATTCGGGTCAGGTGTTATAAACTTACTTCAAGGATACTCCTTATATTTTTAGAAACGGTAATTTTTTCAAATTTTTTTTGAGTGTATTTATACTAGAATTATTGGCTAAATGATTCATTTTATAAATTAAAAAAAAATAGGGGGGGTGGGGGGTGGCGGGGGGTAGGAGCTAAAAAGATATTCAGCTTTTTAAGAAAAATCATCATATTGTTGGGCATGTTGTACTTTTTGTTTTTTTTTTTAGAGGCAAATGTTATGCTAAAAATTAGAAAGGCAAGGCATACGAAAGAAATTTGAAATATTTGTGAGCTTGTTTTAATAGCTGAGAGACTCTAAACTTTGATCTTTATTTATATGCCAAAGGGAAAAAATGAAGAAATACAGAGCCTAAAGCCTGATAAGTCCCTACAGATCAGTCGAGAGAGACCCAGCATTGGCAAAATGGAGTATCTCATCAATCTGGGCAGAGAGGATCTCCTCAACCTGGGCCAGAGCTGGAGAACCTTCGGCGTGAACCTCCTCTTCAGCCTGGACCGGAACTACCATACCAGCCGCAACTAGATCCTTGGCTACGATCGGGACTTCTTCACTTCGGCTTGGCATCTCTTTGACCTCACCAGGGGCCCCAATCTCTTTCTCTTTTTTCTCCTCGATATCAAATGCAGGGACACTGGAAGGATCGAGATCAGGAAAGACCTCGCTGACCTTGACAAGTCCATCATTGAAGCCAAATTGATAACTGAACAGGCTTGCTTCATTTACCTCTCCATCTTGAATTGTGAAAACTTTCTGAAGTCTTCAATAGCTTTTGCCACCTGCTCTCTCATGGCTTCGGACTCCCTCCAGGTCGCTTCGGCCTTCAGGGCCGCGCCTCTTTGGCTCTCGAAGATTCCTCTTCGACCCTCTTGGTCACCTCCTCAGTCGCCTTGGCTAGGTTTTCAGCCTTCTCCTGGTTCTCTTTAACAGAATACTCCAAGGAGTCAATCTGCCTCTTATTTCTCCTCAACTCCGCCTCCTGCTCCCAAATTGTCAAGTGGTCATTCTTCAGCTCACCCTTCAGGCCCCGAACTTCGGCATCCATGCGAGTGAGCTGATTCTCCATGGACTGCTTCAGTTCCTCGGCCACCTCCCTCTTAGCCTTGGCTACTTGGAGCTCCTCCTTCAAGCTGTGAATGAGGCTATCAACGCTCCCCAGGCCCTTTTCCAGAAAAGTAATGTCATAGACCTGCTATACTAGCAAAACAAGGTGTAAGACCAGTCACAAACTGAATGACCCATTGGACAAGGGAGGGGCGATGAAAATATCACCTGTTGTAGAGAAGAATCGGACACCTTAGCAAGGCTCCGACCCCGGATGACTGCCAAATCGTGAGGCAGCAAAGTATTTTTCAGTGCCTGCCTAGCAATGGCAGGGACCAAAAGACCCCCAGTGGGGGAGAGCTCCGAAGAGTCCACAGGACGACTTCCACTTAAAGGAACCTCCCGGACAGACTCCTCCTCGAGTTACGGTGCCTTGCCCCTATCCATCGTAAGGGGCAAGGCGGTGGTGCATCGACCATCGGAGATGAACTCTCCCTTATCTGAACTAGAGAGCTGACCGTCGGCAGAGACTCAACTGGCAAAGGCTCTCTTGGAGCCTCCATCATCGATACCCCATTTCGTCTAGATGTTCCTCTAGAAGACAAAGCGCTTCTACTTCTCTCAGGATCATCTCCCCGGATCTTCCTTCGGACTTCTGATCCTGAAGGAGGAGCCTGAGCCGCCTTTCTCTTGGAAGACTAACGAAGCCAGCCCAAGTCAGGCCTCATTCCGCCACCTACAAATAAAAATGCCTTTCTGAATCAACTGGACCACAAAGGAGTTAAAAGAGGAGAGCTAAAAATCTCTACCACTTATACCTAACACAGGGAACTTGCTGATCCCTGCGAGATGGAGAATCCTCTCCTCCAACAGCTCGCAAATGCGAATGGCCTCCAAACCGGTCAGTAAGGTGTAATCAGACTGATCGGCCGCCAAAACCTTTTTCCCATCATTGGCATCCAGGAGTGGCTCCCTCTACTTACTACTGAAACCCCAAGGTTTGGTAGAGGAAACAAAAATAAAATTGGGCTTCTACCTATGGATGGCACTAGGCATATCCCTTATGATCTTGCGACCAGGCCGAGGACCGATAACCCACCATCCGCGACCATGTAAATCCCTCTTGAGAACAAAAAGAGGGGTGAATAAATTGGTCACAGGCCTCATATTGGCTATGTGGCACTGGATCAAGAACTCACAGATATTTCGAATACTATTCGGAGTCAACTGCACAGGCACAATTTGGTATATGTGGAAGACTTTGATGAAGAAAGGATGCAGAGGAAATCGAAGACCAGCCTTTAAATGATCTTCGTATATAGCAAGACACTCGACAGGAAGTTTATGCACCCGCTCTTTAGATGTGGGAAGTATTAGAGGAAACCCTTCGGTAACATGATAATGCTCCCAAAGGTCAGCAATCTTCTCCAGTGAAACAGAGCTAGAGACTAGCTCTGGACTCACCACATCATCAGTCCTAGAGGGACCAGCCTTTTTCCCTCGAGTTCCTACGGCCTCAACCATGACAGGAAAAAGGAACAAAGAAACAAATTAACAGTTCTACCTGCAGAAGAGACCGATAGCCAGGAACAGGGAAAGCTGGGCCAAAGTTGAAAGTATGCAAAGATGGAGAAGCTTCCTCAGCCACTGCCAGCCCTTTTCTCCTTCTCATAAAGGGACAAGGAGACTCCAGGATGACACCTCGATAAGGGGAACCATCTCCCCAAGTCCGCACGGACGCTCGAGATGGATGCGCAATCCCAAACAGTCCTAAACTACTTTGACACGGAATGGACCGAAGGTTATAATCCGTGCAACACCAATTAATAGCAAAGATGGAGCACATGTCCTTTCCAAGGGATAGGAAGAGGCCATGACCTCCACCCAAATCCCAATAAAAAGAGTGATTGAACCATCGTAAAACAGAAAAAGGAGGGACAGTCCCTGGTCCACCCGCTCCTTTTTCACACCCCAATCAGGGGGCGACAGCTATCCATCACCTGATCCTCAAATCAACCATCAGTTATGGCAAGCGGTCAAATCAGAGATTTTGCAATCATCTACCGCACCACTCTCCAAGAGAAAATGATAACCCGGTGATACTTTCACTCTTCGAGGTAGATCATCGCTTCGAAAACTGAGAGAGGGGGGGACAACTATTGGGATATGTCGGTTCAAGCACAGATCAGCCACCGGTTCGACCACCTGAATAGTCCCTCCCAAACCATGCACTTCGAATCAAAGCGCCCGGAAGAAGCCGAACGATTGTCAGACAAGCCGAAGTCGTAACTCTCAACTTCAACCGAAGAGTTAGCCTTTGGCCCTTGTTGAAGACATGGCTCTCAGCCTCAGCCGAAGGCATGGTCTTCGCTATAGCCGAAGGCATGGTCTTCGCTACCGGCTACATCTTCAGCCTATGCCGAAGACATGATCTTCGGCATCAGCCACAGGTGCTATCTCGAGGATGTCTAGAGACGAAAGCGCCCCTCCCATCCAGCCATGGAACTCCTGAAGAAGAAGCCTGAAGATAGATCGGATCCCCACGAACATGGAGGATAACGATTATAATCGGCTGTCTAACTATCTCCAAAGCACATGTCGAAATGGCTACGTGATCATTAACTCTAACAGTAACGTCTCCGGCCTGGCCGGAACCATTTAATAACCGTCCATGATTGTAAATGGAGAGGAATGAATTAACTCCTCCCATCGTAACCGCAGGAAAGAGAATGGAACCACAGACCAGACTAGCCAATATAAATACTGGTAAGAGGGGACATTCCAGGCAAGGCAGAACATAACCATGAAAATCTCAAAGTCCTTGTCATTCATCCTCCTCAGAATCTTTTCCATTCTGTGGCTGGAGCCCGCCTCTGACTTAGGCATCGAAATGTCCTCCACCGGAGGAAATCCGGCCAAGGATCTATTTTGCAGGTAAACCAGGAAGCGGACCTGTGATCCAGTA
Organism: Areca catechu; assembly: GCA_021397845.1. Taxonomy (NCBI): domain Eukaryota; kingdom Viridiplantae; phylum Streptophyta; class Magnoliopsida; order Arecales; family Arecaceae; genus Areca; species Areca catechu. The sequence goes on along the minus strand of CM038051.1, from coordinate 204,049,029 downwards.
GCTTCGTCCGGTCGAAAAAGGGATTCTATGCCAACAAATTGGCGCGCCAGGTAGGGGGAGAGAGCAACTAAGCATCTACTGTTAAGCTCCTATCCTTGGAAAAGGAAAAGTGTAAGAAGTTCCCGATGATGAGAGAAAAGACTCAGAATGCCTCAGTAAATCAAAGTCGCGTTCCCTCCCAGGGGGTGAACCCCCGGTGGGGAACGATATTCCACCTCCCATGCTTGTTGTGGGATAGCAGCAGCTCGAGACTCTCCTGAACCAGGTCAATGCCCTCATGGTTATGGTTTAGGATTTTCAAGATAAAGCCTTTCAGGTGGGGCATCCGCCAGCCACCTCCAGACATAGCTCTCGATCCCAGAGGAAAAGAGCCCCTCGAGAGGGGTCCACCCATCTTTCCCTCCATCTTCGACCCTTTCCTGAGGGCCGAAGCTCAAGAATGCCTGGGCCCACTAACTCGCTGCGAAAGGGAAAGAGGCCTAGATAATCTCCCTCTACTTCCTCTGAAAACTCAACTCCTAAGAAGGACCTACCGGAGGAGGTCCCCCCCGATTACAAAGGGAAAATTAAGGCCCTCGAATCGAAGGTTGCAAAGCTTTAGGAGCAGAAGAGCCACGATGACCTTGTGGCGTGCGAACTGCATCCTCCCTACATCGCCCGAATCATTGTCGAAGCTGTTCTCCGATACTTTAGGGTCCCCCAAATGGAGCCCTACGATGGCACCTCCGATCCACTTGATCATCTGGACAGTTTCAAAGCCCACATGATGATTAAGGGGCTTCGGATGCACTGTACCACCTCACATTCCTGGCCACTCTGAAGAAAGCCGCTCGGATGTGGTACTTGAGCATACGTCCAGGTACCATCGATTTTTTTTTGATCTAAAAAAATTATTTATCTTGTATTTCAGGACTTGCCGCAAGACCTCCCGCAATACCGATACCCTGTTCCTCCTTCACCAGAACGAAGGAGAAAGTCTACGAGATTATATCTCCAGATTCAACTCGACTATGCTTGAGATCCTTGATCTCAACAAGAATGTGGCCATGTCTATATTAAAAAAGGGACTTCATACGTCCAGACTCATTTTTTTCTTAGACAAGAAATTTCCCAAAAACTATGCTAAGCTCCTGTCAAGAGCTTAGAAATATGCCGACGCCGAAGAGCAAGCGATGAATTGACGGTTAGCTGAAAGGAAGCCCCCCTCAAAGAAGAAGAATAGCAGGGGACAAGGCCCACTGCACTCAACAACAACAACAACAAATATCCCGACCGTCGACGGAGCCCCAGGCCTAGAGTACCGGGTGGGAGATTCGACTCATATACCCCCCTCAACCTTTCCAGAGAGAAGATCCTGTTGGAGATAGGAAAAGAAAAGTATCTCCAACAGCCACGTCTCATGAAGGCATCCTTTTCCATGAAGAATAGGAATAAATACTACCGATTCCACCGGGACCATGGCCATGATACTGAAGAATGCATCCAGTTGAGAAATGCCATAGAGGATCTTATCAAGAGAGGCTATTTAGGGCGGTACGTCGGTCGCCAAGGATCTCGATCGGAAGCTACAGTCCCCCAAAAGGCCCTCGAAGAGGTTGAACTGCCAAACCAGAGGCCCATCAACGGAAACATGGGGATGTTGCATCGGTCGACTGACTGGAGAAGAGCCGAAGGCGATGCCCCAAAGCAGCTCAAAGATAACAATGCTATACTCTTCTCTGATGATGACCTCGCAGGGGTCCAACTCCCGCATGACGATCTTGTTGTAATATCGATCGTTATGGCCAATTATGATGTAAAATGGATCTTAGTCGATAATAGAAGCTTAGCTGATGTCTTGCTCTACGATGCGTTCTCTCGGATGTACTTGCCTAAAAATAAATTGTAAAATCTCCTATACCACTTACTAGTTTTGAAGGCAACCGGGTCGATGTTGAGGGAGAAATAATACTACCTGTAACCCTCGGCATCGAACCCTGACAAAAGACACTACCAATCAACTTCACAGTGGTCGAACCTCCTCGGCCTACAACATAATCCTGGGACGGCCCACCCTGAACAAATTCTGGGTCATAGCGTCAACTTACCACCTCCTGGTCATTTTCCCACCAGGAGTGGTGTCAGAGAAGCTAAGGGAGATCAGAGAACGGCACGACAGTGCTTGATGATTCAAGACAAGCACTTCAATGATCCTATAACCTGGGATCAATTAGACCCGAGAGGCCCAACCACAGACTCTGGTGAATCCATGGGGAGAACCATCTCAGTGCCACTGACTGAAGAGGACCCTACTAGGGTCGTGCATATCAGAAGCATGCTCGATGAGGAAACCAAAGCGGAGCTGATCTGTTTCATCAGGAACAATGCTGATGTCTTCGGACATGCCAGGGATTCCAGTCGAAGTGATTATTCATTGGTTAGAATTCGCTCCCGAATATAGACCGGTCCGGCAGAAGAAAAGGAGTTTCGTCCCTAAAAGAAAAAAAACGATAGACGAAGAAGTAAACAAACTCATCAAGACGGGATTCATTCGAGAAGCGCATTATCCTGAATGGTTGGCCAACGTGGTAATGGTGAAGAAGGCTAATGGCAAGTAGAAGATCTGCATTGACTGCATAGATCTCAATAAAGCTTGTCCAAAGGATAGCTTTCCTCTTCCAAAGATCGACCAACTAGTCGACGCCACTACTGGGCATCAGCTATTAAGCTTCATGGATGCCTTCTCTAGATACAACCAGATTCGAATGAATTTCCAAGATGAGGAAAAGATGGCCTTTGTCACTAATAAAGGTCTTTATTGCTACAATATAATGCCGTTTGGGCTCAAGAATGCTGGGGCGATATTTCAAAGACTAATTAACAAGGTATTCAAGGAACAATTGGGGAGAAACATGGAGGCCTACAATGATAACATGATCGTCAAAAGCCTCATTAGAAAAGATCACATCAAGGACCTGGAAGAATCGTTCAGTACCCTACGACGTCACCATATGAAGTTGAACCCAACGAAGTATGCCTTCGGGGTAACCTCGGGCAAATTCTTGGGGTTCCTCATTACTAAGAGAGGGATCGAGGCAAACCCCAAGAAAATCAAGGCCCTTAGAGATATGAGGCATCCTTCTTGCAAAAAGGAGGTGCAACAGCTAATAGGGAGGGTCGCCTCCTTGAGCATATTCATCTTCCGATCAGCCGAGAAATGCCTCCCTTTTTTCAAAATACTTTGACAGTCCCGGGGCTTCGAATGGACCGAGGACTATCATATTGCTTTTGAAGAGCTGAAGAAGTACTTGGAGACCCCACCCTTACTCTCCAAACCTCAAAAGGAGGAAGTACTTTATCTGTATCTTTCTACTTCGGACAAAGCAGTTAGTTCGGTCCTCATCTGAAGAGAAGAGGACGACTTCCATAAGCCAATCTACTACATCAGCAAAGTCTTGTATGATGCTGGAACAAGATATTCAAAAATGCAGAAGCTGATTTACTCCTTGATAATTGCTGTAAAGTGACTACGGCCTTACTTTCATGCCCATGCCATCGTAGTATTGACTGATCAGCCTCTTAAGACCATTCTTTGATATCCCGATACTTCGGGAAGGATAGCCAAAAAGGCCATAAAGTTAAGTGAGTTTGATATCAGCTTCCAGCCTCGATCGGCTATGAAAGCCCAGGTGCTGTTCAACTTCTTGACTGAATGCACCTGGAAGTTCGAAGACGGAGATGAAGCACATCCAACCGAAGAAGAAACTCCGAAGGACATGGAGTCTATTTGGGTACTCCATGTAAATAAGGCCTCCAACTCAACTGGATATGGAGCGAGCCTCATACTAGCTGAACCGGATGGACATACAGTGGAGTACGCACTCCGGTTTTCCTTCCGCACTTCAAATAACCAGGACAAATATGAAGCCTTGCCTGCAGGACTCCGAATTGCCAAGAGCTTAGGGGTTCAGAGACTCCAGGCTTTCTCGGACTCTCAGCTAGTGGTAAACCAGGTCAAAGGCGAGTTTGAAGCTAAAGATCCTACAATAGTCCAATACCTGGAGAAGATACAAGCCCTATCCTTTCAGTTGGAGTTCTTTGAAATCATCCATGTTCCTCAATCGGAGAACTCCCGGGCTGATGCACTATCTAGACTTGCCACCACCACTCCAAAGTCCCTCGGTTGTACCTTCATCGAACACCTTGAAACTCTGAGCATAGCCAAAGAAACTTTGGAAGTGCATCAAATTGAGACCGAGCCCAGTTGGATGGATCCCATTCTTAAATTTTTAAATGAGGGCATACTACCGGAAGACAAAGCAGAGGCCAAAAGGATCCACTGGATGGCATCCCAAATATCATCTTAGACGGGACCCTCTACAAAAGATCATTCTCCCAACCTCTGCTGAAGTGTTTGGGACCATCAGATGCCGACTATGCCCTAAGGGAAGTCCATAAAGGCATATGCGGTGATCACCTAGGGGGCAGGTCCTTGGCGTACAAGATAATACGCCAGGGATACTATTAGTCCTCAATTCAAAAAGATTCAACCAATTTTGTACGAAGATGTGATCAATGCCAGAGGTATGCCAATGTCCAAAGATAACCGGCAAGCCATTTGACTCAGCTGACGGCACCCTGGCCCTTCGCCCAGTGGGGCATGGATATCTTTAGCCCATATTCACCGGCATCCGGGCAAAGAAAGTTTCTCATCGTGGCCATCGACTACTTCACCAAGTGGGTCGAGGCCGAACCACTGGCTCGCATCAAGAAAGCAAGGTTGAAAACTTTATTAGGAATTCTATCATATTCCGGTTCGAAATTCTACATACTATAATCATCGGTAACGGGAGGTAGTTTGACAACCCCAAGTTTAAAGATTTCTACGCCTGGTACCATATGCAGTACAGACTGATGTCCGTCAGCCATCCTCAGTCTAACGGAGAGGCTGAAGTGATGAATCGGACCATTCTCCATGGTCTGAAGATAAGGTTGAACGCTGCCAAAGGACTTTGGACCGAAGAGCTGACCTCCGTTCTATGGATATACTCGACAACCCCGAGAACAACAACTAGCGAATCTCCATTCAACTTGGCATATGGTACCGAAGCAGTCCTTCCTATCGAAGTCTCCCTCCAGTCTTTGAGGATCGACAAGTACGAGGAGCCTGAAAACTCCAAACATAGAAGAGTTGCCTTGGACCTGCTGCCGAGTACCAGGCTCCAAGCCCAAATGAAAATGGCAACGTATCAACAAAAAGTTGCCAAATATTACAACTCTAGAGTGAAAGAGCAGATCTTCCACACTAGGAACATGGTACTGCGAAGAACTGAAGTATCTAGGCCAACGGAGTAGGGCAAACTTTCTTCTAACTGGGAAGGACCATACCAAGTCGAAGAAGTCATGCGTTCAGGAACGTATCGACTCAAGACCCTGAATGGCATTATCCTATTCTGACCCTGGAATGTATAAAATCTTCGCAAGTACTATCAATAAACATACCCCAAAGACTTCCATGAAATTTTGTTCAACTCTAAATAGCCCATCATCCTAGTGGCACAATAATGGTCTCAATAATCCGTTCAACGAAATCGACCAAAAGCATTAAGGTGGGTCTGATCCACTCGCCTTATCGGTATGCCCGACGAGCACAACGGATAGCCCAATCAGGCTACCAAATGATCAAAGATGCAGGGATGGTTCATATAACCTACCCTACGATGAATCCGAAGACGCGCCTGGACGGGCCTAACCAGCCTACCTTATACTAAAGAAAGCACAGGGAAGGTTCATACAATCTACCCTACGATAAATCCGAAGACGCGTCGGGGCGGGCCTAATCAGCCTACCTTAGCTTCGATAGGGATGCACAGGGATGGCTCAGACACCCTACCCTACGGTAAATCCGAAGACGTGCTGAAGTGAATATGCATCACTCACCCTGTCAACAATAAACACTTCATGGGATGGCTCAATCGATCCCATCTCATCAGCAGATCTCTTATGGCTCTGCAAAGTTATCACACAATTGTTATACTGCAAAGTACATGCTTCGTAATATTCTAAGGTATGCCATTCACAGAGAGAGAAAGAAGGGGGAAGAAAGTCACTTTCTTCGTTACATTTTTCAGAAACTTTACAAAAAAATAAATAAATAAATAAAAAGAGAACAGAGCAGATAATGGGAAAGCAGATTCAAAGACCACTTGCCGACCCTTTCCCATGCCGGCCGGGGGTGTCAAAGTTCTGAGAGGAGGACGGGGAGGCTTCGAACTTCCCTTCTAATTCAGACTCCGACTCCTCTTCGAAGCTAGAGTCATCTTCATGACCAGGGAAGGGGATAGAAGGCCTAATGTTTTCAGGCCCTTCAAGTGGTAGAGCCTGAAAGCCTTGTCTCGGTGCTCCCAGAACCCCCGATGGTAAGAGTCTAGAACCGCCTCGGCGACCTTGTCCTTGAAGGCTAATGATGCCATGAATTCCACGATGGCCTCTGCCGCCTTCTTTCTGGCCTCTTTCGCCTCCACGGCAGCCTCCTCGACTCGAGTCCTGGCCTCCTCCAGATGGGCCTTTAAGACCCGAACCTTCCTTTCCAATTGGGTAATAACCCCCTGCGGGTCATCATCATTGCCTCCCTGGTGAGCCTTCGTACTAGGCTTACCCTCCGCTTGAGAGCTGGAAGCCCTCTTCCTAGTCATCCTCTGAAGATCGAAAATGTTAAACTTCATCTCGGCGATGTGCTAAGGAGAAGGAGGACAACTTTCAAAATAGGAGTTTGAAATTTTGATGGCTGACGAAAGGAAAGAACTGGATCCTATTTAACGGGATCCTGCACCCACGGATGGCCACAGAAGAACATGCTCCACACTTTTCCCCAGGCTGGCCAGAAGGTGCCACACATCGAAACGATGCCTCGAAACCCAGGTGGCCACTTTGGGAACGGTTCGATTGCCAATAACTGCTCTCGAGGATAGAGACCGTCGATGCTTCGAACCCAGAACAATTTCCCTCGAATGGTTACAATATTAATGACTGTTTCTTGGGAAAGGAAAACATGGCGGCACCCAGGGCGCGCGGGGATGCGACTGTTCGAATATCCACACACTTGACACGGACAGCAAAATATATGCTCGATGTCCCCCAACAAATCGCCAATGATGAGGTGACATTTGGCCACCATGCTACCATCGATGCAAAAAAGGATAATCATGGTGGATGATCGACATCAGCCCAACTGAGGTTAATCCCGGTCCAAGGGACCGGATTGGTCCTCTCTGACCTGATCAACCATGCCAGAGAAATCAATAACGACATCACGACCCTACTTCGGAGTTCATCTTCAATCAAGTCGAGAGCATCAGCCCGAACTGGCCATCGGCTCACCCACAGAAAAAGAATCGACTCAAAGGAGACTAGTTTGAAGAGAATCAGCCATTTATTTCAAGGAGAAAAAATCCTCATCTAGAAGGAAGACATTACAGATAGCTGAAAAAGGAAAAATACAGCAACTTTATTCCCTACCAACCTCTTCAGTAGCTGAAACAAGAGTAGGGGTCGATGCCGTATCAGACTGAACCTTGGAGTATTCAGCTTTGTCCTTCGGAACGGCAACCAAGGACAAGTCCAAGCTCGGGTAAAGTTTCTTAATTTTACCCAGGCAATTGGAGTAACCCAAAAAGTAACCCTCCGATGCGGCTTTGCATGCCTCATCTTTGAAGGCCTGAGAACTTTTGTAAGCCTCGACGACCTCGGAAGATCCCTCTTCAACCTACGCAACCCTTTGCTCGGCCACAGAAAGGCTTGTTTTCAGTTCATCGATCCTTTTCTTTAACTCAGCTTGATGAGACTTCAGCCCCTCAATGTCCCGAAGAGTCTCCCTCAGCAATTCGAGAGAGATCACCTTCTTTCTTTTCTTCTGCAGAATGATTGCCATTTCAGCCGCCTGCGCCTGAAGAGTACCCAGCTGTTTTCTCAAGATGTCGTTTGAGGCGACAATCTTGCCCATCTCTTCTTCTACGGCAGTCTGAAGCATTTTGGTAACATCTTTCTTAGCTACAGCCAAGGCCATTCGATTTCGGAGGTCTTCGCTAAAGCTGATGGATTCGTGGGCACCTTTCTCTAGCAAAGAAAGGTCGCAAGAAATCTACAGAATAAGAAGTACATACAAAGTCAATCCAGCCGATGAATGTAGACAGGTAACATGCATGCCGGAGGCTACCTGTTGTATCCTAAGGAGGATAGTAAGAAAAGGATTCCCAAATTCCTGCCTCCCGATTCCAGTGGTAGGTGTGTCACACCCCACAGGACTTCTCTCTCCCACGATCGAAGCTGCAGGCTTGATATCTTTGATGTACGAGGAAACCCCACCAACATCTTGTGGGCTCGACCTCTTAGATGGCCCAGCCGGCATGGCCCTCCCGAGAGAGGCCAGTTCCTCCCCTGAGGAATAACCTATCTAGATTGGATCACTACTCCCAACCCGGGTGCACGGCAACGCCAACACACACCTTTGCCTCCGATCTGATCTCCTCACTAGGAAGCCTCTCATTGGCTTCTCCTTTGCTGCCCACCTGAGCTGTGCTAGGTTCAGCCTCATGCTACAGCAAACCCTCAGAGCGGCGCAAGGATGAGGACACGGGAATGGTGTTGGAAATGGTGTTGCCAGGAACGAATGGTAGTCGATCCCAAGAAATCCTCTTCCTTATATTGAGACTGGCGAGGCTCAAGTCAAATGCTCTCATTTGCAGTAGGCTCCCGGGCATGCCACGCACGCTTGCCCTAATAAATCAGGACCTTAACTGGTGTATTGGGAGGGACCACTAAAAAATAGCAGCCATGATGATCCCTGTTCCTAAGCACAGTCATTATGGCCCTGATCACCACCATCTTTCCAGGCAACAGCATGACGATCACCAAACCCCTGGTAAGCTAGAGGTTCCCCTAAAGTGGGGACTTCTCTACATTTTCTAAGGTCCAAAGGAGGAGCCTATGTTCAAAAAAATTGGCTTGACAAAGGGCTGCATGATTCAGTCTGTCACCAAAACCAATGACCCTACCTAAACCAAGTTTGAAAACTTCCATACTTGGAAAGTCTCGTAGTATCCACAAAAAAAAAGAAAAAAGTAATGCTCATTAATTCAAGAGAATTCATTGGTTACATGCCAAAGAAAAAGAAGAAGAAATACAGAGTCCAAAGCCTGATAAGTCCCTACAAATCAACCGAGAGAGACTCAGCATTGGCAAAATGGAGTATCTCATCAATCTGGGCAGAGAGGATCTCCTCAACCTGGGCTAGAGCTTGAGAACCTTCGACCTGAACCCCCTCTTCAGCCTGGACCGGAACGACCGTACTAGCCATAGCTAGATCCTCGGCTACGATCGGGACTTCTTCACTTCGGCTTGGCATCTCTTCGACCTCACCAGGGGCCCCAATCTCTTCCTCTTTTTCCTCCTCGATATCAAATGCAAGGACATTGGAAAGGTCGAGATCAGGAAAGACCTCGCTGACCTTGGCAAGTCCATCATTGAAGCCAAATTGATAACTGAATAGGCTTGCTTCATTTACCTCCATCTTGAACTGTGAAGACTTTCTAAAGTCTTCAACAGCTTTAGCCGCCTGCTCTCTCATGGCTTCGGACTCCCTCCTAGCCCTTCGACCTTCAAGGCCGCCTCTTTGACTCTCGAAGATGCCTCTTCTGCTCTCGAAAATGCCTCTTCGACCCTCTTGGTCGCCTCCTCAGTCGCCCTGGCTAAGTCTTCAGCCTTCTCCTGGTTCTCTTTAACAGAATACTCCAAGGAGTCAATCTGCCTCTTATTTCTCCTCAACTCCGCCTCCTGCTCTGAGATCGTCAAGTAGTCATTCTTCAGCTCACCCTTCAGGCCCTAAACTTTGGCGTCCACGCGAGTCAGCTGATTCTCCATGGATTGCTTTAGTTTCTTGGCCACCTCCCTCTCAGCCCCGGCTACTTGGAGCTCCTCCTTCAAGTTGTGAATGAGGCTATCAACGCTCCCCAGGCCCTCTTCCAAAAAAGTAATGTCATAGACCAGCTACACCAGCAAAACAAGGTATAAGACCAGCCACAAACTAAACGACCCATCGGATAAGGGAGGGGCGATGAAAATCTCACCTCTTGCAGGGAAGAATAGGCAGAATCAGACATGTTAGCAAGGCTCTGACCCTGGATGACTGCCAAATCGTGAGGCAGCAAAGTATTTTTCAATGCCCGCCTAGCAATGGCAGGGACCAAAAGACCCCCAGTGGGGGAGAGCTCCGAAGAGTCCGCAGGATGACTTCCACTTAGAGGAACCTTCCGGACGGACTCCTCCTCAAGTTGCGATGCCTTGCCCCTATCCATCCAGGGGGGCAAGGTGATGGCACATCGACCACCGGAGATAGACTCTCCCTTATCTGAATTGGAGAGCTGATCGTCGGCAGTGACTCAACTGGCAGAGGCCCTCTTGGAGCCTCCATTATCGATACCCCATTTCGTCCAGATGTTCCTCTGGAGGATGAAGCGCTTCTACTTCTCTCAGGATCATCCCCCCGGATCTTCCTCCGGACTTCTGATCCTGAAGAAAAAGCCTGTGCTGCTTTTCTCTTGGAAGACTGACGAAGCCAGCCCAAGTTAGGCCTCATTCCGCAACCTACAAATAAAAACACCTTTCTGAATCAACTGGACCATAAAAGAGTTAAAAGAGGAGAGCTGAAAAAGTCTACCACTTATACCTAACATAGGAAACTTGCTGATCCCTACGAGATGGAGATTCCTCTCCTCTAACAGTTCACGGATGGGAACGGCTTCCAAACCGGTCAGTAAGGCATAATCAGACTGATCGGCTGCCAAAACCTTTTTGCCATCATTGGCATCCAGGAGTGGCTCCCTCCACTCACTACTGAAATCCCAAGTTTCGAAAAAGGAAACAAAAATAAAATTGGGCTTCCACCCATGGATGGCGCTGGGCATATCCCTTGTGATCTTGCGACCAGGCCGAGGACCGATAACCCACCATTCGTGACCATGGAAATCCCTCTTGAGAACAAAAAGAGGGGTGAATAAATTAGTCCCGGGCCTCATATTTGCTATGTCACCGAACCAAGAACTCGCAGATATTTTGAATACTGTTCGGAGTCAACTGCGCAGGCATAATTTGGTACATGTGGAAGACTTTGATGAAGAAAGGATGCAGAGAAAATCGAAGACTAGCCTTCAGATGATCTTCGTTTATAGCAAGACACTCGATGAAAGGTTTATGCACCCGCTCTTTAGATGTGAAAAGTATTAGAGGAAACCCTTCAGGAACATGATAACACTCTCGAAGGTGGGCAATCTTTTCCAGTGAGATGGAGCTGGAGACTAGCTCTGGACTCACCACATCATCAGTCCCAGAGGGCCCAGCCTTTTCCCCTCGAGTTCCTACGGCCTCAGCCATAACAGGAAAAAGGAACAAAGAAACAAAAGAACGGTTCTACCTGCGGAAGAGACTGATAGCCAGGAACAGGGAAAGCTGGGCTAAAGTTGAAAGTATGCAAAGATGGAGAAGCTTCCTCAGCCAGCCCTTTTCTCCTTCTCATAAAGGGACAAGGAGACTCCAGGATGACACCTCGATAAGGGGAACCATCTTCCCAAGTCCACCACGGATGCTCGAGATGGATGTGCAATCCCAAACAGCCCTAACTGATTTGACATAAAATGTACCGAAGGTCATAATCCATGCAACACCAATCAATGATAAAGATGGAGCACTTGTCTTTTCTAAGGGATAAGAAGAGGCCACGACCTCCATCCAAATTCCAATGAAAAGATCGATTGAACCATCGCAAAACAGAAAAAGAAGGGACAGTCCCTGGTCCACCCCTCTTTTTTCACACCCCAATCAGGGGGCGACAGCTATCCATCACCCGATCTTTACATCAACCATCAGTTATGGCAAGAGGTCCAATCAGAGATTTCGTAATCATCTATCGTACCACTCCTAGGGAAAAATGATAACCCGGTGATACTCTCACTCTTCGAGGTAGATCATCGCTTCAAAAACTGAGAGTGAGGGGCAACTATTGGGATATGTCGATTCAAGCACAAATCAGCCACCAGTTCGATCACCTGAATAGTCCCTCCCAAACCATGCACTTCGAATCAAAGTATCCGGAAGAAGCTGAATGGTTGTCGGACAAGCCGAAGCCGCAACTCTCAACTTCAACCGAAGAGTTAGCCTTCAGCCCTTGCTGAAGACATGGCTCTCGACCTCAGCCGAAGGCATGGTCTTCGTTACTGGCTACGTCTTCAGTCTATGCCGAAGACATGATCTTCAGCATCAGTCACAGGTGCTGTCTCAAAGACGTCTAGAGATGAAAGCACCCCTCCAATCCAGCCATGGATACTCCTGAAGAAGAAGCCTGAAGACAGATCTCCGATCTGCCCCAAATCTCTATGAATGTGAAGGATAATGGTTATAATCGGCTGTCTAACTATCTCCAAAGCACATGTCGAAATGGTCACGTGATCATTAACTCCAACAGTAATGTCTCCGGCCTGGCCAGAACCGTTTAATAACCATCCACGATTGCGAACCGAGGGGAATGAATTAACTCCCCCCATCGTAACTGCAGGAAAGAGAATGGAATCACAGATCGGACTAGTCAATATAAATACTGGTAAGAGGAGACATTCCAGGTAAGGTAAAATATAACCCTAAAAATCTCAGAGTCATTTCCTCATCATTCATCCTCCTCAGAATCTTTTCCATTCTGTGGCTGGAGCTTGCCTCTGACTTAGGCATCGGAGTGTCCCTCGCCAGAGAAAATCTGGCCAGGGATTTATTTTGCAGGTAAACCAGGAAGCGGACCTGTGATCCAGTAGCATTGTTCGGTTGGAAAATGGATTCTATGCCAACAAACCTATTCAAATTTGGCATGGAGGAAACATTCCTTCCATGCACCTCGATCCTCTCAAAGCAGCTTATGGTCAACTTTTTTATTAAAAAAAACATAAAAACGAAGGAATCTAGCTTATCCGTGTCATAAGTTATATAGGAACCGTATGCAAAAAAAAAATTTACATTTGAACATTGCATGCATCAAAAATTTGGCAATGATGGCTATGATTAATAATTTACCATAAATTTTCTTTATTCAAAATTTATTATTTTTTTTAAATTTTGAGTTCAAGTTAGTGTTATAATCTTTCCTTATTTTTTCTTAATTTTTTTCTCTGCTCAAACTTAAATTAAAATTTTAAATTTTAATTGATGCTGAAATATTTTTCTAATTTTTTTAACATACTATTCAATTTAAATTTGTATTAGTAACAAAATATTTTTTTTATTTTTCTCTTGTACATGCTATATATATTCAATACATGCTCAAGAAAATTTCAGGAAAAATGAAGTGAGGCCATCCAATTATATTTCTTTCATGATATCATAGCCATAACTTAGCATTATTGTCTTTCTTGTGCAAACCTAATCTTTCTTCTCATATCAAAAATCTCTATCTTAATGATTTTAGCAACATCACATTCTTCATTCAAATTTGAATCATATCATGCTATCTATTTTATCATCTTCAACATCTTAAATCTAATGCCAATCAATCTTGATGGCGGCAACTATCTCCTTTTTTTTTGGGAAGGGGAGAGGGGAGAACTATCTGCTTAGGAAGTCTCTTTTTAAATAAATTCTACAAGGACAAAAGCTTATATCTTTCATTAATAGCTTGCTTTCATTAATTTTCCCAATGCATCCAACCTATGTTCATGGTATGAATGTAATCAAATACTCCTTTCTTGGATCCACGCTATATTATCAAAATCATTTCTTCCTATATAGTTGGAGCCACCTCAACTAAGCAAGCTTGGGATGCTCTCTCTTGCTGCTTTGCCTCCCTTTCTCCTTCTCATATCATAACTACAAAGCAACAACTTCATCACATTAAAAAGGAATCATCCTCTATGCAAGATTATCTTCAGTAATTCAAAGTTCTTGCCAACAAACGAGCTACATATGGATCTCCAATAAGTGATGATGATTTGCTTATTTGAATCCTCGATGGACTTCCTCCATCTTACCGCTCATTCTCTTCTTTAATTCAAGTTTGTGCTCGTACATATCCTTTTTATTAGGTTTAGTGATATCAAATTCACCAATTAACTCATTGGACTTAATTTTGGATTTAGTTCAAAAACTCATAATGGTTAGTTGGGTTTGGACTTGCTTGATATATTAGCTAGTTAGGTTAAGGTAAGTTGGTAAAGAGAGCTTCTATTATATTGAGTGAGATGAAGTGATCTTATATATCTCTTGTATATACTCTTTTCTTGGGATAGAGAAGAGAGGTGAAGAGAGAGTTTTGGTGGTGGTGAGTTCTCTTATTCTTCTTGCTTATCCAAGCTTCCAAGATTGATTGGAGAGATTCCTAAAGCATTCTAAAGTGGGCTTCGCGGGATCAGAAGGGTGCTTAGGAGGTATAGCAAGAAGAGGGTTTTCTATTAAAAAGTAGTAAGTCCATTATTATTGAGTGGTAATCTCTTCCCGAATCTTTATAATCTTTCAAGTTGATAGTAGATTTTGATCTTTTTCATGCCCGTGGATGTAGCCCGGTAGTGGATGAACCATGTAAATTCTTGTATTCTGTTGTTGTGCTTGTGGCCTTCTCTTTGGTTTCTTATATTTCCATATATTGTATATTTTGGTTGTAAGGATTTAGATCCAATTTATTGGTTCATTAGTAAGTTGTGATCTTGTTGGTTGGGTTCTACCATTGCCATCCCCTTCAATTGATATCAGAGCTTCAAGTTTTGAGTGCAAGGTATTCAACAAATTTTTTTAATGCCTACAAGTCGATTAGAAGTAGAAAATTTTGACAGGAAGAGAAATTTTGAACTTTGAAAGTTAAAAGTTCATGATTTGCTAGTACAATATGGATATCGCAAGCTTTTACTTGGAAAGGATAAGAAACTGAAGTTAATATCAAATGATGATTGGGATGAGATGGACTTAAAAGCCTTAGATATTATTTACATGTGTTTGGTGGATGAAATTCTTTTTAATATTATCGAAGAGAAGATGATTTTAGGCTTATAGGCAAAGTTAGAGAGCTTGTACTAAACAAAGTCAATTACCAACCATATATTCTCGAAGAAAAGGTTGTATTATTTGAGAATGAGAAAGTACCTAAATCTTTGAACACTTGAATATTTTCAACAACATCATTTGTGAGCTTGAAAGTATTGGAAAGAAGATGAAAGATAAGGATAAGGCTATACTTTTACTATGTACATTACCAGATATCTACGACACATTGATTACAAGTCTAAGTTGCATCAAAGAGGATTCTCTTAACATGGATATAATTGTTAATGCTTTGTTAGCTAATGAGCTTCAAAGAAAGACAACTTTGAAAAGTTTGGAAAGTGAAATGGATGCTCTTTTGATGAGAGGTCGTTAAAGGGAACATGAAAGTACATAAGAAATCCTTCAAAGAGTAAGTCCAAGCATAAATTAAAATCTAAAGACTGAAATGGCAAAAGGGTTTATTGGTTATGTAGTAAAGCTGAGCACTTTAAGAAAGATTGTAGATCTTGGAAATGTTAAAATTTCAAAAAGGATATTGATGAATCAAGTAGTGGAAAGAAAGGCTTCAAATTGAATAATGAAGTACATCAAGTAGAAGAATCGATATCAAGTATTATCAATGATGAGATTTTGATAGTGGGTTCAAGTTCAGTATTTCATCAAAATTGGATTCTTGATAGTGGTGCAATCCATCATATGTCTCTATATCATTCATGGTTTAGCACATATGAGACTTATGAACATAGTATGATTTTGATGGGAAACAACTCAAGTAGCAAGATGGTTGGAGCAAGTACGGTGCATTTATGGATGTTTAATAGAATAGTTTGGTACTTGAAGATGTATGCCATATTCTGGATTTGAAGAAAAGTTTGCTTTCCCTTTCCGAATTAGACAAGAAAGGTTATAAATTTACTGGGCAAGGTGAAGTTATTAAAGTTTCTAGAGGTATAATAATTATCATGAAGGATATCCAAGTTGAGAATTTGTATAAACTATTGGGAAGCACAATGATGGATGAAGCTTATGCAATAAAAAATAATGATCTTCTCCTCTGATTATGGCATAGGAGGTTGGGTCACATGAATGAGAAGGGTATGAATATTCTAGTATAGAGGAATCTTATTCTAGGTATTACTTTTAGTGATTCTGAATTTTATGAGTATTGCATTTATGGGAAGCACTATAAATGGAGCTACAAAATAGGGTCTTATACAAGTAAAGGTATACTTGATTATATTTATATGGATGTATGGAGTTCTCTTACTACTTCATATGATGGTTCCAACTACTTCATATTATTTATTAATAATTTCTCATGGAAGGTTTGGTTTAAATTTCTTAAATCAAAGGGTGAGGCATTTGAAGCATTCAAGCATTTCATGACCAAAGTAGAGAATCTCACCAGGTGTTACATCAAAGTTCTCCAATTAGATAATGGTTTGGAGCACAAATATAAAGAGTTTGAACTCTTTTATAAGGAGAAGGGTATCTTGAGGCACTATACCAACCCCTATGATCTATAACAAAATGGAGTTGTGGAAATGATAAACTATACATTGATGGAGTGGGCTCGTATCATATTAAGCAATGCCATTTTAGAGCATGAGTTATGGGCTGAGGTCGTGTCTATGGCCTATTATCTTGTCAACCACTTATCTTCCATGACACTTAATGAAAAAACATCGAAGGAGGTATGGTTTAGAAATCCTTGTGATTATTCTAATTTAAAAATTTTTGGTTATCATGCTTATGTATTAGTTTCTAGTTATCAAAGAACAAAGCTAGATCCAAAATCAAAATGTGTATCTTTGTTGGCTATACAAAAGGTGTGAAAGGATTCTAGTTATGGAATCCGGTGGCCCACAAAATTATCACAATATGTGATGTGCACTTTAATAAATCAAATATGTTGAAAAGAGGCATTGAAAATAAAAGTAATGAGAAGGAAGAAATCTGGTATGAGACTTAAGGTTTTGAACTTCTATCTTTAAGTCATGTACCAAATGAAAGTATTGAATCGAAGAATGCGTCGGTTGAGTTTGGTGAGGTTGAAGGGCAAGTTGACAAGGTTCCAATAGAAAGGAGTATTCCCATGAAGGTGTATATGATATATCTCGGCATTCAACAAGAGAGTAGCATACACCTACTTATCTAAAAGATGTTATGGATTTAAGTACACTTTGGGCTCTAATAGCGAAGAAAGTGGCATGTACATTTCAAGAGGCCTTTAATGCTATCGATGCAAATCATTGGAAAGAGACTATGGAGGAGGAAATGATGGTACTTCATAAAAATCAAACATAGAATTTGGTAGATTTACGAAAGGGCTGAAAAGCGATTAGTTGCAAGTGGGTTTATAAAATAGAAAGGAACCAATGGGACGATCCAAAGGTATAGGACAAGGTTAGTTGCCAAAAGATTTGCATAAAAGGTATGGATTTTTTTGTACTATTTACTTCCATTGTTAAGTTAGGTTCTATTCAGCTTGTTCTTAGTCTTGTTGCTACTCATGATTTAGAACTTGAACAATTAGATGTAAAGATGGCATTCTTGTATGGTGATCTAGAGATAGAGGTTTACATGCATCAATCTCAATGCTTCATAAAGAAGGGTAAGGAGCATCTTGTATGTAAGCTCAAGAAGTCATTATATGGGCTTAAACAAGTATCAAGGCAATGGTATCAAAAGTTTGATATATTCATGTTAAGCCAGAAATTCCAAAGATGTATGATTCTTGTGTTTACTTAAAGTTCTTCAATGATGGTAACTTTCTAGTATTGATATTGTATGTGGATGATATCCTCATAGCATGCAAAGAAAAGGTAGTAATTAAAGAGCTTAAAGAAGATTTGGATAAGGCCTTTAAAGTGAAAGACCTTGGACCGACACATCAAATTCTTGGTATGAAGGTTTGGCGAAATAGGCAAAATGGTACATTATCACTTTGGAGCAATATCCTAAGACAGAGGATGTGTTGATAATGGTGAAGAAGCAAAAAAGGTTATTTTATTCATGTAGGATCACCATACATATAAAGAGGTACATTCCTTAAGAACGCAAGAAGAGAAAACTACGAAGGAAAAAATTAAAGGAGAAACAATAGTAGGAGATCAGGTGTGTTAAGACTTTCCAATACTCTCCATCAAGGTAGAATGAAGATATTTCGAAGACCCATCTTGATAACAAGAGATAAAAAAGAAGATATACTCAGTCCCTTTGTCAGGATATCTATCACCCGATTAGTTGAGCGGATAAAAGGAATACAAGTCTGTCTACTGATCACCTTTTCTTTGATAAAGTGATGATCAATTTTAATGTATTTGATATGATCATACTATACTAGATTATTCATAATTTTTATTGCTGCCTTATTATGATAATACAATATTATAAGAGACTTCCTTAGAAGATGTAGCTTTTGGAATAATCTCTATAGTCAAAGAAGCTTACATATTTCTCGAGCCATTACTCTATGCACAACTCTGCAATTGATCTGACCATAATAGACTGCTTCTTACTTCTCCAAGTATATAGATTACCACCAATGAATGTATAGTAACTAGTAGTGGACTATCGATCATTCAATAAGTTCATCCAGTTTGTATCAGTAAATGCCTCAATCCTTAGGGAGTCATATCAAGAAAAGAACAATCCCTGATCAGGGCACATTTTCAGGTAGCGTAGTACCTAATACACTATCTCTATATATCTCTCTCGTGGGTCATGCATAAACTGGCGATGACCCTAACCGTAAAGACGATATTTGATATGGTATAGAAAAGATAAATCAGCCTCCCTACAAGCTATTGATATCTTTCATGATCAACAGGAGCTCTACCATTTGCCATCAATTTGTGGTTTTGGTTAATGGGAGTATTAGCTGGCTTATACCTTAATATCCTAGTCTCATTAAGAAAATCAAGAACATACTTTCGTTGAGATAGAAAAATACCATGAAATGATCAAGAGACCATAATACCCAAAAAATATCTCAGTAGCCCCAAGTTTTTAACCTTAAACTCATAAGTTAGATTTTGTTTAAGCCATGCAATCTTCCTGGAATCATTTCTTGTGACAACTATATCATCAACATATACTATTAGAATAGTTCTCCTCCCACCAACATACTTGTCAAATAAAGTATGATCATCATTACTCTGTAAATATCCCATATTGAGTAATGCCCGGTTGAAATGTTCAAACCAGACACCGAAAGACTACTTGAGGTACCTTAATCTACAAACCTTCCTTATGGTGCTCTGCTTGCAAATCTAGGAAGAATCTGCATAAAACTTTCTCCTAAAGATCTCCGAGAAGAAAGGCATTCTTCATATTTAGCTGATGCAACTCCCTGCGATAATTAGTAGCATACGAAATCAGAATATGCACTGAGTTCATCTTTGCCACAAGGACAAAAGGTATTATCATAATTGATGCCGTACATTCGCATGTACACTTTTGTCACCAGATGAATCTTGTACCTCTCAAGTTTACCTTGAGGGTTATGCTTTACCATATACATCAATTTACAGTCCACTGGTTACTTTCTAGTAGGTAGAGTTACCAAATTTCATGTATGGTTCTTGGATAAAGCATTCATCTCCTCTATCATCGCCTATCTCCAATTTGGATTTGCTATAGCCACCTTCTAATCAATAGGAATGCTAATAGACTTAATGTAGTTACAAAGGACATATAAGAGGGAGACAGGGACTCATAGGATATATAGTTAGAAATATCATAATGATAGCAATAAGGAGGAAAGATTAGACGGGAACCATTTTGTTTGGCAATAAAGATATCTAAATTAAAGAAAATAAGATCGTTACCAATATTCATAAAGGAAGAAAAAGATTCAAAAGGTCTTAATGGATTTATACTTGGGGCAAAAGCTTGGATGAGTGGAGAATGCACAATAATCTCCTCACTCTACTTCCCCCAAACACCATCATCCTATGCATCACCAGTGTTCTCCTGAGCATCATTAGTCTATACCTTCTCACTCCTACCACCTCCAACACTACTCTGCTCCCTCTCATGCCAAGGAACACCAGAAGGCATGGATGAGAACTCATCTGGCATAGAGATACCACTAGGCTTATCCAAAATCCTAGGAAGCTGTTCCATCCTAGAATAAGGCTCCATCTCTCGAAAGGTCACATTCATAGTAACCAGCATCTATTGTTCAGGTGGGTAATAGTATTTATACCCCTTCTTAGTGGCAAAATAACCTATAAAGATATATTTCAGAGCTCGGGAATCCAGTTCACCAATAGACGGTCTATGGTCCCATGCAAAACATACACATTCAAAGATGCAGAGTGTTACAATGTACTCGATCTTTCCTTGCAAATACTCAAGTAGAGACTTGGAGCCAAGAATCTTGAGTGGCATACAATTGATCTGGTATGTTGTAGTCAAAACAGCCTCTCCCCATAAAAATTTAGGAACTCGCATAGTAAATATGAGAGCACGAGTCACCTCTAATAGATATCGATTCTTTCTTTTGGCTACTCCATTTTGTGCAGGTGTATCCATGCAAGTAATCTAATGAATGATCCTACTATCCTACAGGTAGGCATGAAATGCCAATTCATATACTCCATACCATTATCAGATCGGAGTATCCTAACCTTTGCTCCAAACTAGATTCCATCAGTTTATGAAACTCCTTAAAACATGAGAACACCTCATGCTTGCTCTTCAATAAATATAACCATATCACCTGATAGTAGCAATCAATGGAGGTGATAAACCATCGATGCCCTGTAGTGGAAGTAGTACTATAGGTCCCCAAACATTTGAATGTACAATATCAAATTTATTATTACTTATATTATTAGAAATAGGATATACTCCTCGGGTGTGTTTGGCAAATTCACATTCATCACAAACTAAAATAATTATCTTGTAAGATTGAGAAAGAATAAGAAATAACTGATATAAAACATAAAAAGCAATATGATCAAGTCTTCTATGATGAAGTAGGAGCTCAGAAAAAGCCTTTTCTGTAGATAGAGTACACATGAGCAATGAATCATCAAGCCTCTCTAGTGGGGACACCGGAGGTACCAGAATAAGACAGAGGCCTTTCAACCCTCTGTGAATTGATCAATAATTTATGAGTCCATCTGTAATAAGGGCTTAGCCCATCTAAGTCCTTTTTTTAAGTTGTTGTTTGAGTCTTTTGAGTTGTTATTTCAGTTCTGTACTAGTCAGCTTATGTTGAGCTAGTTCAGTCCAATGCTAGTCAGCTCATGTTGAGCTAATTTTATTTTTTTGAGTCCTGTCCAAGCATACTGAAGACTCAAGACTATATCATATAAGTGAAGACCAAGTCCAACTAGATTGAAGACATGGAAGTATAGCCCAAGTCCAACCCAGCTTGAAGGTTTGAAGATCCCAGGAGGAAAATTCAGGAAAACCCTGATTTCTTGCAGATGCCCTCCAGATACCCAGATTCCCTTCCAGATGCCAAAGTATATTCATAGATAAGGACATCCATGATTCCAGAGGTCCATCTGCATCCTAGCCCAAAGAAATCAAGCCCAGGCGCCAAGCCCAAGCCCCTAAGAAGCAAGATACCAGGGAATATTCCTGCTACCTGGCTACCAGGCCACCTCAGCTTCCAGAGGCCCAAACCCATGCGCCCGAGCCCCTTTGGGCCGGCCTCTTGCTACTCTTAGAAGCCCAACACGCCCCCCTAGGCATCCTTGGAGTGTTGGCCAAGTCAAGAGAATTTTTAGGAATTTTTCTACCTAATATTTTCTTATTTTCTAGCTAGGATTTGAGAGGGAAAAGGATTCTTATGTAAAGACTTATGTACCCTTACTTGGAGCCCAAGGTTAAGGGTCTATTTAAGGGACCCTAGCCTCTTGTATGAAACCTAATTTTTGATATGAATTAAAACCTTGAGTTTTTCTATTGAGTTGTGTGATACCCTGCTGTGTGCATAAAGGGGTTTGTGAAAGTTCTTCTTCCCGGTGTTTGCAATCATCTTCCTGCTGCCAACAAACCCTCCAGATCCCCTGGACGCCAACTCCAAAAGAAGCCTTCTCTTGCTGCTTTTCCTTTGTTTTCTTGTTTCTTTGTGAGTTTTCTAACCCCTGACAGGTCGTTTGCAGGTCCCCGAGTTCCTACGAATCCAACGACTCCAGCCAAGCCTCAATCGGATCACCGAGCAAAAAGCCGGGTATCCGCGGATCTTTGGCTCGGTTTTCCAGGCCGCATCCGTCGAGGAACGAGAGACCCCTTACTGCGATCTTCACAGACGTTGTCAGGTACACCCCCTCTATCTCCAGTAGTTTTATTGTAGGAGAACTTGCCCTAACCGAGGCTTCTCAGCTCCGGCGATCCTTCTTTTCTACTTTTCTAGGTCCTAATCTGCATGCTGATCTTCTAAAATTCATATAAAATTTTCTATAACTTATTTTAATCTAAAATTTGAGAATTAATCACTAAACCCCACATATAAAACGTACAAAAAAATTTGCATGCATATTAGTTCCCCATCACTCTCCCCATCACTCTCCAGGTAGTACAGATCATAATGTATTTTACCAGATTCAAGTTTCTTCCCATTGTCAACTTCTGAAAAATACAATAAGATGGCCAAAAGGTGATAGAACAATTCAAATCTCTAGTAATAGTACTAATAGATAACAAGTTCATGAGAAAGATAGGTACATGCAAGATAGATGATAACTATATATTAAGTGTATAGTTAATTATTCCCTTACCTGACATCGCTGAAAAGGATCCATCAGCTATACGGACTCTATCTCAACTAGAATCATGAAAATATGAACTAAATGATATAGAAGATCCACTCATATGACTTGAAGCCCTAAAGTCAATAATCTAGGAAGAAGAAGACCTATCTAGATAACTAAATGCATGGTCTGTACTACATGTAATACTTGATTAGACAAAGTTAGAGGTGTACAGTGGCTGGTTATCTTAAGCTAAGAGTGACAATGAACTAGAGGTAGATTCATATGTCTATCAGCTATTTTATGGTGTGATGTCTTCAATAGACATACTAGCAGAAGACTCCACCACTTTCTCAAATAGATATGCATTCTACTGATCATGGCCTCTACCACAACCATGGCCCTGACCTCTTCGCCCATACTAAGTAGGGTAATCATGTAATTCCTAGTAGGTTGCTTTGATATGGCCAGGCTCGTGATAATAATGGCATATAATAGGTGCCTGTTCAGCAGACCGAGACAGGAATTTAGCCATGAGGGTAAATCTAACTTGCTTACTAGAAGCAACTATTCTAGTCCTCGTCTCCTTCCTTAAAATAGTGGAGAAGGCCTGATTCAAGTTTGTCATGTCATCTCGAGCCAATAGCTGTACACTAACTGGCTCCAACTAAGGATTCAAACGAAACAAAAAATCCTAGACTCACTCCTTCGCTAGGTACATCTAAAAATGCTGCACATCTATGAAGCATAGTAGTGGTCAACTTCAGCCCATAATCTTTTGAGTTCAATAGCATATTCAGTAACAAAAAGTATGCCCTGATGAAGCCACTTTATATGGCACTGTATCTCATATACTTGTACAGGATTAGCCCTCTGAGAATACATTTAAGCCACTGCCTCCCATATCTCATGTGCAGTCTCCAATAGTTGCATACTCCTTGAAGCACTCGGGACCATGGTGTTAAGTAGGAAAGCCATGACAACCAAATTCCCCATATCCCACTGAGCCATCCCTGGAATTCCATCAACAAGTTTCTATATGGTAGAGGTGAGATCTCTCCAAACCATCGCTTTTAACAAGCATCCAAGTACTTCTAGACCATGATAAATATATGGTTGGCCCATCGAGTTAATAGCAACTTAGAGTGTATTTGGTGACATACTCTCTCTCAAGGATTCTCCTGGTTGAGTTGCTGCTTAGACAGTCGATATCTAAACTGTAAGCAACCTACTGATTAGATTCTCCAAGTCTTAAAAGGTAACTGGATTCAACATTTTTTATCCAGAACTCAGCCTTCCACAAGAGCTCACGGACACTAAGAATACACTACCCTAAACTCCTCAAAAGCCATTTTTTAATAATAAACAAACCAGTCCACATATTCTCTCTTTTTTTGCTTTTTTTAATGGAATAATGAAAGACTCGATTTACCTAAAAAAATATAGGGGGGTCTCTTCTTCTTCCATGGATTGGCTTGAGTGGTGGGAGACCGTGAAGATGTTAGGGATGATGAGGAGGTGCCAATCGATAGGGGGGGCAGGGATGATGCGGGGGGCTTGGGTGCTAATCCATAGGGGTAGCACCGATCCACAGGTGATAAAGGGGATCTGGTGATGTCCGAAAGAGGCATGCCTATATTCGGTAGTGATCTAGGGATGGAGGGATCCAAGGGCACTCAGTGGGGATCCACAAGCGATGATGACCAAGGGCGAATGAGTGGTAAGCCATAGGGGGAGGGTCGATCCATGAAGAAGATTTGGCAAGGTGATGGGGATCTTGGGCTTAGTGATCCGTGAAGGAGATCCAGTGGAGTGGGGAGCCGATCCGGAAGGAGATATGTGAAGGAGATCCATGGGGGATGGAGATCTGTGTCATGAAGCCAAGGAATATTTTTATCATTAAAAAGTTTTAAAATTTTTTAATAATAAAATATACTCAGTGTTTTGACATCATGTGAACAAGATTATGACATCTTGCTCACAAAGGGATGTCATAAGGAAAGGATATTTTCATCATCAAAATTTCTAATGAAAAGTAAACTAAGGCATTAAATACATGTTTGAATGATGAAAATGTCCTTCTCTTATGATATTCCTTTGTTCACAAGATATCATAACCCTGCTCACGGGATGTCATAAGGTTAAGAGTATTTTTATCATTAAAAATTTTTTAAACTTTTTTCAATAATGAAAATATTTCTCAATCTTATGATACATGTATGTCATAACCCAAGCCAAGCGATGTCAAAATACAAACCAAGAGGTGTCATAATTTTTTTAAGAGAGAGGCATTTTCATCATTCAAATTTTTTAACGAAAAAAAAAACTATAGGCATTAAGTACACATTAAATAGCCGGGTTTATATAGCCTAATCAGATTATGAGGTGTATTCTTTCTCCACCAAGTATGGTGTACAAAGACTTTCTCATACTTCAATTTCTCAAAGGCACTATTACTTTTGAACTTCAGCTACGACCAGGCCCATTAAATCTTGTTACATACTCGAATACAGATTAGGATGGCAACCTCATTAAGAGATGCTCTATAATTGGTTTTGTTTTTTTTCTTGGACATAACCCTATTTCTTGGAATGCTAAAAAGCAAACAATAGTTGCTTGAATATCTATTAAAATAGAATATCGATGGCTTGCCCAAACTACTGCTGAATTATAATATTATGCTCTTTATTACATGAATTGCATATTCATCTCCATTCAGTTCCTTTAATCTGGTATGATAATATTTCTATCTTTCTTGCTTTCAATTTAGTACTCCATATAAGAATTAAATATATCAAGATCAACCACCATTATATTTGAGAATTGATAGGTCGTAACTTTTAGATGTCAAATTTATCTCCTCTACAAATCAAATCACCAATATCTTTATCAAAGGCCTTCATTCTAATCATATTAGATTTTTACAATCCAAGCTTCACACTTAACCAAATACTTATCTTAAGGAAAGATAATAACTTATCATAAAATTTCTTCATTCAAAATTTAATCTTCCCTTATTTTCTCTTTCACCTTTTTTTCGATTCAAATTCAATTCAAATTGAATTTGATTTGATACATATATATATATATATAAACATTATATTTGATTCAAATTCAAATTTTAAATTTGAATTGATGCTAAAATATTTTCCTTATTTTCTTGTACATGCTATCAAAATTTAAATTTTAAATTTGAATTGGTGCCAAAATATAATCCTTATTTTTCTCTTATACATATTATATATATTTAATATATACTCAAGGAAATCTCAAGAAAAAAGCAAGTAAGATTTTAGCTATCTTATTGTATTTCTTTCAATGATGATGCACAGTGATAAAAAATATTAATAAATCTAATCTTAATTTACCTTCTATTTGCAAAGATTGAAGATGATGAACATTAATGCTATGTAAAATTTTATATTTATCCATCTTCATTTAATGCAAACAAATATATTTAGCCTATTAAAAGATATCATTATCTTAATAAATGACAAAAGGAGACATCCTCTAACTTTCCATCTAGAAATCACCTAATGGCGTCATTATCTAAACCTATAAAAAATGCCTTTTATGTGATAGAAACAACCTCATGCGTACTATCTCTTCTATGTTTTTTTTTTATAAGGATGGGCGGTCACACAATTCTGGTGCGAGGCAGCCCAGAAGATCAAGAAAAAGAAGATCCTGAAGAGGATCAGGACACTGTCATCCTGACTCCAAGACCAGTTGCCCAAATGGTAGTAATAAAGGAGGCAACCCAATCAGCAGCGCTATTCACCTTCCGATAGACATGACAGATGGAGGCATTCAAGGGCAGCCAGAGGGAGCTCCAGATATCACGAAGGAGAGGATGGGCATCGGGATATTCCATCCTATCCCAAATCCAAGTAATAACAGTGAAATAATTTTCTTCAAAGAGGATTTTCCTAGCATACAAGTCATGAACAGCTCTGGTAATACCGACCCAAGCAGCTCTAAGCTCAACCTCTAGGACTGAGGGCTCATGAAGAAAAAGACCTCCAGCCACAAGAAGCCTGCCATCGACATCCCGAATAACATATCCTGCACCACCAGATGAACCACGGACACTACCATCAAAGTTTACCTTGACAAACCCTAGAGAGGGGCTCCCAGGAAATATAGATAGCCCTCCGGGCCACTGCCGAGGCAGCAAGGGGGTCCCAAGGATCTAGGGTCGTAGGGGGCGTAATAGTATCGTAGTGGAAAAACTCTGTCACCATGAGCATAGCTCTCTAAAGAATTCGATGTGCCGAAGTGGCTAGCTCATCAAAGACCAGTATGTTTCTAGACAACCATATCTGGTAAGCAATGTAGGCATAGTAGTGACCATCTTCAGTCGATCGCTATTGGAGCATGTCAAGGAAGGAGCATAGCCATGGCCCATCATCCCCATCCCAAGGCCACCACCCAACCTGTCTCCAGATCAGCCTCTCCCTGGGGCAACTGAGAATAGCATGCTTAGTGGACTCATCCTCTAAGCCACAGGCCAGATAGGATGTCAAGATATCCATACCCCTGTGCCTGAGCAGAGTCCTAGTAGGTAGGCAATTCCAAGCCATCTTTTAGAGGAAGAGGTGCACTCGAGGATGGACGGGCAATCTCCAGATCCAAGCTATCACCATTCTCATATCAGAGGGTCTCTTGTACAAGTCAAAGATGATGCTTGAAGAGACCTTGGGACAGCAAGATTGATCCCATACCCTCAAATCCTGACATCGGTGACTCAGGATTGGGATAGTGAGAATCCTATATGACAGGTGGCTCCCAAAGAGTCTAGTAATCTCCTAGGCTCTCCACATCCTACTATTATCTATCATCAAATCACAAACATGAAGGGTATCGGCTAGCTCCATGCTCACAAATGTTGGCTACCTAGAGAGAGGTAAGCTAGAAATCCTTGCATCCTGATTGACAACAATCATAGACCCATCACCAATTAGACATCTGACATAGGCCAACACAATGGAGCCACGGGCACAGATCTCCCTCCAGATAAAGGAGCAACCATGAGTAGACTAGATCTAAGAGCCCTGACTCCACGTACTATATCGAGCTTGCATCACCCTACTCCACAGGCAATTAGGCTAGAGAAGAAATCTCATTGCATGTTTGGTGATAAGTACCTCCCTCCTATCTAGCAATGACTAGATCCCAAGTCCTCCATCCCTGACCGGCTGACAGACAGTATCCCAAGATACCAAGTGAATACCACGACTATCCTGACTGGAGTTCCAGAGAAAATTCTTGAACATCTGCTCTATCTCTCTTAAACAAGTAGTAGGCAACACAGTATTCGCCAGAAGGTGAACAGGGATAGAGCATAAGATCTACTTGATGAGTGTGAGTCTGCCCATCATAGAGAGAGAAGTGGCCTGCCAATCCTCAAGATGATTGCGAACCCGCTGCACCATAGGTTTGCACTCTGTCCTCTTCAGTCTCCCACCAATCATAGGGACACCAAGATAGGTAAGAATCCCAGTCTGCTCAGGGATCCCCAATCTGGTCATGATAGACTGCTTTGTTCGAGCCTTCATTCTGGGGCTAAACATGATAGAAAATTTCTACAAGTTGACCATCTGGTCGGATCTATGACAGTAGGATTCCATAATGGAGGCAAAGCGGCTGGCATTCTAGGAGGTAGCCCGGTCAATGAGGAGGCAGTCGTTTGCAAAGAGTAGGTGAGAGAGAGGAAGGACTCCAGGGGTGGGCCAGTAGGGCTCTAGTAGTGACCTCTGGATAACGACCCTCAATGCATGAGAGAGAGCATCAGCATATAAGATAAATCAGTAAGAAGATAGAGGATAACCTTGATGGAGCCCGGTCGATGAAGAAAAGTACTTAGTCGGGTGCCATTCACTAGAATGGTGAAGCTAGGATCCTCCACGCAGTCCATGATCCACCTAATCCAGTTGAGGTGAAAGCCAAACTGATGAAGGGTCTGTCGAAGGAAAAACCAGCTCATTCAGTCATAGGCACGCTCCATGTCAAGCTTAATCACCATAAGACTACGCCGAGTAGGGGCACGCCTAAGATCATGCATGAATTCCTGGACAAGAAGGACATTATCAATGATGCAGTGTTCACTAATAAATACTCCTTGCTCAGGGCTGATAATACGAGGCACAACCAACTATAACCACCCGACCATGATCCTTGCACAAACTTTATAAAGGATGGTACATAGGCTAATTGATCTGAAATGGCTCGGAGCAGAAGCATCCGGTCTCTTCAGAATCAGAGTGATCAGGGTTTGCTTCCATTCAGCAGGGATACCAGCAACAAAAACCGCCTAAACTGCCTCCACGACCTCGTCCCCAATGATGGACCAATATCGACGGAAGAACAGGCGAGGGAATCCATCCGGGCCTGGGGACTTATCCTCCCCGAGGGATCAAAGAGCATCCCCACCTCTCCAGAAGACACGAGAAGAGTCAAATTTATATTCTCCTGATCAGAGACCCTGTCCATTGGGATAGCACCCTAAAGAGGCATCTCCTCACCTAGGGAGAGGGTCCACTTGGATCTAAAGTACTGGACAAACTGCCTACTAATCTCATGACTATCTGTCACCCAAGTACCATCATCCTGCCTCAGCTGCCTGATGTGGTTGGCTGCCCTCCGGACCATGATAGCTTGATGAAAAAATTTGGTATTCCAGTCCCCTTAATCCATTGCACCCTAGATTTTTGCCTCCATAGGATTTCCTGCTGCGTTAGTAAGGAGTGATGGTTTGAGAGACAACGACAAAGCATCCCCAGGTCTGCCTCCTAGAGGCCCCCCTCCTGATCCTTCCATCGCTAGAGCTTAGCAATATTAGTCTCAACCTCCTCTATCCATCTGTCGATATCACCAACCTCGATCTGGTTCCACCGGATGAGCCTATGCCTAGCCATCTCTAATCTTTGGGTCATTCGATACCTCGCATCCCCTTGGATTGGCATCCTCCAAACAGCTCTGATCAACTCCCAAGACCCCAAGTAAAAAGTCCAAAACTTCGTGAAGCGAAAAGGAGGTTTGGGCAAGCATGAACCATCAGAAGTAATGAGGAGCGGGCGATGGTCCGAGGCAATCCGCGGGAGGTGCTGGACATGGTGCCTAGGAAAGCACTGCAACCAGTCAGCTGATCCAAGAGCCCGATCAATCCTCTCCAAAACTCTAGCAAAATCAAAACGGTTGTTGCACCAAGTGAATCGAGGACCAGAATAACCTAGATCAATCAGACCAGTGCCGCCTATGAACTATCTAAACTCTCTGGAATCAATACTGTCCATAAAGTGCCTGTCTCCCAATTTCTCATGAGGTCCTGTAATACAATTAAAATCACCCGCAACCAGAGAGGGGATGCCTTGAGACACTAACCTGAAAATATAGTGCCAAAGCCTCCGCCGCTCCCTATACTCAGTGATCGCATAGATATCGGATGAGAGCCATGGGCCACCCAGCAACTCTGAAATGACTATGATCACCTGCTGCTCACAGCTATGAAAAGCATCGATCCGCATGGAGGCCGATCTCCATATCACCAAAATCCCTCCAAAGAAGCCTCTGGAATCGATAGCATAAGTGCTCCATACCAACCGAAGTCACCACCTCACTCGATCCAGGCTCCTCCCAGAAAGGCGAGTTTCGAGGAGAACACAGACATCAGAATAGTGCTGATGAATCAATCTGTCAAAAGAAGACCGGAATGCAAGTTTTCCTATATCCCAGGAGTTCCATATCAAGTCTCATAGTAACACCTACTGTGGAGGGGGGTCCATCCTGGAGCTCCCCTCAACCAGATCCACCACACTCTTATCTGATGATTCAGCCATCACTGAGGACCCTTCCCCATTCCCTTGGATGGCTTGTCTGAGTCTCCCGACCACTTCCTCATAGGACAGAACCTATGGCTCCACCAGTATTTGTGACTCATGCATTGACGGTCCAATCTCAGCCTGGGAATCAGAATCCTATATTGCTGACTGGGCTGGGATGGTCGCCACTACCTCTGGGCCCTCCACTGAGAAGAAGGTCCCTTGCTCACCCCTCCCATGAGATAGGGGTTCTGTGATTGCCGGGCTATTCAGATCTTTAACCACAATCTTGTTTTTACCCTAGTATTTTTGTAGGATACCTGGGGCAAATGCATCTCAGTATCAATAATGCACATAGCTGAGTGAAATCTCAGCCAACATAGGCAAAGCCAAGCTCTGATATCACAGAGACATATTTATATTGAAATAAACTCAAATAAAGATCGGATATGAAGCAAAAGCAAAGAGTGAAAATAAGGAAAAAATAGGTTTCAAAAGACATCACACTACAAGAAAAACCAGGTTTAGCAACCGATTTTTCGGTTGCTAATAATTAAAAATCGGTTACTAAATTAATTTGCAACCTATTTTGCAACCGAAATTAGTCAGTTGCAAAAGTATAGGTTGCTAAAATTTATGACCGATTTTTTTCGGTTGCAAAATTTAGCAACCAAATTTGACATAATTTTTTTGAAAAAAAATCAAAGAAATATAAAAAAAATTCTGAAAAAAAAAATTAGTTGCTAAATCAGTTGCTAAAAAAATCCAGAAAAAATAAAAAAAAATTGGTTGCTAAATCGGTTGCTAAAAAAAATCTAAAAAAAATAAAAAAAATTGGTTGCTAAATCGGTTGCTATAAAAAAATTCCAGAAAAAATAAAAAAAATTGGTTGCTAAAAAAATCCAAAAAAATAATAAAAAAATTGGTTGCTAAAAAAAAATCAAAAAAAAAATTAAAAAATTGGTTGTTAAATCGGTTGCTAAAAAAAAATCTAGAAAAAAAAATTGGTTGCTAAAAAAAAACTAAAAAAATAAAAAAAATCAGTTGCTAAAAAAAATCCAGAAAAAATAAAAAAAATTTGGTTGCTAAATCAATTGCTAAAAAAAAATCGAGAATAAATAAAATAAAATCGGTTGCTAAATCGATTGCTAAAAAAAAATCCAAAAAAATAAAAAAAATTGGTTGCTAAATCGGTTGCTAAAAAAAACACAGAAAAAATTTAAAAAAACTGGTTGCTAAATCGATTGCTAAAAAAAAACCTAGAAAAAATAAAAAAACTCGGTTGCTAAATCGGTTGCTAAAATTGAATAATTTTAAAAAAAATTATGAAATATGATTTTTTTTCCTGAATTTACAAATTTAAGCTGAGATATATAAAGCGAATATTCATTTCAACATTAGCCACAAATCATTGAGAAGGGTTCAATCACACCCATTAGACACAATGGGAACATATAAAGCATCCATTAGACAGCTTAGGCACAAATCAGATATTCATTTCAAGGGTTCAATCACATCCAATTATCCAAAAATAACAGCTACATATACCAAATGGGTTTAACCGAAATTGAATACCAGGTACAAAATGAAGGTAAAACAACCAAAAAATTCTATAAGTCATAACTTGAACACTGTAATTAATCGTCAGATTTAATGAAAAATAATAACATTCAGAAGCTCGGGATTGCCTCTTTTTCTACATTTAGAAGGGTCTAAGGCAGCAAATGGTTGCTTGCAAAAAGAGTAAGCCATCCAAATTTGCAACACCATTTAGATCCTTGCAAAACGGTCCGATCTAGCCTACACTTTCAGCTTTTGAAGCATCACGAAGATACCAAGGCAACTCATCACAGCCTTTAGCCGTAGGTAACAAAAGAAAATCAATGAAAATTAAAATGCACAATAAAACAACAAAAATCGAACAAAACTTTCAAACAATAAGATTCAAAAGTCAGGATTGCCTCTTTTTGTACATTGCGAAGGATCTAAGGCAGCAAATGGTTGCTTGCAAAAAGAGCAAGCCATCCAAATTTGCAACACCATTTAGATCCTTGCAAAACGGTCCGATCCAGCATACACTTTCAGCATTTGAAGCATCACGAAGATACCAAGGCAACTCATCACAGCCTCTAGCCGTAGGTAACAAAAGAAAATCAATGAAATTAAAATGCACAATAAAACAGCAAAAATCGAACAAAACTTTCAAACAATAAGATTCAGAAGCTCAGGATTGCCTCTTTTTGTACATTGCGAAGGATCTAAGGCAGCAAATGGTTGCTTGCAAAAAGAGCAAGCCATCCAAATTTGCAACACCATTTAGATCCTTGCAAAACGATCCGATCCAGCATACACTTTCAGTATTTGAAGCATCACGAAGATACCAAGGCAACTCATCATAGCCTCTAACTGCATGAAATAAGAGGAGATAATTAATGAAAATGCATAATAAAACAACAAAAACAATATCAAGATTTGCAGTTCATAATACAAAGTTAAACAAATAACGATAACAAGAGATGCAGTTCATAATATAATGCAAAACATAAAAGAGTAATCATAATACAAAGCTAAATATATAACGATAAGAAGAGGTACAGTCCATAATATAATGCAAAACTTATAAGAATAATAAGTGGAGCAAGATAATATGAATAATGTGCTAATGCTCCTATTCCTCCTCGTTCTCGTCCTCCTCAGCATCATCCTCCTCTTCGTCCCGCTGTGATCTTTGTCCACGATACATCTGATAAGGATCGACTTCAGTTCGTTGTGAAGGATTACCACTAAAAGCTTGAGTTGCAGGAGTTGCTGCAGGTTGAAAATTTATGTTGGCTAATATATCCTGCAATATTTATTCATTGTGTTCAACTCGCCTCCGCAGTTCATCCCTTTCTTGCTTGGCAGCTTGTACCCGAGCATTTACTTCTTTGACTTCGTCTTTAACCTGCTTCCGTACTTGCTCCTGGAATTCTTTACTATTCAACCATTGTACGGGAAATGAAGATTGTCCTGGAAATTTTGAAGTTGGCATCAGTGCAGTGGACTCTAATCCTAGCCCATACACTCTTCCTTTCTTCTTTCCACCAATAGTACGTATCCATACATCCAATTCTGATGGCAGAGTTTGCTGCTGGCTAAAATCAGCACTGCTTTGACTTTGTGACTCTTCCATGTTTTGTCTAAATTCGGACTGAAATTAATTTAATTCAGTTAGTATTAAAAAAAATTATAATAACTTAAAAATTTAACTTATGCAAATATACTCTGATCTCCTGTCAACCCATGTCTTATTCTTCCTCTGATGGGTATGAATAAATGCAGCACTCATCACAAAATTTTGCTTTTTTACTATATCATATGTTAGGACACTCTCCTCCCATAAATATTTCAACTCATCTATCAAAGGCTGTAGATACACATCTATCCTGCTCTTTGGATTATGTGGACCCGGAATAATTATTGTCAAGAACATATAAGGAATGGTTATGCACAATTCAGGTGGCAGATTGTAGGGAGTAACAATTATTTGTCAGCAAGAATATGGGGCTGATGACTGACTGTAAGGAGTAAAACCATCAGCACATAGGCCTAGCCTGACATTGCGTGGTTCAGCTGCAAAATCAGGATAGCTTCGGTCAAAATGTTTCCAGGCTTCTCCATCTGATGGATGACACAATATCCCTGGCTCACGCCTGTTCTCATAATGCCATGTCATATATGGTGCAAAACTCATTGAAGCATATAATCTTTTTAATCTAGGAATTAGAGGTAAATAATGCATTCTCTTCATCGGCACCTCTTTATGTTTACCATCTGCACGAGACCGAGGTTTATATCTACCAGCCCCACAAAATTTGCTTTGCTTTTCTTCAGATTGTTGACCATAATACAGCATGCAACCATTAATACAACAATCAATCTTCTCAGCAGTAAGTCCGAGTTTGGACACCAATTTTTTTGTCCTATAAAAATCTTGAGGTATGGTGTTATCGACTGGAAGGGTCTCCTTCATAAGACCTGCAATTTGATCGAAGGATCGTTGTGAAATATTACCTTCAGATTTGATGCTAAGCAATCGTACAGCTACCGATAACTCAGAATGATCTGTACATCCTGGCCATAATGGTTTTTGAACTAAATTGAACAAGTCATAAAATCTTTGATCATCCAAATTCGGTGTCTCCTCTTCATTAGACGAATGGTCAGGCACATACTCTGTTCCAAATTTATCGAATATCATGCATCGATATGTGTTTTGTGGAACATTATCCATTGGTGCAAAGGTAGGATCATTTGCATACAAATCAGGTACCCCACCGACACGAGGATCACTCTCTCCATGAGATGTCCAATACCAGTAATTCGTTACAAATCCTTTTTGTAAAGATGGAGCTTCACTTCATCGTTAGTTAGGTACCTTAGATTTTTGCACTTGCAACAAGGGCATCTGAATTTTCTTTCACTTTGAAAGTTAGGTTGCTGACATGCAAAGAGTACAAAATCTTCCACGTCCTTTAAAAATTCTTCGGTATATCCCTTTCGACCCGGTAAAAGTCTATTATACATCCAACTATGAAGTTGAAAGATATCCATATTCTGTACCATATCAAAACATGATGATACAGAAAAATCAAATGAGGGTGGACTAAGCATTGTTAAAGAAGATGGTTGCATCTAAAATCTGCATAAGTCCCTCTTCCTCTTTGAGATATAAATTAACATATGTAAAAGAATACTATAGAAGCGACTAGGTCTTAGAACCGGGGCTACAACATATTTACACATAATTCCATAGAAACTTATCACTGAATTGTGACAATTAAAAAATGGAACAAAAGAGAAGTAAAGGTTAAAAAAAGAAGAAAAGAAAAACTACCGTAGAAGGAAACATGACTTGTCTAAATTTACATCCCTTGTTAAAACTAGTGACAAAGGAACCAAGGAAAATATTTATTCTCCTAATTCTCCTTCCCAAAATTGGTAACTTAGTGAGAATAAGAGAAAAGTCAAATTCAAAGTGAAATTTAAGCAGAATCAAAAAAAATATACATAATCTCAATATTAAAGAAAAGATGTATTAGAAACTGCACAGAACAACTATTTAGCAAAACTGATAATAAAACATATAAAATTAGAAAATCAAGAAATATTGTTCCCCTTGGAAACCACAAACATTTACATTGAATTGAAAAGAATACTTTAGGAGCTCAATATTTCTTTAATTCCAACTGAAACTTGACAAGTAAAAATTACCATCCATAAATCCAAAATATTAGAAGCATCAAAGCAACAAGGAAACAGTCAACAGTTGCAAGAACCAATCCTATGAGAGAAACATGAAAATGACAACAAACTAACAGCATATAAGACTGGGCGTGGTACAAAATTCATCCACTACCATAAAATATCAAGAATGAATACATCTAAAGATAAAATTGACATTGCAAAATGATTTCAATTAAGCTTTATAACAACTTATTTATATACATGCACACACACAGATATGTATTCCAACTGACAAATTAATGCTTGAATATAATTCCAAGAGCATTTATAATACTATATTCATACAGAATAAAATATCAAGTATGAATGCAGCTTAAGATACAAATGTTTATGGAAATTTCAGTTAATATGTATAACAAATTAATTACACGCATGCACACATATTATTCCAATTGATGATTAATGCCTGAACATAGTTCTAAGAGCATCTGAACATCAATTTTAGTAAAAGCCAATCTAAGCTGTTGAGAAATCACCAGCCCAGGAAATGGAACCAGAGCCCAGTAAATGGAACCAGAGCCCAGGAAATGCCACTGTGATAATTACAATCAACACACAGAAAAAAAATATACATTCATTGAAATGAGGAAAATGTTTTTTCTTTAAAAAAAATTGGAAGACGGCGATACCCGGATCCGACGGGGCTCGAAGCTAAGGAAGGGAGAGCCGGAGGTGGCGGCCGGCGAGGCTCGAACCTGACGAACGGAGAGCCGGAGGTAGCGGCCGGCGAGGCTCGGACTTGAGGAAGGGAGAGCCGGAGGCGGCAGCCAAAGGGGCTCGGACCTGAGGAAGGGAGAGCCGGAGGCGGCGGCCAAAGGGGCTCGGACCTGAGGAAGGGAGAGCCGGAGGCGGCGGCCGGCGGGGCTCGGACCTGAGGAAGGGAGAGCCGGAGGCGGCGACCAAAGGGGCTCGAAGCTGAGGAAGGGAGAGCCGGAGGCAGCGGCCAAAGGGGCTCGGACCTGAGGAAGGGAGAGCTGGAGGCGGCGGGCAAAGGGACTCGGACCTGAGGAAGGGAGAGCCACAGTCAGCGACCGACGGGGCTCGGACCTGAGGAAGGGAGAGCCGGAGGCGGCGGCCAAAGGGGCTCGGACCTGAGGAAGGGAGTGCCGGAGGCGACGGTCGGTGGGGCTCGGACCTGAGGAAGGGAGAGCCGGAGGCGGCGGTTATGGGAGAGCGAGAGAAAAAAAATGGGGGCAGCTAGGGTTAGGGAACCAGTCAATGGGAGAGCGAGAGAAAAAAAAATGGGGGCGGCTAAGGCATGATATAACTTAACTAATTTTATTTAATACCCTCAATTTCTAAAAAAACCAAAAAATATTAGCAACCGAAAAAATCGGTTGCAAATTACAAAATTATAAAATTTATTTTTTAAAAAATTAGCAACTAAAAAAATCGGTTGCAAATTTCAAAAATTATAATTTTTTTTTAAAAAAATTAGCAACCGAAAAAATCGGTTGCAAATTACAAAAATTATAAAATTTATTTTTTAAAAAATTAGCAACCAAAAAAATCGGTTGCAAATTTCAAAAATTATAATTTTTTTTAAAAAAATTAGCAACCAAAAAAATCAGTTGCAAATTATAAAATTTATAAAATTTATTTTTTAAAAATATTAGCAACCGAAAAAATCGGTTGCAAATTTCAAGAATTATAAATTTTTTTTTAAAAAAAAATAGAAACCAAAAAAATCGGTTGCAAATTACAAAAATTATAAAATTTATTTTTTAAAAAAATTAGCAACCGAAAAAATCAATTGCAAATTTCAAAAATTATAATTTTTTTTAAAAAAAAATCAGCAACTGAAAAAATCGGTTGCAAATTTCAAAAATTATTTTTAAAAAAATTAGCAACCAAAAAAATCAGTTGCAAATTTCAAAAATTATAAAATCTTTTTTTTAAAAAAAATTAGAAACCGAAAAAATCGGTTGCAAATTATAAAAATTATAAAATTTATTTTTTAAAAAATTAGCAACCGAATTAATCAGTTGCAAATTTCAAAAATTATAATTTTTTTTAAAAAAAAATTAGCAACCAAAAATTCAGTTACAAATTTCAAAAATTATAAAAATTATTTTTAAAAAAAATTAAAAAAATTATTTAAATTTAATTTTTTTTTATTTTTGAAATTTGCAACCGAATTTTTTGGTTGCTAAATTTTTAAATAATAATTTAAAAAAATAAAAATAATTTCTGTTTCGGTTGCAAAATCGGTTGCAAAATGAAATTTTTGCAACTGAATTTACAACCGATTTAAATCGGTTACTAAATTATTCAGAAAAAATATCGGTTGTAAAATCGGTCACAATTTTTTTAAAAAAAATTCGGTTGTAAAATCGGGTGCAAAATCGGTCACAAATATAACCAAAAAAATTGGTTGCAAAATTAGTTGCTAAAACTTATTTTTCTTGTAGTATCAAATTTAAAATCAGGAAACTAAAGTTTGAACGAAGAAATCTATGTTAATTAATCTGTGGGATGAAGTACATACAAGTAGCAAAAATCAGGTTGCATCATATGAAAGCAGCATGCATACTTCACCATGTTGCATATTCTCGACTCGAAAATACCACCACCACCACCACCAACCAAGAGGCTGTCATCTAGGTGGTGAATTTATGAAATAAGACTTTTTTTTGTTCTAAAATATTAAAAAATATTATTCCAATAATATTTTTTGAGCTGAAATATATAAATAATGTTAAATTAATAATATTTCGAAATATGGGGTTTTGATTAGCCTAGTAGCTAGCAGAATGTAATGCTGATGAGCACGGTTTTTTTCCTTCCCAAAAAACATGGAAAAATTAACCAAATTTTCTCATGAGGCAGGACCGAGAGGTAGGCCGGTCAAAAAGCCACGTAAAAACACTTTGTGGGATTCCATCGAGACCCATTGCACCCCCTGAAAGATAGGTTGAAGGAGGAAACCGGCCCACAAGCCGTCTACAAGCAAGGAGAGGCCTCTCTTGGTCTCCGCCAACCCCAGAATGGCTTCTTCTCCTTCCTCCTCCTCCTCCTCCTCCTCCTCCTCCTCTTCCATGCCTTCCTCCAACAACAAAGCCGTTAGCCTGCGCCTGGGTGGAGGGTGGGTGGGCCTTCACTGAGAGCCCGCTTCTCTCTGCCCACCGCCATCCACCACCACCACCACCTTTATCGCCACCGCATGAGAAAGCTCTGTCCCAACTTCGATCGCGAGGATGGCCTCGATACCGTGCTCGAGGTGCCCATCCCCGAGGAGATGTTCGCCGGCATGGGCACCGGCGGTGCCAAGTGGCAGAACATGAGGAACTGGCTCAAGGCCCAGGCCTTCGACAAGGCCACCGAGACCCCGGCACAGCTCACCGGCCGGAACGCCGAGCTGCAGCTCCTTCTCAATGTCGTTGGCTCCCCGCTCATCCCCTGCCCCCTCCCCAATGACCTGGCATTCAGCCGATCCATCCGCGACTGCTCCATTGTAAGATTTGTACAACCTTTACGTACTCATTTTCATATCTTCAACACCGTTTGCATGTTGTGATTTTTGTTGATACAAGCATTAGAATC
The DNA here is from genome assembly GCA_021397845.1 of Areca catechu. Taxonomy (NCBI): domain Eukaryota; kingdom Viridiplantae; phylum Streptophyta; class Magnoliopsida; order Arecales; family Arecaceae; genus Areca; species Areca catechu. Next base: position 204,009,620 of record CM038051.1, on the reverse strand, counting down.
GGCAATATGCAGATAAATGTGCCAACATTCCTCTCCGGCTGCATGCATTTTGGTTCATTCTACGTTGGTTCTTAACTTCTTACGTAGGAAAATAAATGCCATTATTCTTTATAATCCATTCCTATATAATTCTTATTGGGTCTACTCTCTCTTCCTATTTGTTCCTTCTTTTGTGTTATTATAAACATTAGAATTCAGGATCCATTTTTTGGTTGGTAAATATCATAAAAAAAAATAATCAATTTTTTATTGATCAACTTATTCATATTCTTATATTTCTCCGGGTAAATAAGTTAATTATATTTTCATAAAGATGACATTTATCCATAAATAGGGAGAAAGTCTTATCCATTCAAGAGATAAATAAATCATTTTCCACTAAATCAGAAAAAAAATATTTTATTCTTAATATACAACTAATCATGTAATAATAATTTAATCATATAATATTAATCATATAATAATAATATATATTATATTATATGGGGTGGATTTGACTTGTATTTAGAATCAAATATAATCATATCAAAACTCTATAATAAAGATCCAACATCGATGATCCAAGCCGTTGATATGATCTACTACATCAAAATTACTTGCATATCAAAATCATTTGATTTGGAAACTCCTAACCTATGCATAAAGTGATAAAAAATATATCTAATTTAATTTTATTTAGGCTATCTAATTTTTTATTATTTGATACACAGGCTAAAGATTCCCGAATCATATGATTTTTGATATGTAAATAATTTAATTTAATAGTTAATATATAATATAATAAATATTTATTATCATATAATAATATACTATAATATTATAATATTATAACATTATTATATTTAATCTATTATTATAAAATAATTTTTCATTATTATATAATATATATTAATAATATATATTATATTATATGATATATTATAATACAATATATAATATATAATATATAATATTATAGTAAAATAAAATATATTATTATATTATTACATATCATGATTATTAAATTATATATAATATAATATAAATTATAATATATAATAAATATATTTATATAATAAAGGGTATTATGGGAAATATGTATAGATCTCCGTAATTTACTTGGATAAATAGTAATGTAAAAAATATAGATAATGGATTTCGAAATTATTTTTTAATGTATAAAAGAATATGGATAAATTATTTTTCTATTTAAATATTATTTATAAAATACTTATCCAAACAAATAAAAATTCTCATATAAGTTATTTAGCTTCCAAAGAACATACCGTAAATCTTGTATAAGTTGGAACTTTATTGACAAGGCTTTTTTTTTTTTTTTGGATGCAACTACTCTTTTTTTTTTTTGGTTTATATTCTTTTGACAACGTTAGGGTAATCGTTTACTTCTTCATTGAATATAATACAGGACTTGTGCAAGATTTTATACCGTCTTAACTAACAGCATGTCATTACATAAATTTAGTAATGAAGGAAGGGAAAAACTAATGCATGAAAATACCATATGTCAAGTAACGTAACTACATATTCAATGGCATGTACATGTCCAAGAAAATAAATTTTCTTAACCAAATCGAGTACTTAGCAATGTCTCATCATGATCATAGGAAAAAAAAAAAAAGAAGAAGAAGAAGAAGGAAGAAAGAAGAGGAAAGCATAGTCCTTTATTATATCCTGTAGCACTTAAATGACACCTTCGTTACATATTCTCTTATTTTTGTGGTATTGAAATTAAGCAAGCGTCGACGGCCAAATACATCATCCAACAATACATTGCGGCGACGGGAGGGCAGGCAGCGCTGATGTCGGTGAACAGCATGTACGCCGTGGGGAAGGTGAAGATGAGCGCGTCGGAGTTCCACGTCGGCGACGAGGGCGTGCAAGCACAAGCCAAAGGGAATGGCGAGGTTGGAGGGTATGTTTTGTGGCAAAAGAGCCCTGATCTCTGGTACTTTGAGCTCATCATGGGTGGCAGCAAGATGAGCGCTGGGAGCGATGGAAAGGTGGCATGGAGGCAGTCGGCTTCAGAACAATCTCATGCCTCCAGAGGTCCTCCTCGACCATTGCGCCGATCACTGCAGGTAGTCCCCTTCTCCCCACGCTTCAAACATATAGACTTTCGACTTCTTTTCTAGACTGGTTAATTACCTTTAGATTTTCTATCACCGAGTTAAAGGGAAAAAGATAAAAACTAAGGACATTTTATGGAGATATTGATTGCTTGGTTAATCTTTATGGAACTATATATGCGGGGAAAGAAAAAAAAGGGGTTATGAAGATCATGCCACTAGATTCAAGTCCTAGCAATTGTTTTCCTTCTTAGAACTCACATATAACATAGTAATTAATTGGAAACTATATATAAACGAGAGAAAGCATCCTCGAAAGTTTAATATTGCACTCATGCTGTTCTCGTGCGCTAGCCAGTAGCAACTTGCATGGTGCCTTTTCATAAAAAAAAAAAAAAAAAAAAAAAAAAAAAAAAAAAAAAAAAAAAAAAAAAACTTAAAAAAAAAAACTTAAAAAACTTGCATGGCATGCATGACCAACTTGTAGATGATGGTTCTTTTTGGTTTTGCGGGCTAACTATTTGCCATCTAAATATATATCTTCACTCAAACGTGAGAAAGATTTTACAGCAATGCAAAAGAAACCATCTAATGGCAAGTAAAAGCGAGACCGTATCTAGTTCTTTCTTTCTTCATATATACGCTTAATTTGCTTCGCTGTTTGTACCGCCAGGGCCTAGACCCCAGGTCCACCGCCAACCTCTTCGCCGAAGCAGTGTGCATTGGCGAGAAGATCATCAAAGGCGAGGAGTGCTTCATCCTGAAGCTAGAAGCGAACCCTGCAACTCTCAAAGCCCGCAGCGCCGCCACCTTCGAAATCATCCACCACACCATCTGGGGCTACTTCAGCCAGCGCACTGGCCTCCTCCTCCAGCTCGAGGACTCCCACCTCCTCCGCATGAAGTCCGGCCGCCGCGGGGAGAGCATCTTCTGGGAGACCAGCATGGAGTCGGTGATCGAGGACTACCGCTACGTCAATGGCGTCAACATCGCGCACGCCGGCAAGACCGGCGTCACGCTGTTCCGGTACGGGGAGGGGTCGGTGAATCACAAGAGGAAAATGGAGGAGATTTGGACCATCGAGGAAGTGGACTTCAACCTATGGGGTCTGTCGATGGAGGTCTTCCTACCACCGGCCGACCTCAAGAGAGAGCAAGACAACGACGACAACCACGCCGGATGATTGTAGCAGCTCTCTGCCTTCTTCTTCCATGTTATGTTTTTGGTGATGCTGTTGTGTCTATCATGTTGTTTTCTTTAATCTTTGGGGTGTTTGATGGGAGAAAGGTAAGAGGTTTTGAGGAGAATGGCTGTGTAGATAGAGTTCTGTAAGCCGAATGCGATACATGAAGTTGCATGTACTTCAAAAGATGAAGAAAGATGCAAGGCTTCGTTTAATGGGCGTTTTTCGAGTATAATTTACTCGTAGCCGATAAGATGGGTCCGATGATTTCAGGTAATGCCTGATCCAAAAACCAATCGTCCAAGATAAAACGTTTGACCGCATTCCGCGGGGTTAAAGAACAACTTTTGTGGAGACGAGTCGTTTGGAAAGCAGGGGTGGTAATTATTATCCAAACACACGGTAGTGCAAGTAAAAAGCCCTGCTTAACTGCCGGCTGAAGAGTGAAGACTATTTATTGAAACCATCACTGGAACAACCGCACGAACCAAAGAAATCATCAAATCCCATTATGAATGTAATGTAAAACAATAGGGAACATATTACATGTCACCCCCATGACTTCATCAATCTCTGGGCCAATTATTGCAAAATCTTGACAAAAAATAGTCTCAAGGAACATCAGAAAGCACATTGAAAAAAGAACTATTGAACTCAGGTCTAGCCAGTGAGAGCCGATGCTCCTGATATGATCTCGATGAGCTCCGCGGTAATTGCTGCTTGACGGGGCCTTCGAATAGGTTAAAGGGGAGGGGGTGTATGTCGGCACTCACGTTTTGCCATCAAAACTATAAACTTGGGGGAAGAGAGAGAGACCTGTTGTAAGCGAGGGTGAGGCGGTCAAGCATTTCACCAGCATTCCTTCCTGCTGGAGCTATCCATCGCCGACATTCTGGCTCCCAATTCACTGCATGAATTTTCCAGGACAGCATTGTACAGAACCTGCAACAACAGGGATCTTTAGAATCCAAGTAGCACAGCGATGACACAACCGACGCATGACTAGTCATCACCAATGGATCATGCAGAACTTAATATATAGAGTGCAGCAAGCATGCTTACAACACAAATGAGCTGAGTGCTAATATTAAACTCCTAAAATCATTTCTGTTCGAAAAGTTCGATCAGTACAGACTCACCAGGAAAATATGTACGTGTTCCAACAACATGCACATTTTTAAATCTTCCAGAAATAGTCAACCAATATACAGCCATCTTGCTTATCTCTAAATATAAAACGCCCATGAAAACTCAAGCTTTGCCACCAGACTACAAAGCAAAATATGAAAGAAAATCTCTCCAGCAGACAAAGGTGTTGACCATCTATATGTCCAACAATCAAACTAGCATCTAATTTGGCCTAAATATTTCCATATCCTTCCAGCTTGGCCCAAGCAGGCTTGCCTCACCGCACGCATCTCCAAAATCAGCTTTACAAAGTTTGGCCTTCCTCTCTGATCATGACATAAAATCCATGGTAGCAACAAAACCTTCCATGTTAGAAGCAGCATTCAAGTTGATGTTCATTATTTCTTTTGGTGGTGGTCTTCAATATACCTAAATACTCTTCCAGTTACTTATGCTAAGTTTGCTATCGTAGCCCTGCTTCTAACACCTGACATTTGATCTTCAGGCAGTCCTTGAACCCCACCTTTGTTCCTAAAGGTACCAGCATATCTATCCTTCAGCAAGTGAAGATCACAAATAGCTAACTTAGCATTAGCCATTTTCATAATAAGATTACACCGCTCCTAACATTTTTCGCATCCACCTCCCTATCCAATAGAACCCATTTTGAACGGTTTCTCTTAAACTAATTTTGAACAGGTTCTCTCAAACTAATTTTGGGGTCCAGAGAAACTAGAAGGCTTGTGAAAATACTCCTTCTTGCAATGAAAATACTCTTTTATAAGATAATTTGTTCTTTTGTATACAAAGTAGAACCTTCCATTTAGGCCTCGGGCTAGCTTATTGGTTTGAGATTTTTTAAAGTTCTTATTTTTAGGTTTGAATTTGTTTGGTTTATGTTAGTTAGGTTGGTTAGGTTGAAATCTATGTTTTGATTTGGAATTAGCGAGGGTCAGGTTAGCTTGGGCACTTTCAATTAAACTAGTTTTTTTATCTATGTTGGTCTTCTATCCTGATTGAGTTTAGAAGTTAGGCTAGGATTAGCTATCTTTGCTTTTAGAGCTGACCTTTGACCAAGTCATTTCAGGAAGGAGGTATCTTATCTAAAAAGCTAAAGATCTTAAATCTTTCTAAGAATTATCTTCATTGGTTTAAAACTTTCTAAGATACTCTTGGAATTAGTGAAGCTGGTCATTTATGAATTTGTCTTTTACTATATTATATCTAAGGAATGATGTAGTATTGACTCGTTCAACCCCAGCATCATCATGACCATATTCAGATTTTAGGATATCCCATAATTCTTTCGCATTTTTAGCTGATAAGTAAATGTCATAGAGTCAGTTGAAAAGAAAACTAAGGATTCTACCTTTACACAGGTTATCTTCTTTCGGGATAGTAGAGGTGGTTGAACTAGAAAAATCAGTGAACTGGTCGATCACTAACTAAAGATCTAAAATGGTTAACCAAAACTTCATTTGGCTTTGCCATCTCATAAAATAGAATCTATCAAACTTTTATAGTTTTAAACTAATGTTTTCATCTTTAAAGATTATCATTAAATCTAAATCAGATTCAAAAAAAAATAAAAATAAAAATAATTTTATTTAAAAAATTATTTAAATATTTTTATTATATATTTCTAAAAATGTCACTGAATTATTTTCCTTTAAAAATTAATTTTTTATTAAAATGATCACCGAAGTGATCGAACCTGTAATTTGTTAAGATTTTTGCTTAATTTATTTATCCTTAAATTCTACGAGCTTTGATTAATTTGTTTGTATTGCTTTTAATTTAATTTTATATGCTGTAATACATATTTGAGAGAATCTTTAATTAATTTTTCATACAAATAATTTGTAACTAAACAAAACTAAAATAGTTATAAACAATTAAAATAAATATTATTTTAATTTTAATTTTTTAAAATAATACTTATTGTTGCCACCAAGATCGCCGTGGTCCGTAGCTGTTGTCGAGGTCAGATCGCTACTAAGGTTCTCTTAGGATGTCCTGCACCTTCGAGCCTGCAAAAACGAGGTTAGTGACCTGGGCTGGGGATTCCGGTGGGGGCACTCCGACGGTCAAGTCAGTGACGATCCAAGAGAACAAGTCCTCCTGGTCGAGCCCCTCTTGATGGACTCCATGCTAGGAGGAGTGAGCGGTGTGAGCGTAGGGTGCAAGTGTATCGGGAGGATGGTGGCCGAGCCAAAGGGATTCTTTGTGTGACCTTTCTCCCATGACTTGCTTGGATTTTGTGGTGTGTTGCTCTGTGATTGAGCTTGCACTTATGCTTGCACTTGCGTACCTCTCCCTCTCTAGGGGTGTCGAACATTCTTTGCAATCTGGGTGACCATTGAGCGCCTGTCTCAAGACCTTCGCTGGGCTGTCAGGCGCGTACGGCGGTATCTCGGGCCATTAATGGGATATCTTTCCTGATTCGTGATAAGGGAAGCTGTCATGTGTTCTGACATTCCTTCTGGTCGTCCCATTCCGGGAAGCTTGGCAGTGCCTTAATTGGGGGGTCGCCGTCCCCGGGATTCGAATCTCCTGATTGACTTCCTCTTCCGGGTGGTTCAGGTGGTTGGTGAAGAGCGTGACGCCTCGATCGGAGGGCTTCTCCCCTTTCTGGTGTAAGTAGCGGTCGTGGGTAGTTATTGCGGCATGATGGGTGTCCCACTGCGACCCTCGGGCGGCTCGCCAGCATACTGGGATGATGGTGCTGTCCCCCTGCTCGTTGGTACCTTCGCCCGAGGTGGGGGCCGAGCTAGAGAGGCAGGGCTCGACTCCGTGGGGCTCGGCCTCGATGTGGCTCCACTGGGCAGAGGAGGGCTGAGCTCGACTCCGGTCCAGCGGAGCTCAACCTCGGACGAGCTCGACCTGATGGAGGAGGGCAGAGCGCGGCCCCGGCCCAGAAAACTCGACCTCGGAAAGGTCCACATGGCGGAGGAGGGCTGAGCTCGACTCCGGACCATGGGACTCGATCTTGAGGGGTTCAATTTGGGGGATGCCGCCCAGCTCCGGCCTAAGCATCCTGGGCTCATGGGCTCGACCTGGCGGAGGACGAAGCTCGGCTTCGGTGGGAGACCCCGTTGTTCTGAGTGAGCTCGGCCCAGCGAAGGAGTCCGAGTAAAGCATCTGACATGGCATCTTTCTTTGACGTGGCATCTGACAGCTACTCCACGTCAGCGATCGTGCAACATCATTTTTCCCCCACTCCCAAGGCTCGTTAGTGCACCGCGCTCGGGTCGAAGGGAGTAATTGCATTGTTGACGTGGAAAGGTGAAGATCCGGTGCAATTATGGCCTTGATCGCCGGCGCTTCGTGAGACGATTTTCCAGGCCATTGCAGGGGTGCCACATAGCCACGTCCGAGGAGTAGTTATTGCCGGCGCAGAATCCAGAGCGGTGGGGATGTCTTACCCACCGATGGCCAGCACGTGGCATGAATCTGTTGGCGAAGGGGCTGTAACGGTATGGATGAGATGGGTCATTTCGAAATGAAAAGAAGTTTTTATCCAAAACATCCATTCTTTCGAATTCTTCGCGCCCGCTGCCGTACCTAAGCCTCCTCTCTTCCCCGATTGCCTCAGGCCCTCTAAGAAACCAGGTTAGTCTTCTTTCTCTTCTTCTTCGCATTAGAGTAGGGTTTTTCCTCCGGGTCTAGGGTCTTCTCCAAATCGAGTTCGTCCCTTCTTCTTCTTGAGTCTCCTGCTCCTTTCTTCTCTATAGATGTCTCGTTTCGGTCCAGGCTTCCATCCTTCTACCAATCAGGGCGAAGCCGGTCCCTCTACGTCGAGATCGCCATCTTCTTCCTCCGATGAGGAGGGGGATAGGGCGCGTTTCAAGTTCAGTAGGAGGCGTTCCCTTGGTGCCGTAGCTATTAGGGAACCAGGGGATGGTCCTTCCCATCCTTCTCGTCCTCTTCCCCCATCCGAGCCTGTCCCCGAGTCTGTCCGGTTAGCAGGTCCAGGTAGGATCGCCTCGACAATCACTATTGAGGAACTAGGAACCATCCAGGATGTCTATGGCATCCCGCATTCCATCTGGCTTCTAATCCCTCGATCGGGGGACGGGTTAAGTCCAGTAGCCCAGGCCGAATAGCTTTTTATGAGGAGACCTTCTCTGGAGGGCTCCGCTTCCCCTTTCATCCATTCTTCTTGTCGGTGCTAGATAACTACCGACTTGTTCCTGCTCAGCTGGTCCCAAATGCTATTAAGACAATTTTTTCCTTCATCGTACTCTGCCACGTCCACGGGTTTGTTGCCCGGTTCTCCTTGTTTAGGGCATTCTTCACCCCTAAAGCGCCACCCCACTGCATATATAAATGTAATCATATATGCAGTTAATATATAAATATACTAAAATTGATATAAACAAATAATATATATATATATATGCTTGCACTATAAAACAAAATAAATCTCTTTTAGATTCTTATTTATATATTATATGAAAAATATATTATATTTATAAAAATTGAAAATGTATATTTTTTTGATAAGATTTGTGAAACAAAATTTTGATGTGTTAAATAATTTATAAATTAAAACAGAATAAAATTTAGAATCGTAGCTTGAAAGGTGAATGAAATCACTGACTTTCAAAAAGATTTAGCTCCCTTCTAATGCAAAGAACAACCGGACCTTCCACTTTCCTTTAAGGTATAATCCAAAAGCCAATACTCCAACGTTCTCTGGTAGTACGATTTCGAATGAATGCCAATCAAGTCCATCTTCAATCTAAAATTATCAAATAAAAATAATAATAATATTAAAAGAATGAGAGAGATTTGAGAGAGGAAGAAAACTCTTAAAAATTTTGGATTGCTTTTTGGACATATTGTATAGCCAGTATAGAAACCTATTTATAGATTCAAAATTTTAAAAAAAAATTCAAAAATACATCCAAATAAGCCATTCAAAAATATATAAAAATAAATAAATTCTAGGTCGGCCCCATGAATGGAGCATGTGCCTGCGTGTGGAGCGAGCACCACGCGGAATGGCCATCCGTTGTGCTCGCATCTTAAGGAGTTTTCACGGGGAGAGCCATTTTGTCATCTTTCATCATGGGAGAGTTTTTGAAACTCTCGAAATGACAACAATCTAGTTTCACCATTGGTTCCTGTTATTGCAACTTCTCTCGGACCAGGCTGGTTTGGCTGTAGCTAGAGCACTCCTCTCCCGATTCCTGCAAAAAGTCCCCATGGATCGTGGCGTTCCGGCGAGGGACACTCCGATGTTTAAGTTAGCGGAAGCTTGAGGGCAATAGAATGGAGGAATCAAGGAGATAAGCTTGTGGAACAGGAAGAGAATACTTAGCCCTTTAATCGAAGTCTCCCGTTACCTTATATAGGTACGGAATACTGCCAAATCCTGTTAGGAGATAGGTTGAGAATATTCAATTTGTCCCTAAGAGAATCAGGATAATGGCCAGGTGGCATCAAGACGTGGCCACGTTGTAGGTTCTGTTACAACAAAATTTTGGTACCAGCTGGAAGAGGCTTCTAGAGCCTTCAAATGAGATCTTGCAGAAGGTAGGTCGGTCGGGCCTCTAAAGAGGGTCTTCGGATCTCTGAAGAAGAGGGTCGGATGGATCTCTGAAGAAGAGGGTCAAACGAACCTCTGGAGAAGGGGGTCGGACGGACCTCTACTGCAGCGGGCCATTCAGACCTCTGCTGGAGTGGGTCGGTCGGACCTCTAAAAAAGGAGGTCGGACGGACCTCTGCTAGAGTGGGTCGGTCGGACCTCTGAAGAAGTGAAGGATCTTTGGATCTCCGCTAAGGAAGAGCCTTCAGACCTCTGAAGAGGGTCTTCGAACTTCTGATGAAGTGGAGAATCTTTGGGCCTCCACTGAAGAAGAGTCTTCGGACCTCTAAAGAGGGTCTTTGAACTCCTGATGAAGGGGAGGATCTGTGGGCCTCTACTGAAGAAGAGTCTTCAGATTCTGATGAAGTGGAGGATCTTTTGACCTCCGCTAAGGAAGAGTCTTTGGACCTCTGAAGAGGGACTTCGGACTCCTGATGAAGGGGAGGATCTGTAGACCTCCACTAAGGAAGAGTCTTCGGACCTCTGAAGAGGGTCTTCGGACTCCTGATGAAGGGGAGGATCTTTGTGCCTCCGCCAAGGAAGAGTTTTCGGACCTCTAAAGAGGGTCTTCAGACTCTTGATGAAGGGGAGGATATGTGGGCCTCCGCTAAGAAAGAGTCTTTGGACCTCTGAAGAGGGTCTTCAAACTCCTAATGAAGGGGATGATCTGTGGGCCTCCACCAAAGAAGAGTCTTCGGACCTCTGAAGAGGGTCTTCGAACTTCTGATGAAGTGGAGGATCTTTTGACCTCCGCTAAGGAAGAGTCTTCGGACATCTGAAGAGGGTCTTCGGACTCCTGATGAAGGGGAGGATCTGTGGGCCTTCGCTAAGGAAGAGTCTTCGGACCTTTGAAGAGGGTCTTCAAACTCCAGCTCTGTCCCAGCCAAAAAAATTGTTGGTTTCGGTCTGGTTCAGGAAAAAGTTGATTTGGTATAACAGTTGCCCCCTTGTTCTTTGCCTTCGAGGGGACCTGCAGCCTCGAAGGACGAGAGCATCATTTCGGATTCTTCAGACCTTTGCTGAAGCATCGGTCAGACCATTGCAGAAGGTGGGTCTTACTTTGAACCTTTGCTGAAGTGGAGGGTCTGAACCCTTGCTGAAGGTGGGTCTTCGGACCTTTGCTGAAGCATCATTCAGACCCTTGTGGAAGTGGATCGTTCGGACCTTTGCTGAAGCGGAGGGTGTCAAACCTTTGCTGAAGCTTCGGTCGGACTCTTGCTGAAGCGAATTGTTCGAACCCTTGCGGAAGTGGAGGGTCTTCGGACCTCTGCTGAAGGTAGGTCCTTCTTTGGACCTTCGCTGAAGCGAAGGGTCTGAACCCTTACTGAAGGTGGGTTTCTGACCTTTGCTGAAGCGTAGTTCGGACCCTTGCAGAAGTAGGCCGTTCAGACCTCTGCTGAAGTGGAGGGTGTCGGACCTTTGCTGAAGCTTCGGTCGGACCCTTGCTGAAATGGGTTGTTCGGACCTCTACTGAAGCGGAGGGTCTTCGGATCTTCGCTAAAGCCTGAGGGTCTGAACCCTTACTGAAGGTGGGTCTTCGGACCTTTGCTGAAGGTGGGTCCTTCTTTGGACCTCTGTTGAAGCTTCGGTCGGATCCTTACTGAAGGGGGTCGTTCGGACCTCTGCTAAAGTGAACAGTCTTCAGACCTTCGCTGAAGCCTGAGGGTTTGAACCCTTGCTGAAGGTGGGTCTTCGGACCTTTACTGAAGGTGGGTCCTTCTTTGGACCTCTGCTGAAGCTTCGATCGGACCCTTGCTGAAGCAGAGGGTGTTGGACTTTGCTGAAGCTTCGGTTGGATCCTTGCTGAAGTGGATTGTTCGGACCTCTGCTAAAGCGGGCGGGTCTGAACCCTTGTGGAAGGTGGGTCTTCAGACCTTTGTTGAAGCATAGTTCGGACCCTTGCGGAAGTGGGCCATTCGGACCTCTGCTGAAGCGAAGGGTGTCGGACAATTGCTGAAGCTTCGGTCGGACCCTTGCTAAAGCGGGTCGTTCGGACCTCTGCTAAAGTGGAGGGTCTTCAGACCTTCGTTGAAGCCTGAGGGTCTGAACCCTTGCTGAAGGTGGGTCTTCGGACCTTCGCTGAAGGTGGGTCCTTCTTTAGACCTCTGCTGAAGCTTCAATCGGACCCTTGCTGAAGCAGGTCGTTCGAACCTCTGCTGAAGCTGAGGGTCTTCTTTGGACCTCTGTTGAAGCGGAGGGTCGGACCCTTGCTGAAACGGGTCGTTCGGATCTCTGCTGAAGCGAACGGTCTTCGAACCTTCGCTGAAGCCTGAGGGTCTGAACCCTTGCTAAAGGTAGGTCTTCGGATCTTTACTGAAGGTGGATCCTTCTTTGGACCTCTATTGAAGCTTCGGTCGGATCCTTGCTGAAGTGGATCGTTCGGGCCTCTGCTAAAGCGAACAGTCTTCGGACCTTTGCTGAAGCTTCGGTCGGACCCTTGCTGAAGCGGAGGGTGTCGGACCTTTGCTGAAGCGGATTGTTCGGACCTTTGCTGAAGCGGATCGTTCGGACCTTTGTTGAAGCGGGTGGGTCTGAACCCTTGCTGAAGGTGGGTCTTCGGACCTTCGCTGAAGATGGGTCCTTCTTTGGACCTCTGCTGAAGGTTTAATCGGACCCTTGCTGAAGTGGGTCGTTCGGACCTCTGCTGAAGCGGAGGGTCTTCTTTGGACCTCTGCTGAAGCTTCGATCGGACCCTTGCTGAAGCGGATCGTTTGGACCTCTACTGAAACGAACGGTCTTCAGACCTTCACTAAAGCCTGAGGGTATGAACCCTTGCTGAAGGTGGGTCTTCAGACCTTTACTGAAGGTGGGTCCTTCTTTGGACCTCTGCTGAAGCTTCGGTCAGACCCTTACTGAAGTGGGTCGTTCGGACCTCTGCTGAAACGAACGGTCTTCGAACCTTTGCTGAAGCTTCTGTCGGATCCTTGCTGAAACAAAGGGTGTCAGACCTTTGCTAAAGCTTTGATCGGACCCTTGCTGAAACGGATCGTTCGGACCTCTGCTGAAGCAGAGGGTCTTCAGACCTCTACTGAAGGTGGGTCCTTCTTTGGACCTTCGCTGAAGCGGAGGGTCTGAACCCTTACTGAAGGTGGGTCTTCAGACCTTCGCTGAAGGTGGGTCCTTTTTTGGACCTTTGTTGAAGCTTCGGTCGGATCCTTGCTGAAGCGGGTCGTTCGGACCTCTACTAAAGCGGAGGGTCTTCTTTGGACCTCTGCTGAAGCTTCGATCGGACTCTTGCTGAAGCGGCTCGTTCGGACCTCTACTGAAGCAAACGGTCTTTGGACCTTCGCTGAAGCCTGAGGGTCTGAACCCTTACTGAAGTTGGTCGTTCGGGCCTCTGCTGAACCGAACGATCTTCGGACCTTTGCTGAAGCTTCAATTGGACCCTTGCTAAAGCGAGTCGTTCGGACCTCTGCTGAAGCAGAGGGTCTTCGGACCTTTGATAAAGTGGAAGGTCTTTGGACCTCCACTGAAGAAGAGGGTCTTCGGACCTCTAAAGTGGGTCTTCGGATCTTTGAAGAAGTGGGTCGGGCCTCTACTCCAGCAGGTCGTTCGGACCTCTACTGGAGTGGGTCGGTCAGACTTCTGAAATGGGCTGCCCTAGAGCCTCTACCGACCAGAGTCGGACTTTTTGGAAGTGGGCTGCCCTAGAGCTCTGCCGACCGGAATTAGACTTTTCGAAAGTGGGCTGCCCTAGAGCCTCTACCGACCGAAGTAGGACTTTTCGGAAGTGGGCTACCTTAGAGCCTCTGCCGACCGGAGTCGAACTTTTCGGAAGTGGGCTGTCCTAGAGCCTTTGCAGACCGGAGTCGGACTTTTCAGAAGTGGGCTGTCCTAGAGCCTTTGCCGACTGGGGTCGGACTTTTTTGGGCTGCCCTGGAGTCTTTGCCGATGGGGGTCAGATTTTTTTGGGCTGCCCTAGAGCCTTTGCCGACGGGAGTCGGATTTTTTTAGACTGCCATAGAGCCTTTGATGAAGATGGGTCGGTCGGACCCTTGATGCACGAGGAAGAGGCGGTCCGAGTTCTTCAGCGTTCGGTTGCAAGTCCTAAAATGAGACAGGAAATTTTTTTTTTTTCAACTGGGGAAAGGAGTGAATCGTATCTGGTCGGATGGTGGAAAACCACATCCGAACTGCCTTCTTTGCATGGAAGGCAATGTAGTATGATGATGGGTTGGTCGGACCCTTGTACCATCATATGGGTCTCGTAAGTACCCAGATGGTCCTCTCAGGGAGTGGTGGTGTCATCGTAAGCATCCACTTGAGGGAGCGACCTCTCCTATTAGAGGTGTTCTGGGCTCTTCCCTTTGCCATTGCTCTATCTTGCGGATAAATTCCTCCTTTTAGAGAAGGGAAGACAGGAATGAAAGTTCATCCCCTTCCTCTAGTGCCAATCTATTGTTGCAACTTTTTCCGGATCGAGCTGGTTCGGCTGTAGCTGGAGCGCTCGTCTCCCGGTTCCTGCAAAAAGTTCCTAAGGACCGGTGGCATTCCGACAGGGGACACTCCGATGCTTAAGTTCGCGGAAGCTTGAGGGCAACAGAATGGAGGAATCAAGGAGATAAGCTTGTGGAGCAGGAAGAGAATACTTAGCCCCTTAATTGAAGTTCCCCGTTATCTTATATAGGCACGGAATACTGCCAAATTTTATTAGAGGATAGGTTGAGAATATCCAATTTGCCCCTAGGAGAATCAGGATAATGGCCAGGTGGCATCAAGACATGGCCATGTTGTAGGTTCTGTTACAACATAATTCTGGTACCAGCTGGAAGATGCTTCTGGAGCCTTCAAATGAGATCCTGCAGAAGGTGGGTCGGTCGGACCTCTGAAGAGGGTCTTCGGACCTCTGAAGAAGAGGTCCGTCTGACCCTCTTCTTCAGAGGTCCATCCGACCCTCTTCTTCAAAGGTCCGAAGACCCTCTTCAGAGGTCCGACCGACCTACCTTCTGCAGGATCTCATTTGAAGGCTCCAGAAGCCTCTTCCAGCTGGTACCAGAATTCTGTTGTAACAGAACCTACAACGTGACCACGTCTTGATGCCACCTGGCCATTATCCTGATTTTCCTAGGGACAAATCAGATATTCTCAACCTATCCCCTAACAGAATTTGGCAGTATTTCGCATCTATATAAGGTAATGGGGGACTTCGATTAAGGGGCTAAGTATTCTCTTCCTGCTCTATAAGCTTATCTTCTTGATTCCTTTATTCTATTGCCCTCGAGCTCCTACTAACTTAAGCATCGGAGTATCCCCGCCGGAACGTCACCGATCTTTGGAAACTTTTTACAGGAACCAGGAGAGAAGCGCTCCAGCTACAGCCAAACCAGCCCGGTCCGGAAGAAGTTACAGCAACAGTTCCCAAGGGGAAAAACCAATTTCATGTGATGCGTGATCAAAAGCATAGGTTACAGTGCGAAGTTTCCAGGAGGAAGAACCTTTGACGTTAACCAATCAGTAAATAATTCATGGCTCTTGAAGTTGGTACACATGACCACATAGACCTACCCAATGTATTTTGGCCAGATAAGAAAGCTCTAAATCATATTGGGTTGCTCGGGACCACCTTGTTGGTTCTATATGCTTAAATGTACTCGAGATTATTTCGAGCAAGATTTGTTCTTTCAATACTGGTGCCATTTTATTATAATATCGTTCCGTGATTAGTATAAAATGATAAAATATATCAAATATTGGAACGATATAAAACTATGTTCCAGTTTAGTAGTGGTACAACACTGATCCCTCTTATTCAAGACCAAATCATAACTAATCATATAAACCGCAAACTGCATGAAAGAAAAATACATGAAGATTTTCCAAAACTATATTTTGTGATTGGTAAATGACCGGAGGCTTGACAATGTCAAGTGCATCCTAAAGGAATATGAACATGTAGTCACGGAGATACTAAACATTAGTAGGATGAATAATTCTGTCCATTGTAGGGCGGCGTAGAAAAATATACTATCAAATATTATTCGATCACGTAAGGGCCATGTAAGCATCATATAAATCTCACTTTTCAATATACATTTATTATTTTAATTTATTTTTTTATTAAAAATTTTAAATAATAAAAATATCTTTTTTTTGAAAAAAATTATGACATTCGTTGGCTTGAATTATATACCAGGGACCGATTTATGACATCTCTATATTCGCATGATGATGCGCCCATTTGGCTAGTCCCCAGTCGGACCGGCCCCCGGCGTTCGGTCGGCTGGTCCCCGCGCGGAGCTCGACTCCCCGGTCGGCTTTCCCAAAGAGCCAACCCGGTGGTTTTGAGGGCTGACAGTTGCCTCACCGCCCGTGCGAAAGCCCTTTGATCGCCGCGATCGGCTCCTGAGATCCTGCCGAACTCCCCGATCGGCTTCTGGAAAGCCAGCCGACCCACTGCTGAAGGGACCGCCCGAAGTTTCCAGGAACCTTTCGTCTCCGACAGTTCTGACATTCTGTTATAATAAACTCCAGCGCATGGCCACTACTCTGACACACCTGGCACGCCGCCACCCATGATCTCGCCGCCATGCCTATTCTCCTGGGGGCATATCCGAGTTTTCCCATTCTGATTCTTTCCCAAAGTTCTTCCCGTTCTGTTGCTCCAACCCTCCTCTAACTTAAGCATTGGAGTGTTCCCCGCCGGAGCCTCCTCCGGTGTCTAGGGACTTCTTGCAGGTTGTCCGGTTGAGGAGCCCTCCAGCACGTCCGCCGAGCCCGGTTCAGGAAGAAGAGAGGCAACAGATTGGCACTAGAGGAAGGGGGGCTTGAACCGTCGCTGCGCTCTTTACTCTAAAAGGGGAGATAAACGGGAAGGATCCAGCTATGGCAAGAGGAAGAACCCAGAGCGTCTCCGCGAGGGGAGGACGCTCCCACCAAGGGCCCAGCGTGCCCTCCGCGGAGAGCAATATCGCCGCCGCTGTCGAGCCCACCATCATCCTGGGGCTGCAATAGTTCCAGACACTGGTGAACCGCATCGAGACGCTTACCTCGACGGTCCAGCGCTTCCAGGAGATTGCAGACCGCCAGCAGCAACCGCCGGCGACTTCCTGTGTCAATCATCAGCCGGTTGGCGGCGTCAGCCAGTAGCCAGACACACCTCCGCCACCATCCCCCGTAGTCCCCGAACCCCAGGGGTCCATGAGGGCCCGCGTTGAAGGAAAGAGGGTAAGGTCAGCCTCCCCCTCTTTCGCCGACTCTGCTCATCCCGACGGCCTTGCTGCAGACCCGCACAACTACAACAGCAAGATCATGCGCATGGAGGAGCGCATTACCGAGATAGTCGAGTGGCAGAACGCTGAGGGAAGGCCGGCGCATGACACCCGCCCGCCTTTCTTCACGGAGATTCTGGGGGAGTCTATCCCCCGCCATTTCAAGATTCCGTAGGTGAACCCCTACGACGGTACCACCGATCCCTTGGATCACCTGAGCGCCTACAAAGCCCACATGATGGTGTAGGGCGCGTCCGATGCCCTCCACTGCATCGCCTTCCCAGCGACCCTGAAGACGACCGCGCGGATGTGGTTCTCCGCCATCAGCCCAGGTACGATCCATTCTTTTCCCCAGCTCGAGATCCTTTTTCTTTCTCATTTCAGGACCTGCAGCTGGGCTCCGAAGAACACCGACTGCCTCTTCCATATTCAGTAAACGGAGGGAGAGACGCTCCGGGACTATACGGCCCACTTCAACTCGACCGTTATGGAGATCCCTGACTTAAATGAAGCGGTGGCCATGCCGGCTTTCAAGAGGGGGCTCCGTTCATCCAGGTTCACGTTTTTCCTGGACAAGAAGCTCCCTACAAGCTACACTGATCTGCTGGCCAAGGCACACAAGTATGTCTTGGCGGAAGAGCAAGCGGCAAGCCGGCACCAGGCCGAGTGGAGGTCGGCCCCAAGGAAGCGAGGCGATAAGGCCCCCATGGTCCGACCTCCCGACAACGACGGCCGATCCACCCGGTGCCATAGCCCCAAGCTGAGGGACTACCTCAAGCGGTTCAACAACTATGCGCCTCTCTCCCTGCCGCGGGAGAAGATCCTGATGGAGATTGAGAATGAGGCTTTCTTCCGAAGACCTCGCCCGATAAGAGGACCTCCTGCCTCCAAAAATAAGAACAAATACTGCTGGTTCCACAGGAACCATGGACACGACACGGAGGAGTGCCTCCAGCTAAAGGACGCCATCGAGGACCTCATCCGCAAATAATATCTGAACAAGTATGTCCGACCCCGTCGAGATCGGGCCGGGACTTCAACTGTTAGAGACCCCCCAGGGGAGGCTGAGCTCCCCAATCAACACCCAACCGATGGAAGCGTTGGCATGCTGCATTGACGATCTGACTGGGGGCGGAAGGAGGACCAGGACATTGTAAAGAGGCCCAGGGGATCCAATGTAATTAGCTTTTCTGATGAGGACCTCTTGGAGCCTCCTCTCCCGGGCGATGACCCTGTGGTTGTGTCGGCTGTCATCACCAATTATGATATAAAGCGCGTCCTTATCGATAATGGAAGTTGTGCGGAGGTTTTATTGTATGATGCGTTCGTCCGGATGAACCTGTCCAGGTCCAGACTGCGGGAGTCCGTGGCACCACTCACTGGTTTCGGAGGGAATTCCGTCGGGGTTGAAGGGGAGATTGCCCTACTTGTGACCCTCGGAACGGAACCTTACCAGTGAACCTTCTCCGTTAACTTTGTAGTCGTCCGTACGACCTCGGTGTACAATGCAATTCTGGGTCGGCCGGCCCTCAATAAGTTCCGGATTGTTGTATCTACTTACCACCTGCTGGCCAAGTTTCCGACCCGCGATGAAGTTGGGGAGCTAAGGGAAGACAGCAGAATGGCCCAGCAATGCCTAGCTATCCACGACAAGCAGTTGGACGAGCGCCCCACGCTCGAGCAGCTGGATCCCAGGGACGAGGCCGACAGCCACGGTCGGCCCGTCGAAAAGATTATATTTGTGCCCCTTAGGGAGGACGATCTTACGAGGGTCCTCCAGATAGGGAGCACCCTGGGTGAGGGAGCTAAACGGGAGCTGGTCAGCTTTTTAAGGGAGAATGCGGACGTCTTCTCCTGGGTAGCATCCGACATGCCAGGCATCCTGGCGGACATCATCACCCATCAGCTTAGGGTGGATCCTACTTACAGGCTCGTCCAGCAAAATAAGAGGAGCTTCGCCGTCAAAAGGTAAAGGGCCATTGAGGAGGAAGTGAAGAAGCTTCTTGTTGCTGGCTTCATCAGGGAGTCTCACTACCCGGAGTGGCTGGCCAATGTCATCATGGTGAAGAAGGCTAGTGGAAAGTGGAGGATCTGTGTGGACTACACAGACCTCAACAAGGCATGCCCCAAAGACAGCTTTCCCTTGCCAAAGATTGACCAGCTGGTAGATGCGACGGCCGGCCACCAACTCTTGAGCTTCAAGGATGCGTTCTCTGGGTACAACCATATCAGGATGCATCCCGAAGATGAGGAGAAGACGGCCTTTGTTACAGACAGAGGCCTGTATTGCTACAAAATGATGCCCTTTGGCCTGAAGAATGCGGGCGCCACCTTCCAAAGGTTGATTAACCGAGTCTTTAAAGATCAGTTGGGGAGGAACATAAAGGCATATGTCGATGATATGATAGTCAAAAGCCTCCATAAAGCCGACCACATCAGGGACCTGCAGGAATCCTTCGATGCATTGAGGCGCCACAGGATGAAGCTGAACCCTGCCAAGTGCATCTTCGGGGTGACCTCCGGAAAGTTTCTCGGCTTCCTAGTTACTCAAAGAGGCATCGAGGTCAACCCCGAGAACCCATCCGACCAATAACAAGCAGGTGCAAGAGCTTACGGGTTGAATCGCATCTCTCAGCTGCTTCATCTCCCAGTCGGCCGAGAGATCCTTCCCGTTCTTCAAGACCTTGTGCCGGTCGGACCGTTTCCAGTGGACTGATGAATGCCGAACGGCCTTTGAAGCCTTGAAGGACTACTTGAGGAACCCTCCGCTCCTGGCCAAACCAATGGAGGGGGAAGTGTTGTACATGTACCTGTCAACTTCTAGTGAGGCCGTCAGCGCTGTCCTTATGCGGGTGGAGGAAGGTGGCCAACAGAGACCTGTTTACTACATCAGCAAGGTTCTCCAATATGCCAAGGTCAGACATCCTAAGGTGCAAAAGCTGGTGTACTCGTTGGTTATGGCGGCGAAGCGCCTCCGACCTTACTTCCAGGCGCATCCCATCGTCGTGCTGATGGACCAACCCCTCAAAGCGATCCTCCGAAGCCCCAATACCTCCAGACAGCTTGCCAAATGGGCCGTCAGGTTGGGTGAGTTTGACATCTCCTTCCAGCCACGGTCGGCCTTGAAAGCCCAGGTGATAGTTGATTTCATTGTGGTATGCACCTGGGGGGCGGAGCCGCCCCCGGCAATGGTCGAGACGTCCGTGGCTGAGCCCGCGGGAGAGGCTGACCCGGCGGGAGAAGCCGAGCCCGCATGGACCCTGCACGTGGATGGAGCTTCCAACCTCTCAGGGTGCGGCGCAGGTTTAATCCTAGCTGACCCCGATGGGCAATGTTTGGAGTACGCCCTGCATTTCGCATTCCAGGTGTCGAACAATCAGGCGGAGTATGAAGCTCTGCTTGCGGGGCTGAAGATAGCGAACGAACTGGGTATTGCTAGGATCCGCGCCTTCTCCGACTCCCAGCTGGTAGTCAATTAGGTGAAGGGTGAGTTTGAGGCGAGGGATCCGTCTTTGGCCAAGTACTTAGACAAGGTACGGGACTTGGTGTCACAACTTAAATTCTTTGAGATTCTTCATATACCCCGGCAACAAAACTCCCGGGCGGATGCTTTGTCGCGGCTGGCCATCGCTGCAGTCAGCACCTTCGACCGAACCTTCATGGAACATCTCCAGCACTCAAGCATTACAGAGGAGCCGACGGAGATCCACCAGGTTGAGCAAGAGGCCTCGTGGATGGACCCAATCCGCGCATTCCTAGCACGAGGAGCCCTTCAGGATGACCCGGCGGAGGCCAGGCACATTCGCTCAACGGCCTCTAAGTATGTCATCCTCGATGGGGCTCTCTACAAGCGCTCATTATCTCAACCCTTGCTGAAATGCTTGGGGTCGGCCGATGCGGACTACGCGCTCCGGGAGGTGCACGAAGGCATCTGTGGCGATCATCTTGGTGGAAGGTCCCTGGCTTACAAAATCGTTGGCCAAGGGTATTACTGGCCTACAATCCAGAAGGACGCCCTGGACTTCGTGCGAAGGTACGATGCATGCCTGAGGTTCTCCGGCATCCAAAGGAGGCCAGCCAGCCAGCTGACCCCGCTTACAGCGCCTTGGCCATTTGCCCAATGGGGGATGAACATCCTGGGACCTTTTCCCCGGCCTCCGGTCAGCAAAAATCCCTCCTCGTGGCCATTGATTACTTCACTAAGTGGGTGGAGGCAGAGGCATTGGCGCAGATAACCGAGACCAAAGTGGAAAACTTTGTCCGGAACTGCATTATCTTCCAATTTGGGATTCCAAAGAGGATCTCACTGACAACGAGAGGCAATTCGACAACTCCCAGTTCCGGGACTTCTGTCAACAATATCACATCGCCCATCGGCTTACGTCAGTCGCTCACCCTCAGTCCAATGGAGAGGCCGAGGTTACCAATAGGATGATCCTGCATGGGCTGAAGACCCGGCTAAATGAAGCCAAGGGGCTATGGGCGGAAGAGCTTCATTCAGTGCTCTGGGCATACCGGACAACTGCACGGTCAGCAATGGGAGAAACTCCGTTTAACCTAACTTATGGGAGTGAGGCGGTCATCCCTGTGGAGGTTTCCCTGCGGGTTGATCAATTCGCCAAGCCGGCCAATTCGGAGCAACGAAGGGTTGACCTAGATCTGCTAAATGAGACCCGATTCCGGGCAAGTATGAAGATGGCGACCTACCGTCAAAGGATGGCCAGATATTACAACTCACGGGTTAAAGCGCGCACCTTCCAAGTTGGGGATCTGGTCCTGCGAAAGGCGGAGGTCTCGAGGCCGACCGAACAGGGGAAGCTCTCCCCCAATTGGGAAGGCCCCTATCGGGTTATCGAGGTAGTCCGGGCTAGAACTTACCGCCTAGCACACCTGGATGGGCGACAGATAGCACGCCCGTGGAATGTAGACAATCTTCGCAAGTATTATCAATGAAGTCTACAAACTTCTCCAACTTTTTCCAGCCCACTTCCGAAAGTCCGACCCCGGTTGGCAGAGGCTCCAAGGTAGCCCACTTCCGAAAGTCCGACCCCGGTTGGCAGAGGCTCTAGGGTAGCCCACTCCGAAAGTCCAACCCCGGTCGGCAACCATCCCGAGACAGCTCCAGCGGGATCTCAAAGAAGATGGACCGCAGTGCGAGCCGACTCGCAGATGGAGACCAAGAGCAAGTGCCCAGGCATCCGGCCCAAATCAAATTGCTATTCTCAACTACCCTACCGGTTTCTGGCCCGGATGGGCCGACCGGGGGCACTTGGAGAAATTCCGGAAAAAGGGCACTTGCCCCGTGCCCGTCGGCCGCTCCAAGGCGGCTCTTGACCCTGCAAGGCCGTAAAGCCGACCGGGGTACTTAGAAGAATTTTTGAAAAAGAAATACTTTACACACATTGAAGAAGTTCCAAAAACATGTCTACTCGTTCATTTCAAAATGTGGTATTTACAAAAGAGGTGGGTCAGACCTTTACAAAACCCTTAGGTCCGGCCCACGGGAGTTGCGTCAGGGGCCACAACCTCGGCCCCATCGGCTACAATTGGAGGGTCAGCTGGGACTATGGTGGCCGGGGCTTCCTCCGAAGGGGCCATCGCTTCCGCGCCGGCTGGCGCTGGAGCTTCGGCCCTGGCCGCTCCTACCTCGCCCTCCGCTGGAGGCTCCACTTCGACCTCCTCTCCTTCAGATGGGTCCCGCAGCTCGGCGCCCGCTAGGTCCAGCTCCGGGAACAGCAGACCCACCTTCTTCAGGGCATCATCGTAGCCCTCCCTGTAGAGGTCGGCCGCCGCCTCCTCCACATCTTCAGTAAAGGCGTTGGAGGCCTTGTACGCCACCACGACCTCCTGGACCTGCTTTGTGGCCAGCTCCTGGGACTCCTTAAGCTGGGCCTCCAACTGTACCACCACCGCCCACTCGGCCCGGGCTCTCCTGTCGGCCTCCGTCGACTGCTTCTCCTCCTCACCCAACCGGCGGGCGAGAGAGTCGCTTTCGCCTTTCTTTTCTTCAACCCGGCCTCGCGGTTGGCCAGCCGGCCCTCGACCTCCTTCAGAGCCGCCTTCGTCGACTCTGTCTCTTCCTGGGCTACCGCCAGGTTCTCTTCGGTTGACTTCAGGGATGCCAGAGCGGTCTCTTGGGTCGCTTCTAGCTCCTGGGCCCTCTTCGTAGAGGTCTTAGCGGCCTGCACTACTTGGCAGATGGCGTCGTCCATGAGGGAGATGCCGTGGAGGAGCTGCGGAAGTATGACCCAGTTAGTGTTTTACTTGAAAACGGAAAGGTGGTGGGGTAAAGAAGCAAGGTAAAATCCTTACCCTCAAAAGGTCACGGTAGCTCTCCGCGGTCACGTCGACCAAGTTCCTATTGATCGACGCCTCCCAGTCGGCATCGGTCATCGCCCCCCTCAGCGGGCTCCGTGCCTGCCTGGGATGGTCCAGGGCACGCCAGTGCTGAAACTCCTCATGGCGAACCTCCTCTTCCGACAGCTCGAGCTCGCTGCCGGCCGTCCCTTCAACGACCGGCCCCTTACCCTTGTTGGCTGGAGGGACTACCTCCTCCGGATCGGCGGGCGCCGCAGCCGCGATGGGCGTCCCCAGACGCTCTTGCTCCGGTCGGGGGGCTGGCTCTTCCTGTGCAGCCGACGCCCCAACCGCGTTCCTCGCCCTGTGCTCGCTGAGAGAGAGGTCATCCCCATCCGACTTGATGTCGACGACGGGGGCGGGTTGCTCCTCCTCCCGCCTCTTCTTCTGTCACTCGGCGGCTGGCGGGGAGGCTGATTCTGGAGCGGCGCGCTTCCGCACCACCCATCGGATGACGTTGGACTTGTCAATCCGTTGCATTCTTCCTCCTGTCACCAAACATCCAGAGTCAGAGAGAGGAGGAAAGATTAAGAGAACTGTAAGAAGAGGGGTCGGCCCTTGCCTAAGAATCTTTGGGGGCTGATCCCCGCCTGATGAAGGATCTCTTCCCTCATCAGCTCAAATGCCGCCACCGAGCCGGCTCTACTAAGCGCATTGAACACGCCCAGGTCGGCCGCCGATACCGACCTCCCCTCGTGGACCCTCGCCCGCGGCTCTCTCCACAACGGCTCGAACCCCCAAGGTTCGAGGCTGCTGACGAAGAAGAACCTGGCCTTCCACCCGTGGACGGCTGACAGGAGGTACTTCAAGATCTTTCGGCCTTGACGAGGGACGAATAGGACCCACTCTCGGCTCCTAAAGTCCCTCTTCAGGTAAAAGAAGTTACCGAAGAGGGACAGACTGGGATCGGACCCGGCCCTATGATAGAGTACTATAAAGCAACATATCACCCGAATACTGTTCGGGGTCAGCTGCACCGGGGTTATCCTATAATGGTTGAAGATGGCTATAAACAAGGGATGCAGTGGGAACCTAAGCCGGCCTTAAGATGGGACTCGTACATCGGAAGGGTCCCTGGACCTAATGGATTGTTTGCTCTTCCCTCTCGGCCCGGAAGAGTGAGGTGCAGGGTGGACGGGATACCGTATACTGCCCTGAGGTTTTCGACCCGTTCCCGGGTCATGGTCGAGGATACCGTGCTCGGTCCTGGGTCCCTAGGTCTATGGGATGAACCCCTACTGCTAGAGCCATTAGAAGCTAGAAGGAGAAGAGGAATGGCTGGGACTAACCTGGGGTGGACTCCTAGGTGCTGGTTTTCGCGGAAGAAGGAAGGAAGGACTCGATCTCGCGAAGGGCAGGCACAGCAGGAAAAGCCCCCTCGCCCTACCTCCTCCTTTTATAGGCCTTCGAGGAGAGGGGGGAGAAGTTATTGCCCGCCTCGGGCATGTCTCAGCCATCCCGTCAAGAGCCACAACCGCCTGCGCTACGAGAATCGAAGCGACTGAAATGCCCTCTCATGCCGATCGCAATCCGCATGCATGCCGGATCAGCGGTGCGAGACTGACCCGGGAGGTAGCGCCGGTCGGCTAGATGCTGCCGCGTGGCGCGACGCACCACTTTGCCCCGGATCGACGCGGGACAGCATGGTTTTCATCATGGCGCCTGATTTGCGTTAACTGCCTCACCTGCGCCCCAACGAGCGGCTGACAGCTATCCAAGGCGCCGTTTGGGACAGATTCGAAACGACCCGACGCCTCGATCCAGAGTCCACCGCAGGTGCGCACGATCATGCTCCTGTCCTTTTGAGCCACGTGGCCTCTCAACGCCCAGGAGCAGGGGGGGCAACTGATGCGCCCATTTGGCTAGTCCCCGATTGGACCGGCCCCCGGCGTCCGGTCAGCTGGTCCCCGCGCGTAGCCCAACTCCCCGGTCGGCTTTCCCAAAGAACCAACCCGGGGGTTTTGAAGGCTGACAGGTGCCTCACCGCAAATGCGACGGCCTTTTGATCATCGCGGTCGACTCCTGAGATCTTGCCGAACTCCCCGGTCGGCTTCTGGAAAGCCAGCCGACCCACTGCTGAAGAGACCGCCCGAAGTTTTCAGGAACCTTTCCTCTCCGACAGTTCTGACATTCTGTTATAACAAACTCCAACGCATGGCCACTACTCTGACACACCTGGCGCGCCGCTACCCACGATCTCGCCGCCACGCCTATTCTCCTGGGGGCATATCCGGGTTTTCCCAGCCTGCTCTCCAACAAAATTTGGCAGCGCTCCGTGCCTATAAAAGCCACCCGGGAGACTTCCGTGAGGGGTAACATTTTTCTTCCCTATTCTGATTCTTTTCCAGAGTTCTTCCCGTTCTGTTGCTCCAACCCTCCTCTAACTTAAGCATCGGAGTGTCCCCCGCCAGAGCCCCCTCTGGCATCTAGGGATTTCTTGCAGGTTGTCCGATCGAAGAGCCCTCCAGCGCGTCCGCCGAGCCGGTTCAGGAGGAAGAGAGGCAACACATGATATTATAAGGATGAGAGATATTTTGATTATTGAAAAAATTTAAAAATTTTTCGATGATAAAAATATCATTGATTTTATGACATCCTGTGAATGAAATTTTGGTATCCAATTTACAAACGAGTATCATAAAAAAAAAATATTTTTATCATTCAAGATTTTCAAAAAAAATAAATATTAAATGTATGTTTAAATGAATAAAATATTTTTTTTATGATACCTATTTATGAATAGGATTAAAAAAATTTAAATTTTTTAATGATGAAAATATTTTCGACCTTATAATATCATGTGAATAAAATTATAATATTATATTCACAAATAAGTATCATAAAGAAAGGATATTGCATCATTCAAAATTTTTAATAAAAAATTATATATATTAAATACATATTTTGACAATGAAAATATTTTTTCTATATAATATTTTTTTATAATTATGATATTATAATCCTGTTTACAAAATATTATAAAACAAAAAATATTTTTATCATT
Organism: Areca catechu; assembly: GCA_021397845.1. Taxonomy (NCBI): domain Eukaryota; kingdom Viridiplantae; phylum Streptophyta; class Magnoliopsida; order Arecales; family Arecaceae; genus Areca; species Areca catechu. Next base: position 203,983,081 of record CM038051.1, on the reverse strand, counting down.
ATATATTTTTTATATTTTTTAATAATAAAAGTATTTTTTAATTTTATGATATATTGTGAATATAGAGATGCCATGGACGGACTATCCAAACCGATAGATATCATATTTTTTTAATAAAATATATTTTTATTATTTAAAATTTTAAAAATAAATTATAATATTAAATATATTTTAAAAAATAAAATTTATATGATCAAGCAGATTATACAATATATTTTTTCTTTTCGGTAACCGTGTACAAAGACTTCCTCTTAGTACGATCCTATCACCCAGTGTACCCTGTTTTTATGGATGGAAGGTAGGCCCAGCTCAAAGCTCAAGGTCTGAGACTCTGAGGTTCGTAGACCAACATTTACTGACAAATTATTACAAACCAAGAACCTTATATTTTTCTTTTTTTTTTCTTTGGTAAACAAGCTCCTCTTTCTTTGCTGCACCTTTTTGACCCATTAAGTTTAACTGTTTAAGAAAGGAAAAAGAGGCCTCTTACTGCTTTCTCTCGGGTATTGTCCAAAGTTGCAGCATCTCTTCCACTTTATGTTTCGTTTTCTTTCCTTAAACCAACTTTATGTTTCTTTAGCAAAGCTTTGCTTTGTTTAGTTTGATTTCCAGCACCTCCTTTTGTGCACTCGAAGAGAGAATTGGACTATCATCCAGATGCATGATAGTATTAATATATAATAAGACAACATATGAAAATAAAAGAAATGATAACATGTTCTCATCAGTGACAACACATAAAGGCCAAGCAGAGGAGGGAACCCATATATACTAAAGTCAGTTAATTAATTTCTGCTTCCCTGGATTTACAAGAAAAAAGAACAAGGGTCTGTAGAGGAGAAAGAAAGCCAAGCCCACCATTCCATGCCAACGACACCCAAACAAATGGAATCCAAATCCTTTCTTTTGGGCACGAAGGAAAAGAAACAAACTCCCTAGAGTTGGAATGTTCCAATATCCTACCGTAGGCTTGTATAATCAACACCTCAACAAAACGATGCCTGAGAACATGATGGCAAGGAGGAGAGGACCCATCCCGGGCTTTGAGGGGAGGCCACCATCACTGCCATCAGTAGAAATGCTATTTCCAGAGGGGCCTAGTCCTCCCAAAACTCCTCCAGTCCCGGTGCTGGTGGGTGGGCTGAAGTTGCTGGGTGTTGTGCCTGTGGTGGTTCCTGTGCTGGGGGTGGTGGGGGTAGTCGGTGTAGTAGTGCTTGTGCCTCCAGCACTGAGGAAAGAAAAAAAAAAAAAAAAAAAGGTGGGCAAAGAGATCATTTAGTATTGCAAGCAAATTTACTCCATTGCAAGGAACTAGGAAGAAAGTCTTTTTTAAGGATTTTAGAATATTTTCTTCTACCTCGCCGATAGAGAAAACGAAGAAAGAATCTGTGTGATTAAAATAAGATGGCGCGCAGAACGAGCCACTTGGAAGATAAAAAACCTAGCTAGGGGGACGAGATTCCTCTCAAAGTCCACTAGAATAGATCCCTTTAGAAAGGTGGTTGGTGATGGAAACCACAATAAAAGGTTTTTATTCCCTTATATAAGATCAAAAAAAATGACCAATGCAGCAATGAAACAAAATATGGATGGAGCTGAGAATCCAAAGTCCGAAGAGCCCTAAGAAAGCTAAAGATTAAATATTTGATAAAGAAAACAAAAAAAAAAAAACCATATCACAGAGCAAAAAAGTGGTCAAAAGAGATTTCATTTCAAAGGAGAGCAGATACTGAAACAAAGATGGTGTCAATGATTTTATCAAAGAGCAAAGAAAATGTACCTATTTCCTGCAGGGTATGTGCAACCAGTGGTACCTGGAAGCCACAAGACAAAGATTAATTGGTAAGATAGGGTGGTTTTGCTTACATGTGTAGGTGTGTCATGGTGGTGGGATGACTGGAGACTTACTTGGGTCAGTTGTAGTGAGAGTGGCAGCGCCTGAAAACTCACAAGCCTGTTGAGCCTGCCCTTTTCTCTGGTAGTAGCTGTTAACAGCATAAGAGCAATGGGCAAGCACCGTATTGGGATTATAGCAAACCCCATTTTGTAGAATGGGATTGCAGTCAGCCCCAGCTCCACAAGCATAGTCCAATGTCTTCTGTAGAGCACTGCTACTCTGATCAGACTTGCAAACACGCCAAGCAGCATCTACCACCACAAAAGAACACTTTTAGTTCATTTACCAAAACAAGAGCATGAAGTAGATGGGAAGAAGAAATTGCATGCATAGGAAAATTCTCATAATATGAAAAACTACGTACTTAAGAAAAGGAACCATTCATATATCTACAAATATGTTCTTTGAAAATCTATTGTTTGTGCATATAGAAATGTAAAAAATGCAGATACATGGATTCAAGCAACATAAAGTCCCTCAGCAGTCAGCCTCCTCCCTGTCCTTAAAATACACAGGGAAACAAGGAAAAAGGAGGAGGAAAAAAAAAAAAAGAAAAAAAAAAAGGTAAAATGATATTTGAGTTTCAATCTTAGAGTTGTTGCAAGTTAGAGTTGTACATCTTGCCTCGATAACTCAGACTTCAAATAAAGCAAAAGAAATACCGGGAGAAAAACAACAGATAGAAGAAGATGGCTTAAGTGAAAGAAGGTTATAGCTCGTGCTTGGGAATTATCAGAAACAGCCAAATTGGTTCTTTTAAGACATCATACACTCAAGAAAGAGAGAAAGATGCAACAAAAGAAAAGAAGAGAACATTAATAATGAAAAAAAATCAATCTCTGAACAAGATAAGCTCACCTGATCCACCAATCATGGCCAACATGAGCACCATAACCAGTGCAGTTGCCATGACTGAAAGAGTTGAGCGAAGTGCTCAAAGAGAGAGAGAGAGAGATGAGCAAAGCTAGATGAGGGTGATGTGGCAGAAGGGGGAAGTGCTGGTTTTATCTAGTGGTACTTGCGCAGGCCTTCCTTTTTTTTTACACATCCCATCTGCTTCTCTGTGGAGGGGTGTCGTTTGGGAAGCGAGCTACCCTTGCGTTTGGCCGGGCCTTTATCAACGGTCGCAAACCCATGTATGGGGTTCTGGAAGGATGTAGAGTTAAACCCACCTACCACTATGGTTATCGTTGAGGCACCCATTTGGCCGCATCCCCTTTTTTTGCCCGTTGATGTGCTTCAGTGCTTGTCACCATGAAACGACGTTGGATGGTCCCGTGCACCCGCTGGCTCATTTGTTCTGCTGTGGTTGGGCAATGGCACCATCATTTTGTACATCACCATGCATCATGTGGCCGGCTCATTTGTTCTGCTGTGGCTGGGCAATGGCACCATCATTTTGTACATCACCATGCATCATGTGGCCATACCAAGAATTTTACAATAACATCATTCCTCCACCCCGCAAAGCAAAGGGAGTCAAGGGCTCAAGTTGGGTCCACCAATAACCCTATGATCAATGTTTGCAAAGGATGGAGGCTTGGATATGCTTCAAGATTTTGGGTTTTAGCAACTACCATTCTATGTATTGCTCTAAGCTACATGCCATCCAACTTCGAATGGCATCATGCTCAAGTTTTAATTCTCTAAGGTGATGATACATGCAGGAGGCAAAATGGATGCATTGTCATGTACATACACGAACACAAGAATGTATACCAAAGTATATACATTGTGTTGAGACATACATGAATGCAAAAAAGAGCTTGAATTGTGTATGTTCACTGATTCACGAAAAAAGTGAATAAAACGCACATATTCTTATAGGTGTCACTAAAGTAGTTTGGAAGGACATAATATCGTTGCAGATGATGAAGACCAGCCCAACAACGAATATAATAAAGCCATTCCATCAAATGGGACCCATCTTTATCCCCTCTTGATGCATCATTGGAAGCCAATTCAGTGCCATTACCTAGAGCTCTCTAGATATTGTGCTCTAGTAAGCAAGGCATCTGATTCATCGTTGGAAGCCAATTCAGTGATCCCCTCAAGCTTCCATTGCAAAATTTATCCTGGAATTCATGACCATTGATATAAATGAAAGATCAAAATTTTTTCTTTGTTCCTATTCTACTGGCTGGCATTTTAATGATGTCAGATTGATTTACTCATCTTTAGATAGAAAAAATTTGTACAAATCTGAATAGCTTGTATCGAATATTATTTGATAAGTTGGAAATCTACAAGGTAGCTACATCAAAATTTATTTTCTTTTTTTTTAATTTATCAAAAAAGAAATTACAAGGATGGTTGCTGGCTCTCCAAGATTCATTTAGTTTGTTAAAAAAATATATTTTTATTAAAATATTTTTTTAAAAAAATGATAATTGATGATATTTGTAAAAATTATCCTGTATATGTCATTGATTATAAAAAAATATATTTTAAAATATATTTTTTTTTAAAAAAATATTCAAAATATTTATTATATTTTTAATATAAAAAATTTATCTATTTTATTTAAAATTTTAAAATATTTTTAAAATAAAATTTTAATTTTTAATTCTGAGAAAATTAATTTTATCTCGCATTCCGCACAATTTTGTATATGTATATATTATCCAACGAACCAAACTAGGCTTTGTTATCTCAGCATCCTTGGTAAGAATGGAGTGCGAAAAGGATGAAGGCTTCTTTACCAAAAAGAGAAAAAGGATGAAGGCTTGTCATGTAGCTGTTGTTGCCTTCCGACCAGAAGGGCAGGCTGAAGAAGGAATCACCTCCAGTTAATGCATGAAAGGTCTCTATCACTTTAAATAAAGTTCAGAGAGTGAAGGGACAACACTATCATATCAGCCGGATTTAGTCGTGGTGTGGTACATCAATTTGAAGGATTTTTTTTAAAAATAACATAAATTTAATAAATATTTATGAAATTAGGTATTTCAAATGATATTTACTAAACGGTAATTAATTTGGTTGAAATTTTTTTTTTTTTTAAAAAAAGGGGATAATCCCAGCGTAGCTCTCCCATCGGGTCCCAACTCATCAAACGATTATTCGACTCAAGTTATAAGTTTTTACGCGTGCCCTCCTCACCAACCGATGAATATGTCAGCATGGCACCACAATGACACCAACGTAGCGGCTGTCCCATCTCCAGTCACGTGTTCCCAGAAATCTAGAATTTAATTGAGTCATCAACGGATTCATGCCTCCAATTTAATCTAGAATTTTAGTTTTTTAATTTTTTTTAAAAAAATTATTAATTTTTAAAGATTTTTATTAATTTTTTTAAAATTATAATATATTTATTATATTTTGGAATATAAGATTTTTCTTATAATATAAAACATGTCATAATATATTATTATAATATAATATTATTATTTTTTTTTCTTATTTTTTTAATTTAAAAATTTATTAATTTTTAAAAGTTTTTATTAATTTTTTTGTAAATTATAATATATATATTATTGTTTGGAATATAAAATATTTATTATAATATAAAATATGTCATAATATATTATTATATTATTATTTTTCTTATTTTTAATTTTTTTCTATTTTTTAAAAAAATTATTAATTTTAAAATATTTTTATTAATTTTTAAATAAATTATAATATATTTATTATATTTTAAAATATAAAATATTTATCATAATATAAAATATATCATAATATATTATTGAATAATATATATTAAATTTTATATAAAAGTATAAAAAAATAGGTTTTGATTAATTGAAATCATCTTCCTAAAAAATGATTTTAATTTGTATTTGATATCATCTTTTGGAAAGACGATTACAAATTGAACTTAAATTTGGAACACTTAAATTAGGTGCCGGACTAGTGGCACGACCTTGGCGACCGAATCGGGGATCATATCGATGGCAGTCCCTTTTATACCATCGAACTGCCTCAAGCTCGTCTCCCTCTCAGTGGGGGCTCCCTCCGACCTCTAGTCCCTCTCCTCCCCCTTCTTCTTCGGGTCCGGGAGCTAAGTGGCCGAACCGCCTCGTCCGTCGTGTGTCACGAAGGGGGAAGACTGGCGAGGCTTTAGGCCGAGTGCGGGAGCTCTCCTTTCGAGGCGTTGACGATGGGCTTCCAGCCATTTCAGGCTCCTGTCCGCAAGGATTCCGTTCCTCGATTGCGGGGCCCCACCCGACTGGTGTAAACGAGGTTTCGTGTGTCACTGCAGGCCATACTGGCGCCCCCTACGGGGTGCGGCGTGCGCCGGCTCTAGTGACGACCTTGCAACCCGTGCCTTTGCTTCCCCGAGGTCTCGCAGAGTATGGCTGACCTCGGCCGAGATGGACCCATCAGGGGGCACCACCTGGCGGAGGGGCGGAGAGAGGCTCGACTTCAGCCAAGGTGGACCCGTCTTTGAGTGCCACCTGGCGAAGGAGCAGGAGGGCCCGGCTCGACCTCGACCGAGGTGGACCCGTCTTGGGGTGCCACCTGGCGAGGGAGCAAGGGGTCGTCAACTTCGGCCAAGGTGGATCCCTCCTGGGTGGACACCTGGCGGAGCGGCAGAGAGGTGCTCGACTTCAGTCGAGGTGGACCCGTCTTCGAGTGCCACCTGGAGGAGGAGCAGAAGGGCCCAGCTCGACCTCGGCCGAGGTGGACCCGCCTTGGGGTGCCACCTGGCGAGGGAGCGAGGGGCCAACAGCTTCGGCCGAGATGGACCCGCCTTGGGGTGCCACCTGGCGAGGGAGCGAGGGGCCAACAGCTTCGGCCGAGGTGGACCCCTCTTGGGTGGACACCTGGCGGAGCGGCAGAGAGGTGCTCGACTTCGGCCTAGGTGGACCTGTCTTCGAGTGCCACCTGGCGGAGGAGCAGAAGGGCTCGGCTCGATCTCAGCCGAGGTGGACCCGCCTTGGGGTGCCACCTGGAGAGGGAGCGAGAGGCCGACAGCTTCGGTCGAGGTGGACCCCTCCTGGGTGGACACCTGGTGGAGCGGCAGAGAGGTGCTCGACCTCGGCCGAGGTGGACCCATCTTGGGGTGCCACCTGTCGAAGGAGCAGGAGGGCCCGGCTTGACCTCGGCCGAGGTGGACCCATCTTGGGGTGCCACCTGGCGAGGGAGCAAGGGGCCGCCAGCTTCGACCGAGATGGACCCCTCCTAGGTGGACACCTGGCGGAGTGGCAAAGAGGTGCTCGACTTCGGCTGAGGTGGACCCGTCTTCGGGTGCCACCTGGCGAAGGAGTAGGAGGGCCCGGCTCAACCTCGACTGAGGTGGACCCGTCTTGGGGTGCCACCTAGCGAGGGAGCAAGGAGCCGCCAGCTTTGGCCGAGGTGGACCCCTCCTGGGTGGACACCAGGCGGAGCGGCAGAGAGGTGCTCGACTTCGGTCGAGGTGGACCCGTCTTCGGGTGCCACATGGCGAAGGAGCAGGAGGGCCCGGCTCGACCTCGGCCGAGGTGGACTCGTCTTGGGGTGCCACCTGGCGAGGGAGCAAGGGGCCGCCAGCTTCGGCCAAGGTGGACCCCTTCTGGGTGGACACCTGGCGGAGTGGCAGAGAGGTGCTCGACTTCAGTCGAGGTGGACCCGTCTTCGGGTGCCACTTGGCGAAGGAGCAGGAGGGCCCGACTCGACCTCGACCGAGGTGGACCCGTCTTGGGGTGCCACCTGGCGAGGGAGCAAGGGGCCGCCAGCTTCGGCCAAGGTGGACCCCTCCTGGGTGGACACCTGACGAAGTGGCAAAGAGGTGCTCGACTTCGGCCGAGGTAAGCCCGTCTTCGGGCGCCACCTGGCGAAGGAGCGGGAGGGCCCGGCTCGACCTCGGCCGAGGTGGACCCGCCTTAGGGTGCCACCTAGCAAGGGAGCAGAAGCACTTCTTCCCGAACGGGAGATCTTTTGAAAGAAAAAATTCATGTGGTACTGACCGTGTCTAGCTGGACCTGACACGCGTTCCACGTCAGCGATGTAGCCATATCACTTTATACACCATATCTGGTTAAAAAAAAAAATACTATTTCACCTACTTAGACTACATAAATCCTACTTTTCAATATATATTTAATGCTTGTAGCTCTACTTTTTTTATTTAAAATTTTAAATGACCAATTTATGACCTCTTGGAAATATGAAAGAAAGGTATTTTCATTATTAAAAATTTTTACTTTATTTTTTGCTTGAAAATTTGAATGATGAAAATATTTTTTCTTTTTTAAAAAATTATAATATGCTATAGTCATATTATGACATCCTATGATCAAATTATGATTTTATATTTTCAAGAAATCAAAAGAAAGGAGGGATATTTTTATTATTAATTTTTTTAAAATTTTTAAATGATGGAAAAGCCTCTTCTCTTTTTATACATTTCTATACTTAGAAAATCATAATTTATCTACGTAATATCATAATATGGACAAATGGTACCATAACTTTTCAGAAGGAAAGGAACATTTTTGTTATTTAAGATTTCAAATAAAAAATAAAGTAAAAACTTTCAATAATAAAAATATCCTTCCTTCTTTAAAATTTCTTGAAAATAGAAAGTTATAATTGATTATATGATCATAAAATATCATAATTTTTTATAAAAAATAAATATTTTTATTATTTTATGTTTTTTTTTTTTCCGCCAAGAGAAACCAGTGTACGAAAAAAAATTTCTGATTTAACAAAGAGGCATGATGTTCTCTTTGCGTGTGCATGACTTCAAACTCATTTATCGTATTCCGCTTTTCACTTTGGAGTTTTTTTTAAATAATATTTTTTTATTAAATATTTACCAATAGGGTGACGTCCCAACTGTATTTATGAAAATAGGTATTTTTTAATACCGGTACGTATAGAAATGAAATATATATATATATATATACATGGAGAAATCACATACTAGACCTACGATTTCTCACTGAAAAATCATAGGTACAATATACGATTTCTCAATTCAAAATGAGATAATTTTTTTAAAAAAATAATAAACAAAAAATTAATAAAAATATATAAATAATACTAAATAAAATTTTAAAAATAAAATTTTAAAAAATAAAAAATATAATAACATGATATTACAATAATATATAATAATATATTTTATATTAAAAAATATTTTATATTTTAAAATATAATAAATATATTATAATATATTAAACACTATATTATATTATAATATAGTATATAAGTTGATGCGTGCATATCGGTTGTGGTGGCGGTGGCGTCATACCAAGTATTATCGGTGCAGCACGACGGGATGGAACGTTTATCGAGTAGCGAGGCCGGAGGTGATGGGGCGTGAGAGCAGCAATGTTCATGCGAGCCCGGGCACCCACTTGCCCATGCCCCCCGAGACCTAATTGCCACGAGACGAATTCGACCGCTAGCACGATGCACAGCTGTTGGCTCCAACCAGTGATTTTGATGAATAACAAAATATTGAGTACATATTGTATTCTAATGAGGATTTCAAGTTGTGAGTTTTCATGAAGAAAGCATCTCAAAATCCCAAAAACTTATGGTATATGGCATGTAATGGCACGGAGCAATTCTCACAAATCCGGGCATCCTCTTCATTGAAAAAGGGCTTCTAAATGTTTAAATATTATGTGTTTATGTATTCAAGAATTTTATTTATGTTTTCGAGGCATTTACACTTGAATCTAAAAGTTTTCAGTCTCAAGTGTCGACACCTGGACTGTCAAGTGTCGACACTTCAGCATTTGGCACAGACAAAAATCCTTGGCACGCCAAGTGTCGACACCTATATTCAAGTGTCGACACCAAGTGTCGACACTTAGGTTCCAAGTGTCGACTCAAGGCCTGAAATTTTTGAAAATACAGAACTTTGTAATATTGAGGATTTTTGTGTCAAGTGTCGACACCTGTGCATCAAGTGTCGACACTTGAATGTTCAAGTGTCGACACCCAGAGATCAAGTGTCGACACCTGACAGCCAAGTATCGACACTTGCAGCCTGACAGCTCTAACGGATCTATTTTTCTGGCTTGCAGAACTTGCTTTTCAAGCTCCAAACGGCTATTTCCAAGGTACCAACGGTCACAAACCATTTTTTGGAAGGTTTTTGGTGTATTTAAGCTCCACCAATCTCATTTTAAAGCAAGAGAAGAGAAGTAAAGTGTATTCAAGTGCATTGAAGTCTACTCAAAAGCCAAAAAGCCAATATTCTCTCCAAACTTCATATCAAAAGCCTCTTCTAGCTTGATTCCATTGAAAAGCCTACAAGCTCATCCTTACTTCATTCCAAAAAAAGGCACCTTGAAGGAGATTCCAAGGAAGAGTGAAGACAAAGCATCCACTTGAGCTTCAAAGATTCCAATCTACTCTTGAAGAGAGTTTGTTGTAGTTTTTAAATTTCATATCTGTTTTTATTGTGATTTGACCTTGCTTTCAAGGATGTCTTGAAAGAAGGTTATTGTGGTTTGTTGGTGAGCCAAAGGGATAAAACCAACTGGGGTTAACTTGTGAGCCCGAAGACAAAACAAGTGTTAAGGTTTGTTGGTAAGCCTAAGTGACAAAACCAACTTAGGTTTTGACTTGTGAGCCTTGTGAAAAACAAGTCGACTGTAATCTAGTGTGGATTATAGTGAAATTCCCAAGGATAGCTTGGGGAGTGGATGTAGGTGCTAGGTTTGCACCGAATCACTATAAACTTTGTGTTTGTGTGTGATTGCTCTTTTTCTCTCGTGCTCATCAATTATTGCTAACATCTTGCATCAAATTTATCATTGCTCACAAGCACTACTAGACCTTCATTTTATTGTATTAAATTTTTAAAAGACTCAATTCACCCCCCCTCTTGGGCTCCATTTCTGGGCAACAACAGCTCCACTGCATGCGGCATCTGTCAGTGCGACAAGGCTGATGGAGGCTATTGGGACAACAACCACTGCTTAGTGGTATCCAACCTTGTATACGTGCAACCACTTGGTCGTACCATAGGGATGTTCCCGGTGGTCGCGCCATACAATGGGTCTGGCTGCCACGAAGATGCACGGCTCCATCGCACGTGATGATTGTCCAATCCGCGTGCATCAACAAATATACTATATTATAATTTATAATTTAATATATTATAATATATTTATTATATTTTAGGATATAAAATATTTATTATAATATAAAATATATTAAAATATATTATTATGATATCAGATTATTATATTTCTTATTTTTATTTTTTAAATTTTTTTTTAAATTTATCATTTTTTTAAAATTTTTATTAATTAATATTTTTTAAAAATATTTTTAGTTTTTTCTTTTATTAATTTTTTCTTTCATTAATATTTATAGATTTTTGAATATGCAGAAACGAGGGGGCTTTGCATGGAGAAACTGCGATTTTTCGCTTCAAAGTTTTGCAAAAAAATAAAAAAACATAAATCCTCCTTTCCCCATATTCAAAAATTTATAAAAATTAATAAAATAAAAAATTAATAAAAAATAAAAATAAAAAAAACATATTTTTAAAAATATTAATAAATAAAAATTTATAAAAATTAAAAATCTTAAAAATAAGAAATATAATAACCTGATATCATAATAATATATTTAAATATGTTTTATATTATAATAAATATTTTATATCCTAAAATATAATAAATATATTATAATATATTAAATTATAAATTATAAATTATAATATAGTATATTTGTTGATGCACGCGGATTAGGCATTGTGTGCGGTGAAGCCGTGCACCTTCGTGGCGGACGAACCCGTTGTACGATGTGACCACCAGAAATATCCCTAAGGTACGATCAAGTAGTTGTACGTACGTAAGGCTGGATACCATCGAGCAGCTGTTACTGTCTCAATAGCCACCGTCAGCCTTACTATACCGATGGATGCCACATGCGGTAGAGTTATGCACCGTGCTGATGGCCAAACCCATCATACGGCACGATTAGATATCGAGGGACATTGGCAGGTGGGTGCCCGGATTTACCAAACACTGTCGTTCTCATGCCCCGTCACCTCCAACCTTGCCGCTTGATGAACGTCCCATCCTGTCGTGCTACGCCGATGACACTTGATGTGATGCCACCACCGCCACGGCCAGTATGTACGCATCAATAAATATACTATATTATAATATATAATATATAATTTGATAGATTATAATATATTTATTATATTCTAAAATATAAAATATTTATTATAATATAAAATATATTATTATATATTATAATAATATCATGTTATTATAATTTTTATTTTTTAAGATTTTTATTTTTTTATTATTTTTCATATATTTTTATATATTATTTATTTATTATTTTTAAAAAAGAGTTATTTCATTTTGAATTGAAATATGCGATTTCTCCACGTATTCCCTTCCTCTTTTTTTTTTTTTTTCCATTTTCGTACATGCCAGGTATTAAAAAATACCTACTTTCGTAAATATAATTTGGACAGCACCCTATTGGTAAATATTTAATAAAAAAATATTATTTAAAAAAAAAAAACTCTTTCACTTTGTACCAAAAGAATACCGTTTTTTCTTCATCAGATACTAATTAGATCTTTGTTTTTAGATAACTACAAGGTTACTCAAGTTCTGATATTTTTGCTCAAATACTCCAATAATAATTGGTGTCTCTAGTGGACTTCAACCTGTTACAACCGGTATTTACTTGGTGCTGGTGAAATATGGTGATATTGGCGGTTAAGAACTTAGCGGAATGTACATGAGATATTTCCTTGGTCCCTAGCCGCATCCTCTCTGATAATTCTGATGAAAACAATTCTCTCCATCCAAAAAATAGAGAAATCATTGGTGTTAAAAAAAATCATTTGCATCTTAACCTTAATAAGTTTATCATGTTATGATTTATGAGGATATACTGTTATTTACGGCAAATCCTCGATAATGCCAGTTGAATTTATTGAGCTTTAAACGACCAGATGGCATGTTGCACCCATCCACGCTAACTCCTTGACCTTAGCAGCCTCCTTTTCCTCGTACTCAACCATCACCTTCTCATTTCCATTCAAATTCTATGACTAGTTTTCACTTTTTTTTTTTTTTTTCAACTTGTTTCCTCTGTTCATTTTTTCAGACAGAAAGTTTATTCCCCAACATCACCATGCTTGTAGGGGTGATGTGGTTATAAATGCAGGACCTTGCAACACCTGCACATGAGACGATAGAGCTCTTGAAGTAGCAAGCTATTCGTTTTCCCAGCTTAGACATTATTTTGCTTTACTTGATTTACATCCTCATGCTTTCATGATATCATTCATATGCCTCGCAATACCCCAATTTAGTGGCTAATTTATTTACATGTCATGACAATATGTACTACCGTCAAAATACTTTCTACCTATTAGATATCTTGAAGAACATCTTGCATCCAATAACTAAAAAAAGGTCACTGTTAAGAGTATATAGCTATAAACAGTTCTGGTGCATTCAATCTGACACCTGAGAATCATACAGTTAGTTGATTCATAGAATATTTTTTAATCCAACAGGATCCGGTACTGCACTTATTTACAAAGTGATACTAGGTTACTGCCTACCGTGCTGAGGCATTAGTCCCAGTCAGAATCAAAAAAGCCAGCATCTTTCATCTCAGAGTAGTAGACATTCTCCAAACGCAAATCTTCCTCCTGTAACCAACCAGAAAACAGAAAATAAAACAAGGACATTGTGTCTATTGTGGTAATTCTTAAATTATACAAAAAATACGAATTTCATAATAAGGGGAAATGGAAGCCAACCTGGAAAAAATCTGCCAGGAATGTTACATACAGAAGTGGAAGATAAAGAGAGTGGTAGCATATAGTTGTTAGATTGAACAACCTGTATAGAAACAACATTAAATGTTTGACAGCAATTATTTTGAAAATGATACTTCATCTTCTGAAAAGCCAAATAAAATATTACCAGAACCCAAATCCAGCTTCATTTTCCATGAGCACGCAGGCAAACAGGGATAACAGATTCAGTAAGAACATTGCACAGATGTAGTTGTAGAATGCTGGTCTTGCTGTGAAGGGTCAAAAGAAATTACCGACCAGCCCAGCAGAGAACATAAGACTTACAGAGACATGTAGAATATAAGCTAAAAATAAGGATACCTGGTAACCTTTCTCTCCACTTTGAGTGGTACATGGAGAAAATTAAGCCATAAACTGCAGTAAGCAACAACTTGTGTACAATCCACAAACCCCATTTCACATGATTGGCTGATTCACTATTATCGATGAATAATGGAACTCCAAAGCCAAATGCATAGAGAGCCTGAAGAAGGGAAAACTTTCATAACCATATCATGTACATTCAATGTAAATATAACCAACAACCAGGGAAACTAGTGATGCATAAGCCAATTCAAACACAAGCCAATCCAGTTCAGAAATATGCCCAAGCTGATGTAATCTAATGAGTCATATAATAAGCATGATCTGTTTTATATTTCATGCATTTTTAAGTTATTAAACCAATAAATTTAGGATGTTTTGAAGTCATAACTGGTGTAGAACTACTCACATTAAATTCTTACATTAAGAAGGTCGATTTCTTTTTTCTGAATGGTAAGGTCATGCCTTCCTGACCCTACGCATTTTGGAGAACTCATGTTAGCTGGTCATATTTTTATTGAAGGTTGGGGGGCGGAAGTCAACCAAAGTCATTGCAAATGTATTTTATTAGTAATGATGTCTATATGTACGGCTTTATGAAGCATGACAATTTCTATTTGAAAATTCATCCATTTCTATGCTCCTCCAAACAACAAAAGTAGCAATAAAGGAAGCACAGCAGGTTATTCTCTCTCCACTTCTCTATACAGGCATTCTTTTCCACTTCTTTCTCATCTTAATTCATCCACATGGAAACAAATTAGTCTAACCATTCTATTTTCCTTTAACGAGGTGGATTTCTTTTCCCTTTTCCAATATGGATTCTCTGATTCAGGCATTTAGATCACATTCTTTTGGGACTTTAGCACCCACTTTCTCAATTTTTGGGCCACAAATTATCATGCCTTCTTGCAATGTTTACCAATCATTTGGTGCGGTGCTTATGTATCACTTTAAGGGGTTGTGGTGGTCACCAGTAATAGTTAGGGCGCAAACTGCATAAAGAGTTATTGAAGGAAGAGGTCAGCATATGCATTTCTCAATGACCTTCCTTTCTGTTAGCAGATAATTCAGGTAACAAACTTTGCTAAATTCAAAGGCATATCAGAATTTCCCCCCCTTTTCTGCAGAGTCATACAAACTTCTCATCTTTGCAGAAGCAGGTTATCTCATTTAAGTATAAGAAGCATGCAACTTCTTTTGACAGCTTCTTTCATTCAACAGTTATGGCCCCCTCCCAAGTGACATAGTCTGGCAATCGATAGTCTTTTATTCCACAGGGATTTGGTATTGTTAATTCAACACTCCTACACACTGCTCATCAAGATCATCTTTATCTAAATTTTGATATATTTAAAAGCAAATCAGGTTTGCTAGACACTTAAGCATCATTTTCTCACTGGTGCTCTACCGGTTCTCATCATCATGTATTATAAAATTGCCCATCGTAGTCATGAGTACTGAAATCATCTTCTGCAATGCTACAGATGGTGGTGTGGTAATACATTCTGTTAGTGTAAGGATTGCTGAGTCTCTGCTCACATCTATCTTCTAATTGTTCACGTCATAAGTAACACTTGACACATTGCATTACCCAAATTCTTTTCTGTTATATGAGACTATAAATAAGAATATCTAAAATTATCCCTAGGCAATACTAACATAAAGGGCTAGCAGTTCGCACAGAAGTGAGTTGAGCGAAGGATATCATAAATTTGATACCTAACATAAGAATGAAATCAGATAAGCATGTTATGAAGGACTAAATAGAATTTTAACAATAATACAGAGCAATGCTTACCTTAAGTAATATATCCGCAGAAACTATGACTCCAGAGATAACAAATGTACGCGTTAAAGCTTCCAGCCCGCTTGCATGATTTCCTTGAAGTAAAAAGGCCACCAAGCTAACTTCCAAGAACAACATCCCCGATTTTGTAAACAATGATAACATATTCCATGAGAATTCCTTTCCAGGAGTACATTGCCATGCCTGTTCCGAATTGAAGATGATGATTAGATAATGAGATAACTAGATAATTATATAGAATAATAGTTTAAAAGTGGATCCATTGTTCGAAGAATGCGAAAGACAAATTTAACCAGTGATTTGTTTCAAACAATGATAACAAACAATGAAAAATCTGTACTAAGTTTGGGTTGAAACAGGAATGCTTGTCTGTAAGCAATAGAAGCAGAATTACTTAGACATTTGGCACTCAAATGTCGAACACAACATCCTCCAAAAATCTGGGCACAGGGACAGAATATATATTTAAATTGATATTCAAGTTGATGACTAACCGTGATAGATTTACATTAAAACATAATGACATGTTGTTCAAAGTACTCATCAATTTTTATAATTGTGATAATTTTATATTGAAAACATAATAACACTTCTTTGAAGGATTAATCTGATATTAATAAATTAATATTGAAATATAAAGATGCTTCTCTTGAAATGCTTAAAACCTTAAGGGCCTCCTAAGAATCCCCTACACAACACTCCGAAAAAAAGTACCAAGTATTAGACACTTTCTGCTGATGTCAGTAGGTCACTTCAAATTGGAGTGTCCAACCATGTCCAAGTATCCAAAAGTGTCAGTGTTCCCAGAAAACGTAAAATGGAGTGTCCATGTAACATATGATAAATTGACTTGCATATATAGTTAAAAGAATATTTTTCTACACAAAAATTAGAAGTAATAGAGTTCATAATAGAACAGCAATGAAACATTATTCAAGAAGACCTGGAATAAGATTGCTCCATTTCCTTCTAAGTTGTTGCTTAAACTGATTACAACCTTGATACGTTGGCAGACTTCTACAACATGCAAGCTAAGATACCTGCAAACTGTTGTAGCTAATACTGAAGGGAAGAAACATAACCAGGGTGATTTCTGTATCGCTGTGTATGGTAGTCACTAAATACATGAACGTCCAAATGAAATACATAGATTTGACTTTTGACTTACAAGACTACAAAAACAACATATCAAACCTTAACCCGAAATGCAACAAAGAACTATTCTTTGTTCCCTAAAGCTCTATTTTCAAGTTAGGTGGTTTTCTGCAAGATGGATAGAGCCCAGATACAAAGATTACAAAATTTATGCACATATTAGCCAATCTCAATCATATAAATATTGAAGTAATTCCTTCTTTTATGCTCATATGCAAGTGAGGGTTTATATTGATGAGAAAAAGATAGTAAACCCTCCCTTTAGTGACTATTCTTCATTAAAAAGGCAATGGTGACCAGAAGAAGTTAAGATAAACCATGAGGTAACCCTGTCATTTATAGCATAAAAGATGTTATCATCTCCCCAGAAATCCCTTGTGTATACACTCCTGGCATCTTGAAGGAGAGATGTATGAAATTAGGGACACAAGGAGGAGTTGTGGCAGGTAACCATGCACTGGAAGACATGGCTGCAGGTGCTTCCAATAGATAAATAAACTGAAAAGAAGTGTAAAAAAATATACGAGTAATGATTGTAGTTTGTCTACGCTAAGGACTAGCTTAAGACCATATCTCTTTTCAACAAATTATGAATTAAATACAAACTGAGCCTGCAGAAAAGAAGTCATTGATTGTAAAAATAGTCATACTAAAGTAGCATGTCTTAGCATATTATATTACAGAATTTTGAAAAGTTTTTGTTTTAAACCATAGTATTTCATATTTACCCTCTGGTGGATGCCTAGTATTAGCACGGTATGACATGATGAGCATATTGTGCTGGCTAAGGGATGGCATACACAAATTATATGATACATTAATATTTATTCCGTTCAGATTAACCATTATAAGGTGATAACTAGCATGGATCATAGGGAATAGCAGAATTTGCATTGTGTGGTTTATTTAGATGCATTAC
This sequence comes from Areca catechu, assembly GCA_021397845.1. Classification (NCBI taxonomy): domain Eukaryota; kingdom Viridiplantae; phylum Streptophyta; class Magnoliopsida; order Arecales; family Arecaceae; genus Areca; species Areca catechu. The sequence continues at coordinate 203,965,236 of CM038051.1, read as the reverse complement.
AGGATCAATTAGGGTTTAAAACAAACAAAGCTACCACTTCCCTCATTTCCAAAAATTTTAAAATACCTCTCCCTAGTCTTTACTCGATTTGACTCAGCATTCTTTTCTGGTACATTGTCACTCATTACCAACAAAACTCAATGAAACTCTATCAAAACAATCTACTGAGTAAATTTACAAAATTAAGAAACAACAAATACTTAGCCTATCATACCAACACTCAAATCTCTTTAGGCCAAAAGGACCGTGCCAGAAAGGGCTGAATAGCACAAGAAAATAATCACTTCAATCCATTCTTTTAAAAGGAAACCATGGCATCAGATGGATTCAGGTTAAAAAAAAATTACATTGCAAATATTTACACTCCAAAGATCGTGTTTTTAAGAATCTAACGCAGCAGGATGCAAGAAAAAGTCAGGTATCTGATACTAAAGTGTTAAGGTTCTAAGAGAATTGTCGATTAAGGTGAACCCTCAGTTCCGCTCTTGAAATCTATTCTAACAAATTAATCGAAGAGCAACAGAAGATTAAAATCTTAGCATCTTCTAGCGAGATGCCAGAAAGATTAGCATACCTGGAGAGCGCACCACAAGAGATTCAAAATGCTAACGAACCATAAGAGGGCGTAGTACGCGATCATGATGTAAGACCGGCCATAGGTGAGCTTTGCAAAGCTCCTCCGCGCCTGGGAAGCCAGGTACACGACGAAAAGGACCGATGGAACGCTCAGGACGAGGTTGTACCATATCCCGTGACACTCCGAGACCCATGAAGACAACACCGGCCCGCTCCCCTCTCCGTCCGCCGGAAGATGCCCGTTCGGCGAGATCGCGAGCGGGATCCCCGAGATTTGCTCCAGTCCTCTCATCTCCGCGGCTCTTCGCGGAAGCGCATCACGAGAAACCCTCGACCTCGAAGCCGATCGAATCGATAACCTCGATCCAAGAAACCGGAGAAATCGTTAAACGCCGGAGATCGGAAGGTGATGTTCTCAGAAAACCTAACCCTAGATGGTACGGAGGAGGTAGCGGCGCGCGTTCTGAAGTCGGGATGAGGACAAGGCCCGGAGCCTCCAACCAATATCGGACCTTCAGCCGACGTCCGATTCCGCGTCTCTTAACAATATCGTTTAATCGAACCGATCAAATTCGTCAAACGTATTACGGGATCAAATTGAACTTTTATCGGTAATCCTACCGATTTCTCGACCGGGCCAGCTTGTCAATAATCTTCTCACGTTTTGTACCTATCCACCTTAGAATCCATTTAATTGAAGATAATCTGATATATAAAAATAAAATTTATATTAAATTATTATATTTGATATGAAAAATGAAAAAGAAAGCTAGTAAAATAAATAATATGTTTTGCTGATGATGAATCCTAGATGATTAGCCTCTTTGGTAGAGATGAAGAAACGGGAGATGAGTAAAACTATAAATGGGCTGGGTTGACTTGTGACCCGATCCGACTTGTTTAAATTCAATCCAATCTCGATTCAGAGATCCATGGATCCGGATCGGGTCCGAAAATTAGATCCATTTTATTTTCTAGATTAGATCTAGGTTTACTAAATTTGGACCCGACTTGACCCGACCCAACTCGAACATATTAATACTATTAGGATCATATCTATTTTGACCTTTAAATTATAATTTAAAATTTATATGAAACTTATTTTTAATATAAAGATAGAGTTATAATTATTTTCATATCTTAATTTATTTTAAAAATAATATTATTTATTATTTATTTTATGGTTAATAATAGTTGGCTATGTAATAATTAAAATATACTTGTCTATATTTTGTCCGGATCATATTTATATCCAATTTTTTAGATTAGAACAAGGTTATTTATAGACCCGATCCAACCCGAATAATCCATTGATTGAAAATTTTAATAGTGGACCCGATATGATCCGATTCGATTTTCTAGTGAGTTGGGTCTGGACTAATATTAGGACCCGATCAAAGAACAGGATCGGATCGGGATCACTCATGATCCAGTCCGATCCGACCCATTTGCACCTTAGAGATGAGAGACCAGCTAGTCACCTGCAACTCTTGCAAAACAAGTCTTTGACCAAAATTTTTTTGGTGGGGGACCTTTTAATGCTTAAATCAATAAGGTTCTAGTAAATAGATAGAAAATTTTAAAGAAGGCACAATGTTGGCTTATCCCCTCGAAAGTCCCCTCTTATCAATATTTATAAGCATTTGTAGTAACTAAATTATGTTGGAAGAGACTCTTTTCTGTTAGCCTAAACGACATTTCGATAGGGCTAACTAATTCTTATTTTAGCCGACAGTTGGTATAACGATATTGCTACTATGATAGCTATTCCATTGTTCACCAACTTTGTTGGATATTTTTCGTTCGTTGGCTAGCAAGCATTAGTCATCGGCTTGTTCATCGACCATTTTATTTCGTTCAATTATTTATCTATCTAGTTTTCCAAAGTAGAGTTGATTGGACTTTTAATATCGTCGGCTTTGCTTTAAGTTTCTCGGCCACTTCGTTTTAATATTTTTCATCACTCAATCAATTGTAATTGATCAACCAGTTTGATTAGTTGGTATAATAGTTGCCCTCCACTCCCACTTTCAAGACATTTTATCATCTTAGGAGAAGGGAGTATATGGCATTTATGATGAGTTTTGCCGCTTCGAGCTTCTCTTCCTTTCTTTTTCTTTATGCTGGTTATCAATATTCTTCTGGAAGAGGGTGGAAAAAGGTTTGTAATGTCGTTTCATTATCAAAGCTACCATTGTTCAAAGAGACGGTTATTTATGGCAGACTCTGGCAATGATTCATATAATCGAGTCATTTTTTCTTTGGATGTTTCATCTCTGCCATATTTCAAATCTCTATTGATGGTAAAGTCATTCTTGCAAATCAAAATAACGTGTCAGTATCTCAACAGAAATGCGTTGAGCAACCACGCACCTTCTTTGACCGTGATCTATGGACATGGCATGATCAAGTGCATCTCTCATCATTCGAGAGTCAAATCACTGTCATTGACGCCTTCTATATATAAAGGAGTCTTCTTCCCTCCCTGGGGTTTTTCGAACCCTGGGATCCTTTTGTCACTCGGAGAATTTCTTCTTAGGGTCCTTGCTTTCTTTGAGCTTTTCTTCTTCTTCAAGCCTCCCGTAGGCTAGGCTTTTTCTGTAAACTTTTTTTGTTCTTCTCTCTTCTTTTTCAAAGAAGTTTCCTTAGATATGGTTAGGTTTCTAGAAGTCCCTGTTACTACTGGGGCTTCCGTTCATGGAGGAGAGACTTCGTAGCAATCGCTTGAGAACTCTAGTCCTATGAGAACGAGAGGTCCAAATGTTGAGGACCTTCACTTAGAAGAATAGGTGAAGGGTTCTTTTAAGAAGTCTAAGATAGCTAGCCTATAGAATTATTATAAAATTTTGCAAGATTTTCAAGTATCCACTTCCAAATCTGATGATAGGATAAATAGGGACTCCCCTGGTAGTATAGCAATATATGAAGACTACCTTAAGGTAGGGCTCTATTTTCCTCTCCGCCCCTTTATCACTAGGATCTTTAATTTAGACAAGGTTATTCTAGCACAATTGACTCAAAATAGTATTCAGGTTATCTAGACCTTCATCATCTTGTGCCATGATCTTCGGATCGAACTCAGGACTTCCGTATTATATTCTCTTTTTATGATTAAGAGGGATTTTCATGATCGAGGATGGTGGGTCATTGGACCATGCCATGGCCAAAAGTTTATCAAGGGTCTTCCATCTGCTATTCATGGATGGAAGCCCTATTTCTTCTTCTTGTAATCTCGATAGCCTTGGGGCTTTAGTATTGAATGGAGGGAGTCTCGTTTAACCCCCTATGATGGTAAAAAGGTCCTTATAGTTGATAAAGAGGACTTCAAAAAATTCTTGAAATCTTAAGTCCCACCAATGAAGGAGCTAGTGGGCAAGTAGAGCCTCTTTCTTGCCAGGATTAGCATGATGCCTAGTTAGGTACACTCCGATAAATGAGTTGTAGCTTCTTCTTATTCTTTATTATCTTGTACATCAGACCGAGTTAATTAACATTTTTTTACAGGCAAGAATATGAGGCTAGATACCCAGAATCTCCACCAGGTAGTTCAAAGAAGATACGTCATTCCTACAAAGGTACCTTGTGATCCGAAAAGGGTGCCTGAAGGGGTGGCAATTTATCACCTGACCTGCCAACCTGACCCGTATTCAACCCGTCATAAACAGGTTTGGATTTGGGTCATAAACGGGTCAACCCATTTAACCCATTTAATAAATGGATCGGGTTCAAGTTTTTTAGGCTTAGCCTGTTTACCCCGTTTAACCTATTTAATATACGGGTCAGGTCGTGTCAAGTCAGGTTAAGTAAATAGGTTATTAATTTATTAAACAAGTTGGGTCGGGTTGGATAGAAAAATAGGTTATTCAATTATTAAACAAGTTAAATAGGTTGGGTTGGGTTGGGTTAGCAGGTAATCCATTTAATAAATAGGGATTAAATAGGTCAGGTCGGGTTACCTATTTATTAAATGGGTCAGATTCAGGTTTTAAATTACAACCCGTTTAATAAACAGGTCATATTTGGGTTGATACTTTTCTGACCCAACTTGTATGTGACCTGACCCGTATATACCCGACTTGACCCAATTGCCAACCCTAGGCATGTGTTACTTCGAGTTTGTCATCTTTTAAGGCTCCACCAACTTTGGTTGCCCCTGCTTCTATTGCTAGGCATGTAGAGATGTTAGAGATTTCTGATGATGACATCTCCATTGTCGATCTTCGATCGATGAGTGCCACTTCATCGACCTACTAGTCTCCTGTGCGATCGTTCAACCCACCTATGGGTCATCCTATTCTGCATACATGTGTTGATAGAAGAAAGGCATCTCAAGTTCCTGTGAGATTTGAAGGAGACCATTAGGCCGCCAAAGAGCCCGAAACTTATGTCGATCTCAATATTTTCTTCGACAAGTCAAGACTAGAAAGTCCTAAGCTGGTTCATCAATTATTGAAAGCTATTATTCTTCCAAGAGATTAGGAGATGACCAAAAGTCATTGTCTGGACAAGGTTATTCCTTCTTTGTATCCGAGTCTTCTCAAGGTAACTAACTTTTCCTTATTTGCCTTGATAAACTACTGTCAATTGTTCTTTTAACTTTGAAATTTTGTTTGTTTCAGTTTATTCATGAGGCGGCTTTGATAGAAGAGAGCTTCTTAGGGTTCATGGAGCTCAGTCGGACCCTCAGGATCAACCTAAGATAGTGTGGGCTAAGAAAGAGTCACCGAAGAACCGATGTCTTTTGCTTACAGAAAGACTTTAAGTAGGCACATGATTAATTGACTGAAGTAGAGGCCAAGCTAAAGATAAAGAAGAAGAAACTCCTTTTGATAAAAAGATAATGAAGGAGTTAAAGCAAAAAGCCATTGATGCCATTACTCAGAAGAAAGAGGCTAAGAAAAAGGCTGGAATGGTTGAAGGAAGGGTTCTACAAGCAGTGGAAAATTACATGAAAAGATTGAAACAAGAGCCTTCAATTATGAGATCGGCTTCAATGACTGTAAGAAAAAAGTTATAGTGTTTTTTCCATATCCGGATCTTCGCAAGGTTGATATCAAAGGAGATGCAACCAAAGAAGATGATGAATAGGTAGCTGAAGGAATTCCAACCAAAGTATTTTTCCCTCCAGCTACTACTTTTGAAGTACTAGGAATGGCTACTCCTGAAATGTCAGTAAGCGTCTCCCTAGTTAACAAGATTTTTCTGGTTGACGAAGGCATTTCAGTTGGTGAAGTTGCCCCATCAGCTATTGAACTGGAAATAGTTGTTGCTATTATTGAATCGAAAATTGTTGCTGCTACTGTTGCTACTGAACCATATACAATTGCTGCTGAAGTCCAGTCTTAAGAGGATTTCTTTCTTTTTGCTTGGATTTTGTCTATTCGCTTATTTTAGTTTTTGACTATCAAATTTTTTATAAGAATTGTTAACTTTTTTATAGAAACTTATAGAAACTTTTCCTTAATGGCCAAACATCGATAAGATTTTTCTTATTTTCAATGTGTTTCCTCCCTGTTGTTCCTTTTGCTTGAAGAAATATCCAAGTATCGAATCTTCGGCTAATGTATCAATTAACCAACCCACCAACATCGACCGATAAACCCAAATTTCACTTCTTTGTCTATCAATAGACTCTTTTTATAATAATTAATTTAGCCTTTTGATAATTATTTTGCCATTCAGCTATCTTTGAGATGTTGATTGAAGGTGTTAGAGGAATTTGGATGACAATTATTAATCATATATTTAACATTGTTAGATATACTGTTGGATAATTAAACTAATTATTATTTAATTTGTTGGAGGAGTTTGGCAATCAAGCCAACTATTTAATTATTGGACTTACCGATAAGTTGGGCAGTTGAGCCAACTTTCTAATTTATCGGACATACCAATGAGTTGGATAGTTAAGCCAACTTTTCATTTTATCAGACATATAGATAAGTTGGGCAGGTAAGTGAACTTTCTAATTTATCGGACATACCGATAAGTTGGGTTAAGCCAACTATTTAATTTTATCGGACATATTGATAAGTTGGGTAGTCAAGCCAACTATTTAATTTTGTCAAACATACTGATGAGTTGGACAGTTAAGCTAATTTTTTAATTTATCGAACATATCGATAATTTGGATAGTTAAGCCAAATATTTAATTTTATCAGACAAACTAATTAATTGGACAATTAAGCTAACTATGTGATATTGTCGAATACACTGATTGGTCATAGATAACTGGGTGTCAGTCAAATATCCATTATGAAAGTGCTCTTATAGGATATAAAAAAGTAACTTTATTAAGTCATCGGTAATACATGCATAATTTTTTGCTTTCCATGATTGGGTGACTCGGTATCCATCCAAGCTTTCAATCTGATATGCACCAGGATATGTATCTCGATAATTCAGTATGGTCCTTTCCAATTTAGAAAGAATTTTTCTCGTTCAGTGGGCCTGGATATTTCAGCTCTTGGGCCTGGATATTTCAGCTCTTTGTAATACAAGATCACCTGGCCAAAAAATCATAGGACTAACCCGAGAATTGTAATATCGACTTTTTATTGGTAAGATACCATCCTCAAATGAGCTTAGAGTCTTGTTCATTCCAATAAGTCTAGGTCTATTCTACACTGCTCCGAATTATCAAGTTCTTCAAAATGTTCAACCCTCATGGACTGCAAATCAATCTCCCTTGGTATTACAGCTTTAGTTCTAAATATTAAGTTGAATGTGATTCTCCTATTGGGGTATGAGAAGTTGTTCATTATGCTTAGAGGATTGGATTTAATTCTTCAGTCCAAAGTTAATTTGCTTCATTTAGCCTTGTCTTTAAACGATAGAAAATTGTTTAGTTTGTCACTTCAACTTTATCATTTGATTAAGGATATCCGATGGAGGTTAATGTATGAACAATATAGTATTGAGCACAAAAATTTTAAACTTTTGATTATCAAATTATCTTCTATTATCATAATGATGGCATATGGAATCTCAAACTGATAAATAATGTTATTTTTAACAAAGTTTTTGACCTTGCCTTCAGTTATGTGGGCCAAAGGTTTAGCCTCTATCTACTTAGTAAAGTAATCAATGACCATGATGATAAAATTTCTTTAGTCAGAAGCCAGGGAAACATACCAAGGATATCCATTCTCCATTGAGAGAATGGCCAGGGAGTAGTTAACGGAGTTAGCTGACTTACAGGATGTCTTTAAATGTTCGAGTACCTCCAGCATTGATCACATTTTCTAACAAAATTAGCTACATCTTTTTGGATAATCAGCCAATAATATCCTTACCTTATTATCTTATAGGCTAAGGATCTGTCTCCCAAGTGATCACCGCATATGACTTCATATACTTCTTTGAGGGTGTAATTGGTATTTGTCAAACCCAAACATTTCAAAAGGGATTGAGTAAAAGATCTTTTATAAATGACTCCTATAATTATGTATTGCAAAGTTACCCACCTAATTCGCTTGGCTTCAGCAGTTCTTCAAGTAGGATTTCTTTAGTTAGATATTTGACGATCGGATCCATCCAATTAGATTCATATTCTACTTGATATATTTTCTTACTTTTGTCAATGCTAGAAGTCTCAAGGTGCTCAATATATGTTCGACCGAGAGAATCTATGGCTATCATAGCCATCCGAGAAAGTATCTCGGCTCGAACATTCTTGACTCAAGGAACATGAGATATCTCGAAGAACTTAAATCCAGATATGAAAATTTGTACCTTTTTCAAATATTTAATCATGGTCGCATCTCAGGCTTCAAATTCTTTCTTTATTTGATTAACCACAAGTTACGAATCTATGAAGGCCCTAAGTTTTTGAACTTTGAGCTCTTTGGTGATTTTCAATCTGACCAGGAGTGCTTTGTACTCTACCTGATTGTTTAATGCATAGAAGGCAAATCGGAGAGCATATTCAGCAATAATTCCTTTGGGACATGCCAAAATCAAACCTACCCTACTGCCTAACGAGTTAGATGCTCCTTTTATATGAAGTATCCACACACGTCCTTGGTATTCTTCATCAGCCTTCCCTTCATTACCCTCTTCTTCGGATATCTTTTGCTTATCTTCTTCGGCAATCCAAGTGCACTTAGCAATGAAGTCAACCAGTGTTTGAGCTTTCATTGTTGGGCATGGTTGATAGGATATGTCAAACTCGCCTAATCTAATAGTTGACTTTGCTATTCTTTCTTATGTATCAGGGTGTTATAGGATGGCTTTTAGTGGCCGATCTGCTAGTACCATCATTGAATGAGTTTGAAAGTACAATCTTAGACATTTTATTGCTACCACCAATACATAGACCAACTTTTCTATCTTTAAGTATCTTGTCTCAGTATCATGTAGAACCTGTTGGGAAATATGTCCCAAAGCCAATTTTTACTATAGACAATTGTACATTCGATGTAGTTGTATATGAATTATATTATTGAATAAAATGTTTATTCTGGCAGTTCATCACTATTTCATCTTTCTGAAATAAGTTCTTGAGTGATGAAGTCCTTAGGACTATTTGTATATGATATAGAAAGGATATATCATATAGTCCTAAAATTGTTCACGACCAAATGATACACTTATTTCAGGATGATAGTATATCAAGTATAGGTCGTTGTGTGCCATAGTCGTTGGTTGTCCTCTTAACCAAGGAGTGTGGAGACACTGGCATGGCATGCAGATGTTGTGTTTGATTTTTCATCGAACGTGACCTGTCTGTATTTTTCTGCCTAGAGTTTTTGATATGGACGTAGTTATCCCTCAGACATGAGATCGTCATGGTAGCTTGCGAGCAACTCACTATACTTTGGTGCTGGACTATCTGGATTTCTAATCCAGGGATGGAAGGTTTCTGGGTACAGTTAAGTACTCGTGTAGCAGTGATTGGATCAAGATAGGATTGATCCCTCCAAAGTGTTTGGAGCAGATATCTTACTGTGTTTCAATTTAGCAAAACCTTGGCCAGGGTAGTCTCTGTAATGTGTTACAGGACTTGTGAGATTGAGACACATTGTTGATGGACTTTATGGGTTGGGCAGTTTAACCCTAAGTCTTCCTGAGCATTGAGGTCAAAGGGATTAATTACAAGGTTTCCATATCTCTTGGTTCTTGATTGTTGCTCTGCAACTTCGACCTATCTAGACGTCGGGTGTCATTGCTAGATGGTGACTTTGACTGGTATTGGAAATGTTCCAGTGCTACCGGCTTAGTGTTCGAACCTATGGGGTCACACACCATAGGGGTTTCTACTTGATCTAGTGATCGGAGAACGATTGGGAATCGTTCGTGGACTCACAAAGGAAAAGTATTTTTTCTTTACCCAAGTGTTGACACTTGATAGAATATCAAGTGTCGACACTTGTGTAAGTGTCGACACTTGTTGATTTCGCAAGTGTAGACACTTGATGTCACAAAAGGTTGTGACATAAAATTTTTACTAATAGTTGGTGATGCATGGAGGTGAATTAAGTAATGTGATTACTTGATAGCCCAATTTGATTGAGCTATAAAAATCTGGAACGAATCAAATAGGATTTGGTTCAAAATAGGTTTGGGTCCAATTGGGTTGAACCCAATGTATGCACACTTGATCCAATTGATTTCAATTATGAACTAAAATCAATTAACACATTAATCTGAATTTAAATAAGTTTAAATTCAGTTTTGGGGAGTTATGTAACTTTCCATGACCATTATCACCCATAACTATCCATTACCACACCATTATCACCCATAACTCCCGACTCTCCCTCTTCCTCTCCATCTACTTAATGGGCTGAAATGGGAGGACGAAAATAAGAAAGAATTCAGCAAAGAAATGCTGGAAAAATCAAAAGGGAAGAAAGGAAGAAACTAGGAAAAATTCTAGTTTTTGTATGGGTGTGAAGTTTTAGGAAAAGTGTGCATATTTGTACCTAGTGATCTAGGTCTTAGGATTGAGTGTTTGGGAAGGGTTCCAATGACTCATTCTCCACCTCTTGAGTTTCTTCATTTATTCGGAGAGTCCGGCATCGAAAGAAGAAAAGGAGTCCCGATCAAATCGTTCCACAACAAGCTAGCACTTGGAGTGGAAGTAGATTTTGAAAGAGCCCTGGTGTGAACCACCTGTAGAGGCCGAACATGTGTGCAGCTAAGCAGAGTTCTTCCTCCTGCTCCTGGATCTTTCACAGTGGAGAGCGTTTCCATTTCATACGAGGTATGGTTTTACATATATAGATATATTGCTTTGAAATGTTCATAGCATGAATTCATGATTTCATAGTTTATATTAACCATTCATGCAAGATCTTGGGATAAGTAGCATAGAAAAGTTTTAAAAGCATGCTTAGATTAAATGTTAATCTTCTCGATAATGCTTCCGCTGCATGTTATTTTGAAAAAGTTTTAAAATAGAAAGCATGCTCGCTACTAGTTTTCCTTTCAATTGGTATCAGAGTCAGGTTGCTCTAGCATGAATGTTTAGTATAAACATTATGAAATCAATTTAATATCTTGCAAGTACTCGGATTGAGTGCCTCACCAGGCCGTCCGGTCATAGGAGAGAAGTAGGGCTGCAAGACCCTCACTTCCCACTCAAAGGGATCTCCTATGGCGTGTAGGGGTGCCATTGTGAAGGACTCATGAAGAAGAAAAAGAAAAGAAAAAGTAAAGATTAAAATGTTTTGATCTTTATTATGTTCTAAATTTGAAGTCATAAAATATTTTAGAAATGTTCTAAAGTTAGTTTATGATTGTTATGTTAAATAATTTAACATAAAATTTAAGTTTAGAAAAGACAAAGTTTGGATTTCTGCATTTCTGTGCTTGGGTTGGATCAAGTGTCGACACTTAGCTTACCAAGTGTCGACACTTGGGTGTCTATGTGTCGACACTTGGGCTTCTAGGTGTCGACTCATGAACAAAAACACAGAAATTGGTTCACTGTGTGTCGACCTGTCTCAGAGTAGTGTTGACACCTGGTGTCGACACTTGCTACTGAAGTGTCGACACTTCACAGTGAACAGAAATTTAAAAGTTGAATTTTCTTGTAAAAAATGTTTTATAAAATTTATTGAAAATGTTTCAATCTGTTGTATAATTAACTTAATTATGAATTAAGTAAATCTAAGTGACTAAATGATCTAAGGATATGATTTTAAGATCTAAGTCATATTCATAACTTTGGATTAAATGGGTTAGCTTGAATTAGGTCCTAATTGGGTTAGACCTAAGTTTAGATGAATTGGACTTAATAGAGAATTAACCTAATCAAATGTTGAGTTAAGGTTCTTCTCTAGTATCTATCTAATAGTTAGATTGATTGGTCCATACATCTAAATGGACTTAATCTTGGCTTCGTGGTAGGACCCGATTCCTTAAGCTAGCCTAATCGAAATTGGTAAACCAATTGGTGTCTAAGGTAAGTATGGCTTTTGATCTATGGTTTTTGGGGCTACCTCTTTCCTAGCCAATGATATTGGTGTCTAAGGAAAGATGGTTAGTGGCTTAACCCATAACCTTGATCTCACTTACCTGGCCAATATGGTCAACCAGTTTTGATTAGTTAGCTCATTGATTCGAGTTAGCCCATGCCAATAAGGTTAATCAGCTTAACTGATATAGGTGCCCATGGATTTTGTGGTTCATGTAACCCTTTCATTAACATATGAAGTTAGTGAAAGATAATCCATGACTTATCCTTTCTCTTCTGTCACAACATGTATAAAACCTCTAAATTATTAGGTCCTTAAAAAGATGAAAATTATATGATAATTTTTTGTCTTAGCCTCCCATTAAAGTGTTTGGTAATAAGTCCAGTAGTGGGGTGATTATCGGCAGATCCACAGATCGGGTGGTCATCATACTATTGGAATTGCCATTCATTATATGATGACATAATGCAACTTTCTTAAACATGTGGTCAGGTTAGCCGGCCAAAGTCGGGCTTGATCATTTGTTAGCTAGAAGTATTAAGATCAGTCATGTTAATGGTTGGACCTAACTGGGACCTTCTTTAGTAGGAAGCCCAAAGGCTGATTGAAGTATTCCTAGGGCAAAATAAATTACTAGGAGTTGTTTGGAGAAATAACTGGTTATGAACCTACCTTTAGATGAGCATGGGTTGGCCGACCATAGTCCGGCTCATGCATTGTCTATTGGATTCTGGTACCCACTAAGAGATAAGTATTATTCTTCGGATTGGAGGTAGAGGCTACCAGTTTGAATAAAATAGTGGGAGGAGCTTTTAGACAAAAGTCCATGTCTTTAAGTTTTAAATAATTCATATACTAAATAGTCTTGGTTTTCTTTTTCAGATAATGTCTACTAATCTGTCACTCTGGTCATTATTAGATAATGACAAGCTCATAGGACCAAACTTCGATAGCTGGTATCGAAGACTGAGAATTGTTCTCGAGCACAAACGGATCCTTTATATATTAACGAATCTGGCACCTGAGGGGCCAGCCCCCACCGCACATACTGCAGTCAAGGATGCTTATCAAAAGTGGGTCTCTGACCGTACTACGGTGCGGTGCATTATGTTGGCGGCTATGAACGACGAGTTCAGTCGCTGATTCGAGGAAGCCCAGCTGGAGGAAATCCTTCAAAAGTTGAAGGAATCTTTTGGTGCCCCAGACGACGTTGAAAGGTACAGGGTTTCCTCTACGATCTTCAACGCTCGAATGACTGAAGGGTCCTCGGTCACTGATCATGTATTATACATGATCGAGATGATCGAGCGCCTGGCCAAACTCGGATATCCTTTCCATGAGCAGCTTGGGAAGGATGCGATTTTGAATTCTTTGCCTCCCTCCTACTTACCTTTTCTAGATCACTATAGATTAACAAGGCCTGTAGTCAACTACCATGGGTTGATGGGGTTACTACAGACTTATGAAAAGGATCACCAGCTCCAAAAGTGCTTGGTGAATTTAGTGGAAGGCAGTGCGGCAAGGCATCGTCCCTTTAAGAAAGGGAAAAAGAAAAAGAATAAAAGTAAAATGGTGCAAAGTGCTGGGCCCAGTCAGAAGAAGGCTGACCAGAGTCAGGCAGAATGCTTCTACTACAAGAAGCCGCATCATTGGAAGAGAAATTGTTCCGCTTACCTAGCTACACTTGACCCGAACAGGCCGAAGAAGAAGAAGCAGCAAAAGGTTGCTGGACAAGGTATTTATATGATAAATCCTTGTTGTTTTTCAATTTGTGATACTACTAACTGGATATTAGATACTGGTAGTCCTTATCATATTTGCAATACGTTGCAGGGACTACAAGTTAGTAGAAGATTCGAGAATGGCGAGAGATTTCTGAATGTGGGGAATGGAAGTCAAGCTCCAGTCCTGGCGTTGGAAATTGTCAATCTATTTTTCGAGTCTTGTAAAGTTGTTCTTAGTGATTGTCACTATTGTCCATCATTCCTTGTAAATATTATCTCTATAGGCCAGTTGGCCAGTGATGGTTATGAACTATTAATCAAGAGTGATTTTTGCAAAGTCATTATGAATGATATTGTAGTTATGACTGGACATATTAAGAATGGCATTTATGTTTTATCACAGCCTGTTGGTGTAATATACATTTTATGCAAATGCCCTAGATTAGATAATGTCAATGATGCTTATCTCTGGCACTGTAGGCTAGGTCATATAAACAAGAATAGAATCAACAGGTTAGTGGGAGAAGGTCTCATAAATGTTGGTGATTGTGAATCACTGCCAACCTGTGAATCTTGTTTACTTGGTAAGATGACCAAGTCACCTTTTACTGGAAAAGGTGTACGAGCCGATGACATTTTGTGTCTAGTACATACTGATGTATGTGGACCAATGAATGTCGATGCTAAGGGTGGGTATAAATATTTCATTACATTTACGGACGATCTCTCAAGGTACGGTTATATCTTTTTGATGAGACATAAATTTGAATCGTTTGAAATGTTCAAACGGTATCGTAATGAAGTTGAAAAATAAACCGGGAAGCTTATTAAAATCCTTTGATCAGATCAAGGTGGAGAATATCTTTCTAGGGAGTTTCTGACTTATCTTAAAGAGAATGGGATTCTCTCTCAATGGACACCTCCTGGGATGCCCCAGTTAAATGGTGTGTCTGAAAGGAGGAATCGGACTCTGTTAGACATGGTCAGATCCATGATGGGATTTGCAACTCTGTCAACTTCCTTTTGGGGTATGCTTTGGAGTCAGCATGCTATCTTCTAAATAGAGTTCCGAGTAAGTCTGTTAACAAAACTCCATATGAGATATAGAATGGGCGTAAGCCGAGTCTTTCACACCTTCGGGTTTGGGGATGTCTGGCTTATGTCAAGCGTTTGGAGACAGATAAACTTGGACCTAGGTCTGACAGGTGCCTCTTTGTTGGGTATCCTAAAGAGTCTAAGGGTTATTTCTTCTATATGCCTGGGGAACAAAAATTGTCCGTCAGTCTTAGAGCTACCTTTTTGGAAAGGGAGTACCTTACTGAAGGTGCTCAAGCTACCAATGTTGAGCTTACTGAAGTTCAACAGATGGAAGAACCAAATCATTCAAGGGCTGCTACAGAACCCATTATGATAAGATCAAACCTTAAGCCTATTGACCAGTCATTAAGGAGATCCGGTAGAGTACCGCGTCAACCGGACAGATACTATGATTTTCTGGTCCGAGACGGTGATCCCGTTGAGCTCGATGAGAACAACGAGGATCCAATCACCTATATGGACGCGATGCAGAGGTTTGATTCTGAGTTGTGGCTGGGAGCCATGAAATTTGAAATGGAGTCCATGAAAATCAACAAAGTATGGACTTTGGTTGATCCACCTGAAGGGGTAAAACCCATTGGGTGCAAATGGGTCTTCAAAAGGAAACGGGGCACAGATGGGCAGGTAGAGACCTATAAAGCCCGTCTGGTTGCCAAGGGTTATCGTCAACGTTATGGTATTGACTATGACAATACGTTTTCCCCTGTGGCAATGCTCAAGTCCATTCGGATTATGCTTGCCTTAGCTGCATATCTTGACTATGAAATCTAGCAAATGGATGTCCGAACAACTTTCCTAAATGGTGAGCTAGATGAGGAGGTGTATATGATACAACCTAAAGGGTTCACATCCACAGATGAATCTAAGGTATGTAAGCTTAGTAGGTCCATCTATGGACTAAAGCAGGCATCTCGGAGTTGGAAATGTGTTTTGATAAGTGTATCAAGACGTATGGTTGTGTTAGGAACAAAGAAGAACCCTGCATATATAAGTGGGCAAATGGTTCTGTAGTTGTATTTCTTGTACTGTATATGGATGACATTCTCTTAATCGGGAATGACATCCCTGCATTACAGGGAATAAAGGTCTGGTTGTCATCCCAGTTTTCTATGAAAGACTTGGGTGAAGCTTCTTTCATACTAGGTATGAAGATCTATAGGGATAGATCAAGGAAGCTTCTGGGTTTGTCCTAGTCTACGTACATTGATACCGTGCTGAAAAGGTTTAGCATGGAGAGTTCCAAGAAAGGCTATCTTCCGATAGGCCATGGAATTTCTCTTTCCAAGAAGGATTGTCCGACAACTCCTGAGGAAAGAGAGCGTATGAGTAGGATTCCTTATGCTTCGGTAGTAGGGTCCATCATGTACGCCATGACATGTACTAGACCAGATATGGCATACTCATTAGGAATAGTGAGTCGATACCAGTCTGACCCAGGTGAAGCACACTGGAAGGTTGCAAAAACCATCTTGAAGTATTTGCGAAATACCAAGGACCAGTGGCTTCTTTTTGGAGGACCTGACTTGAAACTTGTGGGGTATACTGACTCCAGTTTCCAGTCAGATAGGGATGATAGCAAGAGTGTTTCTGGTTTTGTTTTTACCCTGAATGGCGGAGCTATCTACTGGAAAAGTTCCAAGCAGCACACTGTAGCAGACTCTATATACGAAGCGAAATACATTGCAGCATCTGATGCAGCAAAGGAAGCTATTTGGTTGCAAAAATTTCTTGGCGAGCTGGGAGTGGCACCTTCGCTGGATGGTCCTGTTCTAGTGTACTGTGCTGAGCCCGACCTCGCCAGTGCCCCGGGCTCATGCCCGCAACACGACCCTGCAGCACACCTTAGCCCAGCAGGACCGCAGCTCGGCGACCCCGCATCAAGGGAAGCAGGATCCTGCTCTGGCTCCGGTCCGGTGCCCCGATGCAGCCCTTCCACCCGTAGTAGAACCGGCACGCGCGGCATGCGTGGCGCCTAGTCCGGCACGCCCACGCGCCCGTGTGCCTAGTTCGGCATGCCCGCGTGGCACCAGTTCCGTCCACACCTACTCCGCGCCTTAGCACGCCCGTGGTCCGGCTCTACCCTCCCGCGGTCTGGGTTTTACCAGGAGCAGCACGTGGGTCCGCAATGCATGGGTTCGCACCCACGTGCATGGAGCCTTGCACGTCACCCCGATCGGCATGAGAAGCCTCTGCGAGCCTTCCCTCGGTCCATGGGCAGCCTGGAGTAGCATCCCAACCAACTCGACACTTCGACGTCTCAGCCTAGGTCGGCCACTGAGAGCATCGCACAGTCCTGTCTCATCCACGTGGGCCCGGCACTCTTTTCAAGGATCCCCCTCCATGTGGGTCCTATGGCACGCCGCCTGACACGCCGTCTGCAAGGAAGGTTTGTATTTAAGTTTCCAAAGCCACTCTTTACACTAACTAGTGAATAGTGCCCTGCCCAAGGTGTTGTACCCTTGCACCAACTTCCTGAACCACCCAGAAGAAGAAGGTTCACCAGCCCATCATGGCCTCACAGGCTATCCTAGCCTGACAAGTCTACATCAAGATCAGCATGCCTCCCTTGAACGACAGGAGCCATTCGTCTACATAAAGACTGGTATGAAGAGAAAAAGGGAGGTAAGAGACAACACACTCTCTTGATCCTTACATTATTATATTTCATTTACTATCACCCTCTGGCAACAGAGAGTCCCCCAAGCTCTCCACCTCAGAGGTCTCTTATTTCCTTCGATCGTCCTACTGACTTGATCGTCGAAGTGTCTTTGCTGGAATCCCCAGTGCAGGTCTCCCCTGTTTTGCAGGTCTCCCCTGTTTTGCAGGTCTCCCCTGTTTTGCAGGTCTCCCCTATTTTGCAGGTCTACCCAATAGAGGGATGATATAGAGAAGATTTCTCCCACCGGAGAGGCCCACAGGAGGACCACAGCACAGTATCAAGCCCCTTCATCCCTACAACGACCCCTCCGAGCACGGCAGCTCCACCAAGCCCCGTGGCGGAGGGTATGTTCCCCTTGATCGTCTCCGACCGACGAGCCCGATGATGCTGGCCGGGAGTCCACTCACCCGGGCCACATAAGAAGCTGCAAGCCACGGTGATCTAGGCAGCAATAGTTTGGCGCGCCAGGTAGGGGACAGATCCATGCTCCTCAACAAGGTGGGACGACGGTTTCTACCTTTGTCCTTAGTCCCCGGGGGGCAGACCGGGGCATGGGGATGGGGGCACGAGAACTTCTCCCTCTTTCTCGAGGCTCCAAGGAGTAGCCTCGACCAAAAAACCTTGAGCTGTGAAGGTACATCGCCATCCTTGACGGGGCAATGGGCATCAAGCCAAGGATTGAGCCACTTCCCGGCGGTACCACCATCCAGGAGCCCCATTAAAAAAAAAAGAAAGAAAAGAGAGAAGAAGGGAAAAAGAAGAGAGGGAGGAAGGGTTTGGTCATCGTGAAGAAGAAAGAAATCGATGCAACATGCCTCCCAACTCTCCCATCCAATGGGACTTCCTCCCATGCAACGGAGTTTGCTCCCATGCAACGGGGCTTGCTCCCATTCAACGGAGCTTCCCCCTATCCAACGAAGCCATTTTCCTCATGCAACAGGGAGTCTCTTCCCCTCCCGCACAACATGCACCAGGAGCCTTATGCTCCCAGGCAACAGAGCTTCTCCCCAAGCCACGAAGCTCCCCATGCAGCAGGAGCCTCCTCTCCTCCCATGCAACATGCAACGGGAGCCTCTCTCCTCCTAAGCAGTGGAGCTTCCTCCTGAACAACAGGACTCCTATTTCCCACGCAATGGAGTCGTCTCCCTCATGCAGCGGAAGCCTCTTTCCTCCCTCGTGACGGAGTTCCAACTCTCCCATGTAGCAACGAGAGTCTCATTCCTTCCATACAACAGAGTCTCTTTTCCCCCCATGCAACGGAGTTTACTCCCTCATGCTACAGGAGTCTCATTTTCTCCCACACAGCAGGATCTCATCTCTCCTGAGCGACGGAGTTCAATCTCCTCCATGCAACGAAGCTTCCTCCCATGCAATGGAGTCATCCCCCTCATGTAGCAGGAGTCTCCACTCCTCCCGTACAACATGCAATAGGAGCCTTATGCTTCCATGCAACGAAGCTCTCCCTCCATGCAACGGAGTCTCATGCTCCCATGCAGAGGAGGTTCATCTTTCCATGCAACGGAGTCTTGCTCCCTCATGCGACCAAATTTTATTCTTCTGTGCAAAGGAGTCCCATTCTCTCCTGAGAGGGCGGCCGGTGAATTTGATCCCGGCCCGCTCAAGGAAGAAACATGTTTTTATCTACTCATATGACCGGAGCTCAACAGGTAACTCCTCCGCTACATTTATAAAATAAAAAATTGTGTTTCAGTTTTACAGGAAAGACTCCTGTACCACTATCAAGGGCAAGCACTACGACTTGCCAGAGCCGGTCACAGCCCAGTGCAAGAATTCTTGACCAAAGCCCAGATCCCATGCTATCCGGCACCAAAGACCGGAATCCCCGGCACCTAAGAACGGACACCCCGGCAACTAAGACCGGACACCCCGGCACCAAAGATCGGACACCCCGGCACCTAAGACCGGATGCCCCGGCGCCAAAGACCGGACACCCCGGCACCAAAGAGCTGAGCCCCACATCTACCGCATGACTCTCAGTTTAGCTCTTGCCTTACTCACAGTCCGGAGATGTCCGCAAAGACTCCAAGAAGTCCCGCCATCTACCGAGAAAACTCACAGTTTGGCATTTGCTATACTTAAAGTCCGGAGATATCCATAGGAAGCTTTGGAGCTCCAACCGTTCATGACTCGCCTCCTAGCATGGCGAACCAGCAGCTCTACCATCCCATGAAGGAGGTAAGAATCCCTCCTCAATCATTAAAGTTCCTCTCTGGTGCAATTTTGCCCTTCACCAACACAGGAACTCATCCGTCCGACTCCAAGTCCGACGAAGTTAACAACTGAAGTCAAGCTCCTCAGTTCAGCCGAGCTGAACTCAATAAAGCCGAGCTGCAGCTCCCCACTGAGCCCCACATCTACCGCATGACTCTCAATTCAGCTCTTGCCTTACTCACAGTCCGAAGATGTCCGCGAAGACTCCAAGAAGTCCCGCCATCTATCGAGAAAACTCACAGTTTAGCATTTGCTGTACTTAAAGTCTGGAGATGTCCATGGAAAGCTCTGGAGCTCCAACCGTTCATGACTCACCTCCTAGCATGGCAAACCAGCAGCTCTACCATCCCAGGAAGGAGGTAAGAATCCCTCCTCAATCATTAAAGTTCCTCTCTGGTGCAATTTTGTCCTTCACCAACACATGAACTCATCCGTCCGACTCCAAGTCCGACAAAGTTAAGAGCTGAAGTCAAGCTCCTTAGTTCAGCCGAGCTGAACTCAATAAAGCCGAGCTGCAGCTCCCCACTGAGCCCCACATCTATCGCATGACTTTTAGTTCAGCTCTTGCCTTACTCACAGTCCGGAGATGTCCGCGGAGACTCCAAGAAGTCCCGCCATCTACCGAGAAAACTCATAGTTTGGCATTTGCTGTACTTAAAGTCCGGAGATGTCCATGGGAAGCTCTAGAGCTCCAACCATTCATGATTCGCCTCCTAGCATGGCGAACTAACAGCTCTACCATCCCATGAAGGAGGTAAGAATCCCTCCTCAATCATTAAAGTTCCTCTTTGGTGCAACTTTGTCCTTCACCAACACAGGAACTCATCCGTCCGACTCCAAGTTCGGCGAGGTTAAGAGCTGAAGTCAAACTCTTTGGTTCAGCCGAGCTGAGCTCAAAAAAGGCTGAGGTATCGCCGACGTCATGTCCGCATTTAATCCCGACGTTCCGTTCTACGGTTCCTCGACGGAACGGCGGGCTGGGGGGCAACTGTTACAGCCATGACAGTGACGTGGCCAGGCTCAGGTATCGCCGAATGAGAGCAAGCCACGTGTAAGTTTCCCCGCCGGAGTCAGCGCCACGTCCACAAAGCTAGGATCGGCGTACCGCACCACTCGACGACTGTCTGAAGCAAACCGCCCTCGCCGAGGTCGAGCTCGGCCCGGAGTTCCTCTACCACCTCATTGGCGCCCGGGCACGGAGGGGTCCGCCCGAGTGAGGTCGGTCGAGGTCGGGCGGCCCCCTGCCGCCTCGCCAGGTGTCCACCAGGAGGGGTCCGCCGAAGCCGAGGTCGGCAGATCTTTCGCCCCACGCCAGATGGCCACCCGAAGACGGGCCCACCTCGGCCGAAGCCGGGTGACCTCCTGCCACCTCGCCAGGTGTCCACCCAGAAGGGGTCCACCTAAGCCGAGGTCAGCTGATCCTTCGCCCTTCACCAGGTGGCTACCCGGAGACGGGTCCACCTCGACCGAAGCCAGGCGACCTCCTGCCACCTCTCCAGGTGTCCACCCAGGAGGGGTCCGCCGAAGCCGAGGTCGGCAGATCTTTCGCCCTGCGCCAGGTGGCCACCCGGAGACGGGCCCACCTCGGCCGAAGCCGGGCGACCTCCTGCCACCTCGCTAGGTGTCCACCCAGGAGGGGTCCACCTAAGCCGAGGTCGGCAGATCCTTCGCCCCTCGCCAGTTGGCCCCCGGAGACAGGTCCAACTCAGCCGAGGTCAGACCGCTCGTACGGAGAGGCCCCCGGGGAAGGAGACAGGTCCCGAGGCCATCCCTCGGGCCGTACCGACCCCAGACGGCGTCCCGTACAGAGGGCGGCGGCACGCGGAATGTCACTTGCATCGGCCCGACAGGTCCCGCAGCCGAGAGACCCGATCCTGACGGAACAGGCCCCATAAACGGATGGCGCCCACGCTCGGGAAGGAGAGCGTTCTCACGGAGCCCGAGGCCTGACGACCAGCCGCTCTGCCAGCGCCGCCCTCCCTCTTTTTCTCTTCTGTCTTTGCCTTTTCCCTGCTGGGCCCGGCGGACGAGGTCGGAAAACCGCCTGGCACCCTTCACCAAAAAGGGAAAAGAGAAGAGGACGGGGGAGGAGGGTTCCCGAGGCAGAAAAAGACAAGCGCGCGACGGAAGGGGATAAAGAAGGAAGAATCTGGGGACGACAAGGTAAGCCAAACTAGCCTGGGGACAAGGAGGAAGCACGGGCACAAGGCCTTGCACCGAGAGAAAAACCAGAGATCCCGAGAGGGGAACACTGGGCGTGAGTTCGACAAGCAGGCCCAGCCGAGATTTCGGTCCCCAGAGCATTTCCTTCACCAATTAACTCTCTAAATCTGGGACCCTTTCGAGGGCCCGGGTGGGAGAGTCTGTTCCTTCTCGTCGTCTACTGACTTGACCGTCGGAGCCCCCTCGCCGGGATCCCCGGCCGGGGTCTTCTAACCCCTTTTCCGCAGGTTCTCCGCAGGAAGGGAGGCTCCCTCGCCAGGCGGTCAGGAAGGATCGGCTGATCCGAGGCACGGGCGCGGCGACGAGAGCGGCAACAGATTGGCGCGCCAGGAAGGGGGGCAGGACACTAACCCCTAGTGGGAACCAGCTTTCTGCAGGTGTCACGCTCTCCAGCAATGGTGGTCACTCGTGGTCGCGAGGCGTCCACCAGCCGTGTGGGAGAAGCCCACTCCCCTCCAGGGGGCCACACCCCCGAACAGGAGCTTCTAGCTCCCCCTCCTCTTCCACAGCAGCCTGCCCGTGCGGACGGATCCCTTGCGGCCATCGTCCAGCAGCTGCAGACCTTGACCTCAGCGGTCCGACAGCTTCAGCATCAGCAACGGTCCCTAGCCACTCAGCCGCAGCCAGGGACCCCCGCGGCCCGAGCCGCGGGGCAGCGTGGGAGCCTGCGCTCAATCCAGGGCAGGCCGTCCCACCCGAGGGCCATCTCCGACCCCCGGGGGAGCCACCAAGCTCTCGCAAAGAGAAACTATTCCGGTTCGGAGGATCACGAGAGTCGATCCCCGGCCGATGGGGCCGAAACGGCGCATCGCAGCAAGCGACGCCAGGGCCAGACTTCGCGCCGAGACCGATCGGCGCCCCCTTCACCTGCAGTCTCGGTGGAGGACTCCACCGACGAAGCCGTCAGGCGCCAGGCCGAGAGGCGCCTAGAAGAGCACGAGCGCAAGTTGGCGGAGTTTGCCCGACGGTTCGCCGACCTGCAGAACCCGTCAGCTGACCTGGCGGGCTACGACTCCCGCCCCCCTTTCTCTGAAGAAATCCAGGCGGAACCGATCCCGAAACGGTTCCGCATGCCGCAGGTGGACCCCTACGACGGGACCACCGACCCCCTGGACCATTTGGAGAGCTATAAAGCTCTCATGAGGGTCCAGGGTGCCACCGACGCCCTCCTGTGCATCGCCTTCCCGGCAACCCTTCGGAAGGCCGCTCGAGTCTGGTTCACCCGCCTCGAGCCCGGATCCATCTGCTCCTTCCATCAACTGGAAGGAAAGTTCGTGGCGCACTTCGACGCTTGTCGAAAGGTGCCTAGAGAGGTGGACAGCCTCTTTTCCATCCGCCAGCAGGACCAGGAGCTGCTCCGGGACTACATCACCCGGTTCAAGACCGCAGCCCTGGAAATCTACAGCTTGGACGAGCCCGTCGCCATGCTGGCCTTAAAGCGCGGACTCAAGATGTCCCGCCTCACCTATTCCCTGGACAAGAAGCCGCCCAGGACGTATTCCGAGCTCCTCCTCCGCGTCCACCAGTACATCCGAGCGGAGGAGGCCGACCGCACCCGTCGAGAGCTGGACGGGAAGACTCCAAAGAAGCCGCTCCCGAGGGACACCCCGGGAGCTCGGAGGCCCGGGCCATCTGCCGACCTCCGCCCAAATCCGAAGCCGAGGGGCGAAGCCACTCCCGAGCGGAGGTACACCCCTCTCCTCGCACCTCGAACGAAGATCCTCATGGAAATCGAGGGCGAGCGCTATCTCCGCCGACCTCCACCTCAGAACCCGAGAGCCACCCGAGACAAATCAAAGTACTGCCAGTTCCACCTCGAGCACGGACATGACACGGAGGAGTGTCGCCATCTGAAGCGGGAGATTGAGGAGCTGATCGGGAGGGGTTACCTCAGGAAGTTCGTCAAGAACGGGGTCCCCTCTGAAGGGCAGCCGCTCGCGGCCTTACCGCCTGTCCCCGCGATCGACAACCGCCCAACGGAGAAGCCCGTGGGCATGATCTCACGCGGGTCCGGCCGAGCAGAGAAGAGAGCCCGGGATGTCCCAGAGAATGTAATCCCTCCCAAAGGGAGGGAAATTAATGACAATGTAAACAATGATGCCGTGGTGGTCGAGATGACCATCGCGAAGCATCCTGTACATCGAATCATGGTGGATAGTGGAAGCTCGGCCGACGTACTTTTTTACGATGCTTTCTCTCGGATGAACTTGTCTCCCGACCAGCTGAAACCAGTGCACATCCCACTGGTAGGTTTTATAGGGGACTCCGTGGGGGTCGAAGGAGAGATCACTCTCCCGGTCACCGCCGGATCCCCGCCTCGGCAGGCGACCGTCATGATAACATTCACTGTCGTCAAGCTCCCTTCGCCTTACAAAGCCATTCTCGGGTGTCCCGGGCTCAACCAACTGGACGCCACCATCTCCACGAGGAGGCTGCTGGTGCAGTTCCCCACGCCTTCCGGGCTCGGGGAAATGAAGGGGACGATCCAGCCGGTCCCGCTCTGCCTCCAGACAGTCCCAGGCACCAGGAACGCAGAGCTCGCCCACGATATCGAGGATCTCGACCTGAGAGAGAAGGAACCCAGGGGAGGGCCCGTAGAGCGCCTGCTAACTTTTCCCCTCGGTTCGGACCCCCTGAAGACGGTGCAAGTCGGGGCCCAGCTCCCCGAGGAAGAGCGAACCCGCCTGCTGGAGTTCCTCCGTGCCAACGCTGACGTGTTCGCCTGGTCGGCGGCCGACATGCCGGGCATCCCGCCCGAGATCATCATGCACAGCCTGAACGTGGACCCAGGTTGCCGCCCGGTCCGCCAGAAGAAGAGAAGCTTCGCCATGGAGAGACAGAAGGCGATCAACGAGGAGGTAGAAAAGCTCCTCGCCGCCGGTTTTGTCCGAGAAGTCCAATACCCCAGCTGGTTAGCAAACGTGGTCATGGTAAAGAAGAGTAGTGGTAAGTGGAGGATCTGTGTGGACTACACCGACCTCAACCGAGCTTGCCCGAAGGACAGCTTCCCTCTGCCGAAGATCGACCAGCTAGTCGACACCACCTCGGGGCATCGCCTCCTGTCATTCATGGACGCCTTCTCCGGATATAACCAGATCCAGATGAACCCGGGGGACGAAGAGCACACCGCCTTCATTACTGACCGCGGGACTTTCTGTTACAGGATGATGCCCTTCGGCCTCAAGAACGCGGGGGCGACGTATCAACGTATGGTCAGTAAAATCTTCAAAGACCAGATAGGCCGCAACATGTAGGTGTACGTGGACGACATGCTGGTAATGAGCAAACTTGATTCGGACCACGTGGCTGACTTGACGGAGACGTTCGGCAACCTCCGGCACCATCAGATGAAGCTGAACCCGGCGAAGTGCGCCTTCGGCGTCTCCGCCGGGAAGTTCCTAGGGTTTATGGTGACCCAAAGAGGAATCGAGGCTAACCCGGAGAAGGTCCAGGCCATCCTGGACATGGAGCAGCCAGCCTCCAAGAAGCAAGTGCAGCAACTGACCGGCTGGGTTGCGGCCCTTAGCCATTTTATTTCCAGGTCGGCGGACCGTTGCCGTCCCTTCTTCAAGGTGCTGAGAAAGATGAATGGCTTTGCTTGGACCGAGGAGTGCCAGCAGGCCTTCGAGGAGCTGAAGAAGACGCTCGTATCGCCACCTTTACTGTCCAGACCCGAGGAGGGGGAGGAGCTTACCCTCTACTTGGCGGTTACCCCGGAGGCCGTCAGCTCTGTCTTGGTTCGAACTGACGACCAGGGGCTCCAGCGGCCGGTATACTATACCAGCAAACTTCTCCGGGACGCGGAGCTCAGGTATTCCCGGCCCGAGAAACTCGTTTTTGCGCTAATAGTGTTTGCCCAGCATCTCAGGCCCTATTTCCAAGCGCATCCCATCGCCGTCTTGACGGATCAACCGCTGAAAGCGGTGCTCAGCCGACCCGATACCTCGGGATGATTGGCCAAGTGGGCACTGAAACTCAGCGAGTTCGACATTACATACCGACCGAGGTCGGCCATGAAGGCGCAGGTGCTGGCCGATTTCTTGGTCGAGTGCGCAGGCTTGGGCAAGGAGCCCGAGAAGGGCCCCCCGGCCCGGCCGATGGAGGTCGGCACCGACGAGCCCGGAGAGGACCCCTGGATCCTCCATGTAGACGGAGCCTCAAACTCCGGCGGAAGCGGAGCTGGGCTCATCCTTGCCAACGGCGATGGGGTCGTCGCGGAGTGCGCACTCCGTTTCCAATTCCCCGCTACAAATAACCAGGCGGAGTACGAGGTGCTTCTCGCCGGACTCAGGGTCTCCCGCGAGCTGGGCGTGACCAACCTCAGAGCTTTCACCGACTCCCAGCTCGTGGCGGGGCAGGTGTCCGGGGAGTACGTCGCACACGACCCCCAGATGGTGAAGTATTTGGAGCTCGTCAAAGCGGGCGCGTCCAAGTTCCGGTGCTTCAACATCTTCCACATCCCCTGCGGGGAGAACGCCCGCACGGATGCCCTCTCCCGATTGGCGACCCTGCCAGACGCGATGCTGGGACGCGCTCATGTGGAGCGCCTTGAGGTCCCAAGCCTCGAAGCACCGGTGGAAGTCCATCAGGTCAGCCAGGAGCCCAGCTGGATGGACAAGTACGCTGCGTACATCGTCGGCGGCACCCTGCCGGAGGACCGACAGGCGGCTCGCCTCATCAGGAAAAAAGCCGTGCGATTTGTCCTGATGGACGGGCAATTGTATCGAAGATCCTACTCCTACCCCCTCCTCAAGTGCGTAGGACCCGCAGAAGCCAAGCTTGTGCTCCAGGAGATTCACGAGGGCATCTGCGGGAACCACGTGGGGGGCAGGGCATTGGCGTACAAGGCCCTCCGTCAGGGCTACTTCTGGGAGACAATGAAGGAAGACGCCGCCGACTTCGTGAAGAAGTGCGACCGGTGCCAACGTCACGCCACGGTGCAGCGGCAACCCTCCAACCCGATCTCTCAGCTCTCAGCCCCCTGGCCGTTCGCCTAGTGGGGGATGGACCTCTTAGGCCCATTCCCGCCGGTGTCCGGCCAGCGAAAGTTTTTGATAGTGGCTATCGACTACTTCACAAAGTGGGTCGAGGCCGAGCCCTTGGCAAGAATCACCGAGGCAAACGTCGCCAAGTTCTTCTGGAAGTCCATCGTCTGCCGCTTCGGCCTCCCCCACACCGTGGTCACCGACAACGGACACCAGTTCGACTGTCGAGAGTTCGAAGATTTCTGCAGCGACCTCGGCATCAAGCATCGCTTCACCTCGGTGGCACACCCTCAGACCAACGGGGAAGCCGAAGTCACGAACAGGACCATTCTTCAGGGCCTCCGCACGCGGCTGGACCAAGCCAAGGGCAGGTGGGTCGACGAGCTTCCCAGCATCCTTTGGGCATACCACACCACCCCAAGGACGGCTACCGACGAAACTCCATTCAACCTCGTCTTCGGAGCCGAGGCGGTCATCCCGATCGAGCTCAGCCTACCCACGCTGCGCATGGAGCAATACGACGAGACAGAAAACCCGGCCAGGATGATGCTTAACCTAGACCTTCTCGAGGAGACGAGGGACAAGGCCCGGATCCGAATGGCGGCATACCGGCAACGAGTAGCCAGATATTACAACTCCCGAGTGCGGCCGAAGGTTTTTCGTCCCGGGGACCTGGTCCTCCGACGCGCAGAAGCCTCCCAGCCACGGGAATGCGGCAAGCTTTCACCCAACTGGGAAGGCCCATATCGGGTAGCGGAAGCCCTCCCTCATGGGGCATATTACTTGGAAGAATTGGGAGGTGCCAGGTTCCCCCGGACATGGAACTCCTCGAACCTGAGAATGTACTACCAGTGATGTAAGGCTCCTAGTTTCTGTAACAAAGCTCCCCCACTTCAAACACTCCTCTCTAACTTCAACAAGAAGGCCTGCGGCATCGAGCTCAGTCCGGAAGATCCTGGGCCTCGGCCTGGAAGGTGGCACCGAACCCAGTTCGCCCACGCGAGCCCGGAGCACAGCTCAGCAGGCCGCGCAAGGCTTGAGAAAGCCTGCGGCATCGAGCTCAGTCTGGAAGATCCTGGGCCTCGGCCTGGAAGGTGGCGCCGAACCCAGTTCGCCCACGCAAGCCCGGAGCACAGCTCAGCAGGCCGCGCAAGGCTTGAGAAAGCCTGCGGCATCGAGCTCAGTCCGGAAGATCCTGGGCCTCGGCCTGGAAGGTGGCGCCGAACCCAGTTCGCCCATGCAAGCCCGGAGCACAGCTCAGTAGGCCGCGCAAGGCTTGAGAAAGCCTGCGGCATCGAGCTCAGTCCGGAAGATCCTGGGCCTCGGCCTGGAAGGTGGCACCGAACCCAGTTCGCCCACGCAAGCCCGGAGCACAGCTCAGCAGGCCGCGCAAGGCTTGAGAAAGCCCGCGGCATCGAGCCCAGTCCAGAAGATCCTGGGCCTCGGCCCGGAAGATGGCACCATTCCCAGTTCACCCGCGCAAGCCCGGAGTACAGCTCAGCGAGCCGCGCGAGGTTTGAGAAAGCCTGCGGCACCAAGCTTAGTCTGGAGATCCCGGGTTTCGGCCTGGAAGACGGTGCGGAAACCGTGTTGTTCGCCCAGGCATGAAGGCAACCCAAAATCGGACCTGCTTAAGGTTCGCCTTGCTGCAACGTGACTCAACGGGCCCCATCCTTCGATTTGAGCAATGGAAGGATCGGGCCTGCAGTTACTTCAGGTGTTCCAGACCGACATCTCAGAAAGAAAAGGAGAGAAAGGTGAGACGAAGCAACAGCCAAGGTTTCGATAAAAATCAGATCTTCATTGATATGAGTGGTCGCTACAAGCTGGGAGCCCCGACAGGCCGGGACTCCCAAAAAAAAAAAAACAAAAACTACAGGGATAAACCAAAAAGACAGTGCCGGGTCACTGGGGTGCGGGTTCGGAGCCGTCTGCCGGAGGCGCGGGCGCTGCTTCTTCTTCAACTTCTGCAGTGGCCGGCTCCTGGGGCTGTTCCGGGGCCGCGGCATCGCTGGTCGACGGCGCCGCAGGTGTCGCTTTGGCCGCGCCGGGAGTCCTGCTCTCGCCCCCTGGCTTCCTGCCGCCGCCGACGACCCCGCTCAGGTCCAGCTGGGGGAAGAAGGCCCCCACCTTCTCCCGGCACATCCGGAACCCCTTCAGGAAGGAGTCCACGGCGGCCTCCCGGACCTCCGACGTGAACTCGTCGGAGGCCCGGAACTTGGGGACGGCCTCTTGCGCTTCTCGCTTGGCCGCCTCCAGGAGCCCGTTGACGTAGGCGCTCCGGTCCTTCGTCGCGGCCACCTCTCGCCGGGCCTCCTCCAGCTGGCGCTCCAGCCATTGGGAGTGGGCCTGCAGGCGGGCCTTCTCTGCCGCCTCCTCCTCGGTTCGACGCTGGTTGGAGGTCCGCTCCTCCGACAGGGAGGCCTCCAACTCCTTGTTCCTCTCCTCGGAATGCGTCAGGTCGGACTGGAGGGCTTGCTTCTCGGCTCGCAACTCGGCCCCCTTCTCCATCAGATCCTTCACGTCGGCCGCGAGCTTGCCGAGCTTCAGCTCTCGATCGGAGTCCCTCTTGGCATTCCCTACAAGGTAATTCCTCAGTAAGAGGACGTCGTTCCCGATCTGCAGTGGCAAAAATGATGCACGTCAGAGCGGAGGCAGAAAGCCTCGAGGTTGAAACAAGGAAGAAGAGGAAGCTCGCACTTACCGTGAAAAGCTGAGGAAGGATGCCGAGCAGAGCGTCCGCATAGTCTCGGCCGCCCCGAGCTCGGCGGTCCCGGGCGGTGGAGGCGTACTCCATCATCTTCTCTGCCAGTCCCCTGTCGAGGATGACCGAGTCCCGGTGGGAGATCACCGGTGCCGGACCCTTCGGGCCGACCCCTGCGGCAGCTGCCCCCTCAGCCGGAGCCGCAACTGACGGGCCGGCGGTCGCCACAGACGGCGCTGTCAGGCTGGCGGCGATGACAGGCCCGGAGACCGGCGGAGCGGCGGGCGCTGGAGCTCTCCCTGCGACGCCGCCAGGTCGCGTGGCCGAGGTACCAGGAACCCCGCCCTGAGGTGGCCTGGGCGGGGAAATGGCAGCAGCCGGGTCGGGCACGGTCGCCGCCACGACCTCCCGGCTCGTCTCTGTACGAGCCCTCTTCGCTGCGGGCCCATCCACCTCCTCGACGTCCCGCTGGGCCGCCCCCTCCAGGAGGTTCTCCAAAGAAAACTTCATCCCTGCAAAATGAAAAAGACAGAGGGTCAGACAGCTCGATCTTAAAGAAAGAGGAGAAGGCAGAAATCAATGCAGGGCCAAATCTCACCAGTCTCACGGATGGGACTGATGCCGGCCTCGAAAAGATTCTGCTCAGAGAGCAGAACCTCAAGCGCCGGGACCTCGTCACTCAGGAGCTGGGTATAGGACTCCTGGTCCGCAGACTCCACTCGGGAATTCCGGTTCGGCGACCGGTCCGGTTCGCTCTAGGCCCAATCGACGTCGTCGACCGAGGCGAAGAAAAATCGGCTCTTCCATCCCTTGACCGAGGAAGGGAGGTCGAACCGGAGACACCTAGGCCGGGGCGAGATATACCACCAGCCGTCATCGGTGAAGCACTTCTTCAGGGTGAACAGGGCCCTGAAGAGAGAAAAACGGGCAACGAACCCGTGAAAGTGGCAGAAGACAATAAAGGAGAAGATGACCCGGATGGCATTAGGAGCCAGCTGGGCCGGGACGAGCCGAAAGTGGCTGAGGAAGGAAAGAAAGAAAGGGTGCAGAGGAAAACGAAGACCCCTGAGGAGGAAGTCTTCGTAGAAAGCAATGCGGCCGGGGCCACTCATGGTGACGCGCTCCCCAGACCGCGGAGCAAAGAGACGGATAGACCCCGGGATGCCATAGGCATCCCGGAGCAGAGAAAGGTCGCCTTCGGTCATGGTAGAAGCATGACCGGAGGGACCGGCGGGAAGAGATGGCGGAGCAGGAAGAGAAGGCAAGGCAGGAAGGGAACGGAGGGGCACGGCAGGTGCAACCGGAGGGGGCCGGATCCCCCTGAGGATGCCGATGGTGATCCCCCCGGGTTGCAAACGCCGGCGGACCTCCTCCGGAATCACCTCCTCACCTGAGTAGGAAGAAGAAGATGGAGTCCTCGGCCGGGATGGACCGGCCTCGTCCGGGTTGGAAGAGACATGGCGACGGCGCGCCATGGAAAAGAAAAGAACAGAAAGATCGGAAAAGAAGTGAGAAGGAAGGAGGAGGGCTAGAGAAGGAGAAGAAGGCACTCACCGAAAATGCACAGACGAGCGCGAGCAGCAGAAGTTGTTAGCCTGCAGCAAACCGCCCACGAAGCAAGGAAAAAGGCCTCGTTCTGGAAAGTCCCCTCCCTTTCAAACTCAGCCGACGGCAGCCGTACCCATCATTCCGCCTCCGACCACTGGATGGTCGCCACGTGGGCGCACGCCCGACACCGACGCCTCGTTAGCAGAGTAACGGCCTCTGCCCCGAAGCGACACATTGATTACGGGCAAGTGGACGACGCATGGCGGATCCCCATAGGTCTTCAGCCGCATCGAGCCACGACGAGCGAGGATCGTGGCAATTATGATGCAAGATCTTCGCCTCCCCACGTCATGTCCGCATTTAATCCCGACGTTCCGTTCTACGGTTCCCCGACGGAACGGCGGGCTGGGGGGCAACTGTTACAGCCGTGACAGTGACGTGGCCAGGCTCAGGTATCGTCGAATGAGAGCAAGCCACGTGTAAGTTTCCCCGCCGGAGTCAGCGCCACGTCCACAAAGCTAGGATTGGCGTACCGCACCACCCGATGACTGTCTGAAGCAAACCGCCCTCGCCGAGGTCGAGCTCGGCCCGGAGTTCCTCTACCACCTCATTGGCGCCCGGGCCCGGAGGGGTCCGCCCGAGTGAGGTCGGCCGAGGTCGGGCGGCCCCCTGCCGCCTCGCCAGGTGTCCACCAGGAGGGGTCCGCCGAAGCCGAGGTCGGCAGATCTTTCGCCCCGCGCCAGATGGCCACCCGGAGACAGGCCCACCTCGGCCGAAGCCGGGCGACCTCCTGCCACCTCGCCAGGTGTCCACCCAGAAGGGGTCCACCTAAGCCGAGGTCAGCTGATCCTTCGCCCTTCGCCAGGTAGCTACCCGGAGACGGGTCCACCTCGACCGAAGCCAGGCGACCTCCTGCCACCTCTCCAGGTGTCCACCCAGGAGGGGTCCGCTGAAGCCGAGGTCGGCAGATCTTTCGCCCTGCGCCAGGTGGCCACCCGGAGATGGGCCCACCTCGGTCGAAGCCGGGCGACCTCCTGCCACCTCGCCAGGTGTCCACCCAGGAGGGGTCCACCTAAGCCGAGGTCGACAGATCCTTCGCCCCTCGCCAGTTGGCCCCCGGAGACAGGTCCAACTCAGCCGAGGTCAGACCGCTCGTACGGAGAGGCCCCCGGGGAAGGAGACAGGTCCCGAGGCCATCCCTCAGGCCGTACCGACCCCAGACGGCATCCCGTACGGAGGGCGGCGGCACGCGGAACGTCACTTGCATCGGCCCGACAGGTCCTGCAGCCGAGAGACCCGATCCTGACGGAACAGGCCCCATAAACGGATGGCGCCCACGCTCGGGAAGGAGAGCGTTCTCACGGAGCCCGAGGCCTGACGACCAGCCGCTCTGCCAGCGCCGCCCTCCCTCTTTTTCTCTTCTGTCTTTGCCTTTTCCCTGCTGGGCCCGGCGGACGAGGTCGGAAAACCGCCTGGCACCCTTCACCAAAAAGGGAAAAGAGAAGAGGACGGGGGAGGAGGGTTCCCGAGGCAGAAAAAGACAAGCGCGCGACGGAAGGAGATAAAGAAGGAAGAATCTGGGGACGACAAGGTAAGCCAAACTAGCCTGGGGACAAGGAGGAAGCGCGGGCACAAGGCCTTGCACCGAGAGAAAAACCAGAGATCCCGAGAGGGGAACACTGGGCGTGAGTTCGACAAGCAGGCCCAGCCGAGATTCCGGTCCCCAGAGCATTTCCTTCACCAATTAACTCTCTAAATCTGGGACCCTTTTGAGGGCCCGGGTGGGAGAGTCTGTTCCTTCTCGTCGTCTACTGACTTGACCGTCGGAGCCCCCTCGCCGGGATCCCCGGCCGGGGTCTTCTAACCCCTTTTCCGCAGGTTCTCCGCAGGAAGGGAGGCTCCCTCGCCAGGCGGTCAGGAAGGATCGGCTGATCCGAGGCACGGGCGCGGCGACGAGAGCGGCATTTGTTACAGTGGTCACCAGCCCATTTGGCCCTGCCATGACATCCTCTTTGGTGGCTGACGCAGCCGTATACTTTTCCACCTCGGCTACATCTCGGTCATGAACAGGGTCCTGCTTCTTTGCTGCCCAGTCTGTGCTGAAATGGGCCCTAGGCTAGCTCCAGCCATGCCAAACTCGGCACCTCATCCGTGATGCGTCCGTAACTCGATTTGCGCGCGTGGAGATGCGCGCACCTAGATTTATCCGCCAGAAGTCACGCCCATGCGCATGCCTGTACCAAGGCAGGCCCGTGACAGGGTAATGCCCGCGACATCCCTAGGCATCTCGCCTCCATCTAGTCCGGCGCGACCCCATGCCGGCAAGCCCATGCGCCCGCCTCGGCTCCGTCGCTGGCCCGCTCCGGCTTTGCCCTCTCTGGCATCCCGTCCGCCCGTGGGAGGCCCGCGGGAGGCTTCCGCCAAAGCCGGCGCCCAGTTTGCTAGCGGGAGACCCCAACTCGCCTCCGAGCTCCGGCT
This sequence comes from Areca catechu, assembly GCA_021397845.1. Lineage (NCBI taxonomy): Eukaryota > Viridiplantae > Streptophyta > Magnoliopsida > Arecales > Arecaceae > Areca > Areca catechu. The sequence continues at coordinate 203,931,586 of CM038051.1, read as the reverse complement.
CCTCCAGCTCCACCCCTAGCTCACGGCCGCAGCGCACTCGGCCCGGCGGGATCCCAACTCGGTGTTCCCGCTCCCAGTGCAGCATGGCCCCACTTCGGCTAACTCCGGCTCCGCCCAACCTTGCCAACGGTGCGAAGGCCAGCCCCGGCTCGCCTCCTCCCACTTCGGCTCCTCCGGCTCTGACCCTGCAGCTCACCTCTCCCGATCCGACACAGCCCGTCCGACTCCTCGGTACCGTTCCGCACGGCTCTGGCTCGGCAATGCCGTGCTCCGAATCCGGTTTCGCTGACTCTGCCTGACCTCATCCGGTCCGGCTCAACCCCTCCGGCACCCCGGCAGCGCGGCATAGATTCACCCGCATCCAGCTACAACAGGCCACGGCACGCCCGCGTGGGATGTCGAGCCCGGCCGAGCTTCACCCCAATTCGACTTCACCCGCAGGGGAGCAATCTGGCTTCGCCGGCTCCGCCAGACCTCACCCAGTCCGACTCAGCCCGTCTGGCACCCCGGCAGCACCCCGCGCGGCTCCGCCCGACCTCGCCAGTGCCCCGGGCTCGTGCCCGCAGCACGACCCTGGAACACACCTTAGCTCGATGGGACCCCAGCTCGGTGCCCCCGCATCCAGGGCAACAGGATCCCGCTCCGGCTCCGGTCCGGTGCCCCGATTCGGCCCTTCCACACGCAGCAGCACCGGCATGCGCAGCATGCATGGCACCTAGTTCGGCATGCCCATGCACCCGTGTGCCCAGTTCGGCACGCCCACATGGTGCTAGTTCCGTCCACACCTACTCCGTGCCTCAGCACGCCCGTGGTCCGGCTCCACCCTCCCATAGTCTGGCTTTTACCGGGAGCAGCGCGTGGGTCCGCAACGCATGGGTTCGTACCCACGTGCATGGAGCCTCGCACGTCACCCCGATCGGCATGAGAAGCCTCTGCGGGCCTTCCCTCGGTCCATGGGCAGCCTGGAGTAGCATCCCAACCAACTCGGCACTTCAGCGTCTCAGCCTAGCTCGGCCATTGAAAGCATCACACAATCCTGTCTCATCCACATGGGCCCGGCACTCTTTCCAAGGATCCCCCTCCACGTGGGTCCTATGGCACGCCGCCTAACACGCCGTCTGCAAGGAATGTTTGTATTTAAGTTTCCTAAGCCACTCTTTACACTAACTAGTGAATAGTATCCTGCCCGAGGTACTGTACCCTTGCACCAACTTCCTGAACCACCTAGAAGAAGAAGGTTCACCAGCCTATCATGGCCTCACAGGCTATCCTATCCTGACAAGTCTACATCAAGACCAGCACGCCTCCCCTGAATGACAAGAGCCATTCGTCTATATAAAGACCGGTATGAAGAGGTAAGGGAAGGTAAGAGACAACACACTCTCTTGATCCTTACATTATTATATTCCATTCACTATCACCTTCTGGCAGCAGAGAGTCCCCCAAGCTCTCCGCCTCAGAGGTCTCTTATTTTCTTCGATCGTCCCACTGACTTGATCATCGGAGTGTCTTTGCCAGAATTTCCGGTGCAGGTCTCCCCTGTTTTGCAAGTCCGCCCGATAGAGGGACGATACAGAGAAGATTTCTCTTACCGGAGAGGCCCACAGGAGGACCGCAGCACAGTATCAAGCCCCTTCATCCCTACAACGACCCCTCCGAGCACGGCGGCTCCACCAAGCCCTGTGGTAAAGGGTATGTTCCCCTTGATCGTCTCCGACCGACGAGCTCGGTGACGCTGGTCGGGAGTCCACTCACCCGGGCCACATAAGAAGCTGCAGGCCACGGCGATCTAGGCGGCAACAAACAACTTTATTGAGGTTGGTATAATTAATATAGATTTCACATTTTCTATTTGCCTTTTTAACCATTATAGCATTAGCAAGCCAATCTTGATAGTGGATTTGTTTAATGAATTTAGCATCAAGGGCTTGCTCACTTCTTCATCAATGGCTTTTTGTTGTTCAAGGATGAAGTTCCTCTTCTTCTATCAAATGGGCTTACATCTGTGGTCAATTTTTAATTTATGAGTAATTACTTCTGGGAGAACCCAAGCATGTCCGTAGTCGACCAAGCAAAAACGTTGGCATTGCATCAAAGAAAATCTACTAGCTTTGCCTTCATTTCCTTATCTAGAAGACTTCCAACTTGTATAGTTCTTATCGCATCTTCTTCCTTTAATGGCACAAAGATTGGCTTCTCAATTGGTACACCATGTCTTTCAACTTCTTTCTGATCTAGCTATTCAAGTGACATTTTATTCGTCGACTACTTGTCCTAGATCAACAGGCATTGTCGAGCAAGTCTTTGGTCTCCTTTCATTTTTCCATTCTTATTTTTGGTCGAGAAATGTACCATAAGATAATAAGTTGAACAATTACTCAGAATTTATTCAAAGTCAGTCGTCCAGTATAGAATTGTAAGTCAAAGGTACTCAAATGACTATAAAGTTAATGGAGAGGATTTTTTTTGTCAGGACTCTATCCAAATGGTTATAGGAATTGCTATTTTTCCAACTCCAATGGAGTTTCCATCGAACCCAATTAACAACATTAACACTTTTCATAATTTATTTCGAGAAAGATTTATTTTAACAAAAGCATCATAAAATAATATTTTAGTAGAATTTTCATTATCTATCAGAATTTTTCTTACATTGTAATTTACTATTGTTACCAAAATAATGATAGGATCATCATGGAGAATTTGAATCCCCTGAAGGTCATCATCAGAAAACTAATAATATTATTGCTCTGATACCTCTTTGGAGCATCTCCTCAGCTCTCATCTGTCCTGAGCTTGCCCCCTAATGTATCATGTCGACTAACCCATCAGTGGAATGTTGGTTGGCAAGTTCTGGTTTATCAATAATTTTTTTGGGTATAGCTATTTCAGTCCAATGATCTTTGTTGTGCACATATTTTTTCAGATAGCCACATTTGATCAAGTCTTCTATTTCATCTTTTAATTGAATGCATTCTTCAGTTATGTAGCAATGATCACAGTAGAATCGATAGTATTTGTTCTTGTTCTATTCAATCGGTGGTGCACACATAGGTCGAGGCCTTTACAAGAAATTCTCCTTCTCTATCTCCTTCAGAATTTTTTTTGATGAAGAGATAGAGAACCGTAATTATCAAATTTGTTGGTCAAGTTCTTCGACTTTAGACTTTGTCGTCAAGCTTGGACATCTTTGTCACTTCGGGGTCATGATTCGTTATTCCTTTGGTTCTTCTTCTTCTTCAATGTTAGTTTTCCTTCAGCTTGGTATCGGCTTATAGCTTGTTTTTCAACTAGCACATATTTTTGAGCATATGCTATTAGTTCTGAGTAACTTATAGAAAACTTTTTATCCAGGGAAAAGGTTAATTTGGATGACCAAAGTATTTTCTTCATTGCTAATGTAGCTACATATTTATTTAGATCTGGAATTTTAAGTGTGGCAGCATTGAAGTACACTACATACTCTCTTAAGATCTCTCCTTCATTTTGTTGGATGAAGAAGAAGCTATCTAAATTGCATGGCATTCTTCAAGTTATTTGGAAGTGGGCCACAAATTGATCTTCTAGCTGGTTGAAAGAGTGAATGGTACCTGGCTTGAGGCTTAAGTACCATACTTGTGTAATCTTTCTCAGAGTTGCTAGAAAAACAAGTAGTGAATGATATCACTTGTACCCTAGATCATCATATAAGCTTTGAAACTGCCTAAGCAGTCTAGTAGATCGGTAGTCTCGTCATATGCCTCCAATTAGGATATTTTAACATAAGGTGATATTATTTCTTCCATGATTCGTCGAGAGAATGGAGGTTGTTGGCTTTGGCTCCTTAATTTTGATGATTAACAAAAGGTTGAGTATATGTTTGGACTAATGTTTCATCTCAAGATAAAGTTTCAGGACTTAGGTTATTCAAAAAGAGTACTAAGAGTACAATGATAAAACCAAGCTTGCCTGATTTTGGAAAAGAGCTCTTCTACCTTGAACAAGATCAAATTTCTCATATTGGATCTTCTTGTTAAGAAGTAATTGACAAAAGAAACAAAGGCTTAGAGAAACTCAAGCATGGCACGCACCTCTCTAGAGTTTCAGAAAATTTCAGATCAGAGGTCGACCACCAGAGGTCGACACCTTGTCAAAGGTCGACCACCAGAGGTCGACTCATGAAGAAAAGAAAAGTTCAGCAAGGCCGGCACGGCAAAATTTCAGTGGCACGCTCCAGAGGTCGACCACCTGAGGTCAACACCTATCCAGAGGTCGACACCAGAGGTCGACTCATTGCCTGAGAATTCAAACTGGGCAGAACTATGGTTATCTGGATTTTTGCCTAAGATAAACTGGAGGTCGACTCATGAGGTCGACACTTGATCCAGAGGTCGACTCATGAGGTCGACTCATGGCATAACGGCTAGTTTTTCTGAACTTTTGATTTAATTTCTAACGGCCATAAACGGCCATATTTTTGATTCTAACGGTCTTGTGGAGTTGTTTCAGCTTGAATGAGATATTTAACCTCCACCTAACTTCAAAAAAGACAAGGAGACAAAGTGAAAAAGATTAGAGTGAAAGTACAAAGCCTTCAATCAATTCCAAGCCAAAAAGAGTGAGAAAACCAAGAGATTCCTTAGCCAAAAGCTTTCCATCTTTGAGGAATCCAACTTTCAAGTGTTTGGCATTTAGTGAGGTCCAAAGATTCCAAGAGAAAGGCTTGAAGAGTCTCCATCAAGAGCTACATCGAATTACTTTTTGTTCAAAAGGAGTTTGTCTTATTTTATTCATTGTATTCATATTCTTTTTGTCTTAGGCTAGTTTCAAGGGAATTTGAAACTAGTGTGAGGTTTGTTGGTGAGCCAATTGATAAAACCAACTAGGGTTGCTTGTAAGCCCGAAGCCAAAACAAGTGTGTAAGGTTTTGACTTGTGAGCCTGGTAAAACAAGTCGGCTGTAATCTAGAAAAGATTATAGTGAAAATTCCCAAGTGGAGCTTGGGGAGTGGATGTAGGTGCTAGGTGCACCGAACCACTATACTTCTTGTGTGTTTACATTGCTTTACTCTCTATCTTCTTTTGCTCTTTAATTGTTGTTTTATTTCATTGCTTCCGTTGCACAATTACTTGAGCACTATCACTCTTCACCTTTGAACTTGATAGCACATATATTGCTTTAATTTTTAAAATACCCAATTCACCCCCCCTCTTGGGCACCATATCTGGGCAACAAGTGGTATCAGAGCACCGATACTCTCTTGTAGGTCCAACGATCTTAAGTGAAAGATCATGGCCGCCCCAATTGGAATGGGTGTAGTTGAAGGACAAGCATCAAATCGCCCTCCTTTCTTTAATGGCACAAACTACACATACTGAAAAACTCGTATGCGTATTTATTTACAAGCTGTAGATTATCATATATGGAGAGTAATTACTAAAGGGCCTCATCAGCCCACTCACTTGGTTAATGGCATTATCACCCCAAAATCTGAAGAAGAATGGGATGACAATAACATCAAACAAGCTGAGTTAAATGCTAAGGCGATGAATTTGCTATTCTGTGCACTTGATCCTAGTGAATTTAATAGAATATCAAATTGTATTTCCGCCAAAGAAATTTGGGATACACTTGAGGTTACCCATGAGGGTACACACCAAGTGAAGACCACAAAGGTGAACATGCTCATTCATACGTATGAGATGTTCAGGATGGAACCAACTGAAAGTATAAGTGAAATGTATACTAGATTTACCAATATAGTAAATGGTATGAGGAGTTTGGGAAAAATTATATCTAATGGTGAACTGGTTAACAAACTTCTCAGGTCTCTTCCGGCTTCATGGGATGCGAAAGTAACAGCCATAGAAGAAGCCAAGGATGTCAATACTCTACCTCTTGAGCAGCTTCTTGGATCACTGATGACTTACGAGCTTTCACTAAAGCAGAAGACAGTGGACAATGACAAGAAAAAGAAAGCCAAGCCTTCAAGTCCACTACAAAGGAAGAGTCAAGTGATGAATCAGAAGAAGAAGCTGATGATGATGAGACAGCCCTCATTACAAGAAAATTCAAAAAATTCATGAGAAAGAAGAAGGGCTTCTACAAGAAAAAGACACAAAAAGGTGATCACAATAAAGATAAAGAGAAAGAAAAAGGAAGGGATCCACCCATCTGCTTCGAGTGCAAGAAGCCTGGACATTATAAAACGGATTACCCTTTGCTTAAAAAGAGTCGAAGGATGTTGAGAAAGAAAGCCATGATGGCTACCTGGAGTGAGAGTGAGGACTCCAGCAGTGATGAAGAGCAGCAGGTAGTCGCCAACCTGTGTTTCATGGCCAATGAAGATAACGAGGTAAATTCTGAACCTGAAATTGAATTTACTTTCAATGAATTGCATGATGCTTTTGATGATTTAGTTATGAATATGAAAAATTAAAACTGAAAAATAAGAAATTAAGAAAGCTAAATCTTGAGCTTACCAAAAATTCAGAAAAGTTTTCAACTGAAATTGAAGATTTAATTCAAGAAAACAAGAAATTAACTGAACATGTAAAGACCTTGAAAAATGATAAGGATAATCTTTTAAAAGAAAATGATTCTTTGAAAAATAATAGAAGTCTTAAAACTAATAAGAAAATTGAAAAACAAAACAAAGAACTATTGCTTCAAAATAAGAATTACAAAGAAGGGTTACAAAAAGTAAAACCTTTTGTAGAAAAGTTTACTTTTAGTTCAGAAAAATTAAGCATGCTTTTAAATAGTCAACATGCAGTGTTTAACAAAGCTGGACTTGGATTTAAGCCACACAATCAGCAAAAACTTTACAAAAACTTTTTCATACCTGCATCTTCTAATATTACTGCTATGCATGTGGTAAGTTAGGACATAAATCATATATTTGTAATAGAAGAAAATTAAATACCTTTGGAAAGATTTGGGTTCCAAAAGGAACCAATTTGACTAACCCTAAAGGACCCAAGATGACTTGGGTACCTAAAGTTTCAACTTGATTAATTTTTGCAGGTGTGCCTTGCAACCAAAAATAAAAGAAGAATGTGGTATCTGGATAGTGGTTGCTCAAGGCACATGACTAGGGATGTGAAGCAATTCTCATCACTAGCAGCTATTGATGGTGGAAACGTTACTTTTGGTGATAATGGAAAAGGCAAAATCGTCGGAATTGGTAAAATCCATATCACCCCTAATGCTTATGTTGATAATGTATTATTTGTTGATGGTTTGAAGCATAATCTTTTTAGCATTAGTCAGTTTTGTGATAAGGGTTTTAAAGTAATTTTTGAATCATCTTTGTGCATGGTATCTAGTCTAGATGTCGATGGCATCAAGTTCACTGGTCATAGGCATGGAAACATTTACATGGTTGATCTTGATGATCTAGCCATGGAAAGTGGTCAATGCCTAGTGGCTAGGGAAGCCAAGGCAAGTGAAACTAGTTGGCTTTGGCATCGTAGGCTAGGGCATGCTAGTATGCAGTTGATTTCAAAATTAAGCAAAAAGAATCTTGTAAAAGAATTACCAAAACTCACATTTGAAAAAATAAGATTTGTGCTACATGTCAATTTGGAAAACAAACTAAATCTACTTTCAAACCTAAAGGAGTAGTATCTACTACTAGACCCCTTGAATTATTGTATATGGACCTCTTTGGACCAACCAGAACAACTAGTTTGGGAGGTAAAAAATATGGGCTAGTAATTGTAGATGATTACTCACGATTTACTTGGATAATGTTTTTAGCTCATAAAGATGAAACGTTTTCAGCTTTTGTTAAATTTCATAAAAGGGTTTCAAACGAAAAAGATCTCACTATTGTTTCTTTGCGTAGTGATCATGGAACTGAATTTGATAATCATGATTTTGAAGCTTTTTGTAATGAAAATGGCATTAGTCATAATTTTTCTGCACCTAGGACACCTCAATAAAATGGGGTGGTAGAAAGAAAGAACAGGACACTTGAAGAAATGGCACGCACAATGCTTTGCGAAAACGATTTACCTAGATATTTTTAGACAGAAGCCATTAATACTTCCTGTTACATTTTAAATCGTTTTAATTTGACCTATTTTGAAGAAAACACCATATGAGCTTTGGAAAAATCGAAAATCGAATCTTAAGTATTTTCGTGTATTTGGTTGCCGCTGTTTCATATTAAACAATGGCAAAGACAATATCAGTAAATTTGATGCCAAGTCAGATAAGGGTATCTTCTTAGGATACTCTACTTCTAGCAAGGCATACAGGGTCTTCAACAGAAGAACTCTTCTGGTTGAAGAATCAATTCATGTAGTGTTTGATGAATCTAACGAAAAATCTTCTAGAAAAGAAGATTCTATTGATGATGAAACAGGTACAAAGAAGCTTGAACATTTGACAATCAATGAAGATGAGCCCAAAGGAGATGATGATCAAGAAAATGAAGATCAAACTCAAGAGATCAATGCAACTTCACCAAAACCTTTACCTAAAGAGTGGAGGTATGCACACGGACACCCCAAAGAGCTAATTATTGGTGATCCGTCAAAGGGAGTAAGTACATGCTCTTCTATTAGAAATGTTTGTGATTATTTAGCTTTTGTATCTCAGATAGAGCCTAAGTCAATTGAAGAAGCTGAAAAAGATTGTAACTGGATTAATGCTATGCAAGATGAACTAAATCAATTTAAAAGAAATAATGTTTGGACTTTAACTGAAAGACCCCTTAATGTTTCTGTAATTGGCACAAAATGGGTTTTTAGAAATAAACTTGATGAACATGGTATTGTAACTAGAAACAAAGTAGACTTGTTGCTAAAGGCTACAACCAGGAAGAAGGGATCGACTTTGATAAAACCTTTGCTCCTGTTGCTAGGCTAGAAGCAATTAGACTTTTACTTGCTTTTACTTGTTTTATGGATTTCAAGTTATTTCAGATGGATGTTAAAAGTGCTTTTTTAAATGGATTTATTGAAGAGGAAGTTTATGTTGAACAACCTCCTGGTTTTGAAAATCATGAATTTCCTAACCATGTTTTTAAATTGCATAAAGCATTGTATGGCTTAAAGCAAGCTCCTAGTGCTTGGTATGATAGATTAAGTTCATTTTTGATGAAGAATGATTTTTCTAGAGGTAATGTAGATAATACATTATTTTTGAAAAAGAAAAATGATGATCTCTTAGTAGTACAAATCTATGTAGATGATATTATTTTTGGTGCTACTAATGAATGTCTTTGTCAAGAATTTGCAAAGTTAATGCAGAGTGAGTTCGAGATGAGCATGATGGGAGAACTCAACTTCTTCCTCGGACTCCAAATTAAGCAAACCAAAGAAGGGATCTCCATCAACCAAGCCAAGTACACAAGGAAAATATTGAAAAAGTTTGGGATGGAGACTACCAAACCAATAGGTACCCCTATGAGCTCTTCATGTAAATTAGACAAAGATGAATGTGGTAAATCAGTAGACCAAAAATTATATAGAGGCATGATTGGTTCATTGCTATATCTAACTGCCAGTAGACCAGATATAATGTTTAGTGTTTGTATGTGTGCACGTTTTCAGTCTGCTCCTAAAGAATCACATCTCTTAGCTGTAAAACGTATATTTAGATACTTATCTGGGTCAATTGAAATTGGTCTTTGGTACTCTAGAGAGTCATCATATGAATTAATTGCATATTCTGATGCTGATTTTGCTGGGTGTAAACTTGATCGTAAAAGTACTAGTGGAACTTGTCAATTCCTAGGAGTTAATTTGATTTCATGGAGCAGCAAGAAACAGAATTCGGTTGCTCTATCTACGGCGGAAGCCAAATATATAGCAGCTGGAAGCTGTTGTGCTCAGATTCTATGGATCAAACAACAACTCGAGGACTTTGGCATCAAACTAACTAAGACACCCATAAGATGTGATAATACTAGTACAATCAATTTAACGAAAAATCCTGTACAACATTCAAGAAGCAAACATATTGAAATAAGACATCACTTCATAAGAGATCACGTTCAAAACTCTAATGTGTTGTTAGAATTTATTTGTACTGATTATCAATTGGCTGATATATTCACAAAACCATTGAATGAAGATAGATTTTGTATGATCAGAAGAGAACTGGGAGTCATTGATCCTTTTGCTTGAAACTCTTCAATTCTCATCAAAATTCCTCAAAAATGACTTATAAATTCTCAAATATGGTTAAAGCTTATTTTTCTAAATTTTATCATTTTTTTATTTTACCTAATTTTATTTTGGCTAATTTATTGTTGGAGGTCGACACTTAAGTTTTCGGAGGTCGACACTTAAGGTCGACCCCTGAGATTTTTAGAGGTCGACACTTAAGGTCGACCCCTGAGAATTTTTAGAGGTCGACACTTGAACGGAAATCATCTTTTTTAAAACCCGTCAGCAAGCCTCTTTTTCTCCATTTCTTTCCATTCCTCCTTCGTGTGGTCCCCCTCCAACTTCCCTAAACCTCTAAACAGTGGATTTCCAACCCTCTCCTTGATCCTTTTGAGTAATCTTCTCCTCTCCTCTTGTTCTCTTTTGAACCTAACCGTTTTTGACCGTGTTCTTGGTTTTGGACAACCGAAAGCTTTTGCTTCTATCTACCCTCAAATATCGGTTGTTTTTCAATTAAAATCACTTATTTCCCTCCTCCGTTTCTTGCATTTCCTCCATTTACTCTCGATTTTCTCCATTTTCACAAACCCTATCTTACCGTTTCACCAACCCGTGAACCTCTCTTCTCCTCTCTTTTCTTGGTTCCTTCCCTCTTAGCCTTGCATTATCCTACTTCTCCCTAATTTACTCCTCTTCCATCCATATGGGTCCAAGAAAGCACTTGGCAGTGAGAAAAAGGAGAATGGAACAAGGCCAAAGTAGCACTGAGCGACGAAGAAAGGTCAGACATGAGCGTGAGCCGACCCCAGAGCCACCTGCACCAGTGCCAGCCAGCTTAGTATGGAAGAGCATTGCGAGTGGGAGGCATGTGGACATACCTTTCTGGGATCAGCATCACTTCTTTATAGGAGATGTGCTGAGGATGCAGGTCTGGTTCACTTCTGCACGATGACTGAGAGATTCTACCCAGACCTCATCAGGGAGTTCTATGCATCCATGACCACTGATGGCATTGGATGGTCAGCTACTGTACGTGGGATCGAGATTCCAGTGACACCGGAGGTCATCAGTCGTGTTTGGAGGATTCCACTTCATGGCACAGCTGCCACTTCGATCAGCGACAGAGAGCATGCCTTCAGATGTATTCTAGAGCGTGAGGATGTTAGCGGCATTTCCACAGTAGCCGCTAACCAGCTTTCACTGGAGATGAGAGTGCTGCATCATATCATCGCCCGTATCTTGATTTCGAAGAGCGGGAGGTTCGACTTTATCACTGAGCGTGAGCTGGTGTTGATGGTGTCCCTGAGACAGCGGACTCCCATCAACCTTCCCAGGATCATGCTTCAGCAGATGGGTGAGGCAGCATCTCACAGGAGACTAGTTCAGCCATATGGTATGGGGCTGACACAGCTATTTAGGGAGCATGGAGTTTCATTTGATGGTATACCTTTCAGTCAGCTGCAGCATACTGATACATATGGAGAGAAATCCCTGCATAGGATGGGATTTCGACTGATTGGTGACCGTTGGGTGCGACGAGAGTCTGGCCAGGAGCCAGATGAGGAGGATGAGATCCGAGCAGCTGAGGCAGGGCCTTCAGAGCCTACTGATCATGGTACACCTCCTCGTCCAGCACCAGAGTCAGAGACTGCAGAGCCTGAGCCATTCACGCCACCACCCTCATCAGCTCCAGCACCTACTGCTACTGCTACACCACGGAGGACTACAGCGAGGATATCGGACTTTGAGCAGAGAGTGACTGATCACATTTCAGAGGTCTGGACAGAGATTGCTGGTGTACGACAGGAGCTACATGGTCTGCGGATCCACACAGATATGCGTATTGGAGCTCTCTCAGCTAGTGTAGATGCAGGATTCCGACAGATCCTCAGCATATTGAGATTAGCATTACCACCAGGGACTGTAGATCCGACAGTGCCTCCTCCACATTCTGATGATGATGATGATGATGACTCTAGTGGATACAGTAACAGTGATGGAGATCAGCCCGGAGCAGGTAGCTCTGATGTTCCACCTGCAGATCCGATTCCAGAGATTCCCCCTTCTACTGATCCTCCTTCTACTGATCTTCCCAGTATAGATCCTCCAGCTACAGATATGCCAGTAGATACTGAGTTTACTGAGTCACTTTTTGAGACTATTACAGGGATTCCGGATGATAGAGATGAGCATACAGAGACAGATATTGATGATCCCACTGCTTATGAGCTAGTCAGCAGGCACACTCCAGCTCAGTCTACTCAGCATACTGATCCATCTACTCCTTCTGCTACTGCTTCTGTTAGGACACCTGTGGAGCCTTTTCCTTGGACCTATGATCTCATAGGACTACCCCTAGGTCCGGTCCCTCTCCGAGGACTCGGAGTCTCACTCATAGGACTCCAAAATCCTCATCTAAGATCTCGGCTCCTATCTCTTTTGATATACCTTCTGATGAGGAGTAGCCTCATAGATTTACTTGATGTATGTTGTACTTAGTTTGCTTTGTATGATCTGATGTATCAGTGTTTTGTGCTTACTATGTAAGCAATTTTGTAACTGAATACATTTATATACTTATCTACATTGTAATATTTTACTGTCTGATACCAGCTCTTAGCATTTATCTTTTTAAACCCTCAAGTTAGAATGTTTTTGTTATATTGAATGCACAAATTGAGGGGGAGCATGTATTTTATGCAACTAAGAACTTCATTGTAATGGAACATAAGTTTCCTTAATATATCTTTCACTACAAAAATGGACTTTTTGATTCTTGACAAAAAGGGGGAGTAGAGTATAAGTAAAGTATATATGAGATTCTCATGACTCTTTCTTATGAGTAGAATATGTATATATAGTTCTTATGATTCTTATGACTCTTTCATGGAGTAGAGTATAGTAAAGTATATATGATTCTTATGAGTAAAGCTTGTATGTTTCTTAACTTTTTGACTCATGAGAATGTTTTCACAAAAAGAAAGAAGTAAATGAAAAGTAAAATCTTTTTGACTCATGAGAATGTTTTCACAAAAAGGGTAGATGAAAAGTAAAATTTTATGATATACTCATGCATGTAAGGATTCTTTGAAAATTTTTATTATTGCTATATTTGCTTTTGGACTTAATTGCATATATACTCAAGGTTTTGTCATCATCAAAAAGGGGGAGATTGTTGGCTTTGGCTCCTTAATTTTGATGATTAACAAAAGGTTGAGTATATGTTTGGACTAATGTTTCATCTCAAGATAAAGTTTCAGGACTTAGGTTATTCAAAAAGAGTACTAAGAGTACAATGATGAAACCAAGCTTGCCTGATTTTGGAAAAGAGCTCTTCTACCTTGAACAAGATCAAATTTCTCATATTGGACCTTCTTGTTAAGAAGTAATTGACAAAAAAACAAAGGCTTAGAGAAACTCAAGCATGGCACGCACCTCTCTAGAGTTTCAGAAAATTTCAGATCAGAGGTCGACCACCAGAGGTCGACACCTTGTCAAAGGTCGACCACTAGAGGTCGACTCATGAAGAAAAGAAAAGTTCAGCAAGGCCGGCACGGTAAAATTTCAGTGGCACGCTCCAGAGGTCGACCACCAGAGGTCAACACCTGTCCAGAGGTCGACACCAGAGGTCGACTCATTGCCTGAGAATTCAAACTGGGCAGAACTATGGTTTTCTGGATTTTTGCCTAAGATAAACTGGAGGTCGACTCATGAGGTCGACACTTGATCTAGAGGTCGACTCATGGCATAACAGCTAGTTTTTCTGAACTTTTGATTTGATTTCTAACGGCCATAAACGGCCATATTTTTTATTCTAACGATCTTGTGGAGTTGTTTCAGCTTGAATGAGGTATTTAACCTCCACCTAACTTCAAAAAAGACAAGGAGACAAAGTGAAAAAGATTAGAGTGAAAGTACAAAGCCTTCAATCAATTCCAAGCCAAAAAGAGTGAGAAAACCAAGAGATTCCTTAGCCAAAAGCTTTCCATCTTTGAGGAATCCAACTTTCAAGTGTTTGGCATTTAGTAAGGTCCAAAGATTCCAAGAGAAAGGCTTGAAGAGTCTCCATCAAGAGCTACATCGAATTACTTTTTGCTCAAAAGGAGTTTGTCTTGTTTTATTCATTGTATTCATATTCTTTTTGTCTTAGGCTAGTTTCAAGGGAATTTGAAACTAGTGTGAGGTTTGTTGGTGAGCCAATTGATAAAACCAACTAGGGTTGCTTGTAAGCCCGAAGCCAAAACAAGTGAGTGAGGTTTGTTGGTGAGCCAATTGATAAAACCAACTAGGGTTGCTTGTAAGCCCGAAGCCAAAACAAGTGTGTAAGGTTTTGACTTGTGAGCCTGGTAAAACAAGTCGGCTGTAATCTAGAAAAGATTATAGTGGAAATTTTCAAGTGGAGCTTGGGGAGTGGATGTAGGTGCTAGGTGCACCGAACCACTATACTTCTTGTGTGTTTGCATTGCTTTACTCTCTATCTTCTTTTGCTCTTTAATTGTTGTTTTATTTCATTGCTTCTGTTGCACAATTACTTGAGCACTATCACTCTTCACCTTTGAACTTGATAGCACATATATTGCTTTAATTTTTAAAATACCCAATTCACCTCCCCTCTTGGGCACCATATCTGGGCAACAGAGGTCAATAGTTATATCCAAATTGCTCGTTAATTCTTCGGTTGTCGTTTAGCTTCGCAAGTCATTCTAGCTATTTGGAATTTCTTCTCATAGTCATCATGTTGGTGGGTTTCTTGACCTCGTCGAGTAACTTTTGGAGTGGAGTGAGAGAGACCTTAGACACTTCTCTCTGCATTGACTTCCTTTCTGTTGATCGTGTTCAAGGCATCATGGAAGACTTCATCAGACTGGAGATCACCAGTTCAGAGAGCATCAATAGAGGGAATGTCGGATCGTCTGTTATTCTTGAGATTCTTTTAGAGGAGATCATCGACTAAGTTTGGAGGCAATCGTCGAAGCAGCTGGCCCCATCGATTGTTGCTGATTATTGATCATGGCTTCTTGGAGACTTTGAACAGCAATGGTCAGGGCTTCCACTTTGTTTAAAAGAACAGCAAATTATTGTTTCTCTGTCACCATTATTGGGGGTATAGTATTGGCCTCCAATGGTGGGTTGGGTGGGTCATTTCTCCTAGATAATTGATGGTCCCTACTAACTAAAGCATTTTGTGATTTTTCTTTGACCATTATTTATCTTCTTTAGATTTTCTTTTGCAATTAGGAGATGGGTGGTTAAACATACACACGTTCCCCTACCTAGCACGCTAATCTATTGATAATGAACCCTAGATGGTCGACCTCTTTAGTAGAGATGGAGAAATGAGAGATGAAAGACACCAGCCGATGCTTAAGTCAGTGAAATTCTAGTAAACAGATAAAAAATTTTAAAGAAGTGATAGTGTTAGAGTCTTTCCAAGTACAATGTTGGCTTATCCCCTCGAAGGTCCTCTCTTATCCATATTTATAAGCATTTGCAATAACTAAATTTTATTGGAAGAAACTCCTTTCTATTAACCTTAATGATATTTTATTGGGACTAACTAATTCTTGTTATAATAGAAAACTGGTAGAACGATATTGTCATTACGATAACTGTTCCATTGTATGCCAACTTTGTCGAACATTTTCAATTCATCGGCTAGCAAGCATTGGTCATTGACTTGTTCATCGACCATTTTATTTCATTCGATCATTTAGTTATCTAGTTTTCCAAAGGAGAGTTGATCGGACTTTTAATATCATCGACCTTGCTTTAAGTTTTTTGACTACTTTGTTTTAACATTCTTTGTTAGTCAATCAATTGTAATTGATCAACCTGTCTGATCAATTGGTATAATGGGTCTCATACTTATTTTCTTGTTAGAGAAGGTAAAACAAATACCATGGAGGTTAGTATTTTGTAAATTACCAAATATGATAATTTGACATTGATAAAAGTATCCTAATAAATTTCATTTATGATCATTGATTTTGTTTGGTATTTTTTTGATAAATTCAATCAATGAAGAGCTTTTACATGATAATTAAAATATAAATGGTTTTATACAAAAAATTATGTAATTATAATCATTATATAAAATTGATTAAGCATGACAATACAATTTTAGTATTCAAAATTATTTTTTATTGATGGACATATTTCTATATAGAATTACCTCCAACCAAATGTACTAATATTTTTTTAGCATTATTTTTGGAGACATTTTTCCACCAACCAAACATGAATAAAGTTATTTTTATTTGCAATCATCTTTCTAGATAAATAATTTTTAGGACTTGTTAAATTATCCTGTAATTTGACATATCCTAACCAAATAGATCCTTAAAGTTATTTATGAGTTCTGCCTATTATATATGTAACTCCAATCCTGTAATTTAGCAAGATTTTAGTGCTATCTATTCCACTCTCCTATTTGCTCATAAAAATAAGCTATCATAATATTTGTTCACATTGGCTCTTATGTTTTTCTTGATGCCTGAAAATAGAAAATTTGGGTAACAGCATATGTTAATGATGCATAAAGCATACATATGCAATATTTGTAGTAGGCAATTTAATGTATCTAAATATTAGATATTATTTGTCCTTTTTTCCATCATATTTTCCAACTCATGCTTTTGTTTGGTGACTTTGTATTTTTGATTCATGTTGCATTATGATCAATAATCAAATTTATCTTCCCATATGAGTAAATTTTGAATCAGTATTTTGGCGGCTCTTAATTAACTTATTTCTTTTTTGGCACTATTTTGGTTAAGGATGGGTTGTTCTATGTGATAAATAAAGCAAGTATTGTTGCAACCCAAATTCATTGGAATGCACAACTTGTTGAGCTATAGAGCAATATTGACCGGTAGTTGCTTATATGTCAAAAGCTATTCTTGCAAAAATGATTAGCTTTTGCCTAGAAAATTTTGGTTGCCTTAATGATTTGTTCATGCGATGATAAGGTCACCTTTTAATTTGTGGGCTCACAAAAATATACAAATATTGATAAACTAGAATTGTGAAACCTTTCGATATTATAAAAAATTTTAATCCTTTATACATGCATCATGTTCGTGCAAAATCATAAACTAGAATTGTGAAACCTTTCGGTATTATAAAAAATTTTAATCCTTTATACATGCATCATGTTCGTGCAAAATCATAAATTATAAAAGATATACCTTGTACCATTATCCCAAGTATGTAGGTCACGTAGTCCTCAAGATGTCTCTTTTTTATTTCGAGGTATTTGATCTTCTCTATGCTTACCCTCTTCTTTTTACGTGGATAATAGATGGAAAATCATTCATTGATGTTATGAGAGTTAGAGAAAGGAACCAGGTTACCTCTATATTTATACCTCCACATGAAGAAAGGGATTAATGGATTTTGGATTTGGGTTTTTAGCCCGTTAAGGCTCGGATCTAATCCATTAATTAAAGTAAGCCCAATTAATGAATAGGTTAAACCCAATCACATTAGATTAGCTTGAATTGGATTAAGGAGATTTTATGATTTAGCCCTTATTAGGTTTTAAATTATATTCAGATTCTTGTTATTTTTAATAGATTTATTTTAAAGTAGCTATTTTGAAAAAAAGCCCCATGTTATCTATTATTTATGATTCAATGCTCTATTATTTTTTTGATAAAATTACTATAACTTAATTATTTTTTATCCGATTTGAATGATTTTTGAACTGTTGGGCTCGTGATGGTTTGAAAAATATTTTAGTTAAATTTTTCATGCATGATAAAATATTTAAATTTTTTAAAAATTATTTTTATATAATTTTACTTAGTATCGCAATGTTCAAGTATATTTTTGCATAGTTCTTTTGAGTAGCTAAGTCATTGAGGGCTAATAATTTTCTCTCTTATTATGTTTTGAAATTGCATAAAGATATATTTTTATAGTTGACCTAGAGGTGACTATAATTAGATGCAAAATTGATAGTTGTAGATTGACTAACTTGAATTACATAAAGACGATGAGTTCTACATCCAAAGATAGGAATAATATCGGATTTTTATAATCTTAGTTAGTTAAACCATTGAAAATATAACTAATATGTTGAATTATAATTTAAACATAAATTATATATTCATACCATAATTACTGTTCTTGTTTACATATTTCATATTATTATTGATTACAAAAATTTTTATATTTGTAATTTATGTAATACATGTTTTGGCATAATTATATTTAGATTTATGATTAAATTAGTTATGATATTTATTATATGCTATAATTTTTATCCAAAGATGATATGGCAAGACCGCTGACGTGGAGAAATCTGCGGGCGCCATGTGGAGAGGGACGCCACGTCGACCCTTTGGCTCGGACCCCATTGCCGAGATGAGCCGAACTCCCCCATGGCAACAGATGGAGCCCAGTCCTCCGCCAGGTCGAGCTCATGAGCTCGGCGCCTAGGCCGGAGCCAACATCCGCCCTCCAGAGGAGACCCTCGGAGGTTAGTGCCCCCCCGGTCGAGGTCGAGCCAAGAGCTCACCCGCCGAGATCGAGCCTCTCCGAGTGCGTGCCCTCTAGACCGGGTCCGCCGACATCCACCCTCCAGAAGAGACCCTCGAAGGTTAGTGCCCCCCTGGTCGAGGTCGAGCCAAGAGCTCACCCATCGAGGTCGAGCCTCTCCGAGTGCGCGTCCTTTGGACCGGGCATGCCGACATCCGCCCTCTAGAGGAGACCCTCGGAGGTTAGTGCCCCCCCGGTCGAGGTCGAGCCAAGAGCTCACCCACCGAGGTCGAGCCTCTCCGAGTGCGCGTCCTCTGGACCGGGCCCGCCGACATCCGCCCTCCAGAGAAGACCCTCGGAGGTTAGTGCCCCCCCGGTCGAGGTGGATCCAAGAGCTCACCCGCCGAGGTCGAGCCTCTCCGAGTGCGCATCCTCTGGATCGGGCCCGCCGACATCCGTCCTCTAGAGGAGACCCTCAGAGGTTAGTGCCCCTCGGTCGAGGTCGAGCCAAGAGCTCACCCGCCGAGGTCGAGCCTCTCCGAGTGCGCGTCCTTTGGATTGGGCCCGTCGACATCCGCCCTCCAGAGGAGACCCTCGAAGGTTGGTGCCCCGCGGCTGAGGTCGAGCCAAGAGCTCACCCACCGAGGTCGAGCCTCTCCGAGTGCGCGCCCTTTGGACCAGGCTCGTACTTTGCCCTTCTCCACCTGGCCGTCCCCGCAAGCCCGGAGCACCTAGGATGGAGCGAGCCCTGTGATGTGGTGATGGCGAACACGAAGAAACCTGGGGTTATTCGAAAATGGGAAAAAAAATCTAAAGCAAACCAAGGATCGTGGGAGGGCTAAGAAGCCTCCCGAGACTAGGATAGGACGACCCCGAAAGTCCTAAAACAGCCAGACTCTTTTGATTTTCAGTTTTCTTGGCGGAGGTGGCGAAGGAAGGATGGGGATGGGAGACAGGGGACTGGAACTCATGGACCTTGGGGCTCATCCTAACAAAGAGACCTCTCACCTCTAAGGCATTACGCCCTCCTCGATACTTGGAGGTGCTAGGATGTCACGAGGGGAACAGGGAGAGACATGAGGATGGGAGAAAAGAATGGGATACCTGGGGCCTCACACCCCTCGACGTCCAGAAGGACGAAGGCAAACGGGCCTCAGCCCAAAACCACACACAAGTGGAAAAACACTCTAAAAATTCGTTTTCATCAACTACTTTATTACAAGAGGAGTATGTGTATTTATAGATGCCCAAATCCCTTTTGAAATTTAAATATAAAATCCCCTAAAATCCTCCCATGATTTTGAATTTAAATTCAAAATCAAAATCCCAAAATTTCCAAATTACATTCTGTTACAGCCGTGACAGTGACGTGGACAGGCTCAGGTATCGCCGAGTGAGAGCAAGCCATGTGTAAGTTTCCCCGCCGGATTTTGCGCCACGTCCGCAAAGCTAGGAGCAGCAAGGACCGCACCACCCTACGACTGTCTGGAGCAAACCGCCCTCGCCGAGGTCAAGCTCGGCCCGGGTGGACCTCTACCACCTCATTGGCACCCAGGCCCGGAAGGTTTCCGCCCAAGTGAGGTCGGCAGATGTCGGGCGACCCCCTGCCGCCTCGCCAGGTGTCCACCCAGGAGGGGTCCACCCGGGCCGAGGTCGGCCGATCCTTTGCCTTTCGCCAGGTGGCCACCCGGAGACGGGCCCACCTCGGCCGAAGCCAGGCGACCCCCTGCCGCCTCGCCAGGTGTCCACCCAGGAGGGGTCCACCCGGGCCGAGGTCGGCCGATCCTTCACCTTTCGCCAGGTGGCCACCCGGAGACGGGCCCACCTCGGTCGAAGCCAGGCGACCCCCTGCCGCCTCGCCAGGTGTCCACCCAGGAGGGGTCCACCCGGGCCGAGGTCGGCCGATCCTTCGCCTTTCACCAGGTGGCTACCCGGAGATGGGCCCACCTCGGCCGAAGCCAGGCGACCCCCTGCCGCCTCGCCAGGTGTCCACCCAGGAGGGGTCCACCCGGGCCGAGGTCGGCCGATCCTTCGCCTTTCGCCAGGTGGCCACCCGGAGACGGGCCCACCTCGGCCGAAGCCAGGCGACCCCCTGCCGCCTCGCCAGGTGTCCACCCAGGAGGGGTCCACCCGGGCCGAGGTCGGCCGATCCTTCACCTTTCGCCAGGTGGCCACCCGGAGACGGGCCCACCTCGGCCGAAGCCAGGCGACCCCCAGCCGCCTCGCCAGGTGTCCACCCAGGAGGGGTCCACCTGGGCCGAGGTCGGCCGATCCCTTGCCTCTCGCCAGTTGGCCCCCGGAGACGGGTCCAACTCAGCCGAGGTCAGACTGCTCGTACGGGGAAGCCCCCGGGGAGGGAGACGGGTCCCGAGACCACCCCTCAGGCCGAACAGACCCCAGACGGCATCCCGTACGGAGGGCGGCGACACGCGGAACGGCACTTGCATCAGCCCGACAGGTCCCGCAGCCGAGAGATCCGATCCTGACAGAACAGGCCCCATAAACGGATGGCGCCCACGCTCGGGGAAAGGAACGCTCTCACAGAGCCCGAGGCCTGACAACCGACCGCTCTGCCAACGCCGCCCTCCCTCTTTTTCTCTCCTGTCTTTGCCTTTTCCCTGCTGGGCCCGGCGGACGAGGTCGGAAAGCCGCCTGGCCTCCCTCACCGAAAAGGGAAAAGGAAGGAAAACAGGGGAGGGGAGTTTCCGAGGAGGAAAAGGACAAGCGCACGATGGAAGGAGATAAAGAGGGAAGAATCTGGGGACTGCGAGGTAAGCCAATTAGCCTGGGGACAAGGGAGGAGCACCGGCACAAGGCCTTACGTCGAGAAGGAAACCAGAGATCCCGAGAGGGGAATACTGGGCGTGAGCTCGGCGAACAGGCCCCACCGAGATCCCGGTCCCCAGAGCGCTTCCTTCACCAATTAACTCTCTAAGTCGGGGACCCTCTCGAGGGCCCGGGTAGGAGAGTCTGTTCCTCCTCATCTTCTACTGACTTGACCGTCGGAGCTCCCTCGCCGGGATCCCCGGCCAGGGTCTTCTAACCCCTTTCTTGTAGGTTCTCCGCGGGAAGGGAGGCTCCCTCGCCAGGCGGTCGGGAAGGATCGGCTGATCCGCGGCACGGGCGCGACGACGAGAGCGGCAACAGATTGGCGCGCCAGGTAGGGGGGGTGCAGGACACTAACCCCTAGTGGGAACCAGCTTTCTGCAGGTGTCGCGCTCTCCAGCAATGGTGGTCACTCGTGGTCGCGAGGCGTCCACCAGCCGTGTGGGAGAAGCCCACTCCCCTCCAGGGGGCCACACCCCCGAACGGGAGCTTCCGGCTCCTCCTCTTTCGTAGCAGCCTGCCCCGGTGGACGGATCCCTTGCGGCCATCGTCCAGCAGCTGCAGACCTTGACCTCAGCAGTCCGACAGCTTCAGCATCAGCAGCGGTCCCTGGCCACTCAGCCGCAGCCAGGGACTCCCGCGGCCCGAGCCGCGAGGCAGCGTGGGAGCCTGCGCTCAATCCAGGGCAGGCCGTCCCATCCGCGGGCTACCTCCAACCCTCGGGGGAGCCGCCAAGCTCCCTTGAAGAGAAACTACTCCGGTTCGGGGGATCACGAGAGTCGATCCCCGGCCGATGAGGCCGAAACGGCGCATCGCAGCAAGCGACGCCGAGAACAGACCTCGCGCCGAGACCGATCGGCGCCCCCTTCACCTGCGGTCTCGGTGGAAGACTCCACCGACGAGGCCATCCGGCGCCAGGCCGAGAAGCGCCTAGAAGAGCATGAGCGCAAGTTGGCGGAGTTCGCCCGACGATTCGCCGACCTGCAGAACTCGTCGGCTGGCCCGGCGGGCTACGACTCCCGCCCCCCTTTCTCTGAAGAAATCCAGGCGGAACCGATCCCGAAACGGTTCCGCATGCCGCAGGTGGACCCCTACGACGGGACCACCGACCCCTTGGACCATTTGGAGAGCTATAAAGCTCTCATGAGGGTCCAGGGCGCCACCGACGCCCTCCTGTGCATCGCCTTCCCAGCGACCCTTCGGAAGGCCGCTCGAGTCTGGTTCACCCGTCTCGAGCCCGGATCCATTTGCTCCTTCCAGCAGTTGGAAGGAAAGTTCGTGGCGCACTTCGATGCCTGTCGAAAGGTGCCAAGAGAGGTGGACAGCCTCTTCTCCATCCGCCAGCAGGACCAGGAGCTGCTCCGGGACTACATCACCCAGTTCAAGACCGCAGCACTGGAGATCTACAGCTTGGACGAGCCCGTCGCCATGCTGGCCTTAAAGCACGGACTCAAGACGTCCCGCCTAACTTATTCCCTGGACAAGAAGCCGCCCAGGACGTATTCTGAGCTCCTCCTCCGTGCCCACAAGTACATCCGGGCGGAGGAGGCCGACCGCACCCGTCGAGAGTTGGACGGGAAGACTCCAAAGAAGCCGCTCCCGAGGGACATCCCGGGAGCTCGGAGGCCCGGGCCGTCTGCCGAGCTCCGCCCAAATCCAAAGCCGAGAGGCGAAGCCACTCCAGAGCGGAGGTACACCCCTCTCCTCGCACCTCGAACGAAGATCCTCATGGAAATCGAGGGCGAGCGCTACCTCCGCCGACCTCCTCCTCAGAATCCGAGAGCCGCCCGAGACAAATCGAAGTACTGCCAGTTCCATCGCGAACACGGGCACGACACGGAGGAGTGTCGCCATCTGAAGCGGGAAATTGAGGAGCTGATCAGCAGGGGTTACCTAAGGAAGTTCGTCAAGAACGAGGCCCCCTCTGAAGGGCAGCCGCTCGCGGCCCTGCCGCCAGTCCCGGCGATCGACAACCGCCCGACGGAGAAGCCCGTGGGCATGATCTCGCGCGGGCCCGGCCGAGCAATGAAGAGAGCCCGGGAAGTCCCGGAGAATGTAATCCCTCCCGAGGGAGGGGAAATTAATGACAATGTGAACAACGATGCCGTGGTGGTCGAGATGACCATCGCGAAGCATCCTGTACATCGAATCATGGTGGATAGTGGAAGCTCGACCGACGTACTTTTTTATGATGCTTTCTCTCGAATGAACTTATCCCCTGATCGGCTGAAACCAGTACACATCCCGCTGGTGGGTTTTACAGGACACTCCGTGGGGGTCGAAGGGGAGATCACTCTCCCGGTCACCGCCGGATCCCCGTCCCGGCAGGCAACCATCATGATAACGTTCACTGTCGTCAAGCTCCCTTCGCCTTACAACGCCATCCTCGGGCATCCCGGGCTCAACCGACTGGACGCCACCATCTCCACGAGGAGGCTGTTGGTGCAGTTCCCCACGCCCTCCGGGCTCGGGGAAATGAAGGGGACAGTCCAACCGATTCCGCTCTGCCTCCAGACGGTCCCAGGCACCAGGAGTGCAGAGCTCGCCCACGATATCGAAGACCTCGATCTGAGAGAGAAGGAACCCAGGGGAGGGCCCGTAGAGCGCCTGCTAACTTTCCCCCTCGGTTCGGACCCTATGAAGACGGTGCAAGTCGGGGCCCAGCTCCCCGAGGAAGAGCGAGCCCGCCTGCTGGAGTTCCTCCGAGCCAACGCTGACGTGTTCGCCTGGTCAGCGGCCGACATGCCGGGCATCCTGCCCGAGATCATCATGCACAGCCTGAACGTGGACCCGAGTAGCCGCCCGGTCCGCCAGAAGAAGAGAAGCTTCGCCATGGAGAGGCAGAAGGCGATCAACGAGGAGGTAGAAAAGCTCCTCGCCGCCGGTTTTGTCCGGGAAGTTCAATACCCCAGCTGGCTAGCAAACGTGGTCATGGTAAAGAAGAGTAGCGGTAAGTGGAGAATCTGTGTGGACTACACCGACCTCAACCGAGCTTGCCCGAAGGATAGCTTCCCTCTGCCGAAGATCGACCAGCTGGTCGACACCACCTCGGGGCATCGTCTCCTGTCATTCATGGACGCCTTCTCCGGATACAACCAGATCCGGATGAACCCGGAGGACGAAGAGCGCACTGCCTTCATAACTGACCGCGGGACTTTCTGCTATAGGATGATGCCCTTCGGCCTCAAGAACGCGGGGGCGACGTACCAACGTCTGGTCAATAAAGTCTTCAGAGACCAGATAGGCCGCAACATGCAGGTGTACATGGACGACATGCTGGTAATGAGCAAACTCGATTCGGACCACGTGGCCGACCTGACGGAAACATTCGGCAACCTCCGGCGCCATCAGATGAAACTCAACCCGGTGAAGTGCGCCTTCGGCGTCTCCGCCGGGAAGTTCCTGGGGTTATGGTGACCCAGAGAGGAATCAAGGCCAACCCGGAGAAGGTCTAGGCCATCCTGGACATGGAGCAGCCCGCCTCCAAGAAGCAGGTGCAACAACTAACCGGTCGAGTTGCGGCCCTTAGCCGTTTTATTTCCAGGTCGGCGGACCGCTGCCGTCCCTTCTTCAAGGTGCTGAGGAAGATGAATGGCTTTGCTTGGACCGAAGAGTGCCAGCAGGCCTTCGAGGAGCTCAAGAAGACGCTCGCGTCCCCACCTCTGCTGTCCAGGCCCGAGGAGGGAGAGGAGCTAACCCTCTACTTGGCGGTTACCCCGGAGGCCGTCAGCTCTGTCTTGGTCCGAACCGACGACCACGGACTCCAGCGGCCGGTGTACTATACCAGTAAACTCCTCCGAGACGCGGAGCTCAGGTATTCCCGGCCCGAGAAACTTGTTTTTGCGCTAATAGTGTCTGCCCAGCGTCTCAGGCCCTATTTCCAAGCGCACCCCATCGCCGTCTTGACGGACCAACCGCTGAAAGCGGTGCTCAGCCGACCCGATACCTCGGGACGATTGGCCAAGTGGGCACTGAAACTCAGCGAGTTCGACATTACATACCGACCGAGGTCGGCCATGAAGGCGCAGGTGCTGGCCGATTTCTTGGTCGAGTGCGCAGGCTTGGGTAAGGAGCCCGAAGAGGACCCCCCGGCCCGGCCGACGGACGTTGGCACCGACGGGCCCGAAGAGGACGCCTGGATCCTCCATGTGGACGGGGCCTCAAACTCCGGCGGGAGCGGAGCTGGGCTCATCCTTGCCAACGGCGACGGGGCCGTCGTCGAGTGCGCGCTCCGCTTCCAGTTTCCCGCGACAAACAACCAGGCGGAGTACGAGGCACTTCTTGCCGGACTAAGAGTCTCCCGCGAGCTGGGCGTGACCAACCTCAGAGCTTTTACTGACTCCCAGCTCGTGGCGGGGCAGGTGTCCGGGGAGTACGTCGCGCACGACCCCCAGATGGCAAAGTACTTGGAGCTCATCAAAGCGGGCGCGTCCAAGTTCCGGCGCTTCAACATCTTCCATATCCCCCGCGGGGAGAACGCCCGCGCGGATGCCCTCTCTCGGCTGGCAACCCTGCCGGACACGATGCTGGGGCGCGCTCATGTGGAGCGACTTGAGGTCCCAAGCCTCGAAGCATCGGTGGAGGTCCATCAGGTCAGCCAGGAGCCCGGCTGGATGGACAAGTACGCTGCGTACATCACCAGCGGCACCCTGCCGGAGGACCGGGAGGCGGCTCGCCTCGTCAGGAAGAAGGCCGTGCGGTTCGTCCTGATGGACGGGCAGTTATATCGATGATCCTACTCTTACCCCCTCCTCAAGTGCATCGGACCCAGAGAAGCCAAGCTCGTGCTCCGGGAGATTCACGAAGGCATCTGCGGGAACCACGTGGGGGGCAGGGCATTGGCATACAAGGCCCTCCGTCAAGGCTACTTCTGGGAGACAATGAAGGAAGACGCCGCCGACTTCGTGAAGAAGTGCGATCGGTGCCAGCGTCACGCCACGGTGCAGCGGCAGCCCTCCAACCCAATCTCTCAGCTCTCAGCCCCCTGGCCGTTCGCCCAGTGGGGGATGGACCTCCTGGGCCCATTCCCGCCGGCGTCCGGTCAGCGGAAGTTCTTGATAGTGGCTATCGACTACTTCACAAAATGGGTCGAGGCCGAGCCCTTGGCGAGAATCACCGAAGCAAACGTCGCCAAGTTCTTCTGGAGGTCCATCGTCTGTCGCTTCGGCCTCCCCCACACCATGGTCACCGACAACGGACGCCAGTTCGACTGTCGGGAGTTCGAAGACTTCTGCAGCGACCTCGGCATCAAGCATCGCTTCACCTCGGTGGCGCACCCTCAGACCAACGGGGAAGCCGAAGTCACGAACAGGACCATTCTTCAGGGACTCCGCACGCGGCTAGACCAAGCCAGGGGCAGGTGGGCCGACGAGCTCCCCAGCGTT
Organism: Areca catechu; assembly: GCA_021397845.1. Lineage (NCBI taxonomy): Eukaryota > Viridiplantae > Streptophyta > Magnoliopsida > Arecales > Arecaceae > Areca > Areca catechu. The sequence goes on along the minus strand of CM038051.1, from coordinate 203,904,795 downwards.
CTCTGGGCATACCACACTACCCCAAGGACGGCTACCGACGAAACTCCATTCAGCCTCGTCTTCGGAGCCGAGGCAGTCATCCCGATCGAGCTCAGCCTACCCACACTGCGCGTGGAGCAATATGATGAGACAGAAAACCCGGCCAGGATGATGCTCAACCTGGACCTTCTCGAGGAAACGAGGGACAAGGCCCGAATCCGAATGGCGGCATACCGGCAACGTGTAGCCAGATATTACAACTCCCGAGTGCGGCCGAAGGTTTTTCGTCCCGGGGACTTGGTCCTCCGACGCGCGGAAGCCTCCCAGCCACGGGAATGCGGCAAGCTTTCACCCAACTGGGAAGGCCCATATCGGGTGGCGGAAGCCCTCCCCCATGGGGCATATTACTTGGAAGAATTGGGAGGTGCCAGGTTCCCCCGGACTTGGAACTCCTCGAACCTGAGAATGTACTACCAGTGATGTAAGGCTCCCAGTTTCTGTAACAAAAGCTTCCCCAGTTCACGCACTCCCTCCAAAACTTCGACAAGACGGCCTGAGGCAACGAGCTCAGTCCGGAAGATCCTGGGCTTCGGCCTGGAAGGTGGCGCCGAACCCAGTTCGCCCACGCAAGCCCGGAGCACAGCTCAGCAAGCCGCGCAAGGTTTGAGAAAGCCTGCGGCATTGAGCTCAGTCCGGAAGATCCTGGGCTTCGGCCTGGAAGGTGGCGCCGAACCCAGTTCGCCCACGCAAGCCCGGAGCACAGCTCAGCAAGCCGCGCAAGGTTTGAGAAAGCCTGCGGCATTGAGCTCAGTCCGGAAGATCCTGGGCTTTGGCCTGGAAGGTGGCGCCGAACCCAGTTCGCCCACGCAAGCCCGGAGCACAGCTCAGCAAGCCGCACAAGGTTTGAGAAAGCCTGCGGCATTGAGCTCAGTCCGGAAGATCCTGGGCTTCGGCCTGGAAGGTGGCGCCGAACCCAGTTCGCCCACGCGAGCCCGGGACACAGCTCAATGAGCCGCGCAAGGCTTGAGAAAGCCTGCGGCACCAAGCTTAGTCCGGAGATCCCGAGTCTCGGTCTGGAAGACGGTGCAGAAACCGTGTTATCCACCCAAGCATAAAGGCAACCCGAAGTCAGACCTGCTCAAGGTTTGCCTCGCTCAGCGGGCCCCATCCTTCGATTGGAGCAATGGAAGGACCAAGCCTGCAGCTACTTCAGGTGTTCCAGACCGACATCTCAGAAAGAAAAGAAGAGAAGAGTATAACGAAAACTACGAGCAATGTTTCGATGAAACTTGGATCTTCATTAATATAAGTGGTCGTTACAAAGCTGGGAGCCCCGACAGGCCGAGACTCCCCAAAAGAACAAAAACTACAAGGATGAAATAAAAAGATGGCGCCGGGTCACTGGGGCGCGGGTTCGGAGCCATCTGCCGGAGGCGCGGGCGCCGCTTCCTCAGCTTCTGCAGTAGCCGGCTCCTGGGGTTGCTCCAGGGCTGCGGCATCGCTGGTCGACGGCGCCGCAGGTATCGCTCTGGCCACGCCGGGAACCCTGCTCTCGCCCCCTGGCTTCCGGCCGCCGCCGACGACCCCGCTCAGGTCCAGGTGGGGGAAGAAGGCCCCCACCTTCTCCCGGCACATCCGGAACCCCTTCAGGAAGGAGTCCACGGCGGCCTCCCGGACCTCCGCCGTGAACTCGTCGAAGGCTCGGAACTTGGGGACGGCTTCTTGCGCTTCCCGCTTGGCCGCCTCCAGGAGCCCGTTGACGTAGGCGCTCCGCTCCTTCGCCGCGGCCACCTCTCGTCGGGCCTCCTCCAGCTGGCGTTCCACCCAGTTGGAGTGGGCCTGCAGGCGGGCCTTCTCTGCCGCCTCCTCCTCGGTTCGGCGCTGATTGGAGGCCCGCTCCTCCGACAAGGAGGCCTCCAGCTCCTTGTTCCGCTCCTCGGAACGCGCCAGGTCAGATTGGACGGCTTGCTTCTCGGCTCGCAGCTCGGCCCCCTTTTCCATCAGGTCCTTCACGTCGGCCGCGAGCTTGCCGAGTTTCAGCTCCCGATCGGATTCCCTCTTAGCGTTCCCTGCGAGGTAATTCCTCAGTAAGAGGATGTCGTTCCCGATCTGCAATACAAAGACAACACCTGTCAGAGCAGAGGCAGAAAAGCCTCGAGGTTAAAAAGAGAGAAAGAAGTGGAAGCCCACACTCACCGTAAAAAGCTGAGGAAGGATGCCGAGCAGGGCGTCCGCATAGTCTCGGCCGCCCCGAGCTCGGCGGTCCCGGGCGGTGGAGGCATACTCCATCATCTTCTCCGCCAGCCCCCTGTCGAGGATGACCGAGTCCCGATGGGAGATCACCGGTGCCGGACCTTTCGGGCCGGCCCCTGCGGCAGCTGCCCCCTCGGTCGGAACCACTACTGACGGGCCGGCGATCGTCGCAGGCGGCGCTGTCGGGCCGGCGGCGATGACGGGCCCGGAGACAGGCGGAGCGGCGGGCGCTGGAGCTCTCTCTGCGGCGCCGCCAGGTCTCGTGGCCGAAGCACCGGGAACCTCGCCCTGAGGAGGCCTGGCCGGGGAAATGGCAGCATCCGGGTCGGGCACGGTCGCCACCACGACCTCCCGGCTCGTCTCTGTACGAGCCCTCTTCGCCGTGGGCTCATCCACCTCCACGGCGTCCCGCTGGGCCGCCCCCTCCAGGAGGTTCTCCAGAGAAAATTTCATCCCTGCAAAATGAAAAAGACAGAAGGTCAGACAGCTCGACCTTAAAGAAAGAGGGGGAGGCAGAAATCAATGCAGGGCCAAATCTCACCAGTCTCACGGACGGGACTGATGCCGGCCTCATAAAGGTTCTGCTCAGAGAGCAGAACCTCGAGCGCCGGGACCACGTCACTCAGGAGCAGGGCGTAGGACTCCTGGTCCGCAGACTCCACTCGAGAGTTCCGGTTCGGCGACCGGTCCGGTTCGCTCCAGGCCCAATCGACGTCGTCGACCGAGGCGAAGAAAAACCGGCTCTTCCATCCCTTGACCGAGAAAGGGAGGTCGAACCGGAGACACCTAGGCCGGGGCGAGATGTACCACCAGCCGTCATCGGTGGAGCACTTCTTCAGGGTGAACAGGGCCCTGAAGAGAGAAAAACGGGCAACAAACCCGTGAAAGTGGCAGAAGACAATGAAGGAGAAAATGACCCGGATGGCATTAGGAGCCAGCTGGGCCGGGACGAGCCGGAAGTGGCTGAGGAAGGAAAGAAAGAAGGGATGCAGGGAAAAACGAAGACCCCCGAGGAGGAAGTCTTCGTAGAAAGCAATGCGGCCGGGGCCACTCATGGTGACACGCTCCCCGGACCGCGGAGCAAAGAGACGGATAGACCCCGGGATGCCATAGGCATCCCGGAGCAGAGAAAGGTCGCCTTCGGTCATGGTAGAAGCATGACCGGAGGGACCGGCGGGAAGAGATGGCGGAGCAGGAAGAGAAGGCAAGACGGGAAGAGATGGCGGAGCAGGAAGAGAAGGCAAGGCAGGAAGAGAGCGGAGGGGCACGGCGGGCGCAACCGGAGGGGACCGGATCCCCCTGGGGATGCCAATAGTGACACCCCCGGGTTGCAAACGCCGGCGGACCTCCTCTGGAATTACCTCCTCATCCGAGGAGGAAGAAGACGGAGTCCTCGGCCGGGATGGACCGGCCTCGTCCGGATTGGAAGAGACATGGCGACGGCGCGCCATGGGAAAGGAAAGGACGAGGAAGTCGGACATAAAATATGAAAGAAGGAGAGGGGGGCCGAAGAAGGAGAAGGAGGCACTAACCGAAAATGCACAGACGAGCGTGAGCAGCAGAAGTTGTTAGCCTGCAGCAAACCGCCCACGAAGCAAGGGAAAAGGCCTCGTTCTGGAAAGTCCCCTCTCTTTCAAACTCAGCCGATAGCAGCCGTACCCATCATTCTGCCTCCGACCACTGGATGGTCGCCACGTGGGCGCACGCCCGACACCGACGCCTCGTTAGCAGAGTAACGGCCTCTGCCTCGAAGCGACGCATTGATTACGGGCAAGTGGACGACGCGTGGTGGCTCCTCATAGGTCTTCAGCTGCATCGAGCCACGACGAGCAAGGATCGTGGCAATTATGATGCAAGATCTTCGCCTCCCCACGTCATGTCCGCAATTAATCCCGACGTTCCGTTCTACGATGTCCCGACGGAACGGCGGGCTGGGGGGCAACTGTTACAGCCGTGACAGTGACGTGGACAGGCTCAGGTATCGCCGAGTGAGAGCAAGCCATGTGTAAGTTTCCCCGCCGGATTTTGCGCCACGTCCGCAAAGCTAGGAGCAGCAAGGACCGCACCACCCTACGACTGTCTGGAGCAAACCGCCCTCGCCGAGGTCAAGCTCGGCCCGGGTGGACCTCTACCACCTCATTGGCGCCCAGGCCCGGAAGGTTTCCGCCCAAGTGAGGTCGGCAGATGTCGGGCGACCCCCTGCCGCCTCGCCAGGTGTCCACCCAGGAGGGGTCCACCCGGGCCGAGGTCGACCGATCCTTCGCCTTTCGCCAGGTGGCCACCCGGAGACGGGCCCACCTCGGCCGAAGCCAGGCGACCCCCAGCCGCCTCGCCAGGTGTCCACCCAGGAGGGGTCCACCCGGGCCGAGGTCGGCCGATCCTTCGCCTTTCGCCAGGTGGCCACCCGGAGACGGGCCCACCTCGGCCGAAGCCAGGCGACCCCCTGCCGCCTCGCCAGGTGTCCACCCAGGAGGGGTCCACCCGGGTCGAGGTCGGCCGATCCTTCGCCTTTCGCCAGGTGGCTACCCGGAGACGGGCCCACCTCGGCCGAAGCCAGGCGACCCCCTGCCGCCTCGCCAGGTGTCCACCCAGGAGGCGTCCACCCGGGCCGAGGTCGGTCGATCCTTCGCCTTTCGCCAGGTGGCCACCCGGAGACGGGCCCACCTCGGCCGAAGCCAGGCGACCCCCTGCCGCCTCGCCAGGTGTCCACCCAGGAGGGGTCCACCCGGGCCGAGGTTGGCCGATCCTTCGCCTTTCGCCAGGTGGCCACCCGGAGACGGGCCCACCTCGGCCGAAGCCAGGCGACCCCCAGCCGCCTCGCCAGGTGTCCACCCAGGAGGGGTCCACCTGGGCCGAGGTCGGCCGATCCCTTGCCTCTCGCCAGTTGGCCCCCGAAGACGGGTCCAACTTAGCCGAGGTCAGACTGCTCGTACGGGGAAGCCCCCGGGGAGGGAGACGGGTCCCGAGACCACCCCTCAGGCCGAACAGACCCCAGACGGCATCCCGTACGGAGGGCGGCGGCACGCGGAACGGCACTTGCATCAGCCCGGCAGGTCCCGCAGCCGAGAGATCCGATCCTGACAGAACAGGCCCCATAAACGGATGGTGCCCACGCTTGGGGAAAGGAGCGCTCTCACAGAGCCCGAGGCCTGACAACCGGCCGCTCTGCCAACGCCGCCCTCCCTCTTTTTCTCTCCTGTCTTTGCCTTTTCCCTACTGGGCCCGGCGGACGAGGTCGGAAAGCCGCCTGGCCTCCCTCACCGAAAAGGGAAAAGGAAGGAAAACAGGGGAGGGGAGTTTCCGAGGAGGAAAAGGACAAGCGCACGATGGAAGGAGATAAAGAGGGAAGAATCTGGGGACTGCGAGGTAAGCCAATTAGCCTGGGGACAAGGGAGGAGCACCGGCACAAGGCCTTACGCCAAGAAGGAAACCAGAGATCCCGAGAGGGGAATACTGGGCGTGAGCTCGGCGAACAGGCCCCACCGAGATCCCGGTCCCCAGAGCGCTTCCTTCACCAATTAACTCTCTAAGTCGGGGACCCTCTCGAGGGCCCGGGTAGGAGAGTCTGTTCCTCCTCGTCGTCTACTGACTTGACCGTCGGAGCTCCCTCGCCGGGATCCCCGGCCAGGGTCTTCTAACCCCTATCTTGCAGGTTCTCCGCGGGAAGGGAGGCTCCCTCGCCAGGCGGTCGGGAAGGATCGGCTGATCCGCGGCACGGGCGCGACGACGAGAGCGGCAACACATTCATTAAAAAAAATACCAAATAAATCCCGTTTATTTGAATTTTGAAATCCCCTCTGCTTTGAAATTCGTGTCGCTCCAAAATTCATGCGAAACAGTCTCCTTCCAGCTACTTTAAGAAGCGTGCAGAAAACTCCTTCACGGTCGAGCAACAGGGGGGCCGGATCTCCGGCGGCCGACCCAGCGGGCGGCAGCGGGGCGACACGGCGGCGCGCCAGCGAGCGGGCGGCGGCGGCGGCGGGGCGGCACGGACGGGCGGCACAGGGCATCACGGGCGCCCGTTCACCTTCCGTGGCCGTGGGTGGTAGCTTGGCACCGGCGAGGCCTCCGGCCGGCCGGGTGGGGGCCAGGGGCGGCGGCAGGTGGGCGGCGGCGGCGGAGGGCCGTGGGCGACGGTTGGTCTTCCCATGGCCGACCCTTCATCTTCCACGGACAGGGAGGTGGACGCCGGGGTTTCCGGCGAGGGTGGGGCCGGTGGGCACCGGCGGGCGGGCCAGCGGAGACGGCCGGGGATCGGGCACGGCGGATCTAGGACCGGCAGCGGAAAAATCAGAGTTCTGGGCGATGGTTTTGAGGAAGAAGAAGACAGGAATAGCAGAGGGATAACTCGGGAATAAACCTAAAATAAAATAGGAATAAAAGGGATAGGCAGAATAGCGGGAATAACTAAAAAAAATTTAAAAAAAAATAAAAAGAGAAACCTGGATGGGTTTCGGGTCCCCCATCAGACAAGCTTCCAACGGCCAGTCTTCGACTACAAAGAATGATCGGCACCCCCCAAAGGGGGGAAGGTAACAACAACAACCACAACAACAACAACAACAAAATAAAACAGAACGACCACTCACCACCAAGACAGGGCAAGCTCAACCAAAAGAGCAAAAGGCCATCACCACCCCGAAGGGAGGGAACCGAGGGGCTCAAGGAGAGGCGGAGGGACAGAGCATCCCCCTGTCCCCGCTACCAATCTCCCCCTGCGACATTCACACCTCCACTGATGCAGAACAAAGAACAAAGAAGCGTATGCGGAAATAAAATTAAGATTAATATTTTCTTTTGTTATTATTATTATTTTTTTATATATTTCAGAAATTGGCTTAACTCAAAGTGAAGCTAAACTAAGTTGAAGGAAACTAGGTAAAGATTGAAAGCACAGTTTAGAAGAAACTAAATTTATCAGAGTAGTTCAGAAGTAATGGATCGCTGGGGGTTGAGAAACTCCCAGACCTAGGGTTTCGCTCTGAACTTTCAACAGAACAGAAATAGAGAGAAGAGATGGTTTACTAACCAGACTTGTGATCTTCTCAGGGTTTGGTGGAAGAACTCTCTCGAGCAGATTGTGGGATCCTCGGAGTCGGCTATCTTCGCAATGGATCCTCTAATACTGGTTTCGTGGTTTGGTCGGCTTCTTCTGGACTCAGAATCTGGGAGAGAAAATGAACAAAAGATGGAATTCAGAAACTCAAGAAGAGATCTTACCAGGCTGAAGAACTTGAAAGCCGAGGCTGCTGAGATCAGGATTCTCCTGGAGGCCGATCTGACTTCCTCTTAGAGTTGCTGCAGACCTGAAGTATCTGGACCGGAGTTGGATGCTGGTGGCCGGCCAGGGCTTGGAAATGGTGGCCGAGAGAAGGGGAAAAAAAAACTAGGGCTTGGTGGAAAGAGAAAGGTGATGGCGGCTAGGGTTTGGGAATTGAGTGGCTAACCTAGGGTTTAGGGTTTTGGAGATCTCTCACCTCCTCAAGGTTCCAGGGGAACCCAGATTTACTCCCTCACGGAGCTCAACACTTAGAAGCAAGTGCGGAAAAGAGAAAACATAAGTTTGCTCATAAAAAAATTTCTTTTCATTCATAGATTGTTTTCAACTTACAAGAGGGATGTAATTTATAATGCTTTACAAGGGAGAAGGGTTTCATATTTTCTCATGTGGGACTAAAGGAGGGGATCTCCAAATTAGGGCAAATCCCTTACATATGGTTGGCCAAAATACCAAAAATTAGGATTTGGGTTATAAATGGCAGGTAGATGGCGCCACCTTGCTTGGATTTTTTCAAGAAAAATTTTCTTCCTTCCCTGGATGAACTCTTTTGGACTCCTCCTTTTCTTCCTCCCTAAGTCAAGGCTCTTCCCATCTTTGTTTTAGGTGTTTTTGGCAGGTAATGGGCGCCCCTTGATATTCTCTTCCAAGAAAAACTTCTTCCCTTCTTTGCTTGGAATCACTTGGGAAAGTCTTGGCCGCCCCCTTGATTTGTGCTCTTCTCTTTATCTGGTGCATGAAAGAAGGAGGTTGCCATCTGTGGAGTGGGGACCAAAGACTGCTGGATGTGGATATGGCACCCCCTGGACTGGGAGTGTGGCTGGGAGTGTGGTGTCCACTTGCCAGGTCTTGGGAGAAAATATAACATCCTCGGTTGAAACCCTAGTCCACTACTGAGTCAACATGACTCAACAAAATAAAAATGCAGGTAATGTAGACTCAAGCTAAATTGAGTTGATCTAGTCAACTCTTATTACAAACCAAAAAACCTAATTCTTCGGGCAAGGTTAATCAGAGATCCAGATGGAGCTCTGAAGTCTTCTTCTGAGTCTGGTGCCCGCACCATCCACATACACATCTTTCACTCCTAGTGCGGAGTCCATCAAGAGGGACCCCGCCAGGAGGATCTGTTTCCCTGCACCGTCACTGACTTGATCATCAGAGTGTCCCCGCCGAAAACCCTGGCCCGGATCTCTAACCATTGTCTCGCAGGCCCTAGAGCAGAGGACCACCGGACGGTGGGAGGCGGGGACCCGGGAGCTGAGTGCGGCAGGCGGCGAGAGGAGCGTAATTCAACGCGGCAGCTACGGGCCACGACGGTCTCGGCGACAACAAAAGATATTTTATATTTGTATAATAAGTATTATTAACAAAATTATCTTTTTTGGAATTTGCATTATGATAGTAACTATAAATATATTATTTTATTTATAGTTATGACTCTTGCTTCACTTTCATTGCATCTAACTAATATTTTCACACTGAATAGATCAAATTATTTTGACTGGTATGGATAGCTTTTCCTTGTTTTAGGATGTCTAGACATAGATCTGGCCCTTCGTAAGCCTCAGCCTGATCCACTTACTCTCACTAGTTCTCTTGATCAAAAGGAATTATATAAAAATTGAGAGTATTCTAATAGATTCTCGCATATGATCATTAAGAGCTTTATAGTGAGAGATATTAGGGGATCTACTTTTGATAATAAATTAGTCTTTGAGTACCTTTTTTCTATAAAACAATAATTTATCAAATCAAATCAAGTCTTAGCTAGTACTTTAATGAACAATATAATATTTTATGAAATATGGTAAAATTTCTGGAGTGTGAAAGTACATTATGGAAATGGGTGACATAGCTGAGACATTGGATATGATAATGTCTGAAAACTTTCTTATCTAGTTTATTTTCAATTCTCTTCCATCATAGTTTACTTAATTTTAAATTTATTATAACACAAATAAGGAATCATAGCCAATGAATAAGCTCATCTTTTAATGTATGCAAAGAGAAAGAGAGATTAAAATAGGAAGGGATTCTAGTTATTCACATGATTACAGAAAAGCATCTTATAAAAGAAAGAAGGCGATAAAAAAGTAAAAGATCAAACAATCCACCAAAGAAAGGTTCACATGAATTGAATTATTTTTTTTATAACTAGGAGAGACATATCAAAAAAAGATTATGAGAAATGAAGGAAATAATTCGAAAAGAAGGGTATTCCTTTATTACTTATCTATTTTGAAACTAATTTTATTGATATTCCTTTTAATACTTAGTAGATTGATTCGAGTATTATAATTTATATTTCTAATTCATTGTAGGGATTTCTTTTAAGCTGAAAAATTAAATGACATAGAGTGGTAGATCTTTATGAAAAATTGGATGAAGTCAAAGTTATTTTAGTTGGAACCTATAGAGTTATTTTAAACATCGACTTCTAATTAGATCTACATGATGTCCTTTATGTTCCTTCAATATCTATGAATTTAATATCTTTAGCAAAACTTGATTTAGAAAACTTTTAATTTACTTTTATAAATTCAAGTTTTAAATTAATTAATAATTCTATTTTGGTTGGTATCGAGATATTATGCAATGGATTATATAAAATAAATTTAAATTTTTTTGGTGTAATCTTTACTTGTTTTGAATGTGAATATTGGAATGAAACATGGTATTATGGATGAGAGTTCTTTAATATTATGACATAGATGATTATGTCACATATCAAAAGAAAGGATAATTAGATTGGTCAAAAAATATATTTTATCAAATCTAGATTTTAGTAATTTTGGTATGTGCATCGATTGCATTAAAAAAATAAATTATAAATTATAAAATGCATATTACTAAAAGTCAAGGACTCTTAAAATTGATATATACCAATATTTGTGGCTATCTTTCATCTTATTTTAGAGGATAAAAATATTTTATCATTTTTATTGATGATTTATTATGTTATGGTTATGTTTTTTTATTATATGAAAAGTCTGAAACTTTGAAAGTCTTCATGGTATATAAAACTGAAGTAGAAAATTAACTTGATAGAAAAATTAAGGTTATGAGATATAGTAGGGATGGTGAATATTATGGTAGATATGATAAATCTGGTTGTAATCCTGGATTTTTTGTCAAATTACTTGAATAGTATGGTATTGTAGTCTAGTATAATCTATTGCCGCTTATATCGCCATGGCCTATAGCTCTGATGTGGTCCAAGTGGATTGTTCTTTCCAGGAGCATCGAGTTCTTCATCCTCATACCTTCACGACAAACCGGTCTTGCAAAATAGAGGAACCCAGGTCGGGGATCCTGGTGGGGACACTCCGATGATCAAGTCAGTAAGACAACCAAGAGAAACAAATCCTCGATCATGGTGGCTGGATACGCCGCCATGAATAGAGAAAGATGGAAGGATAAAGTGAAAAGAATAGAGGAGGTTGGGGGGTCGTTCCTTCTTTTGGTCCGATGCCTTTGCTTACTTGTCTTCTTTTCTTTTTCTTGGTTCACTCTCTTTATCATGGAGGTCCTGCTTGCCATTATATAGGAATTGATCCTCCTCGATCGATCTCGGAGCTTCGGTCGGTAGTCCCCTTTGTGGGAGGGATGCAAGTTTCTTGCCGAATTCCTAATGGACCAGTTCTCGAAAGAAGGTCCTCTTGTAGGGGTGCAGTCGGCATGCCGTAGAGCTTGTTCCCTCAGCGGGGTGATTCCCTATGAGGGGTGCGGGTAGTATGTTGTAGGGTCATGCACCGTGGTCAAGCACTTCCACTTTCAGGGGGTATAGATAGTGTACTAAGGGCCTGGGGCCCTTGCAGAGCACTCTTCTTGTGGAAGGTGCAGGCGGCGTGCTACGGGACTTGCACCCCTAGTGGAGCATGTGCCTGGCCAAATGTGTGGGTGACATGCCACGGAATCTGGAGTCCCGATTGAGCATGCGTTATGCAGAAGGTACAGGTGGCTAGTCCAACAGAGAAGGTGACATTGAGCCTCTTTGAGTTGTGGTCTAGATCTCCATTGCCTTTGTACTTTGAGAACCAGGCTTCACTTCCTGCTATCTTCCCAGCCATGGCCATAGGAGCACCTTATTTACCTCCAGGGATAGTTCGGATGAGAGTTTGGGAGCTCGATCTCGGCTGGGAGCTCAATCTCGATCAGGAGTTCAACCTCAATTGGGAGCTCGATCTCGGACGAGAGCTCAACCTCGGATAGGAGCTCATTTCGGGTAGGAGCTCGACCTCGTCCGGGAGCTCAATCTCGGATGGGAGCTCACTTCGGACAGGAGTTCAACCTTGAATGGGAACTCGACCTCAGCTGGGAGCTCACTTCGGACAGGATCTCACTTCAAACAAGAGCTCGACCACGGTCGAGCAAGGTGGCATCGAGCCAGGTGGCGCTTTTCGCCACCTCATCGCTTAGTTGCATCTGTCACCTCACCGCCTAGCTGCATCTATTACGGGCGCATGTCAATGGCTTGCCACATCATATACTGTGCTTGAAAATCTTCAATAAAATGGTATAACTGAAAGACGTAATCATACATTAATAGGCATGGTGAGAAGTATGTTTAGTAATTTCTCATTATGCTTATATTTGTGAGGAGAAGCCTTGAAATCACTATATATATTCTAAATCATGTTTTTAGTAAAGCCATTCCTAAAATTCTTTTTGAGTTATAGATGGATAAGAAACTATATTTAGCACATGTACATATTTAGGATTGTCCTGCAAAGGCTCGATTACATAACCCACAAGAAAAGAAATTGGATCCTAGAATTATTTGTTATTATTTTATTGAGTATCCAAAAAGATCAAAAAATTTTAAATTTTATTATCCATCACACACTGTTAGAATTATTGAAACTAGAACTGCTATGTCATTGAGGATGGTGATAACAGTGAGAGTGATAAATCACATGATATAGTATTAGAGAAATTAAGAGAATTTTTTTTATTATAGTAACACCTAGAAATGTTCCATATAAAACTATTTATCATGAGGTTATAGAACATCAACATGTGGTTGATACACTATCTTTCGAACAGCCTATCAATGAACCTGACCTGGTTGAAAATAATCATAATAATAATATAAATTTAGAGTATTATGAAGATTTGCTATAATTAGGAGATCGGCTATTTCGATGATCCAGTTTCATTTAAAAATACTATGAAAAGTGATGATTCTAAATTTTGATTAGATGTCATGAAAGATAAGATGGAATCCATGAGTAAAATCAAGTTCATAAATTTGTCAAATTACCTGAAAAATTCAGGTCTGTTGGTTGTAAGTATATTTTTAAAGACTTTAAAAATAATATTGAAAGATATAAGGCTAGACTTATAGCAAAGGAATTCACTCAAAAGGAGGGCATCAATTATTTTGAAACATCTTTTCCTTTTTTAGAAAAGATTTATTTAGAATTATTATGATATTAGTAGTTTATTTTGATTTAGAGCTACACCAAATAAATGTTAAAATTGTGTTCTTGAATAAAAATTCACAAGAAGAGGTGTATATAGAACAGCTAGAAGAGTTTTTAGTATAAGAAAATAAAAGTTAGCATGTAAATTAAAGAAATCCATATATAGTCTTAAACATGCTTCTAAGCAATGGTACTTAAATTTTAATGATATCATTGCTTCCTTAAGATTTAAGAAAAATATTACTGATCAGTATATATATATATATATCTGAAGGTAAGTAAGAGTAAGTTTATATTTTTGGTTATATATGTGGATGATATCTTACTAGCTAATGGTGATTTGGATCTCTTATATAAAACTAAAAAGTTTATTTTCAAATATTTTGATATAAAAGATATGAAATATGATTCTTATATTCTTGGTATAGAAATCTATCATAATAGAAGTAAGAAGTTATTTAGTTTATCTTAAATGAATTATATTATTAAGATCCTAAAAAGATTTGGAATGCAAAGCTGCTCGTCAAGTAAAGTATCAATTATTAAGGATGATAAAGTTAGTAAATTTTAGTATCGATCCCAAGAACGAGATTAAAAGAAATCTGAAGATGGACATATCCTATGCATCTACAATGGTAGTTTGATGTATACTTAAGTATGTACTCGTCCTAATATTAGTTTTGCTATAGGAATGCTTGGTAGATTTCAAAGTGATCCAAATATGGATCATAAAAAGACTGCCAAGAAGGTGATGCACTATCTTCAGGAAACTAAAGACTACATGCTCACTTATAGAATAACCAATCAGTTGGGGGTGTCTGGTTATTCAAATATAGATTATGTCGATTATCTTGATAGAAAGAAATCCTATCAAGCTATATTTTTTATTAGCTGATGAGACAATTTCATGAAAGAAAGTAAAATAGTACATTATTGCCTGCTTTACCATGAAAGCTGAAAATATAAGCTACCATGAGGCTTCCTTACATACTCTATGTCTAAGAAAATTCATCTTAAGGTTAGAAGTTATAGATTCTATTTTCAAGCTACTAAGAATTTATTATGACAGCTACAGTTTCATTCTCCAATAATAGTAAGATTACCAATACAAATAAGTATATTGATATTAAATATTTTATAGTAAATAAGAGAATTAGTAGTCATCATGTATCTATTGATCTTATTAATATTGTTTATATGATAGCTGATCCATTAACTACATGTTTAGTGTCCAAAGTTTTCAAAGAACATGTAAAATTTGTAGATGTTTAACACTTATTTTGAAATCTCTTAATAGTTTAATGACTACTATTTTTTTATTTAATTATTATTTATATACATTATGGTTGACTTTTTGAAAAATTAAAGTAAATAGAAGAGTCATTTATATGGCATTATAGTGAGACAATTATAATAGGTATTATGATTTTGATAGCATATATATTCCAGTATATAAGATTGGGTTAAGTAAGAATTATTGATATCATGATACATGGAAGGGAATATATTAATTGAGATGTATGATCATCATGATCTACATTAATAATTTTCTACTCAATCAAAGTATAAAGAATTTTTCAAGGAATAGATAATTGGACAATTTTTTTTTAATGAATGCACTCGTCGAGTCAATTTCAAATTTTGATTCAGTACTATTATTTTGTTCTCAAAATTAAAATATTTTATTTTAAAGTAAAATATTTTAGTAGAATCAAAGAGTTATTTCTTAAATGATAATATACGTCAAGTGGGAGAATATTAGATTTGATGTCTAATATGGCCTAACTATCACTTAGTCAAGTTTAACTCCTTGGATCAACTATATATATTGAATCATTTACAGAGAATTCAATTGATTAAGAAAATCTATTCCTGATCAGACTAATTTTCTTGATCAAACAAAACTAGAGTTAAACTCAAATTAAGGTTTTAGTCTTATGATGGAAGAACATCTATGTAGGTATAAATATAAAGATAACATGGTCTCTTTTTTCAACTCTCATAATAACAGTGAATGGTTTTCCATTGATCATCTATATAAGAAGAAAAGAGTAAGGAGAAAGAAGACCAGATATCTTGAGATAAAGAACAGATATCTTGATAACTACATAATCTATATGCTTGGGATAATGGTGTAAAGTATGTCTTCCATAATTTATAGTTTTGCATGAACATAATAGCATGATCCAGGTATAAAGGATTAAAGATTTTCACAATATTGAGACTATTTTTAAATTAGGATATAACATGAAAAAGAATGGTATGTTTTTGTTGAGATATAAGCAAAATCATTATAACAATAACTTTTTTCTTTGAGTTTGGTCATTATTAAAACTTAAATTAAGTATTTGGTTTTCTTTTGGTTGGTCATTCCATTTTATATTCTACCAATAAATAATAATCAATTCTTTGCCATGATGGTGATGTCTACCATCAACCAACTATAGTTGGGCCTAAATAAAGGTTAACATTCTATTAATCTCTTCTCGTGCTTTCTGATTTATTCTTTTTGCAATCTTATTTTCTTGCTATGTACATTAAATTTATAAATTTTTTTTTGTGATTGCCAAAGTTTGTTCATGAAATTATCACTGACATTATATTCCCATATTCTTAATTGGATACAATTGTATTTACAACAATAAAAGCAAACATGGAGATGATCCATTGTCATAGAGTTCTACATCCATTCACAACATTTTGTAAGGTTCATTTGTGCATAATATTGTAATTTATTATTTAATTGGAAGTTATAGGTTTCGAGTGACATCAGTTATTCATTAGAGAGATGTAGATGATTTAGAGTGCAGTTTTTATGCTTTATCTTTATTTGAGATCCAGCATATTTCTCATTCATTTCATGAGATATTTATAAGAAAATTTTTTTAGATAAAAAATGCTGATAACAATATCATAATCTAAACACATACTCTATCTCTCTAAGTGGGCTTTTATTGACGGACCCCAATTTTTTTTTTAATTGTATTATTATTTAAATTTGCATATTGGAGTGCTTTCAATGTGGCATATTGCCACTATTATTTATTCATGTTTGTTTACTTAGTTAATATGAATAATGCAAATATATTTATTTAGATTTATTGAACTAGATAATATTTTGAGCATCTAAATAATATTTTAGTAATAAGAATAGTTTAGGATATGTATGCATATAAGGAAATTCAAGGAGGAAAAGGACTTTCCAAAGAGAGAGAAATATTTTGAAATACTAGTTGTGTGCTTTCCTTACTTGTTTGTTTTTTAAATAAAACTAACAAACAGAGTAGATTTTTCAAAAAAAAATTCAAGCAAATTTCTTTTGCAACCAAGAACAACGTTACATGTTTCCAAAATCTGAAAATTCATTTTTTAAAATACTTAATTGGCTATAAGCAGTTTAAAACATGGGTGTGGTGGGGGGTTTTGAAGAGAGGTTGAATGGTTTTATTTGTTTAATGATAGAGAACTACCTAAAATGAATAAAAGTTTAAAAAAATCCAAAAGAAGAATATGGAATCCTCGATGAAAAAAGTGAACGCGCCCACCGTGGGGCTCGAACCCACGACCACAAGGTTAAGAGCCTTGCGCTCTACCAACTGAGCTAGACGGGCTCACAACAATGAGCTATACGTTAATCTTATCACCATTTAAAGTTTTCCTCTAAGACGATTTATTTTGACGTCAATCTGTTTCATAACTGCTTAATTTCTTTGAAGCAGCAATACCTATCTTGGACCTTGGCAGCATCACAATTCGCACCATCTACACAATGGCAGGGGCATCGTGGTCTAGAAGGTGACATGCCAATAATCCAAGGGTCAACATGTAAGCACGTTGCCACATCCCAAAACGTACTCTTCCATCTCCACGTCACGTATTGCTAACTAATAAACATTTTGAGGCATCTACGAGTGTACAGTGTTTCTTGAGCTCATATAATACTGGCTTGGCAACCAGCACATACGCATATATCGCACCAATTCTTGCATCAGATCTCTTGTGCGAAGCATGAGAGCACAGCAGATTCTTTAGTAAATATCATGCATTTGAGGTGCCGATCGTTGGTGGTCAATCTTATTATCTGAGTTTCCTCTCCACTCAAGTAAAGGACAAAATTGCGCATAAAGTAAGGTGGCTGACCCAGGATGAAATTATTTGCTCCAAGATGTATGTCTCCCATCTTCATCTTGCCCTGCAATACCATCCAAAATGAAACAAGTCTCTCTTTTGACAACAAAACTGGACAGTGAGAAGTTGCAGGGGCTGGGAAAGAAAAGTACGGCATTTGCAATGCTAAGCACTAATCGTTCGCATTCCTTGCATTCTGTTTTCCAGGAAGAGGCCACGGAAACAGCTGACCTTTTGCCAGTTTTCCTGTAGATAATATAGAGTATTCATGGTTGGGACACAGACGTGCCAAAAACCTATTTTGGACCTTGTAAATATTGAAGAAATGGGTGTATATATCTCCGTACCTGTACCCCAAAGCAAAATATACATCACAAAAAGGTACCCAAACACCACTTAAAATATTATCAGGCTACCACCTCACAATAGCCTTGCAGGATAACGCAATATTGTAGCTGACAATCATGTCATTCTACGGCAGCGGCGCAGCATCCAAGTTGGAAGTTAATAGCTGTCCTCTGATGGATTTAGACAACTATTAGAAAAATATTAACATCATTGCAACAAAGTGATAAACCATGAAAACTGACAGCTAGAGTCCACTTTGTACTCCAGAAAGCGAGGTGCCACCGTTTCATTTGCCAGTGCAATGTCCGAATTAAAAGAAAGAATAATTTACCGGCACTCCATGGGGATGACAAAAGATTTTGAACTGACGTCCTTCTTACCAAATAGCCATGCTTGTCTTTTTTAAATTTTTGGTGAACGCACGTAGAAGTGGATAACATTCAAAGAGGAGTCTCTCACCACCTAGGCATGCATATATTATTACTCCGTACCTTCTATTGAAAGTTTATCAATAAAAAACAAGATACTGGTGGGCAATGAAAAGGAGAGATAACGGCCATTCCAGAAGGACAACCCACCGGAAGTCCCGTACAGTCCAAGCGGAGCCCAATCACAGCGCTGCTATAAGAAACATGGCAGAAATTTGAGTCAGTTTATTTAAACCCCTGCCCAGAAGTTCAGAGGCTAACCGCCAACCCCATCCATATTCCACACCAAAATGTTGCTAGCCAAAATACAATGCCAAAGAATGGTAGCATTACCATTTATTCTTTATTTGAGTGTGTAGCACAGTACCTTCCATTCTGATATGACTGCAAAATAGCAGGATCCGGTCCAGGGTGAATTGGATGATTATAAGCAACCTAAGTATCATACCCATTATAAGCCCTCTCCAATTGAAAAATGACATGGATAAGCCAAACCTCCTCTTTCATGTATATACAAAAACCCATAACCGGGCACAGCAAAGAAAAGACCACCCACAGCAATCAATTTCTAAAAACACACCCCGACATTGTTGCATCAACTTCTTCATAATATTTAGTGGATGCAACTAGTTCCCCACTTCTGTTTGTGTTTACTTGTGTACGAATGATGTGCATAAAGCACCAAGGACCATTGATGATAACAACAAGGGTGAAGGAAAAACCAATTGACTAGTTAATGATCTATAGAGAGAAACATTGCCCCCCGTCAGGAAAACTTCCAGGCATGGCAAATGCCGTCACCTTTCGCTGGTGAAATTCTCTGTGAGGTGCAACTTTGGAGTTGAATGAGCTCCCGACTGTGTCTGTCTGAGCCAGACCATGGAACTTTGCAAAATGATTGATGATGGAACACCTCTCCAGATCCTGGCATTCCATTCTTAAATCTAATATAGAAGACCTCTTCTCCAATCTGAAACAGACAAATTGATCAAATGAAACACAAGAAGGCAGGAATATTATGAATATTGAACCAAGTTGGCTTTCAATGTATTTATGTTGATGATACAAGAACACATTTCTTCCTTAGCCATAAGAGTGTAATCTATCAAGGGAAAAAAATCATAAGCTCCTTTTCCATTAAAAAGAGAATACAACACTCTCTTTGTAACATCTATTCAGTCATATGTCAAAACAAAACAGGCATTGATAGTTATGGCATTATGATTTAAATTCCTTTGGCCCTTCATTGAATGCCTTGCTAAATGAATAACCGCCCTTTTTCTCGAATATCCAATACAAAAGCAAAAGCTCAATTAATTCTCTAACTTTAAAGGTCTTTCCACTAACACAAAGGACATTAGATGGTTATTCCAAACCATCCAACAAGGTTTTCTATTTCTACAATTGATAAAATAATCACATACAAAGCATTGTCTATCCAATTAGGTTTTGATTATGTAGATCTGACTGCATTCCTATCTAACGCTACAACCCACTGTCATTTTAGATCTTCATGTTTCTTATGCATTATCCTCCAACCCTTCTGCATGAAGCCCCTAGTCTTCATTCAAGATGGTCATGACATTTTCACCAAAAAAAAATAAAAAGAAAAAAGATGATCATGTCATATCAGTTCTCCACCTATTAGTTTATCAATCTGTATAAAGATAGCACAGTAGTCAAACATGCAAGTCATATGTTCCATTAGAAATTTGACCAGGGACCTCACTTCAACATGCATTCCCACAAAATTATATTATTGCAATCATTTTGATATCAATTTTTGCCCCTTTGTCTCGATGCTTCTCTAAATTTCCACTTCAGTGTTCATGCAAAGTTTGTCTCAATGATTAACACTTGGTTCACAAATAGCTCACATATTTAGACAATCTGAAATCTGAATAGGCAATTGATTCATCTAAGACATAAAATACCTACATGGTTAAGAGACTATTGTTGAACACATGCTTGCATCCAATTCAGAGAACTTATAGTTGTATGATTTTCCTTAATTGCTAAGACTGCCTATACAAGAAAGAAAATTATAATAAAAAAATCCATTATTTTCTTTAATTTGTTCGCTACCTCAAAGCCAAAAGATCGAGCACCATAACATAGAAAAGAAGACATGCTTGGAAAACACAAGATAGATGAAGACTCTTATAGATTAATTGGTTATACAATATGCTTTTTCAAGTTCCTCTGTGAACTTTTGGCTTAAACCATGTAATTATTACATAAATTATAACGAACTCTCTTGGACTTTATTATGTACATATCCCACTTATTTTATTTATTGGTCTTTACAACAGATTTAAAAAACATATCCGATGTTTAACATTAGTATAAACTCAATAAGAACGTGAGCTATATGTATTAGCTATGTCATGGAATTCTACATTTTTGAAATTCCTTGAATAAATACATCCATTTATTATCCATTTTGAAGTTCTTTGAATTAGGCATTTCTAGTACCTTTCATAGTCTTTTGTTCAACATTCTTTTTCCTCCCTTCTGTCCAGATACACATTCCAGATGACCCATTTCCTATCTTTCAGACAGACCCATTCTATCATATTCATATGAATCTTGTCTTAGTAAGATGGACCCCTTTTATAATATCATCTCCTTTTGTCCATCTATTTAACTTGATTTGCATGCCCCCTAGTTTACTTTTATAAACTTCAAAAGGCAGAAAATACGTACATTGAAAGGTAGGACATGGCTGCCTTTGCAAAAATCATCAAATCTCTCAATGAAAGCAATCTACCTTTTCAACTTGCAAATATCTTACAAGATTCTCTGTCCCAAAGCTTCCAAGTCAAGAGCTAATAGTCTGCTTTATTATATCCAATATATTTAATTGGTGACTTATAGAAATACACATAATATGGCATGCTGCTGAAATAAGCCCATATGATCTTTGTAAATGCCCAGCAATGGGCTCTTAGACATCTGCAGATTTGATCACATTACCCATACAAAGCATACTGAGAATGAAGAAAAGACAATAATTTATCAAGGCAATCTTTGGAGAATGGTAGTCTGAACATATTTGTTATATTTCCCTATTCACATTATGTAGATTAATTTATCCCCTCCTCTTCCCTTAAAATATATGCCCTGCTAGGAATTTCCACCACTAATGTTAAGGAAAATGCAATCCCCTTTCAGCATGCCTTTGCTTGAACTAAAGAAGACCAAGTAATAAAAAACTTGCAGGCCATGCTTTCTTAAAGTTTTCAAATATATGAGCCTATATTTAATATTAACAAAAATATTTCCTTGGTGTTTTCTTAACAGCTGAGGGTGAGCTTTGAAGCAATGATAATGTTGCTCTATTGTGACTTGGGTGTCAAACACAGAAACAGCCACTTAGCACATGGGGATAAGGCTGCATATATCTGACCATCCCAAGACCTTGCAATGGCAGGAGCCTCTTGCCACTTGGCGGCCCTTTTTATGTTTTGTCAATGGCTCTAATTCTTTCTTCCAAATCGCCAATTATAATAACTGTGAATCATGTTCTGAAGTCCACATACCAAGAACCCTCTCATCCTTCTCATGTCCCCAAGACAAAAATAAGCCTCCAAGAATCTCAGGCACCAGCCAATTCAGATCTTCTTGACATCAGTTCAAGAGAACATGCAATGGAAAGAAGATGAACAAGAAATTCAATTCAATGAACTTTCACCTATATCATAAAACCCTTTCAAAATAAGTAGAAGAAAACAGTGGGTTCCTTCATCATGCAATTAGATCAAAATTGAAATATGGATAAGTCACACCATCTTAACTAAGTGATTCTATACAGTTAAAAGATGTAAATATTAGATTCAGACCAGAGCTTTGTTAGACTTCTATTTATTCAATGCTCCTTCAGTTTACGTTTCATGGCAAAGTGACAGTACATTGCTATATTCACAATGATACCAATCCTGATGAATTCTATCAGTCCTCTGATTTGGTAAAATATGCATTGACCAGTATATTTTCATGATTGTATGGTTATGCATGTCAGATGCACATATGCAGTTATTTGGGTGCTTATGCATTATATTGATACACGTGTATAAGTATATGCACAGATACAATTAACCATCATGCCTCTGCTTTAAAGCTCAATAATTTGCAATATCCAATATCAGTGTCTACATTGCCATTCCAATCATTTTAACATCAACGAATTATTTGCATATAATCATGCAGTACGGTACATATATGCATATTAGAGACTTCAAACTTATCTATCACAGCATTCATGTTGCATACAAGGTGCTGTTTAAGGATCTGAAGCATCAGGATGTTAAGAGTTTTTCAATACCATATCCATGTGTTTGACTCTGGAACAGCATATCAATAGGTCTATACAGCCAGCATGGTAGATATTGAGAGTAAAGACAAAATAAAACCTTGGCGCAGGTAGCAGCAATATCGAATTAGACAATAAGTTGAAAAATTGAGATGAGGCCATTGACCAATTTCATACTGCTAGGGCTAACAGACTGTATCAACATGTTGTCAAGAAAGAATTCAACAGGAATTGGTCACTGACTGAATTCCAAGGATAATTCAGATAGGTGAAATATATGGGCAGAGCCCTGTCATTAATGAGATGAGTGACTTATATTTATCAGTGTGCTTGAGATCATATGTAAACAATGGCATCATATTTTGATTTGTGACTTTAAATATGAACATCATGAGCAGCAGCAATAGCAATAATAACTTGACTGAAGCAAAAAGTTACAATATAAAGCTCACACTTACCTCAAGAGATTGCTTTCGACTTCCTTAAATCTTCCAATAAAATTTCCCATGACTTCTGAGAAAAAAGAGTCTCCCACCTTCTCAGATGACTTAAACTCTCCAGGTCTCCTGAACAAATTTTTAAGAAAAAAATAATTATTTCAAAATGAGAGGCATCTAGATGACCATGTGAGTCCAAGATATCCAGAATCTTGTTTGCAAAGAATTAAATATGGCACACATGTCAGATGCTTTTAGCATTTTACAAGCAAGCAGCTTGCTCATTTTGAAATGTGTAATGCTATAAAGCTTACATTTTTCCATTGCTCAAAAGCATGTGAGAATCATTTCCTGAGCAAGACACAAGGCTGCATGCATCTCCTAGTACTAATTTAGCAATGAAGTATGTGAGACTTTCATAAGAAGCGGTTGCATCTGCACTGAGAAATCTAGCTGGTACAGAGGGAATGAGTTGTTGCAATAGCAGAGTTGTCAAGACAAGCCTTCTTCGCAATCGAGTAATTGATGGGCAATCTTCCATCATCTCAAAGTCATCTCCAATCTGCAGGCATAAGTGGTCAATATACTCCAGTACCAAAATGCCATGGAGAAAGATTAAGAATCACAAAATGTGAAATGGAAGAGAAATAAACCTTCTCAATTAGCCTATTGGTGGCCTGAGCCCAATCTAACTCCGCCATGCTGTAAAATATAAGAACGAACTCCAATTATTAACTAGGAGAGAAACACAACATGCATGCACTTAAGCTTATGTGGTGACATGCAAACGCATAGTCCATGCCCCAACATAAGCATGCATGCATGCATGACCACAATGAACCAACACAAAATAGAAGGGGGAAAAAAAGAAGCCATTAAGCAAGTTGCTATTTTTTGAATACCACCTGATAGTTTGCAGCCTTCTAGAACCTTGCATCACCTCCTTGTGCCAAGGTAACAGCTCCAGAGTTGCACTCTTACGCTTCTTTGGCATTAAAATCATATTACTACCAATGGCATCCGGAGGTAGAGAATGAGAAGGTGAATACTCAATGGTAGCTATGACGGTGGATGATGTATTCTGCTGGAGGTTACCAACCTTACTGGAATTAAATCTTTGTTCCACCAGAGTACTGTTATGCATGCTCTCAGAAACTTTTGCAAAGAAGCCGGTAGCACCTTTTGCAGTCCTTTGAGAATTACCGAGTCCATCATACATTGCTAGAATTTGACCATTTTTATAGGCCCCATACTGCCCAAACCAGGAAGGAGCCATTTGTGGACTAATCCGCAGCCGTTCATTCCCTGTTGACACAGAACTTTTAATAGGAGAATTTGCATGATTCTGCATATCATGCTGTATTGAGGCAAGTAGATCTTGAGAAGGTAAATCTCTACTGGTGATCTGAGAACATGTGCTTGCACTTTTGTCTTCATTTTCATTTGAAGAAAAGTCCAGCATTTTGACATCAGAGGGAAATGAACTATGCTGGATGCTTGCATGCAGTTCTTTCAAAACTGGATTCTGTCCAAGAAGAAACCTCTGACCTCTTGTCCACCCCATCTGCACAGCATCAGAATCCAAATCTGCTTCTTTCAGCCTCTTTCCAACATGTTTACTAGGATCAGGCTCTACACCCTTCACCTGCATCTGCTGAAGCAGGGTGTAGTTTTGTGTATGAGCATCTAGTGATCTTGGAGTATGTTCAGAGGCACCCTTATCATGATATAAAGAGGAAAAATTCAAGTCCTGTCCATGTTTTGCTCTATTGAGATCTCGCTGGTGTAGACAGATCAGTGATGGAACGGAGACAGTAGAATTTATTTCAGGGAGATGTTTTCGCACCACTTCTTGCCCTTGGGATGCACTGACTTTCATAGGAGCAGCTTCCACCTTATCAGGCATCTTTTGTAGAGAGGGATTAATAGAAGATGCACCAAACTCACATGGAGAACTTCCTCCTCTCCTGTTTCTGTCATCAACAGTCATCTGCATGGTACAAGAATTTTCAACCGTCATGCTAGGTAATGGACTTGTAGACTGATCTACAATGGGCACTGTCTTTTGATGCTGGGCTCCAAACGGGCATTGTTGAGATGATACACTTGGTGATACATTATGTGGCATTGTTGAAAAGCCACCTTGTTGAGAAAAGCCTGCTGTAGCAGAATGGTGGTCAACTGATTTTGTTTCCACAAGAGAGAGAAGTAGGCCTGAATTTATTACATGAGTATTTGCATTTATCAACTGAGAATGCCCTGAATCTAGTGAATAAACCTGTGAAGCAATGGGTGCACAATTGTCAGCAGAGGACCCAAGTCTGAAAGGGGAAACTCTGCCATCCACACTAGGTAGCGAGACCTGAGCAGATTGATCAGCTAAAGCTCCACCACTAGAGTCATCTATCACATTAGGATGAGAAGTGTGTTTTCTATGACCATCTGCATCAGCTTGGCTTCCAAAAGGTCTTGCTGAATAGTCCATTGTTGCTAGTTCATTTGCATTAGAGATATCTTTGTTCCATGCACAAGGAAGTGAGGAAGGAGCCAAGGAGCTTTCATAAATACTTGACTTGCTAGCCAGTCCAGATATACTAGACTCATTATCCAAATTTTCTCCCTCAGATGTTTCAACTGGAGGGATAGATGGGATTTTAGTGGTGGATGCCGATGTCAACCACATCTGATCTTTGTCTCCAGCCCCTGGGTCCAGATCCTTTGAATCACAATCATTTAATGCTTGCAAGGAAGTCTGTAAGGGCAAGGAATGGCTTGAAAGTGGTTGTCTTTGAGATGGTGGAGCCAATTTTAAACCAAACCCTTTCAAGGCGGAAGACTGGCTATGCTGAAGATGAGCAGAACCATTAGAAGCAGCTGACTCAGGGATCTCAGATCGTGCACCATGATCAGAATAACTGAAACATGCAACAGAGTTTTGTTCCCTTGATTGGTCCACCTTGTGAAGGAGGTCAAGCATATTTTGACTACAACAGTTGTATTTACTGGTTTGTTAGAAAAGACATACATGGGGAAGCTAATGCCCTGACCAACACTATAGCTAAAAGTAGCAGGATGGCAAGAAGAATAAATAGGGATTAAAAGAAAAATATGAACTTTTATCAAAAAGTATTATTACAAAATTTGATAACCAGAAATCTGAGTATAGCTTTGTTGCACTGGTTGATTTCTCATGAGTTGCATGCTTACAATAGAAAAAAAAAAAAAAAAAAAAGTAAGGTTCTACCTACAAGCCTGTAATGTTACTTCAGAAAAAATCATTGTGGAGGGAGACATTTTTTCCAAGAATTGATATTCAGGTGCTTATAACAATATAATATAAAGTATATCAGCAAATACTAAAAACCATCACTAACCTTGACAGGCCAGCACTTCTATTCTTAGATAAATGAGCAGCTGATCCATCAAATGAAGACAAATCAGAGTTATGGTTAGGAATGGGGCTTTTGTATTGTATTTCTTCAGTTCCTTTTGCACTCCTTTGTATACCAATTAATTGCGCCTATAATGGACAAAAAAAGCATCAATACTTCCAGCCAACAAAATGGATAGAAGGAAATATAAGTGTAACTCATTTTACTAAAAATTATCTGCAATAAGTTCACCATAAACCTTTCCCATATGAACAGTGCTGTATCCAACAAAACGTCCAGGTTGCTCCTGATTCTTCAAACCTTGAACTACCAAGTGGGAAGTGCTCTGACAATATGCTCTGTCACTTTGGGAATCAGTTTCCATATTCATCCCCAAATTTTCTGTTGGGTGATACTGAGACCTGTGAGGCTCCAAAATCTTCCAACTAGACCGACCAGAAAATTTTTGGTCATTGATCACCACAGGATGGTGTTCATTTCCAGCTAAATTCTCTCTTTCACGACCTCTAGGATCAGCATGTAGGGGGGGATGTGATAGTCTGAAATCATAGCCTTCATTAGAAACCTCTTCTGGGAGGCTATTTTCTTGCTTGTTATTATATGTTTCACTTGATCCTTGGTCAGTGTTATTTAAGGATGAGTCCCAAGCATGTTGACCCCTGCTTAACTGATTCTGGTATTTTGTAAAATTTTCATCTCTTTTATATTTCACAGAAGAATCAACAGCAACATGTTTTCCATGGTCACCCTGATAGCTGTTAAGAAGCTGATGATTTATTTCCTGATTAAATGTCAAGGTGTTTGACGTTGTGATAGTAGCAAAGTCACCCATACAGGCATCATCATTGCTCACTCTAGGACTGCCACTGTCAGATCTAACTGGCTGCAACCCACCAGAAAAGTTAGGGAAGGATACAGCTGCTTCATTTCTACCAACCTTCCAAATACTGCTGTTATAATTCTTTTCCAAATGCAAGGTAGCATCTTGATTTGTGACATTATTATCATTGGCTTTTAATTTATCAGGAGACAGTGACCCATTGATGTTCCATCCATTTGGCTTGTTATCAAGCTGGTCATTTACATTAGGCAAAGGCATCTTCTGTTGGTGAACCAAAACCTGCATGTTATGCAAGTTCAACTCCATTCCTGTAGATTGTGCAAAGTTCACTGACTGTTCATGCATCTGTCCTTCCTGAACACGATTAGATAGATTATCCAAGTGCATTTGTGCCTGAAAGGTTTCCCCTACAAATTGCTTTTGCTGGTGACTCTGATCTAGATGCTCATCACTAACTTCTTTTGATGGTTGTTGAATGGACTCATGGGAAGCATCAGTTGATACTCTCTCATTCAGTTCATACGCAAATCCAGTAGGGTGCAGAAAACGGGGGGCTGTACAGCAATTTGTGCTGGCATCAGCATCATTAAACAAAGGAAAAGGTATTGAGGTCATAGATGATGCACTCTGCTGATTGCTATCATCCCACATCAATTGCTGCCTCCCATTATCACTTAATGCAGCAGACCTGTTCCCACTCAATAGATCTGTTTTCTGGAAACTCAAGCCACTCCACTCTTCATGCAGTCCAGCATTGCTACTTGAAGCTTCCACAGCCTCTTGCATAAGAGCACTCCAGCTCCCACTTTGAATAGAAGGAAATGCACCAAAATGCGCATTACTTTCCAAAGGTTTATCATGCAGAAAACCTGTTGAGTTTATGATACTACTACTAAAAGAAGAAGCACAATTGCCATCATCATCTGTACCGAACAGGAGTTTCTCTTCTGCTGGATCTAAACTAGATCCACCACAAGAAGGCTTTATCTGTATCATCGCCTCTTTCTGTAAGTTTCCTGACCAATCATTTTCCTCCTGCCTACCTTGAAATTCTTGAGCTTGCAATTTACACAAGACATGATCTTCTTGGTGATGGTTACCTGCTGTGGGACCAACATTTGAACCTTGCACTGGAGCAGTCACAAATGAACTGTTTCCTTGAAACGCCTGCTTAGCAATCAAAACACTGTCCTGTAAGCAGTCCTGCTCGGGAACCATAAAATGATCACTTTGAAAACAGTTTAGTGCAGATGATCGATTTGATGACTTCTCTGCCTGGTTCCCACCTGCCTTGATCAATGCATCAGTGCAATCAAGAGGCATTCCTTGGAACTGGGAGAAATAAATTGAAGAGCCTCTCATGTAGGAAACAGGAGTCCCATTAAAAGATTGATCAAGTTGTGGAACAAACCCCAAAGGTCGCATTAATTGGCCCTGGTCATGTGAAAATATAAACCCATTTGAAATTCCACGCATGGGAGACCCACTACACTGTGCCATGCTCATGCTCCCGGCAAGGAGCATATGAGAGCTACTCAGAGTCTTCAATTGACCTTCCGCATGCTCATTTGACCACATGTAATTAGATGAATCACCAACAGGCATGCCATTCAGCACACTTGGACACCGATCAACAACTGCTTGTCTTGCAACTCCATGTAGCTGAGTATGTAAACTCTGTGGCCTTCCCCCTTGGTCCAATTGCTGAAGTTGCTGCTGCCTCTGAATCTCTTGTAGCTGTTTGTACATCAAGTGTTTTTGCCATAATTGCATATCATGAAACCCTTGTTGCTGCCTAGAGCTAGATTGTGATAGTCCTGGGTGTTGGCTCATAATGAGCTGTTGCTGACCACCAAAAAAGCCAAAAATTGCATGAGCTTCAACTACATCAGACCTCTCTAAACTTCTTTTAAGACCAGAGCCATATTCAGGAGCCTTTCCCTGCTGCAACTCAAAAGTCCGTAAGACTCTCAGTGGTAGACCATGCCTATCAGAAGTTGTTCCATCCCTTAGAAACCCCAGTTGATTGGAACTTGGGTGAAGACCATGAGAACCATGCAAAATCCCATCTGAGTTGAATTCTTGGCCTCTAGATTGGTTTCTAGAAAATTCTTGGTTTAGGGTTGACTGCATCAAATTTGTGCCAAAAGGCACTTGCAAAGACTGTCTGCCACTTCCTTGCTCAGACTCTGTCAAAAGCAAACCAATCACAAATAGCTAGACATGAAATTGCAAAAAGAAGCTTCCTGTTTATTCAATCAAATCAATGTGAAGATATCAAAATAATTTGATTTCTTCATTTCCCGTTGCAAGTCAGTCTGCCAAAAATGCAGAGAAAGATACAAAACAAAGATGAAGAAATTAACAAATAATCAAATGTTGCAAGTAGACTGCACGTTTAGCAATCTTTTGGAGATACCAAGGTTCCTAATCCAGGTAACAGAGGGGCCAATTCACTGCATAAATATAAGTTAATACCTGAAGAATAAGAAGTGTAGTTCTTTGAATCAAAATTATGAAGAACTCCATTCTGCCTTTGGGTACCAACCCACGGATTGTTGTTTAAAACTGGCCAACTTTGGCCTTGCACTTGAGATTGAAGAATTTGAGAGAAACTGTCTTGCTCAGTAAAGTTATGGATCCTCTCAGCAACTTCATTCACAGGCATAGATGAGGTGGCTTGCAGTAACCAGTGCTAGTGCTTTTGTATTGTCTGGAAACAGTATAAGCAATCTACCCAGATGGAAAGAAATGTGCAAACTTCAATAGCCTTTCAGTCCTAGCAAGCAACAAAAAGATGGTCAATAAGCAAGTGCAATTACATAATTCAAACTCCCTCCAGAACAATATTGTGTGACCATTCATGGCAGCTGAAGTTGTGCTAACACTACACTTCCCACAATCATCAGGACTGCCGTAATAACAACTTCACCGAAGCAACATGAAGAAAACAACCAGAAAAGAGTGGACAGTCCAACAGAAGCAGATATTCATCCTTTAACAAGTCTTTACAACACCCTAAAATTATTCTTATAATGCGCTAATTTTTGACATCTTATTTGAAAGTTTATTTTCTCTCATTGATACCTTCTAGCTAACCTAATAAATTCAAAATATCACCATATAAAGTATGCTAAATCTTAGTGAAGAAATCAGTGAATAAAACAAAATAACTTAGAAAACCATGTAAATAGTCAAAAAAAGAGCATCATAGCTCAAAATGATGAGGCAATCAATAACCGATTATTCAATGTGAAATATGGCAAGAAAAAAAAAGACAAGAAAATTTACCTTTAAGAATCACCTGGTACCATTCTTGCAGGCATTTTCCATCAAGAATTCATGCTAGGCCTGCATGTAGAAACATGCAATCAGATAACACTCAGCCAAAAGTAGCGTAAACAGAAAAGATTGTTATAGAAAAAGAAAATACTCTGCACTAAGAAATATTTATATCTTTATTCCTTTAGCTTCAAATTGCAAGCCTGGGACTCTAATGGCCTCAAAGGAAAAAAGATTAAAGGTACTATCACAAAAGGCAAGCAAGTCAAGTGATCTAGAGAAAAAACAACTCAAAAGCATTTGGCTTGGAAAGATATACATAAACACATACAACACAGTGTGGCCTCATTGCACCATCATCTTTTTTTAAACTCTACTTGAATGACAAAATAAAACTTGTTATATGAATCCGGTGTCTGAAAGGAAGTTTGATGATTAGGATTGTAAGAAAGCAGAAAATAATCATATAACATAAGGAACCAATGTGAACAACAGTTATATATATATATATATATATATATATATATATATATATATATATATATATATATATATATATATATATATATATATATATATATATATAATGTGAACAACAGTTATATATATATATATATATAAATGACATTTTTGACTAACCAGGTGCCAATACGTACACACAAGCAGTGAAAGGTCAATGGAGCACTTTCTTTGCGGCTCCTCGATATACATGATATTACACGTTGATGGACAGTTCATGGAATATTTAGAAGAAATAAAAAAGAAAGTACAGTGAGTTTTTTATCATTTGCTTTACCAAAACCAAATGCAAACAAACTGTGAGAGCAGGTGATGGAAAACATGCACCAGAACTTTCTATCCTAGAAAACAAAGGGAACAACCATTAGACAAGAACACTATAATATCTCACTAAAACATCTTAGTTTCCGGGTGAACCACCTCTGATATTTGTTGGAGTGGTCCCTAAACCATCAGGAAGTGCATCTGAAATGCTACATTGAAGGATGCAGGACAATTAAAACATTCATCATAAATTCATGACTTAAGAGTAAGAACTCTGCAAAGATTGGGAAAGATGAAAGAGAAGATTCTATCTAATAGACAACGCTCCAGCAAAGAAACCATGTACCACAATTGATCTGTTTACAGGTACGTTCTTCAACAATTTTAATTGGTTTATAAACAAAAACAATACTTACCTCGAAAAGAATCATGCTCCACGGAAATAAATTAATATCGCTAGTTAGAAACTATGAACGGTCGTTATTTGGGAGGGGGAAAAAAAAGATGCAGTAAGTGGTAAATAAAGTTCAAACTTTATGGCGACGATACTTTCGCGCATTAGAAAATCTAGCCAAAAAAAAAACAGCAACCTGAACGATTCCTAACTGCCACCGATTTAGTTCAAAATGCTCGAACTAAAAAAGAAACTCTATTCTCATAAAACCACGACCTAAAGACCCAA
This sequence comes from Areca catechu, assembly GCA_021397845.1. Lineage (NCBI taxonomy): Eukaryota > Viridiplantae > Streptophyta > Magnoliopsida > Arecales > Arecaceae > Areca > Areca catechu. The sequence continues at coordinate 203,873,223 of CM038051.1, read as the reverse complement.
AACTACACTTTCTTCAAGCATCGGAGAAGCGAATGGTGTGCATTTCTCTATATACTCAGAAATTCTACACAGCACGCACGCCAAAAAGAAGCTCCAAACCCTAGAATGCACCTCCCCCACCTAACCCACTTCCAAAAAACCATACCTTGCCACTCACTGAACACCGACACCGAAATGCCGAAAAGCACCCCTTGCCCGAGCTTCCTCCGCGCAATTCACGCAAGAACAGCTACCAAAACATGGAATTCCCAATCTCCGCAGACGATCATTACGACAGGGCGAAAAAAATCGAGACCCAACACCCATCCAGTGAACAAAGAACCAGAACCCTAGACAATAATCGCTCTGAAACGGGGATGCCGATCCAGCAAGGAAGTGAAGAGGTTCCAGCTAGCTTACTTGGTTTGCCTACGAGTTCCGCCACTGGAGATCGAAACCGACACCCCCTGAAACCAGGGTAAGCGTTTATATCTCTGGATTCTGAGCTAGGTCTAGGGTTGGAAGACGAGGGAGGGGCAATGGAGGCCTTTTGAGCTCCCTCCCTCAGCGACAGTGGGGGCTGCCGAGCAAACATAAAGTCGAATATTTCAACGAACTCCGGGGTAGGGAGGAACCCCGGTTCGGATCCGAAGCGGGTAGGCTCGGACTCGAACTTGGGAATTTGTTTTTAACTAGGCTGAGAGATTGGGTAATCACAACCGTCCATTTGGTGGTTCCTAGATCGCAGCCAATCAGGACCGTTTGATATGTGCTACTTAGATTTCGCAATGTCGATGGCATTTTTATGGTGGAGACGGAGTTTGTGACGAACGTTATGTTTTGGGTTCGTGATGGGCCTTTCCAGTACCGGACCGGCTCTGTTATCTATTCGGCCTTTCCAAAGCAAAAGTAATCACGGTACACAAAGCCGCGCGAAAAGGTCCTTCGGCTCAATGGACCAAAACGGCGGCGGTTCGGTATTGTTAATTATTTTTATACATTTCATGCATGATAATTAAGGTTACAAAAACAATTCATAATTTAAAAGGGTTCATCATATTACGGTATTTAATAAAACTTGTTTGATAGTAACTATATTATCATGTTTGGTAAGACTTTTTTGAAGATAATTTAATTATCTTTTATAAAATAATCTGAATTATCTCAAAAAAAAAATGGCAATCCAAATTAGGATCAATAGATTAATATTTTAGATAATATTACTATTTTTTCTCTTTTCCTCTTTAAAATCCTCCCCTCATTGTTCCTAAGCAACCCCACACCGAGCCTCTTGTCGCTAGTTTCCTCTTTTCTGGTGAGCAGCCGAGAGTTCCGGTAAGTTCCCTTTCTTTTGATCTCTTTTATAAAGAAAATAATAAAAGAAATTTTGGATTTTTCGATATTTTCTTGAGTTGGACGGTCACCGGTGACAACGTCGACCCCCCTCCGTCCAGCCAAGCCGACGAGCTCCCTTCCCCATCCACCATCTTTCATAATTTTTGGGAATTATGGAAGAATGTTTGGGCCAAACCAAGAAGGGAACAGGGAAAAAGAAAAAAAGGAAGAAGAAGAACGAAAGGAAAAACAAAAAAAGAAGAAAAAAAAAAAAAAAAAAAAAAAAAAAGAAGAAGAGAGAGAAAGAAGAGAGAGGAGGGAGGGAGAGGAGAGAAAAAGAAGAGAGAGAGAAGAGAGGAGAGGAGAGGAGAGAGAAAGAGAAGAGGAGGGAGAGAGGAGAGAGAGAAAGAGGAAGAGGGAGGGAGGAGAGAGAGAGAAGAGGAGAGAGAAAGAAAAAGAGAAGATATAAAGAGGTGGGAGAGAGAAGAGAGAGAAAGAGGAAGAGGGAGAGGAGGGAGAGAGGAGAGGAGGGAAAGAGAAGAGAGTAAAGTGGAGAGAGAGGAGAAAGGAGAGAGAAAAGGAGATGAAAGAAGAGAAAAATAAAATGTCAAAAATGATAATAAAATTTGAACCGACTTTTTCAGTAAATTAGGCTAAGATCCAGACTGGACTAAGAGTTATTTTTTCTATGTTAGCTTATTTTAAATAAAAAATTAATTACATGATTAATTTTACCAGGATTTTCCTCTTTCTTATCGGTAGAGTAGCATTAAAGTTGAGATTCTAATAGGCAATATCTTGATAGCATTCTTTCAGGTAAGTTATCTTGACCTCTAGTATTATATGCTAAATATGTTATTAATATTATGCAATGTTAAATATGTATGGCATAATTTAATATGTACTAGATTGTATACATTATTATGTGTGTTGGTGTTAATGCTTTGTAGTCCGACATAATTATACGAGGGCCTAGGCTCCTTTCAGGTCTCTAGTGGAGCAATCAATGGTACATGACCGATGTACGGTATATGTTTTCAAGAGCTAGTTACCTTTTATTTTTAGCTATGCATGACGGTTGCTGGCACATGCTGAGGAAGCATGTTTTCTCATATGATATTAGAGCTAGTTTCCTTTCGAGCTTCCAGTAGGGTGATCACTGGCACATGACCAGTTATTGGTATGTGTAGTCAGGATCCAGTCTCTTTTGGGGCTAGCCACGGGCCAATCATGGCCATAGTCAAAGGGATTAGAAGAGTAAAGTAAATAGTTGGCTATCCATAGTTATGTCATCTATAATTGAATGTGCATATTAATGTGATGTTGCATTTTATTTCGACATAAACTGGTTATTCTGTGTATGATTTGTATATATTTGTAAATTATTATTGATATATTTATGCATATATTAGAGATGATGATAACTTATTAAGCCTGTAAAGTTCATCCCATATTTTCTATATTTTTGTTACAGATCCGAAAGATTAATCGACCTTTGGGACCGGTCAGTGAGAAGCTATGATTTAGGTGTTAATCCCTTAGTTAATGTTTTATCTTAAATTTTAGTTGAACTTTGCTTACACTGTATCCTGGATTTTTAGTTAAATTTTTTCTACTTGTTAGTTTTGATGGAAGACTCTAAAAATAAATAAATAATTAATGAATTTATTTTTTATCATTGCCTGGAAATTGATTTGAAGGATAGACCTTGCATTTCTATTGAGAGTGAAGCATGAGGGGATGCAGCCATTTGTCGTACGCTTGGCTCGGACATTGGATCGGTGCATAATAGATTTAATGGTATCAAAGCAAAGGTTTAAAATCAAGATAATTGAATTAGTGAGAGTATGGTAGAATTAGGATTTTGATTAAATATTCTAGAATAATTATCGATACTAAAAGTTTATTTAATTTTCTTTGATAGATGTATATTATAGTCATAAGGGTTTTGCTAACTATAAAAGTTTTGCAAGAATAAAATGTTGGATTAAACTTTTCTAGCTTAATTTTTGGAAGAATATCATCGAGGCTAGACAATGGATATATGAAGTATATTTTGAGTTATATTATGGATTTGATTTACTTTAGAAATCTAATTTTGATATAATTGCAGATTGTGATATAAGTGATTAAAAATTAACATGATGATTATTAAGGCATGGTAGAATGATATCGAAGCTTGGGTTATGATTACTTGGGATTGTGATATAAGTGATTAGGATATGATTTGAGTGATATTAAAATTTAGGTTGTGATCACTATGGACTGTGACTTTAAAGATATTTGAACTTAGTATTATGATCAGTTGGAATATGATAAAATTGTAAGAATGGATTCGAAATTTAGATTTCCAATTCCTAGGTATTGTGCATAAGATTTGGTATATGATTAGTGCAAAAGGTGAACATGATTTTTGTCTCTAATATAAGTAGAGAGATTGATCTAGGATGAGTGTAAATGGTTGAATGATTTATACTATTTGATCATGATAAGTAAGTATATTATGGATATTGAAGAGCTAAATAAGATATGTCTTTACCTCTAATAAATAGGTTTGACTGAACTTCAAAATTATTAGGTTGGAAGTATTGTATATTATGTTATGCTGAATATGTATATCTATTGATTAATTGAGAGATTTTGAAAATTCAAACTTGATATGAATGAAGATCATGATAGCTTGCGAGTTTTGTTATTAATTATTGGATTGTAAATTTTGGGACTATTGCAAAAAGATGTTTAGGATGTAGGTTATGAAAGAGTTTGATAGTATTAAGAATAATAATTTTTCGATGAATCTATATAGGGATCATTATTGAAAATATGTAATGAAAAATATATTTGGGATAATGTATAAATTTATAATTTGCTATTATCGGATTAAATGATATTATGTAAACATGGCATGCATTCTTAATAAAATCTTTGATGGCTTATGTTAATAATTTTGGATTGGATTACTTGATCTTTTATATATATGTTGAAGATTATTGGATATGTTGAACTCCAAGTCAAATTTGAAAAGATTTAAATTATTTTGTTATTGATGTTGCATTGAGTAAATAAATGAGTATTAGAAGACTTATATGATTTTAGCTTATAAGGGATAAAATTTCAAGTGGTTGTCAATCGATATTAAAAAATAAAGTAAAATAGTTCTATGAGCAATAGCATGATCGATCCTACTTGTAAGGACATTGACTTAAAGTCATTTATTTTGTTAGAGTTAATGTTAACTTTTCAAGAAAAAAATTGATTTAGATTGTCTAACTGAATGGTCAAAGGAAGCATAAATAGTTTAGACTTGGACTAGAATTATTGATGTTTTGAATAGATGGTACAATTTTATACAAAGGTTTTAAACGTAGAATATGGATCAAGGTTTAAATTTGATATGATATACTCGATGCCTAATAAAGACAAGGAAGTTTAATAGTTTTAATCTCATTTTATTTGAAGGTTAGATTTTGTTTAGATTATAATGTAAAGTGGTATCTTTGTCAAAATTTATTTAATGAAATTAGAGAATTTGATAATTTATATTAGAGTGTGCAGCGGAAGCGTGATGGACTAAAGATACTAGAATTAATTTAAAGTATATTATGATAGGAGAACGAGAGTTCTTATTAAAAAAGAGAAAATGGTTACTCAATTTGGACATAATAGTACATGTGAGTTTTGGATCATGCATCTTTGAGTTTTGAAAGACTTGGATTTTTTTAAAATTTCGAGGTTGAAATTTTTTGCAGGAGGGGAGATGTGGAGCCCACTCATTTTGGGCTGAAGTCGATAGAGCTTGCCGACTTCTGTTCAAAATAAAAAAAAGAGGCCGAACAGGGGAGCCTGCTCGACCAGGAAGATGCTGGAGGAATCGGAGATCGATGCCATGGAGGAGTGGAAGTCGACTAGAGGACTGTTCGGGGTGGGACGAGACTTCCGAATGACCATTTTCTCCTGCATATAGCAAGGAAATCCCATCCATTTTCCCTTTAAAATTTCCTCTCACCGTCGCCAAGCAAGCCCACATCGAGCCTCTTGCTATTGGTTTCCTCTTTTCAATGAGTGGCCGAGAGTTTTGATAAGTTCACTTTCTTTAAATCTCTTTTATAAAGAAAATAACAAAAGAAAATTGGGGTTCTTCAGCGCCGCCCAACCTCCCTCTATTCGGCCAAGCCGACGAGTCCCCTTCTCCATCCATTGTTTTCCATGGTTTTTGGGAACCATGGAAGACTATTTGGGTTGAACAAAGAAGGGAACAAGGGAAAAGAAAAAAAAAAAAAGGAAGAAGTAAAGGAAAAAGAAAAAAAAGAAAAAGAGAAAAAAAAAAAGGAGAAAAAAAGAAAGAAAAAAAAAAAAGAGAGAGAGAGAGAGAGAGAGAAGAGGAGGGAGAGAGAGGAGAGAGAAAGAGGAAGAGGGAGAGAGGAGAGAGAAAGAGGAAGAGGAGGGAGAGAGGAGAGAGAAAGAGAAGAGAGAGGGAAGAGGGAAAGAGGAAAGAGAGGAGAGAGAAAAGAAGAGAGAGAAAGAGGGAAAGAGAAGAGAGTAAAGTGGAGAGAGAGGATAAAGAAGGAAGAGGAGAAAAGAGAGAGAAAAGAGGGAGAAAGAGGAGAGATAAGGAGAGAGAAAAGGAGATGGATGAAGGGAAAAATAAAATGTTAAAAATAATAATAAAATTTGAATCAATTCTTTAGTAAATTAGGATAAGATCCAGACTTGACTAAGAGTCATTTTTTCTATATTAGTTTATTATAGATAGAAAATTAATTATATAATTAATTTTGTCATGATTTTTCTCTTTCTTATTAGTAGAGTAGTATCAGAGTTGAGATTTGAATAGGCAATATCTTAATAGCATTCTTTCAGATAAGTTATATTGATATCTAATATTACATGCTAAAATATTATAAATGTTATGCAATATTAAATATGTGCGGTATAACTTGATCTGCATTGAATTGTATACATTATTATATGTATTGGTATTGATGCTCTCTAGTCCGACTATGATCATATGAGGACCTAGTCTCCTTTTGAGCCTCCAGTGGGGCAATCACTGGTACATGATCGATGTACGATATGTGTAGTTAGGAGCAGTTGCCTTTTATTTTTAGCTATGCATGGCAGTCGCTGGCACATGCTGAGGATGTATGTTTTATTGTGTGATATCAAATCTAGTTTTTTTCCGGACCTCCAATGGGATAATCACTAGCATATGACCGGTTGTCAGTATGTGTAGTCAGAATCTAGTCTCTTTCGGGACTAGCCATAAACCAATGAGGACATAGTCAAAGAGACTAAGAGAGTAAAGTAAATGGTTGGCCATCCATAGTTGTGTCGTCTAATAATTGAATGTGCATATTAATGTGACGTTGCATTTTATTTTGACGTAAACTTGTTGTTTTGTATTGTATGATTTGTGTATGTTTGCAAATTATTATTGACATATTTATGCATATATTACAGATGATGATAACTTACCAAGCCTATAAAGCTCATCCCCTATTCTTTATATTTTTATTACAGATTCGGAAGATTAATCAGGCTTTGGGATCAGTCAATGAGAAGCTAGGGTTTAGATGTTAATTCCTTAGTTAATGTTTTATCTTAAATTTTAGTTGAACTTTGCTTACATTGTCTCTTGGATTTTTAATCGACTACTTGTTAGTTTAGATGGAAGACTCTAGAAATAAATAATAAATAGTAAATTTATTTTTTATCACTACCTGGATATTGATTTGAAAGATAAGCCTTGCATTTCTGTTGGGAGTAAAGCCCGAGGAGAGGCGGCAATTTGTTGTATGCCTAGCTCGGGCATCAGGTCGGGGCGTGACACCTCGTCCTCCAGCTCCCCCTCATCATCCACCTCCCTAATGTTCTCTTTCATCACCTCCAGTAAGGGCAAAATATGATCCGACCTGCCAACCCAATATTTGTTCGACTTGCCTTAAACAGGTTTGGGTTGAGCTTAAATGGGTTCTGATTGTAAACATGTCAATTAGTTTAACCTATTCAATATATCGATAGGGTTGAGATTTTAGGTCCTTGACCTATTTAACTTATTTAATATATAGATTTAAACAGGTTAAGTCAGATCAGGTTGTATAACCTATTTAAGGCAGCAGGCCAAAGGCCCACAACCACGAGCTATGGTTTTCATAGTCGAGTAATTCTTTGTGCGCCGCGTGTGGTGTGGCAAATCCAGCGTGGCCTGCACCGCAAGCTCCTATTGGTCCAAAAATATTTACTGTAGCATGATGGTACAAAAGCTGAGATGACTAGCATTAATTAAAATTTTTGTCCATACTAAAATACCCTTACGACATCCTAGTTCAAAAGCTACGACATCCCAATTCAAAATCTACGACACCCTGGTTTGAAAAATGACCTGAAACAGTATTACGATATCCTAGTTCAAAAACTACGATATCCTGGTTCAAAAATGATCTGAAATAGTATTACGATACCCTAGTTCAAAACTTACAATATCCTAGTTTAAAACATACGACATCCTGTTCAAAAATGATCAGAAACAGTATTACGACATCCTAATTCAAAAGCTATGACACCCTAGTTCAAAACCTACGACATCCCTGCAGAAAAAATATAAATTAAAACCCGAAACAGTATTACGACATCCTAGTTCAAAAGCTATGACATCCTAGTTCAGTCCTATGACATTCTAGTTCAAAAGATACGACATCCTAGTTCAAAACCTACGACATCCCTGCAGAAAAATATAAATTAAAACTTGAAACAGTATTACGATATCATAGTTCAAAATGTACGACACTCTAGTTCAAAATCTAGGACATCTTTGTAGAAAAATATAAATTAAAATCTTAAACAGTATTACGATATCATAGTTCAAAAGCTACGATATCCTAGTTCAAAATTTAGGACATTCTTACAGAAAAGAGACCGAAAGAAAGAATATTTTGATCTGAATAAAAATTTTAAATAAAAATTAAATAATAATTAATGTTAAACATGTCCTGTTCTCATTTTATCTTGCTACAATAAATATATTTGGATCATTAAAAAATGTGGTGCGGGCCACTGTTTTTTCTGACTTTTCCTTTGAAGCCAGGCAACTGCTCCGCGCTGGGCCCGGGCCACTGGTGCAATCAAAATTATGGGATGGTAAGGGATGAGGCATCATTCCAAATTTTCTTTTGATAAGACGCCATTCCAAATTTTCCTTCGATCCTTCTTCATGTCGCCACGATCACTTCGTTGCACCAGTCCTGCCTCGACCCTTGGGGATGAGAGATTGGAGGGTGTGAATCTCGTGGGTAGGAGAAAAGGAGAGAGAGAGCGACGGCCTCGTCTCTCTGGTTCTCTCCCATCTTAGGTGGTCGAAGCCCTCTAACTTCGAGGAGGTAAAGCCGACCAAGAACCTCTCGGTGGCTTTCCTCTCCTTCGACGGCTACTCCATCATTTTTTGTGTGCGAAGCCCTCTGCTCTCCTTTCGGCTTCCACCGCTGGCTCCTCCTCTACCAGATTCTTCTCTTCCCCCTCCCCCTCATCCTCCCCCATTCCCCATCGGTAAAAACTAGAGAAAGGGCTTCAACGAAGTTGGAGTTTTTATTTCTTGGAGAGGCAGGAAGGGGTCTTCTGGGTTCTCGTGGTATTCGACCGCAGAGGAAGTCACCCAAGGATTAGATGGCTCTAGCCTTCTGGATTCTCGTTGTATAAGGGGACAGGAATCGATGCCTCGGGGCCAGTGGAAGAAGCGAGACACGTTGGGATGCCCAGAAGAAACCCAAAGTCATTCATTTTCTTTCTGCCCCCAATTCTCACCGCTTGGGGGTGGTAGAAATAAAGGAGGAGAAGATAGCGGATTTTGTCAGGATTCGCATCCTCTAGCTGGGATCTCACCATTATCTGTGGTAAGATCATGACCATCCCTTCTGATTCGATCTATCTTGTTCTTTCTTTTGTCTGTCGCTTGCTCGCAGGCCAGATCTAGTTCTGATTCCCATCCGTTCAAAGGTTTTTTTCGTCTTTAAAGGTGTGTCAACCTTGCTTGGTTTCTATATACAAGGCATGAATCTTGAGACGGAGGCTGCAATGTGGATGGAATCCAGTTTTCTTTTGTCCCTAGTTTTCTGTTTGTTTCAAGATCGGATTGCTTCTTTATACTTCGAGTATGGTTTCAACACTTGCTAGGGCATGCTTGTTCCAGTGTTTCTCTTTCATGTCATTGGAAAAAATTTGCAATAATTTGTCCACAAAAAGTTGAAAACTTTGATAGGGTTATCTCTGTCCTTGTTTTGGTTCGGTTACGTACCTATATTCGAATAATTTTCTTTTCCTCGTAGCTTTCTATCTCTAATTTTGGACAATTGAGATAAAAAATTACTTTACTTTTATTGCAAAAAAGTCTATTCGATTTAGATATTTGGTAGATTTTATTATGGATATTTTCTAACCCGTGAAAATGAATTGTTTTATTCATTTGTTCATTCATATCTTTATAAGGTTTCGAGAAAGTTTTGTTTTGGATGTTGATTGCTTGTAGAAAGAAAAGAAGATACCCTACAGGGAAGGGTTGGGCCGAGTTTAGTAAATAGGTTATGTCAAACAGGCTGGATGAGGCTGAATTAGATAAATATATTATTTAATTATTAAACAGGTTAAATAGATTGAAATGAGTTGGATTAGTAGGTTATCTATTTAATAAATAAATTAAACAAGTCGGATTGAGTTACCTGCTTATTAAATTCATCATGTTCAGATTTTAAATTACAACTCATTTAATAAACAGGTTGGATTCATGTTGAGACTTTTCTAGTCCGATCCAAATCTAACTCGACTGTATATACCCACTTGATCTAATTATCATCCTGAGCCTCAATTCCGTCCACTATGCCTTCGACTTTGATATCTGCTCCACCAACTATGATGCTCGCTACCAGAGCATCTACCTGGTCAAGTGCAACCAGGCTGCTTCATCATCGAGGATGTCCTCAAGTTTGGCTCCCCCTTCCACTTCGGCCTTGAGGCCGGATCCAAGCCGGAGCTCCTTCTTGCCATGAGCTACCTCATGCTAGGTAGCCCCGATGCCCTCCTCATCTGCAATGGCTACAATGCCAAAGAGTATGTTGCCCTGGCCCTCCTTGCATGGACTCTAGACTTGAACAAGGTGATTGTTCTTGAGCAAGAGGACAAGCTCGACATGGTAGTGGGACCACCCAGAACAATATGACCTATATTTTTTATTTTTAAAAATGTTTTTTTATTTTTTAAAATTAAAAATATTTTTATTTTTTAAACAAAAAATATTTTTACTTTTTAAACAAAAAATATTTTTACTTTTTAAACAAAAAATATTTTTACTTTTTAAACAAAAAATATTTTTACTTTTTAAACAAAAAATATTTTTACTTTTTAAACAAAAAATATTTTTATTTTTAAAATAAAAAATATATTTTTATATAAAAAATATAAATTAGTTTAGGGGTAGTTTAGAAATTTGATTTTATATTATGCAATATTACTTGCATGTAACAAACATAATAATCCATATTACTTGCAATATATATTGCTAGTTGTTGCCGCCAGGATCATCGTGGCCCATAGCTGCAGATGGTGTCGGGGGTCGCGCGCCCGCCTGTCGGGATGTCTCCGGTACCTTCGGGACCTGCAAAAAACAACGTCAATGACCCGGGCCGGGGATTCCGGCGGGGGCGCTCCGACGGTTAAGTAAGTGACGATTCAGGAGAACAGATCCTCCTGGTCGAGCCCCTCTGAATGAGCTCCATGCTAGGAGGAGTGAGTGTAGTGTGTATGGAAAAATAAGAGAGGAAGTGAGCTGGGAGAGGTGTTGGCAAAGGTGGTCTTGCCCTCCTGTCTTGCCTCTCTCCCTCTGTTTTTTTTGTGCTTACTCTTGTTGTTGTTGTGTTACCTTCCTTGGGCTTACCCTGGCTGGGTCTTTTACTTGGGCTTGCCTTGGGATCTTCCCAAGCTGTCAAGCATGTGCGACGAGGTATCGTGCCGTAGACGGGATGCATTTTCTGCCAAATAGCCAGGGAAGCTTCTGCTCCTGACATTCCTTCTGCTGGAAACCTGGCAGGGCCTCGATTGACGGGTCGCCGTTCTCAGGACTCGTGCCCTCTGGTCGGGTCTTTTACTTGGTCGTACGGCAGGTCGGTGGAGGAAATGGTGCCTTGACGTGAGCTTCCTTTATTTTCGGTATGAGTGACGGCCGTGGGCATTAATGGCGGCATGGTCGGTGCTGCTGTACGACCCTTGGGAGGACTGCCATTGTCCTCAGAGGAGGGGCGCTGCTCCTTTGGCGGCTGGTGCATCAATTTGGATCGGGGACCGAGCTGGAAAGATGGGACCTGCCTTCGATGGGCTCGCCTTATGGTAGCTCGGCAAGGCGGAGGAGGGCTGAGCTCGACTCCAGATCAGCGGAGCTCGGCCTTAGACGAACTCGTCGCGATGGAGATGGATGGGGTGCCGACCAACCTAGGGGACCCGACCTCGGGAGGGGCTCCTCGTGGCGAAGAAGCCTTGAGCTCGACTTCCGACCACGGGGCCCGACCTCAAGGGGGTCCGCCTTCAGCGAGGACTCGCACACGACTCCGGCCTAGGCATCCCGACTTGGCAGGGACCGACCTGGCGGAGGGCAGAGCCCGGCTTCGACGGGCGGCCCCATTGCTCTAGGGGAACTCGACCCGGCGAAGGGGCTCATGCTGAAAATCCAGCGTGGCGCCCGGTGAGGGCTCCACATCAGTCTGTCCATGCCACGTCAGCGATCCAGCTCCATCATTTGTCCCCCACTCCCGAGGCCCGTTGGTGTGCGACGCTCGGGGCGAAGGGAGTAGTTGCGGTGCTGACATGAAAATGTGGAGAAATATGGTGCTATAATGACCTAAATCAGCGGTGCCTCGTTCGGCGGTCCTTCGGGCCTGTGCGGGGGTGCCACGCGGCCACGTCTAGGGAGCAGTTATGGCGGGCATGGAAGTCAGAGCGACCGCGATCTGATTGGGGCACTGGCCTCACTGATCAGCGACACGTGGCGAGTCTCTTGGGGAAGCCGTAACAGTATGGTCGGGCACAGGTTATCTCGAATGGAGGGGTAAGTCTTTTCGAAACTTACCTCCTTCGAATCCTTCATGCCCGGCGTCGTGCAGCAGTCCTCTCCTTCTTCTTCTCCGGTCATCATCATCCTCTTAGGATTTTAGCAGGTTAGCCCCCTCTTTTTCTCCCTTCTCGTCGACCAGGGGTCGTCGTAGGTCCTCCTTCACCGTCTTCTTCTTCTTCTATGGATCGTTTAGGTCCAAACTTCCGTCCTTCCTGCCAAGCCAAGGCCGGACCTTCCCGGTCGAAGACTCCTTCTTCCTTTGACGAGGAGATGGAGGCGGCAAGGTATGAATTCAGCAGGAGACCCTTCCAAGGTCCTATATCCATTAGGGAACCTGGGTCTTCTCCTCCATCTCTTCGAGCTCTTCTTCCCGCTTTTCCTCCTACTCCCACTCCCGAACCCGAATGTTCTCGATTGACAAGTCCCGGTGGGATTGCTTCTGTGATTACCGCTGAGGATCTTGTGGCCATCCGAGATGTTTACAGCATCCCTGAGTCCGTCCAACTCTCTGTTCCTCGTCCCGGGGAGCGGGTCACATCCAGTGGCCCTCGGTAGATCGCCTTCTACGAAGAGGCCTTCGCCGGGGGCCTTCGCTTTCCTGTACACCCCTTCTTTCTTTCTTTCTTAGCCAACTATCGACTCGTCCCTGTCCAGTTGGTCCCTAATGCTATCAGGACGATATTTTGTTTCATCGTCCTGTGTCATTTCCACGGGATTGTTGCCCGTTTCTCCTTGTTCAGGACCTTTTTCATCCTGAAATGCCATCCCACCGAGGAGGGATGGTGGTCCCTTTCCTCTCGCCCTCGGGGCATTAGGTTCGAGCTCCCCTCTTCCATCAAGGGATGGAAGGGTAGGTACCTTTTTACTTCGGTTGAGGGGATCAACTGGGTTTGGAGCGACCCAGATCGGTCCCCGAATAGGAACTCCTCCGTCGATGCAACCGACCTCGACCTGTACGAGCTGCTCAGATCGGCCGAGATCCCACCACTTGAGTTCTTGCTGTTGGAGCAGAATCTCCGAGAGGCCGGGGTCGGCTCGGCACAAGAGTCGGGTGAGTTCGACCTGGCCACCCTCATCCTGTTTTCTTTCTTCTTCTTTTTCTTCTTCTCTCTCTCTCTCTTTTTTTTTGCTTGGGATTAACCATCTTTTCTCCTATGCAGAGTGAAATTCTCCATGGATGAGCTGCTCTCATTCTCCGAGGAGTGAGAGCAAGCAGCCGAGGCCGGCGAGCCTGCTCCGAAGAGGGCTCGTGTAGAAGATGGTGTGAAGCCGTGCAGGCTGGGCTGGATGCACCGATTTTCGAGCGAAGGCGGAAGAGGGCGGCCGAGTTTGTCAGCGAGCCTTCAGGATGGCATGGTCCGGCCCCGGTGCACGAGCCCGAGGTGGTCGTCCGTGCCAGGTTGGCCGCCGCTGCCACCAGAGTACAAGCCCCCCTCCGGAGGTCGTCGATGTCGAGGAGGACGGGGGGTCGAAAGAAGCAAGGCCGGCATCCCAAGTTCAGTCCGAGGTGGCACCAAGCTCGCAGCTGGCGCTGAAGGCGCCTCCCGCCACCGAGGGATCTGAGCCGGCGGGAAGGCAGGATCAGGACTACCACCGAGTCCCTTTCCGACTGGGGCCCAACGTCTCGCTGATGAAGGACCCAGGTCTCGCCGAGCGGATGATGGAATTCTCGGTCCAATCCTGCAACAGGCGGAAAGGGAGCGGGCGACTCCTGGGCGATGTCGTCAGCTCATCCTTAGCTAATTTATATGTCGTAAGTCCTTCTCATGTCTTGATGCCTTTCGACCTTTCTTAGTACCTTGTCTAACATGCTTTCCCTTTGATGCAGCAAGGCTGAGAGCTAATCCTCATTAGGGACTACTGCCGCAATTGGGCGAAGAGGGACATGGAGCGACAGGCGGAGCTCGAGTCCCTGAAGGCTGAAGTGGGCCAGAAGGACGAGGAGACCCGGGAGGCTAACTTGAGGGTTAAGAGCCTCCAAACCGAGATTGCCGACACCACTCGGGCCAAGAAGGAGCTCGAGGGAGAGCTCCAGTCAAAGAGGACCCGGTTAAAAGAGCTTTGGGCCGAGGCGGAGGTGACGAAGGACAGAGCCGTCTCAGCTGAAAAGAAGGCAACGATAGCAGAAGAGAGGGCTGTCGTCGCCGACCGCTCTGCAAAGACCGCCGAGAAGGGGATGGCAGTGGTGGTCCGGTAGGTCGAGCATACCAGGAAGCAGAGTGCCGGGCGGAGCTCACAAGGAAGGAGGCTTCCGATACGGTGGCCGCTTTCAAGGCCTCCCCCGAGTACATAAAAGACTTCAAAGAGGCGGTAACAGACTCCTTCGCCAACGGGTTCGCCTACTGCCGCCAGCAGCTGCAGGGGATCCTCTCCGAGGAGCGACTGGCTGCGCTCTGGGCCCCCGGCAAGATGGCCTCGGCCCCGGCGGCGGCTACATCGAGGCAGGAATCTGCTCCAACCGAGGCCCGCCCTGAGGTGACCCCAGAGATGGCTGAGTTGGTGCCGGTGGTGGCAACAGCTGATCCAGCATCGCAAGCGAAGGCAGCTGAGCCGGTCCTTTCGGTAGCAGTAGCTGAACCGACCCCTCCAACAGACTCTGCTCAGGAATGCTTCCCTACGCCGGAGGTGGAAGAAGGAGAAGTCCCGGTCGTGCACCGCCCGGGGAAGGAGCCGGCCTAATAGGATAGGACTTCCCTTGTAATTTTCCATTTTTCTTTTGTCATTTTTGTTTGTTTTTTGAGCCGGGCTGCCTGGCTTATCAGGGCCCGGATGATGATGTAGTGTTTTTCTTTTCAATCAATGGAAAACCATTCAGCCAACATGGCTCTTTCTTCTTATTGTAATGTAGATGTCTTCTCTTTCCTCCCCTTTCCTTCTCTCTCTCTTTTTTTTTTTTTACTTCTTTTTCAGTGTAAGGAGATTGGGGGGGGGGGGGAAGCTCCATCTCATATGGGCCTGAGCTTCACCATCTCGACACCAGGTTCAAGACTCCGGTGCCAGAGAATGTTGGCCTCAGACTTAAGTGTATGAAGGTCTTTCAGATCTTGAATGCCTTGGAGCTAAGCTCGAGGCTTGATCATCGGAGGTCGGGCTCAGGAAACGCCGTTTCGGAGCTAGGCTCGGAGACATGCTGGCCGGAGAGCTACGTGGCTCGAAGGTCCCTTGGCCGGAGATCTGAGCTCCGGTCTTGGGCTGACGTCCTGGAGCTAGGCTCGGAGACTTGCTAATCGGAGAGCTGGGCTCTGGAATTTGGATGCCTGAGGGCGTGCCTCAGGAGTTGTCGTCTTGGAGCTGGGCTCGGAGACGTGCCGGTCGGAGAGCTGGTCTCCGGGACTTGAATGCCTAAGGGCGTGCCTCAGGAGTTGTCGTCTTGGAGCTGGGCTCGGAGACGTGCCGGCCGGAGAGCTGGTCTCCGGGACTTGAATGCCTGAGGGCGTGCCTCAGGAGTTGTCATCTTGGAGCTGGGCTCGGAGACGTGCCGGCCGAAGAGCTGGTCTCCGGGACTTGATGGCCTGAGGACATGCCTCAGGAGTTGTCGTTTTGGAGCTGGGCTCGGAGACGTGCCGGCCGGAGAGCTGATCTCCGGGACTTGAATGCTTGAGGGCGTGCCTCAGGAGTTGTCGTCTTGGAGCTGGGCTTGGAGACGTGCCGGCCGGAGAGCTGGTCTCCAGGACTTGAATACCTAAGGGCGTGCCTCAGGAGTTGTCGTCTTGGAGCTGGGCTTGGAGACGTGCCGGCCGGAGAGCTGGTCTCCGGGACTTGAATGCCTGAGGGCGTGCCTCAGGAGTTGTCATCTTGGAGCTCGGCTCGGAGACGTGCCAGCCGGAGAGCTGGTCTCCGGGACTTGAACGCCTGAGGGCGTGCCTCAGGAGTTGGTGCCGGAGGACTCTTCTCCAGGCTTGGATACCGAGGAGCTGGGCTCGAGGCTTGAATGCCTGGGGGCTTCCCAGGTCTTCATGCCGAAGAACTCTTCTCCGGGCTTGGATGCCGAGGAGCTAGGCTCGAGGCTTGAGTGCTTGGGGGCTTCCCAGGTCTTTGTGCCGGAGGACTCTTCTCCGGGCTTGGATGTCGAGGAGCTAGGCTCGAGGCTTGAGTGCCTGGGGATTTCTCAGGTCTTTGTGCCAGAGGACTCTTTTCCGGGCTTGGATGCCGAGGAGCTAGGCTCGAGGCTCGAGTGCCTGGGGGCTTCCCAGGTCTTCGTGCCGGAGGACTCTTCTCCGGGCTTGGATGTCGAGGAGCTAGGCTCGAGGCTCGAGTGCTTGGGGGCTTCCCAGGTCTTCGTGCTGGAGGACTCTTCTCATGGCTTGGATGCCGAGGAGCTAGGCTCGAGGCTCGAGTGCCTGGGGGCTTCCCAGGTCTTTGTGCTGGAGGACTCTTCTTCGGGCTTGGATGCCGAGGAGCTAGGCTCGAGGCTCGAGTGCCTAGGGGCTTCCCAGGTCTTCGTGCCGGAGGACTCTTCTCCGGGCTTGGATGCCGAGGAGCTAGGCTCGAGGCTCGAGTGCCTAGGGGCTTCCCAGGTCTTCGTGCCGGAGGACTCTTCTCCGGGCTTGGATGCCGAGGAGCTAGGCTCGAGTGCCTGGGGGCTTCCCAGGTCTTCGTGCCGGAGGACTCTTCTCCGGGCTTGGATGCCGAGCTAGGCTCGAGTGCTTGGGGGCTTCCCAGGTCTTCGTGCCGGAGGACTCTTCTCCGGGCTTGGATGCCGAGGAGCTAGGCTCGAGGCTTGAGTGCCTAGGGGCTTCCCAGGTCTTTGTGCCGGAGGACTCTTCTCCGGGCTTGGACGCCGAGGAGCTAGGCTCGAGGCTTGAGTGCCTGGGGGCTTCCCAGGTCTTCGTGCTGGAGGACTTTTCTCTGGGCTTGGATGCCGAGGAGCTAGGCTCGAGGCTTGAGTTTCCTACAAGGTAGACAAACCGTTGTGCGGAAAGGAGTCTTTATTTCTAGTGAAAGGAAGACTTACATTACTGATAGTATCTCCTCAAATTACAAGCATTCCATGTCCAGGGAAATCTGGCGGCATCCAGGTCCTCGAGATAGTAGGTCCCCTGTGAGAGGGCCTCGGCTACTTTATAAGGACCTTCCCAGTTCGGCGAGAGCTTGCCGCACTCCCGGGGTTGGGACACTTCTGCCCGGCGCAGAACTAGGTCGCCAGGTCGGAAGATCTTTGGTTTCACTCGCGCATTGTAATACCGGGCGACCCATTGCCGGTATGCCGCCATCCAAAGCCGGGCTTTGTCCCTCGTCTCTTCAAGGAGGTCTAGGTTGAGCAGGAGGTGTGCCGAGTTCCGTGCCTCGTCATACTGCTGCACCCGGAGTGTGGGCACGCCGAGCTCGATTGGGATTACTGCTTCAGATCCAAAGACAAGGTTGAATGGCGTTTCGCCCGTTGCTGTTCTGGGCATTGTGTGGTAGGCCCACAGGATGCTTGGAAGTTCTTCTGCCCATCTGCCCTTCGCTTGATCCAACATGGTGCAGAGTCCTTGAAGGATGGTTCGGTTAGTCATCTCGGCTTCGTCATTGGTCTGGGGATGAGCAACCGAGGTGAAACGGTGCTGGATCTCATGCTCGGTGCAGAATCCTTCGAACTCCTGGTTGTCGAACTGTCGTCCGTTGTCGGTGATGATATAATTAGGGAGTCCGAAGTGGCAGATGACAGACTTCCAAAAGAACTGTCGAACATTGGCCTTTGTAATTCGAGCTAGCGGCTCTGCCTCGACCCACTTGGTGAAGTAGTCGATCGCCACTAGCAGGAACTTTATCTGCTCTAGTGCGGTGAGGAACGATCCCAGAATGTCCATCCCCCACTGTGCAAAAGGCCAGGGGGATGACAATTGGGAGATCGGTGCGGTCGGTAGGCGCTGTACATGGGAATGGCGTTGGCATTTGTCACACTTCTTGACGAAGTCGACGGCATTTTCCCTTATTGTTTTCCAGCAGTATCCCTGGCGAAGAGCTTTGTACGCCAGTGTCCTCCCTCCTACATGACTCCGACAGAGGCTCTCGTGTATTTCCCGGAGCACGATGGAAGTCTTCGTGGGTCTGAGGCACTTCAGGAGTGGGTTGGAATAAGACCGGCGGTAGAGGTGACTGTCCATTAAAACAAAGCGGGTGGCCTTCCGTCTGACGAGGCCAGCTTCTTTGCGGTCCTCTGGTAGGAGGCCGTCCTGGATGTATCTGACATACTTGTCCATCCAGCTCGGCTCGTGGGTCACTTGTTGCACCTCCTCCGGGCTTTCATAGCTCGGATTCTCGAGATACTCGATGTAGGCGCGCCCCAGGGACGAGTCCGGTAGGGTTACGAGCCTCGACAGTGCATCCGCACGAGCATTCTCTCCTCCGGGGATATGGAAAATGCAGAAATAATGGAAGCCTGCCGTGCTCGAACGAACCCTCTCCAGGTACTTCACCATCTGGGGATCTCGGGCTTCGTACTCTTCGGAAACTTGTCCAGCAACCAGTTGGGAGTCGGTGAAAACCTTTAGGTCATGTACGCCCAATTCACGGGATACCTTTCGGCCCGCGAGGAGCGCTTCGTACTCTGCCTGGTTGTTGGTGGCGGGGAACTTGAAGTGGAGAGCGCACTCCGTCACCACTCCATCGGAATTGGCGAGGATGAGGCTTGCTCCGCTTCCGCAAGAATTGGAGGCACTGTCCACGTGGAGGATCCAAGGGTCCTCCTGGGGTCCGGGCTCAGCTTGTCTCTCCAGGACCGTCCGCTCTGGTTCCTCGGGGGGCCCGTGCATTCGACCACAAAGTTGGCTAGGACTTGGGCCTTCTGCGACGACCTCGGTCGATACGCGATGTCGAACTCGCTCAATGTCAGGGACCATTTAGCCAGCCTCCCGGAAGTCTCGGGATGGTTTAGTATGGTCCTCAATGGCTGGTCGGTCACAACCACAATGGGATGTGCTTGAAAATAGGGCTTGAGGCGCTTAGCAGACATGATTAGTGCAAAAATGAGTTTTTCAGAGCGGGTATACCTGATCTTCGTGTCGCGGAGGATCTTGCTGGTGTAGTACACCAGCTTTTGAAATCCACTACGATCTGTGCGAACGGGGACCGAGTTGACAGCCCCGGGCATCACCACCAGGTAGAGTAGGAGCTCTTCCCCCTCTTCTGGTCTGGATAGCAGAGGTGGAGAAGCTAGGAATTCCTTCAGCTCTTCGAAGGCCGTCTTGCATTCTTCGGTCCAAGTGAAGTCATGCATCTTGCGCAATGCCGTGAAGAAAGGGAGGCAGCGGTCAGCCGATCTCAAGATGAATCGACTTAGGGCTGCGACCCTCCTCGTCAGATGTTGAACTTGCTTATTGAATGTTGGGTGCTCCATGTTGAGGATCGCCCGGACCTTCTCCAGATTCGCTTCGATGCCTCTCTGGGTGACCATGAAGCCTAGAAATTTTCCGGCCGCAACTCCGAAGGCGCATTTCGCTGGGTTGAGCTTCATTTGGTGCTTCCGGAGACAGTGAAAGGCTTCGGTGAGGTCGGCGATGTGGTCCGAGCTCGGCTTGCTCATAACAAGCATGTCATCCATGTACACTTGCACGTTCCGGCCAATTTGGTCCTTAAAGACCTAATTGACCAAACATTGGTACGTGACTCCAGCATTCTTCAGGCCAAAGGGAATCATCCTGTAGCAGTATGTCCCTCGGTCAGTAATGAAGGCAGTGTGCTCCTCGTCCCCCGGGTGCATTTGGATCTGATTGTACCCGGAGAACGTATCCATGAAGGAGAGCAGCCTGTATCCCGAGGTGGCATCCACCCAACTGATCTATCCTCGGTAGAGGGAAGCTATCCTTCGGGCACGCCTTATTGAGGTCGGTGTAGTCCACATAGATCCTCCACTTGCCGTTGTTCTTCTTCACCATCACCACGTTCGCCAACCAGCTCGGGTATTGTACCTCTCGAACGAAACCAGCGGCCAAAAGCTTCTCCACTTCTGCATTGATGGTCGCCTGCCTTTCTGGGACGAAGCTTCTCTTCTTCTGTCGAACCGGCTTGTGCTTCAGATCGACGTTGAGCTTGTGGGTAATGACTTCGGGGGGAGTACCCGGCATGTCCACTACCGTCCAGGCGAACAAATCTGCATTCGCCCGCAGGAATTCCAATAGCGGAGCTTTCTCCTCCTCGGGTAGCTGCGCCCCGATCTACACGGTCTTCGTTTGGTCGGCCCCGAGCTGGTGAGGAAGCAGGCACTCAGCCGGGCCTCCTCTAGGGTCCTGAACCCTCTGGTCGAACTCGTCCACTTGGGAGTCCTCCTCGGGCACCCGGGCCCCGGGGAGGGTTTGGAAACAGTGTTGCACTAGCTGCGGTGTGCCCCTCATCTCCCCCACACCGTAAGGGGTTGGGAACTGTACAAGCAACCTCTTGGTAGAGACGACAGCGTCAAGGAGGTTGAGCCCAGGTCGGCCCAAAATCATGTTGTAAGGCGAAGGAAGCCTGACAACCATGAACGTCATCATGATGGTACTTTGACGAGGTGGGATCCCGGCAGTGACTGGGAGAGTGACTTCTCCCTCCACCTTCACGGAGTCCCCCGTGAAACCGACAATGGGGGTATGCACGGGCTTAAGCTGATCAAAGAAAAGATTCATCCTGGAGAATGCATCGTAGAAAAGAACATCTGTGGAGCTTCCACTATCTACCATGATGTGTTTTACAGGATGCTTCACGATCGTCATTTCGACGACCACGGCATCATTATTTACATTTCTCTCCCCCTCTTCCCCTTCCCTCATAAAGGGGAGTACAACCTCAGGATGCCCTGCCCCCTGGGCCCTCTTAGAGGCGCGCTCGGCTCCCCAGTGTATCATCCCCACCGGCTTCTCGGTAGGGCGATTGTCGACTGCCGGGATAGGTGGGAGGGCGACGAGCACCTGAGACTCCGGTTGAGTTATGCCCCCTACATATCTTCCGAGGTAGCCCTTCCTGATGAGCTTTTCGATCTCCCACTTGAGATTGCGGCATTCCTCGGTGTCATGGCCGTGGTCGTGGTGGAAGCGAAGTACTTCATCTTGTCACGGCTGGAGGACGGCTTCAGTGGTGGTGGGCGCCTCAGATAGGTCTCACCCTCGATCTCCATAAAGATCTTTGTTCTCGGGGCTAGGAGGGGGGTGAAATTCTCCTGAGGGACGGGAGCGCTCCTTAGTCTCGATTCTGGTCAGGAGCTCTGAGCTGGCGGTCCCGGCCTCCATGCCCCGAGCGTCTCAGCGGGCGCCGGTCCCTTCAGCGGCTTTCCGTCGAGCTCTCACCTTGTATGATCCGCCTCCTCGGCGCGGATGTACTTTTGAGCTCGGAAGAGTAGCTCGGAGTAAGTCTTCGGGGGCTTCTTGTCAAGCGAGTATGTCAGGCGGGAGGTCCTGAGCCCTCGCTTCAGAGCCAGCATTGCGATCGGCTCCTCCAGGCTGTAAATCTCCAGTGCAGTAGCTTTGAAGCGAGCCACGTAGTCCCGCAGCAGCTCGCGATCTTGTTGCCTGATGGAGAAGAGGCTGTCTGCCTCCCGTGGCATCTTCCGATAGGCGTCAAAATGAGCTACGAACTTCTGTCCCAGCTGGGCAAAGGAGTTGATGCTCTCGGGCTCGAGGCGGGTGAACCATACCCGAGCCGCCTTCCGGAGAGTAGCAGGAAAAGCGATGCACAAGAGAGTGTCAGTGGCCCCCTGGACCCTCATGAGGGCCCGGTAACTTTCCAGGTGGTCCAGGGGGTTGGTGGTCCCGTCGTAAGGATCCACCTACGGCATGCGGAATCGGCTCCGCTTGAATCTCCTGGGAGAATGGAGGGCGAACGTTATAGCCCGCTGGCTCGCTAGCGGAGCCATGTAAGTTGGCGAACCGGTGGGCCAGTTCTGCTAGTTTGCGGTCATGCTTCTCCAGGCACTTCTCCGCCATGCGCCTGACGGCTTCATTCGTCGACCCCTCTGCGGAGAGGGACGGGGAAGGTGACACGGGTGTACGGCGTCCATGACGAGGGGCTTTGCCCTTCCTGCCCTGGCAGGGTTTAGATACTCCCGGTCAAGGTGCGGTGAGCAACTTTCTTCGTCAGTGGACCCGGCCCGCCATCGCTTCATCGGGGCTTGGCGACTACCCCGAGGGTCTGTAACGGCTCGCGGCTGCGAAGGCCTCCCGTGGAAGGAACGCAAGCTGTCGCGGGGAGCTGCGGCATGGGCCGCAGGGGTCTCCGGCTGCTGATGAGTGGCCAGGGACCGATGCTGATGCTGGAGCTGACGCACTGCTGCATTGAGAGTGTGCATCTACTGAGCAAGTACGGTCAGCTGGGTCTCTAGCGGAGGCAGTTGAACCGGAGCGGTGGCTCCATCTCCGGACCGTATGGGCTCCCGTGGGAAGGGGACACTTCTGCATGGCTGGGAGAGGCTCCCTTCGCTCGGGTGGTCACCATCCTCTCGATGAACTATCTGAGCGGGGCCTGAACTGGATCAAGTGTCATTCTGCCCCCCCTTCCTGGTGCGCCAATCTGTTGCTGCCAGGATCGTCGTGGCTCGTAGCTGCAGATGGCATCGGGGGTCGCATGCCCTCCTGCCGGGGATGTCTCCGGTGCCTTTGGGACCTGCAAAAAACAACATCAGTGACCCGGGCTGGGGATTTCGGCGGGGGCGCTTCGATGGTCAAGTCAGTGACGATCCAGGGGAACAGATCGTCCTGGTCGAGCCCCTCTAGATGAGCTCCATGCTAGGAGGAGTGAGTGTAGTGTGGATGAAAAAATGGGAGTGGAAGTGAGCTGGGAGAGGTGTTGGCCGAGGTGGTCTTGCCCTCCTGTTTGGCCTCTCTCCCTCTATTTTTTTTTTTGTGCTTATTCTTGTTGTTGTTGTGTTACCTTCCTTAGGCTTACCCTGGCTGGGTCTTTTACTTGGGCTTGCTTTGGGATCTCCCCAGGCTGTCAGGCATGTGCGACGAGGTATCGTGCCGTAGACGGGATGCCTTTTCTGCCAAATAGTCAGGGAAGCTTATGCTCCTGACATTCCTTCTGCTGGAAACCTGGCAGGGCCTCGATTGGCGGGCCACCGTTCTCGGGACCCGTGCCCTCCGGTCGGGTCTTTTACTTGGTCGTACGACAGGTCGGTGGAGGGAACGGTGCCTTGATGTGAGCTTCCTTTCTTTTCGGTGTGAGTGACGGTCGTGGGCATTAATGGCGGCATGGCCGGTGCTGCTGTACGGCCCTTGGGAGGATCGCCATTGTCCTCGGAGGAGGGGCGTTGCTCCCTTGGCGGCTGGTGCATCAGTTTGGATCGGGGACCGAGCTGGAAAGATGGGACCCGCCTTCGGTGGGCTCGTCTCGTAGTAGCTCGGCAGGGCGGAGGAGGGTTGAGCTCGACTCCAGATCAGCGGAGCTCGGCCTTAGACGAACTCGTCGCGACGGAGATGGATGGGGTGCCGACCAACCCAGGGGACCCGACCTCGGGAGGGGCTCCTCGTGGCGGAGAAGCCTTGAGCTCGACTTCCGACCACGGGGCCCAACCTCAAGGGGGTCCGCCTTGGGCGAGGACCCGTACACGGCTCTGGCCTAGGCATCCCGACTTGGCGGAGGACGGAGCTCGGCTTCGGCTGGCGACCCCATTGCTCTAGGGGAACTCGGCCCGGGGAATGGGCTCATGCTGAAAATCCAGCGTGGTGCCCGGTGAGGGCTCCATGTCAGTCTGTCCATGCCACGTCAGCGATCCAGTTCCATCACTAGTAATCTACATTACCTTTTAAGATTACTTGGCAACGTACCAAATGCAATTTATATGATTAGTAGTTGACAAGATAATAATTAAGAGGAAATTGTTGGTTGGATATGGAGTGGTTTGATTTGGATTTTGTTAGTTGCACTGGATATGATAATAAATGTTAAATGTTGGAACTGGACCAGCTTTCTCTGGTTTTCATTAACAATGTCATACTAATTATGAGTAAATTGTTCATTAAATAATGTAGTCATTGTAACCTAGTCTACGTGTGTGAGGTAGAGAGAGAGAGAGAGAGAGAGAGAGAGAGAGAGAGAGAGAGAGAGAGAGAGAGAGAGAGAGAGAGAGAGAGGAAAGGAAAAGGAGCCTGACTTTATGCATCTGGCTATAAACAAGGAGAACTCCTGCCAAAAGTAGTTGGAGGGGTTATTTGGTTGGAGAAATTTGGGACCTGAAATGGGAATAGGAATGAAAATGGATAATTTTTATTATAACTATTTGGTTGAAGGGAGTCTCATTTTAATTCTAATTCAAGAGCATAATGATAATGGCTAAATCTCCAAAGTTAATCCGGATATCCTATATGGAATCAAAATTCATTATACTATATTCACTTTGCCCAAAAAAAATTGTTGAAATTGAGGTCCACGAGATCCTTTGCCCCCATCTCTCTTCCACCAAATCTTCTTGCCCCATCCTCGATGATGCTTCCGTTACCATTGCCCTCTACATGACCAATAACCTTCGGATGCTCAAGGCTGTGTCTCACTTGAGTAACTGGGATCGAGTGGTGATGTTCTCGGCTACTCAAAATCACCGCCTAATTGAAAGGGCCTAATTGAAAGGAGGGGGAGGAGGCGGAGGAGCTCGATCGCTCAAAGTTGCCACCTTGATTGGAAGTAGGGGGAGGAGGCGGAGGAGTTCGACTACTTAGAACCACCACCTTGATTGGAAGGAGGTAGAGGAGGCAAAGGAGTTTGGCTTTTTGGAATTGCCGAAATATCCACCACCTTGATCCAAGTGGGAGGAGGTGTAGAAGAGGCAGGGTTGGAGAGGGAGGGAGGAGAGGACATGGCTTTTTGCTTAGTGAGGGACGAGAAGATAGAAAGGGTTTAAGGTTATTAGATTTAAATAAAATAAAAATAATAAAAATAAAATATTAAATGAAATAACAAATGTTAAATAAAAATATTAAAATAATTAATAAAAATAATAAAAAATATTAAATACAATAAAAATATTAAATGAAAATAAAAATATTGAATGAAATAAAAAATATAAACACAAAAATAAAATATTAAATGAAAATATTAAAAATAAGATAAAAAAATATTAAATAAAAAATATTAAATAAGCTAAAAATATTAAATGTAATAAAAATATTAAATAATAGTAAAATATTAATTTAAATTTATGAGGGTGGTCAACATCCCATCCTTGGTATTTTGAGGCTCCACAATAGATCTTCGTTTCAGATAGTCAGGATCCACGATCCTTTGACTGGAGCAGGATCATGCCATCAAACCTTCTTGACCTAACTGACCTTCGGCCCCGGCATGTCTTCACCAACCTTCAACAACCAAGGCCCGATATCCTTCGAACGGGCCAAAGTTGTGCCTCAAGTCCCTTGGCCCTAATTGACCCCTAACCTTGGCGAGGATACTAGAGCCGATATTGAATCCTTGCACCCAAGTGCAAATAGATTTTCAGGCTGTTCTCTTCAAGGCCACCAAAGGAGGTGTCAACCGATACTCATTTCCACGTACCCAGTGACATGATCAAGAGGCTATATTTCATAATCTTTAGCAAATTTTCGTAAATAAGAGGAGCGTGACCAATCTCATGTAATGGTCTATGTCGTCATCAAGAAATGCAACCGATGATGCATAAGAGAGAAAATTTTAATTAATGAAAAGTAGACATTCCGGATGAACAAAATACCTCTATGACATTTTACTTGATAAGATCTTTTAACTTATCATTTCTCACCAAACCCATTGAAGGTTTTTCCTTCCAAAAATGTCCTTGTCTCTAGCCTATAAAAGAGGGTTCCCTAAGAATCCCCCAGCTACTTCTCTCTTGACTGTATTTTTCTCTTTTTTTTTATTGCTTGCTACCTGACTTGAGCATTAGAAAGTCCTCACCGGACCCGCCTCCGACTAGGACTTTCTTGTAGGTACAACCCGTGAGAACTATCCCTCTAGTACATTCGGCATCCAGGAGGGAAGTGGCGATAACAAAAATATTAAATATAAGATTAAAAATATTAAATATAAAAATAGATAATAATAATAATAAATAATATAATATAATATAAAAATATTAAAAAAATAAAAATAAATAATTTCTTAATATTTTTAATTTATGGTGAAAATAAAAATTGAGTTGATTCTGATTCTTATCTTTAAATGATCCAAAAAATAATAATAGAAATCATTCATTTTGATTTCGATTCTGGTCATGAACCAAATGCTTCGAAGGATTTTGTCATTTTAATTCAGATTCTAATTCATTTTGACTCCAATTTTGATTTTAATTCCAGTTGCAAATCAAACGTACCCATAAAATGAGGGAAAACATCCCACTAGCATTGTTGAATTTTAAAAAATAATAAAAAACCTTTTTTTTTTTTGATGCTAGCTAGGCTCACGTTAATATTTTAGTGTAACGTGCAATGCATGCAAAACTTATTTTCTTTTTGTTAATACTACGCACCTTAAATTTAGGTGCATAGAATAAATTAAATGGTAGGATATAATGAATCCTAAAGGGTCATTGAATAACATCTAGAAATGTCTTAGTTTCTTTCATAACTTGATACACTGGATTAAATTTCTTTCATGGTTCACTCTCTCCATCTTATGTTCTAAGCAAAGGATATCTTATCTTTTTCTGGGTAAATATATCTTATCTTTATTAAAAAGTAAAAGAAAGAGCAGTACCAAAATAACCAATATTTAGGATTTATATTTGATGTATCTGTTTTTCTAGATCCGCACAGCATTGATCTAATGATTAAAAAAAAAAAAAAACATGTTGCATTCTATCAAAATAAAAAACCATGGCATAAATAATCCAATAAGCCAGTGTTCAAAATTAGAGAGAGAAAAATAGAAAACATCAAATTTAGAGATTTTTTTTTTAAAATAATGCAAAAAAATGAAAATAAGTGTTTCACATATATTTACGAAAGTAGGTATTTTTCTGTCCACGTGACAGAAAAAATTCACTTTCCGGCCGAACGAAATGACGCGTGGGAGGGGAGCGCCAGCCGGGCTAAAATCGTCCATGGCAAAGACGATTTCAAGTTGAGAAATTGTCTTTGCCAAAGACGACTTCAGGATTTTAAATAAATTTTTTTATTAAATTTGATTTGATAATTAATGTGATATTTTTAAATTATTTTTTTTTTGATATAACATTTTAAATCGTCCATGGCACAAACAATTTCGAAATAGTACTTTTCATTTTAAAATTTAATAAATATCATTATTTTTTTTAAAATCTAATTAATAAATTTAATTTTAAATAAATAAAATTAATATTAATTAAAATTTGATATTATTTTTTTGGTAATATTAATTATTATATTATTTTAAAATAATATTAATTAAAAATAACATTAATTAACCATATAAAATAATATTAATTTAAAATCAATAATAAATTAATTAAAAATAACATTAATTAAAAGATATTATAATAATATATTATAATATATTTTTATATTATAATAAATATTTTATATTCTAAAATATAATAAATTTATTATAATTTATTATATTATATATTATATATTATATATTATAATATAGTATAAAAATTAAAAATTTTTAAAAAAATTACCAGGTTGATACTAGCCGGTTTCCAGCCCGGTACCAGTTCAGTCGATAGCTTGGTATCAGTCCAATCCCTTGCTCAGGACTAGTGGCAGGATCTCGACGACTGGACCGACGATCGAATCTGTGACATAACTGGGACTAGACCGGTGGCAGTATCCTAGCGGTCGGATCGGTAATCGAACCCTGGTGGCCGAATCGATACTCGGATCGGGGGCCGGACTGGCGACCAGACAGGGGACCGGACCTGCGGCCGGATCGGAGTCTGGCCACCGGTCCGGTCGTCGATCCTAAGCAAGGGATTGGACTGATACCAGGCTGTCAATCGAACTGGTACCGGGCTAGCGACCGGATGGTATCGACATGGTGATTATTTTAAATTTATTTAATTTTTAAAATTTTTTTATACTATATTATACTATATACTATAATAAATTATGATAAATTTATTATATTTTAGAATATAAAATATTTATTATAATATAAAAATATACTATATTATATTATTATAATATATTTAATTAATTTTATTTTTAATTAATGTTATAATATCTTTTAAATTTTATTATATATTTTTTAAAATTTTATTAGATTAAAATTTAATTAAAAAAATATTTATGCGTGCAGATGTATTTAATGGTGCATTTATGAGGAATTTTTATTTAGTTTTCTATATGTCTTTTTGAAAAACAGCTACGAAGGGCATTTTTGAAATTAAATAAAATATTATGAATAGTATTTTTGAAATTAATTCAAACATTATGAAATGTTTTTTTGAAATTAATTTTTTTGGAAATCGAATCAACACGATAAAGAATTAATTTCTAAAATATCCTTCATAATATTTGATTTAATTCTGAAAATATTATTCGTAAAGTTTTATTTAATTTCAAAAATGTCCTTTGGAGTTGATTTGAATTCGTTTTTCAAAAACACTTGGGGAATTAAATAAAAATCTTTCATAAATGCACAATTAAATACCTTTGCATGCATAAATACTTTTTTAATTAAATTTTAATCTAATAAAAATTTTAAAAATATATAACAAAATTTAAAAGATATTATAACATTAATTAAAAATAAAATTAATTAAAAGATATTATAATAATATATTATAATATATTTTTATATTATAATAAATATTTTATATTTTAAAATATAATAAATTCATTATAATTTATTATATTATATATTATATATTATAATATGATATAAAAATTTTTAAAAAATTAAAAAAATAAAAAATAATCACCATGTCGATACCATCCGGTCGCTAGTCCGGTACCAGTTCGGTCGACAGCCCGGTGTCAGTCTGATCCCTTGCTTAGAATCGATGGCCGGACTGGTGGCCAGACCTCGGTTCGGCCGCCAGTCCAGGTGTCTGTTCGGTCACCAGGATCCGACCGCCAGGATCCTGCTACCGGTCTAGCCCCAATCATGCCATAAATCCGATCGCCGGTCCGGTCATCGTGGTCCCGCCACCGATCCTAAGCAAGGAATCGGAATGACACCAGGCTGTTGACCGAACTGGTATCGGACTGGCGATCGGATAGTATCGACATTGTGATTATTTTTAATTTTTTTAATTTTTTATACTATATTATAATATATAATATATAATATAATAAATTAATTATATTTTAGAATATAAAATATTTATTATAATATAAAATTATATTATAATATATTATTATAATATCTTTTAATTAATTTTATTTTTAATTAGTGTTATTTTTAATTAATTTATTATTAATTTTAAATTAATATTTTTTACATGGTTAATTAATATTATTTTTAATTAATATTATTTTAAAATAATATAATAATTGATATTACCAAAAAATAATATATCAAATTTTAATTAATATTAATTTTTTCTTATTTATTTATTTAAAATTAAAATTTATTAATTAGATTTTGAAAAAAAAATAATGATACTTATTAAATTTTAAAATAAAAAAATACTATTTTGAAATCGTCCGTGGCACAGAAGATTTCAAAAGACACATCAAAAAAGTTTTAATTTAAAAATATCACATCAATTCTCAAATCAAATTTTATAAAAAAATTATTTAAATTTATGAAATCGTTTTTGGTAAAGACGATTTCTCAATTTAAAAATATCTTTATTACGGACAATTTCAGTCCCGCTAGTACTTTTCTCCCACGTATCATTTCATTCAGGTGGAATGTGAATTTTTATGCTACATGGATAGAAAAATACTTACTTTCATAAATATTGATAGGTATATCTAATTTCATAATTTTTTTAAATTATATTTTAAAAAAAAATAAATTTAGATACACGAAGGTATAAGAACCAGGCTAGACCAAACCTCATCATTTGAAGAGTAAAGTGCCACGTGAATGGCCTGACACGGGCTAACCGTGGTCGGTCCAACGTCGTTAATACCCTCCGCGCCTCTGGCGGCGTATCCGGAGAGCCGCCGGTTGACGCCGAGGGTTGCGGGAGGCCGCAGCGGAGACCAAAAAAAAGAAAAAAACTTCCACGGTTTCTTGGAGTAAAACTTGTACCAGGGTTTTCTAGTTTTCGAGATCAAGATCGAGAGAGGAGAGAATGGAAGCGGCGGGCGAGGAGGAGCAATCTCTCTCGGGCCAGGCTCCCCCCTCCTCGGCGTCATCTTTGCCCAAGGTTCGTAATCTGTCTCGGTCTCTTTTCGATTCCAACGATGGAATATCTTTGTGTTTTATTGAGTGGATTAACTTTGTTTTTTTTAATATTATTTTAACCTGTGATCTCTTTTTTTATATGTTTTTTCTCGCTTAATTAGGAGCACTCGCATGTGGAACTGGAGTTGAGGGTGCTCCAAGCTCTGGAAATCTACCCCCCTTCTAAATTGCAAGGTAATTTTATCCTTATTTAACTTAAAATAACTAATGCGTTCTTTATTTGTCTCTTAACGTAGGTTGTAAGTCAATTAGTCTCCGGTGTGTTTGAAACGTTGTTGCATGCTTGTTTGTGGTTAAAATTCTTAATTTGCATTTGTTCCCGATCTACTAGTCGACATCTTAGTGGCATCGGGTTGACCTGCTCATCATTAAGTGAAAAGTGGTTGCGCGAATCTGAGCCCTTCGTATCGAACATTACCTACAGAGTTGGAGCCTGCGAGGATAGCTACATCGAGATTTATCCTCCCTATCCCTTTTTGTTTTATCAAAAAAAAAAAATTCTTAATTTGCATTTGTTGGAAGAGAAAAGGAATAGTTCAACGAGAGAAATTTAAAAAAAAAAAAAAAAGGATTTCTCTCTCATGATCTCTTTCATGGTATGCCCTGCTTACTCTCTCAGATATAATGTGGACGTGAAAGGATACATGGAAATGTCTAGCTTTGATGAAAGACTTAGTCCTGGTTGGACTTGATGTTAAAGTGTGTATATAATTGATACTCAATGAATACATTGAAATAATGCTTTCTGATTATAGGTTCTTGGTTCACGTTTAAGAGCATATTAGAGTGGTTGCCATGTACCCACATTCATCAATAACAACTTACTATGATTGATGATTTATTTCATGTTTCCTTCATTTCTTTCAATGGAGGTTTTTGTAATCATGGTTATGTGCTTTGCTTTCCATCCTAGGAGAACAGTACATTTAGAGACATAAGAGTTAAGGTTGTCTATGCATGCGGAGCCCGTCAGTTCTGATAAGTGATCTTCTAATATGATGACAACACAAAAGCCCAAAATTCCCAGCACCGATGCACATTTGTAATTTCATAACCCACATTAGGAATGAAGGGCAATGTGCCTGGTGGTGGGCTCATTGCAGGCTGAAGTTTCACTAGAGTGGAGAATTATGAAGGAACACTATTCTCTTATTAGTCAGATGACTTTTAAATATATTCCTTCCTTGAATACTGTCATCAGTATCTTAGCTGTAAATTTTGCTTTTGCATGCCTGCCCAAGTGTGTTGTGGATAAGCTGAAAGCTGACACAATTTACACCCTGTCAATCTGAGGTGAAAGTAGGTTAAAATTGGTTGATTCAATTTTGACTTGGACAAAATTGATCTGACTCAACACTTATCTTCTGATAGTTGTATTTGAAAAATTGACAATATCTGAAGGACTAATTCAGGACATTTTACATTTGAGTGCTGTACAATTCATTTTATTTTCCATGAAAGAATGGATGGACATAAAGTTCACTTGTTGAGACCCATGTCCTAACACCCCACTTGATGGTTCCATCTTTTACATAACCTAAAGATTAAAAAGAGGTTAGTTTTGGGCCAATAGCTCAGACCAAACTGTAATCAAGCTTGGTATGTCATGATTTGAAAGCGAGACTAAGATGTTATTGTTGATGATCTTTTAATTTCATCTATTCTAGTTCTGAATATGGTTATCTTAATTGTCATGGTGTGCAACCATTTTCCATACAGGTATCCATCGCCATTTTGTGCTTTATGGGCTGATGGAGTATTTGCAGAGGAGGTTAGTTTTGTAGCACTTTTATTTATTTTCAAGGAATGTATCACGATATATGCATGACTAGTACAGCAAATTCATTATCCATGGTTCCGTACGTTATGCTTGTCGTTCTATGGCTTGTAATTGCAGCTTTGACAGACACTTTTCAGCAGATGAGGTTTTGCAGTTGCTAGACCGCTTCTTCAATTTAGAAATGCTGGTGAAGTGAAAATTCTACTCAGTAGTTATGATTCTATTGCTATGCTGTCTGTCTTTATTCTCACAATTAGATGTAGCTAGCAAGTATCTTTGCTAACTTTTTTCACTGGCTACTTAAAGGATAAAAGGAATGCAAGGGAATTTTTAACAGCATGTAAGACATGAATTAATTCTGTGGTGTTGGAGATAATGGCTACATATACTGTAGTTGTATGACATATGTATGTGTTTGCATGTGCTGAGAGAGAGAGAGAGAGACTGCATGTAAGTATTTAATGAGGTCTAATCAAAATTTATGTCATATACTACCTCATCTTTAATTGTCCTATATTTAAAACCTGGAGATATAGATGGGTTCATGCACTTGACATTGGCGACCATTTGCAATGGTTGGTTCATACAGGGCATGTTTATCATGCATCATTTAATTTCGAGTCCAGGCTTCTGCAATAAAAATATATGCCTCATGCTTGGTTTGAGATGGAACCCTGATGACTTTTGATGGCTTGGATGATTAGAAGAATGGGTGTGTTATAGGTTTAATCTTAATTCTATGCAAAAAAATAAAATGATATTCTACATGCCTTTGGATGAAATTGTTGATTGGCTTTTGGAGGTGGAGCACCTTATAAGTGAAGGGATCCAATCGTTGTAACCAGTAAAACAATCAATTTATAATGCTAAGGATTCATCATCTTATTTCATGAAGTCTTGAAGTCATTTGTAATGCATAAATTGAAACCAGAAGTGAACTATTGGCAAATAAAGAACTTCATAGAAAAAGGCAACAAAAAATTCTCATCTTTTACCGTCACTCAATTGCGATAATAAACTGTCACCTTACTCAAGTTTAGTATCTCTATTAGTTCTTGATGGAAGGCAGTTTCTTATAATTTGAAGATTTATGAAGATTTATGATGCTGTAACAGAATGTCAACTGGTTTGGGTTCATGTTATCAAGGAAAATCAAGTATTAATTATTTTATACTGAGAAAAATTGTATTAAACATAGAAGGTCCAATACATATTTTAAGTGGATTCTTTCAAGAGGAAGTGATTAATTTCTGAAGTAAAGAAGAGAATGTCTAAGAACCTTTCAATCACTACTAAAGAAACTGCAATAGAATTTCTAGGAGATGCTAAACAATATACACAAATGCAATTTTCTGAAGTTCAAAAGAAAGGAATTACATTGTCTGGTGTATCTTGTGGAGCTAGATGTAAATAAGAAAGCTGATGAGCATACAGATTTCAACCCCCTCTCCCAAACAAAAAAGAGAATGTACAGACAGCCAATTTGTAGAATGGTGTGCACTGTTAAATGTAGGGCTGAAATTGGATTGGATATAGATTGAATACTAGTATATCTATATCCATATTTGTTTTGTTTGACAAATATAAATACAGATTATGATGTTAAATACAGATTATGATGTTAGTCGAATGTAAAAATTCATATCCATATTTGTTTTAAACAGAGATGGATATATATTGGATATCAAAAATTTGGATATAAAGATGGATATAAGTCGGATAATTAAACTTTATGACTATAAAATCAAAGATATTACTAAGTGGATAATAAATCAAGTTAATAGCATATTAATGTGGTCATTTGTTTCCTTAAAAGCTTAGGAGTGCTATATAAAATTAAACAACACTACAAATGGAATAGGATATTCGGATATAGATCGAATAATTGTCTATCCATATCCTTGCCCTTTTTTTTTTTTTTTTATGGATATGGATAGGAATACTGATATTGATCGGATGCTTGAATCTCTATCCACATCGGGATAGATTTAGATACGAAAATAGATCCAAACAGATGTTTTCAGATCCCCTTTCACCCCTAGCTAAATGCTAGTTCTAAAGCATGGAAATAGTTGGAATGGTTAGTTCTTGTTGATGTTGGTGAGTAAATGAGGGTGCAGATATTGCAATGGTTAGTTGTTGTTGTTTTGGGGTGAGTAAATGATGGTGCAGCAAGGGAGTAAACTACCTGCGTGATTGATATGATTGATGAAAAAACCATGAAAAGTTAGCAAGTTAGCCTGCCATTATGTACCAGTTGTAGCATTGTTTGTTGCACCGGTATGTTGTGACACGGACTGATGCTACGAACGAATGGTACACACAACCATGTCATTTGAACTTTCAGTGTCATGGTATTTGTTGTACTTCATGGTATAGATATGTTAGTCTTCAATGAGCTTTGGTAGGTTTTTATTGTGAAGTATCATTCTGAAGCCTGGTAAAATACATGTGACCAGGTTAATTGTCATGGTCATGGTCTGATGGTGAGTATTTTCTGATGGATGGTTCACTCAATGACCTTTGCTATATGATGGTTGTTGGTGGGAAGAGGAACTTCCATGCTAAAAAAGGATTAAGCAAAGCAAAGGCAACATTTACATCAAGCTCATGAATTACACCAATGCTGTGAAACTTTAATTTGAAGATAGCTGTAAAAAGTAATTGTTGCATGTCTTATTGTTTTAACTCTGGGAATAAGACGCAAAATCAGATGAAATACCAAACATGCAGTTTGACTGGAAGGTATTGACTTAGAGGGGCTTCACATCACTATGAAACATGTCAACAAATGTAGTGTTATGCAAATGTGCAACAGATGTTGCAGATTATATCTATATTCACATCTTAGAGAGAAGAACCTAAATAATGCTTGAACAATGAAGATTCCCTTACACCAAGCTTATATATAACCAACCTTTTGTCATGTCTTGGTTAACTCTAATATATCAATCAGTTATACAAAAGGGTTTTTAAATAGGAAAACATATTGGGAAACCCTTTGTGGTTTTAGTAAGGAAGCAGAGGACACTGAGGGTGAAAGTTGGACCATTGATAGCTCCTCATACTTGACTTTCGTTCTGCATTGGATAGAAGGCCAAGCATATTATTGATGCTCTGTGAAGAAGTTATTGAATTCAACCTTAGAGGCTTTAAAAAAGGTGCTTTATGTCTGCACAGTGGTCCTTAACCTTGTAGAGACTCATCCATCAAAAGAAGACAAATGAAAGTACATTGCTATATTCCTAATTGTTGGTTTTTGAAAAATGATGATTGCTATTCTTTTCAGTGGAAACCTATTGATTGTCTGAATGATGCTTTCTTATGTAATGACTGAATACATTTAAAGGTTAGATAACCCCTAGATAATCATGCAAATCACACCAATAAGTGCATTCTTTGTGAGGATAGGTTGTTTTGATCATTGTTACATGGGATTGCTCGTGCTTTCTCCATGGTGTGAGTTTTTTTCTTCTCTCAATGATTTGTATTAAAACGGACAATCATAAAACCTGATTTTCTTTGAATCCTGTTCATGAAAAAGATGGGGAACTTGTTTTTTCACAACTCATTTTTGGGTTTAACAGCCTGTCGGTTTTTCTAAACCATGTTTTATAAAAAGCAATCAAATAGGGATTTTCATAAAATTCATTCATTTTAAGGTTTGATGTAAACATACTTTAATTGTTGTTGTTGTTGTTGATAACTTGAGGTAGGGATTCTTTTATATATGCATTTCTTACTGCATAAAGCTGACCAACACAGCACTATTTGTTTCTACACAACACCTTTCATGGTGCTTCATTTGGAGCATCACACCTGAATGCCTGTTTGCAGCTGAATCAACTTCTGTACAGGCTACTAACTTGAATGAAACCCTGGTACCTTTATTTCAGATTGTCAATTTTCTTTCCCCATTTGTTAATAAGAAGGAAACCAGTCCTCATTTTCTGTTACACATAGCAATATTATGTCTTTTCCCCTTCACTTGTCTTGGTGCAACCGTTGATCTCCTAAAGTACTTATTTTTTGACTCTTTAAATGGATGCTTCCAATGCATCTTCTTGTCAATTTGTATATATATATATATATATATATATATTAGTTAAATTTATCCTTCTATATAATCTTTTATCATTGCATTTCATATAGGCATTTACTTTTATGCAAGTGATTTATTTATTTATTTATTTATTTCATGATACATGACCAACCATACAAAACTCCAAGAACACATTTGACGGCATCCACCCAGTATATTTTGTTGAAGTGTTCTTGCCTGTTTTCTCATTCACTTTTTTTTAAAAAAAAAAAATTCTTGGAGATTTTTAAAGTCAAGAAGTTACAAAACCTGTGCTTCTTAAGGGCATTTGTTGGTTATTTATTTTAACAAGAGATAAACCCCTCCTTAGAAGTTGCAACTTTTTTTTTTTTTTGCTTTTTCAAGAATTTTTTCGGATCCTTGGTATACTTGAGCATTGTTTTAAACATAAAATCTTCTTTTTCAGGTAGGTTTTGGATGTTTGCAAGCCACAAAAAATGTGGCATCAAAGACTAGTTTACATGCTATATTAGCTGTTGTATTGTTGTAAATTGCTGGAATACAAAATCCTGGTCTTTGGCTTCTGATTAGTTTGTTCAGATGAAAGTTGTGTCAAATGTTGGATGGTTTTTACATTTTGCTTGTAAATACAGCTAGCTGTCTGGATGATAGACCATAAACTAAAGCGGTTAAATGTGTTTTCCTTGTAAATTCAGAAGCCAGATGATGAAGAAACACTGACTTTAAATCAGGAGGAAGATTTTTCCCTGCCACAGCACTTTTTTGTCAAGGACGAGCAATAACATGCATCAGTGGAGGTAAATGATTTTCAGATTACCGTATGGCATGGCAGAGAGAGACCAATCAAGTTCCAGTTATCTTTAATTTAAAGTTTAGGTTTATCTTGCTGTCATTTTTTGTTTTCTAAAATTTTCCTTGAATTACAGGAGCTGAGAGCTATTAACAACACTCCAGTTTTGGGTGAGCCTCATCTGCACAAAGCTTAATATTAGAAGCCACATTCCCTCTTTCAGATATTTCACCCATCTGT
This sequence comes from Areca catechu, assembly GCA_021397845.1. Taxonomy (NCBI): domain Eukaryota; kingdom Viridiplantae; phylum Streptophyta; class Magnoliopsida; order Arecales; family Arecaceae; genus Areca; species Areca catechu. Next base: position 203,835,746 of record CM038051.1, on the reverse strand, counting down.
ACCCCCTTTTTTTATCTCCACATGCTGTCAGATTCATGTACATATGCATAGCTTCACCTTTCCTTTTAAAAAACGAGGTCACCATGTTTCAGGAACTGATAGATGGCGAAGCCTTGCCAACTCCTTCATTCATGTTTGATTGCAAGTCCACTGAAGGAAATTGACAGATTCCTTCAGGGCATACCGTTTGTAAATTCTGTCCGTGAAATTGACCAGTTGAAATCTCACAACTTTTTTTGAGATTTACTCTAAAATGTGTTGTGACCTCATGTTACCGAGACTAATTGTCTCCTTATTGGAATATCAATATGGACATTGTTTTTTCTCCACGTATCTCACTTGTTTCGGGTTCCCGGGGAAATTTGTTTCCGGAGAAGTGAAGAATACCTTCACTTTTTAATGTAGATCGCAATTAATAAATCTCAGGGCGTTAACAAACTTAGAATTCCACTAGAGGATTCCAACAACTGATTTGGTGGAGGCCCTAGAACTACCGATTCAGGATGGTGTATCAGGTTTCAGGTTCCTATCCTCCCAGCCTAATCGTCATTCTAGCCTTGATTGTTAGGGTCTTTGATGACACAAGGGGCCTAATGCGACATCACAAGTACTAGAAGGCTTGGGTGTAAAGTGGAAGGGCTAGTAAATGCGAAGCTGCTAGAAGTTAGAGATGTACATGACTTCTGCTTGTCAGTTTATGTACTAATCTTGCAGATAAAAGGGCTTGTAAATAGTAAGTTGTTCGAGGTTGGAGATGTACATGGCTTGTGCTTATCAGTTTATGTAATAAATCTTGAAAGTTTTCGTTTAGCCGGCTTCTTTATCATTGACTGAGAGCTGCACGTCGCATGTTACCAAATAGCCGGCTTGTATATGATCGATCAACTTGCTTGTTGATTCACAATGGCAATTGCTTGCACAACATTCCTACCCAACTGAGAGTATTCTAATGAATAAAAACTGGCGATAACCATACAAACTGATATGAGTAAGGCAAATCTTGCTTCGGGCCCACTGACAGGGTCTTAATTTGGAGCTGTCATTTGGGTCGAGCCGACCTTCAATGCTATCCGACCCGATGTTTTCGTGGATTGGTGGGTCTCGATTTGGGTCGAGACACCAACTTTCAATTCCACACAAATAGTAAAATCCTGCGATCTCCGGTAACAAATAGGTATGAACCAATAGGGTAGAAACATGTATACCATACCCGATAAGGCTTGGTTTTCAATTCCATCTTTCTCATGTATTCTAGAATTCTGAATTTTTTTTTCAACCATTCTAGAATTCTGACTTGAACGAACATCAAAGGATTCCTCCTGGGAGCTCACTTCAGGATCAGCCACCACCCATAATCAATCCGATCACGAGCCATATTCTACAGCAACACCATCCAAACATTGTCACGCTAGATTGCAATGCAATGAACCTGAGACTTAAACCATTTGCCTGAGAAAACCTACATATATTTCAGCAGTATCTGAAGAGCATTTACCGGCCTTGATGATGGAACAAAATATTTCCCTTACTTTTGTTCCACAACGCCGCACCCCCTACCCTCTCTCTCTTCAGCAACATGATCGACTCACAGATAGGACTGCAATAAAAATAGGCCGGAACATCATCTCAGACGTAACCTGATGAAAGATTGTCTTCATATGATTGACAAAAGCATCGGTAAATCTTAGGATTAAATTAGACCTCTCCTGCTGACTCTGGATGAAGTCTGAACAATAAAAAGACGGAAGTGTACTTGCACAAGCTATCTTTGATATACTACCAGTTAACAAAACTTATCTAACCACCAGGCAGCCCGGACGCTTCCACAATTTTGTTCAAGAAATTAGCATAATTCAGAGCAAGCCTTCTCAACGTCAGACACACTTAGAGGTCTTAACCCCTCTCAACCATCGGGGATGATCCTCAGCACATCACCGCACGCAACACACGCCATCTCGGTTGGTACAACATATACCGCAACGTTGGGGCCTCAAAGCAATTTTCCCAGGATAAATCTCTGCAAATAAATGATTGGTTGCCTACGAGAGAGGTTGCCACCTTTCAATTTTTAACATTAGCAAATAACATTAGCTTAAAAACCTTGCAACCTAAACTTTGGTTTAAATATATTGTAAAACAACAATTTAGAAAATCACATAGTTCTGTAGAAAGAGATACAGGTTAATTCAGCAGACAATTCAGAAACATTTAGGAAAATAAATAAAAAGGAAACAACACAAAGCAACACCACCACTGCTAGTCCACCAACTGCATCTGTTCAAACCTAATACAGACCACCATACGATGCTTCATCATTATAAAAAAGGAAGGCAAAAAAGGACAATGGAAGATGAGGAAGACAGAAGACTGGCCAAGCCTTCTCCTATCATGATATAGAACAGAAAATATAAAACCCCTTTTAAGAAAGAGATCCACAGTTTGACATATAATGGAGCAACTCCCAATCAACCAAAGAACCCCCTTGTGAACACTGATACCTCATGGCTGCCAGGTATAAGACAGACCCAATATTGCAGAACATGAGCATCCCCATTACTTCTGAGACTGAAAACAAAGTTACTTTATTGTTAATAGAGGAAATAAAAAAACACTCCCAACAAACAGTTTCATGGGAAAAGACAACAATTCTGATCTGTCACACCTCAGGCACAGCAGACGGTTTAGCCTCATCACCCTTGAAACCATCATCACCTGCAATGCATGTCAGATTTGAGACTAATTGAATTGGCTTTTCTAATCAAGCATAATTCAAAGACAAGGCTTGCATCATTTGGGTTTCCTTTTATTTTTAAAAAAAAACCATGACCCAGGCAGAGGGGAGGAAGCTGGGTCAAAATTGAAGGGTGGGATAATACCCAGGTCACAGGCTCCAATACTCAGTGACCAGACCAAGCCAGATGACACCTCCTTACCCAATGGAAGGTTGGAGTTGAGAATCGATCTAGCTAACATTACTTCATGGATGCAGCAACCCCAAACAACCAGCAGCAATTTGGACGCACATACATATACAAACAACTTGTTCATGCATGCAAAATTCGTGGTCACTATAAATCACTTTCAAAAACAGGGATTAGAAAAAAGGGAGAACATTATTTTACTAATACAAAAAGGATGTTAAGCATATTGACTTATTATGAATTTGGGTTCTGCTGAAAAAGAAAATAACTCTGGGACATTGTTTGAATTTCCAATGCTATCATGTTTCTCTAATTTTTTTAAAAAAACTGGATCAGAATACATGCACATGTAACATGGTAGAATGTAATATATCAAATCATATTTATAGCACAATACCTCCATCCTCAGGTAAATCAGAAGTCCAAAGGGTAAGATTGTCCCTCAACAACTGCATAATTAATGTGCTATCCTTGTATGACTCTTCACTTAAACTATCCAGTTCCGCGATTGCCTCATCAAAGGCTTGTTTTGCCAAATGACATGCCCTGAAAAAATGTCCAAATATTATTCTAGGAAATTGAGGGTAACTCCTCAAATGAAATATTAGAAAGACTTGGTTATACCTTTCAGGGGAATTCATAATTTCATAATAAAAAACTGAGAAGTTCAGTGCAAGACCAAGACGAATTGGATGGGTCGGGGGCAGATCTGTGTTGGCTGTGTTGGAGGCAGCCTAAAGAAATGAAACAATGTAAGAGGGAGCAATGGCATGAAATAAAGTACAAATATTCGACATGCCTGATAGCCCTTCAAAGACTGATCAGCTGCTTCTTTCCTTTCTTGGTCAGTCTTAAACTCTGCAAGATAACGGTAATAATCACCCTTCCTGCATTGTACACAATTGGATGGAGTAATAAGTAAATATTTCAGAATTGGTCATCAGTAGATAGAAAAGGACAGGCCTCGCTGATCTCTTGAGAAGTGGGGACCAATCATCTAAATTTCCATCCTTGGCAAGATGGGGACAATAAGTGAGAATCACAACAAACCTTTAGTTAGCAGACTAAATTGTGGTATATCAATACAACCACGATCACATAAGAATCACAACAAACAATTTACTAATGGATCAGCAGTAGGCACATTTTGCCATGTGTTACTTTCCAGTGTTACCACCATAGTTCAAAGTGATGATAAAAAAAAATAAAGTAATATCAGTTAATTGAAGGCAAATATATTTCTATAGAGTATAGATTATTGAAGCACTTACTGATTTCTGAATTTGGACTGCCATGTCTGATTAAACACATAAATGTCTTCTGCACCAGTTCATTGATTAGTCCTGCTTATTAGACAGGCTGGGCCAAGTTTGGGCTTCACCCCATATATAACTAAAATGAGCTAGGCACAAGCCCAGTAGCTACAGGTGTCAGGCTTCGGGCTTTTCAAATTATGACAACAGTGAGAGGGGGTAGTGGATGACATGGTGATGGTGAGAGGGGGGAGAAGATGACATTGTGAGGAGGTGCAGTGAGGCAAGGAGATAACGGGATTAGGCATTTAAGGGATATTATATATATATATATATATATGTGGGTCTGGTTGTCGAGATGCTCACTCTTACACAGGAGGTCATTCCGACCACCCTTCAATGGTAGCCCAACCAAGCAGTCCAAGCCCAACCAATCTTTGGTGTGGGACCCAAGATCCAACCTAAGGTGCCTACAAGAATCGACCAAGCACCCGAGTCTCATGGGATGCTAAACACAACATGGGCGGAGAGCCTCACTTCGAATCAGTCATGAGTGAGAGTTCTCCTGGATGCAATGTCTGAACTTCACTTAGGTCTGCCAGCTCTGATACCAAAATTAACATGTATACACACAATAGGAGTTTGGTTGTTGAGATGCTCACTATTACACGGGAGGTCATTCCAACCATCCTTCGATGGTAGCCCAACCAATATTTGGTGTGGGACCCAGGATCCAACCTAAGGTGCCTACGAGAATCGACCAAGCACATGAGTCTCACGGGATTCTAAACACCACAGGGGCGGAAAGGCTCACTTCGGATCAGTCATAAGTGAGAGTTCCCCTGCTTGCAATGCTTGAACTCAGCTCAGGTTTGCCTGCTCTGATACCAAAATTAATATGTATGCATGTATTTAAATAAACCAGCTCGGGAGGTCAATGCAATCCCGAGCCCAACCCATTTAAAGGATGGGCTCAAATTTTGGGCCCGGATCAGCCAGTCGGGCTTAAAAGTCCCAAATGCACTGGGCTCAGCAAGCCGCTTAGTTTTTGAGCAAGCCTATTGTTGATACATGAGTGCAACCAAATATTAACCATGATTACATGAATATATATATATATATATATATATATATATATATATATATATATATATATATATATATATATTACAAAAAGGAAAAAAAGATGCTATATAGAATCTGGATATGAAGCCTCTCTGTAAGAAGCTAAATAGGTTAGCTCAGCAGCATCAAGTAACTTCCAAACATTTCTAACATTTCTTATCAATGTAAACTTAAAACAAATAATACAGAATAAGAAATACAATCAAGCAGAAACATTACTTACATCTTGTAGTAGAAAACAGTCGACTCCGCAGAGCTGGAAGATGGAATCAGGTGCTGATCTATGATAGTCAATATATCATTGCATATCCTAGTGAGTTCTTCTTCCACCTTTTGACAATAACCTTTAATTAGCTTAACATTTTGTTCATTCCCTTTTGACTCCTCTTTCTGCTCAATTGATGACATGATGCGCCATGATGCTCGGCGAGCCCCGATAACATTTTTATAACCCACTGAGAGGAGGTTTCTCTCCTCAACTGTCAGCTCCACATCAAGCCTGGCAACATTCTTCATACTTTCGACCATTTCTGGATCAGAAAAGCAACAACTATCAGACTAGTATGGCCATAACAGGTGCCAAGGTTTTTCTTGCATTGTTAGAAGTGATTCATACCATAAGTAGCAAATAAAAAAAACAATGCAAGAAATATAGATAAATTAATACTTCACTATTTTTTATGAAAGAAGAGGGAAGGTCCACCTGGTAGAATTACCCATGTCTAAATATTTGGAGAACCATCTCCCAAGTTTCAAACGTGGAATCTCCTCCAAATGGAAGAGAGGATGACTAGTAATGTTGCAACACCTATGAGATGCTGAACCCAAAACAGCACATTATTTGAAACTAAAACTTATAACCATCCATTCATAGCAATGCATGCCAAATGATTATCTTTAGGTCGATATAAATCCATGAAATAAATTTGATTTAATATTACATCTGTATTCAGATGGCATGCTCCTCCACCCAAAATCCTTAATGGACATTACAATAACATGAAATTATAGTTATTCACAATTTGCTCCTTCAGATTTATTTCTGCTTATGCTTGGAAATAAATAATAAATCCTGGATATTATCATTTTCCCAAAAATTTGACAAATATTATCAATGGCTATGAAACCCATCCAAAAAGAATCTCATGCTATTCATATCCAATCATAAATGATATTTTCATTGCCAATACGTCTCTCTCGCAATTAGCAAAGGATTACAAACACAAAACTGTACAACCACTGACCTTATGATCATTTACATTGCCAAAAAAGATCATGAGCAAACAAATAAACCTTCAAGATCATCCAAGGAATTCAAATAACAGATTAAAACACACGATCTCAATATTTTATATCATGAACCAAGAAGATCATCCTAAACAAAAATATGGTAGTAACAACAAAAATAATCCAAATGCACATCAAACACGCAAAAACAGATCTAGCTAAAAAATCAAACAAACAAGAATCAAAATTTCAATCCATTGAAATAGATAACTCTAAGGGCTTGTTTGGATATTTAGGATTTTTTAACTTAGGATAAAAGCCATGCTAGGATATAGGATTTGATCCTATAGGATTATATGTCAAATTCAATTGTAAAAAAAAAAAAAAACTTCATGTAAATAATCCTATCCTATATGTGGATGATAAATTAGGATTTTCTTTCCCTCCTTTCTCTCTTCCTCCTCTCTCTACTAATAAACTTATCATCATCAAAATATCATATGAAACATTAAAATTATAAAATAATTCATATCAAGAAAAGCTAATATATCTTTATATGTTTTTGGAATTTAAAATTAAAACTTATTTCAATTTGAAATGGATTTGAAATTTGCACCTATAGATTTGGAATTTGCTTCCTAGGTACTCACTACTCAAATCTAATTATATATATTTTATTAATTCTTATAAAACTTTTGACCATAGACTTAACTAGATTCAACTCAACCTGACATGACCCAGCCCCTCTTATCTAGTCGACCCCACTTGATCTAATCTAAGACGGGTATTGAATTGATATGGGTATGAAACTTTTAATTAATTGTATGATGGGTATTGGATATTAGCCAACCTGACCCATATTTGATGCCATCCCTAACTCATTTAACAATACCCTATAAGGATTATAAAGAGTTTGTAATTTAAAATTAAAATCCATTTAGATTTGGAATTTGCTTTTCAAATACCTGCCACCAAAATTTAATTATATATAATAAATTTATTAAAAAATATATATGTAAAAATATACATGATAATTTTTTTATAAATATATATAAAAATAATAAAAGGGTACAAGGATTTGAATCCAAAATTTTTGGTTGGCCTAATCATTGCTTTAACCAAGTGGGGGAGGAGGTCGCCAACAAGGGAGGGAGAGAAGGTGAACGTGGGTGAAGGATGCAGAAGAGGTGGAGAGGGAGAGCGGGGTTGGGGAGGAGATCATGCCGGGACAAGGATATGTTAGATTATGAAATAATTTGACAAGTCCTAGAAATCATGCATCAAGAAAAATGATTGCAAAGGAAAATAAATTTTATTACGTTTGGCTGATGATTTTTTTTTTTTTTTTGAGAAAAAGGCACTGAAAAAAGATTACAATGTTTGGTTAAAGATAATCCTATATAAGAATATGGTCAAATTTACAAATAAACCCATTAACATAAAATAATTTTAATTAATTTTTATAATAATGACTATAATCACATAATCCTTTGTATAATGTCATTTATATTTTAATTGTTTTGCAAAAGCTCTATATCAAATGAATTTGAAAAGATATCAAAATAAATTCAATGATTATACATATACTTTATTGGAAATATTTTTGTCAAACATGGATTAATAATATCAAAAATTTACAAATACCAACCTGATATTTGTTTTACCTTCTTTCTTTAGAAAATAAATATGGGATCCATCAACTATTTTACCATCTCTCTTTCACTTTTCATACCAAACATTGTAACCTGGCTTGGGATTTATTTTTCCATACCAGATTATCCCCTACCAAATGGATCCTTAGGTCATTATCTATTTCCTTATGGGATTACTCATTTCTTATTTTGTTTATCCTACAGTTAAACCATCCAAACGGTGCTTACGAAAGGAAATGGGATTTTTATCCCTAGGATTGCCGAATCCCATAGGATTTGGGCTAATCCTATTCTTTCAAAACAGGCCCTTACGCTAAAATAAAACCTACATCTTCCAAAAAATCGAAAAACTGAAAAAAAAAAAAAAATGAAGAAAAGCACAGGGAAATGCGCCAAGAAACCGATCCAAGGCTCTGAATACAGAGAAAACGTAACTCGATAAAAAAAAACAAACTATAGCAAATGAAATCTAGGCCAGAAAACGCCGAAAAAACACAGGGCTTCAAGGCGAGACAAGGGAAAGCACGGATCTGAGTCTCACCATCGTAGCGCTCGGCTTGCTCCGCAAGCTTCGCCAAGTAGACATGGCTCTCCCTCTCCTTCTCCGTCGACATTGGCGAAATCCTTCGAACCCCAGAAAACGCTTCAGAGCGATAGCGAAGGAGGAAAAAAAAAAAAACCAGCAGCGAGAGATGAAAAAAAGGGGATGGCGTCAAAGGTCGAGCGCTTTATGGATGGGAGGGGCCAGGATCCATCCGTCCGTTACTCCGGTTTGAACGACCCCGCGCGAATCGTGATTAGCGGAACCCGTCGCGGGTCTCCGCTGGCCCGATCTGGACCGTCCGTTGATTGGGTGAACGGGTGGTGGCCGGTGAACAAATAAATAAATAAAGATTTCGTGGCCCACCTTCATTTCCAACGTTTTGGACACTGAGCCAGTCAATGAACCGGAAAATGACCGGTTCGGTTTGTCTCTCTTCCATTGGTTTGGGGTTTTCATGGGTTAAAAGCCCAAGCAAGATTGGGCATGCATTCTTAATATTGGATCTAAAATATTTTCCCTAAAATTAGAACTAGAATGGATTGAAGCTGGTCAATAACTGAAGTAAGGGCAAGAGGGAACTAAAGGTTTTTCCATATTGATGCAGGGAGTGTTTGTTATCTTATCTTGAAAAGAAATTTGATTGAAAATAATCAAGTGAAATGATTTCTAGTCTCATCTCTAATTCTGCCTAAATGAAGCTCCACTTCTTAATTGAGAACAGATTTTGGCTAAGCTTTGAGTCTAGCTTAATTTGTTAAACATTGTTGCACGGGTTTATTTGTTGAAATTTGTTTGCCTAATGGATGTTCACAAGTTAGCTTTGGGCAAACCTTGGTCTTTCTTGTGCTTGGCTAGTTTTTTTTTTTAATAGAAAGAGGAGCGAACTCCTTATATTAAAGCAGAAACTGAGTCTGCTTACAGGATGCAAAAAGCTATACAATCCCCCAAAACGCAGCACTGGTTATTGAGCTACTGCACAAGTGCCAGTTAATAATACACATATAAAAAAACCCCACAACTGTTGGACCAGCGACGCCTCAGTACCTGTACGATTCATGGAAAAAATAAATAAATAAATAAATAAAACACATATGGGCCGGTAAAAAGAAACAAAATTTGCACGGATCTCAATATAATCGATGGTCATGAGCAGTATTGCAATCAAATTGCGATTGGAAGAGCTACAGGACTTCGATTTGAATTCTGTTTGGACAGTTGGACTCCTAGTGAGATACTCTACGCAGTGAAGGCTACAAATTCATGGGCATAAATACAGACAGAGTGTGGAGGACAAAAAAATGGTGAGAGGTCTCTTGTAGAGGGCTGATTGAGAGCTTGAGAGAAGGATTCAGGGTTTTTTGTTGAGAGATACTTGTACGGGTTGAGAGAGAGTTCAATCTGTAAGTTTATTTTTCATAGTGAAACCTTTTGCATGCCCGAAAATAATTATATTTGTTATATTTTTTTCTTTCTCTTGTGGTATCGACATCGACAATCGATGACCCTATTCGGCTTCCGCAACAATCGGTATCAGAGTGAGTTGATACCGATCCCAACAACTGGTATCAGAGCCCAGGTTGTCCGTGGTTGATCGAGATCGAAGAAGATGGAGAAGACATGTATAATTAAAGTGGAGATCAGCAGGTTCGATGGGAAGAGCAACTTCTCTCTCTGGCAAGCGAGGGTGAAAGACGTGCTTATCCGGCTAAGACTGATCGATGCTCTCATATGCGAGGAGAGACCAGACACCGTAGAGTAGAATACCTGGAAACGGTTTCAGATGCAGGTGGTAAACACAATCTGCTTGTACCTAGTGGATGATGTGGTGATCCATGTACTGAACGAGTCTTTCCCGATGACGTTGTGGAAGAACCTGGAGGAGCTATACATGGCGAAGTCCCTCACCAATACCTCGTTCCTTTGGAAGCAGTTATATCAATTGCGGATGGCCGAGGGATAGAGTATGCAAGAGCACCTGAGCAATTTATAGAGGATCCTCACTGATCTCCTCAGTGTCGATGAAAAAGTTGAGGAGAAGACCTGGGCACTTGTATTGCTGTCATCCCTACCGCAGTCCTTCGAGTCCTTGGTGACTGCTCTTCTAATGAGAAAGATCACCATCAAGATGGAGGAGATGAAATCGGCGCTACTTCAGAACGAGGTTCTCAAGAGGGAGAACCAGGCTTCGAGTTCGGGTGGGAACTCAGCGTTGACAGTTTCTGGAGGTGAGGTGCAGGCGACCAGAGGCGGGTGACAAAGGATTGCGAGGAGGACGGTTCAAGTCAAAGGATGCCACCAAGATCAGGTATTTCCGGTGTGATGAGTTGGGGCATCGTGTTAGAGATTATCCGCATCTCAGGGATCGGATAAGGGCTGCTACGGCGATGGCCGATAGTGGCGATGACGGATACATCAGCGATGTACTCTTGGTATCCGACGAGGTATTCCTTTCTTCCCAGTGGATTTTGGATTCTACCTGTCCATACCATGTTTGTTGTAGGAAGGAGTTGTTTGATTATCTAGACAGTAGAGAGGGTTCCGTCCACATAGCAGATAGATCGAGCTGTGCGATCGCGGGCATTGGGACAGTCAGCTTGAAGACACATGATAGTCAAACATTATTACTAGAAAATATATTTGACTTTTAAACTTACTTTTTGATATTGATATTAAAAAAAATATAATAAACTATGAATCCTATCCCATATAATATTTTATAGTAACCACCGCTTGTTTGGCTAGTACGAAGTATCTTGAGTCTTTAGACTTAAAGAAAGACTTTATCACAAAGCAGTAGATAGGTAGTTGATTGGTCTGTGGACTTGTGTTGCCACAAAATCCGGCCCTGCCTTTACTCATAATGCTCACTATTCTCTAGCTCTTTTTTAATTATTGACCGTTAAGATCCTAACGAAGTCATTTTTGATAAATTGTGAGTATTAAATGATTTATTAAATGTGGGTTTAAGAGTAGTATGGAGAATGCTTCTCCTAGCCCTTTATTAAATTTTGACCGTCGATTCTTGATAAATTAAGAGCATTAAATGATTCATTAAATACGGGTTAACGAGAGATGGTCAATTGGCAAATAGTGCCACTTTTACTTTGAATCTTGAACTATGTTTCAAAAAAATAAGATTAATGTTAGTTTTTTTATAAAAAAAAAAGGATGGGGGGAGGGAAAACCCCCACTGTAGCAGCCCCCACTGGGCCTCGCCAGGCTATGTTCGATTTGGATCGTAATTTTTGTAAGTACTCTTCTCCACCCGAAGGTGAGTACGTTAGCCTGACCCCACTAAGCTACCAGAGTGAAGAGCTCCCCCGTCCCCAGTCACGTGTCCCGGGAAAATTTTCGGCTTTAATCGAGTAATCCATGGATTCGAGCCTCAAATCGGTGATCTAGAGGATGGAAGCAAAGCTCCCACCAATTGTACTACCACCTTGGTGGTGATTAATGTTAGTTTATATATATTTTTTGGCAATGATTTGGCAATTGTAGGCCTTTTTTAGAAGAATAATCGTTTGGATTCTAAATGCTGTCAGTTTTGTAGTTAAGCATTAGTATTTTATATTTAAAAAATTAATTAGCTCCAACTTAAGTTCGGATTCACTACAATGAAAAGAGGCAAGGCCGACTCTTTTCTTCCGATGCTTCTTGGGAGCGTCGGAAATAATCCAGAACTCGTCGACGCTTTTTAAAAGCGTTGGCAAGCTTCTGAACCCGTCGACGCTTTTAAGCGTCGGCAAATACCGATGCTTAAAAGCGTCGGCATCCTCCGGAACCCGTCGACGCTTTTGAAAAGTGTCGGCATCCAATGGAACCTGCTGATGCTTTTAGACGTCGGCAAGTACCGATGCTTAAAAGCGTCGCCAAAAAGCGTCGTCGGATTTTCCAAAAACCTATTTCCCCCGCCCCAACCCTAATCCCGCCCGACCCCACCCCCCACCCCGCTGCTCGAGCCCGCCCGACCCCCCCCCCGGCCGCCCGAGCCGCCGAGCCTCCTCCTCCTCCTCCTCCTCCGCTCGATCCGTGGATGCAGTACCTCCTCCTCCCCCCCACCCCCCGCCCGAGCCCTAGATCTCGCCGGACCCTCCCCCGCCCGAGCCGCTGATCCTCCTCCTCCTCCTCCGCTCGATCCACGGACGCAGCACATCCTCCTCCTCATCATCATCCGGCCGTAGCTCCTCCACCGTTCCGTGCCTTAGATCCGACGGTCGATCTGCCCGGCGCAACCTTGTCCTCCACCAATCCCTCCCTCGGTATTTATTTTATTTTAAGATTATGAATTATGATGAGTAGGGTTGGATTTTGATTATGAATGTGGGTAGTGCTAGACTTGAAAATGGTGATGGAACCAAACAAGAAATGACATATGATAAATCTTATAATATGCATCATTTTCTTACATTGTAATTATCCAGTAATGATAGAAGGGATAATTTTTATAATGCTAGTTGATCTCAACCACAAAAATAAATTACAATTTTGGATGATATAAATCATTTTAAAAAATGGTTAATGCTGATTTTAAATAAGTTGGTTGAATCTTGACTCTTGAGCCAGTGTAGTGAGTTCAATAAATGTTTGCTTGAGCCATGATTGTGGAGCAAAGATTCTCAAAGGCAATCATTTTTTTTTGTTAAAATTAATTATTCTATTGATTGATTTTCTTTTTTGTTGAATGAATTCATCATCAAGTGGAGTCAAAATGGGTCAAGAAAAGCATGATGGAATCATAAAAATCAAGATGCTGGCATGTATACCGATGAGTTTCAACATAATATTTGGCTTCTTTGAATGTTTATCAAGGTTATATATATATATGTCATTATTCTACCTTAATCCGGCTCGAACTTGATTTAAGTCAATCTGTTGTGATACGTGTAACAGCAATTACCAAATAAGGGACTTTTCCCCGTTGCTGCTTCCAATATTATCGATACATAAGTTTGGCTCTAAATTTATTAAACCGAAATTACAATGGATGGTCATGATCTTAGGATCTTAGGTCGGGAGAATACTTGCATGCTTTACATAGTAGATCAATTTCTCCAAATTTGATAGTGATTTTCAAGAGATGTCTTATATTGTTAACTATTTAGTGTGAACAATATGCTTTGTACTAGTACAAACTCAACTATTATGATTACGGAAAAAAAGCCTTGCAAATATGATTTTAGATATTATACATAATAGTAGCCATGCGAGCACAATGCCTAACTTCATCCATAATTGTGAATAATTTTAAATATCCAAAATGACATTCTATCCAATAGTAACATTTGTGGACTTTTTTCTAGCTTTAAGATCCATATCCTTGTGCTGCTTACCGAACAAAATTTCTTGGTATTTATTTTATTTTTGTCCTGCATCTTACTGAACATGTACCTTTGTTACGATCAATTATGATTTTTTAAATATTTTTTAAAAAAACTTGCATTGCATAGAAACATAGACCTGTCAATTGATTAAAGTACATATTGTACAGCATCCGTACATACTCTAGCTATACCACCACCTGTCATTGCATCAGGTTCTGAGCCAGCTATACCAGCATCTGCACATACTCTAGCTGCTGCTCATCGCGTTGCTTTAGAGACTGTATCCACCTTCAAGGAGCGCATTACAGCCCATACAGTGATGTCGGAGAGGAGGTTATTGGACTGGCTGTTCGTGCTTCAGACTTCAGATGGAGATTCATGGACTGAGAGCTCATATAGATGAGCAGCTCTCAGGTATCCGACAGTTGATGGAGGATGGTTTCACAGAGATACGAGATCTACTAAGATCTTTGTTGCCTCCAGTAGGACCTTCAAGACCTCCACCTCCACCTCCACCAGCAGATAACGACGATCATGGTGATACATATGATGCCTCTCCTGGTGGTGGTACTCCTCCTGATCATGGTGATGCAGCTGCAGATGGTGATGGCACGGTTGATGGTGATGCAGGTGGTGACACTGATGTTATTGATTCTGACAGTGATGACAGTGGTGGAGTAGCAGACTTTTAGATTGTCAGCAGGGAGGGATAGATACCTGATATTCATGATCACACTACAGATACTCCCAGTGATGTTCAGCCTAACACTACTTCAGCCTTTCAGACTCCTGTAGAGACCTTTCCTTCACATACTGCTACTAGGACTTCTAGGGTTATACCTCGCTCTGGCCCTTCACTTAGGACTAGAAGCCTAACCCACAAGATCCCTAGATCTTCAGCCACTAGGATCATGGCACCTATCTTCTTTGAGCTTCCATCTGATGAGGAGAAGCTTCACAAATACTTGTTATATTTGTATTTTCATGCTTAGATTATGCTTATCTTATGTTTCAGCTTATGTATGTTTATGTTTCAGTTTATGCTTACATTGTATTGAAACCTTTATTAAATGAAAGTTCAGTTTATGTATGCTTATAATGATCTCTCTTCCTTTTGTCAAAATGAATATTGTATTATGATGAAAGCACTATTTTAGGAAGAGAAAATTTCCTTTTAATGTTTAATGTTTAATATTTAATGTTTAATGTTTAATATTTAATGTTTAATGTTTAATAATGATAAATGTTGCCACCAAGATCGTCGTGGCCCGTAGCTGCTGATGGAGTCGGGGATCGCGCGTCCGCCCGCCAGGGAACGCCTCCGGTGCCTCGGGACCTGCAAGGAAGCAACGTCAGTGATCCGGGTCGGGGGTTCTGGCGGGGGCACTCCGATGCTCAAGTCAATGACAATCCAGGGAAATAGATCCTCCTATTCGAGCCCCTCTGGATGAGCTCCGTGCTAGGATGAGTGAATATAGTGTGTATGAAAGATGAGGACGAGCTGGGAGTGATGTCGGCCGAGATGGTCTTGCCCTCCTCTCTGGCCTTTCTCCCTTGTGTTGCTCTGGTTCCTCTGGTAGTTTTTCTTTTTTCTGTGGTGCTCTTGAGTTGAGAATTATGTCATACCTCTTTTTCTTACTCTGGCGGAATTTTCTACCTTGGTTTGCCTCGGAATATCCTCATGCTGTCGTGTACGATGAGGTACCATAACGTAGACATGACGTCTTTCTTGTTTGACATTTGGGGAAGCTTCCATAAATCTCTGACATTCTTTCTGCCTGCCCCCCTCCTAAAAGCCTGACAAGGCCTTAAGCGACGGGCCGCCGGTCTTGGGACCCGTGCTCTCCAGTGGGATCTTTTCTCCGGTTGTATGGAAGGTTGGCAGAGGGCATGGCACCTTGATGTGAGCTTTCCTTTCTTTCCGGTGTGACTGACGGCCATGGGCATTAATTGTGGCATGGCTGGTATTGTCATACGGCCCTTGGGAGTATCGTCACTGTCCTCGAAGGAAAGGTATGGCTCCCTTGGCGGCTGGCGCGTTGGTTTGAACTGAAGGTCGAGCTGGAAGGGTGGGGCCCGCTTTCGATGGACTCGTCTCAATGTTGCTCGGCAGGGTGGAGAAGGGCTGAGCTTGGCTGCGGGGGGGGTGCCTCGTGGTGGAGGCTGAGCTCGACTCCTGACCACGGGGCTCGGCTTCAGGCGAGCTCGACATCGGGGTGCAGCCCATCCCAGGGGACCTAAGCTCGGAGGGGTGCCTTGTGGCGGAGGAGACTGAGCTCGACTCCTGACCAGGGGGCCCGATCTCGAGGGGTCCGCCCTAGATGGGGTGCCGCCCAGCCTAGGGGACCCGACCTCGGAGGGGTGCATCGTGGCGGAAAAGGCTAGGCTCAACTCCTGACCATGGAGCCCGATCTCGGGGGATCCGCCTCGGGCGGGAACTCGGACTCGGCTCCGGCCTAGGTGTTCTGGGCTCGCGGAAATGGACATGGCGGAGGATGGAGCTCGGCTTCGACGGGCAAAGGTGTTGCTCCATGGGAGCTCAGCCCGGCGAAGGTGCTCATATTGAAAGCTTGTCGTGGCATCTGATGGGGACTCCATGTCAGCTACCTGTGCCACGTCAGCAATCTGGCCACATCATTTGCCCCCCACGCCCGAGGCCCATTGACGCGTGGTGCTTGGGGCGAATGGGGTAATTATAGTGCTGACATGGAAAGGCGTAGAAATCTGGCACAATGATGGCCAATATTGGCGGCGCCTCGCTCTGCGGTCCTACGAGCCTGTGTGGGGATGCCATGTGGCCATGTCGGGGAAGCAGTTGAGGCGGGCACGAAAGTCGAAGCGACCGCGGTCGGATGGGCGTGCTGGCCCTATGGATTGTTGACACGCGGCTGGCGCCTTCTAGGGGGCCGCAAAGGTATGGTCGGGCGTAGGTTGTTTAGGAAGGAGGGGTAAGTCCTTTCGAAGCTTACTCTCATTCAAACTTTGCAAGCCCAGCACCAGACAGAAGTTTCCTTCCTCTCCTTCTTCCTCTTTGGCCGTCGGCGTCTTCTTAGGGTTCTTGCAGGTTAGCTCCTCTTCCTCATCCCTTAGAAGTTGTCTTAGGTTTTCTCCTGTCCCTTTCTTCCTTCTCCATGGATCGTTTCGGTCCGGAGTTCCGTCCATCTTGCCAGGCCGAAGCCGGACGCTCCCGGCCGAGGACCCCCTCCTCCTCCGACGAGGAGATGGAGGCGGCAAGGTTCGAGTTTAGCAGGAGGCCTTTCCAAGGCCCGATGTTCATTAGGAAACCCGGGTCTTCTCCTCCTCCTCGTCTAGCTTTGGTTCCTGCTCCTCCTCCTGCTCTTGTCTTCGAGTCCGAACCGTCCCGGTCAACAGGTCCCGGTGGGGTTGCTTCGGCGATCACCTCGGAGGATCTGTTGGCCATCCGGGAAGCTTTTAGCATTCCCGAGTCCATTCGTCTCTCCGTTCCTCGTCCAGGAGAGCGGGTTACTTCTAGCGGTCTCAGGCGGATCTCTTTCTATGAGGAGGCCTTCGTTGGGGGCCTCCGCTTTCCTCTTCACCCCTTTTTCCTTTCCTTTTTGACCAACTATCGCCTTGTCCCAGCTCAGTTGGTCCCCAACGCCATTAGGACAATTTTTTGCTTCATAGTCTTGTGTCACTTTCACGTGATTGTCGCCCATTTCTCCCTCTTCAGAGCTTTTTTCACTCTGAAGCACCACCCCGCCGAGGAGGGGTGGTGGTCTCTTTCTTCCCGTCCTTGGGGTATAAAGTTTGTCCTCCCCTCTTCCATCAAGGAATGGAAGAACAGATTCTTTTTTGCTTCTGTAGAGGGGGTCGACTGGGTTTGGAGTGACCCAGATCAGTCCCCAAATATGAACTCCTCTCTCGAAGCGACCGACCTTGAACTGTACGAGTAGCTTAGATCGGCAGAGATCCCCTCGCTCGAGGTTTTGCTGTCGGAGCAGAATCTCCACGAGGCTGGGGTCAGCTCGGTGCAGGAGTCAGGTGAGATCTACTCGGACACCCTCTTTTTATTTTCTTTTATTTCTTTTCTTCTTTTTTCTTCTCTTTTTTTTTTTTTTGAGGTCTGACCTTGTTTTTCCATGGTGCAGAGATGAAATTCTCGATGGATGAGCTGCTCTCATTTTTCGAGGAGCGAGAGCAGGCTGCCGGGGCTGCCGAGCCTATGCTGAAAAGAGCTCGGGCTAAAGACGGGGCAAGGCCGGTGCAGGCCGGGGCGGATGCACCGGTGCAGGAGCGGAGGTGAAAGAGGACAGCCGAGCCCATCCTCGAGCCTTTCGGGCAGCGCGAGCTGGTAGCGCTGCCCGAGGCCGAGGTGGTAGTTCGCGCGAGGTCGGCTGCTGCTGCTGCCAGGTCGGCACCCCCCACCCCGGAGGTCACCAGCATGGAGGAGGACGGGGGGCCGCGAGAAGTCAAGTCCCGCCTCAAGTTCGATCTGATGCTATGCCGGTCTCCTAATCGACGCCGAGGGCGCCTCCCGCTGCTGAAGGAGCTAAGCCGGCGAGGGCACAGGAGAGGGACTACCATCGAGTCCCTTTCTGGCTAGGCCCCAACGTGTCCTTGATGAAGGATGTGGGCCTGGCGGAACGCATGATAGACTTCTCAATCCAATCATGCGACAGGCGTGAGGGGAGTGGGTGACTCCTCGGTGACGTCATCAGCTCGTCATTCGCCCAGCTGTACACTGTAAGTACCTTTCCCCTCATTTTGGTTTCTTTCAGCCCCTTTTCTCTGTGCCGTTACTAACATGGCTTTTCCCACTGCAGCAAGGGCGGGAGCTAATCCTCATCAGGGATTATTGGCGCAACTGGGCAAGGAGGGACAAAGAGCGGGGAGCCGAGCTCGAGTCTCTCAAGGCAGAGGCAAGCCGGAAAGATGCGGAGGTCTGGGAGGCTAACCAAAAGGTGAAGAGCCTCCAGACCGAAGCTGCCGACGCTGCCAGAATAAGGAAGGGGCTCGAAGACGAGCTCGAGGCGAAGCGAGCCCGGCTGAAGGAGCTCCGGGCCAAGTTGGAGGCGGCCAAAGAAAGGGCCACCTCCGCTGAGAAGAAGGTGGTTGCCACCGAGAAGAGGGCTACCGAGGTGGAGGAGAAGGCCGCCCTCGCCCATCGCGCCACCGAGACCCTTGAGAAGGGATAGGCGGTGGCTGTCCGGCAGTTCGAACGCCTAGGGGTGCAGTTGGAGGAGGTTCGATGCCGGGCCAAGGCTGCAGAGAAGGGAGCTGCTGATGCAGTGGCTGCCTTCAAGGCCACCCCGGAGTACATCAGGGACTTCCGAGAGGCGGCGACGAACTCCTTTGCAAAGGGGTTTGCCTACTGCCGGTCCCAGCTGCAGGGGGTCTTGTCCAAGGAGTAGCTGGCCGCGCTGCGGGTCCCGGGAATAAGGCTTCCTATTCAACAACGACGGTGGCGACAAGGCAGGAAGCAGCTCCCATCGAGGCTCGTACTCAAGCGACCTCGGTGAAGCCCGGCCCCAGGGAGTCGACACCGACGATGGCGAGGGCAACACCTGCGCCACAGTCGGAGGCAGCATAACCAGCCCCAATGGCTCTAGCAGCTGAACCTGCTCCTCCAGCGGAGGTCACCCAGGTACATGTCCAGGCGACAGAGATGGAGGAGGGAGAGGTCTCAGCCGTGCGCCGCTCGGGGAAGGAGCCGGCTCCCTAGGATAGGACCTTTTATACTTGTACATTTTCTTTTCTTTTTGCCTAGGTCCCCTGGCTTGTCAGGGCTCGGGAGACAATGTAACAGTTTCCTCCAACAATGAAATAAGCCAGGGGACCCGGAGACAATGTAACAGTTTCCTCCAACAATGAAATATAGTTTTGCTGCGATTGTGTCTCCATCTTTTGTGGTGTTGAATGTCTCCTCCCTCTCTTCTCCCCCTTTCTTTGCTTTTTCTTCCTTTTCAGTGCAGGGAGATTTGAGAGGGGAGCCAAGAACTTCGACTGGCATGAACCCGGTGCTGAGCTTGAGGTCATGCTGGTGATGAGTGTTGGCTTTGGACTCAAGTTCTTAGGGACATGACTCAGTGGTCGCCGTCTTGGAGCTGGGCTCAGAGACGTCGAAGGCTGAGATCCCCAGTGTTGGAAGTCTGAGTCCTGGACCTTAGTGTCTCGGAGCTGGACCCGAGGATGTTGATGATTGAGGGTTTCGGCGCCGAAAATCTGAGTTCCGAACCTTGGCATCTTGGAGTTGGGCTCGAAGACACTAATTGCCTAGGGGCTTCCCAGGTCCTTTGCCGGGGAGCTGGGCTCACCGATGCCTGGGGGCTTCCCAGGTCTTTGTGCCGGAGGATTTTTCTCCGAGCTTTGATGCCGGGGAGCTAGGCTCACTAGTGCCTGGGGCTTCCCAGGTCTTTGTGCTGGAGGACTTTTCTCTGGGCTTTGATGCCGGGGAGCTGGGCTCGCCGGTGCCTGGGGGCTTCCCAGGTTTTTGTGCCGGAGGACTCTTCTCCGGGCTTTGGCTGGTGACGGTGCTACCCAGCCCAGGGGACCTAAGCTCGGAGGGGCGCCTCACGGCGGAGGAGGTCGAGCTCGACTCCTGGCCATGGGTCCTGATCCTGGGGGGTCCGTCTTGGGTGGGAGCTCGTGCTGGGCTTCGGCCTAGGCATCCCGGCCTTGCGAGAGCTGACCTGGCGGAGGATGGGGCCCGACTTCGGCTGCCGTCGTGGAGCCGGGCTCGAGGATGTTGATGATGACGAGCTGCGTGGCTCGGGGGTGCTTTTGGCCGGAGGTCTGAGCTCCGGTCTTGAGCAGGCATCCTGGAGCTGGGCTCGGGGATGTTGATGATGGCGAGCTGCGTGGCTCGGGGGTGCCCTTGGCTTGAGGTCTGAGCTCCGGTCTTGAGTAGGCGTCCTGGAGCTGGGCTTGGGGACGTTGATGATGGTGAGCTACATGGCTCGGGGGTGCCCTTGGCCGGAGGTCTGAGCTATGGTCTTGAGCAGGGGTCCTGGAGCTGGGCTCGGGGACGTTGATGATGGCGAGCTGCGTGGCACGGGGATGCCCTTGGCCGGAGGTCTGAGCTCCGGTCTTGAGCAGGCATCGTGGAGCTGGGCTTGGGGACGTTAATGATGGCGAGCTACGTGGCTCGGGGGTGCCCTTGGCCGGAGGTCTGGGCTCCGGTCTTGAGCAGGCGTCCTGAAGCTGGGCTCAGGGATGGTGATGATGGCGAGCTGCGTGGCTCGGGGGTGCCCTTGGCCGGAGGTTTGAGCTCCGATCTTGAGCAAGCATCTTGGAGCTGGGCTCGGGGACGTTGATGATGGTGAGCTGCGTGGCTCGGGGGTGCCCTTGGCCGAAGGTCTGAGCTCCGGTCTTGAGTAGGCGTCCTGGAGTTAGGCTCGGGGATGTTGATGATTGAGATTTCTGGTGCCGGGAGTCAGGGTTCCAGACCTTGGCATCTTGGAGCTAGGCTCGAAGAGTTGGTGCCGGAAGATGTCTTCCTGAATTTTGATGCCGGAGAGCTGGGCTCGCCGGTGCTTGGGAGTTTCTCAGGTCTTTGATGCTGGGGAGCTAGGCTCGTCGGTGCCTGGGGGCTTCCCAGGTCTTTGTGCCGAATGACTTTTCTCCGGGCTTTGATACCGGGGAGCTAGGCTTGCCGGTGCCTGGGGGCTTCCCAGGTCTTTGTGTCGGATGACTTTTCTCCGGGCTTTGATGCCGGGAAGCTGGGCTCGCCGGTGCTGGGGGCTTCCCGGGTCTTTGATGCCGAGGGGCTGGGCTCGCCGGTGCCTGGGGGCTTCCCAGGTCTTTGATGCCGAGGAGCTAGGCTTGCCGGTGCCTGGAGGCTTCCCAGGTCTTTGATGCTGAGGAGCTGGGCTCTTCGGTGCCTGGGAACTTCCCAGGTCTTTGATGCCGAGGAGCTGGGCTCGCGGCTTGATGTTCCTGCAAGGTAAATAAACCATTGCACAGGAAAAGGACCTTTATTTCAAATGGATGGAGAACTTACATTATTGATAGTATCTTCTCATATTACAAGCATTCCACGTTCAGGGAAATTTGGTGCCATCTAGGTCCTCGAGATAGTAGGCCCCCTGTGAGAGGGCCTCGGCCACTCTGCAGGGGCCTTCCCAGTTCGATGAGAGTTTGCCACATTCTCTGGGTTGAGACGCCTCAGCTCGGCGAGTACCAGGTCGCCAGGTCGGAAGGTCTTCAACTTCACCCGGGCGCCGTAATATCGGGCGACCCATTGTCGATACGCGGCCATCCGAAGCCAGGCTTTGTTCCTCGTTTCTTCGAGGAGGTCCAGGTTAAGGAGGAGGTGCACCGAGTTCCATGCTTCGTCATACTGCTGTACGTGGAGTGTGGGCACGTCGAGCTCAACTGGAATCACTGCCTCCATGCCGAAGACGAGGTTGAATGGTGTTTCGCCCGTTGTCATTCTGGGCGTTGTGTGGTTGGCCCACAGGACGCTCGGGAGCTCTTCCGCCCATCTATCCTTCGCCTGGTCCAGTCTGGTGCGGAGTCCTTGGAGGATGGTTATGTTGGTGACCTTGGCTTCTCCATTCGTCTGGGGATGTGCAACCGAGGTGAACCGATGTTAGATCCCGTGCTCGGTGCAAAATCCTTCGAACTCCTTGTTATCGAACTGTTTCCCGTTATCGGTGATGACACAGTTGGGAAGTCCAAAATGGCAGATGATTGACTTCCAAAAGAATTACCGAATGTTGGCTTCCGTAATCTGGGCCAACGGCTCGGCTTCAACCCATTTGGTGAAGTAGTCAACCGCTACCAGCAAAAACTTTCGCTGCCCCGGCGCCGTGGGGAAGGGTCCCAGAATGTCCATCCCCCACTGCGCAAAGGGCCAGGATGATGACAGCTGAGAAATGGGCAGAGCCGGCAGGCGCTGGACATTGGAATGATGCTGGCACTTGTCACACTTCTTGACGAAGTCAGCAGCGTCTTCCCTCATTGTTTCCTAAAAATATCCTTGTCGGAGTGCCTTGTAAGCTAGAGTTCTTCCTCCCACATGATTTCTATAGAGGCCCTCGTATATCTCTTGGAGCACAGAGGCTGCCTTCATGGGCCTGTGGCACTTCAAGAGGAGGTAGGAATAAGATCGGCGGTAGAGGTGACCGTCCATCAAGACAAAACGGGCGGCCTTTCTTTTGATGAGGCCAACTTCTCGGCGGTCCTCTGGTAAGAGGCCATCCTAGATGTATTTGACATATCTGTCTATCCAGCTCGGCTCATGAGCTACTTGTTTCACCTCTTCAGGGCCCTCGTAGCTTGGGCTCCCGAGGTACTCAACATAGGCACGCCCCAGGGATGAGTCCGATAAGGTTGCAAGCCTCGACAGTGCATCCACTCGGGCATTTTCTCCACGAGGAATGTGGGAAACGCGGAAGTGATGGAAGTCCACCGTGCTTACATGAACTTTTTCTAGGTACTTCACCATCTAGGGGTCTCGGGCCTCGTATTCCCCGGAGACTTGTCCGGCAACTAGTTGGGAGTCGGTGAAGACCCTCAAGTTCTGCACCCCCAGTTCGCGGGACACCCTTAGGCCCGCGAGGAGTGCTTCATACTCCGCTGATTGTTCGTGGCGGGAAACTTGAAGCGGAGGGCGCATTCCATCACCACCCCGTCGGAATTGGTGAGGATAAGGCCCGCCCCACTTCCACAAGAATTAGAGGCTCTGTCCACGTGGAGGATCCAAGGGTCCTCCAGTGGTACGGGCTCAGCTTGGATCTCCGGGACCGTCCGCTCCGGCTCCTCGGAGAGTCCTGTGCATTCGACCACGAAGTCGGCTAGGACTTGGGCCTTCTGCGACGACATCGGTTGGTACGCAATGTCGAACTCGCTCAGCATCAGGGACCATTTGGCCAGTCTCCCGGAGGTCTCAGGATGGGCTAACATGGTCCTCAGCGGCTGATCGGTGACAACCGTAATGGGATGCGCTTGGAAGTATGGCCTGAGGCATTTAGCAGACATGATCAATGTAAAAATTAGATTTTTGAAATGGGTATAACTGATCTCCGCATCCCGGAGGATTTTGCTGGTGTAGTACACCAGTTTCTGAGATCCGTCATGGTCTATACGGACAAGGACCGAGCTTACGGTACCTGGAGTCATCGCCAGGTAGAGTAGGAGCTCCTCCCCTTCTTCAGGTCTGGAGAGCAGGGGCGGAGAGGCCAGGAACTCCTTCAGCTCTGCAAAGGCTGTCTTGCACTCTTCGGTCCAGGAAAAGTCATGCATTTTGTGCAGCGCCTTGAAGAAAGGGAGGCAGCGATCGGCCGATCTTGAGATGAATCGGTTTAAGGCTGCGATCCTCCCTGTCAAGCATGGACATGCTTCTTGGATGTTGGGTGCTCCATGTCGAGGATCGCCTGGACCTTCTCCGGGTTCACCTCAATCCCCCTTTGGGTGACCATGAAATCGAGAAACTTTTCTGCCGCCACCCCGAAGGTGCACTTCGCTGGATTGAGCTTCACTTGGTGCTTCCGGAGGCTGTGGAAGGCTTTGGCGAGGTCGGCGATGTGGTCTGAGCTCGGCTTGCTCATCACAAGCATGTCATCCACGTATACTTGCACGTTTCAGCCGATCTAGTCTTTGAAGACCTTGTTGACTAGACGTTGGTACGTGGTTCCAGCATTCTTTAGGTTGAAGGGCATCATCCTGTAGTAGTACGTCCCTCGGTCAGTGATAAAGGTAGTGTGCTCCTCGTCCTCCGGGTGCATCCGGATCTGGTTGTATCCAGAGAATGCGTCCATGAAAGAAAGCAGCCTGTGCCCCGAGGTGGAGTCCACCAACTGGTCTATCCTCGGGAGAGGGAAGCTATCCTTCGGGCATGCTTTATTGAGGTCAGTGTAGTCCACACAGATCCTTCACTTGCCATTATTCCTTTTCACCATCACCACATTTGCCAACCAGCTCGGGTAGTGCACTTCTCGAATGAAGCCGGCGGCCAGAAGTTTTTCAACTTCTTCATTGACGATCGCTTGCCTCTCTGGGGCAAAGCTTCTATTCTTTTGCCGAACTGGTTTGCACCTTGGATCGACATTGAGCTTGTGGGTGATGACTTCAGGGGGTATGCCTGGTATGTCTACTGTTGTCCAAGCAAATACATCTGCATTGGCCCGCAGGAATTCCAGCAATGGACCCTTCTCCTCCTCGGGCAGCTGAGCTATGATCTGCATGATCTTTGTCAGGTCGGCCCCGAGCTGGCAAGGAAGTAGGCACTCGGCCGGGCCTCCTCTGGGGTCCTGGACCCGCTGGTCGAGCTCGTTTGACTCAAGAACCTCCTCGGGCACCTGGGCCCCGGGGAGGGTTTGGAAGCAGTGTTGCACTGGCTGGGGCATACCCCTCATCTCTCTGATGCCGCACAGAGTTGGGAATTGCACGAGCAGTCTCTTGGTAGAGACCACAGCATCGAGAAGGTTGAGCCCAGGTCGGCCCAAAATCACATTGTAAGGTGAAGGGAGCCTGACAACCATAAACGTCATCATGACGGTACTCTACCGAGGTGGAGTCCCGGCAGTGACTGGGAGAGTGATCTCTCCCTCCACCCTCATGGAATCCCCAGTGAAACCAACGAGGGCTGTATGTACAGGCTTGAGCTGAGCAAAGAGAAGATTCATCATGGAGAAGGCATCGTAGAAAAGCACATCTGTGGAGCTTCCACTATCTACCATGATGCGTTTTACAAGATATTTTGCGATCATCATCTCGACGACCACAACATCATTATTTACATTTTTCACTCCATCTCCCCCTCCCCTCGCAAAGGGGAGTACAATCTCAGGGTTCCCTGCCCCCCGAGGCTTCTTGGAGGCGTGCCCAGTCCCCCAGTGTATCATCCCCATCGTCTTCTCAGTAGGGCGATTGTCGACCGCCGGGACGGGTGGAAGGGCAACGAGTGCTTGAGATTCTAGCTGAGATTTGCCCCCCACATATCTTCCGAGGTAGCCTCTCTTGATGAGCTCCTCAATCTTCCATTTGAGGTTGCAGCATTTCTCGGTGTCGTAGTCATGGTGAAAGCGACAGTACTTTGACTTGTCCCGGGTGGCAGACGGCTTCAATGGCGGTGGGCGTCTCAGGTAGGTCTTGCCCTCAATCTCCATGAGGATCTTCATCTTCGGGGCGAGAAGGGGAGTAAGATTCCTTTCAGGGACGGGAGCGCTTCTTGGCCCCGGTCCAGGACGGGAGCTCCGAGCTGGCGGCGCCGGCTTCCGTGCCCCGGGCACCTCGGTGGGCGCCGGCCTCCTCGGTGGCTTCCCGTCGAGCTCTCACCGGGTTCGATCCGCCTCCTCGGCGCGAATGTACTTCTGAGCACGGGTGAGGAGCTCGGAGTAAGACTTTGAAGGCTTTTTGTCGAGCGAGTACGTCAAGCGGGAAGTCTTGAGTGCTCGCTTTAGGGCCAGCATGGCGACCGGCTCCTCCAAGTTGTAGACCTCCAGGGCGGCAACTTTGAAGTGTGCCACATGATCCCGTAGCAGCTTGTGATCTTGTTGCCTGATGGAGAAGAGGCTGTCCGCCTCACATGGCATCTTTCGGCAGGCGTCGAAATGAGCCACGAACTTCTGCCCCAGCTGGGCGAAGGAGTTGATGCTTTCTGGCTCGAAGCGGGAGAACCATACTCGAGCCGCCTTCCAGAGAGTAGCAGGGAAGGCGATGCACAACAGAGCGTCGGTGGCCCCCTGGACCCTCATGAGGGCCTGGTAGCTTTCCAGGTGGTCCACGGGGTCGGTAGTCCCATCGTAAGGATCCACCTACGGCATGCTGAATCAATGGAGAATCGGCTCCGCCTGAATCTCCTGGGAGAACGGAGGGCGGGCTTCATAGTCCACTGGCTCAATGGCAGAGCCAGGCAAGTTGGTGAACCGGTGAGATAGCTCCGCCAGCTTGCGGTCATGCTCCTCCAGGCGCTTCTCTGCCATGCGCCTGATGCCTTCATTTGTAGACCCCTCCGCTGAGAGGGGTGGGGAAGGTGACGCGGGTGCACGGTGCCCACGGCGAGGGGCCTTGCCCTTCCTGCCCTGACAGGGTCTGGATGCACCCCAATCAAGGTGCGGTGAGCAGCTTTCTTCGTCAATGGACCCGGCCCGCCGTCGCTTCACCGGAGTCTGGTGGGTACCTCGAGGGTCTATCATGGCCCACGGTTGGAGGGCCTTCTGTGGAAGGAACGCAGGCTGTCGCGGGGTGCTGCGACGTGGGCCGTAGGGGTCTCTAGCTGCTGGTGGGTAGCCAAAGACCGATGCTGATGCTGGAGTTGGTGCACTGCTGCAGTAAGGGTGTGCATCTGCTGTGCGAGTACGGTCAGCTGAGCTTCCGAGTGGGCAAGGAGAGAGACTCCCCTTGCTCGAGTGGTCACCATTCTTCTAGTGGGCTGCTTGAACAGGGACTGGATTAGATCACAAGTGGTTTAATCTGTCCAGCCTCCCTTCCTGGCACGCCAATCTGTTGCCGCCAAGATCGTCGTGGCCCGTAGCTGCTGATGGAGTCGGGGATCGCGCATCCGTTCGTCGTGGAACACCTCCGGTTCCTCGGGACCTGCAAGGAAGCAACGTCAGTGCCCGGACTGGGGATTCCAACGGGGGCACTCCGACGCTCAAGTCATTGATGATTCAAGAGAACAGATCCTCCTGGTCGAGCCCCTCTAGATGAGCTCCACGCTAGGAGGAGTGAATATAGTGTGTATGAAAGATAAGGACGAGCTGGGAGTGATGTCGGCCGAGGTGGTCTTGCCCTCCTCTATGGCCTTTCTCCCTCGTGTTGCTCTGGTTCCTCTGGTGCTTTTTCTTTTTTCTGTGGTGCTCTTGAGTTGAGGATTATGTCATACCTCTTTTTCTTACTCTGGCGAGATTTTCTACCTTGGTTTGCCTCGGGATCTCTCCATGCTGTCATGTACGACGATGTACCGTGACATAGACGGGACGTCTTTCCTGTTTGACAGTTGGGAAAGCTTCCATAATTCTCTGACATTCTTTCTGCCTGCCCCCCTCCTAGGAGCCTGACAAGGCCTCGAGTGGCGGGTCGCCGGTCTTGGGACCCGTGCTCTCCGGTGGGATCTTTTCTCCGGTTGTATGGCAGGTTGGCAGAGGGCATGGCACTTTGATGTGAGCTTTCCTTTCTTTCCGGTGTGAGTGACAACCGTGGGCATTAATTATGGCATGGCTGGTGTTGTCGTACGACCCTTGGGAGTATCGTCACTGTCCTTGAAGGGGAGGTATGGCTCCCTTGGTGGCTAGAACGTTGGTTTGAACTGAAGGCCGAGCTGGAAGGGTGGGGCCCGCCTTCGGTGGACTCGTCTCGATGTTGCTCAGCAGGGTGGAGAAGGGCTGAGCTCGACTGTGGGGGGGCGCCTCGTGGCGGAGGAGGCTGAGCTCGACTCCTGACCACGGGGCCCGGCTTCAAGCGAGCTCGGCATCGGGGTGCAGCCCATCCCAGGGGATCTGAGCTCGGAGGGGCACCTTGTGGTGGAGGAGACTGAGCTCGACTCCTGACCACGGGGCCCGATCTCGAGGGATCCGCCCTGGGTGGGGTGCCACCCAGCCTAGGGGACCCGACCTCGGAGGGGCGCATCGTGGCAGAGGAGGCTAGGCTCGACTCCTGACCATGGAGCCCGATCTCGGGGGGTCCGTCTCGAGCGGGAACTCGGACTCAGCTCCGGCCTAGATGTTCCGGGCTCGCAGAAACGGACCTGGCGGAGGACGGAGCTCGGCTTCGGCGGGCAAAGGTGTTGCTCTAGGGGAGCTCAGCTCGACGAAAGTGCTTATGTTGAAATCTTGTCGTGGCGTATGATGGGGACTCCACGTCAGCTACCTCATGCCATGTCAGCGATCTGGCCACATCAACAAAAAAGGGAGTAGATAAGTGGTATAAAAGGTTATGGTGTTACTTAAGATATAAATATTTTTTTAAGAGAATTCAAATGTTTTTCAAATGTTACTTAAGACAGGGGGAGTCTTTGAAAATTTTTACCTTTGAAACTCTTGAAATTTTACTGAATGAACTTTGAACTTTGTTGAAAAACAAATATGGAGATATTTTTGATAAAGTCATTCAATTACAGATTTGTTGATACTATACTAGTTTATTTTTTGAACTTAATTGCTTTTATACTCAAGGTTTTATCATCATCAAAAAGAGAGAGATTGTTGGCTTTGGCTCATTGATTTTAATGAATAACAAAATATTGAGTATATGTTTGGACTAATATTTCAAATTGAGTATGAATTTTAGGTCATAGGTACATAAAATTTTTTATTCAAGTGTATCAAGCTCACTAATATCAAAGCAAGATATTTCTCAGAGCGACCCCCTAACCTTGGAACATTCTTTTTGGCCTTTATGGAGAAGCATCTAAAGGATTTTTGGATGAGATGTTGAAAATTTCAGAGTTTGGCATGCATTTTGATTTGGCACAGAGCAAGTGTCGACTCATGGATCAAGTGTCGACACTTCAAAAGACTGGCACACAGAAATTTCAGACTGGCATGGCAAGTGTCGATTTATGATCAAGTGTCGACACTTCAAAAATTGATTCATCGCCTGGGAACAAAATGAACAGAACATATATTTTTTGAAGTTTCTCAAGTGTTGACTCAAAGTGTCGACTCACAGTCCAAGTGTTGACTTAAGGTATCGACTCATAGCCTGAGATTAGAAGTAGAGCAGAGCGCAGAAAATTTAAATTTTTGCCTTGAACTGATCCAAGTATCGACTCAAAGTGTCAACTCATGAAGAATTCAAGTATCAACACTTGGTGCAATGGCTAGTTTTTCAAAAATTCAAATTTATTTCCAAATGGTTAGTTTGATCCCTCCAACTGTCTTCAATGACTTTTTTAGTGGATTTGAGCTATTTAACACTCACCAAACCTCTTAAAGTCAACAAGAAAGAAAGAGAATCAAGAAGAGAAGTTCCAATCATTTGAAAAGATAAAAAGAGCTTTTAAGAGATTCCACCTAAAAAAGGCTTTCATTTTTGAGAGTTTGAGCTTTCAAGTCTTTAGCCAAAAGTATGCATTCAAGAGATTCCAAGGAGAAGTCAACTCAAGCAACTAAGAGAGCTTTAACGATATTTATTTTTGCTCATTAAGGAGCTAATTCTTGTATTTACTTTATGCACACTTGATTTCATTTATTTGTTCTAGTTTCAAATGTATTAAAACTAGTGTTAAAAGTTGTTGGTGAGCCTAAAAGACAAAATCAACTTGGGTTTGACTTGTTAGCCTGGATTAAAACAAGTTGTAAAGGTTGTTGGTAAGCCTAAGTGATAAAACCAACTTAGGTTTTAACTTGTAAGCCTTGGAAAACAAATCGGCTATAATCTTGAAGAGATTATAGTGAAATATCTAAGAGGAAGCTAGGAAGTGGATGTAGGTGCTTGAAGTGCACCGAACAACTATAAACCTATGTGTTTGTGTGTGATTGCCTCCTTCATGACTTGCTTTTTATTACTCTACATTTAATTTGTTATTTCTTGCTGCATACCTTCTTGACACAATCACTTAGTTACACAAACACTCAAAGTTAAGCACATAACTGCTTAAATTTTTTAAAATACCCAATTCAACCCCCCTCTTGGGCTACCTAGCTGGGCAACAAGTTGTAAGCTGAAAAAAGATTGAGGCATAGGGATCTAATCAAAGAAGGAAAGAAGTCTAGGATAGAGATTTTATTATGGGAATCATTTACGGGAAGAAATCTAATCTTGTAGACTCCTAATTTGGAAAGCCAAATCCAACTCGGGGAGGAGCTCTTGGTGTGAGGAGTGGATAAGGAAAGAAATAAAGAGAGGGGGTGTTGATCAAGGGAGTTGGGATTGGACTTTTAAATGTGGCATGAAATCTTCATGGACTCCTAATTTTGGGGTGACTAAAGAAGGAAAGAAATAAGTGGTGATACCACAATAAGAGGAGACGTGGACTAATCCAAAGAAAAATGTGGCATAAGACTTAGAATCCAAAACTCGTTGGACTCTTGGATTTGGCATGAAATAGCATGGAAAATCTTGGTCACCAACTTAAAGAAGGAAATAAGGCATGCCGAATTTATGGCATAGGAAATTAAAAGAAAAATATCTGAAGTTGATGTGGAGATTTAAATCAAAAGAGGAAGATTTGTAGCGAGAACACAAGAAAAAAAACAAATAGCAAGGGGTGGCACGATTTAGAAAAAAAAGACTTTATTTGGGACATTATCCATGCAAGATTTGAAGGGATTTTGAAAGAAGTCATAAAAGGAGGAGGAAAGCAAGCCTAGAATCAATTCAAATTCCACCTTCTCCTAAACCCTAACTAGCCTCCACACAACCTATCCTTTTCTTTCTATGCCTTTATAGCTTCGAAAAGCTCCATAACTTCCATCAATTCTGGAATCCAATAATTATCTATAGCCTTCATAATCTCTATAGCCTTCATGCCATCCACCTTCCTTCACTAGTAATCCTAACCCTCTCATAACCCTGCTCCACATCTTTTCTCCACTTTTTTTCATTCCAAGTTGCTGCCAGTGCCCTATTTTAGTATAAGGATGATATCAAGGAACTTGTCCATGGAAGGCTAAATCCCTACCATCTCAAAAAATCTCTGAAGTGCTTCGTAGCAGGCAGTGTTTTATTGCTTATCTTTTATAGTTATCTTTTTTATGAAATAAAGATTTGATTTCAATTCTATATTTTGTTATATGTCTTTTATTTGAAATCATATTTAGAATAATTTATACTTTTGGAATGAACTGTGATTTATGGATATGGTTCGTACTTTTGGGATAGATTATCTTAAGGTAGGATTCCTATTATTTTATATGCATCTCATCTTGATTAGCTAACTCTAGAGAGACGGACCATAATCCAATGAATATGGACCGTGCTCTTATCAGATAAGTTATATTGTAATAGGTAGCATATGAATTAATTACATAGTAAGAGGGTATCACTATCAGCATGTAATCTTATATACTCGAACATAACTCAGTCCATGATCCTTGTAGATATGAATCTGACTCATTACTATCGGTATAATTTTGAGTTAGTGATCTATCTTTAATCATCTATGACAGCGATCAACAAGCTGCTTGATAGCATACTTGATAGTGAGATAGATCCAGACCACTATAATCCTAGAAATGATAACGAAAAAGGCAAGACACGGACCATGCTCTTATACTTAAATGGCAATTTTATTCATGGATGGAGTTAAGGAAATTTATGGGGTTGTTGAAAGTTTATGAGAGAATCTCGTTCCATCATGATTTATATTTTTTCAAATCTTTTTCTAGAAGCTTGCCCTTCCCTTTTTTTTTTTTTTTCCCTCATTTTTTAAAAATTATTTTATTAAATAGCAATGTGGGGTGGTATTTTATTGATCTGGTGTACCGTTGAGCTAGCACATTGGGTGTTGGATATAGTCTCTCGGTTAATTGGGTTGCCACTGGTGCTCGCTTTGTAAAGGAGGGAGGAGGATCTGTATCAGGCACGAGCCGAGGCCACTCCAATTTTATATATATATTGAAACAAAATCATACAGATTACACAAACTGTCGCGCAGAAAGCTATATCAAGCAGCAACGCACGGAGCGGCTCGACATCCGCATAATAATCATGTCAATACGCCAATCACAACCATTTCCACCTAATCCAACGGCAAATAATTGTCCCGCATAAGAACTATATATAGGAACATGTATTCTATTCGCGTTTCTCGTCGAAGACCTCATCCCTTCGCTTTTTTCGCGGGTCCAATGCCATCTCGGTGCAGCGAGCGCGAGGAGATTAGGGATGCCTTCTCCGATCCAACACCCTCGCCTCCTCCTCTCCTACCGCTGCCTCCCCCTCCATTTCCCGCCAAACCGCTTCCCTTTTCTGCCAAATCCCCGCCGCCTCCTCCACCTCTCCGCCGCCGCGCTCTCCCCCCAGCCCGCCCCCGCCCCCGCCCCCCGAACCCTAGCTCCCGCCGTGCCCCCCTCCTCCGAGATCCTCTCCATTCGCGAATCCCTCCTCTCCCGCCGGAGGACGGCGGTGGAGATCGCCGCTGAGTACCTTGACCGCCTCCGCCGCACCGAGCCGCAGCTCCGGAGCTTCCTCCACGTCTCCGAGACGGCGATGCGGGAGGCGGAGGAGGTGAACCGGTTGGTGGAGAGCGGGGCGGAGCTGGGGCCGCTCACCGGGGTTCTGGTTGCCGTGAAGGATAACATTTGCACCGCCGATATGCCGTCGACCGGTGGGTCAAGGATTCTGGGCGGTTATCGGCCGGCTTTTGATGCCACGGCGGTCAGGAGATTGCGGGAGGCCGGAGCGATTATAGTTGGAAAGACTAATTTGGACGAGTTCGGGATGGGGAGCACCACCGAAAGCTCGGGCTTTCAGGTTTTTGTCTTAAGCTTGTCGCTTTTGAGGCCCCCTCCTAGCTTCAGCTTGATAGTGTGAAGAAGTTTCCATATTTTGGTGATCTTTCACTTTCTCGATAAGTAATTGGATAGTTTGAAGCAATTGAATAACTCATTCTGTTAGAATTTCTGATGTTTTTGGTTTAAATTACTAGAAATCTAATGTTAGAACTGGTAATATTTGATTAAGGAGAAGATTTAAACGGTAATAAGCACTGAAAACTTGCAAAAAGGTCAGAATGTTTCAAGTGTTGATGCCATTTCATTAGTGAATTTATCGAATAATATTTAACATGATAACGCAAGTAGTTTTTATGTTCAAATGTTCTTAGGTTACTACAAACCCTTGGGATGTCTCACGGGTACCTGGAGGATCATCAGGGGGTTCAGCTGCTGCTGTCTCTGCTAGACAATGCGTGGTATCTCTTGGAAGTGATACTGGTGGTAGTGTGAGGCAGCCAGCATCTTTTTGTGGTGTTGTCGGAATGAAACCTACCTATGGGCGTGTCTCTCGATTTGGGCTCATGGCTTATGCATCGTCATTAGATGTCATTGGATGCTTTGGTTCTTCAGTCGTTGACACTGCCATTCTTCTATCTGCAATATCTGGTCATGACAGATTAGACGCGACTAGCAGTAAACATGTAACAATTTAGACACCCTCATTTGTCACTTTATATTTCAGTTAAGTCCTCAATCCACATTAATTTACTAGTAGGAATCATAAAATATATTACCAACCAACATTTCTGGCCTTTTCATCTGTTTTCAGGAGGTTTCTGACTATGCATCTCAGTTGGTTCCGCTTGATCATTTGGAGTCTAAACCTTTAAAGGGACTAAGAGTTGGGGTGATTCGGGAAACTATTGGGGAAGGTGTGGACCTGGGAGTGGTGTCCTCTGTTCAAGCTGCTGCTTCACACTTGGAACAGCTTGGATCGATAGTCACAGAGGTTTTCATCTTCAAAAATTTGTCCTTCCTTTGAATTCTAGAACTATACCATAGAATGACTTATTTTCTTTTGTCTTTTATCATCACATTTAGTTGCCAGCAAATCGCATGCTTTGTAAAATATTTATTGAAGGTTATGTATGATATTTTGCACTGTAGGTATCATTGCCTTCATTTTTGCTTGGTTTACCAGCCTACTATGTCTTGGCTTCATCAGAAGCATCTTCTAATTTGTCACGCTATGATGGTGTAAGGTGACAGCCTACTGATTAATTTTGTAGCATTTTTTTCTCTTTAAAAAATGCATATGGTTGCTGATGAGTTTTGCTGCATATATGACTATTCAGCTAACTCCTTTATCAGGTATGGATCCCAGGCAATAGCTGATGAATTAAGTTCTCTTTATTCAGATTCCCGAGCTAGTGGGTTTGGTCCTGAGGTTTGGATTAATGGTCTTCATTTCTATTCATCTTTTCTGAACTGCTATAATTGAAATCACCAAAATTCTTTTGCTTGTTTTCTTATTTCTGACGTGCTATTATTGAAATCACCAAAATTTTTATGCTTGTTTTCTTAAATCAGATGTTAAATACATATTAGCCAGAGGGCGGTTCATCTGTAAATTGACATTTGCATAAATTTGTTTAGGTCAAGATGAGAATTTTGATGGGAACATATGCTTTGTCCGCTGGATACTATGACGCATATTATAAGCGTGCCCAGCAGGTAGGTTATGCATGCTGCAGCTCTGTGTGTGCGCGTGCATGTGTGCGTGCACATCCTGTTGTTCATATATCCATTTGTCTCTATATATATTTGCAAAATGAAGGACAACAAGAAAGAAATGTAAAAAAGGTACATAAAGAAGATGTTCATGATTTTTATAGCTTTCTAGGTGAGGACGCTGGTTCGGAAAAGCTTCAAGGATGCATTGGATAAAAATGACATTCTCATTTCACCTGCAGCACCATCAGCTGCTTATAAAATAGGTATGATGGTTCTTGTGTTTACGGTTTAATACAGATATTCCTTTCCACTTACATCACAATGTTATTATTTTGCAGGTGAAAAGACCAATGATCCACTAGCCATGTATGCAGGCGATATCATGACTGTATGAATCTTGAATTGTCCTTTTTTTTAGATTAGTCTGGATCATCACATCCGAATCATTTAATTGCAATTAGATATGCTGACAAGCATGTGAATATAGATCATATGTGGAACAAAATGTAGTGCAACATCAAGGAAAAAAGTAAAGATGAACTTTATTTGTTAACCCTAAATTGCTGAAGAGTGATCTTGAAAGGGAGAGCAGTTGAGATCATTTGACTATCTTCATACAAGGAACTTTTCTGTGCTGTAGCTGCTAAGGATTTCCATGCTACTTGTAGCTAATGCCATGTTTTCCACTTTTAGAATATGAAAATTCGTATTGATGCCAGTCTCTTAAGGCATCACTTTGCATTACCACCTTGGAGAAGGGGATGCCCCCTGAATCAGTCACCACATTCTGCATCTCCATGTGACCCAAGGCCTGATTAGTTGCACATGATGTAGTTTTTGATGAAGGTCAGATAACAAATTATCTTAATTTGCCCTGGAGATAGTTGAATGTGATATTAAAAATTATAAGTTTTGTGGTTAGCATTCCTGCAAGATGTAAGCTAAAACATGCTATGCATATTTTTATTAATTTACCTTTTTATGAATAGCACATAGATTGTGCAACATGGTAACCTTTTCCAATATTCTATTGTTGTATGTCTTGGGGTCATTCAGTTAAGCTGAAAGAGCAACAACTGGTTGTATATCTATAGTAGAGTAAATATATAGGAGAAGACATGTTAGGAGCCTTGTATCCACTAGTTAAATAAGAAAAATGAGTGCGAAGAGTTTCTTGGTGCTGCAAGGAGAATTATCAATGGTTTGCTACATAGCATTAAAACTATTTAGTTACCTAACTGAATTTCAAGATTAACTAGGGCTGAAATCGGATCGGATATCATGGTATCTAGATCCATATTTATTTTATTTTACAAATACATATATGGATACAGATATTTTTCAGATATAAAAATTCATATCCATATTTGTTTTAAATGGATATGGATACAAATTGGATATTGTAGATATGAATCCAAATACGGATATAAGTCAGATAATTAAATATTATGACTATAGAATTAAAGATATTACTAAATAGAGGATAAATCAAATTAATGGTATGTTAATATGCTTACATATTTTCTTAAAAGTTAATGAAGAGTAGCTTCATGTGGAGGGAGATCTGTGCTCGTGCGATGGGGGTCATTTCTTAGATCTACTGGATGATTGGTGATGGCAACATGGCCAACTTTCTTCATGATGCGTGGCTCTTGGACCTATCTCTGAGCAAGTGGCTCATCTTTGTTAGCACAAAGGTTGGGGAGTCTATATGGATCTTTGACCTTATTTATCTTGAGGGGAGTGGTTGGCGATCTGATTGGGTGGCTTAGGTGTTTGGGCTTAAGCTAGCTTAGAGGGTATTTTCTGTAGTGCTCCCCATTCATGGTGTGAAGGATGTGAGAGTATAGAGATCTTCTTGTGGGCAGAAGAGGATAGGCACCAGTGATCTCTATGTGATGTACTACCAGACTCCGAATCGGAGATTGGAAGTAGCTTGGATCTGGAGATTACGGGTGCACCCGAGGGCTAGCCTGTTCATGTGAAAAGTGGCATGGGGTCACTTCCTACCAGGCCTCTTTTGAGGAACGGAGAGGTGCCCCTGTCCCTTGTGCCCATGTTGCGAGACAGAGGAGTTGATGGACCATGCTCTATTCTGTTATTTAGAGCTGCAGATCTGGAGGTTGGTTGGCCTACTTTATGGGATTACTTCGTTGGAGTCTCCCGCCCAGCTTTTCTTGGATAGTTTGAGGCTCAGCTTGGATTCTAAGATAGTCAAAATCTCTAAAATTTGTGCAGCATATGTCACCTGTCATATATGGTTGTCCTAGAACAATTGGATGTTTGATTCGAGATCATTTGCACGTGTTGTGTTGGAGCATGTTTTGATGCAGGCTGCTAAGATCACTCGCTTGAAGTCGGCTAAATTTGATCTCAAGGATTTCGGATCCTTAGGACTTCTGATTGGCTCATGTAGCATCTCGTAGGATGTTTATTTCCTAGGAGCCTCCACCAATTTTTTTAAGGTCAATTTTGATGGCAGTGTTATGGGCACTTTTGGAAGAGCAGGCTTTGTTCTTAGGGATCCTGATTCGAGACTAGTGGTAGCAAGCAGCAGCCATCCTTTAACCCTTCTATTCCAGGGTTGGAGTTACGAGCTGCTTGGGCCAGTATTGTTTATGCAAGAATTATCCTCCAGACTAACCATCTAATGTTTGAGGGTGACTCTTCTACTATTGTGGGCTAGATTCAATCCAATGCCAAAGAAACTGCCACTCATCTTTTATTGCAGGATATTTGTATACTGTTGCGGGGGACTGCTTCACTAGCTATTCATCATGTCTATCATGAAGCAAATTCTGTTGTTAATCGGGTAGCCTTCTTTGTTGCCCAGCACTCTGGAAAAGTACTTGGACTAATCCGGGTTTCATTCCAGGCCTGTTGAAGGATATTTTATTTTTTGAACTTTTTGGATGTATTCATACCAGGTTTGTATGAGTGCTCCAGCTTATAGAAAAAATGTTAATGAATACTATGTAAAATTAAATAGGATTACAAGCAGAATCAGATATTTGGATATGGTTCAGATAGTTATCTATCCATATCCATATCTTTTTTTTATGGATATGGATATGGATACGGATACAGATACGGATATTAGTTGGATGTTCAAATTTCTATTCTTATCCAGATAGATTTGGATATAAAATTGGATTCGATCATATATTGTGTGCACTACTTTCATCTCTAAGATTTACTCTTGGTTCTTCTTTGTCTGCCCAGCACAGCTTGGAAGCTGAATTTTTTTCTTTTTAAATTGCTGGTACCGTGTCTCACTGTAATAAATAACAAATGAAAAAGGTCTTTTTTTATACTTCTTCAACTAGGATTGCTTTTAAACAGCATGCTGAGCAAAATTCAAATATGTAAAGAATATGTTGGCTATATTTTGAAGAAAAGTTAATGAATAGTTAACAACATGCAAGTAAATTTATGATTTTACTTTTCTTTATGCAGGTAAATGTAAACTTAGCTGGGCTCCCTGCATTGGTTGTACCTTGTGGGTTTGTTGAAGGTGGACTTGCTGGCCTACCAGTTGGCCTTCAGATGATCGGTGTGGCCTTTCATGAGGTGAGTCATAATCAAGCCTGCACCTTGAATTGCAATGTAAAGACGATGAAATGTTATGCAATCCTAAAACTCACCGTGCTTTACTTGTGTCATGCTATTCTCCAATATTCATTCATGCCTTTGACTAAAATGCCTTGATGGAGGCTCTACTACCTGAGAACGTGTTCCTTAGGATGACACTGTTAGCATCAGTACCTTAGTCTAAGCAAAACTAACAAATAAACATGTATTAATCAAAACTAACATACTCTTGCTTTTTATCCAAAGTTTAACTTATTCTCGACCTTTGAAGTTGGCCAAATACCTTTGAGCCGAGTCGGGAAAGAGAGCTTGCTGGATATTTAATGATCGAGCCTTTAATATTTGCTTTGCCATTTGCTTGACTTTGGGCAAAAAAACACTGGTGAATCAGACTTGAGTTTAATGAGTAAGGTTCTAAATGTTGGTTTTGTATATTGCCGCAAATCTTGCTCCAGAGTCAAGTTGGAGCTTGAATTATGCTCAGTCAGGAATTCATACCCATGATAGTGTATTTTCTGGAATAATTCATTGATGATCAGCTCTGTATCAGCTTAGTTTTCTAATTTTATAATTATTGCTTATATCCTTGTTGTTTGCACAGGGGAAGTTGCTGAGGGTGGGCCATATCTTTGAGCAGACGTATCAGGATCACAGATTCATTCCACCACTGTTAGCAGAAAGCTAGGGTGCGGATAATTTTATTGCCATACGGAAAGGAATGATTCAGTATTTCATAGTATATTGATGGATCAAAATGTGCAGGAAGAATATATTTGCTGATGCGATTTGCTAGTTGGGGCTCTTTAATATCAAATTTTGTGTGTTTTTTACTTCTTTTATTTATTTGCTATATTTTTATTTTAAATGTATA
The DNA here is from genome assembly GCA_021397845.1 of Areca catechu. Lineage (NCBI taxonomy): Eukaryota > Viridiplantae > Streptophyta > Magnoliopsida > Arecales > Arecaceae > Areca > Areca catechu. The sequence goes on along the minus strand of CM038051.1, from coordinate 203,796,224 downwards.
TGAGTTTATCGCCGTGTGTGTATGCATGAGAGTGCGTGTGAGCGGCGGGTGTATGCATGCGGTGCACGTGTGGTCTGTCTTTCTCTAGTTTGAGAATGACCATTACCCGTATCTATGTAGGTTCTTTAGAATATATAACCGATATTGTCATCAATCTTCTATTGGTTTACTATGTAATATTTGCAGTGACTAAAGTAGGATGCAATTTCTTCAACGAAGATGGGGGATCAACTCTAACCATTCTTTGTTGTTCCAAAAGAAAACTCAATTATTATGTTGGTTCTTTGATATCATTCTAGAGAAACTCGTAACCAGGTTGAAAAAAATGAGACAACCGATGGTGGAGATCCATTGGAAACACTCCGGGAAAGAAAGGAATTGGACAAAGGCATGGAATCTGATTTAGTGGAGGAGGAGATCGCCCTTCTCCTCTGGTTTCCTTGATGAAGGAATTGTGATGCAAGTGGGCTTAGCGGGGGGCTTCTCTTCAGGTTGATCTTTCAGAATCTTAGCACTTTTGCATACGTTGTACTTCAAAGAGGAAGAGGATTTAGCAGGCCTTTTGATATGAAAATGTACTCATTTTTTTAGCTTTTCGCGTGTGCGTGTCGGTCATCTTGCAGATTCGTGCTCATTCTCGCTGCTGATGGCCGGTCACCGGGCGCGCGCGGTTTTATTTGTGTACTCAAATCAAGCCTATTAATTTTTCTAGCACCCAACAACGTGGCTTTTAACATAACAGCACTCACAAGGTCATTGGTGACTCGAAGCTGGTCATCAGTCTTGGAATCCTGAAAAACCAAAGGACCGAGACCATGTTAAGGGCCGCTAATGCTTTAGCTGCTGAAAGCTTTATTAAAATCTTGAAGTGGTCGGAGTAAAAAACAAGTCAGCACGAGCTTTGAACACGCCATTGAACAAGACTCAACCATAATTTATTGAAAGACGCGTAGGATCCGGAAGAAGTTTGGACGGTGGACCACTTCGGCTAAATAAAATTTCAATAGGAAGCTTCTGGTTGCATCTGACCATATTTATTCAATTAGAACCGTCAATGCTTATCGTTGAACAACTTCCATCATTTTAAATAATGGTCAAATTTACGGTAGTGTAAGATCACAAATGAATGCTTATGTGGTGGCCATCCAAACAATCTCGTGATAATTTTTTCCATGTGGTTTTTTGAAGTGTTTAAGAGATTTCAAACATAACATAGTATTTAAAAAAACAAATAGAGAGGTAGAGTACAATTCTTGAATATCAAATGAAATATTAGATTGAATGGCCATTCTTTTCGGCTAACCTAGAGCACGGAGCCATTAATCATGATTAGGTATTCCTTCTTAGAATCCAATTTTGTCACCTAATTTTTTCCCTAGCCATGGATAAAAGAAGAAAATAATTAATAAATAAAATATGTCTAACTGCACTATTATTGTTGGCCAATATTGTGACATTTTAATGTAGGGTCACATTAGTATATCTTCCATAGCTTATCATGGAAGGCTAGTAATTAGATAGCATTTTTGGTTGAGGTCCAGAGGTACTGCCTTGACTTGGTCTTCAATGCAGTATGAGAAATATTTCTAAAAATAGGGATGGCTGTTATCTTCATGGCATAATGAACCTTTATAATACTATATATCATGTTGTAATGATTATTTGCTTTATATATATATATATATATATATAACCCCGGGATGAAAAATATGATTATTTACTAAATATCACATAGGCACCATAGACTTCATAGTAGCTTGGGAGGGAGACTGGAAATGTGTTGGGGCCTATGTACATTGCTTCCTGGCTATATCAGGGTGTAGCTTCTTTAGCCCAAAGATGAGTTGTAAGCATAAAATTTGACAGCCTCTAACCAAGTTCACTCAAATGATCCTCGAGCAGATCGCCTCCACAAAGCTTTGCCTAATTTCTAAGTCCTTTGGGAGGTAGGTAGAGGAGGGAGCTGGTCTTCCTTAGATGTCCATCTTAGATAGGCTAAGCGAAGAGGGTAAGGTCTCTCATATTAATGTTAAAACTAATTAATAGACCTTTTAAAAAGTTAAGATAGCTTGATAAACTAATGAAGAGCGTATGCTTGATACATGCCTAATTAACATCCATGAAATCAAGTGTAACAAATAACAGATTTACCAACAGATTTCTATCTCTTCACCAATCCTCACACGGTACATTCAAATATTACTCTTCTTAAATAGTAGTTAAAGATGGACTAGTTGGTCTATAGACTTCTAGAGTCAATTGCTTTGTGGAAAAATTTTGGTCAAGAGTTAGTAGAAAAGCTCTTGATAGCTTTCCTACAAAAGAGAGGTCCTACACAGATCATGAGTACTTTTCTTTCATGTAGACTTGGACTTGCTAGTCTGTGCTTCCTGTCGGGGCATGTGGAAAGATTGAAGACTATTTAGAATTCCATGCTTGTAGATAAGTTTCTACCACAAAACCTTCTTATCCTCAATAAGTGGTGTCTAGATCTCTTAATAAATTTTCACCCATGTTTTCCTATTGCTGCTTCTCTTCCTTTAACTTCTATGAGTTGCTTGCTTGTCTCTATTTTTTTTTCCCACTTTTTCTCTCATATTTTGTATCACTGTTCACTTTCTTTTAATTTTAACAAATATTTTTGGTTTGAAGTCCATGCACATCTCTCTTTCCAAAAGAAGTTTTGGCATTAAAGAATTGAGCATGACATTTTTGAAAACCATGCAATCTACCTACTAGTGCATTGACTTTACTATAGACTCAAATTTCCATGCTTCTATGCTCTTATATAAATTGTGTAAGGATGAGATGAGAAACAAATGTGTATCAAACAATGCCTTACAATATTCACTCCACTATGAAAAATTGCTACTACCTTGTCGCCTACACATGGCAAGTAATTTTGCTATGGACTTCACTGACTTTAGTCCTATGCACTTGTAGCACTATCTTCAAGTGTCCTTTGGAGGAGTATGAAGCTCTATTAGAGCTTAGATCTTCTCTCATTCGGAACAACCTCTCTTCACCACCTACATGGGGAAGAGAGAGAGATTGCTGCCTTTGGGAGGAAGTAACCTGCAACAACAAAACACATCGAGTGATGAAGCTCAAGCTATTGAGCCAAAAAGAATATGATGACTTCGTGCCTTGGCAATTGAATTTTAGTATTTTTTCCTCCTTTCACGAGCTCCGATTGCTTAACTTGTCTAACAATAATATCGGAGGATTGCTTTCACAGATAGGTTAGGCTCTCCCTCATCCAACTTGTTTATGCAATTTCTTTTATTTATATTTTTTATTATCTTATTATAAATATTTTTGATTTAAATTCACTTTTTTTAGAAATTCTTTATTTGACAGATATATCATGATTGAGAAAGTTGGAAATCCTTGATCTAAGCAACAATTTGCTTAATGAAAATATTCAATTATATCTCAAAAAGCCATCTTCACTCAGTGCACTATATCTGGGAGGTAACATGTTAAATGGTACACTTGATGCACAAGGTAATAACTTAAATGCTCTTGTGTAAATATTTCTCTACCACAAGACTGTTAGCACACTAGGTATGATAGATTCTATATTATCTTCTTAATTTGTTGAACTCATCCTCATCCAACTTGTTTGTTCAATTTCTTTAGTCTATTTATATTTTCCATCCTGTTATTGTAACTTTTTTATTTAAATTTATTTTTTTGGAACTTTGTATTTGATAGATATATCTAGATTTTAAAAAGATGGAAATCCTTGATCTTAGTTATAACAGGTTCACTGGAACTATTCCATTATCTTTTAAAAATCCATCTTCTCTCAATACCCTAAATATAGAAGGTAATATGCTAAACGGCACATTTGATGCACAAGATAATAACTTAAAGATTCTTGTGTAATTATTTCTTTTCCATAAGACTACTACCATATTGGATATGATAGGTTATATATTATCAAATTAATTTATATCAATCTCACCCTCATCCAACTTGTTTGTCTAATTTTCTTTAGTCTATGTGTATTTTTTATCCTCTTGTAAATATTTTTATTTAGATTCATTTTCTTTGAGAACTTTGTATTTGACAGACATATCTAGATTTAGAAAGCTGAAAATCTCTGATCTCAGCTATAACAGGTTTACTAGAACTATTCAATTATCTTTTAAAAATCTATCTTCACTCAGTACCTTATAACTAGGAGATAACATGCTAAATGGCATACTTGATCCACAAGATAATAACTTATAGCCTCTTGTGTAATTATTCTCTACCACAAGATCATTAATATATTGGGTATGATGGATTATATATTATCTTCTAAATTTATGACAGTCTCACCCTCATCCAACTTGTTTATCCAATTTTTTTAGTTTATTCATATTTTGCATCATCTTATCTATTTTCACTTAATACCCTATATCTAGGAGATAACATGCTAAATGCCACACTTGATGTGCAACGGAATAACTTAAAGGCTCTTATATAATTATTTCTTTATTACGAGACCATTAACATATTGCATATGATAAGTTATATACCATCTTATTAATTTATATTAGTCTCATCCTCAACGAACTTGTTTGTCCTGGTTTTTTAATCTATTCATAATTTCCATCCTCTTGTTGTAAATATTTTTTATTTAGATTCAATTTTTTTGGAAACTTTATATTTGACAAGCATATCTGCATTATAACTTTATATTGATAAGTTATATACCATCTTATTAATTTATATTAGTCTCATCCTCAACGAACTTGTTTGTCCTAGTTTTTTAATCTATTCATAATTTCCATCTTCTTGTTGTAAATATTTTTTATTTAGATTCAATTTTTTTGGAAACTTTATATTTGACAAGCATATCTGGATTCAGAAAGCTAGAAATCCTTGATCTCAGCAATAACTGGATCACTAGAATTATTCCATTATCTTTTAAAAATCTATCTTTACTCAGTGCCTTATATCTGAGAAGCAACATACTAAATGGCACACTTGATGTGCAAGGTAATAACTTAAAGACTCCTATATAATTATTTCTCTATCATGAAACCATTAACATATTGGATATGATAAGTTATATATTGTCTAATGAATTTATATCAGTCTCACCCTCATCTAACTTATTTGTCTAGGTTTTTTAATCTATTCATAATTTCCATCCTCTTGTTGTAAATATTTTTTATTTAGATTCATTATTTTTTGGAAACTTTATATTTGACAGGCACATCTGGATTCAGAAAGCTGAAAATCCTTGATCTCAGCTATAACAGGTTTACTGGAACTATTCCATTATCTTTTAAAAATCTATCTTTACTCAGTGCCTTATATCTGCACGACAATATGCTAAATAGCACACTTGATGCACAAGGTAATAACTTAAAGACTCATGTATAATTATTTCTTTACCATGAGACCATTAACATATTGGATATGATATGTTATATATTGTCCAATTAATTTATATTAGTCTCACCCTCATCTAACTTGTTCGTCTAGATTTTTTAATCTATTAATAATTTTCATCCTCTTATTGTAAATATTTTTTATTTAGATTCATTATTTTTGGAAACTTTATATTTGACAGGCATATATGGATTCAGAAAGCTGGAAATCCTTGATCTCAGCTATAACAGGTTTACTGGAACTATTCCATTATCTTTTAAAAATCTATCTTTACTCAGTGCCTTATATTTGCGTGGCAATATGCTAAATGGCACACTTGATGCGCAAGGTAATAACTTAAAGACTCATGTATAATTATTTCTCTACCATGAGACCATTAACATATTGGATATGATATGTTATATATTATTTAATTAATTTATATCAGTTTCACCCTTATCCAACTTGTTTGTCTAATTTTTTTAGTCTATTTATATTTTTCATTATCTTGTTGTAAATATTTTTTATTTAGATTAATTTTTTTTGGAGACTTTGTATTTGATAAACATATCTAGATTTAGAAAGCTAGAAATCCTTGATCTCAACTATAACCAGTTCACTAGAACTATTTCATTATCTTTTAAAAAAATTATCTTTACTTAATGCCCTAAATCTAGAGGCAACATGCTAAATGGCATACTTGAAGTACAAGGTAATAACTTAAAAGCTCATGTGCAATTATTTCTTTATTATAAGACCATTAACACATTAAGTAAAATGGGTTATATAATGTTTTGTTAGTTTATATCAGCCTCTCCCTCATCTAACTTGTTTGTTCAATTTATTTGGTCTATTCATATTTTCCATACTCTTCATATAAATATTTTTTATTTATATTCACTTTCTTTGGGAACTTTGTATTTGACAAACATATTAGGATTCACAAAGTTGAAAATTCTTGATCTTAGTGATAATCAGCTCATTGGAACCATTCCATTATTTTTTAAAAATCCATCTTCACTTAGTGAATTATATTTGGGAAACAACATGTTAAATGGTATACTTGATGTACAAGGTAATAACTTTAAGGCTCATGTATAATTATTTCTCTATTTCTAGACCATTAGTACATTGAGTAAAATGGGTCATATGTTGTCTTCTTGGTTTATGTAAACCTCTCCATCATCTAACCTACTTCTTCATTTTTCTCAGTCTTTTTATATTTTCCATCCTCTTATTGTAAATATTTTTTTTTATTTAAATTCATTTTCTTTGAGAACTTTATATTTGATAGAGATATCAATATTCAATAAGTTAGAAATATTTGATCTTAGCTATAACAAGCTCACTAGAACAATTTTGTTATCTGTCAAAAATCTATCTTTACTTATTTTCTTGAATCAAAAGCGGAATATGCTAAATGGCACACTTAATGTGGAATGTAAATACTTGCAGAGTCATTTGTAATTATTTCTCTATCCCGAGACCATTAACACATTGAGTGTAATGGTTTGTATTTTTTTTCTTTGTTTATATCTATGGCTTTATATTGCAAGCTTTCTAGGAATAAGAAGCTTAGAATACTTAATGTTAGACTAAATCAGCTTGCAGGAGGGATACCCATAGTTTTAGAAAATTTATCATTCCTTAATTCCTTATATTTGATCAAAATAATCTAATTTTTTACTCCTTTGAACAAGAGTTTAGCATATATATATATATATATAACTTTTTCATCTTACAAATTTCTCCATATTCAAAGATAAAAAGCCTATGCATGTTGATAGATGGCTTGAACAAGCTGAATTATTTTTTAAGTCTAGAGAGTCAAAATTAATATTAGTTGCAAAGCTTTAGATTACAATTATGACTAAGACAAGTTTAGCCAAAGTCTATCTTGAGTTAGTTAACTTGGATAAATTAATCAGAAAACTCACCAGACTTGTGTTCCCCAATTTTAATAAAATGACATTTGTATGTTGGCTTCATCATATCAAGCATCAAGGCTTCTTGCTTGTTTTATTTAATTTGTTGTAATTTTAAACATTATTTCTAACAAATACTCTATTAAGTGGATATTGTTTTATCATAACTTTTAAATGTTACTTCGCTTGAACACCGGGCAGCTTTAACCTTTTTTTTAATTTATTCCACTTTTGTATTTCATTTATAGGATGTATTTAGCATGCATGACCGACTTGAGTTACCAAGTTGATTCATCAAGGTCAAAAAATTAGGAGTAGATAATTATCGAGTCACAAGTTTTCTAACCTTGTTCATATTATAGAACAATTTTTTTTTTTTTTTTTTAAAAAAAAAATTTAAAATTTTTTTAATTTTTTTATTTTTAATTTTTTTTTTTTTGCAGCGCTCGGTAGACTGCAGAACCTACTTGTGTTGGACCTCTATAATAACAAACTCAGTGGAAATCTTCCTTTATCCCTAAAGAAACTGGTTTCACTTCAATTTCTAGATCATATTCCAGCATGCATCTTTACAGGTCTTGTTTCACTTCAGTATCTAGATCTTTCTTACAATCAATTTGATGGGCATTTCTCATTTTTTTCCTTCTAGTAATCTTTCAAGGTTATAACATATAGACTTGTCAAATAATGGGGAATTATTTGTACATCTTGATGATGGAAAGTGCCACGGGTCCTCATCTCGTCACTTTGCAATCTTGATGCGAACCTCCATACTTCCTCCTCATCTTTTCTTGCTTCTCAATACATGTTAAAATTTCTCGATCTTTCCCACGATAACTTAGAAAGGAAATTTTCCCAATTGGTTGTTCAAAAATCTAACCAGACTGATATTTATCAACTTGAGAAATAACAAAATCTTTTCTCGTTGGATGGATTCCTACTACTGACATCGGTACAATATTTCCATATACGAGTGTCCTGAATTTATCCTCGAATCATCTAACCGGAAACATCCCTTCATCGTTGGGTAACTTGAGTTATTTGGAATTCTTGGATTTGTCCGACAATAATTTATCCGGTGAACTACAAACTCGCCTGCCCTGATTTGTTTATCTTGCTTGCTTGAGAAGTTACCTGGTACAAAAAATACTCATGGTTTTGGTTTATCCGTTTCTTTGGATGGGAACAATTTTACCTGAACGCTGCAGAGCATTCTATCACAACGATTTGTTTATATTGGATGTCCATGGTAATCAATTAATTAGATTTAGGATTTAGGATTTAGGGTTTAGGGTTTAGGATTTAGGGTTTTTAGGGTTTAGAATTTTAGGGTTTTTAGGATTTAGGATTTAGGATTTTAGGATTTAGGGTTTAGGGTTTAGGGTTTAGAGCATTCTATCACAACGATAGTATAGGACTTGTTTATGATCTGGAAGGCCTTAACCTCGCAGGAAATCATTTTCATGGTCAAATATTATGTAATCTAACACAGCTTTGGATGTTAGATTAATTATCCGATAAATAGCCTCTCAGGATCATTACCTCATTGCTTCCGATCATCTCGACTAGTGTTTCTCGAATTTGCTGGGAATGCTTTAACAGGCACGATTCCAAGTAATTATTTCAATATTTCATCCCTTGCAGCATTGGATGCTAGCAATAATCAGCTTTCAGGAAAATTGCCAGGACACGTACAAGCAAAAAAATGTCTTTGGAGATCCTTATTCTTGGTGGAAATTCACTTGAAGGCCCTATTCCAATCGAGTTATGCAAGCTACGGTCCTTACATCTTTCGGAACATTCTTTCGGATAAACTATTACTAGAAAATGTATTTGACTTTTAGACTTACTTTTTGATATTGATATTAAAAAAAAATATGATAAACTATGAATCCTGTCCCATATAAACAATGGTCAATTGAATGTCCAGTTTGGACAGCTTGGGAATTACGAATAATTTTATAGATGCTTACAGTAATCAAACAGTACAGATAGAGTTTCGGAAATATTTTGTATAGCATTTCCTTTTAGTTCTCCTCGTACATATTTATTTGTACGGAGAGAACTAAGGAAAAATGCTGCCGAAATTTTTCTGGAACTTTTATTGCGTATCCTTTGGTTACTGTAAATGACATATATAATTAATGCAATTCTTGAATGGGATAGGACCTCTTTACGTATTAGTTGGTGATATGGTGCATTTAATAATACTGCAATCGATCTATTGAATAAACTTATTTTAAATTTATTCTGTTCTCATAAATATTTGTTTATTTCATTTAGTTTTATCTTACAATGGATAAGAGTTGAATAACAAAACCGAGGAATAGCAAAGAATATCTGGATGGAGTACAAATTTTATTAAATTTGGTATGGAGAGAAGTAGTATAAATTGGAAGATTTTATGTCCATGCCGAAAATGTGTAAATTCTAGTTCTCTATATCCAAATATTGTTGAAGAACATTTAGTATGGAATGGTTTTTTAAGAGGTTATACAAAGTGATTTTTTCATGGAGAGTCAAGGTTACAATCTACATGTAACCAAATATTTATATGCATCAAATATTTCACGATGTGTGAATATGAAAGAGCAAAAAAATTCAAACCTTAAAAGTCATGATGGACATATACTAATGCAAGATATTCTTCCATTGACTTTAAGGTCGTCAATGCCGAAACAAGTTATTATGATTGTTTTTCAGTTATCATTATTCTTCAAGGCATTATGTTCTAAGGTTCTTGATCCTCAGGAGCTTGATCAGTTGCAGTTTCAAGTCATACTTATGTTATGTCAGATGGAAAAGATTTTTCCTCCTGGATTTTTTACGATTATGGTTTATCTACTTATTCACCTAGCTTCGGAAGCTAAACTTAGTAGACCGGTATAGTACAGATGGATGTACCCTATCGAGAGGTAATGATGTAAAACTTAAATTTCATAATTTATTTATCTTTTTTATTATTTAATGTGATATTAATATTAATAAATATCATACTTTTTGAAGGTATCTTGTATATTTGAAAGATTATGTCCGAAACAAAGCCCATCCCGAGGGCACAATAGCAGAGCGATATATTGCTAAAGAGTGTTTAACATTTTGTTCAAGATATCTCGAAAGTGTAGAGACTGTATTCAATCGACTTCAACGTCATGGTGATACTATGGAGGATACAGATCTATACAAACTTGTATCATCCGGAAAATTTATAGGAAAAGCTGAAAATATTGTTCTTGACCATAAATTCTTGTCACAAGCACATCGTTATGTATTGCTACATAGTGACATAATATCTGACTATCGCAGGTTAGTCTATCTATACATGGATAATACTAAATATTAGACATATTGTTGTCAAACTTATATTTGATTGTCTTGCAGTGAATTTTTAGCTGTACAACGACAAGCCAATCATTCCACTCGTCCTAATCCAAGGATTGAACAAAGATGGTTGGTTGAGTTATTCCCTAATTGGCTTGCCAATCAGGTAAGTATATATAAGTCGTATAATAATTTTATATACATTTAACATCGAATAAGTGATCGATAATTGATATTATATTTTCTAGGTACCGGTACTGATGGAGAAAATTAGTTCAGCAGAACTAATAGCACTTGCCGGAGGTCCAAATTATATTGTGAATAAATATAATAGTTTTATTATAAATGACTTTAAATTTCATAACAAGGAGCGCGAGAAACTTAGAAAAACTCAGAACAGTAGTGTTATGGTAGAAGCAGATGAAAAATCTTATTATGGTATACTTAATGATATTTTGGAGTGGGATTATTATAGAAATTTTAAAGTTGTATTATTTTGATACGATTGGGTGGATATAAATACACCGAAAGGTTTGAAAAAGGACTCAAACGGATTCATACTTGTCAACTTTTCAAGATTGATACATACCAGTGCGTTATTGAAGGATGATCCATTTATATTTTCATCTCAAGCTCGACAAGTCTTTTATATACAAGACTCGAAAGATAAAGAATGGGCTACTGTTATTAAGACAAAATCCAGAGACTTGTATGACATGGAAAAAAGGGTGGAAGAAGAAGATGATGATACTTACACTCAGTGTATGCTTTGTAATATTGTGCCGGATGATCATATAAATGATACAACCATTTTGGTTAGGTTGGATTCCGAAGAAGGTACAACTGGTTGATTATGACAAGTAAGTAGTTTATAAGATGGTTTACATTTTTGCATGAATGATTATGTTATATTTTAAATTACAATTCATTTCTGTTATAATTTGATTATAATGTTGACTGACTTATTTTTAAATAATGCAGGTTAGGTACACCATGCCTTGAAGGAAGCGATTATCAGATGTACAGTTTCAGTTTTTCCAAACCAAGGCCTATACTTCTTCAGCACAGCAGATTGAGGGTAGTCAATCATATTCACGTCGGTCTGATGCCAGTCTCTTTATTTTTGCACATCAAGCCGACGCTACTATCTCTCCACCTCAGGATGACGCCATTCCCTCCGAGTCCGCATATCACGATCCTCCTATGGATCATCCTGATGACGAGCCTATCGTCGATGACATACGGATACAGGGTAATTTAATAATTCTATCTCATTTCAATTCATACATATGCAATAGTTTTGATATACAATGTTCTGTATTTTTTTTGTAAATTGACTGGGAGACTCAGGCGGAGGCGAGGACCCACACTAGTCCGTGATGCGTGGCAGTTACCTGAGGGCGAGAGGATAGTGATAGAGTGCAACATGCTATGGCAGCCTATTAAGAAAGCTGCTAGCTTGTTGGTTAGCTTTCTGGGGACAGTAGCATGCCGGGGTTAGCTATATCCCCTGAATTATTCGAAGTGGAATGACATGCTTCTTGCTTATAAAATAGAGATGCTTCGAGTTGTACAGGTAAAAAAAATGATATATTATTTTATATCTTAGGTTTTTAATAATTAAATTGCTTATTTCATTTAATACATATTTTATTGTTTATTTAAATTGTAGAGCAAGTTCGTTCTCCCTCTAGATTCTTCTGATTTTGTGCTTAAGTCTCTCAATCGTAAGTGGAAAGAATATAGGACGAAGTTGAAGAGAGACTACAAGCGAGAGGGTAGGGCAGAGGAGCAAGTTGCAGCTACCTGTCCTCCTGATGTTCACCCTCATCAATGGAGGGAGCTAGTGCACTATTGGTTCTCCGAGAGGGCACAGGTTGTGTAGCATCATCAAACACTTCGAAATTTATTAATTTTTACTCATCATAATTATATTTATACAATATATAACATAGTTTTAATTTTATTTTGTAGACATATTCTGCTATTGGTAGAGCTGCACGAGCAGCTCAGTCTGTTCCTCACAGCGGGGTCCAAGAGTTATGCATGGCTCAGGTATGAGTTTGTATGTTTCTCATCCTATTATACTTTTAGTATACTTTTAGTTTTAACATCATGTATCATGCATGTGCCATGTATCATGGTACGGGGGTATAAGATGTCTTATTTTAGATTTTTTTGTAATATTTATTCTTTATATAGGCTGATCAGCAGGGGAGGGAGCCTGGTGAGGTGGAGTTCTATCGGATGACTCACGTTCACCAGGATGGCAGTTTTGTTCGGAAGGAGTCCAGAGATATATATGTAATTTTTTTATTTATATTATATCATGATTTATATTTTTATTTTTATTAAGTATTGATATATGTATTTTTTATAAAATATAGAATAGGGCTATCTCTATGATCTCCGAGCGTGCTAGCGAGGGTACATCATCTACTTAGAGCAGTCGCATCGAGGCCGAGATATTCTCGGAGTTGATGGGACCAGAGCGTCCTGGACGAGTGAGGGGTTGTGGGATTGGAGTTATCCCTACTCAGTTATCTGAGATGAGTAGATATACTCGGGATACTAGAGAGAGTCATGATCCGTCATATGTTCGTCGACTCCAGGAGGAGATAGCAGAGCTCCGACAGACACGTGATGCAGACAGAGCAGAGCGTGATGCAGACAGGCAGAGATGCAGACCGTTAGGTCTCAGCTAGAGCATGTTATATCTATGCTGCATATGTTCATGTCATCTCAGGTAAGTAATTATTTATTAATTTGTATGTATATAATAATTTAAAATATATATAATGTATGTATCATAATTCCTGATATAAATCTTGTAGGTTCCTGGTGCATCTGCGATTCACAGACCTGACGACGACCAGCCTCCCGCGGATCAGTGATGTCAGCTTTTTTTTTATTCTTTTTGTATGTCTTTTTGTTTATTTGAACTTGTATTGATACTTTTATATATATATATAAAACTTTTTATGATTGGTTTGTATTTGTGTATGTTGGGTGTGATACAGGTTTTAATGTTTTATTTATTTGTGTATGTTGGACCTGATACAGGTTTAATATTTTTATTTTGATAATGTATACAGGCTGTATTGTATGTACGCATATAGGTAGTATAGCAGTTTAATTTTTTTTAAAAAAATAAAATAAATCTGCCGACGCTTTAAAGCATCTCTAGGTTTGGAACTGGTGATGCTTTAAAGCATCACTAGGTTTGGAACTGGCGACACTTTAAAGTGTCACTAAGTTTTAAACCTAGCGACACTTTAACACGTCGCTAGGTTTGGACCTGGCGATGCTTTCAAGCATCGCTAGGTTTAAAACGTAGCGACGCTTTAAAGCATCGCTATCTGCGGATGCTTTTAATAAATGTCGCTAGGTTTTAAACCTTGCGACGCTTTAAAGTATCGGTAAATTCTAATTTATCGATGCTTTAAAGCGTCGGGAAATGCCGACGCTTTTCAAAAGGATCGACAGGTGGTGTCCCCACGCTTACATAGGCGACACTTTTGCGATGCTTTAAGAAGCGTCGGGAGATTTCTTAGTGATGCTTAAAAGCGACGGGTAAGACCAAAAAAAGCGTCGGCATATTTCTGTTTCACTGTAGTGATTTACTTCGTTTTTTAATGAGTAACGGATTTCATTCACATGACAAGTTAGGATATGATATATAAATGCATTTTGTTACGTGCTTAACTACTTTTACTAATGATGTGGTATATTTTTGTAATATAAGCCGGTGAAAATCGGAAACGTATGAAACTTTGAAATGAGTTATATTCCTTTACAATGCCAAATGTGTGGAAAAGAGGGTTATGTATACATGGGAAACAAATATAGGGTGGCTTTTGATGAGGTTTGGGATAAGTTAAGTGAATGTACAATTATTAGATTTTGTGATAGACTTTTCAATCCTAATAATTGTCACTTTCCTTTAAAAGTTACTCCCCCCCCCCCCCCCCCCCCCCCCCCCCCCCAAAACAAAAAAAAGTTACTACGCTTGATCATGGGACCATCCTTCTTAGTGATGATGTTTTATGTAATACTCTAATGTAGACCTAACCCTTGATCTATGTGTACACAAAAATAATTTTTATTTCCAAAGTTTGAAAAGCTTGAAATTATCGTAACTTTGCCATGTTTTTAATTATGAAAAAGTTCATTTTAAGAACATGATAGGATAAATGGTACTGATAGAGAAAGAGCGAGTGAGTAGTGTTGGAAGTAGCTCATTTTAAGAATAGGATGAAACTAATGATATTAATAGAGGGAGAGTAGTGTTGGAAGTATCATATTTTAAAAATACTTGTTTTTGTAGTCTAGCAAAAATGAATGGATATCTCAATGCTCCATACTTTAATTCCCACAAGGGTCTCTTTGTGGTTTACTAAAAAAGTAATGGCTTCTAATGTGAAAGTTTTTTTTTTGTTAAGGACATTTTTATACCTTAGTAAAAAAAAACAAGGGTATTTCAATGTTTCCTATTTAGTTCAACACATAAGTTTACATGGCGGGTCTTTTTGTAATTTAGAAGATAACAAAGGATATTTTTGTAATATGATATTAATACATTAAAAACTAATAAAAATGATATTACAAATATATTAATAAAATAAAAAATATATTTATAAAGTAATATATTAATGCATTAATCAAATAATATTTTATTATAAATTAATAAAAATATTTATTAATAAAATAAATATTTTATAAAATAATAAAATATATTATGGTCTAAATAATTATATATTTTTTAAATAAAAGATGCATTACGTGCATAGTAGAAGTAACATGCTAGTCTAATCTAATATATATTCAAATTGAGACTTCTATATTAATAGAGCCTTTATTTGCCATGTGTCTATAAAATTTATTTTCAAAACTTGAAATAATAACTATATCATTAAAAGCTTTAAATATAGACTCTACCATATTAAAAGCCTTCGTCAAAGAATATAGTGTTTGATGGTAGTAAAAAAGTTAGGGATATATATAATAAATCCCGTTCACTTGGCTGACGCCAGTAGTAGTCAGGTTGACGTACTCACCTTCGGGTGGGGAATGGCTGCGAAAAAATTAATATGCGCCGTGTATCGAACATTCCCTGGCTGGGATTGGGGGACCGTCTGGGAGTAGCCATGCCCGGGGTCTAACTCCTCCCCCTTTTTTTCTATCAAAAAAAAAAAAAAAAAGAATATAGTGTTTCCAAGGATATATTTTTGTAGTTTTGTAAAAAAGAATGGGCATTTCAATTAGGGGTAGAATTGGGTTGGATTAGGTCACATACGAGTTACGTTGGATATGGATCCAGTCAAAAATTATCAACTCAAATATAATCTATTTATTAAATAAATAAAAAAACTTGATTTAAACTTGATTTATTTATGAAATAGGTAAACCAATTCGATCGGCATAACCTGTTTATTAAATGGATCAAGACAGATTTAATTGGTTAAACATGTTAAGTAGATTCATAATAAATTAAATATGTTAAACTGGTCAAGTTAAATAAGACATAAACAAGTTAAGCATATTTTAAATAGGTCTTAAAAAGATTAAATAGGTTACATGGGTTAAATAGGTTAATTACCTGACCCAACTCAATCTAAATATTAAATATATTAAATGAGTTAATTGGATATGATGTCAGAAATCTAAATCTAATCTAAATATTAAATTGGCTAAACAAGTCAATCTATTTATGATCCGAACTTATTTAACCCAAATCTAAATCTACTTATGGCAAGTTAAATATGGATTGAGTTGGTGGGTCAAGTTATATTTTGCCGGCCTTCATTTTAATGTTGTGCACTTTAATTTCATGCGAAAGTTTATGTGGAAAGTCATTTTATGATTTAGAAAATGATGAAGGATATTTTTGTAATATAATATTAATATATTATAAATAATAAAAATGATATATAAGTAAATAAAATAATATATTTACACAATAATAAAATGATATTTTAGTAAAAGCTAATACAAATATTTATTAATAAAATAAATATTTTATATATTATAAAATAAATATTATTTTTAAAAAATTATGTGATAAATAAAAATAATATTTTTAAATAAAAGATGTATCCTATGTACTATGTAGATATATACTAGTATTATATTAAAATGGAGGCTCTATGTTAGCAGAACTCTTCATTTGCTATATATTTTTATATTATTTTGCTACCGGTATAATTATAAGTATTATTTAATATCTTGCCAATTGTATTTAGTTCAATGATGAAATGAATATAATTTTAATAGTGTAGAAGAAAAGAGAAGACATCTCATCTCCTGGAAGCATTCATAAAATTTTATTTTTGTTGAGGGGCACCACAAGTTTGTATATTATTTCTTAAAATACTATTAATATTATTTAATATCTCATTGATGGTATTTAATACAATGATGAAATGAATGGTATTTTCATAGAGAAGGCATTTCAAGGGAGCACCCATAAAGTTTTATCTGTGTCCATGAAAACTAGGGCCCACCAATTAATTATGGGGTACATGGAGCCATCTAGTGGATGGAATTGGCTGCAGTCCAATATTATGCTATTAAGTGGTGCATGGAACTCTATCATTATTTATAACAATAATATTTTGTTAATAATATTTTTTTTAAAAAATTAATAATATTATAATAATATTAAAATTATATTTTATTAAAAATTAATAAAAAATATTAAAAAATAAAATAAATATTATATATATATTATTTTAAAATAATTATATAATTAATAATAAAAATATTTAGGGATGTTATATTTTTTACATAAAAAATATTTTGCATATTTGCACAGGTTGTGTGCTGGTATATTTCGAATATTGGGTACAAAAGATATGTGTGCAAAAATGGCTTTAGACCAATTGTCATGTCTTCTCAGCAAGGGATTATTTGAAAATTTCAATAAGATTGGGCTAAATGTTCTATTAGATAATGCATTACACAATTTTTTTAAATGATATCTATATGAACTCAATCGCTCTTCAGCCCAAATTCGGTTGGAGGAAAACAAAATCTTCATAGTCGCTTTTTTCCCAATATATATTCTATGGTCCAAAGAGGCCTATAGATGAGGTTTAAACTAAGAATATGATGTGCCGTAAGGATAAGGATAAATAAAAATGTTAAATAAGCTATCTAGGTGTGGAATTAGACCAAGCATATTCTATCTTTACTTGAGCCTATAATTTTAGATTTGAGTCGAGCTTAGACCTGAGGCTTTTATCAGGCTTGAACCCGACCCAAATTCAGGTCCGAGCCTAGATCTAAGCCCGACCCGAACCCATTGGAGCTAGCACGAGAAATTGCATTATGATCTCAACCCACTATGCAGGGAGGGAAATTGAATCCCATTATCTTTTTAGGTGATAATGGCTTTGCCTACCCCATTTTCAACGCTCCCAGATGGCTTGTTAGAGGATCCTGGACTCGGCGCTTTTACCAGCGAGTCCCTAGCGGATGGCATGGAAGGGCTCGACGAGCTCTAGACTTTGGGAGTGTTGGACTCGATGATTAGAGAGGATGCAAGGGAGGTCGATGGAGATGTCACCGGAGCAAGGATGGTCATTTGGGTCGGAGCTGGAGGCCTGACAAGGGTGGCGACGGGAGTGGAAGTCTTGGTTAGAATTGGGACTGTCTTCTTAGCTAAAGTTGGAGCTAGAGTGCAAGCCTTAGATACAGAGGCAAGGGATCTGATGAAAGTGGTGATTGTTTGGGAGACAGTGGGGGATCTGACTTATTAGAATGAGGTACCGGTATCAATGTTCTGCCCTCAGCCTTAATAGAGGCCACATGAGTGAGGAGGAGGAGGGCCCAAACTTATTTGGATAGGGAGGGAAAGCTTGGGCTAATCTTGGACTTTGGATTAAGCTAATAGTAGGCTCGAGCTTGGCATGAAAATAAAATGAACTCTATATCTGAATCAATCTGACTTGATTTTGTTCGAACCTAAAGCCCGTTCCAAAAGCCCGAGCCCAATTCCGACCTCAAGGCTAACATGCCTTCCATAGAAAATCCAGCTGCATTGTATTGGATTTTCCGAAACGAGTTCATAAATTCCTATCTTATCAGAAAGTGCCTTGTCCTTGGACCCTTGGGTCCCATTATACTAATTACTTGCTTTTAAAAAAACGTAAATTTAATAGCGGCAAAATCACCGACAAAGGATAATGAAACCAAGCTTTCACCAGCACCGTTTGCAATAGAGATTTGGGAACAATTGATTTTTTTTTTTTTTTTTTGGTAAAACAAAAAGAGGGGCGGGAGTGGGAGGAGTTAGACCTCAGCGTGGCTATCCCCAGACGGTCCCCCAATCTAACTGCCACTGGCATAAACCGAGTGAACGGGATTTATTATATATATATACTACTCTTAGCCAACCGAGTGAACGGGATTTATTATATATATATATATATATCTTATTCTTAGCCAAGAGGAGTTCTAGAATTATTTTATTAATTTTTCTTTTTTTTTTATTTTACTCCCGGATTTTTTAGTTGAAAAATGTCCAAACTGGAACTCGAACCCCTGCCAACTGGTTGTGAGAGTCTCACAACCTGCTGTGCCACGCGCCAGTGACAACTATTGATCTTCTTTTAACTCATGAATTTGCTGCGTTATATGTAGAGCTTCAATTTTGTGGCTTCTGTAATACATCTTACTAGTTAACTTACCCTCATGGAGATGTGGTCTATGTATCTTTTGTAATATTTAGACTTTTGGGCCGAAGTTGGCAGGCCCAGCCGACTTCGACCCAGCCCAAGAAAAAAAAAAAAAAAGGGACGACGAAGAGGAGATTGAATCAGGGGAGGAGTTTCCTCCCTTATCCGGTCGGGGTTTCCGTCGGGGATCTCGGTGGAAGGGGCGTGAGGGGAGTGGGAGGCGAGCGGCGACGGGTTTTGAGAGGGATTGGGACTTGTTGGATGGTGGTTGTCTTCCAAACGGCAAGGGAACCATCGGAAGTTCTTTAAACTCCCTCCACCGTCGTCGAAACAAGCCCATCGAGTCTTCCCACACCATCTTCTTCCTCTCCAGCAAGCGTCCGGCAGTCCACCGAGGTCGGTAAGTTCTTTTATTTGGAAATTAATCTAGATTTTTTTTTTAATTTTTTTATTTGGGGTGGTTTCATTGATCTGTGTTGGGGACGGGTGGTTGCGTCGCCACCGTCCGCTCCGGGCCGCCGAGCTCCTCTCGGTGAACTTCTTCCTCGGTTGTTAGCAGCAAGGGGAGGCCGGCCCGATCGATCGAGAGGAGTAGCAGGGGACGGTTCGGGAGAAAGAAAGGAAGGAAGGAAGAAAGAAAGAAAGAAAGAAAGAGAGAGAGGAAGAAAAAGAAAAAAAAAAGTGTTTGGTTTCGGTCCGGGGAAAGAAAAGAAAAGGGAAAAAACAAAAATATTTGGTTTCGGTCCAGGAAAATAAAAAAGAATTAGAGAGAATGTAAGGAGAAAGAAAGAGGGAGAATAAATATTTTATAATAATAATATATTGTTATAGGAGAGAAAGGATTGGGAAGTTTTTCTCAAAATTCGTGCGACTAGAAATTTGATTTGATTAAATTTATTGTAAGAGAACAGTCTCCTAAGTAGGAAAGGGTTGCACGAATTTTGGGTACGGACTAATTCATGTGAGGAATTCTGTATTGATCATCTCTTTATGCATGAATTTTATATGGCCTGGTTTGATCTAAGCATATATGTATATATGCATTTGCACGTGTGGTATTATATCGCATAGCATAGTTGTTTTCTTGTGATAGACATTGTTGTTTTATTATTATTATTGTCGGTATTTCATGCACCATGTTATAAAGGAAATTGATATCCGGATAGGTTGAACCATGATACCGGATTGCTAAATAGGTTGGACCATGATACTAGATATCGAGTGGGTTGGACCACGATATCGGTTATTAAAATGGGTTGGACCATGATATCGGTTATCGAGTGGGTTGGACCACGATAATGGTTATCGAGAGATCATAAAAGATATGTTTTGACAAGTGTTAATGAAGTAAATATGGTATTTGGTCTAGCCATGCTACGGTAGTACCGTGGTTATACAGCCTGAGCCACGGGCTTTGTACGTGGGAGCCGGCCATGGACGTTAGTACGCGGGACAGCTGAGCCACGGGCTTAGTACGTGAGCATGACCGACCATAGTATGCATGGTCACTTTGCGGTTGCCAGTTATAGCCTGGTACATGACTGTGGTTTGTCCAGAACCCTAAAGATAAATGTTAATTAATGGAAATTCTAAAGAAAAAATGTAAAGTTATCAAGGTTTTGTAATACATGAGCTTAAATTATTTGATTGCATGACATGATATACTGGTATTTTATTGTTTCAGAAATTTATATTATTATTGGTGTGATCATATGGAGACCTTACTGGGCTGTAGAGCTCATAACCTACTTTTTTCTTTCACAGAGTTGTGCAGATGTTCGGGCTTAGTGAAGAATAAGATATTTTGAGGTAAGTGACTCCTGTGTACCCAGGCCTTGCATGATCTCTAGGATAAAACCTAGGGTGTGTGGCCGGTCGCGTGCCGATTCCGGTGCTGGATTCGGGGCATGACAGAGTGGTATCAGAGCAAACCAGGTTCTAGGATCTTAGGGTACAAGCTCATCGAGAGAGTATGGGTTGATTCATAGGTGGGGTAGATAATGTAGCATGTTTTTGATCATCTAAGTGTTAGTTGTATATTAACAATGACTAGTGTAGGTTTTTCATGGCGCGAGGTGGTGGGCATGGACGTGCTGGGAGGCCCACAATAATTGCAGATGGATCAAATGCTTGGGATCCTATAGAGCAACATGAGGATACTGGGGTCTTATTTGGTGATGAGGAAAATCCATAGGAACCAACGCCCAATCCCATGGACAACACTGGTGATGAAGAGCATCCACAGGAACCGACGCTCAATCCTTTGGACAACACCCTGGAGACTGGGACTGCAGAAACGGGAACACCGGGAGGATCTAGAGTTCAGCCTGGGGATTAGGTAGGTCTTTCCCAGCTGATGCAATTCTTAGTGCAGCAACAAGCTACTGCAAAAACTGATACACTGAGATTAATTGAAGCACAACAACAACAGCAACAGTTCATGCAACAACTATTATTACAGCAACAACAGCCAAAAGTTAGGATTCCTCAAGAATGACAAATCACTTTGATAGATTTCAAGAAGTATGCGCCATCGGTTTTCAAGGGAACATTTGATCTCATGGAGGCAGAGGGTTGGCTGAAAGCCATTGAGAAAGTTTTCCAAGCCTTGCGGTGTCTAGAAGGGGAGAAGGTTATATTTGCTACTTTTTTATTGCAAGACGAGGCAACCGCTTGGTGGGAGTTAGAGCTTGGAAAGCAAGGGTCGACTGATGTACCATTTACCTGGGCATATTTTAGAAGGATTTTCTATGAGAGGTACTTTTCTCAAAGTGTTCGGGTACAGAAATTCCGGAAATTTGATCGCTTGGAGCAGGGTAGCTTAACTGTTTCTCAGTATGCTGCAAAATTTGAAGAATTATCGAGATATGCTCCATCACTGATAATAGATGAAGGGATCCGGGCCAGAAAATTTGAAAATGGACTTAGAGGTCGGATTCAGCATCAGGTGTCTGTCTTCGAGCTTACCACTTATAAGGAAGTGGTCAACAAGGCACTGATAATAGAAAGAGGAATGGATGCTGCTCAAGCAGAAAGGGAAAAGATTTTGAAGAAGAGATCCAGGTCGGGAGGTTATCAAAGTCAAACAAACAAAAATATCAGTGCAAAGGCAAGGAAACCTGATACTGTAGCACCAAATGATAAATCTAGACAAAGGGATGATATCCAGTGCTACCGGTGTGGTGGACCGCACCTTAAGCGAGACTGCACCTGACCAGGAGGAAAATATTTCAATTATGGAAAGGAGGGTCACACTACAGCTGTATGTCGTCTTGGTCAGGGGTCACAGCGTCTAGCGCCTCAAGTATCTCATGACGGATATCAGCAGGGAGGACAATAGAAGTCAGGTACCCAAGGACGGGTGTACGCACTCACGCAGCAGGATGCCAACGCATCAAATTCAGTAGTGATAGGTATGATTAAGTTATTTTCTACCAATGTTTATACTCTGTTTGATGCGGGTGCCACGCATTCATTCATATCTATTAGATTGGTTAGAGAAGGTAATGAGTTAACCTCAACACCTTTAGAATTTGAACTCTGTATTTCCACTCCAAGTGGGGATATTTTTGTGGTTAGTCAAATCTGCAAGAAGTGTAGATTGAATATCGAAGGTAGGGAGATGGAAGCTGATTTGATACTCATGGATATAAAGGATTTTGATATGATCCTTGGGATGGATTGGTTAGCAGCATATCATGCTTCCATCAACTGTTTTGAGAAGACAGTAAGATTTCAGATTCCTGATCATCCAGAGTTTCACTTTATGGGTAATAAGCTAACCCCTCTGAGGAGAGTAATCTCAGCCTATTTTGCCAAGCGACTCCTCAGGAAAGGTTGTGAAGGATTTCTGGCAGCGGTGATAGATACTTGACAGCAGGAGCTTAGGTTGAAAGACATACCCATTGCGAAAGAATTTCCAGAGGTCTTTCCCGATGATCTGCCAGGATTACCTTTTGATAGAGAGATTGAGTTCTCTATTGATCTTTTACCAGGTACAGGTGCCATCTCCAAAGCTTCCTATAGAATGGCTCCAGTAGAATTAAAAGAACTTAAGGAGCAATTGCAAGAACTGTTGGATAAAGGATTTATCAGACCTAGTGTGTCTCCTTGGGGTGCTCCGGTCCTATTCGTAAAGAAGAAGGATGGAAGTTTTCGGCTCTACATTGACTATCGGGAGTTGAACAAAGTGACCATAAGGAACAAATATCCCTTACCAAGGATTGATGATCTATTTGATCAACTATAGGGAGCACAAGTATTTTCAAAGATTGATCTTCATTCTGGTTATCATCAATTGAAGATAAAGGCAGAGGATGTGCCAAAGACAGCTTTTAGAACCATATATGGACACTATGAATTTTGGTGTTACCTTTCGGTTTGACAAATGCACCTGCAGTTTTCATGGATCTTATGAATCGAGTGTTCAGACCATATCTGGATCAATTTATAGTAGTATTTATTGATGACATACTGATTTATTCAAGGAGTCTACGGGCACATGAGGAACATCTAAGAATAGTATTGCAAATACTCAAGTAAGAGAAGTTGTATGCCAAGCTTCAAAAGTGTGAATTTTGGTTGGATAGAATTTCTTTCCTTGGCCATGTTATTTCTAAGGATAGTATTTCTATGGATCCAAAGAAAGTGGAGGTAGTGGTAGATTGGGAGAGACCCACCAATGTGTCTGAAGTTCGTAGTTTCCTGGGAATGGCAGGCTATTATCGAAGGTTTGTTGAAGGATTTTCTTTTATTGCTATACCTTTAACTCGCCTGACCCAAAAATGAACAAAATTTGAATGGACAGATGAATGTGAGCAGAGTTTTCAAGAATTGAAGAAACGATTAGTCACTGCCCTAGTGCTGACTGTTCCTACGGAGATAGGAGATTTCAGCATATATAGTGATGCATCTCGGAAGGGTCTTGGTAGTGTTCTAATGCAAAATGGGAAGGTAATAGCTTATGCTTCTAGACAACTGAAATCATATGAGTCAAATTATTCTACCCATGACCTGGAGTTAGTAGTTGTAGTTTTTGCCTTAAAAATATGGAGGCATTACCTGTATGGTAGTCGTTGTGAAATCTTTACAAATCATAAAAGTTTAAAATATATATTCACTCAGAAGGAGTTAAACTTAAGACAGAGAAGGTGGTTGAAGTTGCTAAAAGATTACGATCTGATCATCAACTACCATCCAGGTAAGGCAAATGTTGTAGCAGATGTCCTGAGTAGGAAGTCCCCAAGTAAATTAGCAGCTTTAATTACTAATCAAAAGCACATCATAATGGATCCGGAGAGGTTTGAGATTGAGGTACGAATTCATAATTCTGGAATTCAATTAGCAAGTATTATGATACAACCTACTCTGATCGACAGAATTAAATCAGCTCAAAAGGAGGATCTGGAACTACAGAGAATTAGGGAGACAGTAGAGTCTGGTGCACAATCAGAATTTACTATATATGGAGATGATATCCTGAGGTTTGGTAGCAGGTTATGTGTCCCCAAGCTTTCAAAGTTAAAGAAAGAGATTTTGGAAGAGGTGCATGGTTCAGCATATACAATGCATCCAGATAGTACAAAGATGTATCGAGATTTAAGAGAGAATTTTTGGTGGCCTGGTATGAAGAAAGACATAGCTCAATTTGTGGCTCAATGCTTAGTACGTCAACAGGTGAAAGCCGAGAATCAAAGACCTGCTGGACCGTTGCAGTCTCTTGTGATTCCTCAGTGGAAATGGGAGCACATTACCATGGATTTTGTGACAGGTTTGCCCAGAACCCCTAAGGGAAATAATGCGGTATGGGTGATTGTAGACCGGCTAATGAAATCAGCTCATTTCTTATCCTTTCGTGTCGGTCTCTCTCTAGAAAGATTAGCAAATTTGTACATGGAATAAATTGTGAGACTACACGGGATTCCAATTTCTATAGTATCGGATCGAGATAGTAGGTTTATTTCATAATTTTGGAAGAGTCTTCACAAAGCATTGGGGACTAAATTAAGTTTTAGTACAGCATTTCATCCCCAAAGCGATGGACAGTCAGAGCGAACCATCCAAATTTTGGAAGACATGTTGAGAGCTTGTGTTATGGACTTGGGTGGTGCTTGGGACTGTCATCTATCATTGATAGAGTTTGCCTACAACAACAGTTATCAAGCCAATATTCAGATGGCGCCTTTTGAGGCTTTATATGGTAGGAAGTGTAGATCTCCTATCTATTGGGATGATGTAGGAGAAAGAAAATTGTTAGGTTTAGAAATAGTGCAACAAACAGTGGAAAAGGTACATATGATCAGGGAATGGTTACGTACTGCTCAGAGCTGACAGAAAAGTTATGCGGATAAGAGACGGAGAGAGTTGGAATTCAATGTTGGTGACCATGTTTTTTTAAAGGTGTCTCCCACAAAGGGTGTGATGCGATTTGGTGTATGAGGCAAGTTGAGCCCGAGATTTGTGGGACCATTTCAGATTTTGGATAAGGTTGGTGAGGTGGCCTACCGATTAGCGCTACCACTAGTTTTATCTGGGGTGCACAACGTATTTCATGTGTCGATGTTACGGAAGTACATTCCTGATCCCAGTCATGCAATAGACTACATACCCTTGCAACTTCACGAGGATCTGACTTATGAGGAGGTGCCTATACTAATTGTCGACAACAAGGATCAAGAGTTACGACACCGAACTATACCATATGTGAAGGTGCAATGGAGCAATCATAGTGAAAGAGAAGCTACATGGGAATTTGAAGCAGAGATGCGAGCAAAATATCCACAGCTTTTCGAAACACCAAGTACGTAAAATTTCGAGGATGAATTTTTTTTTTAATGGGGGGAGAATATAATATTTAGACTTTTGGGCCGAAGTCGGCAGGCCCAGCCGACTTCGACCCACCCCAAGAAAAAAAAAAAACGGGACGACGAAGAGGAGACCGAATCAGGGGAGGAGTTTCCTCCCTTATCCGGCCGGGGTTTCCGCCGAGGATCTCGGTGGAAGGGTCATGAGGGGAGTGGGAGGCGAGCAGCAACGGGTTTTAAGAGGAATTGGGACTCGTTGGATGGTGGTTGTCTTCCAAACGGCAAGGAAACCATCGGAAGTTCTTTAAATTCCCTCCATCGTCGTCGAAATAGGCCCATCGAGTCTTCCCACACCGTCTTCTTCCTCTCCAGCGAGCGTCCGGCAGTCCACCGAGGTCGGTAAGTTCTTTTATTTAGAAATTAATCTAGATTTTTTTTTTTATTTGGGGTGGTTTCACTGATCTGTGTTGGGGACGGGTGGCTGCACCGCCACCGTCCGCTCCGGGCTGTCGAGCTCCTCTCGGTGAACTTCTTCCTCGGCCATCAGCAGCAAGGGGAGGCTGGCCCGATCGATCGAGAGGAGTAGCAGGGGATGGTTCGGGAGAAAGAAAGAAAGAAAGAGAGAGAGGAAGAAAAAGAAAAAAAAATGTGTTTGGTTTCGTCCGGGGAAAGAAAAGAAAAGGGAAAAAATAAAAATGTTTGGTTTCGGTCCAGAAAAAAAAAAGGAAAAAAAAGAAAGAGAGAGAACGTAAGGAGAAAGAAAGAGGGAGAATAAAGATTTTATAATAATAATATATTGTTATAGGAGAGAGAGGATTGGGAAGTTTTTTTCAAAATTCGTGCGACTAGAAATTTGATTTGATTAAATTTATTGTAGGAGAACAGTCTCCTGAGCAGGAAAGGGTTGCGCGAATTTTGGATACGGACTAATTCAGGTAAGGAATTCTGTATTAATCATCCCTTTATGCATGAATTTTATATGGCCTGGTTTGATCTAAGCATATATGTATATATGTATTTATACGCGTGGTATTATATCGCATGGTATAGTTGTTTTCTTGTGATAGACATTGTGGTTTTATTATTATTATTGTCGGTATTTCAGGCACCATGTTATAAAGGAAATTGATATCCGGATGGGTTGAACCATGATACCGGATTGCTAAATAGGTTGGACCATGTACGGATATCGAGTGGGTTGGACCACGTATCGGTTATTAAAATAGGTTGGACCATGACATCGGTTATCGAGTGGATTGGACCACGATACCGGTTATCGAGAGATCATAAAAGATATGTTTTGACAAGTGTTAATGAAGTAAATACGGTATTTGGTCTAGCCATGCTACGGTAGCACCGTGGTTATACAGCCTGAGCCACGGGCTTTGTACGTGGGAGCCGGCCACGGGCTTAGTACGTGAGTAGGACCGACCATAGTATGCATGGTCGCTTGGCGGTTGCCAGTCATGGGCTGATACATGACCGTGGCTAGTCCAGAATCCTAAAGATAAATGTTAATTAATAAAAATTCTAAAGGAAAAATGTAAAGTCATCGAGGTTTTGTAATACACGAGGCTTAAATTATTTGATTGCATAACATGATATGGTATTTTATTGTTTCAGAAATTTATATTATTATTGGTGTGGTCATATGGAGATTTTACTGGGCTGTAGAGCTCACAACCTACTTTTTTCTTTCACAGAGTTGTGCAGATGTTCGGGCTTAGTAAAGAATGAGATATTTTGAGGTAAGTGACTCCTGTGTATCCAGGCCTTGCATGATCTCTAGGATAAAATTTAGGATTTGTGCGGCCGGTCGTGTGCCGATTCCGGTACTGGATTCGGACGTGACATCTTTATAAGTGGATAGAAAACTTACTCTCAGACTATTATTATTTATTATTACAACGGTAATCTAATTGGTAGAGATCTTGTTTTATAATCAATCAATCATGTATTTGAATAATGATCTCGTGGATGATCCGAATATATTTGAAATTAATTTATTTTCGTGGTTCCTGCCCGCCCTTATTCAATAAAAAAAAAAAAAAAAATTGTTACTTTGACTTCTTAATGCTTAAAAGAGGGGGGGGGGGGGGGGGGGGGGAAACACAAAAAAGAGAACGAAAGCCACCGAATCCACCAGGCGACAATTCCGATATTTTTCAGCCATCGACCGGTTGAGTGTTTTTTTTGAACACGGATCCTCCATGACGTGGACATGGGAAGCAGACCATTCCCAATTCCGATATAAAAAAACAAAAAAGAAATTTATAAAGCAGTGGATGCCTGTCCGTCAATCAAAAAAATCTAATTTTTTATAAATTATAATTATTTTAAAATATTTATATGATAAATTTCTTATCTATCCGTTTTGATTTTATCCGCATCATCTATTTTATCCAACCCGGTCGAAGATAAATACGGGTACGGAATACTAATTCTTTATTTTTGATAATGAATATAATTTTTTAAACGACGAGGTGGGTAACGGATACCGACCATTCCCAATTCAACGCCGTCCTTGGCTTGCCGAGTGCCTGGCTCGGCCTATTCAAGCAAAGCATCCAGCGCACAAACAAAGACAGCCCGAGCAGAGTAAACAGGATGCAGCTCCTTGCAGCAATGGGCTCACCTCATGCCATCATCATACCCTATCCAGCGCAAGGCCACATAATTCCCTTGATAGCTCTCTCCCATTCCTTGGTTGCCCATGGCTTCAAGATCACATTCATCAATTCCGAGTTCAACCATGACCGTATTGTTGCTTCCTTCTCCCGGAAAGGTGGTCATGGAGTGGAAGGGATAGAGATGATTTCCTTTCCCGATGGATTGGCACCGGGAGAAGACCGTAATGATCTCCGAAAATTGACGGAAGGCTTCTTAAGGGTCATGCCTCGGTGTTTGGAGGAGCTCGTAGAACGGATGAACGCACCAGGAGGTCACCGGGTTACATGCGTCATCGCCGATGGGAACATGGGGTGGGCTCTCCAAGTGGGGCAAAAGATGGGCATCAGGTTGGTGGCCTTTTGGCCCGCGTCTGCTGCACTGCTTGCATTATTTCTGAACATTCCCAAGATGATCAAGGATGGTATCATCAATGCCAGGGGTAAGACTTGGTTTTTGCTCATTTTTCTTCGACCAGTAAAACTATTCAAA
Source organism: Areca catechu (assembly GCA_021397845.1). Classification (NCBI taxonomy): domain Eukaryota; kingdom Viridiplantae; phylum Streptophyta; class Magnoliopsida; order Arecales; family Arecaceae; genus Areca; species Areca catechu. Next base: position 203,766,968 of record CM038051.1, on the reverse strand, counting down.
GCATGGTGAATACTCCCCAAACCTTTTGCAAAGTGTAGGAGAAAGTGATTTGAAGTCCTGAAGGTGTGAATTTATTCCTGACCAGTATTATAAATTGATGTATCTTCCTTGTGAAACATTAGGACACACAAATCATATGTAATGGTAGCAATAGTTTTGAAGATCGACCATGGTTTTTTTTTCCTCTCGCTTTTTTCATTAGTTAATTTTTCACGACTTTTTATTCAGAAAAAATTCATAGGCAAAACCAGAGGGAAACCAAACCATAAAAAAACACCTTATGTGGATGGTTTTGCCAACAAAAAGCAGAGAGCAAGATTTACTAATATGGCTAACATGATGTGCAGTTGTTTCTTAGTAAACATCAGCAGGAATCAAATTAATAGAAGAAAAAAGGTTGTGTTTTAATGAAGATAAAAGAAAGAAAAGGAAATTAATGGGGGAAAAATCCCATCAAGCTACTGGTAGTAACAATTTGTAGTCCCCATTGGTTCCCTTCAGTTTTTTAGGTATTATTTGGATGCATCCTCTGCAGGGGAAACTGGTTCCATTCAGAAAGCAAGCATGTTTATTTTATTATTATTATTATTTTTAAAAAAAAAAAAAAAAAAATCTTCTGCCTGCGTGAGGAAAAGTTCCATGTCAGCAAAATTATCATCAACCATCTTTTCTACTATTTGCATGTCATGCAGGAATGCCAGAAAGGAGTGAGATTTTCCAGCTGAGCCCTGGCATGCCATCTGTGAACACAAGCCAGTTTTCATGGAATTGTGCTGGTGATCTCGGAGAAGAAAGAGTCATCTTCAACCTCGTAGTCAGTAATAATCAAGCAATGAAGCTTGCTGAAACGATCATTTGCAACACATGCCATGACCTTGAGTCACCATCATTCACCCTCTTTCCAAACTTATTGCCGGTTGGACCATTGCTCACAGGCCAACAGTTTGGAAAGGAAGTCGGGCATTTCTGGCAAGTGGATGCAACCTGCATGACTTGGCTCGATGAGCAACCTGCTAACTCTGTCATCTATGTGGCATTTGGGAGCTTAGCAGTCTTCAACCAGCACCAATTCCAGGAGCTTGCACTTGGGCTTGAACTCTCTGGCCATCCATTCTTGTGGGTCGTAAGACGCGATCTTGCAGATGGGATAGACGATGCCTGGTTAGATGGATTTCGAGATCGAGTTAAAGGCCAGGGAAAGTTGGTAGGATGGTCTCCTCAACAGCAGGTACTGGCCCACCCTTCCATTGCTTGCTTCCTTTTTCATTGTGGTTGGAATTCAACATTGGAAGGGGTGAAGAATGGAGTCCCTTTCCTTTGCTGGCCTTACTTCGTTGATCAGTTCCTCAACCGGACCTATATATGTGATGTTTGGAAGACTGGTTTGAGCATAGATCCCGATGACAAAGGGTTTGTTCCAAGGGAGCAGATAAACGAGAAGATGGATCAAATATTTGGTAATGAGGAGATGAAGGCCAGGGCCTTGATGTGGAAGGATGTTGTCAATAGGTGTACCAAGGAAGGAGGGTCATCCTATAAGAACTTCAAGAGCTTTGTAGATGCCATGAAAGAATGAAAAGTTACTTTTGCTCGGTAACAGGGCACATGAATCTTCTGTGTTTGCTTCGTCCAACTAAAAATAAAGGTCTGATGCTATGCATCATTGGGAGACGGCCAATGAAATGGTCAATGTATTTATTGACATTTAAGTATCATCCTTCTTTTTTCATTGTGGGAGATTTTGTTTGGGATAGGGTCATTGAAGGAAATGCTCTGATCCTGTAGCTGATTTGGTGTTCTTGAGATATAAGTAATGTTACTGACAACTAGTCTATATCGTGGATTGCTCTTGGGCCCAGACCTGCTTCTATGTGTTTCACCTCTTCAAAACAATGAGAGGTGGACAGAACCCACTATTGTGCTAAAAAAAGAAAATAAAAAAGTTAACGCTGCCCTTGTAATGGCATCATTTGAATCTAAAATACTATGTAATTTTCCAAACCTACTTATTTCTGTTGTTTAGAATAAATGATATCTAACATCACATACTCTTATTTATGGAGCTCTCAAAAGCTTCATCCTTCATGGCCCGGATACATCTTCGGATGCAGTTTTAGGGGTCGTAATTTCATCTGCCGACCTATTAGTCATGCCAGATATAGCACCGAAGCATCTTTTGACTTAGTCGTCATCAACATCTTTTCTTCCGGATGACTCTTTTATCACGTGACCAGCATTCAAGATTTCAAATAACTAGTCCCCTGGTATGCAGAAATGGCTACTTCATGCGGGTAAGATCGCCAGTAACTGATTCCTTCTTGTACAAGAACGGATGAGAGTTAAAATTATATGCCCATGACGGTATGATTAACAGTCCGATACTCTCGAATTATACAATTTTTTTGCCATTTGCTATAAAAAGCCAGAATCTCGAGGATCCAAGTAAGCAATTCTTTTCGCTCATTATTTCATTTCTATTCCAGATAGTTGACTTAAGCATCGGATGGTCCTCATTAAAACCATCATCGACTATAGACTTTTTTGCAGGTCATTCCAATAGCAACTCCTGTCAGTCAAGCTTCTTTTCTGATCTTGAGTCAAAAATTAATAGTAACAAATTGGTACTAGAAAAAGGGTTCAGACCTATTTTCAGGAAGTAAAGTGAGTAATATTTCAAGATGCCATCTAAAAGTGCCGCATCATCGAGAAATGCAAAAGCCCGCTATGGCAATAGGGCTCCCAAATCTTCATCACCACTAAAGTAGCCATCTCAATCTATCACAGGGCTAACATTGACCAGTTCAATGATCTGGTCTTGTAAGTATGCACCTTGATTGCTGCTATCCAGGCGATATGGTAAAATAATAATGGTACCCTAAAGGAGGCACAACCTGCTCCTTTTCAACCATAGTAGGCTTTCACTATGGCTCAACAGTTGCAGCCATGTCCTGCGGTGTCCTATCTTCCTTCACAAGATCTAGAGCTAGAGAGGTGAATACAGCAAAGCAATCCTAGAAGTTTGAAGTGGGCCCGGAGATAATCGCTCACTCTCCATTGAGGGGCTCTACTCCTAGAAGGTCACCACCTCAGCACTCTGAGATTTATCATGCTAGAAATGCTGATATGAAGTAGCATCTCCAAGAGCTGAGTCAGTGGATCGAGTCATTGTAGAATCAGGCCTCGACTTATGATGAAGGGCTCGGGGTCAACATCAACCCATCCTTCACCGTCAAAATAATGCAAGAGTCTATGCCTGCAAATTTTAAGATTCCCCATCTAAAGACTTACAATGGGTCGGGGGAGATGTGGTACTGAACGCTTTGATACCAAGGCTGGTGCGGGACGGGCTAACTAGACCTAAAAATTGATGCGGACCGTTGATCGTTAAGAAACGATATCTAGATTAGGGTGTCTAATTTAATTAAATTAAATCTAATTAAATAGAATTAAAACTAGCAATTGATTGTGTCAGGTTATCGAAATGGATCTCACTCGAAAACATGGAACCTCATAAAATTTGGAAGAGGGAGATCATCCTGAGGTCGTCCAAAATCCGGACCAGTAGTTCACGGACGAGATTGATCTGAAGCCATTGACCTGGAACACCAAAAACAAGCAATATATCAATCCCAAATCAAATAAAAATTAATTAAAATCCAATGCTTTGCAATCTGTGCTCTGAGATCCATGAGGCTTTGGGATCCATGCACTCTGGGATCCGTGCAGTGCAGAAATCGGCAGCAGAGAACGTGAATGCTTTCACGTTCGTGTTGAAGCTTTTCTTCTCCATGGATCACACCAAGAAACAGGGGAGGCCGGGGCTTGCGGCTGGGTTCGCCGGCGACGGCACTGGGCGGTGGACGGTGGAGATCGGTTGGAGGGAGGGAGATCCGGTGGCCGTGGAGGGCACGGCAACGGGGAGGAGTTCGGCTGCAGCGACGGTGACGCGTGGGAAACCGACGGTCGGAAGGGAGGAGGCCGATGGAAGGCTTTGCATGGAGGCCGGCGGCAGAGGCGGCTGGCGACGGCGGAGAGGAGGAATACCGATGGGAGGCTTCACGGGAGGGGCGCTCGTCTGCAGGCCATGCGGATCGAGGTTTGGCAGTGACGAGGCTTGGTGTTTGGCCGTGCGGTGGTGGGAGACAGTCCGACGACGGTGCTGGGTGGAGCCGGTCCACTGTGGTCGTCGGTTGGAGAGGCGGGAGAAGATCCGGTGGAAGGCTGGCTCTCCGGTGGGTTGAGATCGGGCTTGATTTCTTCGGTTAGTTGATTCGGGAGAAGTCACTTGGAAGAGAAATAGAGGAGGGAAAACATAGAGAAGAGAAAGAGAAAAGAGAGAGAGGGGGAGAACCGGGAAGAGAGGAAATAGAACCAGGAAGAAGAGGGATCTGAGAAGAGACGGAGAGGGGGAAGAAGAATCGAGAAGAAAAGAGGGGGAAGGAATTGGGACGCACCCTGAATTCTTTTCTCAAATAATATTCACTAATTTTTGTTCATGACAAACATACCTTAAATAAAGCAACGAAACAACGATAAAGATAAATCCTAAGCAACCTCATGTGATTTGGTATAGTTGAGGCGACACGGTATAGGCCTTAGCCCAACTTGACTCGTGATGGAAGGGGTCAGTTAGGACATTTTTATTTTATTGGCTAGGTCTCCTTTTCGCTTCCTCTATTTATATATTTCACATATATTGTGATTTATGGTACAGTAATTTTCCTCATCGAGAGTCGTCTTTTCTAAGAAAGGCCGAAGAGAATGACTCTACCTGCGGTGTTCATGTGAGCATCAATAATCAGGATCATGGCGAATACAAGTTTGCAATCCTTCTTTTTCTCAAATCTATTTATATGATTCTAATCATTTGATCGATTTTAGGGATTTAAAAAAATTATTTTTTCTACATTTGGTATCAGAGCCCTGTTTTCCGATTAGAACATATTTTTATATTTTGGATCTCTAATGTCTCTTTTTTCTTTTGTGTTCCTTCCCACCGTCCGTTCATCTTCCTCTTTGTCGGTGCCGATCGAAAGCCAGTAATGGTGAGGAAGGAGACGTAGAAGGCAACGATGGAGGGGAGAAACTGAATGGGTTCTTAATGAACACAAAATAAAAAAAAAAACTGTAGGACGAGAAGCATGAGGCCCGGTGACCTTGGAGCTCTCAAATGCTTAATCCTCCAAAGCATCCCATAAACCCCACCCACTTCCAAAGTACCAATTAACCGTGCCTTGTTGAAGTAATTTGTTAAGCTCCTACAAGTGTTGGCAGTTTTGGAAATCAGCAACTTCAGTGACTACTGCCCTTCATTGGTCATTGGTCATGTAAACAGCATTCAACCTCTAAACCTTATTATTATTATTATTATTTTGATAAGAAAAAGAGATAGGAGAAGATAAATCCCGGTATAGCTATCTTCGTAAATTTCCATCCTGCCAGATAATATTCAATACGAGGTGCTTACTTTAATTATTCTTTCAACAGTCTTCCCGGGATGACAAAACTTCAGCCTTGAGTTAACAAGCTCATAATTTTCATCAGGGCCTCATCATGAGCTTCACCAATGTTTTCATCCATCTATCCATATAACTGAGCAATGTTTTCAAGAAATCAACAGCCTTTTGCCAGGTCACTTAACACAATCTGGGACAACCATAGCTGATTTGGTGTAAAAAATCATGGTACAGAATCAATTGTGATTATAAGATATTTCTTTGGTTGGTTAGGCGCTGGAACTGGAAAGATCGACCAATTACTAATATTTGGAAAACGAATTATATCTAAAACTTTCTTCAGAAAGAGATTGGACCATGTCCAATTTGATTCATTTAAAGGTGAAGATAAACAAGCATAGATCCAAAAACTTATAAAATTTAAAATTAAAAAAAAAAAAAAAGAGAGTGAACGGGGCTTAAGTTTATATATTGACATCCCACCAAGCATCACGAAGAGATTCCTTGTTCCAATACTGAAAGCCCGCACCCCACTCCATATATATATATAAAAAAAAAAAGCTGATGAAAATTCAAAAAAAAAAAAAGAAATTAAATATTGGGTGGAAGTGCAACTTGATAGAGTTTCTTGTATTTTTTTAATCTTTTTTTAATAAAAATGGTTAGGTTTATACCATCTCTGACAAGAGTTTTTTTTTTTTTCTTAAAAAAAAAATATCAGATAGAAGATGCCATCACTGGATGCGCCTTCCAAGCTGAATTACATCCGGAGACTTTTTTTTATTTTAGTAGAAAAAAAAAAAAAAAAAAAAAAGAAGCCGGGGATGGGGATGGGATCGGGGGTTTTCCAAGAGTCGCTTCCAGCTTACGAAAATATTAAAGATTGATCAAATTAATTCTTAAATAATAATTTAAAATCAGAAAAAAAATGAATGGAAATCGGATCCAGCATTCATTTTGTAGCTCACGGCTTCCAAGAAAATTAACGGGTAAGTTGCCAAAGGAGTGGCTTAAAAATATTAAAGATTGATCAAATTGATTTATAAATAATAATTTAAAATTAACAAAAAAAAAGAAGATAGGAATGGAAATGGGACCTTGTATTCATGTTGGCTCACGGCTTCCAAAAAAAAAAAATTAATAGGTGGATCGTCAATGCGGTGGCTTACGGCTTACGAAAAAATTAGAGATTAATCAAATTAATTTTCAAATAATAATTTAATATTAAAAAAAAAGAAATGGAAATCGGATCCGTGGCTTCCCATAAAAAAAAGAAAAAAGGGTTGTCAAAAAAGTGTCTTACACGAAAAAAATTGAAGATCGATGAAATTAATTTTTAAATAATAACTTTTCTTTTTTAAGTAGGAGGGATGGGATTAAATCCCGATGCAGTTACTCTTAGATTTTCATCCTGTTAATTAATATTTGATTCAAATTCATATCAATCTCAATTTTTTTTAAAAATTTAATTAAATTATTTATAAAATCTTATTTCGAATTCATGATTAATTGATAATGAAATAAAATTTTTATCAATTAAATATATATATATATATATATATATATATATATATATATATATATATATATCTATATATATATTTTTAAAAAAAAGGGGATCCTGTGTTCCCTGGCCCACGGCTCGCAAGAAAATTAATGGATGATTGTGAGACGAGCGGCTCATGGGTCAGAGAAAACTAAAGATCTGATCAAATCAATTTTTAAATAATGACTTGAGATTAAAAATGGTTGGAATTACTGCGCGTAGTTTATTGATTTTCAATTTAAAAAAGACCCTACCTTTTTTTTAAAAAAAAAATACTATAAAAAATAAAATCTCAGACGAATCAATACCTAATCCATCTTGATCCATCTAATCCATATATTAAATTTCATAAATTAATGGATGATTGTCGGACGAGCGGCTCACGGCTCAGAAAAAATTAAAGATTTGATCAAATCAATGTTTAAATAATGACTTGAGACTTGAGATTTGAAATGGCAGGACTTACTGCGCGTAGTTTATTGATTTTCAATTTAAAAAAAGACCGCACCTTTTTTTTTAAAAAAATATTATAAAAAATAATATCTCAGACGGAATCAATTACCTAATCCATCATGATCCATCTAATCCATATATTAAATTAGATAAATAAATTATATAAATTTTTTAATTAAAATTAAAATTTGATTTTAATATTAAATAGATTAAACATGCTAATTTATTTACAATCCAAACCTATTCACTTCAAATCCAGATTTATTTATGATAGTGTTGACCCTAGGATTATTTTTGATGATTACAAAATATTGATGCACGATATGTTACTAATTATCTTTGTAAAGATTATTTTTTGTAGAGTATCATATGTTTAGAAGATGTTTGAAGTGGTTTGGAAGATGTTGGAAGAAGTTTGGAGACTTTTGGAAGCCTTTTGGATAAAGTTCACTTGAGCCGACTCGTTGAGAGTCGAGCCGACTTGAGCATAATGAGCCGACTCATCCAGAAGTTGTAAATCATAGGTTTCAGAAACTCAGAAGTTCGAGCCGACTCGATCCAGAAGAGTCAACTCGTCTAAAGTGTGTTTTTGGTCTGTTTGTGACTTCGAGCCGACTCAAGGTTCTCGAGCCGACTCGAGTGTCGGGTTCTGGCTTTTAATGGCTAGTTTTCTACTCCTCTCCAATGGCCACAAACAGCTAGATTTCGATTTCCAAGGGATTCCAACGGTCAAAACAATATGGGAACACTTCCAAAACATATATATGATCGATCAAATTCAAAAGAAAAGAAGAGAGTGAGGAATGAATTAGATTTGGAGTTAGAGAAGAAAAAGTGAGCTTCGAAGGAATATCTTTTAGGGAATCAAGTGAGCTTTATTTTCCACATTCAAGAGGGATTTAATATCAATCTACTACAACTCTTGATGCATCTCTTGAAGAAAAGGAAGAGCTTTGAAGAGCACATCTTGAAGCTTTAGAGCTACTCCAATACGAGCTAAAGCGGCAACCATCTACTTTTTGGGAGTTTGTATTTTGTGTTGCATTATTTGCTTATTTTATTTTAGTTTGGGTTCTTAGTAAGCCCAGTGTAAAACCAAGAGTGGGTCTTTGGTGAGCCTGTGTAAAATCAAGTTGAGGTTCTTGTGATCTCGGTGTAAAACCAAGTTGGATTTTTGGTGAGCCTAGTTGAAAAACCAAGTTGGACTTTTGGTGAGCCCGGTTGAGAAACCAAATTGGGTTTTGGATTGTGAGCCCGGTAAAACAATTCGACTGTATTCTTGGAAGAATATAGTGAAAATTCCAAGTGGTATCTTGGATAGTGGATGTAGGAGCTGGGTTGCTTCGAACCACTATAAATTGTGGTGTTTATGATTGTTTTGTTTGAACTTATTTATTTGCTTCCGCATTTAATTCTTTAAATACTTCACTCATCACACTAAGATTTTAAAAAGGCACATACTTAAAAAAAAATTTTCATTCCCAATTCACCCCCTCTTAGGAAAGCCACCTAGGCAACAAATAGGTTGAATATAGATTGGATTGATGGATCGATCATATTTTGCCAATTCTTAGCCTACATCCATATCCATGCTTGAACAGGCCCATATGTCAACAACCATCCATTTATAATCATAGTATTTATCATGTCCAGTAAAATTTAGTTCTTTCGTCCAACAAAATCATTTGATTGAAGCGAGTAAGGAATCGTAACCTTATGAATTAAATCATGCTCTTTATAGAACATGGTAAATTCATTTGAAATACATTTATCATATCGATGAAATTTTAGATTATATTTGATAACAGGTAATCAATCAAGATTGCAAATATTTTAAAGGGATCCCACCATATTACTGTTTGGTAAGACCTTTTGATAATAATTTAGATTATCATGTAATATGGATTGCCTTTTATGAGATAATTTAAAATACCTTTTATGAGATAATTTAGAATATCTTTAAAAAGAATGATAATCTATATTATCATTTCTCAGATTATTTTTTGAATAATATTATTTTTTCCTTCTTCCTTCCCGCATCTTCTCGGTGACCACTCCATCATCCGTCGACGGTGCCCCCTTGTCGCCTGTCGATCATTTCCAGCCCTCCTCCCTGCCCATTGACCAACAGAGAGGGACTCGTGGTAGAAGCACAGGCGGCTCGTGGGGAGGAGATTGTCATCATCGGGGCTCGCGAGGAGGAGGTCACTACATTGGGGCTCGTAGGGAAAGGGTCGTTGTCGCCTGGGCTTGCTGGGATAGCTCTCTCCGACTCCTTGGTTTCCCATGGCTTCAAGATCACATTCATCAATTCCGAGTTCAACCATGACCGTGTTGCTGCTTCCTTGTCGGAGAAAGGAGGTGATGGAGTGGAAGGGATAGAGATGGTTTCCTTTCCCGATGGATTGGCACCTGGTGAAGGCCGTAATGATCTCCGAAAGTTGACCGAAGGCATGTTAAGGGTCATGCCTCGGTGCTTGGAGGAGCTCATAGAACGGATGAACACACCAGGAGGTGACCGGGTTACATGCGTCATCGCCGACGTGAACATGGGGTGGGCTCTCGAAGTGGCGCAATTCCTGTCGGCTGCCTTTTGGCAGCCTGCATCTAGTGCACTGCTTGCATTGTTTCTGAACGTTCCCAAGATGATCCATGATGGTATCATTGATGCCGATGGCAAGACTACTTGCTCATCTTTTTATGACTGGTAAAGCAATGCAGAACACAGTGATTCAACTTTTCAGTCTTTTCAATATTCAAACTTTTTTCAGAGTGCAGAAGAAAGTGATTAAAAGTCCAAAAAGAATGAATTTTATTCCCGGCCAATATTCTAATTTCTTTTTGATGAAAATATTATAAATTGATCGATATATAATCCTTGCGAAACAATAGCTAGCACATACCAATCATCTGTAATAGTGTTCATATTGCAATAGTTTCGAGGATTAAATATGTTTTTTCTCTCTCTTTCTTTTCTGGTCGGTCAAGTTTTCATGCAGTGTACAACTTTTTATTCAGGAAATTTATGAACAAAATAAGAGGAAAACCAAACCATACAAAACCTTGGGGATGGCTGGCTAGTCGGATGGAGGTCAAGCCTATTAATTAACTTGGGATTCATATCCTTGGGCCTAGGTGCAATTTTTTTCTAACAAGCTTCATGGTTTTGTTCTCTGGAGATGGATTAAACAGGATGCTATGATCTCCTTGCTTCGTTCCAAAAGGTGTTTCACGTGGAAATAAGAATTTCTCAGCATAAGCCATAATTTTCTTGCACTTATAATCAAGGTAGACTAAAGATGGCCCCTTTCTTGCACCATAATATTTGGCATGATATGCAGTGAACATCAGCAGGAATGAAATTAATGGAAAAATAGGGTTGTGTTTTAATGAAGATGAAAGATAGAAAAAAAAATCCATCAAACTACTGGCGGTAATTATTAGCAGTCACCTTTGGTTTCCTTCAGTTTTTTAGGTGCTATTTAGATGTATCTTCTACTGGGGAAACTGGTTGCATTCACAGAGAGCAAGCATGTTTAATTTTTTTATAAAAAAATCTCCATATGTGAGGACAAGTTCCAAGATAACATAATAATCATCAAACATCCTTTCTATTTGCATTTCATGCAGGGATACCGGAAAGGAGTGAGAGTTTCCAGCTGAGCCCTGGCATGCCATCCGTGAAAACAAACGAACTTCCATGGAATTGTGCCGGTGATCTTGGAGATGTAAGAGTCCTCCTCAACCTCATCAGTAAGCAACCAACAAAGCTTGCTAAAACAATCATTTGCAACACATTCTATGACCTCGAGTCACCATCATTCACCCTCATTCCAAACTTATTGCCCGTTGGTCCATTACTCACAAGCCAACAGTTTGGAAAGGCAGTCGGGCATTTCTGGCAAGTGGATACAACCTGCATGACTTGGCTCGATGAGCAACCTGCTAACTCTGTCATCTACGTGGCATTTGGAAGCTTTGCAGTCTTCAACCAGCACCAATTCCAGGAGCTTGCACTTGGGCTTGAACTCTCTGGCCATCCATTCTCGTGGGTCGTAAGGCGGGATCATGCAGATGGGATAGACGATGCCTGGTTAGATGGATTTCGAGATCGAGTTAAAGGCCAGGGAATGTTGGTGGGATGGTCTCCTCGACCGCAGGTTCTGGCCCACCCTTCCATTGCTTGCTTCTTTTCTCATTGTGGTTGGAATTCAACATTGGAAGGGGTGAGGAATGGAGTCCCTTTCCTCTGCTGGCCTTACTTTATCGATCAGTTCCTCGACCGGACCTATATTTGTGATGTTTGGAAGACTGGTTTCAGCATAGATCCCGATGACAAAGGGTTTGTTCCAAGGGAGCAGATAAAAGAGAAGATGGACCAAATATTTGGTGTTGACGCTGAATCTCTGTCTCGATCGATTGGAGTGATCTTTTCGCCGCTGTGCCATCATGAATCAGGACCTGCAATACAGATCCCTGACCGAAAATTTTCCGGCGGGGGACACTCCGATGCCAAAGTCAGAAGAGACCTAAGCAACAGCAGAATGGAAAGCTTGTAGAAGCAAAAAATGAGGAAGAAAGGGGATCGAAATATGGTCTCCAAAAACACCGAGTCCGGATCCCTGGAGCGTCCCCTCTTACCAGTATTTATAGGCTCCAACGTAACTACTTACGGTTAGTGTGGTTGTCATGCGTAACCATTTCCTAACTGCAAGTAGTAGCTGTCGGAAAAGCCGTTAAACCCGGGATTTGTTTAATATGAGGTTTCGGACCACGTGGGTGGTTGCAACAACCTAAACAGACTTCAACCGCTTATCCAAGAACCCCACGTGATCCCGAATCCTCATCTTAAAGCATAGAACCGAAGAGATCTTTACATTCTCTTTAGTAGTACTCTTGAAGGGAATGTCAGTTTTACACTTCGGATCTTTCTTAGACGATGAAAATAAATACTTACAATCTTTAGTTTGAAGAAGTAAAATCGAAGATATTTGCCCGAAAGATCAAGTCTTCGGATGAAGACAGTTGTACGAAGCCGAAGACATTTCAACATCATCCTCGGACTGAGATAAAAATACGAAGCCGAAGACCTAGTGTATAATTTTCCTTAGATAATAGGCAGAAGATAATAACCGAAGACATTTCAACATCATCCTCGGACTGAGATAAAAATACGAAGCCGAAGACCTAGTGTATAATTTTCCTTAGATAATAGGCAGAAGATAATAGCCGAAGACATTTCAACATCATCCTCGGACTGAGATAAAAATACGAAGCCGAAGACCTAGTGTATAATTTTCCTTAGATAATAGGCAGAAGATAATAAGTACGATCTCCGGACAAGAATGGTAATATGAATCTGTAGATAGAGGAAGCGTCCTGGATCATAGATGCGGAGCCGTATTCTTTAGGCATAATCTTCGGACTAATATGGATACATGAAACCGAAGATAGTAATCAAGCATCGTCTTCGAACTGATAATGATATGAAGCTGAATACTCCTCTTGCTGTCTGATACAACATTATAAAATGATTAATTAATTGAAATATAATAGGGATATCATAACAGCTGTCCCCCACTCCCAGTTTCGAAATGATTATATTTTGAAAAATGGGAGTATTTCAGTTTTGTATTTTATAGATAACCGTCAAATAATGATGACAAAACTCTGTCACGTCTTTTCGCCATAACTGTCTGGTGGCGCAATAAAACGTGGCAAAGACGCGTCATTCTATCATAAGCGGCCTTAAAAGAAAACGCCTCGATTCTGAAAAATTTCGAAAAATTCCCAGAAAAAGGATTTAAAATTAACAGGTATTGGACACGTGGTGGTCATCCTGAACGTGGAGATCTCGTTGGCACGATCTCAGCCAATGCCATTGTTTCACGCGGATCGCCATGACTTATCCCATTAATGAACCGTATCAAGGATCGAAACTGCCAATACGTTACACAACCGTTTAGTCTTCCGAACCGTCTTGAAGGTCTCCCCCTTCTTCATCTATAAAAAGAGAGGAGAATTAGAGAGAGGCTTTCTTTCGCGTTCGTGCCTTTGGATTTCCAGTTTTTACTGCAGTCCGTCTTTCCTAGTGGTCCAGTCCACCATCCTTGTCATTTTATAGGTTAGAGGTCCTTCTTCTTTTCTGCTTTCTTACTCCTTTCAATGTTGAGGTCTTCTAGGGGTTCTTCCTCTACTTCCGGCAATGGTTCACCGGAAAGTGACACGGGTAGGGTTCTACCCGAACGAGAGACCATTAGGATCCCGTCGGGAGGTGATGTCGGTAGGGACCTTCAGGGCGAGACCAGTAGGGGGAGAGTTTCCCGTAGGAAATGGAGTCCGGAACGGTCACCGGATTTCGTTCAGAGTTCCTTTACCCTTGCCAAAATAGAAGAAGTAAAACAATGTTACCACATTCCACGCACCTTTAATATGATCCTTTCACAATCCGATGAAAGAGTAGATAAGCCTCCTATCCGATCCATAGCTATATACGAAGACCATTTTAAAGCGGGTCTTCGGCTTCCTCTTCATCCCTTTTTGTAAAAATCTTTAACTTATATCAGATTGTCCCAGCTCAGTTGACCCCCAATAGTTTTAGAAATATCTGCGAGTTCTTAGTGCTTTGCAAACTTAGGAATGTAGAGCCGAAGACATCCATGTTCACCTCCCTATTCATGTTAAAAAGAGACTTCCACGGCAAAGGGTGGTGGGTCATAGGTCCTCGGCCTAGCCGAAGACTATTGAAGGGAACCCCCAGTGCGATACATGGATGGAAGCCTTGCTTCTTTTTCGTGTATTATACTCACTGGGGCTTCAATACTGAGTGGTCGACCCCGCGCTTAGATGCGAATGCCGGTAAAAGGATATTAAAGGCCGATGCCAGAGACTTCGAAATCCTGTCGGAGCCGGAGATCCCTTCCCTTAAGGAGCTGCTGAGGAAAGAGAATCTTCATCGTGCTCATATCAGCGAAGTCCCAACATTAGGTATAGAATAAGTAGTCTTCAGATTTTTCTTGCTTCTCTTCTTCATTTGTATATGCATTATAACTTTCTTATTTTCACTTTCAGGCAAGAAATTGAAGTTTTAACTTGACAAAGTTAGGCAGGCTTCCAGAAAAAGTGGGGTAGCCACCCCCGCAACAACAGAAGCCCGAAAGAAAAGAAGGGCAGAAGAGGGTTCTAGTACATCTCCGATGAGGCCCGTACTAGATGAAGACAGTCCCTCTGCTTCTCCGGCACCAACTGTTCCTACTAGAAGCCCGCCTCCGAGGACATCTCCTCCGAATTTCCCTCCACACGCACCATCCACGAGCCAGCGGGACACAAACTTCAACAAGGAATCCGTGATTGCCCTTCCCGAAGACAGAAGTCAAGAGATGGCAAAATACCGATCTGAAGAGGATCCCAGGTGGAACGCTACTTCGGAGGGAGGGTGCAACGTGGACTTTACTACCTTCTCGGATCGAGAAGGCTTAAAGAATCCCAAACTGGCAAGGGAATTGCTGAAGTGCACTCTTCTGTCGAAGGATTGGGACAACGTCAAGTCCCGATGTATTGAAGAAATCTCGGACTCGGTGTTCTCCTCCACTTTGAAGGTAAATACTCATATTGTATTATACTTAGTTTTACAATTACTAATCTTTTCCTTTGTTTTGGCAGATGATGCACGACATTACTCATATAGAGGAGAGCATCTTTGACTTCCGAGTCACTTATAGGAAGATGAAGGAGGAAATGAAATCGGCCAAAGCCGAAAAGACCATAGCCGAGGAGCTAAGACAGGCCACGGAGGAGAAACTTGTCCAAAATGAAGCTTCGGTCCAAAATATGAAAGCTGAAGTGGATAAACTTCGATCGGAGCATGCCGAACAAGAGGCGAGATCCAAGAAGAAGAAGGCCAAGATTCGGTCTTTGGAGGCCTCTCTTAAGGAAGCAAACAAACGCTCTGAAGAAGCTTCCAAAAAAAAAGAAGAAGCCATTGAGAAAAGCCGATCCCTAAAGGATCGCTTAGAAAGGGCCGTAGAAGACTACAAGGCATCTTCGGCCTTCGAAGCTGAAATGGTTGAGGCCGGTACTCATGGCTACCGAGGAGGCTTTAATGACAGAGTAGAGGAAGTACAAAAACTCTACCCGGACTTGGATATTTCAAGCATCCAGTTATTTGATCTTGAAAGTCCAACTACTCCTGAACTTCAGGCGGACTCCGAAGCACCAATATTGGCTGAAGAAACCACAGGTTCGATTAATTTGGCCGATGAAGCTCCTCCAGAAAATTTGTAAAAATTATTTATATATTTTTTTTCCAGGAATGTAAGAAAATCATTATGAATGAAGACTCTTTTTGGAATTCTCTCTTGCATATAATAGACTAGAAATTTTTCTCAAGTACAAAGTCTTCAGCCTTAAGATAAGAGAAATCCAAAGAATAACCAAGTCTCTTGGACTCGAATTCATGCTAAGTCTTCGAACTTTGATTTTAAGAAATCCAGAAAATAATTCAAACCAAGTCTCTTGGACTCGAATTCAAACTAAGTCTTCGGACTTAGGATATAAGAAATCCTCTCGAATCAGTTGAAGGTTAAGATAGGTTGATCGGACCTACCTCAACAATTTGTAAGGTAGATCTAGAGATCATCCTTATACCATTTTGTATTAATAGTTAAGACAAGCTGATCATGCCCACCTTGGCATTTCGGGAAGTAGATCCCGAGATCATCTCCATGCCTTTTAGATTAAGATGGACCATCTTGGATCCAACTCGACACTTCGTGAGGTAGATCCGGAGATTATCTCAATGCCTTTTAGATTAAGATGGATCATTTTGGGTCCAACTCGGCACTTCGTGAGGTAAATCCGGAGATCATTTCAATGCCTTTTAGATTAAGATGGACCATTTTGGGTCTAACTCGACACTTCATGAGGTAGGTCCGGAGACCATCCTCATGCCTTTAAAAAAAAACTAGAGTGAGGAGAGAGAAATTGAATTTGCATAAATGAACTTGGTTGAAACCTTTATTGATAATACTTTCGGAGGTTTTGTATATTCCATGGTCAGGATAATAAAGTTCCTTCTAAGGTTTCAAGCCGATAAGTTCCAGGTCTAACAACCTCTCTGATTCGGTATGGTCCTTTCCAAGTAGGAGAAAGTTTATCCTGTTCTGTTGGCTGACACTTCGGACCTTCGTATAACTAAATCTTCTGGGAGGAAGACCCGTTCTTTTACACGTGAATTGTAGTATTCGGCAACTTTTTATTGATACATAGCCATTTTCAGCTGTGCCCGAAGTCGTGTGCCTTGCAATAAATCCAGTTCAATTCTTCGGCGTTCAGAATTTTCGGGCTCTTTAAACTGATCAATCCGAAGAGAGTGTATAGAAACTTCTAAGGGAAGAACAGCTTTGATGCCATAGGACAGGTGAAAGGGAGATTCACCAGTGGCTGTTCGAGGAGTAGTCCGGTATGCCCAGAGAACTGAGTTCCACTCATCAACCCTGGATCCCTTAGTATCATTTAATCTGGTCTTCAGACCATGTAGGATAGTCCTGTTTGTTACTTTAGTCTCTCCGTTGCACTGAGGATGCCCCACCGAAGTAAGTTTATGATGAATATGGTACTGAGTGCAAAAACCTTTGAACTTCGGATTATCAAACTGCCTTCCATTGTCGGTTATGATAGAATATGGAATTCCGAATTGGAAGATAATGAAGTTCCTTACAAAATTTTCAACTTTTGCCTCTGTGATTTGTGCTAATACTTCGGCCTCGACCCATTTTGTGAAATAATCGACAGCCACAATGAGAAACTTCCGCTGCCTAGAAGCTGGAGGAAATGGTCCAAGAATGTTCATTCCCCACTGTGCAAAAGGCTAAGGTGCTGCCATCAGAGTCAATTGACTAGCAGGCTGTCTTTTTACATTGGAATATCTCTGACAATGATCACATCTTCGTACAAATTCTGCTGAATCCTTCTGGATAGTCGGCTAATAATAACCTTGACGGATTATTTTGTACGCCAAAGACCTACCCCCCAGATGGTCTCCACATATCCCTTCATGTACTTCCCTGAGTGCATAATCAGTGTCAGATGGGCCTAAGCATTTTAGCAAAGGTTGTGTAAAAGACCTTTTATACAATGCTTCATTCAGAATGATATATTGAGAGGCTGTCCACCGAAGCCGTTTAGCTTCTAACTTGTCTTCAGGCAAGACGCCATCCTTTAAGAATTTAAGGATTGGATCCATCCATGAAGGTTCATGTTCAACTTGACAAACTTCAACTGGGGATTCTGATATACTAGGATCTTCAAGATATTCCACATAGGTTCTCCCAAGAGAATCTGGTGCGGTGGTTGCAAGTCTTGAAAGAGCATCTGCCCGAGAATTCTCTGTTCTTGGTACATGAGCAATTTCAAAGTGCTCTAATTCAGATATCATGCTTCGGACCTTTTCAAGGTATTGCATCATATTTGGATTTCGGGCTTCAAAATCACCTTTTACTTGATTCACTATCAGTTGTGAATCGGAAAAAACTTTCATCCTTTTAATCTCCAATTTTTTGGAGATTCTAAGTCTGGCAATGAGTGCTTCATACTCTGCTTGATTATTCGATGCTTGAAAAGAAAACTGAAGAACATATTCAATAACCTGTCCATTCGGACCAGCAAGAATTAAGCCTGCTCCATAACCATCAGCATTTGAGGCACCATCAACATGTAACATCCAAATGAACTCTGGACCGTCTTTAGTTTTTTCCTCTTCGGCCTTTGGTTGAACTTCAAATCCCCATGTGCACTCAGCTATAAAATCATCTAAAACTTGTGCTTTCATTGCCGATCTAGGTTGATAATTAATATCAAACTCCCCCAATTTAACGGCCCACTTGGCTATCCTTCCAGAAGTATCAGGACAATGAAGAATGGCCTTCAAAGGTTGATCCGTCAAAACCACGATAAGATGAGCTTGAAAATATGGCCGAAGATGTTTTGCTGCTACCACAAGTGAAAAGATAATTTTTGCACTCTAGGATATCAGACCTCTGCCTCATGTAACACTTTACTGGTGTAGTAGATTGGTTTCTGCACATGCTTAATGTCTTTTCGCACCAAAACCAAACTGACTGCCTCATCAGTGGCGGATAAATATAAGTAGAGTGTTTCTCCTTCATAGGGCTTAGAAAGCAACGACGGGCTTTCCAAATATTCCTTTAATTTGTCAAAGACGACTCTGCTGTCTTCTGTTCGCTCAAAATTCTGAGTTTGGCGTAGAACTTTGAAGAAGGGTAAACATCTTTCCGCAGAGCGAGAAATAAAATGACTCAGAGAGGCAATTCTTCCTGTCAGCCTTGGAACTTCTTTCTTGCAAGTATGATGCCTCATAGTCCGAAGAGCTTGTATCTTTTCTAGATTAGCCTCTATTCCTCGTTTGGTAACCAAATATCCGAGGAACTTTCCTGAGGTTACACCGAAGATGCATTTGGTTGGGTTTAGCCTCATCTGATGGTGCCTTAAAGCATCAAAAGACTATTTTAGATCTGAGATATGATCGGAGTCGTGAAGACTTTTTACAATCATATCATCAACATAAGCTTCCATATTTCTCCCAATCTGGTTCTTGAAAACTTTATTGATGAGCCTTTGAAAAGTTGTCCCAGCATTCTTCAAACCGAATGGCATTACCTTATAGCAGTAAAGTCCTTTTTCAGTGACGAAAGCCATTTTCTCTTCATCTTCATGGTTCATCTGGATCTGATTATAACCTGAGAAAGCATCCATGAAACTCAACAATTGATGACCGGCAGTAGCGTCAACTAGCTGATCAATTTTTGGCAATGGAAAACTGTCCTTTGGGCATGCTTTGTTAAGATCAGTGTAGTCCATGCAAATTCTCCACTTGCCATTTGACTTCTTTACCATGACTATATTAGAGAGCCAAGTTGGGTACTGAACTTCTCTTATAAAGTTGGCCTTTAATAACTTGTCAACCTCTTCGTCAATAACCCTCTATCTTTCTCGAGCAAAATTTCTCTTCTTTTGCCGAACAGGTTTATAATTAGGAGAGACTTCTAGGCAATGTGTAATTACATTAGATGGGATTCCGGGCATATCCGAAGCTGTCCAAGGAAAAATATCAGCATTATCCTGAAGAAAAGCAATTAATTTTACCTTAGATTCTTCATTGAGCAAACTGCCGATTTGTAGCTGCTTGGTAGGATCGTCTTCGGATAAAGGTATGAAGAGTATTTTTTCCACTGGTTCTCTGCCATCTTCGGATTCATCTCGAGGATCCAGCTGATCAAGTGTTAGCGATTTATCCAATTGCTTGTATTGAATAGTCAAACATTGATGTGCAACCCTTTGGTCTTCTCTTGCTTCCCCGATGCCAGTTCTGGTGGGAAATCGTACCAAGAGATGGTATGTGGAAACAATAGCCCGGAATTTGTTTAATGACGGACGGCCCAATATTGCATTATAGGCCGAAGAGGTTCTAGCAACAATAAAATTGATGGGAAGGGTTCTTTGGTGTGGTTCAGACCCAAAGGTCACAGGTAAAATTGTTTCTTCTTCGACCCCGACTTGATTTCCGCCGAAGCCCATAATTGGAATAAGTGAGTTTCGCAATCTATGCCCAGATAATCCTATTCGAACAAATGCATCATACAGCAAAACATCAACCGAACTTCCATTATCAATCAAAATTCGTTTTACATCAAAGTTGGCTATGACTGCCGAGACTACTACAGGGTCATCATGGGGGAGTTGAACTTCCTGAATATTCTCATCAGAAAATGTGATGGAATTCTTTCCCTTCAATCTCTTCGAAATATTCTCTTCGACTTTGGCACTCCAGGTTGATGGCCGATGTAGCATTCTAACATCCCCACCAGTAGGCTTCTGGTGCGGTAGGTCGGCTTCATCAGATATTTTGGAAACAGTGATGGCTTCTGCTTGAGGCTCAGGGTAGTTGACATACTTTCCCAAATAGCCTCTTTTTATAAGATCTTTAATGGTGTCCCGAAGCTGAAAGCAATCCTCGGTGTTATGGCCATGATCTCGGTGGAATTTGCAGTATTTGCTTCTGTCCCTTGTTTTTGCTGGTGTCTTCAGGGGACGCGGCCTTTGGAAATACTTTTCTTTTTCTATTTTCAACAGAATCTTCTCCCTAGGTAAGTTAAGGGGAGTATAGGTGTCAAAGCGATTGTTCTGTTGTCTGGACCGAGGGCTACGCCTAGAGGCCAAAGAGTTGTTAGAGGAACTGGGCATGTTGGATCCTTTAGTATTCTTCTTCTTAGAAGGGAATCTTCCTTCTGCCATTCTTCGGCACGCCGCCTGCTCTTCAATGGCTGTATATTTCTGAGCTCTAGCCAACAGTTCGGCATAGCTCTGTGGAAACCTCTTATCCAGGGAAAAAGTAAACCTGGATGATTTCAAGCCTTTTTTCAAGGCAGACATTGCCACATGCTCATTCAGATTAGGAATCTCCAATGTGGCTGAGTTGAAGCGATGGACAAAGTCTTTCAAACTCTCTCCTTCCTGCTACTGTAGAAGAAACAGGCTGTCGGTATTTTGTGGCATTTTCTGGCATGTCCTGAAGTGTGAGTCGAATTGCCGCTCTAATTCTGAGAAAGAATGAATAGTCTTCGACGGGAGGCTTGAGTACCACATTCGTGCAGACCTCTTCAAAGTAGCAGGAAAGGCAAGGCAATAAAGAGCATCCGTAGCTCCTTGGACCATCATATGAGCCTTATAGCTATCCAAATGGTCAAGAGGATCCGAGGTCCCATCGTAAGCTTGCAGCTGCGGAACCTTAAAATGCCTCGGGATAACTTCCGCCATTATATGATCAGAAAAAGGGGGTTGTGAGCTGAAAGATGTGACCTTATTGCTTCTTCTTTGATCCATGACTCTTGCAATCTGTGCTTGCATGGATTTGAACCTCTCTTCAAATTCATAATTGATCTCCTTCTGCCTTTCGTCCTTCAAAGCAAGATTTCTGGAAGAAACAGAGGGAGATCGCCGGACTCTTTTCTTCTCATTGTGATCCCAGGCTTGACGATCTGATGGAGAAGCTTGGCGACCACGAGATGACTGGACTTGCAAAAAACTGGGAGCGATTTCCTGATGTCGACCCTCTTTCAAAGATTGTCGGCCAGAGTGTGAAACTGCCGGAGGTGGTGGTTGCCTTTGAGCTGCAGCCTCATGTAGATGCTGGACCAAGGCTGTCAGAGCTTCTATCTTATTCTGGAGATCTTCGAACTGTAGCTGGCCCACCATTATCATGGGAGGCCCTCCTTGATCTGCCAGGAAATTACCTGTTGGGAGGTCATTTCCTGGTTGCTCTTGACTTGTGGAAGCATTTCGAGCTTTTCCTTTCACCATTTTTTCTTTTCAAGCAAAGCTTTCCTTTGATCAGGGAAAAAATGACTTTTCTATCCCTACCTGGCGTGCCAATCTGTTGATGCTGAATCTCTGTCTTGACCGGTTGGAGTGATCTTCCCGTCGCTGGGCCGCCGCGAAACAGGACCTGCTGCACAGATCCCTGACCGGAGGTTTTTCGGCGGGGGACACTTCGATACCAAAGTCAGAAGAGACCCAAGCAACAGCAGAATGGAAAGCTTGTAGAAGCAAAAAATGAGGAAGAAAGGGGATCGAAATATGATCTCCAAAAACCCCGAGTTCAGATCCCTGGAGCGTCCCCTCTTACCAGTATTTATAGGCTCCAACGTAACTACTTACGGTTAGTGTGGTTGTCATGCGTAACCATTTCCTAACTGCAAGTAGTGGCTGTCGGAAAAGTCGTTAAACCCGGGATTTGTTTAATCTGAGATTTCGGACCACGTGGGTGGTTGCAACAACCTAAACAGACTTCAACCGCTTATCCAAGAACCTCACGTGATCCCGAATCCTCATCTTAAAGCATAGATCCGAAGAGATCTTTACATTCTCTTTAGTAGTACTTTTGAAGGGAATGTCAGTTTTACACTTCGGATCTTTCTTAGATGATGAAAATAATTACTTACAATCTTTAGTTTGAAGAAGTAAAATCGCCCGAAAGATCAAGTCTTCGGATCAAGACAGTTGTACGAAGCCGAAGACATTTCAACATCATCCTCGGACTGAGATAAAAATAGAAGCCAAAGACCTAGTGTATAATTTCCCTTAGATAATAGGCAGAAGATAATAAGTACGATCTCCGGACAAGAATGGTAATATGAATCTGTAGATAGAGGAAGCGTCCTGGATCATAGATGCGGAGCCGTATTCTTTAGACATAATCTTCGGACTAATGTGGATACATAAAATCGAAGATAGTAATCAAGCATTGTCTTCGGACTGATAATGATATGAAGCAGAATACTCCTCTTGCCTTTAGATACAACCTTATAAAATGATTAATTAATTGAAATATAATAGGGATATCATAACAATATGAAAGCAAAAGACGCCGGCAGCTACATTTATTCTATTACGTCATTGTCTTAAGAAGGTTGATTTCCTTTAATATTTTCTTAAGGAGGCAAAGGAAGGTCTGGTTTTTATCAAGAAGAAAGCTGGTGATGGGGCCTTTCAAAGGACGCGACCTTGATGTGGATTACTATGACCAAAGTGCCTATCCCTTACCCTTCTAGCGTCTCTTCTTCCTCTAGCACTATCTTTGCTTAGCCCACCATGACAACAAAAGCACCATGTTTTCTACTCTCCAATGCCCAGATACCCTTTGGGAAGGTGAAGGCTTTTGAGCCTCTGGAACATCTCATTTTGTGCTCAATTTATTCTGTTAAATTTTACAGATCCAACATAGAGAGCATGCGAGGCAACAATATTGATCGATCTTACTGGATGATGCTTGAAAGCTCAAAGCGTTCCGCCACTTTGTATAATATTGAGAGTTTATTCATAGGAGATACTAGTATGTGTACTAGAAGCAACCGCTGGCCCAGGCTCACCATTTGCACTCTTTAATTGGTTCTAGAAATTTTGGAACAAATAATGGTAATTCTATTAAGCATATTAATGCTGAAGCTCTTATCTCTTTACTACTTGTTATTGAGTATTTGAGGGATGATCACTTCTACTAGAAACTTTCCAATTAGATGGTGTGGTTGGCTAAAAAAAAAAATGCTTCTCTCCTTAAAGGTGGTCGTGTGTATAAATGGAGATCATGGAAATTAGATCCCTGGTAAAAGCGGCCTTAAATGAGGGGATCCTTTCTCTTCCCATATATCTTCATCCTGGCCATTGATGCCTTGAGCAAAATTTTTAATAGAGATGCCTTTGCTGGCGTGTTTGAGGGATCTGGAAACCCTTGGGTATGCCGTGGCTCAAAAATTGTAATATATTGATGATGTTTTCATCTTTGTAAAAGCTAGGAAGGATTATATTACTATTTTCAAGTTCATTCTCTACTATTTCAAGTTGATTACAGGACCATCCATAATAAACATACTGAATCTGCTCCCTACGGAAGGAGCTGGAACCGGCCATTCCACGGCTCACAAGCAAACAGAACCCTCCTGCTTTAAGTACCCACCCACCTCTTGCTCGAGTTCTCCTCGTAAGCCCGAGTCCAGATCAGATACTCTCGAGTTCATATTTTTCCAAAGGTCGGGGTGTATTTTAAGTTTTACGCTAGACTAGAGGGAGGAAGAAGGAAGGCACACCAGAAACCAAAGCAACTTGGATGTACTTTTTTTTTTTTTTTTCTCTCCTCTCTAAAGAACAACAGCCTGCCATCTCCCGTCGCCATCATTCGTTTCCTCTCTTTCTTTTTATCCAAGCTAAAGATACACGAAAGGAATCATCCCCTAACCACCGTCCTCATGTCCGTATGCGCGTTCCTCCCTCCCTTCGATCACCAACACCGCATGAACTGGCCATGACTCGTGAGCCTGAGCACCGCCGGACCTTCCAAGTTAATTCGATCGGGGGGGGGGGGGGTTTCATTAGGTGCCATTGGCCATTGTTAAAAACCTATCCATCCTCGATGATCCTTAAATTTTCTGACCAAAATATTCTCCCTGGGCCCCATTAATGGTACCCAATCAGTTTTTTTTTGAACAGGATCAAAGATCCGACCGACCGATTTAAGGGCCAACCGACCCAATCTAACATAAATCCGACCGACCCACTCCATCAGAGATCCGAACGACCCACTTCAGCAGTGGTCCGACCGACCCACTAGAGATCATGCTGATCCACTTGAAGTCCTGCCGACCTATTCGAGATCTGACTGACCTACTTTAGCCAGATCCATACTAATCAAAAGGTTCCAGAAGCTCCTTTCAGCTGGTACCATAATTCTGTTATAACAGATCCTACGACGTGGCCATGTCTTGGTGCCACCTGACCACCACCCTGATTCTCCTAGGGGCAGATCGGACATTTCTAGCCTAGCTCCTAACATATTCTAGTAACGTTCCGTGCTTATATAATATAAATGGGGGACTCCGAGCGGTAAGAAAGCTTTTTCTTCGCCAAGTGCTCAACTCTTACATTTTTTCCTCCATTTTGTTGCCCTGAGCCTCCCACTGACTTATCCATCGGAATGTCCCCCGCCGGAACACCATCGACCCGCGGGACTTCTTTGTAGGAACCGGGAGAGGAGTGCTCAAGCCAAGCTGAGAGAACCCGGTTCGGGAGATTTAATAGCAACAGATTGGTGCTAGAGGAAGGGCTTGAACCTTCATTCTTGTTTCCCTTCTTTAAAAGGATGAATCCACTGCTAAGTGAAGCAATAGTGAAAGGAAGAGCCCAGAATACCTCTATCAGGAGAGGCCACTCACCGTCAAGATTAGAGGATCCTCCCAGGGAGAACGACGCCGTCCAACCTACCATCACCTTGGGACAACATCAGTTCCAAACCCTTCTGAACAGCATCGACACCCTTGCCGCAGCGGTCCAGAACCTCCAAGATGTGGCCAATGACAGGCAGCAACCCCTTGCGGCATCCCAAACAATCATTCGCCTGTTGCCGAGGGAAGCCGGTAGTAGGAAGCACCCCAATTCTGCTCCCACCTAGCCCTGGAGCCCCGAAGGTCTCACGGAGCTCACGCTGATGGAAAGAGAGCGAGGTCCATTTCACTCTCCTTCGCCGACTCGATTCCTGATGGTGATCAGCGCCACAGCGAGGACCCGAGAGACTACACCAGCAAGCTCCAATGCATGGAGGAGCAGATCGTTGAGTTGGTCGATCGGCAAAAGGCCGATGGGGCATAAGCGTACGACTCTTGCCCGCCTTTCTCCGCCAGAATCATGGGGAAAGCTATCCCCCGCCACTTCAAAATTCCTCAAGTGGATGCCTACGATGGCACCACCGACCCATTGGATCATCTAGGCACTTACAAGGCCCATATGATGGTACAGAGCACCTCCAACGCCCTTCACTGCATTGCCTTCCCTGCGACACTTAAGAAGGTAGCTCGGATGTGGTTCTCCGCCATCCGACCAGGTACGATTCACTCCTTTTCCCAGTTGAAAAAATTCTTTCTATCCAATTTCAGGACTTGCAGCTGGGTTCCGAGGAACATGGACTGCCTTTTTCTCATGCAGCAAAAGGAAGGAGAAACCCTTCGGGACTACATGGCCCGATTCAATTCAGTGGCCATGGAGGTCCCAGACTTCAATGAAGACGTAGCTATGTCGGCCTTTAAGAAGGGGCTGCGATCATCCAGGCTCACTTTCTTCCTGGACAAAATTCCCGATAAGCTACTCCAAACTGTTGGCCCGAGCACAGAAATACATCATGGCAGAAGAATAAGCGACAAGCCAATACCAGGCTGAAGGGAGGTCGGCTCCCAAGAAGCGGAGCGACAAGGCTTCCGAAGTCCGACCTCCTAGTGATGGCATAACTTGACCCGACGCCGTAGTCCTAAGCCGAAGAACTTCTCAAGGAAATTCGAGACTTATGCACCTCTCTCCCTCTTGAGGGAGAAAATCCTCATGGAGATAAAGAACGAGACCTTCTTGCAAAGGCCTTGCTCGATGAGGAGCCCCTCCGCATCAAGGAACAGAGACAAGTACTGTCGGTTCCATCGTGACCATGGGCACAGCACTGAAGACTGCCTCCAGCTGAAAGACGCGATCGAAGATCTGATCAAACGAGGGTACCTGTACAAGTACGTTCGACCCCAGAGGAATCGGGCTGAAACCTCTATGGCCAGGAACCCCCCGGAGGAAATAGAGCTGCCCAACCAGCGCCCCACCGATGAAAATGTGGGTATGCTCCACCATTGGTTCGACTGGAGGAATGAAGAAGACCAAGACATTGTGAAGAGGCCCTAGAGTTCTAATGTAATTAGTTTCTCCGACGAAGATCTCTTATAGGCCCAGATCCATGGGAATGACCCTAAGGTTGTATCGGTAGTGATTGACAACTATGATGTAAGAAGGATCCTTATAGATAATGGAAGTTCCACGAAGGTTTTATTGTATGATGCTTTTGTTAGAATGAACCTGCCTAGAGCTAGACTGCAAGAATTCCCAATGCCGTTGACAGGGTTCGAAGGGAACTCCATAGGCATGGAAGGAGAAATAACTCTGCCCGTTACAATTGGGTCAGTGCCTTTTCAAAAGACTCTCCCCATCAATTTCGTGGTCGTACGTACGACCTCAGCCTACAATGTCATCTTGGGACGACCAGCACTTAACAAATTTCGGGCCATCGTGTCTACCTATCACTTGTTGACGAAATTTTCTCCCTAGAATGGAGTCGAAGTAATGAGGGGAGATCGCAGAATGGCTAGGCAGTGTCTGACCATCCAGGATAGGCAATCCGAAGATCGTTCCACCTTGGAACAGCTTGACCCTAGAGTCGAAGCCGACTGCTGTGGACAACCGGTTGAGAAGATCCTATTCGTACCCCTTCAGGAGGATGATCCCACTAAAGTCCTGCAGATTGGAAGCATACTCAGCAAAGAGGCCAAGTTAGAGTTGGTCAGCTTTTTACGGGATAATGTCGATGTCTTCGCCTGGTCGGTGTCGGACATGCCAGGCATCCCGTCAGAGGTCATAATCCATCAGCTCAAGGTGGACCCAGCTTACAAGCCTATCAGACAAAAGAAGAGGAGCTTCGCCCTTAAAAGACAAAGGGCAATTGATGAGGAGGTCAAGAAACTCTCCGATGCTGGCTTTATCAGAGAGGCCCATTATCCCGACTGGCTGGCAAATGTTGTAACGATGAGGAAAGCCAATAAAAAATGGAGGATATAAGTGGACTACACCGATCTCAACAAAGCTTGTCCGAAGGACAGCTTTCCCTTACCAAAGATTGATCAATTGGTGGATGCCATTGCCGGTCACCAACTTTTGAGCTTTATGGATGCCTTCTCCGGGTACAATCAAATCAGAATGCACCTGGAGGATGAGGAGAAGACATCCTTTATCACTGATAAAGGGATGTACTGCTATGAAATGATGCCCTTCGGTCTGAAAAATGCCAGAGCCACTTTTTAAGACTGATCAATTGGGTTTTGGAAGGGCAACTTGGAAGAAACATGGAGTTATATGTTGACGATATGATAGTCAAGAGCCTCCGAAGAGCCGACCACATCAAAGATCTACAAGAATCTTTCGATGCCTTGAGGCATCTCCGGATGAAGCTGAACCCAGCCAAGTGCACCTTTGGGATGACCTCCAAAAAACTTCTTGGCTTTCTGGTCACGCAGAGAGGAATCGAGGTCAACCCTAATAAAATCAGGACTATCATCGACACGGGACATTCGACCAACAAGAAGCAAGTGCAGGAACTTACAGGCCAAATAACCTCTCTTAGCTGTTTTATCTCTAGGTCGGCCGAGAAGTGTCTCCCTTTCTTCAAAATCTTGCGGCAGTCGGATCGTTTCCAGTGGACCGATGAGTGTCGGTCAGCTTTTGAAGCATTGAAGGAGTACCTGAAGACCCATCCCTTGCTTGCTAAGCTTGTGGAGGGAGAGCCCTTATACTTTTATCTATGGTGTCGGACGAGACAATGAGCTCCGTCCTCATCTGGATAGGGGAGAATAACCAGCGAAGGCTTATCTACTACATTAGCAAAGTTCTCCATGATGTCGAAACGAGATACCCCAAGATACAAAAGCTTGCTTACTCCCTGATTATAGCAGCCAAGCAGTTGCACCCTTACTTTCAAGCGCATCCGATCGTCGTCCTGACTGATCAACCTCTCAAGGCGATCCTCAGAAGCCCCGACAT
Organism: Areca catechu; assembly: GCA_021397845.1. Classification (NCBI taxonomy): domain Eukaryota; kingdom Viridiplantae; phylum Streptophyta; class Magnoliopsida; order Arecales; family Arecaceae; genus Areca; species Areca catechu. The sequence continues at coordinate 203,738,330 of CM038051.1, read as the reverse complement.
CTCTGGTCGACTTGCCAAGTAGGCCATCAAGCTGGGTGAATTTGACATCTCCTTCTAACCTCGATCGGCCATGAAGGCTCAAGTGATCGTCGACTTCATAGCGGAGTGTACTTGGAGACAGGGAGCACCTCCACAATCAGCCGACACACTTGAGGAAGACATTGTTGAAGAAGCAGAGCCCGCCTAGACACTCCATGTGGATGGGGCATATAACCTTACTGGATATGGAGCAGGCCTAATCCTGGCCGACTCCGATGGACAGAGCCTGGAGTATGCCTTGCATTTTGCATTTCAGGTTTCAAATAACCAGGCGGAATATGAAGCATTCCTTGTAGGACTTAGAATAGCCGACGAGCTGGGCATCAGTTGGATCAAGGCCTTCTCAAATTCCCAACTGGTGGTGAACCAAGTGAATGGTGAGTTCGAGGCGAGAGATCTGACCCTAGCCAAATACTTCGGCAAGGTACAAAGTCTTGTAACTCGACTTAAATTCTTCAAGATTTTTTATATACCTCGAATGCAGAACTCTCGGGTAGACACCTTATCACGACTGGCTATTGCCATCACCAACTCCTCCGACCGAACCTTTGTAGAATACCTGCAACGCCCAAGCATTGCTGAAGAAATGGCTGGAATCCATCAAGTGGAGTGGGAAGCCTTTTGGATGGACCCCATCCTTACGTTCTTCATTGAAGGGACCCTGCCGGAAGAAAAGACCGAAGTCAAGCGTGTACGCTGGACTGCCTCGAAGTACGTCGTCCTCGATAGGACCCTCTACAAACGGTCGTTCACGCAACCTTTGCTCAAATGCCTAGGGCTGTCGGACGTCGACTACGTGCTCAGAGAGGTGCACGAAGGCATCTACGGTGACCACCTGGGAGGAAGATCCTTGGCCTACAAAATTATCCGGTAGAGTTATTACTGGCCACCATCCAAAAGGATATTTTGTACTTCATCAGAAAATGCGACGTGTGCCAAAGATATTCTAACATTCAAAGACGACCGGCTAGTCAGCTAACCCCGCTTACCACCCCTTGGCAGTTTGCACAATGAGGAATGGACATCTTTGGGCCATTCCTGCCAGCCTCCGGACAACGTAAGTTCTTGGTTGTAGCCATCGACTACTTCACCAAATGGGTGGAAGCTGAGCCACAGGCACAAATCATAGAAACCAAAATGAAAAACTTCGTCTAAAACTATATTATCTTCTGGTTCGGCATACCAACGGCAATCATCACCGACAATGAAAGATAGTTCGACAACCCAAAATTTTGGGAGTTCTGCCAGCAATACCATATTTCTCATCGGCTAACTTCAGTCGGACATCCCCAATCCAACGGAGAAGCCAAAATTATCGATCGGATGATCCTGCATGGGTGAAGACCTGATTAAACGATGTCAAGGGACTTTGAGCAGAAGAACTTCATTCGGTGCTCTGGGCCTATCGGACTACCTCCCGGACGGCAACTGGAGAAACTCCATTCAATCTGACCTAGGGAGTGAGGCGGTCATACCTGTGAAAATCTTCCTGCAATCCTTTCGGATCGATCATTTCACCGAGCCAGCCAACTCTGAACAGAGAAGAATTGACTTCGACTTGCTCGAGAAAACTCGACTCCAAGCCAGTTGACGATGGTAACATATCGCCAAAGGATGGCCAAATATTACAACACTCAAGTCAAGGCTCGAAGCTTCAAGGTCGAAGAATTGGCTCTGCGAAGGACTGAAATATCCAGGCTGATCGAACAAGAAAAACTCTTCCCAAACTGGGAAGGCTCCTATAGGATAATTAAAGTGATCTGAGCTGGAACCTACCGACTCGAGCACCTTAGATGGATGTCAAGTAGCGTGTCTTTAGAATGTAGACAACCTTCGCAAGTATTATTAATGAAGGCAACATTTCATTCTATAAAAAAGTTTGACCCTGGTTGGCAGAGGCTCTAGGGCAGCCCATTGAAAGTCCGACCCCGATCAGTAGAGGATGTAAGGCAGCCCACATCGAAAGTCTGACCCCGGTCGGCAAAGGCTTTAAGGCAGCCCACACCGAAAGTCTGACCCCTGTCAATAAAGGCTCTAGGACAGCCCATCGAAAGTCTGACCTCGGCCAGCAGATGCTCTAAGGCAGCCCACACCGAAAGTTCGACCCCGATTGGCAAAGGCTCTAGGGTAGCCCACCGAAAGTCTGACCCCGGTCGGCAAAGGCTCTAAGGCAGCCCACATCGAAAGTCCGACCCTAGTTAGTAGAGGCTCTAAGGCATCCTACACCGAAAGTCCGATCATGGTCGACAAAGGCTCTAGGGCAGCCCACCGAAAGCTCGATCCCAGACGGCAGAGGCTCTAAGGCAGCCCACACCGAAAGTCTGACCCTGTTCAGCAAAGGCTATAGGGTAGCCCATCTAAGGTTCGACCCTGGTCGTCACAGGCTCTAGGGCAGCCCATATCGAAAGTCTGACCTTAATTGCCAGAGGCTCTAAGGCAGCCCACACCGAAAGTCCAACCCTAGTCGGCAAAGGCTCTATGGCAGCCCACTCAAAATCCGACCTTGCTCGGAGAATTCTACTTGGAATCCTTAAGCATTTGAGGGATTACCCTGTAAACAACCAATCTGAGGGATTCAAATTAAACCGACTCTTCAACACTTAGAAATGTTTCTAAGGACTTGGGTTCGGATTGAGCCAACTGTTCAACACTTAAAAATATTTTTCAAGAAAAATGAGTTCGGATCAAGCCGATCATTCCATATTCAAAAAAATGAATACTAAAGACACATGTCAAAAGAAGAAACATTTTCATTTCTTGACAAAACATTTTTACAAAAACAAGGCAGACTTTTACAAATGATCTTGAATCTGGCCCTGTGAGTACATAGGAGGAACTTCGGCTTCGGCCTCCTGCACCGCACCTAAAGTCCCGACCGAGGCATCCGTCGGTCCCATGTCAGCAACAGCTTGGGCGTTGGCTCCGATGTCTCCCGTACCCCTCCTGTATCAACAGCAGCCTGGGCCCCGATCCTGGTGTAGGTCAGGCTTGCTCCTTTACCCACTAGTGGTGGCAGCCATAGGGCAGACAAGTCAAGCTCCGTAAAGGCATCAACCACCTTCCTCAGGCAATCTTCATAGCCATAATCGAAGCTGACCACCTCGGCCTCCTCCATCTCCTCGTCGAAGCTGGCGGAAGCCTTGTACTCCGCCACAGCTTTGCCGACTGCCTCCGTTGCCTGCTCCTTGGCCTCCTTCAGCAGGCCCATGTACTTTGTCGCCATGGATTGGTGAGCTCGAGAGTTCCTCTCGGCTTCGGCGGACCGTCCCTCCTCCACACTCAGCCGACGGACTAGAGAGCTCACCCTCTTCTTCTTTTTCTTTAGCCTGGCCTCTCGGTCGACCAGTTGGATCTGCAGGTTTTCTACCTGCTTCTTCAAAGATTTGGCTTCAACCTGACTAGTCGATAGCCTCTCCTCAGCCATCCTTTTGGCCGCCTCCGACTCTTCAGCCTTCTTGGTTGCGGCCAGTGCTGCGTATAGTATCTCGCCGAGTCTGTCATCCATCAGCGAGATCCTATGGACAAGCTACAAATGAAAATTTAAGTTAATCATGCACAGAGAAGGAAGAATGGAAAGAAGAAGGTATGAGAACGATGACCTACCCTCATCATGTCACGGTAGGCTTCCTTTGCCACATCGTTCAACTTCCTCCGACTGGACTCCTCCCAGTCGACCTCCGACATGGACCCCCTGAGTAGCTCTCTGGCATGCCTCGTGTTATGGAGGGCGCGCTAGTGCCGATATGTCTCGAAGCGGACATCGTCGGCCTCCTTTCCTTCGGCTGCTCCCTTCCCTTTGTCCATGGGGGAGCCACTTCCATTGGCCCTGTTGATGATGAGGCTAGAGCCGTCGCCACACCAATCGGCTCTTACGACTCCTGCTCTGGTCGGGTGGCCAACTGCCCGATAGGGGATGAATGCCCTGATGCCCTCGTTGCCAGTCGCTCCGACAGAGATATATCATCCTCGTCGGAGTCCACTGACACAACTACTGTGGGCTATTCTTCTATCCACTGCTTCTTCGGCTTGTCCACGGTGGCCCCGCAGACTGGGCGACCCTTCTCTTTGCCGCTCGCTCTGCTACCTTGGCCCTGTCGGGCTTCATCTTATCTCATGTTGTAGGGATAAAACCAAAGTGAGTACAGAAGAAAATAAAATTTGTAAAGTGCAAAAGGGACCGACGACAGTGGCTTCTATCCTACCTAAGCTTCCATGGCGACTGATTTCGGCTAGTTGGAGGCTGTCCTCCCGAAGTAGCTTCGGAACCATAGTGGGGCCGACCCCCTCCATCTCATTGAAATCGGCCTGGTCGGCCATAAACACTGCCCTTCCATCGATGGCTTTCGGCCTTGGTTCCCTCCATAATACTTCAAAATCCCAAGGTCGGAGGCTATTCACGTAGAGAATCGGGACTTCCACCCATGGATAGCCGATGGAAGACCTCCTAGAATTCTTTACCCAGGACGGGGACTGAATATCCACCATTCCCGGCTCCTGAAGTCCCTCTTCAGGAGAAAGAAATTGGCAAAAGGAGAAGTTCTAGGTTCGGTTCTGGCTCTACCGCACAGAACCATGAAGCAGCTGATCGCCCGAATGCTGTTCGGGGTTAGCTGCACAGGGGTAATCCTATACAAACGGAAGATCTCGACAAAGAAGTTGCAGAGTGAAAATTTAAGGCCAGCCTTAAAGTGATCTTCATGCACTGGGAGGGCTCCCTGTCTCAGCGGTCCGGTCACCCTCCCTTCTCGATCTGGGACGGTAAGATGTAAGGTTGAAGGTATGTTGTATCTAACCCTAAGGGCTTCTACCCTCTTCCGTGTCATCTTAGACCGAATCTCACTGGGGCCCACCTCCCTCTCTCTATGGCTGGAACTGCAGCTGCTGGAGACCATTCTAATGAAGGTTAAAGAGGCAGGGGGAAGACTGGCCTGAAAAATAGGTTTCTAGGAAGATGGAAGCAAAAGGAAGAAGATGCTCTTTCTCTCTCTTCGAGCACGGATGCAGCAGGAAGCTCCCCCCGGGCTCTCAACGCCTCCTTTTATAGCCCCGGGAAGGACCGTTTTCCACCGTCCCTCGAGCGCCACGATCCAGCCATCAGGCGGTGCGACTCTCCATGCGACGGAAGCCGATGCGACGCACAGAAACATACCCAAGCCACGATCCGCGTGGTCGCCAGATCAATGGCAGAGAGCTCATCCCAAACGCGGTGCTAACCCCCGGATGTCGCCACGTCGCACTAGTCACATCCGAAGCCCGACGGCCAGGCGGACCAGGTTGACCTCTCATCATTACGCCTCTGTCGCATTAACTGCCTCCTCCCGCCTCCAACGCGGGGCTGTCCCGAGCACAAGATTCTGGAATGGGACACGACCAAACGCAGTATGCCTAATCAAATCCACGATCATCCTAAGGACAATCAAATCCACGATCATCCTAAGGACAGACGCACTAAATAAGAAATGATGCTCTCGTCCTTTAAAGCTGCAGGTCCTTTCAAAGGTCAAGAGCAAGGGAGGCAACTGTTATATCCAATTAGCTTTTCTCTGAACCGGACCAAAGATCCGATCGACCGGCTTAAGAGCCGACCGACCCAATCCTGTAGAGGTCCAACCGACCAACTCTATCAGAGGTCCGAACAATCCGCTTCAGAAATGGTCCGACCGACCCACTAGAGGTCATGCTGATCTACTCATTCGAGGTCCGACTGACATACTTCAGCCAGATCCATACTAATTAGAAGGCTCCAGAAGCCCTTTTTTGATGGTACCAGAATTCTGTTACAATAGATCCTACGACGTGGCCACATCCTAGTGCCACCTGGCCACCATCTTGATTCTCCTAGGGACATATCGGACATTTCTAGCCTAGCCCCTAACAGATTTTGGTAACGTTCCGTACCTATATAAGGTAAATGGGAGACTCCGAGCGATAAGAGAGCTTTTTTTTGGCCAAGTGCTCAACTATTGCATTTTTTCCTCCATTCTGTTGTCCTGAGCCTCCCACTGACTTAGTCATCGGAATGTCCCCCGCCAGAAGATCACCAGCCCGTGGGATTTCTTTTCAGGAACCGAAAGATGAGTACTTTAGCCAAGCCGAAAGAATCCGGTCCTGAAAATTTAATAGCAACAGATGGTTTCCAACCAAGGCACCCTCTTAAACTCCTAGAAGGAGGAAATTTATACCTCCGATTCATCCATAAATTAATTAAATATGGCCAGGTGGGTGAATCTAACTCAGACTTAATAAGCTCATGGTTGGCAGCAATAAATTAGAAAGGGCGGGCATTTGCAAGCATTGAATGGAGTAAAAATGGGAACAAGAGAAGGGGAGATGCCAACTTCCATTTCACCCCACCCACCTGCACCTCCCACGGCTGGCTGTGGGGCAGAGAGGTTGAGATTATTAATTTCGTGTATTATTATAATTAAACCTAATCCGCAGCAACGCAACCATCACGTGATCCTGTCGCGACAAAATCCGGTCCCATACCTACGACGCGGAGAAGCAACTGCCGTTTACCGACTCGTCCGTCTGGGCTTCTTATTCGAGATATTTTTATACCATCTCATCTATCGCTATCATCTCGTGCAGGTCCAAATTACTTGACCCCCATGACTCGGTGAACGTGGAATGGACCAGACATTGAGACTTATAAAATCTTTGTAATCATCCAAACCACCATTTGCACCATTAGCTTCAGCTCATCGCGCCTGGCTCACGTGTTCACTTCTTTCTTTCTTTCTTTCTTTCTTTTTTTTTTATTATTTCTAAATAAATAACGAGATTGATATTGATGCTAAAACTCTGCTGATCGGACGAAGCGACCTACTTGTTGTTGGTTCATCATCGAAGAAAGTTTGCAAAATAAATTTTTTGATCGAATTTTTTTTGATAAAGGACATTTCGATGTCAAAGTTAGTTGGAATTTAGATGGTAGAATGGAGAACTCCAAGGCAGAAAAATATAAGAAATGAAAATGGAGAAGATGAGTGGAGTATATGATATTGAGTACAGAAGTTTTTGAACTTTGGATTGTCAAATTGCCTCCCATTATCGATAATAATGGCGTAAGGAATCCCAAAACGGAAGATAATAAAGTTTCTTACAAAATTTTCAACTTTTGCCTCTGTGATTTGTGCTTGTGGTTCAGCTTCGACCCACTTAGTGAAGTAGTCAATTATTATTATAAGAAATTTCCGTTGTTCGGAAGCTGGAGGAAATGGCATGTGAAGGCAGTTGACGTATACTCTTCGCCTCTATCCGACCGTAGAGCCTTGATATAAAATCCCGTCATCTTCTCTACTAACACCTTGAATTTCTTAAATACCTCGTATGCCTCGGACTTCTCTTGCAGAAAATAAACCCATGTTTTTCTTGTGAAATCATCAATGAATGTGAGAAAGTATCTCTTCTCACTGAATGACTTTGGTATAATTAGGCCACTACGTCGGTATGTACTAACTCGAGAAGATGTCTTGCATTATATTGCGTATCTTTAGAAAAAATGCTCCTTGCATGCTTGCCAAGTACATATCCCTCGCAAAGTGTAGTCTATATCTGGTAGCCCATAGACAATATTCTTCTTTGCTAACTTTCTTAGTCCATCATAATGCAAGTGTCCGAGTCGTAAGTGTCACAGTAAAGCTTTATCTTCTTTGTTGACTTGCAAACACTTTTCTCGGATGTTCCTCAAGTTGAGTTTGAACATCTGATTCTTGGTCATCTTCACATGTGCAAGCAACTGGCCTCTTTTGTCCTTCAAGTCCAACATCCGGTCTTTCATGAAAACCAAATATCTCTTCTCTAACAATTACCCCATACTAAGGATATTACTCTTCATATTGGGCACATAATAAACATCCTTAATAGACCCTTCTTTACCATTCTTTTCAGAAAAATAAATTTTACCTCGGCCCTTGACTTGAACCTTCGATGCATCGCCGAATGATACGTGCCCATCTTCTACTTCTTGTATCTCCAGAAAGAGGTGTTTGTGCCCGCTCATGTGATTACTAGCACCAGTATCAAGATACCATACCGTATCGCTGTCAAGAGCAGTGTCTTTATGGGTCATCTTGAGAACACCGTCATCTTTTGTCTCCTCTTCCACGACTAGATTCTTGTTTTCTTCCACTCTTTTTTTGGAATAGCACTCTTTTGCATAGTGTCCATATTTGCCACAGTTGTAGCATTCAATATTTTGACGATATGATTGGCCGCCACTCCCACGACCGCGTCCTCGGCCAAGCCAATTCTGTTGGCTTGGCTGGCCCTTTTCTTCGAAGTTATCTCCATGTCTATGACCTCTACTGCGATCAACACCACGACCGCCATGGCCGCGACCCCTTCCTTGATTTTGGTGTGCGTATATCGCCTTGTCCTCTTTGATAGTTGCCTTAGTTTTCAAGGCCTCCTCGAGCAGCTCTTGTTTTTTTTTCTTCTTCCGTTGTTCATGCGCTTCTAGTGAACAGGCAAGATCATCGATGGTCATCTCTTCCAAATTCCTTGATTCCTCGATAACGCATACAACGTTCTCAAAATTATCTGTTAATGATCGCAGAATCTTTTCAACAACCCTTGCATCAGTTAGGATTTCTCCATTGCATTTGAGTTGATTTACCACTGTCTGCACACGTGTGATATAGTCAGACACTCCTTCTGACTCCTTCATCTTCATGGCCTCTAACTCACCTTGCAAAGTTTAAAGTCGCACTTGTTTAACTCGATCGATGCCTTTGAAGACCTTTTGCAGAATCTCCCAGGCCTCCTTTGAAGTAGTTGCTCCGGCTATCTTCTCGAAACCCGACTCATCTACTGCTTGAAATAAGAAATAAAGAGCGGTCTTATCTTTTATACGCATTTCTTTCAACATTTTTAATTGAGTTACCGTCATACTATCAGTATCTTCCGGCTCTATGTAGCCGTTTTCGACTACATCCCACGCATCTTGTGCACCAAGCAACGCACGCATCTGAATACTCCAATTATCGTAGTTCGACTTCGTGAGTCATAGCAGTGATATTTGTCCCAGCGATGTACTCCCGGACATTATCATTGCTCACGAAACGATATCACCTGGGTTGCTTTCCAACACCGGCTTCAACCAAGAAACCAAAGGTAGAGGAAAGACCTGTGAAAGAAGTAACAACACCGTGAGAAGAGTTCTGATCAAAACAAAACTCCTATTTCAAAAACTCTTGACCGGTTGGGGAAACTTGGGAACTTGCTAGAAGAGAACTTTTTTTCTCACGAAACACAAAACAAATTTCAGGCTCTGAAATCCGTCCCAAAAAAAAGTCTCACCGATTGCTAATAAATGCTATGTTTCTTTCTTATGCTATGCTCTATTCCTCCCATCTCACCGCATGCCTAGTTTTTTTTTTCTTTCACACATGTTGCCGTCAGGATCGCAGAGGCCCGTAGCTGCTATCAGCGCCAGAGTGCGCTCCCTTTGTTGCCTAGTGGTCCTCTACTCTCGGGCCTCTGAGTTGAGTGTGGTTTCCTTGCTGCCCGGTGATCCTTCGCTCCTGGACCTGCAAGACAGAGGTTAGTGACCCGGACCGGGATTTCCGGCGAGGGCACTCCGACGATCAAGTCAGTGACGATCCAGGGGAACAGATCCTCCTGGTCGAGCCCCTCTTGATGGACTCCACACGAGGAGGAGTGAGTTGTGTGAATGTGAATAGCAAGTGTATCGGGGAAAGTGGCACCTAGTTAGGGGGAGTCCCTGTGTGGCCTTCCTTCCTGACCTTGCTCTGGAATGCTGGTGGTACGATGCCCCTCTTCCTGGTGGGGGTTGCACTCTCCTCTCTCTCTTTTTTTTTCTCTTGTGTTCTGGCTTGTGTTTTGCCTATGTGTTGGGGTTGTTATGTTACCTCCGAGTTTGTTGCAAACTAGGTTACCGTCGGGCACTTGCCTCGGGATCCCCGCCGGGCTGTCAGGCGCACGCGGTGGTGTCCCGAGGAGCCTTTCCTGATTCGTGATAAGGGGAGCTGTCATGCGCTCTGACACTCCTCTTGGTCATCTCATTTCGGGAAACTTGGCAGTGCCTCGGATGGTGGGCCACCGCCCACGGGATTCGATTCTCCTAGTTGACTTCCTTTCTTGGATAATCTGGGGGGTTGGTGAGGAGTGTGGTGTCTCGATCAGCATGCTTCTTCTCTTTCTAGTGTAACTGGTGGCTGCAGGTGGTCAGTACGGCCTGGAAGGCGCTTCGGTGTAGTCCTCGGGCGGCTCGCCGACGTTCTAGGCTGGTGAGGACCTCGTCTGAGCTGGAACGGCAGGGCTCGCTCCGACATAGGTGCTCCGAGCTTGTGGGGGCGTCTTGGTGGAGGATAGCAAAGTGCAGGCCTGGTCCAAAGGGCGCGCGCTCGGAGAGGCTCCACGTTGGCGGGTGAGCGCTGAGCTTGACTCCGACCACAGGGCTCTAACCTTCGAAGGTCTCGCTCTGGAGGGCAGAGGGTGGACCCGGTCCAGAGGGCGCGCGCTCGGAGAGGCTCCACGTTGGCGGGTGTGCGCTGAGCTCGACTCCGACCACAGGCCTCTAACCTCGGAGGGTCTCACTCTGGAGGGCAGAAGGTGGACCCGGTCTAGAGGGCGCGTGCTCGGAGAGGCTCCACTTTGGCAGGTGAGCGCTGAGCTCGACTCTGACCATAGGGCTCTAACCTCGGAGGGTCTCGTTCTGGAGGGCAGAGGGCGGACCCGATACAGAGGGCACGCGCTCAGAGAGGCTCCACGTTGGCGGGTGAGCGCTGAGCTCGACTCCGACCACAGGGCTCTAACCTCCGAGGGTCTCGCTCTAGAGGGCAGAAGGCGGACCCGGTCCAGAGGGCGCGCGCTCGGAGAGTTTCCACGTTGGCGGGTGAGCGCTGAGCTTGACTCCGACCAAAGGGCTCTAACCTCCGAGGGTCTCGCTCTGGAGGGCAGAGGGCGGACCCGGTCCGGAGGGTGCGTGCTCGGAGAGGCTCCACGTTGGCAGGTGAGCGCTGAGCTTGACTTCGACCACAGGGCTCTAACCTTCGAGGGTCTCGTTTTGGAGGGCAGAGGGCAGACCCGGTCCAGAGGGCGCATTCTCGGAGAGGCTCCATGTTGGTCGGTAAGCACTGAGCTCGACTCCGACCATAGGGCTCTAACCTCCGAGGGTCTTGCTCTGGAGGGCAGAGGGTGGACCCGATCCAGAGGGCACGCGCTCGGAGAGGCTCCACGTTGGCGGGTGAGCGCTGAGCTCGGCTTCGACTACAAGGCACTAACCTCTGAGGGTCTCGCTCTAGAGGGTAGAAGGCGGACCCAGTCCAGAGGGCGCACGCTCAGAGAGGCTCCATGTTGGCGGGTAAGCGCTGAGCTCGATTCCGACCATAGGACTCTAACCTCCGAGGGTCTCGCTCTGGAGGGCAGAGGACGGACCTAGTCCAGAGGGCGCGTGCTTGGAGAGGCTCCACATTGGTGGGTGAGCGCTGAGCTCGACTCCGACCACAGGGCTCTAACCTTCGAGGATCTCGCTCTGGAGGGCAAAAGGCGGACCCGGTCTAGAGGGCGCGCGCTCGGAGAGGCTCCACGTTGGCAGGCGAGCGCTGAGCTCAACTCTGACCACAGGGCACTAACCTCGTGGGTCTCGCTCTGGAGGGCAGAGGGCGACTCCGGCCTAGGCATCCTGAGCTCGCGAGCCCGACCTGGCGGAGGACAGAGCTCGGCTCGCTATCTTGGGGGAGCTCAGCTCAGCAGCAAAGTCCGGGCTGGAGAATTGATGCAGCGTCCGACACGGCATCTTCCTTTGACGTGGCGCCCGTTGGTTCCTCCATGTCAGCGATCCCGCCACACCATTTGCCCCCCACTCCTGAGACTCGTTAGTGCATGGCGCTTGGGCCGAAGGGAGTAATTACGGTGCTGACATGGAAAGGCAAAAATCTGGCATGATGATGGCCATGATTGCTGGTGCTTCGAGAGACGGCCTACGTGGACCAATGCGGGGGTGCCGCGTGGCCACGTCTGAGGAGTAGTTAATGCTGGAACAGAATTTAGAATGGCCGGGATGCCATTTTCGTCGATGGACAGCACGTGGCATGGATCCATTGGTGGAGGGGTTGGATCGGTATGAATCCATCGAGTCATTTCGAAATGAAAGGAGGGCCTTATCCAAAACATCTATTCTTTTGAATTCTTCGTGCCTGCTGCTGCTGCGCCCAAGCTTTCTTCTTCTTCACAGTTATCTCAGGTTTTCTAAGGAACCAGGTCAGTTTCTTCTTCCTTCTCCTCCTGTTAGAGTTGGGTTCTTCCTCTGGGTCAGGGGTCTTCTTTGAGTTGAGTCTGTTCTTCCGTCCTTTGCTTCGAGTTCTTCATTCTCCTTGTTCTTGAGGATGTCCCATTTTGGCCCGGGCTTTCGCCCCTCCACCGATTAGGACGAGGCTGATCCTTTCGAGCGGAGGTCGGCATCTTCTTCTGGCAGGGAGAAAGATGCAACTCGCTTCGAGCTTAGTAGGAGGCGTCCTCCCAGTCCGGTACTCATCAGGGAACCAGGATCCAGTCCTTCTCTCCCTCCTACTTCTATTCATGTTTTTGAGTCTGTCCGGTCCACAAGTCCTGGTGGGGTTGCCTCGACAATCACCGCCAGGGAACTAAGGACTGTTCGGGATGCCTATGGCATCCCACCTTCCGTTCGGCTTATGATCCCTCGTCCGGGAGAACGGGTCACTTCGAGTGGCCCGGGCCGTCTTGCTTTTTATGAGGAGACCTTCGCCGGGGGTCTCCGATTTTCTTTTCACCCTTTCTTCCTGTTCATCTTGGACAACTACCATTTGGTCCCCGCACAGTTAGTGCCAAACGCCATTAGGGTTATCTTTTCTTTCATTGTACTTTGCCACCTTCACGGGTTCGTTGCCCGGTTCTCCTTGTTCAGGGCCTTCTTTGCCCTGAAGCGCCACCCGACTGAGGATGGGTGGTGGTCCTTGTCCTCCCGCCCGAAGGGCATCAGATTTGAGCTCCCCTCTTCCATCAGGGGATGGAAGAGTAAGTTTTTTTTTGTTGAGGTTGAGGGGGTTGACTGGGTTTGGAGCGATTCGGACAGGTCCCCCAACCGAAATTCTATGGTCGATGCGGCTGACCGGGATGACTACGAGCAGCTCCGCACCACCCATATTCCTTCTCTCGAGGTCCTGTTATCTGAGCAGAATCTCACCGACTCCGGGGTCGACCCAACCTCCGGGGTCGACCCAACGAATGGGTTGGGTGAGTTCGACCTGAACTTTCCTTTTCCTTTTTTTTTCTTGCACTTCTTGTGTTGTTTCTCATGGACTCTAACTGTTGTGTGACTTGCATGCAGGAATGATTTTCTCTGAGAACGACCTGCTGGCGATCACCCGGAAGAGGCCGCCGACCGGGCTGGCTGGGGCCTTCATCGAGGCGAGTCCGGGGCGAGAGCACTCCTGTGGCTGCCTCCACTACAGCAGTTGGTCTGAGTTCGGCTGCTCTAGCTGGTCCGAGCTTGGAGGCGGCTCGGGTTGCTCCTGCACCGGTGGAGAGGGTGGCTTCTGTGGCACCGAGGCCAGCCCAGTAGGCCCCTGTTGCAGAGCCCGAAGTTGTGGTCCGGGCAAGGGCCGCAGCTGTTGTCGCTGCACCCTGCCATCCTCTGAGTTTGCCCATCATCGAGATCAGGGATGAGGAGGTCTGGGCCGCGACTAGGACCATGACCGAGGCACCGTCTGTGCCGATGCCAGCTTCTCAGCCTGCCCCTCGGGACTCTTCGGCCAGCGGGGCGAGGCCACCCATTCCTGGAGAGGGCAGGAGGGATGAGGCACGACGCCGTCTCCCCTTCAGGATGGGGCCGGAGAGCTCGTTCCTCCGGAGCCCCGAACTGGCCGAGCGCATGATGGACTTCTCGATCCAAATATGTGACCGGCAAGAAATGGCCAGAATGCAGCTGGGCGGCGTTATCAGCACCATCTTCCCCCAGCTGTACTCGGTGAGCCGTCCCTTCTTTTCTTTCTCTTCTTTCTTTTTTTTTCGAGCTGACCTCTTTTTATGGTGCAGATTGGTGCCGAGGCCCTCTTCATCAAGGGCTGCCATCAGAACCGAGAGCGTCTCGAGTGGCAACGGGCGGTCGAGATCGAATTCCTGAAAGCTGACCTGAAGGAGAAAGTCGAGGAAAATGGGTCCCTTGAACTGAAGGTCAAGGACCTTGAGAAATAGCTCGCCGACGTCGAGGGGCGAGCGAAGAGACTTTTAGAGGCCCGTGACCTGGAGCGGAGCTATTCGAAGAAGGCCATTGAAGATCTCTCCTCCGTGGAGAAGAAGTTGAATTGATATAGTGCCGAGGCTGATTGGCACAAGGAGGCCTCCTGGGCTGCCCAGGCTGGCAACAGGGAAGGAGAGACTGGCCACAGCTGAGAAGGCAGCGGAGGTGGCGGCCAAGTCAGCAGAGGTCGCTGAGTCGAGGAGGGTGGCCGCTGAGGCCAAGAAGGGCGCTGAGGACATCGTCGCGAAGTTCAAGGCTTCGGAGGAGTTCGTCGCCGAAATTCATCAAATGGCGTCGGACTCCTTCTACAAGGGCTTTATGTTCTTGCGTGACCGGGTTGACGTGCTTGTCCTCGATAAGAATCGTGAACGCCTTAAATATCCTTCGACCTCAGACATGGAGCCCTTCGAAGAGGATGTGGAGGAAGCCGTTGCCTCAGAGTCCTCGACGCCAGCCAAGGCTGAACCATCCAAGACTGGAACTGCCCAACCGGAGGTTCCTGAAGGCGGGAACTCTTAGCCTCAAAGCTCAGCAGGGAGGCTGGCCAGTGTGGAGTAGCCCCTTTTTCCTTCTTTGTTTCGTATATTTGTGTTTGTACTTAGTCAGGGTCGCCTTGCATGTCGGGGGTCCACAAAATACTTGTAACTCGCATTTGATCAATGAAATTTGAGCTTCCTTGCCATTTATTTTTTTTGCCTGGTTCTTCCCTTCTTTCTCTCTTTCTTTCACTCCCCTTCTTTCCTTCTTTTTTTTTTTGTATATGAGTGGGGAGATCAGAGAGAAGGGCCTCACCTTGCTTGGGGTTGAGTTATGACACTTGAGACATGCTGTGCTCGAAGGTGTTGTGGACTGAGAGCTATGTGGCTCGAAGGTCCCTTGGCCGGAGATCTGAGCTCCGGTCTTGGGGTTAGCATCTTGGAGCTGGACTCGGAGATGTTGGTGACTGAGAGATGCGTGGCTCGAAGGTCCCTTGGCCGAAGATCTGAGCCCCGGTCTTGGGCTGGCATCCTGGAGCTGGGCTCGGGGACGTTGGTGACTGAGAGCTGCGTGGCTCAAAGGTCCCTTGATCGGAGATCTGAGCTCCGGTCATGGGTTGGCATCTTGGAGCTGGGCTCGGGGATGTTGGTGACTAAGAGTTGCGTGGATCGAAGGTCCCTTGGCCGGAGATCTGAGCTCCGGTCTTGGGACTGGCATCTTGGAGATAGGCTCGAGGATGTTAGTGATTGAGAGCTGCATGGCTCGAAGGTCCCTTGGCCGGAGATCTGAGCTCCGGTCTTGGACTGGCATCCCAGAGCTGGGCTCGGGAACGTTGGTGACAGAGAGCTGCGTGACTCGAAGGTCCCTTGGCCGGAGATCTGAGCTCCGGTCTTGGGGCTGGCATCCTGGAGCTGGGCTCGGGGATGTTGGTGACTAAGAGCTGCGTGGCTCGAAGGTCCCTCGGCCGGAGATCTGAGCTCTGATCTTGGGCTGGCATTCTAGAGCTAGGCTCGGGGATGTTGGTGACTGAGAGCTACGTGGCTCGAAGGTCCCTTGGCCGGAGATCTGAGCCCCGGTCTTGGGCTGGCATCCTGGAGCTGGACTCGGGGACGTTGGTGACTGAGAGCTGCGTGGCTCAAAGGTCCCTTGGCCGGAGATCTGAGCTCCGATCTTGGGACTGGCGTCCTGGAGCCGGGCTCGGGGATGTTGGTGACCGAGAGCTGCGTGGCTCGAAGGTCCCTTGGCTAGAGATCTGAGCTCCGGTCTTGGGGCTGGCATCCTGGAGTTGAGCTCGGGGACGTTGGTGACTGAGAGCTGCATGGCTCGAAGGTCCCTTGGCCGGAGATCTGAGTCCGGTCTTGGGGCTGGCATCTTGAAGCTGGGCTCGGGGATGTTGGTGACTGAGAGCCGTAGTTCTGTCGCCGTGCATCCCTCTCGTTCTCTTTCTTTCCTTTCCCTCTCTTTTTTGATGAGCGGGGAGATCAGAGAAGAGGATCCTTGCCATGTTTCCCTCCCATTCTCTTTTTTTTCTTTCCCTCTCCTTTTCTTCTTCTTCTTCTTCTTTTTTTTTTGATGAGTGGGGAGATCAGTGAAGAGGGTTCTTGCCGTGTTTCCCTCTCGTTCTCTTTCTTTCCTTCCCCTCTCTTTTTCTTTTTGAGTGGGGAGATCAGAGAAGAGGGTCACAGGGCTTGATTGCCTTGGAGCTAGGCTCGAGGCCTTCCTGGATGGGAAGCTAGGCTCGGGTCTAGGGGTTGCCTAAGGACTTGGCCCAGGTCTTTGGTGCCTTGGAGCTAGGCTCGAGGCGTTGATGGGAGCTGCTTGGCCCCAAGATCTCTTGGCATCTCGGAGCTAGGCTCGGAGATGTTTGAGATTGAGAGCGGCTTGGCTCGAAGGTCCCTTGGCCGGAGATCTAAGCTCCGATCTTGGGGCTGGCATCCTGGAGCTAGGCTCGGGGACGTTGGTGACTGAGAGCTGTAGTTCTGTTACCGTGCATCCCTCTTGTTCTCTTTCTTTCCTTCCCCTCTCTTTTTTGATGAGCGGGAAGATCAGAGAAGAGGGTCCTTGCCGTGTTTCCCTATCGATCTCTTTCTTTCCTTCCTCTCTCCTTTTCTTCTTCTTCTTCTTCTTTTTTTTTTTTGGAGTGGGGAGATCAGAGAAGAGGGTTCTTACCATGTTTCCCTCTTGTTCTCTTTCTTTCCTTCCCCTCTCTTTTTCTTTTTGAGTGGGGAGATCAGAGAAGAGGGTCACAGGGCTTGATTGCCTTGGAGCTAGGCTCGAGGCCTTCCTGGACGAGGAGCTAGGCTCGGGTCCAGGGGTTGCCCGAGGACTTGGCTCAGGTCTTTGGCACCTTGGAGCTAGGCTCGAGGCGTTGATGGGAGCTGCTTGGTCCCAAGATCTCTTGGCATCTCGGAGCTAGGCTTGGAGACGTTTGAGATTGAGAGTGGCTTGGCTCGAAGATCCCTTGGTCGGAGATCTGAGCTCTGGTCTTGGGCAGGCATCCTAGAGCTAGGCTCGGGGACATTGTTGACTGAGAGCTACATGGCTCGAAGATTCCTTGACATCATGGAGCTAGGCTTGGGGATGCTTTGAGATTGAGAGTGGCATGGCTCGAAGATCCTTTGTCATCTTGGAGCTGGGCTCGAGGACGCTTTGAGGTTGGGAGCTACATGGCTCGAAGATCTCTTGACATCCTGGAGCTAGGCTCGGGGATGCTTTGAGATTGGGAGCTGCATGGCTCGAAGATCCTTTGACGTCTTAGAGCTGAGCTCGGGGACGTTGATGATTGAGATTGGGAGCGACGTGGCTTGAAGGTCCCTTGGCCGGAGATCTGAGCTCCGGTCTTGGGCTGGTGTCCTGGAGCTGGGCTCGGGGATGCTTTGAGGCTGGGAGCTACATGGCTCGAAGATCTCTTGACATCCTGGAGCTAGGCTCGGGGACGTTGATGATTAAGATCGGGAGCTACATGGCTCGAAGGTTCCTTGACATCCTGGAGCTAGGCTCGGGGACGTTTTGAGATTGTTCCCTGCAAGACATATAGATACTCGTGCAAGGAAAAAGTCATTATCATCATTATCGATAAGAGACCTTACATCATAGGTGGCGTCTTCGTGGATCGCGGGCACTCCATGTCCGGGGGAGCCTGACGCCGTCAAGATCTTCGAGGTGATAAGCCCCTCGTGATGGGGCTTCGGCCGCCTTGTAGGGACCTTCCCAGTTTGGTGGGAGTTTGCCGTGTTCTCGGGACTGATTCGCCTCTGCCTGGCGCGGCACCAGATTTTCAGACCCAGAGGTTCTTGGCCAAGCTCGGGCGCTGTAACGCCGAGGCTGCTTGTTGCCGGTGAGTCTTATTGGGGTCGTCGTTGAGTGGGTTGGTCCTGAGTCAACTCTCAGGACAACGTTGTGAGCCGTAGGAAGCCCGTCGACAACAAAAGCTATCATAGTGGCATTCTTGGAGGGGGCGCCATAAGGAAGTACATCCACAGAGCTTCCGTTATCGACTGTGGTGCACTTTTCCAGCGTAGTTCGCGATTGTCATCCTGACGACCGTGGCATCTTCATTTGCCTTTTTTCCTTGCTTTCTCCTTCCCGCACAGTGGGGAATACATTCTCGGGGTCCCCTGGCCCCTGGGTCCTCTTGGATGCACGCACGGCTCCCAGGTGAACATGCCCACCGGCTTCACGGTGGGGCGGCCGTCAACGGTTGGAGCTAGCGGGAGAGCGGCGAGCGCCTGGGGCCCCACTTGAGGTCTGCCCCCCTCCGCAAACCTCCGAAGGTGGGCTCTCCCGATGAGTTTCTTGATTTCCTACCTGGGGACGCAACATTCTTCAGTGTCATGGCCGTGATCGTGGTGAAGGCGACAATACTTCGTCTCGCCGCAACCGGTGAAGGGCTTCAATGGTAGCGGGTGTTGTAGTCCACTGGCTCGCTGGTTGAGCCTTGCATACTGGCGAACCAGCAGGAGAACTCCGCTAACCCACGCTCATGTTTCTCCAGGTGCCTTTTCGCTACGTGCCTGATGGCTTCATCAGCGGACTCCTCTGCTGGAGGAGGCGGAGAAGGTGACGTAAGTGCCCTTGGGAAGGGGAGCCCCTTGCACGGCTGGTGGAAGCCTCTTGAGCTTGTGTCGTCACCATTCTTCCGTGGAATGTCAATCTGTAAAGAGGTGGAGGGCTTGATTCAGTCCCCCTTCCTGGCATGCCAATCTATTGCCGCCAGGATCGCCGTGGCCCGTAGCTGCTATCGGCGCCAGAGTGCACTCCCTTTGCTGCCCGGTGGTCCTCTACTCTTGGGCCTCCGAGTTGAGTGCGGTTTCCTTGCTGCCCGGCGGTCCTCCGCTCCTGGACCTGCAAGACAGGGGTTAGTGACCCGGGCCGGGGTTTTCGGTGGGGGCACTCTGACGATCAAGTTAGTGATGATCCAGGGGAACAAATCCTCCTAGTCGAGCTCCTCTTGATGGACTCCACACGAGAAGTGAGTTGTGTGAATGTGAATAGCAAGTATGTCGAGGGAAGTGGCGCCTGGTTAGGGGGAGTCCATGTGTGGCCTTCCTTACCGACTTTGCTCTGGAATGCTGGTGGTGCGATGCCCCTCTTCCTGGTGGGGGTTGCACCCTCCTCTCTCTTTTTTTACTCTTGTGTTCTGGCTTGTATTTTGGATGTGTGTTGGGGTTGTTGTTTTATCTCCGAGTTTGTTGCAAACTAGGTTACTGTAGGGCACTTGCCTCAGGATCCCCGCCGGGCTGTCAGGTGCATACGACGGTATCCCGAGGAGCCTTTCCTGATTCGTGATAAGGGGAGCTGTCATGCGCTTCGACACTCCTCTTGGTCGTCTCATTTCGGGAAACTTGGCAGTGACTCGGATGGTGGGCCGCCGTCCACGGGATTCAAATCTCCCGGTTGACTTCCTTTCTTGGATGATCTGGGGGGTTGGTGAGGAGTGTGGCATCTCGATCAGCGTGCTTCTTCCCTTTCTGGTGTAACTGGCGGTGGCAGGTGGTCAGTACGGCCTGGAAGGTGCTCCGGTATAGTCCTTGGGCGGCTCGTCGACATTCTGGGCTGGCGAGGACCTCGTCCGAGTTGGGGCTGAGCTGGAATGGCAGGGCTCGCTCCGACCTAGGCGCTCCGAGCTTGCGGGGGCATCTTGGTGGAGGATAACAGAGTGCGGGCACAGTCTAGAGGATGCGCGTTCGGAGAGGCTCCATGTTGGCGGGTGAGCGCTGAGCTCGACTTCGACCACAGGGCTCTAACCTCAGAGGGTCTCACTCTAGAGGGCAGAGGGTGGACCCGGTCCAGAGGGTGCATGCTCGGAGAGGCTCCACGTTGGCGGGTGAGTGCTGAGCTCGACTCCAACCATAGGGCTCTAACCTCCGAGGGTCTCGTTCTGGAGGGCAGAAGGTGGACCTGGTCCAGAGGGTGCGCGCTCGGAGAGGCTCCACATTGGCGGGTGAGCGCTAATCTCGACTCTGACCACAGGGCTCTAACCTCCGAGGGTCTCGCTCTGGAGGGCATAGGGCGGACCCGGTCCAGAGGGCGCGCGCTCGGAGAGGCTCCACGTTGGTGAGTGAGCGCTGAGCTCGACTCCGACCACAGGGCTCTAACCTCCGAGGATCTTGCTCTGGAGGGCAGAAGGTGGACTCGGTCCAGAGGGCGCACGCTCGGAGAGGCTCCACGTTGGCGGGTGAGCGCTGAGCTCGACTCCGACCACAGGGCTCTAACCTCCGAGGGTCTCGCTCTAGAGGGCAGAGAGCGGACCCGATCCAGAGGGCACGCACTCGGAGAGGCTCCACGTTGGCGTGTGAGCGCTGAGCTCGACTCCGACCACAGGGCTCTAACCTCTGAGGGTCTCGCTCTAGAGGGCAGAAGGCGGACCCGGTCCAGAGGGCGCGCGCTCGGAGAGGCTTCATGTTGGCGGGTTAGCGTTGAGCTCGACTCCGACCACAGGGCTCTAACCTCCGAGGGTCCTCGCTCTGGAGGGCAGAGGGCAGACCCGGTCCAGAGGGCGCGCGCTCGGAGAGGCTCCACGTTGGCGGGTGTGCACTGTGCTCGACTCCGACCACAAGGCACTAACCTCCGAGGGTCTCGCTCTAAAGGACAGAAGGCAGACCCGGTCCAGAGGGCGCGCGCTCAGAGAGGCTCCACGTTGGCGGGTGAGCGCTGAGTTCGACTCCGACCACAGGGCTCTAACCTTCGAGGGTCTTGCTTTGGAGGGCAGAGGGCGGACCCAGTCCACTGGGCGTGCGCTCGGAGAGGCTCCACGTTGGCGGGTGAGCGCTGAGCTCGACTCTGACCACAGGGCTCTAACCTCCGAGGGTCTTGCTCTGGAGGGCTGAAGGCGGACCTGGTCCAGAGGGCGCGCGCTCGGAGAGGCTCCACGTTGGCGGGTGAGCGCTGAGCTCGACTTCGACCACAGGGCACTAACCTTTGAGTGCCTCGCTCTAGAGGGCAGAGGGCAGCTCCGGCCTAGGCGTCCCGAGCTCGCGAGCCCGACTTGGCGGAGGACAGAGCTCGGCTCGCTGTCTTGGGGGAGCTCAGCTCAGCTCAACTCGGCAGCAGAATCCGAGCTGGAGAATTGACGCGGCGTCTTCCTTTGACGTGGCGTCCGTCGATTTTTCCATGTCAGCGATCCCGCCACATCAACACATAAGCCTTGTTCTCTCTTTTCGCGTGGCTCTCCATATGGGACGGATTCGAAGAGGCAGATCCGGCAGGATCTTGCCGACGGGAGAGTCGACCATGGTCGGCTGGCAGCAATGGGAGGCGCGATGGAGAGAGGAACGAAGGAGATCGGTGAAGAGTTCTTCAATAATCCGACGGTTCCGGCGACCACTTCTCTTCCCTGCCGCGTGCTTGCCGTTGGCCACAACATAGAACAAATATCAGAACAAATATCAGACTATTAGCTCTGATACCAGTTTGTTAGCAACGAAGATTCTTAAGAGAAGAAGAATATGAATCAGAACAAAAAATCAGTCGGAAGAAAAAATATTTTATTAAAGGAGGAACTGCTCTCTCTCTCTCTTCAATTTTCGTCCGAGAGACATGCTTTTAAATAGGTACAGACTCTTAAAAAAAACAAAAGACTATAGTCCTAATACGGCAAACAACGGGAAGACTTTAATCCTATTTAAAAATGATCTATCGTTTGAGTTTATCGTTAACAATTTAATCCAAATAATTTAGACTTTGAAACAATCCAGCAACAGAAGACTTTGACGTTGGGAATTGATCGACATTCTTCTCTATATATAGTTTTATTGTTTAGGAAGCAAAAATAAGATGGAATGAACTGATCGTGGATGAAAACTCAAACAAAAATGGAATTAAATATTGGGTGGAAGTGCAACTAGATTGTGTTTCTTTGGTATATTTTCTTTTCTTAATAAAAATGGTTAGGCTTATGCCATCTCTGACATGAGTCATTTTCTTTTTCCAGAAAAAAAGTTATCAGATAGAAGATTCCACCTCTGGATGTGCCTTTTAAGCTGAATTACATCTCCATATTCCAAAAAACATTTCCACATCACAAGCTTGGAGGCTCTTAGTATTCCCTTTCACCATAGAATCTATGTCACCTCCACGGAAGATTTGATTTTTTTTAGAATTTTATTTATTTATTTGAGTAAAAGGAGAGTAGTGGTGATTCCAACTGCTTACCTAGACTGCTTTAAGATATGATATTTCTTAAAATGGCCCACTATGTCCCAGAAATAAAATTGATGTGCTAAAGTAAATAGCTGGATCTTAAACCAGCAATTCCTGGTCTCTTTATCATGTAAAAATTATGGTTTCATCTGCAGGACTATAATGCATTAATAGTCTGCTAGGGATGGTAATTGTAATGGATCCATCCGATATCCGATCCGATCCGGTCTGAATGGAGTAGATTTTATCCGATTCGATTAAAATCTGAAATAGATTTAGATTCCAGGTAAAATACTCGAAGCAGATTCAGATAAAATGCCAGTAATAGTGTACCCCGTTCCAATTTCCAAACAATGACTCGTTGTAATCTTAATCTAAATTTCTTCTTCCATAGTTAAAATTATCCTAGAATATTTGCTTGATGAGTTTCTTACTAATCTATCTAATCCATCTAATGCAAACCGTCTTATCTACCTAACCCGATAGGAGAGGGATATATGACCAACCCATGCGAGTCCATCGCATCTCTTGGCCTATGTACCCTCATGCCCATCATGTGGACATAGACAGCAGCAGCAGCAGCAGCAGAGGAGAGAGGATAGAATTGTTTGCAGCAATGGGTTCTCCTCATGCCATCATCATACCTTTTCCAGCGCAAGGCCATGTCATTCCCTTGATAGCTCTCTCCCACTCCTTGGTTTCCCATGGCTTCAAGATCACATTCATCAATTCCGAGTTCAACCATGACCGCGTCGTCGCTTCCTTGTCGGAGAAAGGAGGTGGTAATGGAGCCGTGGAAGGGATCCACATGGTTTCCTTTCCAGATGGATTGGCACCTGGAGAAGACCGTAATGATATCGGAAAGTCGACTGAAGGCATCTTAAGGGTCATGCCTCGGTGCTTGGAGGAGCTCATAGAACGGATGAACGCACCAGGAGGTGACCGGGTTACATGCGTTATCGCCGATGGGGCAATGGCGTGGGCTCTCGAAGTGGCGCAAAAGATGGGCATCCGGTCGGCTGCCTTTTGGCCTGCAGCCGCTGCACTGCTTGCAATATATCTGAGCATTCCGAAGATGATCCAGGATGGTATCATTGATGCCGATGGTATGACACCCTTCTTGCAAATTTTTCTCTCATAAGTAAAATAATTCAGGAGCATGGTGATTCGACTTTTCGATCTTTTCCATATTCGAGCTTTTTTTGTAAAGTGCAGGAGAAAGTGATTAAAAGCCAAGAAAGTATGAATGTATTCCTGACCAATATTCTAATATCATTTTGATGATTATATTATAAATTGAAACACTAGCAGGAACATAGTGATTATTAGTATCGTTATCTAGATCGCCATGGCATGTAGCTCTGACATGGCCCGGATAGGCCGGTCTTCTCAAAAGTGGCGGGTCCTCATTTTTCTTGACTTTGCAGCCGGTAGGTCCTGCAAAAAAGAAGAGATCCAAGCTGGGGATCCTGGCGGGGATATTCCAGCGGTCAAGTCAGTGGGATGTCAAAGGAAACAAATTCTCAATGGAGGAGGCTCGAGATGCCACTACATAGATGAAGAAATGAGATGAAAAGAAAAGAACATGAAACTAGAGTATAGGGAGGTTCTCTCTACTTGGTCCCTTGCCCCTTGCTTTCTCTTTTTTTGTCCCCAGGAGATCATTTCCATCGGCTTCTCCGTGGGCCGGGGATAAGCTACCAACGTAAAGCGGTGGAAAATATTCAGGTCGGCGCAGAACTCCTCGAAAGTTTTGTTGTCGAACTACCGTCCATTGTCTGTAATAATGGTGTGGGGAAGTCCGAAGCAGTAAATGATCGACTTCCAGAGAAAAGACCTTGCCTTGTCCTCGGTGATCTGGGCTAGGCGTTCTACCTCCACCTACTTGGTAAAATAGTCGACGGCGACGATCAGATATTTTCGCTGGCTGTGCACCGGGGGAAAAGGACCCAGGATGTCTATCCCCCATTGATTGAGTGAACAGCCAGGGAGAAGAGAGCTGGGATAGTGGGGAAGCTGGCTGTTACTAGATGTGGGCATGCCTCTGGCAGCTATTGCATTTCCGTAAGAACTTGGCTGCATCTTCCTGCATGTTCTTCCAGTAGTACTCCTGCCGGAGAGCTTTATAGGCCAATGTCCTGCCCCCACGTGGTTCCTGCAGATGCCCTCATGTATCTCCTAGAGGATATGGAGAGCTTTCGAGGGTTTCAAGCACTTCAGTATAGGGTAGGAGAAAGACATTCGATAGAGCTGTCCATCCATGAGCACGAAGTGAGCGGCCTTCCGTTTGAGGAGGCTGACCTCCGTGCGGTCTTCGGGCAAGGCTCCGTCAGCTATATACCTGATGTAAGGATCCATCCAGCTCATCTTGGGGGTGACCTGTTGGACCTCACCCACGATCTTGTAATTGGCGACCTCTAGATATTCAATGAAGGTGCACCCCGACAATGAGTCCGGCAGGGTTGCAAGCTTGGAGAGAACATCGGTGCGAGCATTCTTCTCGCGGGATATGTAAGAAATGCTGAAGTGCTGGAGATTCACTGTATATGAGCATACCCTGTCCAAATACTTCACCATCATAGGATCCCGGGCTTCGTACTCGCCTGAGACCTAGCCCACCACGAGCTACGAATCCGTGAAGACCTTCAGACACATCACACTCAGCTCGCGGGATACCTTTAGCCCCGCAAGGAGCACTTCGTACTCGGCCTAGTTGTTGGTTGCCTTGAAGAGGAAACACAGCGCATACTTGGTGATGACCCCATCGAAATTGATGAGAATGAGCCCGGCCCCACATCCTTCAGCGTTGGATGCACCATCGACATGGAGGATCCATGCCATCTCCCCTGCGACTGAGCTCCACCTGAGCTTGGCTAGTTCGTCCGTCTCTTTCAGATCCTCGTCTGTCTAGGTGCATTCCATTAGGAAGTCAACCATGACTTGGATCTTTTGAGCTAGCCTCTAATGGTAAGGTGATGTTAAACTCGTTGAGTTTTACTGCCCACTTGGCCAAGCTCTGTGATATATCTGGGCGGCTTAGGATAGCCCTCAGAGGTTGGTCAGTGAGGACCATGATCGGGTGAGCTTGAAAATAAGACCTGAGATGCTGCGCATGCACGATGAGTGCAAAGATAATTTTTTTGGATTGGGTGTACCTAGTTTTCGCATCGCGGAGTAGCTTGCTGGTGTAGTAAACCGAGAGCTGAAGGCCATCCCTATTGGTGCGAACCAGCACTGAGCTAACTGCCTCTAAAGAAACTGCTAGGTACAATAGGAGCTCCTCCCCGGGTTCCAGCTTGGACAGTAGCGATAGAGAGGCGAGGAGCTTCTTCAGCTCCTTGAATGCCTCCCGACACTCCTTCATCCAAGCAAAGTCATGAATCTTTCACAGGGCTTTGAAGAATGGCTGGTAGCACTCGGCAGAATGCGAGATCAAATGGCTTAAGGCGGTAACGCGTCCGGTCAAGAGCTAGACCTCCTTCTTGGATGTAGGATGTCTTATATCTATGATCGCATGGATCTTCTCTGGCTTAGCTTCGATCCCTCGTCCGGGTGACCATGAATCTTAGGAACTTTCCTGCCGTGATGCCAAACATGCATTTGATGGATTCAGCTTCATCTGATAGAGACGGAGGTTGTCAAAGGCCTCCACCAAGTTGACTATGTGATCCGATTCTTGGCCGTTCATGACAAGCATGTTGTCCACATAGACCTGCATGTTGTGGCCTATTTTATCTTTGAAGACGTTGCTGACCAGGTGCTGGTACATTGCTCCGACATTCTTAAGATTGAATGGCGTCACCTTATAGCAGAACGTACCTCTATCGATCATGAACTCCGTGTGTTCCTCATCCTCCAGGTGCATACGGATTTGATTATACTCGAAAAATACATCCATGAAACTAAGGAGCTTGTAACCTGAGGTCATGTCCACAAGCTAGTCGATCTTGGAGAGCAGAAAGCTATCCTTCGGGCGTGCCTGATTGAGATCGGTGTAGTCCATGCAGATCCTCCACTTTTTGGTGGCCTTCTTGACTCTCACCACATTTGCCAGCTAGTTAGGGTATCGTACCTCACGAATGAAGCTTGTGGCAAGAAGTTTCCTGACCTCCTCGTCGATCGCCTTCTACTTTTTTGGGACAAAGCTTCTCTTCTTCTACCGGATTGGGTGACTATTGGGATCGACATTCAGCCTGTGAGTGATCACTTCCTAGAGAATCCTGGGCATATCCGCTGTAGTCTAGGTGAAGACATTAGCATTAGCCCATAGAAGTTGAGCAACCGGGCTTTCTCCTCCTCGACCAGTAGGGCTCCCAGTTACACCATCTTTAAGGGATCCTCGTCCAGGGGAAATGATAGCAGCGACTCGACCGGCCCGCCTTTTGGCTCCAGCTCCGTCTGGCTTGGATGATTAATGGCCAGACTTTGCTTGGCCTCTCAAACTCCTGGGATGGCCTACAAGCAGTGCTGGACTGGCTGTCAGGATCCCCTCATCTCCCTAATCTCCCATGGGTTTGGAAACCAGACGAGGAGTTGCTTGGTGGAGATGGTGGCATCGAGCAGGTTGAGCCCGAGGTGCCCCAGGATTATGTTGTAAGGCAAAGGAAGCCTCATAATGGTAAAGGTCGCCATCACGGTACTTTGCCGATGTGGCATTCCAACAGTGATTGGGAGGGTAATTTCTCCCTCTATCCCAACTGAATCTTCGATAAAGTTGATGAGTGGTGTGAATACCAGTTTTATTAGATCAGTAGATAAGTTCATCCTTGTGAAAGCATCATAAAAAAGGATGTCAACTGAGCTTTTACTATCAACCATGATTTTTTTTACATGATGCTTAGCTATTGTCATCTCTATGATAACAGCATCATTGCTCGGGTTGTCCATCATAGTTGACCCCTTCCTATGCAGGGAAGTACATCATCAGTCCTCTCTCTAGCCCTCTTTGACTTTCTCCCTGCCCCCCAAGAGATCATTCCCATCGGCTTCTCCATGGGTTGGTTGTCGATGGCAGGTGGTCGGGCTTCCTCGCTCTGGGCCCCTGGGGGAGCTCCTCTCTCCATGAACTTTTCGAGGCAACCTTGCCTGATCAAGTCCTCAATCTCCCTCCTCAGGTAGCGGCATTCCTTGGTGTCATGGCCGTGGTTGCGGTGGAACTGGAGTATTAGGACTTATCATGTCCAGTGGGGGAGGGCGATGCAGGAAGCGCTTGCCCTCGATGTCCATTGAGATCTTCACTCTTGGGGTGAGGAGAGATGTGTACTTTTTTCTTGGCAGAGTTGGTCCTAGGTCGGGGGCTTGCCCGGGGGGTCGAGGCAATCTTAGACACCGAGGGGCTAGCCACTTCCTCCAAGGCTTGCCTCTTTAGGGGCCTCCCATCCAACTCCCTCCTAGTGTGGTTGGCCTTCTCCACATGGATATACTTGTGGGCACAGAGGAGGAGTTCCGAATAGGACTTCGGGGGTTGCTTGTCGAGGGAGTAGGTGAAGTAAGAGGTCTTGAGTCCTCTCTTCAGCAGCAACATGGCGACGGGCTTGTCAAGATTGTAGATTTCCAGGATAGCTACTTTAAACCAGGATACATATTCCTGGAAGGACTCACGATCCTGTTGTCGGATAGAGAAGAGTCTATCGGCTCACATGGCACCTTCTTGCAAGCATCGAAGTGTGTCACAAACTTTCTCTCTAACTGCTCAAAGGAGCCAATGCTCCTTGACTCGAGGTGGGAGTACTAGACTCGGGCTGCCTTGTAGAGTGTAGCTGGGAAGGCGATGTAAAGAAGAGCGTCAGTGCCCTTAGACCTACATGAGAGCTTCGTAACTCTCAAGATGGTCGAGGGGATCCATGGTCCCGTCGTAGGGGTCCACTTGGGGCATGCGAAACTGGTTAGGAATCGGTTCCTCTTGGATTCTGAGGGAGAGAGATGGATGGGTGTCGTAAACCGTGGGCTCATGTAGGGAGCCCTAGATCTCGGTAAACCGGTGGGCCAAATCAGCTAGTCTGTGCTCTTGATCCTTGAGGTGCCTCTCTGCTCGGTGGTGGATGGCCTCATCTATGGACCCCTATGCGGAGGTCATCAAGGAAGAAGAGGGCACGGACCGGTGGAACTCACGCTTCAGTTTCCGGTCATGTCAATGCCTTCAATGTGACATCATGTCGTGGTCCGAGACTGGGGAGCGGCTCTCCTGGCCTGTCAGACAGCCTTGGTGCTTCCTCCTGGCCATCCACAGGCTTCCCCATGGGTAAGAGGCCATGCACCATGATTCCTCTCAAAAGGATCTTAGACTGGCATAGGGATCAACGGCATGGGCTGCAGGCATCCCCGGTTGCTGCTGTATTGCCAAGAACTAGTGGTGTTGGTATAGCTAGCGAACTATCATAGCCAAGGTCTGGACCTGCTGCACGAGTGCGATGACCTGCATCGATTGATCAGCTAAAGGTGATGGTGGAGGGAGAGGAGGCTCAACCTCTTGGCTATGCCTGTCGCCGTAGTGGGATGGGTCCCCCATGCGGCTAGCGGAGGCTTCTCGTGCTCAGGTCACCACTATGGGATCGCTGGGAGCTGCTTCCCCTTTCTGGTATGCCAATCTATTGCTGCCTAGATCACCGTAGCCTGTAGCTCTAACGTGGCCCGGATAGGTCGATCTTTCCAAAGGTGTTGGGTCCTCCTTTCTCTTAACTTCATAACCGTCAGGTCCTACAAAAAAGAGGAGACCCAGGCCGAGGATCTTGATGAGAACACTCCAATGATCAAGTCAGTGGAATGATCAAGGGGAATAGATCCTTAGTGGTGGAGGCTCAAGATGCCATCGCATAGAGGAAGAAATGAGATGAAAAGAAAAGAACAGGAAACTAGAGTGTGGGAAGGTTTTCTCTGCTTTTTTCCTTGCTCCTTGCTCTCTCTTTTTTGTCCCCCCTTTGCTAGAGATTCCTCTTACTGTTATATAGGAAGTAGTCATGCCAGACCGGGTCTGGAGCCTCGTTGGGATGCTCTTTCCTGGTATCCCCTACAGGAGAGGTTTTCATCTGCTAGAACTCTCCTGCAAACCGGTCCCCAGAAGGAGGTCCTCCTATTGGGGGTGTTCATCAATGTGCTGCAGAGCCTGTCCTCTTGGTGGAGCGGTCTTTCATGGAGGGCGCGAACATCTTGCCATGGAGCCCTGAGCCATGGTTGAGCACTTCCACTTTCAGGGGGTACCGTTGGCATGCTACAGGACCTAAGGCTTTGATAGGATACTCTTCTTCGAGGAGACACAACTACACAAGCGATGTGCCACAAGAACTGGAGCCCCGGTGGAACATACACCTTGCAAAGGGTGCGGGCGGTGTGCTGTAAGGCTTGGAGCCTGGTAGAGCATGTATTGCGCATAGTGTACGGGTGGCGTGCTGCAAGGCCCGGAGCCCCCGGCTGGAGCCATTGTGCTGTGGTTCGAATTCCCTCCGTCTATATCTTCTAAGAGCCGCACCTTGTTTCCGGCCGCTTCTTTGGTCACGGTTGGGGATGTGCCTCCCCGTCCTTAGGGACTTTCTTCGGATGAGAGCTCGATCTCGGACGGAAGCTCGACCTCAATCGAGAGCTTGACTTCGGACAGGACTCAACCTTGGATGGGAGCTCAACCTCGGCTGGGAGCTCTGCTTTGAACGGGAGCTTGATCTCAGATGGGAGCTCGACCTTGACCGAGAGCTCGACCTTAGCCGGGAGCTCGACCTCGACCGGAAGCTCGATCTCAACTGGGCTAGGTGGCGCTCCCTGCCACCTCGATGCTTAGTTGGAACCTACGCAGGTGCCAAGTCAGCGCTTGCCACGTCATATGCCTTCATGGGCGCCATGTTAGCAGCTCGCCACATCAAATAGTAAGTGTTTATAATATATTTTTTAAAAATTATGAGCTATTATTAATTTTTATTTTATTTTATTTTGATTTGTTAAAATATATTGATTTTATAGTCCATGTTGATAGACATGTATATAGTCCAATATTGTATGTTATTCTTATGTTTGGATTTTGAGTACCTTATGTTGGTTGGTGTGGTTGAGATGGTACAGTATAGGCCTTGGCCTGTAATGGAAAGGCTTGTTAGAGTTTGTTTATAAATGACTAGATCCACTCTCTACTCCTATTATTATTATTATTCTATATGAAATTTGTTCTCATGGCTTGTCCCATCAAATAGCCACCTGTTGACAAAGGATGCTGGAAAGAAGGATTTGATTTATGATTTGCTCAAATCAATTTTTGAAAATAATATTATTTTTGGTGATCTAGAAATCACGTATCGGATCTTGAGATAATAAATTTTTGTTTACAATTGGTATCAGAGCTACCATGCATGATCTAGAATTTTTTTTATTTTTAATTTATTTCATGAGGAAGGATCCTGGTTTGCTTTTAGATTTTGTTTTAATATTTTTCCAGTTTTCTTTTTAAGCATCGTGCCACGAATTGTTGAAGCTTTTGTTTTTAATTTATTTTTATGTTTTCTTCTTTCACCTCACTTTTTTAAATTTGCCCATCTCGTGCATTGCCAATCTCAAGAGGCCCTACAAGGCTCGCTAGTATTTTTTTAATATTGCAGAATCAAACCTCTACATTGCGAAGCTTCCACAAAAAAATTCTGTGCTGCAGCCACCCTCTTAACTCATTTTTTATCTATCTCTATTATAGTTTTGAATAGCTCTGGTATTCTCGGATATTATTTTGATATTCTAGAAATCATACGATCTTGGAATAATAAAAAATTTTTTACACATAATCTAATAGTTTTGAAAAGTGGATATGATTTTTTTTTGTCTCTCTCTCTTTTTATAATTAATGAAAGAAAAGGGTTGTGTTTTAATGAAGATGAAAGAAAGAAAAATAAAATGAGAAAAAAATCCATCAAACTATTGGTGTTAATTATTAGTGGTCACGTACCATTGGTTTCCTTCAGTTTTTTAGGTGCTATTTTGATGTATCTTTTATTGAGGAAACTGGCATGGCTGCATTCACATAGCAAGCATCTTTATTTATTAAAAAAAAAAAAAAAAAACTCCATATGTGAGGATAAGTTCTAGGACAACAAAATAATCATCAACCATCTTTTCTATTTGCATATCATGCAGGAATAGCAGGAAGGAATGAGACTTTCCAGCTGGGCCCTGGCATGCCATCCGTGAACACAAACAAACTTCCATGGAATTGTGCCGGTGATTTCAAAGCAGAAAGAGACTTTTTCAACCTCATCACTGATAAGCAAGCAATGAAGTTTGCTGAAAATACAATCATTTGCAACTCATTCCATGACCTAGAGTCACCATCATTCACCCTCTTTCCAAACTTACGACCTGTTGGACCATTACTCACAGGTCAACAGTTTGGAAAGGCAGGTGGACATTTCTGGCAAGTGGATACAACCTGCATGAGTTGGCTCGATGAGCAACCTGCTAACTCTGTCATCTATGTGGCATTTGGGAGCCTAGCAGTCTTGAACCAGCACCAATTCCAGGAGCTTGCACTTGGGCTTGAACTCTCTGGCCATCCATTCCTCTGGGTCATAAGACACGATCTCGCAGATGGGATAGATGATGCTTGGTTAGATGGGTTTCGAGACCAAGTTAAAGGCCAAGGAAAGTTGGTAGGATGGTCTCCTCAACAGCAGGTACTGGCCCACCCTTCCATTGCTTGCTTCCTTTCTCATTGTGGTTGGAATTCAACATTGGAAGGGGTGAAGAATGGAGTCCCTTTCCTCTGCTGGCCTTACTTCGTGGATCAGTTCCTCAACCGGAACTATATTTGTGATGTTTGGAAGACTGGTTTGAACATAGATCCCGATGACAAAGGGTTTGTTCCAAGGGAGCAGATAAAAGAGAAGATGGACCAAATTTTTGGTAACGAGGAGATGAAGGCCAGGGCCATAATGTGGAAGAATATTGCCAATAGGTGTACCAAGGAAGGAGGGTCTTCCTATAAGAATTTCAAGAGCTTTGTAGACTCCATGAAAGAATGACAAGTTCTTTTGCTCGGTAATAAGGCACAAGAATCTTCTGTGTTTGCTTCGTCCAACTAAAAATTAAGGTCTGATGCTATGCAGCATTTGGAGACAGCCAGTGAAATGGTCAATATGTATTTATTGATATTTAAGCATCACCCTTCTCTTTTCATTGTGGTAGATTTTGTTTGGGATAGTGTCTTTGAGGGAAATACTCTGATCTGGTAAACTGATTTGTGGATTTGATTCGGTGTTCTTGAGATATAAGTAATGTAACTGACAGCTAGTTTATATTGTGGATTGTTCTTGGGCCCGGTCCTGCTTCTCTCTATTTCACCTCTTCAATGCAATGAGAGGTGGACAGAACACACCATTTTGCTCATAAAAGAAAATAAAAAAATTAGCGTTGCCCTCGTAATGGCATCATTGGAATCTAAGATGCTATGTAATATTTCAAACAAACTTATCCATGCATGTTGTTTGGAATAAATGATATCTAACATCACATACTTCTTAGTCATTGAGCTCTTAAAAGCTTCATCCTTCAGGACCTTGAATAAAAATGGAAAAGTAAAAAGCATTCTATTACGGTAGGTACCGGCTCTGAGATCGGAAAAGAGGTTGACTGGCTGGAGCCACTGTTGGAGTGACCTGCAAAAAAATTCATAGCTGGGAGGGACCTTGGCATGGACATTCTGATGCTCAAGTCAGTGATTTGAAACAGATGAAAAATAATGAGCATGGAAAAGATTGCTTACCGGAGGTCCTTTGGACCTGGGACTTTATAGAAGAGAGCTGAGCAGAACGGACGATCCTGAGAATGTCGAGCCATGATTGCACTATTACAAGATTATTACCATGATCCACTCTCGAAGATTGTGGACAGGGATGCAGCTTCAGGTATTTCCATCGATGTTGATAGCTTTCCTGTGATTCGGTCGATAGGATATTTAAAACCTCCATAATTGATCGCTCAAAGAAGAGAAGGCACCTCGATACCTCGGACTTAACAAGAGTTCTATGGAATACACCTTGGAGCCTTGTCCAAGTAGCTCGGAGGGTTCTAAGGTGGGCCGAGGTTCTGGGATTTAAACCTTGAAAAATAAGAACATCCCAAGGAAAGTGAACTGATCTGTCAACAAGGTGCAAAGATCGGCGGGTGTATAGATTTTTACATGGATAGGACTCTGAGTCCATAGGGACCTGTATTCGAGGTACATAGAATTTATCCTCCTTTCTTCCGAGACATATTTGAGGTACCCGAGGATCCCGTAATACATGCCCCCTACTTCCTAGTGTAAGTTGGTGCGGATTAAACTATGAAAGTAGGACCAGAAAAAAATGCCTCTGTCATTAGGAGTTTTGAAAGTAATGCACAGTGAGTCAACTTTGTTAAATACTGATGGTTCCGACGATCTCCCATTATGGGAACCAAAGCAACTGCACCCCCTTGCTGTGGAGGAGGGTAATTTAGAACTTTCTTCGTAACCAAAGCATTCTTTGGTCTTCGTTTTCTAGATAAACCCATTTCCTCACCTCCCTTAGGGTTCATCCAAAAATTTCTTCAGCACAATTCTTCTTTTCACTTTTTCCTTAGACAGATGAATCACTATAGAGGGTGCCTCGAAGGGACCGGGCAAAAATGTCTGCATCAGCGACAGCTCCTCCAATGGTGCCACCCCAAGTGCCGACTAGGTTTTCAATTACTATGCTCTTAGTACTGACTTTGGATTGCAATGCCTAACCTCCAAGCTCTTTTGTTTCTAGAGAGCAGAGGTGGGAGATTTGCGATAACTCTCATGGAGGTTACAGAGATTTTCTTACCACTGAATGAAGCTTTTATAGTGGAAACGACCGCACTACCTATGAGCACTCTAGCAGAGGATGGTGACGCAACTCCTCTACCACCACTGCAGGTAGACGAGCCAAACACGGGCATAGCATCGACCCCTAGTCCTCATGCAGAGGCATTCAGTGCAGTGAGCTTGTTGATGGTAATCTGGCATGGCAGTTTGATTGGCACAACATTTGGTTTGCTAGTGGGTGAGCTGCATGAACTCCCAATGAAAGAAGCTGGAGCCAAAACTAGGGCTCTGGATGCGAGAGACGTCGCTCCGCACACACTTGAAGTGAAAGAAGTTGGAGCCCAACCTGGGGCTCCAGAAGTAGGAGATGTTGCTCCACGAACCTCAAAGCGAAGGAAGCTGGAGTCTCGACTAGATCTTTGGAGGTGGAGGGGCAACCTTCCGAGCTTCAGCAGCCCAGGGTGAAGAAGTTTCAATAGCTTTGACAAGATTTAGCAAAGTCATCAAGAGGATGGTAGCCATTCTTTTGCCCATGGAAGGGCAAAAATTGGGAAAAATGCTCCAAGCTTCTAATGCCTTCGGGGTGTTCATGCTGCTGGGTCATCATTTGGCTCATTTCTTGAGCTTGACTTCAAGGGTAGACCAGCTGGAGTATGAATTGGAACAAGAAAGGAGGGCCAACGCTGACCTGATAAGGGAGGTCAATAGCTGCATGGACATGCTACATAAGGCCCAAGAGAAGGTCTTTCATCGAGACGAGGCCTAGAGGAAATAAAATGGCTAAGAGCAGAGCTGGAGGAAGGGAAGAAGAAGGGATTGGCTATCACCCCCGCAGTGGTCTCTTTGCCTTCAAGCTCCCAAGCAAAGGCTCCCCTAACAAGATTGATTTGGCAGTGATAGAAGCTTAAGTGGCCTTAGTGATATCCAAGCTTCATCGCTGGCTTTGCTCATTTGACTTGAAGGCCAAGCAAGTGGAGGAGGTGCTGAGAAATAAAAGGAAAAAAGGTCATCCCTTCACCACGACTCACCTATCAGGAGAAGTTGATTAACTCAATGAAGAAAAGGGTGGAAAGGCTAGAGAGGTACGAGGCCAATATCATCTTCGAGGCTTGTTAAAAGAGGTTTTTTGTAGGCTTCGAATGGTGTGGATCCAAGGCCAGAGTTCATCTATTTTCTCCTGGCACCAAACTTCCTAAGGTCGATCCCACAGATGACAATCTAAGGGCTAAGGTGAACAACTATGTCTAGATATTTACAAAAGGCCTCAATCTACTGCCATCCCTCTTCCATGCCGGCCAGGCCACTCAGACAAATCCCTAGGTGCTGTTCAGGGACGCAATGAACAACTATGTCTAGATATTTACATAAGGCCTCAATCTACTGCCATCCCTCTTCCATGCCGGCCAGGCCACTCAGACAAATCCTTAGGTGCTGTTCAGGGACGGGACAACTTTAACACCTTAGTGAACACCTTCATCATCAACTTTGCTTCTTTTTTTTTTGTTGATATACTCATCCTATCCCTGTAATCATATATCAAACTTAATATAAATGAGTTTTTCATAAAATTCTTGAGATTGTGCTAGATTTTTCAATGTGTTGTCTAGGTTCTAACTTTGGCTGCAATATTTCGATGATCTTCTTGTTATGCTTGTGTCGAACCTAGGTTTGGTCGAAGTATTTTCCCAACCTTTGCTCTATTTAGTAGTGGATTAGAAATTGATAATATCTCGTAGAGGCACAAACTTCAGATCTAAGATTTGACTCTTCGAAGAGGCCATTCTGAACTTTACAATGCTCTTGGAAGTTAGGGTTTACTTCGTAGGACTCGATTTAGAACTTTGATACCGACCATCGAGCTATGACCCAGGGAGTAGGTATGTTGGAGTTTTGGCTTCGAGCTGTTGGAGTGTGGTCTTGCCAAGGTGATATGAGCTTATAGAGGGACCACTTCACTTCATCTTTTGATTCCTTCCCGTGCTAGCTGAAGGCTGGAGGTTGGACTCGAGCTAGGATATGAACCATTTTTGGGCTAGGGATTGATCCAAGGATCACCACACTAATACCTAGGCTGGGATATAGCTCCTTGGCATTTGAATTATCCCCACATGATTACAAATGGTATTCACCTTGGACTCTATATAGGGGCAATCCATCTACTATTTCAAGAAACCATTGGACTACCATGAAGTTCGTGCCCGATGAGAATGTGATGTATGTCTCATTTTTCAAGAGCCATCCATCGAACTTTGCCTTTTCAGCATCCGTGCATTAATTATCTTAAGAGGAGGCACTTTGATTGACCATAATGATTTTGGCACTTATTTAAACCCTTTCTACCAGGCTAGGGTTTCTTTGTCATCCTTCTATCATGGACTTCGTGTCTCTAACTTCTCTAGTTTATTCCTGCTCCTGTGGAACCTTCTTGGTTTTATTGATTCTCAAGATAAGTACCTTTGATGACCTTCGAGCTTTAGTGGCAGTCAACCTAGAGGAGGGAGAAGAAGAGGAGGGGGGTTTCGATCTAGCAACCATTCAGTCAGAGATTGCAAAGGTAGATTTGGTGAAACTCCATAATGATTTTGCCATCCCTCCGGAGTTCTAACCGGAAGTTCCAAGAGAGCACGATTGGGCCTGCAGGCCATCGCCGGGCCGGCTATGCTTCTGCAAGGAAATTTTTAAGGCTAGACTAAGGCTTTCTCTCCATCCATTCTTCATCACTCTGCTTCGATTCTTTGGCATGTCACCTTGCACATTTTTTTCCAAATTTTTGGAAGCACATCGGCAGGTTTATCACGATCTATTTTCTCACCGGAGTCACTCTCAGTGTCTCTCTCTTTGTTCCTTTTACACCTTCAAGAATCATCTCGGGCATACTGTATGGTGATATGCTTCATCCCAAAAAGGCATTCATCGACTGATTTTGGAGACTCCATCCACCATCCATCTTTGGAAAGAGTGGTTCTTCTTTGTCTCGAAGACTTCTGGCAAGGCTTGGGGATTTGCTAACTAGGGCAAAGCCCCAAAAGCTGGATCTTCAGGTGCCTGATTTGGACCAGCATCGAAGGGGGGAGTTCACCACTCTTTGTGGCTTCCAGGTGTCAAATATATTGGGATTCCTTACAGAGTAGAGACTGTACAATATCAGAATCAGCCCAGCCAACCCTCATGGTGTGCACGAATATGAACTCCTACTTCCTGCATGCCTAATTTAATAAGCTTGTACTGATCTCAAATCATCTTTGTTGCATGCACGGGTAATGATTTGGAGGGGTCAGATCGCCAAGGCACGGAGGCTCTGGATCATGGAGGATTGTAGCGGGTAAAGTGAGAACATAGTCACCATCGTAAGAGGAGGCAATGTGATGACGACAGGCCCCATCAAAGTGTCTGCCCCAGGAGCAGGGGTTCTCCTCCTTCATCGGCTTCTCGTGGGCAATCAAGATAGGAGTGGTCAACTTGCCACTCAGCCTATGAACATCCCATCCCAATGGTTGCTTTAGCACCTCCGACCAAATCTCCATCCACTAGAGGTAAAGCAGGTGATGAAGAGTCCAAGGCTCGAGAGGTTCACAAGGGTTCTCCAATTTATCTAGTTGGAGTCGAGCCGGAGCTCTCTATCTCCAAAGCCATGGAAGGATCGGCTTTTGCCCCCCAAGACTAGGGCAAGAGAATGGAAGAGGATGAGTCCGCTTCCTTAGGTGAGTCCTTTTCTCTCTGGTCTGAGGAAGGCACTTCCAATGTGGCCATAGCCCACACCAGGCTAGACGCCTCAGCGCTAGAAGACTACAAACTAGCGCATGAGATCTTCATTGGGCTTATATTCCCTACCGATGCCAATGCAATCTTGGAAGATTCGTGGGTGAGGAGACGGAGAGATGCCACCAGGAGCTTCTTTTGGGTGAGTTTATTTGTTCGTAAAATCTTGCATTTACTCCATCATGAATGTAACTTATTAATTACTGGTGATTTCTTCATCTGTAGCTAGCCCTGCACATGAATAACTTTTTTGAAGATAGCAGGGACTATTCTATCGATGCTCAAAGGTAGAAGACTATGGTTGAGATCTTGAAAGAGAGGCTGGACAAAAGAA
The DNA here is from genome assembly GCA_021397845.1 of Areca catechu. NCBI lineage: Eukaryota > Viridiplantae > Streptophyta > Magnoliopsida > Arecales > Arecaceae > Areca > Areca catechu. The sequence goes on along the minus strand of CM038051.1, from coordinate 203,700,080 downwards.
ATACTGAGGTCGACGGGGCCATCATGTGGGCTGATGGTGTGGAAGCTGTCCTAAAGAAGATCACGACAGAAAATATCAGCTTGAAGGTGGAGAACACCAGCCTTGAGGCCATTAGGGTGAGCCAAGCAGTGGAAATATAGAAGCTGAAAGCTATCCATAAGACGATAAAGGAGGAAATGAGAAAGGCCAATGAGGGCAGGGCTAGGACCATCACCTCAAAGGCTGCAAGGATTTTGAAGCCTTTATCAAATTTTTGGTCAAGAAGATTGTGGTTGCCGCCAAAGCTGTAGAAGATTTCCAAGCCTTGACAAAATTCGAGGATGAGAAAGCTGACCTTGCAGTTGTGGCTTTTAAGGAAGCTATCAAGGTCTCCAAGGACATGATCATGGCTTGCTGCCCTGGAGTAGACCCGAGCTTCATGGACGAGCTTCTATACCCTGGAGAGGCTGACCCCATGGTGAATACTCACTAGGATGGCCACACTTCCGCTGGGGCTTTTATGTTTTCTTTCTTTTATTTATCTTCCTTTGTAAATTACTTTTTGGCTTTTGAGGAGCTGATGTAGAAACTTTTACTTTAAATGAATTGAGGATTTTGAATTTCTACCATTACCTTATTCTTCCCTCGTTGTTGGTTTTGAATTTTGTTAAGGATAAACCGACTGGATTTAGCTGCCGCCTGGGATGGGATTTAATTGTTGCCATATCATATATCAGATAGGAACTAATGGATTTCAAAGTGTAGCCATTTGGTTGATCCGAAGTGTTCTACAATTTGGAGGCTACTTGACATAGTGAAGTGCTATCACGGCCTAAGGCTTTTGGAAGTTGATATTGGGAGGCCTGACCAAAGGCTTGCAGGCATTGAAATTATGGCTCGACCCAAGACTTTCAAGTATTGGATGTTGGGCGCATAGCTCTTCAACATTGTCTCGGCCTAAGGCACTCGAGAGTTGAAATTATGACTCAGCCCAAGGCTTTCGAGTATTGGACATCGAGTTGCATAGCTTTCTGATATTATCCCAGTTCAAGGCTTTCAGGAGTTAAAATTATGGCTTGGCCCAAGACTTTCGAGCATTAGATGTCAAGCACATAGCTCTTCGACATTGTCCAAGCCCAAGGCTTTTGGAAGTTAAAATTATGGCCCGATCCAAGGCTTCGAGCTTTAGATATCAGGCACATAGCTCTCCAACATTATCCCAGTGCAAGACTTTTGGAAGTTGAAATTATAGCTTGATCCAAGGCTTTCGAGCATTGGACATCAAGCATGCAACTCTTCGACATTGTCCCGGTCCAAGGATTTTGGAAGTTGAAATTATGGCTTGGTCCAAAGCTTTCGAGGACTGGATGTCATGCGTGTAGCTCTCCAATGTTGTCCAAGTCTAAAACTTTTGAGAGTTAAAATTATGGCTCGATCTAAGGATTTCGAGCATTGGACATCAAGCATATAGCTCTCTGATATTATCCCGATCCAAGGCTTTCAGGATTTAAAATTATGGCTCGATCCAAGGTTTTCGAGCATTGGATGTCGGGTGCGTAGCTCTCCGACGTTGTCCCAGTCCAAGGCTTTCAGGAGTTAAAATTATGGCTCGGTCGAAGATTTTCGAGCATTGGATGTCAAGTGCGTAGCTCTCCGACGTTGTCCCAGTCCAAGGCTTTCAAGCATTGGACATCAGGCGCGTAGCTCTCCGATGTTGTCCCAGTACAAGGCTTTCAGAAGTTGAAATTATGGCTCGGTCCAAGGCTTTCGAGCATTAGACATCGAGCGCATAGCTCTTCGATGTTGCCTTGTCCAAGGTTTTCAAGAGTTGAAGTTATGGCTCGGTCTAAGACTTTCAAGTGTTGGATGTTAGAAGTGTAGTTCTCCGACATTGTCACAATCTAAGACTTTCTGGAGTTGAAATTATAGCTTGGTCCAAGGCTTTCAAGCATTGGACATCGGGCACATAACTCTCCGATATTGTCCTAGCCCAAGATTTTTGAAAATTAAAATTATAGCTTGACCTAAGACTTTTGAGCGTTGGACGTCAGGTGCATAGCTCTCTAACATTATCTCGGCCCAAGACTTCTGGGAGTTGAAATCTTCGACATGCATAATTACTTGGAAAGGTCTCTCGAGTAGTTATCTTCCCGAGTATTTTTGTTAGTTAACTTTTTGGTATTGATAAATTGCTATAAGCACATAGCTAATAATTAAATTAAACTTTATTCTGAAAAACCTTATCACCGATAATACATGCATAGGTTGGAGGAGTTCCAAGGCCTTGGAATAGTAATTCCATCAAGGTGCTACAAGTGATAGGTACCAGGATAAATCACCTCCTTCACCTGGTAAGGACTTTCCAAATTCAAAGAGAGTTTTCCTTGCTCAGTAGGTTGCAATGCTTTGGCTTGCCACAAGACCAGGTCTCCTATCTTGAACTCCTTGGCTTTAATGCGAGCATTGTAATATTTGTTCATTTGTTAGCGGTAGGAGGCCATTCTCATCATAGCTCGCTCCCTGTATTGTTCAAGCAGATCCAGGTTCGCCCGGAGCCATTAAGAATTGGACTTCCCATTATACTCTTCGACTCATAACGAGAGAAGCCTGATCTCAACATGGATGATGGCCTCAGTTCCGAATGCAAGGCTAAATAAAATTTTTCTAGTTGGAGTACTCTGGATGGTTTGATAGGCCCATAAGACGTGGTGAAGCTCGTCCACTCTGTTCCCCTTTGCTTGACCAAGGTGGGCTTTTAAGCCTTATAGGAGAGTTCTATTTATGATTTATGCCTCATCGTTGGCTGGGAGATGCACCACTGAGGTAAATCACTAGGAGATGCCGTACTCTTAATAGAACTTCTAAAATTTAGCATTACTGAATATTGTCCATTATCGATGATTATAGCTTGGAGAATGCCATAATGAGAGATAATAGACTTCTACACAAAGTCCTTGACCTGAATCTTCGTGATGCAAGCTAGGGGTTCGGCCTCGATCCACTTAGTGAAATAGCCATTGCTACTAATAAAAACTTGTGTTGCCCCATAGCTTGTGAAAATGTTCCCAGAATATCTATCCCTACTAGGCAAAGGGCTAAGGCATGGGGATCGGATTGAGGTACGATGCTGGCTATCATTGGATGATGTTGTTCCTCTAGCAATCATCACATTTCCTGATGAGTTTAATTGCATCATGGTTATTATAACAGGATCATTATTTTTAATCATGAATCATCATAATTTTTCAAAATATCATTCATCAAATTCATGCATCAAAATCATAAATTATATCAAAAAATATTTTATAATTTACCAATAATTTTAGAAAAAGTGAAGCATTATTTATCTCATAAATACTCTGATAAATTCATGCATCAAAATCATAAATTATATCAAAAAATATTTTATAATTTACCAATAATTTTAGAAAAAGTGAAGCATTATTTATCTCATAAATACTCTGACAAATCCAAACAATTTTACAAATTCTATTTCAAATTATTAAATCATATTATAGAATCCATTGCCGTACATCTTCTTATCAAGATGATTAAATCCCTATAAAGAATAAAGTCAAATAATTATGAAGGATATGAATAATTATAGAAAGATAATATTGATAGATAGTTGCATTCAACGGTCTGGATCAGTCCAGTCATGATGACTTCATCAATCAAGATCAGGCTAGCTTGGATTTTGGTGATTCAATAGAGATTAAGGGTAATTAAATCAGTAGTGTTCAACATGAATTAAAGTCGAGGACAATAAACCTTTCAGTAATCGAGATCAATTCAATCAAATAATTTTATTTAATTAAGATTACTTAAAATATATGGATTTGATTAAGCCCAATAAAGATTATATTTTATGATGTTTAACGAAGACTTGGATGGTGTAGATACATTGCCCGATCAATAGGATAGTTCAAAATCTATCTATTGGGTCAACTCAAATTTAAATCGACAGTGCTAGGAAACCTTCATTGGATTCATAAATCAAGTATATAAAGAATATTTGAGGAGGGAGAGATTAGCAAAATGGACATGCCCGGTATCCAGATTAGTTTTATGAAATCATGATTGAACTATAGTATAGATGGTCCAATAGAGATTATGAATAATCAAATCTAATAGTATTCGATTTAACTAGAATGGATATTGGTATACTATCTAATAATCATAGATCAAGATCTTTCACCAGGATTGATTAAATTCATTGAAGGGTTTTTTTGAAGATCCTAGAAAACTTTAGAAAAGAATCAAATCTATAAAGTGAAAATTATAGAAAGAGAAATTAGGGGGATAAAATAAATAAAAGGTGGAGAGAAAAAATGAAGAGAGGAAGAAAGGAAAGAGAGAAGAAAGGAAAGAGGGAAGGGAGATTTAATTTTTTTCCTTCTCTTCCTTTTCTTTTTGGTCTCTTGGCAAGATGCCGGATTTCCTTCCCTTAGAATAGGGGAGGGCATGTAGCCTGGTGGTAGCGCAGGTTGGAGGATCGGAAGCTGGTAACGATGGTGATGGCAATGGCAACTGAAGGGAGAAGGCAAAACAACCCAAAAATAGGGCCGGACAAGAGGGCCTTTGGCTCATCGATTCTGGGTTTCAGCTTGCTCACCGGTGATTGGGACTTTGACCATTTCCATCAACCATTTTGGGTGGTCGGTTGATAGCTTTGGTGACGAGCACCGATGACAAGGATGGTCGGAAAAGGAGGAAATAAAGCCGGAAGGCTTGGAAATAGGGAAAACAACCGAGCTTTCTATTCTTGACAAATTCTGGTGACTATCCAGCAAGATCAATAGCCTTCGTATTGGGAAAGGGAAGGGAGGAAGGATCAGAGATGATTACCTCAACTCCGGCAAGGGATTTGCTGCAAATACGATGGTCGTAGTGAGCTCGATCAGTGGCTTTGTAAGAAAAAAAGAGAGAGGAAAATCAATTTTTGATGAGGCGAAACAAGGGCCTTTAAATAACAAAGGAATCGAGCTTCCAATCTTTTTGGAGGTCGGCGTCCTCCGATGGAATTGGGAGGAAGAAGACTCCAATGGAATCTTCTTCCGATCTCTCTTTTTTAGCTTTAGTATTCGTGCAGGACCTTACCAGGCCCTATTTTATTTGTGGCTGGGCCCGTGAAGAGAACCAGGCCCAGGTCAATCTTGGGTCGTTGGCCCGGGTCTTTCAAGATGAACCCACCAGGAGGTGACCGGGTTACAAGCATCATTGCTGATGGGAACACGGGGTGGGCTCTCGAAGTGGCGCAAAAGGTGGGCATCCGGTAGGCTTCCTTTTGGCCTACATCTACTGCACTAATGGCATTATTTATGAACATTCCCAAGATGATCCAGAAATACTCTGATCTAGTAAACTGGTTTGTGGATTTGATTTGGTGTTCTTGAGATATAAATAATGTAACGGACAGCTAGTTTCTATTGTGCATTGTTCTTGGGCCCAGACCTGCTTCTCTCTATTTCATTTTTTTTTATTATTTTGGTAAGATAGATAATTCAACCAACAAACCTGATATAAATACATTCAAAAAAAAAAAAAGAAAAAAATATAATCCCTGAATGTCATAGATGACTCATTCTATTTCACTTCTTCAATGTAATGAAAGGTGGATAGAGCCCATCATTTTGCCCAAAAAGGAAAATAAAAATATTACTGTTGCCCTCATAATGGCATCGTGTGAATCTAAAATACTATGGCAATTTTCCAAACGAACAATTATTTCTGTGCTTCATGATAAATGATATATAACATCGCACAATTCTTAATCTTGGAGCTCTCAAAAGCTTCATCCTTTAGAAGCATCAACAAAAATGGAAAAGTAACAAGCATCCCATAACCCTACCCGCTTCCAAAGTACCAAGCGTGCCTTGTCGAAGTAATTTGTTGAGCTCCCATAAGTGTTTGCAGCTTTGGAAATCAGCAACATCGGTTGATTCAGTGCTGGTGTAAACAGGCTTTCTACATCTAAAATTTAGTTCTTCTTTCAACAGATGACAAAAAGCTAAGCCTTGACTTAACAAGCTCATAATTTTCATTAGGGCCTCATCATGATCTTCACCAATGCTTTCATCCATCTATCTATATAACTGAGCAATGTTTTCAAGAAATCAACTGCCTTTTGCAAAGTATCACTTAATACTTGTGATAATAACTCAGTCACTCGGGCTCGATGAAGCAACAAGAAAGTATGATTGATCAAGGAGTATGACCAGAGCTCATAAAAACCAACCAGAGATCATAAGGAGTATGCTCAACTAACTACTGGTTGTTATAACCAACCAGGTATGTAACCAACTACTGGTTGTTATAATCAACTGGATTTATAACTAACTACCAACAATAACTACAATCGGTTAAAGGGAAGTTGCACTAACCGACTTTTCCAACCGAAATCAAGAAGGCTTAACTACTTTTAGTTATAGCAATGCCTATAAAAAGAGGTAAGAGGAGATCTTTGAGGTAAGCAAGTCTAAGGCAAGCCCACACTATGCCCCTTTGACTCTTCCTTTTTCTAGCTATCTTTCTCTCTATTACCTAGATTACCCCACTAACTTGAGCATCGGAGTGTCCCCTGCCAGAAACCCAACCCGGGAATCTTTTGCAGGTCTCCATCCAAGAAGAGTGCCTAGGAGCGGGATCTCATATGGCAGGAAGAACGAGAGGGACTACCCGGTGCCATCGAAGCTTCAGCCATGGGTGATTTATCCACAACAGATTGGCGTGCCAAGTAGGGGACGATTTTTAGCTATGAAATTCATTTCCTCCCAAGAAAGAAGAGCTTTCAAGAAATACATGATGGTGAAAGGGAGAGCCCGAATGTTTCAGCAAGCAGGGGACGCCCTACTTCCCAGAAAACTAATCCTGAGAAAGTTTCGATCAATGCCCAAGGCCGATCCATGTATAAGGTCGATCAAGGTGCAAAGCCGATCCATGCACAAAGCCAATCAAGGCACAAGGCCGATCCAAGTACAAGGCCGATCAACACCCAAGGCCGATCCATGCACAAGGCCGATCAATGTCCAAGGCCGATTCATGTACAAGGCCAATCCATGCATAAGGCCGATAAAGGTGCAAGGCCGATCAATGCACAAGACCGATCAATGCCCAAAGCCGATCCATGTACAAGGTCGATCAAGGCGAAAGGCCGATCCATGCACAAGATCAATAAAGGTGTAAGGCCGATCCCAGCACAAGGCCGATCAAGGTGCAAGGTCGATCAATGCACAAGGTCGATCAAGGTACGGGGCCGATCAACATCCAAGGCCGATCCATGCACAAGAAAAATGAAGATGCCAAAAAATGAGCCTATCTTATCAATATATCCAATGAGTGCAAAGGCAGGCCTGGCTAGTCTACCTTATCAACATGATCTACAAGGACAAAGGTGGGCCTGACCAGCCTACTGTCACGGCCCGAATCTAGATCAAGGATCGGCTACGTGACCGGCCGCACAATCCTAGATATCTTCTAGAGATCATGCCAGGCCTAACTTTCAAATCTACAACCAAACAATAGAAAGGAACAACTTTCCATAAAGATTAACAGGAAATAAAATACAGATAAAATATAAACTCAGGGATTAATACCTAAAACCTAGCTCCTCACTGACCGGTCCCAAAGCCCAAATGATCTTCGATATCTGAAACAAAAATATAGGAAAATAGGGGTGAGCTACACATGCTCAATAAGTTATCAACACCTCCAATATACATACACCAATATGCATCTAAAAATAACAAGCATAATACATCATGCAACAAGATGTCCAGTAATATAATAATAATAACCAACAACATGATGCAAGTATTAACACTCAAATGCAACCAACACAGACACGACTATGGATGGCCAACCATTTACTTAACTCTCCTAGTCCCTCAGACTATGGCCAAGATCGGCCCATGGCTCGCCCTGAAAGAGTCTAGATCTTGTGTCACATACCGCTCAACAGTCATGTGCCAGCAATAGCCCTGCTGGAGGCCTAAAAGGAAAACTAGCTCTGAGTATCACACGAGAAATATGCATCCTCTGCATGTGCCCGCCACGCATGGCTAAAATAAGGCAACTAGCTCCTGTGTCACATACCGCTCAACGGTCATGTGCCAACAATAGCCCTGCTGGAGGCCCAAAAGGAGACTAGGTTCTCGTATGATCATAGTCAGACTAGAGAGCACTCACACCGTCACAATGCACTCACACCAACACAATGCATCCACATCACCACGATGCACGCAATTCAAAGCAATCCCACAATGTACCCACACCAACACAATGTACTCACACCAACACAGCACCCACACCAACATGATGCACGCAATCCAATACAATCAAATGCAGATATATTACATATATCTACTAAGTTATATATATATATATTGGCATACATATCAGATGTCAAGATAACTTACCGAGGAGTATCCACCCACTAGAACAGTCCAACACTAATCCAGGTCTTCCAAAGTCAACGATGATCCTGAATCACAAATCAGTACATAATTAATTCCTATATATATATATATATATAAAAGAATTAAAAAAATTAAATTCTGTGGAACATCCCCAGCCTGTTCCTTTCCTCCTCCGCCTTCATTTTCTTTCTTTTAATAATAATAATAGTAGTAATAATAATAACATTATTATTATTATTATTTTATTTTATTTTATTTTATTATTATTATTATTATATATATATATATTTTGTTTTAAACTGGACCGACCCAACCAAGAAATGGACCCGGCCCAGCAAAACCCGACTCAACCAATCCCAGCTGCACGTCTGGCCACAGTGCCTGGACCTGGTTCACGAGGAGATCCGGTGAGAAACAACGGTGTCTCTCCCGACCGACCGACCGGAATCATCGCTGGAGGGAAGGAAGGAGATCGGCGGTCCGACAGTGGCCGTCCGATCGTCCGCCGGGAAGCTCAGGGGATAAATCCCCTCCCCTGTTAACAGAGACCTCTTTCTTTGTTAACAGGTCGGTCGACCTCTTCCCCCCCCCAAACGAACGATGGAACGGAGGCGATCCCAGTGGTCGACCGTCCAGACAGGATCGCCGGAAGGAGGAGAAGAGACTAGCTGCGGCCAACAGTCGCCGGCCAAAACCTCCACAAATACTACGAAGAAGAAGGAATCGGCCGGATTCCCCCTTCTCCCCGGCGAAACACTCCCACCCAACATACCCTTCTAGAGAAAAGAAAGACGAGGAAGAAAACTTACCGACGAGATGACCTCCGATCGCAGCGACCACCGGTGGAGGAAGCACTCCGGCGAAGATGGAGACACGCGGAGGAGTCGTCGGCGTCCATCGATAGGATAGGTATTCGGGATCAACGAAGACACCCGAGGTCTCTAAATGTATCATGGAAGCCTCTTATCCCCTCCCCCACCTCCGGCGGCGTCGACGGCATCCGAAAATATCACCGGAAAATCCAAACTTCCGAACTACATAGAATTTGAACTGAAGTCGGCAGGGACTGCTGACTTCAGCCCATACCCAGCCCAATACGAACTAGGCCTCACATTCTCCCCACCTAAAAAAAAATTTCGCCCTCGAAATTTAAGTCTTCTAAACCCAAAGATGCACAATCCTAAACTTATATGATTCAATACTCACAAGTACCATTCTATCCAAATTCAATAATTCCAATAAGAGCATCTTTTCTTTCATCATATTCACTTTAGATTAATTCTAGTGTCCTTAGTTTACCACACTTTCGCTGTGCACTCTGATATAAATTTTTAAATCATCAAATATCTTTCAATACCCTAATTCTACCCCACTCTCACTAACTATGACATCTTAATCTTTAACCTTTGCTCTGATACCACTCTGTCACGGCCCAAATCCAGATCAAGGATCGGCTACGTGACCGGCCGCACAATCCTAGATATCTTCTAGAGATCATGCCAGGCCTAACTTTCAAATCTACAACCAAACAATAGAAAGGAACAACTTTCCATAAAGATTAACAGGAAATAAAATACAGATAAAATATAAACTCAGGGATTAACACCTAAAACCTAGCTCCTCACTGACCGGTCCCAAAGCCCAAATGATCTTCGATATCTGAAACAAAAATATAGGAAAATAGGGATGAGCTACACATGCTCAGTAAGTTATCAACACCTCCAATATACATACACCAATATGCATCTAAAAACAACAAGCATAATACATCATGCAACAAGATGTCCAGCAATATAATAATAATAACCAACAACATGATGCAAGTATTAACACTCAAATGCAACCAACACAGACACGACTATGGATGGCCAACCATTTACTTAACTCTCCTAGTCCCTCAGACTATGGCCAAGATCGGCCCATGGCTCGCACCGAAAGAGTCTAGATCCTGTGTCACATACCGCTCAACAGTCATGTACCAGCAATAGCCCTGCTGGAGGCCCAAAAGGAAAACTAGCTTTGAGTATCACACGAGAAACATGCATCCTCTGCATGTGCCCGCCATGCATGGCTAAAATAAGGCAACTAGCTCCTGTGTCACATACCGCTCAACGGTCATGTGCCAGCAATAGTCCTGCTGGAGGCCCAAAAGGAAACTAGGTTCTCGTATGATCATAGTCAGACTAGAGAGCACTCACACCGTCATAATGCACTCACACCAACATAATGCATCCACATCACCACGATGCATGCAATTCAAAGCAATCCCACAATGTACCCACACCAACACAATGTACTCACACCAACACAGCACCCACACCAACATGATGCATGCAATCCAATGCAATCAAATGCAGATATATTACATATATCTACTAAGTTATAAATATATATATATTGGCATACATATCAGAGGTCAAGATAACTTACCGAGGAGTATCCACCCACTAGAACAGTCCAACACTAATCCGGGTCTTCCAAAGTCAACGATGATCCTGAATCACAAATCAGTACATAATTAATTCCTATATATATATATATAAAAGAATTAAAAAAATTAAATTCTGTGGAACATCCCCAGCCTGTTCCTTTCCTCCTCCACCTTCATTTTCTTTCTTTTATAAATAATAGTAATAATAATAATAACATTATTATTATTATTATTATTATTATTTTATTATTATTATTATTATATATATATATTTTTTTTGTTTTAAACTGGACCGGCCCAACCAAGAAATGGACCCGGCCCAGCAAAACCCGTCTCAACCAATCCCAGCTGCACGTCCGGCCACAGTGCCTGGACCTGGTTCACGAGGAGATCCGGTGAGAAACAACGGCGTCTCTCCCGACCGACCGGAATCGTCGCCGGAGGGAATGAAGGAGATCAGCGGTCCGACAGTGGCCGTCCGATCGTCCGCCGGGAAGCTCAGGGGATAAATCCCCTCTCCTGTTAACAAAGACCTCTTTCTCTGTTAACAGGTCGGTCAACCTCTTCCCCCCCACCCCAAACGAACGATGGAACGGAGGCGATCCCAGTGGTCGACCGTCCGGACAGGATCGCCGGAAGGAGGAGAAGAGACTGGCGATGGCCAACAGTCGCCGGCCAAAACCTCCACAAATACTACGGAGAAGAAGGAATCGGCCGGATTCCCCCTTCTCCCCGGCGAAACACTCCCACCCAACATACCCTTCTAGAGAAAAGAAAGACGAGGAAGAAAACTTACCGACGAGATGACCTCCGATCGCAGCGACCACCGGTGGAGGAAGCACTCCGGCGAAGACGGAGACACACGGAGGAGTCGTCGGCATCCACCGATAGGATAGATATTTGGGATCAACGAAGACACCCGAGGTCTCTAAATATATCGTGGAAGCCTCTTATCCCCTCCCCCACCTCCGGCGGCGTCGATGGCATCCGAAAATATCGCCGGAAAATCCAAACTTCCGAACTACATAGAATTTGAACTGAAGTCGGCAGGGGCCGCCGACTTCAGTCCACACCTAGCCCAATACGAACTAGGCCTCACACCTACCTTATCGGTATGTTCGACGAGTGCAAAGGCGAGCTTGACCAGTCTACCTTATCAATATGATCTACATGCACAAAAGAGGGCCTGACCAACCTACCTATCAGTATTCCGATAAGTATAAAGGCGGGCATGACCAGCCTACCTTATCGGTATGTCCGACGAGTGCAAAGGTGGGCCTAACCAGCCTATCTTATCAACATGATCTACAAGCACAAAAGTGGGCTTGATCAGTCTACTTTATGCTAATATCAAGGCCGGAGAGATAAAACGTACTCCCTTCACCCAAAAAGAATAAAATTCGAAGCACTTCACTGAGAGTATTTTGAGCTCGGGAGTGGGGGGCAATGTTGTGATAATAATTCAGTCACTCGGCCTCGATGAAGCAATAAGGAAGTATGATTGATCAAGGAGTATGACCAGAGCTCATGAAGACCAACCAGAGATCATCAAGGCCAACCAACTTGAGGTCCCATCAAGAGTGAACCTGGTTGTTATAACGAACTAGGTATATAACTAACTACTGGTTCTTATAACCAACTAGGTATGTAACTAATTACTGGTTATTATAACTAACTGGATTTATATCTAACTACCAGCAATAACTACAATCGGTTAAGAGGAAGTTGCATCAACCGACTTCCCCAACCGAAATCAAGAAGGCTTAACTACTTTTAGTTATGGCAATGCCTATAAAAAGAGGTAAGAGGGGATCTCTGAGGTAAGCAAGTCTAAGGCAAGCCCATACTATGCCGCTTTGACTTTTCCTTTTTTTATTTATCTTTCTTTGAACTCTTCATTCTGCTGCCTACATCATCCCACTGACTTGAGCATCGGAGTGTCCCTGCCAGAAACCCGGTCCAGGGACCTTTTACAAGTTCCATCCAAGAAGAGCACCTAGGAGTAGGATCTCATTCGGCCAGAAAAACGAGCAGGATTGCCCGATGCCATCGAAGCTTCAACCATGGGTGATTTATCCACAACAACACTATTTAGGACAACTATAGATGAATTGGCATAAAAGATCATGTTAGTGAATCAGTAGTGATTATAATATATTTCTTTGGTTGGTTAGGTGCCAGAACTAGTGTGAAATGATTGACCAATTACTAATATTTGGAAAACGAAGTATATCTAAAACTTTCTTCAAAAAAGAGATCCAATCTGATTCACTAAGGGGTGAAAAAAATATAAGCATAGATCCAAAACTCACAAAAATCTTAAATCAAAAGGAAAGGGTAAATGGGGCTTAAGCTCATATATCAGCATCCCTACAAGCATCAGAAAAAGTTTCCTTATTCAAATACTGAAAGCCCACACACCACCACATACATGTAGCACTGACCACCCCAACCGCGCCCCCTCCCCCCCACCCCCACCCCCCACCAAAAAAAAAAAAAAAAAAAAAAAAAATCAAAACCAAACAGGCTAACCGGGCTCCTTACGCTGATCGTGGATGAAAATCCAAACAAAAATGGAATTAAATATTGGGTGGAAGTGCAATTAGATTGTGTTTCTTTGGTATCTTTTCTTTTGTCAATAAAAATGGTTAGGCTTATGCCATCTCTCACATGAGTCATTTTCTTTTTCCAGAAAAAAAAGTTGTCAGATAGACGATTCCACCACTAGATGTGCCTTTCAAGCTGAATTACATCTCCATATTCCGAAAAAACATTTCCACTTCGCAAGCTTGGAGGCCCTCACTGTTCCCTTTCACCATAGAATCTATGTCACCTCCCTGGAAGATTTTATTTTTTAATTTTATTTATTTATTTGAGTAAAAGGAGAGTAGTGGTGATTCCAACTGCTTACCTAGCCTGCTTTAAGATATGATATTTCTTAAAATGGCCCACTATGTCCCAGAAATAAAATTGATGTGCTAAAGTAATTAGCTGGATCTTAAACCAGCAATTCCTGATCTCTTTATCATGTAAAAAATATGGTGTCATCTGCAGGACTATAATGCATTAATAGTCTGCTAGGGATGGTAATTGTAATGGATCCATCGGATATCCAGTCCGATCCGGTTCGAATGGAGTAGATTTTATCGGATTCGATTAAAATCTGAAATAGATTTAGATTCTAGGTAAAATACTCGAAGCAGATTTGGATAAGATCTCGATAATGGTGTACCCTGTTCCAAACATGACTCGTTGTAATCTTAATCCAAATTTCTTCTTCCATGGTTAAAATTATTGTAGAATATTTGCATGATGAGTTTTGTACCTGATCTGACTCGATCTGATCCAAACCATCTAATCTATCTAACCCGATTGTTGGGATATACCGGTTCAGGCATAGATCAGCCACCGGATCGATCGCTCGTATACTCCCTTCCGAACCAGGCATGCCGAACCAAAGCACCCGGAGGAAGCCGAAGACACGATCTTCGTCTCCGGTCGAAGACACGGTCTTTGGCCTCTGCTGAAAACATGATCTTCGGCTTTAGCCACAGGTGCCGTTCCGAAGACGTCTCAAGATGAAGACACCTCGAAACGAAAGCACCCCTCCGATCCAACAACGATCACTTTTGAAGAGAAAGCCCGAAGGCAGATCTCCGACCAACCTTGAACCCACAATGAACGTGGGGGGTAACGGTTACGATCGACTGCCTAAGCTATCACCTTCAAAGCACAACTACGTTGAAACGGCCATGTGGTCAATAACTCCAACGGTAACGCCTCTGGCCTGACAGGAATCGTTCAATAACCGCCCACGGCTACAGTCAGAGGGAAATCAATTATCCCCCATCGTAACCATTGGAAAGAGGACGAAACCGCAGGCCAGGCTAGCCGATATAAATATTGGTAAGTGGGGACACTCCAGGTAAGGCACAACGAAACCCTGAAAAATCGAGAGTTCATTTTCTCGCCATCTTCCTTCAGAGTCTTTCCCATTCTGTTGCTGGAGCCCGCCTTTGACTTAGGCATTGAAGTGTCCCCTGCCGGAGAACATCTGACCAGGGATCTATTTGTAGGTAAACCAGAGAGCGAACCTATGATCCAGTAGCTTTGCCCAGTCGAAAAAGGGATTCTACGCCAACAGATTGGCGCGCCAGGAAGGGGAAGGGTGTATACGAAAGCATACTAAGCATCTACTAGCTCCGTTCCTTAAAAAAAAAGGGGGAAGTATAAGGAATTTTCAATGGCGAAAGGAAAAACTCAGAACGCCTCAGCAAGCAGAAGTCGTGTTCCTTCCCAGAGAGATGAACCTTTGGTAGGGAATGACATTTCGCCTCCCATGCTTGCCGTGGGACTACAGCAGTTTGAGACTCTCCTGAACCAGGTCAATGCTCTCACGGCTATGGTTCAGAACTTTTAAGATAGAGCCCTTCATGTGGGGCATCTGCCAGCCACCTCCAAACACAGCCATCGATCCCAGAGGGAAAAAGCCCCTCTGGATGGGTCCACCCGTCTTTCCCTCCATGACTGACCCTTCCCTGAGGGCCGAAGCTCCAGAATGCCAAGGCCCACTGACTCGCTGCGAAGAGGGAAGAGGCCTAGGCAGTCTCTCTCTGTTTCCTCCGAAGACTCCACTCCCCAAAGGGATTTACCGAACGAAGTCCACCCGGATTACGAGGGGAAGCTTAAAGCCCTCGAGTCGGAAGTTGCGAAGTTTCAGGAACAAAGAAACCATGGTGACTTCGTGGCATACGAATTGTGCCATCCGTTCACCACTCGCATCATGGCCGAAGTCATCCCCCGGCACTTTAGGGTCCCTCAGATGGAGCCCTACGATGGCACCACTGACCCCCTTGATCACCTGAGCGGTTTTAAAACCCACATAATGATTCAAGGGGCTTCGGATGCACTGTACTACATCGCATTCTCGGCCACTCTGAAGAAAGCCGTCGGATGTAGTACTCGAGCATACGCTTAGGTACCATCGATTCTTTTTTCGAGGTAGAAAAATTATTTGTCTTGCATTTCAGGACCTGCCGCAAGACCCCCCGCAACATGGACACCCTATTCCTCCTTCATCAGAACGAAGGAGAAAGTCTACGAGATTATATCTTTAGATTCAACTCGGCTATGCTTGAGATCCCTGATATCAATGAGCATGTGGCCATGTCCATGTTAAAGAAGGGGCTCCGATCGTCCAGGCTCACTTTTTTCCTAGATAAAAAGTTTTCCACAAGCTACGCTGAGCTCTTGTCAAGAGCTCAGAAGTATGCCAACATCGAAGAGCAAGCGGCGAACCGGCGGCTAGCCGAAGGGAAGCCCCTCCCAAAGAAGAAGAACAGTAGGGGACAAGGCCCCCTACACCCAATAACAAAAATTCTGATCGACGACGAAGTCCCAGACCCAGAGCACCGGGCTTGCGATTCGACTCCTATACCCCCTTTTAACTTTTCTAGAGAAAAGATCCTGCTGGAGATAGAAAAAGAAAACTATCTCCAACGGCCACGTCCCATGAAGGCATCCTCTTCTGTGAGGAACAGGAACAAATACTGCCGATTTCACTGGGACTATGGCCACGACATCGAAGAGTGCATCCAACTTAGATATGCCATTGAGGATCTTATTAAGATAGGCTACCTGGGACGGTACATCGGTCACCAAGGACCTCGATCGAAAGCTGCAGTTTCCCAGAGGGCCCTTGAAGAAGCCGAATTGCCGAACCAGAGGTCCACTAGCGGGAACGTGGGGATGCTACATCGGCCGACTGACTGGAGAAGGGCCGAAGATGATGCTCCAAAATGGCTCAAAGATAACAATACTATACTCTTCTCCAATGACGACCTCGTGGGGTCCAACTCTCGCATGATGACCCTGTTGTAATATCGACCGTTGTGGCCAATTATGGTATAAGTCGTATCTTAGTCGATAATGGAAGTTCTGCTGAAGTCTTACTCTACGATGCATTCTCTCGGATGTGCCTACCTAAAAATAAATTGTAAAGATCCTCTATACCGCTTACTGGCTTCGGAGTTAACCAGATCGATGTTAAGGGAGAAATAGTACTACCTGTAACCCTCGGCACCGAACCCCGATAGAAGACACTACCAATCAACTTCATGGTAGTCCGAACCCTCTCGACCTACAACATGATTTTGGGATGGCCCGTCCTGAACAAATTTTGGGCCATAGTATCAACTTATCATCTCCTGTTACATTTTCCCACCAGAAGTGGCATCGGAGAAGCAAAAGGAGATCAGAGAATGGAACGATAATGCTTGATGATCCAAAACAAGCAATTCAACGATCCCACACTTGGGATCAATTAGATCCGAGGGACCCAACCGCAGACTCTGGTGAACCCATGGAGAGAACCATCCCGGTATAGCTAACTAAAAAGGACACCACCAAGGTCGTATAAATCAGAAGCATGCTCAATGAGGAAACCAAGGCGAAACTGATTTGTTTTCTTAAAAACAATGCTGATGTCTTTGCCTGGTCAACTTCGGACATGCCTGGGATTCCAGCCGAAGTGATTACTCATCGATTAGAAGTTGCCCCCGAATACAAGCCAGTTCAGTAGAAGAAAAGGAGCTTCACCCCTGAAAGACAGAAGGCAATAAATGAAGAAGTAAACAAGCTCATCAAGGTGGGATTCATTCGAGAAGTGCATTATCTTAAATGGTTGGCCAACATGGTAATGGTGAAGAAAACTAGTGGCAAGTGGAGGATCTTCATTGACTACACAGACCTCAACAAAGCCTGTCCAAAAGACAGCTTTTCCCTTCCAAAGATCGACCAACTGGTTGACGCCATCGCTAATCACCAGCTATTAAGCTTCATGGATGCCTTCTTCGGATATAACCAGATCCGAATGGATCTCTAGGATGAGGAAAAGATGACCTTCGCCACCGACAAAGGTCTTTACTGCTACAAAATGATGCCGTTTGGGCTCAAAAATGCTGGGGCGACATTTCAAAGGTTGATTAACAAGATATTCAATGAACAATTAGGGAGGAACATGAAGGCCTACGTCGACGACATGATCGTCAAAAGTTTTCTTAAAGAAGATCACATCAAGGACCTGAAAAAATCGTTCAATGCCCTATAACGCCACTATATGAAGTTGAACCCAATGAAGTGCACCTTCGGGATAACTTCGGGCAAGTTCTTGGGGTTCCTCGTTACTAAGCGAGGGATCGAGGCAAATCCCAAAAAAATCCAGGCTCTTAGGGATATGAGACATCCCTCTTACAAGAAGGAGGTACAGCTGCTGACAGGGAGGATCGCCTCCTTAAGCAGATTCATCTCCCGGTCGGTCGAGAAATGCCTCCCTTTCTTCAAGGTACTCCGACAATCCTAAGGCTTTGAATGGACCAAGGACTGCCACATTGCTTTTGAAGGGTTGAAGAAATACCTGGAGACTCCACCCTTACTCTCAAAACCTCGAGATGGGGAGATACTTTATCTATGCCTCTCTGCTATGGACGAGGCCCTCAGTTCAATCCTCGTCCGAAGAGAGGAGGACGGCTCTCATAGGCCTATCTACTACATCAGCAAAGCCTTGCATGATGCTGAAACAAGGTATTCAAAGATGCAGAAGCTGATTTACTCTTTGATAGTTACTGCAAAGCGACTACAGCCTTATTTTCATGCCCACGCCATCATGGTGTTGACTGACCAGCCTCTTAAGGCCGTTCTCTGATGTCCTGACACTTCGGGGAGGATAGCCAAACGGGTCGTAAAGTTAAGTAAGTTTGATATCAACTTCTAGCCTCGATTGGCTATGAAAGCCTAGGTACTGTCCGACTTCCTGGCTGAGTGCACTTGGAAGTCCGAAGACGAGGTATGACCAATCGAAGAAGAAGGAGCCACTCCGAAGGATGCAGAGTCCATCTGGGTACTCCATGTAGATGGGGCATCCAACTCTGTTGGATGTGAAGCGGGCCTCTTACTAGCTGAACCGGATGGATCACAGTGGAGTACGCATTCCGATTTTCCTTTCGCACTTCGAATAACCAGGCTGAATACGAAGCCTTGCTTGCAGGACTCCGAATCGCCAAGAATTTGGAGATTTAGAGACTCCAGATCTTCTCAAACTCCCAGCTAGTAGTAAACCAGGTCAAAGGCGAGTTTGAAGCTGAGACCCTACAATGATCCAATACCTAGAGAAGGTGCAAGCCCTATCCTCTGAACTAGAATTTTTTGAGATCATTCATGTACCCCGATCAGAGAACTCTCGGGCAGATGCACTGTCTAGGCTCGCCACCACCACTCCAGAATCCCTCGACCACACCTTCATCGAACATCTTGAAACTCCAAGCATAACCGAAGAAGCTTTGGAGGTGCACCAAATCGAGGCTGAACCCAGTTGGATGGATCCCATCCTTAAATTTTTAAATGATGGCACACTACCAGAAGACAAAGCAGAGGTCAAAAGGACCTGCTAGATGGCATCCCAATACGTCATTTTAGATGGGACCCTCTATAAAAGATCTTTCTCCCAACCTTTGCTGAAGTGTTTGGGATCATCAGATGCCGACTGTGCCCTAAGGGAAGTCCATGAAGGTATATGCGGAGATCGCCTGGGGGGCAGGTCCTTGGCATAAAAATAATATGCCAGGGATACTATTAACCCACCATTCAAAAGGATTCGACCGACTTTGTCCGAAGATGTGATCAATGCTAGAGGTATGCCAATATCTAAAGACAACCGGCAAGCCATTTAACTCAGCAGACGGCTCCCTGGCCCTTTACCTAGTGGGGCATGGACATCCTTGGTCCGTTCCCACCAGCATTCGAGCAAAGAAAATTCCTCATTGTCGCCATCAACTACTTTACCAATTGGGTCGAGGCCGAACCATTGGCTCACATCACAGAAGGGAAAGTCGAAAGTTTCTTCAAGAATTCCATCATATTCCGGTTCAAAATTTTGCACACTATAATCACTGACAATGAGAGGCAATATGACAACCCCAAGTTTAAAGACTTCTATGCTCGGTACCATGTACAGCACAGATTGATATCCGTCGGCTATCCGCAATCTAATGGGAAGGCTGAAGTGACGAATCAAACCATTTTCCATGGTCTGAAGACATGGCTAAACGCTGCCAAGAGACTTTGGGCAAAAGAGCTAACCTCCATTCTCTGGGCATACCGGACGACCCCAAGAATGGCCACCAGCGAATCCCCGTTCAACTTGGCATACGGTATCGAAGCAGTCCTCCCTATCGAAATCATCCTGCAGTCTTTAAGAATCGACAAGTACGAAGAGCCTAAGAACTCCGAATGCAGAAGGGTGGACTTGGACCTACTACCGAGTACCAGACTCCAGGCCCAAATGAAAATGGCAACATATCAACAAAAAGTTGCTAAATATTACAACTCTAGGGTGAAAGAGCAAACCTTCCGTACAGGGGGCATGATATTGCGAAGAACTGAAGTATCCAGCCAACGGAGCAGGGCAAACTTTTCTCCAACTGGGAAGGACCATACCAAATCAAAGAAGTTATGGGTCCAAGAACATATCGACTTGAAACCCTGGATGGTGTTGTACTGCCTCGATGTTGGAATGTAAATCTTTGCAAGTACTACCAATAAACATGCCCCAAAGGTTTTCATGGAATTTTGTTCAAGAATAAGCCTAAATAGCCCACCAAGCCAATAGGGAAACGATGGTCTCAATAATCCGTTCAATGGAATTGACCAAAAGTGCAAAGGTCAGTCTGATCCACTCGCCTTATCGGTATGCCCGATGAGCGCAACGAATAGCCCAATCAGGCTACCAAATGATCAAAGGCGCAGGGATGGTTCACATAACCTACCCTATAGTGAATCCAAAGATACGCCGAGACGGGCCTAATCAGCCTACCTTAATTATGAAAGAAGGTGCAGGGATGGTTCACATAGCCTATCCTACAGTAAATTCGAAGACGCGCCGGGACGAGCCTAATCAGCCTACCTTAACTTCAACAGAGAGGCACAGGGATGGTCTAGATGCCTTACCCTATGGTAAATTCGAAGATGTGCCGAAGTGAGTCGAAATCACTCACCCTGTCAACAATAGATACCTCACGGGATGGCTTGATCGATCCCATCCCGTCGGCAAATCCCAAATGGCTTTACAAGTTAATCACACAGCCATCATATTGGAGAGCCCACACTCTGCAATGTTTCAGGGTATGCCATTCATAGAGAAAGAAAGAAGAGAAAGAAAAGATACATTCATTGCGTCACGGGAACCTTACAAAAAAAAAAGGGAGAGAAAAGAAAAAAAATAGAACAGACAGTGGAAAGGAGGATCTAAAGACCACCCACCGACCCCTTTTCATGCCGGTGGGGGGTGTCAAATCTCTCAAAGGTGCTCGGGGAGGACTTCCCTTCCGATTCGGACTCCGATTCTTCTTTAAAGTTGGAATCATATCCATGACCAAGGAAGGGGATGGAGGGCCTAATATTCTCCAGGCCCTTCAGATGGTAGTAACAAAAGGCCTTGTCCCTATGCTTCCGGAACCCTGATGGTAGGAGTCCAAGACTGCCTCGGCAACTTCATCCTTGAAGGCAGACGATGCCATGAATTTTGCAACGGCCTCCGCCGCCTCCCTCCTGGCCTCTTCTGCCTCCGTGACGACCTCCATGACTCGAGCCCTGGCCTCCTCCAAATGGGCCTCTAGGACCCGTATCTTCCTCTCCAGGCAGGCCATGTCACCCTGCTGATGGTCATCGTCGTCCCCACGGTGAGCCTTCCCACTAGGCTCACCCTCCGCCTGAGAGCCGGAAGCCCTCTTCCGAGCCATCCTTCAGAGCTTTGTAACGTTGAATTTCATCTCTGTAATGTGCTAAGGAGAAGAGGGAGGACAACTTTTAAAATAGAAGTTTGATATCTCGATGGCCTCCAAAAGGAAAGAGCTAGGTCCTATTTAATGGGATCCTGTGCCCATGGATGGCTATAGAAAAACGTGCCCCACATCTTTCCCCAAGCCAACCAGAGGGTACAACGCATCGAAATGATGCATCGAAACCCAGATGGCCGCTCTGGGAATGGTATAGTCGCCAATAACTGCTCTCGAGGATAGAGGCTGGCGGTGCTTCGAACCCAGGGCGATCCCCATCGGGCTGTTACAACATTAATGACCACTTTTTGGGAAAGGAAAGTTTGGCGGCATCCAGGACGCGCGGGGATGTGACCATTCAAAACCAACGTGCTCCACACGGACAACAAAAAATATGCTCGATGTCCCCCAACAAATCACCAATGATGAGGTGACATCTGTCCGCCACGCTACCATCGATGCAAGAAAGACAATCATGACATCAGTCCAACTGAGACTAACCCCGATCCAAAGGATCGGTCAGGTCCTTTTTGGTCCAGTCAGCCGTACTAAAGAAATCGGCAATGATCCGATGGCATTATGACCCCACTTCGGAATTCATCTTCGACCAAGCCAAGAACATTGACCTCGAACTGGTCAGTCTTCGGCTTATCCACCAGAAAGTAATCAACTTAAAAGAGACTAGTTTAAAGAAAAGCAGTCATTTATTTCATGGAGGGAAAATCCTCATTCAGACGGAAGACATTACAATTGGTTGACAAAAGGAAAAATACAACAGCGTCATTCTCTGTCAACCCTTTCAGCAGCCGAAACAAGAGTAGGGGTCGAAGCTTCGCCAGTAACCATCCCACTGTCTTCACCAGAACGCACCGATGCCGCTTCAAACTGAACCTTTAAGGGTTCGGCTCCGTTCCCCATAATAGTGACCAAAGAAAAGTCCAAACTGGGATAAAGTTTCTTAACTTTGCCTAGGCAATCGGCGTGACCTAGGCGATAACTCTCCAATGCGGCTTCGTGTACTTCATTTTTGAAGGCCTGGAAACTTTTGTAAGCCTCGACGGCCTCGAAAGACCTCTTCTTGGCTTGCGCAGCCTTCTGGTTGGCCACTGAAAGGCCTGTCTTCATTTCATTGATCCTCCTTTCCAATTCGACCTGATGAGACTTCAGTCCTTCAGTGTCCCGAAGGGTCTCCCTCAGCAACAGTTCGAGAGAGATCACCTTCCATCTCTTTTTCTACAAATCGATTGCCACATCAGCCGCTTGCGCCTGAAGAGTCATCAGCTGCCTTCTCAGGACATCGTTGGAGGCGACAGCCTTACTCGGCTCCTCTTCTACGATGGTCTGAAGCCTTTGGGCAACATCTTTCTCAACTACATCCGAAGCCACCTGACTTCGGAGGTCTTCACTGAAGTTGAGGGATTCGTGAGCACCTCTCTCCAGTAAAGAAAGGCTGTGAGAAACCGGTCAAAAGTGGGGTACATGCAAAGTCAATCTAGCCGATATACATAGACAGGCGACACACATGCCGGAGTCTACCTATTCTATCCCAAGAAAAATGGCAGAAAAAGGATCCTCAGACTCCTGTCTCCCGGTTCCAGTGGTAGGCATATCGCACCCCACAGAAATCTTTCCTCCCGGAGCAGGAGCCACAGGCTTGACATCTTCGACACATGAAGGAACGCCGCCAGCATCTCGCGGGCTCGATCCCGTGGATGGCCCAGCCAGCGCGATTGTCCTAGGGGAGGCTGGTTCATCCCCTAAGGAAGAACCCACCTCGATTGGGGAACTACTCCCAACCTGAGGACATGGCAATGCCAACACGCACCTCCGCCTCCGATCCGATCTCCTCACTTGGAAGCCTCTCACCGGCCTCCCCCTTGCCGCCCGTCTGAGCTGTGCTAGGTCCGACCTCATGCCGTAAAAGGTCCTTCGAGCCACATGGGAATGAGGGGACGGAAATGGTGTGGGGAGTTGCTTTGCTAGGAGTGAAGGACATTCGATTTAAGAAAACTCTCTTCCTTATATCGAGACTAGCGGAGCTCAGGTCAAATGCCCTCATTTACAACAAGTCCCTGGGCACACCGCGCACACTTGCTCTAATTAACCATGGCCCCAACTTGCATGGAGGGTACCACTGGGGAGAATTATTGCATGTTGGAAGGAACCACTAAAAGGTTGCAGCCACGATGATCCCCTTTTTTCCAAGCAGTCATTATGACTCTAATCACCATCATCTCCCCAGGCAACAGCATGACGATCGCCAAACCCCCGGTGAACCAGAAGTTTCCCTTACACAAAGATTCCCCTATATGATTTAAAATCTAAGGGATGAGCCCATGTTTAGAAAAGATCGACTCGATGAGGAACTACATGACTCAATCCATCGTTAAAATCGACGGCTCCACCAAAGCCAGGTTCGAAGACTCTACACTCAGGGGGATCCCCCAGCTTCCACAAAAGGGAAAAAAGGAGAAATATTCATTAATCCAGGAGGAAACGTTGATTACATGCCAAGAAAAAAAAAGGGAGTACAAAGCTCGAAGCCTATCAAGCCCCTACAGGTCAGCCGAGAGATCCCCAGTGTTGGCAGAACGGAGTATCTCATCGATTTGGGCAGGGAGGATTTCCTCAATCTGGGCCAAAGCCGAGGAATCTTTGCCTGAATCTCCTCCTCAGTTTGCGCTGGAACTGCCAGATCGGCCATGACCAACTCCTCGACTATGACCGGGACTTCTTCACTTCGGCTTGGCACCTCCTCGACCTCATCAGGAGCCCCGATCTCTTCCTCTCTTTCCTCCTCGATATCATACATAGGGACACCAGAAAGATCAAGATCGGGAAAGACCTCACTGACCGTAGCGAGTCCATTGTTGAAGCCATATTAATAACTGAACAGGCTTGCTTCATTTACTTCCATCTTGAATCGCGAAGACTTTCTAAAGTCTTCAACAGCTTTAGCTGCCTGCTCTCTCATGGCTTCGGACTCCCTTGTGGCCACTTCGGCCTTCAGAGTTGCAGCTTTGGCCCTCAGAGTTGCCTCTTCAACCCTCGAAGATGCCTCTTCGGCCCTCCTGGTCGCCTCCTCAACCATCCTAGCCAGGCCTTCAGCCTTCTCCTGGCTCTCCTTAACAGAATGCTCCAAGGAATCATTCTGCTTCTCCTTCCTCCTTAGCTTCTCCTCTTATTCAGAGATCTTCATATGGGCATTCTTCAGTTCGCCCTTCAGGCCCTAAACCTCAGCGTCCACATGAGTGAGTTGATTCTCCATGGATAGCTTCAGCTCCTCGGCCACCTTCCTTTCGGCTCTAGCCACTTGGAGCTCCTCCTTCAAGCCATGAATGAGGCTATCAATGCTCCCCAGACCCTCTTTCAGAAAGGTGATGTCATAAAGCAACTGTACCAGCATAACAAGGCGTGAGGTCAGTCATAAACTAAATGACCTATTGGACATGGGAAGAATGATGAAAACCCTACCTACAGCAAAGAGGAAAAAGCAGAATCGAATACCTTGGCGAGGCTCTGACCCCGGATAACTGCCAAATTATGGGGCAGCAAAGTGTCTTTCAAAACCCGCCTAACAACGGCAGGGATTGAAAGACCCCCCATGGTGGAAAGCTCCGAAGGGTCCGTAGGACAACTTCCACCTGGAGGAGCCTCCCAGATAGACTCCTCCTCGACTTGCGGTGCCTTGCCCTTATCCACCGTATGGGGGCAAGGTGATGGGGCATCAGTCGCTGGAGACAGGCTCTCCCTAATCCGAACCAGAGAGTCGACTACCGACAGAAACTCATCTGGCGGAGGTCCTTTCGGAACCTCCATCGTCGGCACCCCATCCCCTCCAGACATTCCTCTGGAGGACGAAGCGCTTCTACTTCTCCCAGGATCATCCCCTGGACCTTCTTCCAGACTTTCGATCCCGAAGGGGGAGCCTGAGCTGCCTTCCTCTTGGAAGACCGACGAAGCCAACCCAAGTCAAGTCTCATTCCACCACCTGCAAACAAAAATGCTCGTCTGAATCAACTAGACCGCGAAGAAGCTAAAAGAGGAGAGCCAAAAACCTCTATGGCTTACACCTAACACAGGGAACTCGCTGATCGCCGCGAGATGAAGATTCCTTTCCTCCACCAGTTCGCGAATGGGAATGGCCTCCGAACTAGACAATAAGGCGTAATCAAACTGATCGGCCGCCAAAACCTTTTTCCCAGCGTTAGCATTTAGGCGTGGCTCCCTCCACTCAATACTGAAACCCCATGGCTCGGTGGAAGAAATAAAAACAAAATTGGGCTTCCATCCATGGATGGCGCTGGGCATGTCCCTTATAATTTTGCGACCAGGCTATGGATCGATAACCCACCATCCGTGACTATGGAAACCCCTTTTGAGAACAAAGAAAGAAGTGAACAAGTTGGTCCCAGGCCTCACATTGGCTATGTGGCACCGGACCAAGAACCCGCAAATGTTCCGAATACTATTCGGAGTCAACTGTGCGGGCATGATTTGATACATATGGAAGACTTTGACGAAGAAAGGTTGCAGCGAAAATCGAAGACCAGCCTTTAGATGATCTTCATACACAGCAAGGCACCCGACGGGAGGTTTATGCACCCGCTCTTTAGGTGTTGGGAGTATCAGAGAAAATCCTTCAGGAACATGGTAATGCTCCCGAAGGTGGGCCATCTTCCCCAGAGAAATGGAGTTAGAGACTAGCTCCAAACTCACTACATCATCAGTACCAGAAGGCCCAGCCCTTCCCCCTCGAGTTCCTACGGCCTCAGCCATGATAGGAAAAAGAACAAGGGAGCAAGAAAAGAGTCCTACCTGCAGAAGAGATCGATAGCTAGAAACAGGAAAAGATGGGTCAAAGGTGGAAGTGGACAAAGGCGCAGAAGCTTCCTCAGCCAATTCTCCCTTTCCCCTCATAAAGGAACAAAAAGACTCCAGGATGCCGCCTCGATAGAAGGGACCATCTCTCTAAGTTCGCCACGGATGCTGGAGACAGATGCGAAATCCCAAATAGCCCTAAGCTGATTTGACACGCAAAGATGGAGCTCGCATCTTTTCTAAGGGATAGGAAGGGGCCACGACCTCTACCCAAATCCCAACGAAAAGATTGGCTGAACCGCCACGAAATAGAAAAAGGATAAGCGATCTTCTGGTCCACCTGTTCCTTTTTCACACTCCAATCAGGGGATGACAGCTATCCACTACCTGATCCTCGAATCAACCAGCAATTATGGCGAACGATCAAATCAGAGATTTCACAATCATCATCCACACCTCTTCCTAGAGAAAAATGACAATCTAGCAATACTCTCACTCTTTGAGGCAGACCGTCGTTTCGAAAACTGAGAGTGGGGGGCAACTATTGGGATATACCGGTTCAGGCATAGATTAGCCACCAGTTCGATCGCTCGTACGCTCCCTCCCGAACCAGGCATGCCAAACTAAAGCACCCGAAGGAAGCCGAAGACACGACCTTCGCCTCCGACTGAAGACATGGTCTTCGGCCTCTGCTGAAGACACGATCTTCGGCTTCAGCCATAGGTGCCGTTCCGAAGATGTCTCAAAATGAAGACACCTCGAAACGAAGGTACCCCTCCGATCCAACAACGGTCACTTTTGAAGGGAAAGCCTGAAGGAAATCTCCGACCAACCTAGAACCCACGATGAACGTGAGGGGTAACGGTTACGATCGACTGCCTAAGCTATCACCTTCAAAGCACAACTACGTCGAAACGGCCATGTGGTCACTAACTCCAACGGTAACGCCTCCACCCTGACTGGAACCATTCAATTACCGTCCACGGTTACGGTCAGAGGGGAATCAATTACCCCCCATCGTAACTGTAAGAAAGAGGACAAAACTGCAGGCCAGGCCAGCCAATATAAATATTGTTAGTGGGGACACTCCAGGTAAGGCACAACGAAATCTTGAAAAATCGAGAGTTTATTTCCTCGCCATCTTCCCTCCTCAAAATCTTCCACATTCTGTTGCTGGAGCCCATCTCTGACTTAGGCATCGAAGTGTCCTCCACCGGAAAACATCTGGCCAGGTATCTGTTTTGCAGGTAAATCAGGGAGCGAACCTGTGATCCAGTAGCTTCGCCCAGTCGGAAAAGGGATTCTATGCCAGCACCGATCAAATCGATCTAATCCAAACCATCTAATCTACCTGACCCGATCAAATCGATCTAATCCAAACCATCTAATCTACCTAACCCGATACCATCTAATCTACCTAACCCGTTCTAATTGATCTAATCCAAACCATCTAATCTACCTAACCCGATACGATAGGGATATATGACCAACCCTTGCCCGGTCCATCGCCATCTCTTGGCCTATTTATCCTCTTGCCCATCATGTGAACAGAGTCAGCAGCAGCAGAAGAAAGAGGATAGAATTGTTTGCAGCAATGGGTTCTCCTCATGCCATCGTCATACCTCTTCCACAGCAAGGCCATGTCATTCCCTTGATAGCTCTCTCCCACTCCTTGGTTTCCCATGGCTTCAAGATCACATTCATCAATTCCGAGTTCAACCATGACCGTGTCGTTGCTTCCTTCTCCCAGAATGGTGGTGATGGAGTGGAAGGGATAGGGATGGTTTCCTTTCCTGATGGATTGGCACCTGGTGAAGACCGCAATGATCTCCGAAAGTTCAGTGAAGGCATCTTAAGGGTCATGCCTCGGTGCTTGGAGGAGCTCATAGAACGGATGAACACATCAGGAGGTGACCGGGTTACATGCGTCATCGCCGATGGGGGCATGGGGTGGGCTCTCGAGGTGGCGCAAAAGATGGGCATCCGGTCGGCTGCCTTTTGGCCTGTATCTGCTGCATTGCTTGCAATATTTCTGAACATTCCCAAGATGATCCAGGATGGTATCATTGATACCTATGGTACGACACCTTGCTTTTTTTTTTTTTTTTTTTTTTTTTTTTTTGTGTGACCGGTAAAACAATTCAGAGCATGATGATTCAACTTTTCAATCTTTCCAATATTCAAACTTTTTTCGGAGTTTAGGAGAAAGTGATTAAAAGCCAAATAATAATGAATTTATTCCTGGCCAATATTCTAATTTCTTTTTGATAAGAAAAATTATAAATCAATTATATAATCCCCGTGAAACAATAGCTAGCACGTACCAATCATTTGTAACAGTATTCATAAATGACCACTAAGATGATAGTTCAATTGGTGGGGAGCTTTGTCCCCCATCTCCCGATCATGGATTCGAGACTTGAATCACGTGGGTTGCTCGATTAAATCCAGTAAAGAGAGCTACGACGAGATTTTTTTTTTTTTTTTGTTTATCAAAAAATAGTGCTCATATCGTAAAACTTTCAAAGATTAAATATATTTTTTTTCTCTCTTTCTTTTTTGATCGATAAAGTTTTCATGCAGTATACGGCTAGCTTTTTATTCAGGAAATCCATGAACAAAACCTTACGTGGATGATTTTGCCAACAAAATGCATTTTTTTTTTTAAATAATATTTTTTAATATTTTATTTTCTAAATTAATGTCACTCCCGTTTTATTTACCGATTTAGGTATACGCCCCTCCTTAAAAAAAAAAAAAAGTGAAATCACGGGTCTACCAGTCCGATCGCTGGTCCACCTTGATCCTGGTGGCTGGACCGGCGATCGGATCGGTGGCCGGATCCTGGCGATCGAATCGACCGTTAGACCGGTGACCGACTGTCAGATCAGTGACCGGACTGACAGCTAGACCGGTGATCGGACTGGCACCGACCTGGCAGCCGAACTGACTGTCGGATCGATAGCCAGAACCGGACTGGCTATCAGACCGGTGGCAGGATCGGCGACCAGACTGCAAAATCACAGATTATAATAATTTTAAAAAATTATCATAGTATCATATTATTATTTTTTATTTTAAAGATTTTTTCTAATTTTTTTATTTTCTATTTTTTATTAAAATTTAAAATAAAAAAATGGAGGAGAAATCGCAGGTTCAACCTGCGATTTCAAATATTTTTTGTTGTTTATTTTTTTTGGAAATCACGGGTTTTACTCACGATTTCATTTTTTTTTAGCCTAAATCGATAAATAAAACGGGAGTACGTGGCATTAATTTAGGAAATAAAATATTAAAAAATATTATTTTTATAAAAAAAATCCACAAAAAGCAGTGGGCGAGATTTACTAATATGATTACTGTTATAGTCCGCGGTCTACTTTTGATTCACTATTGCCTTCTCTGACTCATGGCCTTATAATTTTGTCCTCCAGAAGTAGATCAAACAGAATGCTACTAAGTACTTCATTTCAAAAGACATCTCACGTGGAGAAGAAGAATCTCTTAATATAAACCGGTTCCTCTTGACTCATAATCAATGTACACTAAAGATACCCCGTTTACCGCACCACAACAGTTAGAATTATATGCAGTGAACATCAGCATGAATGATATTAATGGAAAAATAGGGTTGTGTTTTAAGAAAGATGAAAGAAAGAAAAAGAAAATGAGAAAAAAAATTCATCAAACTATTGCTGGTAATTATTAGTTGTCACCATTGGTTTCCTTCAGTTTTTTAGGTGATATATAGATGTACGTATCTTCTATCGGGGGGAAACTGGTTGAACTTACAGAGAGCAAACATGTTTAATTTTTTTTTTTTAAAAAAAAAAAATCTCCTATGTGAAGACAAGTTCCAGGATAACAAAATAATCATCAACCAACTTTAACATATGTGCATATCATGCAGGGAGACCAGAAAGGAGTGAGAGTTTCCAACTGAGCCCTGGCATACCATCTGTGAACACAAACCAGCTTCCATGGAATTGTGTCCATCATCCCGGAGAAGAAGGAGTCTTCTTCAAGATCATAGTCAATAATAATCAAGCAATGAAACTTGCTAAAACAATCATTTGCAACACATTCTATGACCTCGAGTCACCATCATTCACCCTCTTTCCAAACATATTGCCAGTTGGACCATTGCTCACAAGTCAGCAGTTTGGAAAGGAAGTCGGGCATTTCTGGCAAGTGGATACAACCTGCATGACTTGGCTCGATAAGCAACCTGGTAACTCTGTCATCTATGTAGCATTTGGGAGCGAAGCGGTCCTCAACCAGCACCAATTCCAGGAGCTTGCACTTGGGCTTGAACTCTCTGGCCATCCATTCTTGTGGGTCGTAAGGCGGGATCATGCAGACGGGATAGACGATGCCTGGTTAGATGGATTTCGAGATCGAGTTAAAGGCCAGGGAATCTTGGTGGGATGGTCTCCTCAACAGCAGGTACTGGCCCACCCTTCCATTGCTTGCTTCTTTTCTCATTGTGGTTGGAATTCAACATTGGAAGGGGTGAGGAATGGAGTCCCTTTCCTCTGCTGGCCTTACTTTATCGATCAGTTCCTCGACCGGACCTATATTTGTGATGTTTGGAAGACTGGTTTGAGCATAGATCCCGATGACAAAGGGTTTGTTCCAAGGGAGCAGATAAAAGAGAAGATGGACCAAATATTTGGTAATGAGGAGATGAAGGCCAGGGCCATAATGTGGAAGGATATTGCCAATAGGTGTACCAAGGAAGGAGGGTCTTCCTATAAGAATTTCAAGAGCTTTGTAGATGCCATGAAAGAATGACAGGTTCTTTTGCTCGGTAATAAGGCACATGAATCTTGCTTCGTCCAACTAAAAATTAAGGTCTGATTCTGTGCAGCATTTGGAGTTTAGCATCACCCTTCTTTTTTCATCATGGTAGATTTTGTTTGGGATACGTACGGTTCTTTGAGGGAAATTCTCTGATCTGGTAAACTGCTTCGTGGATTTGATTTGGTGTTCTTGAGATATAAGTAATGTAGCTGACAGCTAGTTTATATTGTGGGTTGTTCTTGGGCCCGGACCTGCTTCTCTGTACTTCACCTCTTCAGTGCAATCAGTGGTGGACAGAACCCACCATTTGGCTAAAAAGAGAAAATTGAAATATTACCGTTGCCCTCGTAATGGCATCATTTGCATCTAAAGTGCTATTTAATTTTTCAAACCAACTTATTTCTGTTGTTTAGAATAAATGATATCAAACATCACATACTTCTGAGTCATGTAGCTCTCAAAAGCTGCATCCTTCGTGACCTTGAGTAAACATGGAAAAGTTAAAAAAAAAAAAAACCTATGACCCCACCCCTTTCCAAAGTACCAACCGTGCCTTGTTGAAGTAATATGTTGAGCTCCTACAAGTGTTTGCAGTTTTGGAAATCGGCAACATCAGTGACCATTGCATGCCCTTCACTGTTCATGTAAACATGCATTCTACATATAAAATTTAATTCTTTCAACAGTCCCTCCAGGATAGAGCTGATTTGTGATGACAAGATATTTCTTTGGTTGGTTGGGCAACCAAAGCTTCTATGCACTACAACTAGCATGGAAGGGTTGACCAATTACTAATATATATTATTACCATCAAATCACCTTTTGTCGGAATTTCTAATGATACTTGAGGATCTTCCAATCTTCTCCGATAAGGATAGAGGGCTGCTTCAAGATGCTCTACTACGGGAACCTCGCTACACGAAAAGAAAGAAAAGCTGATGCTAAACAATTATTTTTTTGATGCTAATTAGTATTAGTATAAAATCTCCCGATACTTTACAATACATCAAAAATTTATCGGCTATGACAGAGTGAAAGAATTTTTGTCAATGCTTTTTAAAAGCATCGTCATACAAGATTTCGATACTTTAAAGCATCGGGCTAATAAAATTTGCCAATACTTTTGAGCATCGAAAGTAACCAGGCTCACCCCATGCATTTGTTGATGCTTTTAGAAAGCATCTGAAATTTATTAAATATCAATGCTTTTAGGCATTGCTTGAACAATTTTTTTGATTCTTTAAAGCATCGCTATCGACATTCTAAGTATCTTATGATACTTTTTAAAAGCATCGGAAATGTTTTAAGTTATGATGCTTTAAAGCATCACTAGATCAAATTTTTCAATGCTATAAAGTATCGTTATTGATGTGGTCCCTTCCAAGTATCCTCCGCCGATGCTTTTTAAAAAGTATTGGAAATATGTTAAATCCTGATGCATTAAAGCACCGGTAGATCAAGTTTCTCAACACTTTTAAAAAGTATCAAAATTTTATTAAATCTCGATGCTTTAAAGCATCGCTAGACCAAACTTTTTTTAAAAAATATATACATAATTTTAAATAACAAAAAACCTGTACAATAAAATTATAACAAATTAAGCATAAATAGCAAATCCAAATGTAAAATTCATTACAACCAAATATAAAAAGTTCATTACAACTAAACATATGACAAATCTATATAAAAAGTTCATTACAATCCAAAGTTTAACAAAATAAAAAGATACATCAAACATGTGAATAAAATAAAAAATGTCGAAGTCAATCATCTTCAGGAGGAAGGTCGTCATCCTGTCTATGAGTACCTGATGCATTGAGAGCCTACAAGAAATATATAAAAGGCTTGAGTTGCGAATCTATATATCATAATATAGTTTATATCATTGATTTTGTATACAAATATATATTTAATAATATATGTGTTTACTTGATATGGAACATACATCTGTACCATAGATGTAAGCCGTTCAATATGCTCTCTCATGGCCTGCATCTGGGTCTCCATTGCTGCTCTATCGGTGGCATGATCCATCTCATATCCTCTATCTCCTCCTCAAATCTATAAAAATGTGTATCCTGAATACCATCTATAGTATCATGAGTATATATACTCACCATAGATAATTAAGTGGAGGTGACTCCAACTCCTTAACCCCTCTTTTGACCATAGCACTCCGATCCCATTAGCTTGTGAACACCTCGATCTTAATGTGACTACTCTACGTAAATACTATGGACTCATCGATATGCTCTTCCATAAGAGATGTAGCTCTTTTCTATATTAATTTAGAAAAAAATAGTTATATCTTAATGACTAACAAAATTAAATAAAAAGCATTGCATGAAGCAAATTATAATAAATTACTATATATAACTCTCTCGACTCATCTCAGATAAAAATACCATCACAGCGAGTATAAGTCATCCCATAAAACTCTACCTTACCGAGTTCCCTCTCATGTTCATCCCTCTGTAGAAAAATTATAATTTTAAGTAAATATTTCTAACAAATTTAAAAAAATATTAGTATCATGATATATACATGGTACATGATATATAATATTAGTTTTATTAAAAAGAACAATTTTTTCAATATAAAAAATATAAGTTTGTAATATAAGGAATATACAAATTCCTGTCTAACTCATGCACAATTCTTGGATTCTGATATATGAGGAGTAGATGGAGCTACTCGTACAGCTCTACCAATATCAGAATATATCTATAAAATCAAATAAATAATTATTATATCCTAAAAGCAAAGTATATATATGTATAATCAATAATATAAATTAAATATATTAATAAAGTTGTTTAAAATAAAGAATACAAGATATTTGTCCCTTATCGGAGAACTATTAATGAACCAGCTCCATCCACTAATGAGGGAGTACACTAAAAGGACAACTATTATTAACCTACTCTTTAGTCATACCCGCCAACTTGTATTTCATCTTCAATTATGCTTTATATTCCTTTCATTTCTGGTTGAGAGACTTGATCAATATAAAATTTATAAGAGGATGGAGGGAGTATAAACCTGGTCTGCAAACAAATAAATGTTAATTCAAACAAATGTTAGAAATAGCATAATAATTAAAAATAATAATAAGGGCCTTCAAAAGCTAAGCTACATATTCAATGCAAATCCAAACTAATGGCCATTACACTCATGCAACATACACACATTATATATATATATATATGCAAGAATTGTTTGTCTTCTTTTAGTCTACTAAGTTGTTTATTTAATCTTTTATCCTTTGGATCTTGTTTAACTATGAGGTATGACTAATAAGGATGAATGAATACCATGGAAAACCATTTGCTAGGACGGGTACCATCCTATTAGCAATAAACATTACATATGAAGAACTCTTAATTAGTAAATATCTACTGGAGTCCTCTAAAAATGATGTCATTCATAAATTAGGTTAGACAATTCTCCTAGAATACTAAAATAAGTATCAGGTTCATACCACAGCTTTGATAATAGCATCAACAACTGACATAGCTTTGATAACAACATCAACAACTGACATAGTAGAGGAATTCTTAATTTTTTTAATCATATTTTATATGCATAAACTTGTCTTCTAAAACCAAATTTGCTCACTCTTCTAAGAAGCCTTTTAGAGCAAGTGCTAAACAAGCAAGAAGAGTATATCAAGATGAAAAGAAATGATAAATTAGAGAAAACTATAAAGCAGAGTATAGTTACTTGTCTTTTATCTAGTAAAGGAGTGTAGCAATATACCTCAACCTTGAAGAAACAAAATCAATGACTTTTAAACAAAATGATGGATCCATAAAAATGCAAAATATGAATAGAAGAGATTCAATTTTTTACCTGCACAACTCGTAAAAGCTCAACTTTGAAGGTTAGAACATGTCGTTCTATTTTGAATAACTCAGGAGACATAGTTGATGCCTCAGCATAATTGTCTTAAAAATGAAGTTAATAAGCTGGCAGCTTTTTAACTGACTATCCCAACTTATTGCACTCAATTTCTATCTTCTCATCCTCATGCATCCGCCACATGTCTCGTACTACTGTGAACCCATGTCTAGGTCTAACCTTCCCAAATCTATCTATAAAAAATATATAAAAGTAAAAAATAGTATGAAGTATAATAAAACTTTATCAAATCAAATAAAAATTAAATTATCCTAAATGTGTAGCTTATCATCTACAATATTGATAGGAGGATCATGTTGCCCCAAGGATGATGGACCTGGATCAGACTGGTGTGGAGAAGGACCGGCCCCGGCCTACTATGCTGAAGAAGAAGGAATGGCTTTAGCCTGCTATGCTGAAGAAGAAGGATCGATCTTAGCTTGCTACACTGAAAAAGGATTGGCCTCAACTTACTATGCTAAAGAAGGACCAACCTCATCCTGCTGTAATGAAGAAGTACCGACCACTATTCGTGAGTGCTAGAATTGCACACCAGCAATTCATTAAGAGTGATGCATAATGTCACATAGCATTTACATCAATAAAAATCAAAATCAGCAAACATAAATATTAATTTAATATAATAATTACTATCAATTATATATAATATAAATATTTATTATCAATAACGATCGAGCAATATCTTCTCCTTAAAATTATATACTAATCAAAGATACTATAATATTTATATCATCAACTGGTATAAAATTATATGGCATAAAATGCATATAAGTATCATCTTCTTCTTCTTCCGGTTGCTTTCCCATATCATATAAGTCTCTAGATTTTATTTTGATGACAGTAGCCTATCAGAACAGTCCCTTGATTGGTAGTGACCGACAGGGGTCCTTTCGATGCTCAAGTCAATAAGAGAATGAGATGGACTATAGTGTAACGTACCTCACCGGGTCCCTTCTTACCAATTTATAGAGTTACACAAAGTAAGAAAATGTCTTTTAGGAGGGTAGCCTCCTCTGATAAGTGTAATAGATTTTAATAGGATGTTAGGATTTTATCTTCTAAGATCATTTTTATTTGCATCTTTTTTATTAGTTGATTTTGTTAGGATATTATTCCCCATGAAATTGTCTGCCATGGTCCTACTTGCCATAATTGCTATGGGGATGTTGGAATAGCTGAGATAGCCAAGATCGGCTATTGTCACTTACTCGAGTACCATTGATTCCAAGTATTGGGATAACTTGTTCATTGTCGAGAGAGAAGGGGGCCTTGACATTCTTAATCTAGCGCACCCGACTAAGTTTGGAATTAGTCAGGCCTGAATAAGTACTCGATAGATGCATGTGAAGGAATGTTAGTCAAACTTAGCATGTATAGTCTCTAGGTATAAGCTATTGAAGATAGCCAATATAACAACCGACTTGATCATCTTCTAATTGGTTATTGGGTGAGTCAATAATCATAGTTATCCCCTTCTCGATTGGTGGTCTGATTGCCACTTTTCTCTTAGCCAGTGATGTAGTCGATGGTGTGATCACTCCTTGGATATCTGGTGGGAGACTCCCCTTAGTCAATGGTCCAGTAGGTTTCTCGAGGCTAAGTAAGCAATCACCATAACAGAT
Source organism: Areca catechu (assembly GCA_021397845.1). Classification (NCBI taxonomy): domain Eukaryota; kingdom Viridiplantae; phylum Streptophyta; class Magnoliopsida; order Arecales; family Arecaceae; genus Areca; species Areca catechu. Next base: position 203,663,257 of record CM038051.1, on the reverse strand, counting down.
GCCCCCACTCCCAAGTCCAGGACATTATCAAGTAACTTTATCAGATTTTGTCGTCTCTAGGTGAAGGGAATACCTACTCCATCGACCTTGAGAGTTGGAAAGATCTTTTCATTCTCCATGCATTAGTTGGCTCCTCAAAAATCATTTTTAGCCATTTTGCCACCTTAATCATGGTGTGCAGGCAAATCATTGGTGTAGTATTCGAAAAGGCTACACCATAACTTCTAGAGATGGTTGGCAATTCATTCAATCACCCTTGGCCAATGGAGATGTGCCATGTGGCCTAATAACAGTGACCCATAAATGATTTACATCAAATCTGATATTAAGAGTTAATTGATAAGTCGCGTTGTTATCGTTAAGACATCTTGGCTATCAGTTTAAATTAACCGACTTCTTAAGAAAATTAAAAACTATAAAAAAAGGTGAGTTGGGTCGAATCCATAGGGAATGCAGTATATTGAATGTTTTGAAATCTTTGATTTAAAAAAGTGAATAGATCGAAGGCGGGGAAATAAAAATTTAAAGTATAAAAAATAAATAACTTGGTACTAGGATCTACCATTTAGATCCTAGTATCTACTTGCAATAAAAATAAAGAATTTGAATTTAAAGGTGCATGAAAATAAACTTTATATTATTGAAACCAATGTCCTACTACAAAATGCAATTGAATAAATAAAAAAAACTGTAACAAAGACTGAAGTAGATCAGCACAGCCTCATCAAGAAGATGGTTGATGAACTCCCTTCTTCCTTCATACTCCTCGGAGCGAACTGGCCTTCTTTGCTTCTTCCTTCTTGGATCTTGATATGGAGATCGACATAGGCAAAAAGATGGTATAGATGGCATAACTTATTCTCTAAGAAATTTCACTCTTAGAGACCAACCCGCAACCCAAAGCTAGACCTCCTATCCTGTACCATACTCTTCTCTCCAAGATGATTTCTTCTGTAGCACAGGGATCCTTTAAATAGAATTTGAAGAGGGCCCTAGGTCAAGTCAAATCAATGTGAGCCGTGGGATGGTTGATTTCTAGTGTCGCTGGACCATTGATCATCTAAGTCACGAGGATCATGCTTCGATACTTCATTATCTATCAATCATTAGATTAAGCTTTCTGGATGGCCAAAATTAATTGAATGGTTGGTAGCCACGGATCATGCTCAAATCTAGCTCAAATCAAGTTGGATGATATTGGCCATTGGATCAAATCTCCAATATATCATGCAGCCACTTCATTCTCTTTATTGGATTTGATAGCAGTCGTTAGATCAAGCCTTGGATCAAGCAAGAGCCATTGGATCTTTTGTGTTGCTTAAGAGCCATCGGATGGCCAGACTGGAGGGATAGAGACTGGACGATAGCATGAAGTGGATCTCTGATCATGGGTGGAACAGGGAGTGGGTTGGTCGGTATCATGAGTGGGAGGATATGGACGACAATGGCTATGGCTGGAGCAAAGAGGAGCGGTGGTGGCTGGGATTTCACCAGCCAATGAAAGAGGCAGGGGTGGCGACTTGGGCAGCAGATCAGCGGATGGTGACGTGAAATGGTGGGCGATGGCAAGAGACGACGAACGATGGCTGAATAGGGAATTGAGAATAGGGAGAAGAATGGTTTGGGGAATGGCTGTGGCATGGCTTTTTTGGTGAGCAGCAAGTACCTGGCATCCCCTTCGGCCATGGATAGCAGCGGGCAGTGGTTGATGGTAAGAGGCGATGGGAAATGGTGATGGGATCTAGTGATTGATGGTGAAACCATGAAGATCGACAAGAGGCAGCACTTGGATGGTGGTCAGCGGCTTCTCAGGCGGTGAGGGAACTCCTGGCGGTGAGGGGGGCAGCTCCGATGGCTTTTCCGACGAGGACTGAGCTTGAGAAGGTCGATGGTCCATGAACAAGGTTCGTGGATTGGCAGCCATGGCTGCCTGTGAACTAGCCTTTGATCTATAGACCCAGTGGCCAATCCATGGTGGATCAGCTACTTTAAAGTTTGTGCCAACCTATATTAAACTTTGAACTTAAATTTTGGGCTTATTTTAAGTCTGATTTACGTGCTATTTACACCATTGGACTCCAAGAATTGGGCTCTTTGTAATGACAATTTTCTTTCCTATAAATGATGTATAAAAATATTAATTTAATATAAATAAAGATAGTTTAATTATTAAATTGATGCTTTTATATGTGTATATAATATAATTATCACACCTCCTATTGGAGGACGTTCCCGGGAGCATGGACAACCTTCTACCAACAACCAATCTCAGAACATTATATTGGAAGCAGTAGCAATAGAGGATTGAAGCAATCAGCCTAGCAAGAATTCAACATTCTTGTGCAAAAATCTCCTAACTTGTTGAGAGTGCCCCGAATGTTCCAAATATGATATGGATGTGAAACCACCTCTCTTGGGACCTCCAACCAGTGAGGATTCAACCATCCAAAGATACTGGTCGAGCTCTAAAAGGGTAGAGAGAGGGATGACTCCAAAAATACTATGCGCTGGGTTTCCTACTTGGACTAAGAGTCCCTAGGCACTAAGAAATTCTCTCCCTCCTAGGGTATGGTGACTTGGATGTTGATATTTCCCTGATAAAGAGTGACAAACCAAAGAGAAAGAGAGGGAGAAGGAAAATGGATATCAGGAAGAAAAGGTTATTTCATTATAACAGCTCTAATCAGTCCTATATACAAAATATATATATACTAGGTCTCCATGACCTAACCCTAAAACTCCCATAGGCCAACTTAATGCATAATTAAGTTTTCCAAGCCCAAGTACACCCTTGACTCAGCCCAATCATACATATCTAGGACTCAAAACCATCCCAATACAAGTTGGCCCCTTGAGGCCCAAGCTCTCTGAACCTCAAGACCTAAAAGGCTAACAACCTTTCATCCTAGGGCCCAAACTAGCCCTAGAAATTCCATGACAACATCATGATCATTGGACCTTGTTCTTAGCCTTGGTCCCCTGAGCCTTGGAAACACCACATGAGACCCAACAATCTCCACCTTGGTGTTTCAAGGCTTCAGCCAACTCCATCTTGTCCACAAGCTGCATTAGTGCCACACACTTGCAAAAGCTATCTCGCGGTAGAACCTTCATCAGTGCATCTACTGGATTCTTCTTGGTATGTACCTTAATCAACTCCACCTCACCATCCTCCATGAGCTCTCTGATCTGATGATATCTGATATCAATGTGCTTGGTTCGAGCATGATAGACAGAGTTTTGTACAAGTAGAAGTGTACTCTAGCTATTGCAGTGCACCCTGACAGCCTCCTGTTCAGTGCCCATCTTCAACGCTAGACCCTTCAGCCATAGGGCCTCCTTTGCTACCTCTGTAACTCTGATGTACTCCACTTTGGTGGTTGATAATGCCGTAATAGGTTGCAAGCAGGATCTTCATGGTACAAGACCTCCATATATGCTGAATATAAAACCTGTCGTCGAATGACAAGTGCCCACATCTCCATCAAAACCCACATTCACGAACCCTCCTATCAGCCCTCGAGCCTCCTTGGATATGTTAGAGTGTCCCTCAGCACCTCCTCACTATTCGTAGTAGATACCAACTCCAACCATACCTGCCAAGTACCAGAAGACTCCCTTCAGTGCTCGCTAGTGCTCCCTACCAGGTTGTGCTATGAACCTGCTCACCTGACTCACTGCATGGATGATATCTGGCCTACAACACACCATGGTATATATGAGACTACCTACACCAGAGGCATACGGCACCCTCTCCATCTCCTGAACCTCCACCTCAGTCTATGGTGCCATGGTCTTCAAGAGTCTAAAGTGTCTAGCTATAAGCAGCTCTATCGATTTTGCTTCCTTCATCCCATACCTCTCCAAAACCTTCTTTATGTAGCCACCTTGAGATAAATGTAGCATCATCTTATTCCGATCTCTAAAGATTTTCATGCCTAGAATCTTCCTTGCATGTCCCAAATCCTTCATCTTAAACTTTTGAGACAAAGCTGCCTTCAGTTCCTGCACTGTTTGCTTATTCTTGCATGCTATCAGCATGTCATCCACATACAAGAGTAAGTGGATCCTAAAACTATCATCAAGAGTCCTCACATATATACAAAAGTCATGATCATACCTGAAAAGTCCAATGCTCCTCATAAAAGTATCGAACCGCTTATACCATTGCCTCGGCGACTACTTGAGCCCGTACAGCGATTCTGTAGCAAACAAACTTTTTTTTCTGATCCTGGTTCTCTGAAACCTGGTGGCTGTTCTATGTAGATGCTCTCCTCTAAGTATCCATGGAGAAACACCGTCTTGACATCCATTTGCTCTAGCTCCAAGTCCTAAGCTGCTATGATGCTCAATAGTATCTTGATGGAAATATGTCTAACAACAGGAGGGAAAATCTTGCTGAAGTCTAATCCTTCTCTCTGTGAGTAACCTTTGACAACTAAACAAGCTTTGAATTTGATTCCTCCTTGTTCCAAAGGTCCCTCCTTGCATTGGTAAACCCATTTGCACCCTATGAGTTTCTTCCCCTATGGCAACTGCACCAACTGCTATGTGTCATTCTTGTGGAGAGACTGCATCTCCTCGAACATTGCTTGGACCCACTTCTCTCTATATGGGCTCTTCGTAGCTTTCTCATTGGTATATGGGTCTCCATTGGCTGTCACCAGGGCATATGACACTATCTCTCCGAAGCCATATCAGTCAGGTTGCCTGATGGTCCTCTTGGGCTTGTGTAGTGCAACCCTGATATCTCTTTGAGGTCCAGCTTGCTCCCGTTGGTCCTCCTAGCCTTGATCATCCATCTAAGCTCTCTCCGCATGTGGAGGAATCCTTTGAGAGTGCTCCATCTAAATGTCCAATTTTTCAAATGCACCTATAAGTGGCAAAATAGAAAACGAGATAAGCTAGAGCTACCCTGCTGGACCTCCTGCTACTCCTCCATGCCACCTGACCTCTGGAAAACTAACATCTCATCAAAGGTCACATCCCTATTGATAACGACCTTCTTCTCCAAGGGACCCCACATCCTATACCCCTTGATTCCTTGTGGATACCCCAAGAACACCACCTTCTTTGACTTGGCATCCAACTTACTACACTCACCAACACCAATATGCACATACGTCGTGCACCCAAAAACCCATAGATGGCGAAGCCCAATCCTCCTTCCAGACCATCTCTCATCTGGAACACCACCATTTAACTTTGTATGCGGTGATCGATTGACCAAATAATAGGCTGTGTCAATTGTATCAACCCAGAACACCTTAGGAAGCCCTGCCAGCAGCCTCATGCATCTTGCCTTCTCCATAAGGGCTCGATTGATTCTCTCGGCCATGCCATTTGCTAAGGAGTCCCTCTAACCGAGAAGTGCCTTTTGATGCCACACTCATCACAAAAGTGTTGGAACTCCCTGTTGGTGAACTGACCGCCATTGTCGGACCTCAAATACTTTACACTGTGACTTTGCTCCTTCTCAACTTTTGCTTTCCATACCTTGAACTTTGAGAAGACCTCTGATTTTTCTCTCATGAAGTAGACCTATACTTTCATTAAAAAATCATCTATCAAGGTCAAGAAGTACCTTGCTCCATTTCTAGCTAAAACTGGAGATGGTCCCCACAATCAGTGTGAACTAGCTCCAGTAGAGCTACATAGTAGGCTGAACTACTGCTGAAGTGGATCCTCCTCTGCTTTCCCATCTGGCATGGCTCACAGACATCAAAATGTCACCAACTAGATCTGGAATTGATCCATGCTTGCTCAGTTCCTTCATCCTACGATCTCCCATGTAGCCCAAGCGGTAGTGCCACAATCTATAGTCTCTCTATGGGTCTTGTGCTGTCGTTGCTGTATCAAATTATCCCATCACAACTGACCTCTCCATCCTGTAGGAAGCCTCCACATCACCTCCAACTACCACTAGCCTCCTATGAACCATGGAAAATGCACGTGGACCGCATGAAATGCCTATGCAAAAGCATGTCGTGTTCCTGCCACTTGCTTGCTGCTAGGTCAACATGGCAGACATGGACCGCATACATGGTGGACCATGCGGTCAGTCTATTCCGTAGGTGCTTATGGGCCATGCCTTATGCATGCACCCGAGCCTCGACAAGGTTGGCCCATTGTTGCTAGGCTTAGTCTACTTCGGGCCTATACTGGATCTTTTCTTAGGTTTTCTGATGCATGGGCTTTGCATTTTGGATTGAATCAAGGTATTTTCTCAATACCAACCATTTCATATTTAAAAATTTTCTTCTAACATCATAGATCTTTTGCACCTATTCTAAGACAAAGTTTCGCACTCCTCAAATCCTTCTCCTTGAGGTGAATGCATCCAAAGTTACCATGCATCTATCATGTAATGGCCCATTTTTTTGGGCTCATTGGGTCAACCCGAAATGGCCTAAGCCCACACTTATAGCCTTCATGTATTTGGCACATGGTTGGAAGTGGGGGAGAAGACTCCCATCAAGAGTCTTCTTCCTTCCTGATTTCGATGGAAATCAAACATATAGGGCTTATGAAATTAAATTTTTTTAAAAAAAAATCCAAGTTTTTCACCTACAAATGGTTAGTTTCTTCCTCCATTGGATCCCATCCAAATCTCTTGAAGAATCCCATCATTCATATAAGCTTTACTTGGGATTTTCCTTGGATTGCTATCGGAGAAAATCCTCAAAATCTCCTCCCTTAGCCTCATCGGACCTAGGTGAGAGGTTTAGACCATGTTTCCTTTGCTTTTCCATGATGTTCCTCATCATTTTGAGCAGGCAAGCCATTGAAATCATATTAGAAATAGGGGTGCCCTATTTTGGCCCTTCTACTTTGTTTTCCATCACCGGCCACCGGTTTTGACTAGACTCCTTTGTCTCCTGGAGTTCCCTAAAGTCATCAGGATACAGCCATAGGTTGAAGGCTCATCCATGATCTAGGCCAAGTTTAAAATTTTTATTCCTTGTTTTTTTTTTCTTGTTTTCTTCATTTCTCTACATTGATTTACCACCACCATGGCTACCATCAAGGTCGTCACCTAGCTATCACCAAGCACTGCTGAGGATTGTCAGCTTTGAGCCCTTCCATTATCTTGTGTGAGAGGGAAAGAGGGATGAGGGGGCGGTCCCTATTTGAAGAAAGAAGAAGAGGAAAGGAGAGAGATTGATTCTTTTCTCTCTTTTCTCTTTTCTTTGTCTCATTCTCTCTACCTTTCTCTCTCTACACTTCTTTATCTATCTACACTCTCTTGCTCTACATGATTTAATAGATCTAGTGGAGGGTCCAAGACTTTTAATAATAAATTCCAAGTTGACCTCGATAGAGGGCCCTAAATTGAAATCACTATGATCTTCCTCTATATTGATCTCCAGCATGATTTTTGTAAAATATCATCATTAACAATAATTGTTATATTATATTTAAATTTATTGGATTCATGATCAACTTATCGAGTGATTAGAATTTGATCTACTCAAGCTGCTAGCCATCATTATCCAAAAAGTCATGTCCTTTTTCTTTCCTAAGCTTTTC